>OX438631.1:2052645-4594469 GCA_949316285.1 Eupithecia subumbrata
ATTGAACGAGCGAAGCGGTCTACGGGGACGAATCAACGGTGTTTGAATGTGGAATGAACGGCGGCCGCCCGGGGAATTTTATCTAAAATAGTGGAAAGAGGTGAATCAAGATTTGAATACATAAATAGGACCTCAACATTAAGATTGCAATGAGATGTGTGTGTTTGAAAGTACTAAAGTCTGCCTTGAAAAAGTGTGATGAATCAGAAACGATTTTTGCATATAATTAGATTTTCCGCACTCGGACTACTTTGGTCCGAACAAAGTGGGATGAATGCGGAATAACTCAACATTAGGTACCTTCTAAGGCTGCAGCCAAACGAGCGTAATTTTTTGAGTCGTGAGAGCCTTACACATGGAATAGGTAGTATAAATTAGTTTCTTTTTTTAGGAGATTAAAAAAATATTTATATTTGGAATGAGGATCTAGGTACATTTACCATCGGCCTCCGCACTAGGCAAACCCTTATTGTGGAAACTAGGAATTATTTCAGAAAACAAATCACTACTTGTACTGGGTATAAAAAACAACTACCAATTAAAAATTTAAAACAAAATTGCTTACCTATACTCATTGCACGAAAAATAATAAAACAAAATAAGTTCTTTAATGACACAGAAAATTTACAATGAAATAATAAAAATAAATAGCCATCTGCAGACTGTTCCAAACAATCTACTGGAAGGTCAACTAATCCATATCAATACCAGTCGGAAGGGTCCCCGAAACAAGTCTATTTATATATTCTAATCTAAAAATTAATTATAGTAAGTATCACAAAAGTAAATCACATGTCGAAAAAAGGAATGTCACATTTTAACGATAGGATTCCGTGGAAAAACCGAAAAAAGTACCTAGGTAGGTTTATTGTAAGAACTTACCCAAATAATTTATTACTCTATCAACGTTGTTTTGAGTAACAATTATGTTTGCAAGGTCCTCGGATGTTACAAAGTTTGAAACATTTAGCACGTGAAACTCTGAGTACCCAAGTAAACCTACTCATGATTGTGTAGAAGTAAGTAGGTATACCTACATAGTTTCAGCTTTTTATCCGCTTACAAACTTTGCAAGTTTGCAAATGCTGTAAAACAAACCAGGTGGAAAATAGAACGTATAAAATATGCTCAGGAGATTTATTCGGAGAAATTTCAGGTTCCTTCTGATAGCTGAAGATTCAAATAACGTTGTTTTATATAGATACATATATCGTATACTTTGTGCAGTAGAATACACGCGCTCATGGCTTGCCTTGCGTCTCTTGCTTGAGACTGGTCGCCGCCGCCGTGTGGTCGAAAACTCGGCTAGGAGGACTTACTATGTATACGCTTCTACAACAAAACTCCAAGTGAGTTGCATAAATAATCAATAAATAAATATAAATAATGCTGGACAACCCACACAGCACCATCTAGCCCCAAAGTAAGCTACTCAAAGCTTGTGTTATGGGTACTAGATATCTGATATATTTAATACATTATTTACATAGATAGATATTATTTTTATTATACATAGAAAACACCCAGACCAACGGAACAAAAATCTGCAGATCGTACACGAATTTGTGCGGCGAGCAAAAGCTTGTTGCACCTCATTTCTAGGTGCAATAAATTGATAATACCTACCTAATTCTGATTTTCCTAGGTGCAATAAATTACTCATCTAAAAACAAATGCCTCCTAATACTGTAACAAGAATTCCCTTTCATTCCTACACGACAAACAAATCCCGGCATTTAGCTACCGTTGCTGGACATCTGACGTGAGTTACAAGATAAGCTGTGGACGCTGCACCGCTGCCGCCGTCTGCCTGCCGTCTAATCTCCTCGACGTGACAGAGGGACCATCCTCGAGTGACAGAGGGGCAAATGGAAGCATCAACTGCTTTCATAACAATTTTGAAGGACTTCTGAGCTTGGATTTGTTCACATGAAGGGTGCTTATTTTATTTTCTGTTTTCATCGATTAATAGGTAGATAGGGTATGACACTCTTGCCATAAAAACCAATAAGTATTGCCATGGTACGGTAATCTATTTGTGTAGGTAGGTATTTAGTATTTTACCGGTCGTGGTCGTTTAAATTCGTGGAGTTGTTTGAGAATGAACGTACGCATTATTTTATTATTTGAAACAAGAACGCTGGAGTACGTTGAGAACAATTTTATATTCACTTGGAGTAAAATTTTATAACGTATTGTTTTTCGTAAAGCAGTTTGGGACATAATCATGGAGTACTTCGGGAATAAGCCAGTATTTGATAGTTTGACGTAAATTCCTTAGTTACCAAACATTCACATTTTTGCAGTATGGACTAGTTTTTGGGAAACAAACTGACCGAAAATCACGGTAAAACGGAACACGAAAGCCCGTGAGGCTTTCGTGTTGCCAGAACCGAGTCAACATAAAATGCCATTTGCAAACACAGATTTATTATATTGTGTGCTCTATGAAAAGGAGAAAAGGCTGATTTTTCGCAGAAAATCAGTTGACGGTATGTGAACCTGTTTCTACAGCTACAAGCTCAGTCACATCTCTTTTTTCACTTTCGTTTTTTTATCGCGAGTTTTGCTTCTATTGCTACACAGTAGAATATTGTTCCTATATTATTTAGACCACACATCCTGGCGGTTCGCTGTAAAACCATATCACAGTAAGAAACGCCACTTTTGGCGTTTGATTTCTTATTTATATATTATATCAGTTGTGTGGTCTACCTGTAGTAGATACCTACCTATCTGTTTCTGAGTCTTTAGTATGAGTTGTCCATTAGTTTACGAAGACGAAAAAGGTTTCATCTCCTTCCATACATTTGACGCCTTGCAGCGCCTCTACCAGATAGAGTGGAACTAATATTTTTCTTAGTTTTACAGCGATTGAATAGTTTCATACGAACTCGAGTATAGTTTTCGGATGGAAATATTGTATTTGTCTCGTTCTTATTTCTACGCTATGCGAGATATATTACTATAAACCGACTTTATATTACGTGACCCGACAGCTGGTCAGTATCTGGCACAGCGCATCAGCATTGCCATACAGCGGTGCAATGCAGCCAGCGCCTTGGGGACGCTTCCGACTGGTATTGATATGGATCAGTTGAGCTACTTGTATATATATATATATATACCTGTAACAATCTACAGGTAGCTCAATTTTTTCAATTGTAAATACTAGTTTTAATTTATTTCTATTTGATTGTAATTTTCTTAGTAAATAAAGGTTACCATAAAAACTTTCGTTGTTTGTCGAATTCATTATGAATTTAAGCGAATTAACTATAAACATAGTTTGTGTACGAAGAACACCAACGTTTTATCCCTTAACGAGGGACTTCATCTCACGGTTCGCGTTTCGCCTTTACTGCGTCCTTGCGTGCAGGCGAAAGTCTCTTGAAAACTTTCTTGGTACATATTCGTATCTTTCACACTGTTTGGTTGGAGACATGTACGCGCAGTTACTATAAAATCTCCGAGAATTTGATCTCAAAAATCCTAATGCAACTTTTGAAGCTAAGTTAAGGATTTTCAATTTATTCAGCTTATGTAGATATCGAGAGTATAAATATCACGGTTCTTGCACATTCAGAAATAACCCACCTGGTCTCGACTGCAGTAACACTGCAGCTTACCATTATGCCATCGAATGCTGCACCCAAATAAGCTGAGCTGTCTTTAGATAGGAATAGAATGGAATAGAATATAGAATGGAATTTTAGCACCGACCAACTCGGGGTACCTAGATACCGACACCTTATACTATGCCAGTATGGCCACATCTATTTTCAATTTTGTATTCTTGATGGATCTAGAAACAAAACGATATACCAGATCCAGTCTGCCATCATTATTTGCCTTACCGCCCTGGCAGGGGCGTAGCGTGCCTTGGTGGGGCCCCGTATAATAATTTGTTTGGGGGCCCTTATCAAGGGTGAAGTTTTCTCACAAATGAAAGAAAATGTTTGCATAAAATTAAAATAAATATTTATTCATCATAATTATTTAATTATTATATATACAGGGTGTTTGGTGGAGGGTTAGACAAACTCGATGGGTGTGTTGTGTAGGTGGACCTATTTTTGAAAAACAATTTGAAGGAAAAGACCCTAACAGTTTTAAATTTTTTTTAATCCGGTTTTTTGTATTTTTTTAAGATTTTCCGAAATTTTACCTATCTACCCCTAGAACTTTTTTTGGAACGTGTTTTTTAGTAAAAATTTTACTTGCTTTTGGTCTCCGATGTATTCTTTGTCTTTTGAAGGCATTATTTATTTGAAAGAACGTGTAAATAATTAGTTAAAAGCTCTCAAAGTTAAAAAACGTAAAAAAATAATCAAGAAGGACAACTTTGCATCGTTTTAAAAAAAAAAATAGTGATCGAGATGTTCAAATGCTTTTAAAAATTTCTCTATACATCGCTTATTACAACGGTATACCACAAGTAGCCGAAAAATCTATAAACTTCTCAAAAATTAGCACTTATAGGGAAAATGGAGTAAAAATGCTAAGAATAAAACATTGAATTAAAACAATTTTGGTTCAAATATCACTTCCCTATTTCTAATACAAAGGTAGGAACGCTAAATTAATTTAAAAAAACCTTTTTTTATCATACCTGGGTATCCGACTAATTCGAAGATTCGAAATTCGAAATCAGAATTATTTCGAATTCGAACCAATATTTATATTCGTTAAATTTCGTTCTTATTTTGGTTATTTCTTATGTTTTGATAAACTGTTTGTTGTTCTGTTTTGTTATCGTTGTTTTTGTCACAATGGCGGAATTCAGCATTGAAGAATACGCTGATATTATTTATGCGTACGGTCGATGCGATGGAAATACACGTGCAGCACAGAGACTGTACAGAGAGTTGCATCCCAATAGACGTGTGCCACACCAAAGCACATTTTCTAATACCTTTCGGCGACTTCGAGAAACGGGAAACTTAACTCTTCAAGAACCACGAGTTAGTGCAACGCAGCAGCATGTTGGTGTGGCCATACTCCAAGCGTTCAACGAGGATCCCACTACCAGTAAAATTTCGGAAAATCTTAAAAAAATACAAAAAACAGGATTTAAAAAAATTTAAAACTGTTAGGGTCTTTTCCTTCAAATTGTTTTTCACAAATAGGTCCACCTACACACCCACCGAGTTTGTCTAACCCTCCACCAAACACCCTGTATATTTATCTATCTGTCACTTTTTCCAAATTTTTTACAAACAATTCAAATATACACTTTCACTTACACTTTCCTTGCCTTTTTTTCGGCAACTGATTTATTAAATCATTAATAGCTGATGATGACTTTAGTTTTTATAAAGTGCCTTCAAGGACAATAGTGACAGGTCTGACAGGCGTTCATGTCCCATCGAACAAAAAGTTATTTATAAAACCTATAATTTTTTTACTTGTGTCATTTCTGAAATAAATAAAAAATTGAGAAGTTTTTATTAATTTTTGCTTACGCACATCGGGGGCCCCCGTAGCCCGGGGGCTGTTGGTTTAAGTTAATTTAAAGTACCTACCTACAAAAGAAATAATCAACATAGTATAATGTGGTAGGTTAGTAGCTTTTAGCAGTTTAGACTACTTGGTTAATTTATTGTTCGTCCTACCTTCTTACTTCTCTGTTTTCATTTGAGTAGTACAGACGTATACCCCATACTAAAAGTGGATAATAAATTCAGTTGCTTATAAAATCCTCAAACAGTGGTTTTACTAAATAATATCTACCCATAATTTCCTAAAGGTTATGGGCCCAGACTAGCTTGCTAAAGTGTAGTGTAAATTATAAAAATAAAAAGTTTAAATCTCGATCTACACAATGGATCAGCTAAAATCGAAGCGGAACATTAAGCCTTTCGAAGGCGAAAAATATAGCGTGTGGAAGTTTCGGATTCGTGCCTTATTATCTGAGATGGACGTTATAAAAGTGATCGACGAGGACCCTATCATACGTTCCAGTGAGTGGGAGAAAAGCAATCGAATTGCTAAGAGTATTATCGTGGAGTATTTGTCCGATTCCTACCTTGGATTTGCAAAGGAGGATAGCACAGCGCGGGAAATTATAAAAAGGTTAGACGAACTTTACGAACGAAAAAGCATCGCGACGCAGTTGGCGTTACGTAAGAAGCTACTGGTGCTAAAACTACAAGGTGACCAGCCCCTTGTTAAACATTTTACGCTTTTCGATGACCTCATTACCGAATTGCTTGCTGCGGGTGCGAAGTTGGAAGAAACCGACAAAGTTGCTCATTTATTGCTGACGCTACCCTCAACCTACGATGGCGTGATAACAGCTATCGAAACGCTGTCTGAGGATAATCTTACTCTGGCTTTTGTGAAAACGCGACTTTTGGATCATGAAGTTAAACTCAAAAACGACTCAAGTGACACCAGTGCGAAAGTTTTAAATATAGAAAACAAATGCGAATCGACTGGCACAAAACGAAAGTTCGACAATACACAGTCTACACAGAACCAAAAACAGAACAACTGGAGAAATAACAAGGCGCGAAAGAAGATGCAAAATAATAATTTGAAGTGTTATCACTGCGGACGCAAGGGACATAAAAGAAATGACTGTTTCTACTACAAGAAAAACAGTCAGAATCAGCCACAGAAAGCGGAAAGAGCAAGGACTGTTCAAGCGGTGGAAATCGACAATTCCAATGGATTTGCCTTCATGGCCGGCGAATATTCAAACCAGGACCAAGGAAACAAAATTACATTTTTATTGGATTCTGGCGCATCGGACCACATAATAAACAGGGAAGATCTTTTCGTTTCCCACGTAGTTTTGCAACCACCACTTAAAATTTCAGTAGCTAAAAGTGGGCAATTTATTTCAGCTACAAAAAGGGGAACGCTCCAAGTAACTACCAACTTGGGCATTAATGGAACTCTGGAGGACGTTCTGTTTTGCAGCGAGGTGCCCTACAACCTTCTATCGGTATCCAGGATGCAGAGCGCTGGGTACTCGGTAGTATTTGGACAACATGGCGGCACCGACATATGCAAGAACGGTATATCCATTATGCAAGGTATGCCTGTAAATAATCTTATTGCTGTAGATTTTGATATTTGTGCTAATGTAACCGGCTCAGCTTCCCAAATGTGCACTCCTGATAAAGACAGTTATAAATTATGGCATCAACGATTAGGTCATATAAGTAAAGGTAAATTCTTAGAGATGAAAAATAATGACATGGTTGATGACATTAATCAAATTAGTTCAGTAGTTCCTACTGATGAGTTATGTGAGGCATGCATAAATGGGAAACAGAGTCGATTACCGTTCAACCAAGGTAAAGACAAAAGTTATGTAAAGCGACCATTATTTATTGTGCATTCTGATGTTTGCGGCCCAATCACTCCATCAACAGTGGACAACAAAAATTACTTTGTACTTTTTGTTGACGAATATACCCATTACTGTGTGACGTACCTACTGACTTATAAATCAGACGTGTTTTCTGCCTTCAAAGATTTTGTAGCTAAAAGCGAGTCAAAATTCGACACAAAGGTAACTAACTTATATTGTGATAATGGCGGGGAGTATTTATCCACCGAAATGAAAAGTTATTGCGTCGAAAAAGGTATCACGTATCATTTAACGGTACCTAGAACTCCGCAGCAAAACGGTGTATCTGAGCGGATGGTTCGAACTATAGTTGAAAAATCTCGTTCAATGATAAATGGTGCTCAGTTAGACAAAGCATTTTGGGGTTTTGCTGTCTTAATGGCTGTTTACTTGATAAACCTTACACCAACTAAAAGTTTAAAATGTGCTAAAACACCATATGAATTGTGGCATAATAAAAAACCACAACTTAAGTATCTTAAGGTTTTTGGTTCAACTGTTTATGTTCATAACAAAATGACAAAATCAAAGTTCGATGCAAAATCATGGAAGGGCATTCTTGTAGGTTATGAACCAAATGGTTATAAAGTTTGGGATCCTACGTGTGAAAAGTTTGTTGTAGTCAGAGACGTTATCGTAGATGAGACTTGTTTTGTGCAATCCAGGCCCGTTAAAGAACCTGAAGAGAATGTCGGAAATTCTCATGACGAAACTGATAATAATACGAAATCAGTGTCAATAAAGTCTCGGAAATCTGATCGCTCTAAATCAGATGTTGCAAAATCTGATGAGTATGTGTGCCCTAGTAAACTTCGCAAGGTAAACCATGATAATATAGAACCAATGCCTGTAAGTAGTAAGTCTGATACTTTGTCTGATACGCAACAAAACACAGAAAACCATTGTGAAACGAGGAGGAGCGATAGGCTTAAAGGTCGTCCACATATAACTTATAATGAAAATGATGATGATGATGATTATTTAATGTGTGCTCAATCGATCATGTGTAAAGTGCCTTTATCGTTCGCGGAAATTCAAACTCGCGACGATAGAGCTTTGTGGGAAGGCGCGATAAAAAATGAGTTAAATTCTCATTCTGTTAACAAAACATGGACTATAGTACCACGACCGGAAGGTAAAAATATCGTTGATTGTAAGTGGATTTTTACGATAAAAAACGACGAATTCGGAATACCTTTGCGTTATAAGGCGCGATTAGTAGCTAGAGGCTTCAGTCAAGAGTACTTAACCGATTATGATGAAACTTTTGCCCCTGTAGCAAGAATAGCTAGCTTCAGATTTTTGCTAAGTTTTGCCAACCAAAATAACTTGTTAGTCCATCATATGGATGTAAAGACCGCCTTCTTAAACGGCGATTTAAAGGAAGAAATATATATGAAAATTCCTGAAGGCGTGTCAAATAACAATAATAATAACTATGTCTGTAAATTAAACAAGGCTTTGTACGGGTTAAAACAGGCGGCAAGATGTTGGTTCGAGGTATTTGAGCGTTCGCTGAAGCAAGAGGGTTTCCAAAATTCTTCTGTAGATAGATGTATATATGTACTAAACAATGGTGATGTTCATAAAAATATATACGTGGTACTATATGTCGATGATTTAGTAATAGCATGCAAAGAAAATGAAAGAATGATTAATTTTAAAAATCATTTAATGAGTAAGTTTGAAATGACTGATTTAAATGATATTAAACTATTTTTAGGCATAAAAATAACTAGAAGCAATAACAAAATAACCCTCGATCAAAGTGCTTACATAAAAACAGTTTTAAGTAAGTTCAATATGCAGGATTGCAAACCTGTAAATACACCCCTGGAAAATAAACTGAATTACGAGGAATTAAATTCAGAAGAAAAATACGACGCTCCATGCCGGAACGTTATTGGTTGCTTGATGTATTTAATGCTATGTACTCGCCCTGATTTAAGCACAAGTGTAAATATATTGAGTAGATACACTAAATTCAATAACAAAGAATTGTGGCAGTGTCTGAAACGAGTGCTACGGTACTTGAAAGGCACGGTAGATTTAAAATTGTGTTATAAAAGGTGCGAGTACAATAATATTCTATGTGGGTATGTAGATTCAGATTGGGGTGGCCAGGACACAAAAGACAGAAAGAGTACATCCGGGTATTTATTTAAAATGTTTGACTCTTGCACAATAACCTGGAATACTAAAAAACAAATGTCTGTAGCAGCCTCCTCCACTGAGGCTGAGTATATGGCTCTTTATGAAGCTGTAAGAGAGGCCCTTTGGCTTAAATCATTGGCAATCAGTATGTACATAGAAATCGATAAACCTATAGTTATATTTGAAGATAATAACGGCTGCATATGTATAGCTAATAATCCGACTAATCATAAGCGGACAAAACATATCGATATTAAGTATCATTTTTCTAGAGAGCAGATAGAGAAAAATGTAATAACATTAAATTACATTCCGACAGGTCAGCAGTTGGCAGATGCATTGACGAAGCCATTGCCTTCCGTCACCTTTCAGGCGATGAGAAGTAAAATGGGTCTAGAATAATTGATTTTTCAGTCAATACATGTAAATTAATTATATTTAAATAATTAAGATTATTCTTGTAGAAATGATTGGTCTGATTAGGTTTTACTGGGTTTCCCTAATCCTAGCAACGAATGTTGGACCATTACTATTGTACCCCAGAGATGATATGGTTGGTATACGATCTGTTTAGGATGGTTTATGTTTATATAATACACATTGTTTTGATGATTATTTTTTTGAGGGGGCGTGTTGGTTTAAGTTAATTTAAAGTACCTACCTACAAAAGAAATAATCAACATAGTATAATGTGGTAGGTTAGTAGCTTTTAGCAGTTTAGACTACTTGGTTAATTTATTGTTCGTCCTACCTTCTTACTTCTCTGTTTTCATTTGAGTAGTACAGACGTATACCCCATACTAAAAGTGGATAATAAATTCAGTTGCTTATAAAATCCTCAAACAGTGGTTTTACTAAATAATATCTACCCATAATTTCCTAAAGGGGCCCCGTATAATTGATACGGCAGCTACGGCGGTAGCTACGCCCCTGCGCCCTGGGAAGTCCTAACCTATCCTACTTCCTACTAATATTATAAAGCCGATAGTTTGAGAAATCTGAATTTTTGTTACCTAGGATCTCCAAAACTACTTAACTGAACAGATCGAGATGAAATTGGCGTACGTATAGACCAAAGCCTAACTTAGATAATAGGCTACTTTATTATACCGAAAATACGCGTGCGAAGCCGCGGGAAGAAGCTAGTATATTATAAAGGTGAAAGTTTGTGTCGTTGTGTAGATGTTTAGCTGAAGACAACGCCAAAACTACTGAATGGATCAAGCTGAAATTTTGTAGGTACACTTAAAGAACCTGTTATAACTTATAGGCTACTTTTTATTCCAAAAATACGTCCAAAGCCGCGGGCGGAATCAGGGCAGGGCAGCACTATGTTCTTAGCACTATCTTAAATCATCATAAATATTCATGAACTTGTTTCATAAAAGAGACTCTTTAGCGAGACGAAAGTTGAATGACCTCAGTTCCTTTACCACACTCGCTTAGCGTCGTATCATGCTCAACTTATGAACTGTTTTAGCATAAATGCAACATTCGAGCACTCTTTAGCTACAAAATTTAACTTTTAAAGTCATCAGACTTGAAGTTTCAATAATCAGGAGCTTACGGTATTATGGAAGTCGGGGCTCTACGGGACGGGTCCCTGCGCGATCGGGGCCCTTAGGAAATAACTCGCAAATATATACATATTTTATTTATTTACTAAGGAGCTTTTTATATTTTTTTATTTATAAGCTCCATAATAAATAAATAAATAATGCTGGTCAATCCACACATAATCATAATGTTGTTATGAGACTTAGCTGTGTGGTGCTGGCTTAGAATTTGCACCACCCCAACTCTTCCCGCGGGTGTCGTAAGAGGCGACTCAGGGATATCCACCGGGAGCGGGCAGCAGCGCCCTCTGCAGAACAATTCTACCACCGAACTGCGATCCCCGACCCGCGTGCCCAGCGTGGGGATAATGGGCGCCCCCATGAGATAAAAGCCAACAAGGCGCTTAACAGGCGGAGGCCTGCGTCCAGCAGTGGACCAAAACAGGCTGTTAAGGTGAGGATGTAGTTATGAATTCATTGAAGAGGATACAAATGCTTGCTTGTAATGCGATACTACTCAGTAGTAACCTTTATTATAATCAAGCTTTATAAATATTTAGCTTGTTGGTCGCGTTAATATCTAGTTTGAAATATTAGTTTGTGAAAACATGAGGTATTATAACTTGGTGTCGGAGTGTGCACATGAGACCGCACTCCGCATGACGAGGGTCTGGAGGTTTGTTTGCAAGGGAAACACAATTTTAATATCTTCCCTGTCTACATAAGGTCACCTACAATTTACTTACAACTCGAGCAACGTAAATCTTCAAGTGGGTTTGCCTCTGTCAAAGTTTTCGATGAAGTATTCCAAGCGTTCACGTATGTAGACTCAGAGTGGTAATAAATACCTTCAGTATTTTGTATAAAAGCGTTGAAATAGGTATTTCGCCAGAGGCCGATTGATGCACTGCCACAGGAAAGGCATGCTTTGATCATGAGATAGCAATGTTCTACGTACATAAACAAGCAAATTTGAATTCTGTGTTTATTCCACGCGGTAAACACTTGCGTCTGCTCACTTTGTAGGCTATTTATCCAACAACATGCCGCAGTAAGGGGCGTTCCTTCATTACCCCATCCGACCCGACACCGACACCATCTAGTCACTATCATGTATCATTGCTGGCACCGACATCAATGGACACATAATTCAATGAAACACAAAACACAATTTTATAGAACTATATTATTTTATATATGTCAGTACCGGGTCGGTCGTTGTATGCAGAATTACCCTATGGGCGTTTTGTCAGTCACTGTATCACTGACCCAACCCGACACCGAACCCTGGCTCGATACTTCCCCCGGTGCCCAGCGCGACGCCCCGCCGCCGTCACCGAGCGATGGCTGTAACGATAGCATCACAATTACTCTTGCCCGTGTAAATTTTTCTCTTGTCGTTTTTGATATTATTATTGAATTCTTATTAAGTTCTTTTCCACTTATTAACCATTTTGATTCGCCCGGATTTTAAAATTTTCTTTGTGAGAATTCCTTTGAAAACTGTGAAAAATCCAACCCCGCTATCCGCTCCCGGAAAATGCAGCCTAAAGCTTTGCACACACTTATCCAACGTCGCTACCGCACAACATGAAATTGTGTTTGAAAATATGGGTTTAACTCGTTGTTTTTAGATAGATTTAGCATGCCGTTGTCGGTGTCGGATCGGGTCGTCTAATGAAAAACCACCCAATGATGGATATCGTCGCCAAGCGGCGGCATTAGCGAGTTACGTTGCGTTTAGATTCTGAATGCAATTCATAGAAACTACTTTTCTATCGTTATTTATGAAGCGAACTAGAAATACAAGATTCTTCTTCCTCGATAATAATAAAATAACAAAACTTTGGTCGAAATTCGGCTAGGGGGACACTAGCCGAATTTCGACCAAAGCGGCGGCCAGTCTCATCGGAGACTAGCCAGAGGCGCAGGACATATTATAGTGCACGAGTGTGTGCGCAAACGTAGCACTCTCTATTTCCTCACTTTCATAATCCGATGAGACGACAGATCGACACGACCGGGGAGAAGTCAGGCGCAGGAACAACGTCTTAACATGCTTTCCTAGGCACGGGGGTGTAACACCGCCGACTTCCTGACTCCGGGCTGCTACTGTGAATTTTCCTTGCGAGAAAAACGCCAATAACAACTATTGGCCCGACCCAGGATTTGAACCCAGGAGCTCTTAAGCGGTTGAACAAGCTGACCGCAAGACCAACGAGGCAGTTAATCCCTTCCTCCATATTAGAGTAACAAGTTGAAATGTGTTTTAGGTAATACACATTTCAACGAAACTACTCTTAGCTTATGTAGTGTGAGTGTTTTCGGGCCGCGGATTACCCTCTGTGGTGCAGTCGGAGTGTCCGCTTGTGTTGCAAGAGGTCGCGGGTTCGATTCCCGCCACGGTAAAAATAATTGTACGATCTGCAAGTCTTTGTTCCGGATCTGGGTGTTATGTATACCATCATCTAGTACACGTACGTCTGTGTTCACCAACACTCAGAGAAAAAACCGGTCGCAATGTATGCAGTTTTACATTGCGAGCCAAGTTTTGCGAAAATTACAAAATAATTTTGAGATATTAGCAAAATACCCTATGTTGCCGCAGCAACTTTTTTTTTGCGAAACGCAAAAATTGTGAACGCAACAATAATTTTTTTGTTGCATTAACAATTTTGAGGCTCTTTGCTATCGCCGCAATGTGGTAATCTGCGGGGTTCACATAGTTATAGTTTGTGTGGTTCACAATGTAAGTTGTACGTTGATTTTATACGTTGTGGTGTTAGCAAGTTTTGGTCCCTCTGATAAAATCACAACATAGTAATCTGCGGGGTTCACATAGTTATAGTTTGTGTTGTTCACAATGTAAGTTGTATTTTGATTTTATACGTTGTGGTGTTAGCAAGTTTTGGTCCCTCTGCTAAAATCACAATGTAGTAATCTGCGGGGTTCACATAGTTATAGTTTGTGTTGTTCACAATGTAAGTTGTATTTTGATATTATACGTTGTGGTGTTAGCAAGTTCTGGTCCCTCTGCTAAAATCACAATGCAGTAATCTGAGGGGTTCACATAGTTACAGTTTGTGTGGATCACAATGTTAGTTGTATTTTGATATCATACGTTGTGGTGTTAGCAAGTTCTGGTCCCTCTGCTAAAATCACAATGCAGTAATCTGGGGGGTTCACATAGTTACAGTTTGTGTGAATCACAATGTAAGGTGTATTTTGATTTTATAGGTTGTGGTGTTAGCAAGTTCTGGTCCCTCTGCTAAAATCACAATGCAGTAATCTGGGGGGTTCACATAGTTACAGTTTGTGTGGATCACAATGTAAGGTGTATTTTGATTTTATAGGTTGTGGTGTTAGCATGTTTTGGTCCCTCTTATAAAATCACAATGTAGTAATCAGCGGGGTTCACATAGTTATAGTTTGTGTGGTTCACAATGTAAGTTGTACGTTGATTTTATACGTTGTGGTGTTAGCAAGTTTTGGTCCCTCTGCCAAAATCACAACTTAGTAATCTGCGGGGTTCACATAGTCATAGTTCGTGTTGTTCACAATGTAAGTTGTATTTTGATATTATACGTTGTGGTGTTAGCAAGTTTTGGTCCCTCTGATAAAATCACAACATAGTAATCTGCGGGGTTCACATAGTTATAGTTTGTGTTGTTCACAATGTAAGTTATACGTTGATTTTATACGTTGTGGTGCTAGCAAGTTTTGGTCCCTCTGCTAAAATCACAATGTAGTAATCTGCGGGGTTCACATAGGTATAGTTTGTGTTGTTCACAATGTAAGTCGTATTTTGATATTAAACGCTGTGGTGTTAGCAATTTCTGGTCCCTCTGCTAAAATCACAATGTAGTAATCTGGGGGGTTCACATAGTTACAGTTTGTGTGGATCACAATGTAAGGTGTATTTTGATTTTATAGGTTGTGGTGTTAGCATGTTTTGGTCCCTCTTATAAAATCACAATGTAGTAATCAGCGGGGTTCACATAGTTACTTATAGTTTGTGTGGTTCACAATGTAAGTTGTACGTTGATTTTATACGTTGTGGTGTTAGCAAGTTTTGGTCCCTCTGCCAAAATCACAACTTAGTAATCTGCGGGGTTCACATAGTCATAGTTCGTGTTGTTCACAATGTAAGTTGTATTTTGATATTATACGTTGTGGTGTTAGCAAGTTTTGGTCCCTCTGATAAAATCACAACATAGTAATCTGCGGGGTTCACATAGTTATAGTTTGTGTTGTTCACAATGTAAGTTATACGTTGATTTTATACGTTGTGGTGCTAGCAAGTTTTGGTCCCTCTGCTAAAATCACAATGTAGTAATCTGCGGGGTTCACATAGGTATAGTTTGTGTTGTTCACAATGTAAGTTGTATTTTGATATTAAACGCTGTGGTGTTAGCAAGTTCTGGTCCCTCTGCTAAAATCACAATGCAGTAATCTGGGGGGTTCACATAGTTACAGTTTGTGTGGATCACAATGTAAGGTGTATTTTGATTTTATAGGTTGTGGTGTTAGCAAGTTCTGGTCCCTCTGCTAAAATCACAATGCAGTAATCTGGGGGGTTCACATAGTTACAGTTTGTGTGGATCACAATGTAAGGTGTATTTTGATTTTATAGGTTGTGGTGTTAGCAAGTTCTGGTCCCTCTGCTAAAATCACAATGCAGTAATCTGGGGGGTTCACATAGTTACAGTTTGTGTGGATCACAATCACAATGTCAGTTGTATGTTGATTTTATACGTTGTGGTGTTAGCAAGTTTTATTACCTATGGATCTAAATGATGCAATGGACTTCAATGTAGGTAGGTAGGTATAGGTGAGGACTTAATAAAAGAAAGGCATTTTAATAAAATAAATAAAAATTAGGTAGGTACCTACCTAGTTAGTAGGTATCTAATTACAAATTTAGAAAATCATAATTTGTTAGTGTAGGCACAGGTGTAGGTTGGTACATGACCACAGTACCTACACATTTTCACAAATCCATAGTTGTGAAAATCACTACGTTACAACATTTGAATAATTATACAAATTATGAAGCGCTAGCTCTATCAATGTTTAGGTTGTTAGAAAATCAGTTTCAACATAGCGAGAAAATAAGTAACTTAGATAAAAAGCATTATTCATGTTTGTGAAAATCACAACGTTCATTCCTAGACATTGATAAAAGCACAAGCTGACGTATTAGTCAATTTTGTAATGTTTAAACATTGCGAAAAGAGCATAATCAGAACGCTGCACATTCAGTCAGTTTCGGTCATTTCATTGGCAACACTTGAACGGGAAGACCGCGCGTCCGTCGAAGTCGAACTGTCCGGCCGGAACTTTCTAGCACTTTGTGTTAGAGTATCATTTATCTAGTTTGTGCCTTTGGTTTGTGCTTGTGTTGTGCAAAGAGAATAAAACCACTCCGGTGTTCTGTGACAATCAAGCCGGCTTTTGACTATGGGATATATATTACATCCCGAGATATAATATTTTATCGCTCACCATACATTTTGTATGGCACCGTTTACACTGTGCTATAATATATATTACATCCCAAACTATAAATATTTTTTCGACCGAGTGAGCGATATTTGAAGGTCATTTGAAGGTGTATATTTTACCTCACGTCCCCGGACACCGCGCCTCCCCCGCTTCGCCCTCCGTTTGAATGTTGGCGTTCGTGTGCAGACGTGTAAACTGATCATTGTGTGCTCCAAAATATATATCTCACAGTGTAAACAGCAACCGCGGGATGTAATATATAGCACAAGATGTAATTTATATTATATCCCATAGTCAAAAGCCGGCTTCACAGTAAAATGGATAAGGAAGACCCACTGGTCGATTTTTTAATTAGCAACGGTTTATATCATCTTCTGCGACCTCTCAACGGTAAGTTCCTTTGTTTATGTAATAATTTTATGCACATGCACATTGTTTTTATAACCTATAAATGTTTTATTAGTTTGCACGTTTTATCAGTCAAAATAGTGCAAGACAGCCTAGGGGGTGAAAATGGGTTTATTTACTGCTTGATGTATCCTAGATGCCGGAATTCAGAGTAATTTATTAATGTCTACCTACTGATGAATTGAACATTCAAACTCAAACCACGTACTTACCGCTTGCGACCCGCGCATGGGCTGATAAATCAGTGGTAGTACAAGCCGGCAGTGACATTATCATCAGGCTATACTAGTCCACTGCTGGACATAGCCCTCCCCTAGTGAGCGCCATAGCGCCCTGTCTTCAGTTGTTTGTGGCAGCCTGCCGTAGCCCGGTGATTCCTAGCACCCCCTGCCCCGCCGTTACCATGGCCGCATGCCATGGCCAGGAATAGCGAGGCAGCCGGGAACTGGAGCCATTGGTTCAGTCTCTTTATCATTGGGGGCTATGGCGCTCATTAGGGGAGGGCTATGTCCAGCAGTGGACTAATATAGCCTGATGATGATGATGATGATGATCATTGGGGGTAGTGCCCATAATCCCCACGCTGGGCATGCGGGTTGGGAATCGCAGTTCAGTGGAGTTGTACTCCAAGGGGCGCTGCTGCCCGGTCCCCGGTCTGTGCCACCATGGCTAAAATAAAAATGCTTTTCTAGATCAGGGTGCAGATCTAGAATTCCTGCTTGATGCGAACGATCACGAGCTTTCGCTTTTGGTCGAAGGGGTGGTTAATAAAGGAAAACTACGCATGGCACTGGATCGATTTAAAGAATGTGTGAGTAGCTTTGACTGCATATTTACCTTATTTTTTTTTACCGACTTTAATAAAGGCGGAGGTTCTATGTTCGGTTGTATGTATGTTTTTGTTAAATGTAATGTAATGTCCTGTGACTTGTCTATGAGCATTGATATGTTATTTCACATCAACCTTTTGCATGTCATGGTCCCCCAAGGGGGATTTAGGCCGGTAGTCCCCATGCTGGCCAAGTGCGGATTGGCGACTTGATAGGTATATTGATATATTAAAATATGTGTATTTTTCCTGACAGAAGAAGCAAGAAAATCTTGCTAGCCAAATGACAGTGGCTGCTCCGTTGAGGCTAGACGAGTTTATATTTACTCCAACTTCACCAGCTCCAGATACTTCAGCCACTGCTCCGACTGCTACATGTATGACATTTTTGTCACCTTTGGCAAGAGATTCTTCTGCAATTAGTTGCCCTGGTTCTAGCTCATCAGCTTCCGATGGACCAGTAAGTTAAAACATCATAATTGTTATAATAATTGACTTTTAATAAACTTAAATAATTGTTTTTTTTTTGGGTGAGATTGGTTTTGATGTTTTTTCTGTTCAAGGACTTGTTCCAAAAACGGTATATTCCCATCCACACCATTAACCTCCCCATCAATGGGGTGGTTGGGAAAAAAATTGACTTGAGTAATGGGGTGGATGGGATTTTTTGCCCCATTGACTTTTTAATTATATACAAGGTGTTAGTCAAATTAGCGAACAATACCGCGGGGTTGCGACATCCAAGCGCCCAACACATATATAATACACATACATCTATAATATTATAAATATTTAGCAACTTTGTATGATTGTTTATTATTAACTACGCTGTAATGACTGAATAAATTTTGTTGAAATTTGGAGCTGCTCTACGTTCCTCTGATCATCAATCGAGAACAAGCATAAAAAAATAATATGAATTTTCTCTACAAAAGTGTCACCGTCATACATACCAATTAGCAGTTTACTTTTTGGCTATCAGAAAGAAAATCAAAAACGTTTTTCAGTTTTAATAATGAATGATGCTCACATTAGTTTCTATAAAACATTTATTAGAAAGAAAAATGTGCCAAATTGAAGTTTTTTTTGCTTTTCAGGAATGGGAACTTACCAATTATGAAGACGAAATAGCGACCATTGACTTTACTAGAGTCCTGGTTGGTGGTTCGCTAAAACATATCTTGGAGTCAACATCAGCTGGGAAACCGCTTCTTACAAAACAGTTCCTATCTACGAAAGACAGAAAAATAATTACAGCAATCATAGTGGAGGCAGAAGTCCGTAAACTTAATAAGATTACGGACGCCATAAGAAAAGAAGTGTGGGAAAATTGGACGACAGAAATAACCACACTTTTCCCATCAGAAACAAAAGCTGTATATTACAGTCCCTTCCGAATCATTGATGGCCGGATTATACAGGCCAGTGGCCTCATTGTGAATCGGCTCATAACGGTCCGAAGAAAGCTATTAAGTGCAGAAAACCGACGTAGCAGGAGTCTCAGCAGCAATGAAAGCACGTCTAGTGAAAATAAGAGAAGGCGAAAAAGTGGTACTCCTGGACGAATTCGGCCTTTGCCTGAATCATTTGTGTTCAAAGAAATTAATGAAGATGGTGATAGCTGCGTAGAGTGGCTGAAGGCTTCCTCTTCGCCCCGGGATCTAGTGATCTCCAAATGGCAAAGCTGCCTGCGGGAAAGACTCTCTTTATTAAAAGAAATTGACTATTTCCAGTATTTTAAAATATTCCCATCACTGCAATGCCCATGGGGCTATGAATTGGTGAGTAACTAGTACCTAATAAACAAATGACTAAAATGAAGACAGCATATATACGACGACCTCTGTGGCGCAGTGGGCGAAGGTCCGCGGGTTGCGGGTTCGATTCCCGCCTCGGAACAAATGTTTGTACGATCTGCAAATATTTGTTCAGGGTGTTCGACTGGGCTAAATATTGCTTAACTTCAGTAATTGTTTATAATCACCTAGGCCAGCTATGCTATGCCCTATGGCTCCTTGTAGTGTCATTTTAACAATTGTGGTGTAAGAATAATTTTACATACTAGCAGTACACCCCGGCTTCGCACGAGTATATTCTATGGCCTATGTTCATCAGGGATAATGTAGTTTCCCAACGGTGATAGAATTTTTCAAATCGGTCCAGTAGTTTCGGAGCCTATTCAATACAAACAAACAATCGAATTTTTCCTCTTTATAATATTAGTATAGATTTTTGTGTACCTGCATAACGTATGACAATCATTTGTTTTGTGCAGCTTGCTAGTGACTTCGATGAAATCCACCCAGAAGTGAAAGGAAAGTTTGAAGAAAAATTCCCTTTAGTAAAGGGTCGTCTGCTAACATTATTGGACGAGAAGGCCCAGCAACTGGCACGACCTGACATCTCTATTCAACTTACTTTGGATCTTGGAACCTGTGAGTTGTCTCAAAATTGTTAGAATTTAGATTATAAGGCATGAATAAGTGACTTCAGGCTTCTAAAATATACACACAATATGTCACAATTTATTATATTGTGACGACCTCTGTGGCGCGGTGGGCGAAGGTCCGATGCAGGAGGTTGCGGGTTCGATTCCCGCCTCGGGACAAATATTTGTACGATATGCAAATTAGTCCAAGGTGTTCTGGTCGTTTTCTATGTATAATAAAAAAAAACTAATTGTTTCGGCAAATCAAATCTTTCTTCGACTTCTTGGTAAATGGCAGCACAGATCACTATAAACTAGTCAGAGAAATTAGAGTGTACTAGTGAAAAATCGTGTCGATAAATAAAGACCGAAACGCCACTCGATTTATAGGTACTTGATTTAATAGGCTGGTGATGATAATGAATTATGAAATCTATTTTCAGTTGGAGAGGAACAAGCTAATGTTGCGGCTTTTCTGTCCATTCCATTGCTGCTGAAGCAGATGCACACAATACCTGTGAAAGGCGTCAGAAAACCCTGGAATCCTTCGCGGACGGAAGTAAGCAGCGCCTTTCTTAGTTTGGTGCCATCTAACTCTGATCTCGAAACCCATTGCTCCGAGAGAGAAGCGAAACTTGCACAGAAGAAGCTACCTATACTTCCATATATTGTTGCCATCGGTCCAAGTTGGAAAGAAGTTGCGCAGTATGATGTCATCATAGCCAAAGACATTAGATACACCTTTGATAACATTTGCGAGGCAGTTTTGAATGCTTTTAAAATCTTATGGACATTAGATTTGCCCTATTCCAAAGACTGTGTGCCAGTTTGGATGTTCATCCAAAGAAGTATTTTTGTCATGAAAAGCAAATACGACACTGAAGGTGTTCCTATGCTAGATTTACTTGCTTCTGTTTCCAACAGGCATGATGGTGCAGTGCGCAATATGTAAAGGATCTTTTAGTAATTTAAGGGAATTTAAAAGTCACTACACATTTTATCATCCGGGCAATGTGTATGTCTGTCCAAATACTGGATGTGGAAGAAGTTATCAACTCTACACCTCATTTAGACGTCATTATTTGAAATGCCATTTGGCCTCGGAGGCTTCTGAACTTGAATCCTGTTCATTTAATATGGACCCTTCACATATGCACACTACACCAGAGTTACAAGGTGAGGATAAAAGATGCTCTATATCAGGTAGCGAAGAAATCAATGTGAAAAGTCAAGGCAATAATTTGCGCTCTGTTTCACTTAGCTACACCTTGGCTCAACTTTTTTCATCTCTTTATCGTAATCCTAATTTGCCAAACAATGTGGTAGATACAGTTTATAGCGGTATTGAAAACATGTTTAACTTATCAATCAAACCTTTATTACCAAGTACACCAGATTCTGCTGTAGAAAAAATGACGAGTGATTTAGAGAGTTTTAGTTCAACACATAAAAGGTTGCAGTACTTTGAAACAAACAGGTCTTTAATTAGTCCTCAGGGTTATGTGGTAGGAAAAAGATTTGATTTCGTAAAAAAAAATGGAAGGTCTTTTTACCAGACAGTAGAATGCATAGCACATAAAATACCCATACGTGATGTGTTGCTCAAGTTTTTCTCTTTGCCCCATTTACTACCTGAGACTATAGATAGTATGAAAAAACTAATGGCCCACGATACATCAAAAAGTATAGAGCATTTCATGCATGGTTCATTTTGGAGACAAAAAGGACATGGGGAAAAATTTGTCATGCCAATGTTTTTACAAATCGATGATTTCGAGACTTTAAACCCTTTAGGCAGTCATAGTGGTATACATAAACTGGGAGCCGCCTACATTTCTCTTCCTTGCCTGCCTTACTATTATGCCTCTCAGTTGACTAACATTTTTTTGGTCTTACTTTATCATTCGAATGACAGAGTTCAATTTGGTAATCAGATCATATTTCAGCCCTTAATTGATCAGTTAAATGACATAATTCGAAACGGAATATATTTTGATCTGCCAGATTTCAAAGGAACTATCTACTTTGAGTTGGCACTAATTTTGGGAGATAATTTAGGTTTGCATAGTGTTTGTGGCTTTGTCGAAAGTTTTTCTTGCAATTTCTCTTGTCGGACTTGTAAAATAGAAAAAAAAGTAATGGAAAAGCAATTATACGAAGATGTGTCTCTTTTAAGGACGGAATCTAACTATCAGGAAGATTTAGCAATAGGTAATCCATCTCTGACAGGCGTGAAAGAGAAATGTGTATGGCTGCAGATAGAAAATTTTTGTTTGTTTTCACAAATGGGTTTTGATGTAATGCATGACATGCACGAAGGGTGTTCGAAATATATAATGTGTTCATTGCTTCTGGTATTTGTGGACAAACTCAAATATTTTACAATTAATACTGTTAATGACAAAATCTCTTCTTTTGAATTTGGTCCTGATAAAAAAGATAAGCCTGTTACATTGGTAATCTCTAATTTACGAAAGGGAAACATTCGCCTAAACGCAGCCGAAATGTACACGTTTTGCAAGTATTTTGGGGTGATGTTCGGCGATTTCGTCCCAAGAGGCGACAGGTATTGGGAACTATATATTCAATTAATGAAAGTTCTACATTTTATTCTGTCGCCTGCGTTTGCACCTGAGCAAGTTCAGTTTTTTCAGTTTTTAGTTGCTGACCTGTGCGAAATGTTTATCAAATTGTTTAATCAAACTCTTAAGCCCAAATTTCACAACCTGTTACATTACCACTCGGCAATGTTACGATTTGGTCCCTTACAGTTTTTATCTTCTATGCGCTTTGAAGCTAAACATCGCCCCAACAAGTTAGCCGCAAAATCCTCAAATAATCGAATGAATATGACATTAACAATAGCTCGAAAACATCAGTTGATGTTAAATGATATTTTTATTCAACGAACAGTTGGTTCGCCTGTCTCTTTTGGAGGTCAAACAGAAATATCCAGTAGAGAAGTTGAACAAATTTTAGACAAAATAAAACTATCTGATAT
Source organism: Eupithecia subumbrata (assembly GCA_949316285.1). Classification (NCBI taxonomy): domain Eukaryota; kingdom Metazoa; phylum Arthropoda; class Insecta; order Lepidoptera; family Geometridae; genus Eupithecia; species Eupithecia subumbrata. The sequence goes on from OX438631.1 coordinate 2,075,890, forward strand.
TAAAAAAATTTACAAAGTCACATGGGCTGCAAAGTGTTCTGAGCGGTATAAAGTAAATTCTATAATTGTTTCTTCGATTGAGGAGGAAAGTGTTTGCTTTGCCATGGTAGAAGATGTTTATGTTGATGGAGTATGTAAAATAATAATTAAGGCTAAGCTGTTAAAAACACTTTCTTTTGATGAGCACTACTATGCTTACAAAGTACAAGATTCATTATCTCAAGAGTCAGTATTCATTAATCAGGAATCAATGCAGCATCCATTTGTATGTAATCGCGTGTTCATAGGATGTGACATTAATCTATCTGAGTTCCATGTTGTCCTTACCAAGCCCATTTAATTCAATTTAGCACTGTAATATACTATACCGGGTGTTTTTTTAGACGAAGGGCATACTTTAGGGGGTCATTGTACTCATCATTACAAACAACTTGAACCCTGAAATCGCAAAAAAAAAATCAGCTGTTTTGCACAACTGATTTTTTTCGCGATTTCAGGGTTGGTCCCATGATAAAAGTTGTTCGTAATGATGAGTACAATGACTCTATAAAGTACGTCCGTCGTGTAATAAAACACCCAGTATAATACCATAAGGATCATTCTCGAAATTCTCTTGTTGTTCACTCTGGTGTGAAAAAGAGAGTGATCAATAAACTATAATAATACGTATTATAATCTATTGCAAATAGCTAGATTTTACTTAATTTTATTTGTAAAAGTAAGAATACTGCATTCATAGCAGCAACCGGTAGAGTCAATGATATTGTCTTAATTAGGTACCTTTAGTAAACATTGATTGAAACATTGATTGTATTTAACAATATTAATAAGAGGGCCCTTCCTTACTTATAATCGTTACTTAACCTTAAAAATCAATGCTTAAAATGCTCTGTCAACTTTATTTAAAACATCGATTAAATTTAAGTAACGATTACAAGTAAGGCCCTATGATGTGTGTATAAAAATAAGTTTTGTTTGTGTTTAGGTACTTCTAAGTAAATTAAGTACTCATAATACCTTGATTTAATAAATATTTAATAAAGACAGACAATTTAAAACATTGATTACATTTAAGTAACGATTACAAGTAAGGTTCTATTATGTATGTATAAAAATAAGTTTTGTTTGTGTGCTAAGGACTTTTTAGTAAGTAAGTTAGATAAGATAAAGAGTAAATTAAGTAACTCAAAATACCTTGATTCAATAAATGTTTGTGTCATTTTCATAAGCTTTTTGTTTTTATTTTTCAGACGGTGCATTACCATTGTGAGGATACCAATATTGCCATTTCCAATGCTACCATTGCGATACACGCAATGTCGCCTACGCGCCTTGTCGCTCTAGCAATATGCGCTTTGCGTTATTGGCAACTTTTAAGTTGTGGTTCTAGCAGAGGGAGCATGTAACATTGCGAGGAAAGCAATTTTACCATTGCAAGGATAGCAATAATAACAATGCATTGCAATCCTTGCAATGGTAACATTGCTATCCTCGCAATGTTAGATGCTCCCTCTGCTAGAACCACAACTTAAAGGTTGCCAATAACGCAAAGTGCACATTGCTAGAACGACAAGGCGCGTAGGCGATATTGCGTGTATCGCAATGGTAGCATTGCTATCTTCGCAATGGTTACATTGCTATCCTCGCAATGTTAGATGCTCCCTCTGCTAGAACCACAACTTAAAGGTTGCCAATAACGCAAAGTGCACATTGCTAGAACGACAAGGCGCGTAGGCGATATTGCGTGTATCGCAATGGTAGCATTGCTATCTTCGCAATGGTAACATTGCTATCCTCGCAATGTTAGATGCTCCCTCTGCTAGAACCACAACTTAAAGGTTGCCAATAACGCAAAGTGCACATTGCTAGAACGACTAGGCGCGTAGGCGATATTGCGTGTATCGCAATGGTAGCATTGCTATCTTTGCAATGGTAACATTGCCATACTCGCAATGTTAGATGCTCCCTCTGCTAGAACCACAACTTAAAGGTTGCCAACAACGCAAAGCGTACATTGCTAGAACCACAAGGCACATAGGCAATATTGCGTTTATAGCAATGGTATTATTGCTATCTTTCAATAGTAACATTGCTATACTCTGCTCCCTCTGCTAGAACTACAACTTCAAGATTGCCAATAACGCTAAGTGTAAATTGCTAGAACCACAAGGCTTAAACGTAATATTGCGTTTATCGCAATGTTATCCTCGCAATGTTAGATCGTATCTCTATTAAAACCACAATTTTAAGGTTGCCATTAAAGCAAAATGTACATAGATAGAACCACAGTTTTTAAAAGCTCAAATATAACAAAGTAAACATAGCTAGAATAACAATGTTATACGTTGTGCAAATCCAAATGTCAAAGTTGCTTTTATAGCAAAATATACGTTGCTATATTACCATAGGCAAAACACTGCAATTTTATTCAAGTTTCACATTGCTAAATGGGAGCCGTCAGTGTAAATTTGTGAAAACATGCGTTTGTGAAATTCGCTATGTAGTAATTAACAAAGTAAATACTTCTACATTGTCATAATCACAATATTTTTTCGCAAAATTAAGGTTGCTGCGCTAACAAACCAACTATGACGGCTCCCATTTAACAACCTTTTCCTGTTGATTTCACAACATTTTTTTCTCCGTGAATTTATTAGAAGCTACGATAGGAAGGATTTGCAGAATATACGCATACTCGTGTGGGCGTAAATTACCCTTTGAATTAAACTACCGAGATAATTACGTAGTTAATATATTCACTTTGGAAAAAATTACAGTCACATTTACTATCATTTTTGATTAACTACGGTTGGCATGTCCAGCTTATCAGTTAAATAAATAATTATTTATTATTTAATTTCGATTTATGTATGTTATCGATACTGCGTACCTACCTATGTAGATTTCTAAGCTGCTTCGCGGTTGGTCTAGCGGTCAGCTTGTACAACCGCTGATTATTAGGTCCTGGGTTCAAATCCCGGGTCGGGCCAATAGTTGTCATTGCGGTTTTTCTTGCAAGAAAAAGAAGGAAGCACATTAGTAAAATTAGTAAAAGCTTTTTATGGCATGTTGCATACCGTTAGAAAGGGGATAGACTAGAGAACTTTTTCAGAAGAAAAGAATTCGAAGAACCTAAGTAATTAGTTCTAGTTTTTTTTTATATCATTCAAAGTTGAGCTTTATTATTCATTCATGCTTGTATTAAAAACTTTGTGAATTAATAGTAAACAAGAACGTCAAGAGCGTGTGTAACTCGCCCGCCAGGGGTTTCGAACGTTTGTCGATTACCTACATGTATTAAAGGTACCGGTTAGAGACATCGCTATTTGATGAATAGTAGGGACTTACCAAACTACATTTTAGATGGATCGCTCTGCATAGGTACTTTGGAGATTATGTCAATTTATTGAGTTTATTTAAAATATTTCAAAATGTGTGTTCACTACAGAAATTTTGAAAACTGTTTTGAAACGTGCAAACAAATACCTTTCATTTGATAACCCACTCGGTGAGGCATCCCTCCTTATTTTTGAATGACCATTTTTCAAAAAGTGTTCGTTTTACAACCTTCTCTATTATTTTTCCTGTAAAATTTAGATGCATATCTACAAACGTTAGTACTTACATACATTTCAGATAGATCGCTCTGCAATCTTTAGAGATAGGGGGGTGGGAATGGGTAAAATTTCGACTCTTTTCGAAATAATGTACCTAACGAAACCTACCTACAGAACTTTGTAAAACTGTTTTGAAATGTAAAAACCGATACCTTTCATTTGATACCCCACTTGGTGGGGAAGTGTTCTTTTTACAGACTTTTTTATATTTTTCCTGTAAAATATAGATCCATATCTACAAACGCTACATACATTTCACATGGATCACTCTGCAATCTTCGGAGAAAGGGAGGGGAATGGGTAATTTAGCGACTTTTTTCAAAATATTTCGAAAATAATGAAATCTAGAGAAATTTCAAAAACTATTTTGCAATGTACAAACTGATACCTTTCATTTGATACCCCACATCTCCAAGTATCTTTTAATATTTCGACAATTTGTATGGGAAATTTTCATTTAATTTTTCATTTGTTATAAAAAAAAATTCATCAAATCTGTACAGGCGCACGAAATGTATTATTATTTTAAATTTCAAGTTGATAGCTGCTGTAGTTGCTGATTTATTAAGGAGGGAAAAAAGGACAGACAAAGCGAGACCTTATGGGTTTCGAAACCGATCTTCGATCTCGAAACTCTAAAAACTTGAACATTGCTAATGAATAGTTTGTATTTAAGAACCGTACAATACCTATTACAAATGCAAATAATATACAAATTTTAAAAATCGTCTAGCTTAGGTAGTATATTTTTATTCATGTTTAAATGCTGACATTTGTGAATTTAAAAAAATAAAAAATCGTCGTATAAACTCCAAGGGGTCAAGATTTTTTTATAAGGGTTGATGAGATAACAAACCCTCCCCCCACCCCCATTTCAATTTGGCAAACGATGCACCAAACACCCTGTGGTTACTGTTAGTACCTAATACCTATGCATCAAAATTACTACGATTCTGCAGGCAGGCGAGGCGAGTCCGCCTGCGAAACCCAAACCCAAAACCAATCCAGCGGTTGACGGGATAAATGAGTCAGTTGCTGTTAGCTGCGCTGGACGGAAGACGTGCGCTCTAATAGTTTAAATAGCGCGGGAAAGTCACGAAGAAAAAAAAAACATTTGTCAACTTTTGTGTCACCTTGACAAGTTGGTTGACATTGACAGGTAACCATGCAGATTTGTAATTTTTGTGAAACGATTCTATTGATTTTTAAAGTTATTTTAGATGTAATTCGCTCAAAGCATTAATGATTCCGCTTATCTATTTATCTTACTAATGTGATGGCACTCCAGATTGTGCCCAGGAAGTTTGGGTTGATAGAATTTTCCAAGGTTTTAGTGACTGTGTTTTGGTGTTTGCAAAAGGTACTTTGTTTACGGCTCTGTTTATTTTTTGGACAAATCTTTTCCATTCACGTGAGTTTATTTGAATTATGACTCAGGCGTTAAGTGAATGATCGGTTTTAATCTCGTGACAAGGAGGAAATAATGTAAACATTTGCCACTTACGGTCTAAGGATACGTTGTGTACTGCTCAATGGATTCAATCCTTTTAGAATTATTGAAATCAAGGATATAGTGGCTTTGCCAGGTACCTATTCAAATTACATTGACAAAGGAAATGCATAAAACATGCAGTTACATTTACAGCACAATGACAGCTTAAACCTATTACATTATAATATAACTAATAAAATCGCCCCTATATAAAAGATGGTGCTAACTTATTGCGTTTTATTTTATATGCTGTAGAAAATAATTATATTATACAGTGAAAAATGTAAACATTCGAATTTTGATAAGTAAATACTGGATATATTCTTTAATCATTCTTGCCCATACCTAGTAAGCTGAGCTTGTGGTTATGGATACAAGTAGTACATATATTAAACAAGTAGTACATATTTCTATTACCAAATTAATCTAATCCAGACAAGCAAGAAGTATCTGCAGATCATACTTACAGCCATTTATTATGATTGTTTCTAGAAATTCCACAATGCTAACAGCACAGCATTATCTAGTTTTCCTTTTTTTTCAAACAGAGTTGTTTTTTTTAATAAGTCTCTTATTTTAGAATGGGCAACACTAGCAAGAAGCTTGCAGCAAAATGCGTGCTTCTCACAAAAGAGGAACAAAAGTACATTGCTGTCACATTCAAGTCAGCTTCGAAGAACTCGGAGAAGATACGAGAGGAGGACCTCATCGTGAGTGGCAAATTAGATGCAGAGTCATTAGAAGTGTGTTCATTTTGTTTTTCATTTTAGTTTTAGTTTCAGATTGGGTTTGTGATGTACGTTTTAGTAAATAAATAATAGTAACCACTTTATTCAAACAGCATCATCTGGCCACAAAGTAAGCTTATCTAGTGTTTTGGGTACTAGCAGGGCTATTTAGACTCTCCTATACCAAGTCTTTGACATGGAATCTGATACAGAATTGCGTGAAATTTAAATTTTTTGAGGTTTTTAATATTTTCTGAACTGAACTACCAGAAAAAAAGTTTTCCACAAATTATAGACCATTTTCTACGAACCCATGTTACAATAAATGTGATATAATGTAGCTTTTGGTAATATTATTATTGCTAAAAGCAACATATTATGTTGGTTTTTAGCAATAATAGTAGTTTTTGTATTATACAAAGCTCTTATAATATTAATTGCTCCAAAAGTAGCACTAAATTTAAATTTTATACAACATAGGTTCATTGAAAATGTTTTATTATTTATGGAAAACTACTTTTCTATTATGTTACAAATATGTGAATTTCACGCAAATTTGTGTCCGATTCTGTGTTGATGAATCAGTGGTGGAGAGTCTGACAGGTGATTAATGAATGATTTCTATGGGAAAAGTAAAAGTATTTATTTATATGACTTTTAAAGTAAAGAAGTTATGCTATTTTATTCTTGGGGATAACAGCTGATATAAGCAGAAACCAGCTTAGTAAAAATTTTATGTAAATCGTGTAAGGCTTATTGAAATTTTTAAGATCTTCATAATTTCTCAGTAAAACCAGTTATGGCCCTTGTTTCTTCAGTTAAGTAACAACATGCTGTTTAATGTAAATGTATTGGGAATAAAGTTATTTTCACTAACTCAATCTGTTACATACAAGTTTGCGTTTTGTTATTTTAAGTAAAATCTAAACAATTTACAGGGTGCCACGTAACATGTGTTTACACCAAGAACATTAAGCCGGAAGGGGGTGATTCTAGCCCCAAGGGATAACTGATAAATCAACTTGTGAATAAGGATTTTCTGAATTACCAATCATTTTTTATTCGTGATTATAAAAATCGTAGTACAAAAGTTGATCTCCTCAGGGTCCTCCTCAAAAAAAAACCCTTTAGATTTAGTACACGTTTCGTGGCACCCTGTATATATATACTTACCAAATCGTAGCAGTCAAGCTCTAAAAAAACTTGTATGTATTACTTTATTTTTATTTGTGTGTAAGTTCTTAGTTTGTTTTATTTTGTGTTTGTATTTGTGTTTTGTTACCACAGCAGCATTTGTCTCACTTTAGAAGTTTTCATTTGTTGCACTCATTTTATTTGTTGGTGGTTTGTTTTAGTTTTAGAAAGATGTTTCTCTGAGTTTTTGAAGTAAGCATTAACAAAGAAAATTACAATCAAATAATAGAAACAAATTAGAATTAGTACCAAATAGGTACAATTCAAACAATTGACCTAACTGCAGACTGTAGCAAACAATCTACAGGTATCTCTGATGCATCGGATATCAATACCAGTCGGAAGCATCCTCAAGATGCTGACTGCATTGCTCCGCTGTATGGCAATGCTGATGCACTGCACCAGATACTCAAAACCAAAGCATCGACTGAGATTGTTTTACACTTCTAATTCTAATTCTAATTCTGATTGGGGGAACTGAGATCTGCACGGACATCTCGCATGGGAGTGTATTGTGCATTATCCCCCTGCCTAAACAGGCCCTAACCAGCCCAGCTCCTTGAAGTACCGGAGCAGGACTTTTGGTGACTGACAGCTACGTTTCAGTTTTTCCGCGGGTGTTGTGGACGGGGTTGATTCCTCAATGAGACTCTTCAGCCCCGTCTTGTGTCTGACTTCCTCTGTGGCCGTGCAGTTTGTTTTACACTTATAAGCAATCATGTCCTGTTCAGTCTTCTTTTCAGTTTTTTCGTAGTACATACCATGCCTATTAAAAACATTTGGACAAAAGTTACACTAAAACTTTTTCAACTTTTTGTTAGTCATAAGGAAAACTGCTTATAAAACAGAAGTCCAAAGAATTCGTCAGAGCACAAGATTTAAACAAGTTAAAATTAGCTCGGAATTGCAACTCCATTGAACTGCAAATTGCCGTGGTGACCTGTCAAACACAATTCACAAGCAATAAGCAGAGTAAAACGTGCGGTCATAACTATCGCTTGGATTGAAAACAGTTCGGATGGTGACTTGATTGAGTTTTCTTACATAATATAAAACCGGGTACTGACTGTTGTTATGGGGCGTAATATAACGTGTTACACAACCTCAGCAGCCTGTATTGGTCCACTGCTGGACGCAGGCCTCCCCCTGATAAGCGCCTTGTTGGCATCTATCTATCTCGTGGGGGTAATACCCATAATCCGCACGCTCGGCATGCGGGTTGGGTATCGCAGTTCGGTGGTAGAATTGTTCTGCTGGGAGCGCTGTTGACCGCCCCCGGTGGATATCCCTGAGTCACCTTTTGCGACACCCGCGGGACGTGTTACACAGCCAGCGTTCATTAAATAAAATAAATAAATAAATAATGCTGGACAATCCACACAGCACCATCTAGCCCCAAAGTAAGCTACTCAAAGCTTGTGTTATGGGTACTAGATAACTGATATATTTATTACATTATATACATAGATAAATATTTTATTTTTTATTATACATAGAAAACACCCAGACCAACGGAACAAATTTCTGCAGATCATACACAAATTTGTTCCGAGGCGGGAATCGAACCCGCAACCTCCTGCGTCGCAGGCGGACCTTCGCCCGCTGCGCCACGGAGGTCGTCAAAATTTCGTCGTCATTAAAACGTCTAGAGTGGTCTTATGTTCCGTCGAAGTCTGCGTCACCGGTCAGGGGCAGTACGAATTACGCAGTACTCAGTGTACTGCGTAGTGACCAAGGCTTTAAACAGCGAGCATTCGTCCAGTCAGTAGGTACGGGGAAAGAAGGCGCTCGCAGAGCAACGAGACAGATTTTAGCAAACGGTGTAACGTAACATGTTCGCTGCGAATGGTACAATACGCCCGTGACGCTGAGCCACTGCCGCGATTTTGAAGCGCGTCTTGTGTCGCGCGATTTGTTGCGATATTTGTATATTTCAGTACATTTGGTACTAAGATGCAGACGATCTTACACACAGCTGCGATTTCGCGTTGGGCGCGCGGCGTCTGGAAATCGCGCTTACTAAAACGCAGCGGAATCGCGCTACAAAATCGCAATAAATCGCGCGACACAAGACGCACTTCAAATTCGTGGCTGTGGGGAGTTTCCACCTTGCCACTCCCCGGTCGTGTCGGTCTGCTGTCCCATCGGCATATGAGAGTGAGGGAATGAACTGTTTATTATTTCGTGACAAACTAATTAAAGTACTGAGTAAAGACCCATGTGCTTGCCAGCATACAAACTAAATACCTCCACTACTGGAAACGACTCCCCCAAACAAGGGAAGTTTGCTATAATTCCCTCGCTCTGCAGACGGTGATCGCAGTAGAGATGTTAATGTAGATATTAAAAGTTTAGTAAATTATATCGCATTAACTGACCAGCCTCCGCCGCCGCCGCCCGCCCCGCCCCGTCTTGGGGCATGAAAGTGTTAACGCAAATCGCCAAACAAAATGATTAACCGCCTGGCGGGTGTTATAACCTCACGTTGAGAATAACCATTTCCGTCGTTTTCTGGTTTAACGAGTACAAAAAAGAATAGATTTATTTACTTACAACACACAAAAACAGGGAAATCTGAGGGCAAAATAACAAAACGTACCTACGAATCCCAAAGTTTAATAGATAGATTTCTCTTTACCTGACGTCCCTGTTTTAAAACTCAAGCCGGTTTTTCACTATGGGATATAATATAATATATATTACATCTTGAGATATAATATTTTATCACTCACCATACATTTTGTATGGGACCGTTTACACTGTGCTATAATATATATTACATCCCAAACTATAAATATTTTTTCGACCGAGTGAGCGATATTTGAAGGTCATTTGAAGGTGTATATTTTACCTCTCGTCCCCGGACACCGCGCCTCCCCCTGCCTCGCCCTCAGTTTGAATGTTGGCGTTCGTGTGCAGACGTGTAAACTGATCATGTGTGTTCCAAAATATATATCTTACAGTGTGAACAGCAATCGCGTGTTAGCGATGCTTCAAATTGATCGTCAGTTTTAAGGGTTTTTATCTACCGCTTGACTATTTTTATATATTCAGGCCAAAATGCGGGTACCCCCAGCTTTGTGAATCGCTTAGACGTTGCTGATAATCGGTCATTGTATTGCGGGTAGAACGAAGACTCATTCCTTAGCTGTAACTGATCGAGGAACTGTGTCGCGTCATGTAATTATTCTAAATGTATAGTTGTTGTTTAAAAACTAGTTCTTTCACATGAATATAAAGTAATTAGCTTGATCTAATTGTATTATTTGGAAATCCCTGAAAGTAACCAGGTATTGACCTGGATGGAGTAAGTATTTAACATCAGAAGTGCTATGTGAGAACCGACGTTGCACAAAGGCGAATGGTATGTACTTACACAACATGATTTATATGTTATTACTTGCTGTTTTGCGAGTGGGTAAGGTACCTACCTACATATTAAACGCTGGGTAGAAGTCGCCAGTAAACTTGCTGACGTGCCTATGCCTACCTACGTACATTTATATACATACTCGTAGGTAATACCAAAATATTCAAAAAGGACAAACATTTTCAATGCAACATTGGAACCTCAGACCGCCGGCCCACTGCGGCGCACGTTGTGCACGGCCACGCGGTGGTTTTTAGCTGCGTGGGTTCGTTGGTTTGACAACGTGGGTCTACGTTTCGGCAGTGAATCTACGCACGCGTGTACTGCGTGAATAACGTTGACGGCGTTGAGCGGCGTGGGCGCAATATTCGAGTAAGCCAAGCCACGCGCGTAGCAATGATAAATCATTTATCGTATTCGTGTGTAGCGTGTTCGTGGGTAGCAATACGGGACGTTATGACACACGTACGTAGCTTCTCCGTGCGCAGCAGTGGGGCTTTGGCTTAAGTCTATTGCTGTTATTGTGATTATTTTGTCTACTTTGTGTATTTATTTTGTTACGACTCGACAACAGTATGAAAAACCGGCCATGTGTGAGTGGACTCGCACGGGGTTTCCGTGCCATCGTACAGAAGCAGAACAGAGCATATTGCAGAAGAAACAAAGGAAATCTTAGAATGAACTTGAAGCCATTCCTTGGTACCTATAATGTAGGTACTTAGACTTGTAAGGCCGGTACACAGTTTGTACTAATTTACAGACAAAGGAAGTAAAGCACCTACGTGTCGAATAATAAAATTGAGTCTAGGATTATCCGACCTGCTACTTACCTACTCCTTAGCATAAATATTTTGGGTTAGTGAAGTTGGTACCTACATCTTTACTACCTACTAACTAGGCACGTATAAAGTATTTATTCATTGCTTAAGTTATTTATTATGAATGATGTTTGTAGTGTTTTACCGAGTTGAGTCGAGCAGTGGTTGAACCTACTTACCAAGGCTGATGCTCAAACAGAAATTTACCAAGCCTCCCTATTTCTATTTTTATGTTCGATCACCACCGACTGACCAGTTTGAGTTAGGTATAATTACTAACTTATGATTTATTTATATTCTTATTAAATTGGTAAACGAGAACAAGAAATTACCAGCTAAGTCGAATTCAAATTGTACCGTATCGTAGTTTTCATAGGCAGGTACAGGTACCTAGGTACCTACTTACTTATATTTTTCAATTGCTAGTTTTACTGTCAGTATGATGGTATGTATATTCAAGGAGTATAAGCAAACTAAAGCTGGAATTTGCAATAGAAACAGTAGAGCTACCTAACTGCAGACTGGTGTAAGTAAACAATCTAGAAGTAGCTCAATTGATCCATACCTATCTATAATAGGTATCACGGTTACTACAATTTATAAATAAATATCTAATAACTGGTTCCTAGTAGTAAAAGTAAGTTTGAGCTTATCTTTGTATGCGGCAAATAAAATAGGTAGGTACCGGTCGTTGTCTCGGTAGACAATAATGTACAACAAAATATTGTACGGCACAATAATTTGTGACCAAATTTGTTTACCCTAATAATTCGTGTACATGGCTTCCGATTATCGTGGTGTGCATTATCATGACCAAACAATGTCAGGCTGTGCATTATTGACACTATTGTCGTGCATTATAGTGAAAGAGCCGTTGTATCATATCAGCATTTTCCCGTACCAGGTCGTAGGTACCTAGTTGAGACGCAGATTTCTGAGTGTCACAAATGTTTGGTTGGAGTCACGAAAGTCGAGGACACATTTAAAAAACGTGGTAATGTTATAATAATGAACACCTAAAAGCAATACTCTGTTAGAATAATAATAATATAATATTTATTTTGGCTTAAGACATGCTTCATACATGATAGATTAGCAAAGCAATGCACATCGCATGGGCAAACCGGAGTCGTATAGTGGGTAGTCAATTATACGTATTTGTTTTAAGACACCTACGTAGTTAAATTTAGATTTGAAAACAAAATTGATTTCAAAATTAAAATTGCTTAAATTGCAAAGAACAAATACTTAAATGAAAAACAGAAACGCAGAACCACAGATGTGGTAAGCAGATGTAATAATAATTGCATATTAATAATAACAATAATGCTGAACTTATGTATGAAAGATGGTACCTACAATGAATGTTGATTTGTAGTATCAATCTACCTATCAATTTACTGACCTAATTTGCTCTTTAGGGAAGTGCACTTTTTGGTTTAGTTACCTATTATAAATATACCTGTTTTAGAGGTTATATATATGTCTTGAGAGGAGGTTATTGGTAGGGGACCTATATACATTCCTGAATATGAATATGGCGTAAGGTGTTGTTACTAGTGTCATTTGGCACTTGAGTTGAAGTCCATTCGGTGAATCTACGTTTTTGTGCTCATTTCAATATTGGAACCGTCAGTAAAGGTTCCAACTTCATGGGTGCCTGATCAATTCTTTAGTAGGAACTAAAACTCCGCTACATTCATAGAAAATAAAGGTGGCACGTTGCTGTTCGTTGTCTAGGTATTTTATTCTACACTACCACCACCTATTAAGAATAAGAATAAGAATAAATTTATTCAAAATAACTTAAGACTAAAGTGTTACAATCGAGTAAATAATATCATATTCTAATGGCATGAAAATAAAACAATGCCTGAACTAGGTTTAACCTGTATCTCAGGCAGAAAGTGCTTATAACGAATAAAATAATAATCACATCAAAAAGTGGATAGTCATTATAAAACAAAGCAAATGGTGCAAATTAGTGAAATAACTTACTTGCTTACTATGCTAAACTAGTTTTAATAATAAAAAAATGCATACTACAAAATTATAGCCCAATTTAACAAGGCCAATGTGTTTTCTGTGCCATCGTCTGACAAACTTTGTTAGGTATTAATTTTTATATTGATCAGTCGAGACTATGATGGAGGTTCAGTTTGAGGAATAAGAAGTTAAACAGTCTTTGGAGGTCCAGTTACCTCATGTTCGGTTATGTCGTGAACAGGTGTTGAGTTCTTGTTTTGTTTGTACCTAGTTCATGGTCGTTGCACAAATGGTTAAATATAATAAAAGTGGTTCCAGAAAACTTATGTAGAATGGTAATAATAATCTATGTAATGGTGTTATAAACAAGCCCACGGGCTCCTAACTAGTTAGATTTGTGTTACAAGAGCCAAATGGCTATTGCCATAAATGCGAGTTTCATTGGGCTGCACGAGGTGAATTGCATTCAGTATTCAATATTTTATTGCTTAAAAAAAAATATTACATTTTTTATCAGCATTAATGCAACATTTGTGATAAAGTAGCAGCCGAAATCGTTAGAAACTAGAACAACCGATGTGGAGACACGTTTCTATCCCACCCAGGTTCACATTGCAATTTGCAAGGCTAAGCTACACCAGACCAAACTGTTGGCTTTTATGTATAATTCAAAACAAATATAACCAACCGCGTTGAAAGTTTTTCGAATACGTGTAATCTTGAAAGTACCTAAAAACAAAAACAAAAGTTGATAAGTTCCTCAATTTCACGTAGGTATATACTTGCTACATGACGTAGGTATATACATCGCAAGAAGAAGGGCTTAGTGTGGTATCATCCTATACATTGAAACACATATTGGCAGTATACAAAATACATAGCATACATTACCAAAAGACATGGACCTAAAAAGAGATAGCAACCAGATAAATTGTTGCGAGCAAGATGTCAGTCAAGACGCATGGACGCCGGCCGAACGTTCAATAATGTTCTTGCTTATCCAAAAATGAAAAAAAAAAGTAAAATATAAATTTAATTATCGAAACTAACTTTCAAATACAAGTTTAGCTTTGTTAATGAGTGAAACGTTAAGCTATGGGTTCTACTTTTCTTGCTGATTAATGAACCACAATGTAGATTTAAGTAAACCAGAAGAAAGCATTCTTAACAATGTTTCAGTGAGTTTTATTTGATTTTGTTATGATTGGCGGTGACTGGTGATGACTTTATGTCCGAGGCGACCACTTTCCGCGCAGTACCGAGAGAAAGTATGTCCCTGGACTCAGGGTATTAAGACAAAGCCCTGTTGTCATATCACTGACTGTAGGAACCTACTGTACTTACCTAACTGACGAAAGTTCACTGTAGGTTAGAAACAATTCAATTGTTCCAAATTCAGTTGTCAAAATAATATTATGTTTATACAATACCTACCGGATTCAAACATTTTATATGAAACTACCTGGAAGTGAATATAAATAAGTAATAATACCTAGATAGATAGATAGATAGATAGATAGATAATAGCTTTATGGTACCATCAATGCTTATGAAATATCTTACAAACTACTAATTAAATCTAGTGTGGCACAATCGGCGGCCTTATCGCTAAAAGCGATCTCTTCCAGGCAACCTAGATAGCGAAGTAATCCGTAAGTCATCGTCATCGTGATGTGAAGGTTCACCGACGGGTGATCACAACCAGGTTCCTTGCAGGATTGACAGGGGGCCACTCTGGTTGGTGCGGCTCTGTCTACTCCAACGGCTATATTCTGGTCCGAATCTGGTTTTTGGGTACCTATTTTGTTTATGTTATGTCACCAGATTTGGCACAACTCGATAGCCCCATATTATGCTAGCGAATTGGGGCCATATCCATCGAGTCATTAAAAAGTGCGGCCCTTATTTTTGCTTGTTCTAAAGTCAATAAACCTATTGGTGATATGACGCTGTTTGGTTAGAGATTCCATTGACATTGGATTGTGAGTAAATTTATTTTTCTACAAAGCAATGCCAGAAGTATGACCTACCTATGACTCATGGACTAAACAATTTTGTCGAAGAAGCGTAATCGCTTCTTGCTGGTTTCGGTATGAGTACCAAACGATGATCATTTATATTCAGCCTGTTTATCACTGCAGAAGATCCTATCCAGTTCGGACGATTTGAAGAGAATCTTTTGATTTTCCAGTGTACCATTCATTACTTATTATCATATTTTGGGCTTATCATATTTTGAGCAGAATTGTTTGCAGCTGTTTGTTAGAATGTTTGTCAATTATATAGTAAACAATATTTGTAGCACTGTTATGTAGTCCCTATAAAAGATGCATATCAGAATGCATGCCCGTCCCCGACCAAATAAGTACACTGATAAGATGGAGTCCAAGACCAATAACTGGTTTGGGCCCTTAAGGTCTCAAAGGCCACTTCTCTGAGCCATTTGTTTATATTAAGTATGTAGCATTTTTAAATGAAACAGTTTCCAAACACAGTATAGACCAAACTTATTGACAAAGAAATTTAAAACGTGATATGACCATAATAAAAGCTTGTTTTTGCTACGGACACTTGGTGCTTCTGCCCCTCAAAATTATGTATGAAGATATGGTGATAAGTGTCTGCAAGACTAATGTAATTTACCAGTTTATCACCACGGCAGTTAAGCTTGACGCTGCTCCATTGTGTGAGAATCGCAATGGAGTCGTGGTGTTGAGTTAATAGTTTTTATATTACAGAACCTACAGCAGGCCGTGGCCCGAGGGTGGCGAACGGTAGTCATAAAACACTAACTAAACTTCGAAGAAACTTATGCCCGAGGGTGTCAAATGTACCTACAACAGGCCGTGGCCCGAGGGTGGCGAACGGTATTTGAAAGATTGAAGGTGACAATAGACCGGGGCCCAAGGGTGGCAAACGGTAGTCATAATACAACTAGACTTTGAAGTAGCCTATGCCCGAGGGTGGCATACGGTAATTGACAGACAGAACCTTAAAAACAAGACCAAAGTCTTTGTACCGGTGGTGACCAGGTGACAAATGGTAGTCGGTAGAACCTCAACATAAACCAGCCCAGAGACCGTGTTCTGGTTGTTGGTAGACATGCAATAAAGATGAAACGTGATGAAACAAGATGACACGAGATGAAACAAGATGAGCCGAGACGAAACAATATTAAATGAGATGAAACAAAGAGAAAACTAGATAAAATGGGATGAACCGAGATGAACTGAGATAATTGCAGATGGAATAATAGTACTACCTAGATTTTGAAGACTTCCTATACTCTACACGACCATGTGGCATGCATCCAAAAATGAAGACAAAGAAAAAACTGCGGTGAGCACTTTTCAGATTTTCGTAACCTCCAAGTTGTATCAACATGGCCAATACCGAAGATCGGCCAACTGCTGCTTCAGAAATAATGAATATAGATGAATTTGTTTACGATTGCAAACAGTGGAAATTCCAACTATGAATGTCCCTTACGTTGGGAAAACTATGGTAGATTGTAGAGGCGAGGAGAGCGTCCAACGGACCAAACGATCAGCAACAGAACAATGTGGCACAGAGTTGTCTCAGCGTTAGATCCTCGTGTTCACAGTATATACGAGATTGTATTACTGCTTAGCAATCATGACAGAGACTAGGAAACGTATTTGGAGACTGCGTGTACAACAATGCTCTTTCAACATAAAGCACGAGAGATGAGGAAATAGAGAAGATACGTCGCTGGTCGCCGCTGCATGCTTGGCCAAAGCGGACGCTGGTTGGTTTGACGATTTAAATAATATACCTACTGAAACATATACGTATTATTATGATAGATATTTATATGATATAATTTTGTTAAATTTTGTGTTTAAAGTATAACAAGCAATTAAAATTGGCATAGTTAACCGTTATATTCGTTAATTAATTAAAATAAAATATTGCTTGGCCAAGCGTCACTCAGATCTACGAGTTTTTGATGCAATTGTATCTAGGTCAACTTAGAAATTAATGATATACTTATTGTGCAGAAAGATAAAGTGTTTTTTTGATATTTGGTAAAAGTTAATAATAACTTATATTTCACAAAACATAATGATTATTAAAATGAGACCTATCTGATACATGTATTAACTGTGTTATACATGATAATTAACTATATTATACATGATAATTTTGATTTAATATGAAAGATCTTTCCTTTTCACTTTTCTATTATAGCATAAAGAGAATGCGACTCTGTAGTACCTTTTCTATTATTTAGATTAAGAGTTATCTGACTTTTCCAAATCTCTATTCGTATTTAGAATAATATTACGCTAATCTATGTTTATATAAATAATTCTTTCTTTGAGAATAAATGGAACATTTAAAATAACGAGTGTAATAAAATCAATGTATTTAAAAAATTAATCAAATAGAATGTAAAACATGCATAATTCTGCAATTATTTTAGTAATGATTATGTACTCAGGAACAGAAAAAAAAATCCATGTTGGTCATTTCAAAACTGAATCCGCCATAGCTACTTAGAAATGGCAATTATGTTTAAGAAACATTTTAAGATATGTGTTTTTTTTTGTTCCGTCTGTCTATATAAAAACAGTCTAGCGGTTTGAGGTCAAACCATTATTTGGACGGCCGAGAGGTCAGGAATAGAGGCATTCCTATAAACAGAATGGCCGCCTGTTAGCGATGCTTCAAATTGATCGTCAGTTTTAAGGGTTTTTATCTACCGCTTGACTATTTTTATATATTCAGGCCAAAATGCGGGTACCCCCAGCTTTGTGAATCGCTTAGACGTTGCTGATAATCGGTCATTGTATTGCGGGTAGAACGAAGACTCATTCCTTAGCTGTAACTGATCGAGGAACTGTGTCGCGTCATGTAATTATTCTAAATGTATAGTTGTTGTTTAAAAACTAGTTCTTTCACATGAATATAAAGTAATTAGCTTGATCTAATTGTATTATTTGGAAATCCCTGAAAGTAACCAGGTATTGACCTGGATGGAGTAAGTATTTAACACGCGGGATGTAATATATAGCTCAGGATGTAATTTATATTATATCCCATAGTGAAAAGCCGGCTTCACGGGTGCTTCATGCCTCATAACATAAGCTGCAAGTGCCGTGCAGTGTTTATTACACTTACGCACGTTTAGACCATCACGGTAAAATAGGAAAGCAAAATGTATAGAATTGTATGCCCACAGTAACTCTTTGGTTCAATTTCACCAGTCTATAGCATTGGATTTGGGCCTACCATAATATAGGCTGATGATAATGTTCGATAAGCGACATCGAGAATGTTCTTAGCTATGATATGTTGTTCTATTTCTATTAGATGGTACAGGCTAACATTACCTATTAATCTGTGGTACAGGTAAGTGTGTCTGAATGAAATCTCCAGGATTTACGTAAAAATTACCCTCTAAAGCAGGGGTCGGCAGACCGCGGCTCGCGAGCCGCATGCGGCTCTTGCCATAGGATTATTTGGCTCTTACAACTCACTCACTGCGTAACTGCGCCGCCTTAGCAGAAATAAAACACCTAAAAAACAAGAACGTCAAGTGCGAATGTAACTCGCGCGCGGAGGGTTTCGAACGTTTGCCGATTATCATACATGTAGTAAAGGTACAGGTTAGAGACATTGCTATTTGATGAATACCTAAAAATAGTAGGTAATACCAAACTATATTTTAGATGGATCGCCCTGCGAGATTAAGCCAATTTATTGACTTTATTCAAAATAATTCAAAAAGTGTACTCTACAGAAATTTCAAAAAAAATTTTGAAACGTGCAAGCCTTTCATTTGATAACCCACTCGGTGAGGTGGTGAGGTAGGTATCACCCTGTTTTAAAAACAACGCCCACCCCCCCCCCCCCCCCCTTTTGACCATTTTAAAAAAATGTTCGTTTTACAAACTTCTCTATTATTTTTCCTGTAAAATTTAGATCCATTTCTACAAACGTTACCATCCATTTCAGAAAGATCGCTCTGCAATCTTTGGAGATAGGGGGGTGGGAATGGGTAATATTTCGACTCTTTTCGAAATATTTCAAAAAGTATGAAACCTACAGAAATTTCGAGAACTGTTTTGAAATGTACAAATCGATACCTTGCATTTGATACCCCACTCGGTGAGGTAGCCACCCCTTTTGATAATTATTCCTCCGCTTTTGACCATTTTTCAAAAAGAGTTCTTTTTACAAACTTCTCTATATTTTTCCTGTAAAATATAGATCCGTATCTACAAACGCTACATACATTTCACATGGATCGCTCTGCAATCTTCGGAGATAGGGGGAATGGGTATTTTTCGATTATTTTCGTAATATTTCGAAAAGTATGAAACCTACAGAAATTGCAAAAACTATTTTGAAATGTAAAAACTGATACCTTTCATTTGATCCCCACATGACCCTGTAGGTATCTTTTAAAATTTCGACATTACAATTTATATGGAAAATGTTCATTTTCATTTTTCATTTGGTTCAATGTCTATATGTAAATAAATATATTTTTCATTTCTTACATGTTTTATAACTGTAATAGGTAGTGTCATTATATTTTTATTAAGATTTGTAGTATGAAGCAAATTAGACTCTAATTATTAGACTAATAAAATTCATGTTGCGGCTCTTTAAAGGCATGGGAAAATCTACGAACTTGATATTTGGCTCTTTTGGTTGGTAAGTCTGCCGACCCCTGCTCTAAAGCAACAGCAAGTAAATTATAAAACGCCCAATATTTTATTTATTTATTTATTTATTTATTCATAAACGTACATCTATCCTAACAGGCACACCCAATGCGATAGAATACCTTATATTATAAAAATGTCTTATTATAATAAAAATGGAAATCATCAACCTTTACAGAATACAATAACATTCAAACACACACAACACAACAAAGATCATTCATTATTAACAATATCAATAATTCATAAATAAAATAAAATAAAAATTACATATTATATATCTCCCCAGTCCAAATAACCACGAACAAGCCCGTTTTAATACCAATATTGGCGGTGTGCAAACCAATTGGCACAGTATGCCCTACCTCTGTTGTCTCGATGAGCTCACCAAGGGCTGTTTGTTCGCGCCCTACACTTTTAGGATAATTGCTGAGGCCTGAGGGTATTTAAACACTTGTTTTACTTGTCTTGTGCATTTACTCGCATGTTATTTAAGGCAAGGAAAGCGAACTTTAACGGGTTCGGTTGTCAATCGAGGCCTATAATCTCAGTACTCACTGGGTCCCTGTGGTACAATAAAATTAATTTTTTTTCTTTGGTTCCTAATAATCGAATTACATAATAGTCGAATTATAAAAAAAAATAGTTTCTGCCCGCGGCTTCGCAAGCGTTGTTTCTATGGAAACGTTTAAAGGTGATTTCAATCCCATAGGAACTGATTTTTGGGATAAAAAGTAGTCTATGTTTGATTCCAGGATTAGAATTACTCGTGTGCAAAATTTCAGCCCGATCCATTGGGTGGGTTTGGTGTGAAGAGGTAACAAACCACCCATCCATCCGTCTATCCATCCATCGATCCATCCATCCAAACTTTCGCATTTATAATATTAGTGTGATAGTAAAATTGTATTATAAATTAAATAAAGTGAAAATTAAATCGCTTTTAATCACGTCCATGCACTTATTCATCGTCCTCTTAGTTTACTTAGAAAAAACTTTGTACCTACTAATATTATAAATGCGAAAATTCGTATGTTGAGATGTATGGATGTTGGTTACCTCTTCACACCAAAACTACTGAACCGATCGGGCAAAAATTTTACATAGAGGCAGTTCTAGACCCGAATTAAAACATGCGCTACTTTTAATCGCGAAAGAATGCGTGCGATGCCACGGGCAGAAACCAATATCAAATAAAATCTAGCTCATCAAAGGCTTAAGCTTTCAAAAAAAACTTAAAATTATATACCAGCGCACGTTAACACCTTAAATATTGCGGATTATCCGCTATTTGCATCAATATATTAGTAATTAATACATTAGTAATTAATTACGTTTGTAATCAAATAGTAACTTGACATGTAAAATTGTAAAAACTCCATTGATTTATTTCACACATTTACATTAAATTTTAAAATGAACACATTGAGAAGTCGGTTTTAAATTCCTAGTTTCGCAACCAAAGTAGGTTTAGGTACGTTAAACAATGGGCTGTACCGCGATTGATGCAAACCAGCGCACGTAAACACCTTAAATATTGCGGATAAATCGTTTAAAATCACAATGATTGATGCTCTGTTTACACTGCACATTTATCCAGAATCCAGCCCCGACTCTGTGGTAGCAATATTCAGTTCATTTCTGCTGTGTAATCTTTTTCACAACTGAACGGCTGCAAGACAAATATTTTTTATTCGTGTCGCCAAACAAATTAATTCTTGCTGAGAGTCTTCAATTTCATTTATTTTTATAATAACGTTACATTACATTTCATAACAGGCATGTTAAGTGTTACAGATAAGTGGAATTCGTTTCTTAGTGTTAAAGGTTACATATCTTTTAATATACAATACCTATTTAAGGGGCGAATCTAACGGGTTTGGTTGTCAAACTAGGTTTAGATCTCGGTACCTACGGGATCCCCGTAGTAAAAAACTCGAATTCCATAAAATTAAAAAAAAAAACTAAAAAATGATAGAGAAAAAAATACAAAAACTTTTTTTATAAAAAATTAAATTCTATAAATTAATAAAGAGATGATAATTATGTTTTAATTCGTAAGTTATTACTAAAAATTTTTTAAGTAAAAGTATATTTATTGCATAATTACATGTTTCATGGATGGTACAGTAAAATAATAGTGTATCAATGTAATTTGCCCTTTATGGGCGTGCATTTATTGGTCTAATACATGCATTATGATAACTAAAAATAAAATTTCAAAATAACAGAAAGAGAACTGAATTAGGTACTTACATACTGTCAAATTTAGGAAATAAAGTAGGCTAGTCGACAGAAAATACGAATTAATTTGGTTATTAGTCAATATTCTTGTCATTTAAACAATCTTTTATTGTGTAATAAAACATTTATCATATAGTAAGGTTTTAAGCTTTCTCTGAAACATCGTGGTAGGCAGTTCTCTTATTAGAAGCGGGATTTTGTTGTAGACCGAGTGGGTGGTGATTATGTCAACGGGGGGGTTGCCCCTTCGTAGGGGGAGCCATGTTCACCTGTTAGACGTATGTGTGCTGATTAGGAAGTCTCGAGAGTCGGGGCCGATGCCTTTTTTGGATAGGATTAAATGAAGTGAAAGAATAATGGATTGAGGCGCTTGCGCACGCTGTTGACGCAGGTTCCACGAAATGTAGATATTTTTGTAAATTCATAATGACGATTTGTTTTCACATTTCATCGAAAGAATGCATTTTTGTAATACTTTACTGAAATATCACGATTTTAAACTAAATTGAATGAAGACTTTATTGTATACTTGAAAATAAATAAACATTAAAACCTAAATAAAAAAAATACACAGTACAATAGGCGGCCTTATCCCTGAGAGCGATTTCTGGCACCTGTTCGACCACTCTGTTTGACGTAATGCTCACGGGGAGTGAGCATTTACGTGCAGTTGCAGTGGACTGATATATGCTGATGATGATGATGATGATGATTGTGTAACTAAGTAAGACTCTATTTCGAGGCTTCAACAGCGTCACATAAACAAACAATAGTAGATTAAAGCAAGTGAATTAAACAGATGTAATTGAGTCGAGTTTATTAATACTTGGCTTTATCGGAGATTCTAACGTTAACAAAGGTTTGTGGATGGAAAACTCGAAAGCGGAACGTTTTGACATCGGAACTTTGTTAAGGGTTAAAGTTAAGGGGCGAACCTAGCGGATTTGCTTGTTAAACTAGACCTAGGTTTCAGTACTTACGAGATCCCTGTCTGTGGTAAAAATATAGAATTACATAAAATGCAACTTTTTTCCTCCCTTATTGGAAAACACGATTGTGAAAAAAAAAACGAAAAAAAAAAATCACGAAAGTGCACTTTTTTGCACCTAATTTGGTCGAGATCTCAGTAACCCTGCAATCTATAGAAAAGATGTTTGTTTTTATTCGTAGGTTATTACTAATTCTTTGGTTCCTTGAAACAGTTTCTTCATAAGTTGTGTAGTTTTCTAGTAAATAAGCAAAAACGTAATTTTTGCGCTTAATAAACTATAAATTTACGGTTTTCGGATTTTTTCCTTTACTTGTGTTATAAGCAGTGATCGGAAATTCGGGCGCTTATTTACCTAAAGTTGGCGAGATGACATAACATAGAGCGGTTGAAACCACCTTTTTCTCGGGAATTAGCGGGAATTTCTCAGAATTCCGGATTTTTCTAAAATATTGTTTTAATTTTTTACGGAATCTTATTTATAAAAGTAATATAAGACTAAGAAATCAAATAATATCGCAAGATTTGTAAACGATTTGTATTGTATAATAACAAAAAACCTTAGAAATATAAGACATTTTTATCCTGACGTGTTTTTCACTAAAGACGATATTAAAATTTAGAAACATGTAAATAAAAAACTTTTTCTCCGGAAATATAGACTTTAGTGAAAAACGCGTCATATTAAAAGTGTCTTATATTTCGTCTTTATATAAGATTCCGGCGAAAATACATCAACATTCGAGAAAATACCGGTATTCATCCAAATTCCCGGAAGAGGTGGTTTTAACCGCTCCATGTTCTTCACGCCAACTTTAGGTAAATAAGCGCCCGAATTTCCGATACTAGTTATAAGACCTTGCTGCACGCTAAATTTCATGATTCTAGGTCTACGGGAAGTACCCTATAGGTTTTGTGTACATTCCCTTGGATATTTCAGAATTTTCGGACATAAACCGCTGTAACTTTTGATTGCGTTGACTTAGAAGTTTTATTTATATCGCGTCTCCAAGAAGTGACGGAAAACAAAGTGATCCTGTAAGGGTTCCTTTTTTCCTTAACATATAACCTACTTACTCGAAGTCGGTTAAATGGCTCCCTCCGCTTACAGTGTCCACCGAATACGAACAATACTTACGAAAGTAGAGCTAAATAATCAAATCGGAAAAAAAAATTACTTCAAAGAGACTTGAACCCGCATCCTTCCGTCAGTACCGGACTGTGCTAACCAACTACACCACAAGGTCAAAAATTTTTGCGAAATCATTTGATTTCTGAGAAATTAGCCAAAGTGTGAGGCTTACGTACTATAAAAACAAAAAAAAAACGATTGTAGTCTCGATATGGAAGGTGTCGTCCTTGAAAGTACCTTCCTACTTTCAAACCAAGTCTATTTCTGTCTTACGGAGCTGTGTTTTTTTATTTTTAAGGATTACCACGTTCAAGTTGATCCGAGGTTACATTCTTCTCACGACGCTCGATGTGTTGATACTGTTGAATGCTCTTTCTTCTAAAATTCTTTATTGTACAACATCAAACACACTTGTTACTTGTTTCTGGACTCGTTTCCGCAACTAGGTCACAGGTGGGCCCTTTTTGCGTGTCGGGTGGGGGGCTGCTAGACTAACCACCCGATGTCCTCTAAGAAAGCCGGTGCATGCCTCCCTAGGCGTCCTCGGTGTCCCAAGGTGTTGTAGTCGTTGAGAAGCAACGCTATCGCACTCTACAAGCACATGCGCGGCCGTCTCCTCTGCGTTCATGCACCCTCTGCATAGGGGGCTGTCCGTGATACCCAGATTAAATTGTTGTTTGCATCAAACATACATAATTTGATTGTTCTGAAAAAACTAAAAAATATTTTACTGTATTTTAAGTTTTCTGGGACAATTCTAATCCCTCGGGATTTTTTTATGGCGATTGCCTCGGGATCATCCTACTAATAAATAATAGATTCAGGCGTTACTTTGCGGAAATCCATTGTATAATAATAGGATTAAACAATATTTAGGAACAATTCCGCGCAAAACCTCATTGCAAACGCTGGCTGAACCCTACGAGATAGATCAAAATAATGTACTACAGTATTGTACACCTTAAAAAAGTCTACAAAAAAGTCCGCTATGGTATATGTCTATCTCGTAGGGATAACCCACACTAACCATTTTTTATCCTTTACTTTTTTCGACAAATAATGGCTTATTTACGAAGCGATTTTAAGCAATACAGCATTAATCCTTATCCAATAAAGTACCTAAAATACATTGTGCATTTAATATAAATCAATATGGCCCTTTACAGCATGTAATTTAAATGAATATTTTCGAAGATATTACAGATTTAAAATTCAGGGACATAGCGGTTGCGGCCGGTACCGGCCGGGGGGCCGATTCTGTAGTATATTTAGTATCAGCATTGCACCCGTGCGAAGCCGGGACGGGTCGCTAGCAACTTATAAAAACCACAAAACAATGGTTTACAAAGGCGATATTAATCCATCAAGAAGTTACTCTTGTATAGTAACTATTTGATAAACTTAGGTCTGATTCATTTCTAGTAAATATTCTTAAACTCCTGGATATTTTCAGTTTAACAGCTGTGTTATAGTCTATAAAATATGCGTAAAACATGAAAGCACACAGTGGTAAATATAATGTAGCATCTGGGCAAATATTCTTTGAAATATTTTATTTTAAATTACTTGTCCTAAAGCGGATGTTGTAGTGAAATCTTATTTTAATTAAAGATTTAAAAAATTACTAACTTAAACTTCTGTTGATGATGCACTACCTTTCTTATAATCCTTATCCATATAATCTCCAGTAAGTTTTAGTAATTACTTGATTTTTAAGTTTTTACCCTATAGAAAGTACCATAGGCCTAAAAGAGATATTAATTATAGCTAATGATGAGTGACAGCTATTGACATCATTTATCAAGTCCAAACTTTTTTCTAACAAGAACAAAATAAATTTTTTTAGAAACTCCCCGACAGATTTTCGTGTTACATGGCTAAGAACACTCTGGATAAAATTATCTATACATAAAAAAACTAAACGAAAACCGGTTTATCCGTTTGGGAGCTACGATACCACAGACAGATCACACCCCGCAGAGGCGCCGAGGCTGGGAGTGAATGCGTTAATAAAGAAATAATTAAGTTTTTATATATCCGGAAAATATATGAACTTCGCTCCACTCGCGAATCAAACAACCTGAGAATGGTTTGCTTCTGTGATCTGAAATAAACACGAAAACACCCAGAACCATTTAACACGTAGTAAATATCGGGAATGAAATCTCACCGTATATCCGTACATAACGTTGACGTACCTTCGTCATTGTTTCCCATTCGAACCAACGCACGCGCAGCGTACATTGTTAGTTTAACGCACTTGGCAATAAATCAAGGAACATGGTTTAAATATATACTGGAGTGAATTGTAATTATTTTACTGTTTCTGCTATGTTTACGTGAAGGTTGTATTGTATCCTAACCAACTAATATTATAAAGCCGAAAGTTTGTGAAATGTGAATTTTTGTTACCTTCAAAACTACTGATAGACAGATAGATAATACTTTTATTCATCACCATAGAAAACTAATTTAAAATAGAAACATGACGAGAACAGCAATGGAACTGGCGGCCTTATCGCTTAAAGCGATTTCTTCCAGGCAATCAAAACGATTGGAGAAAAATAAAGGATGGCCACATAAATCTAAACTATTAATACTAATACAAAATAATACCTACTAAACTAATACACTGATACATACAAAATTATAATTATACTTAGTAATATATTGAATAAATGCTAACTAGTGTGACGTGACATTTAAAAGTAATTAAAAACTTTCCTTTTAAAAATAAAATTAGGCAACTCGTTCCAAAGTCACTGATCAGGGCATGATGAAATTTGGCGTACATTTAGAACATAGCCTAACTTAGATAATAGGCTACTTTTTATACCGAAAATACGCGTGCAAAGCCGCGGGTTGAAGCTAGTCCTATATAAAGGCACATAACCATAGGGTTCAAAGTCGCTAAGCAGCGGACGGATTGTTGAATGTTCTCAATGAAAGTGTTCTATCCTTATCACTCTTATCAGTATGAATAAGTACTTATTTATCAGAATCTAAAAAAGTCTTACATAAAGCCATTGGCAGCGCGTAGAAACAAAGAAATAAGCAAACTAAGACATATCTACGTACGATCTGCAGAAATTTCCGTTGGTCTGGGTGTTTTCTATGTATAATAAAAATATCTATCTATGTAATGTATTGTATTAAGTATATCAGTTATCTAGTACCCATAACACAAGCTCTGCTTAGCTTGGGGCTCGATAATGCTGTGTGAATTGTCCAGCATTATTTATTTATTTATTTATATCATAATCGTCAAACTTCTTGTCCTCTGGCGAACCACGTGACAAAGATGCTAAGAACGCAATTCTTAGGCCAAATTGGTGGGCGGTTACATTCTGGACAGTCGTGTCGATTATTTACAGTGAGTTTTCGTTTGAAGTGGAAATCAACAGACTCTCTGTTGGTGGAAATGTAAACCTATTTAATTTAAAAGGAGTTTGTCTCGCCTAACCATTTTCCGATCATTAGGGACCCTTTCTATTAAGTCAAATCAAATCAAATCAAAAAAATAACTCTTCTTAAGCTTAGGGCCGGTTTCCACGAAGCGGAGAGTAGATGATTTGCTGCCTCGTTGGTCAAGCGGTCAGCTTGTTCAACCGCTGATTGATTGGTCCTGGGTTCAAATCCCGAATCGGGCCAATAGTTGTCATTGCGTTTTTTCTAGCAAGAAAATTCACAGTAGCAGCCCGGTGTCAGGAAATTGGCGGTGTTACACTCCCGTGCCTTGGAAAGCACGTTAAGCCGTTGGTCCTGCGCTTTACCTCTCCCCGGCCGTGTCGGTCTGGCTAATCTCCGATGAGACTGGCCGCCGTGGTCGAAATTCGGTTAGGAGGACACATAAAAACAAAGTAACCCAATGCTCCATCTGATGTTTTAAACACGGCTTCTCCATTCCAGAAATACTGGGGCTCGCAGATAGACCCCCGCCTGGCGCAGTACCTCACTAACTTTCTGTACGGTTTCGGACCTAACAAGATATCTGCTGTGGACTTCAACCATTTCGCGGAGCTTTATGTATATAACGTAAGAGGTGAGTGCTGCTTACATTACATTTTACTTAAATATATAAGTATGTATATGTAGATATATAGGTACTATATTAAGTTATATTTGTAATTTTGTCGATTTTTTTTTAATTTGTAAAATTTGTATTAGGTGTTAAGCACAACCCCATCTTTTATCCAACGATCCTATCCATCCACGGTTGTCTGGTAGAGATCGCTCTTGAGCGATAAGACCGCCAATTGTCACATATTTTGTAAATTTTTGTTGTTTTTTGTGAATTATCTTGATAAGTGTGTAATAAAGAATTTTCTTCTATCTATCTATCTTACTTTTGACTATTCATTGATTTGTCTTCTCTTTGAGCTCCGCCGTGCGATTACGCTAAAATCTCCCATACCCATTGAATGGGCCATCCGGGGAGACTGGCTATAATTAATATATAATTGAATTTATTTATTCAGATAATTTTGCAATCCATTGTGTTAGTTGGCTTATATCTAGGGTTTAGTACTTAAAATTAATTTTATTGATTTTGTCCGTTGGACTAACTTGTATATTATAGGACAGTTAAATTTTTCAGCAATCGCGGTTAGGATACTACGGGGGGGGGGGGGGGGGGGTTCTGCGTCCAGCAGTGGACCAGGTTGAGGATGAGGTTTAAGTTTTTGTAAAAACCATCAAATTATAGGTATTGATGAACACGTGTTTCCGTTTCAGGAAGTACAGACGAGCGACTTAAAGTCACTTATACTTGCTTAGGGAAGGAGTACAGTGAGCAGGCAGAGCTACCTTACCAGCTACTAAAAGAGGTACCTAACATTCTATTTATAAGCTTCGATTCCCGTCCTGAGACAAATGATTGTACGATCTGCAAATATTTGTTGCCGACGTTCTGGGTATTTTCTATGTAAAATAAACATATCTATAGTAATGTATTGTATTAAGAGGGCTCAATGCGCGGCATTTTGTGAAAACGATAGGCATAAAATTTCGCGTACGTAGGAGCGGGACGGAGCATACGTTTTTTTTATAAATAAACTAGCTGCTGCCCGCGGCTTCGCCTGCGTAGTTCCCGTTCCCGTGGTAATTCCGGGATAAAACATAGCCTATGTCCGTCTCCTGGTTCTAAGCTGCCTCCCCACCAATTTTCAGCCAAATCGGTTCAGCCGTTCTTGAGTTATAAATAGTGTAACTAACACGACTTTCTTTTATATATTAAATAAATAAATAAAATAAATAATGCTGGACAATTCACACAGCATTATCTAGCCCCAAGCTAAGCAGAGCTTGTGTTATGGGTACTAGATAACTGATATACTTAATACAATACACTACATAGATAGATATTTTTTATTATACATAGAAAACAACCAGACCAACGGAACAAATTTCTGCAGATCGTACACAAATTTTTCCCGAGGCGGGAATCGAACCCGCAACCTCCTGCGTCGCAGGCGGATCTTCGCCCGCTGCGCCACGGAGGTTGTCAAGTTTAATGGCGTAAGCGCAAAAATGTATAATTGATTTGTTTTCCCCCAGTACTGCGAAAGCGTAGCATCCACCTACATCAAGCTCATCAAGTCCGTCACAGTTTCGTGTGAGATCGCGCAGAAGTGGGTGCAGCTCGGATTCAAGGTTCGTCGATATTCTTTATCTATACTAATATTATAAAGAGGAAAGATTTGTTTGTATTGAATAGACTACTGGACCGATTTGATTTTTTTTTTTTACCATTAGAAGCCCACATTATTCCTGATGAACATAGGCTACTTTTTACCCCGGAAAAATGCTTCATTCCTACGGGAAAACGGGTAATAGGACAACGGGTAGTAAGAATGTAGCTACTTGTTAATATAGTGTGTAAGGCCTCACACTCGGTTTATTTTCTAAGGAATCAAATAATATCCCAATAAAATTCTACTTCGACGGGACTTGAACCCGCATCCTTCCCTCGGGAATGTGCTAACTAACTACACCACGAAGTGAAGTAACGCAGGAGTCGAAAATCTCTGCGACTTCCTACGGACTCTAGCTTCGTTAGCTCCACCTACAGGGGAAACATTGAAGTTTATCCAATCCTGTTCAAAGACTAAAGTTACATTTAGTTCGTTTGACGAGAGGTGGCGCGTTTGTTCAATTCCAAGCTTTTTTGACGTCGAGGTTTAGTTGTTTAGCACATTCACGTACTGAGCTCTGCTTACTTGAAAAATGTTTTTATACGATGAATGAATATTTGGAAGTTTGAATTGTGACATAAATGACTAATATAATTTAATATGGTTATATAAATATGGACCATGTGGAGTGGCACAAAAGTTTGGAGGCCTATACCCAGCAGTGGGTGAAGTCGGGTTGTGGATGATGATGATGATGATATAAATATGACTCGCATAAAATTTGCACGCAGGCAGGCTGAATACAATAACTAAAATATTTACGACGACCTCAGTGGTGCAGCGGGCGAGAGTCCGCCTGCGACGCAAGTGGTTGCGGGTTCGATTCCCGCCTCGGAACAAATTTGTGTACGGTCTGCAGAAATTTGTTCCGTTCGTCTGGGTGTTTTCTATGTTACAAAAAAAAAAATCTGTCTATGTATATAATGTCTTAAATATATCAGTTATCTAGTACCCATAACACAAGCTTAGAGTAGCTTACTTTGGGCTAGATGGTGCTATGTGGATTGTCCAGCATTATTTATTTATTTATTTATAAGATCTGACATATTTTATGTATCTGAATTTAGTATTCTTGCAAATAAACGATTGATATGATTTACTTTGTAACTAAACTCTAGATACCATCACTGTTGGAAAGAACACGCTGTATATTATTTATTTTTGTTTTTTTTTTTGGTCCAGGGTCAAGCATGCCACGTGCAAGCGCTAGGCGAAGGTTTAGCGGCAACAGTGGGCGACCCTGATGTCCCCCAGAACGACTTTACCAGCAGCCAGATCAGCAAGTGGTAAGTACTTACATGTGTGGTGCCGGCTTAGAATTTGCACCACCCTAACTCTTCCCGCGGGTGTCGTAAGAGGCGACTAAGGGATATCCACCGGGGGCGGGCAGCAGCGCCCCCTGCAGAACAATTCTACCACCAAACTGCGATCCCCAACATGCATGATCGCCGTGTGGATTATGGGCGTTACCGTCATGTGATAAAAGCGCTTATCAGGGGGAGGCCTGCGTCCAGCAGTGGGCCGATACAGGCGGTTGTGGTCGAGGTAATAAAACATAATACTTAATTATGATTATTTATGTCACACACAAGTTTGTTTGAAAAGGAAGGAAACTACATAAGGGAGTGTACTCGCAGAAGAAAGAGAAAAAACAGACAGACACCGATTACCATATAAACATTTATAAAATAACAAATGGTTGGCTGTAAAAGAAAAAGAGATATTTTATTTACCTTACGAACTACACAATATGTTGAACTATTATAATGGTTATTGCTACGTAATTTAAATTTTGTGCGTAGCAGAGCTCAAGGCAAACATGGTTTTCGCTCAGCATTATGCTGGGTACACACTGATGTATGCACCCAGCGCTGGTTTTCAGCGGAAACCCTAATACTCGTGTCACCTCACGACCCTCTAGGGGTGCCTAAAAATAACAAAAAAGACATATTTACATGCTAAGTTTTAAACAATAATCGAGAAAAGTAACTAAAAGATAATTATAAATCAAATTTCATTTAACCATGGTAGGTACAATTAAAATTTATGCATAGGAAGGTTCTTAAATAAATCCATGCCAACCTATACATATTTGTACCTATATATTTAATAATAATAATATATAGAAAATACTTTTATTGCACACATAAAACTAAGAAACAATTTAAAAAGAAATAATTATAACCTAAGTGACAATAGGCGGTCTTATCGCTCAAGAGCGATCTCTGCCAGACAACCTGGTATGGATAGGATCCTCGGATATGTACATGGGGTCAGATCTGTGTGCATCTGTTATGGTACTACCTTTAAAATAAAAAATAAATAGTACTAGGTAGTAAGAACTTTGGTTCCATATGCAATAAGGTACATATAAATTTCAATAGATAATGCTGTGTGAATTGTCCAGCATTATTTATTTATTTATTTAATACTCTTATTTAACGCTTTTGCTTGGCTGAAAAAGACCAAGAACAGACAGTGTCCTAAAAAAAATCTAGTTAGTCTGAAAGTTAGATTATCAGAAGATATTAGACAAGTATTTTTTCCATTGTCGATTAAACAAAAAATTATGATATAGCCAGTTAAAGTTCAGCGTGACGTCACAACTTGCGACACTTTTAGCAAGGCGTGACATCACTAACTTTACGCGCTTTTTTTAACGTCATTTTTTGATTGACAAAAGAAAAAAATTGTGTCCAATATCTTCTGATATTAGTATCAGAAGATATTGGACACAATTTTTTTCTAGTAACAATTTTTATATAGTAGTTATAATAATCTAACTGACCTTAGGGTCAGTTAGATTATTATAACAGACGCATTAACTAGAATATTATTTTTTTACCGCGGTCACTACCCTATTAATAATAATGCCAGAAATAAAATAAAATTTAAATAACATGTCAAGATATATATCTTGTTCTTAAAGTCAAATGTGAGACGCCTACAGGTGCAGGATAGAAAAACTTTTGCTATATCTATACTAATATTATAAAGAGGAAATATTTGTTTGTTTGTTTGTATTGAATAGGCTCCGAAACTACTGGACCGATTTGAAAAATTCTTTTACCATTAGAAGCCCACATTATTCCTGATGAACATAGGCTACTTTTTACCGCGGAAAAATGCTTCATACCTACGGGAAAACGGGTAATAGGACTACGGGTAGTAAGAATACAGCTAGTGTATTAATATAACTAGTTTCTGCGTTGTTTCTATGGAAGCGTTTAAAGGTTACTTCTAACTCATGGGAACTGATTTATGAAATAAAAACTAGCCTACATCAACGGCAATGCTGATTCGTTGACCAAAATAGAAACCAGAATTCCGATCACATGTGGACTAATAAATATAATAAGAAATAATGCTGGACAATTCACACAGCATCATTTAGCCCCAAGCTAGTAAAATAATAATTATATAGTAGTATTTGCCGCGGCTTCGCACGCACTTTTTAAGTAGCTTATGTCCTCGGGATACCATATATCTCCCTGCCGAATTTCACTAACATCCGTTCAGCCGTCTAGGCGTGAAAAGGAAAAAAAACAGACAGAGTTACTTTCGAATGTATAATATAAGTAAGGATTTATAATTTTATAAAATCTTTTGAACTTATGTTTTTTTATTAGTTGTAAAATTAAAATTAGTTCTCATTATTTTTACAGACTGACTGGAAACTGTCTTTGGCTTCGTTTGCTCTTTTTTTTTTGCGTTTAAGAATTTATTGTTACCTAAACATAAGCTTTTTGTTTTCCGAATCAATTGAATAAACAAATAAAAACTTTTATTTATGCCTCAGGATAGAATACAACACCCTCCTCCAACTCCTATCCGAGACAGTATTCGTGATCCTATACGGGATATACGTGCGACCGTCCCCGGATGAGGATCGACCGGCGCCCATGCGTTCTGTTTTACCGCCTCTGCTGCCTGTCCTTGATGGTAAGTAGCCTATAGTTCGTTGTTCTATAGCTGCTATAGTACAGGCTATAGATGCTAGCACCGTGTGATCCTATACGGGTAATACGTGCGACCGTCCCCGGATGAGGATCGACCGGCGCCCATGCGTTCGGTTTTACCGTCTCTGCTGCCTGTCCTTGATGGTAAGTAGCCTATAGTTCGTTGTTCTATAGCTGCTATAGTACAGGCTATAGATGCTAGCACCGTGTGATCCTAAACGGGTAATACGTGCGACCGTCCCCGGATGAGGATCGACCGGCGCCCATGCGTTCGGTTTTACCGTCTCTGCTGCCTGTCCTTGATGGTAAGTAGCCTTTAGTTCATTGTTCTATAGCTGCTATAGTCCCCGGATAAGGACCGACCGGCGCCCATGCGTTCTATTTTACCGCCTCTGCTGCCTGTCCTTGTTGGTAAATAGCCTCATCATCAGGTTATGCTAGTCTACTGGAAATATGCCTCAATCATATGGCGAGCATATTATTTTATTTTTAGATAGATAAAAAATACTTTATTATACCACACAAAGAAATAAAACAATACGAACAGACTTGCTTAGGATATGTACATATATTTGTTTGTCCTTCCTTTGTGTTTATTAATTTTAGTAACATTCTATAATATGACTATTGTATATACCTGACTTATAATCTAATTCTGTTTTCTTTTATATTAATGTAATTGGTTTTAATAACCGTTTTAATTAATGCGCTACCTCGACCCAAATCAGCGCCACCACCTATTTATCATATTATTATCTTAAACGAAGGATTTTTCAAAAATCGATCGTCCAGTTTGTAATACCTCTCATAAGCTTTTTTATGGCATCTGTAAAAGTGTTATTTTGTATACTCTTAGCAAAGCTGCGAAGTAGCTGCCACCATGGTGGCCAAAAAGAGCAACTTCGCATCTCTGCCTACACTACACAAACTAAAACATTTATAGAGGCAATAAAAATAAGCTTATGATAGGTACCACAAACTGACCAATCGATATTTGAAAATTCCTTAGCTTAACATAATAATAAGATAAGACAGGTGGTGGCGCTGATTTGGGTCGGGTTAGCGCCTTAATTAAACAATACAAAAATAAATGTGTATCCCCCAGGTCTAGACTCAATGCCAGACTACCCAGCGTTCATCGATCTCTCTCACATCGTGTGGATCAACAACCACCTTCCGCAGAATCACCAGTGCAAGTGGCGTTTCCTCTACTCTGCACACATACACGGAGAGAGTTTCTCTACTATGGCAGGTAATCGAAATCAACTTAAATAAAAAAAAAAAAATCAAATTAATCGAAACGAGAGTAACAATAGAATAACAATAGTAATAACTAGAGACCGGATTATATGCATATTTGCATATTTAGCCCATTTTCATCGGTAGTTGCATATTTTACCTAAAACCTTGTGATGATGCATATTTTCGCTATATTGCAATATTTCTGGGTGAAACAGTCAACGATTATGAAATTAACAAATTAAATCGTACGTCGTATAGCTCTTAGAAGCGTTAGTAGAAGTTGACACGATCTTCTTTTGTTTTTCGTAATCTGGAGGTCTACTTCATTACGAAATTTCGATTCGTTTTGTTCGGTCGGTACTCTAAGTGAACGAAAACTAAAATTTCGTACGAAACTGAATTGCCTTTACATTTTGATATGATGAAAGTAGGTAATTTTTTAAATTATTTGACATAGAAGTTTCAGTTCTTGATTTTTTAAGTAAAAATGCATAAAAAAGTCAAGAGTCATAAAATTCGTCCGAAAACGGCCTTTCCTTTCCATGATTAAACGAGAGGAGCTAGTACACGCTGAGTAATTCGGCCGTACTTAGAAGATTTGAAACACTACCTGATTGTAAGCATCTACAAGACAACAAACAACAGTTTGTATATAATAATTGGCATTCATTGACGATATCTTACTATTTGTATATGATTTTAAATTAAAGTCTACTATTTTTACTATTTAATGTTGCATATTTTGACACATTTCATTATTTTTCATGCATATTCCTAGCATTTTTCGTGCATATTTGCATGCATATTTCAGGCTTTTTATGTTGCTTATAATCCAGTCTCTAGTAATAATAGAATAATAATATTAGTAATAGAATAACAATAATAGTAATCAGTGCGTCCTACTCGTCATGACCTACGGAGCTGAGACGTGGACACTCACGGTAGGGCTGGTCCACCAGTTCAAGTCGCTCAGCGAGCTATGGAAAGAGCTATGCTCGGAGTCTCTCTGAAGGATAGAATTCGTAACAAATACATCCGACAGAGAACCAAAGTTATCGACATAGCTCAAAGAATTAGGAACAGACTTTTAGCACAAGGGTTATTATTATAGAAAACTATTGGGTGGATCTTTTCAAAACAAATAAATTTTAACTTTTGAATACCCAACCTACGTCGGTACGGGCTTTATGTTAGAGTTTTCTTTCTCCGTTATTATTTTCGCCTAAAGTTGGGCTAAAATCAGTGTTGAAATACGACAGTTTAAAAGCTTGTATTTTTAAAATTTATGCATTTTTTTACGGTTTTGGGTGTGTAGAAACGTAGATACATTATATTTCGGTAGTATTTGGAAAAATGATGATTTTTACACTAAAGTCATTTATAACGGGATATTTACCATGATTTGAGTTTTGAGCTTTCCAATATTTCGGCACATTAAATTACTTTAGTGTTAACAACCATGATGGATTTAAAAGTTTTGTTTTGATTTTTAGCCCAAAACCTCTTATTTTTCAAATGCTCCAAACATACCAGAGAATCAAAATTAGTTTGTTTATAAGTTAATAGAAAATAGTTTACGACTCGCGGCAATTTACTTTTTCCCTAGTTTTATTCCCTGTAGAACGCAGAAAAAAATCGAAACTACTAACAAAATTGAATTTTGCGTAGCATCATCCAGCCCCAAAGTAAGCAGGGCTTGTGTTCTTAGTATCTGATAACTATAATTCTGAAACATTACATACACAGATAGATATTTTTTTTATTATACATAAAACACCAAAACACCCAGAACATCCCGAACAAATTTCTATACATAAAACACCCAGAACACCCGGAAAAAATATCTGCAGATCGTACAAACATGCGTCCCAACGCGGAAATCAAACTCACAACCTCTGCCTCACAGGACCTTCGCCCGCCGCGGCCATATCGGTCGTCACGATAATTTTATGATGCCTTTAAGTAAAATTGTCAAGGATTCTCGATTTTCAGAGAAATTATCTTGTCAGTAAGTATAATATTAAACTTAACTTAGTGCTGTTCTACAAACAGCACTTATTCGCGAGCACTTACTTTTTCAACAATTAATATACCTTTACAAGTTATATAGGTAGGTACCTACCATGTTTTTTGTAATTCCCGTTTGTAGGTAGGTATATACCAAGTGAGAACTTGCCCTTAGGGCACAGGAAATGTTAATTCGTAACAGATAACTTACTTACTCGTTTTGACCAATCAACTTTTTGCCTTACATGGTAAATGTTCGTAACTCTGCTCGCTGTCATGCCGAAAGTCCTCATCAGATCTTTACACATTTTTATGACAACAATCTTAAGTTACTTCAATGAAAAATATAATCATCGAAATCAGATCTCTGAAAGTGGAGATATTCGAAAGCCTTTTTGCCTTTTTTGGAGGAAGTACGCCTTTAATCAAAAAACCCCGACGACAAAAAAATTCTATAAAATGGTAGAATCTGTACACCAGTTTCGTACCGATCGGTTGTAAAATACGACCTGTAGACAAGTACGGACATACTGACAGAAACGAAAATTTTGCTAGACTTGATGCAGAGACGCTTCGCTCACTTCTTTTGCTCGGTCAATTAAAATTAGTCTCCATAGTTTCCAAAATCTTAAACAAAGTTGTATTATTTCCAGGTAGGATAATGGACCAAGGCCCCTCAGTGGTCATCATCCAAGACTCCCACGGCTACATTTTCGGGGGCTACGCCACCGTCTCTTGGACTAACGCCCCCAACTTTACGGGGGGCGAAGAGTCGTTCCTTTTTACTGTAGCGCCAAAGATGAGAGTTTACCCTGCTACTAGCTTCAATAATCATTACCAGTATATGAATAACCATACCAAGACGCTGCCTAACGGCATGGTGAGTATATAATTGCTTTACGTCTCCTTAAAATGGTCGCTAATTCTACAAAATAGCGTTTTTGTTTACTGTGGCGGATAACGGACTTGTTAGTATATATCCTGATACTATTTATACCCTAGGCGTTTTACAAAAAAGCGTCACAGCAGTCGTTTTTATTTATTGTGGCGCCTTATGCACTTGTAAGTAAATTTCATACTAGCTATGAATGGCCGCCTAGGCGTTTATTCAAAATGGCGGCAAAGAATCGTTTTTCTTCATCACGATACCACCAAAAACTAAAGTCAAACTGCCTACAATAATCATAACCAGTATCTGATTTGAGCTTCCAAATGTAGTTTTTAAATCCAAAAATCAAAATGGCCGTCAACGGTTTTCTACAAAATGGCTGCGTATTTAACAAGATGGCCGCTCTGCGGGCAAAGTAGCCGCTATCATATTAAAATGCTAATTTCCCTCTCCTCAGATAATGGGAGGCCAGTTCAACTTCGGCGGTATCTGGGTAGCCGCCGATCCGTTCGGGGTCGGCGGCTCGGCCGACTCGTGCAGCACCTACCGCGGGTACAAGCGACTCAGCAAGGAGGCTACCTTCAAGATCAAGAACATCGAAGTCTGGGGTGTCGGGAAGAAGCCGCTTACTATTAAGGATTCGGTGAGTCAACTGTTTAGTCGAAATTGCTCTATATTTCAGTTACCGTAAGTAAGTATACAAATATAAAATATTTATTTATAGAAAATAACAGTAACAGAATAAAACAATTACAACTAATATATACACTTCTATCTATTTCTATTTCTATATTTTTTTTTTTTTTTTTAGTCGAATATTACAAATTTGTTCGCGGCTTCCCACGTGATCCCATGGGAACTAATTTATGGGATAAATCGCCCATGTTTTATTCCAGCAGGGGTATTTTAATTCATTCGATTCGCTTCAGATTCCATTCCGACGGATCTATTAAATGCTATTTTGTTTTCGCCTCGGGTTGATGATCGAAATAGGGAACTCCTCCTCATTGACATGGCCATTAGTCAACAGATTCGCTTCGGATTTTCGGTGAAACTGTCACAAATTTAAGATAACTATACAGAAAACACTGTTTCTGTAAAATTGACGGTAGATGTCAAAATTAAAACTGTCATATCTTGGAAACTACTCGTTCTAGACTTTAAGTTTCTGACTGAAATGAAAGGTAAGAACAAAATCTACATTTTTGATGACAGCTATCAAATTGGCACTTCCTTTCAGATGTAGCAGAAACTGTCACACATGCAAGATAATCATGGAAAACACTTTCGGTGTTTCGTTCAAAATTGACAATTAATGACAAATTGGCAGATGTCAAAATTAAAACGACCTTCCTTGGAAACTACTCGTACATCGGACAGAAACTGTCAGTTTGACAGCTGTCATTGAAAATATAGATTTTGTTCTTTTTTCCCCCTTTATACCTTTCTGTTGAGCTAGGAATTCAAAGTCTGTTGCAGTGTAGTTATAAATCCTTTTCCTTTGTTATAAAAAATACTTGCTTTCAAGCGCCTTTAGCACTTTTAGCAGGCGTGTGACAGTGGCTTCATTTTTACTTATTTTTTACTTAATTATGTAATACCCAAAATACAGGTGGTCCACGGAAAGAAAAAAATGCCCCTGGTACAGCCAGGTGAACTAAGGTGGACCATGGGAAGATTTTTTTTTCCCTGGAAACTAGTTATGGAAACAGTTATCTTGAGGTGGACCACGGGAAGAAAAAAATGCCCGTGGTACAGCCAGCCCGCCAGGTGTACTATGTAGGTGGACCACGGACAGGGACCGAAGATAACATATCATGTTATTCTTTTACTTTGATATCAAAGTAGGTTTACAGTAACACCTGCAGATCATTATAAACTTCTATAAAATGTAAATCTCGGCCGTAAGTTAGATTAATACGGTTACAAATGTTTAGACATAAGGGCTGTTGATTTTGTTTTAACAATAAAAATAAAATAAAATAAATAATCATTGGAAAGCCAATGCTCTGCGACGGATTTCGATATTTCAAGAGTCCATTCTGTTAGCTTTTTAATAACAAGTAACACTCTCTATAGACTGTGTCGCTCGGCACTCGCAGCAGTGTGATCGACACGCGGAAGTCAGACCGACAGTTCCTGCAGATCATTGGAAAGCCGATGGTCAGCGACGGATATCGACAGTGAAGAGTCCGTTCTGTTAGCCTTTTCATATTTTTATCTTCAGGCCGCACCGCGGTAAATTGCCCAATACGCTCCTCACCGTTTTAAATATTTCTCTAAAACGAACCTATTCAAAGTAATGAAACGAATTACGAAATATAACCAATATCATTTCAATATATGACCAATAATGTTGAAATTCTCATACTCATACTCATTTATTCGCCGTAGGAGCGCAAGGCACACTTGGAAATGTCATATGTGGTGCTTAAGTTATAATTCAAAGCCATTATACAGACAAGACAGAAAATAAACAAGGAACTTAGAAATATAGGTACATAAAAAAAAAGTAAATTAATAAATAGATCAGCTGTAAATGGGCATCGTTAAAGTCATGTAAACAAAATAATAATAATTATAAATTCATGGTGCTGCTGTAAAATGGCATTGTCTGATATAATTAATTCTAAATAAAAATTAAATAGATATCACAGTATATGCAGTTACTATACCTAGGTAAAGTGTAGCTGCTAAGAGTGCGTTGTCATTTGTGGACTAGACTATGACAAAATAAAGTGATCTAACATAATCAAATATTGGAAATATATTAAATTTGCTCCATTTTTTCCGCAAAGCGCTTACAAAATATGTGTTTTTTTGTTTTTTTTTTTGTTTCTATTGTATCGAATCTAATAATAATTACGAAAAACTTAATAGCCTAAAGCAAAGATATAATATTGTAGTAGTCGTTTCAATGTTTTTTTTTATCATTTAGTGTTTACTGTGAGGGTTAAAACCCCGCGCAATTTTTCTGTCTACAGGAATTTATTATAAAAATATACAAAATATTGTTAAACAAAATATTTTAACATGTAGATCAGATATTGGTCATATTTTTTGAATTTTTCCAGTACTAATATTAGATACGTTTCAGAGAAATCTATAAAACTATGACAGAATTGGGCAATTTACCGCGGAGCCCCCTTAATTGGTTGTTATCTATGTACAGTAAAATTATTTATAAAAAATAAAGTAGTTATACTTAGCAGAAGACGCAAAGTTTGTAGTGATCATGTAATTATGTAGTAAACTGAAAACTGCTATAACTTCAAAACTGTTTAAACTTTACTTACCGTAGTTTTTATCAAGTACTGACTTTATGGAATAAATACATAGTTTAATTTAACTTTGTGTAATAAATAGTTTAACTAAAATGAATAATTAGAACCCTACATATCTGTAGATTGTTAATTCATTCATACTTAAATACAGCAGGTCCCATATTACGTAACCAATTGCTGTCATTTACGAAATACATTTGTGTCTTGGACGTCTAAATCATAGCTTAACATGACAAATGGTTTCTCTATTGATACATACGATTTCAGGGTGTGCATTGTGAATCTATGGGGGCCGGCGGAAACCTTGATCGATGGATAAAACCTATATTTTTGCCTGTCTACCACCGACCAAGGTATTCGCCACCGCCTCCTCCGTGAGTACCTTGATCGATGCTACACATTTTGTATTTTCAAATTTCAAAATTCAACTGCCAATAGGTAAATGCAACAACAAAGATGAATATTAGGAACATTTAGTCAGTCTTCAAAAGTGACAACAATTACGACCACGACAGCAATCGTTACGAATTAAGACTGCACGTTTGCAAATAAAAAAAAATGTAATCATAAAGTTATATATATTTTTTACAGGATGAAAGAGACACCAGTATATTAGACAAGGACCCTGAGGCGCGAGCCATACTGGAGCTGGCCGGGAAGTCGCGACACAGCGAGGGATTAAGGGAGCCAGAGTAAAAACT
This sequence comes from Eupithecia subumbrata, assembly GCA_949316285.1. Taxonomy (NCBI): domain Eukaryota; kingdom Metazoa; phylum Arthropoda; class Insecta; order Lepidoptera; family Geometridae; genus Eupithecia; species Eupithecia subumbrata. The sequence goes on from OX438631.1 coordinate 2,117,932, forward strand.
TGGCAGAAAGTTTTTACATAGGGGGCGCTACTGTCTGGGACTTGAGATCTATGATATGAGATTCAAACTTGAGACCATGATGAGATCTATACTCGTTTCTAGACTCCAAGATATTTTATGTCAACGAAGATATTTATGAATGAAAACCTAACAAAAACTGAAAATATTTTTTTTTGTGGATTTTAATTTGTAGAAAGTGAATGGTTTACAATTTGCGGCAAAAATCGCGAAATGTCACCAGGGGGGATGGCGTTAAAATATGCTCAAAAAACTTGCAAAAAAATATCGAGGATTCTAGAATTGAGCATCGTGGTACCTACTATATCTAATCTCCAATTTTGGGATCATTACTAACTACCCCCTAAAATACCGTAGTAAAGTCCCATAAACATGAAATGACTGCTAAGTAACAAACCTATGAGAGTGAATATCTTTCAAATCGTTCGGCTATTCGTTCACCATGCCGTCGACGCTTTTCTATCCACAAATGCATTTGTGTGAGAAGGTGCCTTTTGTGTCAATGTTAATTAAAATGCCTGGGCTTATTGAGGTACCTACCCTTCCTACTAAAAAAAGTATTTAAACGCAAATCAAAATATTACTGATCGCACAGCAAAATATTACTAATTGCACAGCAAAATATTACTAACTAGCTGCATTGTTACTACCCGTTGTCCTATTACCCGTTTTCCCGTAGGAATGATGCATTTTCCTGCGGTAAAAAGTAGCCTATGTTCATCAGGAATAATGTGGGCTTCTTATGGTAAAATAATTTTTCAAATCGGTCCAATAGTTTCGGATCTTATTCAATACAAACAAACAAAAAATCAAATCTTTCCTCTTTATAATATAATATTACTAATTGCACAGTAAAATATTACTGATTGCCTAGGGTGCAAGGTTTGGGTGCAATTATACATATACACACCCTTTCAGTGATAGAGTCGCCACGACTCTGCCCGCTCTCGCTTCGCGGGGGTAGGACGCCTCCAGGTCGGTATGCTCTGGTTAATTTGCTGTGGAATCAGTACAATTTTCTGTGCAGAAATTGATAGGTGATTATTTAATTCGTTAAACAATTAATAATATCCCATATTATTGGAAGGAATCAGGGTTTTCTAATACTAAAGAGTACCTTATCATAATATGAACCACCTTTCATGGATGTAAAGGCCATTGACGAACAGATGACGATGAATCATAATAATTATCTATTTTTATCAGAACCCTGAGTTCGGTTTGACGATATCATCGAAACGTTATCGTGATGTCTCATTTTTCAATTTGATTGGTACAGGTAAATAAAAACAAGACAAAATTTAAAATTTTTATAATCCGCCGACGCTTATTGTCTGATCAGATTTTCATGAAACATGGCTAAGAACACTCGGGACAAAATTATCTATGACACAAAAAAAAAACTAAACGAAAATCGGTTCATCCGTTTGGGAGCTACGATACCACAGACAGATACACAGACAGACACGTTAAACTTATAACACCCATCAATTTTTGCGTGGGGGATAAAAAAACTATACAGCGCTGCAGAGTCGGACATGGAACTACACAAATCGCATACAAAAATGAGACGTGACGATGACGTGTCGATACCATCGTCTAATTGAACTCCGGACTGAAAAAAAAAAATGAATATTTTCCGTTCAAGTTTTGGAAACTGCTTGTTGTCTTTGTGGTGTCGTCAAAATGTCGAAAACGCACATTTCACAAAAATATTTTTTTCACGAGACGTCTTAGATATTTACAAAATGTAGCTTTTATTGTATATTTAAGCTAGAACTTATCTTTTCTCATTTCAGTAGTTTTCTTACAGATTTTTCTATATCGTTTTACAACTTTGTATAATATAATATTGAGATGAAATATAAAATGTAGATAGGTTGAATTCAGTTAGACAACTTTGAGTGCCAATGGATTTTATGTCTTAAAAAGTTCCGTAAAGTAGTTTTTTAATGTATTTTTGTCAAACTTTCGAGGCTAGATACATTCCTATGTTTTTCGTATTGGCTCTTTTTTCCTATAATGTAACACAGTTGTGAGTTTTGAACGAATATCTTTGTATTTAGATGTGCTTTCTGTGTTCTGTGATTAATTATTGAAAGATCTGTGCTTGTCGATATTTCTTTGTAAGATACTTATTCCGATTTTCTATCATGCATGATTTTATTATAAAGATATTTTTTTAATATTTAGATTTTGACTTTATAGGGTCTTGTGTGTCCCTTGCTTATAATCATCTCTTATCCGCCACACGTCAAAGCTGCGGGCTTCCCATAACAGCTATATCGCGTCTAGTCACTACGTGTAAGCTAACATATTATAAAACTTGTAAAAAGTGTAATTACAACCTTACACTGTGAGTGCTGGCGACATTGTCGTAGCTAAGTCGTGCAGATGTATTGATTATTTATTTGTGAATAAAGGTTTTAAAACTTTCGATTGTTTTTTGGTTCTTTAAACTGTCCAACCAAAGGTTGCCTAGAAGTGATTACTTCTTATCAATAAGGCTACCTATACTACGCGAATTTTCTTACTTGGCTTATTCTTAGTGTAGAATTAGATTAACTAAGCGGCTCCTCTGTCTTAAAGCAGGGCATTCCTTAGCTAGAAAATTAATAAAACAGAATTTCAAAAATTTCTAGACTTTTAATCTAACATCACAAAATCAGTCTCAATTTAGTTACTCTCTCCTAACAGTAGAGAGGTCCATGGGTACATCTTGGTCACAATATGTCAGGATCTGGCCAATTTCAGCTGATTGTGGAATTTTCTGGCATATTTCCATAGGACTGCCTAAATTCTGGTAAACTTCTGCGGCTTTGGACGGATTCTGGATAAATTCTGCAGCGTTTGACGAGTTCTCGCAGATTTCCATGACTTTGGATGATTTCTGCTCTACGAGTTCGGATGAATTCTTGAAAATTTCGATAATTTCTGGAAAATTTTGGCAGATTTCCATTCCAATGCAGGAATTCTGAGAATTGCCAACACTTTTAATTCTATCTTCTTCTTTGAATTCGGTCTTTGGTAAATTCTGGCCATTGCCAGCAGTCTTGGGTAGTTTCTGGCATATTTCCTCTACGCTCTTCGTCGCGTTCTTACAGTTTTCTTTGCCCTTGTTCGGGTTATGACAAATCATGCCGTAGAGCGGCACATTTGGAAGTTCGCTGTTCATGTGCTGATGTCGCAGATCCAGGCTTCTTCGCACCCTAAGACGAATAATTAAATAAATAAAAAAATAATAAATGCTGGACAATTCACACAGCGTTATCTAGCCCCAAGCTAAGCAGAGCTTGTGTTATGGGTACTAGATAACTGATATACCCATAACACAAGCTCTGCTTAGCTTGGGGCTAGATAATGCTGTGTGAATTGTCCAGCATTATTTATTTAATTTTAAGAATTACGACCTGGCGTCTTCAGGTCTTCACGAACGTATTCGTGATAATGGGCAGAACCTGCAGTTCACGCAGTGTCAGTGAATTACTAATAACCCTGTTCATACTAAGAGCTATTTCTAGGCACATACTTATAGTTGCGACAGGCGGGCGCTGCGTGGCGTTCCAAGTACCGCCGCTGGTTGAAAGGCTAAAGTGTAGTTACAGTATAGGGACATAAGGTGCATACTTGTAGTTGCGACAGGCGGGCGCTGCGTGGCGCTCCAAGTACCGCCGCTGGCTGAATGGCTTCCCGCAATGCTGGCAGCGCCACTGCCACGCGTGGTGGCCCCGGGTCCTCTGGTGCGCTCGGAGATTCGACCTGACATCACACAAAAACGTAGCTTGCTGTATGGTGCTGGTGAATTTGCACAACACAACTCTTCCCGCGAGTGCCGTAAGAGGCGACTGCGGTATATCAACCGGGGGAGAGCAGGAGTGCCTCCTGCAGTATAAACTCCAATAAATTCAAATAAATTGTGAAACATATCCTTTGTGAAAAGGCTTACTACAAAATATCAGATTATCTAGAGGATAAAAAGCTTGGGACGAGTTTTGCTCCAGCTCGAAAAATAACAACAGGCTAAAGGTTTCGTCGCTTCTTTACTTTAGTCTACATACCGAAGCGACAGAAATCAAGAATATCACTTTATTTCCGTGTCAGTGTTTAGTTTTATAATTTGACCTTTTCTAAGTGTACATTTATTGTACCTATTTATGGAAATAAAGTGTTTTTGATTTTGATTGATTTTATAACCCCTACCGAACTGCAATACCCAACACGCATATATGTTGAAGCGTTAAAGCAATCATATTATGGTAAAAATAAATAATGATGTCAAATATATCAAGATTGTACCTATTTATGGAAATAAAGTGTTTTTGATTTTGATTGATTTTATAACCCCTACCGAACTGCAATACCCAACACGCATATATGTTGAAGCGTTAAAGTAATCATATTATGGTAAAAATAAATAATGATGTCAAATATGTCAAGAAAATTTAATTATATATACGCGGGGATAATCGTGCTGCCCCTTCCCCCTAATGATAAGATCCATTTATCAGCCTACCTAGCACGGGGATTGTTGTCTAGGGTAGAATAGAGAAAAATTACGTCACATCGTCATCGAATGCGTAATATGTTTGAAACTCATTCCTTCAACTTCAATAATTTACGCAATGTATGACAATGCAATGTCAGTCTTCTCTATTCTACCCTAGACAACTATCCCCGTGCTAGGCCCACAGAGGCGGCTTAATCCAGCAGAGAAATAGCATAGGCTGCAGATGTAACGAAGGTAGTGTAAGCAAGTGTCTAAGTTTTACTATAACTACTTTCGTAGTTTGACGAAGTAAACGGGTTAACTACGAACCTAGTTATAGGGGTAGTGTCCTGGGTAAAAAAATAAATATTTTTAGTCCGTCATTTAAATTATCAGAAGATATTTATTCTTTTGTCAATCAAACAAAAAATTACAAAAATAAAGCTAGTGACGTCATACCTTGCTAAATAGTGTCGCAAATGTGACGTCACGCGGAACTTTAAATTGCTATATCTTCATCATTTTTTGTTTAATCGACAAAAGAAAAAATACGTGTCTAATATCTTCTGATAATCTAACTCACGGAGTTATTATATATTTTTAGGACACTAACTCTATTATCTGTAAGTTTGTTTGTAATGGAGAATCTTCACAATTCTGTAGTTTGATTGTGAAAATTATTTTACCGATATTTTCATCTATAATATAAAAATGAATCGCAAAATGTGTTGGTAAGCGCATAACTCAACAACGCCTGGACCAATTTGGCCAAATTTTTTTTTAAAATGTTCGTTGAAGTTCAAGGATGGTTTTAACGGCGAGAAAAATTAGAATTATTGCTGGAAAAATCCTAAAAATAGCCCTTCTTTTTCCCATACAAATGATTTGTAACTAAAACGTAGTCAATTTGAGCTTTATTGCTATGGTATAAAGTTCATATTAAATTACAAGCACTCACTGTTGTCTAAGCAATGTAGGTGTTCCTAACGTCAAAGATCATATTTATCAAAACAATGTGCGTGTGTGCGTTGGAGCACAGAATACATAGTTGGAGGAGTTTAATGTCGCGTTCCGAAACTCGCTTTTCTTTTGTATTAGTTTCGGCACGCGAAATAAAATGCATCAGTTTCCACGTCATTACATCAGTCAAACAAAAATCGCGGCGATTACTTACTTTTAAATACTTATATATGTTTTATTTAATTATTTTTTATTCACAACGCACTATCACCAGGGTGACGGTTCTGTTCAGGAGAATTTTTTAAAATACGTAGGCACAAAAACTGCCACATTACAAATCTTTTTGACAGGACGAAGTCTGTCGGGTCAGCTAGTTAGGTATAAATTTGAAAGCCAGTAGTGCCGGAATAAAACTTGGACTACTTTTTATAGAGATACCGAGCGAACAAGATCGCGGACGGAGCTAGTTTCCTTTGTAGTATGTTTCGGCTACGATGGAGCAAGTGTAAGCTACGACGTAGCTAATATAGGCTACGCCGTAGCAAGCAGCTGCTACGTCGTAGCAAGAGCCGCTATCTGCTAGCCCTCGCTTCGCTTAAGGCGCTACCATGACCCAAATCAGCGCCACCACCTATGTTATCTTATAATTCTGTTAAACGAAGGAATTTGACGACCTCCGTGGCGCAGCGGGCGAAGGTCCGCCTGCGACGCAGGAGGTTGCGGGTTCGATTCCCGCCTCGGAACAAATTTGTGTACGATCTGCAGAAATTTGTACCGTTGGTCTGGGTGTTTTCTATGTATAATAAAAAATATCTATCTATGTAGTGTATTGTATTAAGTATATCAGTTATCTAGTACCCATAACACAAGCTCTGCTTAGCTTGGGGCTAGATAATGCTGTGTGAATTGTCCAGCGTTATTTTATTTATTTATTTAATTTTCAAAAATCTATTGGCCAGTTTGTGATACCTATCATAAGCTTTTTTAATGCCTCTTTAATTCTTTTAGTTTGTATAGTGTAGTCAGAGATGCGAAGTTGCTCTTTTTTGCCACCATGGTGGCCAAAAAGAGCAATTTCGTGACGCTTTAGGACATTAGGTGTCCTCTATCCAAATATATAACTTTTATTGTGCGCGGGGCGATATTGAAATAAATCAAATGTTAGGGCCATCACCCTTCATACAAAAATCTTCAAACCCCTTTAAATTCCATTTTCAAAAGCTCTATTTGCCTTCAAAACCCATTATTCGCAGAAATATGACTTTGTATTAAGTAGATGTCTAAAAACATTTTGTAGTAGTTTCTCAAAATCAGTCACATGTCCATACCCACCTGTCAGCGAAGCTCCTTCCGCACTGCGGATGCGGACAGGGAAAAGGCCTCTCTCCCGTGTGCAGGCGCATATGCCCCTTCAGCACCCACGGGCGGTCGAACGTCTTGCCGCACTGGGGGCAGCGGTGCACGGGCCTAGGGCGCGGGGACAAGGCATCTAGGGGACAGTAGATGTAATTAAGGCAGAGTCTCAGCACCCACGGACTGTCGAACGTCTTGCCGCACTGGGGGCAGCGGTGCACGGGCAGGGAGCGCGGGGACAAGGCATCTAGGGAACAGTAGATATAAGCTAGGTAGTATTTCAGCACCCACGGACGGTCGATAGTCTTGCCGCACTGGGGGCAGCAGTGCACATACTTGTATATACTAAACTACTACTAAATACCATGTAATGTTATGATATCCATGCAAGCATATGAATTAAGTTCGAGCAACGGTTAGAGCAGATTAACTGCTTCAGAAATTATCTTAATGACACTTTTAAATTTGTCAGTAATGGCAAAGATGATAAAAAAGATGCAAAGATCATATTTAAAATATGTTTGTTATACACACCCGATACAAGAGGGCACGTTTACCAGCATTGGTTTTACAACTCTTTCATCGTCATCAGCCTATATTAGTCCACTGCTGGACATAGGCCTCCCCTAATGAGCGCCATAGCGTCCTGTCTTCAGCTTGCCGCATCCAGCATCTGCCTGCAGTCTTTCGCAGATCGTCATCCCACCTGGCCGGAGGGCGTCCTACACTACGTTTGCCGAGTCGTGGTCTCCGCTCAAGAACACAAACAATTGATTATAAGTATAAAATACTCTTCGTCGTACTTTGTAATGCTGGACAATACACACAGCATTACCTGGAGCCCCAAAGTAAGCAGAGCTTGTTTTACGGGTAGATACTACTATTTATTTATGAGATGTCCTCAGGAGCCCTACAAACATACACATGAATACATACATACTCACCTGTAGGCCTAGCACGGGAATAGTGTAGTTGTATGACATCGCATTGTCATACATTGCGTAAATTATTGAAGTTGAAGGAATGACTTTCAAACATATTACGCATTCGATGACGATGTGACGTAATTTTTCTCTATTCTACTTTAGACAACAATCCCCGTGCTAGGCCTTCTGGTAGCTTGTGTTGCCCGGACTCTTACGAGACCGGTGTCCTTAGGAGCACCACATATCACACACACCTAATTTCACTCGCATACACACTGATAAATAAATAAATACAAAAATATATACAAAAACCTTTGAATATATAAACATAGATTATTAACATACAAGATAGACATCTGTTCATTAACACCGTAACTATCTCTAATAGTTTATCTTACTAATAAAGCCGAAAGGTTGTGAAATCTGAATTTTTGTTACCTAGGATCTCCAAAACTACTGAACAGATCAAGATGAGATTTGGGGTACGTTTAGAGCAAAGCCTATCTTAGATAATAGGCTACGTAATATACCGAAAACACGTAGAAGCTAGTTGTTATATAAAAATGATGTAATGGAACACCCTGTGTGTGGGCGATGGTGTCTGAGATACAGTTTTACTAAAAACTACTGCGGGCATCATCGAATTCCAGTAGTTACTAAAACCATGTAATTCGTTACTAAATAAATAACTTTGAAATTACTTTGAAATAAACCATATATCTATATATGACTAACTGCGCCCCGCGGCTCTCGCCCCCGTGGAAATTTATGTTTCCAACTTTTTTTTTTCATAAGAACCTTCTCCTGACAATAACAAACACAACAAAAAAGAATTAGCGAAATTGGTCCAGCCGTTCACGCGTGATGCCGTGACCAAGGGAAATAGGGATTCATTTTATATATAAGAAGGTTTATCCCAGAACACCCAATGAAATATGAGTCATGGGCACTCAGTACAATGTGAATTTGGTAGGTACCTAAAACCTTGTCGTACCAAAATTCATTTCATTATAAAGTTACTGGCTGAGAAAAGAGCGGGGGTAAAGGATGGTCGAATTAGTTTTCGTAGTAGTTCGTCAAATACAATGTGGTTTCGTACTGTTAAGAACCTACGACGTAGCAGCTCTACGGCGTAGCAAGGACCCGCTACGACGTAGAACCAAGGTCGCGATCACGGTGTGTTAAGGCAGGGAATTACGGCTCAAACGTTAGCAGTTGAAACGTTAGGGTGCGCGTTCACAGGCCGACATCGGACAATCCGCACTGGTCGCATCAATGGTTTGACATAAAAGATCCGTACCGACGGAGCGGACTGTCGTTGGCAATGCCGGTGAGGATTCTTGAAGGCAACTTTTCCATTTAATGCGAATGACGTCAATCTGATTGCCGATCAGTGAACGCACTTATCAGTGAATTGTCCGATGCCGGCCTGTGAACGCGCACTCTAACGTTTCAACTGCTAACGTTTGAGCCGTAATGACGTGCCTTACTACACCGTGATCGCCCTCCCAGTAGGTTAGACGCAAGTAGTTACGGCGTACGTAGCGAAGCAACTTATGTACCTATATTGTTGGCCTGTACATAAGATTTTCGTTGTGCGTTCATAGGAGCGGGTGTGTATGCTCCGTGCATACTATTTTGGAGCGTCGCGTCGTATGCGTAAAAATGAAGTTTTTTCTTGTTTACAACTTATGAAGAAACTGTATTAAGGAACCAAATAATTAGTAATAACCTACGAATTAAAACAAAAATCTTTTCAATAGACCGCAGGGTTACTGAGATCTCAACGAAATTAGGTGCAAAACAGTGAACTGTCATGATTATTTTATCGTATTTTTTTTCGCAATCGTGTTGAATTTTATGTAATTCTAGTTTTTTACCACGGGCATCCCAAAGTACTGAGATCTAGGCCTAGTTTGACAAGCAAACCTTTAGGTATTTAGTATCCATAACACAAGAGAATAAAACCACTCCGCACAAGCTCTGCTTAGCTTGGGCGTAGGGCATTGTTTGACTGACTGACTTCTTTGTTATAGGCAACATGTGTCTGGATTGCCACTTTTCTGCCGGTGTCCAATTCATGGAAATTTCATAGTCATGGAATACTTACTTTACTTTTTATTTGATTTACTTTACTTGATGATTCGATGAGTCATGGATTCAAGGCTCGTACGGCTGTCGAACCTCTCATCACGAAATCTCGAAGAACATTCTCACTGACGCGGCCAACATGAGGACAGATGAAGGGACCGAACAAAGAAATTGTAAGTACGGCCGAGTTGTGCATAAGTACTTACCACGTCCCTGGGACTGACAGATAGGTATGCAGATGTGCAGGATCCATACTCATACTCTTATTCGCCGTAGGAGCACAAGGCACACTTGATTAAGTCAACATTTTACATTATAATAGAAATAACTAATAAGATAAAATAAATAAATAAAGTAACACAAAACAAAAAAGTAATATTCATAGGTACCTGCTATCTGCTGTAAATGGGCATTGTCAATAATCAAATTAAACAGAATATTTATAAGATTAATTACTAGAGCTGCTGTAAAAGAGCATTGTTAAAATTAAGATTCTATATAAAATTTATAGAATATATCACAGAATCATAGAACCCCATGTACCAGGTTCCTAACAAAGGAGTGTTAAGAGACACAGCCTGACCCTGTCGACTGACTCAGGTTCGAGATGCATGTCTAGGAAAATTTAAGTTAACTGGGTAGGTATTAAGGAATATCAAAGGATTTTAGGTTATGCAAATTAAATAAAAATGTCAAAATTTAGAACTATAGATTAAAAATTTTAATAATAGGATGTATCATGTAACTATTACTGCTTTTATTTCAATGCTGTGTTTGAAACATAACTGTGTGAACGGCTTTGTCAAGTTATGATAGTATGATATCTATGGTGAGTGTTTGAAACAGGAAAATCGTGTAAATTATATCTAATCATGAATGTGTTAATAAATGAATCAACATTGACAATTACCATCGTGATTGCAAATTTTCAGTCCGATCATTAAAGTAGGTAGTTTTGGTGTGAAGAAAAGTAACTAACATCTACACAAAAATCCAAAATTTCGCCTTTTGTAAAACTAGGTAACGCCTTGCAAGCGCTTTCCTGGATGGAAAGTCGCCATGCCCCATTCCCAGGATCTTTTCACGTTAATTTTTTCAAACTATTGTCTTGCAAGGATTGTGTGGTGGAATCCTTCAGGCAGGATTTGTACAGCATCAGCCGTTTAGTCGTCAAAAGAAAAGGTATCAGACAGGAAACGAATAGAGTTAGTTACTGTCCCACTAAGGCCCATACTATAAAAGCTTGCTCTTGAGAGTCACGTTTTTCTATGACATAAACGTAACTCAAGCATAGATGTAAGACAGCAAGCTTTCATAATTTGCTTGCTTTGCACGCCAAAACTACTGAACGATCAACAGTCGAAATTTGGCATAGAGATCTATTATTTTATAAGGTTTGATGCTGCAGTTATAATCTATCTTCTAAGACTTAAACAAAGGTCAAAACAAGCGTGCGAAGCCGTAAGCCGTAGGGACAATAATATATAATATTTTGGAAGTTGAAGGCCTTCTTGTAGACCAGCAGCTCCTTGTCCAACTTCACCAGAATCTTCAACTTCTCAGCTATCTTGTCGTTCTCTAGGCGTTTCTTGCAGAAACTCAAGGAGTCCTATGCCTCCTTATAACCAGCAGTGGGTGATCCCGCTGCAGTTGGATGAACCCAGTGGCTCATCTGCACAGTTATCGCTATGTTCTACAGGCAATTTTTTTTTTATTAATCACGGCGGGGCATTAGGCCGGTCTTACCTCCCGAAGAACTGGCAACCGGTGGGGTAAACATGTTCTTGACTGGAAATGACGCCTTCCGGCCAGGTGGAACGACCTGTGAAAGACTGCTAGCAGATGCTGGATGCGGCAAGCTGACGACCCTGTTGCCCTGTCGCTATGGCGGTCGTTAGGGGAGACCTCCAGCAGACGACTGTTAACTCGCAGAATCGCCATATTTTTTTGCATAGACACATGTGTAGAGGCGCCAAGATCTGTCCTTACGCAATTCTGTGGCTTAATGGGGCGATGATGATAACATACCGTCACTCCTCACCCCCGCTAGCGCTGGCTCCTCAGTCCCCTCCTCGAAGGCCTCCTTGCAGACCAACAGCTCCTTGTCCAACTTCACCAGACTCTTCAACTTCTCAGCTATCTTGTCGATCTCTAGCCCTCGCAGCTTGAGCGGAGGGCGGTGGAGGATCTCCTCTATTATCGGAGCTAGGGGTTGGACTGGAGGGTTTGTTGAACCATCTGCGGGTAGATAGATACTGTAGATTAGATTCCCCTCACCTCACCAGCCTATTTTTGAATGATGTTCCGGACTGTGCGTCTATGTTTTAGTGCGCGAGCCCACAGTGCGCCATACAACGACGAACGCTGTAGGAAGGTGCATTCTGAGTGCAGCGAGCTATCGCTCGGCGAGCTCGTCCACGTCGCGCCGTGCGACTTCGCGTCACTTCATAGGCCGCCGCGCGACAGAACGCCCTATGTCTGACTTGAAATTTCAAAATATTCGGACATAAACAGCTGTAACTTTTGAGTGCGTTGATTTAGAAGTTTTATTAATATCGCGGCTCCAAGAGGTTACGGACTTGAGTATTTGACATTAATTTTAACTCGATACGTCCACGCGTTCCTGCGAAAAGAGTGTTGACAGACGGACCGACAGACAGACAGACAGACAGACGGACAACAAAGTGAACCTATAAAAAAGGTACCCTTAGGTTCCTTTTTTCCTTTTGAGGTACGGAACCCTAAAAATAGGGGTGAGGTAACAAACATTCGCAGCCAGCTGAAAATTGGTAGGATTGTTCAAAACACCATTATAAATGAAATGCGAAAAGTCCTCATCGATCCGACACCTGGAAAAATTTTACTCGGGTCAAATAGGTCACAAAAAAGGGTTTTTATGATAAAACTTACCGTTTTGCTGAAAATCGCGAAAAACCAGTTTTTGTGATCTTTGACCCCGAGTAAAATTTTTCCAGTTGACGGAGAAATCGACGAACATACATAACAGCTGAACATTGAACTGCTTTCTTTTTTGAAGTCGGTTAAAAGTATCTATTAATAGAAACCACTGAATGCGACTCGTAAAACAAATAAGTCAATAAATATTAATAATACTTGGAACTACGTAGATAAACTCAGAATAAAACCTATTAATAGGTAGGTAATTTTATCGTGTGAATCTAAGGTATTAATATTTTATTGATCTAGTTTTTGTTAATTTTTACATTGATCACAATACGCCATAAAACAACAAAGTGGTTTTAATTTCGCTATTATTCATACATAACTGTAAATAATGTTTTTATATTGATGGCGCAGCGAGCGAAAGTCCGCCCAGGATGTTGCGGGTTCGAATCCCACCTCGGAACATTTGTTTGTGGTTTCTGCAGATATTTGTTCCGGGTGTTTTATGCGTTTTCTATGTATTAGTAATATTTGAAGGTATTTAACAATATATATAAATTCCTAGAGACAAGAGAACGGCCTATTAGTAAATTTAAGACAAAACTTCGTAGGTGGCTCTTAGATAAATGTTTTATATCATTAAAGAATTTTATAATCAATAAATTACCTAGTTATTTATGTTAAATATTGTACGTCCATAATTAATGAATAAACTGTTGTTCCACCTAGCTTTTAAGATCTTTATTGTACACAGTTTCTACAATAAATAAATTACATTTTATTATAAAAATATCTATGTAATTTAATGTACCTACATATAAAGTAATATATCAGTCATCTAGTACTCGTAACAAAAGCTCTGCTTAGCTTGGGGCTAGATAATGCTGTGTGGATTTTCCAGCATTAATATTTATGTTTTTCATCTAAATTCCAAATTATTATAACCGTGAGACACGCTCATAGAGTAACTGATACTGCGATTCATTCACCTGTGTTTTTTCACGAAATACCTACAGGAAAACTTAAATAGAGTGTACTAGGTATCGATTTAATCTTCATCATCATCATCAACCTATGTTAGTCCACTGCTGGACATAGTCCTCCTCTAATGAGCGCCATTAGCGCCCTGTCTTCCGCTTGCCGCATCCAGCATCTTCCTGCAGTGTTTCGAAGGTAGTCATTCCACCGTCGCGTCGCCGTGTGGTGCCGGCTTAGAATTTGCACTGTCCCACTCTCCCGCGGGTGTCGTAAGAGGTGACTAAGGGATATCCACCGGGGGCCTGCAGCAGCGCCCCCTGCAGAACAATTCTACTACCGAACTGCGATCCCCAAACCGCATGCTCAGCGTGGGGATTGTGGGCACTACCCCCATGGGATAAAAGCCAATAAGGCGCTTATCAGGAGAGGCCTTTTTTAATAAAAAAAGACCAATTCGTTTACGAATAAACTGGTCTGGGGGGGGTGGCAGAATTATGTGGGACTCGACGTCCTGAAAAGAACGTAATACCCATTAAAACCTCTCCGGTGTCCCTCTCTCGCCATTTTTGCCAAACCAGTGGAACATTTAAAACCTCCGCGGCCAGACTGGCGTCCTCTCTTCCTCCTATACATGGCCGGCAAGCCCATCAGGAAAGGCCTGCGTCCAGCAGTGGACCAATACAGGCTGTTGAGGTGAGGAGATTCTACAAACTATACTAATAATTACAATACCGTTATCTACGAAGCGAAAAACACAAAAAAAAACCTTTTTAGTGTAATTCAAAGAAACACGACACATTCAAGGAAGTATTAGGTGAAGGTTATATATACTTATATTATAAAGAGGAAAGATTTGATTGTTTGTTTGTATTGAATAGGCTCCAAAACTACTGGACCGATTTGAAAAGTTCTTTTACCATTAGAAGCCCACATTATTCCTTATGAACACAGGCTACTTTTTACCACGGGAAAATGCTTCATTCCTACGGGAAAACGGGTAATAGGACAACGGGTAGTAAGAATGCAGCTAGTTATAAAATAAAAGAGCTTAAATTAAGGCCTACCTTTCATGCCTTCCGGAGTCTTAGATTTCTCCACAAGCTCTACAATTTCTCCGAACTTAGTTTCTTCAACCAGATTTATTTCTTCGACTTGTGGTTTCTCTGTCGTTCGGGGTTTTTCCATCGTCTTTTGTCTCACAACACGTGGTTTCTCAATCGACCTTCCTTCCTCATTCCTTCTTGGTTTTTGGGTTCGGAACCTCCCATAGGACTTACGTTCCGTTTTAGCCTCCGTAGATCTCAGGTTATAAGTCTTGTCTTTGAGGGTTTTATTCTTATTTCTAGAACTTTCTGTGAGTATCACGCCTTTTTCGCTTTCGGACGC
The DNA here is from genome assembly GCA_949316285.1 of Eupithecia subumbrata. Lineage (NCBI taxonomy): Eukaryota > Metazoa > Arthropoda > Insecta > Lepidoptera > Geometridae > Eupithecia > Eupithecia subumbrata. The sequence goes on from OX438631.1 coordinate 2,133,034, forward strand.
GTATTCGTATATTTCTGTGTCCGTGAATTGGCATAGGAACTGTGATTTTTTCAGGAGTTGAAGGTAGAATCGGGTGGAGATTGGAACTTTGTCGTGGAAGATGGTCTCGTTGTTTTTCAGGAGGTGTTTTTGGCGTTTTATGTTTAGTTTTGGACCTCGTGGTATCGTGGGTTTGAATTCAGCTAGAAATATAAAAGGTATAAGGTTCAGTGCTATTTAAATCACGGATAAGTTCGCAAAAGTGTGCTTTAAAGAACAAACTTAGTTTAGCTACGCAGAGAGAATCTAAATCGCGTTATTTTCTATCTTAGTAATATACTTACTGGTCATTTCTAAAGTGTAAGTACCTTATAGAAAAAATAAAAGAAGGTGCTACGATCCACGTCCTAAATTTTGCCCATACAGGGTAAGTACATGTACTTACCTTTAAGCTAATTACCATCATCATCAGCCTATATATTACTCCACAGCTGGACATAGGCCTCCTCTGTCTTCAGTTTGCCGCATCCAGCATCTGCCTGCAGTCTTTCGCAGATCGTCATCCCACCTGGCCGGAGGGCGTCCTACACTACGTTTGCCGAGTCGTGGTCTCAACTCAAGAACACGTTTGCCCCAGCGGTTGTCGGTTCTTCGCGATATACTCGTATGGCCGGCCCACTGCCACTTCAGCTTGCTAATTCTTTGAGCTATGTCGATAACTTTGGTTCTCTGTCGGATGTATTCGTTGCGAATTCTAACCTTCAGAGAGACTCCGAGCATGGCTCTTTCCATAGCTCGCTGAGCGACTTTGAACTGGTGGACCAGCCCTACCGTGAGTTCCACGTCTCAGCTCCGTAGGTCATGACGGGTAGGACGCACTGATTGAACACTTTAGTTTTAAACATTGCGGTATTGATGATACCTTTTAATTAATATAATTAATAAGCTAAAACTCTGTAATAAATAACGTTTATCTATGCAATAAATAAATCTGAAATCTGTGTATCTACATAGGTAATTGAAATAATAAAAGAACATTGCTACGATATAATCTAAGGTGAAGATCGTAGATTCTTATACCCTCTGAAAGTTTTTTGACCCTTGAACATGAAAACTACGAGCGGCGTTACGGGTTGCAAAAGGTCACTTGTAGGTTGATAAAAAAGTACCTACCTCTATGTTATGTTATGTTATATTATAAGGCACAAACATTACAACCATTATAATCTAACTAACCATTATAATCTAAGATAAACCTTTTTGTTATATTTCTAGGCCTAAGTTATTTTGAATAAATCATTTTATCATTTTTATTATTATTTTATAATGCTTACAAAGACATTTTATTAAATGGATTTGTATGCTTATGATGCCAAGGGCTTCACGTCACGTAGGTATGGTCATTTACCTGTATTAGGTAGGTAGGCACGATATTTAGCAAGATAAAAAAATTGTAGCGTCGCTTTTTATATTTAAGTAAGAAGTTGGCAACTACGAACTAAAACCTAGCTAAGTATTTCGCAAGAAAAACACGAGCTACCAAGCTACCAAGAATTTATTCGCGGATAGGTACTTATCTGACGGAATAATTTCAAGTTTCAACAAAGTAGAGTTTCGAAAACTTACTTTCGTCAGTAAATACATCGGTTTCTTGTGTAAAACCGCACTTAGGCGGCCGTACAGACTTCAAAAAACATCTAGGCATTATAACAGCACTTGATTTCTTACATTTTATCTAATAATTACTTAGGTTTCTAATAAAATTCATCAATATTTGCAAATACTTGTGAAGCACTTGCTGCGAATAGACAGTAGACAGCATCGTTTCGCATTTTTATTTTTGGAATTTCATATTGAAACTCGCGGCCTCGGCTGCCAGTGCGCTGACCGCGCGTCATTATTACTTCTTATTTTGTTTACGGGGACAGCTTTGATGTTGAAATAAACCTCCATGGTTCGGAAAAAGCTCTATCGGGTGTGTATGTATCGTGGAAAGCGTGGACAGCGAGCGCGCGCGCGAAGACGCGGGGCGGGGAGGGCGCGGAAGGGGGCGCGCATTGATTATTCGTCGCCGAACGTCCGTCGAGACGGCACGCGTTACATTTAAATATAGAATTGCCGCCCGAAACGATCGCGGCGCCGGGAAATGTAAAGCGGTACCTCCTACGAGCGAGTGTTGTTTTAATATAAGTGGTGGTGTTATGGGCATATGACGTAGCAGGGCTAAGGGCGGAGGGCCCGCCTAGAGATGGGCAACTCGTGCAGCTCAGGGCAGGCACACAAGGACAAGGACAACGTATCGCAGCATTCCGAGGAGTGAGTACCACTACAGTATGGATCTATGGATCCTGACGCAGCGTGAAGGTCATACCGCTCGGTACAATACTCTCAGCTAAATGAGCTGAGTGAAACGGACAAATTATTATATTATATGCCGGAGATAAGCGGACGAATCGTCAAAATAAATCAATACATTGACAGCTTTGCTTTGCCCATTGATTCGCTGCAACTCTCGACACTATCTATAGGGTACGGGAGTTCACATTTATGTTGTACCTATCTCTAATGATGAATCTGCCATGACTTGATTGATTGTCACCATACTCCCGACTCCTTACGCCTTACCGAAAGAAGCTTATCGGCCAGTCCCTATTTACTTGTCAAATCTAAAATGTCTTTGGAAGATGGATGAAGTATGAGAAGAAAATCATTTTGTATCTAAAAGAAAAATAGATCTTAGGAAAACGTATGTAGTTATGCCCATTTGTTATCACGTTGTTGTTGGATATTAGATCTGTATCATTACATTACAGAGAATCTCTATCGGTACCAACACAGAACCAGTGACACGTTCATACAGTAATAAGCGTTCACTCCAACGGTTGCACCCTACACAAAGCATCGATGTGAACCGCGGCGTCCCCATACTCTAACCCCATAAGCTATAACTACTTGTACGTAAGCGCTACACACTGCTATCAAAGTTAAGAATTACACTTAGTTAGTTACTTCTGATAACCAAAGCATCAACCTGTTTTATTTAGTTCAGTGATACTTTAATTACATTATACCACCTCTGTGAGTGAGTTCACCTAATTCCACAACACCACCACACTATCCACTGGCTATAATCGCGACGATATTTTCCATTCACTCGCCGCGACAGACACGCTCATGAAGGTGGTTACCTAACCTACTTGCAATGATTGTTACGAATTACGACGCAAGTCATCATTGTTAAAGCAAGCACGCACGTCGAATAACTAAGTACTGGCAGTGGACAACTGGCTGAATTTTAATGGCTTGGCAATAGGTAGGTTTTATAAACTCAAATAAAGAAAGACATGGATTTTACAGCAAAACATAAGTATATAAAAAAATTATTTATCTATACTGCAACAGATTATCTATAGACTATCTATAAATGCAAAATAAATTAAATAAAGACATGGACTTTACAGCACAACAAGAATAAAAAAAAAATATATCCTAATTTATCCATGCTGCAACAGATTATATAACGACTATCTATAAAGAGTAAATTTAAATGACTTGGCAATAGGTAGGTTTTAGGAAACTAAATTAAATAGATACATGGATTTAATAGCAAAACATAAGATTTATTGTTGCAACGAAAAAATGGAAATGCTTTACGAAAAAGTCCATAATTAAGTTAAACTGCAAACTTTTGAAAATAATAAAAGAATAGCAGTTGCAGTAAGAATTTTGACCTGCTTTTGGGCGATTCTAAAATATTAGGGATTTCTGAAAATAAAATTGAAAATGCTCCATTGTTGGCTTTGGAACTTTATCATCCTTTTCTTCTTATCTTAATTAAGACCACGACTTTGTTAAAGAGCTCTTCAAGAATCTCTTCTGACTAGTCAGATAAAGTGCTTAAGATCATGTCTACCATATTCATTTGTAATTTGACTAGGCTTAATAGATTGTACACGTCTCGCTCTTGGTTTGATTTAAATTTGTAGGAAATTTTAATGCCTACCACATTTTACTGCTTTATTTCTACTAAAGTTTATAAAGATTGAAGAGCAAAGAACAAATAGAACGTTATTTCTTACTATTCTTTTAAAATGTTTGACTCTACCTAGATACCGACTTTTCTAAATCTCTAGTCATAAGTTCTTTTATGTGTGTCGGTGTTAGCTAGTCAATAAAAAACGCCGAGCGTACCAAAGAGGCTACTAATTTAGTTGATAAAGGTTTAATTCATTCAAATGGATGTAGACAAATTGACTAGGTATCAAGTGTCGAGTGTTTATTGCCTACGCGATAAAAAGATGCTAATGTTACTTGTTACTTCACGATTATTAACTCTTGGACATGCCTAATAGATTTGTTCAAGAAGGCCATGTCTAAATTGGGTTAAGTTTCCAAAGGAGTATCTATTTAATTTCCGAAATGTTTCGTTCGTCGAAACGTCGTGTTTTGACATTAAGTAGAGTCAAAAAGCAATCATTCGAGAAGCATAGCAAGTTGTTCTTGTCAAAATCATTTCAAATGTTACAATAATTTGGTCACCCCATTTAAATTTTGATAAACCTCTTTAGACCCGTAGGGCAAGAGACAAAATTAGTCTTCGAAAACGTTCTAAAATTACAAAACGGCGTATCTGAAAACCTCGCTGAAGACCGTTCAAAATCTTCACAAAGGTAGGAAAACGGCAATTATTATTCTATGAAAATAAACACTTTAGATATTACGTGTGACGACTCTTTTATGAGCGGAACGAAGGCCAAGTCCGTTTCGTACGTTATAAAAATATAATTTGAGAGAATACCTACGTACATACTTACCACATTTTATTATTATTTATTGACTTTTCTATTGAGGTGTCTGTCTTCGAGTTGCCGCCTAAACTGACAGCTGAGGTGACAGGGACCTACCTACCTAACTCTTTTAATGGTAATCTGAGACAGCCATGGAAACAACAAAATTTTTACTCTATGATGGTAGTGTTTTTCCATTGTTGATGATCAAACATTCTAGCAGCCGTCGTCGTTCCGGAATCTTTGGTTGAAATGAATGAGCCTGTCCTCACAAAAATACAAAATGTAAGATTTTATGAAGGATGCTCTTTATACCAATAGAAAACAAGATCCGTCAAGTGCGAGTGTAACTCGCGCGCCGAGGGTTTTGAACGTTTGTCAACAAATATGTACCAAAAGTACCGGTTAGAGATATCGCAATTTAACGAATAGGTACCTAAGAATAGTAGGTACCAACCTACATTTCAGATGGATCTCTCTGCATGCTTCGGTTAAATGGGTGGTTCGGTTAAGGTGGGAAATGGTAAATTTTTCAACTTTTTTCGAAATATTTCAAAAAGTATGAAAGCTACAGAAATTTGAAAAACTGGTTTGAAATGTCCAAACCAATACCTTTCATTTGATACCCCACTTGGTGGGGTAGCCCCCCTTTTGAAAATTATTCCTTTTTGACCATTTTTCAAAAAGTATTCATTTTACAGACTTCTCTATATTTTTCCTGTAAAATATAAATCCATATCTAAAAACGCTTCATACATTTTAAATGGATCGCTCGGCAAACTTTGGAGATAGGGGGGGGGAATGGGTTTTTTTTCGACTTTTTTCAAAATATTTCAAAAAGTATGAAACCTACAGAAATTTGAAAAACTGTTTTGAAATGTCCAAACCGATACCTTTTATTTGATACCCCACTCGGTGAGGTAGCTTCCCCTTTTAAAAATTATTCCCCCCCCTTTTGACCATTTTTCAAAAAGTGTTCTTTTTTCAAACTTCTCTATATTTTTCCTGTAAAATATAGATCCATGTCTATAAACGCTCCATACATTTTACATGGATCGCTCTGCAATCTTCGGAGATAGGGGGGGGGGAATGGGTATTTTTTCGACTTTTTTCGAAATATTTTAAAAAGTATAAAACCTACAAAAATTTCAAAAAATATTTTGAAATTTACAAAATGATACCTTTCATTTGATACCCCATATGACTCTGTAGGTACCTTTTAAAATTTCGGCATCACAATTTGTATGGAAAATATTCATTTTCATTTTTCATTTATTTTCAATTATTTTTCTTAAAATCTGTACAGGCGCACGAAATGTATTATTATTTTAAATTTCAAGTTGATAGCTGCAGTAGTTTTTGAGTTATTAAGGAGGGAAAAAAGGACAGACAAAGCGAGACCATAAGGGTTTTGAAACCGATCTTCGATCTTCAAAACCCTAAAAAGGTTAAAATTGTGCAAATATAATTTTCAGAGATATGCTTAGCTTAGATAAATCTACCAATTTCTACCCGAAAATAAGATCCCGCACGCATTCAATCAATATTTCATCAACTGGAAGGCAAAGTTATCAAAACAGAATTTGCGATCTAAGAATAAATGTATTTATCGATATCAAAGGGTTTGAAAGACAGATTACTTAGGTAATTATATCCGTCCCTGGAGAAAATCACTAGAATAACAAAGGCGACGTTTATTTTAGCTACACCAAAATTACAGAAAATTTAATTTATCTGACCTGTCAATGTCAAACTTTTGTAAATAGGTAATGATGTTCAGCGATAGGTTACCCGGTTACCCCCTGTGTGCGTCCACTGAATTGGAATCGAAGCGTACGTTTTATAATATACTAGTTTAGGCCCGCGGCTTCGCACGCGTTGTTTCTATGGAAATGTTTAAAGGTGATTTCTATCCCATGGGAACTGATTTATGGGTCAAAATGAGATTTTTTTTCCAATTTTAAAAGTTCTTTATTAAATAAAAGTACATTTCCAGTGTGAGGTATAACATCACGCTAATATTACGACGCTCTACCGTACGGAGAGGGAACTACGAAAATCCCATTCTATTTTATCGGGTATTTATCGCGTATCTTTTGTTATTATTTCCCCTACGTTTCTACCGCGTTACAGCGATCGTGGTCACAGGGCGACTAGATGTATACGAAGTTACAGCTGAGAATTGACGGCAGTATTCATATCCACGATTATACCCTCAATTCGTCTTCAGAATCGTTAATAAATCGCGAAAGTTTAAAAAGTTTTTCGTCACGATCATGTCTCGTTACTAACGTCAAATAAACTCACCCTCCTGGTGTCTTCACGAACGAGTTCGTGATGATGGGCAGATCCTGCAGTTCACGTACTGTCAGTGAAATTACCAAAAATCCTGTACAGAGATAATATAGAGTTTTACAAAATGTCGCGACAACAATGTTGATGATTTGTTTTGAGTTCCTAATATCAAAACAGAAACTTTGACGACCTCTGTGGCGCAGCGGGCGAAGGTCCCCCTGCGACGCAGGACGTTGCGGATTCGATTCCCGCCTCGGGACAAATGTTTCTACGATCTGCAGATATTTATTCAGAGTGTTCTGGATGTTTACTATGAATAATAAAAAATATCTATCAATTAGTTTATTGTATTAAGTATATCAGTTATCTAGTACCCATAACACAAGCTCTGCTTAGCTTGGGACTATAATAATAATAAATAATGCTGGACAATTCACACAGCATTATCTAGCCCCAAGCTAAGCAGAGCTTGTGTTATTGGTACTAGATAACTGATATACTTAATACAATATACTACATAGATAGATATTTTTATTATACATAGAAAACACCCAGACCATCGGAACAAATTTCTGCAGATCGTACACAAATTTGTTCCGAGGCGGGAATCGAACCCGCAACCTCCTGCGTCGCAGGCGGACCTTCGCCCGCTGCGCCACGGAGGTCGTCTAAACTAGATTACGACGAGATGATCTTGTGTCAATTGTCTAGCATTATTTATTATATATATATATATATATACTTAGCTTTTCAGTAGTGGTCCAACAAATACAAAAGCTAAAAAGTACCTATTTTTAAAACAAATGTAAAGTTATGAGACAGACTTTTATTTATAAATTAGCTGGATTATGCTCTCGACGAAAAGCCCGAGTGAAAACATAAGCTCCGAGCTGCTTAAATATCAAAACTTGCTAAGCCTCTTACAAAAGTGCTCTTACAACTTCGTATTAGATCGGTACTCGGTACCGACGTCATGGTTTTTGAATAATAGGGTATTTTACTAGAGAGAAAAAATGTCAAAATATATTATTGAGATAGCTTAGGCATAAAGCATTCGGAAAATGATAGTTTTAGTTCATAAAATAGTAAACTAAATTTTAAAATTCAATTCAAAGGTTTCAGCTTTTTTAATCTGTTTCATAACACCATTAAATAGTAGTCGCCATGTTATTAAGTCATGCGGTTATGTAAACTTAGAAGTGTCAACTATCAACTTACCTCTAAGCTATAACATACAAAATATCACTGCATTTGTGTACACAGCCTACTGACGTCATGACCACAGAGCAATATGGCGTCCGCTGCGTCCAGCGTTTTCGTCAAATTACATGCGAAATTAAAAATGCAAAATTTAAATGCATTTTTATGGCACATTACGATTGAATAAATTTTTTAGGATTTTTTCAGTGATTCATTAGACTATAGAATCTAATCGAGACACTTTAAAAAAATGGGTCACTTTTAAAAAAACCCCATTATGAAGAAACCATGCTTTGCATAAGTCCTCAAATTAGTTGGTTTCTACAATAGGTACCTAAAATGTGTAACCTCTCCTCAACAGCCTCTATAGGTCAACAGCCTCTATAGCGCCTTATTGGCTTTTATCACATGAGGGGTACTGCCCATAATCCCCACACAGGGCATGCGGGTTGGGGATCGCAGTTCTGTGGTAGGTCTGTTCTGCAGGGGGCGCTGCTGCCCGCCCCGGTGGATATCCCTTAGTCGCCTCTTACGACAGTAGATTAAGTAGATTTTAAATATCATTCAGAGTAGGACCTACCTACGTTTTATAAATGTGAATATAAAGTAGGTACTTGCCTAAATGTTTTTTAATTTAACATAAAAATAAATAGGTACCAAATCCTTTACATAATTATAAGTACCCAGTACCAGAAATGTGAGATCCATAGATTTCTAATCATCGCGATATTATCCAGCCTCCTACCATTTTACTTTTATCTTTTGAAGTTAAATAAATGTAATAATGCACTAGCCAAACTCCTAAGTAAGTAAAAAAACATTTATTATACTTCTTCTACTTCTTAACCGCAATTACAATTATCATGCTTAAATATCGAGTCTAATTATTTAAACGTTTTTTTTTATAACCACGTTATGTTTACCTAAATATTCAAATAATATATTTTTTTTAATTATTTAGGTACCTACTCATTTATTTTGACCCTAGATATTTTCATGAAATAATAATTTTGATTGATTATTTATATCGTTCTCCAGTTCTGCTGCCTGCTCCAGTTGAAACGTATCCGTGGCAGAAATCTTAAACTTTTCTTCTGATTATGTTGTCGTTTTTAATGCCTTCATGTTGAATATTATAAACTTTCTCATTCTTTCTACGCTGGACATACATTTTTGTTGTAATAAGTGCATATATAAGTGGACTTGGACATTCTTGATTTTGAAGACGAATTGAGGGTAGTCGTGGATACTGCCGTCGATTCTCGGCTGTAACTCCGAGTAGGTACATCTAGTCGCCCCGTAATAATAACTTATAAGGTACGCGATAAATACCCGATTAAACCATTAACCAAATATAAGTGCATATGTAATAAATAAGTGCTTAAAGATTCTGTCTTTCTGATTGCTCGTGAGCTGGAGGGTTGTGGTAAAGCTCTCACGCGGTGACCAGCCCAATTGGGATGCATATTAACTATGTTTATATCAAACGTAGGTAACATAAAAAGTATTTATTTCGGAACATACTGGGGGGCTATAACTAAAAATAGGCAGCAATGCGACCAGCAGAAGTAAAATACTGTGTCGGAGATCGAAACACCGGCCTCCGGGATCAGGGTAAGATAGTTCCACGAAATTTATGTACTTAGGTTCATACTACATATACTACGTAACAACTTATTATCTTATTAGCGACCCGCCCCGGCTTCGCAAGGGTGCAAAGTAGATACTAAATATACTACAGAATCGGCCCCCCGCCCGGCCGGTACCGCTGCAACCGCCATGTCCCTGCATTTTAAATCTGTGATATCTTCGAAAATATTCATTTCAATTACATGCTGTTAAGAGCCATATTAATCTATATTAAATGCACAATGTATTTAAAGTACTTAATTGGATAAGGACTAATGCTGTATTTCTTATAATCGCTTAGTAAATAAGCCATTATTTCTCGTAAAAAGTAAAGGATAAAAAATGGTTATTGTGGGTTACCCGTAAGATATAGACTTAAGCCATAGCGAACTTTTTTGTGGACCTTGTTAAGGTGTACAAAACTGTAGTACATTTTATTGATCTATCTCGTAGGGTTCACATTAGAAACCTCTAAAATTACCTTTGTTTCTCTACTATATTATGCATGTATTATACATTATAAACCTTCTCCTCTTGAATCACTATCTATTTAAAAAACCGCATCAAATCCGTTGCGTAGTTTCAAAGATCTAAGCATACATAGGGACAGACAGGAAGCGACTTTGTTTTATACTATGTAGTAATGAAGTTAAATATAAAAAAGTGACCAAAAAATTATATATTTACCATAACTTTTAAATAAAACAAAGTATTCCTCAGTTTGTATTCTTTAGTTGTTCTTATTTTCTGGAGGGGGCGGCGCTACTTGCTAATCTTTGTTATTTACTCTTATGTACCAACCTAATAAAAATTATCGATAGTGTCCGTGACTGACACTCAACGTTTTGACAATCTCGGGTGTTCTGGGTTCTGGGTATTTTCTATGTATATGAAAAATATAAATTTATGTAATGTATCTACTCTGGCCTGCAAAACTAATAACCACACTTTTAAAATTGCAATAGTTTTTTAAGTACACACAACTTATTAAGTATTGAGCCTGGGATGAGCTAGGAAGGCTAGTCAGAAGCCGCAGACCATCACTTTTCGGGCACTAAAACAAGCCCTGATAGAAGAATGGGAGAATATTCCCCAAAATCGGATCGGCTACGAAACCTCGTGTTCAGTATGTCAAACCGACTGGAAGCTGTAATCAGAGGCCGAGATGGCTATACTAGTAATTAAAAATTAAATAACATGTAAAACATACTTAAAAAAATGTTAATTGAGTTTTTGGACACTAAGCTAAAAATGGCTATTTTAATGTTTTATATTTTTAAGTTAAAAATGTCACACTAATCTACAGTTCACTATAGGTTCAAAGAAAGCTGATAAAATTTGCTATAAAACGTTATTATTTTAAATGTCTATCTGCTTTAGTTTAGATAAAAATTAAATCTAACCTACCCATAACACAAGCTCTGCTTAGCTTGGGGCTAGATAATCTTGTGTGAATTGTCCAGCGTTATTTATTGTTATTTGTGTCAACTGGAGAAAGCTGGAATCGTGCTTGACAGATGAACTGGGTCACACTGCAGTCGCGGGAATAACATGTGGTACACTGTTGAACCTGTGTGTCTATTGGTGATAATGATAACTGTGGATCATTTGAAAACCCTACAAGTCCTATCCGGAATTCAGGGCCTAGGCCTTTTAGTAATAGAGTTTTTAGCAAGGCCTTCAGTAAGAGAGCCTTTTATTTTTTTAAGGCATTTAGTAAGAGTGCCGCGAATAAATGTTTTGGGAAACCGTGAGTTTGCAAATCCCGTGAGGTTTCTAGTGTTCTTTTATTATTAGTAAGATTAAATCATAACCCATGTTGGCTGGGCGCCAGGTATGCGGTCGCATCCTTAGTTTTTATGAGCTGTTTACATACGATTGGTAAAAATGCGTGCGTAAAGTTTTCTTGTTACTCTACCACACGAACAGATAAAAATAATATTATAAGGTTTCCTATTATTACCATTGCATTTATTTACATAAAATATCCTTAAAACGTTAAAAATTAAACATAAAAATAGACTACCGAAACGTATCAGATATCTATACTAATATTATAAAGAGGAAAGATTTGATTGTTTGTTTCTTTGTATTGAATAGGCTCCAAAAACACCGGACTGATTTGAAAATATCTTTTACCATTAGAAGCCCACATTATTCCTGATGAACATAGGCTACTTTTTACCGCGGGAAAATGCTTCATTCCTACGGGAAAACGGATAGTAAGAATCTAGCATTGTTATAAACAAATCGTGTTTTTTCTGTAATTGCACGATATAAAAAAAATACTAATAAGATGAAGCCCATCATTATTGGCATCCACCATTTGTTTAATTTTTATTAGCATCCTACAATACCATTAATTTTAGGAAAAAAAAATACTTTACATCACTTCACATTCACATCTTTCCCTTAGTATCTACCTTCCCATATATGGAAGGATGCGGGTTCAAGTCCCGTCGAAGACGATTTCTTTTGGATATTATTTGTTTTCTTAAAAATTACCTTGAGTGCGAGGGTTTACACACAATAATAATAAAAACCTTGTTTTATTTCGGCCAGAATGACGTTGACTGATTTTTAAAGTAGGTCATTATTAATTATTTTCCGACTAAAGTGAAAAAAATATTACGATATTTTTTTTAGGACGGCCGAAAGTGTTTTCAGTTTTCAAAATAGAAAATAAAAATAATAACAATTCTTAAATTCAAAATATAGTAGTCATCTTACACTTACAATATCAGAAATCTTCAAATATTGATTTATTAAGTCAAATACTTCAGAAAATAGTTATTTTCTCGCACGACGCAGGAGGTAGCGGGTTCGATTCCCGCCTCGGGACAAATTTTTGTACGATCTGCAGATATTTGTTCAGGGTGTTCTGGATGTTTTCTATGCATGGTAAAATAATATCTATCTATGTAGTGTATTGTATTAAGTACCTATATTAGTTATCTAGTACCCATAACACAAGCTCTGCTTAACTTGGGGCTAGATAATGCTATGTAAATTATATTGTCCAGCATTATTTATTATTATTTATTGCGCCTTAGTTATGAGTCGACTAGCTTATTGCATACAATATCGAATCTACATGGGCCGTACCCAAATGAAATTTTCATCGTCGTATCAGCCCACACAAGTCCAGAGCTGGACATAGGCGTGCTCTAAACTACGCCACATATAACGGTTCCAAGCCTCCATCCATCTACTCCCTGCGTCCGCTTCAATGTCGTCGATCCATCGAAGTGAAGCGAATGAAGTATAGTGTATTATTTTTGCTCTCACCCTAAAAGGGTAAAAAGAAAATATGAGAAACTCGTAGTGCAAACTTTTACCCTGCTAATAATAGCAGTCTATGGATCAAGCATACGCAGAAGACCTGCAACGCCCTTCGCGTCCAATATAATAATGCCTTCAGCAGGGGTATTTTAATTCACCGATTCGTTTCCGAATCGAATCCGACGGATCTTTAAAACGCTATTTATTTTTTGCCTCGGGTTGATGATCGAAATAAAGAGCTCCTCCTCATTGACATGGCCATTAGTCAACAGATTCGCTTCGAATTTTCGATCATCAACCCGAGGCGAAAACAAAATAGCGTTTTAAAGATCCGACGGATTCGATTCGGAAACGAATAGGTGAATTAAATACCCCTTCAGAGTTCAGGTGGCTGATGGGGCTGCCGCGCTTCTGTAGCGCATCGAGAATGTTCGCGGAGGCGCGGGTCGACGGGTTCGCTGCAATCCTGCGCAAGAGATCGGCGTCGCTGATGCGCAGGGTGCGCGGCAGCGCCAACAGCTACCTGCAGGTCATTGCAGGAAAGCTGGACACAGCCAGCCCTTTTATGCGGCATTGGACAAAGGCTCATATTTTTAAATTATGTTAAAAATGCGACAATTTAGTTGAAAATTTAATCAATTTAATCTCTTTTAATTTTATTTTATTTAATCTATTTTAATTTAATAATCTATTTCAATTTAATTTAATCTATTTTAATTTAATTTATTGTTATTTGTTTCTGCGTCAGTACTTTTGATTCTCGCTATATGGACTTGTGTATGTAAAACTGTGTGCATGTGCTATGTCTGAAATAAATGATTATTATTATTAATAGACCACACTTTTCCGTGGTGCAAAAATAAAAATCAGGATAACTTTCTAAAAGCTTTAAACATCTTTGAGATCTTACCAAGTTTCTGCTGCGAGCCACATCCGTCATTGTCAACCGCGTTAAAGAATCTCCTAACTTTGATCCGAACTCTGGTTTATATCGATCAAGTTTAGATTAATGCCTTGTCTGGTCAGACGCGCTTGTCAAGACTTGATCAAAGATAACTTTGATCATTATTGTGGAGTGCTTCAAAATATTTACTTGTTATTATTTGAACAAGATAAACTGTTAGCTGAAAAGCGTCCTTTAAACTGTAATCGCCCCGATGATAACGTCAAAGAGTTAAATAGCTATCATCGTCATCTTTGTTCTACAGTATAGTAGGTACCTATCTATAATAATATACTTCGCCAGGTATAGCATTCCGACACGAAAGACATCCCGGCCACGTGGGTGACACAATTTTTACCGTCATAGGCGAATATGGCGGTTCTCAAACTTTTTACTTTGGGGAAAAAGTAGATCTATTCGTCAGCCAAACTCTAGGCAAAATTGGTGGGCGGTTTGTTGGCGGTCGTGGGGAAGGTGACCAGAAAATGGCCTAAATCAAGCCGATTTTTTTTTTGATATTGTTGGGTTTTCCCCTCCACTTTAAATGTGAGCCAAGCTCTGCCCTCAATCGAGGAATGGATCAAGGAAATGTTACCTATTCTGAATGAAAAAAATACGTGATTTGTTCGATTTTTGTGTTATTCGTCTCTGGTGATTTGTACAGTGACCTTAAAAACGGGGACCAGACTCTGGGCTTAATCAAAAACGATTTATACTTATTGTTATTTTATTTGTTATTATCGCTATCAGTGATTGGAGCAAGTCTCGAAAAAATCTTCTGTTTTGGTCAGACTTTTGTTTTAATTTTTTGTGGTTGGAAAATATTACTGCATCTGACTGAAACTGACCAGGCCGTACCACGGGTAAATAATTGATTGCTTTCTGGTTGAATTGAACACAACAGGTCATACAGGAAGGAGACAAGTAGAAGTAATATCGGCGAGCGGAGTGAACGGCAATTTTTATATCTCGGTTGAAGGCGATCTATGTATCCCCTATCAATGTGATATGAGTTAACAGTATAAATAAATAACCTCGTAAAAAGCGTTGAGCGATGTGTTGGATGATACATTTGGGGGGGGATTAGTTAAGAAGAGCGCCGCGGACTGCTTCTTGTGCTTTGTGGACCACCAGTGGTCCGCGGACCAACGGTTGGGAACCACTGGGTTTTAGGGAGAAAATAATACCATATTTTTTAGGACCTAGAAGACGGCAAAACTTTATTTTAAAAGTCTACTTTTAGTAAACAGGCGAAAACACTGTCAGCCATATTTATTTAAGCTGTGACTTCATACGGGTCGAAATGTCACTCTTATAAGATCGGACATGAAATTTTCTTACAGTCCCATAGCGTCACGACATGGCCGACAGCGTTTTGATAGTTCAACATTAAAAATAAAAAAAAATAATTGAAAAATGTAGTCATCTTACACTTTTAATATCTGAAATTTATAAATATTGGTTTCTTAAGTCAAATACCACAGAAAATATTTATTTAATGCGCCAAAATTTATATGAGTCTATTAAGTAACCTATTATTATGTGTCATGTCATTTTAGTGCAATTAATGTATTTTTTAAACTAAGTTAACAAGTTATTATGTGTCATTTAGTTTTAGAGCAATTATTATATTTTTTAACTGAAGTTAAAAGGAAGGTAAAAATTAATGACTTTCAATTCAACTTTCAAGTCACGGGTAGATCAGCTGGAATGGAAACTATGTCACACTTATCTATCACATTAATATACCTAATGCGAAAAAACAGAGAAATAAAAGAAATCTATGCATCCATCCAGGATGGATAGATTTCTTTTATTTCTCTGTTTTTTTTTATAGGACTATGGATGTTTCTTACTTCTTCATGCCAAAATTACTGCAATTTTGCATAGAGAATTCGAAAAGGCAATTTTTTCTGGTTTCTCGCTTGGATTTCCCCATCGTTCCTTTTTAAAGCGGTAAACCGCTCCTCTTCCTTATGCCACAGTAAAAGACGACTTATTAACAGGAAAATTGAATGTAGTTTCCTTTGCAATCATCATCTATCCTTCCCCATTTAGCAGACAATGCGGTGGCTTCCTCCGGAGATTTGTAGTCTGCCACCGAGTACATATAAAAGTACAGTCGGCGATCAAAATTGCTGAATTGTAAAATTTTTATTTTTAGAGGAGACGTTTTACAAAGGACTTGTTTTTATAAATTGAATTTACTGACTGTACAGTCAGCATTTTAGCTGGAATAATTAAAACTTAAGTAACACATATTGTAAGTTACAATGGGTTAATGGTTTGTAGTTAAAATTATGGGTTACAATTTGTAACCCATAAGTTTATTTAAACTGACATTTCCAAGTGTGCCTTGTGCTCCTACGGCGAATAATTGAGTATGAGTAATCTTACAAGTGTCAGAAATATTGTAAGTACCTACCTACTGTTTACTAGCTTCCGCTCGCTACTTCGCTCGCGATTTTTCGCGATAAAATGTAGGTAGACTGTAATTTATTTCAAGTCTAGATTAGCACTGAAATAAAGTGAAATTTTTGATTTCTTGCGCGTCATTATGTAGACTAAAATAAAGCGGCGAAAAAACCTTTAGCCTGTTAGTTGTTATTTTTCGAGTTGGAGCAAAACCCGTCCCAAGCTTTTTTATCCTCTAGATAATCTGATTTTTTATAGTTAACCTTTTTGCACAGCAAGGTTGTGACAATTTCACAGCACACAGACGCTGGTAAAACCCAACTCAGCCTAGGTACCTATGTCAGGACATGACCTAGTTCGACGATGAGGCACATGGGAACAACGTCACCCTTTGTATTCCAACACTCAATAATTATAATTTATGCCTGTATGCTAATAAGGTAGAACTGCCTGTTTTTTGATGAAGAAACTATTTGTTACTTAGGTAGTAGGTACCTTGGTGTTGTTTTATTCTCTATTACGTATTTGCGTAATAAAATAACACATAAATATCACACTATTATTTAAGCGAAATTTTGGATGTTTAGATGTATGGATGGATAGATGGATGGATGTTTGTTACCTCTTCTTCGATAGGCCGGCAGATCGACATGACATGAGTCCCCAAGACTCGAGACATGAGGGACCGCCATGCCAACCAGACTCTGGGTTGCTACTGTAAATTTTTCCTGGTAGAAAAATCCCAACAACAGTTCAAATCCCAATTAGGCCCGATCCGGGATTTGAACTCGGGACCTCATCAGCGGTTGGACACACGCCAAACTACCTAGTCAGGGCTCGTACCTTTAAAACCAAATCGAAGTTTCTGATTCGAGTTTCTTTCGTGCAAACGCTAATCATATGCAAGCGACATAAGAGTTGGTTTTGCACGACAACGAAAACGAAACTTCGATTTTCCTTTTCGGAATAGGCCCACTGTTTCGCTTTTATACCTTCAACCCACCTCAACAGCTTGTATTGGTCCACTACAGCGCCTTATTGGCTTTTATCACGTGGGGGGATAATGCCCATAATTCCCACATGTGGGTTGAGTATCGCAGATCGGTGGTAGAATTATTCCGCAGGAGGCGCTGCTGCCCGCCCCCGGTGGATATCCCTTAGTCGCCTCTTACGAGTTGGGGTGGTGCAAATTCTAAGCCGGCACCATGCCGGCACCACACAGCTGTGTGTTTTCGCTTTTATAATAGGTATTATTAGGATCTTAGTGCGTTCGTACCTACTACCTACCTACCTACTCGTGGATGTGTCACGCTAAGCTGTCAACTGCCGCGCTCCCGTTGGCACGCTGTCAAAACGCAGTTAGTACTGGCCATTAGCGTTAAATGAATTACCTAGTTCTTAGTCCAATTATTGGTATTTGAGTTTACCTGAGATCGGGGATGTTATACGTACCATAATTATGGTATATGTACCATAATCCAGGTCTTCGTACCATGTACCATAGTACTTCCATTATGGTACGCTTATGTAGGTACCGTATTTTCTATCATGAAAACATTTCGGTCGTGTAATGGAACGAAGCAACGTAACGCTTCGTTTCGGCTGTTGTTAAGAGTACCTAAGCAATACATTTTGGATTCTAGTTTCAACGCAAAGAAGTTCATTTCAGCTTGTGCTTCTCTGTCAGAGCTCGAAATGCCAAACAGCTGTCTTTCTGCGTCGGAATAGAGGGCATCTCTTTCTACACTATACAAACCGAGCGAGACTTCAGACTCAAAAAGATAGAAAGTGCGCTTGCAGTGTAAAACCACTTAGCATGATAAGATAGATTATGAACTGCTATACTTAGCTGACTTGGTACTAGAAAAGTTGTGTATCTCAAACCAAATAATATCCGTGTAAGACTTAGAAACCGTACCATAGTTTTTTATAAAGTACCATAATTTTGACAGGCCGATGTCATAATTCCTGAGTTGCCATCTAAAATCCTGAGATACGTGAACTCGCGTTAGAGAAAACGAAATCCATACTATACTTATAGTAATATTATAAATTCGAAAGTAACTCTGTCTTTCTGTTACCTTTTCTCGCCTAAACGGCTGAACGGATCTTATTGAAATCTGAGAGATACTAAAATAGTATCCCGGGGTGGACATAGGCTACTTGAAAAGCACGGGTGAAGCCGCGGGTTGGGTTGGGTTGTTAGTCCTGTATAAAGTCATACCTCCTTTCTAAGTTCTTTACATAAGCAGATAAAACGTTTCCGCGTTCCTGAGTTTCCCAAATGTATAAATGTTTCACGGAAGTTTTCCAGTTTCTGATTAAATAAAAACCATGTACGGACTTGAGAGCTTTCAAAAAGATTCAGCTCCATCAGTTCAGCTGTTCATATTATGTGACAAAACTAAAACCCAATAGCTTTTAATAACAATCGTTTATTTAACTTGCACTGAAAGTAGCTATGTGTGTCTAATCTTGCAACTGAATTTTAGATCAGTGATCCTCAACCAATTGGGCTGTATTTTGGCATACTTATGTAAGTTCGGTGACAATGCAATGTTATGGTACCATCGAGCTGGTCTGATGATGGATGGGATTTTAATATGTACCTATGGGACAAATCTTGCAACTGAATTAAAGACCAGTTATCCTCAACCGATTGGGCTGAAATTTGGCATACGTTTAAAAAAGTTGCTAAAAATCATCACGTTATTAATAAACGATCCCTAAGAGACAGGGGTGCGGGTTCAAGTCCCGTAGAAAGAGATGAGAATAAAAGTTTCAATAGGTAGATTCGTAGGACTATTAACTAGCATATTCTTCAAATAAGATGTTCTATTAGATGAATAAAAAACGCGCTGGAAATTTTAAACAGTACCATCTTACCCCAAAATAAACCGAGCTTGTGTTATATATAATTTGTAGCATTTTAGTGAAACTAAATTTAGACAAGTTGGTCACACTACAAATCACGTTAAATCACGATCGCAATCAGGTGTAAATCGCCATCTTGAATATAAAAATAAATAAAATAAAATATAATATATAATATATAATATAAAATAAAGTCGTGTTAGTTACACTATTTATAACTCAAGAACGGCTGAACCGATTTGGCTGAAAATTGGTGGGGAGGCAGCTTAGAACCAGGAGACGGACATAGGCTATGTTTTATCCCGGAATTACCACGGGAACGGGAACTACGCAGGCGAAGCCGCGGGCAGCAGCTAGTTATTTATAATTTACGATTCGATAGCGTGCTTGCTCCGCTCGTACGGTCATCGACGTATCCATTCACTGACGATGTGACGACAAAAGTCTTGCATAATACAGCGCTTGCCATGCAATGATTATTATATTAGCCAAGGTTAAGGATAATAAGATTGTTTATATTATTAATAGCTTAATTATAAATCACGCTATCACTAATATTATAAGTGCGAAAGTATGGATGGATATATGGATTTTTGTTACTTCATCACGCCAAATGTATGGAATGGATCGGGCTGAAATTTTGTATAGATGTAGTTTTAGGCCTGGAATAAAACTTAAGTTAGGTACGTTTCACAAGTTAAATCAGTTCCGATGAGATAGAAATTATAGAAATAACCTTTAAAGTTTTTATAGAAACAATGCGTGCGATGCCGCGGCAGAAATTAGTTATAATATAAATGAAATCCTCGTCCTATCGTGGAACGATATAGGTAAGGTACTGTCACGGGATGATCCTTTTCTTAAAAGAAAAATGGCCGTTTCCAATAGGTATTCTCTCGTTTCTTGTTTTTTGTGTTATGTGTTCTGGGTGATTTTTATATAAAATAAAAATATCTATGTAATAGAAGAGAGAGAAATAAGACTTATTGACGGTATGACACTAGTCCCATGGGAGTTGGGGAGGCCCATTGTGTGGGACGCTACATGCGTCGACACACTTGCGCCTTCCCATCTTCCGAGGACATCCGTGAGGGCAGGCGCGGCGGCAGATTTGGCCGAAGATCTCAAGGGGCGCAAATATGCAGGTCTCGACAGAGCCTACACATTTGCTCCCCTTGGAGCCGAGACCCTAGGACCATGGGGTACCGAGGCTCTCCGGGTTTCACAAATTATCTGAGCGTCTGGTCGAAGCGACGCGTGACCCTAGAGCTGGTCAGTATCTGTCACAGCGCATCAGCATTGCCATACAGCGGGGCAATGCAGCCAGCGTCTTAGGGACGCTTCCGACTGGTATTGATATGGATCAGTTTAACTACCTGTAGATTGTTTGCAACAGTCTGCAGTTAGCTCAATTGTTTCAATTGTAAATACTAATTCTAATTTATTTCTATTATTTGATTGTATTATTTAATTTTCTTTGTGAATAAAGGCTTCTGCCCTTTGTAATAATAGTTTATAGCAGGTATATCATTTATCTAGTACCCATAATACAAGCTCTTGGTGCTAGATGATACGGTGTGAATTGACCAGCATCCATCATTTAATTTTAGACCTTTACGCTACAGAGATAAAATCATAAAGTCGAGAAGCTAAATGAATTTTCTTTCTGTATACGCGCAGGTACCGGCCGCCTTCAGAACATCAAAGGTTTTTCCTTGAGACTTCTTCTCAATTTACTAACTTATATTTGAAAGGATTTGACTCACATTAGCTTGTTTGAGATGTGTTCGCACTTTACTAACACAATTTTACGAAGATATTTAAATAATTTGATCCTTCAGTAGGGACGCACTCTACATAATCTATGAGCTTTTTGGAAACGTGGCTGAGTAATTTAACCCTTAATTACTCGCACGAAGAAAATCACATAACTGCTCGCATGGGGTCTTGACTGACCCCAATTTATAAGGAACATTTCTAATCAACTAATAATGCTATTAAATAAAAGGTTTAATATTACGAAAATACTCAATTTACATTTTAACTTCTAGCGAGCAACATCCATAAATTCTACTAAGAACATATCAAAATAATGAAAATTAAATTCTTCTCTAAAATTGTACTTGTAAGACATTCACAGATCAAAGTTCAAACTATATTTATTCTCACAAACTAATCTGAATTACTTTCAACACACATTTGACAAAAGACCATAGAGTGGTCATTACACCCAAATTTAGTGCATTTTATGCATTTGGTAGGCACTTTTCCATCGACGCTCCCAGGGCAAATATTGCATCGACCACGATAGGCTGTCGATGGGCCTGGTCGGTTCTGTAGATTATGGACCTGTACTAGTTGTTTTTTTTATAATTTTTGAAATTGTATTTATGTTTACCCGTTGTTTTTGGTGATCTTGAACTAGTTCTGCTGCAAGCTGTAGCAGGAAATGGCGTCTCATATGGGTACAAATGTTGCTTATGTACAACAAGTGCATTTGTGCACGTAACATTCAAAAGATGAAAGAATATGTTTAGAGGCCAACTTTTTGTTCTACTTCCTACGTTATAGGTTCCGCTTAATTGACAAATAACAATAATAGATTCACTTACCTCGAACAAAAAAAGTTACGTAACTACTCGCACGGGGTCATGCACTAAGAGTGCAGCGACGGGTGCTTAGCGTCTAACGTCCCGTTTGTCCCTAAAAAATCATTTTTGGTGCGAACTAGGAAGGTACTGTTGGCGGCAGCGCGTTCTGACCAACCGAAGCATTATTTTTTAGCGCGCAAAGATGCGTTGACCCCATGCGAGTAATTAAGGGTTAATTTTTTTATAAAGTATTAAGTAAGTACCTATAGCAATAATGCAATGTGAAACAAAATCCTATTCCCATCAGGAAACGCAAACTAACGAAGCCCTTCAGGCTGAAACCCCGAAAAGGACTTCCAGTAACAATGACAGTAATCTTTTTCGTGTATAAGCATCTATTCGTTATGCATCAAAACATAGACGGACTTATTGGCAAATCGGACCAGTTGATGGTAATTCTAGATAATCTTAGTAATGAAGGTAAAACAGTAGATATATTATGAGCATAATATGATAAAAGATGATGTATCACGTCTTGCTATAACCAACTTCTATATGGCATCATCATCCTGTAGAGATTCTAGACATGGAGGCTCATGCATTCTGGTTGGAAGTGGACATGAATATGAAAACACACAAGCCATTGTCGATCTGTCTGTGCCGGGCATTGTCGAATGTTCAGCTATTAAATTAATTAAACAAAACGTTTACGTAATATGCGTCTATAGACCCCCGCGAGTAAAAGCCCAGAGTATCAAAATGTTTTTCGATCAACTTGACAAAATTTTAGCAAAAATATGTAGTAAAAGGAATAACTGCAAAGTTATTATCTGTGGCGATTTTAATATTGACCTTTTAAAAGGCAAAACGAACGCCGTCCAATTTAAATCTCTAGTCACTGGTTACAATCTCAAAATTCAATTTAATCAGGCGACTAGATTAAGCAGCAACACGAGCATCGATAACATATTACATAACATCAGGGGTGTCACAGGAGATATCGTCGATTTTGCGATATCAGACCATACGGCACAAATAGTAAAGGTACCAGTAAAGAAATATTGTAAACTTAAGTGCTGGTTTATTGAAGTCAGAGATTACTGTAGCAATAATATTAAAAAATTCAAGGACGCTTTGGCAGCTTTATCATTTCAAACTGCTTTTCAATGCTATGACCCAAACAATGCTTTTAACTTATTTTATGACTTATTCGTGATGTTTTATAATTTGTGTTTTCCAATCAACAGAATCAAAGTTAGTGCATACAAGAAACCAAAATGGATTTCTAAAGGCATAAAAAAATGTAGTAAAATAAAACGAGCTCTGTTATGGCAGTATAGACATACAAAAAGTCATGAAAGCAGAAACAAGTTTAAAAGCTACTCTCAAAGATATAAAAAAATAATTAAACTCACTCAAAAAGCTCAAAACGACTACTTAATTAAAAATTCGGTTAATAAAACTAAAACTACGTGGAATATTATCAATAAACTTAGCTACAATGAACCCAAGGAGGGCATTACTAAATTAGAATTAAATAACGAAAAAATCACTGACCCCGATAAACTAGTAAATATATTCAATGACTATTTTATTAACATAGCCGATAAAGAGAGTAGTACAAAAACTGACATGGGAAATAATAGAAAGGACACTGACATTGAAAATAATTATATAACAAATGACATTTCTAATAGTAATAGTATTAATAATGACATGTATAATATGGATAATGGAATTGGTAATCAAACAACTGACATTGGCAATAATAACACAGACATGATTAATAATAGCACTAACACTTGCAATAAAAATGGTGGTGGTAGAGACTATAACAGGAATATAAACATTTTTAATAAATCACTATTTTTAACTCCAATAACACCCTTCGATACTATAAAAACTATTGTATCATTAAAAAACACAGTGTAGGATACGATGGAGTATCCACAAAAATCCTCAAAGAAGTCGCTGTTATTGTGGCGCCTGCTCTGACGCATATCATAAATATATGTATGGAATATGGTGTTTTTCCCGAGAAATTAAAACTCTCTATAATAAAGCCCTTATTTAAAAAAGGTAATAGGGAAGATATCAATAACTATCGCCCTGTAGCCCTAATACCAGTCATGTCAAAGGTCTTTGAGAGAGTTATTTACAGCAAAGTCAATGATTTCTTTGAAAAAAACAATTTGTTTACAGGTCGTCAATACGGCTTTAGAAAAAATAAAACCATAAACATGGCTGTCTACGATTTTCTGTATAAAGTAGTAACAGCCGTGGATAAAAGACAAACAGCCATCGGACTCTATATGGACATGTCAAAAGCCTTTGACCAGGTCAACCACAAAATTCTTTTAGAAAAAATTGAGAGATATGGCTTGCGAGGGAATGTAAAAGATCTCATCGAATCTTATTTAAGTAATAGACAACAAGCAACTGAAATAACGAGAGTATGTCAGTCAACAATAACTGAGACTACATACTTCTGAGATGAGAACAGTAGGTTATGGAGTCCCTCAAGGAAGTGTGCTTGGTCCCCTGCTTTTCATTATATATATTAATGACCTCCCCATAATTACTAATAACTATATGACATTGTTCGCTGATGATAGCACGATACTATTTACTAATAATAATAACCAACTAAATAATATGGAAATTGACATAAACAATTCGTTGACATTAATAATTAATTGGCTAGAATATAATAATTTACACATTAACTTAACTAAAACCTATCTCATGAACTTTAAACAAATGCTCTCCTCAGTACCAGACTTGCACATAAAATATCTAGATCATGAGATACATTTTGTTGGAACCACTAGGTTCCTAGGTCTACAGATAGACAGTAGATTGAATTGGAAAATTCATACGGAAACACTTTGCAACCGACTCTACCAGTATTCGTATGCTCTTTACAAACTTAGTCAAATAGCTAACTCCACAGCCTTACTTGCGGCGTATTACGGGCACACTGCAGCATTACTTAGGTATGGAGTGATATTCTGGGGCAACTCAACAAACAAAATACAAGTATTTAAAGCACAAAAGCGATGCATTAGAGCAATGTTCGGTTTGAGACAGACCGACACGTGTAAGGGTGTTTTCAAACAATGGAAAATTCTAACTCTACCTTCCCTGTATATATACAAAGTAGCAAATTTCGTAAAATCGAATCTTGATCGCTTTGATTTATACCCACCTGGCACTCGCCGAGAGGGTACACTACGCCACAAATCATGCAAAACCGCATTACTTAGAAAGAGTGTTTTTTGCATGGCCCCGATTATCTACAACAAAATCCCTTTGTCAATACGCTCCGAGAGTAATTTGAATGTATTTAAAAACAAACTAAGCAAGCTATTGGAGGAAAAAGTTTACTATAACATTGATGAATTTCTGAATGTAAAATTTTAATAGCCCTTACTTTAACATCGAATATTTACTTTTTTCTATTTTCAAATTTAAATTTTATATTTTGACATGACATCTACTGTAATTTTATTCTAAACTGACTCTGTATTGACATGCTTGGAACATGAGTGATGAAAATTTATTATTGTAATTTGATTATTTAAAAACTAACTATTTTCTCAACAACAATGTTGTAAGCCGGAACATGGCAGACTAGAGATACAAATATATTATGATATAAGACCAATGTAATGTTACCACCTAGTTATACAACAATAAATTCATTTATCATTTATCATTAATTTATCATTAATAGGTAGGTACATAATACAATAATTTGTAACATTCAGAAAACAATTACGTTTATTTATTTAGGCTTATAAAATAAGCTTATAGACAAGTCAAATTTTAAACTAAGCTATATCAAATCATGCTGCATAATATAGGTACTATAAATGCAAAAGTTTGGATGGATGGATGTTTGTTACTTCATCGCGCCAAAACTACTGAACTGTAAAATTTTACATAGATGTAGGTTTCGATCTGGAATAAAACATCGCCTACTTTTTTCTCTTAAATCAGTTCCCATGGGATATAAATAACCTTTAATTAAACGTTTCCATAGAAATAACGCGTTCAAAGCCGCTGGCAGAAGATAGTAAGAAATTAAGTGTTTTTAATTCTCCTCATTAAAATGGTTAAATGATTTGTTTTGTAGCGTATGTGCCGCAATGACAGAAATCTCAACTCAAATCAAGAAAATTCCGTTAAACTTCGTATTAATTAGGAACGCAATTTAAGATTATTTCTATTTATCGTTTCATCTATTCTAATATTATAAAGAGGAAAGATTAGTTTGCTTGTTTGTTTGTATTGAATAGGCTCCGAAATTACTGGACCGATTTGAAAAAAAAAAATTACCCTAAGAAGCCCACATCCTGATGAACACAGGCTTCATTCCTACGGGAAACGGGTAATAGGACAACGGGTAGTAAGAATGCAGCTAGTTCTTTCTAAAACTTAATCATAACCAACTGAAAATCTATAGTAAGACCACTAATAAGCAAACGCCATAAAAAAACTTATAAAAGTTGTTTGTGACTATTTAACGTTCGGCGATAGCTAGTTACCAAAAGATTTTTTAGCATACTGGATGTCTAAGTTACAATTTGTCTTTTTTACCCTGTATAAAACAATGTTTAGAAATAATTCAAAATGAACGAATTCCAAACATGTCGCAATAATGGGTGCGAATGAAATAAGCCCCTACAATAAATGGTAGAGTTTTCACATAGACCTTTTTGCGGTCAGCCCTTGTGCGCCATTTTGAAGGATGTCGGTGCTTGTGTTTTTCAGGCTTTCAAATAAATGACAATTCAATCGAATAAAATTTATGAAAAAATTGCTTTATAGTAAACGTTTTTCTCTCTTTATATCAAAATTTTTATTTATGTGAGTGACCTACTGTCAAACTTCAAATCGCATAGAATATAGGTGGAAAAATTTATACAGTTGGTTGTAAAGGTACATTGTTTGTTTCACCATATTATTCTGCTTTTCAGTATAAAAATATCTACTTATAGGGTAAATGCGTCATACTCAACATACTCAATGGGTTTTTAAAACCAACAACAGATTAATTATAACCAACGAGCAAAGTCTAAAACTCGAATCAAAAGTTCCACTGTCAAAAGTCAATTCTATCCATAGACAAACAAATCTATCACGGCAATGCTGTACCTACAATACACAGATCAGGCGAGACTGAAAACAAAGCACACGCGTCGTAAGTAGGTCGGGGCGCGCGTCACCGTGACGTCACGGCGCTGTGACGTCAGGCCCCTCCCCCTGCCACGCCTCGGGTGTACTGAGCTTAGAGCGTTGAATTACCCTGTATTGTGTTCGGTTTTATATTTTTTAAGCATCCGGTTTTCATTCAATGTATTTTTTATCTACCTTGAAATCATTTGCATAAAATCATAGACATCAATTGCATAAACGAACAAAATTAGAAATTTTAAAAACCCTCCTCCAGATTTTTATGAAACATGGCTAAAAACACTCGGGATAAAATTATTTAAGACACACAAAAAAAAACTAAACGAAAATCGGTTCATCCGTTTGGGAGCTACGATACCACAGACAGACACGTTAAACTTATAACACCCCTCTCTTTTTGCGTCGGGGGTTCAAAATAAAATCAATTAGTACATTAAGACAATAAAATAAAATACATTCGAAAAATCAACTAAATTTGTGACCCCTTACTTAGAACGTTCTTATAGCTAAATTTTGTGCCACTTTGTATTATAATTATAACTGGCTATCGAGCTAAGTACCTAATTAACGATAATAAAGAAATAAATTGACGTGACTACGCACGTCGAATTATCCGTAGATTTTTACGGCGAAAAAAACGTGTGTGTTAAACATCGAATAAGAGAAAGGTATAATTTTTTAATGACCAAAGGCCCAAGAAAATAGGCTCTACCTACATTCGTAGCACAAGCTAGGTTTAAATAACTTTATTTCTCATACAAACTATACAGTTCATTTACAATGATATAAACTATATACTTCTAAAATTTAATGTGTGTAACCTCTGAGGTCTATAGTAAAATAACAAAAAATACCTTGCTACGTAATACAAAAGTTATAATTAGTAATTTGAAGTAGCTGTAAGTAGTGTCGACACTTAGGGCGCCTTCAAGTTAGCCGCAAATTGTCGCGCGTAGGCAACGCGGCTGCAGCGCTGCGGCCGCGCTGCTGTAGCTTGGTTCGAGAATCATAGTGTTGTATATTTAGTTTCACGATGGACTCTGAAGAAGAAACACTGCTATTAGTGTTACTATTAAAAAGAAAAAGGATTTTGGACAAAAAACAAAATAAGAAGCCTAAGAAAACGTTACCGTTATTTTGTATAACTCAACAAACTGAATTTTATAAAGTGAAAGATTACAGTGACAAAAAAATTCAGAATTACTTAAGATTATCAAGAAAACAATTCTACGAATTACTTCTTAAAAGTCACCTTCTTTCAACGCTGGTGCACACCGTCACTAGTCGATCGATGAACTGATGCGCGGCCGCAGCGCGGCTGCAGCGCTGCAGTAGCGCGTTTTTAATTTATATGGATTTAGACAGCAGCGCGGCCGCAGCGCTGCAGCCGCGCTGCCTCCGCGCGACAAGTTGCGGCTAATTTGAAGGCGCCCTTAGACTACTGTAGAGACTTATTTAAAAAGAATAAAAAAAAATTACCAACATAGGTAAACAGACAACAGTAAGAACAAAGCAAGCTACGAAGGTATTTCGTAGCAATCGCGTAGCAAACTCCGTAGAGGCTTCTACGTAGGACTCTGGCTTCTACGAATGCTCGTAGATAAGAAAACTTGTTCAGTCAATCAATCCATCTATGCTTGAGTAACGCATATGCCATACATAATTTTTACTCAAGCATAAATCGATGACTGAGCGACCCTCAGCCTGAAATGCCTTCTATGGTAAAGCGAGAGTATAGCCGAGCGGTATAGGTTAAATGTTAAGGTATTTTAATCCCTAAACGCATGCTTGTTAAGATCTTGTTTTGATACCTCACTTCACCTTAGCAGCCTATATTGGGCCACTGCTGGACGCAGACTTCGATAAGCGCCTTATTAGCTTTTATCTCATAGGGGGCCCATGAGATATAACCCCACGCTAAGCATGCGGGTTGGGGATCGCAGTTCGGTGGTGCAATTGTTCTACAGGGGGCGCTGCTGCCCGCCCCCGGTAGATATCGCTTAGTCGCCTCTTACGACATCCACCAGCGGAAAGAGCTAGGTTTTCATACGGAACCCGAATTCACGTCTTAGATGTATGTATTCGAGTCGAGTGTATATCACTCTCACTTACTGATAACTATTATTCTCGCCGATTATTGGCTGCTTTTTGATTACGAATAAAAAACAAAAGAAAATAAACCAATGAGAGGCGAAAACAGTCATACACTCACCAATATGTATTGATCAACCAGTTGTTTTAGATTTGAGAACGCATGATGACTGCAATCGTGCAGCACAGACTGCATTCTAGAACGGAATTAATTGTTACTTTTTTTGTTTAAACTCCGTTTAAGAATATGGTTCTAAAATAAGCTTCTAATAGCAGTAGTTATTAAGAACACGATATTGCACAGCTTAGTTCTAGAAATAGTACATTTCACTATCTTGAATTAACGTAATGCGTCAATAGATTTAATTAACTTTTTGAGCCTACTCATTTGCTCCCCTTGTAGTCGAGACCCGAGACCGTGGTCCGTGAGGTACCGAGGCTCTTCGGGTTTAAAAAAAATTTATTGAGCGTCTGGTCGAAGCGACGCGTGACCCGAGAGCTGGTCAGTATCTGGCACAGCGCATCAGCATTGCTATACAGCGGGGCAATGCAGCCAGCGTCTAGGGAATTTTTGTTAAAATATCTAATTTGATTGTTTTGAAAACATAAAAAGCTACTTCGAATCCTTTAATTTCGCAGTTTTTTACCTGCCCTGTTTGTACCTGTCCTGCGCGCACTGAGTGCGCGCAGGGACGCGGTACAGGCGCAACGCGAACCGCACTGACCCTGATGAAGTCCCTCGTTAAGGGATGAAACGTTGGTGTTCTTCCAACACAAACTAAGTTCGTAGTTAACCCGCTTACATTCATAATAGATATCTTAATGTTTGTGAAATGGTAAAATCTGCACTTAGTTTAGTTAATAGCTTGCATCCGTAGTAAAACCGAGCATTGACCGTAGGTCGAACTGCTGTTCGCGCAGGTCAGCATCGGCGTCAGCCACCTACCGCGTCACCAAGCCATCTGTGGACGCGACCGCGGAGGAGCAGAGCCAGCCAACGCCGCGGCTGCTGGAGCCGTCGTCATCGCTGCGGGACTCCAGGCCGCAATTGAAGCGGCCGGTTGGCTCGAGCGTGTCTGGTGAGTCAAGTGTTACTAATCGTCATGAGATCATCAGAGGTTCGATGAGTAATGAGTCGCTAGGTTCAAAAGTCGTTATGAGTCGCTAAGCTATATTTGGGTAAATCTCTATGTCTAAAAAAGTTCCGCTTTTGCGTCACTATGCTCATGAGTTGCTAAGCTCTTTAAGACAGGTAAGTCAAAATAGCGTAAATAATGTCATGACATGAGTGATTGGATTAGAAATGTTATTGATTGGTCGCTTCGCTACGCTTTAGCTTACTAGAACGTTGCGCAGACCGTCTTACGGCCTGCGTTTAGACGCGGTGACGCGGTAGGTTATCCTACCGTGTCACCAAGTCATCTGTAGACGGAGAAGCGGCCGTTCGACACGAGCGGGTCTGGTGAGTCATGTGTTACTTATGAGTCATGGGTCACTAGGCTCAAAATGCTATGGGTCAGCTTGCATATTCAGCAGGTGAAATATTCATATTATTAAACTGAAATATAGCCACAAGTCGCCGAGTAATAATGTCACCGGCATAGTACTTGCCGCCGACGCAACAAGCCGTCGCCGTTCCATGTTGGCAACATTGCCGGGTTCGTCAAAGAGCACCAGGTAAAAGCAAATTTTCTAAAGAACCAGAAAAAGGTGTCACGCACGAAGTTGTCCATTTGGGGAATACTAATACAATGTTAAGCACCATAGGTAGGTTTCCCATGAGTGTACCGTGTTTGGTTATTACACTTACTCTTTACACCGCCAGGCACTTTAATATCCATATTAATAAAGACTTCATTATACAAAGTAGTTGGAACGAGCCAGTTTTTAATAACCCAAGTGCCCGAATAAGCAATTTCGTGTTTGTTCACTTTGTAGGTTTTTTGAGACTCTTTCTATAAAACCTCAATCATGCGATAACATGATTAAACTATACACTATTGTGTATGTCGCATTCTTTATTTCTAGATGGCCCAGCATTTTTTAAAACGGCGGTATATCATAAACCAAATTGAACAATACACCAACTTCCAGTCTTAATTAAGTGGATCACCGAAACCTGGCATGCATATTTTACGTGAACATTGGCAGAGGACCAATGTGATGATGAAGAAGAAACGTTAATTTTCTTGTAAAATGTCCATGCCAGGTTTCGGTGATCCACTTATTAATGATCGGACTTGCTTGAATTGAAATTGAACAATAACTTGTTCAATTTGGTATTATGATATTCTGCTGTTTTATTAAGCATTCTTCCCAAATGGGATTTAACCAATTAAAATGAAATTCTACTCTCAGCAACCCAAGTAACTTAATTTCATGTTCACATTACAGATTCCATCTCCCTCTCGTCTCCTGTCGCCTGCACGACTCCCAAGGAAGATGACAGCGGACCTCCAGTCCCGGCCAACGTGGCCGCTCTGCCGGACGAGCACCGGGCCAGTCTGCTGGGCCGGGTGGCCGGCCAGCGGGCCAGGAGACGCCGGGCCATGATCATCTATGTGTGCGCTGCGGACTCACAAGGTACGACCGCGGATCTCTCAACCCTGGATCATGTCACGAGTCTCAATGAGGATGATAGTAGGCCTCCAGTCCCTTCCAACGTGGCACTGCTCATAATCTATGTGTGCGTTGCGGACTCACAAGGTAGGACCGATCTGTCGTCCCCCATCTACTTTCGATTTGAAAGTATCGACAATAAAAGTACGAAAATAACAAGATCAAAAACTCGCATCTGATCAACATGCCCCCGTCCCGGAGCAGAGAGAGGGAGCTTTTTTAATGCAATGTCGGTAGGGACATATTCAAATAACGGCACCCCAAATTACTATGATTAAAATTATCACTATGCTGGGTACTACTAGGTTCTGTATCGTAGTTTTTTTTATGAGTCTTAAAAGTTCTTACGATTTATGTTAATAATTCCAGACTGCAGCGCAGAGAAAGGCACCCTCCAGTACGGCGCCGCGGCCCGGCTACGGGTGCGCGCGCGCAAGCTCGGCTGGCGGATCCACGTGGCGGACCTCCACTGGCGCTCGCCGCTCGAACAGCAAAGGGACCATCGCTTCCCAGTGCTGTGCGTCGCTGAACTTGCGCGTGAGTCGTGAACTAGTACTGTGTTATGAATGATTTTTATTGTTTTTTTAGGGTTTTGATGATCGAAGATCGGTTTCAAAACCCTTATGGTCTCGCTTTGTCTGTCCTTTTTTCCCTCCTTAATAACTCAAAAACTACTGCAGCTATCAACGTGAAATTTAAAATAATAATACATTTCGTGCGCCTGTACAGATTTAGAGAAAAATAAATGAAAAATGAAAATGAACATTTTCCATACAAATTGTGATGCCGAAATTTTAAAAGATACCTAACCTACAGAGTCATATGGGGTATCATTTTTTGAAATTTTTGTAGGCTTCATACTTTTTAAAATATTTCGAAAAAAGTCGAAAAAATACCCATTGCCCCCCCTATCTCCGAAGATTGCAGAGCGATCCATTTAAAATGTATGAAGCGTTTGTAGATATGGATCTATATTTTACAGGAAAAATATAGAGAAGTCTGTAAAAATAACACTTTTTGAAAAATGGTCAAAAAGGGGGGGAATAATTTTCAAACGGGGGAGCTACCTCACCAAATGGGGTATCAAATAAAAGGTATTGATTTGGACATTTCAAAACAGTTTTTTAAATTTCTATAGGTTTCATAATTTTTGAAATATTTTGAAAAAAGTCGAAAAAATACCCATTCCCCCGATCTCCGAAGTTTGCAGAGCGATCCATTTAAAATGTATGAAGCGTTTGTAGATATGGATCTATATTTTACAGGAAAAATATAGAGAAGTCTGTAAAAATAACACTTTTTGAAAAATGGTCAAAAAGGAATAATTTTCAAAAGGGGGGCTACCCCACCGAGTGGGGTATCAAATAAAAGGTATCGGTTTGGACATTTCAAACCAGTTTTTCAAATTTCTGTAGCTCTCATACTTTTTGAAATATTTCGAAAAAAGTCGAAAAATTTACCATTACCCACCTTAACCGAACCACCCATTTAACCGAAGCATGCAGAGAGATCCATCTGAAATGTAGGTTGGTACCTACTATTCTTAGGTATTCGTTAAATTGCGAACTTTTGGTACATACTAAAGTCATTTATTTGAGTTTTGAGCTTTCCAATATTTCGGCACAGTTTCATGCGCCATGATCACGGAATAACTGACGGCACTGCGAGTGAGTTGTTATATCCCGTTATAAATGACTTTAGTGTTAATAACCATGATGGATTTAAAAGTTTTATTTTGGTACATACTTGTTGACAAACGTTCAAAACCCTCGGCGCGCGAGTTACACTCGCACTTGACGGATCTTGTTTATTTGTATATTTGATATGATCTGTTGTGTCAACCAATGTCCATGCTTCTATGCCGCCATCGGCGCGATTTCGTATCATCTCTGATGTTAAACCCCAAGTGGATATTATCTATGGATTCGGTACCTACTTGGTTGCATCTAGTTGACCAGTACAAAAACAAGGTCTGTTAATAATTTTAAATGAAACTATTGGTATGTTACCAAAAGCTGGTAGGTAAGGTACACACGAAACAAGACAGCAATACAACCAATGCAGACACTTTTGAAACTCTAATAACCTTTGTTATTTTCCACTCACAGGTCAGTCGGACCTCGGAGCAGTAGTTCCGGTTCTCTTCCTGAACTCAGGGCTGGGGACTCCGCTGCTGCCGCACACGTTGGAGTGTTCGGACTTCAAGGCAGCGTTGGAGGCAGCTGAGGATGAGAATGATAAGGCGTTGCTGAACAAATGGTGTGTGTTATGACAGTAACATTGCTGGCTGGCTTTCGATGAGTCTATGCGAATCAAGGTTCGCCAACTTGTAACCGAATCATAAAAGTTAAATTGTCATAGTGGTGAGGAATATTTACAAAACAGCATTTCTTTTAAAAAAATCTACTGTGGATGTCGAACAGAAGGAAAGAAAGAATGATGAGATTCTTGGTGATTCTCAAATACCTACAGCATTCCCAGTTTAAATCTGTGTATACCAATCACTGCGTTCATTGATCATCTTGTTACAACACACAGTATCTACGTAAAACCCACCAACGGTTATAACAAAAAATGTCAGAACCGTGTTGGTTGTAAATGAAATCTCATGAGTTAAGGTAGGTACTTGTGTTTTCCAGGTATTCACTGGACGCGAGTACAACGCCGCCCTGCTACCGGCTGGTCCGCGGCGCGCCGGCGCGCTGGCGACGGGAGATGGCGAAGGCGCTGAACGTGTTGGTGCGGACTCTGCCTCAGGAGGCTTGCGACGCGTATCTCACTACTGTGGTAGAGCAGGTGAGTTTCATCCAGGTGAAGCTTAGACTAGACGCTACTGGCGGAGCTAATACCCTCAAAGTATTGTTGCAAACTCTGGTCAGGACCCCCAGGAGGCGTACGACGCGTATCTTACTACTGTGGTGGAACAGGTTGGTTTGCTCCAGGTGTAGCTTAGACTAGACACTATAGGCTAGTCCATGGCGAAGGGAGATGCGAAGGCACTGAACGTATTGGTGCGGACTCTGCTCCGGGAGGCTTGCGAAGCGTATCTCACTACTGTGGTGGAACAGGTGAGTTTCCTCCAGGAGTAGCCTAGACTAAACGCTACTGGCGGAGCTGAGGCACTCAACCTATTGGTGCGGACTTTGCCCTGGGAGGCGTACGACACGTATCTCACTACTGTGGTGGAACAGGTTGGTTTGCTCCAGGTGTAGCTTAGACTAGACACTATAAGCTAGTCCATGGCGAAGGGAGATGGAATGCAAAGGCACTGAACGTGTTGGTGTGGACTCCCCCACAGGAGGCTTACGACGCGTATCTCACTAATGTGGTTAAGTAGGTGATGAAATCTCTTCATGTTACATGTAGAGATGATGTCGAAGTGAGTTGTGTGAGCTTTGTTAAGTATCTAGTTATCTAATTTAGACAAACTTAGTAAGGGATGGCAAAGACACTCCAGTGTAACTATCTACACACCTTCCTTCCAGATGTTCATCTTTAAAGGGGGAAATATATGGAGGAAGCAATACCATCAACGTCGTTGAGCAGATGAACTGACAAGGAACCCTGAAGACTTTACATTATTTCTTGTTTTACTCAAGTTTTACTTGCCACTTCCTATATAAAGCACGCTCTTCCGTTCACAGGAAGTCCAGCACACAGTCCTAATGTCGGTGGAAGCAGCGCGCCGCTGTGTGTGGGTGTGCCGAGCGGGGGCGGCGGCGGGCGGCGGGGTCGGCGGGGAGTCTGACGGCGACGCGGCGCATCATCACGAGCTGCAGCGGAGACTGAACAATCTGCAGAGAGATCTTAAGGTAGAGTATGCTTAAAACGACAAGTTACGACAAGTATAAGAGTCTGTTGGGTTCCATCTGGAGTTCTGGACCCATTGGGGATCGCATACGAGATCAAACATCAATATTAAATACTATTATTTCTTTAGGCCTATGAAACGTATTGGCCGTTGGATGGTAATACGTTGGATCTTTGCTTTATTACTTATCATCATGACGTATAGAAGGTGAAGAGAAGTCTTCACCTTCCATGCGCTATGATGCTAATCTATGCTCGTATATCGAAGGCATATAAATAAGTCCAGCCTAACAGCTTCGCCTCTGTTCCTAGATGCACCTAAGCGAGCGCAACATCATCCGCGCCAGCATCCGCGGTCGTCCCGCCGCCGCCAACAACACGGGGGCAGCTGAAGAGGAGTATACCGCTGGAGTCAGGGCAGCGCTGGGTGAGAGGCTGGATGCCTTGTTGGACGCACTGGTGACGGACCATCATACGCCAGCTGGACACAATGGAATTCCAACCAGGTAACGTAGGGTAGGGGCTTGGATATCAATCTATGGTTGCTGAAGAGTAGTATACTGCTGAAGTCAGAGCAGCGCTGGGTGAGAGGCTGGATGCCTTGTTGGACGAACTGGTGACGGACCATCATACGCCAGCTGGACACAATGGAATTCCAACCAGGTAACGTAGGGTAGGGGCTTGGATATCAATCTATGGTTGCTGAAGAGTAGTATACTGCTGAAGTCAGAGCAGCGCTGGGTGAGAGGCTGGATGCCTTGTTGGACGAACTGGTGACGGACCATCATACGCCAGCTGGACATCGCCAGCTGGAAATGGAATCCCAACCAGGTACGGTAGCGGTGTTATCTTCAAGCGAAGCTACAACATGGAGGCCGCTGAATATGAAAATAACGCTGAGGTCAGGCCATAGCGGCATTGGATGAAAGGCTGGATGCCTTGTCGGATGCACTGGTGACGACCCCCATACGCCAGCTGGACACATTGGAATCCCAACTAGGTAAGGCAGAAGTAGGGAAAAATCCATAATACTTTATTTTTACCGGCAGCAAATCACAAAAAAGTAATAAAAATTGACAAAATCTAACTTGCATTGTTTGTTTCCAGTTTGCTGGATGAGGTGAACGAGCACCTAGCATTCTGCCAGAAAGCAGCGCAGTGCACCTCCAACCGGGAGGTCACTCTCAATGACCTCAAGACGTAAGTTCACCAATGTTTCACCACCTATTATGCGACGACCTCCGTGACGCAGCGGGCAAAGGTCCGCCTGCGACGCAGGAGGTTGCGGGTTCGATTCCCGCTTCGGAACAAATTTGTGTACGATCTGCAGAAATTTGTTCCGTTGGTCTGGGTGTTTTCTATGTATAATAAAAAATATCTATCTATGTAGTGTACTGTATTAAGTATATCAGTTATCAAGTACCCATAACACAAGCTCTGCTTAGCTTGGGGCTAGATAATGCTGTGTGAATTGTCCAGCATTATTTATTTATTTATTATGGTAACAGCCGTTTGTGTTATGATGGCTCATGTGTGATCTTCCTGCAAGTTACTCGATGGTAGGCGGATAGTTGGTCCGTTACCGAATGCTCACAACAAACCTATAAAAGTACACCAATTTGGTTGTTTTGGTTCCACGACCAACGAAAGCCGATGAGAAAAATCTGCACACGCACTCTGTAATGTGACAGTGCGTTTTAGGAGAACAATGAGTTCCCCCAAAACGCACTGTCACATTACTGTCACATTATTGGGAGAACTCATTGTTCTCCTAAAATGCACTGTCACATTACAGAGTGTTTATCAAAATAGTTACCATCTTTTCACTTGCTTTCCAGATACATTACAGGAGAAAGCAACGTGCCACTCGCTCTGATCGGCGGTGCGGGCTGCGGCAAGGCCACGCTGGTAGCTCGGGCCGTCACCATTGCGCCCGCGTGTCTGCAGGACCTGGCTGTCATTGTCCGGTATGTAGGACCCTGTAGGTACTGTGACTGGAGAGAGCAACGTGCCGCTCGCTCTGATCGGCGGCGCGGGCTGTGGCAAAGCAACTCTTGTCGCGCGGGCAACGCGTTACAATCACGCCCGCCTGTCTACAGGACCTGGCTGTCATTGTCCGGTATTTGGGACCTGGCTTCTTCTGGTAACTGCGATGTGCACTGATGACGTTCCCCTGCCTCATGTAGCCCTAAATGAAGTGAAGTAGGGCCTGTGCTTTTTCAAAACGAAGCTCAAAGTTGGCAAACCTTTACGAATGACATGAAAAATTCTTCCGAAATCACTAGGGATTTCTAGAGGAAGCTGCTACAATGTTTAGGCTCTCGGTCATTCTGAGGAGAGGTCTGATTTTTTGTCTTCACTCTACTTCTGTCCTTTTAAGCCAATTTTAATGTTCACAGATTCGTAGGTCTGACATCCCACTCGAGC
Organism: Eupithecia subumbrata; assembly: GCA_949316285.1. NCBI lineage: Eukaryota > Metazoa > Arthropoda > Insecta > Lepidoptera > Geometridae > Eupithecia > Eupithecia subumbrata. Next base: position 2,171,175 of record OX438631.1, read on the forward strand.
AGTTCCCACCAGCTACTGAAGTCCATCGTGGATCAGTGCCATGTGCTGCACAATGGAACTGTCTACAGAGGACGTAATGTGAGTTCTATTCCCTTGTGTTTGTTTTCAAATTTGTTGGTATACCATCCATCAAACTAACTTTTCTATAAATCCATATTTAATATTATAAATTCATGTGACCGTCCCCGGGATACCATTTATCTCCCTGCCAAATTTTATTAAGATCCTTTCAGCCGTTTAGGCATGAAAAGGTAACAAACAGACAGACAGACAGACAGACAGAAAGACAGACAGACAGAAATACAGACAGATGGACAGACAGACAGAGTTACTTTCGAATTTATAATATTAGTATGGATATGGATTTTTTGTTCTACTTTGGAAGGCCTTCTTTCTTTAGCTATTCTTCTCCAGGATTTCTAAAGCCGTCTACAAAAACGTAATTTTTTTTTACGATGGTTAATTATAAGTTAAAAAAAATGTTTTCAGGACGTATCATCCCTCTCCCACGCTCTACGCCAGCTGCTGTCAGCTCTAGGGCGCAAGCGCAGCATCTTGCTGTGCGTCGTTGGCGCCGACGCTCTGCGCGCCGCGCGCTGGCTGCCCGAGCGACTGCCGGACAATGTCAAGATGATTGTCACTGTCACTGAAGGTCAGTTAAAAGAAAACTTCATCATCATCAACATCATCAGCCTCTATTATTATTCCAGTCCACTGCTAGACATAGGCCTCCCTTATGAGAGAAATAGCGCCCTGGATTCAGCTTGACGTATCTAGCAGCCTGCAGTCTTTCGCAGATCGTCATTCCACCTTGCTAGAGGGCGTCCTACACTACGACTGCCGAGTCGTGGTCTTCACTCCAGAACACGTTTACCCCAGCGGTTGTGTGCACTTCAGCTTGCTAATTCTTTGAAAGTCAACTAAGCCAGTGGTTAAACAACCTCTATCTTAGAAAATGTAAAAAAACACTATTGCGCTAGCCCTGGGTGGGTGCGCTACCTATAATGAAGGAGATGAAGGCTAGATGAACAGACGGTTAACAGCAGAATAGATAACCAAAAAATCTCACCTCACCACAACAGCCTCTACCTATTTGTCCACAGCTTGACGCAGGCCTCCCTTAGCGTAGCGTAACCGTAGCCTCCATAAGCGCCATATTGGCTTTTACCCCATGGGCCATAATCCCCACGCTAGGCATGTGGGTTGGGGATTGCTGTTGGGTGGTAGAATAGTTCTGCAGCGGGCGCTGCTGCCCGCCCCTGGTGGATATCCCTTAGTCGCCTCTTAAGACACCCGCGGGAAGAGTTGAGGTGGTGCAAATTCTAAGCCCACACAGCTGCCAAAAAATCGGATAGGGTAACCTATGGGTCTTCATTATTTCTAATCAACCTCTTCTGTTCTGTGCTTTCGCATCAAGGTCTGCCCAGCAGCTTTTACAACATCGGTGACCCTACGTCTACTTATGACATTTTATAGCTATGTGAAAACCCGGATCAATACCATTTGATTAGACGATTTCCATTACAAAATTCACGTTCTAAATACTTATCTATGTCAACAGAAACTGACGAGCCATCAAGCTCAGCCATAATGGCAGTCCTCTCATCAGAAGACGGCCCCAAGGTGGTCCGAGCGCCCCCAGTGGGGGCTGACGAGGCCAAGGCAGTCCTGAACGCTTGTGCAGCCACCTACAGCAAGACTGGGGCTGGATCGCCGCCTGAGGCTGCTGTGAAGGCGGTCCAGAAGTGCCCTTTGCCTTTGTATGCTAAGGTTAGTTTTGAAAAGCACGGGCTCAAAGGGGTCTTGGATCTGGGTTCTTGCTTTTAAAACATTTTAATCTTGATCCCAATTTTTATTTTAATGTCATGCCACCACATACTTAAAGGGCAATTTAATTTCGTTTCAAAATATTACTTGCTTATTAATATGTTAATTGGACCGCAATCGTGCGCTACTTGTCATTCAAGACAAAATTGAGTGTTAAGATTGATTGGAATTGGTTTTTGTTTAGAGTCGTTAGAGGAACTAAAAACAAAACAAAAATCTCTGACTATGTCTTACTTTAAGAGATATTTGTGGAATCAAATAGATTTCTGAATTATGCTCACATTGCTCACAGATCCTAGCATGGCAGATCTCCCTATCAGCGGAAACCTTCACCGAACTCTCAGAGCCAGAGACAACCCCCGAACTAGTCATCTGCGAGGACCTGGAAGGTCAACTCGCCCAGATCCTGGCGACCACGGAAGCAGCACTGGGAGCTGAACGGGTCAAGGCATGTCTGGCGTTGTTGACGGCATCCAGGCGAGGGCTGGATGACACGGAGATACTGGATATGTTGGCGCATAATGAGCTGTTCAGGAGTGAGGAGACTTACTGTGAGTTGGAGATCTCTTTGTTTCTTTTTGAGGACCTACAAGGTCAATGGTCCAGATCCAAGTAAGCACAGAGGAAACATGGGTGCAGAGGTCAAGGCATTTCTGGTGTTGTTACCGGCGTCGAGGCGAGGGTTTGATGATACGGTTTGGTGTAGCTTCAGAAGGTTTGTGGGTCTAGACATGTTTATACTATGTTTAGGGCGGAAGGGGACGAAATAAAGTAAGAGACACAAAAATTATTGGTATCTGAAGGATTCTTACGAGAAATCTTCTTGTCCTTGTCCCCTCATGAGCGGGTCATCTAAAACGCTTTTAGCCTTTGTAGCAAAATATCTAACATGAATGTCTTCTTTTACTCAATCTTATTATGTTGTATTCTAATCATGTTACGTTTGTATCTTAGGTACATCAGATTTGATCAAGGTTCTGTCTGTCTGTCAGGCTGTTATAGTATGGTTGTTTACTCTGACTTAAAATTCTTCGTTAATCACTTTGGCACTTTTCCTAAGAACCAAAGTGAGGAACGAAGTCAAGCTCTATTGATTGATGACGGACCAACCGCCTAAATGACCATCAACGAAGAACTTTTTGTTATTCCACAGTACCCTGGGCACCAGCCTCCCTCTTCTGGCCACAACTAGCCGCGCTCTTAGCGCCCTGGCTGCGCTACGAGGCGCGTGGCGCAGCCAGATGGCGCGACGTGGCGCTCGCCAACGTGGCCACGGAGCGATACCTGGCTGATTGCGAGAGGCCAGTGCGGGAACAGCTCGTGCAGTACTATGAGGTGAGTTCTAGCGCATTGGCTCCGCTACGAGGCGCATGGCGCAGCAAGATGGCGCGACGTGGCGTGTCTCTCTGTGCTCGCCATGCTGCGTTTTACGGAGGCTTGCTTTACTTGCCGTACTGGGATGGTATATCGTTAAAGCTCACTCTCCATATCCATTAATGGATTAGCAAATTGAATCAGAGTGGAATGGCGATAACTATCGTGAGCTCTGTCAAACGCGACCACTCCCTTGATGTTTTCATTTCACTTTTACGATATACTCTTGTTTACCTTAAGACGCCCTACGAACCAATTTGAAAGAAGCAAACAAATTATTTTTAGTGGCAGTTTCAAAGATTTAAATCGTTAGATAGGCCCCTACCGTAGTGAGACCGCGCGGCGCGCCGTGTAGTTCCCGAGCGAAATGAGATAGCTCGCTCATTTGGAATCAGTGATTGTGTATTTTTGCGTTGTGTTATTGTTATTTCACAAAAAATCATGCAATATGATCGCACATTAAATGGTAATAATAACAAAACCTAACGTTTTATTGGCAAAAACAATATTTTTAACTACTTATGAGTGTGCGTGCGTCGACATTTTGTGAACGCTGCATTCAAAGACATTGCCACAGTTTTTGGTGACAGGGCGTATTTAACGATTTAAATCGTTGGGCAGCTTTCACGAAAAGACCAATATCTGAACTTTCTGCTTCCAGGGTGTGTGGTTCACGGAGAATGATCCAAAGATGGCGGGCCGTCTTATCTCTCAAGAGAACAAATTCTCCGATGAATGGTAAGTCTTTCCGAAATTTATAGCATTCTTGTTGATTCAACTAGGGTTGTCACGACTTGACGTAGGTCCTCAACTTCACCTCAACAGCCTATATTCATGCCCCATGAGATAAAAGCCAATAAGGCGCTTATCAGGGCAGGCTTGCGTCCTGCAGTGTACCAATATAGGCTACCGAAAAAACGATAAAAAAATGGCGCTTCAGATTTCAATTTTGAATTTACGATTTTTTTTAATTTCTTCTAAACTTGGTTTGTTTATGGTTTTGACGTCAGCTTGAAACTGTCAGTTAACTTTAAACACATTGACATGGCTCAAAAGTTGACTCTACGTAACAAAACTTCGACGAAACAAAAGACAAGCTGAAAATCAGCAAATCGGCCACAATATAGTCGCTTGCCACGCAGGGGTATTTTTTGACAGGCCATAGCATATTGAATTTTTATGTAATAAAAAAACATTTCAACAAAGTCTTCCCATTAAATAGAGACAATAAGAAAAGTGCCGATGGACACGTTCTTAGTGATTTGTTTTTATAAAATTAAGTTAAAACAAAATTACCAATTAGTCAAATCTTTGGCTAGATTGTAATGTTATTCTAGTGTATTTCAGTAAGAAGCATGCTAGAATATGGTATTAAAAAAAATCAACATAACCTGCATTTGCATGACGACCTCTGTGGCGCAGCTGGCGAAGGTCTGCCTGCGACGCAGGAGTCGCGGGTTCGATTCCCGCCTCGGGACAAATGTTTGTACGATCTGCAGACATTCGTCCAGGGCGGTCTGGATGTTTTTTATATGTATAATAAAAAATGTATATCTATGTACTGTATTGTATTAAGTATATCAGTTATCTAGTACCCATAACACAAGCTCAGCTTGGGGCTAGATAATGCTGTGTGAATTGTCAGCATTATTTATTTATTTATTTATTATTTAGTGTAGCCAACTCCACATTTTACTACACCATATTCTAACAAAACACCACTCTCTTCCCAGCTTCAACACCCGCAAGCTCGACGAACTTCCCTACCAACACTATCACATCTTCAAAGACGACCCTGAAACCTTCTCCAACCAGCTCTACTTCACCAACCTCGACTGGATCTTCGAGAAGCTCGCGGCCACTGACACCTCGCATTATCTGGAGGACCTCGCCCTGGTGCATATAGACCCGCTGCCGGAACATATAGAGATACTGAAGGAGTTGTTTGAAGCGCATAGCTATGTGCTGGATTATGATTACAGGCAGTTCTACAGCTTCCTGCGGGCTGTGATTGAGAGGCGGGAGCGAGAAGGTAAGAGTGAAAATCATGAAATACTCGTACTAAGGGCATTTTATGAAATTACGGGTTTTAAGAAAAATAATTCAAGAAAGTTTTTGTTTTTATTTTATAGGGTAGAATATTGTTAACCTAGGAATATCGACTTCAGGAGGTCTACTTTGAAAAACGAACGAAGTTGACGAATGTCGTTGTCTTAGCCTAAACTTCGATCCGAAACGAAGGGTTGGTAACGTACCCGAAGCAACTTGGTGGTAAGGTTGTTCGTTTTGTGCGATCATCTATCAACTTCGTTTTGCAAAGAAGACCTCCTGGACTCTTCGGTGTCGAAACTTAAAAGGTAAATTTGCTGAAATCCGCCTTTAGAAGTCTAAAGACGACTTTCAGCAAACGTACCTACATTTCATCGCATATTTATCGCACTGTGTTAACCCGACTATTTGGTCGGGTAATTTGATAAGGAATTTACGAAACCGAAGCGTCCTTTGTAAACCTGACTATTTGGTCGGGTTGACAAAGTGCGATAAATATCGGCTTTTTATACAAATACTTATGATAATGAATTTCTAACAACACAACACCTTTAATTTTATTTCTAGGTCTAGAAATCCAAACAAAGATAGTCCAAGACTGGATGAACATCATCTACGACCCACCAGTACCAACCTTCTACCCAGAAAACGAAGATTTCTGGAAGGTTATGGACGTCAGAGAGAAGAGGGACTTGTCTATGGTAGACGGGTTCGATTTGAAGACGTACGATCAGACGGTGCGGTTGGACGCTAGGGGGCGCTTCGTGGCGACCGTTTCTACTGAGCGCGAGGAAATTTGTGTTTGGGATGTTACTAAGTAAGTGTTTTGTCTTCAATTATTTCTAATGATATCTATACAAATAGAAATATATGGAAATAGAAATATATAGAAATAGAAACGTTTATTTGTAACTCAGACACATACAATTAAAAAGAAAAGAACAGAAAAGAAGATAGTCTGCTAAAGTTACAAAACGGCCAGGCCAGCAAACTCGTGCTTGGGACAGGCCCAAGCAAGAGTTGATTGTATTTGCGAACATTCAACGCGGTCTTCCGACACGGAATATAGAAGGTACAAAAAAAGACAAACCTATTGAAGAAAATACATTGACAACGATGTTGATATATAAAAAAACATAAGCCAAAAGCACTGTTGTGTAGCTCGGAATAAAACTTCCCAGTTGTTATTATTTACCGCTAAAAAAAATTAAAAAATGTTAAACAAGATTCGTCAAGTGCCGAGCGTTTCGAACGTTTATCAACTATACAAAACTGCACTAAATGTAAAAGTCTGAACCCACAGAAATTTCAAAAACTATTTTTAAATGTGCAAACTGATAACTACCTTTCATTTGATAACCCACATGACCCTGTAGATATCCGTAAAAATTTCGACATTACAATTTTAATAATGAAAATGTTCATTTTTTTTTTTTTTTCTTTAAATCTGTACAAGTGCTCGAAATGTATTATTATTTTAAATTTCAAGTTGAAAGCTGCTGCGGTAGTTGCCGAATTATTAAGGCGGGAAAAAATGACAGACAAAGCGAGACCTTATGGGTTTCGAACACGAAACCCTCAAACTGAAATTCGTTCTTCACCCATTTGTTTTATTCTAGCTTTTTCCTAATTTGGTAATGGGGGCACAGTACCGTACATTAATTAATGTCTTTTCTACTAAACAGTGTTTTTTTTTTATGGGACAGTAAGGGGGCACCCATAACCAGAATAAATAAATAATGCTGGACAATTCACACAGCAAAATATCAATCTATGTAGTGTATTGCATTAAGTATATCAGTAACCCATAACACAAGCTCTGCTTAGCTTGAGGCTAGATAATGCTGTGTGAATTGTCCAGCATTATTTATTATTTATTTATTATCTAGCCCCAAGCTAAGCAGAGCTTGTGTTATGGGTACTATATAACTGATATGCTTTATACAATACACTACATAGAAAGATATTTTTTACTATACATAGAAAACACCCAGACCAACGGAATAAATTTCCGCAGATCGTACACAAATTTGTTCCGAGGGCAGGAATCGAACCCGCAACCTCTTACGTAACAAGCGGGCTCTCGCCCGCTGCGCCACTGAGGTCGTCACACACTTAAAAACACTTTTACTGTCCCAGTTAAAAAAATACTCTGTATAATGTATTTCCAGATGTCAACTAGTGCGGAAGCTGGTGGGTGTGACTCATCCTATCAACCTGGCTCCGATAGACGAGTACAGATGCGTGGTGCTTTGTCGCCGCGAGCTCCGCGTCTATAATCTAGATCAGGTAGCTAACACCTACTAATAGAAATAAATTAGAACTAGTATTTACAATTGTACAAAAAAAAAAAATTGAAACAATTGAGCTAACTGCAGACTGTTGCAAGCAATCTACAGGTAACTCAACTGATCCATATCAATACCAGTCGTCGCTTCCCAAAGACGCTGGCTGCATTGTCCCGCTGTATGGCAATGCTGATGCGCTGCGCCAGATACTGACCAGCTCTCGGGTCACGCGTCGCTTCGACCAGACGCTCAGATATTTTTTTTTTAAACCCGAAGAGCCTCGGTACCCCACGGACCTAGGTTCTCGACTCCAAGGGGAGCAAATGTGTAGGCTCTGTCGAGACCTGCATATTTGCGCCTCTTGAGATCTTCGGCCAAATCTGCCGCCGCGCCTGCACTCACGGATGTCCTCGGAAGATGGGAAGGCGCAAGGCACACCTACTTTATTTATTTATTTATTTGGCACACAAAACAGAATACAATCAAATATTATACAAATAGAAGGACAAAATAATAAAAACTAGACTGTATCCCTAAATATGTGTACACAGCATGATCAAGTTCTATGTACCTAAGCGAATACCTATTGGAAATTAATGTAAGAATAATAAGCATGCATTAGTATTTAAAATTACCTACGAGAATTAAACAATTCCTTTGTAATTGTTTAAACAATTAGGGCATGCCACTGGTAAGATAAATCATCAATAATAAAGAAACTTACTAAAAATTAAGACCACTCTACAGGCTTAGAGCTACATGTATGCAAAATTTCAGCCCCATATGTTCAGTAGTTTAGGTGTGAAGAAGTAACAAACATCCATCTATCCATCCACACTTTTGCATCACTACTAATGTGTGTATAAAATCTTTTCAAATATATTTTATTTATTTAATATTAATTAAATAATCATGATTATGTATAAGCTTGTCCTTGTTTGCAACAGTCTGCAGTTAGCTGAATTGTTTTAATTGTAAATACTAGTTCTAATTTATTTCTATTATTTGATTGTAATTTTCTTTGAGAATAAAAGCTTGTCCTTTAATTAATGTAAGTGGTGTATATTACCGTGTTAATTAAAGTAAAAATAAATAAATAAAATCGTATCAGTTGAGCTACCTCAAAATTGTTTGCAACAGTCTGCAGTTAGCTCATAAGTGTTAGGTCTAATTTGATTCCATTCCTTAACATTTTCTTTATAAAGTCTTGGTTTGTGAAATTATTTCTGTGATGAAATCTTGGTCACCAGGGCACATACGTAGTTTCCCTGAAAGGGGTGATGAACCAGAAGATGCCATACTACGGTCTCCACGACCCGAAGCATCTGGTCGCGTTAGCCAGAAACAGGATGTATGTAAACCTTATGAATATTGACACTGGTAAGTAAAATGAAATGAAATTTATTTATTTCTCATAAACGACAATAAAGCCAAACATTGAAAATTAAAACCACTTAAAACTAAAGAATGATGCAAAGAGGTTATGAATGAAAAATGAAATTACAAGAAGTTTATTACGGATGTAAGCGGGTTAACTACGAACCTTATTTGTGTTGAAAGAACACCAACGTTTCATCCCTTAACGAGATCCACTCCCACCCCCGGCGCTCACGTCACGGGCTCAACGCGCGCTCGTGCGTAGTGCTCGGAGAGATGCGGAACGCGCGCATCTAGAACCGCACACACCCTGAAGATGTCCCTCATTAAGGAATGAAACGTTGGTGTTCTTCCAACACAAATAAGATTCGTAGTTAACCCGCTTACATCCGTAATGAATTCGACAAACTTAGTTTTTACAAGAAGTTGCTTAAATATTACGTGCATGAGTAATACATTACTGTGGCAGAGAAATGGCCCATAGCCCAGCTGAATGCTCCAGCATGACGCCATGCTGTAGCACTGGTATTAAGTACCTACTTTAAGGACCAAATTTTTTGAAGTCAGTAAAAATACGATAGTGAAGTTTACGCCAAGTCTGGTTGAATCTACCGGCATCTACGCATCAACTCTGAAGTTCTTAAGCTTTGGTTTCTTGATCGGGATGCAATACGCTGCGTCACGACGTAACTTCGAATGTCTGTGTGAAGAAGTGGTCATTTTAATTTGCCGCAGCGGTATGCGGCACAAACAAATCCAATGTGGACGCCGTGACGCATACCGCAGCGCGATACGCCGCGTTGTGCGTAGTTCATACGATTATGTGTCCTGCGCCGCATACTGCAGCGTACTGCGTGGTGATCAAGAGACTAAGGCTTGAGAGCGCCTTGTAAGATCGGAAAAATTATGTTGTTTACAAAATTTCAGGAGACTGTGTGACGACGTTCAAAGCTGGTGAAGACAGGTTCCTGAATTCACTGCTAGTTTCTGGAGATGGCAGGTATATATTACCTATTTAAGTTTTGTTTTCAGTGCAGGTATCTTAAGTTCTTTTTCCTTTTAAGATATACTCCCGTCAGCATGGCAAGGGTTGTTTGAACTTCTTTTGAATAACTGTTGGGATAAATCTATTTATTGAACAAATATTTAAGTAATTCAGTCTTTTCAACTATAAAATGCGTAATTCTTCTGAGCTAAACTTCTGATCTACATATTCTTTAATGTACAGGATCCTTGTGTGCGGAGATGAAACTCAAAAGCCATTCCCTCTGCTCGTCTGGTCGCTGGCTTCAAGAAAACTTCTCTACGACCTTAGGATACCTCATCACGACTTCATTACTTCCAAGGCGGCTATCACTTACGAAGGTGAGTCTATTCTCTTTTTGCAAGTGAAAATCCATATGAACCATCTTCTTTTCAACCCACAGACAACACATGGAATTCGCAGCAATATAACATCATCATCATCAGCCTATATTAGTCCACTGTTTGACATAGGCCTCCCCTAATGAGCGCCATAGCGCCATATATATAACATATTATGGCTTAAAATGCAGTGCAAACCAATTATGAGATTCGTGCCTCAGGAGAACACACACATACATGTACACCACATCACACGCACACAATCAGACACAAAACATATACATACAGACACGCACACTTTCTGAGTAAAACATAAAAAGTAGAGCAAGAAATTAAAAGCCCGCAAAATAAAAAACTTAAAATAGCCGACGATCACCTGTCGTGTAGGGGTAGACTGAAAAAAAACGCCGAACAGCATTATTTGCTTGTCGGCATTATGCTGAGCTTACTCCAACTGCCTGAAAATGTACTTAGTTATGTAAATTTAGTTATATGTTGATTGGCGCAGGACCGTGTGGAGTGGCACAAAAGTTTGGAGGCCTATACCCAGCAGTGGTTGAAGTCGGGTTGCGGATGATGATGATGATATGTTAATTTATAATTCTCACCCCCTACATACAGATCAACAACGAAACGTGCTGTTTCAGAACTTTTCAAATAAGTAAATCTTAGAGCATCCGAATTCTACCCACTCGTGCATAGACCTCCTGAAGTTTGTCTTGTTCCTGGCTTTGTAAATCTAGTAATAAAACCTTCATCCTCAGGATCATACGTCTGCGTAGTCTCCCGGGAACTAGATGAGCCTACTCCAAACTTCATCGTGGTCTACGATCTCCAATCAGGCACGCTCTTCAAGAAGTGGAAACCGGGGTGTGACACCGTCGCTTTAGCTATCAGCTCTGTCGATGGATGTGTGTTATCTGGGCTGGCTGATACCAGGATACTGGTCTGGGATCTGGTCACTGGTAAGTTCTAGATCAATCTAGTATAATCTAGAAGATTCAAGAGCTCTTCAAGGAGTGGGAGGCAGGTCGTTACGACGTCGCTTTGGCTATCAGCTCTCTTGATGGATATGTGTTAAGCTGATAACCAAAGCGACAGTGTAACACCCAGGGTGTTACACTGTCGCTTTGGTTATCAGCTTCATCGATGGATGGGTGTTATCTGGCCTGGATGATACAGGATACTGGTCTCGGATCTGGTCACTGGTAAGTTCTAGATCAATCTAGTATAATCTAGAAGATTCAAGAGCTCTTCAAGGAGTGGGAGGCAGGTCGTTACGACGTCGCTTTGGCTATCAGCTCTCTTGATGGATATGTGTTAAGCTGATAACCAAAGCGACAGTGTAACACCCTGGGTGTTACACTGTCGCTTTGGTTATCAGCTTCATCGATGGATGGGTGTTATCTGGCCTGGATGATACAGGATACTGGTCTCGGATCTGGTCACTGGTAAGTTCTAGATCAATCTAGAAGGTGCTAGAATTAGCTTGATCCTTTAAAGAAGTGGGAGCCAGGGTGTTACACTGTCGCTTCGGTTATCAGCTTCTTCGATGGATGGGTGTTATCTGGCCTGGATGATATCATGATACTGGTCTGGAATTTGGTCACTTGTAGCTCATGTACGATTAGGCTGCCAAAGCTTGCATAAGTCTGCTAAATTAATGTAGAAGAATGCAAATTACATAGCAAATTTCGTTATCAATAAGAATAAAGAGATTATATTCGTATTCTATGTTAAGTGTTGCCACGCAAAGATCGAAATAATGACTGCCTATTGTATGAGGATCACTCTAGACTTATAAATTTTAAAAAGAGGAAAGATTTGAATGTTTGTTTGTTTGTATTGAATAGGCTCCGAAACTACTGGACCGATTTGAAAATTTCTTTTACCATTAGAAGCCCACATTATTCCTGATGAACATAGGCTACTTTTTACCGCGGAAAAAGGCTTCATTCCTACGGGAAAACGGGTGATAGGATGACGGGTAGTAAGAATGCAGCTAGTATCAAATAAAGTGATCCTCATTAATAAACATATAAATAAAATAGCGACACACATAATATAAATACTAGAAATAAGGATAAACTCGCTGTGCCCACAACTAGGCTACACAAGATAAATGTATCTTTTAAAGGGCAATGTATACGCTTCTACAACAAAACTCCAATTGAGTTGCAAAAATTATCAATAAATAAATTCAAACAAATAGTCAAACATATCCTTTGTAAAAAGGCTTACTACAAAATATCAGATTATCTAGAGGATAAAAAAGCTTGGGACGAGTTTTGCTCCAGCTCGAAAAATAACAACTAACAGGCTAAAGGTTTCTTCGTCGCTTCTTTACTTTAGTCTACATACCGAAGCGACAGAAATCAAAAATATCACTTTATTTCCGTGTCAGTGTTTAGTTTTATGATTTGACCTTTTCTAAGTGTACATTTATTGTATTTATGGAAATAAAGAGTTTTTGATTTGATTTGATTTGAATAAACATAAAAAAATTGGTCGTCTTTTTAGTTGGTATCAATGATAAAGAAGTATAAATTAAGAACTTCTGTCCTCAGGCAACTGCCGTCTGACCCTACGCGGCCACATATCAGCACCAACAATGCTGCGTCTGGCCAAATCTGCAGGCGTTCTGATGTCAGCTGACGAGACCTGCAAGGATCCCTCTGTGAGGCTCTGGGACCTACATGCTGGTAAGAATAAAAATAAGATTTGTGAGATAAGTCTATGAGAATAAGAAGAAAACCCGATCTTTATAACCTTTGAGCATCCAAATGGCTGAAGCTATTTTGATAATTAAGTTTCAAAATACTCGTCTGGCCTCCTTTATGGTTCTTAGCTACACTTTGTAGACTTTGTACTGTTTCTTTTTTTCTTTTTTTTTCTTTAAAAAACGTACACTTTTATATTTTTCAGTTTTTTATATATTTAATTAATATAATAATAATAATAAATAAAAAAATAAATAAATAATAAATAATGCTGGACAACTCACACAGCATTATTTAGCCCCAAGCTTGTGTTATGGGTACTAGATAACTGATATATTTAATATATAATTGTTGATAGTGTACTTGTTCTATATGTTCAACTCAAACAATAAAAATCTCTCCTTCCCAGGTAAACTGATAGCAGTATTCACCCCACCAGAGCGGATAACCTCTTGCGAAGTCCTCCTAGGCGGCTCGATATTAGCATTAGCTTTAGAAAACTACAAGGAAATTGTCTGCATCAAGTTGTACGGGCCGGCAATCGAAGCCGTGACCAGTGGGAAGGAGGCTGAGTATGACGATAAAGTTTACGGTGATCCTAGGCTGGAAGGGAAGGTGTTCGAAGTGAAAGGGCAGGAAGGGTCATAGCGGGAGATATAAAAGTTTTTATTTGATTATAATAGTTTTGTATTACAGCATATTTATTAGATTGAAAAGGATTTAGAATTGACTTAATAAATTGAATTGATTCACCGTTCTTTAGAGATTCTACTGGCACCAAATCCTAAACTAACTATATGTTACGCTAGTTTAGGTTTTGTGCCAACAGAATGGCTACCACTATCTCAAACTAGCAACAGCGCGGGAGGAATGAAAAATACTGAATTTATTACAGAAAAAATATGATTCTGTAAGGAATTAGAATTGATTTAATATATTTTATGTATAATTGAACTTGGAGAAATCATAAAGAAAATAATAAATAAATATAGGCATGTTCCTGTCTACATCCTAGCATGATGTCTACGCCGTAGCATAATGTCTACGCCGTAGCAACACATCTTCGTCGTAATATTCATGATGTCTACGTCGTAGGTGGATGTCTACGCCGTAGCAACACATCTTCGTCGTAATATTCATGATGTCTACGTCGTAGCTGGATGTCTACGCCGTAGCAACACATCTTCGTCGTAACATTCATGATGTCTACGTCGTAGGTGGATGTCTACGCCGTAGCAACACATCTTCGTCGTAATATTCATGATGTCTACGTCGTAGCTGGATGTCTACGCCGTAGCAACACATCTTCGTCGTAACATTCATGATGTCTACGTCGTAGGTGGATGTCTACGCCGTAGCAACACATCTTCGTCGTAACATTCATGATGTCTACGTCGTAGGTGGATGTCTACGCCGTAGCAACACATCTTCGTCGTAATATTCATGATGTCTACGTCGTAGGTGGATGTCTACGCCGTAGCAACACATCTTCGTCGTGACATTCATTATGTCTACGTCGTAGGTGGATGTCTACGCCGTAGCAACACATCTTCGTCGTAACATTCATGATGTCTACGTCCTAGGTAGATGTCTACGACGTAGCAACACGTCTACGACATAGCATGATGTCTACGCCGTAGCAACACATCTTCGTCGTAACATGATGTCTACGTCGTAGCTGGATGTCTACGCTGTTACAACACATCTACGACGTAGCATGATGTCTACGCCGTAGCATAATGTCTACGCCGTAACATAATGCGGGTCGTTGCGTTTTGTCTTAATTGTACCAAGAAGTAAACTGAAGATAGAAAAGAGATATAGACGAAGCTACGGAATTTTATTTTTTTATGGGTCGATAAGCAGCAATTCTCGGCGACTTCGATAAATTATCGCATGCGATAAATCCTGTTGTGTGTCTAATCGTTTATCGTATTGTTACGACATTATCGAAATTACCCAGAAGTACACATCAATTGTAGCGCTTCTTTTTCAGAGGATTTGCAACATTAACATAAATAAATAAAAATCAGATACTTATAAATTTTAACAAAAATTTGTAATTTGCTTTTGTATCAACCAAATGGTAAAAAAAGGGGGGCGAAGTTTTATAAATCCAACTTGATTTTGTCACCAGATAATTTTATTTTACCGTAAAATATTTTAATTAGATCGTGTATACCTACAGGGCGTCCCACGGCTATGCCACATGAAGGGAAGGTATCTTAAAAATTGTAGATAGAAAATGTTACTGAAAGAAAGCTTAATTTTATACTACCGATCAAAAGGCTCAATTGTCATTAATATTTTTTCCAAATAAAATAGCATCTATAAAATCAAGACCATGAAATTTTACGTTTATAATTTGAGGTAAATCAATATAATAGAAATTAAAAGAAAAAGAAATAAAAATTAAAATTTAATTAATTGTAAGCCAAACGTAATTATTTTTAATAAATGTAAAATTTCACAGTCTTCCTTTTATTTAAGATGCTATTTAATCTAGAAAACATAATCCTCACGTTTGACTCCTTTTAATGAGTATCGTAAAAATACGAGTATTTTTTTACGATTATTCAAAAAGCTTTGAATGCAGTTTAAAATGTTTTTAAAATCAAAATGAAATCTTCTTTCTGTGAAATTTTCTATCTACAATATTTAAGATAGGTACTTTCCCTCCATGTGGCATAGCCGTGGGACGCCCTGTATAACTTTGTTAAAAATTATTTTTCGATCTTACCTTACCCGATGAAATATTGTAATCAAATCCAGTGACTTGAGTTTAGTCAATACTTAACTACGTGGAAAATAATGAGGAAATGAAAAAAACAAATGAATGTTTTTGATCTATTACGCTTATTAATTACATTAATAATAATTATTGTGACTTATTTAGATATCCTTCTGAACGCGATAGAAAGAGTTATGGGCAAGCATGACGAATCGGTCTACGTAAAATCGATGTCTCTTTTGCATTGCGCGTGTAATTAACGTTTAAAAAAGAGATAGCGTCAGGTTTGAAAGTCGCATCATGTAGCAGATAGAAAGAGACCAAAACAGTATCAATGAATAACTCTTTCTGAGTGTTCAGAGTTTAATATAGCCATCGCTTCGGATATTAAATTAATCTTTGATCCTTGTATCAATCTGGATAAGGCTCAAATTGTTATGCGCGTATCTTTGTGGAAAATTTCCGTAGCGATAGCTATAGGTTGGTGTTAGATTGTAATTCGTGAGTTTAGTGTAAGATACAGATGGAAATTGATTTAAGAGTTTATTTTTTTTTTCAAAAGAACCCTTCTGTAGATAGTTTTACACAAGTTCAGAATGGTGAAGTGTACCAGATTCGACCTACGTCTCTGGTTTTGCTTTTCGATAGTTTTATTAGACATTTATTTCTTTAAATATTGTGTCAAAAATTAGACAAGAGTGCCATCACTGCAATGACCTTTAATTGCATTGATGAGTCCTGTATACAGGGTGCTACGGAAAGACTACTTAAGCCGAAAAAAATATTTCACAAATGTTTTTTGCTTTGATTTTCAGCAAAAATTTTTCATGAAATTATGACAAAAAAATATGTACATCCCTTAAAATTTCAATAATAATATTGTAATAACACGAATATGGAGAAAAAACTTCTAATATAAAAACAAGTACAAAATATTCGAAATTCAAAAAATTGTAGAACATACGTTGACCCCATATATATCCAGAATCACGCCCTTTTCGGTGGCACGCTGTATAGATGACGAGTTTTAGGCGCGCCACCTACCTAACTCTATTGCAACTTTAGAGGTGTGTTTCATATCGCGGCCATAATTATATCGAAACAGAGATATCAGTCTGAAAAACTTGACGCTAGACATGTACTTTTTGAAATGGCTAGTCGAAATTCATCTAGGAGAAGGACGAACTTTTTGAAATGTCAAACATACCTACCATTCTGAAC
Source organism: Eupithecia subumbrata (assembly GCA_949316285.1). Taxonomy (NCBI): domain Eukaryota; kingdom Metazoa; phylum Arthropoda; class Insecta; order Lepidoptera; family Geometridae; genus Eupithecia; species Eupithecia subumbrata. The sequence continues at coordinate 2,188,127 of OX438631.1, forward strand.
CTGTGCTTCCATTTCGGTATTCCTGAGATGTGCCTACTTTAACTGCCATTGTCGTCTTTTACCTTGTACTTTTGTCCTGTTTTATCTGTACATTGTTTTAATCTTTTGAGCACAATAATTTCTAGCACAAACTTTTGATATTCATTGGATGGGGTATTATGATATTAAAAAACGATTAAGCTCAAAATTTAAACCTCTTTTTTGAAGTTGGTTAAAATTGTGCACAAGTATTTTACCAGAATATGTAAGTTTATTTCGAAGAAGCACAAAAAAAAAATGGTTTTCACCCAATTCTGATAGATTCGATATCTTATCGAAACATTAGATATTAATATGAAAGAAATACGTGAATATCGTATTCGATAACTATCGTTAAAAAAAACGTAAAGAAATACGTGAATATCGTATTCGATAACGATAGTTATCGAATACGATATTCATGTATTTCCTTTTTATTTATTTTTTTTCGTAATTTTAATTTTAAATTATTGTTGTTTGATAAATGATAGGTTAGGGGTAAGTTAAAATAAAAACTAATGTCATGCGATAAAAACATTTTATCTTATAATACCCCATCATTATGCTAAAACCTATTCGACCAAAGCAATTTACTGTAATCTAACTTGTATATTATAAATAGGTACCTAAGCTATAATATTTTCTATCTATTGTGGTGTGAATAGTCGTTATCAAGGGATATCACTCGCCAGACATTTTTATCACCAATAAATAAACATGACTTATTTTCTTAGGTCCTGAAAACTTTTGTTGACACTCAAGTTCCATCTTAGACCTACGTTGTATTTTAGGTGCCGATTTAGGCACCATAAATTGAACATGATCATTCATACCCAGTATCATAATATTGTAAATATCAAATACCTACATAAGGTCGACATTCGTCGTAAGATATACCTAATAAATCGATGGTTTTCCAAAATCGTTATGATATCTACACTGGTGACATAATTATATCAATTGCAACTTTCATTTCTAAAGCACGTATTTAGCGGTAAGATTTTAAATTATTGAAAGTAACGATTATTCGTACCACTTTTACCTACGCTCTTTCACACAGATATTTATTCGAATTAGTAAGTACATAACATGTGTAGGTACTTGTGCATGGGTCTATGTAAAGGATAAAATTATATACCTACTTAGTGTCCGTTTCTACCTATACTGAGTACATACTTACATACGGACGTAGGTAGTATGTTTTTACACTACATGCTCGGAAAAGGTAGGATAGACTTTACCTTTTTCAGCCAATAGATAGTCCTATTGTCTGAAAAAGGTAAAGTTCGAGTTTTACCAAATTAAAACAAATCGAATGAGATCTCTTAATGCAAGTCTCCTTGGTGAAAATTATCATGCATAATTTAAGGTTACAAATTCAAAAGGCTCCCTTGGGAATAATGTTCTATTTATTTTACCAAGGAGATCCGTAAAGTGCAATCTTCTTCAAAATTCAAACTAACCTCTGTTCAGAAAGCAAAAAAAAACGAATAGGTACTGCTAAACTGCCTACCTAGATTTCCTTCTAATTATTCGCAGAAAGTGTAAAAGTAGCAGAGTAAACGAGTAAAAAAAAAATATAGTAAAGAGTAGGTAAAGTAGTAGAGTATTCTCCATTTATGAAAAGTGGAGTAACTCCTTCGGGAATCGTTAGTTGCGCTCGGGATTCAATGACCCCGTGACGTAGCTAAGACACTACTTTATCCCCTCGTGGGATAAAGTAGTGTCCCTCCCCCATAATTAGGTATTCAAACCTAGGTGTCTGTGTGAAAGAGTAAGTAGATACCTATACTTAACCTTAGTAATGAGTAATGTGTGAACTGAATATCTACGTCTTCTTTGTTCTTTTGAAACATTTGCTGCCGTATGTGCGAAATAATTTAGGTTTTAATTAAGGTTATATCTTGCAAGTAGGTACTACAGTAAGATCTACCTAAACTTAAGAAAATTTAAGTAATGAAAGACCTTCTAAATTTCTTATTTAAGCACAGTGAACTCGCTATGCTTGATAATTTAGAAAAGTAAAAATGTACCGAACTACCTACCTTCTTTTGGTGTATGTGCACTTGTGCACTACGAAATAACTTCAAAGATCACAATACTGAATCACAATATCGAATGAGAGATCACAATATCGAAATACTGTGGTATTTCGACTTTTTCAGTGCAATCGATATGTTTAGCGCATTCTCAAATTAATTATGTTCAATCCGGGTTCCGTATTTAAGTTGCATTATTTTATGATTTTCGTCCATTGTTCCGTCCGATTATTGTTTAGTTTTGGTTTCGTTTCTCTGTTATTTTTGTGATTATAAAAACCTTGTTATTTTAGAAATAAAAATACGCAGTTTCATATTCGCGCGCTTGGATTTCGCGTCATAATCGAAGTTCCCTATTCTCAAAGTATGCAGTAATTTCGATTTGAATATGAGTAGAGGAAAAAAAACTGTAAACAAAGACAAAAGATGGCGTGCTACTCGGCTATCAGTATTTTATTTGCTCAATTATTTATGTATCTACTGTACCTACTGTACCTACGGAACCCGTAGTATTTTATGTACTAACTTGCTTTATTTAATTAATAAGCGCACAATATGGGCGTTATTTAAAAGTCCTTTCAAATAATGTTTTATTTTGACACTAACTAATTTTCAGCTACGTTTAAAGTTATCTTCCATCCAACAAAAACATAGTCTCTTGCGTCGCTGTTTAAGTAATAAAGAATAACCCCCTTATTCATATTATGTTATTTTAAATCCAAGCAGTGTTAATTCTCTCTCTGATTATTCAATTGACTCTCTGCTTAGCTTGGGGCTAGATGGTGCTGTGTAGATTGTCCAGCATTATTTATTTATTTATTTATGTATTAACAAACGATGGATTAAAAAATAACACTGCCTTAAACTGTGTTAAGTTTGCAGAATACCGAATGGTACGGATATGAGTTAACTCCCTACTGGGATATTTAGCGACGCAAGTAATTTTCATTTTCAATGTCTTAAAAGCATACCTACGAGTAAAATTATAAACCTACTTTGAAATTATTAATTTTAATGTTAGTTAATTAATTTAGTAGTGGATACAGGCTGGCCCTGCCCTCTGATATTCTATGTTTTAAGTCGTCAGCGTAGATCAAATTTTAATTTCAAACGAGTAAGTGAAAATTGTAAAATTAATATTGTGTGTAATCTATTGAAGCGTTGAATTATTTATGTCTGGAAAGTTACATAACATACTTGATGTCCTGATTAAATTATTGGAAAATTGAAACCACCAGTGTTTTAATCTATAGCTTTACCACCTTGTAGCTATTAATAATAAGAAGGAATTTTGCTCTTTTATTAGGTTACCCTTTGTTTGTTAACTAATCCACTAACTTATACCTAGTCAAAGTCACACCTACGCTTTTGTTAGCTAAAAATACCAAAATAAAATCTCAATGTTGCTCTCTATCAACCGAATGGTTTTGCCTGGGTTCTGCTGATCATGATTCTGTCACCACAGCAATGATGATGATGAAAGATTCAGTTCAGCTACTCAGAGCTAGATGTCGCTAATTTTACAAAATATCAAGTGGGTCGTGCCTTACACAAACATTTCTGCGTGAAATAGAACGTAATCAAAGCACGCTTTCTGCATTTTAAAACAGTATTTTACACTTGGTTTGGTTTCCTATTGGCGAATTTTCGTTCAAAAAGTAATCTAACAATCGTAGCCAAGAAGAATCTTGTTTGGTTGGTTGATACATCTATCACAAACACAGATTAATAACATCACAGATTATATATAACCAGATGGTTGGCAAGCGTGCCGATGAGCAAGACCAAAAATTGCAAGGTGGTGGGGGGAAAGTGTTGCCATGCAATTTTATTACCCCGATTTTAGGTTTCTTATTTCATGTCTCTGTTGGTGGATTGGATTTGCGATTTTCCAGTTCATAAATTTGGGTGTTCAAATTCAGAACAGGAAATTCCACCAAACCTTGGTTGACCTTTTGTAGTGAATGTTTTAAGTACTGGTGTGTTTAGGTCCTTACTTTTTGTTACAGCCTGCAGGTATTCCTCGGTCCGGTAGGTCTTATTTTATTACTTGCGCACTTACAACCTATTGATCCTGTTCTGTTAGGATTTAAAGCAAACTTTTAACTTTATTGTGTATTTGGTTAAGTTTAATCGTTCCAGTTCCAGTAAAGTTATTAGTTTTCTAGTAAATAAATATATAAGTAGGTACTTAAATTAGGTACGAATGTGGGAATAGGTAAACATTTAATTTAACTAAGCCTAGAAAGGAAACAACGTTTAGTTAGGTGCCTATCAATTTTCTTTTGTTATGTACGTATAGGCACTTATTACGATACGAGTAGAAATAATTTTAAACACTAGAATATAGAAAAATAATATCAATAGTTTTATGTTAATAGTAATTAAACAAAATTTTATAAGGGAATTAAATTCTTACACGTTAACCAGGCTTAGCCAACAGACTTCGAAATCACATTTCTCCTAATAAATTAAATCTTACGGTTTAGATATTGCTAAGGTAACCTTTAATACGAAATTTAATGGCACTTTTAAAATTATTATGCAGCTAAAAAGAAAAAAGTGCAAATACAACAAAATTAAATGACACTTTTACACCACAATATTACCAACATTCCTGCCTACTAATCCAAATATTTATATTCTGTTATAATTAATAAGTATGTATGATCAGTCTTTAAGACGATTATTTCAATATAATCAAATCACATAGTCTTTAGTTAAATAAAATTTATTATTTTTTTATACTGGATTGCATTTCTTTTACATTCTCAGATTTAATTTTCTCAAATTAAATCTATATTATGGTATGTAAGAATATTGAATCATAATTATTAATTATGAATAATATACAGGTTGTAACAAAAAGTAAGCAATGGGTGGGTTCCGACTTGATTATAGAACCGAAGAAAAATTCCCGAATAGTTTCGAAAAAAAAGTAAACTAAATGTTGTGCTTGTTTTCAGGTAAAATAAACTAAAAAGGCCCACGTACCTCTTTACAACTCCTTTAAAACACAAAACACCTTCGTCGTGGGTCGTTGACCGTGGAGTTCAACGACCCGCGACGTCATCGCAGCGGACAACGCCTCTTAGGTGTGATAGGTAGGTCTTACAAATGCATTTTTCCTCGGTTCTATGATAATAAGCAAATGACAACAGTCATTCATTCATTACCCAGTCTAGTGATAATTTCGTTTTTATTTATTTGATTTTAAATTTTCATATTTTCCTGTGTTCTTTGATCGAAGCTAAAGTTTGGTCCTTACTCTTTGTTACACCCTATATAAAAGTAATACTACCCAATATTTAAATATTTTGATTGGTTATTTCTATATTTGTTTGGAAGGTAGATTATAATACAAAGTAGGTATGACAAACTTTCTCCGAGTCTTAAACATACTTTCATTCTTTTTATATATATTACCTACGTACCAGCCTTGAAACAGCATGAGGGAAAAGATAAGTTCGCTGTTTCATTTTTATTAATAAATTTGCATAGAAATGTTTACTACAAATTTTGGACTATATTTTGGGTCCCCAATCTTTGCAACCCGTTGCTTCTTTCCAACGCAAACGTAGATTTTTATCTGCAGGAAATCTGTAACAAATAAAAACATGACACTTAAATAATAAATGCGAAAGTTTGGATGGATGGATGAATGGATGTTTACCTCTTCACCTACTTACTACTGAAAGGATCGGCTGAAATTTTGCATACAGGTATCTAATTCTAAAATACTTTTTATTCCATAAATCAGTTCCTATGGGATAGAAATCACACCCTTAAACGTTTCCATAGAAACAATGCGTGCGAAGTCGCGGGCATAAACTAGTTTTAAGATAATGTTTCTCGTTATGTACGTATTCAAAAATATTTCAACGCGCCATTTGGGGAATTTTATTGTCGAGTGCAGGCAACCCTAAATTTTCGCAATGTTAGGTTATATTAATTAAAATTTTCATAAAATATAACTTTTGAGCCTTGTACCTCTTAATTGTTCATGTAAATCTATGGATCTGTAAATTTTGAACCTTTTTGTAGTCAAAAGAACTTGTACTTACGAGTGGAATGATAAATTCGGCACTTTTGCTTCACTGTCACTTGTACATTAGAAAACACAGCGCCGCACCATTGTTGCCTTTAGTTTTTATTGTTTTTAGGTGCGGGAATGTCCACAGGAACACTTTATTCACATTTATACTTAGAAATCAAAATTTTACAACAAATTCTATGATTCTCGTGTCGAGCTCCGTCGATGTGTAGGAAATTTGTTTAGCAACTAGAGTTGCTTTTCAATGAAAAAACCGGCACGCGAGAAAGTGATAGCAAGCCATTCGCTCTATCTCATTTCTTCTTAGGTTTTAGGCATAAGTCGTTCTCTCTTTATGTGTGAATGCGATAGCATTTGCGCGTGTTCTATAGCATACTCTTTCTACGAATAACATACTCTTCTACGATCACAAATACCTATGGACGAATCGTAATTGAAAGCTGAACTGTCACTGTCGTAGTTTTTCATAAAGTGAAGTGATTGAATTTTGTGATTTTCCTTGAAAATTCCTAGAAATGTGAGTACCTACCATTAAATATATTAAAATGCAGTAAATTTAATTCAATCCTTGAATTACATTTCGCAGAAATATTTATTTTACTGTCAACAAAACTGCAAAATGTTATGTAAGAACTCGTGAGTATACCTACAGAAAAAAAATGAATAAACCAGTAGCAATGAATTTAGTAGAATTATTAAACAAAAGAGAAATAAACAAATTGTCTTTTCTTCTAACTTCTGTCTTTTGTTTACACTATTCCGAACTCGAAATTTTTGAGGGTTATTGACTGACGAACTTCATTAAAGTTGAGCTAAACTATCAAAGAGATAAGAGCTCTTTCCTTCTTCTTTATTTCAACTTTGTTACACCTTATCTGATCACGTTTACCTGAAAACCTATAGGTAAATTTACCTATAGGTTTTCAAAAATTTCGAGTTCGGAAAGCCAAAATTTTGCTTATAGTACACATAATTAGGGTACTTGGTGGCTTGATCTGACAATCTCAGACTCCTGTGGCATACATGAATATCCTTCTATTCTGTAGCATCAATCCTACAATACTTCTACTCTGCTTTCAGATGGCAGGAGACAAGGCAGTATCCACCTCTACCAAACCCCAGATGCGTGGTCTGCTGAATTCGGCCATCAAACGCAACATCATTGTTGCCTGCACCGTTGCTGCTATCTCCGGAATTGCCTTCAAGCAGTTTATTGGTACTGCGCGCAAGCAGAAGTATGCTGAGTTCTACAGGTAAGGCTTGCAAGTCCCTCAAGATACAAACAACTATGACTGGTTAATTTGTGTAACAAATTAAGTACCCAGTCAATTACTTACTATTATTAACCTATTTTTAAATGACTTAATTTTTAGTGTGCATCCAAACATATTAGGTTGTTAAACATTAGTTCTGAACTGCTTCATCATTGGTACTTAGAATCTACTAAATATTAACTAAATTGTACTATCCAAATGTGTCAAGTCAAGTGACAAACCACACCCACCAATTTAGTCAAAAAATATAAAGATTTCTATTCTGCTTGTTAAGTAACTAAATATCTACTTGCAACTTGACTGTTTATGACCATTAAGTCTGTTAAAATTTTGTTAATATATCACATTCACTGCTCAGCCTCGTGGTGATACTGGACATGTGCATCATGGGCAATGGATGCAAAATCAAGTGAAAACTACTTGACAACTTAATATGTGTAAACCAGCCACTAATACATCCTTGATGTCTCTAATCATTATTAAATTTGCACTCGCTTTTGGGTATAGGCCTCATCTTCAAATGCATTCCTTCCAGCTCATTTAGGCTGCATCCAGTTTCCAGATCCAGTTATTCACATACAATACTTTAATGTTGATAGACTATCTTGCATCTCTTAACCACCATTTAGTTAAAAATTATCATGCTGCTGGCTATTGAAGGGAATCGATGCTTCGATGACCTATTTTACTCAAGTCTTGCCCAGCCTTTTATTTCCATAACTAATTTACAATAAATAACTTAATTTGAATTATGACTTAATCACTAATTAGTTTGGTCCCTTTCGGATATAGGCCTCCTCTAAGTTTTTCTGGGCTTTCCATCTGCCCAGCGTTCCTGTGGGTGTCCTCTGGATCTCTTCCCGACCGGGCCGCACCGTTTGGTGGCCCTCAGTGCCATCTTGTATCCTCTCCCGTCCCCAACCTAATTAGTCCTACTATTATATACCTAAATAATATTAATCAAATTTGTTCCAGAAACTACGACGCAGAGAAGGAATTCGAAGAGATGCGCAAAAAAGGCCTGTTCCAGTCATGCTGAACTAGATGGCGCTAGAGTAGTATTATTTTTATTTTGCTGTGAATAATGTTATGAATTACATATTTGGAAACTATGCTGATCTTTTATTTTGTAGCCTATAAACATAAGCACCACGATCATTAATTAAATTTTAGAAGGACTCACACATTGACTACCACTGATGCATTCACTGTTCTCCGGGTGCTAGTTTAGCAGCGAAACTCTTGCAGTCTGTGTCCGTCAGCGACAACATGGAATTTAGTGGTTTCAACTATGCCAATAAATGTGTCCTGAAAGATTGACCCCGATGCCCTAAGTAAAATAAATATGACATCGCTAAGGTTCGTAAACGCGGTAAGCGCATTATTTTGCTTGCCTTGGTTCGTTTTTGCCCAGCTGGAAGCTAAATGACTTGAGGCCTGAGGCTGAATGCGAGCTGTGCAGAACCATCCTTGGAGGAAGCCTATATCAGTGGATGTCTTTTGGCTGTGTTAATGATGAAACCTTGGTAGGTAGACAGACCCTAGCTACATAAATAGTAATAAATTATGCTGGGCGATCCACGCAGCATCATCTAGCCCCAGATACTATCTACAATGAAACAGTAAATTCAGCACATGTATATTTATTACTTCAATGAACATTATAAATTACTTATTTTATACAGATAAATATCATTATTTCGTTATGAGTAGACACTTATTTTGAACTCTATGGTTTAGGCCTATGAAACGAATACTACCTAGTCTAAGAAACTTGTAAATTCGAAAATGTCTAAAATACTCGTAATTTCAACACATTATAATTCTGGAAATACAACAAGCTAAATGATTAATGCTTCGATATATTTAAATGGCGTTATTTTTGTTACAAGAACTAAGACGATCAAAATATATTGTTGGTACCTATTGCCTTTAGTTGGTTGGCTGGTTTGACCAAATATTGTACATATTTCATTTCAGTTAATTATTTATAAGAAAATTTTCGTAAATTAGTAGTAGGTTTGACGTTTGTATTGTGAGGTCATAGTGACGACTCATTTTTGTATGGAATTTGCGCCGCTAAACGAAATCCCAGAGAAAATGATTGTCTTTATATCTAGTATAGCCAGTCGCCTGAATGTAGCGAGGCGATGTCTGTTTTCGGATTTTTAACTCTAGAGCTCTGCGCACATTAATACAACATAATCGCTACCGCACAGCACCCAAAATGTGCATCCAAATATGGGTTGAAACTCGTTATCTTTAGAGATACATTTTGCAGTGACAAAATGATCCCCCCACAAGCTTCAAACGAGTGGCCCGCGACCTGTCTGTCATCGAATACCGTCAATATGTAACTAAATGTTACGACTTAAAGCCCATAATTGAATACATATTTTTGTGTTGTGCGGTAGCGGTGTTGGATTAATGTGCGCAGAGCTTTTGGCCAGCCGCTTGTCTATCATACCATCCCGCCAATGCGGCCGTGGCCTACATAATACTAAACTATAATTTTTAGCTATTTTGTAATCTATACATTAATTTTGTTCTGGCAAGGGTTGGACTAAGCTATCACAATGTTTAAAAATCACTAACACACGTATTGCTTATTTACCTACTCTATGTTGTAAGTAGGTAGGACGAAATTACCTTAGCATTTTCTTAATCTCTTATTTCGTCCTTTTAAAACCCAAATGGAACTCTATTTCATATCTAAATCGTAACATATGCCTTTATCCGTTAAAAGTTGATTTTGTGAGAACAATTTGCCCTTTTGTCATACTTCGGAGTTTAAGACCACTGTCAAAAAAGCTGTTTAAAATTCGTCTTTTCAATTGCAAAAAATACAAAATAAAGAAGGACTAGATAGTTCTAGTGGCATAAGTTAGTATACTAAATCTTATTATAGGAAAACAACTCAGATTAAGAAAAAATGGCTTTTTGTGTGTGGAATGCTTCGATCGGGTATTCCACGGGGGCCGCTGAAAACCTTGATCGATGGTGGAATGATAATTAAGTAACTTAGGCAGAGTATAAGCAATTGATTTCGTTAAAGCATTGATGATGATGATGTCCTCCTAGTCGAATTTCGGCTTTGGTGGACATTATTACAGTGCACAAGTGTATGTGCAAACACAGGTGTACTCTCTTTAGTAGTAAGTTTAGAAGTAAATGCATAAATATTATAAGCTTGTACTTTTAATAAGCTCTCTTTTGTGACCTTTTGGTGTTACAGTAAAAAACCGGTACAGTATTTTTACTCAAAGCCCAAAAACCCTTTGGTTTGAAGTATGTAACTAAATAAGTACTTTTCTTATCAACAACGAAAACCTTCTTGATTTTTCTATATTATGATGAACTTTATGAAGATTTCTGACAGTGATTCTAAAAAAATTGACATCTTTCGCTATTTCCGCTTGACAATTATTAGAAATACCTATTATTATTTCAGTTTGTTCTTTTCTATTTTCGTGAATATTTTAATCACTTCCATTTTCTGAAGGTAAAATATCTTTGTAATATTTTAAGAACAGTAAAATCATTGCATTTCCTCTAGAATTTAAGATAGCTAACAATTATCATTTCTTTCAATAATCGCTAGTTCATCGTCTTCGCCTGATGTATTAGTCTTTGCGTCATACTGCGCCAAGTTGGCTTCGGACGACCCATTGCTAGATTCATGAGATCGAGGGCTAACACTGGTCTTCCTTACGTATAGGATGTTAGAGTCCAGTTTGCTATGATCGAAATAAGCGCTGCCATCAGATATTCTATTTAATTTATGTATTTGTTCTCTCAGTTCGCAAACTTGGCTGTATAGTTTCTTATTTTCTCGTAGAATCGCTATGTTTTCCGTTTCGAGTAACTCTCGTTTACTCCATTGCACGTTGTTCTCAGATTTCAGTCTTTCCATTTCCATTCTCAGTTCCGCTATCTTTTCTTCCAACACTTGTTTGGCGGCTACTTCGTCTTGCAATTCGTTCTGGAGTTTTTCCACCTCGCTGTGACTAGAATCGGTAGATCCGAGAGTTCTATCGCTATGAAGCTCCATTTTAGTATTATGTAGTTCAGTGGTTAGAGTCTCTATTTTGGATAGCAAGAATCCTTTCTGATCCTTCTCGTTCTGAAGACTTTTGCACGTTTCGTCTAGCCTTAGCCGCAATTCGTTCAACTTATTAGCTAGGACATTGTCCACGTGGGAGAATTTATGGGAGTCTAAAGACGCTCGTTGGCGGGTAGGTTCGTTGGGCGAGACAATGGTCTTCCTGCGGAGTTCCACTCCATCTTCAGCGACGAGATCGCCGGAGCGTATTCTGCTCTCTCCAATACTCAATAATTTTTCGTTGTCTTGCTTCAAGTCTGTCATTAGCTGTTCTAATTCGTGCTTTTCAGCTTTAGACGTGTTTAATTCTTTCGTGAGGGTGTCTAGTTTGAGCTTGAGCTGTTTTGCTTCTTCCCGGGCCTTGTTTCGTTCGTTGCGTACTTTGGTCCACTTCTCGCGCCAGTTGGCGGTGCAGTCAGACCACCAGCGCATGGTTTTCTCCATCTGCGTGGCCCTGGCGCGGGCCTCGTCGAGCTCCCGGTGGTATAAGGCCTCCTTGGCCTCCCAGTCGGCGGTGGTGTACCGGACCGGGCCGTGAGGAGCGTCATGCTCGCGGCTCCGGCGGTGGCTGCCGCCGTGCGAGCTTTGCGCCATGTTCGGTTCCTGAAAATCGAAATTATAAATGTAAACTAGACAGCGTCAGACCATCTCGGTATTCTTGAGTGTATTGCCTGCCTACTGAAGTACTCGCGCATAAAGAACGTTGTTACTATACTTTTATATATTAACGACCGAGAATCGAGCTCTTTGCATGGCTGAAAGACCTATTTCGAAGGAGTTTTTTTTAACTAATCTTTAACTGTGTAGTTAAAGATTCCTATGGTTTGATTGAATTTCAATGGTAAGCGACACGAAAACTATCCAAGAAGGTATCTCCTAGAGAACTTAATTTAGTAAAATTTGCTTACGGAGTCTATTAGATAACTCTTTTACTGGCAACATTTTGCAGGAAGTAACCATGAGTCAACCATGCTCGCTGCCGCCATGCCCGCCCTGCCCAGCGCCGATCCCTCCACCCTGCCCTCAAGTCTGCCAACCGCGGCCACCTATGGCGCCCTGCCGAGTCAAACCTATCATGCGGGGCCTACACTGGGCTCAGACCAAAAGTACTATCTATACCTACTTTTTATACTAATATTAAAAGAGGTCCGCCGCCTCAGCCCTAGCGCCTTCTGCCAGCCGCCGCGCCGCCGCCCATGCCACCCTGCCGAGTGAAGCCTGTCACGCGCGGCTTACACTCAGACAGAGCATCCAGCTGTTTTCACCAACCTTTACCAGGTCAATGGTCCACCTTAAACTTCCAGCCCTTTTACTGCTGGTGTTGGACTGTGTCTAGCGCTTAGTATGTAGTGTACTAAAGGAGACAGTTTGTTACTAGGAAAAGGAAAATTGAAGTTTCGTTTACTTTGTCGTGCAAACCCAACTTTTATGTCACTTGCATATGATTAGCATTTGGATTAACACGAATCAGAGACTTGTACGTGCCCTGCTCAAGAGCTCTGTGCAGACTGTAAAATTATGTAATGTGGGAGTGATTAAGCACTTGGCAAATATTATTTTATTATCTTATGTCATACTAAAAGACATTACTAAGAGATTATTTAATCTAGAACCACTGTATTAATAATTTATCTTTGTGCGTAGGAGTAATTGCCCAAGCTCTGCTGCTATCTGCCGCCTCGGGAACCTTATTCTATCTCCTGGTTGGGAGACCAAGAATGGCGAAGTATAAGGAATTCTATCTGTAAGCATCTATCATTTAATAATTAGACGTTATTTTGCGATCAATCATCAGCAGCATAGACTGCTGATGATTAATGAACCAAGGTCGTAAGGACCTTGGTTTACATTCACATTAGGATGTGCGCTATAACACCCTGACTTCAGCTTGCTGCACCCAGCATCTGCCTGTCCATCTGCTGTCTTTTGCATGTTAACTGAGTCCACTCAAGAACCACAATATCATGTGTTTATGAGAAAGTTCTTGCAGCAGAAGAGTGTGGTCATGGCATACATATTTTTCAACAAAACAAAATAGGATTCACATATCTAATCAATTTTCTTTTCTGTAAGAGAAATCAGTTCTTTGGGAATATCCTCACCAGCCTATATTGGTCCACTGCTGGGCACAGGCCTCACCCTGATAAGCGCTTTTATCTCATGCGGGCTAATGCCCATAATACCCATAGAGAAGAAATAATAGAATTGTTCTACAGTGGGCACTGCTGCCAACCCCAGAGGATATCACTTAGTTGCCTCTAAGAACACCTGCAGGAACAGTTGATGTGATGCTAATTCTAAGCCAGAACCACACAGCATAAATGTCTTTAACCATCCTCTTTACATCCTATTTGGTTATACAGCTTTCTATGATAATAGACACTTACTATAGACAACATTTCAACGGTTGATTTGATTGAATCATTCTCATCTGTTCAAATCATTTTGTAATAAGTCTAGGCACTGATTGCAAATAGGTATCCGCTCATAAATTTCATGAATGAAAATAATTTGGTAAACCTTTTGTTAAGAAAATACTGTTATATTTTAAAGCTGTTACATCTGTGCCTACACAGTAATTATAAGCAGTTTGATAAAGCTTAGTATTGTTACTACATTCATAGAAAATACTAACTAGCTACCTACCCAAAGCAGTATCAAAACAATGAAAATTTACGTCAAATCTATCGTTTTTACGAAACTACTTTCATGTAACTTACCTGGGTGGGACGAGGGTTAGTCCAAAATATGAATTGGCATTGTTTATCCTCTATTTTACAACTGCTAAGCCTTCACTTGGTAGCTAAACACTGCTACCTACACTCTCACACTAGAGAACTGTATCACCTCGGTAAATAAACAATAATTATGGTCAGAACAGAATGAACGGGCGCCCTCGATAAAAAAACTGCTCTTGTTTTGTTTGATTGAGAGTATTTGAAACAGCTTTGTTGAGAGGAGATTCTATATTTTAGATGAAACCATGAAACTCAAGAAAGTAACCCATCCATTTGTTTTTTTTTTATTGACGAGCGAGAACTTCAACTTCAACTTCTTTCTTAATGGCGCCGCTTGCTTTTCGCTACGTCTCTGCCAGTGTCGTCAGTAAGGAGTGTCGTAAACTTCAAAGATAATAATATGATCGGTTCTAAGAAAGTAGAAAAAAGAGACTAAATTTTGAATCAAATTGATTTATCTAATTTTAATAAGACAACACAATAAGCAATAGGACAACACAACACAAAAAGCACAATGGAGAATCATAATGCATGGATAAAGCGAGCGACTCTCGACTTGCTTGACAGTAGGCTTGGGTAGCTCATGAGTGAGAGATAAAAAAGATATATTATCCTTTCAACTGAGCGAATGTATCTCTCGCTCACCTTGGTTTCAACTATATCTTTCGCTCATTTCTGAGCGAATGAGCGAACGAAGACGACCGAGCGATTCATTCTGATTGATATGATAAAGCGAGATGCACGATGTCAAATACAACGTGAAAAAGAAAGAGATAGCTAGACTCGGTTCAGGCCTATAATTGGGTAGCTCATGAGTGCAAGATAAAGAAGATCCTTTCAACTGAGCTAATGTATCTCTCGCTCACCTTGGTTTCAAAATTAAAATATATCTTAGCTCATTTAAAATAAGATTCATTTTCGAACTTTGAAAATTGCTGAGCGAATGAGCCATTCAATAAGAATGACTTGATAGAGCGAAATGCACGATTTCAAATACAACGTGAGAGAGAGAGATAGCGCTACCTACCTAGCCAAGACTACATCAATGTGATCTGATCATTGATCCACTGAGCTAAATGAGCGAAAGAGCGAAATGAGTGATATATATCTTTAGATCAAATAGATGTATATCACTTTTTTCATTAAAGTGATATTAGGTCCTTACATATGAAATTGGCGTTTTTCGTACTGGCCACTTTAATCACAAATTTCTCCTCTTTGGTAAGGAATTCCAAATTCAAATTTGTACAGCTATAGACTCGTGTATTTGTGCTTCGATGATCGTCATTCATTTGTTTTTTTTCTTCTGTTTTTTTCTGTTTGCGTCACTCATTTTACAAAATGGAAAACTTAAAATATCGCATTATTTACGAGTACGAGTTCCGCCGTGGCACTAGTGCTGCGGAAACAACTCGAAGGGTGAATGATGTGTATGGCGGTCGTGTTGCAAAAGAAAACACAGTTCGTTTTTGGTTCCAACGTTTTCGTTCTGGAAATTTCGACTTGCAGAACAAGCCCCGTGGACGGCCTGAGACTCAAGTTGATAATGAAGAGTTGAAGGCTATTGTGGAAGCGGATCCATCGCAAACCACGTCCGAGTTAGCTGCAGGCTGCGGTGTTAGTGATAAAACTGTTTTAATTCACTTGAAGCAAATTGGGAAGATTAAAAAGCTTGAAAGGTGGGTACCTCACGAATTGACTGAAGCAAACCGGCAAACGCGCGTCGACTGCTGCGTTACATTCTCAGTCTAAGACATCCTCCGTACTCCCCGGACCTTGCTCCAACAGATTACCATTTTTTTCGAAATTTGGATAACTTCTTGCAAGGGAAAAAATTCAACTCCGATGGGGCAGTCCAAATCGCCTTCAAAGATTTTATTGATTCTCGTCCGACTGGTTTTTTTAGTAAAGGGATCAATGAACTACCTATGAGATGGCAAAAGTGCATAGAAAATAATGGTTCATACTTTGATTAATTAAATATATTATATTAAAAAATATTCGACTTTTTGTTCCTCCCATACAAAACGCCAATTTCATATGTAAGGACCTAATAATATATCACAGATTATATATAACCAGATGGTTGGCAAGCGTGCCGATGAGCAAGACCAAAGATTGCAAGGTGGTGGGGGGAAAGTGTTGCCATGCAATTTTATTACCCCGATTTTAGGTTTCTTATTTCATGTCTCTGTTGGTGGATTGGATTTGCGATTTTTCAGTTCATAAATTTGGGTGTTCAAATTCAGAACAGGAAATTCCACCAAACCTTGGTTGACCTTTTGTAGTGAATGTTTTAAGTACTGGTGTGTTTAGGTCCTTACTTTTTGTTACAGCCTGCAGGTATTCCTCGGTCCGGTAGGTCTTATTTTATTACTTGCGCACTTACAACCTATTGATCCTGTTCTGTTAGGATTTAAAGCAAACTTTTAACTTTATTGTGTATTTGGTTAAGTTTAATCGTTCCAGTTCCAGTAAAGTTATTAGTTTTCTAGTAAATAAATATATAAGTAGGTACTTAAATTAGGTACGAATGTGGGAATAGGTAAACATTTAATTTAACTAAGCCTAGAAAGGAAACAACGTTTAGTTAGGTACCTATCAATTTTCTTTTGTTATGTACGTATAGGCACTTATTACGATACGAGTAGAAATAATTTTAAACACTAGAATATAGAAAATTAATATCAATAGTTTTATGTTAATAGTAATTAAACAAATTTTTATTTGGGAATTAAATTCTTACACGTTAACCAGGCTTAGCCAACAGACTTCGAAATCACATTTCTCCTAATAAATTAAATTTTACGGTTTAGATATTGCTAAGGTAACCTTTAATACGAAATTTAATAGCACTTTTAAAATTATTATGCAGCTAAAAAGAAAAAAGTGCAAATACAACAAAATTAAATGGCACTTTTACACCACAATATTACCAACATTCCTGCCTACTAATCCAAATATTTATATTCTGTTATAATTAATAAGTATGTATGATCAGTCTTTAAGACGATTATTTCAATATAATCAAATCACATAGTCTTTAGTTTAATAAAATTTATCATTTTTTATACTGGATTGCATTTCTTTTACATTCTCAGATTTAATTTTCTCAAATTAAATCTATTTTATGGTATGTAAGAATATTGAATCATAATTATTAATTATGAATAATATACAGGTTGTAACAAAAAGTAAGCTATGGGTGGGTTCCGACTTGATTAAAGAACCGAAGAAAAATTCCCGAATAGTTTCGAAAAAAAAGTAAACTTAATGTTGTGCTTGTTTTCAGGTAAAATAAACTAAAAAGGCCTACGTACCTCTTTGCAACTCCTTTAAAACACAAAACACCTTCGTCGTGGGTCGTTGACCGTGGAGTTCAACGACCCGCGACGTCATCGCAGCGGACAACGCCTCTTAGATGTGATAGGTAGGTCTTACAAATGCATTTTTCCTCGGTTCTATGATAATAAGCAAATGACAACAGTCATTCATTCATTACCCAGTCTAGTGATAATTTCGTTTTTATTTATTTGTTTTAAATTTTCATATTTTCCTGTGTTCTTTGATCGAAGCTAAAGTTTGGTCCTTACTCTTTGTTACACCCTATATAAAAGTAATACTTCCCAATATTTAAATATTTTGATTGGTTATTTCTATATTTGTTTGGAAGGTAGATTATAATACAAAGTAGGTATGACAAACTTTCTCCGAGTCTTAAACATACTTTCATTCTTTTTATATATATTACCTACGTACCAGCCTTGAAACAGCATGAGGGAAAAGATAAGTTCGCTGTTTCATTTTTATTAATAAATTTGCATAGAAATGTTTACTACAAATTTTGGACTATATTTTGGGTCCCCAATCTTTGCAACCCGTTGCTTCTTTCCAACGCAAACGTAGATTTTTATCTGCAGGAAATCTGTAACAAATAAAAACATGACACTTAAATAATAAATGCGAAAGTTTGGATGGATGGATGAATGGATGTTTACCTCTTCACGCTACTTACTACTGAAAGGATCGGCTGAAATTTTGCATACAGGTATCTAGTTCTCAAATACTTTTTATTCCATAAATCAGTTCCTATGGGATAGAAATCACACCCTTAAACGTTTCCATAGAAAAAATGCGTGCAAAGCCGCGGGCATAAAATAGTTTTAAGATTTCTCGTTATGTACGTATTCAAAAATATTTCAACGCGCCATTTGGGGAATTTTATTGTCGAGTGCAGGCAACCCTAAATTTTCGCAATGTTAGGTTATATTTATTAAAATTTTCATAAAACATAACTTTTGAGCCATGTACCTCTTAATTGTTCATGTAAATCTATGAATCTGTAAATTTTGAACCTTTTTGTAGTCAAAAGAACTTGTACTTACGAGTGGAATGATACATTCGGCACTTTTGCTTCACTGTCACTTGTACATTCGAAAACACAGCACCGCATCATTGTTGCCTTTAGTTTTTATTGTTTTTAGGTGCGGGAATGTCCACAGGAACACTTTATTCACATTTATACTTAGAAATCAAAATTTTACAACAAATTCTATGATTCTCGTGTCGAGCTCCGTCGATGTGTAGGAAATTTGTTTAGCAACTAGAGTTGCTTTTCAATGAAAAAACCGGCACGCGAGAAAGTGATAGCAAGCCGTTCGCTCTATCTCATTTCTTCTTAGGTTTTAGGCATAAGTCGTTCTCTCTTTATGTGTGAATGCGATAGCATTTGCGCGTGTTCTATAGCATACTCTTTCTACGTAATATATTATGCGCATCTCTACTTGACAGTTGACTGACACGAGACTTGACAGCGGGCAGCACGACACGAATCCCTATTTTATCTACGGTTAGGGTTTTAGAGGCATCAGAAGAATCAGAACTGTTATGAATTAAAAAAAATACCCAATAAACGTCGCACGGTTTTCAAGTTGGATAATATTTGGAAATTTTTGAAATTTTTAACTTTTTTTTACCTCTGTTCATTCTTTTCGATGCCAAGATTACAAATCAAGGAATTTTCTGAATCTGTTTTTGTTTTAATATTTTTGACTAGCTGTACCCGCGACTTCGTTCACGATTGCCTTACCTGCCGACTAATTAAGTTCACATTTAACCATAGTCTCTCATATTATGAAACGCCGCCGTCCAAAAAATCGTGTAGGGTCTACGGGGGATAGCATATTGTCATCTTCAATCCCATTCTTTATCCACATGACTTTTAGCTACGACTCGGCCAGCGTCAGTGTTAAGAAGTGTCCTACTCGTTTGACTTACTCACAGCTGGGGCCCTATTCTGCTATACTAATCGCTTCACTATGACAGGGCTATCGTCACAGAATGACACTTTTTGGTATTCCACCTTGGATGAAAGAAATTATGATGAATGCAGATGGAGAGACGCGCGTCAAGTTTGAAACTACATATTAATTTATCTCGCGCGCACTATCTGGAATTTTATTAATCTAAGGATTCTACGTGATGATTCTGCGACGATTCCATTGTCATACTGAAGCAATTGTTTTGCAGAATTGGGCTCCTGATCCATTTGACTGGACCACCGTAATTTTTTTTCGTTAGTAGGTAGGTACAGTTGGCTGTGTACCACAATAAAAAATATTTTTCTGCGGTCCAGCTAGTTTAAGTGGACCACAATAATTAATTAATTTAATTGTACACGAAGTTTGGTTGGAGTAAGACTCCAACCAAACTTCGCTGGACCAGCTAAACCACCATATATCATGTAAGGCAGGAACCTAACTTATTTTTCCAAGACCCACCACCTTAGTAGGTAGGAACCTAACTAATGGGTGCGTCTTGGAAAAATAAATAGATAGGAACTTACCTACCCTTTATCTACTAATTTTTTTCTTCAATCTACAGATTATTTCATCAATCTACTGATTTTCTACTCGACTTTCTACTGATTTAGTCATATTCGATCTTGCATCTCTGTTTCTAACAAAAAGAATGCATGAAATCGGACGACGCGTAGACCCGTCGTGATGCGCGGTTAAAGAATTCTACTTTTTCCTCTCTCCTAGGGGAACCTTACTGAATTCCAGGATAAAATGTATTCCATGTCCTTTCTTGTAGTATGAACTCAAAACGTGCCAAGTTACATTCC
Organism: Eupithecia subumbrata; assembly: GCA_949316285.1. Lineage (NCBI taxonomy): Eukaryota > Metazoa > Arthropoda > Insecta > Lepidoptera > Geometridae > Eupithecia > Eupithecia subumbrata. The sequence goes on from OX438631.1 coordinate 2,208,479, forward strand.
AACTCATTACCTATGTAGTTTCGGCGTGATGAGCGGTGAAGGAATTTAACTTTCATCCCCTCTGCCAGGGCAACCTTACTGAATTCCGGGATAAAATGTATCTTTCCTCATAGTACGAACTAAAATCACGCCGAGTTGCATTCGAATTCATTAAGTAGTTCCGTCGTGATGCGCGGTTAAAGAATTTTACTTTCATCCTCTCTCCCAGGGGGACCTTACTGAATTCCAGGATAAAATGTATCCCATGTCCTTCCTTGAACTCAAATCGTACCAATTCAGTCCAACTCATTCAGTAGTTTCGGCGTGAACGTGATGCGCGGTGAAGAAATTTTACTTTTATCCCCTCTCCCAGGGGAACCTGACTGAATTCCGGGATAAAAAGTATCCTATGTCCTTCCTCGTGGTATGACCTAAAATCGTACCGAGTTTTATTTCAATACCTTTAGTAGTTCCGTCGTGATGCGCAGTTAAAGAATTTTACTTTCATCCCCTCTCCCAGGGAAACCTGACTGAATTCCGGGATAAAAAGTATCCTATGTCCTTTCTCGTAGTATGACCTAAAATCGTGCCGAGTTTCATTTCAAAACCTTCAGTAGTTTCGGCGTGATGCGCGTTTAACAAACAGACAGACAGAAAGACAGACAGACATGAATGAAAAAAATTGCAGTTTTGGCTTCAGTATCTATAATAGAGTGCCCTCCAAAAAAAATTTTCAAAATATCTTCAATGAGTACAGAATTGGACCTGTTACAGTTTTATTATATGTATAGATTATCTGTGCTATAAAATGATAACTGCCATTTGTGTACCAAAACACATTTTTTTTAAATTTGGTGGGTTCGATTCCCGTGTAGACAGGCGATTATTCAAAAATCATTGAATGCAGTTTCAATTGTTTTTAAAATCAATATGAAGTCTTCTTTCAGTAAAATATCTATCTACAATATTTAAGATACTTTCCCTCCATTTGGCATGGCCATGGAACGTCATGTCATGTGGGTATACTAAATAATATCATGTTCATGGCGGGCAGAGCTTAGAATCCCATTATATGTCAGAGTTTCGTTTCTCGACCACCGTAGACTGAAGAGTGGCGTATGGCGTGCGTTTTAAAGCAAAGAAGCTCTCCGACATGCTATCAAAATTATATAAATAAGATCAAGGTTATATATGATTATGACGAAGTAGGTTGTTAGAAGGTATCGATGATCTCGCACTTCTGTGATAGTGTCGATTTTTACATGATAGTTACTTTTCTATATGATTTTTATTTTTTTATGATTTTCATCACAAAATATTTATTTCGATAAATAGCTGTCAAATGGGCAAGCAGCAGCTAGTGAGACTGGCATGTCTTTTTGGGTAATGTCAAAATTGGAGAGAAGCTTGGAAAGTTATAAATAAGTTGAAAGATAATTAACTTCACTTTTCGTTTCATACTTGAGTTGAGTAAACAGTATATAAAATAAAATAAGTTCTGCAGCCCCGTCAGCGCCACCTAAGGACAGTTTGATTTGGTTTCGTAATCGTAAATCGTACCATTATCCGAATACGGTCTGAGGTTTTTTAGACTCTAAATTCGTACCTATTTTCACGAATTCAGATCGGACGCATCGAGTTTTTATGGCCCTATTTTCACGGATTCGGGTCGGATGATAGGTGAGGCGCTCTGTTTTTGTGCGCCCGCGGTCCGTTGTCCAAAGAGTACCTTAAGGTAAATTTTTAAAAGCTGCCGCGATCCCATTTAAATTTTCTATACTTACGTCATAAAACCAGGCCTTTTATCCATAATTGTATGAAAAAACAAAAGAGTGCAGAAGAAACTAAATGTGCAGAAGAACTAGATCCACCATTAACGTCCATAATCAACCAATCTTTTAAAGAAGGTTTTGACCCAGGTCCTTGAAAAATTCCAATATTTAAACACCTCAGCAAAAAAAGCGAAGAGACCAAAACCCCAAGGCAGCCTAGGGTGTAGGTAGGGTAGGGTAGGTATAGGTCGCGTCACGTAAAAAGAACGCTGGAAGAATGTGGAAGGGGTGTGTTCGCGCATGGGTACACTCACGCACGATAGTACTATGCCAATTTGCTAAGCCTATTTTAACTAAAATTTCGCTCGCGGCTTGCTATTGGTTATTAGAAAATATTATTAGATAAAATTAAAAACATGTTCGATTCAGTTTAGAATGTTTAACATAATTACAAAAAAATTGTAATGTAGCAACTCCATCCATTAAGTCGTCTTGGGTGACGTGAAAACGTTTCATACACTGTTTTAAATTATCAACAGCATTATTATCTGCGTCTCTCTTCATAAAACAATATTTGTCTTAATTCATTTTTCTCACTTTTCTATGTAAGACCATTTCGTAAATTTTTGTGCGCGATGGTATTATCACAAGAAAAGTGACGTGGACACAACGCGGAAAGCAATGTCAACCGACGAACCAATAGCGCACCGGCAGGCATGCGGCGCGTGACCCGCCCGCCCCGCACCCCACCGCATACCACCAAATAGACCTTTATATCGCCCACTGCGCAGCGTTTTTTTTACATGACGCGAACTTTAAACTATTTCTCATCTACATCAATAACCTGCCCAAAATAATAGATGACCACCAATGACCACTGCACTTTTCTTGCAGATGACATATCAAACAAAAGCCATGTAAATACCTAAAAATACCTAGCAAAACTGGTACTAATACTAATCTTGATAATGACTCTGAAAAAGATTTTGGACTGGCTCGAAGATCATAATCTTCAACTTAACTTCCATAAAACAAAGCTCATAGTCATACGATTCCACCCCTACAAAAAAACCTTTTTTATCTATACTTATAATAAAACTGTAACAGGTCCAATTCTGTACATTGAAGATATTTTGAAATTTTTTTTTGGAGGGCACTCTATTAACGCTACTGAAGCCAAAACTGTAATTTTTTTCATTCATGTCTGTCTGTCTGTCTGTCTGTCTGTCTGTCTGTCTGTCTGTCTGTCTGTCTGTCTGTCTGTCTGTTTGTTAAACGCGCATCACGCCGAAACTACTGAAGGTATTGAAATGAAACTCGGAATGTTTTTTGGTCATACTACGAGGAAGGACATAGGATACTTTTTATCCCGGAATTCAGTCAGGTTCCCCTGGGAGAGGGGATGAAAGTAAAATTTCTTCACCGCGCATGACGCCGATACTGCTGAATGAATTGAAATGAAACCTTGCATGATTTGATTTCATACTACAAGGAAGGACATGGGATACATTTGATCCCGGAATTCAGTCAGGTTCCCCTGGGAGAGGGGATGAAAGTAAAATTCTTTAACTGCGCATCACGACGGAACTACTGAATGAATTCGAATAGAACTCGGGATAATTTGAGTTCATACTACGAGGAAAGATACATTTTATCCCGAGATAAGGTTCCCCTGGGAGAAGGGATGAAAGTAAAATTCTTTCACCGTGCATCACGCCGAAACTGCTGAATGAGTTGGGACTGAATTAGTACGATTTGAGTTCATAATACAAGAAAGGACATGGGATACATTTTATCCCGGAATTCAGTAAGGTTCCCCTGGGAGAGAGGATGAAAGTAAAATTCTTTAACCGCGCATCACGACGGAACTTTTTGATGAATTCCAATGCAAGTCGGCATGATTTTAGTTAATACTATGAGGAAAGATAAATTTTATCCCGGAATTCAGTAAGGTTCCCCTGGAAGAGGCGATGAAAGTAAGATTCCTTCACCGCGCATCACGCTGAAATTGCGGAATGAGTTGGAATGAAACCTGGCACGATTTGAGTTCATACTACAAGGAAGGACATGGAATACATGTTATCTTGGAATTCAGTAAGGTTCCCCTGGGAGAGAGGAAAAAGCGAAATTCTTTAACCGCGCATCACGACGGAACTACTGAATGAATTCGAATGGAAGTCGGCACGATTTGAGTTCATACTACGGGGAAAGATACATTTTATACCGGAATTCAGTAAGGTTCCCCGTGGAGGGGGATACAAGTTAAATTCCTGGGTCGCGCATCACGCCGAAAGTACAGAATGTATTCAAATGAGCAATACGATTTATCCCGGAATCAGTGCTGTTCCCTTGGGAGGGTGGATGAAAGTAAAAATATGCTACTGAATGAATTCAAATGAAACTTGGCATGATTTAAGCTCATACTACGAGGGAACATAGGATGCATTTTATCTGGGATATTAGTAGGCACGGTTCTCTTGGGAGAGGGGATAAAAGTCAAAATGTGTTCTTATTAAGAATTCATTAACGCGTCGTCCGATTTCATGCATTCTTTTTGTTAGTAACAGTGTTGCAAGATCGAATTTGACTAAATCAGTAGACAGTCAAGTAGAAAATTAATAGATTGAAGAAATAATCTGTAGATTGAAGAAAAATATCGGTAGATAAAGGGTAGGCAAGTTCCTATCTATATATTTTTCCAAGACGCACACATTAGTAAAGTTCCTACCTAAGTAGGTAGGAACCTAACTAATGAGTGCGTCAATGCCTATTTCAGGCAAAGTAGGTAAAATTTGCAGATGGTCCATGCGATATTCATGGACATGATATTTGGTGGTTTAGCTGGTACAGTTAACTGTACCACCAAAGTTTGGTTGGAGTAAGTAGTCCAATTAAACTAACTAGACCACAGAAAAATATTTTTTTCTGTGGTAAACAACCAACTGAGCCTACCTACTAACGAAAAAAAAATTACGGTGGTCCAGTCAAATGGATCAGGAGCCCAATTCTGTAATAAAATGGCTTCACTATGACAATGGAATCGTCGCAGAATCATCACATAGAAACCTTATCTATACTTATAATAAAACTGTAACAGGTCCAATTCTGTACATTGAAGATATTTTGAAAATTTTTTTTGGAGGGCATTCTATTATCGATACTGAAGCCAAAACTGTATTTTTTTTCATTCATGTCTGTCTGTCTGTCTGTCTGTCTGTTTCTTAAACGCGCATCACGCCGAAACTACTGAAGGTATTGAAATGAAATTCGGCATGATTTTAGGTCATATTACGAGGAAGGACATAGGATACTTTTTATCCCGGAATTCAGTCAGGTTCCCCTGGGAGAGGGGATGAAAGTAAAATTTCTTCACCGCGCATCACGCCGAAACTACTGAAGGTATTGAAATCAAATTCGGCATGATTTTAGGTCATATTACGAGGAAGGACATAGGATACTTTTTATCCCGGAATTCAGTCAGGTTCCCCTGGGAGAAGGGATGAAAGTAAAATTTCTTCACCGCGCATCACGCCGAAAGTGCTGCATGAGTTGGAATGAAACCTAGCACGATTTGATTTCATACTACAAGGAAGGACATGGAATACATTTCATCCCACAATTCAGTAAGGTTCCCCTGGGAGAGAGGATGAAAGTAAAATTCTTTAACCGCGCATCACGACGGAACTACTCAATGAATTCGAATGAAACTCGGCATAATTTGAGTTTTACTCTTTGAGTACGAGGAAAGATACATTTATCCTGGAATTAAGTAAGGTTCCCCTGGGAGAAGGGATGAAAGTAAAATTCTTCACCGCACATCACGCTGAACTGCTGAATGAGTTGGACTGAATTGGTATGATTTGAGTTCAAACTACAAGGAAGGACATGGGATACATTTTATCCGGTTCCCCTGGGAGAGGGGATGAAAGTAAGATTCCTTCACCGCGCATCACGCCGAAACTGCGGAATGAGGGGAAAGATACATTTTATACCGGAATTCAGTAAGGTTCCCGTGGAGGGGGATAATAGTCAAATTCCTGGGTCGCGCATCACGCCAAAAGTTCAGAATGAAATCAAATGATGCATTTTATCTGGGATATCAGTAGGCACGGTTCTCTTGGGAGAGGGGATAAAAGTCAAAATGTGTTCTTAGTTGTAATTCATTAACGCGTCGCCGATTTCATGCATTCTTTTTATTAGAAACAGTGTTGCAAGATCGAATTTGACTAAATCAGTAGAAAGTCGAGTAGAAAATCAGTTCATTGAAACAAAAAAATCAGTAGATAAAGGGTAGGTAAGTTCCTATCCATTTATTATTCCAAGACGCACCCATTAGTTAGGGTTCTACCTTAGTAGGTAGGAACCTAACTAATGAGTGCGTCAATGCCTATTTCAGGCAAAGTAAAATGTACAAATGGTCCATGCAATATTTATGAACATGATATTTGGTGGTTTAGCTGGTCCAGTTAACTGTACCACCGAAGTTTGGTTGGAGTAAGTGGTCCAATTAAACTAACTGGACCACAGAAAAATATTTTTGACTGTGGTACACAATCAACTGTACCTACCTAATAACGAAAAAAAATTACGGTGGTCCAGTCAAATGGATCAGGAGCCCAATTCTGTAAAACAATGGCTTCACTATGACAATGGAATCGTCGCAGAATCATTACGTAGAATCTTTAGATTAATAAAACTCCAGATAGTGCGTGCGAGATAAATTAATAGTTTCAAACTTGACGCGCGTCTCTACATCTGCATTCATCATAATTTCTTTCATCTAAGGTAGAATACCAAAACGTGTCATTCCGTGACGTCAGTGACGTCCCTGTCATAGTGAAGCGATTAATTTAGCAGAATAGGGCCCCAGCTGAACGGAACCATGAGTAAGAAGTGAAACGAGTATGACACTTCTTAACACTAACGCTGGCCGAGTCGTAGATGAAAGTATTGTCGATAAAGAATGGGATTGAAGATGACAACATGCTATCCGCCGTAGACCCCACACGATTTATACACTATTTAACTAGGTACCTAAATAAAGATTCTTATATTAAAAGTGTAACAGGTCCAATTCTGCGCATCGAAGTTTTTTTGCACGGCGGCGTATCATAATATGAGAGAAACTGTGGTTAAATGTGAACTTAATTAGTCGGCAGGTATGGCAATCGCGAACGAAGTCGCGGGTACAGCTAGTTTATTTAATAAGCTCATATTTTATTCACTGAAATCAGTGAATAAAATGCACTTTATTGAATCTATGATATTATGTAAAATATCATCAAATATAGATTAGTTTGAAAATTGTATAAGCTGTGTGCATCTCAAATATGTACCTATGTACCTTGTAGCTTAGCTATGTCATACATAATAATTTATATCTTAACAAAATAACTTTGTTATCCAGAACCTATTTTCCAAATTGCAGTTCCCTGGGCTCATGTAGAAGCTTTTTGGTAGGTACCTACCTCATTGTAAGATCTTATTGACCTACAACATGATCGCAATAAAAATCTTGTAAGAAAATCGCGCCAGATTTAAAAAAAATATCTTAAAGTAAAGGTATCTTGTACGAAATGAGATTATTTTAATACAGGACCTATTGTTCATTTCAGTCGGGGAGAGTTTGATGAATGGGAAGATGAAATGGCTCGCAAAGGATTATTTCAAGCTGTCCCCGCGGAAGCTCTACAGGAGCCATCGCAAAAGGCTAAAGCTAAGTCGGGAAAGTAATATAAAAAGGCAGACTGTAAATTGGTTATTGTAAAATTGATTAAATATAGATTTTCTTAAATGGCTTATGAATTCTTTCCAATTTTCACAACCGACATCCTTGTCATACGTTCGTGCGTAGGTAATGAGCGTATGTGATAAACTGTCTTTTTATCCGTGTCTCAGTACTACAGTGGTATCGTAGGGAAAAATAATTACCCACCGTACCACTGGGGGTATGGTCGGAGTTACGGTGGGTCAGAAGGGTCTCATACGCTCATTATCTACGAACTTGCGAACAAACCCTTGTTTTAGCAAATCAAATCAAATCAAATCAAATCAAAAACTCTTTATTTCCATAAATACAATAGTACACTTAGAAAAGGTCAAATCATAAAACTAAACACTGACACGGAAATAAAGTGATATTTTTGATTTCTGTCGCTTCGGTATGTAGACTAAAGTAAAGAAGCGACGAAGAAACCTTTAGCCTGTTAGTTGTTATTTTTCGAGTTGGAGCAAAACTCGTCCCAAGCTTTTTTATCCTCTAGATAATCTGATATTTTGTAGTAAGCCTTTTTACAAAGGATAGTTTGACAATTTGTTTGAATTTATTTATTGATAATTTTTGCAACTCACTTGGAGTTTTGTTGTAGAAGCGTATACATTGCCCTTTAAAAGATACATTTATCTTGTGTAGCCTAGTTGTGGGCACAGCGAGTTTATCCTTATTTCTAGTATTTATATTATGTATGTCGCTATTTTTAGGGAATAGATTGATATTTCTATGAGTGTACAACAAGTTTTCATAAATATATTGACATGGTACAAAAATAAAGACATGGTATAAAAATCTAAATAGGTAGGTACCTATGTAGGTTTTTGTTTTATAAAAATCGAGGTTATGACTCCTTTCACGACTTTTCTCTAACTCTCATGGTTTCGGATTAAACCATTATCTCCCATCTCAAAGTGCCAACCTAGACTGTGATCTGCGAGCGTGCGAACTTGTGATAACCACTATCACCGCTAAGATATGTCAGTTTTTCCAAAAAATGGGAATCGTATGAAACCACCCTACGCGTGGGTTGGTTTTGTACATAGGTTGCTTGCTTGCATAAAAGCTCTCCTCCGTTTTATTGAAAACTTTTTGAGTGCCAAATGCTATAGGCATTTGGTTGCTGACCTACTGGAAGTAGTGGTTATACTGGATCATGAGTAACGTCTTCTACTGTTTGGTTCTGTTGAGGGGGGCTCCACCGCGCAAACTTCGAGTAAGGTCAGTTGGGGCAAGTGTGGTTATGGGGAAGGGCGGCAAGCATCATTATAAAAAAAATTGCAATGATATTACTAAAATTGCCATCTAGTGATGAAAGGAGAAACAAAATTAGTTCCAAGAAAAGAATTGGGAGCGCCACTTGAATAAAATAGAATTTGACGCCATTTGTACATATTTTACATCTCTATGCTTTGAAGTTGACACGTGTGCGTTGTTTTGCTACAAACATCGATTTTGTGCCTAGATTGGCTGATCTGTAATACGTAAGTGTGTGTTTTCTTTGTATCCTAAGCTTCATAATTTATATAGTTGTTTCATTTGTATCTAAGCAAAATAACTAGGTACGCTATAATTCCTATGGTTCAAAAACTTAACCATAAGCTTACCCAAATTGTTTGAGAAAGCGGCTTGCGGCTTTGCGGCTACCATGCTTGGGGCAAGTGCGGCACTATGGCGCACTTGCCCCAAGTCAGAGGTTATCAACCTTCATTTTATCTCATGTTTTCTTTTTACTTTGCAGATCATGGTAGGTACGAAATTACGCAAAAAAAATGTTCCGAATCGGACTCTCATCATAATTGCTAGATTAATATATTATGCTAGATTAAGTTTTGAAAACGCCTCATTATTTTGAACTTTGAAGAGCTGAATGTCATTAAAATATTAAGCTAGAAGACTAGCTGTGGTGTTTATAACTTTTTACCTACATTGTTCGGTGTATAATTTCAATAGTAAATTATTTGTTGTCTGCGACTGTACCACAATGAATTTGTCCCCTCTATTTATACATAAAGTATTTATAATAAGAAAAGCCCGTTTTCTATATGAACTATTACGTTGTTTAATGGGTACGCTGCCATAACGCTAGTTCGGAATGTTATTCAGAACTTCTGAATAACATTCCGAACTAGCGTACTTATATGGAATTAGACTTCTGAATCAGAAGTCTAATTCCATATTTCCGTTCCTAGTATAATGCTACGTCTCCACCTGCGTCTTAACGCGTTAGTTAACGTGCTAATTTGGGCGTCACGCAGATGTGGCCAAGGTTTTTACGTGTTCATTTATTGACGACGCAAAAAATGCATCTTGGCTACTAGTACCCAATGTACATTTTAAGCGCCTTAATTAACGCGTTAATGGATATTAACTCTAACGTCAACGCTAACGCAGGTGGAGCCGTAGCATAAGAGCAATCATTACGAAATTTTGTATAGCTCGTGCGCTATTTATACTCCCATTTTTTTGTAAACTTTGTTGCTATTATTATAAGCCGATTTCGAGTACGGTGATGTATAGGGTTGCCACCCGTACTTTATAATAAAGTATTGTACAAACTTTATTTTGGGCTAATGTACTCTAAGTATAGGTACTTTATGAGCACAATAAAGTAATCGAAAAAATACTTTATTTGGTCGTCCAAGTTATTTTTAATGTAAAATAATAATCATATTAAGAAGTTTTAAATGTAACAGAACTGATGGCATGCTAAAGACTGCGTTTTAGAACCCAACTTATAACATCAAAATGTTTGTCAAGTTGTTTTTTTTACGGTGCGACCAGTGTGGGCCGTGCGGATCTTTTTGCTCCGTTTCGGATATTTCTCTACCTCTGCGGATCTTTTCAGAAGAAAACGCCTATTGAAACAGCACAGCACATCATGCATAGTTTGTAGTGCACTATTCTACCTATAGAGTAGTACGTTTTATGCTGTCACGCTCTGCACATTAGAGTTTGTTCGAGAAAGAAAGAGAGATTGATAAAATCTGTATCTTATAGTAAGTATTTGATGTACCTATTGTAATGTGTGGTGTGGGTTCCATGTCTTAAAGTGTTGATAGACGATCGAACTTGGTCCGAACGAACCAACGGACGGTACGGTGTGCTCGACACGCCACACCACCGCATCACACCACCCACACACGGTTCAGTACTTTCCGTGCTACTGCATCGTGATCACGTCAACATGCCTACGATTTTATCAAAACAAGCTAAAATCGCATTAATTGTAGCTACTACACCTCTCGAAAAGAATGGGCAAAATTCTATTTCAAAAACAGATAATCGTACAGTCATATGCGACTTAAAAGAGACCTTGAAGATGAAGATTTTCGTATAAATCTTCGCATGAGTTCCGATTCATTTGCTGTGTGCGGTGGTGCGGCCATACGAGCGAACTTGGTGCGGACCGCACCAAATCCAGTGGAAATACCATTGAACCGAGCGTACCGTCAATAACAATAATAATGTGTGGCGGACCGCTGAACACACTATATCGAATATAGTTCGAAGCGCACCATATTCGATCGTCTATTAATGCTTTTAGAGTGGTTCGTTTCACGTGCGCTAAAATGATCACGATCTCTCCTCATGGTGTTGCTGCCTTAGCTTGCTTGTCATTTTGGACATTTGATTTTGAAAATTATATGTTGCTCACTCCGCACACTTCGCAGCTCTTTCAGTTTACCATTATCACTCATTGTTATGGTTTTCTTGCCATTTTTGCCAAATTGCTAGTTAAGTCTGCAAAAAATTTCGCTGTTAAATCTTTTAAGTTCGTTTTTTTTTTGCAATTTAGGATAACTACCGCTCTCAATATAAAAAAAAAATTGTACTCTATTTATCCATGGCGTTTTTTTTTCACCTTTTACCAGGTAAATTTTAATCTAGCTTGATCTTCAAGCTAGCGTACCCACTAAGAATGGTCATTAATTTTATAAACCAAAGTGGCGCTATTTATTTTACTTCTGCGCTAATTATGCTCTATTTATGCGCTATTTAGGCCTGGACTTATGACGTCAGCGTGGATAATGAACAAAATAGGACGATTACGCCAGATTTAAAAAAAATCTTAATTGTATCCGCTACGTTGAGTAGTTTTGGTGTGAAGAGGTAACGAACATCCATCCATCCATCCATACATTCAAACATCCATTCGCATTTATAATATTACATAATTTAAGTCCATAACTTATGTCATAATATGATGTATTGCCATACCCTACCTGACAGGGTACACGAAAAGTTTCTAATATTTTTGTCTTGCAATAAAAATACCTACTCAATTGTGAACAGTGTTGTGATCTTGTAGGTACCTTAGTACGAAAAAAGATTATCTGATGCAAAATTTTAATACAGTATTTTTCATTTCAGTCGCGGAGAGTTTGATGAATGGGGAGCTGAAATGGCTCGCAAAGGATTATTTCAAGCTGTCCCCGCGGAAGCTCTAGCGGAGCCATGGCAAAAGAATAAGTCGGGAAAGTAATTTATAAAGACGGACTGTGGATTGATTATTAGTAAAATTTATTAAATAATAAATTTTCTTACATGACTTTTAAATTCTTTACCATTTTCACAACCGACACCTATGTTTGTCATATACTTGCGTGCGTATTAAAGGTAATGAGATGAGCGGTGAGAAATCCATAGAGAATAAATCCTTTTCTCAAAGGTACTACGCTCAACATTATCTACGAACTTGCCAACAAACCCTTGTTTTTGCAAAAGTAAACGCTATAAAAAAATCTAAATGGTAGGTACCTATGCAGTTTTTGTTTTCTAGAAATCGAGGTCATGACTTTTTTCTAACTTTCATGGTTTCGGATTTGGCCACCCACTTCCATCTCAAAATTCCACTGTTTAAGGATCCATTAAGTAATCACAAAATGGTTAGGTACCATTATAAGGGTGCCACAGCGTGTGCAAATAATGGCACGTAAGCCAAAAATGCAACTTGGTAAAAAATTCAAGAGCTTAGAATACCTACCAACCTGCAATAGAAAACTTAAGAAGGTAAGTAGGTAGGTACATAAAACAATAAAAAATACTACATTGTACCTAGGTATTATGCAAAGCTTCAGCCCGATCCGTTATTTATAGTTTTGGGGTGAAGAGCAAATATCCATCCATACATTCACATCTAAAAAACATGAGAAATCAATGGTTATTTCAATTTTGTTTTTTTTTTGTAAAATCAAAATCACACTCGAAACTTGCACTAAGTAGGTACCTACAATTGATTGTCAATTTGAGCTCCACACTCCACACACAATGCTTATCGCTGCTGATAAATGGTCCACATCGATACAAATTACAAATTATTACAAATTATTTACAAATTACAAATTATCGATGTAACTGGTAAGACTATTCAACTCAAACGGACTACTGGGAATAGGGGAATTTTTCGAACACCACGCCATATTAGAAATTTGGATTTTTGTGTCGAGTTGAGAGTTGTTTACAAACATTGTACATTAAGAATAGCTAGAGTATAGAATCTTTGGCCCTCGGGCATGCATGGCAGGGCAACAAAACAAAAGACGGAACGGAAGTGATTCGTGTCCTGAGTGCTCACGTTTCATGGCGGCAGCCAATCAAATAACAGTAAATTATTACAAAAACATGGTGATTACATAAACAGCCAATAGAATCAAGTCTTCAGTGGAGCATGAAAACTTTAGTGATACAACATTGTACGAACGTGTTGGCGGCTCTCAGTCCAGAACGTAGGATACTAGAACCTTTGTGGCGCAGGCGCAGCCACACTACACATGTTACTAGAATAGGGTGTGGTAGGGGCCTAAAGCCACAGATTCCTACATCTGTACTGTACACGCAGCTCGAGTAAATTGGTGTGGCCAGATCTTGGACGAACGAAATCACCCTCCACATAATACCATTCTCACCACACGCCATGCTAAGGATCGCGGGATTTATTCGAATGATATCGATTCGGTTGACTGTGCAGGTAAATTAATTTTACAACACTTACATAGGCTGCTTCATCTTAGTATGGCCTTTATATATTGCTATAAATATGGCCATTCCTATCTTTTCGATGAAATGAGAGAAAGACGGCGTCATTTTTGTGGTGTCAAATTAGTTTAATAAAATGTTTGTGAGACTAACGTTGTTCATACTATACTTACTTACCTAACCTAACTTCTAAATTCGGTATTTATCCTGTTATATGTGTGTTGTTTTCTGTTATAGGTTTTGGTTTCCAATCACACCCTCAGATCACTTTAGTATCTTTTTGGATTTTTTTTTATAAAACCGGAAAGGTTTATCACACTTAGCATTACGGACATTAGCAGAATTTTGTCGACCAGACGCAGAGCCATTAACCAAGAATTGAATTGAGTGAGACTAACGAATTGACAATAATGTATGTGTAGTACCTTCGATGAGGGAGTATAAGGATACGCATTTGTAACATCATAGATAGCTGTCCGTCTAAATGTATGTGTGTTTGACCAACATTTTTATCGATGTTGACGTCCTTTTGTCCTGACGACCTCCGTGGCGCGGCGGGCGAAGGTCCGCCTGCGAAGCTGGAGGTTGCGGGTTCGAATCCCGCCTCGGAACAAATTTGTGTACGATCTGCAGAAATTTGTTACGTTGGTCTGGGTGTTTTCTATGTATAATAAAAAATATCTATCTATGTACTAGTTTATTGTATTATGTTTATCAGTTATCTAGTACCTATAACACAAGCTCTGCTTAGCTTGGGGCTAGATAATGCTGTGTAAATTGTCCAGCAATATTTATTTATTATTTATTTATTATTTTGTAATCCATTCTAATTTTACAAAATAACTCCAAAATAAAAATAAAACCGTTGTCCGAAAATAAAATTGAAGCCGCATTTAATATTTTTTCCCCGATCGCCATCTCTCTGTCATACATATCATACAGTTGCAATGCACAACACATAACATTTATTTTCCTTTTTTAAAATATTGTCGGTAAAACTCAAAAGCTTTACACGCGCGTACGTGGTCTTTGGTGAGCCACGCCACACCGTCGCCGTCCAAGCTGCGTCGTGGTCAAAGAAATGCCAAATTACCTACTCTCTAGGCGAGGATGACCTCTGAAAATAACCGCGGGTGTGTCAGCTTCACAAACGTACCTACGCTAAATTTAGACAGAATTCAATGATTTTAAATTAAATGTTTTTAATTAATTCTTGGTTCGCTTTCAAGGTCATGGCCGCAAATTTAATCGTAGGTACCAATTATTTATGGAGAAGATAAGTTCGTAGTCGCGGGAGTTACTTGTGTCGGTCGGGTGAGTGACCGCGGATTTCGGCCGTGGACAGCGAGTGCGGGCGGGTAGTGTTTTGGAATACATTACTGTTTTTTTTTATTTGTTTTTTGCTTTTTTAAATTCGATAAATTATTTAGATATTGTGTTGTACTATGGGTATGTCTCTAGAAAAAAAATAAAAGACGTTGATGGGTTAACATATTTTTTGCGGTTTTTTTTCGCTAAATATTTTCAAAATCATGGTCTGATTGCACCCTCCCAGCTTTCGGTAGTAGTAACACACCCTGGATTGCATAGGCACGGCACGACACTATACCTACCTACCTCACCTATTTTATTGATGTTTTTAACAAAATTTAATTGCAAGGATCAAGATAGTTTGCGTCGTAGTTTTGGTGTTGCCATCTAAATGACAGCAGTGCCCTCATTTATTTTCTACTTTTTTCGGTCAAGCTCTCAGAAAAACGATGAGGTCAAGCTGTAGGTACCCACTCAACTAATTGACAGCACTAAAAATGTTGCCGTACCTTACTGACCGATTCAAATGAAAGTGATGGCATCATTACAGTGATGTCAAATTAGTTTTTGTGCCATCAATAAAAACCTCCACACACAGAAACCGTGGCCGGGCCGGAGGCGAAGGAGTGCAAGTTGTATGTTATTTATGAATTTATATGAGAGACTACACACAGGCCGCCCGGCGGCGGCGGTGTGTGTAGTCTCTCATATAAATTCACGCATTCAACCCGCATGCCTTCGCCTCCGGCCCGGCCACGGTTTCTGTGTGTGACGGCTTTTATTGATACGGTTTTTTTATTCCTACATTATCTTTTTTTATTGCATACTAGCTGCTGCCCGCGGCTTCGCCTGCGTAGTTCCCGTTTCCGTGGTAATTCCGGGATAAAACATAGCCTATGTCCGTCTCCTGGTTCTAAGCTGCCTCCCCACCAATTTTCAGCTAAATCGGTTCAGCCGTTCTTGAGTTATAAATAGTGTAATTAGCACGACTTTCTTTTATATATATAGATTCTATTCGTGATTTGTAATTATAATATTATAACCATAGATAAGAAAATCCAAATTTTATTGGAGTGATGTCGTCAGAAAATACGCTGGTTCAAAGCTACGTCGTATGTTTGTCTACGGCGAGTCAATGCGCATGTCAAGTTGAAAATTGCAAATGGCGTCCGTTGTTATTGTTCGTACCGA
This sequence comes from Eupithecia subumbrata, assembly GCA_949316285.1. NCBI lineage: Eukaryota > Metazoa > Arthropoda > Insecta > Lepidoptera > Geometridae > Eupithecia > Eupithecia subumbrata. The sequence goes on from OX438631.1 coordinate 2,224,481, forward strand.
ATTAACTATTTGTAAAATAAATACCTACCTTTTTAGCGATTTTTCTACTGGACTGGTACATTAAGCCGATGCCCTAACTTCTAATATCCCTCCGCGATACAGTTTATGTACGTTTTTCAGTGTTTTTAGTGTTTTTTTGGCATTTTATGTGTGTCATGCAAATGGGGTAAGCTGGAGTTATCGGATGTCGCTTAGGTTGTTTTGAATAGTTTCAATTAGATTATGGAGTGAATACGTATGATCAAAAGTGTTAAAATCGAATCTGTATGAAGTTTCCCAACTATACATAAACTTACAAGGAGTGATAAAAGCCAGGAACAGCCGTAAATTACGAATGTTCCATGCTGTGACTGCACTCCCCGAACATTTCAAAATGGCTGCTGCTCATCACGATATATGAGCTTTGCGTCACTGGAACATGAAATTTTAGTGAATTCGTTTCGTGATAATATTATAGTGCTTCTAGTCGTGTGTTCATAGTTTAAAACTCATAAAAACCCATTATCAGTTGCCCCAGTGAACCCTAACGGGGGCAAGAGTAGTGTGTCATATGTTTTCGGAGTAAAGTGGACACTGACCATAGGACCGATATTGCTTTGCGTTGGAGCCGGACTGTGATGTTGCTTTTGATAATCCAGGATGATTCGGGACACTAGAGGATGGCTCTCGTGATAGATTGAGCGGAATGTGACATTGTATGAGAGGTAAGTGCATTGTTATTAGTTTATTTACATTTTGGATCGGTGTTTCGATCGTTCGAAGTTCGATACAAGATGGACACATTGGTTGACGGGACGACGGTGGGTCGTAGCCGTCGTAGGGCCGTGCCTGTCTCGGCGGCCGCCCTGAAAACACCGCTTTCAGTGGCACTGTGAACACCAAAACGTAATTCCGTGCGTTGTGTAATACGGCGTCGAGGTTTCGGCGCCGTACGTCACTCAGGGTTGATTCCATCCTTGAATATGTTTACAAGTGTAGGTTATCAGTTCACATGTTATTTTCTTCTTATTAGCATTGGTCTGCTATTCATTTTCATGTGTCCTAACGAAACTATTTGAACTATTCCATTACACATTCCTAAGATGTCATTGATAAGAGGAAAGTTGTATACAATTTTAATAAACAACTCAGTTTAGGACACTCACTATTTATTAATCACACTTTTATAACACCAGAATAATTTTTTAAAATAATTAAACTGAGACATCAAACTGAGTCATAAATACTAAAATAATAATTGAATGTAAAATAATTCTAATTGTTTTGGTTCAGAATTAGTGAAATAAAATATCAAAACCATTACACAAATTTTGAAATCAGTGCACATCAAAATGTAAACACAATTTAATTACACATTAAAAGGCAAAACAAATTTTAGCTTATATTTTCAGTTCTTTAGTCCATCAACTGACCTTTTATTAGAATTGGTAGTCCTATCACAATGTCTTTACATTTATAAACATTTGAAAATCCACACACCATCATCCTAGTCCAAAGTTAGCAGAGCAATTTTACTATAAAAACTTTCGTAGTTTGACGAATTCATTATGAATGTATGTTCTTCAAACACAAACTAGGTTCATAGTTAACCCGCTTACATTCATAATGAATAAGCAGAGCAACTTCATAACATTAGTCCACACACATCCACCACTGCTGGAGACCTCCCCCGTACAAGGAAATAGCGGTACTGAGCTGCCTCCACACATTGAACCCCTGTGACTGCTCTGACCCCTTGCTCCGACTGACCAGGTGGAGCTAGTGTTATGGGAATAAGATAACATGATATCATTTTTCAGGCTAAATGTCCATTGCATTTTTCAGTAGATCTAACAAATAAACAATCTGCTAGGTAAATAATAACAAATTGTAAGTAATGCAGTAAAATTATGGAAATTAATACAAATCAGTACAAAAATGTATCTATTGATTCACTATAAAACCAAAATTTACATCTATTTAGTAATTTTATTGACAAACTTAACATTAATTAGCATTTACCAATAGAATATTGAAAAGCCTTTTTAAATGTTAAATAAAACTCCTTTTATACAAACATACTTAATGACCTTAAACCTTGCCACCCTAAAAGTTTTCCCAAACCAAAACTAAACTGCTAAAGTGTTTGTAAATAATTGGTTTTCTTATTTACTATTGTAAAATTTGTAAATTTGTAATGCTAAGAATCTTTTGATGTACAAAATTTTATATTTATTATTCTGAATTAGGTAGGTATATTATTTAAAGATTTTATATTATTTGGTTGTGATTTTGGCAAAACCTCACTTGGTTGGGGCCAGCATGTTCAGCTTTGGACAATTATGTATGCTTATGGGCTCAAAAATTTGCTTGGTTGCTTGGTTATTGAGCCCTGTCTTAAATCATCTGTATTAAATTGGATTAAACCATCAGCCATAAAATTCACTATTAGATTACATACTCATAACTGCCTTCAGACTCTAAAGTGGGTTAAAAAAAGTCTGCTACTTCAATTGCAAGGATACCATAGTATTTGTAAAAACAAGAAAATTTTTAAAATATGAAAGCTACCTATTTCATTTCATTCAGATTGATTTCATGTTCTTTTAAAAGATGTACAGGTCAGAAATCACCCATATATCTTTTTAAAGGAGTTTTTGATAGAGCCTTTCATACATTCATTACAATTAATTGATGATGCTGCTGGTGGTCTGATTATCACACCAACCCTTATTCAATAGTGTGTATGATGTTAATGAATTAAGGGTGGTGGGTGTTCTTCCAAAGAAAATTAGACAATTATCAGCCTCATTGGTTAACTTTGACATTTAATTTATGAAAACTCTGTCCATGAAAACTGTCAGTTAAAATGTTTGTGTCCAATTATCATGCCTCAGCATCTGAAGCTAATCAAACATTTTTCACAAATTTAAAATTTAACTTAAACTCACAAACACAGTCCTACTTCCAAACAAAGACCACATAAATTACCTAAAAGATGGCATATACTTGAACTTAACCAAATGAACTGAAGTGTTCGAACCTAACCATGATGCTATTTGAACAACTACTTGCTATTCACTGGAATGGTCACTAAATATTCTACCTACCCCATCTAATTATGGCTAAACAGCTGATTGTAGCTAAAAAACGAGACAAAAAAAAACGGAATTCTATGAAATTAATTGTTACGCTTGAGAGGATTATGTCATATTTACCTAGGCTCCTTTAATATTGTTGAACAGTTTTGTTGCTTCTTATTCCTTTCTTTTGCCTGTCTGGCTGAAAATCTACAATTTTGGGCCAGAATGCCACACTACAAAGCAAGGAAAAAGCTTTAAGGTTATCTGTAAAAAGGAACAAAAGAAATCAGAGTCCTATCAAATTTTGATTGATTGTTAGGATTTTTTACCATATTTGCAATAATATTTTTATTGCTTCTTTATATGGTAGATAACCTTTAGTATTAGAAAAATGTTGCGTGGCATCAATCATGCTAATAAATTATACTGTTGAAATGCAAGTTTTAAATTTACATAATTTAAAAACTAAATAATATGAAAGTATGATAAATAATAATATACTTACATTTTGCCAAACTTGTGACAATTTATGCATGCAAGATATGAGTTGCGTTATTGTAATAATTCCCTAACATTAATATAATTGAAATAATCCCTAAACATTAACATAATAAAATATTTGGTCAGCAAGAAAAATCTGTTAAATAATTTATGGGTAGCAAAATTAACTAGCTAGCTAAACAGCGCAGGTTTAAAAGGTATTGGGAGATGGTGCCAATGTGGCCCCTGCAGGAATTTTGGTCCTTTTAATATTTTCTTACTGAAAAAGCTCCATCTAGTAGGAAGTAGCTGAAATAGAAGATATTGTGACTAAGGTAATTTATACCTAAACGCGCCCCTAGAAGGCCTTTCATATTGCTAGTCAAGCAAGTCGTAACTAAGTAAGTGTTACCGCCGAAAAGTTTTGGACGCGCGTTGTTTGTTTTTACGCCACAATTGTGCCAAAAAGTTATTCTGGATGCACCGTTTGCATTGATTCTTGTTGTTGAACAACAATGTCTTGGATTTTAGCAGATTATCATTCTATAATTACTTTATTTAAAACATTTAATTATAATTATAATAATATGTATAATTACTTTATTTAACAGACATGGTAAGTGTGATGTGTTTTAAGAGCGGGCCATATTACCCTCCTCAGATATCAATTACTTTTGTACTTTTTTTATATTAACAGTTTTCATGAGTCTGAACCCTATGTCTGAATTTAATGAATCCAATTTTCATTAATTACAGACTCGGACATGAATAAACATAATTGCTGAATCTTTTAACACACAATAGTTACATAAAAACCTATTATTTGAAATTTTACAGGTTAAAATGAAAAATGACGGGCCACATTACCTATTCCTCTAAGCATAAAAATAAATCTTGTCCCAGAAGCTCATAATGACAGTAGGATCCATGTACAGTAGTTTATTAAACAGTCATTTAAGTTTAATTCATAAACAACCTAACAGCAGCGAAGCGACCGTCGCGCTGATTTCCTAAGACTACCCAATATCTCATTACTTGCTGACCACTAGATGCAGCTCAATTCACTTTGTTTGCTGATAAAACATAATATTTTCTCGCCAAAACATCTTCAATTAGCTGACCATTTAAATGATACCCCTTTGATAGTTTCATATCTTCTTACACAAGGTGACAGTGACAATCGCCACCGTGGCGGCCGTGTCCTAAGAATCGACCCCTCCAACTCTTGTTAGGGTGGGGGAGGCAGTGGATGTGCATATGTGTGCTGATGGGAACAAAAATTGCTAAAGTAGCTTTCATTATGTTCTATAAATGCACCTACAGAGAATCATGGACTTGTTCTTGAAATTAAGGCGCCTAATACCCAACAGCAAGTACTAAATCTCAGGTAGATAGAATGGAACAACCACTCTTGTAGTAAATTGGATATCCCATCCAAAAACCGCTACAGCAGTCAGTTTTAACAAAAACGTAATGTTTCAGTATGGCAGCGGATAGCGATGGGCTAAGCAAGGCGGGCGGCGGCTCCTGCGGCGTAGTGGTGACCTGCGAGGGCGATATCAAGGACCCGCGGTTCCCGGCGCGTCTGAAACGACTGCTGCTCGAGCTTCGCACATTGCTTGCTGAGCCGCATCCGCATAATCTTAAAGTTAACAAGGTAAGGTTGTTGTCACGTAAAAACTCGAGATTTCGATCGTCACAGAGACTGGGGGCCGATTCAGAAAACAAAAATCTGATTTTCTGATGAATTTTCGTGCAAAACCTACTCTTATGTCACTGTCATAAAGATTGCATTTGCACAAAAATTAATCGGAAACTTCGGTTTCGTTTTTACGAAGGTCCCCTGGAATGAGACTAGCGCAGGGCCGTATGAAGTGGCATAAGTTTGGAGGCCTATACCTAGCAGTAGGTAAAGCTGTGTTTTGAAAAATACTGACGCACTTTTTCCGAACAGTGGCCAAAGAAAGCTAAACCGTCACGCTCGGGTCGGTTACGCTGAGTCGGGTCTTCTCGGCTCCGTCGGCATCTTTAAAAGTTTAAAATTTTCACTTCTATTGGGTGTTCATACACACCCTCTTCTTCTATTTCATCAGCCCATTTCGCCACTGCTTCTTAAAAGTCTCCACGAATCCATTCACCCTCCACGCGCGACCTTCCATTAATCTCTTAGAAAGGCTTTAAGGTGAAGGAGCCTAAAAAAATTGTGCTTACATAACGAAGTTCCCTTAAGTAGTCTACTTCGTTGTTGCGGTATTTCGGACATCTATAATGCCTTCGGGAACTTGAAGGACCCGCGTACTTATGCTCTATTCGGAGCCATCATTTTGTTTCACCTATGATACAGGCTCGGACACTAAGTCTTGCAATCATTTCTGTGTCAATCTGCCGGAATCTACCAATAATTTTTTCTTACGGGCAATAGCATTTATGCTTTCCTTTTTTATCGTCGAAATACGCCAATCCTCAAAAGTGACTTCAAGGTTCTGCACATGCAGCCGTGCCAAATGAAGTCCCTCGATTACATAATTATGGTCCAAAATACAGTCGTCGGGGACGTTAAAATCTTTCTAAACAGTCTTGTCTGACCTGCAACTGTTATCTTCCAGGTGGAGCCGTGGAACTCAGTCCGCGTGACGCTGTCGGTCCCGCGCGCTGCGGCGGCTAGGCTGCGCGCGCTGGCCGCGGCGGGCGCTCCGCAGCTCCGAGCCCTAGGCATCCTCTCCGTGCAGTTGGACGGCGACGCGGCCGTGTCGCTTCGGCTGCAACATGGCGCGGAGCTCAGGATCAACACGGACACAGCGCCTGAAGGTGACTATACTAGTCTAGAGCACTTTTAGAAACCGTCACACGTCGCATCGCGCAGGCGGATTGCATATGAACACGCAGATGGCTGGCACCCGCTTGCACTCTGTACAAGTTCATAGAGGTCAAACCTGGTTGAAATTAGGTGTCAATCCGCGTTTTGTGCCATCAGGACATCTCCGACAACCAACGTTTTATCCATAGTTAAGGCTTATTTGTACGCAACGGCTGCGCCAACAGATACTTGTGGTACCAAATAGTTTAAATGAAATCTTGAAATCTATTTACTGTATAAAAACTTTCCAAACTTCAATTCCAAAAATACCTATTTATCAAAATATCAGTTTGATTTAATTTATCCTGAAAATCCACTATAAATATAGACCATCCCAATGGCTGCGCCAACTACATGAAAAACCAATTAAATTTATCTTTTGACTATCTATCTCTTAGATATTTTATATTTTTTGAAATCACTAGATGCAGACAAACAATTTAAACACAAAGTCTTCATTCCAGATGCGAGCACGTCCCGAACGCAGCCGAGCGCCGAGCTCCTCGCGAACCTCGGCGGCATCGGGCGTCTCATCGCCGACGACGGCGCGTCTACTTCCACCTCGGGCGAGGCGCAGGCCGCCGACAGAGACAGCTTCAAATCTCCCAACACCGTCTGTCCAATGGACGGGAAGATCCCGCAGAACATTCCCACTCCGGCCGATCGGTGCGAGTTTCCGTTTGGCAGTATGACGCAGGCGCGAGTTATACATAGGAAAGAGAATACGCTAGGTAAGTCGTGCTCTATACTAGTATGACAGAGATAGTGTCTATATTATACAATGAGTGAGAGAGAGACATCTTCAAGTCTTTCAACACCGTCTGTCCAATGGACGAGAAGATCTCTTAGGTAACTCCTATCCCGGCCGATAGATGCGTGTTTCCGTTTGACAGTATGACCACATCCTACCGATATGCATACAGTCGTTCGACGAAGGCGTTTTGACAGGGCAATAGGGCGGGGGCCAAGGGACAGGGGGGGGGGGTGACGGTCCCGAGTTACTAAGGCGGTGATATATGCAACTCGGGAGCGTCCCTACCCCGTCCCGTCCCTTGCCCCCCGCACGATTGCTCAGTCAAAACCACGTCAAAATGCCTTCGTCGAACGACTGTATGCTACTACCTACCTATAATAGGTAGGCAGTTGTATGACGCAGGCGTGAGTTTTACATAGGAAGGAGAATAAGCTAAGTTAGTCGTGCTCTATGTTAGTATGATAGAGTCACGTCGTCTATAGTAGACAATGAGTGAGAGAGAGATAGATTCAAGTCTCCCAACACCATCTGTCCAATGGACGGAAAGGGAATGATACGGGGATCCGTAGCATTCCCACTCCGGCCGATAAATGCGAGTTTCTATGACGACGTCTAAGTCTACTAATAATAAACTAAGACTAGCCTTCCCTTAACACCCCTGCCCCTCTTAAGAACTACAACCGCATTAATCAGTAGTGGTTGCCCCCGCAGGTCTGGGCGCGTCACGGGCGCCGGCCCAGGACGGGCTGTTTGCTCGCCCTTCCACGTCGGCCTTCGTGGGGCCCCCGCCGCCCTATCCTCAGCCGCAAGCTCAGCATCAGCAGGTTTGTACATTTTTATTTCAGACTACACTTTTAAGACTAGAGTTTTAATACCCTAGCGTTACTTGTGAAGTGAACACATAGCACGTAGTGGACATGGATGAAACATCGAATTATTTATTCATCTTGTGTGCGTATTTTCATTTAAAAAACTAAAAAATGACTACAAAGTCCAAAATATTGTTTACAGACTATTAAATATTAGTATCAGAGTGCCGCCAAAATTGGGTTCGGAAGTCGTTTCAAACCCGGATACATATATTATACCCCCCACTTCGATACCGCGATCTAGTTTTTCTAGTGGCGACATCTAGTTATAATTCGAGGAACTAAAAAAAACATATTTCCCTCCAAAAAAAAAAAAACATTTCCCTCCATAATAAAATTTGAATGATGGTCTCATTCAAATTTTATTATCGAGGGAAATATGTTTTTTTTTAGTTTGAGATCATTATTTATACCATGGCGAAAGAACCATCAAAATCAATTGACGAAGAAATCACCAAATTTATTGTAGCTAGTCGCCCCAGATAAATATTGTTTTTAAGTTAAAAGAAGTTATGGTATTCTGATAGTAAGGTTATTAATTACAACTATTAAACAATTTTCTTTTAAAATTTAAAAAAATCGGGGTGATAATCCTTTGAAGGCGGCCTATCTGATGAGAGTAAAATATGCAGCTCATTCTAGCTCGTTAATCTATTCATGTAAGGTTATAAATTAAAAAATTTCTTTTAGAATTAAAAATTATTTGGGAAAATCCTTTGATGGCGGCCTATCTGATGATAATGAAATATACAGGCGCCAGCAGCTAATTCCAGCTCTTTAATCTATTCCTAGGAACTGTGGGTACTCCAGAAATGTACAAAGTTATGATACTTTTAATGACCACTTAAACATACCGCCAGACCATCTTTAATGGGCATTTCTCATCAAAATAAACAAAATGAATCATAAAATGCAATTTCTCATTAGTGCTCGTTCCACCGTGACCGTTATTTGGACTGTTGCAATTGTTGGGCTGGAATTATTGAACTACTATTTTACAATATTATTTAAGGGAACGAAAAACCACTAAAAACACAGTACTTTACAACTGATTAAAAATGAAATGTTTTTTTTTTTTGCAACTTTTTAACCCCCCGGGTGATATGTGGTGAGATTTTAGACTTCCTGTGCACGATAGTCATAAGATTGACCAATTTCTAAGGTATCAAAGATTACTTCACAGATTCAATATGCAGTTCGAGCATACGCATGTTAGCTAGATGATGCTATGGCATTATAATAAATATAAATAAATAAATAATGCTGGACAATTCACACAGCATTATCTAGCCCCAAATTGAGCAGAGCTTGGTTTATGGGTACTAGATAACTGATATACTTAATACAATACATTACATCGATAGATATTTTTTTATAATACACAATAAACATCCAGAACACCCTGAACAAATATCTACAGATCGTACAAACATTTGTCCCGAGGCGGGAATCGAACCCGCAACCTCACTTCACGCAGCGGACCTTCGCCCGCTGCGCCACAGAGGTCATCATTATCTATTTACCTAATTGAAATATGGGCAGGGGAAATCGAACTATTCTCAATCTATTGGTATTCCGTAGGTATGTCAGTCACCGGCACCGGCGTCCGCGGCTTCGCCCGCGCCGCCTAACGTGGCTATGTCGTCCCCACTGCTGGTTAACTTGCTGCAAAACGACGCGACGGCGCCGCAGCCCAGGGCTAAGCCCCCGCACCCGGCCAAGTTGGACCGCTTAGAGGACCAACAGGTATGTACCACGATGTCTTTTGATCGTCATTTCTAGGTATTTCGGGCGTGCGCTGTGTCTGCACTGCTTGTTTATTTGCTCAAAACAACGCACCGGTGCCGCAGCAGCGGGCTAAGCCCCCGCATCCGGCCAAGTTGGACCGCCTGGAGTACCAACAGTATCATTGATGATGACCATTGATTTATGATGTGTAACTATCATTTATCAATGCAACCGGATTTTGCTAATGAGGATCCGTAACGTTTTTAGTTGAGAATGCAGATTTATAGAGCTAAGAAATCCTTAGCACACAGTGCAAAGGTTAAAAAGTTATTAAAAAGGTATTTTTTAAAGTTAAAACCGAGGAATGTAACATTCGGGTCAAACCCCCACGGGTTTAAAGAGTGTTATTAATCTAAGTACTATGTAATTCTTTTTTAAAATAAATAAATAAAAAAAAAAAAAAAAAAAAAATTGTAATATTTTTATATAAGCATAATAGTAATAGTTGCAAGTTGTACTAGTGAACTAATAAATTTATTTTCTTTCTTTCATCGCTTCACACCGGGCGATATACTCTCTCTCGTCTGTGTTTAATTTGTATTTTATTTATTTTAATTTGTATACTTTTATTTTGTATAGTGTAGGCAGAGATGCGACGTTGCTCTATTTGCTCACCATCGTGGCCAAAAAGAGCAACTTCCCATCTCTGCCTTTTACAGAGGCATTAAAAATAAGCTTATGATAGGTATCACAAACTGCAAGTTCGATTTTTGTAAATTCCTTCGTTTAACATAATAATAAGTTAAAATAGGTGGTGTCGCTGATTTGGGTCGGGGAGAAGTCTTAACAGCTTTGATTGTATAGTTGTGGTCCCCAGACGGAAAAGTCACTGAAATTCCCATTTATAATTTACATCACTATGGCAGTGAAAACATGATAATGGCCTTTTGTAATAATTACGAAGCTGTCATAAAAGTGATAAGGATAATTAATGTTTTTCGCTGTTGTGTCATTATTATCTACTTACACAACAGTGTTCTATCGCGTGTAAACCTATTAAGCCGGCTTTTCACTATGGGATATAATATAATATATATTACATCTTGAGATATAATATTTTATCGCTCACCATACATTTTGTATGGGACCGTTTACACTGTGCTATAATATATATTACATCCCAAACTATAAATATTTTTTCGACCGAGTGAGCGATATTTGAAGGTCATTTGAAGGTGTATATTTTACCGCACGTCCCCGGACACCGCGCCTCCCCCGCTTCGCCCTCCGTTTGAATGTTGGCGTTCGTGTGCAGACGTGTAAACTGATCATGTGTGTTCCAAAATATATATCTCACAGTGTGAACAGCAATCGCGGGATGTAATATAGCTCAAGATGTAATTTATATTATATCCCATAGTCAAAAGCCGGCTTTAATCTTATTTGAAGAAATGGGATCTGTAACGAATTACGTGTATTAATATTTTCCGCCTTGTTAAGGTGTTTTTCCTTCAGAGCTAAGATAGCTAAACTGGGTTCGCTAATATTGATAGCTTATCGTATTGGATAGGTCATTGACACATTTCAGCGCTAAACTGGCCGTTTTACGTTATTAGAAAAGCTTACGGTGCGTTACCTCCGCTGATGAATAGAGCTATTCGTTTCTTGCGATGAAGCGGATCGAAACTGCGAGAAATTAATCTGGGGGACTACTCGGAAAAGGAAAATTGAAGTTTCGTTTTCGTGCAAAACCAACTCTTATGTCGCTTGCATAAGATTAGCGTTTGCATGAAAACGAATCGGTAACTTCGATTTCGTTTTTAAGAGTATGGGCCCAGGAATCAATGGATGACGAAGTGTGTATTTCGGACTTATGTGACTGATCGATACCGTTTTCCGATCGGAACCCCCATTAGCTGGTTCTAGCCATCTTAAACCGCTTACATCAGTAAAAAACCTCTTTTCTAACCTATTATTCTATCCACAGGTGGAGCTAGCGGTCGGTCGAGCGCCATTCGAGTACCGCGCGCGTCCCGCCCCCTCTCCGCGTCCTCCCTCCTCCCCCGCCCCTCTCGCCCCGCCCTCCCCGCGTCCCGCCCCCCGCCCCGCCCCCTACATCCGCCGCACCTTCCCCGCGCGCCCGCCCGTGCAATACCGGCCGAACATGCCAACGAACATCAACGTGAATCCGAATGTCCAGATACCGATACCGAATTCTGTTAATAACGCTACAGTGGTCGGTCGGTCCCGCTTCCCTCAGTACACGGATGGGTTCCCAGCGCCGCCGCCGCCGCCGTACCGCGGCGCGCGGCCGGTGCGGCCTGCGCAGGTGGTGCAGAGAGTCACCCAGGAGGATTTGCAGGCGTTGATGCCTCCGTCGACGACGGCTATGGACCAGAAGACGCAGTCTAGTTTTCAGGTGAGGGTTTTTGTTATGATTGGACTTGTCTATAGCTTCTATGTAGACTATGGCCTTACTTGGGGTCCTTACTTCGACTTGTCTATGAGCTTATTTTATAAGCCTAAAGAAATAAATGTACTCTTGCCAAACTAATTTACTACAATTTAACAGAATAAGTATATTAGTTGTATGGATGTAGTTATAGTGTCCAGAAAAGTGATCTCATTTGATAAAGAACGATAGTTCTTAGTTCGATAGTAACGCAAGGTCATCAAAAACATTGCAGTCAGAAGTTATATCTAATTAATAGACTCTTGCGTTAGATAAAGCGAAATAGAAAGACAACAAATAGGGGAGAAAGAGATAGAGGGAGAGAAGTTGTAGTCAGAAGTGGGCAGATTTTGGGCAATCACGAGATTGCTTGTACTAAAGTCCTTAAGGTATAAGTTCCTAAACCACAACTGATTGTGAATAAACTTTAATTTGTTGAACTACTTTCACCCACGAAAGTTCCTAACATGGCATTGCAACGCATGCCAAGTGCAGCTATTAGTAAATATAATTTAAGAAAATTACCGCTGTAAAGTAAATGTATAACAAATTGTAACACTATTTGTGTAACTTATGTTATTTATTGTAATACGTACCTACTATAAATGTGATAATTATTATTTATAAGGCACACTAATTTTACTTTAATTCTATGTATTTCTCTGTAAGTGAATAGTAATTCTTTTGAGAAATAAATATCTTCAACCACAAATATAATACTAAAGAACCCTTCTACCCTCCTTCCAGGAATTCCAACGGTATCAACAGCAGTACATCGCGCGCCAGCGCGCCGCCACATCCACGCGGCCCGGCAACTCCGAGTGGAGCGAGCCCTACCGGGACCTCGGGCTCACTCTCTCCGACCTACCGGATTCCTGCGATCTCGACCAGCTGCTACCGACACTGGGCGCTGACCTCAATCTCGACGAGTTATCGGACCTTGAAGCTAACACCAAGCTAGACTTCTACGATCCGTCGTCGAGCGACGCGGCTGAAGCACCAGACGCGCTGCTCAACGAAATCACACAGAACTACCCGCAGAACGGTCCCTACGAGCAGGCGATTCCCCCCCAACCTCAGCCAGAAGTGCCTTCGAAGCGAGACGCGTACGACGAGTCGACCTTTATGCCTCCTCCCCCGGTCCCGCCGAACAAGTTTGCGGCGGCGCCGGCCAGTCCTGCTGTCTCTACTATATCCTCGCCCTTCAGATCGCCGCCGCCTGCGACGTTTACGAACACACCAAGCAGTAGCGGGAACGTCAGAGTCAACAGCCCGCAATCAACTATGCCTCCGCCGATGAAAGTCCCCGTTCGGACGCTCGCACCTACCGCCACGGTCGGCTCGCAAGCCTCCCAATCGGAGATCGAGGAGCAAAACAAACAATATCTCATCAAAACACTCATGAGGGACGATGAGGTGCCTCCGAAAGAGGAAAAGAAACCCGAGGAGATCACGGTCGCGCAAGTCTCGCAGCCTACCCCCAGCCCGTCCGTCAGCCAGCCTGAGGTGAAACCGGAGACCTCCAGAGAAATATCACCCTCAAATGTCACCGTTTCGAGCGTCACACCTGCGCCAGAAATGTTCGGCATCGCGAAATCGATACCAGAGGAGGACAGCAAAGATAAACTGAAAAACAAACTTGTGAAGAGAGATGAGAAGGTATCGCAGAAGGGCGGGAAACCTCGAACCAACGCGAAGGATAAGCCTGGAACGTTGAAGGATAAGATCGCCCGCGATGGAAAGAGTACCAAAGTTGCCTTAGCGCGGCCGGCGGTCGCGAAACCTCCCACGCCGACCGGCGAAGCTCCCAAGTCCCCGACAGGGGAAAAGGAGTCGATAAAACTCAGGCTAAAGTTGGACAAGAACGAGCCTGTCGTGCAGCCTGTTTACAAGGCCGACGTCAGCTTCGTCAACCAACAGAAAGGCGATAAGTCAGCCGACGGCGAACTCAGGGTACCACCTCTCCACATAAGCTTGAGAGGGCGAAACTCCGCCGTCATAAAAAACTCCAAAAAAGAAAAGAAAAAGTTCAGTCCTGGCGACCTACATTCGAAGAAGTTCAAAATCAGAAAAACGTTAGAGGAAGAAAAGTCCCATAGGAGAGACTCGGACGAGTCTATAGCTTCTAAGTCAGGCGTTAGCGGCGATATCAAGACTGATGAGTATTTAAAAAGTATAACGCTCAACAACCACTATAGCGAGGGCGATGCCATCAACGAGATCGCCGCAGACAATAACGTAGTGTTCCGCATGAAGACGATATCGAAGAACGCGCATATCGTCACGAAACACGACTACAAACTAAACAACAAGCAAAGCATAGACTTGAAAATGAAGAAGAAGATAAAAATACTCAGCGACGCCAAAACTGAGAAAGAACGGGACAAAGAATGGAGAAACGATACGTTAGACAAGGAAGGCAAGTACGCGCAGAACGAAGGCTACAGAGAGATGAACAATCACGAGAAAAAGAGGTTACCAACAAAGGACAATGGTGCGAATTGTGATATAAAGGATGGGACAGTGCAATGTGAGGAAAGTGACAAAAGTGGTGCTAGTGAAGTGGACAGTCGGATGCTCAAGTGTAAGCCATTAGATTGGACGCTGGCGGACACGAGAGCCAGTGAGGACAATAAGTTAAAACGGACAATCACGGAGAGTGCAATAACCTCACCTAACGGGCTGTTGCCCGGGGAGAAAAAGAGGAAAACAAGCCATAGTTCCTGTCCAGGTGAGCATTTTATTTTCCTAGTTCCTGGTTCTATTCATTAAGTTTTAGCAGGATAAAAAGTAGTAAAAGTTCTGTCCCAGAAGACACAGCTATCTCGAGAAATTTAAACAAAAACTAAATATGAGTACATTTCAGCTAGGACCACAACTATTTGTGTGTGGTGTACACCTCAATCTGTGGTTCTACCTTGATTCTGAACCTTCTCTCCATAAAGAGAAAGATTTGTTTCACTTTGATGGCATATTATTGTTAATAACTATGTAAGAGCTGATCTAAATGTATGATAGATTCAGATGGGCTTTAAAATTTTTGCTTTTTCTGTAATTCAACATCTACAACCAAATCATTGAAATAAAATACAAGTCTCTAGATTTGGCGAAATACCAAATTACTTCATAGTGGAAATAGGGTACTCAATTGATTGCAAAACATTAAATAAACTCAAAGAACCAACATAAAAAATAGCTATTACTCAACAGAAAATAAAGAAGCATAAAATTTTATGAGTTTCACACATGAGTGCAGACAAAAAGATTTAGTTTGACGATCTATTTGATTTTATGAGTGTTAACAAACTGAGATTTTCTATTATTAGAATGTTCCATTAATACAATGTTGTAAATCAACCATGGAATGTTGAAAATTGTATAAAATACAGTTCCAATAATTTGCAGCTTAGTGTTAATTTATCAGGAGACTTAAGTAAACACCTCTATTGTTTTTTTTTATTATAGTGCGTAAGTAAGCCCCCACACTCACACTAACGGGCGGTCAGAAGGAAGTCACAAAGAGTTATTTGTTTCCTATATCACTTGACCTTGTGGTGTAGTTGGTTTCCAGGTTAAGGTTCAAGTCTTGTCGAAGTTGAAATTTTTTTGGGATATTATTTGAATAAAAATAAGAAAATCTTGAAAATTTGATCTCTATTTTAGTTACTGTGATGAAGAAAAAACTGGTTTTAATGTGTTAAATAAATGGACACAAAACCAGTTTATTTTCTCCTATTAGTGAGTTTATACCGCATACTCACATATGTATCACTTTGCTACCTTGCCAAACTAAAGAGTGATTTTATCGCTATGTGGAAGCGAAGCTTAACTTCATGTAATCTATAAGGTACTAAAGTTTAAACAAATCAGCGTAGCACAAAGCGAAAAAGCTCTAAAGTTTATAGGAATGATAATAAACTCGAGTGTTATACCAGTTCCGTGTGGATTTCAGATCCGGCCGTGGGGTCAACAAACGTAGGCACGATACCCGCGAGCCGCGGGGACTCGCCTCCGCCCGCGTCTAGTCAGCGCCCCGGCGGGACCTCGCCCCGTCGCAAGGAGCGGCCGAAGGACAAGTCCTACTGCAAGCTCGTCGCGGAACGAAACGCCAACGCGACCATAGTAGCCAACGCGGCGATCGCGATAACAACAGCTGCAGACAAATTCGGCAGCAGATCGCCAGCTTCCCAAGCCCAAGGCGAGGATTCAGGGATAGAATCCATGGATGCCTTATCAGAGAAATCACCTAACCAAGCGAGCCAGTCCCCGCCTGGACCGCAGCGGAAAGAACGGCTAGACATGCCGCGGTCAACGAGTCCGACATCGGTGCAGAGGATTATAGGAGTGATCGAAGCGCCGCCTGCGTCGGACGAGCTTCTAGAGAGGTTGTCCCGTGCCACCGCGCCGCCGCACTACGCGCCCGGCCCGCCCGACATTGACCTCGGCGACATAGAGGCAGAACTCGCCAAAATGCACGCCGACCATGTGAACGGTGACGACGCGCCGCGACGCCCTCCCTCCCGCAGCCCGCGCCCCGGCGGCTGCGGTTCCCGCGAGGCCACCCCCATCCTCCGCGACGACGAACGCACGGAACCAGCCGACGCGCCGCTCGATCTCAAAATCGAACCCGATCGACAGCCGGAAACGTCCAACGCGACGGAGAGAGAAGTCTCCCCGAAGAAGGAGAAGATGGACGACTTTGATCCCCTCCCGTGCCGCGTCTCGCCTCCCCTCTACACGTACTCCAATCAGGAGAAGGCAAGCCCGAGTGACGTCAAAGACGAGAAGCCCGGTCCGGCCAACGGGGAGACGAGATCCATCGATGATAAACCTGAGCTAAAGATCGAACGTTTGCCGCTGAAAGCGGACTTTCCCGACAAGAGTTTGCTCGAGCAACTGCTCATAGAGATCCCTACACCGGACTACTCGAAAAGGCCGGAATCGCCTTCACCGTCGGCGCTGGAGCGGGTCGCGAGGACGAGCGTCCGAACGCGGTCCAGTAGCAAAATGAACAGTCCAGCCGATGGCGCGAGAACGCCGCGACTCAGCCCCGGGGTCAGCAAGGATTCAGACTCCCCAGCTTCCCAGCCGAGGAACTGTCTCCGAAGCGGTTCTGTGGATAAGACCAGCCCGCGGACGACCACAGCGCCAGCCAAGCCGGCGCCCGCGCCAGCGCCCGCCAAACGGAAACGCCGCGAGTCAGAAAGCTCCTGCGCCTCGGCAGTCAGCTGCGAGGAAGGCGTCTCCCCCGGCCGACCGAAGAAAAAACCCCGCAGAACAGACAGTACTCCAAAACCGACCGCCCCAGCACCCACCGGCGTCAAAAAGAAAGACAGTGACAGCGATAGTGATGAGCCCCTGATCTGCAAAGTGAGAGGGAAAGGCAAAGGTGTGCGGGGGCCGGGGAAGGTGGTCAAAGGGGAGGGTATAGGTACTCGGCGCTCCGTCCGGCAATGTGCGACGCCGGCGGCTCCGCCCGCGGGCCCGGCGCCGCCGCCCGCGACGCCCGCGCCCCCTGCGCCGGCGCCGCCCATCAATAACACGCCAGTTAGGAGGAAAACTAGAAGTGCTGGTGAGTTAAATGTTATCAAAACTTAGTTTCTACGTTTCATGATAGTCCGTTATCAATGAAAATCTTAGAAAAGTCCAAGTAGCAATTGAGGGTTAGCTGTGTAAACGATGAGAGTAAAGATATGTAAACTCCATAGCCTCAACGACACATCACCTTTCAGTTGGCGAAGGCACGGGCGCGACCCCCGGCGCGGTCCGAAGACGGCGCGCCTCCCGCGACGGCAAGTGACGGCGGCGTGGCGCGGAGGCACCGCGCGTTGCTTTCCTCCCCGTGTACACGGTCGACTGACCCGCCTGACCCTCGCACTTGGCAGAATGCACTTACCGACCCGCGCCTTGGCAGAAGCATCCTGCTCGTAGTCATAAGGCTGGTTGTGTCAAAGTCTGTTAAAAAGCCCGCGAACTTGTGCCTAGCTTTTCTTGTAAAACGCGGCGTTTACAGAACGGTTCATGAGTGTAGGTAATTGTGTCAGTGCCCTTTAGTGCAAATTTAGTGAATTTTAATGAAGTGAATATTGAAAGTGTTCATTATTACTAAAAACTTAATTCAGGAATGTGTAATGTACGATTTTTGCATATAGCTAGTAATGTTTTGAACTGTTATTCGTAGTTTTAAAACTGCGAGCGCATTGTTTCTGGATTGGAATCTCGTTTGACTGCTTTTTGATTTGAATTCGGCCGAACTAACCTTTCAAAATTAATGAATTACTAATCTAGGCACTGAGAGGCGTGATTATTTTTATTTAGTGAACAAATGTTACCATTCACTATCAAGCACGATTTTATATTTCTTTTTATGATGTAAGTTTTACCCTAAAGAGTATGTTTAAGCTTGAACATTCCACGGGGCGGGAACTCGTTTCTGTGCCCGCGTGGAAAGCCTTAGAAATAGAACATAGATGTGTATATTGTACAAAAGCACCGTATAGTAGGCACATTGTTTTAGCGTAATCTGAGAGTGTATAAAGATATAGTAAAAGCATAGTCTAAAGAGAAGGATATTTTCATACGTTTTTGCACGTTACATCGCGGCTACGCTACGTCGCGTAGCACCGCCGTCGCTCGGGAAACCGCGGACCTTGAAACTCGAAATATACTTATTTGATACAGATTATATTTTCAAAATATTCTCAAACGTTTTGTTCCGTCTGCTGTTTCCCAAGAAACGATGTTAGCGTATAAATAATTAAGTGAAATCACGACCAATAATTGTAATTTTAAATGTGAAACAATTTCTTAGTGAAATGATGATAATAATCGCGACTGAATGTTTCATCTATATGAGACAGATCATCTGTTTGGGCTTCCAGTAATCTTACTACATATTTCTTTGATGCCCCTATTCTGTTTCCCCCCCTTTTGGCCGTGTTCTCAAAATTTACACCAAATCTTTTATTGCAACCAGTGAAAAGTTTTATTAAAATACTATTGTATATAAAAATGAAATTAGTTTATTAGATGATAGTATTTATTAATGGTTTATAACTACTACACTTGGGTTTGTTTTTACATTGACAATTTACAGCTCAGACCCTAATAATGAACTTAGAATTCTATTTAAAACAATTTGAATCAAATTTTGCTTTATTGTTAATATTATATTTTCAATTTATAAAATTAATTTTCTCTTGCAAAAAAGTTTCGATTGATGTTATGAATGACACATACATATTGATATTTATTTCAATGGGCCAAAAGAAGCGAAGAAATTGTCTACGTAAAAGCAGCCGGTAAATTTTTGGATCATTTTATGTTATCTACTTTTATAGAATTACGATTTGGTATGTAATTCGCACCTAAAGGTTTACAATGGTTGTTATAAAGTTAATATTTTATAGGGATTTTGACTTGTAACGGACTTGGTCTAGGATAATGTTTACCACTGGACTCTAAGCTATTATATTTGCATACTCAGAAAAATAACTTTTGCTATAACTCTGTAATTAGTCAAAATAAACATAGACAGTAAAAATTGTCATTAAAAACTAACCCTAAAAAATAACCCTTAAAGAATTAACGAAATAGATCGCTGATGCTGTACCGATTAAAACAAACTGACTTCGAAAAGTTATATCACCTTTTGGCATCAGTTGAGTTCCATCACCCGCTAAGTACAAGCCGTGTCACAATGTTCTTCCTAATATTTACCCTTATTTCATAAAACTTATACGCAATACCTAAATAAAATAAATAAATAAATAATGCTGGACAATTCACACAGCATTATCTAGCCCCAAGCTAAACAGAGCTTATGTTAAATGTATGTAGTTTGTTTTCTATTGACATAATTAAAGGTACATTCACACAGCAGTCCGTTTTACAGGACGGTTTTATAGTATCCGCTTTTATTCGTCGATGGAGGATGTAGTTACATGAGCGAGTTCACGCACATTACTGGATCTGGAATCCAGTAAACGTCTACGTGACCCGTCAGAGGGGGAGGGAGGTCTTCAAAATACCACGCTTGGTCCTAGGGGGAGGGGAGGGTCTTAGGTTTTGGGTCTTCTCATAAACTACGAGTGGTCACCAAGGGAGGGAGGTAAAAAAATTAAAAATCGTTCACGGAGTATGGGTACGTTCCCTGAAGTGTGTGAACACTCGGGCTTGAATAAAAACTAAACTGTTTTAAGATAACAGATTATTAAAAGCCGCAGCAGCTGTTTTATAATTATTGTTATCCAAACTAATGAAGTTCTATTAAAATAGCTAGAACCCGCGTAACTTAAAGAATGAGACAGATCAAATTCGAACTGAGCGAGACGGCATGAGAGCTTACGTCACCGTCCATCCCTTTCTTCAAGTACGCTGGTTATACTCTTAACATCTCCAGTGGTGAACACGTTCCTAGGATTTAGTATAATTATGTTGCGGTTCCTAGTGAGAGTTCGATCCTAAGCAATAACTCGTGGATGTGAGTCTTCTACACTTTTTACAACACGTTTTTTGACAGCTTTTTACCCCACGTTTTAGCTTAGAACACAGTTATATTGTCCTGACGTTAGATTAATCCGTTTCGGTCGGACAGCGGTAGTTTCGTGTTAGCGCGTTCGTAGTTTAGATTATATTTTTAATTAGAAAGATTAAATTGCCTGATATATTGTGCCCTATACGTTTTGCCTATACGGGCTGGTCGCTCCATATCCGGACGACAATCGACATATTTTCTTTTTTATATAACTTATAAGTGAATCGGTCCTCCCGATGTACAATCTCTTGTAAATTTTATGTATAGATGGGGATATTAATTTAATTATGTTATTTTAAGTGTACTTGATTTTCTCCTGAAACGTATTTTGGGAGTAATGTTGTACATAGGAAATGGGATCGCACCGCGCGGCGGTCCGCTGTAGAATGCAAAGCCTTAAAATCGTGTTATATAAACTAGGCATTGTAATATAGGTCGCGAGAATAGGTGTGTATATTGGGTGTATAGTTATCATTTACCTTTATATTTGTTTGTTTTTATTCTCGACTAATATTAGTAATTTATGCAGTAAAAAAATATATTATACGTTTTATATATAAACAGAGAAATACAAATAGTTTTTAAATGAAACACTATAAATATAGTTTAGGGGTTACACGACACGAGTATAGTATAGTTTTGGTATATAAACATTATATAACTTGTACATAGATTGCAGATCACATAGAAAATGAAAACAATTGATACAATAAAATTGACGACGTTGAGTATTAATATTTTTTCTAGTGTTTGTTATCCGTCCGTTGTTTGCGGACGGCCAGCGAGAAGATATATAAATCTTAAAATCAACACTTACCTGTACATTTTTTTGAAGTTTTGTCTAGTTGTCCCTTTTTATTGTGCATTATTTTTCTATAAGTTGCTTTCACTGTCGTTTCTAGATTATTTTTAAATCATATAATTATATGCATAAAGTACGATGAGTCATGGTGAATTATTATCATATTATTATGAATGAAAAGAAATAAGGAATATTATTGTTCGCTATTATTAAATTTGTAAAGTTAGTTTATTAATAAATGAATAAAATTACTGTGTAGTTTTAATTCCTTCCATGAAGGCAGGCTTAGGCACATTTCCGGCGCTGGTTGTGATTCGCGACTTCGCGCGCGATATTCCTCGATAAAAAGTAGCCTACAGCTCTGTGCTCATTAATACAATATCCCACACAGCACAAAAACGTGCATTAAAATATGGGGTTAAACTCGTTATCTTTTGATACGCAGCGGGCGAAGGTCTGCCTGCAACGCAGGAGGTTGCGGGTTCGATTCCCGCCTCGGGACAAATGTTTGTACGATCTGCATACATTTGTCCAGGGCGTTCTGGATGTTTTTATGTATAATAAAAAAATATCTATCTATGTAGTGTATCTATGTAATATCTATCTATGTAGTATGTATATCAGTTATCTAGTACCCATAACACAAGCTCTGCTTAGCTTGGGGCTAGATAATGCTGTGTGAATTGTCCAGCATTATTTATTTATTTTACAGTGAAAAAATGGCTTCCCCCAAGTTTCGAACGAGTGGTCCTCGCGCTGTCTGACATCATGCCGTCAATATGAAATGTATCTAAATCATCATTATCATCAACCTATAATAGTAACTGCTTGACATAGCGCCCATTACGCAGAGTAAAGCGCCGCCACCTATTTCATCTTAATACGTTTAACAAAGGAATTTTCAAAATTCCATTGGTCAGTTTGTGGTCGGTACCTACCCACTCACTACGCTTTTTTTTAACCCTTTGGTAATAGTTTTATTCTGTAGTTTAGGCAGAGATGCGAATTTGCTCTTAGTTACCATCAAACTCTGTTGTCGCATCTAGGTATATACAAAATAAAACTATACTTTTTATTGTACTTTTGATTTGTGCATAACCTCAAGTTTGGTTTTTGATTGTATTCTTGATATTTCTGTGAATTGATTTGGTACCTATTCATTAAATAGCGAAGTCTCTAACCGGTAGCTCTATTACAAATTTGTATACCTAATTGACAAACTTTCGAAACCCTCGGCGCGCGAGTTACACTCGCACTTGACGGATCTTGTTATTAGAGGAAGGTAGGACGTACGTAAGGTTTCTATTTGTTCATCGGTTCTATTGATTTATAAACGCGCGCCAATCAATTTCGCGTCATAGGAGCATTAAACTGGTATTCATGAATTAGGTACTTTCCCAACTTAGCGCGTATTCGTTGGAGCGACTCTCGAAATTGATCTTACTTTCCAGTTTCAGTTTCAGTTCCTGAGGGATACCTGCCTTGGCATAGGAAATTTAAACACTTGGTTCATAGCTGTTCTAATAACCTTCATTATCATGAGGATTATGGCTCTTGCTGTTCGCAGAAGACCAACGTTCCTCTCTTTTATCGCGTAGCATCCTCGAATTATACGCTTTAAATATGTACTATTACAAAGTGATTAAGAAAAAGCTAATGACAGGTACCTACCACCCACAAACTTCCCAATGATTTTAGAAAATTCCTTTGAATAACGTTATTTATGTTATGATAAAATAGGTGGCGGCGGCGCTAGGTGAGACGGAGTATCGCCTTAGAGCCCATTTTTTAATTCAAATTTTTGTGCTGCGTGTTAATTGTACAACCTTTAAAGTGCGCAGAGCTTGATACTGAAAACGGTCTATTGAAATGACTTGTTTTGATTCGTAGGTTTTTATTATTAATTGTTTGGTTCCTCTAAGCCTATTTCTTAATAACAAGAACAAAAGTTAAAATTAAAAAAACCCGACATTTTCATGAAACAGGCTAAGAACACTCGGGATGAAATTATCTATGACATAAAAAAAAACTAAACGAAAATCGGTTCATCCGTTTAGGAGCTACGATACCACAGACAGACACGTTAAACTTATAACACCCCTCTTTTTATGCGTCGGGGGTTAATAAGTTGTGTAGTTTTCTTTAAACAACAATTTTTGGGCTTACGCCATTCCAAAAAGGTATGCTCTGTCTCTCTCCTATAAACGCTAAAACCTATTCCTATCCTATTCGAGCAGGAGGCAGAGAATATACATAGGTACATGAATATAATAAAAGCCTGAGGTTACGTAAAATGATAGGTTTATGAAAATGTAACACAAATTTTATTTACAAGTTCTTTATTTTTAAGAAAACCTTATTTTCTAATAGGTACCTCCTTTAGACGAGCAAAATATAAAAATTACTATCACAGTAAAAAAAACCTATTGGTGTTAAAAAGCAACCCATAAAATTATAACTTTATAAGACATGACATAGAGAAGTAGATCATTTATTGTCTAAGTACATGAGTTTTCAACTTAAAAATATAGATCAAATCACACGACATAATGATAAACTGTAACTTACATAAATCTAAGTAGTAGTAGGTACGTTTGTTAAGTTCGATTTAAGTTTTGCGCACAGTCCAACGCAACTAACGCATAACACAAAAATGTGGATTCAAACCTATGGGCAAAACTAAGTTGTGACTTATTTATTTAGAACTCAATGAGGGGTTTTCGATTTGCATTTTTATGAAGAAAAAAATTAGTACTAAATATCTCGATAGGTGGCAGGGCCGTCGATTGGCAATTTGAGTATATCAATGTCAAATAAAAGGAAACAAAAACAACAAAAAATGATGCTAAGCTAAATTGGAAACACAAATTAGAAACTTGAAAAAGTTGGTTTTCCTTTCATTTGACATTGATATATTCTAATTACCAATTGAGACACTGCCATCTATCGAGGAATATGGAACGAATTTTTTTTTTCTACTAATCGAAAACCATTTACTTATGACTGATTGAAACAAATCTTATGCTTTCTGCGTTGTGACTGATACCGTCAATGTGAAATGTATCTAAATCTTACAAGATAAGGCCCATATCTGAATGCACATTTTTGTTTTGGGCTGTAAGTAGGTTTGATTTGAATCAATAAATAAGTACTTAAATTAAGATTAAATACTACATAAAGTAATGTTGAATATTACAGCCATCACAATATCTAGAACATGTCAACAATGACTAGCAAATTCTTAGTTAAATTTAATTCATAATTCTTTATTATTATTACTCAATAGAGGTAGGTACAAGTAAAACATATCGCAGGAAAAATAAAGGCAAAGGAGAGCTTAACCCTAAAAACAGTTCTCTTCCAGCAAACCTTATTGGGAGAGAGACAAATTTGGAAAAGTGGGTAAATTCGTTCTGGATGTTTTCTATGCAAGTATAATAAAAAATATCTATCTATGTAGTGTATTGTATTAAGTATATCAGTTATCTAGTACCCATAACACAAGCTCTGCTTAGCTTGGGACTAGATAATGCTGTGTGAATTGTCCAGCATTATTTATTTATAATATATCGTCCACTTGCGACGACAGTGTGACATCTCGAAATATACGAATTTTTTTTTTACTGATATTCTGAATCGCGATCTCTCGTTCTATTATCTACAAAAACGGGATATTTTTTACTACAAAAACAACAGAGTTATTGAGAGAAAGAGACAACCTATCACTATATAGCGCTGTCTCGTTTGGTGATCTAGTTGGCTTCAACACAGTGACAGTTCAGTTGTCACCTGGTCTTTGAGGTTTGAAGTGCTCTCGGTTTTCATGAAGAACGTGACATCACGAGTATACCACGATTTAGTTGATAATGGTAAGTCTCTTTTAATAATTTTCTTTTTTCGACAATGTGGCACGTCATACTTATCATAATGTTCTTGTAAAACATAAAGCGAAGCAAACGAGACATGTTTTTAATGTCCCGTTTTTCTTGTAAGAAATTCACAGTATCACTGCGTCATCTTGAATTGTAACGTTGAAGATGATACACGTTTTTATTATACTGGAAATATGTTGTGGGTCATTTATTGATGTCCTGTTGTTGCAGAATACATATTGATAAAATTTAATGATTATGTATACTTGTCACGTTGTATGAACTAAGCAGCAATATGAAACTTCAGTTATCTTTACAGATGGGGACAAGGTCTAAAATAATAATGCGGCTAGCACAATCAAAAATGGACGAAGGTTTGTCTAGTGGCAACCTAGTTACTCGTGAAAACCCAAATTCAAGAACTGTTAACGAAGTTGAAATAGTTGATGACCACGAAACGACACAAACTCATTCCAATCTCAGTGAATCGACGAGTTCGTCGTTTTTAAGTACCACAGTAGCTCGTAATAAACCCGGACTTAAAAACTGTTGACGAAAATGAAACAGTAGATGATCAACGAACAACACAAACTCATTGTCATCGCAGTATTTTGAAGAGTTCTTCTTCAAGTTCCTCATGTAGCAGCTCTTCAAGTTCTTCATCTTTTTCCGAGGACAGTGATGATTCCGTACAAGACCCTAACTATAAAGAAGTTCAAGAAAAACGCCGACGCGTATTTTCACTCAATGATTTATTTGATGATGCCCCTACAGCTATGACGAGTCAGCAAACAACAAACCAAGCAGGAAGGTCAGACAACGACTCAGTAATTATTACTTCTGATGAAATACCAATAAATGCACCTAATGCTATGAATACCGAAAATCAACCGCCTCAAATTGAAGCTCGCGTCGTCACAATGTTCCTACAGCTATGACAAGCCAGCAAAGGACAAACCAAGGAGAAAGGTCATCGAATCAGTATTTTTTACTTGCGATGAAATACTAATCGATGTACCTAATGCTATAAGGACCGAAAATCAATCGCCTTCAATCGAAGCTAGAGTCGTCACCGTGACAGAATCTGACAATCCTCCAACTATCGTTGAAACTCCCATTAAAAAAGGGAAAAAAGGCCAAGACAAGAAACAAATTGGAAGAAGTATATTGCAAAAAAATTGAGAAATAGTGGGAAATCCTATAAATCTGCAAAAACTCATAAGGATATTCCAGAACGAAGACTTAAGCCCCCCTGTAAAGAAACCTGTAAAAAATGCCACGCACATATAACGGAGATTCAACGACAACAACTTTTAAAAGAGTACTGGGATTTGGGTGAAATTGAAAGACAGTGGTCATTTATAATTCAGTCAATGGAAGAGGTAAAACCACCCCAGCGATATGTCAGAATTGATTCTGACGGAACAATAGAACTGTTAGCATAGCACAGCATGTGAAAAATACAGTATTGTCTTCATACTTAACTTTTTTTTAATTCAATATGTAATTGAAGGTTACAGAATTTATTATTAAAATAGTTACCACTATATTGAATGATTAGATTATTCGTACAATAAAAAACTAATTTTCAAGAATAATGTTTTACATATATTATAACCTAGTTAAACGTAAACGTTTACATCATCTTCAACGTAACAACTAAACTTACCACGCTAAAAACTTGATTTTTTTCTAGGACAACGTAATAAGTTTTCCTTTTTTTTTTCAAACTCTTAAAAAAAGTTAATTTATGTCTGAATATGTTTTTTCTTTCTGATATTTCATTTCATTATTAGTTAAACTCTATTCACTTCATACATAATAAGGCTATTTTGACAACAATTTAAGAACTATGTTCATTTAAAAGTTTAAAAGTCGTTTTCTGTAAAGTAACGATTTTTAAGATGTCACACTGTCGTCGCAAGTGGACGATATGTATATAATTATCATTATCAGAGATCCTATTGGTGGTTTTAACATACCTCCGGCGAAAAAACTGATATAAATGAGAGTCAAACTGCTTGTTTTCTGGTGAACCACGTGCCAAAGATGCGCAGAGCGCATTTCTTACGCCAATTCGTGGGCTTCTGGACAGTCGCGTCGATTATTCACTGAGTTTTTGTTTCAAACAATGAAAGCGAGACAGAGCTATACGAATCTGTACCTATCTCTTTCGCCTGCTGCGTTGTCGGCGGTAACCTGAATTTTAGGCGTGAGTGAGTGTAACTGCGCAAACTTCCCACTTTCGCTGCCCGTCACCGGTCAAGTTGTTTTGCGCCTACTATACCACCGCAGCAGTCGTGAGGACCTTTTCGGTAGCTGAAAAATAGCTACCGCAATTTCTCAAGGCGATTTGATTTTTGGAATACTTTCCCACTCATATGATTACATGTGGGTCCTCCTTATCCTAAGCGTACACTACACAATATGTCTTTACAAGATCAATTATTTATTTTTAATGCTATGCCTTAAAATTACTGCTAAATCTACTTAATTATAATTAATTAGTCCACTTCTGAAGGGACTCGAAAATCGTCTTGATTTAGTCATAAGCTCTTCGTATCTGACTCCGGGCTGCTACTGTGAATTTTTCTTGCTAGAAAAGCTCCAATAACAACTATTGGCCCGACCTGGGATTCGAACCCAGGACCTCATAATCAGCGGCTGAACAAGCTGACCGCTAGACCAGCGAGGCAGTAATTTCGAACACAGATATATAGATAAACATTTATTGACAACAACAATGACACAGCACAGAAAAAAAATTGTAAAATAAAAAAATAGTACGTTTACCTACTCAAAGGAGTAAGTACCTACTTAAGTACAGAGAAATACAGACTGAATATAAAATTAAAATATGTTGTAAATTGTCTTTGAATAAATTATTATGAAATAGGTTATTGTAAACATGAACATTATCACTATCATCTTAGCCGATGGACTTCCACTGCTGGACATAGAGAATTTGCACAGCTTGTCTATTCGTGATCGATCCCACACAGAACAATGCCGACAATTATTTCTTAACCCCGACGCCAAAAACGGAATGTTACATTTTGTCAATATATCTTGCTACATTTAAAGGTGGAAACACTAATTGTTTTATTTAATTACTAGCTTCTGCACGCGTATTTTCGGTATGATATTATCTGAGTTGGGCTATGTTCTAAATGTACGCCAAATTTCATCTTGATCCGTTCAGTAGTTTTGGAGATCCTTGGTAACACAATTTACATTCCACAAACTTTCGGCTTTATAATATTAGTAAGATTTATAAGTCCTACTTGTAATTTTTTACAACGGTTTATACTATAAAAAATAAACATAACTAAACAAACATTGTATCTAGAAATCGTCGAAAGTCTTGAGTATAATTATGCTATTCATCCCACCTATGATTTAAGGTAGACATGATTGCTTCGAAAGTAACTTGGTCCGATTCGCGACGGTAACCTTGATGACCTGCATGCAAAGGATTTCTAAGGAATGGCACTAGTGGCCGCATTTTATGCAAGCGTTTTTGCCGCAGGTATGCTGTCAATTATCATTGACATCATCATTGAAGAAATTTGCGACTGACAGTATCCCCATCTTCCTCAGTTTCGATTGTAAGCTCGTTCTTTTACACTTCCTCCTTGGTACAACAAGAGTTTCTCTAGTTTCTATTTCATCAGCCTCTGATTCAGACAGAATTCGCACTACTTCTACTGTTTCTTCACTGCCAATGATAATATTTTTAAGAGAGCCGTCAAGGACCAAATTAGAGAGTGAAGCGTTAGTTCTTTCTATTTCTTCAGCTGTAAAACCCTTAAATGGCGGTTCCGCCGTATCTTCTTTATCTACTTTGGTGACAGGAATGGGTTCCTGAATGACGTTATTGTCAAGAGAAGGTAGCCCGTCTATAGCTGATGCTTCAATTTTCAATGCCTTTCCAACTATAACGTCATGACAATAACAGTTGTGGCCGCACTTTTGGCAAGAGTTTTTGCCGCGGGTTTGCCGTCAGCTATCATTGACATCATCATTGTAGAAGTTAGCGACTGGCAGTATCCCCAACCTCCTCAATTTCGATTGCAAGCTCGGTCTTTTACGCTTCCTCCTTGGTACAACAAGAGTTTCTCTAGTTTCTATTACATCAGCCTCTGATTCAGACAGAATTCGCACTACTTCTACTGTTTCTTCGCTGCCGTCTACAGTATCCATAGGTTCTATTTCACCGCTTGTATTTTTTGGTATATCATGCTCGCTGATATCTCTATCAACGGTAGTTTTTGCTGGTTGTTCCATATCATCGTTATTGACTGGCCCAGTGTATTGGTCGATCAATTCGAATTCGAGATTTGGTAAGCCTTGATCTGCACGTATGACTATATCATTGACTTTGTATTCAACAAAATCATTGGCTACGCTCTTAGCTTCTGGTTCAAGTTCTTTCTCTATAAATTTATTAAAATTTTTGAGTCCGTCTTTAGAGTCTTTTGTGAGGATATTCTGTTCTGCAGTTTCTTGTGATACCTTACGCCTTTTTGTAGATGACAGTTTGCCATTTTTTCTTTTCTTTTTTGGTTGCTTGTTAGGAGAGCCGTCAAGGTCCGAATTAGAGAGTGAAGCGTTAGTTCTTTCTATTTCTTCAGCTGTGAAACCCTTGAATGGCGGTTCCGCCGTATCTTCTTTATCTACTTTGGTGACAGGAATGGGTTCCTGAATGACGTTATTGTCAAGAGAAGGTAGCCCGTCTATTTCTGATACCTGAATTTTCGGTTCAGGGTTCTTAGTTGGTCTGATGTATTGTCTTAATGACTTTCCAACTATAACGTTCTGTGAATTTTCTTTTATCTTCGATCTCACTGATTGAAGTGTTTGTTTTGATTGGATTTCGGCTGGCGCCTCTGCGAGTGGAGTGGATACAGCAGCGGCTTTCCTGTTAAAAGATAATATTTTTACAATACAATAGTTATTTCATTTCAAAAACGTTACATTCTTAGTCATACTTGAATGTTATTATCAGGCATAGGTATCTTTTCTTCAAAACTAGCCTTCAAAACTAATTCATAATTTGAAACGTGGAAGAGCGAAATCACCTATCACAAGTCTTTTCCTATTATACTTGACCAGATATTTGTACAGGGTTATCTAGTATCCAAAACACAAGCTCTGCTTAGCTTGGGACTAGATGATGCTGTGTGAATTGTCCAGCATTATTTCTTTCATATCTGGTATAAGGTTTCAGACTATGTTTCTTTTATTACTGAATAAAAAAATATTATTTTTATTATTTACGATTTTTTATTATTATTTTGTAGGTCTCTGAATTATGGTCTATTCGTGCAGCTGACCGGAACAAGATCGAGCGTTTTAAGATGTCGTGATGGAGGAGAATGTTGTGCATACCGTGGACAGCAAAATGCACCAACAGATCTATTTTCGACCAACTGCAGATCAGAACCAGATTGTCCACGACCAGGGCCGCGATAACGGTGTGGTAAGACACGACGTTACGGCTCAAACCTTATCAGTTGAAACGTTAGGGTGCGCGTTCACAGGTTCAACTGCTAACGGCTGAGCCGTAATTCTAATACTTACAACACCGTGATTGCGGCCCTGCTATCAACGAGTCCTCAGCTGTTTTGCCCATATCGCCCGAAGGCAACCAGAAAACCCCGAAGAACTGGTCGTGCTTGGTAAGATAGAGGAGGAAAGACCAAGAGGACGTTCACCAACTCGCTGGTCTAACCAAAGTAAGGCAATAACCTCATTACCCTGTATTGGTTCACTACTGGACGCAGGCCTCCTCCTGATAAGCGCCTTATTGGGTTTTATCACATGGGGAGTGCTGCCCATAATCCCCAGGCTGGGCATGCGGGTTGGGGATCGCAGTTCGGTCGGACTAGGCTACACAAAATTAATGCATCTTTTAAAGGGCAATGTATACGCTTCTACAACAAAACTCCAAGTGAGTTGCAAAAATTATCAGTAAATAAATTCAAAGAAATTGTAAAAACCTTCCTTTGCAAAAAGGCTTACTATAAAATATCAGATTATCTAGAAGATAAAAAAGTTTGGGACGGGTTTTGTTCCAACTCGAAAAATAACAACTAATCGGCGGTAAAGGTTTCTAAAGGTTTCTTCGTCGCTTCTTTACTTTAGTTAGACTACATAACGAAGCGACAGATATAAAAAATATCACTTTATTTCCGTGTCAGTGTTTAATTTTACAATTTGACCTTTTCTAAGTGTACATTTATTGTATTTATGGAAATAAAGAGTTGTTGATTTGATTTGATTCTGGTGGTAGAATTGTTCTGTAGGTGGCGCTGCTGCCCGCCCCGGTGGATATTCCTTAGTCGCGTCTTACGACACCCGCGGGAAGAGTTGGGGTGGTGCAAATTCTAAGGCGGCACCACACAGCTCGGCAATAGCGGGACTCGCTTTGTCTGCAGCCCTGAGGCAGGCCGAAGACAGAGCGTTCACGTGTCTTTAGGGGAGGCCTGTGTCCAGCAGTGGCCATCCATAAAGTTGCAAAGCAAATAGTAGAAAAAAAAATACATAAGGGTGTACGTACCTTTCTTGTATTCCGGTTAGATGTCTCATTGGATTGACTACATTCTTCATAGCCTTCGTTTTTAAATTGTCCACGTTCTTCTCTGCTGGAAGAAAAAAACAGGTTGAGTGATAAGGCCATTTATCTATATATATATAAATAATAAGGTTATTTATCAGGCGAAATAAATTATATGGTCATTGTCTTATTCATGTTTATGCCTATTTAGTTATTGGTGTAGGCATGGTGTTTTTGTATCAAATAATTTAGTTTTCTATTTTTTTTGCAATATGGCTAAAATCTTGTAGCTAAATATACAAATATTAATAAGTCGGTACGTGGTACCGAGACTCTTCGGGTTTTTACAAAATTATCAGAGCGTCTGGTCGAAGCGATGCGTGACCCGAGAGCTGGTGAGTGTCTGGAGCAGCGCATCAGCATTGCTATACATTGGGGCAATGCAACCAGCGTTTTGGGGACGCGACGACTGGTATTGATTCTGTATCAGTTGAGCTACCTGTAGATTGTTTGCAACAGCCTGCAGTTAGCTCAATTGTTTCAATTGTTAAAACTAGTTCTAATTTATTTCTATTATTTGATTGTAATTTTCTATGTGAATAGAGATATACCTACCTAATATTTAGAAATGAGTCAGTAGGTATTATTACAAACATAATATAAAATCTTCAATACAAATAATGGCAGAAAAGAAAGTGGTTTGAAGATTTTGGTCCTAACATCGTCCACTACTTTGTCTTTTTTTAAATCACGGAGCACAATGAAAGATAATTATTTGGATAGAAGACACTTATGCAAATATAAAATGATATTTAACATACTGTCGTAAAGCGTCAGGTTTCTGGGATATGATTTTTTTTCGTATGTGAATATTGTGAATCACACTTCATCACACTAATATTATAAATGCAAAAGTTGGAATGGATGGATGTATGTTTGTTACCACTTCACACCAAGACTACTGAACGGATCGGACTTAAATTTTGCATATAGGAAATTCTAATCCTGGAATCAAATATAAGTAACTTTTTATCCCATATATCAGTTCCCATGGGATAGAAATCACCTTTAAACGTTTCCATAGAAAAAACGAGTGCAAAGCATTATGTCAATATACTCCAACAAAAATCAAAATCTTTTAGTTCCATTATTACAATAAATGTACACTTAGAATAGGTCAAATTATAAAACTAAACACTGACACGGAAATAAAGTGATATTTTTGATTTCTGTCGCTTCGATATGTAGACTAAACATTTGAATATTTTGATGCAACAAGTTAATAAACTTTGCATTTATTTTACAGGTTTGGTTTCTTTGCCTTTTTATGTAACCAATATTATTTGATTGTTTATGGCAAGAGACTTCCTCTATTGTCGTTAAATCTAATTTAAATGATGCGACAGTTGATTTGGTGTTTTTTTGCATGTGTTTATTGCATATGGCTTAGAATTGTCGCGAAACTACCTACTATTCTTTTATTAGCTTTTGGTGGCTTTCGTATCACTGCGGCCATGATAGGTCTATTGTGATCGCCACTTTGTGTGTTCCGCATCAAAGCACCGGCGTTCATAATTCGCCACTAACCCTTGCAGCTGCTAGGAACTATAGGATTTTCTTAGGGGTGGAGTCTCTTAGCTCGTCTGGGCTAAGCAGGTGCTTGCCCAGATGGATGCTACGTTTTTGCATCAGTGCTCCGCACTCTCCTAGACGATGGAGAGGCGTTTCCTCCGCCTCCTCACGGAACCTGCAGGATTGAGTGTCGCTTAGCCCCAGTTTGAACATGTGCTTGTTGAGGCGACAGTGTCCAGTTAGGGATCTTGTCATGATGCGAAGGTTGCTTCTGCTTAGCGCTAGGATTCGGTTAGTGTACCGTTTATCGAAGGCTTTTATTAATAGTTTTGAGTGGCTCATGCCCGAGGAATTATTCCAGAGCTTGGACGATTCTTTTTTTAAATAAAATAATAATAAAATAAAATTTATTTCTGTAAAAGTTTTACAATAATTGTAACCGTAGTGGAGACCTTCATTTAAGTAAAATACTTGTGTTAGAAGGTCTCGCTCTTCTATAACAAACATTTCAGGTTATTTATTTGATATTGAACAGAAACATAAAAAGGGAAAGATAGTTATAAATGTACTTCTAGTCTTGCTTAAAATCTAATTAGCTCTATTATAAACTAACAAATTTTGAAATGTGCGACTTTGCAGAGTTAGTGTGAATGATGTCATGGGTCCCCTGAGATCACCAGTCTCATGAGACTCTGGGCAACATGGCTCCCAGATTTGATAACACAGTGTCTAATAATAAATGTTAAACAATATTAATAAGATTATGTTTTGTTATTCGTGCAAAATCAAGTATTTCTAAACACACTAGTAGGTAACTATGTTAAACATCTATTCAATATAGTGGTGTGTGAGTGCGTGTGTGTAAATATATAGATATAAAAAAAGGAATCAGAGCCAGGCTTTTCGGTATGCCACAGAAAGGCTCGGGGCCCAGCCGAGTCCCCTTGGCCCCGGAATGCGCGAGTTTGTCGGCACACTCATTACCGTTGACTCCCGCGTGTCCCGGTACCCATCTTAGGACGAATCGGTTTTTCGATTCAACGCGTTTAGGCGTGACAGACAGTCCTCGACTAGCCTGGACGTGATAACCTTCGAGTCCAGAGCTAGGAGGGCCGCCTGGGTGTCAGAGTTAATGTAGCTAGTTTGATTGGTGTAGCGCTTTCCCAGATTTATATCGGCGCATTCTAGAATGGCGAATACCTCTGCCTAGAAGATGGAGGCGTGATTACCTAGGTTTATGCTTTTGCCAAACCTGGGTCGCTCCCCATACACTCGACAGCTTACATTCAAATCAACTACCTACTAGGTAGATATATAACTTGTAGAACGCAGAAAAAAAAACTAAAATACTTGAATTTCCCGCGACTGGCGATGATACGCTTTGCGAAAACACTTATAAACGACAACGCAAGTAGAGCCGTGTTAGGACCACGCGCTGTATAAAAAAAAGTTTAAAGCCCTTTTCGTACCTTTTTCTTTCTCATTGTTGGAATCCATTATAAGCTTCCGAAGAGATTCCGCCATTTCACCTGCTATTGGTTTTTTGACCTTGTAGAAAGCTGGCCGCCAGCCTGCAAATAAGTTTTTCTTGACGGTAAGTTCCATTAGATATTGGTATCCTCACCTCAACCTCAACAGCCTGTATTGGTCCACTGCTGGACGCCGGCCTCCCCCTGGTAAGCGCCTTATTGACTTTTATCTCATGGGGGTATTGCCCATAATCCCCACGCTGTGCATGCGGGTTGGGGATCGCAGTTCGGTGGTAGAATTGTTCTGCAGGGGTTACGTTTCTTGAAAATGACGTAACGACCCACGTCTACACGAAGGAGATCACTTTTCAACAGGTATATTAAAGAAATTACAATGTATGTCACGAAGCCCGCCAAAACTAGTGAAAAGTGAATGTTATTGAACCTCACGCGACACAAGCGCCTCTAGTGGCAAATTCACACGCGATAGCCTCATTGTATGGAAAAAAGACGTCACAGTCACGTTAGTAACGTCAAATAGACTCACCCCTCTGTTTCAATGTTGTGTAAAATAAATAATAATAATAATAATAATGCTGGACCATTCACACAACAATATCTAGCCCCAAGCTAAGCAGAGCTTGTGTTATGGGTACTAGATAACTGATATACTTAATACAATACACTACATATAAATGTATTATTATTATTTACTACCTCAGTGGCGAAGCGGGCGAAGGTCCACCTGCGACGCAGGGGATTGCGGGTTCGATTCCCGACTCGGGACAAATGTTTGTACGATCTGCAGATATTTGTTCAGGGTGTTCTGGATGTTTACTATGTATAATCAAAAAAATATCTATCTATGTACTGTATTGTATTATGTATATCAGTTATCTAGTACCTATAATACAAGCTTATGTTGTAACATTATAGATAATGTTGTGTGAATTGTCCAACGTAATTTATTATTTAATTATTAATTTATTATTTTATGAAACACAACTGAATATAGCATCTTCTTTTTCTAATTCACTTAATAATACACAAAGGAATGCAGTTGCCATTCCTCTGGTAGGTTCCTCGGTCAACTCTTACGACTACACTTGCCACTATACTAATCGTTCGTCTACGGAAAATTCGACTAAACAATTGGTCTAATACAATTTGACTAAAACAGTTCGACAAGTAACAATTCGACTTAAAGCAATTCGATCTTCAGTTGACCGGACCTGTAGGTGACACCCGCGAAGCGGCGGGGGGTGAACATTAACTTGCTTCTAACGAAGTCAGCCCAACCCCCGCGGGGTGGGGGGTGGCGGGTTCGTGGCGACTCTGTGACCGAAAGGGTGTGTATATATAATTGCACCCAGAGCCATATGTTGTTTTATTTTAGACGAATTTTCCACAAAATCTAATCGTTAGGTGTAATTGTAGTGGTATAAAAACAAATTAAATAAACTACCTGAATATTTCTCACTGGTAAAACCCTTAATTTGGTTTTGGAGTTCCAGATATTTTTTTTCCATTGCGCTAATTCTCTCCAAGTTTTTTAAGTCATTGCGGTCGAGTCCGCCGTGCCACAGCTTATGGATGGTTTTAGGTACGCGTATAGTACCTGAAATAAAAAAAATATATGTATTTACTAGATTTGGATCGCGGCTTCACTCACTGTCAAAATCAAAATGTCTTTATTTCTATAAATACAAAATTGGCAGAAGCCTTTATTCACGAAGAAAATTATAATATAATTAGTATTTACAATTGAAACAATTGAGCTAACTGCAGACTGTTGCAAACAGTCTACAGGTAGCTCAACTGATCCATATCAATACCAGTCGGAAGCGTCCCCAAGACGCTGGCTGCATTGCCCCGCTGTATGGCAATGCTGATGCGCTGTGCCAGATACTGACCAGCTCTCGGGTCACGCATCGCTTCGACCAGACGCTCAGATAATTTTTTTAAAACCCGAAGAGCCTCGGTACCCCACGGACCTAGGGTCTCGACTCCAAGAGGAGCAAATGTGTAGGCTCTGTCGAGACCTGCATATTTGCGCCTCTTGAATACAATAAATGTACTCTTAGAAAGAGTCAATTATAAAATTAAACACTGACACGGAAATAAAGTGATATTTTTGATTTCTGTCGCTTCAGTATGTATACTGAAGTAAAGAAGCGTCGAAGAAACCTTTAGTCCGTTACTTTTTATTTTTCGAGTTGGAGTCAAACCCGTCCGAAGTTTTTTATCCTCTAGATAATCTGATTTAATAGCCTTTTTGCACGGCAATGTTTTGACAATTTGTTTGAATTTATTTACTGAATAATTTTTTGCAAGTTTTGCAACTCACTAGGAGTTCTGTTGTAGAAGCGTATACATTGCCTTTTTACGATACATTAATTTTGTGTAGCCTCGTTGTGGGCGAGGCGAGCTTATATTTATTTCAGGTATTAAAATTATGTTTCAATAATTATATCTCATCGAAAACTAGCCAGAAGCACAGCAGGTAGCACACGCAGGTAGTGCACAAGTGTTTGCACAAACAGGTGCACTCTCTATTCCCTCATTCTCATAATCCGATGGGATGACAGAGCGACGACACGACCGGGGAGAGATCAGGCGAAGGACCAACGGCTTAACATGCTTTCCGAGGAACAGGGGTGTAACACCGCCAAGTTCCTGGCTCCGGGCTGCTACTGTGAATTTTTCTTGCTAGAAAACCCCCAATAACAAATATTGGCCCGACCGGGGATTCGAACCCAGGACCTCATAATCAGCGGTTGAACAAGCTGACCGCTAGAGCAACGAGGCAGACCAGGTAAAATAGAGCTACTGCAAGTAACAGAACTGTTCAGGCACTGTCAATGATAATATGACCTCTAACGTACTTGTGCACTAAAGCTCAGTTGGCCTACCTAAAGGGTGTCTATATTGCCTGACCGTATCCGTATCTGCCTGCGTATCTATATTGGTCCACTGCTGGACTCAAGCCTTCCCTGATAAGCGTCTTTGGCTTTATCTCATGGGGGTAATGCCAATAATCCCCACGCTGCGCATGCTGGTTCGGGATCGCAGTTCGGCGGTAGAATTATTCCGCAGGAGGCGCTGCTGCCCGCCCCCGGTGGATATCCCTTAGTCGCCTCTTACGACACGCGGAAAGAGTTGGGATGTGGACACTGTAAACTCACCATCAAAGTACTTCCGAATCCCATAATCCATTGCCCGCTCGCGAGTACACACATGATAATGGGTACTGTTGACATATAATCTTCCTAATATCATTAAAACGTCCGCGCGGTTTTGCCTCCGAACTATAGCTTCGACTTTCTTTAAAGGAGCCACGTCTTGAGGTGCCAACCGTAATGAACAGAGGTTGCTGTACGGCTGGATTATTGATATTGCATAGGCTATGAATATGCCTACAACTTGGCTCTGGAATAACAAAAAAATGCGTGATTAATACCCGTATGTAGATGAAGATAAGAATGAATAGGGTCTGTTTCTACCAAAGCGGAAAGGAGTTTGTAAAAATAACCAACATCTTTTGTTATTGTAGTGCGTAGCACTCACACTCGGGGAATTACTAAGAAATCAAAATATCCTTCGAAGGGACTTGAATCGTCAAACGAACTAAATGTAACTTTAGTCTTTGAACAGGTTTGGATAAACTTCAATGTTTCGCTGTAGGTGGAGCTAACAGCGCTAGAGTTCGTAGAAAGTCCCAACGTTTTTCGATTCCTTCGTCACTTGCCTCGTGATGTATTTGGTTAGCACATTCCCGTACTGCGGAAAGGATGCGGTATCAAGTACCGTCGAAATCTATGTTTTTGAATATTATTAGATTTCTTAGATAACCAACAGTATCACAAGAAAATTTAAATAAATTTGAGAACCCGGATGATATTAAGACAATAAAACTGAATTTCCTAACAATGTTTCGCAACCTTTCAGCCTTGATCTGGTAGCGCAATTGGTAACGTATTCCGTACCTACTGAGGCGAGATTGCGTGTTCAAGTTTTCGTAGTCGATTTATTTATTTATTTTATTAAACATAGCAAGGACAGTAACAAGGTATAGTTCGACCGAAACCGCTGTACCGCGCTGAGGTATGCGCGCGAGACGGGGGGGAATCAGTGATCAGTCTGCCAGACAACACAACAGACCATCATCCAGACAACATCGATCTCATGTGTACTCTTACTCTTTTTTCCTTTGCCCCCACCTCACCGCACTTTCTTAAGGAACGGTACAACGGTTTCGGTCAAACTATAGTTACGAAGGTAATTTACCTTTATGGCCCTATCCCGACCCAAATCAGCGCCCCCACCTATTTTATCTTATTATTCTGTTCAACGAAGGAATTTTAAAAAATCGATTGGCCAGTTTGTGATACTAATCATAAGCTTATTTTTTATGCCTCTTTAAAAGTTTTAGTTTGTAAAGTGTAGGCAGAGATGCGAAGTTGCTCTTTTTGGCCACCATGGCAAAAAAGTGGTGCTTAAAGTTGATAAACGTGAAAAGTGGAGAAACGCGTTTCAAATATTTTACGCATTCGATGAAGATGCGACGTAATTTTTCTTTTCTACTCTAAACCATAATCGCTGTGTTTGGCCTACAGCAAGACGTCATGTATTCGATAATTATATTGATACATTTTACTCATTTCCTCTGCGCTTTGATAGTAATAAACCCTTATAAACGCTATGGTAGAAATAAACCCTTATAAGCGCTATGGTAGAAATAAACCCTTATAAGCGCTATGGTAGAAATAAACCCTTATAACCGCTTTGGTAGAAATAAACCCTTATGAGCGCTATGGTAGAAATAAACCCTTATAACCGCTTTGGTAGAAATAAACCCTTATAAGCGCTATGGTAGAAATAAGCCCTTATAAGCTAGCTAAGGCAATGGTATAAGCAAATAAGCGATAGTTACCTATCAGAGACATCCGTAATGGGCTTGTCAAAGAGAATACTTTGAAGAAGGCACATCGTTCTTCCAAAAGTAATAACATACAATGGGCAATGCTCAAGTACATTCGCATAAGCAAAAAGCGTAGTATGTACTCTAACGTTCTTAAAATATAGCTTGTGTTCTGTCGGTAATGTTATTTAATGCTTTTAATGTCCAGTCTCTGTGGCGTGACCCGCAGGGGCGCGCAGTGCTAGAACCACAACAACCTAAGTTAGTCTGGTGTTACAAATAAAGATGATATTTATTTTTATTCTTTATAATTATGTATGTCAAACTGGTTTGGTCACAAGGAATTATATCTACTTTTAGCGAAATTATGAATTGTTTTATGTGTTATAAGCAAACAGTTTTTTCGTGTAGTACAGTTGCGGTCATAATTGGAGACACACCTAAAAGCTAAAGCTCATACTCGCTTGAAGGTTACTACGATTTAAAATAGTAAATTTTCATCAAATTCTAAATTTCAGCCCAACATTATTAATTAATTATGTAAAATAAATAAAAATAAATAAATAAATAATGCTGGACAATTCACACAGCATTATCTAGCCCCAAGCTAAGCAGAGCTTGTGTTATGGGTACTAGATAACTGATATACTTAATACAATGCACTACATAGATAGATATTTTTTTTATGATACATAGAAAACACCCAGACCAACGGAACAAATTTCTGCAGATCGTACACAAATTTGTTCCGAGGCGGGAATCGAACCCGCAACCTCCTGCGTCGCAGGCGGACCT
This sequence comes from Eupithecia subumbrata, assembly GCA_949316285.1. Classification (NCBI taxonomy): domain Eukaryota; kingdom Metazoa; phylum Arthropoda; class Insecta; order Lepidoptera; family Geometridae; genus Eupithecia; species Eupithecia subumbrata. The sequence goes on from OX438631.1 coordinate 2,265,209, forward strand.
TCGCCCGCTGCGCCACGGAGGTCGTCAAATGTAAGCTACATGGTATGCTTAAGCGAAATATTATAGAATACTTATAACAAATTGTTTTAATAAACATATGTAATTTATAATGGTGTTAAAATAACTTGTTATTTATTTTTGCTGTTCTATTTCCTTATGAAATATGTACATAAATATTAAGCCTCAAAATAATGGTAATTACGAGTATTCAGTGTAAATGACTTTGTGGGTTTGAACCTAGGACCCAAATAATAATAAATTTTAAAAAAGTCGTAGCACCACAATGTCTTTAGAATCTAGGTCACCACTTCTGACCGCCACTGTACATGTACATACATACATGATATTTAACTGTCATAGGACTTCAGCTATATTTTAAGAACATACATCCCAGATGTTATATTTTCAATCATTTCGAACTTCATTCATACAACCTTTCTTTCCATTTAGAGTAAACTTATTGTAAATAGTATACAGGGTTATGAGTAATTCACTGACACTGTGTGAACTGCAGATTCTACACATCATCACAATGACGTTCGTGAAGACGCCAGGTCTTATTTCTATTTATTTTTGTAAATCACCTTTGATATATAATGTAAACCATGGTTGTTCGCGGAACCAAATGAATTATCAAATACCGATTTTGCACCCACTGTTTTAGGGCTTAAGTTTAGTTTCAAATAAAGCCTTTCAATATAACGATTACTGGATGGAAGGGGATACCTACTACCAACATGAAATTTAAGAATTAAGACTTGGCGTCTTCACAAATTGTTTGTAATAATAAGCAGAACTTACAGTTCCTGCAATGTCAGTGAATGACCAATAACCCTGCATTGTATAGTATTCATCATAAATGACTATAAGATGATCATATTTAAGGAAAAATATAGAGGGAAGTCAAAAAATAATTGACTTTTCCCTATTTTTTGAACAGTGAGTACCTCAAAGTTATCAGTTTCTGTAACCATGTACAGTCGGGCACCCTGCAAGCACTCCTCTGTAAGTTCCACCAGCTCTGCTCCACTGAAACGGTTACTGAAAGAATAATTAAAATTTATTAAGGTAGTCTTTTGAAAAAAAAAATTCTTTTTTTTTTCTTCTTACAACTAAAATATAGTTTATCACACTATTAATTGTAAACGTGAAAGAGTACATTATTTTCCCTATGTCACCCAAGCTCCCTATACTTTTCCCTATACCTTGGACATTACGGACAGTAAATATGTCACTGAGTCAGTCAGTCAGTGAGTGGTAATCTAGGTTTATGAATTGTTATCGAATAAGAAATAAAGTGTTAGAGATTGATTTTCTCATTACTTCATTTTTTTTTTCACTTGTGGAAGAAGTGAAAAGGTAACCACGAGAGAGTGGGAAGCTACACTATTCTAGAGTGATTTAGACTACATTCTATCTTTACTCTTCTATTGTGATGGAAGCCTAACCGTTTGCATTCACACTGATGTGACTAAGGTGGGCGCCTAGCGCGACAGGCTTGACCAGGTAAACATGCGTGGTAGTCGAAGTCATAGGATACTATTTGTCTTTGTTTGAACTGTAGAAAAAGTTAAATAAGATCTGTAAAGGGTTATTGCGAATATCAGCGGAGGCTTAATAATAGGGTCCCGTTGGCACCCTTTGGGGATGGAACTCTAAATGGCATGATTTATCGAAAGTCGGTTTTGATGATGGAAGGACCATCTACATTAAAACTCAGTTTGCGAGTCAGACACGCACTTGGCAAAATCAGCATCAGCATCCCATAATGTGTCTAAAAACTGCATCAGCACAACCCTGATCTGTAACTTTTCTACAGTCTGAAATAAATGAATTATTATTATTTGTCCCGGTAGCAAAGCGAGCGTGTACTATAAAGAAACTTACTAGAACATAAGATCAAACTGTAACTCTTTCCAATGCTTGCAGAATTTTTGCCAGTCGACTCTCTCATATTTTTCCGTGAGTGTTCGTATCAGCATGCTGCAGTCTTCCGTAAAACCCTCCGCCACATAATTTAAATGAGCTACAGCTGTGAACAAAATTTATACTGTCACTAAAATAATACTAGTTGTAAGCATGTAACATGTTTCAAGCAAGTCTATTCTACCCCTATTTTAAAGCAGTCAAGTCCACTTCAGAAAGAAAATAAATGGGAACTCCAGTGAGTTGTAAGTAGTTAGAGTAGCTAAACCAAACAAAAAATGTGTCGAAACTTGATAACAGCGGGGGTGCCTGCACGGGGCGCGCTTGACCCCACCCACAAGTATTCGCTGCAGCGCTCATATAGATTTTTTCACCGCAGAAAGGACACTTCAGACAGCTATTGTGCATACACAACTGAATTTTAATGCAGTAGCTATGAATATTATATTTTAAGACTTGAAAATATTTACAGTAAATTAAAATGAATAGAGCGTTTAAATCATTGTTTTTAAAATAAATTGGTATTTTATCTAACAAGTAGGTACATCCGTACATAAGTACTTGCACTAACTAGACCCCACACTTTATCACATCTGTCCCAAGGCGGGAATCGAACCCACCTCCTGCGTCCCAGGCGGACCAAGCTAAGCAGAGCTTGAGTTATGGATACTAGATAACTGATATACTTAATACAATACACGACATTTTTTATACACATAGAAAACACCCAGAACACCGGAACAAATTTCTGCAGATCGTACACAAATTTGTTCCGAGACGGGAATCGAACCCGCAACCTCCTGCGTCGCAGGCGGACCTTCGCCCGCTGCGGCACGGAGGTCGTCTATATGAGTTAAAAATAATAAATCAGTTAAACCTTTGTCACCATTTGTCGCGATGATGGGCGTCGGCGAACGACTAAATGATGGCGCAAAGTTGTTGTTCGCGGGTGTCCGTTCCATACGCTAGTAATAGTAGTTCAATGGGGAACTCAGTCATCATGGTACGAAGTCAGAAACTAACAAATAGCATCATGTTCTGCTGGTTTTCTTTTTACTTAACAAAAATTAAAGATGCTATTCATTATTTACTTTTTTCTTATTTTCGAATTATTTGTTTTCATAGATAGGTGTAATACCTATCTATGAAAACAAATAATTCGAAAATCACACATCAGTGTGAGGGCTTACGCACTGTACTCATAAACCTTGGCACAAAATTCAAGAGCAAGTTCGGCGGCCTTTTCTTAGTAGCGAATATGTATGTGTTTACTTACATGTCATGGTGGCAAAATCTATGAGAAATTGTTCCGGGTTCGATTTTCTTTATAACTTCACACAGAGCTCAGTTCTGGGAATAGGATAGCGACGAAACGTACTTTTTTATGAAATACCGTGTACATTAGATTTACAACAAACGAACGACAAGCACAAGCTCGCTTTTTTTTGTAGTATTGATTGTTCTGTGGTCCAGACTCATTAAATGACATTGACATTACATGTTTATTGGCATGAAAAAATTAGAGTAGATCCCATCGTGTAGGTTTGAACTTTCTACGTTTGAATACCTACTTCGCCAAGAAAGAAAGAGATAGAGTGTAAGTGGAAAGGCGTCATGCTCTGTAGATCGCTCGTTTTGTACCAAAAATAGTGATGTTACATTGCGATTCAAATAGTCGATTATTCGCTTTGTTTATTCGATAAATTGCTAGCCTCGCAACAGCCATCTATCGATAAGTAGCAGTTATTAATAGTAACTACATTCAATAGATGGCGCGCTTTTTGTTAGCGTAGCGTAAGTACTTAGTCCGTCTGTCCGGTCAAAAATGCAGACTTTCTACGAAACCATCTATCTGCAATTTTTATGGAGCATTTTACTAATAAAATACCAAATGATTCAACCATTCATTTATTAACACTATCCCGTAACACATGCATCCAACGCGAGGAACAAAGGAAAAACAATATTATTGCTTATAATTATTTAATATTGCGTCGATTTGGTTGATTTATCGCAATCTCTATTATACAATGGCAGCAAAGGATAACGTGTGGTGTGCGCTGAGATGCGAACTGATAGATCACTACTATAAAATAAACTAATTTGTTTAGATGAGTTCCTTCTCAACTAGTTTGTACCAATGTCCGCACTCGCAGCGACGTGGCTGATCCTGAAACAGAAACAATCACTCACTGAACTTCGCTAGTAATTGGTCATAACTTCGTTCGTCAATTTTTGTTGTAGAACAAAAAAATTGGCACTGTATGTGAAGGATGTCTTACTTAGCTCTATAAATCTGCATTCTTCACTAAAATCGTTACGGATCCTCATTGGAGGGGGACGATTCTTGAGCCGTGCGCGACCATCGGCATAATTAATTTTAATTTGTTTATTACTTATTAGAGTTATCAGCAAAGTCAAACTGTGGATGATGATGATGGATGGATCAATGCTTTCGAAATTTTATTTATAAGGAACAAATGCCAAGATTTCAGATTGGATGAGGGAACCCAAGAGATTTAAGAGGCCCCTGAGGGTTAACCACCCTTTGAGGTCTTAACTATGTGTATTTGTGTAGGGTACCCACACCTAGGCCGCTGAATGATGTCACGCACCCTGCATACATCCCGGCAGGTACCTAATAGGCGGCATTATTTTATATGCTTCTATCATCGGTATTGGATAACCGGCGACATTTCAGTTTATGAATATGGTAGGCCACCGACAGTGTTTTGTTAACTTGTAACGAGATAAACCGCCGGGCTGTGTCGGCGGATAGACGACTTCGGTAAGTTTATGTTAGCATAAAGTGCACAGTTACCTTGTGTATCCAAAGCCATGTGATTGCTGTGGCGTGTTCCTCGCCTGAAACAAAACGTCATTAGTTTTAATGTGTATGAAACCGCACATTTGTGCTGTATTTTATTACATATATGAAAAAGGTAAGTTAAACATTGTAAAATACAAGGATATCGTATCGTCATAGCGCCTTGTGATCACACACTCATAGGTCTGTTAAACACACATTTCTGGCGAAAGACTTCTGCTGAACAAAGGAATACTCAACCTCAACAGCTTATATTGGTCAGTATTCAGTATTTTATTTATTGCATACATACAATCAGGTCTTAGTGATTAGGTGAGTTTATGTTAAGATCACATTATGTACCCATTTAGGGTGTTGCAATAGACGACTGGCAGGTATAGTGCCTTTCTACTAAAGATGAATATAACTAATTTATAATTTAATTTGCGAGTCTCTAGAAGAATCGTTGAAGAAGTAGTCAAGTTCGTAATTTTTTTTTTGAACATCTCTTTCAGTTTGCTTTCGAACATGTTATTTTTGAGACATTTTATGTTATCTGGGAGTTTATTGTAAATTTTTACCGCCATCGAGTTCGGGGAGGATTGGTGGATTTTTAATTTTGACTCAAGCTTCACCAGGTTGTGTTTATATCTATTTTGGTATAGGCGAGGCAGGTCATTAATTTTTTGGAAAAAATTTGGATACTTCCTTACGAATTTGCTTATTTCTAGAATGTAAATACTAACTAGGGTGAGGATTTTCAGTTTAATAAAGTCCACTGCTAGACGCAGGCCTCCCCCTTTAAAGTGTCATATTGGCTTTTTTACAGGCCTAATCCTGTCATATTCACCACTCTTAGGCAGACAGGTTGGCGATCAGAGTTCGGATATGCATCGGGGGCGGTTTTCCATAGGTCTCTTTCGGAAGCGTTGGGGTGGTGCTAATTCTAGGCCGGACCACACTGTACGTTCATAAGTTTGCTATGTACACATCTCAGCCGAAAGACGCCCACAGCTAGACATAGGCGGCACACGTACGCTTGATTATTGTTTATTATTTGACATAGGTATGTAAAAAAATTACGTTAGCCAGTTTTTGATAGCTATTATAAGCTTTTTTTAATGATTCTGTAATAGTTTTATTTTGTATAGTTTAGGCAGAGATACGAAGTTGCTTTTGGTGGCCACCAAACTCTATTTTCGAATTTCTGTCTAAACTATACAAAATTACAGAGGCATGAAAAAGCAGCTTATAATAGGTATCAAAAACTGGCTAAGGTAATTTTTGGAAATTCCTTTCTTAAACGTAATAATTAGATAAAATAGGTGGCGGCGCTAGTGTGCGGGGAGGCAGCGCCTTAATCTAACTACACTAATATTTAATTTTAAAACCTACTGTAATTAGTATAATTGGCCTAAAGCCGTTCTAATTACATCAATAAATAATAAAAAAATAGGCCTCTCCTAACCAAAGGCATGCCATAATCCCCACTCTTGGCAGGCGGGTTGGGGATCGCAGTTCGGTGATGACTCTGTTCTGCAGGAGGCGCTGTTGCCTGCCCCTAGTGTATAGTTAGTCGCCTCTTATGACACCCATGGAAAGAGTTGGGTTGGTGTAAATGCTAAGCCTATTATACTTAAACAAGATACTACATAATATAAAACATAGATCACTCGTGGGCGTTGCCTTTTTCCTGATTTTTTTTGCAGTTTCGCTTTTCCGAGTTTTGACTGGTTTCTCGTTCTCTTTGTATCTTGACTGAAGTTGGTTATTTCCCAGTTGTGTGGTGTGGTTGATTGATTAGTGTTTGATTCCCATCAAACACTCTAATCAGCCCACTGGATCCCACTGCAGGGCCTTCCTTACCTCCAACCATATATTCTGGTCTAGGGCCTTATTGGACCACACATTTACTATGTTTATCTGGGCCATGCATACTGCTTCCCTGCTTATATGACAAAGTAAAACAAAATTCTAATTGTATGAAGAAAACCTTCTAGTATTTATATTTCAGTATTAATAAGAATCACACAATATAAACAATAGAATTGTGCATCCCACTCCTAATTTAGTTACATGTAAAAGTAGTTTCGGCTTGTGAATTAAATACTTGAATACTGTGAAGTGTATAAAACACAATCATCAGACACTATCATAATCTTATATAAACTTCATCATCAGCCTATGCTATGCCACAGCTGGATATAGGCCCCTAATGCCATAGTTGCCGAGATCCTGCTCACTGTTAATTGTAGACCACAACTTACATATGCATCCAACAATACGGGCATCAAAGCAGGAAGGAACAAGTGTGGGGTCGGCCTTGGTGCCGGCTGCTTTCTTAAGGACCTTCATGTTGAAGGGATCCTCATTGCCGGCCTGCATCGCCAGCAGTTCCTTGCGCTCCATGCCGGTGGCATGTTCCAGTGGGTCGGGCATCACTAGAGGAAATTGTTTTGGTGAAATTTCAATATGACATGATACCTAGAGTAACAAAATGTATGCAAGTAATGACAACTATTGAAATACTAAGTCTAGATTTTCAACTTTATCAAATAAATGGACCAATGGAATAATAGATAAATAAATAATAGTAAATATAATAATGCTGGACAATACACACAGCATCAGCCCCAAGCTAAGCAGAGCTTATGTTACTAGATGACTGATATACTTAATACAATACATTACATTCATAATGGAAACACTGAAATGAAAACTCATCTAATTTGGAGTAAATTTCTCTCAACCTTGAAATGAATCTGTTTGATAACAATTTCAACTGATTTAAGTGTTGATGCACAACAAAGGATCATGGAAATCTAAGATTGAAGGCACATCACTCTTAACATTAATCTAGAGACTAGACAGGTTATAATAAAAGTATGGTTTGCTACATCAAACTCAACTGAGGTGAATTAACATTTAAATTTGAAAATAAATTTAAGGAACTTAGCCCTGCTAAATCTAGTTAGGTTTGTTAGATATAGTATTATAAGAAACTTGTAGCCTCTTTGTAGTAGGTCAGTAGATTCAGGCTCTTGACTTGGGTTCTCAGTTAGTCCTTTTTCAAATAAATAGTTGCACTAGCAAGTTACTAAGAACACAGGAAATAGATTACCAATGAGACTTTCTAAAACAGAGAGAAAAACACAAGCATATAAAAACCAAGGAAGCATAGGTATACAGAATCATCCAGTGCAGACTTGGAACTGGTAATCAGACTCGGTGATGGTACATCAGTCTCATGCAAAAATAGACTGGATGAATATAAGTACACTGACATGGACTAAGGTATACACGCATCAGCTCTAAGAGCTATCTGTGTATTACAAATAATATAAACATCACATTGTTAGCATAAATCATTATAGGTATGTGAGGTAGGTATGCGGCATAAAATAAATGGTAGTAATCTATTGATTTTTCCATGCTAATTCAGATTGTTAGACTTCTTAGGGTATTTGTAAGTGTGCATTTTGATAGGCTTGATTTGGCCAGTCTAATCATACTGGATAATGTATAGCTCTCATGATAAGATAACCTATAAGTACAGAGGTTTTTATGCTTATTCTAAGATTATTTTAGGGAAAAGACCTAGATGGTAGAAGAATAAATACAGGAGCAATAACCTTGATTAGCTCTGGGTAAGTAGGTAATTAATAAATAAATAAAAATCATCTGTAAAACCAAAATAAATCGATAGGTTTTTCATGACGACGTAGGGGTCTTGTTGGTCTACCTGTCTAACCTTGACGGGACTTTCATAAAATATAGGCATTTGTGTATCATATTTTACTTTCAGGAAAACGGAATTTTAGGATTTTCCAGCTTATTTTGGAGACGAAAGGACTTTTTTGACATTACGTAACTAAACATTGACAGGAAGGGCTGAGGAAAGTATAAAAAAATGATAACTTACTTTTGTCGGCATATCCCCGCCTGGCAGAGGAAAGGAGAGCACTTCGTACAGCATTTACCCTAATTATCTGCCTGCACAAGGAAGCCATTTCTGTTTTAGTTCTTTCACTAGACCGCTTCTCGCGATAGCAAGTGCTGCAAAATTTTCTCGTGTCGTGAACTGTCGTGAAGTGAACTAGAAGAACTAGTGATGGAAAACGTCTCGACTCGACGCGTAGTTGGTCGTCGTCACTCGAGTCGATAAAACGGAACTAAACTTAATGGCGAATAGTCGATTTGCAAGATTTTGTCTTAAACTGGCAACACAGTTAGAAAACAAATCAATACGTATAATTATTCGTTCGTTCGTCGAAGGGTGTTGCTTGCTTTGCAAATAATTAAGATTGTGTTTTCACAGGGAGGGGTTATTATTTTGGTTGTTGCGTAAACCACCTTCTTTTATTCCAAAATTTGTAGGTAAAATAAAACATCATAGATTGACAGAACCACATTTTATTGAGTTAACTACTTATTTCTAGCAAGTAGAGAACTGATGTAATGTCTGTTGGTAACTACATGGATAAGATAATGCAAAAAAGAACACTTATTGATTATTTTTTGAAGCAGCCCTGAAAATTTGGTTGAAGTATGAATTATATCAGCTTGCTCCGCCTCCTGGTGCAAGATTGTCAAATAATTGGGCAATAATATTTGTACCTACCTACATAACTATCGTTTATTTTTAATAACTTCACCAAGAAAAGTCTTTTTTTCGGATGTCGAAATCAAGAAGACCTGAAATTTAAATACGGTTATGAAAATGAGCAAGTTAAGCCTCTACCCCACAGCCACGACTTTGAAGCGAGTGTCGTGTCGCGCGATTTGTTGCGATAGGTAGGTATTTGTTTGCAGTAAGTAGATTTTTTGCTATGACGCATACGATCTTATACACGGCTGCGATTTTATCAACGCGATAGAAGTTGGACGACGCGTTTCCACGTCCTACGATTTTACGATAATTGTTCACGGAACATTTTGTATTAAGACGCATGCGATCTTACACACAGCCGCGTCTTGCGTTTTGCGATTTTTGCGGAGTTGGACGGCCTTCGTTCGTGTAGCCGGAGACGGTGTAGTAGGTACGAGCGCGGCATCTAAAAATCACACTTACAAAAACACATCTGTGTTTAAGGAATCGCAACTTATGACACGCTTCAAAATCGCGGCTGTGGGGTAGAGGCTTTATAGAGTAAGCAATCCTGAGATTTATATATAACAAGGCGTCTTACCATAATGAAAAATTTCACTTTGCAATGTATTTTGTAGACTTTCTTCGCACAGAGAATAAGCGACGAAACTAAATATTGTTTTTCAAATCAATTTCTCGTGCGACCACTTCTTTGGATGAAGCACCCCTTGAAAGAGTTTAAGCGCACGTCTATTTCTCCTTCTTCGAGCTGAAATTAAATAAATCTTCACCCGCGTGTATGGATAGGTAGGTACCTATGTAGTTCAAGCATTTTGATCATTCAAGCAAGACTGCTATGACGCTCTTAAGGGTCCGGCGACGGATGAATTTCCCATACAAACGTAATACCAAAATAATTTGTAATTTGAGCATATTTTCACCATGGTCTGCTATTATTTGAATTAAAATAGTATTTAATTAGGTTCCCGTCACAATTTTTTTTTCAAAATACCTTTCTGAAATGAAATTAAACCTAATCGCATTTTTACATCAAAGAATGAATGTTGTCTTAGTAATTGTGTAGATAAGTATTTTGAAAAAATCTTATGGCAGGAACCTGTATAAATACTATTCTAACACAAATAATAGCAAACCATAATGAAAACATTCTCAAATTGCAAATCATTTTGGTACTACGTTTGTATGGGAAATTCATCCGTCGCCGGACCCTTAAGGGGACATAATATTATATTATTATGGTAGAAGAAGGTCAACATTAGTAGGTAAGCAGTTAATCAAAGTCGAGTAATAAAATTAATTTTCTTACTGGATCGGCCTGGTACAGTTCTCGATAGCATGAAGGTGAGACGCATTCTCTGATACATCGCGTTTTGGACAGCCCACTCATATGACTACACGCACTGCTTTGTTCACAAGCTGTCTCAAACTCTCTGAAAGTCATTTCCTGAAATCGTAGAATTTTTTGATTATTAGTTCCTCCAAACAGAGGTTGGTTTAAATGTTATTGCTAGTTAAAATGAGTAGGTAGGGTAGGTACTTACATTTTTTGGCGAATCTTTGTATTGGTATTCCTTAAAAGTAAAAGTTACTGGGCTTTGTTCTGCAGTAGCTTTGTTGACATCATAAAGATTGAAAACAGCGAGCCAACCTAGTAAATATGATAATCCAATCATTGTTTTAGGTAGAAATTTTCACTGGCTATCCCGATCAATAAAATTATTATTACACTTGCTGCATACCTACCTAGTGTAGATGAATTCGTACGACACTACTTTGACATGCGCAATAGAAACCCGGCTGGAATTATGTAAAATTGGTATTAAGTTAGCGTAGCGTTGTATGGTTTTAACCAAAAGATAAAACTATCTACATTATTCTAATGGGTTTAAAATTTTATTATAGGTAACATATTTTTATGTATCACGTTCTTAGTTGCTAGTTTTTATAGATGTAAGTTAGTCAAAAGTATCGAGTAAATATCATACGCATGGGGCTACCAGCTCCCTTTAAAATAGGTACCTATCCTTAAATGAAATATTAAATTAAAACAACATCATTACAGGTTTTTAAACATAAATTAACGCTGATTATGTAACATTAACTATTATCTCAGGTACAAATAGTATAATTATGTACCAGTGAGTTGTATAGAAGTTCAATATTATCTAACTATACATTCAACAGTTTGCAGTTAGCTAGCTCAATTATAGCTCAATTGTTTCATCAGTAAATACTAGTTCTAATTAATTATTTGACTGTAATTTTCTTTGTGAATTAGATTACATTAGATATTTCTATACATTTGGTTGCACGACTCGATCACGACCTGCCGCCTGTGCCATTTTTTTTGACTGTCAAAAGGTTTCTCGGAAGGATAAATTTTATATATATTAATAGATAATGTTGTGTGAATTCTCCAGCATTATTATTATTTTGTTAATAAAAATCATATATCTTTCAGAAAAAGTTAGCACGCATAATATAGTTTACATAAACAGTCTAGTCTAGTCGATATATTAAGGAAAAACATTTTAAAACATAGGTAGACCACGGTGGCGGCGGCCCAGCACTATACTTTTATGAGCCCAGAACTAGTCACATTGAATGTCACAATCAAAATCGCAAAAGATTAAGATTCATTACCTAGATTAAGATCCATACCCTACCTGACAGGGTACATTAATACTTACTGTATGTAATATTTTTGTTTCGCAATAAAAATACTGAATACAAAATGTCATGTCCAAAGGGATAAATTGGTAGAATTGTGTCGACCAGACGCAGAGTCAATAACCAAGAATTGAATTGAAAGGGATAAATTAAAAAAAAAAAAACGCAAAATGTCAAAACAATAGAGTGGGCCATGGGTAGAGAATTAAGTATGTTTTATTATATTCTCGCCTGATATTCGATTCCGATAATTTTAATTGCTTAGGCATTTATTCACATAAGATATTTTTGGCGTTATTGTTAGCGTATCATCAGAAAGCTATTTATAACAGCAGTTGTTTTTGTTTGATGTTCTTTAAAATCGATGAATTGATTCTAGATTTTTTTTTCCATCTATTTTATTCGTAAAAAAATCGGTTGGCATGTCACTCACAGGTGCAGTGCAACTCTAGTCTCTGTTGGGAAATCGCGAATTTCGGTCGTGCGTGTGTCATTCCAATTTTTCTGAAAAATCCTGAAAATCAAGAAATCTATTTATTCAGACATTAATTTTATTCTAGGACCACTTTTTCGATTATTCTAAAGAAATCAAAAACGTTAAACAATAATACAGTGAACATTTGTGTTTTGTGCGTAGAAATCAGAAATATCTGAGACCATTTGTTTTGAGAGTGAGGAGACAAATTCTGCAACTATAACGGGCTTCGGTGAGTATCTATAAATGTATATTCACTAATTCCTATTTGATATATTTTGCTACTGGAATAGAGGACTGTTGCATCACGTATCTGCCAACATTTCCTTTGTAGTTATTTGAACTACCAGCATGATAAATAGGCACTACCACTTACTTTCACTAAACAACTGAATTTTATTGCCAACAAGGTTTATAATGGCTTCCTGACCCTGCAGTTCTTTTATTTTAGGTAAACTTGTTGTTTTTTCTATTCTGAGGCCCTTTATGGGTTGTGCCACATAGCATATCTATTCCACATCCTGAATAGTTTGTATTAATCTCTGTCTGTAGAAATGTATGTACAGTAATCAGTTCATAGTTTGGCAACCCTCTGGACAGGTTCCAAGTCCCGTAAATTCATTAGTTTTGGTTTATGAGAGTAATACAATAGAGTGTTTGCGCACACTTGTGCACTATAATTATGTCCTGCGCACATGGCTATTGAGACTAACCACAGTAGTTGCAAAATTGGGCTAGGAGGACATCATCAGTTTTGGTTTTATATAAATTAAATTTTTTGTTGTGATTGTACCTATAGAGATGAACTTGATATCTTTAATTTACCAAAAGATTTTAGTTTTAAAATATTTCTGCATTCATAGAAATTGACTTCAAACTCTTCAAAGTTAGAATCAGAATATATTTTAACTGTAAAACTTATTTATCATTATAACAGTAGGTAATGCTCTTTGTTTTTTCACTGGGTAGCAGTGGCAGTCAGTTTCACGATAAAAATGGCATAACAAACATGTTTGGTTTACAATGACAATTCATGTTTGAGGAATTTGTTATATATTATTTATGATTAGTTTTCAGAAATATTTTTTCCCCTGTTCTGTGATTGAAACTGAATCCCCCCTTAAAGTTTGGTCCTTACTTTTTGTTACACCCTGTTTCAATAAAAGTATTCTAAAATTTTCAGACTAATGTCTGTGAGAATAAATAAACTGGAAATATTTACCACCCACAGTGACTACCTATTGGCTGGCAAATAAAAAATCTGTTCAGTTAGTGAACATACATAAGTTTCAGATTGTTTTAAGACTCTATGTAAATAACTAAACCATTAATTGAACAATTTTTTAAGGTATCTAAAAGCAGAATTTAATCTTACTCGTTGGGGGATTGGGTGTTCCAAATTTTAATACAGACCCACTACTAAAGCCAAAATTCAAAATTATATTTATTTTTACATAACTAACCTTCTTGACTTTAAGGTTACAGATGCATAATGCATGTTTATTGCCATTTGTGCTAATAGGTAAATAAAAATAAATAAAAATATTTTATTTCGAATAAAAATATCCATATTTTGTTAGTAAAACTATTATAGAAAAAACTTAAAAATTAAGGTTAGTAACAAATACCTAATCACACACACATAATACAAACATCGATATGCTATCTGATATGGTGTTCTTCCAACACAAATACTCATAGCTCCTGCTCACATCACTAGTGTAGATTCAAGATATATGCCGCAAAAGGTTTCTGCTGTGGCATATATCTTAAATAATATCCACGAATTATTCATTCGGTTTTAGGGTTCCGTACTTCAAAAGAAAAAAAAGAACCCTTGTAGGATCACTTTGGACCTTGTAGGACCCTTGTAGGATCACTTTGACCTATAGGAGCACTCAGGAATGCATGGAGGTATCAAGTTGAAATTAAGATCAAATACTCAAGTCCATAACCTCTTGGAGCTGTGATGTAAATAGAACTTCCAATCCAAGTCACGCAATTGTTACAACTGCTTATATTTTAGAAATTTCCAAGGGAATCACATGCCCACAAAACCTATAGGATACTTCCCGTAGACCTAGAATCATGAAATGTGGCGAGAAGCGAGGTCTTCTAGCAAAAATAAAGGAAAAAATCAGAAAATCGTAAATTTGTAGCAACCAAAAAATAATTTTGATTTCCCATTCACATTTGTCAAGAAGCAATGAATTTGTAGATTATTAACAAAAAAAATTTTTGTACTCTAGCCATGGACCAAAATCTGTAGGGTACTTGTATCTACTTCCTATCACCTATCTATAGTGTACAACAAAATTGCTAGGTTGTTGGGTACTTAATATGGACTCTGTTGGTACTTTTATCTCATTTTAGCAAACATTATCTAGATAAAACCATCTATACTTATAATAAAACTGTAACAGGTCCAATTCTGTACATTGAAGATATTTTGAAAATTTTTTTTGGAGGGCCCTCTATTATCGATACTGAAGCCAAAACTGTAATTTTTTTCATTCATGTCTGTCTGTCTGTCTGTCTGTCTGTCTGTCTGTCTGTCTGTCTGTCTGTTTCTTAAACGCGCATCACATCGAATTTGACTAAATCAGTAGAAAGTCGAGTAGAAAATCAGTAGACTGATGAAATAATCTGTAGTTAGAAGAAAAAAATTAGTAGATAAAGGGTAGGTAAGTTCCTATCTATGTATTTTTCCAAGACGCACCCATTAGTTAGGTTCCTACCTACTAAGGCGTCTTGGAAAAATAAGTTAGGTTCCTACCTTACATGATATACGGTGGTTTAGCTGGTCCAGTTAACTGTACTACCGAAGTTTGGTTGCAGTAAGTGGTCCAATTAAACTAACTAGACCACAGAAAAATAATTTTTACTGTGGTACACAGCCAACTACCTACCTACTAACGAAAAAAAAATTACGGTGGTCCAGTCAAATGGATCAGGAGCCCAATTCTGCAATACAATTGCTTCAGTATGACAATGGAATCGTCGCAGAATCATCACGTAGAATCCTTAGATTTATAAAACTCCAGATAGTGCGTGCGAGATAAATTGATAGTTTCAAACTTGACGCACGTCTCTCCATCTGCATTCATCATAAT
The DNA here is from genome assembly GCA_949316285.1 of Eupithecia subumbrata. Classification (NCBI taxonomy): domain Eukaryota; kingdom Metazoa; phylum Arthropoda; class Insecta; order Lepidoptera; family Geometridae; genus Eupithecia; species Eupithecia subumbrata. The sequence continues at coordinate 2,280,808 of OX438631.1, forward strand.
TTCTTTCATCTGAGGTGGAATACCCAAACGTGTCATTCTGTGTCGATATCCCTGTCATAGTGAAGCGATTAGTATAGCAGAATAGGGCCCCAGCTGAACGGAAACATCAGTAAGAAGTGAAACGAGTATGACACTTCTTAACACTGACGCTGGCCGAGTCGTAGCTAAAAGTCGTGTGGATAAAGAATGGGATTGAAGATGACAACATGCTATCCCCCGTAGACACTAAACGATTTTTTGCACGGCGGCGTTTCATAATATGAGAGACCATGGTTAAATGTGAACTTAATTAGTCGGCAGGTGAGGCAATCGCGAACGAAGTCGCGGGTACAGCTAGTTACTAAAATAATACTGAACTTTCATTTGTCTGTCACTTGTCTAGGCTAGAATAGTAGGTACATATTCTACGTCCCAGGGCATTAAAATGAGAGAATTATTACATTATTCACCAAGTTTTTTACCTGCATTAGTTCAAGTCATATTGACCCGACCGTCGTCAGTGCAAACTTAGTGCACGCGTACTAAAAGAGGCTTTTGCTGAACTGTTTTAAATCTCATGAGTAAAATATTAGAGTCTAAACTTCAATGGTTGATACACACTTTCAGTTTTCAAATGGGTTTGCGTGAGAGATTGATTCCAATTAAGATAAGAATAAGGTTTGAGATTGAATGCGCTGCTGGCTGCTACTTGTTTTAAAGGTATTTCAGCTGTGTAAGAATATTACAGTAGTTTGACGTATTTGGGATTAAAATGGATGAGAAGCAGAGGCCTATTTACAGAAACAAAGAAACGTGCTTTGTTGATTTGTGACTAAAATGTCGAAATTGTATAATCAATTTGTGAGTTAGTCACTTCACTGTTTCTGCCGTTTACCTCATTCTTGCTCTTTTTTCTCCCACACGGGAGTTCGTCCTCACCACAACCTCAACAGCCTATTTGGTCCACTGCTGACCGCAGGCTTCCCCTGATAAGCGCCTTGTTGGCTTTTATCTCATGGGGGGTAATGCCCATAATCCCCACGCTGGGCATGCGGGTTGGGGACCGCAGTTCGGTGGTAGAATTATTCTGCAGGAGGCGCTGCTGCCCTCCCTCAGTGGATATTCCTAGCTGTGTGGTACCGGCTTAGAATTTGCACCACCCCAACTCTTCCCGCGGATGTCGTTAGAATTATAACCAGATGTCGCCAATAGGGAAATTAGATTGCGCTATCGAAGTGTAAACTCAATGTTTTGCATCTTCGATCAGGGATAGTAAGGGTTGATTTCGTTTGTCCGAGACTTAGATGAATACTATTTACTTACCGGAATTTGAAGTCAGTTTATAGTTTTTTTAAACACGCCAAATTGTTGTGATTAAATTCAAACGAGAAATAAATCACAAAAACAGTAACTCTTCATTGTTAAAGAAGCCTCTGGTATGAAACGCTAGCACGGATTTCGATAAGCACCGATTTTGTCCCTGATCTTGCTTAAATTGGACATTATCAGACCGTTCTTACCGAATTTTATCGACAGCAGCATCTATGACACCGGAGACAACATTAAGTATTACTTTTCCATCCTTAACGAGATACGTGCTCGCGCTCTTGATTGCACAAAACCTAGATACTTAATCTAGACACATTAGATACTTAATCTATAAACATTATTACAGGTACGTAGTTTGTTAGCTTAAATTTTGATTAAATCCATCATGGTTATTAACACTAAAGACATTTACAACGGGATATTTACCATGATTTGAGTTTTGAGCTTTCCGATATTTCGGCGCAGTTACATGCGCCATGTCAGTTATTCCGTGATCATGGAATAACTGACCGAAATATTGGAAAACTCAAAACTCAAATCATGGTAAATATCCCGTTGTAAATGTCCTTAGTGTTAATAACCATGATGGATTTAATCAAAATTTAAGCTAACAAACTACGGTCATCGATACTAATCGATTCATCAATACTAATCGAATTTACCTTCACTATGCCAAAGAGTTTTTAGTGTAGCTACTAGCTAGCCATAGCTAACGTTGCAGAGAACAGATTTTGCAATACCAGAATGATAATAAAATCAGGTAGGTGCAGCACGCTCAATTTTCTAGAGTTTTCCATCGAAGTGTTTTCTCTATCTTTACAGCGACTTGTCGTGTGGTTTAATTTATTTATCTGATAGATAAAATTAAATTTACAATGTAAACTGTAGGTACTGTTTATAGCAATAAAAATTGTATTTAGCTGTGTTTGAAATATTAATGCGGCTATTTTCAGTGGAATAGGTAAAAAGATATAAATTAAATAAATAGAAAGTGGCAATAACTGTAACTTAAAAACAAAAACGCGGAGGACCCGCGGCGTCTCCTATTTTAAACTTATTTAATTATACATATCTACTAGGGATTGGTCCCGGGAATTCCCGTTCCCGAAATTCCCGGGAATTCCCGAATTTTTTGGCTGATTTAAGAACCGGGAAATCCAAAATCATTTCCCGGGAAATTTCGGGAATTTCGGGAAAAATATTTTTACTTTTATAGCATTACCGAAATAACGTAACTCAACATTTTTACTTCCTTTTATAGCATTTCACATTATCAGGTACCTAACCTAGCGGTATTAGGCAGGGTTGACAAGATTTGTATCATCATCATCATCATCATCATCAACCTAAATTAGTCCACTGCTGGACATAGGCCTCCCCTAATGAGCGCCATAGCGCCCATAGATTTGTATCACTTGATATAAATCAATTGTTATTTTCCCTGCAATGAAAACAGAGAGCAGTCAAAAATGTATGAGAGTGCCTAAAATTGAGCTTCCGTGTACACATGCACAATGTACCTATACCTGCTTTATTGGTTGAGGATTCAGGAAATTCTCCGAAATTAATAATGCCATAAAGTTCAAATAATGCGAGTTGTCGAAAAAAAGATGCTTAGCCAACATATTTGCGGCAAGTCATATCTGTTTTACAATTTGTATAAAGAACTAGTACTCCGGTAACGTTCTGCCCGCACCTTCGCACGCGCTATTGGAAACGTTTAAAATTTATTTTTGGAAACGTGCAAAATTTCAGCCCGATTCGTTAAGTAGTTTTGGCGTGAAGAAGGAACGGTACAAACTTTCATATTTATAATATATTTTAATATTATTAGCTGCGCCCCACGGCTTCGCCCGCGTCTAAATTTCAGTTATTTATTACACAAAAGGGGGTTTGCAATAAATAACTTTAGGGGTCGTTTTGTAAAAATAAGAAATACGTAATTCATTGTTTACTTTATAGTTTATTTATATCGAGTTTTGAGTGAATCTAACCAAGGAATAATAATATTATCCATATAAACTTAACCACCCTTTTTAACCACCTGAGATTATTTTTTGCAAATTAGATTAACCTATGTGTTGTTTCAGAACTTAAACTATCTACACACCAAATTTCAACCAATTCGGTTAACTAGTTACATAGATACGTGGTAACAAACATTCACAAAAACTCATGAATTTATAATATTAGTAGGAAGTTTGATAAACGGACTTGAACCAAACATGTAAGACAGAAATGAAAATGTTTCAATCTTGGTGTCTTTCCTTTCTGCTAGTACTTCGTGTGATTAAACGTTTGAACCTACCTTTCCTACCAACCTATAAAAACCTTAAAACTGAATAGACCAAAGCGATTATGATAGAAAAAATATGATATTAAATAATTCCGATTTTAATCAAATTAATCGTATTTTCTTTTTTAACCATGATTTTTATCAAACTAGTTAGTTATAGCTATATTACTTTTGATCCGTAATTAATTATAATTTTTTGGGTCCATGTCTATTGTCCCCTCGTTCGACAACAAGCCTTAAGGCTTTTCTTGCTATAGAGCCGTGACTGAAGCCAGCTCTACATAGTCGATTGCTGCCATCTTGTTCAGCAAATTACCTTGCTGAGCAACATGACAGCAATACTCCATGAAGCTGGACTTGAGCTTGGCAAAGAGAAAGTACCAGAGTCAAGTGCATTGCTGCAATTTATTATCCTCTTTGTGCATGTTACGGCTCTGACTTCTGAACCTGTAAAGCGCGATGATATCGCCTGCGTGGGTATTATTAGGTAAAAATACCAGATACCAGCTTCTGGTATCAGGTAGAGAATTCAAATGTATTAGAACACAACGAATCGACCGTTTCCGGCTAGCAGAAATAAATGCATAGTAGGAAGAGACCTCTGAAGTACCCCGACGACGTTGATCGCCAATTGATTAGACGAACAGTCATCAATGACGACCGACACGAATGGAAGTCATAATCGAATTTAATTTATTTTTTTAATACCGTGGGCTAACAAAGAACACTTAGTCCAATTTTATATTTGTCTCCGTTGAGCCTGGCCACCGTGGCCTAGTATTTGGATAGAAGAACATTAAATTGTTTATTATGTGGGTACGTAATAAGGTATTTTTAGATTGATGTTTTCGCTTAGAGGACTCGAAAAACAACGGGAGCTCCTCGGTGTCACTCTTACATCAACTCTGAACTTCTGTACTTTCATTGGATTAAAATGAAGAAACGAATAAAAGCTAAAACGGTGGCCACGAAGCTAAGCGTCTCATACATGTCGAGATCAGGCGATATTTCACACAAGGATAGCTCAAGTCCGGCCTCATGGAGTATCAGCAAAGCACTTTGCTGCGGAACATGACAGCAAATGAATGTGTTATGCTGAGTCAAGACTCTATAAAACGAAAAGCCTTCAGGCTTATTGTCGAACGAGGGGACAAAAGACATGGACCTAAGAATTTGAAATAATACAGCTTTAAGTAACATACCTAATACCGCATAGGTACCTAATATCAGCGAAATGCCCAAAAAGGACGTGAAGTATATTAAATTATCTTATTTCGGTAGTGGTATAGCAGTAAAAATATTTTTTCGAAATTTCCCGGGAATTCCCGGGAATTCCCGGTTCCGACTTTGAAACTTCCCGGGATTCCCGGTTCCTCGAAAAGGACCCGATTTTGGAATCCCTAATATCTACCTACTCAGGAATAAGGTAGCTGCTATGTGTGTTCTCTACAGAAATCTAAGTTTTCAAATCAAATCAAATCATTTACTTATTTCCCGAATACATTATTACAGGTACATGTCAGATTTTATGACTAGAGTGATATGATAACAAAATATGTATTCAACCCGCAAGCAGGTGTGCAAATATTAAATCACAGTGATTCAAATCGTTATAATAATAAATATTGAAAACAATCAGGGATACAATCAAAGATAAATAGTTAACAATCAGAAAATTAATTAATAATCGTGGTCAAAATATAATAAATTATTCTATTTAAAATAAATCCATTCCAAATTTCCATCTGATGAACGTAAAAAAATATCGCTCAGTGCATGTGCAGTTGTAATTATCGAAAGGTTAAACATTATTGATCGAAAGTGATTTATTTCCTTTAGCTTAGTTAGATCATGCAGGGGTCTTGGATACGTCACAAAATTCAAATTACATAAGTAAACCTAGGAAATAAAGTGCTAACTTTGATTTTTTGTTCACTTCATTTTTTTTAGGACAAGAAGCGAATAAGAAACATTTACCTTGTTGAGCTTGGCTCATCAAGCAATCATTCAATTACTCACCTATTACGAAAGTTTAGAAATTCCTACTTTGTTTAAGATTTCAGTAACAATTTCTCATGAATAGTGATAATAATGTTGTAATGATGTAAACTAATTGTTCAAACGTATGAAAGTTCCTTATTAAAAGTATAATATTAATAATAATGTTGGATAATTCACACAGCATTATCTAGCTCCAAGCTAAGCAAAGCTTGTGTTATTTTATGAAGTAGATTTTAGAAAATACATATATATTTTTCCGTTCAACGAGTAATTTTTGGCAAATCAATTTATATATTATCTATGAACCGATGATAAGACTAACTTCGGTGTCATGGGTTCAATGATACTTTTGGAGGACAAGAGAAAAAATAAATTAAATAAATAAATAATGCTGGACAATCCGGCCCCAAGCTAAGCAGAGCTTGTGTTATGGGTACTAAATGACTGATATACTTTATAAAATACATTACATTTTTCTTCAATTAAAAACAGGGCAGAAACCTTTATTCACAAAGAAAATTACAATCAAATAATAGAAATACCGAAATAAGAACTAGTATTTACAATTGAGCTAACTGCAGACTTTTGCAAATAATTACAGGTAGCTCAACTGACCCATATTAATACCATTCGGAAACGTCTCCAAGACGCTGGCTACATTGTCCCGCTGTATGGCAATGCTGATGCGCTGCGCCAGATCTCACCAGCTCCCAGGTCTCGCGTTGCTTCGACCTGATTATTTTAAAAATCCGGAGAGAGCCTCGGTACCCCAGGGACCTAGGGTCTCGACTCCAAGGGCAGGAGATTCGTAGGTTCTGCATTAACTGTTGCACTTATGTAAGAGAAACGTGGCTGGGACAACCCAGGGTTATCGATACCATGCGTCATTCATTATTGCCACTGTTGAAAGTTCGTTCCGTACAACTGCACTGGTATGTTGTTTAATTTTCCCCCAGTATTTGTTACTAATTGGTGTTTACCGCTTTATAGGGAAAACAGTGTTTTACACACGGCTTAATTTTTAGGATTCCGTACGTGAAAAGGAAAAAAGGAACCCTTAAAGGTTCACTTTGTTGTTCGTCTGTTCACCCCCTTTTCTAAGAAACCTCTGGAGGTATGAGTTAAAATTAACATCAAATACTCAAGTCCATAACCTCTCGACGCTGCAGCGCTATGATATTAATAAGACGTCAACGCAATCAAAGTTACCGCCGATTATGTCGGAATCTTTTGAATATTCCAAGGGAATCACTTGCACTCGAAACCTATAGGGTACTTCCCGTAGACCTAAAATCACGAAATTTGGCAAGAAACAAGGTCTACAATTATACGGAACCCTTGGTGCGCGAGTCTGACTCGCACATGTCGTTTTATTAATGCAGTGCTTTGTCCTGAGAGTTCATAAAATGTACTCAGAATAGGTATTTATTTAAAACTGTAAATTACATTTCTTAGACTTACCTAATATAGCACAAATTGTTATAAGATGGTGAATAAAGAAATCTGAAAATCTGAAATCTGAATCCTTTGGCAGTCTCTTCCCCATGTAGTGTCTGCAAATAGTACAGCGATTTTTTTATAATTAATAAACCCTCGAAAGTTCTGACCAACGTAGTGTTGAAAGGCAAACATAATAAAGGACGCCCTGCGGTCAGGTGGGATGATGAAATACACTAGCCCAACTCGATTTAGAATGTTTCTAAACAAACCGCTTAAACTTAACCTAAAATTTATTCTGTTGCCGCGTCTTTTTATACGCAATTTACATTACTTGTCGATTTGAGATGCTTCCTTCAATAAATATGGCTTACAATTATATCAGGAACTCGACTGCAAGCGAGTTTTCGTTATTTGTATCGTGGTTGTTTATAAACATTCTACATCGAGTTTGGATATACAGATTGATTAAGTACCTAATGCGTTCCAACTCTACCTACTATTTTAAATTTTCCTCATGACGTTAATTGTGGTACATCCAGTTCACATTTAGTGCAAACGTACTAAAAGATACACAGTTTCAATGTTTGGTATTGCATCGATGTAACCAGCTCTATGGAACGCTTCAACGCACATTGAAGTTACGTAATTATACTTATTACTAGCTTCTGCCCGCGGCTTCGCACGCGTATTTCAGGTATAATAAGTAGTTAATACAATATATCACATATAGATATTTTTTATCAAACATAGAAAAAACCCAGAGCACCAGGTTGCTCTAAGCGTACGCCAAATTTCATTTTGATCTGAAGCTACTCAAGTTTTGGAGTACCTAGGTAACAAAAAATCAGATTTCACATACTTTCGGCTTTTATTAGCAAGATAAATTGAATCTAAGAATAAATATCTAATAATTTAAAATGGGTGTTGCAATCACAAAAGTAAAATGTGTTTAAGTAGATCTTCTGGTACCTATCAGGCATAATCCAAACAAGTTTCACACATAATCCAACGGTTTCGGCAGAATATCAGCGCCTTTCTACTCCTGAGTGGTAAGGCGTTTATGCTGAGCCGAGACCTTTTTGCTGCTGTAAAACACAGTACAGTCTCTCATTTTTTTGTGTAGTTATTTTTTCTATATTTACTTAATATAAGTTAACGAGTTAACTATGTAATATTTTTATGTCAGTTTTGTACAATGTAAGTAGCAAATAGATTCAGAAGCCATTTTGACAAGAAGTTGAAATAGGAAATAAATGATTGTCTATGTCTATGCTAAGTTCTGTTTACTATGGACGTTATTATAATCTGCTTTGGGACTAAAGTCCAGATATCATTATTCTAGTCCAGTAATCCAACGAATCAAAATATACCGTAAAAAACCTGCACTGGAATGTACCCATTCCAGTGCCGATTCACATTATTCCAGTAGCATTCCAGCGCTGGATTCGATCGCTGGGCTCGAAGGACGGTTCGCATCATTCCAGTAGTATTCCAGGCTGGTATACTATGATGTGAACCAGCCTTAAAGCTACACAAGTCGTCCGGGCGAACTCATCAGTGGGCGTGGCCTTAATGTATGATAACTCACTTAACATATTAAACATTCCCGCGCGCTAGGATGAAATGCACAACGATTTATTCGTAAAATGGCCGCGTAAAAAAATGGGAACAGACTTAGCACAAGGGTTATTATTATTATAGAAAAACTATTGAGAGTATCTTTTCAAAATAAATTTACTCCAACTTTTGAATAACTAAACCATGTCGGTTCGGCCTTTATTTTGAGTTTCCTTTATCCGTATATTAGATATTTATTTTAGCCCATAGTTGGACTTAAATCAGTGTTGAAATACGAAATTTTCGAAGCTTGTATTTTTCAAATGTGTACTTTGTTACGGTTTTGAGTGTATAGAAAGATAGATAATGACGAGATACATTGATATTATGCTTAGTTTGGGATGGTTAACCTAAACATTAACCCTGAGCGCTATGTACAACAATTCATCCCGGTACCTAGAGTTGCCAGATGTCCGGTTTTCGACCGGACAGTCCAGTTTTCTATAAGCTTGTCCGGTCTAGAAAATCTTGGTAAACCGGACAAAGCATTGTCCGTTTGAAAATAACAGACAAACATTTCGGAATGAAAGTCCATATGGCATTGAGAAAAGGCTATCTTTCAGATAATCAATCAAATGAATTTACTGAAAACGCTCTAAATGATTACCAAAGAGCACTAGTTTATAATAGAGAAGTGGAAACTTTGAAAATAACAATTATAATTATAAGGCTTTTAGTTGTTTAGATCTTGAAAGCGGAAGATTGCCTACGCTGGATCAATTGATTGAGTTATGGTCCTTATCTCCTTGGAAGCAGCAATCTCCCCCTGAAAACATTTATGAAGAACTGGCTGCACTTCAAAGTGTTTTCTCTTCACTTGAAGGAAACTCTCTTAACATGTGGTGCAGATTTTTTAACAATGAAGCAGCCCCAAATTTATTGAAAATCGTGCAGTAAGATTGTAGTATTCCCATAACAAATGCTTTTGTGGAAAAAATCTTTAGCGTCATGGGAAATGTATGGACAGACGAAAGAAATCGTCTCACCGTAAACACTGTAAAAAGTGAATTGTGCATTTTCTTTAATATACCTAACTGCTAGTTGCACTGAATTCAAAGATACCATCTCAGGCAATAAAACCTTATTAAAAGCAGTGACATCGAGTACTAAATATATGAAACAGTAGATACCTCTAAATATCGAAAAAATATTATTTTGGTAGTTTTTAGGTTGGTTTTCAGTAAATTTATCTGTTAGTTAATAAAAAAATTAAAATTGTCCGGATTTTTTTTTCAACACATCTGGCAACCCTACCGGTACCACGTGAGCAAAGCCGCTGGCTTAGCTAGTTTCAATATAGTACAACAGCCTTACTGCGGCGAACTCAGTGCATTCAGTACAGCTGCACTGAACCTTGTACGGCTTTGTCGGTTCAAAACAACTGGTTTTGAAATTATGTACTCTACCTACATACTATCTTACCTACCTTGCAGGGAAGGAACATTACAAAATGTGAGGCAATTATGTACAGTTTTGAAATAAGGGGGATTGTCTGTACCTACTTATCACCTCGGCATTATGATGCTGAGGCATTTTTTAATTTAGTTTACTTGATAATATCTGCCAATAACAACTCACTCGCAGTGCCCTCAGTTATTCCGTGATCATGGCGCATGAAACTGTGCCGAAATATTGGAAAGCTCAAAACTCAAATCATGGTAAATATCCCGTTGTAAATGACTTTAGTGTTAATAACCATGATGGATTTAAGAGTTAAATTGATCCATAATAATATTATAAATTCGAAAGTAACTCTGTCTGTTAGCTTTTCACGCCTAAACGGCTGAACGGATCTTAATGAAATTTGGCAGGGCAGGTAAATGGTATTCCAGAGACGGACATAGGCTACCAAAACAGCGCGTGCGAAGCCGCGGGCAGCAGCGAGTCACACTATCACACTAATATGATGAATGACGCAGGAGGTTGCGGGTTCGATTCCCGCCTCTGAACAAATTTGTGTACGATCTGCAGAAATTTGTTCCGTTGGTATTTGGTTCTATGTATAATAGAAAATATCTATCTATGTAGTGTATTGTATTAAGTATATCAGTTATCTAGTACCCATAACACAAGCTCTGCTTAGCTTGGGGCTAGATAATGCTGTGTGAATGTGTGTGTGTGTGTGATGTGTCCAGCATTTTTTTTAATATTATAAATGCGGAAATTTAGATGGATGGATGGATGGATGGATGGATGGATGGATGGATGGATGTTTGTTACCTGTTCACGCCAAAACTACAGAACGAATCGTGCTGAAACTTTTCATACTCTTAATTCTAATCCTGGAATCAAACATAGGCTTACTTTTTATCCCATAAATCAGTTACCATAGGATAGAAATCACCTTTAGACATTTCCATAGAAAGAACGCGTGCGAAGCCGCGGGCAGTAACTAGTATGTTATATTTCAGTCACTTTAAAACATACAACATAACTTACCTGGAACTTTAAACCAAAACCAGAGTGGACACTCCAAAGTTTTGTTTAAGTGTTGATTACACTACTTGAGTCAGTTATTTATTATATTGTATCAAAATTGGCCCAATTTTAGAAGAATCATTGAGTACATGAGCATTCGAGTGCCAATTTTATCGGCGAAGCAATTGATACGAGTTGCTAAGTATTACTTTATAGCAATCGGTATTAATATCTATAGGGCTTGCAACTACTCAACGCGGTATTAAGGCTTGGTAGGCCAGCAGAGGCCGCATTTTTGTGATTTTTAAAATCATCTGAGACTTGGAAAGTATTTTTAAAATTCTGAAAAAAAAAAGATATATATTACTTAAGGATCTAGTCTAGTCAAAGTTTTTGACTAGACTAGATCCTTTTTGTAACGTTTTTTAATACCTACTATGACTAGCAAACTACAGATAACACACTTTTTTTTTATACTCAACTTCAATTCACTCAACTCAACAACAGCACTTAATATTTCTAAACAAATTCGCAGAGTATGACTTGGTAAAATGATTTTCCTAATCACCATGTATAAATACCTAACTACAAAAAACACGAGCGCGGCGGCGGCGGCTTGGCAGGCGCGCGTTTTCCCTTACGCCTACTGCTGCAGGACTACCTGGCCTTAATGTAAAGGTTAACGTCACTAGCCAGACAATTGAAATTATCATGCATAGCGTGACCCGTCTGCACTTCAGTAGTGAAAAAAATTAAATTCACAGGTGCTATTTATGCCTCAATAACACATGCAATTTATTTTTAGATTAACGTCTTTATTCAGAAACAAAATTACAATCAAATAATAGAAATAAATTAGAACTAGTATTTACAATTGAAACAATTGAGCTAACTGTTCTGCAGACTGTTGCAAACAATATAATTGACATGTGAAAATTAGTTTGTTAACGTAGTTCAAAGATAAAGATTATTTATTTTCGAAAATGTGTACAAAAAGATCTTAAAAAATAATGCGGAAACAACAGTTTGTCTCTTGCTTGGAGCAGTTGGAGCTAGTGATGCTGAATGGATTGTCCACCATTAATATTATTATTGGAGTAGAGTTCGACCCGAAGGGAAATTTAAACTGAAAAACATAATTCGAATAAACTTTCAGAAATTAATTCCAAACAGTACATTAATATGTAACTTATAATTAACTAGGACATTGATTGAAGATTCCAGTAATTCTTTCATTTCATAAAACCATTTCTCCATGAGCCACATACGGAGTTTTGTATTAAATCTGTTAAATGGCACATCCTTTATATTTCTAGGAATTGTATTTACTTCCAAAAGAGTCAATTTTAGTGTATGTACTTATTAAATGTCGTATGAAAGTTACTCGAAATCTACACCAATCGTTAACCAATTTCGTTGATTCTTGACCTTTTTAACCCCCGACGCAAAAAGAGAGGGGTGTTATAAGTTTAACGTCTGTATCTGTCTATATCTGTACTCTGTGTATATCTGTCTGTGGTATGGTATCGTAGCTCCCAAACGGATGAACCGATTTTCGTTTAGTTTGTTTTTGTGTCATAGATAATTATATCCCGAGTATTCTTAGCCATGTTTCATGAAAATCTGTCTGGGGGGGTTTTTAAAATTTTTAATTTTGTTCTTGTTTACCAATAGATAATGAACACGAGATCTATCAAAAATTTAGTCCCGAGGTACAAAGCCCAGGTTACTATTAGTCCTGTAAAAGTAAACAAAAAACGTTGAAAACTTTTAAATATTCAGGAATTGACAAACGGCCTTTAATATTTCTTTTATCAAAAAAAATTATTGATTACTTGCCACTAAGGTCGCATTCTAACATCGCAGGGCGAACCTGGATGAGATTGGCGCAGGACCACATTGTGGAGTGGCACAAAAGTTTGGCGGCCTATACCCAGCTGTGGGTGAAGTCGGTCGGGTTGCGGATGATGATGATGAAGGTCGCAAAAAGCTCGCCAGATGGTTAGCGGTATCCACAGCCTACCAACACCTGTAATATCCAGCCAGAGTGCCAGAAACATTACACTTGCTTTGCCGACCCCTTAAATATTTTAGAACACCCTTTTTGAAGCACCCCACTGTAGCCATAAGGGGAAACCTCAGCAGGGTGACCATACCACTCTTCGCGGGAAGAAATGGGAATAGGGTAGTGTCCTGGGTAAAAAATATATTATTTTCATGAGTCCATCAGTTAGATTATCAGAAGATATAGATTATCAGAAGATATTGGACACGTATTGTTTCTTTCGTCAATCAATCAAAAAATTGCAAAAATAAAGTGCTTCAGAGTCAGGGATAGGGCCTTGTAAAAAGTAAATACCCTAATTACCTACCTCAATTAGATGACAAGAATCTTTCGCGGAAGATGCCTTAGAACTCGTATTTACCACCCGTCCTTTTTTTAGGTTGACGGAAATAAATGCTTATTATTATTAAAGGCCATTAAATTTCAAAGCCCGATCTTTTTAGTCTGATTAAATATTTTTGACATTAAGAAAGCAGTATCTTATTTCTTTCACAAATACATTATTTAAATCCCCTCTGCATAACGAGATTTCCGTTAACAATACTCGTTATGATTCTAACGTGTGACGTATTTACTTGAAAAGTATTTTGTATCAGACATTGCATTTGTGGCAAAATGCATGACAAAATGTAGTGCGTACGATAAGCTATTGTAATGCGTATAGGTCAGTGACCGGTGGGCTGGACTTGAATGCTAACCTGGCTGGTTTTAAACAAAGACTTGTTTTGATCGGTCCATCAACTGGGTGTTTGTGTTTGAGATCTTCTCCTATAACATTTCGTATTTCCGGTTGTGGGGTTTCAGTGAGATACTTACCGTCTGTACTCCTAAATGATACTCTTTGCCTTTACTCTGTGTAAACTTATGGTTACGTTCACCCAGCAGTCCGTTTTACATGCCCGTTTTATCGTATACGTTTTTATTCGGCGATGGCGGATGTAGTTGTGTGAGCGAGTTCACACACATGACAGTATTCCGTTCCAATCCAATAATGTATGTGAACACGCTCATACGACTATCCGCCATCGCCGAATAAAAACTTATACGATAAAACGGGCAAAACGGACTGCTGTGTGAACTTACACTTAGATTTAATGTTGTGGATGTGAAGCACCCACCTAGTCATAGGTCATTGCTTTTTGGTAGAACAAAGTGGAAAATCAATTATTTCACCAACGATTTATTAATTCGACAAGAGGATTAACAAAAAAATTACTTTACACTAATTTTAAAATACAATTGCCTCATTTTTTTCTAAAAATATAGCCAGTGTCACTTGGGATGATACGGGATTCTAACGATACACCAATACACCAATCTGTTTAGTCATCTAAAAAATATGCTGAAAAAAAACTCGTACATTCAAGAACGCATAAAACATTATGATTTTTTTCTTTTTTTGGGCAGTTGTGTAAAGAGGGGGGTTATTTTTCAATTCAATTCATTAAATTTATTCGCAGACAACAATGGTCCAGACAAAATAACAGAAAAATAAATTTTACAAAGTATGGATAGTATTATACTTATCTAAATCTAAATTATAACTAGTTTCGTTAATGAATTGATTTGAAAGAAAAATAAACTTATAGGTGACGAATGGTGTATATTTTTGTATCATAACTAGCAAATTTGTATCACTTATTATTTCGTCATCTAGACACGCCAGGGTTTTTACTCGTACCCACATAGTGAAAATTAAATTAAACCACATTCTGAGTTGCGTTTGATGATTCAGCCGTAACAGTCTAAATGCATATACGGTTCATTTGGCTCTTCACACCACGAATATTTAAACGACTCATATTGATTTATTTATTTTGAATTTTATTATTATGATTTTAGTGATAATTTTAATAGTGATTTTAATTTTAGCATCGATTTTTATTTTATATTTTATTTTGATTAATTTGGAATTTTATTATGATTTAAGTGATAATTTTAATTGTGATTTTAATTTTTAATTTTAGCATCGATTTTTATTTTATATTTTATTTTGATCATGACTCGAATATGGTCACTCTAACTTATTTTTGTATTATATATAATTTATTGTTGTCTGAAATAAACGAATTGAATTGAATTGAATATTGTTCCTGAGATACAATATAATAGCGACTCAAGTGTATAATAATTACCATTCTATAAATAAATTATCTATGAAAGGAAAGGTCGACACGACCCGTCATGATGTATTCAAACTCACGCCTTTGATATCGCTATCATCTGTTTGAAGCGCTGACGGAATGGTTAATGAGTCGTGCAATGAATACCTGTTTTTTTGTAGGAATAGCTATAGTCTAGACCTAGGTCTGGACCTAGAGCCTGACACAAGTCATGAATGACTCTAGGTCTAGACGCGAGACTTTTTAAAAGTAAATCAAAAAAATCCGATTAATTTGATTTCTACATCAGATTTTTTTATAATTATTTTTTATGAAAATCGCTTTGATGTTTTAAAGTTTTTATGGGTGGGTACGAAAGGTATTTTCAAAGGTTAAAGTACTAGCAGAAAGAGACACAAAGAATAAAACCTTATTATTTCTGTCTTACATGTTCAGTTGAATTTTTTTTTGCATTTTCGATAACTATATCCTTTTATTCTTTATTTGAATTATAAAACAACTATGACTTGCCGCATACACATAAGTATAACATCAGTTTTTCAGAAATTTAGCAGTTTATTAAACTTTATGGAATTAATGTATGAAGGAAACTACGAAAATTCGTAAAAAATATTAATTTCAGAGGATTCCCTGGATCCTCAACCAGGGTAGCAGGGATAGGTACATAGCGCGTGTGTGCACCCTTATACATTTGACTGATTTGTGTTTTTATTGCAGTGAAAAAAAAATATTTAAATCACATGATTTTTATAAAAAAACATTTGATTTAAATGATCTCAACGCTTTGACTTAGAGTCATTCATGTCATGACTCGTGCTTGGCTTGACCGTTTAGTTAGGCCATTGACCATTCTTAAAATGCCTCATTTTAGATTGATCAGTTGTGCCTGTGATCATGATCACTTTTCATATAATAGGTATATATTTTTTGTATGACTAGTAGGTAGGTAGAGCGATGGTGTTTATCAAATTCACGGAAAAACCGTGATAACAGTTCTGATAACCAGCTAAACTAAAAACTTTCTGGAACTGTTGCCAAAATAAGATAAAACTGTCGCATAACTATTGCAAGTAAAATCAAACCACGTCTTATGTATGATTCTGCCATTAGCTCACTATGCCATTGAGGTAGTCCGTCAATCATCAAAGTGTGTACATAATTAAGAATGATGATTATTTAAAAAAATTACTCGATAAAAGTATCATCCAAAGAGTCATCACGATACGTATCAACAATTTATATTAGGTCCTTACATATGAAATTGGCGTTTTTCGTACTGGCCACTTTAATCACAAATTTCTCCTCTTTGGTAAGGAATTCCAAATTCAAATTTGTACAGCTATAGACTCGTGTATTTGTGCTTCGATGATCGTCATTCATTTGTTTTTTTTCTTCTGTTTTTTTCTGTTTGCGTCACTCATTTTACAAAATGGAAAACTTAAAATATCGCATTATTTACGAGTACGAGTTCCGCCGTGGCACTAGTGCTGCGGAAACAACTCGAAGGGTGAATGATGTGTATGGCGGTCGTGTTGCAAAAGAAAACACAGTTCGTTTTTGGTTCCAACGTTTTCGTTCTGGAAATTTCGACTTGCAGAACAAGCCCCGTGGACGGCCTGAGACTCAAGTTGATAATGAAGAGTTGAAGGCTATTGTGGAAGCGGATCCATCGCAAACCACGTCCGAGTTAGCTGCAGGCTGCGGTGTTAGTGATAAAACTGTTTTAATTCACTTGAAGCAAATTGGGAAGATTAAAAAGCTTGAAAGGTGGGTACCTCACGAATTGACTGAAAAGCAAACCGGCAAACGCGCGTCGACTGCTGCGTTACATTACTAAACCGGCACAATAATGAAGGTATTTTAAACCGAATCATTACCTGTGATGAAAAATGGGTTCTTTACGATAATCGGAAGCGCTCAGCGCAATGGTTGGATCCTGGCCAGCCAGCCAAATCCTGCCCCAAGCGAAAATTAACCCCAAAAAAGTTACTTGTAAGCGTTTGGTGGACTAGTGCCGGTATTGTTCATTACAGTTTTCTCAAATCTGGCCAGACTATTACGGCTGATGTCTATTGTCAGCAATTGCAAACCATGATGGAAAAGCTAGCGGCTAAACAACCTAGGCTGGTCAATCGCTCCACGCCACTGCTGCTTCACGACAACGCTAGACCACACACTGCGCAACAGACGGCTACTAAATTAGAAGAGCTTCAATTGGAAAGTCTAAGACATCCTCCGTACTCCCCGGACCTTGCTCCAACAGATTACCATTTTTTTCGAAATTTGGATAACTTCTTGCAAGGGAAAAAATTCAACTCCGATGGGGCAGTCCAAATCGCCTTCAAAGATTTTATTGATTCCCGTCCGACTGGTTTTTTTAGTAAAGGGATCAATGAACTACCTATAAGATGGCAAAAGTGCATAGAAAATAATGGTTCATACTTTGATTAATTAAATATATTATATTAAAAAATATTCGACTTTTTGTTCCTCCCATACAAAACGCCAATTTCATATGTAAGGACCTAATATTATTGTCGAATTATAAACTTCCAACGTGTTGAATTTCAAAAATCGCTTAAACCGTTTACATATCCACAATTAAAGAGACAATGTTCTAAATAACGAACAAAGAAAATGTCTTGACGAATAAATAGATACACGCTTTACTTAACATACATTTGAATAACTTATGTATGGGCGGCAGTCAGTCGGGTGCGTCAACTCGCACGTGTTGAACGTGCCATAGATAAATTTCATTCTTTTTATTTTAAATTTACGTTTCGGTTCACGCGCGAAGACTGACGATTCATTCTACCGATATTTCCAGACTTGGCTTTATAACAGATATTAGAATTGTTATTTCTGTGATTATAAATTGTTATAAGTAGTGGAGTGTCGTGTACAGTGAAAACTTGCCAATATTGTTTGTTATTTTGGTATCGAAATTTTGCCAAAAATTTTAACGGATCAGGATTGTTTGGATGATGCTGTGTGAGTGGAATTTTTGTTTAAACTTGCTGTTAGATTATGTTTATTTCTCTCTGTTCATGTGTTTATTTTTCGTTTGGGGAAAATTTCAGTATTTTCAATGAAAACTATAGCAAATTGATTCGTTTCAAATTTCGACATGCAACTAACAAATACTTGCTGAAAAGTAAACGAGGTGATGAAATAGTTTTAAGTCTCTTTAGAAAGTGCTGAATTCATACTTTTCGTTTCTCATTTCATAGGCATGCGTGACATGAAAATTATATTAAAAAGCTAGTAATTTGGCTTTGAAATTGAAATATTATACTTTCTTAGTATGTTAGTCGAGTTGACCTCCTATCTGTATTTATAGTGAATGACCTTTCATGGCCTAAGACAAAGTTTATCTTGTTATGAAGCGTGGCAAATAATAAGGCAGGCTAATACTAATTAGAAATATTATTATGTATTTAATAACATAAAATATCAATCAAACCGTATTTCTACTTTATCTAGATAGAGTCCTAAAGATAATTTTCAAGATATATTGGGCGGTTCTTCGTTAGCCGACTTCGACACTGACATCAATAGACGCATAATTCTATGAAATTGTTATATATTTATGTATAGAATTTTGCGACTACTCATGTCGGTGCTCGCAAATAATAAATTAATAATTAAGTAAGCCATTAATTATCATAGAATAAATTATAGCTAGGTACATTACAAAATTAAATATATATTACTAAATATTATTATAGAAATAGTTATTGAACATTGTAATAAGTAGACACTTTCATTATTCCATGATCTCTGTCCGAGTAAAGGCCTACTCCAGACAGTGCCATTTTTTTTGTCTGTCGCCAAAGTTTGCTAGTCTTGAAAAATACAAAAAAATACTATATTAGATACTATAGTATAGGTAGGTAGGTAAAAATACTATAGTAGATACTATAGAATTACTAAAGGATGTCGGTGTCGGGTCGACTCGTGAAGAACCGCAACATAGAGTTTGCAAAGTTTAAAATTCCAAGCACTTTTAAACAATCTCGTACTTACTTACCCTATTAGAATGATACTAGTATACCGTGGTGGATGGCTATAACTTCATGATGCTTACCTTAGCTTAGCAGGGGCAAAATCTGGCTGCAATTTCATATTTCATTTATGCATCCATAATAAGAAATAATAAGAAATAAGAAATCTTTATTTGTAGCTAATTGTAAGGTTTCAATTTAGACTTATATAAACTGAAGATAAGACTTAAAAGCTACAAAATGGCGTCCGACTCAGCATTTGTTGAGACAACTAGCTGGGGGGCACAGTTATCTCAACGCTGATCTTCCGTCGGAACCAAATGACGAGTCACGTACACTAACACAAAATTATTTAAGACAGAATTGTCCAGCAAATTACAAATTCTTAATAACTACGTAAGTATTGTATTATGGTATATCTATGATAGCTTATCTATTACAAACATACAAAATTACATAATCTAAGGTAGGTAAGTACATGAATATTTCACTATTCTAACACTCTTAGTTGGTAGATCTTATAATTGTGTAGAAATGTACCCGGTCAAAGGGTAGCAACTTGAGAAGAATGGGTACTAAAGTTAACATTCAATTATTTACTGTCACATAAATAAGGATTATCATTTAAAATTCAGTAAGTGTTGACGACCGCCGTGGCGCAGCGGGCGAAGGTAGTGTATTGTATTTAGTATATCAGTTATCTAGTACCCATAATACAAGCTCTGCTTAGCTTGGGGCTAGATAATGCTGTGTGAATTGTCCAGCATTATTTATTTATTTAGTGTATAATAACATTTTTTAAGTAGCATACTCTTTAGTAGTCTTTTAAAATTAATGTCGGATAATCTTTTAAATCGTCAGCTATCTTATTGTAAATTTTTGCCGCCATTTTATTTGAGCCTGAAGGTTTTTGAAGGAGAAGGAAGGAATTGAATCAAGGAATTGAAGGTACAGACAGCGTCAGAATTAAGTAGTCCTCGTGCATAAGACATGCAGGCTTAAATCAAAACCTGTTAATCGTCGGAGTTTTAAAAGTCAAAAATAAATTATATTTTTATTTAGGTGACATAAAAACAGAACGAATAGATTACAAAAAAACAAAAATCGGATTCTAACCTGCATAGTGTTATGCAGGGGGGTTACTTAATTCTGACGCTGTCTGTACATAGTGATAAACCGATATAAGCTCCGTCTCTCAACCAAATCATGTATCAGACACTACATTATCTCG
This sequence comes from Eupithecia subumbrata, assembly GCA_949316285.1. NCBI lineage: Eukaryota > Metazoa > Arthropoda > Insecta > Lepidoptera > Geometridae > Eupithecia > Eupithecia subumbrata. The sequence goes on from OX438631.1 coordinate 2,301,314, forward strand.
TCAAGTAAGGGTCCTTTACTGATTCTCTATAACAAAACAAATTATATCCCAAAAAAATTCTTAAACCCGCTACCCGTATATTCCTGTATTATGTGTATTATATGAGCACTACCAACTAGTAAGTGACTTGTATCTTTTGGAAGTACCCAATAAGGTTGCCTGTTAGAAATTGCTTTACGCAATAAGGCCGCCTATTGTACGTTTTTATTTTATTTATATATAAGTTATTTTATTCATTTCGTGCAATAAAGTGTTCATTCATTCATTCATTTCTTCTCTCAGTACGGGAATGCGCTAACCAATTACGCCACGAGGTTAAGTGACGTAGGAGTTGAAAAACTTTGGGAATTCCTTCGGACTCTAGCGCCGATTCTTATAAATTACCTAAAATAGATCTAAAGGCCTAAGTAACAAGGTCTGTAATGCTTACTTCGCAGTTATTGCGATTGCGAGGCGAGCCGCTTCGATCACCCTATCAGGTGTTCTTGTTCTTACCAGTTATACCGTTTCCTCCTTGACCGGTTTCTAGCACATCTGGAGTCCTACTTTGAACGTACACAACACACTATACTCTACCTATATCTGTGTCTATACCTACATACGTAATAATGGTATTTAGCAATAGAGTGGTTTAGATCAGCAGGATTTTAACCCTAGAAAGATAAACTACGCCTCAGAGGCGCACGCGCAAAAAATATTTAGATATATCTTTTTATCCGACGCGTATAATAAGTTGTTCTTCTCAACCAACTCAGTAGTCGGTGTACTCTATCGTGAGATAACTGTTTCAATGCGGTAAATACCATACTTTGGCAGTTACAAAGAGTTGATGCGCTCGAGCGACACGTATGGTTATCTTTTGTCTAACTTTGAGCTTCCTTAGCAAATAAGATTAACTGGTATATAACTTATTTCTAATTTTTTTTATTTTGATACTATGAAATAATATTTACTAAGTTATCATGAATAGTAGTAAAATTTGATGATAATTTACGAAATTTGATCCCATAAAGAGAAGACAGTTGATTATTATTATTTTTGTCTAGAGGTCTACTCAATTGGCTTCAAACTACTCAAAATAAACAAAATTAACTATAATTGATATTTTATTTAAAACTATTCTTGTTCTTTGCAATGACGAAGAAAATTGATATACCTACAAATTACTTATTCAATAAAATAATCGCATTTAAAAATCGTGCGCCTCTCAAGCGTATGGTTATCTTTCTAGGGTTAACGTTATAAGTTTGCCCTAGACAAATTGCTGTTCGTCTAGAGGACAGCGATTTGTCTAGAGCCGACTAGACAAAAATGATACCTATCGAAAATGATGGAATGCGTACGAAATTGCAAATACATTCCTTCTACTAACCCGACCCAAATCAGCGACACCACCTTTTTTATCTTATTAATATGTTTAACGAAGGAATTTTCAAATATCGATTTTGCAGTTTGTGGTACCTACCTTTTATGAGCTTATTTTTAATACCTCTGTAAAAGTTTTATTTTGTATAGTGTAGGCAGAGATGCAAAGTTGCTCTTTTTGCTCACCATCGTAACCAAAAAGACTGTTGATTTGTGTCGTCTTAGCGCCTTAATGATTTACGCTTTGTAAAACATTATTCTCTATTCTAGCCTAGACAAAACCTTGTTCATGGTGGTCAATGGTCATGCTACTGGGCCGCGATCACGGTGTGGTAAGGCACGGCATTACGGCTCAAACGTTAGCAGTTGAAAAGTAGGGTGCGCGTTCACAGGCCGGCATCGGACAATCCGCGCTAACCCCAGCAATGGATTGATATAAAAAATCCGTACCGCACGGAGCGGACTGTCGGCAATGCCGGCGAGGAATCTTGAAGGTAACTTTTCCGTTTAATGCGAATGATGAAGTCATTCGGATTGCCGATCAGTGGACGCACTTGTCAGTGGATTGTCCGATGTCGGCCTGTGAACGCGCACCCTAACGTTTCAACTGCTAATTTTTGAGCCGTAATGCCGTGCCTTACCACACCGTAATCGCCCTCCTGGTACTGACAAGGTAGCTCATAGACATAGAGGTATAAAAACTATGTTCGCCGTTGTTGTACAACATTGTTATGTTAACCCTCGATAATGTTGCAAGGTTCAACTGCATTCCTTTATACTGATTACTTGCCCTTTGATATGGAAATTTATTACTTAGTAGCTGCTCCTCCGGCTTCGCACCCGCTTTTAAGGCTGGGTAGGCCAGCAGTGGCCGCATTTTTGTGATTTTTGAAACCATCTGAGACTTAGAAAATAGTGTTTAAATTTCTGAAAAAAAGATATATATTACCTACTAGCTGTACCCGCGACTTCGTTCGCGATTGACATACCTGCCGATTAATTAAGTTCACATTTAACCATAGTTTCTCTCATGTTATGAAACGCCGTGCAAAAAAACTCCGATACCCAGAATTGGACCTGTTACACTTCTAACATAAGTATCTTTATTTAGGTACCTAGTTAAATTGTGTACCAATCGTGTAGAGTCTACGGGGGATAGTATGTTGTCATCTTCAATCCCATTCTTTACCCACACGACTTTTAGCTACGACTCGGCCAGCGTCAGTGTTAAGAAGTGTCATACTCGTTTCACTTCTTACTCATGGTTCCGTTCAGCTGTGGCCCTATTCTGCTAAACTAATCGCTCCACTATGACAGGGGTATCGTCAAAGAATGACACGTTTTGGTATTCTACCTTAGATGAAAGAAATTATGATTAATGCAGATGGAGAGACGCGCGTCAAAGTGTCAAGTTTGAAACTATTAATTTATCTCGCACGCACTATCTGGAGTTTTATTAATCTAAGGATTCTATGTGATGATTCTGCGACGATTCCATTGTCATAGTGAAGCCATTTTATTACAGAATTGGGCTCCTGATCCATTTGACTGGACCACCGAAATTTTTTTTTTGTTAGTAGGAAGGCTCAGTTGGTTGTTTACCACAGAAAAAATATTTTTCTGTGGTCTAGTTAGTTTAATTGGACCACTTACTCCAACCAAACTTTGGTGGTACAGTTAACTGTACCAGCTTAACCACCAAATATCATGTCCATGAATATCGCATGGACCATTTGCACATTTTACCTACTTTGCCTGAAATAGGCATTGACAGAAGCCATTATTCACAAAGAAAATTATAATATAATTAGTATTTACAATTGAAACAATTGAGCTAACTGCAGACTGTTGCAAACAATCTACAGGTAGCTCAACTGATCCATATCAATACCGTCGGAAGCGTCCCCAAGACGCTGGCTGCATTGGCATTGACGCACTCATTAGTTAGGTTCCTATCTACTTAGGTAGGAACTTTACTAATGGGTGCGTCTTGGAAAAATATATAGATAGGAACTTACCTACCCTTTATCTACCGATATTTTTCTTCAATCTACAGATTATTTTTTCAATCTTCTAATTTTCTACTTGACTGTCTACTGATTTAGTCAAATTCGATCTTGCAACACTGTTTCTAACAAAAAGAATGCATGAAATAGGACGACGCCAAATAAGAAAACATTTTGACTTTTATCCCCTCTCCCAAGAGAACCGTGCCTACTGATATCCCAGATAAAATGCATCCTATGTTCCCTCGTAGTATGAGCTCAAATCATGCCAAGTTTAATTTGAATTCATTCAGTAGCATATTTTTACTTTCATCACAAGGGAACAGCACTGATTCCGGGATAAATAGTAATCATCAGCTCATGTATTCAACATTCTGTACTTTCGGCGTGATGCGCGACCCAAGAATTTAACTTTTATCCCCCTCCACGGGGAACCTTACTGAATTCCGCTATAAAATGTATCTTTCCCCGTCGTATGAACTCAAATCGTGCCGACTTCCATTCGAATTCATTCAGTAGTTCCGTCGTGATGCGCGGTTAAAGAATTTTACTTTTTCCTCTCTCCCAGGGGAACTTGACTGAATTCCAAGATAACATGTATTCCATGTCCTTCCTTGTAATATGAACTCAAATCGTGCCAGGTTTCATTCCAACTCATTTCGCAGTTTTGGCGTGATGCGCGGTTAAAGAATTTTACTTTCATCCTCTCTGCCAGGGGAACCTTACTGAATTCCGGGATAAAATGTATCCCCTGTCCTTTCTGGTATTATGAACTCAAATCGTACTAATTCAGTCCCAACTCATTCAGCAGTTTCGGCGTGATGCACGGTGAAAGAATTTTACTTTCATCCCTTCTCCCAGGGGAACCTTACTAAATTTCGGGATAAAATGTATCTTTCCTCGTAGTATGAACACAAATTATGCCGAGTTCTATTCGAATTCATTCAGTAGTTCCGTCGTGATGCGCAGTTATAGAATTTTACTTTCATCCCCTCTCCCAGGGAAACCTGACTTAATTCCGGGATCAAATTTATCCCATGTCCTTCCTTGTAGTATGAAATCAAATCATGCTAGGTTTCATTCCAATTCATTCAGCAGTTTCGGCGTCATGCGCGGTGAAGAAATTTTACTTTCATCCCCTCTCCCAGGGGAACCTGACTGAATTCCGGGATAAAAAGTATCCTATGTCCTTCCTCGTAGTATGACCTAAAATCGTGCCGAGTTTCATTTCCATACCTTCAGTAGTTTCGACGTGATGCGCGTTTAAGAAACAGACAGACAGACAGACAGACAGACAGACAGACAGACAGACATGAATGAAAAAAATTACAGTTTTGGCTTCAGTATCGTTAATAGAGTGCCTTCCAAAAAAAAAATTCAAAATATCTTCAATGTACAGAATTGGACCTGTTACAGTTTTATTATAAGTATAGATGGATCTAGTCTAGTCAAAGTCGCATTCTTTTACAAGATCTAATGAACAACACTCGATAGAAAATAATCCCAAAGTTACCCCTTTTTCTAACGTTTTTCCAATACTATGACTAGCGAACTACTGATATCACACTTTTTTTCGGACACTTAATATTTCTAAACAAATTCGCAGAGTTTGACTTGATAAAATTATTGTCTTAATCACTATGTTTAAATAACTAGAAAAAACACGAGCGCGGCGGCTTGGCAGGCGCGCATTTTCCCTTACGCCTACTGCTGCAGGACTACCTGGCCTTAAGGGGCGAGCCTAGCATTTGCTTGTCAAACTAGGCCTAGATCTCAGTACTCACGGGATCCCCGTGTTAAAAAACTTGAATAACATAAAATAAAAAAAATCTTCGGTTCCTTAATTGGAAAATACGATTGCAAAAAAATACTATAAAAAATCATGAAAGTGCACTGTTTTGCACCTAATATGGTCGAGATCTCAGCAACCCTGCGGTCTATAGAAAAGATTTTTGTTTTGATTCGTAGGTTATTACTAATTCATTGGTTCCTTAATGCATTTTCTTCAAAAGTTATGTAGTTTTCTTAAAAATAAACAATAACATCATTTTTCGCATAACATCATTTGCGCCTACGCCGCGCGCCGTTCCAAAAACGTATGCTCTGTCACGCTCCTATGAACTCGAAATCCTATGCCTATACTTTTCACAAAATGGCGCGCATTGCGCCCTCTTTAGTAGCCTAGGTCCATCCCCGGGATACAATCTACCTCCCTGCCTAATTTCATTAAGATTCTTTCAGCCGTTTAGGCGTGAAAATGTGATGCGTGAATGAGAATTTATTATATTAAAGTATGGATAAAAAACTTTGTAAATAATTTACGGCCATGATATTTTCCCGTAACAATGGCGCAAAGTTTATTTTACGAATTTTTTAATAGATATCCGTAAATATTTACATATTTGGTGCATGTGTAATCAAATCAGTTTACAATACCTGATTCAGGCGTAAACACGGATATTTATAAATATTTCCCCAAAAATGACACAATTTTCTGAATTCAACAAAAGACACACAGACATAAATATACAAATCTTGAAATATTCGTTTAAGAAATCAAAGATTTTATAAAAAAACTAATCCTTAAATCCTTCATATTCAGACAATGTTAAAAGTAAACAATAATCACATTACCCATATATCATAAACTAGCTTTTCCCGCGCCTTCGCAAGTGTTTTTTGGAATAAAAAGTAGGGTGTTATTCTAAGTCCAGATCTTTATGTGTGACATAATTTCAGACCGATCCATTCAATAGTTTTGGCGTTGTCTTCGGCCAAACATCTTCACAAGGGCACAACTTTAACCTTTATATTAGAAGGATAGTAGGATAAGAAACTTACGTAAGTTTATTCGATGGATATTGAACGTAATATACTTGCTATGTTGTTGACTTATCATATCACGTCAAAGCTACTGAATATATTGAACTGAAATTATTATAGTCGTCTGAGGCAGAAGTCCATCATCAAACAGAATAATGAATAAATAAATAATAAATTACGCTGGACATAGCGCCATCTAAAGTAAGAATACTATGTAAATACAGTAGAACTCCAATTATCCGAACTCCGACTATCCGAATCGCCGATTATCCGAATCACAAAAAATAGCAGTTTAAAACGACGTTTTTGCCTCCCAATGTTACAAGTTTGCTGCAACCCATGGACCAGTCTGTTATTGAAACAATGAAGCGCCATTACAGAAGGCAACTGCTGAGAAAACTGCTGATCGAAGGTGCTGAAGATGAAGAATTGGTTTTGGCAAATCATAGCTAAATAAATTTAAAGGACTGCTGTTACATGGTAGCGGAAGTTTGGAGTTTGGTTACGGCAGTGACGCTAAGACGTGCGTGGAATAAACTGAAAGGCCTACCGTCTGAGAAGAACAAAAAAAAGAATCTGAAGAAAATGAGAAACAAGAATATGGAGAGGATGATGATGATAAAGATGCGTTGTCACTAGAGGAAATAAGAAAAATGATTGTAAAAATTCCTGGTTGTACAGAAGTAAGTGCTGAAGATGTAGGAGAGTGGATGGCTTGTGACACGTCTGACCCTGGTTTTCAAATTCTCAATGACGATGAAATTGTTGTAAGTGTGAGAGAAGATGTTGAAGTGGAAGTGGAAGAAGAACTTTCTTTTGATGTTGAAGTAGACGCTGGACCATCAGCTAGTGAAGCATTTGCCGGCCTCGAGACTGCTTTGAAGTGGATGGAGCGTCAGCCCGAGTGTGACCACTTGCAACTGCTCACCGTCAAGCGAATGCGTGACCTGGCTGCCCGAAAACGGTTGAAGACCGCAAAACAGCTTACATTGACGGAGATGTTTAAAAAACAATGATTTTTATTTCTAAACTTGTACATAAGTACATTTTATTTATATTTAAAACATGTGAAAATTTCATGTTTCTTTCATTTAATTAAAAAAAAAATAGTGCAATATCAAAACGTAGCTTTTATTCTCTCCAATGGCAATTTTTTTTTAAAAAATCCGATTATCCGAATATTTGATTATCCGAATGGGTCCCGGTCCCCATTAATTCGGATAATTGGAGTTCTACTGTAGTAATGTTATTACTTCCTCTTTTAAGTTATCGACCACCGATTTGGAACAACGAGCGAACGTCCGCCTGCAACGCAGGAGGTGACGGGTTCTATTCCCGCCTTGGGACAAATCACACTAATATTATAAATGCGAAAGTTTGGATGGATGGATAGATGGATGGGTGGATGGATGTTTGTAACATAAACTACTGAATGGATCGGGCAGAAATTTTGCAAAAAGGTAATTCTAATCCTGGAATCAAACATAGACTACTTTTTATCCCATAAATCAGTTCCCATTCCCATGGGATAGGAATCACTTTTAAACGTTTCCATAGAAACAACGCGTGCGAAGCTGCGGGCTTAAACTAGTGTTTGTATAAACTACAAAAAAAACCTGGTGTTCCGAGTGTTTTCTATGTTTGATAAAAAATATGTAATGTATTGTATTAAGGACCCATATCAGTCATCTAGTAACCATAACACAAGCTCTGCTTAGCTTGGGGGTAGATGATGCAGTCTGGATTGTCCAGCATTATTATGAAGAGAACCAAAGTTATCGACATAGCTGGCTGACGCAGACGCAGAATTAGTAAGCTAAAGTGGCAGTGGGCCAGCCCTACCTCGTGAAGAACCGCTAACCGCTGGGGTAAACGTGTTCTTGAGTGGAGACCGCGACTCGGGAAACATAGTGTAGGACTCCCTCCGGCCAGGTGGGATGACGATCTCCGAAAGACTGCAGGCAGATGCTGGATGCGGCAAGCTGAAGTCAGGGCGCTATGGTGGTCATTAGGGGTGGCCTATGTCCAGCTGTGGATTGATATAGGCTGATGATGTAGCTGAACAACACTCTCCTTAGATACCAAACTTGAGGAACTATGAAAAACTGAAGAAGCATGTAAATAAATAATGCTGGACAATTCACACAGCATTATCTAGCCCTAAGCTAAGCAGAGCTTGTGTTATGGGTACTAGATAACTGATATACTTAATACCATACACTACATCTAAAGATATTTTTAATTATACATTGAAAAACGTCCTCATATAACCGCATAAAGCGACTGCTCGAAATTATTAATGCAAAATGTTAAGCCGGTTTCCTGTTGTTAGTTAACGCAAATAATTATACCCGAGCTAAATGCGATTAGACGATTAACCATGAATAACGTGAATAAATTAGATTTAACGAATATATTGCTTAGATCGATATAAATAAATTGTGTATAAATCAATAACAATAAATTATGCGATTAACGTTTTGGTGATACTATTATATCTCTGCCTTACATTAGTTACGATACTCGTTTTTAATAACGATACAAACATTTTATTAAAATGGATCAAATACATACCCTTGTGATCCAAATGAAGATACCTCATTATTATTTTTGACATCTACTTTCGTTATACATCTGGATAAATATCGTCCCAAAAGTATACTTAATACAAGAAATAGTTTTAAATATTCGCCAACTTACAATTTTTCTGAAATTTTAGACACCTGCAGAATAGTGTGGAGGTTTATGCAAAGAACTCTCGTTCTTGGTGAAGACCGCCCATTAAAAACATTTGATCTATGCGTTTTGGAAACTCCCGGTTTCAGAAATCTAAAATAGATGAAATCCTAAAATACCATGTTCTTATTGGATACAAAGTTGTAAATAATCTTTGATAACGTTAAGAAACTTTATTCACAAAGAAAATTACAATCAAATAATAGAAATAAATTACAACTAGTATTTCCAATTGAAACAATTGAGCTATAACTACATAGTATAAAACAAAGTCGCTTCCTGTCTGTCGTCCCTATGTACGCTTAGATCTTTAAAACTACGCAACGGATTTTGATGCGATTTAATATAAAAAAATAGGGGGGGGGGGGCGATTCTGTAGTATATTTAGTATCAGCATAGCACCCGTGCGAAGCCGGGGCGGGTCGCTAGTTTAATATTATAAATTCGAAAGTTACTCAGTCTGTCTGTTGCCGTTTTACGCCTAAACGGCTGAACGGATCTCAACGAAATTCGGCAGGGTGGTAGATGGAGATGAACATAGGCTACTTTTTGTCCCGGAAAATCGCGTGCGAAGCTGCGGCCAGAAGCTAGTTTTAATAATAACAATGTAAACGGAAGGAAGATTCCAATAAATTGCCAGTCAAGGTCGGCTTCATCCGTGCCTATAAATGCATCTACATTAGCACGTAACATTATATCCAGCCCGTGCATTCGTCGCAATCGGTGGCACGGCATGTGTTCATGAATCACTCTCAACAGCCTGTATTGGTCCACTGCTGGACGCAGGCCTCCCCCTGATAAGCGCCTTATTGACTTTTACTCGTATCTCATAAGGGTAATGCCCATAATCCCCACGCTGGGCATACGGGTTAGGGATCGCAGTTCGGTAGTAGAATTAATTTAACTTACGCAAGAGGCGCTGCTGCCCGCCCCGGTGGATATCCCTTAGTCGCCTCTTACGACACCCGCAGGAAGAGTTGGGATGGTGCAAATTCTAAGCCGGCACCACACAGCCATGAATCACTCAGTTTACTGTTATTCTGTTGTCGTATAGATCGATTCAAATTATAAATTCAGAGACGCCTGTAAGCATGCTTTTGATGTAAATTCTTGGGAAAAGGTAGAAGAAAACACAGCACAGTGGGTTTGGAAATAATAATAATAATAAATAATAAATAATGCTGGACAATTCACACAACATTATCTAGCCCCAAGCTAAGCAGAGCTTGTGTTATGGGTACTAGATAACTGATATACTTAATACAATATATTACATAGATAGATATTTTTTATTATATATAGAAAAAACCCAGACCAACGGAACAAATTTCTGCAGATCGTACACAAATTTGTTCCGAGGCGACAACGTAATACTTAGTTCTTTGAGTATTTGAAGTGAACAACTAAGTGACTAGTGACTACTTTGTTTCCTACTCATGTAATTATCTGAATTGTCCAACAGACCTGGAACGTCTAAACTGATAGAGGAAATAAAGCACTTTGAATCTTAGGTTTTATAAAAACACGCACACGATTAGTTCGCATATCGTTACAATATTTACGATAACAAAAAACAAAAAATGATGCGGTTAAATTTAAATCGGTAATGTCGAGGCCGTTGATAACGACAGGAGAACAAGATCTTACTGATACGGTATCATTTTGTTTCTGATTTCCAAATTAGCATTGCGACAACATCAAAACGTTTGTTATGGTCATGGTCAGTCTATATGCTGCTATTATTATTTATGCATATTTGTTCCGGTTCTATAAATGTTGTTGTAGCTGGCTTCCGTATACTATTTGCAATTTTTACTTTGCGTTCGTCATCAACATATAGCCTGAGAATTTCCCTACGTCTGGCTTCCTTCCGCTTTTGTCAGGTTCTATCTTGTGTATCCGCAAGCATCGATACTCCGCGACTTGTATCTCTATTCACCATATGTCTCTGTCCCACAGAAACCCACCAAAGACCACAGAAATGTGATAAAACTTTTAAATCCATCATGGTTATGAAATATTAAAAAGCTCAAAACTCATCATGGTAAATATCCCGTTGTAAATCACAGAAGTGTGATCTGTGGTTTTACACTTGTTTGCTTCTTCCATTCTCCTCTCACTCTTCGCATTAACGTCTTTCTCATGCCATCATTATTTCAATCCTTATCTTCATCTAGTTCTGCTTAGCTTGGGACTAGATAAGACTGTGTTAATTGTCCCGCATTATTTATATATTTTCATTCTGCCTGTACCATCATTCTTTCAATCCAATTCTTCAATCTACCTGTGCCTTACCATCCGCAGCTTTAAATGCTTTAATAATTTGCCCATTTCAATGAGTATACCTAACCGGTCATAAATTTATTATTAAAACTTCGATAGAAATAGACACTGACGAAACGTAGGCCGAAGGCTTGTTTACAAACAATACATTTGTAATACTCCTAACTGGGTTAATGGGCCTCTGTGGTCATTTATTTCCATCTAACCCAATTTTGGTTGCTAAGTTCCGACCGCGGTTTCGCCCACGTGTTATCGGGGAAAAAAATATTTATCGCTCAGCAATCAGAAGTGTGCGTGGACTGGCCTCCGATAAGAGAAGTCGCCATTTTGGTTTGTCCTGTGCAGGTTCCCGCCAATCTGCAATATATTACAAATTTTATATCTTTATGATGTTTTTGTAAAGGTCCATATATACTATACTATACTCTACTAGTAGGTACCTACTTATTGAATATATCGAAGGCAACGGCGTCTTGTGTTTTTGACCGCGTATGAAGTGTTTAGCCGACGTAAATACAGTTTATTGGGTTTGGGTATTGAGGACATAATTGATTGCGAATATTTAAGCACTGTTTGATAGTTGTACACAAATATTTGATATGTTCCAAAAACTACGAAATATAGTTTGACCTTTTGCATTAATCTATTTAATACTGGGTTAGTAACTAACATTTAGCGACATCTCATTGTCCAGCATTATTTATTTATTTATTATTAAGTCTACTACTCATACTTTTTTTGTAGGTGGCCACACTATTGTGGATGGCAACACAGGGTTTCCACGAATAAACAGTTGTCACTTGTTCGCAATCTGAGTGTATCAACTGTTTAATTAATGTTACAACTTAACGCAAAATATAATCAAGGTAATCTGCTTTGTGTTTCCCACTACCGGTTGTAATGTTTAAATAATTTGAAGTAGCGTCAAATGTAATATATAACGCTAAATGTAAAATAATTTAAAAGTTAAGATTGGACAAGGGCCAACCTCAAAATTAAATTCTACCTAGAAGGCAAGAAAATGGATCCGCAGGTCAAAATATAAAAATCAAAATTAAGAAAATAAATGTTCGGGCGCCAGACCCACGGATACCACTATAAATTGTGCCGGAAACGTCAGCTGATAACACTAGACTTCTAATCACAGGGCAGGGACCTTCAATAAAACAGTAGATTTAAAATTTAAAAATCTAAGTTTATTAAAATTAAGGTTAAGACTAGGCTTATTTAGGATAAAGGTGTACAATTACGGTTCTTAAAAGTAAAGTAGCGTTTCAATAAAATCTTACACTTGTTTTATTAAAAAAATTTGAAAATGTTCCAACTGAAAAAATGTTCCAGAATGGCGGCGTGAGAAAATTGGCAAAAATAAGAAGCGCACGGGTCGCAGAAGGCAGCCCGGAGCTTGGTTTATCATTAAAAAAACAAAAATGTCTCACAACTGAAAAAATGTTCCAGAATGGCGGCGTGGAAAAAATGCCTTATTATGAAGCGCACAGGTAGCAGAAGGCAGCCTGTGGCTTTGGTAGGTCTGTAGGACCAGTAAACAAGAAGTTGAGTGTGGTCCGCTAGAAGAGCGAACTTAAAAAAATTAAAATTAAGTTTTATTTCAAAATTAGAAACTAGGATTTACTACAAACGACACGCCAGTAAAGAGGCGGTAGCTAAGCTTAAAACTAGGGTGTAAATTACCACTGCATCCTTATAACAAATAAAGTTATGCAAAAGTGTGTGTGTTCCGAGGATGTTCAACGCTACAAAATAGAAAATATTATGTTATTTCTGGAGAAAAACCAGAAGTAGAACGTGTAAAGAAACTAGAATATGAGAAAGAACTCACTCCTAAACTAAAAGTTAGGTTTTAAACACTAATTTAAATTAAGGTTAGACCATGAGGTATTTTTGGATTGGGAAATTAGGCTAAAGGACAAAAACAACCAAAATATAGTAAGACAAAGTCTAAGACAAAGTCTAAGACAAAATCTAAGACAACCACTGCTCAGAGTCTGGCGATACTTAGCTCGAGTACAACGTTCCTTTTCATCGCGTGGAGCGGAAGCCTTGGTGGTCCTCAGCTAAAGGAAATGCTCGAACACGCGGCCACGCTTCCAAGGTGCCAAGAGACGATGGAATGTCCAATACGCCTTCGCGTCAGAGCGCCGAATAAATAAATGCCAGTCTGGGTCTCCTAGAGAAGAAATGAAGACATTAGCAGACATTCCGAGGAAGCGTCATGTCCAAAGGGGACAATGGAAATCCAAACTCACCGAGGAAGTGGTAGTAAATTTCTCCTACGGCAATGATCCCACGGCAGCAGCGACTCTGAACGCGCCAACTCACAGCAATACTTTCATGTTTTAATACAACATGGTAAGATAAAAAATTTTGATAAAACCCCTACATGGTTCTTTTCATGTCAGAGGGCAAGAGGAAAGTGCCTCCATCTTGAAATTAAATGTCAAATACGAAAGTAATGCCAGCCTTGAAAAAGAACAAATCAGAGGTCATTCTCGATATGATCGACAAAACAAAAACGAAACGTCACTGTCAAATGTCCGCGACCTGTCAGATGGACAGAGAACCTAGCTAAAATCGACTAAAAATCGAACAAGACAGCAACAAAACATGGGGCGTAATATAAAACGTCACATTACACCCCTTCCAAAAAAATAAAAGAAAGGGTGCTTTCTTTTATGGAAGAGAAAACTAAAATTTTTATAATGACAAGCAAAAACAAAAAAATTTATCTGTCTAAGCACATCCATATGAAAGTGCGGTGAAACATAATAGTTGCCGACTATCGGAGGGCTAGCTCAGAACAAATTCAAATAAAACTAAGATTCAAAGGAAACTAGATTAAAAGTAAACTCTAAACCAAGTTAGAAATAGCTCAGGAGAAGGGAGGAGACTTGTTGCCGGAGTGCAGTTGTAATAAAAGTATTCACTGACTCGTAAATGCACAACTAAGGTCCAAACAATCTTCAAGAGGAAAAGTCTGGAAAAATCCAGTTAGCTAACTACTTGGAGAGGTGCGGTTAGAAACATTGTTCACCGACCTGTAGTGTAACTAAAGTCAAAATCGAAATTTCGAGTGAGTCCGCGCCATAAAATGACGAAAGGAGCTAACACTCTAAAGGTCTTCTGAATGTGATCGGTACAACAACACCGAACTTCCGAGCACAAACAGGGAAAAAAAACTTTGCGAAACGTGACCGACACAACACCATCGATTTTTCGAGCACGAACGACAAAAGTAAAACTGAACGTGAACCGTGTACAAAAGGAAACTACGAACAGAAAAAAATGTTTTGCGAAACGTGACCGACACAACACCATCGATTTTTCGAACACGATCGACAACAACAAACAAGCAAACTCGAGGCTGGAGGCTAAGACAACCAGGCTGACAACGAGTGCAAAAGTGGGAAAACACGAGACAAACAGGAGGCTAAGACAACCAGATGTCGTCATGTCCTAAAAAGGTTGGAGGGGAAAAACTCCACAAAACAATATTTAAGTAAACCGGTAAAAACAGGAAAACTAAACAAAAAGGTCCGCCGCTGGATCCAAGGAAAAACATACGAAACCAGCTAGCGAGATGAACAAAACTAAAACTAAGTCTGAAAAATCAGTAAAACAAAGGTACACATATGAGTGCATACACAAAAGTTGTACAAAGGTACAAAATAAATAATAAGATCGTTTGATGTTGGAGATAAAGAAAGATTAAAAAGGTATTTAAGTTTACTATGGAAAATTTTAAGCTCTTAACCCTACCAGAAAAATTCGCCTGAACTTCCCTTCCATTCATCACCTAATTTACAACTGGGTAAGTCCTCTCATACATCACGTTCATACATCATCTCACGAAACCCAGACTTCATTAGAAAATTAAAGGGGGAGTCAAAGCTATGCTACTAAGGTGAATTTACAAATAAATTTAATATTTAATGATGTCTTTAACATGGTATTTACCTGACGTTCTTTTATTCAAATCTTTCAAAACATAAACATTATCTGAAATTTTTTCAATGATCTCACATTTAATAAATTTAGGGGCTAGCTTAGCCGAAAAATAAGCAGGGGCGTTTGATTGCACAAAGCTTCTTCTCCAAACCACATCACCTACATCAAACGAAATGACTTTCCTCCCTCTATTATAATTAAGCGCATTACGCTTATAAGCTTTTACTAAATGAGATTGAACTCTAACAAAAACATCACTAAGTGAATTTAGTGAAAAAGCTAAAGAATGCCTATCACCGAATTCCAGCTGATTTAAGGTATCAATGGAATCACTAAAACGGTGTAAAGAAGCATCTAAAATCAATTCCCTTCCAAACATGAGGAAATTGGGAGTAAAATCTCTAGCTAAATTAACACTACAGTTCAAAGCTAATTGCACATGAGGTAAAAATTTCGACCAAGTGCGATGGTCTTTCTTCACAAAACAAGATATGCAGGTTTCTATTGTTTTATTGTATCTCTCTACAGGATTATTCTGGGGGGTATAGAAAGTATTATAAAAGATTTTAATTATGTTATAGCTTTTTTTTCTCAAAATTTAAGATGGCTATCTAAGCCCAAAACACAAACGGTAGCACCACTATCCAGTAGGCCAATAAATTTTTTATCCATAACGGTGAACTCTAAGAAAGGGCGTTTATCGTTAGATTTGACATATAGCACTGGAGAGGCAAAAAATGTTTTTAAATAGTCGAGCCAGTCAGAGAACTCCTTTTCAGAAACAACCTCATCAGGTTTAATGTGACTTACAATTTTGTTCGCCGAGACACTGGCAGTTTGTGAGAAAACCCGTGCTCGACGGAGCCTAATTAGTTTTTTGAAGAAGACGGTTTAACAGGGTTGCACACATCACAAGATCTAGTGGTGACATCTGGCTTCTTGCATTTAAAGCAGATCACTCCAGGAATGGTGGGGCAGTTCTTATAAAGGTGATCTTTGGCGTTACATTTAAGACAGATAGTCTCGGTCTTTCCGGCACAAAACCGAGGCTTCGGCTTAGAGGTATCCTTGACAGTCTTTCTGTCAACGAACATTTCAAGTTGCCTACCAATGTCGATAAAAGCGTCAAGACTAGGAACGACACGACCTACAACAAAAGGCATGTAAACGGGCAGCATGTTGTGCATAACAATCGTGATCAAAACTGACTCTATCAATGGCTCGGCCAGACGATTCGCCATGTCCATGATGTCTGTGATGAAATCAGGAAGAGACTCGGTGGGTTTCTGCTTTCTGGTGCGCAGCTCGCTTTCCAGGTGATAATCAAACTCCAATCTGTCAAATCTCTTCAGAAGAGCAGCTTTAAGTTCAGGCCACGATGAAATGGTGGTGCGCACAATGCGAAACCATTTGGCCGCGGTACCCGTAAGAAGGTCTGAGAAAGAACCAACGAGAAGCGGCTCACTAAAGTTTTTATAAAGAAAGAATTCTTCCACCTGCAGTATAAATTCTCTAACGCAAGTGTTGCCTTCGTAAGAAATATTACTACGCTTGAGGTCCGGTAGTTTGAAGCTAGATGAAGGGAGGTTTCTTCTGATGGTCTCGTTCATCGCGTTGAAAGAAGGTACAACAGGTATACGGGAGGAGGAGTGAAGATGGGGTTCAGGAAACTCAATTAAGTTGGCATCTGGTTGAGCTTCCACTTCAAAGTTGGAAGTTGTTCGGTCAACATCCTCTGAATCGGCCGAGCTCTTAGCTAAAGGCTGCTTAGGCTCTCCGCTAGTGGAAGTATTCATTATGAGAGGATTTAAATAATATTATCAACGTAGAAAGTTTTTTTTTTTAAGGTAAAAGGTGTGAGTTAAATTTTAAAGTGTAAGTGTAATTTGTAAAGTTGTGTAAAAAAGTGTAGGCGAAGGATGTAAAAGTATCACAATCTATTAAAAATATCTTAAGAAATAAGTGCTTAAAACTACAGGGTAGTATATACCACACTTAAAGCTAAGGTATAATTAAGTTCTTAATAATAATCCCTAAGAGTACAACTCAACAAATAAAAAACAGACTTATTGGTTGTTCGTGAAGATAAAAATAAACAATAGGTTCAACAAAAAGGTTGAAAGTCCTATAGTATAGGTTTGTGACTTATATTTAGCACAAAAAATAAAAAATAAAAGTGTGAGCGAGCGACTAAGAGAGTGGTTGTCAAAAAAGCTTAACAGGTAAATCCTACAAATCCAACCTCAGGTCTATAATAAGGTATTCCTAATAAAGCCAAGTCCTATCCAGGTCCCTGTTCGGGCGCCAATTGTAATGTTTAAATAATTTGAAGTAGCGTCAAATGTAATATATAACGCTAAATGTAAAATAATTTAAAAGTTAAGATTGGACAAGGGCCAACCTCAAAATTAAATTCTACCTAGAAGGCAAGAAAATGGATCCGCAGGTCAAAATATAAAAATCAAAATTAAGAAAATAAATGTTCGGGCGCCAGACCCACGGATACCACTATAAATTGTGCCGGAAACGTCAGCTGATAACACTAGACTTCTAATCACAGGGCAGGGACCTTCAATAAAACAGTAGATTTAAAATTTAAAAATCTAAGTTTATTAAAATTAAGGTTAAGACTAGGCTTATTTAGGATAAAGGTGTACAATTACGGTTCTTAAAAGTAAAGTAGCGTTTCAATAAAATCTTACACTTGTTTTATTAAAAAAATTTGAAAATGTTCCAACTGAAAAAATGTTCCAGAATGGCGGCGTGAGAAAATTGGCAAAAATAAGAAGCGCACGGGTCGCAGAAGGCAGCCCGGAGCTTGGTTTATCATTAAAAAAACAAAAATGTCTCACAACTGAAAAAATGTTCCAGAATGGCGGCGTGGAAAAAATGCCTTATTATGAAGCGCACAGGTAGCAGAAGGCAGCCTGTGGCTTTGGTAGGTCTGTAGGACCAGTAAACAAGAAGTTGAGTGTGGTCCGCTAGAAGAGCGAACTTAAAAAAAATAAAATTAAGTTTTATTTCAAAATTAGAAACTAGGATTTACTACAAACGACACGCCAGTAAAGAGGCGGTAGCTAAGCTTAAAACTAGGGTGTAAATTACCACTGCATCCTTATAACAAATAAAGTTATGCAAAAGTGTGTGTGTTCCGAGGATGTTCAACGCTACAAAATAGAAAATATTATGTTATTTCTGGAGAAAAACCAGAAGTAGAACGTGTAAAGAAACTAGAATATGAGAAAGAACTCACTCCTAAACTAAAAGTTAGGTTTTAAACACTAATTTAAATTAAGGTTAGACCATGAGGTATTTTTGGATTGGGAAATTAGGCTAAAGGACAAAAACAACCAAAATATAGTAAGACAAAGTCTAAGACAAAGTCTAAGACAAAGTCTAAGACAAAATCTAAGACAACCACTGCTCAGAGTCTGGCGATACTTAGCTCGAGTACAACGTTCCTTTTCATCGCGTGGAGCGGAAGCCTTGGTGGTCCTCAGCTAAAGGAAATGCTCGAACACGCGGCCACGCTTCCAAGGTGCCAAGAGACGATGGAATGTCCAATACGCCTTCGCGTCAGAGCGCCGAATAAATAAATGCCAGTCTGGGTCTCCTAGAGAAGAAATGAAGACATTAGCAGACATTCCGAGGAAGCGTCATGTCCAAAGGGGACAATGGAAATCCAAACTCTCCGAGGAAGTGGCAGTAAATTTCTCCTACGGCAATGATCCCACGGCAGCAGCGACTCTGAACGCGCCAACTCACAGCAATACTTTCATGTTTTAATACAACATGGTAAGATAAAAATTTTTGATAAAACCCCTACATGGTTCTTTTCATGTCAGAGGGCAAGAGGAAAGTGCCTCCATCTTGAAATTAAATGTCAAATACGAAAGTAATGCCAGCCTTGAAAAAGAACAAATCAGAGGTCATTCTCGATATGATCGACAAAACAAAAACGAAACGTCACTGTCAAATGTCCGCGACCTGTCAGATGGACAGAGAACCTAGCTAAAATCGACTAAAAATCGAACAAGACAGCAACAAAACATGGGGCGTAATATAAAACGTCACACGGTTTAATCAAACATTATTGTTACCTAGTCATTTTTATTCGAGTGTGAAAATATTAGCGAGCTAATAATAGGTTTTTTTTATATGTGACAAGTACTCGTATTGAATGCATAGATATAACCTCGCTGCACCCAGGCGACTAGGTAAGCTATGGGGCTTGCAGTGTGACCGGTCCCGTACATTTCCATACGTTTGTTTTCTCATCTACCATCTTGCAGTACGGCCGTGGCCTAACAATTTGAGCGTCGATATCGCAAAAGTATAAGGTCAAACTTAGATAAACACTATCGACCTCCGTGGCGCAGCGGGCGAAGGTCCACCTGCTACGCAGGAGGTTGCGGGTTCGATTCCCGCCTCGGAACAAATTTGTGTACGATCTTCAGAAATGTGTTCCGTTGGTCTCGGTGTTTTCTCTATATATAATAAAAATATCTATCTATGTAGTGTATTGTATTAAGTATATCAGTTATCTAGTACCCATAACACAAGCTCTGCTTAGCTTGGGGCTAGAATCTAGCCCCAAGCTAAGCAGTCTAGCCGCTAGATAATGCTGTGTGAATTGTCCAGCATTATTTATTATTTATTTATTATTTATTAATATACCTACGTAAGTACGCATTTTCCTGTTCTTGTCTAGTACCTTTCGATCCATATGCTAAAGTGGAGCGAGTTGCAGAATCAAGGGTATGGCATGTTTACGATTCGTAGACTCACACTAGTTGGGACAAGGACCATGGTGCGAGTTAGTGAATCAGTCAAAGTTTGTAGGATAGATAACACGTGCTGTTCAAATACATACATCCTATTTACAGTAATGATGACGACCTTTGTGGAGCCGAGGACTAAAGTCTGCCTGAGACGCAGGTTGTGGGTTCAATTGTCTATAGTGACCTCCAAATGAGTTCTTCTTTAATCTGGGTGTTTTTGATCTCAATTTCTCATTCCACAAGCCTTCACTCTGAAGAGGTCGCTCGTTAAGGGATCAAACGGTGTTAGAAACACAAACAAGGTTATTAGGTAACCCGTTTACATCTTCTATATTAATAAAACAAAGTGGTGAATTACACCATTTATAACTCAAGAACGCCTGGACCGATTTCAAAGATCTTTGATTTGTTGAATTTGTCTCTGTCCGGGATAGCAGAATAATCAAACAGTTGGGATTCCCCGCAAAAATTTAAAAATCTACGCCGGCGAAGTGCGGGCACAGCTAGTTCATAATGAACACAAGCCTTGCTTACTTTGGTGATAGATATCAGATCAGACTTTTTTAAATGTCGAAGGGCTAGGACGATGCTAGCTAAATGATGCAATGTTTTTATTTAGAAACCAATATGCAAAGAACGCCTTCAACCTTCTCAGTCTATTGAGACTTCCGAAACCTTAGCCTTGTCAGCTGCGTGATCGTCATTCGAGAATCACCAGTTATCCCTACAATCCCTTGTGGTTTGAGTTGCTTTGAACTAGATTTGATGATCCTGACCCCTTTTAAGAGAAGAAATCGAATTTTGAAATCGATACCCTAGTAAAACTTTTAAATCCTTCATTGTTATTAACACTAAAGTCATTTATAACGGGATATCTACCATGATTTGAGTTTTGAGCTTTCCAATATTTCGGCACAGTTTCATGCGCCATGATCACGGAATAACTAGAGGTATATAGGTATAGATAGATACCATAGTATTTTCTTCGTAGATCAATCTCTTATGTCTGGTGGATCTAACTAAATCATAAGTGATATTAGTTCTTTTTTGACGGTAATTTGTACAATTTAATTTGGCATAGGTAATGTTGTGTGCTAGTGCTTATTGGGTTTTTAGGAACTTATTTGTCTTTTTGCTTCTTCTTGCTTTTCTGACGACCTCCGTGGCGCAGCGGGCGAAGGTCCGCCTGCGACGCAGGAGGTTGCGGGTTCGATTCCCGCCTCCAAATTTGTGTACGATCTGCAGAAATTTGTTCCGTTGGTCTGGGTGTTTTCTATGTATAATAAAAAATATCTATCTATGTAGTGTATTGTAATAAGTATATCAGTTATCTAGTACCCATAACACAAGCTCTGCTTAGCTTGGGGCTAGATAATGCTGTGTGAATTGTCCAGCGTTATTTATTTATTTATTCTAGTTCCAGTTTGAAACCACCGAAATTGAACCATTTTATGACATTGAAATATGAATTAGAATCGAGATTGAACATCAATCACAATCACTGCAACAAATACTAGCAAAACAACAAGAGTTACGGCCATATCGTTTCTAGAATGAAATTGGTTCCAAGTTCTTCGACCTAGCATCATCTGGGTATACACTATTCCCGGTCGGTCAAGGCACGGCATACCTGCCACGCAGTCTGGCTTTGTGCCCTGGCCAATATGCTTTTGATCGTGGCTATAACTAGCTCTAAGCAGTGTTACCTGCTAAATGTACCTACTTTGTACTATGTACGTACTTATTTTGTTAAATGTACCTGTGTTATTAATTATTTAATTTAAGATAATAATATTTTATGTTTAATGTGTTATGTAAATGTGTGTGTTGTGGCAAATAAATAATATGTCTATGTCTATGTCTATGTTACCATATAAAATTTATACACTACTTTGTTGACAGGGTAAAAATACGGTGTTTCAGCTCCAAATTACCGTGGATAGATTAAAAAAATACCATGTAAATTACCATGCAAAGTAAAGAGAAAATGGTATGATTTTTAAATATTTTTTATTTAAAAATGTCTTAATCATCTAAAATAACAACTTCTCGCTCGTATATGGATGCAGTAATTTTTTTTAACATGTCCTTAGATGGTATAAAATCGACACAGCTCGTTCCACTCCGGTATATAGATTGTCGAGCAAGAATATTTCCCTTTATGGTTCTTGTAATTAACTTTTTTCTTTGTTTTAATGTCATTCACTTGATTAAATAGTCTTTCACAAGCGCCATTAGAATGTGGTAAAGATAATTAAAAATACCGTAGAAGATGACACGGTAGTGAAACATTACCGTAGGTAGACCATATTTCAGCCAAAAATATCGTGCATCTACGGTAATTACCGTGTACCTGGTAAAGCTGGTTCTAAGTTGTATAACGACTCAGTCAAAATTAGTCAAAGGAGTTGTAGATAATCGAAATGTATATTTAACAAAAAACAAAATGTTCGAGTAAAAACGCCAGTAAATTGGTTGGTACTTGGTGCTCTTCTTGTGGTTGTTTGAAACTTCTTAGCTTGTTAGATAGACTCGTACTTTTTGTATCTCAAAAACTAAGCTTGGTATTGCCACAAAATAACTACATAATATTGTACTAGTATCGACTGCTCTGGTGACGTCATGGGTCGCTTTGTCGCCTATTCGTCATTCTCGGGCTGTTTTAGTAGGTAGGGGTTATTGAACACTTAACAATCACTTCCCAGTTTAGATCACTTTGACAATTTTAGCTTGGCATAATTTACGTGTAAAAAGCTCATCAAAAGTATTACTTCCGGCGTCACTCCCACGCATTTCGTAATGTTTTCAAGAAGGTACCGTAAATACGTACATAAGCGGAAGTGTTTCTCCCCATTGCTATTAGCAAATTAATCTACAGTAAAATAACATCAATAATATATGAACAAGGTTAACCGCAACCCCTTGCTTGCGGCATTAACCTTGGGTGTATTGTTTCCTCACAATACCACAATAATAAGCGAGTTTTCTATTGAAGATAAATCAAAGCGCGTTTTACTTACTTACGTTGCTAACAAAGCCTCCATAATATATGTGTAACGTAAGCTTCTGCCCGTTGCTTCGCAAGCGCTTTTCCGGGATATGAGTAGGCTATATCCTTCCACTTCGTATAAAAGAAACCGTATTGGAATGAGAAAAGTGGAGGAAATTGCATCATTACACCGACAAGTGGTAGGCTCCCATGCCTTTCAAGGATATGTTCAGCTGTCCAGTCGTGAAAAGGTTACAGACAAGAGTAAAAGACAGACAAGTGACTATTGCATTGATAATATTAGTATGGAGTGCTGCCTTAAGCAAATCCCTACCTATCTGCAGTATGAGAATTTTACTGTTCGTGTTTTTTTATTTATTCTGTTGTTTTAACGTTTCTACATTGTTGCTATGTATTACCAATTAAGTACTATAGTATCTATAACTGTTTTGTATTACTATCAGTCCACGTCATCCCATTGTTGGCCAAAGGCCACACCCATTCTAGCCCTAGGTCACTACGTAAACAAACAAAATAAGGCATAAACATAACATCGACGGGATCATTATCTTTCAAACATGTTGGTCTTCCTCTATTTTGGATGAACAATGCTTCAAATAAACTCTTTTGTATTCGGAAACCAAACTTGTGTTGAATAAACAAAGGGCTCCTTTGAAACAGGACACCTTTCGACCCGGACCCTTTTTAAGGGTAATGTTCAAGGATTACCGAAACCAGGGCAAGATGTGTCCAATTCTAAATGTCCTTCAACAACGATCCTTCCCTCCCCATGCCCTTGTGCCAATCAACATCAAGGACTTAGTTACCGTCGTCCTTGAGTCCCAGTACGATCTCGTCAAAGGAATTCAAATCAGTCGTTATCTCAATCCGAAGTTTGCGGTCTTATATTCCTCAACAGGAAATTTTATTGGCTAGAACTAGTTTTGCAAACTCAGTAGTGCTGGGACGGAACTTTCTGGGCCATTTCCTTTTAAAATGTGAGTGAATGCAACTTATTCAAGAAGTTTAGTATTGTTGGATTTAAAAAAGATACCGCCCGATTGATAATCTTATATCGTGTAGGCGCAAACCTAGTGGAATTTGAGTGGTTTCTTCTAGACCTTCGTGATACACCGTCGTCCCAATCTTCAATTTCCATCAGTTGAGACTGTGGTCAAACGACGGTCTACTGACTATAAAAAAAGTGCTCAACGCCGCTAAAGAAGTTTTCACTTCAAAAAATGTGCCAGAAGTAAGCATAATCTCGCTGCGGATAATGATGACAAGACTAGATACCGATAAAGGTAGAGAATTTTTTTTATTTTTATTTTTTTTTTTTATTTGATGCGGCCAGCGGAGCACTCTGGTGGATGAGTGGTACAAACTTCAGGATGCCTGTAATCAACAGTGAGTAAAATCCGGTTGTGAATGATAACAATGATAAGGCTAGCACTGTAGAACGTTCTGGGGCTAGCAGCGACATTGCTAGGGAAATGCAACCTGACAATGACAAGGTCACTAAGAAAAACTTCCACAACATTTTCCTCATAGCAACATAATTTTTACACAGTTTTCACTCAACGTTGTTATCCAGCTTAATATTTTCATGGCTTATACAGAGTGCCACGGAAAGGTCAAAGGAGGTGATTTTGGACCCCGAGGGGATCAACTTGTGAATAAAGATTTTTTGAATTACGAATATTTTTTTATTTTTGCAAATAAATAAAGATTTTTCTTTCTATTCGTGTTCTTTATTCGTACTCTTGCATTATTTAACATAACAAAATATTTCACAAATGTTTATTGCTTGTTTTTTCAGCAAAACCAGCGTTTTGTCATTAAATTATTACAAAAAAGTATGAAAATCCTTTGAAATTTCAAAACAATATCAACAACATAAGAATACACGTAAAAAGAACACGAATATGAAGAATAAAAGTGTTCGACATCCAACAAAATCGTAGAACAAACGTTGAACCCCTCGATGTCTAAAATCACCCCCTTTCAGCCCTTTCCGTGACACCCTGTTTATAGAGGGTATATAGTGTATACGTTAAACATTTCCTGGAACAACAATTAAACAGAAGTCATTAACCGCCCGTCCCAATTCCATTTATCTGGCGAGTATTTGTTTAACTGGTCTGTTTTGCAACGTTTTGACTGTTTGCGTCTTGCGTCATTCGCTCTCATTACTCATATCTCGCCAATCACAGATGAGGGAGATGTAAAAGTTCGGCGAAATTTCGGGCTGGCACGAATTCTGATTGAGTATGCTTGGCTGTAGAGAAATTTCTCCATATATAACATTGTACCTTGTAGATGTAAACAACCTACCAATTGTTATAATTGGTGGATTTTCTCATAACTGCTGTCAGATACGATTGACGCGGTGCTCTTGTAAAAAGTATACAAAAACTCTTCTATTCTACATTTTAGTTTATAACCAATTTAAAATAAAGTTATAAATGAAGTCAAGCGCTAAAACCTTGTGTTTCTTTGCTTTAACAGCTAAGATATTATTTTCTTTCACTGCATATGACGTAGACCCTCTATACATAGAAATAACAGTATCTATTTAGCATAAACATTGTATGTAGAAGCAACGTTTATGATTCTCTGTGTATGTGTACTATTACAATGTAAATTTTTCATGAAATCCGTGAAGAAGGCAAACAGCCTGATAATCACGTAATTTTACAATGATACTTAGTACGACAGTGTTTTTAGTTAAGGCTTGGTAGGCCAGCAGAGGCCGCATTTTTGTGATTCTTAAAACCATCTGAGACTTAGAAATTAGTGTTTAAAATTCTGAAAGATATATATTACTTAAGGATCTAGTCTAGTCAAAGTCGCATTCAGTTACAAGATTTAATGAACTTCACTCGATCGAAAAAAATCCCAAAGTTACCCCTTTTGACGTGACAACGTCTTATAAATTGGTTTGCCGGGTGACACTTCAAGAAACTGCGTTACGCTCCGCTCACGTTATGCGCTCACAATGAGAGCGAGTGAGAGGCACGCGTCCCTTCCACTCGGGCATGGTTAGCCCGCCTAAGAGCGAGAGAGACAGACATAATTATTTTACCACTCAAAGTCGTTGTCACGTAAAACTTTCGCCCGTATACCGACTTTACAGGCAACCAATTTTTTTTCTAACGTTTTTTCAAAACTATGACTAGTGAACTACTGGTATCACATTTTTTTTTTGTACTCAACTAAGGACACTTAATATTTCTAAACAAATTCGCAGACTTTGACTTGATAAAATTATTTTCTTAATCACCATGTTTAAATAACTACAAAAAACACGAGCGCGGCGGCTTGGCCGGCACTCATTTTCCCTTACGCCTACTGCTGCAGGACTATCTGGCCTTAAGAAGTCATAAATTATGGCTTCTTGTGGTTTTAGATAATTTTTGTTTCTGACTGCCAGTGATAATATTTGGCTTTGAGCTATATAAATGCATATATCTCAAGTGAAAAAGTGTTTCACACATTCGACAATATTTAGCCGACCTAGTTCCTCGCTACTGAATGTTAGACATACGCCTGTTTTAAAGTGTTTCAAACAAGGAAGTGAGAAGAGATATGTAAAAACATCAAATAGATATCACGAATACATCTCGTGATGGTAATGTGACGCTATTTTGACACCATGCTTTAGTTATTTTTAAACATCGCTGCTCTATGTTGGTGATCTGATGGAAACCGACCATTATGGGGGATAGATACGACATTGATGGGCTGCTTTGAGTAAACTCAGCTAAATATAAGCTGACCTAAACTTCGCATATGATAAACAGGATTAGGGTAGGGAGTGACTTTATAGTCTCACTATTTGTATTGAGAGGAATGTTATATATAAGTTTACCGTGTCTGTCTGTGTATCTGTCTGTAGTATCGTAAACGGATGAACCGATTTTCGTTTAGTTTTTTGTGAATTGTCCAGCATTATTTATTTATTTTATTTATACCTACCGTTACCAGTCAAGCAGGTTGTTTCACGTAAATTACTTGTTTATCATCCTTACACACGTTTTTTGGAATATAATCACACAAAAATATCTTTATCTTTATATCTCTGCACGTTG
Source organism: Eupithecia subumbrata (assembly GCA_949316285.1). NCBI lineage: Eukaryota > Metazoa > Arthropoda > Insecta > Lepidoptera > Geometridae > Eupithecia > Eupithecia subumbrata. The sequence continues at coordinate 2,328,354 of OX438631.1, forward strand.
TTGGTTGCAAGTGTCCCTTTCCTTTCACAAACACACAAACTAATTATAATGGACATGAATGCAATAAATATATAAATAAATATTTAATTTGACTGTGACTTTCTGTTACCTATGTTTAATAATGTGTTTACTAACGTTCGAAAGGGGTTTGAAGATTTTTGTATGAAGGGTGGCCATAAAATTTTTTCAAAATTGCGGCGCTAAATAAAAGCTATGTATTTGGATAGAGGACACTAAAATAATAAAAAAAAATGTACAAAATAATATCCTACAGCGTCAGATTTCTGGGATAATCAATCACAGACGCTTCCGACTGGTATTCATATGAATCAGTTGAGCTACCTGTAGATTGTTTGCAACGGTCTGCAGTAAGCTCAATTGTTTCAATTGTAAATACCAATTATATTATTATTTTCTTTATCACAGATGAAAATAATCATATTTCTTCATAATTATGTGAACATTTCAGAAACCTGACGCTTATAGACATTATGTTGTAGAGCATTCGTTATTTGTTTTATTGTCCTGTATCTGAATATATAACTTTTAATGTGCGCAGAGATTTTGAAAAAAAAAACTATGGTGACCGATGTTAGGGCCAACCTCTGTGCAAAAATCATAATAAAAAGTTATAGGATATATTATAGGACTTTAAAACAAATAAATAATGTTCTATAACATAATGTCTTATAGCGTTAGATTTCTGAGATATTCACATACGAAGAAAAAATATTAACTTTTCATCTCAGAAACCTGACGCTTCAGGTCATTATTTTACAAGACATTTTTTATTTATTTTTGTGTCTTCTATCCAAATATACAACTTTTATTGTACGCGGAGATTAAAAAAAAAATGGTGACTCATGTAAAGGCCAAAATTTCGAATACGTCGGTAGAGCACAGATAAAAATCTCCCATCTTTCAACGCAGATAAATATAGGTGCGTTAGTGCATCGACCTCTTGCACTGCATTGCGTAAAAGCAGCCAGTCCACATCAGGAGGAAACATTGGACTAATTTTGCAGTTTATTCACTGGCTGGAAATTTTTGTTTAGAAGACCAAGGAAAAGGTAAATAAATATTGCTAGACAATTCTAGCAATATTTATTTACCACACGGCATCTTCTAACCCCCAAAGTAAGATGAATGGTATGTGTGAAAGATGACATGTAAGAAAGGTTCTACAACAATAAATATAACGTGAATTGTTGAAAAATAATGTAAAAAAACGAACTAGTATTTACAATTGAAACAGTTGAGCTTACTGCAGACTGTTGTTAACAATCTACAGGTAGTTCAAGTGATCTACATATATCAATACCAGTCTTAAGCATCTCCAAGACGCTGGCTGCATTGCCCCGCTGTATGGCAATACTAATGCGCTATTGCGCTGCGCCAGAATTAGGTGTGGGTAGGTTAGGTACGAAGATGACGGCTGAGAGAGAAGAGCGGAAGAAAAATACATGTGCCGACCTCACCTAGGTAGGTAGACTCGATCGTCAACCCGAGGCGAAATCAAAATAGCGTTCTAAAGATCCGTCGGATTCGATTCGGAATCGAATCGAATGAATTAAAATACCGATCCTGAAACTTAGTTACATTACATTACAAGTGCTTTAGGCTCATGTACACGTGCTAGTTATTTAAACAACATGAACATAGTAGGTAGGTACCTTTGTTTACTCTTTTTCCACCAGATATAATGCGACGACGTAACCCTGTTGATCAATGTTGCTGATAGTAAGTAACCCATTATTAAACTTTCTGCCTAAAAGGCGTGTGTTATGAAACTAGAATAGAAGAAAAGAATAGAATAGAAAATCATTTATTGCCTTAATTTAGAAAATACACAAAATAAAATATACATACTACTTAATTAAAACTAATAAACTAAGACAAAAGGAGTTAATTCAGCATTTAGCTGTAATGCATTAATATGCAAGCAGCGCTGATTTTCAATTTACTCCTCTCGGATAGCTGGTCACAGAGAGGTTAAAGCTGATAGCGGGATTATAACGATCAATACACAAAAAAATAGAACAGATTGTTCTATTTTTTTTCTATATGGTGATTCTAGATTTCTTTTTTGATTTCTAGATTAGAGTACCTGACATTTAGTAGATAGATTTGTACATACATACAATTATACTAAGGCGGTATATTATTACGTATTTGGGAATGTTCATGGGTGTGTTATGTTGTGCATGCGTGTTGTTATGTTGGTTCCCCCGAGGCACCAGTCTCATATGAGTCTGTGCAACGGGGGACCATGTGAGTGTTTGTGTGCTGCATGGTATGTGTGTTTGTGAGTGTGTGTCTGCGAATATGTATATATATAATATATAACTACGCTCATTCATCAATCTATGCTTGAATAAAGCTTCTGCCATAGAAAATCTGAACACTAAGCTTTTATTATACGGGCCGTAGTGTTTACTTGTGTCCCTACCCTATGTTAGAAATTAATAAATGAATGAAAGAATATCCTTAACCCTATAAAAGGCGTTTGCCATCATTCTCTTATGATTTTATAACGGATATATATAAATTTTGATGGTATGATGAATGCAAATCGATAAGGCTTTTCTAGATAGCGAGAATTGATAAAGAATATCAATAGATTGCCAAAGCCATTCCGGAAATGCCTGGCAGAGCCATCGCCAGTGAAATTCACAGTGTTTTTGCGTTGTGGACTTTGTACAAATAATCTTTTTACAAGAGGTAGCTTATTATATTGGTGTATAGCAAACTTTGCGTTAAAAACAACTCTATATTATCTGATATCAACTATATTCTGAATTATCAAAGGTTCAAAACATTAAGATTGACTTGACTCAACATATAAGTTAGACTACGCCCAACTCTGCCATTTGGTTGTAAAGGAACCAAGACATGTAATGTTATTATCTTCTGTGGCGACTCTATACATACATTACCAAGCCAAATGACATAATTGCCAAAATAATTGTAACTGCCTCGTTGGTCTAGCGGTCAGCTGTTCAACCGCTGATTATGAGGTCCTGGGTTCGAATCCCGGGTCGGGCCAATAGTTGTTACTGGTATTTTTCTAGCAAGGAAAATTCACAGTAGCAGCCCGGAGTCAGGAAGTTGGCGGTGTTACACCCCCGTGCCTCGAAAAGCACGTTAAGCCGTTGGTCCTGCGCCTGATCTCTCCCCAGTCTTGTCGATCTGTCGTCCCATCGGATTATGAGAGTGAGGGAAGAGAGTGCACCTGTGTTTGCGCACACGCTTGTGCACTATAATATGTCCTGCGCATCTGGCTAGTCTCCGATGAGACTGGCCGCCGTGGTCGAAATTCGGCTAGGAGGACATTATTAATTGCCAAGCCGATTTCATTTCTATAAGAGTCGATAGTAAGGTCAAAGTTTTTTGAATTCATTGTGTGACTCATATATACGCATGCGTAATGGGCAACACGAGGCGCAGTTGGATTTCAAATTGATATTGTGTAGGTACGGGTGTTTGTTTTTGATAACCTTATCTGATGCGATAAAAATTGCCAATAATAAATTAATGATACATGCCAAATGCGTTAGGTGAGTAAGTTTTTATGTTTTTGCAGAGATAAACAAAGTAGCAAAGCGGTTGTTGTACGAAAGTGGAAATATATAAGAAATCAATAACGTTTATTTATTTGGGCTTACAAAATAAACAAATAAATAATGCTGTACAATCCACGCAGCATCATCTAGCCCCAAGCTAGGCAGAGCTTGTGTTATGGGTACTAGATGACTGATATATGTATGTAATACAATACATTACAAACATAGATATGAAATAAAAGCTAATACAAGTCAAATTTTAAGCTAAATTATTATCAAAAACAAATTAGTAGATAAATGTAAACTGTTAATTGATTCTCTTCAATTAAATTTTTGAAGAACTTATCTTTTTGAGTAAGAAGGGAACGTCCCGGATTATATGTACTACAAATGTATATATTCCGGGACTTTACCTTCTTACTCTATCATCTACTAAACAGCAACTAATTCATCATCATTCTAGCCATGGATTACCCACTGTCATAAACGTCTCGTTTCCATTTTGCCAGCCTTTTCTGTATTTCTCTTTTGCATATAATACCGACTAGGGATTGGTCCCGGGAATTCCCGTTCCCGAAATTCCCGGGAATTCCCGAAATTTTTGGCTGATTTAAGAACCGGGAAATCCAAAATCATTTCCCGGGAAATTTCGGGAAAAATATTTTAACTTTTATAGCATTACCAAAATAACGCAACTCAACATATTTCACTTCCTCTTAAAGCATTTCACATTATTAGGTACCTAGCCTGCGCGGTATTAGGCAGGGTTGACATGATTTGTATCACTTGATATAAATCAATTGTTATTTTCCCTGCAATGAAAACAGAGAGCAGTCAAAAATGTATGAGAGTGCCCAAAATTGAGCTTCCGTGAACACACGCACAATGTACCTGCTTTATTGGTTGAGGATTCAGGAAATTCTCCGAAATTAATAATTCCATAAAGTTCAAATAATGCGAGTTGACGAAAAAAAAAATGCTTAGCCAACGTATTTGCGGCAAGTCATATCTGTTTTACAATTTGTATAAAGAACTAGTACTCCGGTAACGTTCTGCCCGCACCTTCGCACGCGCTATTGGAAACGTTTAACATTTATTTTTGGAAACATGAAAAATTTCAGCCCGATCCGTTGAGTAGTTTTGGCGTGAAGAAGGAACGGTAAAAACTTTCATATTTATATATATTTTAATATTATTAGCTGCGCCCCGCGTCTTCGCCCGCGTGTAAATTTCAGTTATTTATTGCACAACACGGGGTGTGCAATAAATAACTTTAGGGGTCGTTTTCTAAAAGAAATACGTTATTCATTATATACTTTATAGTTTATTTATACCGAGTTTTGAGTGAATCTAACCAAGGAATAATATTATCCATATAAACTTAACCACCCTTTTTAACCACCTAAGATTATTTTTTGCAAATTAGATTTGCCTATGTGTTATTTCAGAACTTAAACTATCTACACACCAAATTTCAACCAAGTCGGTTAACTAGTTACTGAGATACGTGGTAACAAACATTTACACAAACTCATGCATTTATAATATTAGTAGGAAATGTGATAAACGGACTTAGACACCGAAAAAAAAAACTTGAACCTTGGTGTCTTTCCTTTCTGCTAGTACTTTCGTGTGATTAAACCTTTGAACCTACCTTTTCTACCAACCTATAAAAACCTTAAAACTGGATAGACCAAAGCGATTATAATAGAAAAAAAAATTAAATTAAATAATTCCGATTTAAATCAAATTAACCGTATTTTCTTTTCTAACCATGATTTTTAGCAAACCTGGTATAAGAAATGTTAGTTATTGCTATATTACTTTTGATCTGATTACTTTTGATCTGATTTAATTAATATAAATTTGTAGGTCCATGTCTATTGTCCCCCTTTGTGCATGTTATTCTGATCGGCTCTGACTTCTGAACCTGTAAAGCGCGATGATATCGCCTGCGTGGGTATTATTAGGTAAAAATACCAGATAGCAGCATCTGGTATCAGGTAGAGAATTCAAATGTATTCGTACACTTCTTCGAACACAACGAATCGACCGTTTACGGCTGGCAGAAATAAATGCATAGTAGGAAGAGACCTCTGAAGTACCCCGACGACGTTGATCGCCAGTTGATTAGACGAACAGTCATCAATGACGACCGACACGAATGGAAGTCACAATCCAATTTAATTTATTTTTTTAATACCGCAGGCTAACAAAGAACACTTAGTCCAATTTTATATTTGTCTCCGTTGAGCCTGGCCACCGTGGCCTAGTATTTGGATAGAAGAACATTATATTGTTTATTATGTGGGTACGTAATAAGGTATTTTTAGATTGATGTTTTCGCTTAGAGGACTCGAAAAACAACGGGAGCTCCTCGGTGTCACTCTTACAACAACTCTGAACTTCTGTACTTTCATTGTATTAAAATGAAGAAACGAATCAAAGCTAAAACGGTAGCCACGAAGCTAAGCGTCTCTATCTCTCTCGCGTCTATACGAGATCAGGCGATATTTCACACAAGGATAGCTCAAGTCCGGCCTCATGGAGTATTAGCAAAGTACTTTGCTGCGCAACATGACAGCAAATGAATGTGTTATGCTGGGTTCAGTCACGACTCTATAGAACGAAAAGCCTTCAGGCTTATTGTCGAACGAGGGGACAAAAGACATGGACCTAAGAATTTTTTATTCATTTTATTAACATCTCAAAAGAAATACAGCTATATGTAACATACCTAATACCGCATAGGTACCTGATATCAGCGAAATGCCTAAAAAGGACGTGAAGTATATTAAATCATCTTATTTCGGTAGTGGTATAACAGTAAAAATAATTTTTCGAAATTTCCCGGGAATTCCCGGGAATTCCCGGTTCCGACTTTGAAACTTCCCGGGATTCCCGGTTCCTCGAAAACGACCCGATTTTGGAATCCCTAATACCGACCGTTAACCAATCTTTTTATAGGACAACGCACTTGACATTGACACATCCAATCATGGCCACTGCTCAGACCTGCCTTTACTAGAACAAAGACGTTAATTATATTTAATCAACCAGGTATGTATTTAAGGCGCATTACTCGTATATTCCGCCCACGCGTTTACATTCTTTGACTTTATGAAATAATAATGCAATACTTCATTAAAATGTAATCTGTTTTGGTTAGTCCCGATATTTTTCAAGTTTACATATTCCCATCAATAATTTAAAAAGAAACAGATTCTATGAAATATTGCATACTTTCATTCAGTCAAAGAAAATAAACGCATTGACGGAGAGTCAGCAGCTGTAAAACCAGCGATATTTTTTGCTGTTTACATTTGCGTCATGCGCACGTATTAAACTAAACTTGATTTCTCTCCATTCCAGGGCTAAAAGGCGACGGCCGTCACCGTCGCTGCAAATAAGATGCGCTCCCTGCTAGCGTACTACGCGTCGTCCATGATGGGCGGAGCGAGCTGCGCCGGCGACTGCAGCAGCCGCGGCGACTGCTTGAACGGAACCTGCCTCTGCGAGATACGCTACTCGGGCGTGGAGTGTGCTGACCCCAACCTCCCGTACCATGCCTGTAAGTATCCACAGCTCCACCTGTAGTCGTAGCAAGCCACTATGGAGTCTCACCAGAGGCCAGACAGCTGCTGAGATACGATGCGATCCCTGCTACCGTACTAAGAAAGAAGAAAGAAAATACATTTATTTGGACTATACATAACACAACACATCACAATCGTATATACGTACAAAGAACACAGTATTATATAGAAAAGAAAAACAAAGAAAGAAGAAAACAGATACAAATTAGAAAGTGTGTTATATACGGGCCAAAAAGGTCCCTGTCTCAGCATTATGCCGCTACAAGCCGAAGCTAGTAGCGGCGCTGGTTTGCAGACAGGTCCTGGTATGGCAGCAATACAAAGAAACAGAATACAAAGAGTAGGTACACAGGTTACAAACAAGATACGAAACAAGAGAGGAAGAAAAAAGGACTACTACGCGTCATCCATGTAGAAGATAGGTACACTTTCTTTTAAATTGAAACCCGAGGAATGTAACACACGGGTCAAACCCCGACGTGTTTAAAAGGTGTTATTATTAGTCCTATGCATATTATTTTTACTTAAATAAAAAAAATAAAAAAGTATGCTCTAACCTCCGGTATCATGCCTGTGAGTATCGACTAGCTAGGGCCTCTGTAACTCCACTAAGATCTCAGGGGATAGACAGCGACAGATAAGAAGTGACTACATGAACGGGTCCTGCCTCTGCGAGATCCGATATTCGGGCGTGGGGTGTGCTGACTTTAACCTGTCGTACTAAGCTTGTGAGTATCCATAGCTCTGCCTTACCCTGTAGTCGTAGAAAGCGACTATGGACTCTTAAGAGGATAGGCAGCAGCTGAGAAACGATACGCTCCCAGCTAGCGTACTACGCGTCATCCATGACTGCCGTATCATGCCTGGTATCTACTAGGTCCTCTGTAACTCCACTTAGATCTCAGGGCAGACAGCGGCAGATTATAGGCGAATGCATGAACGGAACCTGACTGTGCGGGATACGGTACTCTAGCGTTCAGTGCGCTGATCCCAACTTGCCGTACCAACTTGTAAGTGTCTACTAAGAATACTGCAACTCCGTCTGTGATAGACAGCAGCTAAGGTCCGCTGGGAGTTGGACAGTGGCATTCAATCTACGGGTAGATATCTGCCAGAGAAGCAAGTAGGTCTCTTCCCATCCCTTCAATTCAGCCGAAGGCAGGGGATCGAACAGCATTCTTTGGAGTATATTGCATTCACGACTAAAAGCATAGTGATGTGATTAGAAAGAAACTTCCTAATGTGCAAGAGACTTAAAACCTTCTGACGGCGACGGATGAATTTCCCATCCAAACTTCGTACCAAAATGATTTGTAAGTAGAGCATAGTTTCACCATGGTCTGTTAATATTTGTATTAAAATAGTATTTATCTAGGTTCCTGCCCCAAACTTTTTTCAAAATACTCTTCCGGAATGAAATTAAACCTAATCGCATTTTTTCATCAAAGAAGACATGTTTTCTTAGTATTTGTGTAGACAAGTATTTTGAAAAAAGCTTGTGGAAGGAACCTAAATAAACACTATTCTAATACAATTATTTTTAAACCATGGTAAAAATATTCTCAAATTACAAATTAACAGTAATAATAATAAAAATTCTGGACAATCCACACAGCACCATCTAGCCCCAAAGTAAGCTACTCAAAGCTTGGGTAGGTACTAGTACTAGATAACTGATATATTTAATACATTTTATACATAGATAGATATTTTTTTTATGATACATAGAAAACACCCAGACCAACGGAACAAATTTCTGCAGATTTTACACAAATTTGTTCCGAGGCGGGAATCGAACCCTCTTGCGTCGCAGGCGGACTCTCGGCCGCTGCACCACTGAGGTCTATTATTTTGTTACTACGTTTGTATGGGAAATTCATCCGTCGTCGCCGGACCCTTAACGATCACTCCTTCATTCATCCTATATTTCTGGAAGGGACGGAAGACTTTTGCCTTGCGGTGGAATTCAATATGCAAACAGAAGTTTGTCCTAATAGTTGGTCTTGTCAAAATAAATACCTCCATTTCCTTTATTCCAGGCATCGGCGGAGTATTCCTCCTCGTTGCGTTCGTCTGCGCAGTCCAGCTGTGCATCTGTATTCTCACGGAGTACCGACGGCTGAAGGCACCTACGTTTCTTCGAGCCTGCAAGGTTACCACGCAGAAGATGCTGTACCTGGTGGCTTTTCTAGCGTCACTTATCCGCGGAGCCTACTTTGTTTCACCGGTGAGTTTATAATATCTCCCCCGGACTAAGGGAGACAGGGAGACAATCAGGGGAGACATGATTCTGTCATCGTTTTACGAGAGGCATTGCAAGCTGCGTTTTGCTGACGCGGAGCGCTATGTGTAGGAATCCAGAAATCAATTTAGTGACCCGATAGCTGGTCAGTATCTGGCACAGCGCATCAGCATTGCCATACAGCGGGGCAATGCAGCCAGCGTCTTGGGGACGCGACGACTGGTATTGATATGGATCAGTTGAGTTACCTGTAGATTGTTTGCAACAGTCTGCAGTTAGCTCAATTGTTTCAATTGTAAATACTAATTATATTATAATTTTCTTTGTGAATAAAGGCTTCTGCCATTTATATATTTAGTTGAAATACATAAACTCGTTCCATATTTTTAGTTCCTGATTTTCTCTCCGTTAGTTACGGTCGATCTGAGAATTCACCCTAACAGTGGAAATGCAATCTAGACTGAGACATATAGGATAGAATAGACTTCACGAAATCTAGTGCAAGCAGGTTTGATAAAAAGCATGATTAAAAAAAATGCGAACCTAATTTGTTTTAAATCGGATTTATTTGATTTAAATGGTTCAAAGGTTTAAAGTAAAAAATATAAGGTTTATATTACATACATAATATGTTCAATGTGCATTAAATAAATAAATAAATAATGCTGGACAATCCACACAGCACCATCTAGCCCCAAAGTAAGCTACTCAAAGCTTGTGTTATGGGTACTAGATAACTGATATATTTAATACAATACACTACATCAATAGTTTTTTTTTTATTATACATAGAAAACACCCAGACCAACATTACTTATTTAAATTATAAAACAGCTTTAACTTGCCGCAAACACAGGTTTACCATTTCTTTTCGACATCTTGCAGTATCTAAACATTATCAAATTATTGTATGAAGAAAACTTTGTAAAAATTGATAATTTCAACCCTGAATCCTGAAACAGGGTGTGCACCGAAGCTTAATTTGGACACTCCCTTGTACATATATTTTTGACTGCTTTCTGTTTTCATTTCAATGAAAAAAACATTTGTTTTAAATATAGTTGGGGTGGTGCAAATTCTAAGTCGGCACCACACAGCTCACACCTAATTCGTGCATTCGAAATAAATTATCACCACGTGGAATGATTAATAAAATTGGTAGGTTTGCTATGCATGATAATATGCGTATTATACATACCTACTTAATAAATATAGCTACTAGCCAGGATGACATATTGAGCTCTAAGGCAAGTAGATACGTCGAATGGCTTTGCCAAATGTAGCGTTATAATTACACTTGCCACCAGACATTACGTTTCAATACACGTAAATACTCACTTAATGACGTGCGTGACGTCATTTATAGTCGCATGTCTTTCTCAATGTCAATATTAAGGCTGAACGAGTCGCTCATCTCTCCATACAAACGTGGAAAGGTAACTACAACGCTGTTTGATGTTATGAGTTAATTATGAGTTAATAAAAAACTAAGGATAATATCAATTTATCTCGTCATTATCTATGTCTGTATGCACCCGAAACCGTAAAAAAAGTATTATTTAAAAAAATACAAGCTTCTAAAGTTTCGTATTTTAACATCGATTTTAGCCCAACTTTGGGCGAAAATAAATAACATACGGAGAAAGAAAACTCTAAAATAAAGCCCGTACCGACATAGTTTAGTTAATCAAAAGTTGAAATAAATATATTTTGCAAATATACACTCAATAGTTTTTCTATAATAACCCTTGTGCTAAAAGTCTTTTCCCATTTTTTTACGCGACCGTTTTACGAATAAATTTATTTGCCGATTTATTTGCCAAGCGCGCGAGAATGTCTACTAAGTCAGATGAGATGGCATACTATATATATTTTGGGGGGCTTTACTACTCACGTCCGTAGGTGATAACCCATAGCGACCCTACACGTGTCCCCCGGGTGGTGCTAAATGAGTAGTTCTGGTGGTAGGCTTCGGCCGCGGCTTGTCACCACCCTCCGAACTAAGCCGTGCCGCCAAGCGACCTCACGGTCGTGTTCCGGTGCGTGGTTCGGTGTAGCCATGAACCAACCAAGTGAGTACGGGTCAGGGCAGTTATGCACATCTTGGTCGGTGATGATATTTGCCTGAAGACGTCGCACTTGCACCGGGCGATTAGTCGTGGAGGGTAGCGGGATCCGAAGCACGGTTATCCGCTGGCCGACCGCAGGTTGTAGGGGGCCCAAGTAGCGTGCCAGCCACACGTGAAAGGCTGCCCCTCCGCCTCGCGAAAAATCCCGGAGTGCTCCATCGTGCCGGTTGGCGACCGGATGAGAGGACCAGGTGGCCACTTCCGGGGGGGTTCGGGCGTCCCCGCAGTCTCCACGACTGATATTCCATACTGTGTTGGCTGCCGTCTTTAGTCTCTGTCACCGTAGAGTAGTGCCTCGCCCTACTGCCGTTCTCCCCAACAAACCCTTCTCTCTTCATGACCAAGAAAATAAATAGCAGAAACGTTAAACAGCGGAAGCACGTCCTCTCACTTCAAGTGCACCTCATTAACATCCGAGGACTGCACTCTAATATCGTTGCAGTCCACCACCACCTCGAAACTGCTAAACCACATCTGCTATTACTCACGGAGACTCAAATCAGATGTCCTGCTGACGCGACGTACCTTACTTACCCCGGTTATGTGCTCGAACATAAGTTTAAGCAAAAAGCGGGCGTGTGCTTATATGCTCGCGAAGACATCTGTTTTCGACGTCTAAGATTTCTTGAGGACTCCAGATATTCTACTCTCTGGTTTTTGGTTGACACTGGCACGGAGAAAATTCTTTACGCCGGTGTGTATCGATCCCACACTAAGGACTCGGAAACAACATCTTTTTTTCAGCACCTTAGCGTTGGCGCTGATAAGGCTCTGCAAAAGTTCCCTGGTGCCCAACTGGTGTTCTTGGGAGACTTTAATGCTCACCACCAGGACTGGCTACACCCGTCTAAGGGCATTGACCATGCTGGGAGAGAAGCTCATAGTTTTGCACTGTCTTTTAACCTCTCTCAGCTGGTTAGTGATGCAACAAGGGTACCTGATATTAGTGGCCAAGCTGCAAATTGCCTAGACCTTCTTTTGACAACGGATCCGGACAGATACAATGTGTCGGTATCATCACCCCTTGGTAGTTCCGACCATTGCCTTGTTAAGTCCGTGTCATCCCACTCTCCGCCCGTAACCAGCCTTGAAGGCAGCCGGCGAGTGTGGAGGTACAGGTCAGCAAATTGGGACGAAATGCGCCACTTTTTTGCATCATTTCCCTGGCAACCTTTGTGTTTTTCTTCTAGTGACTCTTCATCTTGTGCGAATGCCATTGTTGATGTGATACGTCAGGGTATGGAGTTCTACATAACTTATTCCGACAAACCGCTGTCAACTAGAGTAGACTCCTGGTTCGATGTTGATTGCCGTCGTGCGGACGCGCTAAAGCACGAAGCCTATCTAGCCTGGGTTTCTGCTCGCAAGAACAAGACTGCTGATTTAGAGTCTAAGAAGAAGGCCTACAACAGCGCTGCCAAAACATGCAAAAAGGTTTTGAAGAGGGCAAGGTTCAACCACATCAGCATGATTGGAACTAAGCTAGCTACACACCCACCTGGGAGTAAAGCTTTTTGGTCCTTGGCCAAATCGGTTGAATCTAACTTCTGTCGCCCTTCTTTACCTCCGATGCAGAAACCCGACGGGTCGCTGGCCCACACCGCAGAAGAGAAAGCAAACTTGTTTGCTACTCTCTTTGCGGAGTCTTCACGTCTAGATACTACTAATGAGATACCCCCAACCATTCCCACCTGCGGTTCAGTGATGCCTGAAGTTCGCATCAAGCAGAAGGAGGTACTCAAAGTATTGCTCTCACTAGACGTGAATAAAGCCAGTGGTCCTGATGGGATCTCGGCGATAGTGCTTAAGAGGTGCGCGCCTGAGCTGTCTCCGATTCTCACACGACTGTTTCGCCTGTCTCTTGACGCTGGTATGGTGCCATCATCGTGGAAGCTTGCTAACGTTCAACCTGTTCCCAAGAAAGGTAGTAGGACTGACCCCACCAACTACCGGCCAATCTCTATTACCTCCATCCTCTGTAAGACCATGGAGCGTGTGCTCAACTTCAAACTCCTAGCATACCTAGAAAATAATGACCTCCTAAGTGATCGACAATACGGCTTTCGCCGAAAACGATCCACAGGTGATCTTCTAGCGTATGCTACTCATATCTGGAGTGAAGCCATGGAAAAACACGGCGAAGCTCTTGCGGTCTCTCTGGACATTTCCAAGGCTTTTGATAGAGTTTGGCATAAAGGTCTCATAAGCAAGCTTTCTTCATACGGTCTAGCGTCCAATCTAATCTAGTGGATCTCTGATTTCTTGAGGGAAAGATCGATTCGAGTAGTCGTAAACGGCTGCTCCTCCGATCTATTCGCTATCAATGCTGGGGTACCTCAAGGGTCTGTTCTATCAGCAACCTTATTCTTGTTGCACATTAACGACTTGCTAAAACCCGGTATCTTTGGGTACGCTGATGATAGCACAGTTGCTGATAGATACTTTGCCAGTCCACGTGATAGTGCGGATAAAATCCAAAAACTCCGCAATGAGATGGTAGAACGTTTGAACAGCAAACTGAGGTTAGTGTCTGAATGGGGTGACGCAAACCTTGTGCGGTTCAACGCATCCAAAACGCAGGCGTGTGTGTTCTCGGCAAAGAAAACACAATTTAATCCTGTGCCCACTTTTTGTGATGCTGCGCTTCAGATCACTGACAGTCTGAACCTACTGGGCGTAGAGCTTAGCTCGAATTTAAATTTTGGCTCCCATATCGAGTCGAAGGCCAAATTTGCTGCTATGAAGCTAAGCATCCTGGCTAAGATTCGGCGGTACTTCACACCGGGACAGCTTCTCAATCTATATAAAGCACAGGTCCGAACTTGCATGGAGTACTGCTGCCACCTTTGGGATGGCTCGGCTAAATACCAGCTTGAGGCCCTCGACTCGATTGAAAGACGCGCTGTTAGACTTATCGGCGACGATTCTCTTGCAGAGGCCAATCTTCAAAGCCTCGATCACAGACGGCGCGTCGCCAGACTGTCGGTGTTCTACAAGTACCACTTTGGTGATTGTGCGCAGGCATTGCACGACCTTATCCCATCTTCTCCCTTCTACCATAGGACCAGCAGACGCACAGAAAAATACCACCCGTACCTGGTCGACATACCACAGTGTCGAACCAAAAAATTCTCCTCTACTTTTTTAATATGCACCGCCAAAGAGTGGAATGAGCTTCCTGCGTCTGTTTTCCCGTTAGAGTATAATCTTGGAGTCTTCAAGTCTAGGGTGAATAAGTTCCTTCTGGGAAAGCGTGCTCCATCTTAGGCCACATCTTCACTTACTTTAAGTGAGTTGGTGGCCAAACGCTTGACCATTTTCAATAAAAAAAAAAAAAAAAAAAAAAAAAAAAAAATACATTCAGACCGCGCCCATTGATGAGTTGGATCGGACGGCTCGTGCAGCCTTAAGAGGCGAACCTAGCGGGTTGCTTGTCAAACTAGGCCTAAATCTCAGTACTCATGGGATCACCGTGACAAAAAACTAAAATTACGATAAAAAAAATCAGGAAAGTGCAGTGTTTTGGACCTAATTTGGTCGAGATCTCAGGAACCCTGCGGTCTATTGAAAAGATTTTTGTTTTAAATTCGTAGGTTATTCCTAATTATTTGGTTCCTTAATACAGTTTCTTCATCAGTTGTGTAGTTTTTTGAAAATAAGCAAAACTTGCCGCATCCAACACGTCTGCCAGCAGTCTTTCGCAGGTATATATATTATATTTATTACGTAAACCTGTGAAAAAAATTTGCGATATTATTTGATTTCTTAGAAATTACCCTGAGTGTGGGGTTACGCACTATAATAACAAAAACCTTAGAATTAAGCAACGCGACACCTCTCGTCAAACGAACTAAATGTAACTTTAGTGTTTGAACAGGATTGGATAAACTTCAATGTTTCCCCTGTAGGTGGAGCTAACGGACAAAAATCCGTAGGAAGTCGCAAAGATTTTCGACTCCCACGTCACTTGACCTCGTGGTGAAGTTGGTTAGCACATTCCGGTACTGACGGAAGGATGCGGGTTCAAATCCCGTCGAAGTCAAAAACTTTTGCGACATTATTTGATTTCTTAAACCTGTGATTTACCAAATTACCAAAAACATAAAATCCCACCTTGCCACAGCGTTCTACACTACGTTTACCGAGTCGCAGTCTGCACTCAAGAACATCAATGATGTCATTTAGGGTGCCTTAAATTATCTATTCGTGGAATAATCAGTAATGCTAATTTAATTCGTCCGCAGATTAAGTGGTAGGTAGTATTGTTCTCGTAGGTTATCAGCTGGTATTCATTTATTTATCAATGCCCTTGATCAATTCTGGCCTGACCTTCTGTTA
Source organism: Eupithecia subumbrata (assembly GCA_949316285.1). Classification (NCBI taxonomy): domain Eukaryota; kingdom Metazoa; phylum Arthropoda; class Insecta; order Lepidoptera; family Geometridae; genus Eupithecia; species Eupithecia subumbrata. The sequence continues at coordinate 2,344,222 of OX438631.1, forward strand.
ATGTAAAAATATCTATCTATGAAATATATTGTAATGTCCTAGCCGAAATTCGACCGCGGCGGCCAGTCTCATCGGAGACTAGTCAGATGCGCAGGACATATTATAATGCACAAGTGTGCGCGCAAACACACGTGCACTCTCTATTCCCTCACTCTTATAATCCGATGGGACGATAATATGACATAATGTATTATATTTTATCTTCCTACAGTCGGCGTTCCAAGAAGGATGGGCGACCAGTCTTCTCTCTGCCTACTACCCCCTGCTGATGACGGGATCATCGCTGATTGTCTGCTTCTGGGCAGAGGTAAGTACCATATAGACTACGATATTTATGATTATTATTATAGCGGAATATCCCGGGCGAATTGAGGGGCGAACCTAGCGGGTTTGCTTGTCAAACTAGACCTAGATCTCAGTACTCACAGGATCCCCGTGGTAAAAAACTAGAATTACATAAAATTCAACATATTTTCTTCGGTTCCTTAATTGGAAAACACGACAGCCAAAAAAAATTACGATAAAAAATTCATGAAAGTGCACTGTTTTGCACCTAATTTGGTCGAGATCTCAGGAGCCTCTAGCGCCGTCTATAGAAAAGATTTTTGTTTTGATTTGATCGTAGGTTATTACTGATTTTTTGGTTCCTTAATACAGTTTCTGTATAAGTTGTGTAGTTTTCTTGTAAATAAGCAAAATCATAATTTTTGCACTTACGCCGTTCCAAAAACGTATGCTCCGTCCCGCTCGTTTGAACGGGAAATACTATGTCTATCCTTTTCACAAAATGGCGCGCAATGCGCCCTTTTAATATCGCACCTGTCTCGGAACTCGGTACTTCCCATCTGTCCAGCGCAGGGCGCCCCGCCGCGCCGTCGCCGTGCAAGGGCTGTACCGATATGCGATAGCATCACAATTACCCTTGTATGTTTTAATTTTCGAGTTATTCTCGTGCTGTTATTTTATCATTACTATTGGATTTTTGTTAAGATTTTGTTCGAAACAGGTGCCATATCAATTCGCCCGGGTTATACAGTTTTATTTATTTATTTATTTATTGAGGAATAACTAACGACTACATTAAACTTATTATACATTTGTGTAAGTACTTTACTAGTAAAGATGAGCGATATTATAAATGTAGCCCACGGCACTATCCACATATGCGTTACATACATACTTAATTAAAAACATGCAACAAGAAGGCTTAACAGCAACCTTTTCACGAACCTAACCCTTCTCAACTTTTAAAGTTTTTGTATATCCAGTGCACATTAAGTACTTCTAAAGAATGAGCCCTGGTATGATTACAATTTAGCCACAACGTGGGCTAATGAGTTAATTAAATTTAACTTAAATTGTTAGCATAGCTTATTCTAAGAACGTGTACATTAACAGCTTTCTTATTGTCTCTACATAAGATCTATGGGATGACACTTTGTTCTTGGGTTTTTTAGTTTGTTTACACTACATTTCACTACTTTTAAAGTTGATTAAGAAAATAATGAATGATCTGTAGTTTATTTCATCGAATGTAGCATAAAAAATTTAGATCTGTGACGATATCGATGTATTAGTGAAGCGTCTTGTTCAGCAGAATAGGGTACTCCGCTGGTGAAGAGTTAGTAGGAGTGAAGTGGAGTGGTTAGATCGACGCTCTTTACTTATCAGATATCTTGGTGAAACGATAGTTTAATTCGATAGTTATTCTAATAAATTAAGCAGCATTTATAGTTCGTTTTAGTGACATCTAGCGGTGAACGCGTAAATGAATGAAATAGTTAGAACGCTCCATTTCAATCCATAGATTCGAAGTGGTTTTGTGCGTTAACACTAGATGGCGTTGAATTAGTTTATCCGTTGATCCGTAGATGGCGCTATGCGTCACCAACGATTTTACAATGCAAGGAATTAATTTCATACTAAACATTGTTTAGAGTGTGTCCCAAGTTTGTTTTACATAAAAGTGATAAAATGTGAAATTCATAGATTAGGTACCAATCTTCGGGTTGATCAATCTACACTCGAAACATTAGGAACATAAAAAGACTATAATTTTCGGTACCTATTATGCCTTTAGCTATAATAAACACTAATAAAACAAGCTAAAATACTCATATTTAACTTCCAAACATTTTAGCTGATGAATGTGAACAAATTTCTGCAGATCGTACAAATATTTGTCCCAAGGCAGACATCGAACTCGCAACCTCCTGCGTCGCAGGCGGCCCTTCGCCCGCCGCGCCACAGAGGTCGACCTATGCGGGTCTATGATTTTAATTTCAAACTAAAAGCGCCATCTTTTCACTCTGCTCGAACTATTTTGTGACATTAATAAAACATCTCATTGTGTGATTGATAAATGATTTGTATTGTATGTACTTATGTCTTACCAAAAACTAAATCAAAATCGTTTGGGAAATAAATGATATGCCTATATTCCCTCGAGCTAAAACTTAGGTTTTAGCTATATGTATATATTATATAAAAAAACATATGTAGAGTACTACTCTACTTATGTTTTTATACAAATAAAATAACAGAATGAAAAACACCCACCGAATCACGTGTCGCACACGTTGTTTATTATAATTACAATTAAATACAATGATAGTTTACATTTGCACTTTTCAAGTCCATTTTACTGTAATTTACTTCTCTGTCACGAGAATCTGTCACGTTTTTAACAATTAGATACCGTATCTTTCCAGAAATCTCTGACTAAATTATGTATCTACATGCGCGGAAAATGTAGAATGCCAACGACATCTGATCTATTTTTAATCCTTCTAAAAACAACTCCTAAAACATTCGATTATTCAATTAACATCTCAAATTAAGTAATCTTAATCCTTGAGAGCTGGTGCGGCGGCCGAGTTCGCCGAGGATCTCAATAGACGCAAATATGCAGGTCTCGACAGAGCCGACACATTTGCTCCCCTGGGAGTGGAGACCCTAGGTCCGTGAGGTACCGAGGCTCTTCTTCTTCTTTTTAAAAAATATCTGAGCATCTGGTCAAAGCGACGCGTGACTCAAGAGCTGGTGAGTATCTGGCGCAGCGCATCAGCATCAAATACAGCGGGGCAATGCAGCCAGCGTAGCGGGGACGCTTCCGACTGGATATGGATCAGTTGAGCTACCTGTAGATTGTTTGCAACAGTCTGCAGTTAACGCAATTGTTTCAATTGTAAATACTAGTTCATATTTGTTTCTATTATTTGATTTTAATTTTCTTTGTTAGTAAACTTCAGAAATCTTAAGAATAGTAGGTCTGAAGTATTGTGATTAATTTCGTGCCGTTGCAAAACACTAATTTCAACTTAGGTCAGCAGCAACAAAAAATAAAACAAATTTTCAGGAAAAAAGGTAATTTACAGCCTGAATTAATTCTTTAATTTATAGTCATATTATAATGCTCATTTTCAAAGGAAAATATAGCGGAGTTCGATAATTGCTTATAATTTATTTATTTTTATTCTATTGCTTAAAATATAAAACCTACCTAATCTTTAATGTATTTGACTTACTTACCTAGTATAACACACATGTTATAAGAATGTTGAATAAATAAGAATCTGAAAACTCCGCCTAAGTATATTTTCGCCCACTGCTTGTTAAAGATCATTCATTTAAAATCATGAAATTATAATTTACAAATCGCTAGACAAAGACCTTTATAATGTCTCTTTGAATTTTAATCAAACTCAAAAATAATCCCGTTTATTAAAAAAATAAAATAAACATTAATTTTAAAATTGCGGCACTTGTGGTTTAAAGTAGATATGTAGAGTTTTTCATTTTCCTCATGGAAAACTTGTCAAATTACACTACCTACTAATATTATAAATGCGAAATGGATGTTTGTTCACGCCCAACGGATGGGAATGAAATTTTGCATACAGGTAGTTTTAAGCCTGTAATAAAACCTAGGCTACTTTATCCCACAAATCATTTCCCTTGGGATATAAATAATTTAAACATTTCTATAGACACAACGCGTGCGAAGCTGTGGGTAGAAACTAGTGTAGCATTCATTACAATAAAAAAACTTGTTTGATCATAGGGAAAAAGCAACTTAAATCCAACAAGCTTTTGCCCACGGCTTTGCACCAAACTCTAAGAGTGATCGACGCTTCTGTATTCAGTTGCTGAAAAGGCTACTGCATTTAACCTTCCGGCGGCGGGGGCTCGGCTAGACATTGATATAATTGTTTGTACAAATTCGCTTGCATAAATAATAAATACACGAAGATAAATTATTTTGGAACCAAATATCGTTTACAGCACTTAGATGGAATATCTAGTTATATGCGCGCACAATTTCGACCTCTGATTTGCCGTTAGCTGAAGGGTTAATTCGGTTCCTGGTGAATTCGGTCCCAAAATAACAAAAGCGACTTCTACGTACACCCAATAGTAAGTACACCTATGCATTTTTTATCAGACATTCAGAGCTCGTCTCGGTTCCTGGGGTCACCAAGACCGGGTCAGACTGAAAACCAGCGCTGTTTTGTACCCCGCCCGGTTCAAAACAGCATAAAGCTGAGACTGATCCGTTTTGGCTCACCTCGGCAGCACTGGCACACCTAGGTACTTGTCACGAGTAGGCTAGGTTAGTGTGCATATTGTACATATTCACTTTTATAATATAAGCAATTGTTTTGTACCTACTCTTTAGTTTTAAGTATTAATTTTAAATTTGTTTTTATATACCTACCTACTTGTCTGCTTGCTTGTATTTTGTGCTGTCCATTTGTAAGCCAAATAAACTATAAATCTATCTATCTACGTCACTTGACCTCGTGGTGTAGTTGGTTAGCACATTCCCGTACTGAAAGGATGTGGGTTCAAGTCCCGTCGAAGTTTGGGGATATTATTTGATTTCTTAGAAATTACCCTGAGTGTGGCTTACGCACTATAATAACAAAAACTTTTGCAAAAGCGAAACAAGAGATTCATTAAAACAGTCTCAATCCTAGCTTTTTTTATTGTTTTTCACTTTTTTTCGCCAAATGAGAGGGGGCGAACGCCTACAAAATGTAGCTAAGAACCATATAGTTGATACCTCTTATCAATTTATATAATATATTTTTATATAATCAATTTTTTCCTTTTTGAGTCTTGGAGATATTAGTGTCCGCCAACCACATCGAGACACTCCAGAAACAACCCACGCTTCGCGGGTTAAACGTAATTATTGCTCTCAAGAAGATGGTAAATTAATAAAATGTCAAGTGCCAGTCAGACTCGCGCACTAGGGGTTCCGTATAATTGTAAGACCTTGTGTCTTGCCAAATATCATGATTATAGGTCTATGGGAAGTAGGTACCCTGTAGGTTTTGGTCTTGCTTCTTACTAAATTTTATGATTCTACTTCAACTTCCCTATAGGTTTTGTGAGAATGTGATTCCCTTGGAAATTTCTAAATATTCGGACATAAAAGGCTGCAAATTTTGATTACGTTGACTTAGAAGTTTGATTTTTTACGTTAAATACTATTTTCATGATAATTTCTCGATACCTCCACGTGTTCCTTAGAAAAGGGGCTTGACAGACGGATAGGCGGGTAAAAAAATTATCCTAAAGGTTTTCCTTTTGTCGTTTTGAGGTACGGAACCTTAAAAATGATAATAATAATACATCTGCCATACTACCGGGGCGTGGCGCAGTGACCCGCAGTAGATCTTCACCTCCGACATCAGGTCGCCAGTTGTCTGTAGAAAAGAAACGAGTATTAAAGCGGCTTACAACAAATAACAAAGTTCTTTATTTCCTTTACACCATACAGGACTCTCGGACACGTCACTAAATTACATGAGTAAAAGTAGGAAATAAATTGATCACTTTGATTTTTTGTTCACTTCAATCTTTTTAAGGTAAAGTAAATATATAAATAATAAATAAATAATACACAATTCACACAGCATCTCCTAGCCCAAAGCTTAGCAGAGCTTGTTTTATGGGTTCTAGATAACTGATATACTTAATACAATACATTTCATACATAGATATTTTTTATTATACAGAGAAATCGTCCAGAACACCCTGAACAAATATCTGCAGTTCGTACAAACATTTGTCCCGCAACCTCCTGCATCGCTGGCGGACCTTCGCCCGCTATGCCACAGAGGTCGTAAAGAAGCGAACAAGAAACCTTTACCTTGCTAGAGTGTTAGTTTTCGAGTTGAAAACGATTTAAAAAATCACACTTATATTATCACGTCACACTAATATTTTTTTTTTGTTAATTTATCACGCTAAAATTACTGAACGGAACGGGCTGAAATTTTACATGGATGTAGATGCGTTTTATAATGTATATCAGTTATCTACCTACCCATAACACAAGCTCTGCTTAGCTTGGGGCTAGATAATGCTGTGTGGATTGTCCAGCATTATTATATTATTATTTATTGTAGTTCTAGGCTTAAAACAACACATAGACTCCTTTTTATTATGCCGTAAATCAGTTCCCGTGGGATAGAAATAACCTTTTGAATAAAATAAAAATGTTAATATAGTGCGTAAGCCACACACAGGGTAATTTCTAAGAAATCAAATAATAGGTATCTCAAAAATTTTCGACTTCGACGGGACTTGAACCCGCATCCTTCCCTCAGTACGGGAATGTGCTAACCAACTCGACAACCTCTGTGGCGCAGGGTTCGATTCCCGCCTCGGGACAAATGTTTGTACGATCTGCAGATATTTGTTCAGAGTTTTCTGGATGTTTACTATGTATATTAAACGTATCTGATCTATCTCTGTAGTGTATTGTATTAAGTATATCAGTTATCTAGCAGCCATAACACAAGCTCTGCTTAGCTTGGGGCTAGATAATGCTGTGTGAATTGTCCAGCATTATTTATTATTTATTACAGCGATCCGCCAGTTGTGTGGTCTACCTATAGTTGCAACTGTTATTCTAATTTTCTTCGTTACTTAAGATTCAGTATCCAATATTTTGAAAATATGTTTTGCCTGCTCAATTCATCTCAAATATTCTCTAAGCCCTACCTTAACATATTTTAACATAATTGAAACGTCCCTGGACCGTCTAGCCAGCAACATTACTCATATTTTTTCTTGTAGTAGGTCTATAGGTTAACTTTAAGGGCCATAAAAGTACAAAGACAAAGTACAGTTGTACATAAATCATTGTTAATTCGACTGAGTGGTTAAGTTTACAATCATTGTATGAAGAATGGTAACTAACCAGCCTTGTCTAAAATTTTAGAAGTTGTGTGTTTCTATCAATTCAAATTCAAATTTAATTCAAATTCTTTATTTGTAAACATGGGTCACAAAGATGGAAGAATGGTAACAGGTAAGCACCATACATGTTTTACCTAAATTTAGGGCATGCAAATATTCATATAAGTCAGTAGGAGACTTTAGTTACAGACAAAGAAATAAATTAGGTTATAATTTATCCATATCCACCTGGAGGCGGGCAGCAGCGCCCCCTGCAGAACAATTCTACCGGCGAATTGCGATCCCCAACCCGCATGCCCAGCGTGGTTATATCTCATGGGCATTACCCCCCATGAGATAAAAGCCAATAAAGCGATTATCGGGGGAGGCATGCGTCCAGCAGTGGACACTTATATAGGCTACTAGCAGCGCCTCGCGGTTACACCCGCGTCATTCCCGTTCCCGTGGGAATTCTGGGATAAAATATAGCCTATCTGCTATTCCAGACTATAATCAATCTCTGTGCCAAATTTCATCCAGATCCGTTCAGTAGTTATTTCGTGAAAGAGTAACAAACTTCCATGCATCCATCCATACTTACAAACTTTCGCGTTTATAATATTAGTAGGATTGATGTTGAGGATGTATCCATACTTATTTATATAATTTGATTGCTCTGAAAAAACTAAAAATTTACTTCAAATTCCTTCGTATTTACACTTATTTTTTAAGTTTTGCTGGACATAAGTATGCTAATCCAACGGGAATAAAAATTTTAGTCTTGACGAATTTTTAAATGATAAATTTATAAGTAGTTGTTAAATTTTTGCATGGTTAGATTCAATGCATGCCATCTCTCTACCTAATTTGCATACCATAATCGGTCAAGCATGTTGTTTCACCTATATTTTTGTCATCTTTTATACACATGTTTTCTGCAAACAAATATCTTTATCTTTATCTTTAAAAATTTAAAATGGAATAAATTATTAAAAAAATATTTTACCCAAGTCTAGCGCGTGTGATGCCGCGCAGGCAAAGTTAGTTACAGCGCCTACTTCATGGATAATGATGTCACTCACATGTACTGTTGAATAGCTCGCGTTAACCGGCAGTTAAATTGTGCGTTATTATAAAAAACTACATAAATAACTCTAAATGACTAGTAAACTAAAGGATGGCCGTGGACGCGGAGTAAGAATTGACCCCTACAATTCAGCCCGTGGATGTCTACAGCTTCGTTCAGTATATTTATTTTAATACTAGCTTATTTTAATACTAGCGAAGCCGCGGCTTCGCATGCGTATTTTCGTTAATTATAATAAGTAGCCTATTATCTAAGTTAGCTGTGCTGTGCCGGCTTAGAATTTGCACCACCCCAACTCTTCCCGCGGGTGTCGTAAGAGGCGACTAAGGGATATCCACCGGGGGCGGGCAGCAGCGCCCCTTGCAGAACAATTCTACCACCGAACTGCGATCCCCAACCCGCATGCCCAGGGATTATGGGCATTACCCCCCATGTGATCAGGGGGAGGCCTGAGCCCATTAGTGGACCAAAACAGGCTGTTGAGGTTAAGGATTCAATTGTAAGTTTTTTCGAAACAAACAAATTATCATGAAAAATTTACTTATTCTGTTTTGTACCCGAGGAAAGGGTAAAAGTAAAATCGTCGAGAGTTCTCGAATTTTTGCAAAATGAACTGTTCATTATTTATTAAATCCATGGAGGCGATACGACGTAAGGCAGTAAATAAGTGGTAATTATGAAGGCCTTGCCTTTTTGGTTTATAAGAGGAAGTCCGTATTGCGTCTCATTAGTTTTCCTTTCTCCAAGAACCTCTTTGTCTCATCCTTTGTGGATGAGCATTGATATTGGTCTCTGGCATTGACTTACGCGAAGTATCTTTCTTTCTCTGTATTATATAGTTTCTGTCCGCGGCTTCGCACGCTTTGTTTTTATGGAAACATTCAATTAAAAGTTAAATAATATCGCAAAAATTTTCGACTCCTAAGTTACTTGACCTCGTGGTGTAGTTATAAATAAATAAAGCTGGACAATTCACACATCATCTAGCCCTAAGCTATGTAAAGATTTGATTGTAATTTTCTCTGTGAATAAATATGATCTTTTCACTAAGTTTGGATGTTGAGATGGATGGATGGATGTTTGTGACCTCTTCACGCCCAAACAACTTAACCGAATCGGGCTGAAGATTTGCATACAGATAGCTTTAGTCCTGGAATAAAACACTTTTTATCCCATAAATCAGTTCCCATGGGATAGAAATAACCATAAAACGTGTCCAAAGAAACGACGCATTCGAAGCCGCGGTCAGAAACTAGTAAGAAAATACAAGAAGGTATTATTGAAAATGAAAATAGATATAAAAATACTCCTAACCAGTTATTTGCACAAGTATTTATAAAATGTCAAAATACATATGAAACAGTTGCGTATATCTGAATACGACTGCAAACAATCTAGAGGAAGCTCAAGTTACTCACTGGCACGGCGCAGTGACCTGAAGTGGTTCTTGGCCTCCAACACCAGAGAGCGCCAGGTGTCTCAGTCCCATGTCGTTTTAGTCCAGACGGTACGAAGTTCTTCTAGGTCTTTCTAAAATTTGTCGCTCCAGTGGTACCTCGGAAGACCAAGGCCTTCGGCCCCATCTACGCTCTGCTGGCTGCCTGATCCTCCCCCATTCAGACTCGATGCCCGAGCCATCGCTGTCCCGAGGATTTGGTTCCTCCTATGACGTTCGGTTCGGATACTAGATCTTAATCAACAAAGAAAATTACAATCAAATAATAGAAATAAATTACAACTAGTATTTACCATGGAAACAGTTGTGCTAACTGCCGACTGTTGCAAACAATCTTCAAGTAGATCAACTGATCCACCTGACCAGTCGGAAGCATTCCCAAGACGCTGGATGCATTGCCCCGCTGTATGGCAATGCGTATGCGCTGCGCCAGATACTCACCAGCTCTCGGGACACGCGTCGCTTCGACCAGACGCTCAGATAGTTTTTTAAAAACTCAAAGAGCCTCGATAGACTAGATCTTCTATTTCTTGATGTCTGGGAAGTCTCCAGCTGCCCTTCCGCTGGGTGGATCTCAGAATTTTTCAGTAGACCTTCCTTTCCGGCCACCAGCACTTTGGTCTTACAAAACTGCGATACGACATTAATTAATGCGAAGTTTGAATGCTAACACATGAAAAAAATAAACAATTTAAAAACCCCCCCCGACAGATTTTCATAATACATGGATAAGAACACTCGGGATAAAATTATCTATGACACAAAAAAACTACGAACGAAAATCGGTTCATCTGTTTGGGGTCTTTTTGCATGGGGGGTTAAACAGAAGAGCACAAAAAAGCTCAACCGATTCAAATTAATTATTTAAAGTAAGAAGTGCGCTGCCTATAACATATTTTTCAAAAAACTTTTTATCCTTCCGCCATAAAAATCCCCGTAGAATCGACCATCATATTACATTAAAGCGGTAAGCATGTGGCTCGCAACACCAAACCCAGTTTAGTCGGTTCTTGAACGCGCGCAGTATCCGTGTGTTTCGCGAATTGCGAAAAAAGGCGCGTATAAAAGAAGTTAAAGTTTGAAAAAAAGTTAACAATTTCAGGTTTTTTTTTGTGGATTTCGGTGAAAACTTTAATGGGTTTATAACAAACCGGGCTTCTGTAAGTACTTCTTTATTTTTTTGTTGCATCATATCTCGTCATTTAATTCAATTTATTATTAAAAACACTAAAATAAAAGCAATAAAAAAAGTTTTAAACTCTTAAGGTACCTATTCAATTATCCGATACTGTAAATAATTTAATTTGGTCCTAGAGTCCTTTAAAAAGTTCGCAAAGATTATATTAGTGGTTTTTAATATAATCTTCAAAATTATGTATGGTTAACATTTTGAAGGCGGTTTTTGTTTGATTAAATTCTTTTACATACATAAAAGAAAATTAATTTATCAGAACGAAACGAATTGAAGAAATAAATAATCAATAAAATGCACGTAAACTGAATAATTTCAATTTTATGCAATTTTATGTATTCGACTATCGCTGCGATAAGGAGTAGGCACATACCTAAACTCAGTAGCTTATTTGTTAACTCTAGTAAATGCCTGAGACTTAGGTCTCGTGGGTTTGTGAGAAAATTCTCAATAGGTTTCTCAAAAGTTGCATTTCACCAGCGGCTGCGTAGCTAGGCGGGGTAAGAAATAATAAATTATTGATTGGTTTATGCCCACGGTTTTTTTTAGACTTTTTTAGCCTACGCATTTTTTCAATGGAAACGTTTAAAGGTGATTTCTATCCCATGTGAACTGATTTATGGGAGAAAAAGTAGCCTGTGTTTGATTTCAGGATTATAATTACCTGTTTGCAAAATGGCAGCCCGATCAGTTCAGTAGTTGTTACGTGAAGAGGTAACAAACATCCATCCATCCATCGATCTAAACTTTCGCATTTATAATATTAGTGTTATAGTGTGATGCGAAAGTTTGTGTGAATTTTTCTTACCACGTATCCCCGTAACTACCGAACAGATCAAGATGAAATTTGGCGTACATTTAGAACATAGCCTAACTTAGATAATAGGCTACTTATTATACCGAAAATACGTGCGAAGCCGCGGGCAGAAGTTAGTTGACAATAAAAAGACGTTATCTAATTCTGCCAGTTCTCAGTTTAACAATATTTGTTTGGATTGCCTTGCGCAACGCAGAGGCGCTAATTCTAAAATTCAACAATTGATAGAATTGTATCACGTATAAATGGCCTTTACCTTGTCTGTTTGGCTATAAACTTGACCTGCATTTTGTTAATAATATTTACTCACATCATAGTTTGATCATTTACCACCAGCTTTATTTAACGGTATATAACGGGTACCTATTTATCTAACGGGTATTTATCGTGTTTATTTGCCTATTTTTCCAGACGTTTCAACAGGTTTACACATTGTCGTGGTCACGGGATCATCACGTTTAATAATACTAATAATATATTAAAATATTTATTAACCACTAGCTTTACCCGTGGCTTCGCCCGTACTTTACCGAGATAAAAGTAGCCTATGTCCGGATATAATTTTTAATGCATGGTTATAAGATAGATAATGATTAATCCAATTGTATTTCGAGAAATAAAAGGCTTTTTATTTTATTTATTTTATTAGCGCCCACCAGAAAATAGAAGACGGTTATTTTCATCTCATTACCTTTTATCTCGATGTCCTATACAATATTCACATGTAAATAAAACCCTTTTAAAGCAGCTATACTTACATGTGAATTTAAATTATTATATTTCGGACATTATAACATTATTATTTTATAAAGATTTAAAAATTAGATGTACTGGCTTCTTGTTCTTTGTTGTTTTTTAATAGCTGCAGCAATAGGACACTTTTGAGTATAATTTTTACGACACTACACAACCACATGTATGGTCACAGATTCTTTTAATATATTTTGAAAATTCATCAGCTCCTAAGAAGACATTAATCAATGCAAGTACTGAACTTGCATTGATTAATGTCTTCTTACGACGTTCAACAATAACAATTTCACCTTCAGTTGAAAGAAACAAGTAAAACAATATTCTGACATTTTTGTTATAAAATTCAAAACAGCATATCTCAAAAACGGTGGCTTTTAGGAAAAAAAGTATACAGATATTTTTTGTAGATAATTATCTGATCTACAATTTTGTCTCCGCTAATTTTATGATAAAACTTATCGTTTTGCTGAAAATCGCGGAAAACCCGTTTTTGTGACCTTTGACCCCGAGTTAATTTGTTTTTCAGGTGTCGGATCGATGAGTTTTTACATTTCGTTTTTAATGGTGTTTTGAACTATCCTACCAATTTTCAGCTAGGCGCGAATTTTTGTAACGTCACCCCCATTTTTTGGTCTAATTTGACCGGATTAATTGGAAAACTCTGTTATTTTAGGTCTGGTTTAATAAACGAATTAAATTATGTCTAAAAGCTCAGGTACTTTTTCTGTTCTGACAGTTTCTGTTGACCGCTTCTTCATTTCGCAATCATCACTGTTTTAGCACGATTGTTATTGATCTATTCCATAATATTGCAACAGTGACCTTGATCTTTATCTTCATGCTCGTTGACCTTAGATTTGAGGCTGTTGACCTTATAATACGTTAATTATGGCTATCGGCGAAACTATAATTCTGTTATTATTGGATTTAGTGTACCGATCCTATGTGAGGGATCAAATTCTCTTGAGCGGAATGCCAGGGATATGATCTAGATAAGGTTGTTACCTATTTGTAGTCGACACTCGAATGGAATAAAGTTGGACCTTTTTACTTCCGACATTTTTATGCTAAGTTGTCACTTTGTCAAACTGTCAAATATGAAATGAATTTTTGTTGTAAATGACTAGGGTTAGTTCACGTCTTTGCTTGAATCCATCATACCCAGATATTGAACCTGATATTCAATTTGGAATTGCATTCAGATTGATAATCTTTTAAAGAGTATAATTAAACCTGCCTCCTTCACAAAGAAGTGACTTTATAATACCAGAAGTAATAGTGGTTTTACATCTTTAGCGCATTAGTGCACTATCTGGGTCTGAAGTCTCGCTCAGTTTGTATAGTGTAGAAAGAGATGCCCTCTATTTCGACGCAGAAAGTCAGGTAGCCATTTAGCGCGCTGACGGAGAGGTAAAAGCTGAAATGAACTTTTTTGCGATAACGCTAGAATTTATTTGTATTTTTTACGTATTTTTTCCCGATCCAAGGCCAGAAAGACTAGTGTCAACAGGTCATAAGTTACTTAGATAGCTAGAAATTGTACCTAGACGGCGTTCTCATTTCTTGACGCTCGTAAAAAAATGGAAGTGTATTTGATGTTGAGTTATTTGATGATGTTTAGTTTAAAATTCGACTTCTAAAAATGCTTATTTAGTAAGTCTAAAGATAAACGTTATAGATTCTGATTCTAGTGCGTGTGCGCCTAATATTAGTTAAATCTACGCGGAAAACATAAAAGATTTTTTCTGATTAAAAAATACTAGATTCGGTTACCATCGCATAAGACGACGTTTTGCGATAACCGGTTCAGTTTTACGTAGTTCTGCAATTTAACCAGTTTTGCGTAGGTTATGGTATTCATTATTTTTTATACAAAGCATGTATCACAGTCATATTTTTTGTAAAGCCGTTAAAAAAAAACACAACAAATTTTGTGTAGGTTATTGACAATAACCTACACCAAATTTTTGGTATTTTTTTAAAATAACTTCTGTCAATACTTAAACACGTATAACATGCCTTGATTTGGATATGTATACATACACGAGTACATAACATTGATTTAACCTAATATCAAATTTCTCTACCACCCGTATTCTCTTCGATGTATTATTCGGTGTGTAAAATACTATTTGCAAATATACCCGTTTAATTATTATTATGGAATTCCATCCAGAAGCAGCAACATAATGTGTATAGTTACGTACAGTTTAGTACATTGACGATGTGATATTTTAATATTTTGACGACCTCCGTGGCGCAGCGGGCGAAGGTCCGCCTGCGACGCAGGAGGTTGCGGGTTCGATCCCCGCCTCGGAACAAAATTTGTGTACGATCTGCAGAAATTTGTTCCGTTTGTCTGGGTGTTTTCTATGTATAATAAAAATATCTATCTATGTAATGTATTTTATTAAGTATATCAGTTATATAGTACCCATAACACAAGCTCTGCTTAGCTTGGGGCTAGATAATGCTGTGTGAATTGTCCAGCATTATTTATTTATTATTTATTTTATTTTAACATTTTCCTTTTGCCAGTTCGAGAATCTGATTCCTAGCATAGCGGCACTTTTATTTAGATTTTTTAGAATCCGAGCATAGCAGAACTACGGAACAGCGGGATTTTTGAGATATAATTCAATTTCTTAAAAAAATACTTTAGATCATTTGCTACACAACAACAAATACAATAGTTTATGTAAGTAATATCATTTATAAAACGTCAGATCTCCTAGAGCCCGATTTTGCCAAATAAAAATGATAAGCATTTACTTAGGTAATTGTTAAATCAAAAACTATAATTATATTAATATGCCATGCAGAAAGCATTTGGTGAATTGGGTTTCAACCATATCTTAAATTTGGGCGCTTTGAGGTGCGACTCAATTTTTAACTTAAGCGCTTTCCAGTGTTTCCATTGTATTTTAGCTACATTATGTATTTGTTCATTATAAATAAATAAACATTTAAACATAATGTACCTACATAACTGCAAAGGCACATTAAAGTTTTTGTATAAAGCGGCCTAGCGGTTCATCTCAGGTAAAGTTAAAAGTTCAGTGCCCCGTTCCGTGAAATATCTTAGGATTCTTTGAGACAGGCCAAGGGCATAGGGCTTCAGGACGTGTTTATATTTACCTGTAGTTAACTTAACAAATGTTTACCACGGGTAAATAATTACCTGAAGTGATATGATGCTTTAGTTTTACCCGACAATCTCGCAAGCCCAAGTACCAATACATATTATAATAAATATTCACGGGTATTTATCGCGTTTAGTAACCTATTTTCCCCGATGTTTCAACAGATATGTGTAATATGTTCTGAGTACATATTAGGCTTTTTGAAGCGCTTGGTTTGGCCACGCGCGTTTTTAAAACCATCTGCAGGGGTATTTTAAGTCATTCGATTCGATTCCGAATCGAATCCGACGGATCTATAAAACGCTATTTTGATTTCGCCTCGGGTTGATGATCGAAAATTCGAAGCGAATCTAACTACTACGCGACTAATGGCCATGTCAATGAAGAGGAGCTCCTTATTTCGATTTATAAAAATTGCGTTTTATAAATCCGTCGGATTCGATTCGGAAACAAATCGAATGAATTAAAATACCCCTGCTGGTCCGATACATCCGTAGAAATAGGAACGCGCTTTTGAATACCTAGAAGTGTGTTGAAAAGGCGGTGTAGTCAAACGAAGGTATTGACTATAAAAAAGGTGCCTTGATGTTTTTTTAAACCATTATAATAAGACCGTCTACACCAATTTTCTTCAAACAGCAAAAAACACTTTCAATGAAGTCAATTTTCAACACCAAACTAAATTCAAATCGGTTCATACGATTTATCATTTAACTTTTTATTTTATTAGACGATTGTGAGCTACATACTATGCAACAGACGGACACACGTCAAACTTAATCGACTCTGTTTTTGGAAGAAAACGCGGAATATTTTGTGCTATTTTTTTGCATCCGTAAGTCAAAATGATAAGTAAGTTATTCGCTATCACGATTAATGTAGGTCAAGAAGACAAATTCGCTACAAATGCTACGATGAATAACTGAATAAGTTTCCATATATTTGGAGACTCGTAAATAATTGAATGAACTTGAATTTCACAATAATACGAGTGAGGAGTAAACAAGAAAAAAATCTATCCATTTACGAAGTTATGCGTTAAACATATACATACACGAACATACTCACACAAAACAGACAAAATTTACGTTAAAACATTTTGAAAAATTTAACATCGGTAACCAATACCACAGCCTACCTATATGCATACAGTCGTTCGACGAAGGAGTTTTGACAAGGCAATCGTGCGGGGCCCAAGGAACGGCTCGGGGGGGAGGGACGCTCCCGAGTAACTAAGGCGGTGATGTAGTCTACTCGGGAGCGTCCCTCCCCGTCCCGTCCCTTGCCCCCCCGTACGATTTCTCTGTCAAAACCACGTCAAAATGCCTTCATCGAACGACTGTGTGCATATAGGTAGGCTGTGCTAATACTAAGAGGGAAAATACGGCAAAATATTTAAGAATTACAGACTGCGTGTCACAGTATCAAAAGGGTCTCACTCGGCTCAGCATAAATGCCTTACCACTCAGAAGTAGATAGGCGCTGATATTCTACCGAAACCATTATCCATACGAATATTATAAATGCAAAAGTAACTTTGTCTGTCTATGTCTGTATTTTAACGCCTAAACGGCTGAACAAATCGCAATGAAATTTGGCAGGGAGGTTTTATTTTTGTTTTTTGTTTTATTTTATTTATTAGTAGTAAATGTTATTCCGGGGACAGACATATTAAAAAGCGCGTGTGAGCGAAGCCGCGGACAGCATCTTGTAAGTAATAAAGTTAAAGCTTGGTAGGCCAGCAAAGTTAGCATTTTAGTGATTTTTAAAATCATCTGAGACTTAGAAAATTGTGTTTAAAATTCTGAAAAAAAGATGTATAATTATTTAAGGATCTAATCTAGTCAAAGTCGCATTCGGTTGCAAGATCTAATGAACTTCACTCGATAGAAAAAAATCCCAAATTTACCCCCTTTTCTAACATTTTTTCAATACTATGACTAGCGAACTACTGATATCACACTTTTTTGTACTCAACTAAGGACACTTAATATTTCTAAACAAATTCGCAGTTTGACTTGATGAAATGATTTTCTTAATCACCATGTTTAAATAACTACAAAAAACACGAGCGCGGCGGCTTGGCAGGCGCGCGTTTTCCCTTACGCCTACTGCTGCAGGACTACCTGGCCTTAAGGCGTAAGGTTCGGAAAATTGTTGACAAGTTGACAGGCAACCCATGAAGTAGATCGTCTGACATAATAAAAGTATTGAAAATAAAATATATCGAATTTTATCATGTCATTGAAAGATGTTGTTCTAGTCTTGGGCACTTTCATTCATAAAACTCCTTTGCGAATTATGAGCGTTAAGTTTTTGCCATTTGGCACATGCCCACGCTCTGAAATGGAATTCAATCTAGACTAGACTTGCAAATGCTTAGAACCGAGTTTTTGGGCTTGTTGCCAATTCTCTCTGCCTGACTAAGGCACGTCGCTCACTGACAGGTCGAGACGAGGTCGAGGCGAGGCGTGATCTCTGTAGAGTCGAGGCGCAGGCCATCCTTTCTTCATACAATTTCAAACAAGGCAAAACGCCTTCGCCTCGAGTCCACGTCGACCTCGCCGCAACTCCGTGCCTCGACCCCGTCGCACCTTCACAGCGCCCGTGACGCGACTCTTGGTTATAACGAGGGCACTCCTATTATTTCAAAAGAAATCGTAGATGCTGCTGCGGCGTGCTGCTTTTGCGCCCGCGCGGCCGCGCCTCGACTCCCCGCCTCGACGCTTTGTCCAGTGAGCGATGCGTCACTACCGCGAACTTGACTTTATAGGTTTAAGTACTGAGAGGTTGATTGAGGTTAATTTTAATTAAGACTTCGTCTACTCGACTTCGCGATAGTAGATATCTTGATTCTTCAGATCGGGTGGAACGAATAAGGAATTGATTTTGCCTTTACGCGTTGCATCTGTAAACTGAGTTCTCAATATTGTAATGTTCTTGTACGAGTAGATGGCTTGAGATGATAGATGGATTAACTGGGCTCGAAATTAGGGTTGTGATTGGTACTGGGAGGACAGTATAGTCTGATCAAGGATCAATCTCTCTTCTTTACGTGGCAATCGTGGCATCGTAGTTCACAAATGTTATCGATTTCAGCTAATTTTTATTGTAAAGTTGACTTTATCGAAAGTGTCGAGAGAACGTTCGATGAAAATCGTGTAGTCGTTCTCATTTTATGATCTCTATAACCGAGTTTCAACGTAGATTAGTCGGTGTTTTCGATTTTTTTGTAAAATTATCTTGTTATTGTTATGTTACCAACGAGCAAAAAAATTCGAATATTTGTGTGCCAAAAATTAAAGTCGTTAAAACACGTTTCACAGTTTAGTGTTGGCAAAGTAATTAGGAGTTACGTGATTAGGTCAATGGCAGCATACATAAGTTCAAGTTTAGCTTCTTAGTCGGTCACTCTTGACAGAGTCTTGGTTATGATGGGGTCCTGCAGGGCTATTCAGACTCCCCGCTACAGAGTCATAGACTCGAAATCTAACTAGCTGTAACTAAGATATTTTTTAATGAATTATCTTGATGCGATCGAACACGCTAAGAAGACAACGACAATGATGTCAACTTTCGCCTTTTTAATATTAGTAGGATTATAATGTATAGTTTTTTTTATAAAATCAGAACCCCTCATCTAATGGAGACCTCGTTATCGGATTAACGAAAGACCTCCGAAGGTCGATAAGTTACCACGAACAGGTAGCGTTTGTGATAAACACTAAGTAAATATGTTTAAAACAGGTGTAGGTTTCGGCGTGAAGGTAAAAACGCACGCACTAACAATAGTTTTATTTAAACAGATGCCACTGATTTACGTTACCTTTAAAGGTATAGGTATTTTAATGTTGTCTTAACTGACCGATTTTACGGCGCGTAATGTAACGTGTTCCAGCAAGCGTTCGTGCCTTCAGTACGGGGAAAGAAAACGCTCGCAACGAGAAACGAAACGGATTTTTGACTTTTCATTCTTTTTTGAATGAAATGAAATAAAAAATATGTTTATTGCTACCTAATCATCATCATCATCATCGCGGCCTGTCATGAATCCATTTCTTCATGTAGGCCTCCTCCAAACGCCTCCACTCTAGACGGTCTTGAGCCCTCGACATCCAATCATGGCCTGCGTGTCGTCGGATGTCGTCAACCCATCTTTTTGGTGGTCTTCCCCGCGGTCTGGTGTGCTGTCGTGGTCTCCACTCCAGCAGTCTTCGCGTCCATAGCTCTCTATCCATCCGGGCAATATGCCCCGCCCATCTCCACTTTCGCGGCTCCAATCAGTTCCACCACGTCTTTCACTTTGGTTTTGGCCCTGATCCACTCATTTGGCTTACGGTCTCGCAAGGAAATTCCGAGCATCGCTCTTTCCATTGCCCTCTGCGCCACCCTTATCTTCTCTGCAGATCTTTCTGTAAGAGTCATGGTTTCCGTTTCATAAAAAACAATGATAATGATAACAAAAAACAATGATAACGATAACTTGCTGCGAATCATACATTACGCCTCATAGCACCGGTCCTTACCCGGCTTTAGAGGTGGTGTGGTAAACACAATTTCGATACCGAATATAATTAAGACACGTTGTGTCCGCCTAACAGACGAGACATTTGTGACAGCGGAAACATCGTGTCCCCACCATACACAAAGGGATAATAGTATATAGCAACTTGGAACGAAATTGAATTATCTTTTATCTATATTAACACAAAAATTACAACCAAATAATACAATCAAATAAGAACTATTATTAGATATAGGTTAATTGGAATAGGCTAGGGAAAAAATGGTCTCTGAAGAGTCTGAGACAAACTGATATCTAGATGTGAAAAAATAACTGTCAACACAGATTGTAATGAACAAGAGGAAACCTGTACCCAGCAGTCGGTAACACAAACTGCAGATGACGATGATGATGATAAGCAAGCTGGTATCGTTAAGTAGGCGTTGACAGCAAAACACTTGGCGTTAATTACTTCGACACATTCCATTGTTTTCGCGCAATTTACTAAAACACCATCTCATATCATAATTGCACACAATTTTTCTATTATCTCGTCATAAAAAAATCCTTCAATAACATACTTATTCATAAACTTGTATAAAAATGTCGGTACTATCTGGTCAATAACATAGTTTATTTACTCACTGTGGATCAAAAGGTTGTATTATGTCAGATTGCCTTGCACCGGATGTAAGGTGTGTACTAGAGCTGAACTAACATAAAATGAGTTAGTATCGTTCAACAAAGAATCCTATGCTTTTCAGAAAATGTTTTATTTGCACGACATTTCTGTATCAGTTCCGTGGAAAAAAATACATTGCTAGATAGATACATAGATAAGGCTATCTTCATCTTCACCAAATTCAGAAAGAAATAGAGATGAAATTTTCTTTATTAGACACATGTTTTTTTATATATTCCATGATAATTTCATCTCAAACACAAAATCAAAAGGATTCCATGATAAATCTTCCAGTTCCTTTATAAAAAAATTAGAAATTCCCTCGAGATCGCAGAAACCAAAGAATGGACGTTTTTACGACTTCTCAATATTTGTCCTCAGGTATTCCACCTTCGTGACATTCGCTGGGAGCGGCCCCGGTTCCTCTCTAAGTCCTTCCTCGCCTTCGTGACCTTCAACTTGATCAGTTTCTCGCTGCTGGCTGCAGAGGTCCTCACCACCAACGTACCTGGCACCACTGAGAAGCAGAAGGTAAGGTTCACCTTCATAATTCATCTGGAATCACCCACTGCTAGGCCTCCTTTGGACTCTGCTAGTTTCATACGCCCTGTGACTTTGACGATGTCTTTAAGTTATCCAAGCTTGA
The DNA here is from genome assembly GCA_949316285.1 of Eupithecia subumbrata. NCBI lineage: Eukaryota > Metazoa > Arthropoda > Insecta > Lepidoptera > Geometridae > Eupithecia > Eupithecia subumbrata. The sequence goes on from OX438631.1 coordinate 2,365,696, forward strand.
CCACCGCCCTGTCAAAGCTTTCCTTCAGCAACAATAGTCACGTCTTCTGCAAATTATTTCTTGTTGATTATCGAGCCATAAAATATTCGCACCCGAAAACAAAGTCTTATGAACTGACTGTTATATTACCATATACATATTACCTGATGTTGTTAACATCTTTAAATACTTCCGTAAAAAGTGAAGAAAAATAATTTCTTTGTGTGCAATACGAATTGAGTACAGCCTTTGCAACAGTAACTTCTCTCCAATACAACTCTTATCGCTTCCAAATTGATCTCTATTCTATAACAATAACTTCTTTTTCAGAACTTCTACCAGCATGTCTTCAACGGCTGCTATGCGGTCATGCTGCTGATTGTCGTCATCTTCTTCCTCATTTATGGTGTCGAGGTGTTCTTCAAGGTAAGATTTTGGGCCTGTTTTATTACTCTTTGTTGCTTTAACCATGAGGATATTAATGTGAGATTAATGCTAAAATATTGATTTATAGAGGAGGTTCTTTGATTTTCCTTATGACTAATTCTGCAAATTATAAAAATTAATTAGTCAATAATTATTTGGTCGCCTAACTTTTCTAATATTTTGGCAAGGCCTTTTAGTTAACAAGACGCATTTCTTTTAGATAGGAAAAGTAAGATACTCTTTGGTTGATGTTTGCTTGTCGAATCGTACTTAAACCAAGAAAGTAGAAGATTTTAAGATCAAGGTTATGAAGATAAGAAGTCTCACTTGGGGAAGTACAGATTGAAGTACCTATACTTATGTTGGTAACCGTAACAGACATGTATGATGTCATGATAATTGCTTTATCAAGTAATCAAGTATGCTTCAGTGCAAGCGAACGCGATTTCAATAGCATTCCTCATTACGTTTCATAAGTATCTTCCTGTTGTCCTATAACCATTATTGTGACCGTAAGTGTAGGTACAGTCAATGTAATAACCAGTAGTAGTGCGTAGATTACAGGATAATTTAGAATAGTCATCTAGTCAATTATTTATTGTTTATTATAACGTACGCGTAGGGCGTCAATGGAGGCGGTTAGCACAGGACCGTGGTGGATGGCACAAATTTCGGGAGGCCTATACCCAGCAGTGGGTAAAACCGGCTGTGGGTGATGATGATAATGGCACAACACTAAATAATTATTGCACTATAATCAAATAAAAATCACATAAAAATACATAAAATTAAATTGAAATCATAGTGGTAATACAATGTCAGAAATTATTTATTTAGTAGGTACATAGAAAATTACATTAACATAATAAAATTATACAAACTAAAAATAGTTAAAATAACATAAAATTTCAATCATTGATTCTCGCAGTGCAGACAAACTGACAGGTCGGTTAGGTCCTTCTATTCGTCCGCAAATATATATGTCACAGTCAGAAAAAGCCTTAAGTATGCACATAACTAAACTTTCATTTGAACTTTTATTTCTTATTAAAAAGCTGTTCTTACGAAATTAAAAACAGACACTTCCATTTCAATTAATTTCATAGAAAGTTGAAGTGTATTAAAGTATTCCATGATGCATGGTGCATGAAATTGTGCCGAAATATTGGAAAGCTCAAAACTCAAATCATGGTAAATATCCCGTTGTAAATGACTTTAGTGTTAATAACCATGATAATAAATAAATAAATAAATAATGCTGGACAATTCACACAGCATTATCTAGCCCCAAGCTAAGCAGAGCTTGTGTTATGGGTACTAGATAACTGATATACTTAATACAATACATTACATAGATAGATATTTTTATTATACATAGAAAACACCCAGACCAACGGATGATGGATTAAAAAGATTTAATTTCATAGATTTCTGACTCCGACAGTACAGTAAACACATTAATTGCAACACTGGCATCAATAAGCCCATTATACCTTATCCGTATCACAAGCACCATTGTGTAGACATCCGACACTTAACTACTGTTGTCTTCTGGACTACAATGATCAAATTCTACGAATGTACGACACACGGGTTGTGAAAAGTTGCGGTGCTCGGTGGTGTGGTAGAAATTCGACTCTAACAAAGTGACTTTTTAATATTTTGTTAATATTCAATTTGTTAATTGTTTATGAATAAAACGAAATGCAAATTGAAAGTGAAACTTTTTAAACTTTCGCGATTTGTTAAAATAAATTCTGTAATTCCGTATACATCCAGTCGCCCTGTGACCACGATGTTGGTAACGCGAGAGAAACGGAGGGGAAATAATAAAAGGTACGCGATACATAGCATTAACAATAACAAAATTAAAAAAAATTAAAATCCCCCGACAGATTTTCATGAAATATGGCTAAGAACATCGGGATAAAATTATCTGTCACAAAAAAAAAAACTAAACGAAAAACTGTTTATCCGTTTTGGAGCTACCTACGATACCACAGACAGATACACAGACAGACACGTTAAACGTACAACACCCCTCTCTTTTTGCGTCGGGGGTTAATTAAATAGGAAATGGTAATTTCGGAAAGTGATAATTTCCATTGACTTATTGCAGAATCAGGTAACCTTTACACACTTCTCCTTTGTCGAAAAAGCCTTTATTTTTAACCGACTTTAAAAAGGGAGTATGTCTTATGATCAGCTGATCTGTTTGTTTATGTAGTGCAATTTTATGGTTTTCTACTGATATAAAAAATTCATAAATACAGTTTTTCTATTGTCAAGTAAGCCTAGCTTGCCCTACGACTGGGAAAAGCCACAGAATTCTAATAAAAATGCACTAAGCGGAAATCAATAATGCAAGCTAAGTACCTATTGTAGCGGTGGCCTGTTCGGGGTTGATAACTAATTAGATTTAAACACTGAGTTTAATTTAAGTACAAAATTTATTTATCCGCACAGTACAGATCGAGAGACATCTTGGAAGTCTCGTTCTTTTCGTTATATTAAAACAGAACCGGAAGTAAAAAACTATTACCATAAACAATTTAAATGCTAGTGTGACATAGACAACAATCATTCACAGACAATGAAAATGTAGACTTAATAGATAAGTTTGTTGCATGCCAACACCTATAAAATAAAAATACACAAAGTAATCAAAGCCAACAATGCATAAATCTTACTAGAACCGCAGTGAATTCTGTACACACATCATTTGCGAATTGTAAATATTGGTATTGCGGTAAGTTCAATAGCAAATTCATTTCATTGTTGGATATGATGAATAATAATAATAATAATAATAATAATATATATATTCGGTTAACGGCGTAATAGCGAAGAGTCTCGATCAACATCTCAAGAGACTCTCGCTAGGAAGTTGGATCAAGGGCCAGATTCAAAAGGCGGTACTCCTGGACTCGGTGCGCATCGTCAGGAAGTTCCTCTCTCTGCAGCCCTAGTCACCGGCCGCTTGAGCCTAGATTCGCGGCCGGTGATTCACCCTGCCGATATATTTTTTACTGTAGAATAGTTTTATTATATTTTATATAGTTAAAAATGTATTTTATAAACGAGATTAAAGAATAAATGAGTATATAATAATAATAAATAATGCTGGACAATTCACGCAGCATTATCTTTTAGGGTTCTTTACCTAAAGGGAACCTATTTCTCCCAGGGGTAGGACCGCTGAGCTCTCCTCTCTGTGTAGCTTATCTCCATTGAGGCTTTGTCTAGGGTAGTATACAGGGGTAAGTTTTTTTTTCAGGCTTACTGAAAAAAATATCTGAAACCTTGAGAGTTATCGACAAGTCATGCCATCATCAATTATGAAGGTATTTGTTGGAACACCTTGACATGACTTTGGGCACATAGTCGTCATACATTTATTTATTTTTTATGTATCAAAGAACACGAAAACGACAATTCTTTTTTTTTCAAGAACTCAAACGTTCGACTTTGTAATATTAGTAGGATTTATCTAGAAACTTAATTTTGACAATGCCTTTTACTCATTTGTCTGAAATAAAAGATTTTTATTATTATTTTATTATTTTTTTACACCAGCTCTAGTAATGAATTTTATAATTATTCTGTTTAACTTGATTATTGACAATGCCCATTTACAGCAGATACCTATAGGTATTAATGTCGTTTTGTGTTAAGTACAATAATTATTTATTTTGTTTTATTTTTTATCTCTATTATAATAAGAAATGTAACTTGACTTAACCAAGTGTGCCTGGTGCTCCTACGGCGAATAATTGACAGAAATTGACGAACAAACATAAAACAAGATCCGTCAAGTGCGAGTGTAACTCGCGCGCCGAGGGTTTTGATCGTTTGTCAACAAATATGTACCAAAAGTACCGGTTAGAGACTTCGCAATTTAACGAATACCTAAGAATAGTAGGTACCAACCTACATTTTAGATGGATCTCTCTTCATGCTTCGGTTAAATGGGTGGTTCGGTTAAGGTGGTAAATTTTTCGACTTTTTTCGAAATTTTTCATAAAGTATGAAAGTTACAGAAATTTGAAAAACTGGTTTGATATGTCCAAACCGATACCTTTTATTTGATACCCAATAATTTTCAAAAGGGGTAGCCCCCCTTTTGAAAATTATTCCTTTTTGACCATTATTCAAAAAGTGTTCTTTTTACAGACTTCTCTATATTTTTCCTGTAAAATATAGATCCATATCTACAAACACTTCATACACAGGAGCACCACGCTACCACATACCTCCACACTCCATACACACCACACACACACACACACACACACATACACCACACACACGCCACACACACACACACACACAGGTAACCTTGTTATGTACTATTTTACTGGATCAGTTATTTTTATATTTCTTAAGATGGAACACAATTATTTTGTTAACGGAGGAGGGCGCTGACTCTGCTACACAGTTTTTAACTTTTGCGGTAGTCAGCCCACAATTGTACTCTATACTATTTTTTCTGTTCCTAATAAAGATTTTTGTATTTGTATTTTTGTATTTCCTGTAAAATATAGATCCATATCTACAAACACTTCATACATTTTAAACGGATCGCTCTGCAAACTTCGGAGATAGGGGGGGGGGAATGGGTATTTTTTTGACTATTTTCAAAATATTTCAAAAAGTATGAAACCTACAGAAATTTGAAAAACTGTTTTGAAATGTCCAAACCGATACCTTTCATTCAGTACCCCACTCGGTGAGGTAGCCCCCCCTTTTGAAAATTATTCCCCCCCATTTTGACCATTTTTCAAAAAGTGTTCTTTTTTCAAACTTCTCTATATTTTTCCTGTAAAATATAGATCCATGTCTATAAACGCTCCATACATTTTACATGGATTGCTCTGAAATCTTCGGAGATAGGGGGGGGGGGGGGGGGGGGGGAATGGGTATTTTTTCGACTTTTTTCGAAATATTTTAAAAAGTATGAAACCTACAAAAATTTCAAAAAATATTTTGAAATGAACAAAATCATACCTTTCATTTGATACCCCATATGACTCTGTAGGTATCTTTTAAAATTTCGGCATCACAATTTGTATGGAAAATATTCATAATCATTTTTCATTTATTTTTCTCTAAATCTGTACAGGCGCACGAAATGTATTATTATTTTAAATTTCAAGTTGATAACTGCAGTAGTTTTTTAGTTATTAAGGAGGGAAAAAAGGACAGACAAAGCGAGACCATAAGGGTTTTGAAACCGATCTTCGATCATCAAAACCCTAAAAACATCCAAACATAGAACCTCCTCGTTTTTTCGAAGTTGGTTAAAAAGCACTTACACTACCTACGTACCAAATTACTCATTTATTAAAATAAATAAATAATTCTGGACAATTCACACAGCATTATCTAGCCCCAAGCTAAGCAGAGCTTGTGTTATGGGTACTAGATAACTGATACATTTAATACAATACACTGAATAGGTAGATATTATTTTATTATGCATAGAAAACATCCAGAACACCCTGAACAAATATCTGCAGATCGTACAAACATTTGTCCCGAGGCGGGAATCGCACCCGCAACCTCCTGCGTCGCAGGCGGACCTTCACCCGCTGCTCCACGTAGGTCGTCGAAAAGTTAGTAGGCGCGCTGTACTCGGTTGTAGCACTATGTTTGTGGCAGTGAATAGTGTTTCAATACCTCCATTCACTCTATTGTTTTCTGTCTTTTGTTTATACTCCACGTTTACCTAGATACCTAGTGGCATACATTATTAACGTCAATTGGCTTCGCTATGCCTGTAATATTAAGGCTTGGTAGGCCAGCAGAGACCGCATTTTTGTGATTTTTAAAACCATCTGAGACTTAGAAAATAGTGTTTAAAATTCTGAAAAAAGATATTACTTACTTTAGGATCTAGTCTAGTCAAAGTCGCATTCAGTTACAAGATTTAATGAGTTTCACTCGATAGAAAAAAAAAACCAAAGTTACCCCTTTTTCTAACGTTTTTTCAATACTATGACTAGCGAACTACTGATATCACACTTTTTTTTGTACTCAACTAAGGACACCTAATATTTCTAAACAAATTCGCAGAGTTTGACTTGATAAAATGATTTTCTTAATCACTATGTTTAAATAATTACAAAAAGCGTTTTCCCTTACGCCTACTGCTGCAGGACTACCTGGCCTTAAAGTTAAACGAGTCGCTCATCTTTCCATACAAACGTGGAAGGGTAACTACAGCGTTTGATGTTGACCTTCCAAAACTAAAGCAAATATTAATTTAACTCGTCATTATCTATGTTTGTACCGGAACACCTACCACCGTAAAAAATTTAAAAATACAAGCTTCTAAACTTTCGTCTTTAAACACTGATTCTAGCTCAACTTTACGCGAAAATAAATAAGATACGGAGAAAGAAAACTCTAAAATAAATCCTGTACCGACATAGTTTAATTTCTCAAAAGTTGAAATACATTTATTTTGAAAAGATAAATTCCATAGTTTTTCTTTAATAACCGTTGTGCTAAAAGTCTATTCCCATTTTTTACGCGGCCGTTTTACGAATGAATCATTGTGCATTTCATCCTAGCGCGCGGGTATATCTATTATGTCAGGTAGCATACACATTTAGGCCGCGACCATTGATGAGTTCGCGCCGACAAAATGTGTAGGTACTCTTAATTTTCTCTATTAAGTCACCAAATCGCAAATGTTAAAAAAGTCCTCATAATTTAACTTTAGGTAAACCCTATTATAATATATCGTATATTATATTATATTCTTCGTCGCTTCTTTACTTTGGTCTACATACCGAAGCGACAGAAATCAAAAATATCACTTTATTTCCGTGTCAGTGTATAGTTTTATAATTTGACCTTTTCTAAGTGTACATTTATTGTATTTATGGAAATAAAGAGTTTTTGATTTTGATTTTGATTTTTTTGATTTATAATAGGGTTTCAGATGTTAATCTGCTCGACGTAGAGTCGGGAAATAACTTATACCAACGAACCATGGATTTTTGGATTTAGAGAACGATCATTAATTTTGGTTTGCAAGAACTTACGGATGATTTCAGTGTTTAAAACAGCAGCTTTTTGTAGCAGCCTAAATGTATTTTTAGGTTAATCTAATGATGCATATGATGTAAAAAGTTTAATAAATTTATTTATTACAACAATATAAGTACTGACAAAAACAAGATACACTTAAACAAACATTCATACCTTAGTAAAGTTTTTTAAAAAAGTTACCACAACAAACCCAACCAACGAACATCATTTTACTTTTATACCTACGTTCTTTGTTAACTGACAATGTTTTTCATCACCGCATTCCTGTCTGCATCGTAAAGCCTTTTTGCGTTTATGATTTTGCATTAATCATAACCGTACAGGTCAGAGAAGGCCCGAGAATTCTACAAAAGTATGATTTGATTGTTTGAAAAAAAAAACTAAAAAGCAACTTAAAATTTCTGTTTATCTTGTGTGTTTTTAAATTTTGCGGGACAAACTCTAATCGCTCGGGAAAAAAAAAATAATGCAACCATCTCCGAATAATTATCAAATCGGTCCATAATTTTCGGTGAAATGGACAAACAAACATTTCAAAAATAAACATACATACAGACGAATATCGAAACTCCTTCTTTTTTAGAAGTCCGTTAAAAAATAAAAATCTATATCATGTGTCAGACTCGAGGACTAAAGTTTTTTTGCATTTAAATTCTACACGTTACTAAATTTTAAACGGCTTTTATTGAAATACAGAGATGACATAGATGTATTCGAGATTTTTCCTCAGTGTCTTCCTAGGATCTCATTTAACTCTTTGTAAAGATAGGAAATGAAGGTGTTTTTTCTTGCCTATACAAAGAAAGGAAAATAACTGATGAACCTTACCTGATACAATACAATACAATAGAATACAAATATACTTTATTGCACACCAAGAAATCACAGAAAACAAAAAAAAAAAAAACAAACACAAATAATGTACAATGGGCGATACCTTACTACCTTACTTACTTTACTACTTCGGTTGGCTTCGGAAATACCATGCTTTTGTTTCTAGTTATTTTTTCATTTGTTTCTAACTCTTCCCGATTTTGTCGTAAGAGGCGACTAAGGGATATCCACTGAGGGCGGGCAGCAGCGCCCCCTGCAGAACAATTCTACCACCGAACTGCGATCCCCAACCCGCATGCCCAGCCTGAAGATTATGGGCATTACCCCCCATGTGATAAAAGCCAATAAGGCACTTATTAGGGGGAGGCCTGCGTCCAGTATTGGACCAATACAGGCTGTTGAGGTTGAGGTTGTTTCTAGTATGCCTCTCTCTTCTATGTTACAAACTTGCTTCTTCCCGCGACTTCGCGCGCGTTTTTCGTAGTCAATAGTAGCCTATATGTAATTCCAGCATTCATGCTAAAATTAAATTAAATTAAAAATTAAATTCATAAATGTCAGCCCGATCCGTTAGTTTTGGCGTAAAAAGGTAACAAATGTTTGTTACCTCTTCATTGGATGTCCAAATTTCTAAACTTTCGCATTTATAACCGTCTGTTGTGTGTGACAGACAGTACGACATTAAATATAGCGCTTCAATCCTGCGTGCGAAAACTTCGAATTTTGAACCCCGACCCAAAAAGACAGGGGTGTTATAAGTATAACGTGTCTGTCTGTGTTTCTGTGTATCTGTCTGTGGTATCGTAGCTCCCAAACGGATGAACTGATTTTCGTTTAGTTTTTTTTGCGTCATAGATAATTTTCCCGAGTGTTCTTAGCCATGTTTCATGAAAATCTGTCGGGGGGGGGGGGTTTAAATTTTTAATTTTGTTCTTGTCTATAAAAATATACGTGGGTCTTTCGATTTTTTTTTTGTAAAATTAGCTTATTTGTTGCCAGGTCCGCGGAGAGTTCGTGAAAGAGACAAAGGTCTGCACTATCCTGTCTCCCAGACCGGGACCTTCCAGTGCCGATGATGATGATGTGTCGGATACGCTGGTCACCAAACAGGTTCGTTGATTTACATGTATTTATATAGATTACCTACTTGGTTATGTATGACAAAGAGTACAATGACTTTGTTGGCAACGACTTAAGGGTCCGGCGACGGATGAATTTCCCATACAAACGTAGTACCAAAATGATTTGTAATTTGAGAATGTTTTCATCATAGTTTGCTATTATTTGTGTTAGAATAGTATTTATACAGGTTCCTGCCATATTTTTTTTTCAAAATACTTATCTACACAATTACTAAGACAACATTCATTCTTTCATATAAAAATGCGATTAGGTTTAATTTCATTTCAGAAAGGTATTTTGAAAAAAAATTGTGGCAGGAACCTAGATAAATACTATTTTAATACAAATAATAGCAGACCATAATGAAAATATGCTCAAATTAAAAATCATTTTGGTATTACGTTTGTATGGGAAATTCATCCGTCGCCGGACCCTTAAATTAAATATACTTAAAATACGTATAGCTTTATTGCACGCATTGTTCCGTTAGATTAACTTGTATTCTATTTATGGTTATCGTCAATATTTCAGTCTTAGAAAATTAGATGTACTGAATGACATCTAATTTTCTAAAATTCATCGCCATTCGCCATTTTGGCTGTAATTTCATCACACCACCCCTAGCCGGCCTTAATCCACTGCTGGTTATTAGTCTAGTCAACTAGTTCAAAATGGTGTTAATTCTTGATCAAGCTCCTAAAAATATGTGCGAGATAGCTGATTCGATTCGGAATAACATTTAGAAAAAAAAATTCTCGAGGATTTATTAGCACATAAAAAGTTGCAATAATTATTAACAAAATAAGATTGTCCATCTTATTTTGTTAATAATTATTGCAACTTAATATAAGATGTTTAATTTTTCGTTAATATAATAACTCAAAAACTAGACATGGAACGAGTAGTGATTCGCCGAGTACTCGGCCACCGAGTACTCGGCCTGGATTGGGCCGAGTACTCGGCCGAATACTCGGCTTTTAAGAAAACGCGGTATCGGGCGGCGCGCGGTTATTTCCCATCTACAGAGCGAATACGTACACAGCGGCGCGATATTGCAGCGCGACGAATCAGTGCACGGGGAATCTGTCCTTTTGTGCTGGGAAAACCCTAATTTCATAATTTGTCAATTCATTTGGCACTTTTGTATGAGTATTCACGTACCACAGGTTACGCTCGTATGTTTAATGAATTATTTTATGTGGAAAACGCGCAATTTATTACAAGATGTCGAGTAGTTCGAAAAGGTCGGGTGTTTGGAAATACTTTGTGGAGGTTGATAAAAACAAATCTTAGTGCAATTTGTGTGGAGTCCATCTATCACGTGGAGGTGTGGGAAAATCTGCGACTACTTCGTCCATGAAAAAACATTTGCAAACTAAACATAAGTCAGAGAGTATGACAAGATTTTTGGTACTACAAGTATTGCTTCAATTAGATTTTTATCGACACCCGCCAGCTCCTTTTACAGTGAAAGGCTTTTTTCAGAGGCGGGCTTATTATCTGAAGCAAAAAGAAGCAAATTAGACCCAAATAGGGCCGAAAAACTAGTGTTTTTACATCACAATCTTCCTAATAATTTTATTAACCTAATAATTTCTATTAAAGATTCTTATGTACGTTTTCAATACTTTTGCTGTTCTCATGTTCCTGGTGTTTTATTTAATGTGTCTAATAATAATGATAAAAACTAGCTTTTTGTCTTCATTTTTCCCTGCAATTTAATTAAGGCCGAGTACTCGGTACTCGGCCGTTAATACTCGATGCTCGGCCGAATCTTAAAAAAGACCGAATCCGCCGAGTACCGAATCCAAACCGAGTACTCGTTCCATGTCTATCAAAAACTATTATTACTTGTGCATACATTTTTCTATACGTCATTCCGAAATGAATGAGCTATAGCACATATTTTAAGGAGCTTATTATAGAATTCACATTCAGTCAACAAGTTCAAAATCACCATTTCGAACTTGTTGACTGGACTATATAGGCCTCTCAAATATTGTACCGTCCAACTGACATCATCGTTAGAAATCAGTAATTTTCTCTCCTTGATGCACAATGTACTAGTGTGCCACTATAACTTACTTACGAAATGTTTTTACAGGGCGTCCAAACCGACCTATCAGATGGAAACGGCAACATAGACCCTCGTATCGTGAACGTGTCGCAATTACACCAGTCCAGGGTCGGTCTCGTCAGCCAGGCGCTGATGCTGATACTGATAGCTGGCTTCCTCGCCTCGGAGACTCTTAGCGAGCTGTGGAAGACCAAGTAAGTAGACCAACATAGACTCTCGTATCGGGAAAGTGTCACAATTACACCAGTCCAGGGTCGGTCTCGTCAGCCAGGCGCTGATGCTGATACTGATAGCTGGCTTCCTCGCCTCGGAGACTCTTAGCGAGCTGTGGAAGACCAAGTAAGTACACCAATATGGACCCTCGTATCGTGAACGGTCGCAATTACACCAGTCCAGGGTCGGTCTCGTCAGCCAGGCGCTGATGCTGATACTGCCTATACAGCAGTCACTAAATGCCCATATACAGCAGCATACTTTGACATGCCCTTTAATTAATTAATTTATTATTTATTTGATTCCAACAAATTATTTTTATTATTTTTTTCAGTTATGTCTGTCTGTTTTTTTTTCTTTGTACCTTATGGTGTCTCCTACAGCGAAAAACATGTGTGTTATTGTAGAAATAGGAATAGAATATAGAATGTAACGACATCAAGTGTACCTACGATAGAATAAATAAACACAAATACAAATACTGATAGATTTAAAGCGAAATACATGTGTGTTATTGTAGAAATAGGAATAGAATATAGAATGTAACGACATCAAGTGTACCTACGATAGAATAAATAAACACAAATACAAATACTGATAGATTTAAAGCGAAATACATGTGTGTTATTGTAGAAATAGGAATAAAATATAGAATGTAACGACATCAAGTGTAACATCAAGTGTACCTACGATAGAATAAATAAACACAAATACTGATAGATTTAGAGAAAAAGTTATCCTATTACACATCATTGTCAAAACGTTTTGAACCAACCATGAAACTAAACGCACAAAACCAACACCAAGCCGCTTTTAAAGAAAGAGACTGCTGTATGAGAAAGGGTTCAGCTTGCTTAATTTGTTAGATTTTATTAGATTATCATAAATACCTGTCAATTTTGATCTTTAGCCGGCAGCTGTATAGCTCTTGAGCGATAAGACCGCAACTGGCTACATAGATTTTAAGCTGTTAGGTTGCATTGTTTCTATCGATAAGTGTGCAACAAAGATTTTCTATCTATCTATCCATTGCTTCATTTGTGATTTAAACTTACCAAAGCGATAACTTGTCCACAGAGTGCCAGTAGTGTCTCGCAACTGGCACGACCTGGTGTTCCGCCTTGCAGAAATCGGAGTCGCGCTATGGTTCCCCTGCGTGCTCTGGAACTCCATGGCACCGGAGCGACTCTGGCTGCTGAACCCCCGGCGCCTTCTCGCCAGGCAGCTAGACGACGCCAAGCTATCCGACCTGCTGGCCCATCGCCGACTCACCAAGGTAACATGACTCGTGACTCACCGAGGTAACATGACTCTGGCTGCTCAATCCTCGGCGCCTCCTTGCCAGGCAGCTAGACAACACCAAGCTATCCGACCTGCTGGCCCATCGCCGACTTCCCAAGGTAACAGGACTCGTGACTCACCGAGGTAACATGACTCTGGCTGCTCAATCCTCGGCGCCTCCTTACCAGGCAGTTAGACAACACCAAGCTATCCGACCTGCTGGCCCATCGCCGACTCACCAAGGTAACATGACTCGTGACTCACCGAGGTAACATGACTCTGGCTGCTCAATCCTCGGCGCCTCCTTACCAGGCAGCTAGACAACACCAAGCTATCCGACCTGCTGGCCCATCGCCGACTCACCAAGGTAACATGACTCGTGACTCACCGAGGTAACATGACTCTGGCTGCTCAATCCTCAGCGCCTCCTTACCAGGCAGCTAGACAACACCAAGCTAGCCGACCTGCTGGCCCACCGCCGACTCACCTAGGCAACATGACTCGTGACTCACCGAGAGGTAACACGACTAATAATAACGACTAGACTCTAAAACGACTCTGGGTGGTCGTTCAACCCATGACTCAATGAGTCACTCAGGATAATGGTAGAGTTAAGAGATTGTAAAATCGATTGACCCTCCGTGGTCTCAACAAATCAAGGTATGTTTGTCAGTACCTATTATGGTTTCAGATGGTTTCAGATTTCATTTATTCATAAAGTTTCAGGTTTATAAATAGATTTTACAATTATTCTTATAGTAACTACCAAAACCTGCCTTTTCAGGCGTATGAATATAATATTAAAATTTAAATTATCATAGATTGCATGTGGAAATACAAATTAAATGAAATTTAAAATAAAAAAAAAAGTCACACGTAATCATGCAAAATCAATAAATAATATTAGTTAGATACAGTTTATACTGTTATGCTGAAGAGGAAAAAAAATGATGTTCTAAGAAATAAAATAAGAAATAAAAATCGACTTCGACGGGACTTGAACCCGCATCCCGAAATTACCCCGAGTGTGAGGGCTTACGCACTGATATGACAAAAAGCTTAAAAATTATGTTCGTTGAACATTTGTTTTGGGAAACGATCTGCTGGACTGAATGAATTGGAAAAGAACTAAGATTCGGTTTCGTTGCTTGCGTTTGAGCTGTGGTTTATAGGTGGCATTGGTTTTGTTCTGGCAAAATCGCAATACAGCGAATGTCTCTGGTTGTTTGTTGGGTTTGTTCAGGAAAGTTGTTGTCTTTAAGCACTTGTGTGCTTTTGCACTGTTTGACATTCTGCGAGCTTGTTGTTTTATTGCTGTAGGTAGGCCAAGCACAGGGATCGTTCTCTAGGGTAGAACAGACATTAACATCGCAACGTCATACATTGCGTACATTATTGAAGTTGAAGGAATGAATTTCAAATAATTTACGCATTCGATGACAAAGTGACGTAATTTTTCTCCATTCTACCCTAGACAGCTATCACCGTGCTTGCCGTACTGATTCGAAACATTTTTGCTATTTCTTTTTGAATTATTGTTGCTATTTCGATAAAAATTCAAATGTTTAGAGTTCAAAATAGCATGGACCTGCTGCTTTATATCATGCTTTTAAATGTTATTCGTGGTTTTAATTAATAAATTGGTATGGGAGTACTGTAAATAATATCCCTGCTAAAACTTACATTTTTGCTCCTTCACCACACTGAGATGTTTTTGAAATATAACCATCAATTGATTTCATATACAAAAATATAAACTTTAAGATACTCAATGACGAACAGAAATATAAAAATTTAAGCCCGTTTTTCTTACCTGGGACCGAAACGAACCTGGTTGAAATTCAGTTTTACCAAGTGAAAGTACACCAGAATAGTACTTTTCTTTAAGAATAAAAAGCTTCTATTTGATAATCCGAAGGCTTTAAACACAGCATCATATTTAAAGGGCTTCTTTATATTTGACCTTTTGGGGTGATAAAGACCATAAAAGAATCTAAAATATATGATAAAAAACACCTCAGCGTGGTGAAAGACCTACTAACAAACTAATCTATCCCCAGTTTTACGAAGCATGGTACAAATCAGCATGGTACATTGTGTCCATGGTCCGAACCCTCGAATGTATGGTCTGGCGCTTCCTTCTGACCACTGTGGTCAAGCTTCGGCCGTTGAAAGAGCGGGTAGAGGTCGCTAGAGTCGCGAATAAGAGAGATCTGGTAAGTTTGTCCTACAAAGTGTTTGGAGATTTAGTATCTGGTGTAATTAATGATTTTATCGGGTATTTATCGCGTACCTTTTGTCGTACCTTTTTTAGTCGCCCCGTGACTACGATCGCTGTAACGCGGTAGAAACGTAGGGAAAATAAAAGGTACGCGATAAAAACCCGATAAAACCATTAATTATGTTAAAAAATCGCGAAAGTTTAAAGTTATGTTATTTGGTATTTTCTGTTCACTAACCGAAGTGGGC
Organism: Eupithecia subumbrata; assembly: GCA_949316285.1. Lineage (NCBI taxonomy): Eukaryota > Metazoa > Arthropoda > Insecta > Lepidoptera > Geometridae > Eupithecia > Eupithecia subumbrata. The sequence goes on from OX438631.1 coordinate 2,381,156, forward strand.
TCGATAGTGTTTTTGATCTACAAAAAATATAGACTACGGTTGGAAAAATGAGGTGATCCATTTTTCTGACTGTGTTTTTCTAGTCTGTCAATATAGGTTAAATATCTTATCAGATCGCTTTCTGAGGAAAGATTTAAGATGGCGCAGTAAGGTTAAGTTAGGGACTCTTAACCTTCCTGCGACATCTATAATATATAAATTGACCACTGCGTAAGTCGTCATTTTAATGTTTTTTTTTACTTCACTTAGTGGATTACGTCAAGAAAGATACCCTAAATGTTTTTACTTGCTATGTTAAAGGAAGTACATTGGCGGTCAGAAGCGGTAACCTAGATTCTAAAGACATTGTCATGCATTAATTCGTGGTGCTTACCTTTTTAAAACTTACTATTATTTGGGTCCCAGGTTGAAATCCACAAAATCATTTACACTTAATAATTACTCGAGTTTTCAGGCTTAGTATATTATCTATTTTATTGATAAGCAAAAATAAATAACAATTTATTTAACACCAGTATTAATTTTATATTAAAACTATTTGTTTGTGTGTAGTATTATATAATATTTCACTTATGCATACCGTGTGCGAGCATACAGTAACAATGTCGGGCTGAAATTTGGAATAAGATGAAATTAACGACTTTAAATCGTAGTACCGACCCCTTAAATAGAGACAATAAGAAAAGTGCCGATGGACACGTTCTTAGTGACATGTTTTTATAAAATTAAGTTAAAACAAAATTACCCATTAGTCAAATCTATGGCTAGATTTTAATGTTATTCTAGTGTATTTAAATATGTGTGTCCACAGTAAAAAAAATCGTAGTAACATTCAAGCGAGTATGATCTTTAAGGTTTATCTCCAATTATGACCGCAACTGTACATTTCAAACCTGCAAAACTATCTAACTAACAGATCCTACACATTTGCTCTCTTTAGAGTCGAGACCCTAGGTCCGTGGGGTACCGAGGCACTTCGGGTTTAAAAAAATGATCTGAGCGTCTGGTCGAAGCGACGCGCGACCCGAGACCTGGTGAGTAGGTATCTGGCGCAGCGCATCAGCATTGCCATACAGCGGGGCAATGCAGCCAGCGTCTTGGGACGCGACGACTGGTATTGACATGGATCAGTTGATCTACCAGTAGATTGTTTGCAACAGTCTGCAGTTAGTTGTTTTGTTATTGTAAATACTAGTTCAAATTTATTGTAACTAACTCAACCTTTCCCTTCCCAGAATGTGGAGACCGACTCTTTGGTCGGCAGTGTCGGCTCGTCCCGCGACTGTTGGATCTGCTACGACAGCGCGCGCGGCGAGCCCCTCATCACGCCGTGTCGCTGCACGGGCGACGTGGCCGCCGTGCACCACTCCTGCCTCAGTCGGTGGCTGGTAGAGGTAACATACCCCCCACATATTTGTATTTATTTATTCCCCTGAAGGTCACACTTGATGGCGTTTTTATGGCGATGATTATTATGATGGCGATTTAGTTTCAGTTTAGTTTATTTATTCAAAAACAATTTACATCGTGTATGAATATAAGGTACATAGGAATTAAATTAATAGCATGCAATTATATATATTATAAATAAAGAAATAAATAATGCTGGACAATTCACACAGCATTATCTAGCCCCAAGCTAAGCAGAGCTTGTGTTATGGGTACTAGATAACTGATATACTTAATACAATACACTACATAGATACATATTTTTTATTATACATAGAAAACAACCAGACCAACCGAACAAATTTCTGCAGTTCGTACACAAATTTGTTCCGAGGCGGGAATCGCACCCGCAACCTCCTGCGTCGCAGGCGGACCTTCGCCCGCTGCGCCACAAAGGTCGTTTATATTCTAAGTCATCTTTGTTGCTAACATAATTACTTTCGTTTAATAAACTCGTCAACTGAGTAAAAGCACCCCTTCAGCAAAAGTTTCGTCGTGAGCTCTGTGAAAGGCGACCACTCCCGCTCGAATCGATCAATGTACTGCTGAGCAATCATTTAGCTTTTATTCCGAATACGTCGCGCACCGCGCCATTACAGCGCCATTTACGCCACATTATAATAGCAAGGTCAGTTATTACTTTGAAAGTGTAAAACCTACCGGCAATATTTAAATACCTTGAGGATAAATCCCATTACACGGTAGTACATTATATGTACTACCGTATAATGACATTTATTACCGTACAATAATATGTAAGTACTACCATATAATGGCATTTGACAAGGTATTAAAATATTGCCGGTAGGTGTTACACTTACAAGTTATAATTATAACTGATCTTGCCGTAACTTAATATTTTCGTTATATTTTGGTATCGGGAAGTGACCACTTAAATCGTTTCAAGTCAAAAGACCGCTCAGACCGAAGACGCTTCGTAAAATGTGCTGATATAATTGTTTATAATTTCAGAGTGCTGGCTCTCCTGACGGTCTCAAGTGCAAGGTTTGCAACACGCCCTACATTGTTCAAGAGACAAACAGGTAAGTGACAAAAAGCACGCTTTTAAAAACAAAATTATAGTTAGTAGTCATATTATTTATAGACTCTTCTTATATCTGGTTTTTGTACCTATCTATTTTTGTAATGTATCCACTTATTGTGTTTCTGCGTTCAAATAAATTTGCTGTTTCAAATAGTGCTCGCTTATTATTAAGCCAGCAAAATTTTAAAGCGCACAAACCAACTTAGCTTTCATTGAGTTTTACATTCTATCCTGTTTTTAAATAGCAGTTACCAGAAAATAATTCGTATACTTACCGTTTCGTTTTTGTAAGAGACTATGGAATAATAACGTTATTGTAACCTTACAAAAACCGTTTTCATAGTAACACGGTTGCGAAGTATAAGTTATTTCCCATATCCGTTATAAATATGACACTGTAAACTTTTGTTGTGAGAGACAAGTAAATAATTATTATTTTCATATTTTTAAATATCAGTTATGAAATCAGTTATTTAGCAACCGTTATTTTCCAGAGTGGAATGGGAGCGAGGCTTCAACTGCTCGCACTGGGTTCGCACGGCTCTAGGCGTGGCTTGCATGGTCGGCGCTGGCTCAGGCGCCTGGGTGGTCGCTCAGCTGTTCGCCTCACCAGTCGTCAGAGTGCTATGCGCCGGGGCGGCCTTGCTCGTCTGTTATGTCGCTGTCAAGTAAGTAATAAATATACTACTGTAGTGTGAGCATAGACCTAGAAACTTGATTATATGTATTTGTCAAGTAAGTTATACGACTGTGGTTCACTCAGACATAATAAGGTTGCAGCCACCACTGTAGACTCACCATCTACCAGTACGCACGCTTGCATTAATGTACTATCACTAGCCAAACTCGATGTAGTATAGTAAGCCCATACTTAACCAAAAACTCGCTCTGTTGTCGCGTCTTTTTATATAGAATTTATTTATTTATTCACAGACCAACAGTTGTGATTCGTGAGAAAATTACATAATTTTTGTGTTACATAAACTTTTCTTTTACAGATTCCTCGGCAACAACACAGCAGAGGCATACCAAAAGGCGAAAATAACATCTCTCCGAATTCTGACCGAGCCGACCGTCGAGACGGAACTCGACCAAAATCAACTATCAACCATCAGCAAGACAGTTACGGTCGAAATTGCTTCCAAAGCGGTCCTCGATCGCGCGCTCAAAGGTGATGTGAATAAGTGAGGACACATCCATAAGTGAGAAAGAAATCAATAAAAGGACAGACGTCAAGTGACACAGAAATCAAGATTCAAAACTGAGAATCAAATCAATGAACGAATGATAACTAGTGATCTGGTATTTGGCTATTGGTTACAGTAACTGGTATTTTGAAATAGCTGGTTGTTAATCTTGATAGTTGTGCTTGGTTGCTTTTGTGAAACATTGGCTATCGTCGTGTCAAATAATTTCAGTCAATTATTCTGTAGCGTGAAGTAGTTATTTAGTCAATTGATACAATAGTCTTTTTGACTATTTACTTCAAAATTATAGCTGTCAAAAGTTTATTTATCAAATTACTAGTTATTTTCGTAGATTTGTTCGATTGATAAAATAAGTTTCGCCAAATATTGGTTGTGTTTTGAACTATTCGTAAATAACGTTATAACAGACAGACATAATGGAGTGATACAAGTTTTTTCGATTTCATTCGATAAAAGCAGTTACAAAATGTAATTGTGGTAAAAAATAGTGACGCAGTGATAACAAAAACCAGTTAAAAAAACTGTTATTCAGGTACATGAAGTATCGTTATTTTGTTAGTACAAAAACGGTGATTGTAAAGTGATAACATACAGTGTTATAAAAGTATATTATTTTTAATTTATTTTAGTTACAAATCAGTACCATTTAAATTATTATGATCATGATTTTTGTAGGCGACACGTAACAGTTAACGTTAATGTTACTCTGCGAATTAAATGAGATAACTGTTTTTTAGTTAAAATAACAGTATCTCAATCGGTTATTTGTACGTAATCATCACTTCATATTATTTTTTAGAGCATTGTTAAAATATGTTTTTGAAAAACTACCATTACTTAAGTAATAAAAGAATATAAATTCCAATTGAGTATGTCTACTATTTCTATTAGTAATAAATAATTATAATAAAGTTTAATTTATGATTGTAATAAAGGCCTAAACAGTAATGCCTAAATAAATGACCTACAAAATTACCATAAGAGTCCATTGTTGGCCAGAATTGAAATAATTCTATGTTGTATTCGAGCAAAGGAAAATATGTTGTAACTGGGAATACATTTTTTAAAATTATTTTATAAGAAAGAAAGCATTCTTCATCACAAAAACTACAAGATTTTTTTATTGAGTATATTATGATTTATGATTTATTTTCAAAAATTCTTATTGTTGTGAGACTCACCTAAATCAATAAGGATTTTAGGAACTACAAATGATTTGTTATCAAATTTTCATGCAATATAAATGTATTCCTGTCACGAAATTGTATGTGAAAAGCGTTGGGTCACAAAATTGTATGAAAAACAGTGCCAAAGAGTTAGTATTGTGTTGTATGAAAGAAAATACGTAATAAGCAGTGTGGTATTTGATTTCGTTGGAGTTTCGACCCTATTTGTATAGGAGTAGAGTTTTACGCTCGATGTTGATCTTAGGATATGAAAAAAAATCTTTAGCTACCATCCCATACTTTGGAAAATTTATATTTTTGGGAAAATTGTCAATATCTAAGTAGGTAGTAATGCTTTTTTCAGTAGATATCTTCTCAGCCCAAGTTAAGTTTGAAGCCGAAGTTAAATTTTTAAATGTCGTGCAGTATACAGGGTGCCACGGAAAGGGTGTACTAAGCTGAAAGGGGGTGATTCTGGTCGTCGAGGGGGTCAACGTTTGTTCTACGATTTTTTGAATTACGCACATTTTTTTTAAATGGACGTTTTTTCTTTTTTTCCGTGTTTTTTTACGTGTATTCTGACATTATTATTATTGTTTTGAAATTTCAAAGGATTTACATAATTTTTTGTGATAATTTCATGATAAAACACTGGTTTTTACAAAAAAAAAAAACACTAAGGAAACATTTGTAAAAAATATTGTAGTGCTAAATAATGCAAGAGTGCGTCTAAAAGAACACGAATAGGAAGAAAAAAAACCTATTTTTTTTGCAAAAAAACTCGTTATTATCACAAGTTGATCTCCTCTGGGTTCAGAATCACCCTCTTTCGGCTTAGTACACCATTTCCGTGTCACCCTGTTATTCAAAAAGACGACTTATCTCATATTAGCTTTTACAGGCTATGGTTAAAAGTATTTCCATTTGTAGATTTTTGATGTCCCGAATAGTTAGAGTAAATATTTTCAATAAATCTTGTGAAAGATAATCTATTTTTCTAAATTAATCTAAATTGCCAAAATAGTTCAAACTATGCCATAGTTTTGTAGTTAAACATTAGATTTTCGCTGTTTGCTGTTTTTGTGAATATTGTAGGTAAATAATTGCAATATTTTCGTAAAATTTATAAGATACTTGCTTTTTGCATTCCACCACACAGCCGTGATTTTGAAGCGCGTCTTGTGTCCCCCCCCCCGTAATCAGTGTATTGCGGGTGTGTGGGGGGGGGGGGTCTGTGTGGTGGAGGATTTAAGGCGGTTGTATGCCGAACACTAACGCCGCCACCTAATTTTACTTAAAATTACGTTAAACACAATAATTTTCAAATATCCTATGTATCCTGTGTTTCTGATACCTGTCCTAAGCTTTTTAATCCCTCTCAAATTGGTTTCGTATAATTTAGACAGAGAAGCGAAAACAGAGTTCGGTGGCCACCAAGAGAAACTTCGCTATTCTGCATAATGGAAATAAAAGAAAATTATTTTATGGGCATTAAAATAAAGCTTTTGATATTTAGCGTAAACTGTACAGTGGACTTTTAAAAATTCTTTTGATTAACGTAATTATAAGCAAGAAAAGGCATCGGCGCTAGTCTGAGGCATACAATTTATGGAGACATAAGCATGGTTGAAAACATTTGCAGCGGTACTACAAAAACTAACGTAAACACTGGTCTAACTTAGCGTTTAGCTAAACAGTGATGTCGATTATGTTGTTTTAGGATTCCTAACTTAAATTTTACGATTTCAAAATTTTCTAAGTTAGATTGACCTAAAATTATGATATTCTCTATACAGATCCTAAAAATATATTTCACTTTTTCAAAAGAATATGTCCGTTTTCACTCGAATAAATTTTAATCATGACCAAATTAGATGCCTGCTAAAATAAGGTAGACGTTTCTAATCATAGCTAAAATGGAATGCAAGGAATAGGGTTATAACCATTTTAACTAAGTTTAGTTGTTTTAGACCTGTCAACCTAATTTTAAACCTGACAGTCTAATTTTTCAAACATAGAATAGCTTTCGTCTATTTGACATGCCTAAATCCTAATTGCTAATTCTAAAACAACAGAATCGCCACCAGTGTTTAAAAAGTTAGACATGGGTTTAATAAGAGTTTAACTCTCGTTTATACTATGTCTAACCCGTATCTAACTGTAAATCATCGTAAAAAGCAGTTTTGTGGTAACGGTTTTGTTAAACACGCGCTCAACCGATGTCTAACTCTTTTGTAGTAACGCTGTTTTGTTTTTGTAGGAACTTATTTGTGGTACTTGCATTTTCAGCTTTAGATTGTCATGTCAATTATTCTATTTGTCAGCTGTTACCCCTTTCATCAAAGGCTGGCTTTAACAAGTCCATCCCCGCTGCCACACAATCGCCATCATTTTTGTGTGGTGCGGCAGCAGAGTTGCACGTGTGAGCGACAACCTTTATCCTTGAATAAAAGTAATAGTTGTGAGGTAGAAACTGATCGGACGTGATCTTAGTAGAAAAGATGCTATTCTGATTAGGAATTACGATTTTACTTACTTATTGAATATGCTAGGAATAGTGCATTTCTATCCTAAGTAGATAATAGAGCTTTATAGATAACTGGTTTGTCATCTACTTGTACACTAGCCAAACTCGATGCGAATGATGTAAACAAACCACGACACAAAAAACTAGAATTCACTTGCCTTGGCGTCGAGTTTAAGATATAATTGTAGGCAATATTTATTGAAGGGGGATCTTAAATCGACTAGTGATGTCAATTTGAGTATAAAAAGGCGTGGCAACAGTGAATTTTAGGGTAAGGCAGGTTTGTTTACAAATATTGTACAGCGAATTTGGCTGGAATATAGTTAAGTTTATAGAACTGCGTTAGAGAAGGCTAGGTTAGCAAATTGTCTACGAAGGCAATGCTGAAATTGTGAGCAAGTGAAAAATCCTTGTTGTTTTACGAAAAACATCACAATCACGTTTCTATACGTATATTATAATATTATTTTCAAACAAATATTACTTTATGTTCTTAACAACTGTTCAATGCTACCGATTTTCATTATGTCTTACTGCATGCCGCGTCCATTTCACGGTGGACGCACCAGGTGCGTTACCAGCGGAATAAAAATTACGTGAACACGCAAGGCGAGCCGGTGGCACTGGACGTGTAACAAAAATTAGGAAAAATTAGGTGAGAGGCAAAGGCGTTCGTGCTTGAAATAAGAGAATGCCACACTTTATTTCCAATCTCTAAATAAAAATTAATAAATCTTTAAGACAAGTACCGTAATTTCCCAAAACCAGCTAAGTTCTCACCGGTAGGTACCCAATCTTAAGGACTGTTCGGACCTGGGTATTCGCACCCAGAGCCAAATCCGGGTCAGTATGCGATGATCCAAGTATCACTTAAATACTGCGCGGAATACCGCAGCGGACCGAGTGAAACCGAGTGCGGAATCCAAGAAAAAACTTACCGCTACCGCTCTGGGTAGTGAATACCGCATAATTTTAGTGCTACGGCTCCATCTTCGTTAGTGTTAATGCTAAAAATGCACCTTGGCTTCGAGTAATGCCGTTAATAAATGAACACGTTAAAACCTTGGCCACATCTGCGTAACGCCCTAATTAACACGTTAGGACGCAGGTGGAGCCGTAGCATAACCGCCTTTACACGTCAAGGGGATTTTTAACATAAAATCCCCATTAACAATACCTACTCAGGGGATTCTAGAACTACGAGTGAGAATCTAGCGGGGACACGGGAAATATATAATTTTATTTAATGTGTAAAATTTATCGTAAGACTTTCCAGTATTTTGTGTATATTTGGAGGAGCCCGATTTTGGACGAAGAAACGAATAAATGAAAACTTGAAATTTATTTTTTGTTTTATTTAAAAATAATCCTTATCCTTACCTACCTTAAGAAAGAAACATAAGACAGGAAAATCGTTAACACGTTCATGGCCTAAGACGCAGATGCTAGTATTCCTCCCCGTGTCGCGGCGGCCGGCGCGCCCCTGCGGATCGCACCGTCGAGACTGGGCAGCGAATGCGTTAAGAGAAGGTTAGGAAGGATAGATATAGATTACTCTTTATTTACAACCACACCTTATAAAATTACGAAGATATACAGGCTTTTGAGATGGGAGTGTATGGCCAAATCCGAAACTATGAGGAATGGAATATAGGAAATGAAAATCGTCCATCCAAGGTTCAAAGGTCCATCCAAAGGTTGCCTGGAAGAGATCGCTCATAGCGATAAGGCCGCCCATTGTGCAAAGTTATTTGTATTTGTCTTTTCCTGTCCTGTGTTTCTGTTTTATTTGGTGTGCAATAAAGAGTATTGTATTGTATCGTCTAATGATGATAGAAAATGACAAGAAGAAAGAAAAACTGCGTCTATATGTAGTTTTTTATAGAAAATTCCGAGAAACGCAGGAAGTACCTACCTAGCTGACCACAAAATGACTGGTGTCGTAAGAAGCGACTAAGGGATATCCACCGGGGGCGGGCAGCAGCGCCTCCTGCAGAACAATTCTATCATCGAACTGCGATCTCCAACACACATTCCCAGCGTGGGGATTATGGGCACTACCCCCCATGAGATAACAGCCAATAAGGCGCTTATCGGGGGGAGGCCTTTTTTTTTTTTATTCGGCGAGGAAATTCATTTACGAATAAACTGGTCTGGGGGGGACCAGAATTATGTGGGACTCGACGTTCTGAAAAGAACATAATACCCACTAAAACCTCTCCGGTGTCCCTCTCTCGCCATTTTTTTGCCGTACCACGGGATCATTTAAAACCTCCGCGGCCCGACTGGCGTCCCCTCTTCCTCCTATACATAGCCGGCGAGCCCACCGATCCACACACTCGCCGACCCCATTCTTCCGTCACCTTTCCTCCCATCGGGGGGAGGCCTGTGACCATTATAGGCTGTTGAGATTGCACCTAGTAGGTAGTATTTTTAATTTAACTTCGCAATTAAATGGTGAGTAATCTAGGCGCAGCCCGATCAATGGGAGCGAGTCACACGTCCGTGACCACGGAATTAAGAGGTCACCCGTGGGTAGAAAACTGAATTGGACTAGAATTCGTGAGTTTGTACAATGACTACCTACAATTGAGTTTGAATTGCGTCTAACTTGCGTTATCAAAAAGAGTTTAGAAACGCGCGGTTCGAATCTTTGCGAGAACCTAGAGGTGGGTCTACGCTAGACGAACCGAGCACGAGCGGAGCACGAGCCGAACACAATTCGTATAGTGTGGACCGACCTACAAGCCTCGAACGAGCGCGCTGCGAACATTTCGTTCGTGCTCGGCTGCGTTCCGCCTGTTGTCGGTTTTTTGACGAACACAAAGGGTTTTGCTTCGCGCTCGCAGTGCGAAAACTGCGTTCGAGGACAGTGATCGTTGTAGGTTCGTTGTACGTCCACACTTGACACCGTGAACGACGAAACCTGAATGGCTCCGCTCGTGCTCGGTTCGTCTAGCGTAGACCCACCTTTATATGACGAATTTTATAAAACGGTACGCGGCATACGTAGCTCCTATTGGTCTTTAAAAACAAAAGAAATCGACCAAGCCGGGGGGTGGCAATCGGTCACTTCACAGAAAAATCATCCTTGTGGTACAGTAAATAAATAGTAGGTACTTGTGGTGTCTAGGCGGATCTTGTGATGATGGTACCTATACCTACCTACTTTACAACTTGTGCAGCTGATGATGAATGAGGATCAGTAAAGTTATAAGTTCAATAGAACTAGTATCCACGTTATTCCTTATGACATAAAAATTATATCTTTTTTGAATTATCCAAATCGGACCATTACATACGAAGATATTAAGTAATAGGTAAACATTACGCCGTTACTGCTGGTTAATTCAAATTATGCGGGTGCTTGTGACGTCGTAGGTACCTATAACCTAGCATAATGTTGCAGTGCCCTAGCAGGGTGCATGCTTGATACCATAATTTATTTTAAGACCTTTGTACAACATGTTCCGCAATAAAATATCTTGAATATTGAACCTTGAGTCACTCTAATAGTTAGTCTTGTTTATGTATAGGTATAAATAAGATATGTTTTCTTATGTTATTAATCTCTATACTGAATTTGTATATTTTGTTACTTTCCAATATAATATACACCATTGCGCATTGTGAGAAAAAATACCTACCTAAGTTAGCCAGAGCAGAAGCCCTCGCTTCTTACCTAATACAAGTTTCGACTTAGCAAGAGCGAGGAACTCACTAGCGAGGCCTTAAAATGGGTCTTTTTCACACATCAGGTACAAACTATCTTAAGACTAAATCTGTAAGTTCATTTATTTAGAAATGTTGATGTGTAACTTAAGACGAAATAAACATTTATCCTTTATCTTTTAACACAAATTAGTAGTAGAACCAACTGAACCAAAAAAAACGAGAAAGCCCAGTTATTTGGTCCTATCCAGTGACGGGAGGAATGTCATCTCTAGATCTCTACTCCCATTAGCTAGAAATACGTACTTAGGTACCAACCAATTATTATTTCTAGTTCTAGCATTTCCTGTACTGTTTTTACTCAAGGTTTATGTAGACCAATTAAACTTTCCTAGATTTAACTAATGTCTCCATTTCAGCGGGCACGGCATCCCGAAATGAGCATTCCTTCCGACTGTTCCAATCGACCTTCAGCTGTTTCTGGCGATTTGCCAACGGTAGGTATAATCAATGCATCGTCGTGGGCTGCACTCGATCGATGAGACCTGAAGTTTTGGGGGTCGGGTCGGTCTAAGCTGGTACCTAGACGGGGCAATGACGACAGCAGTAGGTCACCTATCCTAAGGGTGCCTTCACAGCAGAGATTATGCTATCTACGAACCCTAAAAATCAGGTTTTTAGTATTTGTTAGGTTCTACAATTTAGTTCTAGTTATTTAGATAGGTACCAGATAAGAAGTTTTTCGCACATTTTAAGCCATTTGCTATGAACCCATGCTAAAATAATCTACGAATCAATTGTCGATTTGGAATCTATTTATTTATTTAAAATCTATTGTCTAATGTTAATGACAGTAAGAGATTTATTACTAAAATCAACGTTGTGTCGATAGACACCAAAACTACAATTGATTCAAAGAACGTATCTTTTTGCAAAGATTCAAAGCAAATGGCTTACAATGTGCACAAAACTTCACATCACACTAATATTATAAATGCGAAAGTTTGGATGAATGGATGGATGGATGTTTGTTACCTCTTCACGCAGAAACTATTGATCGGATCGGCCTGAAATTTTGCACACAGGTAATTCTAATCCTGGAATCAAACATAGGCTACTATTTATCTCATAAATCAGTTCCCATGGGATAGAAATCACCTTTAAACGTGTCCATAGAAACAACGCGTGCGAAGCCGCAGGCATAAACTAGTCTTATATACTATCTAAATCACTTGTAGAACCCGGGAAGAAAAAAAACCCGATTTTTTTCGAGCGTTATTCACTAACCATCGTTTTTAGAGTTTCGAAGATCGAAGATCGGTTTCGAAACAGTAACTACTGCAGCTATCAATTTGAAATCTAAAATAATAATACATTTCGTGCGCCTGTACAGATTTAAGGAAAAATAAATGAAAATTAATATTTTCCATACAAATTGTGATGCCGAAATTTAAAAAGATACCTCCTGTATCGGTATCTTTTTAAATTCCGGCATCACAGTCATGAGGGGTATCAAACGGAAGGTATCAGTTTGTAAATTTCAAAATAGTATTTGAAATTTCATACTTTTTAAAATATTTCGAAAAAAGTCGAAAAAATACCCATCCTCCCCCTATCTCCGAAGTTTTCAGAGCGATCCATTTGAAATGTATGGAGCGTTTGTAGATAATATGTATTTTACAATAAAACTTTTTTGAAAAATATAGAGTAGTCTGTAAAAACAACACTTTTTGAAAAATGGTCAAAAAGGAGGGGAATAATTTTCAAAGGGGGGGGGGGGGGGGGGCTACCCCACCGACTGGGGTATCAAATAAAAGGTTTCGGTTTGGACATTTCAAAACAGTTTTTCAAATTTCTGTAAGTTTCAAACTTTTTGAAATATTTTGAAAAAAGTCGAAAAATAGACCATTACCCACTTTAACCGAAGCATGCAGAGAGATCCATCTGAAATGTAGATTGGTACCTAGTATTTTTAAGTATTCATTAAATTGCGAAGTCTCTAACTGGTAATTTTGATACATGTTGGTTGACAAACGTTCGAAACCCTCGGCGCGCGAGTTACACTCGCACTTGACGGATCTTGTTTTTTGTCTCGATCGATGAGACCAGAGAGGTGAGTCTATTTGACGTTAGTAACGAGACGTGATCGTAGTTCCATGTCTACAAGATAGAGTCGCTGCACCAAATTGTACGGAAAAAGGAGACGTCACGACCATGTTTCTTTACTAACGAAAAATAGACTCACCCCTCTGGGCGCAGTCCTTTTAGGGTGCTCTGCCACCAGAGCATAATATTAATAGGTAACACATCTCAAACTACACTTGCGAGCTTTAAACTGGAATCGCTTCAAGGGTTGTTCAAGACTAATTTTTACAATTTCTTTGCAGTGAACTATGAGTTAAGTTATGTTTTCCCTTACGCAGGATTTATTGGCGACGATAAATTTTGATTTAATGCACGATAATGTCCGCTGCCACACCGCAGCAGTGACTAGACAGTACCGACAGACGTCTTCCATGTCGGCATTCCCACACTAGACTGGCCAGCCCTTATTCCTGACTTGAACCCAATCTGGCATATGTGGGACGAGCTAAAACAGCGGATACGAGGGAGAAATCCAGCTAATCCAGCTCCGGCGCCGATAGAAGCCGATAGATGCAACTTCGACCTATTGCAATAATTCCCAAAATTTAGGTAGCCAATTTAATTAATTTTAAATCTTGATATCACTTGAAAGGTAACAAAATTACCTTTCAAATGAAAAAACCACAATCTATAGTTCATTGTACATAAATTGTAAAAAAATTGTTTTGATCAACTCGCGATGAAGCGATTCCATTTTAAAGCTCGCAAGTGTACATCCGCCATCGCCGAATAAAAACGTATACCTACCTTCGATAAAAGGACCGGCTGTGTGAACGTGCACCATGTTAGGTAGGTATAGGTAGGTACCTAATCCATAGGATTGCAATCGCTGCTGGCCTGAATCTCGCTCCTCGGTTAGCAGAAGGATTAGTTGGATTGGTCCAAAGAGCTTAGTAATTCCGTGAGGTGGACGAACACTGTCACCGAATATAAGCCTCGACCCGATACCCGTGGTATCGGGTAGGTACTTCGATCTTCGAAACCCTAAAAAGAACAAGTCTACATATTTGACCTCGCTCTGTCTTTACTTCAGTTCCGTTCACGGCTGATGGAATACGATGATTACTTGATCGGAACGAGTTCCATAAAAGTAAATTAATAGCCACGATCGAAACCAGTTTCGTACAAGTAATTTAAAAGCCTCGTATGGAACCAGTTCTGAAACTTCGGTTCTGTAGACGGCCGAAGGGGTACCCAACCCACACCCACTTCAGGCAGGCTTAGTAAGGGTATGTTACTAAACGCTGTTACGGGCCCAGGAGACCTACTCCAAAACGAAATTTCGTCTCGTTCGTTCGGTACTATAATCGAATGAAAACCGAAATTGCGTACGAAGTTGAGTTGCCTTTTCATTTTGGATTGATGAAGTAGGTAAGCATTATTTTTCATTATAATTGACACGGAAATGTCAGTCCTTAATAGAAAGTTTATTAATTATTATTTAAACCTTGGTAGGTAGGTAGGTCTTAAAAAGTCAGAGTCATAAAATTTGTGCGAAATCAAGAAAGGCCCTAACCTAATCTAACCTGACCTGACCTAAATAAAATCCTACAGGCTCCAGTAGTTCAGCTCTGTAAACAATAGTAATATATATTATATTAAAATAAATATAAATATTTTCAAACAAATTCCTGTTAAAGACATAATCAGTGATAACCTCAATAAATTCAAGCTTAAAGTGCTGGTACATTTCCAGCATGAACCTATAGATTCTTTGATCTCTATTTTGTATTTGGTGTTTTAAATTTAAAGAAATATACTTAAAGTTTTTATTTTTATTATTTAATAATGTTTCATAAGAAGATATTTTCTATTACCGTCATACTGTTTAAGTTTGATCTCATTTATTTAATTTAGTATAGTATATAATATAGTTATTGAATTCTTAACAATGTTGTGTCCGCCTATTATTAGCGTATATATTAGAACCAGCTTAGATATGTTAAATATAAAAATGCTTTATGTATACGCTGTTGGCGTTCCTTATTAATAAATAATTAAATAAATATTACACTGAACGTATCTTTCTCCGGGTCGTCTCCAAACTTTAACCTGGAAGTGTCATCTGACATAAGACAAAACCGTGACTTTTCAGTGAACAATATGTTCTCCCAGATATCATCATTTCAGCTTTGGTATGAGCGTGCAAAGTTAGCCTGAGCTACTCGATGATCTATTATTATTATTATGTTATTTATTTATTTATTTTATTTATTATCTGTGGTAAGCATCCCGTACTGCTTATTCCAGTTTCTTTAACTCTTCTGCTTACGGTTTTAGTGCGGTCACCTGAAGGCTGACTTCTGCAATAAAGGTATTTTAGCTAAAGTCAAAATTGGCTTTATTATGCACCATATTGATTGCTTTATAAAAAAATTGATATGGCTGCATTGGACAGGTTTTATCTCCTTAACTGTTAGAGATATCGACATGGCAGTCTTTGTAAAAAATCCGAATTGGCGAAACTAATATGGCTGTTTATGGCTATTTAAATTATTAACTCGTTTTTGGAAAAAGTGGCATATGGCTGCTTTCTGCGTAACTAGGTCCAGCTAAGGTTAGGTCGATACCTACATAGCAGCAGGTTAGATGTGTGAATTGAACAAAAATATTTATTTATATTTTAATCGGTCGTCGCGTCGGTGAGAACATTTAATAGTAAGTTTCAGAACTTGCTCTACAAACATCAATGTAAGGATTTTTTACAAGAAAAATGCGTTTAACATGTGCATACCTAATTATTTATAACAAGCTACCAGAAAAATGTAAGGATTTGAATGGAAACTTATGAAAAAGTTAGATATTTGGTTGCCTTCAAATTATGTTTATAGTGTTAAACGAATATTTAAACCTTAAATTTTAAGAGAGCATTACCTAGTCAATGATATTTTATAGCTAATACTGACATATTTAATATTTGCACACCTGCTTGCGGGTCGAATACATTATCATCACATAGCTTTCAGATCTTGGCATATATGTACATAATTATTGTATTCTGCAAATAAAATATTGATTCTGATTCTGATATATTAATAACGGTCGGTAAGACTAATAGTTAACTATAAAATAATTCATCTTTCGTGAAAAGGCCTGCATGAAAATAAGCAGGGAGAAAGCCAGGGAGAAGCAGTTGCTAAAGTGAAAACAAAATGGCTGCCTAGTTCTTTCTGCGCATGCTCAACTCACCCCCTTTCTCGATGTGACGTCCTTCAAGTGATGTCCCGGTGGTTTCATCTCTATGGTTGTCGATATCGATTGTTTTCAAGTTTAAGATAGTTTATATAATACATGTAACTAAAAAAATCTGATTCGATCTTAGCAAGGCCTAGTTATCAAACTAAAATGGAATAACTAGCCATTTATTTTTATTTTCAAGAACATATTCTCCTGCGCATTGACATTTCCAGGTACAGTAAAAGTACCTAGGTAGGTACGTGAATAATTCTCTTTTACTTTTTACTCTTTTTCTAAGTAGAGTATAGTACCTACAATACAAACAAACCTATGTAAAATGTTTATATAGGTACCTACCTACTCATTTTCTGAATCGATCTTATCTATGTGATCTTGAAACCTCATAAAATTTGGTATCTACGGAATCCTATAGGTGTAATAATTTATAACTCTAGGTAATAAAATTATAACCAGAATTCAGATGGCTTAGTCATGAAGTTATCTATTGACACATAAAATATAACCTAGGTCAAGATTTATATGTGTACCCTACAATGTGCGTAACAAATAACCTACACCATTGTTATCTTTTAAAAAAGGTCTCATTAATTTTAGATAATTACCTTTTATCACCTCATTCTGACACTTCCGTGAACATCGCCAAATAGTTGGCTATTTTTAGAAACGTTTGCTTCTCATGAAGATTATTAATACATTTTCGTATATCGATGCCTTACTTTTCATCTTTCATCCACAATTTCATATAACCTACACTACGTATTAAAACAAAACTATCGCATCTCTTTATTGGTTTTGATCGGTACGGTACCTAGGGCCCACCTTTGTCATTCATAGATAGATAGATAGATAGAAAATACTTTTATTGCACACTTAAAACTAAGAAACAATTTAAAAGAAATAATTATAACCTAAGTGACAATTGGCGGTCTTATCGCTCAAGAGCGATCTCTGCCAGACAACCTGGTATGGATAGGATCGTCGGATATGTACATGGGGTCAGATCTGTGTGCGTCTGTTATGGTACTACTTTAAGAAAAAAAAAAAAATATTACTAGGTAGTAAGAACTTTGGTTCCTACTCAAAAATAAATAATAACATACTTCATAACAATATAGTAAAGGACAGACGGACATAAGTAAGGCTACAATTAATTTTGCTTGGCAGGTATCACCTTAATTTACTTGCATAAATTTTGATTAAGTTGTTGTGGTATATGTCTAGGTAGATAATATACCTAATATAAACCATGGTCTACAAACGTCATCTCGTATGTCAAGGTGTTCAGCTGTCACTGTCTCCTGTCAGAAGGACATAGCCCAGAGAGCGGGAATCCGGGTTGACAGTTGAACGGAGGCTTACGGGTGTGGGAGGTGAAGCTGATGGAATACCTTGGCACTGGCAAGCTGGTGTATCCGTAACAGTGTATATTATCGGTCTTCGGAACCCCTAGAGTAGGTAAACAACAATATAAAAGACTAAACACCCATTGGCTTATTCCAAGGGCTTGTTGCACAAAGTGTTTCTGACATTGGTTTTAATGGAACAATGAAAGCTAATTGACATGGTCAATGCGACTGTATGTCACTGTGATTACGGGAATAGGTAGCAATCATCAGCTAAATTGGTGCTAAAGTCCATAAATAATGTTTTCATTCCGTAGAGAAACGTACCTACAATTTAGCAGAGGTATCAACATCAACTACCTAAGGGTAGGTATTGATATAGATACCTAGGTACATTGTATTCAAAATACCGTTTTGTAAAGAAGTAGATAGTTTCACTATTAAAATAATGCACACAAAGTTGGATTAGAATGGTGGTACGGCATTTTTTACGTGCCTTAATATTTGCTGATTTTTATGATTAAAGTAGGTATACAGATTATTGAAAAAAAAAATTACTAAAAATTATTGAAATAAATTATAACTAGTATTTATAATTGAAACAATTGAGCCAACTGCGTACTGTTGCAAACAATCTAGGTACAGGTAGCTCAACTGATCCATATCAATACCTGTCGGAAGCGTCCCCAAGACGCTAGCTGCATTATGCCCAGCTGTATGGCAATGCTGATGCACTGCGCCAGATACACACCAGCTCTCAAGTCTCGCATCGCTTCCACCAGACGCTCAGATAATTAAAAAAAAACCCGAAGAGCCTCGGTAACCCACGGACCTAGGGTCTCGACTCCAAGGGGAGCAAATGTGTAAGTTCTGTCGAGACCTGCATATTTTTCATTTTATTTTATTTTGTTTTATTTGGGAAATAAACAGTACATTATACATAAAAAACCGAATTTAAATAAACATAAACCAAAAGAATTTCCTTCATTAAGTAAACATGTAAATCTAAATGAACAGAGCTATAAAAAAAAATATGATGAAAATACCTACAAAACATACATAATTAATTATACAATATACTCGTACATAGAAAGAAAAAAAATAAGGCTATTATTACAACTTAATAATTAATTTACTGAGTCCTTGGCAACGCTTAATAATTAATTAAACAATCTAAATAGAAAGAAAGAAAATAAGGCTATTATTACAACGCATATTTGCGCCTCTTGAGATCCTCAGCCAAATCTGCCGCCGCACCCGCCCTCACGGATGGTACACATAGTTGAATGAAATTAAGAAAATGTAGGACTTCATTGGAAAGTAGATAGGTAGGTAGTTAAGTCTTTAGGTACCTACCCCTAACTTATAATTATAATGAAGGTGAACTTTAAGTTAGGTCGGAGCTAAATATAGCAGATAAAACTAAAAAAAAGTGTAAGGTTGACATAACTTTAAAGATTAAATTCAATTAAGTAATATGTAGATAACTTACCAGATTGTGTGTATTAAGGAATAAAAATATGACTAAGAAAATATATATTAAAATAGTGAAAAACATGCATAGGAAAGGTTTTAAAATCATAATTTTGTAACAATAATTTTATCCATTTCGGACATATAGTATTTGAACAATTCAATGGTAGAAATTATACAGTCCTAGGTCATGAAATTAATATAGATAAAGTGCGCGCTTAACAAGCCATTAATCTGGTTTTGATCAAATTTCCATCAAGTTGCTTTATTTCTAATGGTTAATATTAAATACTTTCTAATACCTAATATCTACTTTACCTAATATCTACCTACTTTTGTAAGACATAGTACCTATTATTTATTGGGGTATACATAAGTTAAATTTATAACTATTTCTCAAGTTTTCTAGTCTAGGGATGTGCAGTCCGAGCTCACCTTAAGTCACATATTGACCTGCTGATTGGAAGCAAGATGATTTTTACGTAAATATCGATAGACATCGTAAATAGGGACGTCGCATCACTACAGGGTACCTACTGCGACTACGGCAGTCTCTATTGCTCGGCCGCCGCGGACGAGTGGGTTTTGCCGCGAATCGTAAAAAAAACGTCAGTGTTCAGTGATCACCTGTATTTCATGACAAGATTTCGTGTTATTTATCTTGTAAGTTTATTTTTTATTTATTAGTTGTTTGTTTACTATGGGTTTAAGTGCGTCGCGTCTTTTTTTGCATATTGTTTTTTTTGTCCATGCATCGTAGGTACCTACGTCGCATTTGCTATTTGTTAATTAGTTAGATACCTTTAAAAATATCTTTTAAGTTATACCTACCACAACTATTATTTTTATTTCTTATTATTAATAGACATACAAAATGTATGTGCGTTTTTTCCGGATTACCAACTTATAAGGTAGGTATAATCAAGCGTTTAAGTAGGAACACGCTTTCTGTTACGATACCATAGGTACCTAGTAGGTATCTATTAGGTCCTTACATATGAAATTGGCGTTTTGTATGGGAGGAACAAAAAGTCGAATATTTTTTAATATAATATATTTAATTAATCAAAGTATGAACCATTATTTTCTATGCACTTTTGCCATCTTATAGGTAGTTCATTGATCCCTTTACTAAAAAAACCAGTCGGACGGGAATCAATAAAATCTTTGAAGGCGATTTGGACTGCCCCATCGGAGTTGAATTTTTTCCCTTGCAAGAAGTTATCCAAATTTCGAAAAAAATGGTAATCTGTTGGAGCAAGGTCCGGGGAGTACGGAGGATGTCTTAGACTTTCCAATTGAAGCTCTTCTAATTTAGTAGCCGTCTGTTGCGCAGTGTGTGGTCTAGCGTTGTCGTGAAGCAGCAGTGGCGTGGAGCGATTGACCAGCCTAGGTTGTTTAGCCGCTAGCTTTTCCATCATGGTTTGCAATTGCTGACAATAGACATCAGCCGTAATAGTCTGGCCAGATTTGAGAAAACTGTAATGAACAATACCGGCACTAGTCCACCAAACGCTTACAAGTAACTTTTTTGGGGTTAATTTTCGCTTGGGGCAGGATTTGGCTGGCTGGCCAGGATCCAACCATTGCGCTGAGCGCTTCCGATTATCGTAAAGAACCCATTTTTCATCACAGGTAATGATTCGGTTTAAAATACCTTCATTATTGTGCCGGTTTAGTAATGTAACGCAGCAGTCGACGCGCGTTTGCCGGTTTGCTTCAGTCAATTCGTGAGGTACCCACCTTTCAAGCTTTTTAATCTTCCCAATTTGCTTCAAGTGAATTAAAACAGTTTTATCACTAACACCGCAGCCTGCAGCTAACTCGGACGTGGTTTGCGATGGATCCGCTTCCACAATAGCCTTCAACTCTTCATTATCAACTTGAGTCTCAGGCCGTCCACGGGGCTTGTTCTGCAAGTCGAAATTTCCAGAACGAAAACGTTGGAACCAAAAACGAACTGTGTTTTTTTTTGCAACACGACCGCCATACACATCATTCACCCTTCGAGTTGTTTCCGCAGCACTAGTGCCACGGCGGAACTCGTACTCGTAAATAATGCGATATTTTAAGTTTTCCATTTTGTAAAATGAGTGACGCAAAAGGAAAAAAAACAGAAGAAAAAAAACAAATGAATGACGATCATCGAAGCACAAATACACGAGTCTATGGCTGTACAAATTTGAATTTGGAATTCCTTACCAAAGAGGAGAAATTTGTGATTAAAGTGGCCAGTACGAAAAACGCCAATTTCATATGTAAGGACCTAATATATTGCCTGGGTATAAACCTACATACTTATTTATAGGTACATATTTATACATACCCAAGTTGATTTTTCCAATGTTCTTAAACCTAGTAGGTATTTAGTCAATTTAGTCCTTGTAAACAAGGCACATTCTAAAACCTATCCAAGCCAGTTTCCTATTCCTAATTTTAATTTAAAAAAAGATCCAGAAACTCCTTGCTAGTTCAGGAAGTCCAGGTCGCACATCGATTAAAACCATGTTATTCTTTATTCAAAAACGGGCGAAACCTCCTTGCATAAGAAAGGTTGGCCCGCGTAGGTCGCATATCGATTATGCGCAGCTGGATGCAGGGGATGCGCCAAGTCTCGCTAGAGGAAGGTCAGGCTTACATTGATGGTTTGGTCACGTGGTCGTGCATACACGTGTAAAATACATGAAAACATACGTTTATAGCTACCTACAGTTACATAATATAGCATATATTATGTAACCGCAGGTAGCTATAGTTCTCTAGGTGACATAGACTAGCTAGAGCATTTGCTTGAGCATTACAGTGTTATATAAATAAATAATAATAAATAAATAATGCTGGAAAATCCACACAGCACCATCTAGCCCCAAACTAAGCAGAGCTTGTGTTATGGGTACTAGATGACTGATATACTTACATAATATAATACGTTACATAAATATATATTTTTTATTTTACGACGACCTCTGTGGCGCGGCGGGCGAAGATCCGCCTGCGGCGCAGGAGGTTGCGGGTTCGATTCCCGCCTGGGAACAAATTTGTGTACGATCTGCAGTTTGTTCCGTTGGTCTGGGTGTTTTCTATGTATAATAAAAAATATCTATCTATGTACCTACTGTATTGTTTTAAGTACCTATATCAGTTATCTAGTACCCATAACACAAGCTCTGCTTAGCTTGGGGCTAAATAATGTTGTGTGAATTGTCCATCATTATTTATTTATTTATTTTACATATAAACGTCAGAACACCCTGAAAAAATATTTGTAGATCGTAGAAACATTTGTCCCAAGGCGGGAATCGAACCCGTAACTTCCTGCGCCGCAGGCGGACCTTCGCCCGCCGCGCCACATCGGCCGTCAATATCGTTCTTACCATATAGACTAATAAAACACAATTTTGTGTTTTATTAGTCTATGGTTCTTACGAATGGAACAATATAGAACAGACACAAGACTGTTCAGTTTCATAGAGCATTTCCATGTAATGTAACATTCTTGTGAATGCTCGACGCTATGTTCGACGTAATGCTCACGTCGAATGAGCATTTACCTGTCGGTAATATTTCTTTGTACCTTGCGTACATTTTCCGATCTATTCCGTTCTAATACCAAAAAACTAATACCAATGGTATTAGTTTATTCACGTCATAAAATTATATTCCTAACGAATACCAAATTTGAAATCTCTATATGAAATACAAAACCAACGAAAACCAAAACAGAAATTTTGGTACAGTCACACAAACAATTTATTTTGCTTTCAAATAATTTAATATTATGATCATTATTTATAACCTATCCAATCCTCGGCCCACGCACCTCACTGCCCGCCGTACCCCGCGCTCGTGCCTTTGCACGATTAAATGTTTATTTATTTATTTATAAGGCAATGCCAACAATACACATATTAAAACATATAAATAAATAAATAATGCTGGACAATCGACACAGCACCATCTAGCCCCAAAGTAAGCTACTCAAAGCTTGTGTTATGGGTACTAGATAACTGATATATTTAATACATGATATACATAGATAGATATTTTTTTTATGTTACATAGAAAACACCCAGACCAACGGAACAAATTTCTGCAGATCGTACACAAATTTGTTCCGACGCGACGCGGCAATCGAGAACCCACAACCTCTTGCGTCGCAGGCGGACTCTCGCCCGCTGCGCCACTGAGGTCGTCGCTGTTACACCACACACTCGTTGGTTTTTAAAATCAGGTTGTAGTAAAACATCATGATCAAAGTGTGGTTCGAGTAATTTTAAAAATAGCGAATACTCGATGATCTGTTACAAGTCAACTCTAATCTATCATCAACATCGGTCTATACATATTAGTCCACTGCTGGACATAGGCCTCCCTTAATGAGCGCCATAGCACCCTGTCTTCAGCTTGCTGCATCCAGCATCATCATACACTACGTTTGCCGAGTAGTGGTCTCCATTTAAGAACACGTTTGCCCCAGCGGTTGTCGGTTCTGCGAGATATGGCCGGCCCACTCCCACTTCAGCTTGGTAATTCTTTGAGCTATGTCGATATCTTTGGTTCTCTGTCGGATGTATTCGTTACGAATTTTATCCTTCAGAGAGACTCCGAGCATAGCTCTTTCCATAGCTCGCTGAGCGACTTTGAACTGGTGGACCAGCCCTACCGTGACTGTCCACGTCTCAGCTCCGTAGGTCATGACGGGTAGGACGCACTGATTGAAAACTAATCTATACTTACCTAACTACTACTACACCAACTAAAATTCAATACAAAATACATTACATAAGATTCAAGTACAATGGGCGGCCTTATCGCTTAGAAGCGATCTCTTTCGGAATCGAGGTAAAAATAATGGCATGATACCTAAAATCACCGCGATAATGAACTGATGACAGCCATTAACAATTAATCATTATAATCAGCCACGCACAACAAGTTCTTTGGTGAAACAGCCCATGGGTACTAATATACCAGCGAAACTCGATGTAGAATGTTGATAAATAAACCACGACACAAATAACTAAAACTCACTTGCTTGGCGTCGAGTTTCAGATTTAATTTTAAGCAATATTTATTGAAGCAAGGATACCAAATCGACAAATGTATGTAATGTAAATTGTGTTTAAAAAGATGCGGTAACAGAGTAAATTTTAGGTTAAGTATGGGCGTTTTGTTTATAAGCATTCTACATCGAGTTTGTTAGGTGTATAGTAGGAGTAGATACCAGCCTACCAACTGAATTATCAATCATGAATGAGACATACATGTCTCTTTGTGCGTCTACTAGACAGTAGTTTTCAGTCTTTGTGGAAGGTTTCCGTGATTTTCTTATCGACTGTAGACATCTTTATCAATGGACAACGTCTATTAAATTTTAGGTCTTTAATATTCAGAAAAAAACTAACTACTTGTACCTACCTCTTTTGTTGCTTATCCAAAGAAAATTAAGAATAAGAAAGAGTAACTAAGTTGCAGTTAGCTCAATGGTTTCAATTGTAGTTCTAATTTATTTCTATTATTTTACTGTAATTTTCTATTAGAACTCAGAAAATTGAAAAGAATACATTTTCTATCGAATATAATGTGCTAAAAAAATAAAATTGAATCGAAGTTGTTTTCATCGTGGGTTCATAGCAAATTGTTTACGATTTGCATCAAATACATTTATATGACTGTTTAACTATTTTTAGTTCCTTGAATGTGAAATATGATTGAGAAAAAAAATACAATAAAAATTCATCATGAAAGTACTGTTTCGCACATAATTTGGTGGAGATTTCAGGAACCCTGCGGTCTACTGAAATGACTTATGTTTAGCTTCGTAGGTTATGTTATAACTAAATTATTTGGTTTGTTTGAACCAGTTTCTTCAAAAGTTATGTAGTGTTATTGTAAATAAGTAAAAACTTGATTCTTGCGCTTACGCCGCCGTTCCAAAACCTTATGCTCTGTGCCGTTACTATAAAAAATTAAATTAAATAAATAAAATAAACGCGAAATCCTTGCATAAAAAATGGCGCGCATTGCGCC
Organism: Eupithecia subumbrata; assembly: GCA_949316285.1. NCBI lineage: Eukaryota > Metazoa > Arthropoda > Insecta > Lepidoptera > Geometridae > Eupithecia > Eupithecia subumbrata. Next base: position 2,406,412 of record OX438631.1, read on the forward strand.
CTTATACATAAAATGTTCCCAAAGCAATCTCGTCCCAAAACATCGCAAAACACCGTTTTATGAATAAGCCTCGGTATAATTTGGTTCTTTCATAACTCTGTCCCATTATGCTAACTCCCGAGTCCCGTAGCTTTTTATTGAAGCTCTGCTATGAGCTCCCCTCGTAACGTATAGAGAAATGGACAAAAGTGTACATTGTAAATTATGAAATAAGTAGCGCAGCTGCTATGTTTCTCGTATGTCTGACTGAATTCAGAGAGTTGGGCCGAAGTTTTTTTACCCGTCTTCAAAAATGGATGTTCCCATTTGGCTGTATGTTTTTTTAAATTTGTGAATGTTACTTGAAATCTTCGCCAAAGGTTCACCGATTTTGTTGATTCTTTCACTATTTTATAGTGTGTATTGTCGAACCTTGATCAAACGAAATGTGCGGATACACGACATATATTTATCGATAAAAATCGGGAAAAAAGTATATGTTATCTATCTCCAAAACAAAACCGATTTAATTATTTTTTTAATGAAAACTACATCTGGTTTTTTCTTCGTTTCAATAAATCGTCCAATAAGTCCTCTTCTTCCATTAAGCATCATTGTGTAAATTTATAGCTACATTCATTTCGAACAACTGGTGTACTGCCTGCTAGTCAGGCAGGATACTTAGCCTGAATTTTAATAGGGTTTATCCTTGGTAAACATAGATTTATAATGAATTTTGTTAACTGTAATGAAAAATCCTTAAAAAAATATATAATAATGGCTTAAAGGTTGACTCTCCGTACTCTAATATCGACGAAAACAAGACTGTCGATAATCGTCCAAAATATGGTCGCTTGCATGCAAGGCTAACTAAAGTGACGGTCATCATTTTGGGCGCTTGCTCAGGGAGAGGTTAACTCTACTGACTATAAACTAATATACTAGCTTTTACCCGAGGCTTCGCACGCATATTTAAGATAAAGTCACCTATTATCTAAGTCAGACTATGTTCTAAATGTAGGCCAAATATCGTCTTGATCTGTTTAGTAATTATGGAGATCCTAGGTAACAAAAAATTCACATTTCACAAACTTTCAGCTTTATAATATTGTCCAATATTATAAATAAAGAAATATTATAATATTAGTTGTAATTGTTTTATTCTGTTACTGTAATTTTCTATGATTTCTGATAGTAAATGTTCAATACAGAAATATATCCAGATATATTTCTGTGACAAGCTTAGACTTTCCATAGGAAGTTGTGTTACCGACGCCGCTGTACTACGCGGAACACCCGGCACCGGCCGTTGGTGCCCTTGACATGGTTTCCTACTCCCGTGGCAGTTTGGACGCCTCAACAGAGGGACGAATCGATAGTACTTATTTATTACTAGCAACGTGTCCCGGTTTCGCATGGGTTCAATAGGTCTTTCTATGAGAAATAATGCATAGTTTTTTACTGACTGCGAAAAAAGGAGTTTCTATGTTCGCCTGTATATGTAGATAGATATGTAGGTATAAAATAAATAAAAACTACATATCAAGCGACGCGTGACCCGAGAGCTGGTGAGTATCTGGCGCAGCGCAACAGCATTGCCATATCAATACCAGTCGTCGCGTCCCCAACACGCTGGCTGCATTGCCCCGCTGTATGGCAATGCTGATGCGCTGATGCTCACCAGCAGAGAAAAGTTAATAACAAAAATCAGCAGAATCTTTTTATAAATAAAGATAAAGATAAAGATTTGCAAAAACATGTGTACAAAAACATAGACTTAGGTAGAAGAAACAACATACTTGACCGTTTACGGTATGCAAAAATTAATTAGAGAGATGACATGCAACATTAAAAACGATCTACAATATCATTAAAAAAATCGTCTAGGCTATAGTAACATTTTGATATTAATAATATTTTAATTTTCTGTTTAAAGGTTTGAAAATTCAGGTTTCTGTAAAGTATGAGTATATAATAATAACCTATGAGTGTTACATTTGACTGTGTCAGCAAAGTCGGCATTTAGCTGTCTACAAATAAAATGCTTCAGTAGTAAACTACACGTGTACTATAGCTGACTCTACATTTTTATGTAGAATTTTTTTAGTACATTCACGTGCGCGCGGTCGCTTTCTTTGATTTACGAAGAGAAAAAATATATTAATGGCTTTATTTTTAGTTGAAAACATTCTGGTATTAAATATATTTATATAAAACAAACTTAGTATTAAGTGCAAGTGTAGTATAGGAAGATTCTGGAGCTCTCAATTGAAGACTTTGTTTTTTTTTTACTAAAATCAGCTTTTTTTACAGGAATTAAAAAAAAATTGGCAGTATCTAAAAAAACATATAATTAAATAAGACAAAATATAAAAAAGAAGGTTGTCTTGGGGATGCTTCCGACTGGTATTGATATGGATCAGTTGAGCTACCTGTAGATTGTTTGCAACAGTCTGCAGTTAGCTCAATTGTTTCAATTGTTAATATCAGTTGTACCTAATTTATTTCTTTTAGTTCATTGTAATTTTCTTTGTGAATAAAGTTTGTCCTTTATTCATACTGCGAAAAAATTATATAAGACCCAACTTAACAAAAAAAAAATATATGTCATTTGTCGAAAAAATTAACTGAACTAACTTAGGATGAAAAATCTATAGGTACTCAATCAACTCATATGTAGACTAAAGGTTGGCGCTCATCACAAAACCGTATTTCGAATTTCTGTAGGTTACTATTTTTTAACTTTTTGAAATATTTTGCATAAGTTAAAAATTTCAATTTTATTCAGTGTTGATAAATAGGTCCATGGCTATTACTAGGTCCTTCTCGCACAACATTTTAAATTCTTTACAATTGTCTGTAGACTCGGCCGTAAGGTACACGTGGCTGAATTATTGAGCATTGAATGGGGCAGGGTGGGTCACAGAGGGGCCAAAGTAGGTCATCGCCGTAGACTGCTCCAATTGTTCGCATCACCTGCTCTCTGCTCTCCTTAGGGGATGAAACCAGTTTAACGGAATTCTACCAACACAGGACGAATTTTATGACTCGTGACTTTTAGTGCATTTTTTCTTAAAAATCAAGAATTGAAATTTCAGTGTCAAATAAAAAAAATACGGTCTACTTTCATCATTTCAAAATGAAAAGGCAATTCAGCTTCGTACGAAATTTTAGTTTTCGTTCACTTAAGAGTACCGACCGAACAAAATGAATCAAAATTTCGTAATGAAGTAGGTCTCCAGTTTACGAAAAACAAAAGACGATCGTGTCAACTTCTACTAACAGACGACGTATGATTTAATTTGTTAATTTCATAATCATTGACTGTCTCAAAATGGGCTAAATATGCAAATGCATATGCAAATATGCAATTGCATATAATCCGGTCTCTACTTATTAGCCTTATAATAAAGAACAAAGGTAAAAAATTTAAAATCCCGCCCATTTTCATGAAATATAGCTTAGAACACTCGGGATAAAATTATCTATGACACAAAAAAAACTAAACGAAAATCGGTTGATCCGTTTGGGAGCTACGATACCACAGACAAATACACACAGATACGTTAAACTTATAACACCCCCTCTCTTTTTGCGTCGGGGGTTAAAAACAAAAGCCAAGTGCGAGATGGTCTCTCACACCGAGCGTTCTGTAGAATTATAAGACTTTCTTGCCAAATTGATTCTCAAATTGAGATCTATATCATGGCTCCATGAGGTTATGAACTTGAGTATTGGAGGATTTCAAACGATTTGATCGTTTGTTCTCACTAGTTCGATTCTTTAGTTCGATCATCGAACTAGTGAGAAGTTTTTTTCTCCATTCGATTCATTAGTTCGATCATCGAACAAGTGAGAATTCTTTTTTTTTTCTTTTTTCGACCGTCGACAAACTTATTTTAATCGAGAAATAATAAACAATAAAATTCTACTTCCTACTAAATAGTATAAACGCGAAAGTTTGTGAGTATGGATGGATGGATGTTTGTTACTCTTTCACGTAAAAACTACTCAATGGATTTTATTGAAAGTTTACAATAATATAGCTTTTACATCAGAAACACATAGGCTACAATTTATAAATATATTGTGTGAATTGTCCAAAATATGACGATAAGTGTCAAGCAAGTAGGAAAAAATCTACCATCTGCGAGCTATTCTGGCGTGCGCTGCCAAAACCGCTAGAGTTACACTTATAATGTAATGTATGATGGAAATGTTTATCACACTAATATTATAAATGCGAAAGTTTGAATGGATGATGGATGTTTGTTACGTCTTCACGAAACTACTGAACAGATTGAGCTGAAATTTTACATCGGTGTAGCTTTAATCCTGGAATCAAACATAGGCCACTTTTTATCCTATAAAACAGTTCCTATGGGATAGAAATAACCCTTGAACGTTTCCATAGAAACAACGCCTGCGAAGCCGCGGGCAGAAACGAGTAAAATTTAATAAACGCCTGTTTCGTCAAAAAGAGGACGATTATGTATACAAATATAAACCATATTTGTTCGTTCTCCACGCATTAGGAAGTTATGCAAAAGAAACTCTGCTGTAACTATCATGCAAGTCGATTTTGTTATTAGTACCTTAAGCGTACCGAAACAAAAAAACACCTACAATTTTTTCGCGATAATTTTTTGTTGCGTTTGCTGGGTTCCAGATCTCAACTTAGAATTGTCTTTCTAACTCCTACCTACATGTTTTTTCCAACCGTCGCAAAAAAGATCAAATATTTAATAAGAAAATTACAATAGAATAATAGACAAAAAATAACTAGTGTTTACAATTGAAACAATTGAGCTAACTGCAGACTGTTGCAAACAATCTATAGGTAGCTCAACTGATCCATATCAATACCAGTCGTCGCGTCCCCAAGACGCTGGCTGCATTGCCCCGCTGTATGGCAATGCTGATGCGCTGTGCCAGATACTGACCAGCTCTCGGGTCACGCGTCGCTTCGACCAGACGCTCAGATAATTTTTTAAAGACTTGTAGAGCCTCGGTACCCCACGAACCTAGGGTCTCGACTCCAAGGTAAGCAAATGTGTAGGCTCTGTCAAGACCTGCATATTTGCGCCTCTTGAGATCTTAGACAAAATCTGCCGCCGCGCCTGACCTCACGGATGTCCTCGGAAGATGGGAAGGCGCAAGTGTGTCGACGCATGTAGTGTCCCACACAATGGGCCTCCCCAACTCCAATGGGACTAGTGTCTAATTTTTAATTTCACTTTTCTACTGTTATTTTCAGCAATTAGTCGCTTCATAAACCTAGGTAAGGTAGATAGTCTGGGTAAGCACTAAGATCGACAAAAGCTAAAGAATTATTTACCTGACCCTTCCCATGTCACTGAACTTAGGTCAACTCAGGCCACGATAAAAGGTCATCGCCGTAGTTCGAACATAATTCAGTTGTCGGGCCAATATTGACACAGCAATGCTTTAAACGAGGTACTTCAGTACATTTCCATAGATTTGTCGTTGCCGATTACTTTTGTTAGGGTTGTCAAATACAATATTGTTTGACGAACCTGTGTTTGCGCACTATAATATTATGTCTTCTTTAATATAATATTGTGTCTATCTAGTCACTTGTGCACTATAATATTATGTCCTGCGCATCTGGCTAGTCTTCGATGAGACTTGTGTACGATCTGCAGAAATTTGTTCCTTGGTCTGGGTGTTTTCTATGTATAATAAAAAAATATCTATCTATGTAGTGTATTGTATTAAGTATATCAGTTATCTAGTACCCATAACACAAGCTGGACTGGCCGTCGTGGTCGTAATCCGGCTAGGAGGAAATTTTTATTTAAAACTAGCTGTACCCGCGACTTCGTTCGCGATTGCCTTACCTGCCGACTAATTAAGTTCACATTTAACCATAGTCTCATATTATGAAACGCCGCCGTGCAAAAAATCGTGTAAGGTCTAAGGGGGATAGCATGTTGTCATTTTCAATCCCATTCTTTATCCACACGACTTGTACATACGACTCGGCCAGCGTCAGTGTTAAGAAGTGTCATACTCGTTTCACTTCTTACTCATGGTTCCGTTCAGCTGGGGCCCTATTCTGCTATACTAATCGCTTCACTATGACAGGGGTATCGACACAGAATGACACGTTGTGGTATTCCACCTCAGATGAAAGAAATTATGATAATGCAGATGGAGAGACGCGCGTCAAGTTTGAAACTATTAATTTATCTCGCACGCATTATCTGGATTTTTATTAATCTAAGGATTACTACGTGATGATTCTGCGACGATTGTCATACTGAAGCAATTGTATTGCAGAATTGGGCTCCTGATCCATTTGACTGGACCACCGTAATTTTTTTTTTGTTAGTAGGTAGGTACAGTTGGCTGTGTACCACAGTAAAAAATATATTTCTGTGGTCCAATTAGTTTAATTGGACCACTTACTCCAACCAGACTTCGGTAGTACAGCCTGGACCAGCTAAACCACCATAATATATCATGTAAGGTAGGAACCTAACTTATTTTTCCAAGACCCACCACCTTAGTAGGTAGGAACCTAACTAATGGGTGCGTCTTGGAAAAATAAATAGATAGGAACTTACCTACCCTTTATATACCAATTTTTTTTTTCAATCTACAGATTATTTCATCAATCTACTGATTTTCTACTCGACTTTCTACTGATTTAGTCAAATTCGATCTTGCAACACTGTTTCAAACAAAAAGAATGCATGAAATCGGACGACGCGTAGACCCGTCGTGATACTTTTTCCTCTCTCCCAGGGGAACCTTAATGAATTCCAGGATAAAATGTATCCCATGTCATTGCTTGAACTCAAATCGCATTAATTCAGTCCAACTCATTCAGTAGTTTCGGCGTGATGCGCGGTGAAGGAATTTTACTTTTATCCCTTCTCCCAGGGGAACCTTACTAAATTCTGTGATAAAATGGATCTTTCCTCGTAGTATGAACTCAAATTATGCCGAGTTCCATTCGAATTCATTCAGTTGTTCCGTCGTAATGCGCGGTTAAAGAATTTTACTTTCATCCTCTCTCCCACGGGAACATTTCTGAATTCCGGGATGAAATTTATCCCATGTTTTTCCTTGTAGTATGAAATCATATCGTGCTAGGTTTCATTCCAACTCATTCAGCAATTTCGGCGTCATGCGCGGTGAAGAAATTTTAATTTCATCCCCTCTCCCAGGAAAACCTGACTGAATTCCGGGATAAAAAGTATCCCATGTCCTTCCTCGTAGTATGACCTAAAATCGTGCCTAGTTTCATTTCAATACCTTCAGTAGTTTCGACGTCATGCGCGGTGAAGAAATTTTACTTTCATCCCCTCTCCCAGGGGAACCTGACTGAATTCCGGGATAAAAATTATCCTATGTCCTTCCTCGTAGTATGACCTAAAATCGTGCCGAATTTCATTTCAATACCTTCAGTAGTTTCGACGTGATGCGCGTTTAAGAAACAGACAGACAGACAGACAGACAGACAGACAGACATGAATGAAAAAAATTACAGTTTTGGCTTCAGTATCGATAATAGAGTGCCCTCCAAAAAATATTTTCAAAATATCTTCAATGTACAGAATTGGACCTGTTACAGTTTTATTATAAGTATAGATTACACAATAGAGTAATTTCGAGCGTTCGTGATGTTGATTTGATAGTAGAACTTAGTTTAATTATATATAAACTTAGTTTCCGAACGCTGTCTTCTAGGACTTAAGTTCATTTGTCACGATCTTGTCACGATGACCAGCCTTCTCTGTCCTTACTTTTTGTGAGGGCCTGGATTATAAAAATCTTTGAATATGTTCTTAATTTTCAGTGAACATTCTGCTAGAATAGGCTCGTGTCCTAGGAAATTTTAATTAGTCCGTTTGTTAGATTATCAGAAGATATTGGACACGTATTTATTTTTTTGTTGATTAAGCAAAAGATTATGAAGATATAGCCAGTTCTAGTTCCGCGTGACGTCACACCTTGCGACACTATTTAGCAAGGTATGACGTCACTAGCCCCCACTCCCAAATTTTGACGCTGGACGCAGGGGTGTTATAAGTTTAACGTGTCTGTCTGTGTGTCTGTGTATCTTTCTGTGGTATCGTAGCTCCCAAACGGATGAACTTATTTTCGTTTATTTTTTTTTGTGTCATCGATAATTTTATCCCGAGTGTTCTAAGCCATGTTTCATCAAAATCTATCTCGGGGTTTTTAAAATTTTTAATTTTGTTCTTGTTGTCATTTCTTACTTGATTGAGAAGATAAAAAATATCTTCTGGTAATGTAACGGACGGACAAAATTGAATAATATTTTTTCAACCCAGGACACAACACAACCCTATTGTGAAAGTTGGAATTAGATTTTTTGAAAGTCAAATAGCGAGTTGTGAGCTGAGACACAGTGTGTTTATAATGCCATATTTTCAGATCAGTGTACATATTTTCATTCATTGCATTCCCAGCGTGGGGATTATGGTCATTACCTCCCATGAGATAAAAGCCAACAAGGCGCTTATCAGGGGGAGGCCTGCGTCCAGCAGTGGACCAATACAGGCTGTTGAGGTTGAGGTTGAGGTACCTACATATTTTCAAAGATTTTTATAATGCGGGCTTTCAAACCTTGGTCCACTGCTGGACGCAGGTCTCCCGCTGTTAAGCGCCTTATTGACTTTTATCTCATGGGGCGTAATACCCATAAGTACTACAATACCCGGTGTTCTCAGGGGCTCCACAAATACTCACACACACACATACACACACACACACACACACACACACGCGCGGGCGCACAAATATCTATTCAAACAGTAAATATATTTATATAATAGTTATAGTGATTACTTTGTAGTTATTACTTCTAAGATAATTTACATTGTTCAACATTTCTGACTTACCTTGCTGTTCCATTTGTTTATTTAATATCGGTGTAATCCTTTTTGGCCTTAGTGTTATATATATTTTAAGTATTTATATGGAAATTGTAACGCTGTGGTTTACCTCAATAAATATAAATAAATAAATAAATAATCCCCATGCTGGGCATGCGGATTGGGGATCGCAGTAGGGTGGTAGAATTGTTCTGCAGGGAGCGCTGTTGCTCGCTCCCTGTTGACATCCCTGAGTCGCCTATTACGACACCCGCAGGAAGAATTGGAGTAAATTCTAAGTCGGCACCACACAGCTTCGTTTACTTACGACTAATAAAAACATTTTGTTCCAGGTACCAACAATGACAAAGCCGAAGCTCACCCCATCCTAACTGCCCTCAAGTAATGCTCTAACTGACCTGTGCTAGGCTGATAGGCACCATCTATGCACAGGCCGGCATCCTACGTTTTCAGAGATTCTCTAAGACTACGCCAAAAACTCCTGCAACGAACCACGACTTATTTCAAAGTCGTAGAGTTCGTAAAAAAAGACGCGATACGGTTCTTCACGTACGACTACGAAATTCACCAATTAGAATAAACTGGAATGAAATTATGAATATAGTTCTAGAGTATTCGAAGAATCTTGTCAAATTGAAAGACAATACCTATACTAAGTAGGGTTTTCGAATTTTAAACGCTGCGAAGCTACCAACCAAACAGACGCAACCATAGACAAATAGATTCAAACAAGATGGCGGCGAAAGCGGAACCGATTGGGCCCCGAAATGGGCATGAATTGGCGCCTTTGACGACTAGAGCTGATGGTAGCGAGAGACCCCATGGGGTGACCATCGTGCTGCAGGGATCTAGGGGGTCCTTGCAAAGAGATGCTCCTGAGGAAGACAGGGCGGCTTGGTCAGGGAAGCTTCAGTTTTTCCTATCGATCATTGGATACTCGGTGGGCTTGGGGAACATCTGGCGGTTCCCGTATTTATGCCAGCAGAATGGTGGAGGTAAGTCAGTTTATAAATTTTATTCTTTCCCTCTTACATAAAAACCTATCGTAACATTTAGCAATAGCATAGTCATTTGTTTTATTCGCTTGACATAAATTAGATAGAGAAAAAAATACCAGTGTTTTTGAAGCTTTTATTTAATTTGAAATGTACGGATTGAATCTTGCAACTAAATTTTGAAGCAGATATCAACCTCAAATTAAGCTCAAATTTTGTATACACGTTTAGTTTGGATGAACATGCATTAAAAGCTTGTTTTTCAAAATATAAAAACTCTATCGGACTGAGGTATATCAATTGAAGAAGTTTTAAGTAAGACATATTATTTTATATCAAAGGGTGAGGTGTTGAGGTTTTTGTCTATAAACTTGCGACGTATCGATGATGTAAAGTGGAGGCCCATGTCCAGCAGCGGGCGTCCATCATCAGAGATGATGATGATCAATACCTCGCAGGAAGCAAACGTCCACCTTACTCTGCCGCACCATCCACCAGGGCCGCGATCATGGTGTCGTAAGTGTAGTTACCTATTAGCATTACGGCTCAAGCGTTAGCAGTGGAAACGTTAGAGTGCGCGTTCTCAGGCCAGCATCGGACAATCCGCACTGGCCCCATCAATCGTTTTTCATACAAGATCCGCACAGCATGGAGCGGACTGTCGTCAATGCCGACGAGAATTCTTGAAGGCAGCTTTTCCGTTTAGTGCGATGCGAATGTCGTCATTCGGAATAATTCGGATTGCCGAACAGTGGATAAACTCCACTGATTCACACTTGTCAGCAGATTGTCCGATCCCGGCCTGTGTACGCGCACCCTAACGTGTCAACTGCTAACACTAGAGCCGTAATCCCAATAGGTAACACTTACCACACCGTGATTTCGGCCTTGAGTCATGTCACATAATAACTACGTAAATAGTTTATGTGTACTACGTCATGTGCCTTTAATTTCATGACGCATATTTCGACAGTAAATATTCTTAGGACCGTTCACATGTTGGCTGAGTCATTTTGATTGGACAGCGTGTACAGAACAAGATTGATTTGACATTTTGTACAAGCCGAAATTCAAGACTCGCTATGACTCGGCGAACATGTGGACACGCTATTAAAGCCGGGAAATTACATGTCTTGTCTAGGTTCATAAAAGAAAAACCACTTTTAAAATTAATATGAGTATATTAATTTTAAAAGTGGTTTTTCTTTTTAAGTATATTAAATTAATATAAGTGTATAAATTTTAGTACCTGCCTACTTTTATCAAAGCACATCAAAAGCTAATAATGTTATTAAAGGTTTTAATTTTAAGTATAAGTAGATACAAACTACCTATCTCTCTATACTAGAAATACAAGTATTGAGAAACCTAAAGATTAAATTAAACTCATTGAAATATTAAGCCAGATTTGCTTCAAGCCGCTGCCCCACCGCGGCGCACCGCTGTGCACGGCCACGCAACGCGTAGGTTCTTTTGTTTGACAACGTGGGTCTACGTTTCCACTGTAGCACACACTACATGAAAATTAACCCACAACTATGTTCAACTGTAGCGCAGCTCAGTTTTGACGTCCAGTGGACGCTCAACGTTGCGTAGCTTCACTGCGCGGTTAGTGTCCCGCAGTGAAGCTACGCAGCGTTGAGTGGGTACCATTATGGTACCCACTCAACGCTAAAGCTAAGTGCAAGCCACGCGTATAGCAGTGACGTCATTATAATCTCTTATTTGTGCGTAGCGTGTCCATAGCTTGCAATGAACGTTATCATTTAGCAAAGCTACTTGCAAAGCGAAGCTAGACACACGTGCGTAGCCTCTCCGCGGGCACGGGTGGGGCAGCGGCTTTAGTCAGGCAAATTAAAGCAAAATAAAAATCAAAATCAAAAACTCTTTATTTCCATAAATAAAATAAATGTAAACTTAGAAAAGGTCAAATTATAAAACTAAACACTGACACGGAAATAAAGTGATATTTTTGATTTCTGTCGCTTCGGTATGTAGACTAAAGCAAAGAAGCGACGAAGAAACCTTTAGCCTATTAATTGTTATTTTTCGAGTTGGAGCAAAACCCGTCCCAAGCTTTTTTATCCTCTAAATAATCTGATATTTTATTGTAAGCCTTTTTGCACAGCGAGGTTTTGACAGTTTGTTTGAATTTATTTATAAAATAATAAAACAAAACGTAGATGTAGGTATCTTCTATTCTTGTTCTTGACGTCATCGGTCAATCGCCTAGCCAAGCCCCTCAGGTCTCATTAGTGTGGTCCCGCATTCATTACCATAATTAACTACTGTAAATAGACTCTGACCCCTTTGGACAGAGACCAATTTACCTAACTATAGCTCTGACATACAAATAACTAAATAACAAAACTAATAATTTTAATCAAAATGGCATATAAGTACACTGCATAAACATAACATGCGTGTGTAGGTTGACATGACATGCACGATTTTTTTTTGCGTTATGTGATGACTTCTAAGGAAAGAGTTTTTTTCTCTTCTACAAAACGTCTCACTGATTTCAATACCTCCTTGTATAATTAGTAATTATACACCCCACTTATACAATTAATCAATACCGCCTACTTAAATATGTAATTATAAATTATTCAAGTAGGTGGTATTCAAAATCCAAGGTTAGGTTCTACGGATCTACGGAGTGCTACGAATGTGCTACGGCCCGCTACGGCGTAGCTCGTAGCACGATCGATGCGACCCAGACGGCCAGCTAAAAATAGATTTTATTGTTTATGGAATAGAGTGCTGAATACAGATTGTTTAGAAAGCTGTGGAAAGCTACCGTTTTCAAATAGAGACTGTGATTGGTTCGATTTTATTTGAATATCGAACGATCGAATGAGTGTTTTGTTTGTTTTGATGAAACTCTTTGTTTAGCAAATAATAGCTGGCACTCGATCAAATTTCAAATTACGTTGTACTGCCATTTGTTTGTTTTAAAGTATGAATTCTAGTGTTTGAAGTATGAATTCTATGGAACAAAATTATACTTACTACACCTGCTCAGAAAATTGCTTGTTCCTTTTCTAAACATGAGGTAGAACGTTGCAAGCGCACTGAAATGCGGGAGAGAAAACTTTATGGCATTTCATTTTTCATGCGTTTAGCGGGAGAGAAAAGTGTATGGAAATTCATTTGTAACGTGTTATTTAAAAAAAAATCTGAAATATCAGCCGGTAACTATGGTTATTTTCATAATAGTTCAAACGACAAAAAGTTTTTACCCCGTATCCGCCATTTATGATGTCGGCCTCTTCAGTATTCGGAACAATAATTGAAAAAAAGAACCATGTGAAAATAACACGTCATCATCATCATCATCATCATCATCACCCTATATTAGTCCACTGCTGGACATAGGTCTCCTCTAATGAGCGCCATAGCGCCCTGTCTTCAGCTTGCCGCATCCAGTATCTGCCTGCAGTCTTTCGCAGATCGTCATCCCACCTGGCCGGAGGGCGTCCTACACTATGTTTGCCGAGTCGTGGTCTCCACTCAAGAACACGTTTGCCCCAGCAGTTGTCGGTTCTTCGCGAGAAAATAATACGTGCGCGTATTTATTGCTGCATTTGAGTTTACATTTGAATTTACTAAAACAAGATTCTAAAACCGATGATTTTCCTCGAAGGTGTAGTAAAGTACAAATAATCACAATTAAGTTTACGCTACTATTATGACAAGTTTTTACCTTGAAAATGTATAATATGAAATAACTAGGGGAAGCATACTTACTTTATTATTTTTTTCACAGCTGACTGTACATACTTTCTTTAACACATGCACTGCCCAACCTCTGCGGCGTGACCCTACAACTAACTAGATGGATTACGCTTCTACAACAAACTCCTAGTGAGTTGCTTAAATTGTCAGTAAATAAATTAAAACGAATTGTCAAAACTAGGCTGTGCAAAGAGGCTTACTATAAAATTTCAGATTATGTAGAGGAAAATAACTTAGGATGGCTTTTGATCCAACTCTAAAAATAACAACTAACAGGCTAAAGAAAAAACTATTATAAAAATTTAATTTTGTATCATTTAATTTGATGGAATTTAAATTATAAGGGGAAACATTAAAGTTTCCCCTGTAGGTGGAGCTAACGGAGCTAGAATCCGTAGGAAGTCGATTTTCGACTCCTGCGTCACTTGACCTCGTGGTGTAGTTGGTTAGCACATCCGGTACTGACGGAAGGATTCGGGTTCAAGTCCCGTCGAAGTCGAAAATTTTTGCGATATTATTTGATTTAGAAATTACCCTGAGTGTGGGGTTACGCACTATAATAACAAAAAAACACAAGAGATCTTTCTGCTACTAACAAATTATGGATTATTGTTATCTGAAAATAAATGAATTTTAATTATAAAAGGTTTCTTCGTCGCTTCTTTACTTTAGTCAACATACCGAAGAGACAGAAATCAAAAATATCACCTTATTTCCGTGTCCTTTTCTGAGTGTACATTTAAGCCTCTACCACACAGCCGCGATGTCGAAGCGCGTCTTGTGTCGCCCCCCCCCCCTCCGGCTACCGCTCGCCCCCCCGCAGAATCTCAAAACGCTTGACTGAGCTTCGAAATCGCAGCTGTGTGGTGGAGCCTTTATTGTATTTAAGGAAATAAAGAGTTTTTGCTTTTGGTTTCGATTAAATATCTAACCATTATTTCTTGTCTTCAGGAGCCTTCCTTATCCCATTCCTGATAATGCTGATCCTCGAAGGGATCCCCCTCTTCCTCATCGAGATGGCAATCGGTCAGAAGATGCGTCTCGGTTCCCTCGGAGTGTGGAACACCATCCACCCTTGGCTGGGAGGCATCGGGATCTCCAGCTGTATTGTGACGTTGTTCGTCGCGTTGTACTATAATGTCATTATTACATGGGTGTTCTTCTACCTATTTAATAGTATCAGGGTAAGTTTCTTATTATCTTAATCAGTATCCGGAACTACCCGGCAAATGAAAATCAAACTTTCTGATTAGTTTTTATATCAAACACTAACAAATGGTAGCATTTGCTCTTGCAAATGCTAGTTTACGCTAACTAAAAATGAAAAACAAATAAGAAAATTCGATTTTCGATACTCGAAGGAAACCCTCTGTTCTCATCGAAATGGCAATCGGTCAGAAGATGCGTCTCGGTTCCCTCGGAGTGTGGAACACCATCCACCCTTGGCTGGGAGGCATCGGGATCTCCAGCTGTATTGTGACGCTGTTCGTCGCGTCGTACTATAATGTCATTATTACATGATTACATACAGACATATTGGGTGTTCTTCTACATTTTTAATAGTATCAGGGTGAGTTTCTTAGTAACTTAGTCATACAGGGCTAACTTAGTCTTAGAAAATAAGAATTTAACTTTCTGATTCGTTTTTGTGCCAAATCTACTCTTATGTCACTTATGTAAGATAGCATTTGCAATAAACTGTATCAGAAACTTCGATTTCCATTTTTACGAGTACGGGCCCAGGGAGCCTAAATCGACGTTTCTGGTTCGTTTTCAAGTAAAACTCACTCTTTTATTTGTTACATAGAGATAGCGTTGATACAAAAACGAATTTGAAATATCATATCAATTTTCGTTATTTCGAGAACGGGCTCTGATTCAACATATCTGCGGTCGCACGCATTTATACAAGGACAAATTATGCACAAAATCAAATCATTCGTAGATAAAAAAGGTTACGTTTGATTGATGATTGATTAATAATAATAACGCTGGACAATTCACACAGCATTATCTAGCCCCAAGCTAAGCAGAGCTTGTGTTATGGGTACTAGATAACTGATATACTTAATACAATGCACTACGTAGATAGATATTTTTTATTATACATAGAAAACACTCAGACCAACGGAAAAAACAAATTTCTGCATATCGTACACAAATTTGTTCCGAGGCGGGAATCGAACCCGCAATCTACTGCTACGCAGGCACGTGAACGGCCGGACCAATATCGCTAATTCTTTTTTTGTTGTGTTTGTTATCGTCAGGAGAAGGTTCTTATGAAAGAAAAAATTAAGAAAGCCAATTCCATTGCCCAGTAAAACCTACCTATAAAATACGAGTACCTTACATTTACTGGTGCATTCTAGCTTTAACTATTTTAGCGGCTATTAACAAAATGCGACATTGAAAAGGAACTGTCATGCAAATTTTTAAGAAACGACCGTGAGAAGAACAAAACTGCATAAAAAAAACTACAAAAATAGACGAATTTAATAACGTATGAAAACACTGACTGAATATGATACAATAGGTGTCGACAAGAACGTAAATCGCTTAACAAGGTCGAGTGTTTTTAGAGATGAATACGATTTTGAAAATTTTGACACTGATAAGTAATAGTACTGTAGACATATACACCAGCCAAACTCGATGTAAATTGCTTGTAAACAAACCAACATACTTACCCTGAAATTCACTCTGCTGCCGGAATTTACATTTCTTGTCGATTTGAGATCGTTCCTTCAATAAATATTGCTTACTACTTATATCTGAAATCGACGAAAATCAAGCGATTTTTAGCATCGTGTCGTGGTTTGTATACAAACATTCAAAATCGACTTTGGCTAGTGTATACCTACCCATATCGGAATTTCTGGGCACAAAATAATGCGAATTGTAGTAAACTTGAATGAATTAACCCTTATTAAATTCAGTTTGGGTGAAAGTTCTGTCTAAAAAGGTCATTTGAATATTTTTATTCAAACATGGGTCTGAAATTAAAGTATAGGTACTATTTATATTTAAAAATTATATGATGGTGGAAGGAACCACAATTAATGCCGTGTTACGGAAGAGGCAAATACCTAATCAACAGTGAGTGCAAACGAGAGGCCCTGAAATGCATGAAAGGGCAGGAAATCCAGTAAAATCCGGTTTAATTCAGTAAATGTCAGCTGACCTTTTGTATTGCGGCTACAAAGCAGATAATCACAGCCCATGTTGGTTTTCATTATTCAACAGCACAATAGCTGCATCTAATACTTGCGGTTGAAGTACTTCACTTTATTATAGATAGGTAATAATTGTAGCTGGTTTTATGAACGCAGATAAATTTGAATTCAAATTACAACCTAAAATAAAACACTTGTCAAATCTGGTATCTAAAGTAAACGTCAAAAAACGCTGAACAAAGTTGGTCAAGAAATAAATAATGTTCAACACTTTTCGTCCTTTAGAGGACGAAAAGTGTTGAACATTATTTAGTTCTAACAGCTTAATTGAATTTATGGACGAGAAGTACTCGACTTTGTAGTAATTATTTTTCTTAGAACATTGAATCTGTCCAGCAATTTTTGACGTTTATCGCAGGCAGCATGATTTGATTAGGCAACTTTGCTCACCATCGTGGCTAAAAAGAGCAACTTTGCATCTTTTACACTATCACACTAATATTATAAATGCGAAAGTTTGGATGGATGGATGGATGTTTGTTACCTCTTCACGCCAAAACTACTGAACGGATCGGGCTGAAATTTTGCATGCAAGTAATTCTAATTCTGGAATCCTTTTATCCCATAAATGAGTTCCCATGGGATAGAAATCACCTTTTAACCTTTCCATAGAAACAACGCGTGCGAAGCCGCGGGCATAAACTAGTATAAAATATTTTTTTTACAGAGGCATTAAAAATAAGCTAGTCGTCGCTATATCGCTGGTCTATGAAATCGATAGGTGTCACTGCAAAATCGATTATTGAAAATTCCTTCGTTTAACACATTTATCAACGGAAGAAGGTTTAACATAATAAATAAGATAAAATAGGTGGTGGCGCTGATTAGAGTAGGTATAGCGCCATAAGGATAAAATCATCTTTTAAAACACACTTACAAAGTAATACCCATAAAGCTTTTAGCGTTAATAACGAACCGTGATAGTTTCAAAAGCTATTACTCAATGAAATGTTACGTCAGACCTGTCGAAGCTATCTTTAAAAGCACTCATGGATAGTCGTTACAAGCCGACGTAAAATCCACAAGTACTTGCACTGAAGTATCTACTGCGCACAAATTTAGGAACCATTAAAACTTAACAACATTGTGTGGCCGTCACTCAATTTATTAGAGCTCTTAATTTTCACATTAAGTCTTAATTTTCATCATCTAATAAATCTTAATTTTCATCATTTATTATTCTTGTTTTTCTGTAAATTTTGTAATCTAGCACTACCTACTAAATTGTTGTCCACACTACCCAAAGGTTAGCAGGTAGAGAATGCTATCTAGCACTATGCTCGCCTATGTACAACTTTTGTGCAATAAATTATTTTACCTATCAAGGTGGATCGTTTCGTGTTGGCAAAGATTCCAATTTCAGTGTTTTTGAATTTTCTGCTTTCAAGGAATAAAAATAGCGGAAAAGTTATTTGCCATTAATCGCAAACCATTTTCTACTTACTTATAAAAAACTAACTTCGATTTACTGGTATTTTTGAAGCATTTGGGAAAATATGAGATTTTGGACTAGAAATAAACATTCCCAAATCCTTTGAAAATACAATTGAATCGAAGTTGGTTTTATCATGGGGATTTAGAAAACAGTTAACGATTTGCAGCAAATGACTTTCCTGTTAGTTTTATTCAATGCAGAATGCAGAAAAAATCAAAAATTACAAAAAAATTGTAGCTTGTGCCAACACGAAACGATCAACCTTAATGGTACTTACTTACTTTATACATTGAGCACCAGATTGCGCCAGCTTCCTAACTTGAAAAAAAAATGATGAAGGTTTTAAACCTTCATTCAGGGAATCAGTCAAGTGATTCTAAAGATAATCCGTTGAGAAAGTAATACTTAATAGTATTTGATAAAATGTGCATTAAACGTCCAACGCCAAAAATACCTGAACAACGTTAATATACCAAAAGCGTTTTGAGACGTTAACCACGTTTCCACGTCACTTCAATTCAATTTATTTATTAATACCATGGGTTCACAGGAAACACTTATTCTCAAATACTTAGAACAATAACATTTCAAAATTCATAAAACGTTCAATCATAAAATTAAAACAATTTATGGGGGTAGCTGCAGTAGCTTGCACTTGCAGGTATCAATCAAGTGTCACGGACCAATATCTGTGCTGAAACTGAGACCTACTTTTCGTGGAATATGAAACTACATCGATCAAAATTGACCCAGTTTAAGACGGCTTCATTTGATTGGAGTCGAAAAGATCAATGGACTACTTACTGTTGAAAGAAAGAAAGAAAATAATTTTATTTACCTTAAATTTACTACACAACATAATAGCTAACTATACACTACTTATATTTTAGATCCCATTTGTGCGTAGCAGGTTTAGGGCAAATATGGTTTACACTCAGCATTTTGCTGGGTGGACCCTGATGTGTCTACTCAGCGCTGGTTTTCAGTGCATGCCAAAGATAGGTCAGGGTGTTGAATAACTAACGTATTAAATCTAATCAAATATTCTTAATTTCCATCTAGCTATAGTAATTTAGGGTATATATAGATATCCGCAGCAGCCCCTCCTGCAGAACATTTCTACCACCGAACTGCGATCCCCAACCGCATGCCCAGTGTGGGATTATGGGCATTTCCCCACATGTGATAAAAGCCACTACGGCGCTTATCAGGGGGAGGCCAGCGTCCAGCAGTGGACCAATACAAGGTGTTGAGGTTGAGGAAGGCAATATACCTGTTACGGTTTCATTGATGCCATACTCTAAGTGGGTGTAATTATAGTAGGTCGCAAAATTATTCCAGGTGGAAAATAAAATAAATAATAATACTGACAATTAACTCGCACCAAGTTAAGCAGGGCTTTTGTTATGTATGGGTAGGGTACTACATAGATAACTGATATACCTACTTAAGAGGCGCGCCAGTTTTTATGACATTTTTAATTTTTTTTGACGGCCTCAGTGGCGCAGCGGGCGAGAGTCCGCCTGCGACGCAAGAGGTTGCGGGTTCGATTCCTGCCTCGGAACAAATTTGTGTATGATCTGCAGAAATTTGTTCCGTTGGTCTTGGTTTTTTCTATGTATAATAAAAAAATATGTATCTACTTATATAATGTATTAAATATATCAGTTATCTAGTACCCATAACACAAGCTTTGAGTAGCTTACTTTGGGGATAGATGGTGCTGTGTGGATTGTCCAGCATTATTATTATTAATTAAAAAAAAGGAAAGGCTAGGCTGAAAAGGATAGGCTTGGATTTTGCGTTCATAGGAGCGGGACGGAGTATACGCTTTTGGAACGGCGGAAGCGCAAAAATTATTTTTTTGCTTTTACAAGAAAACTACACAACTTCCGAAGAAACTGTATTAAAGAATCAAAAATTAGAAATAACCTACGAATGAAGACAAAAATATTTTCTATAGATTTTTTATAGTGCTGGACAATTCAAACAGCATTATCTAGCCCCAAGCTAAGCAGATATATAGATCGCAGGGTTCCTGAGATCTCGACCAAATTAAGTGCAAAACAGTGCACGTTCATGATTTTTTCTATCGTAATTATTTCACAATCGTGTTTTCCAATTAAGAAACCGAAGAAAAAATGTTGCATTTTATTTAATTCTAGTTATTTAGCACGGGGATTCCGTGAGTACTAAGATCTAGCCCTAGTTTGACAAGCTTGTTGGCATGCAACAAACTTATCTATTAAGTCTACATTTTCATTGTCTGGGAATGATTGTTGTCTATGTCACACTAGCATTTAAATTGTTTATGGTAATAGTTTTTTACTTCCGGTTCTGTTTTGATATAACGAAAGAACGAGTCTTCCAAGTTGTTTCTCGATCTGTACTGTGCGGATAAATAAATTTTGTACTTAAATTAAACTCAGTGTTTAAATCTAATTATCAACCCCGAACAGGCCACCGCTACAAAGCTAACCCACTAGGTTCGCCCCTTTAAACTTATTTAATTACTTATAATATTTAGTTGTGAAGAACCTTCCCACACAACATTTAATAATTACTATAAAACAATTTTCCCCTCCCATGTTCTCTGAACACTATAAATTCAAAACTACCGAACGGATTTTCAGACGGTTTCCACCAATAGTCGGAGTGATTCATGAGGAAGGGTTTGTTTATTTTAAAACACAAAAACAAAAAAAAATATTCTTTTAAAAATAACTATAGTAGGTTGGTATCATACAATACTAAGGTTCTATAAGACTAAAATAATAAGAGAAAGATAATAAAAAAAATAACACGAAATTTGTTATTCTATATCTACGACTAAGTATTTAGGTATTTGAGTATGTTACCAGTACCAGAACCTTAGTAAGGTGACAGTCCTAGTAAAAACTGTTTTACGGCAGGACGCCATGCTCTTCCAATACATTTAATAACATTTTTTGTTGGATGGTGTTATATACAATTCATTAAGCATCACATATTGTAACCTATTTATATATATATAAACTGACATTTCCAAGTGTGCCTTGCGCTCCTACGGCGAATAAATGAGTATAGTAGTAGTGTATTAAAGCTGACGTAATGACGATGATTATTGAAGATGTCGGAAAAAAATCCAACTGGAAACTTTGGTGTTGCCCGCTGCTAATCCAATCGTAAATAGTTATACTACCCATGCGAAGCTGGGGAGGGTTGCTAGTATAAGTATAATTTAGTTACATAACACTTTATTTTACGTAGTTTTATCTAGTCTACGAAATCAATATGAAACTCAATTTTTATAACATGAAACGCTAAAAGTTTGTTTACAACTTTTGCGTGATCGTCCGGGCTTCGCGTAGCAAACTTGTTAACGAGTTTTGAAATAGCTTAACGTGTTTGTAAAGGAACGAAGGATGTTAACCAATTTATTATAATTGGAAATCTTCAGTAAGGACCCACGCAATTTGTTCCCTTGATTTGATTAAAATTAATTTGAAGACCTCTTGACGGAGGTGCGGTGAAGGGTTTGCTTCCGGGTACGAGTCAAATGTTGATATTATCTGGAATTTGTTTTAGGTCTGTTAAATGTTTTAGTATTTATTATATTACTAGCTGACCCGCCGCAATTTTATTCGCGTGGACTTTAGTAAAACTAACACCCCAAGTAATGTTGGTTTCTATGTATTCATTTAAATTAATATCAACGCTAAAGTTTTACAACCAATCCTTTACAATTTTAAAGTTAATATGAGAAAACCTATAAATCCCATTTTATCCTTAAAAAATGCTTGTTTAAAAAATTGCTTATTCGATTTCGACCTCATTTTAACTACCTTAGAATACGAATTTCTAAAATCCGTTCTTAGCGAGTGCCTACTTTTTAAAAGTTATTATAAAAATGGCCTTTGAGCCCCTTAAAATACCAATTTCCTACAATCCGTTTTTGACTACCTGTGTATACGAGTGCCTTAATAGAAACTTCCATGCAAAATTTCAGCTTCGTAGCTCTTCTAGTTCCTGAGATTTCGTAATAATATGTCAGTGAGTCGCCTAACTTTGACTCGACACCATTGACCTTTAGGGTGCGGATTTCAAAAAACCCTGAAACACGTGTCTGTTTATTTTAAGTCATCTTCCTACCCTAAAAATTTTGACAGGCCAACGGTTACCGTTCTGAAGTTATTATAAAAATGACCTTTGACCCCCTTAGAAAACGAATTTCCAAAAATCCGTTCTCAACGGGTGCCTACGTCCTGAAAGGAACCTCCATGCAAAATATCAGCTTCGTAGCTCTTGTAGTTTCAGAGTTCTCTTGATGAGTCAGTTTTCTCTTCTCTCTTATATAATACAGATTATTTACAAATAGAAATGTATTAAGGAATTACCCACCCATACCACCAAGACGACATCTATGGGCAGCGGGCGAAGGTCCGCATGTGTGTATTTTTGTGGAAATTTTCAGTTATCTTGTAACCATAACACAAGCTCTGCTTAGCTTGGGCTACATGTTTTTTATTCTAATTTATTTTAAGGACTTTTGTAATATAAATTAAAATGTCAGTTCCATTGTCTACACAGTAAAGTACTTAATTAATATAAGTTTAACAAAATGAAAATATAACATAACAAAAATATAAAATAAATTCAACGTAACAAACAAAACTAATCTTAAACCTTATTTATAAGTAATTCCATGCTGTGAGAATGATCAAAAAACAAAACTTTGGATGCCTACTAATTTTCTTCTACGGCTCCGAAGTCTTTGCCGCCTCCATAATAAGAAGCCATTTTGGTCCTGTGCAGTTTTCAGCTAGTTCTAAATTTGCTGCTGTCACAGCACTTCAACAATAAATTATTAATAATTTATTTTTTATTGTCCACCAGCTAACCGCCGACCAGCTCCCATGGGCCCACTGCCCCGAGAACGGCACAGCAGCAGTGGAGTGCAACAAGGCAACAGCGACGGTGTACTACTGGTACCGCGAGGCTCTGGACGCGTCCCCCAACATCGAGACGCCGGGCGTACCGCGCTGGTGGATCGTGTGCTACCTGCTGCTCGCCTGGGTCATAGTCTTCTTCATCGTGATGAAGGGCATCCAGAGCAGCGGCAAGGTCAGTGTCGGGCATGGAATTATTTTATTATTTTATTTAATTGTATCTATGTATAAATATGTACTAAATGTCAGATATTCTAGATTGTTAATTTTTTTTGTGTATTGATTGTTATAATCCCGCTATCACTTGAACCTCTCGGTGACCAGCTATCCGAGAGGAGTAAATTGAAAATCAGCGCTGCTTGCATATTAATGCATTACAGCTAAATGCTGAATTTACTCCTTTTGTCTTAGTTTATTAGTTTTAATTAATTAGTATGTATATTTTTATTTTGTGTATTTTCTAAATTAAGGCAATAAAATTCTATTCTATTTTATTCTAATTATATAAGTATGCGTAACACGAAACGCGGCGATAGTCTGTGTATGTCTTTGAACACTAACTATGGCAGTGAGACCATTTTTGGCTCTGTTCGCTCCAAGAGACAAGGCAAATGAAACAATCTAAATTCATCTAAAAAATATGCAACCAAGCTACTGTTGGCTAGAAAGGTCTACGAAATAATATCAGTTAGTAGCATTGAAATCTGTTTTTGCCCTCCAAAAAGTCCAAGGTCATTAAAACAGACTTACTCCTTTTGTCTGCAGGTGGTATACTTCACATCACTGTTCCCGTATGTGGTTCTCACCATATTCTTCGTGCGCGGCATCACGCTGCCAGGGTCTACTGACGGCATCATCCATATGTATAAACCGAAGGTATGTAAATGTCACCGATAACCTGAGAAATTTCGCTTTCAAAAAACAGTGTGTCGTGAAAAATCATTTTTTTGTGTCTTATAAATATACTGTTTCATAGCATACCATTTGAGCCACACGAGCATGTATGCTAATCAAAAGCTTTAAAAGCGAAACTTTTGATCAACATTTATGCTCAGGTGGCTCAAATGGTTAGTGCACGTCGGCTTTCGGTAGAGATGCGGGTTTAAATCGCATGCCATCGCCACTAGATGACTTAGTGACTAGTGTGACTTGTGCCTAGGGGAGCAGACGGAAAGGCGTTTTTAAAAGGAGATTTAACAGTGAGTGCAAGAGTGAATTCGATGACGCCGCAGAGCTGCTAACAGAAAGCTATGTCTTCCACAGTTGGAAAAACTCCTCGACCCAACCGTCTGGCTCGACGCCGCCACGCAAGTGTTCTACTCCTTCGGCCTAGCCTTCGGCTCCCTCATCGCCTTCGGCTCGTACAACCCTCCCAACAACAACTGCGTGCGCGACGTGCTGCTGGTGTCTGTCTGCAACGCACTCACGGCCATCTATGCATCCGTGGTCATCTTCAGCATCCTCGGTTTCAAGGCGTTTACCATGGTCGAGAACTGCATCACCAAGTGAGTATGATACTGTCCAATCGGGTAGGCTGTATCAAAACAACGTTTTGTGCGTTTTAGAGAGCAGCACACGGCGCGGCTCGCTTCGCTCGCGACGCTGTGCGGGAGTATGAGGGTCGCAGCGCTCGCCGCGCTAGAATAATCGTGAGCTCTGTCAAATGCTCACAATCATTCTACTCTCGCAAGAAATTATCAATGCAATGCAGAGTAGGTAATCATTACACTTGTACCCATAGATTCGGACCAGATTTACCCTAACCCACCTACCACACGCTATGCTAATATTATACAGAGGCACGCTCGTTTACTGAATCGACACACTACATGGTTCGCTTCGCTCGCCACAAAGTATGAGGAATATTCAAAACACAAGTTTTTTTAACGCGCTTTTATATGTATGTTACCTAGGTGGGTGACTAAAGCGTTACTAAAACGGCCAAAGCGGTTTTGATAAAAGAAGTATCAAAATATTCGTATTAATTTCTCATTTTAGAAAATCAAAAAAGGTAAAGAACAGAAAAGGTAAAATCCAGGACGAAAGGTTTTCGCCACCGCGCTCGATGTTTTCATTGTTTTATTATAAATTATTATATTATAAAGCCCTTATATTTGAAATCATCTCAGATCAACACAAAAAATAGACAGTGAAAAAATTAAAACCTCTTGACAATTTAAAACAGAAACTGCCAATAAGAAAAAAATTTTAAGTGCTACCACGAGCATTATATTTGAAACTTTGCCAAGTACCTACTTCCCACTCAGCTATTAGCCTTATTGGAGCTTCCCGCAAATTGAAAAGCCGCCGTGCCAAGTTTTTTTGTTAAATTGCAGTTATGGTGGACATTTAGGTTGTAAAATCTGCACTGATTTGTTTGAATGTTAGGTAGGTACTAGTTTTTATGGTGTTCATTTTTTTCTGTAAGTGTTTTAGAGAAAAAATAATAGAAAAATTGGTTTTTATTTGCTTCAAATTAATAATAAATACATTCTAAGTTGGTTGAAAGTGTTTTGAGAAAGTCGCTACAGCTACGCGACCGATAGTCGTAGTATTCGTAGACACTGCTACGGCGTAGAGCTTCGTAGCAGGGTCTACGAAATAGACCTCTACGCTATGACTCGTAGAGAAAACAACAAAGTAGTACATTTTACTTAAGAGCTCTTTTCAAGTACCTAGTCCCTTTATTAACAAACAGAATTACAATGAAATAATAGAAACAAATTAGACCCAGTATTTACAATTGAAACAGTTGACCTAACCGCAGACTGTTGCAAAGTATCTACAGATAGCTCAAATGATATATATCAATACCAGTTAGAAGCGTCTCCAAGACGCTGGCTGCATTGCCTCGCTGTATGGCAATGCTGATGCGTTGTGCCAGATACTCACCAGGTCTCGGGTCACGCGTCGCTTTATCCAGACGCTCAGATAATTTCTTTCGACTTAAATATAATTTTAGTTAACACACCTAGTATCTAAATAGATTTATTCAGTGCCACCGTCTATTTTGTTCTTTTCATGTCCAGTCCATCCCAAAGTTGCATGGAAGAGATCGCTCTCAGCGTTAAGGTCGCCCTTTATACTTCCTCTATTCTAAGCTTTTTCACTATATTGTTTCCTGTCTTTGGGTGGTATAATAAAGTTTTTTCTATCTATCTATCTAGAATTATACGTAAACTAGCTGCTGCCCGCGGCTTCGCCTGCGTAGTTCCCGTTCCCGTGGTAATTCCGGGATAAAACATAGCCTATGTCCGTCTCCTGGTTCTAAGCTGCCTCCCCACCAATTTTCAGCCAAATCGGTTCAGCCGTTCTTGAGTTATAAATGGTGTAACTAACACGACTTTCTTTTATATATATAGACTAGCTGTACCCGCGACTTCGTTCACGATTGCCTTACCTGCCGACTAATTAAGTTCACATTTAACCATAGTCTCTCATATTATGAAACGCCGCCGTCCAAAAAATCGTGTAGGGTCTACGGGGGATAGCATATTGTCATCTTCAATCCCATTCTTTATCCACACGACTTTTAGCTACGACTCGGCCAGCGTCAGTGTTAAGAAGTGTCCTACTCGTTTGACTTACTCACAGCTGGGGCCCTATTCTGCTATACTAATCGCTTCACTATGACAGGGCTATCGTCACAGAATGACACTTTTTGGTATTCCACCTTGGATGAAAGAAATTATGATGAATGCAGATGGAAAGACGCGCGTCAAGTTTGAAACTACATATTAATTTATCTCGCGCGCACTAACTGGAATTTTATTAATCTAAGGATTCTACGTGATGATTCTGCGACGATTCCATTGTCATACTGAAGCAATTGTTTTGCAGAATTGGGCTCCTGATCCATTTGACTGGACCACCGTAATTTTTTTTCGTTAGTAGGTAGGTACAGTTGGCTGTGTACCACAAGAAAAAATATTTTTCTGCGGTCCAGTTAGTTTAAGTGGACCACAATAATTAATTAATTTAATTGTACACGAAGTTTGGTTGGAGTAAGACTCCAACAAAACTTCGCTGGACCAGCTAAACCACCATATATCATGTAAGGCAGGAACCTAACTTATTTTTCCAAGATCCACCACCTTAGTAGTTAGGAACCTAACTAATGGGTGCGTCTTGGAAAAATAAATAGATAGGAACTTACCTACCCTTTATCTACTAATTTTTTTCTTCAATCTACAGATTATTTCATCAATCTACTGATTTTCTACTCGACTTTCTACTGATTTAGTCATATTCGATCTTGCATCTCTGTTTCTAACAAAAAGAATGCATGAAATCAGACGACGCGTAGACCCGTCGTGATGCGCGGTTAAAGAATTCTACTTTTTCCTCTCTCCCAGGGGAACCTTACTGAATTCCAGGATAAAATGTATTCCATGTCCTTTCTTGTAGTATGAACTCAAAACGTGCCAAGTTACATTCCAACTCATTACCTATGTAGTTTCGGCGTGATGAGCGGTGAAGGAATTTAACTTTCATCCCCTCTGCCAGGGCAACCTTACTGAATTCCGGGATAAAATGTATCTTTCCTCATAGTACGAACTAAAATCACGCCGAGTTGCATTCGAATTCATTAAGTAGTTCCGTCGTGATGCGCGGTTAAAGAATTTTACTTTCATCCTCTCTCCCAGGGGAACCTTACTGAATTCCAGGATAAAATGTATCCCATGTCCTTCCTTGAACTCAAATCGTACCAATTCAGTCCAACTCATTCAGTAGTTTCGGCGTGAACGTGATGCGCGGTGAAGAAATTTTACATTTATCCCCTCTCCCAGGGGAACCTGACTGAATTCCGGGATAAAAAGTATCCTATGTCCTTCCTCGTGATATGACCTAAAATCGTACCGAGTTTTATTTCAATACCTTAAGTAGTTTCGTCGTGATGCGCAGTTAAAGAATTTTACTTTCATCCCCTCTCCCAGGGAAACCTGACTGAATTCCGGGATAAAAAGTATCCTATGTCCTTCCTCGTAGTATGACCTAAAATCGTGCCGAGTTTCATTTCAATACCTTCAGTAGTTTCGGCGTGATGCGCGTTTAACAAACAGACAGACAGACAGACAGACAGACAGACAGACAGACAGACAGACAGACAGACAGACAGACATGAATGAAAAAAATTGCAGTTTTGGCTTCAGTATCGATAATAGAGTGCCCTCCAAAAAAAATTTTCAAAATATCTTCAATGTACAGAATTGGACCTGTTACAGTTTTATTATAAGTATAGATAACTAGATATTCACATACTTCTGCGTTTTTGATGACGATCATTTCGTGTGTAGGTACTTTTATATTTTAGGTAGTTAAAGAACCTATTACATAATCAACCAAACTCGTGTCGGACATGTGTTTCGTAGCAACAAAATTAAATAATATTTATAATATTCTTACATAAGTAGGTAAGAACCTTTTTAACGATCGGGCACAAAAATATTAATTACCGACGACCACACATACCATAACAATTTGCATAACAATGACAATGTTAAGATTTATACATGTGTTTGTTTTTCTAATAATAGCTTGTCAATTACAGTTAATTTTACCCACGCGCCGCTATTGACCTGAGTTACAGTTGTAAAATAATAAATTAAATGTTTAGGTATTAGGTAGTTATCGTATTACAATTCTATAGTTATTGTACCACGTGTAAGTAGTAGGTACCTTTACAAAACACATAACGTTAGTGTTTTTTTTTAATATGTGATTACAGCACTAACCCGACCCAAATTGCGCTAGTACCTATTTTATCTTAATATTAAAATACGAATATACGAAGGAATTTTCAAAAATCGATTTTGCAGTTTGTGATACCTATCATAAGCTTATTTTTAATGCCTCTGTAAAAGTTTTATTTTGTAAAGTTTAGGCAGAGATGTGAAATTGCTCTTTTTTCACGATGGTAAGCATTCTGCAAATTTCTGCAGGAGGCGTTGCTGCCCGCCCCCGGCGGCTATCCCTTAGTCGCCTCTTACGACACCCGCGGGAAGAGATGGGGTGGTGCAAATTCTAAGCCACACAGCTTAAAGTTGAGAAAGGATGAAACAGCGATTAATTTCAGACGATTAAACACAATATTGTTTTGCTGTACGTACTATAGTGTAGACATAGTGCAACCTTTACCTTTCGCGTGTGTTTCAATCATTAGTGTTGAACTTGACTCAAGTAATGGCAGTGAAGTTTCTGATTTAAATGTCGGTATTGCCTTAATTGCGAGTTTAAAGGGAATGGAATTACCATAGAATAAATAACAGACTTCGGGGAATAACTTCAGTAAACAATGATAAAGGTTTTAATATTCCAAGGACAAAATTGTTCGAATGTCCATGGCCTTGGGATTTGGCGAGGGAAGTTATTTAGTGACGTGTTTAATGTTAAAACGGGGGAGAGGTTATTATAATTTTTATCATTTCTATAAATAAATTTAAACAAATTGTCAAAACCTTGCTATGCAAAAGGCTTACTATAAAATATCAGATTATCTATTATCGTTGGTCTGGGTGTTTTCTATGTATAATAAAAAATATCTATCTATGTAGTGTATTGTATTAAGTATATCAGTTATCTAGTACCCATAACACAAGCTCTGCTTAGCTTGGGGCTAGATAATGCTGTGTGAATTGTCCAGCATTATTTATTTATTTATTTATTTTATTTATCTATTCTAGAGGATAAAAAAGTTTGGGACGGGTTTTGCTCCAACTCGAAAAATACTACATACTACATGTCTACATACCGAAGCGCCAGTGTTCGATTGCTAGATTTATGAAATGGTGGATAAATGGACTGTAGATTTTTTGTTAATGAATGTTTGTATGACTCCGAAATTGCGAGACACGAATGCAACGAAAGTGATTACAATCTTGGAGCGAGAATATGAGAGTAGGCGTGAATTGCGTGAATGAGGTGCATCGAGGGTGTTACGAAAAACCACTAACCTTTGAATCAGAGGCGCGTAGCAGTATTCAGCTCTTTCCAGAGTTCCTCGGGGCGTCACGGCTAAAACTATACCTTGGAGATCTGTACTTCACTGGGCGGGCAAGCTTAGCGTTAGCTTAGAGGGGCCGGTCGGAGCAGTAGAGCTAATATGTGGAGTCTCGTACAGCGTCGAAATTCACGTCAAACGCAAACAATTACACGCACCGCACAAATCCGTATCGTATTCTTATGATAATTACAACAACGACAATAAATTATAAATACACCGAAAATAATAACGTAAAAATGTGTACTTTCAACTCGACTTTCCAAGAAGGAATGACATTATTTATTTCAAATCGCGGGAAAACCTAACGGTCATAAATGTACGCGGCGTGAGAAATGTCAGAGTCACGAATGTCAGATACGTCAATGACAAGTCGCAGCGTTACCTATAAAAAGGTGATAGCCAATTCTGAACAGCCAGAAATCAAATATATCACTTTATTTCCGTGTCAGTGTTTAGTTTTATAATTTGACCCATTTCTAAGTGTACATTTATTGTATTTTTGGAAATAAAGAGGTTTTGTTTTTGATTTTTATCACTGCATCTAAAGTAGGCTGCTAAGACTTATGAGCTTACATTTCTAAAAAGTTATCAGATCAGATATCTACTCCAGAGTGATAAGGTATCTATGCTGAGTCGACACTTTTGGGCGGTAGTGACACACAGTCTTTCTTCCTGTAAAAAAGATTTTGTTTATTTCCAACTAGCACTTTCACTTTCCGTCCCAGCTTCGCACGGGTGGACATCTATTTATTAAATACTAGCTGCATTCTTACTACCCGTTGTCCTATTACCCGTTTTCCCGTAAGAATGAAGCATTTTCCCGCGGTAAAAAGTAGCCTATGTTCATCAGGAATAATGTGGGCTTCTAATGGAAAAATAATTTTTCAAATCGGTCCAGTAGTTTCGGAGCCTATTCAATACATACAAACAAACAATCAAATCTTTCCTCTTTATAATATTAGTATAGATTTATATATAGCCTATGTTACTCAGGGATAATGTAGTATTCTAATTGTTAATGTAATGTGATTTGATAGAAGACTATTCTATGGATCTGTAGGGTACCTCCATAGACTATAGACAGTATACTAGGTAGGAACTTCTTTGTAGTATGTCTAGCTCTTCTATGGTTACTCTATGCGTTTTGAATTGAAGATGATAATCTAACTGACATGTAACTGAAACCAAGCTTTTCTATATAACAAAATAAAATACGTTGTGTTTCCAAGATTCTAGTTTATTTCATCCATCCCAGCCATGCACCTTAGGATCTCAACATGGTAGCAGAGCGTGGTTGCATTGGTTGATCTTAGGATGAAGTGATGAAAATGTAAAAGAAGAAAGTCGTACAAAGAAGAGAAGGTGGTGCAAAACAAGTGAAGTTTTTTTTCAGAAAAGAAAATGACTGAAGATAAAAACATCCACGATAAAAAGAAATGCGAAGAAAATTTTCTACAAATATTTGACGGCCTGAACTATGAAAAATGGAAATTTCGGCTAAATTTGTTCTTGGAAATGAAAGGATTAAAGGTAATAGAAGACGAGAAAGATAAGCAAGTAGACATTAGAATCAGAAACATTATAGTAAATAGCGTGAACAATACCCAACTCGACATTATTATGCATCAAACAAGCGCATATCAAATGATTAGGAAATTAGATGAGACCTACATTGCGAAAGGGTGCGCCAACAGGCTATTGATAAAAAGACGACTACTGGAACTAAAGTTACATGAAGACGAAGACGTGCAAGAATATCTTCAAAGATTCGAGAGGATCATAAATGAATTAAGGAACACCGGCGTCAATATTTCAGAAGAGGAGAGATTAAATTATCTGTTGCTGTCACTCCCAAAGAAATACGAATACGTGGTAAATATTGTAGACGCGATGCCGAAGGAATCTCAAACAGTTGAATATGTCAAATCCAAATTGTTACTGGACGTGAAAAAGGGAGAAAACCAAGAGACAATGGTTTTTACCACAGGAGAGGACAAATGCTATGAATGCAATAGAACTGGGCACTTTAGGCGAGATTGTCCGAATAGAAAGACCAGCTTCATTCCAAGAGGAAGAGGAAGAAGTGGACGCGGTCGTGGCCGCAGAGGCAGGAGCCGCAGCTACAGCGGTGGTAGAGGTGCCAATCAGTCCTTCGATGTCTTCAATGTAGAAGTTGCTGTAGCTGACTCAAAAAATAATATGAAAGTAAGTTGGCTGCTTGACAGTGGTTGCAGCGACCACATTGTAAACGATGAAAAATACTTTGATAAAATATACGAATTAGATAAAAAAATAAATATTAAAGTAGGTGACGGTTTTGGCCTAGAGGCAACTAAAAAAGGTAGTATCGTTATGGTTTGCGGTAAAGAAAAGATTACTGTAAATAATGTTTACTATGTAGCATCGATGAAAAGAAATTTGCTAAGCGTGTCGTCTATCGTAAATAATAACAATGGTATAATATTTAAAAGAGACTTGGCAACCATATATGGAAAAACAGGTAAGGTATTAGTTAAAGCCTATAGGAAAAACAAATTGTATGAGTTGAACGCAACAATTATCAAAAATAAGGCATACACAGGTGATAGCTATGTAAATGTGTCTCTAAAAGAAGAATGGCATAAGAAATTAGGCCATCCGAATTTTAGGAAACTTAGGGAGATATGTACATACAAAACCCTCAACGGAATGCCCGAAAAGCTGAATGACGATTTTATAGACTGTGAAATATGCGTACAAAATAAAATGGCAAACTTACCCTATGCCAACACGAGAAGGAGGGCAAATGATGTGTTAGAAATTGTTCATACTGATGTTATGGGTCCACTACAACCAGCAGGGTACAATGGTCAAAAATATATTGTGACATTCATTGATGATTACAGTAGATTAGCTTTTGTTAGCGCAATAAACAACAAAAGTGACGTTTTCGATCGATTTACTCAATATGTACAATTTACAGAAACTCAGACTGGAAAGAAAATTAAGGAAATAAGGTGCGACAACGGAAAAGAGTACTTGAATAGTAACTTTTTTAACTTTTGTAATAGTAAAGGTATAAATCTGAACCCTGGACCTCCTTACACCCACCAATTAAACGGCGTAGCTGAACGTTATAATAGAACGCTGATGGATAGAGCCAGATGTCTACTAGCAGATGGCAATCTAAGCAAAAAGTATTGGCCAGAATGTATACTAACAGCTGCATATTTAGGCAACAGATTACTAACGAACACACACGAAAAGAAAAGTCCATACGAAAATTTTCTCGGTAGGAAGCCGAATGTTGAACATTTAAAAATATTCGGATCAGAATGCTTCGTTCGAATCCCTGATGAAAGGCGCTCATCAAAGTTAAATCCTAAAGCAGTAAAAGGGAAATTAGTAGGATATACAGACACAGGATATAGGATACTGGTTGGTGAAAAAGTAGTGATTTCGCGTAATGTTAGGTTTATCAAGGTCGAAGAAGTGATCAGACGAAGGCAAGTTGATGATGAAGATAGTGTAGACGTCGAATTGGACAGTGTGAATAGAAGAGCGGACGATGTGACGAGAAGAACTGACGATGTAAATATCAGAACGGACGATGTTACTAGAAGATCTGATGATGATAATACAGGAAATGAAAACCTAAGAAGAGAAGTAATGCATGAAAACGACGAATTTTATGATACTATGGAAGAAGAAACTGATGTCAGACCCGCTATTCCCGAGGAGGTGAACACACAAAGACCAAAAAGAGAGAAAAGATTACCGAGTAAATATAAAGACCATGTAGTATATGTAAATATCAGCGACGCAAATGTACCCGAGACATATGAAGAGGCGATGGAAAGTGAACAAGTAAGTAAATGGAAAGAAGCCGTAAGTGCTGAATTAAACAGCCTTACTATCAATAATACATGGGATATAGTCGATGAACCTGATGACAAGAAAATTATAGATGTGAAATGGATCTTTCGAGTTAAAACGAATGGTAAATTTAAAGCAAGAGTCGTTGCACGTGGATTTCAGCAAATTTACGATGAAAATGAAGAGATTTATTCACCAGTGGCCAGAATGACCACAATGAAGGCATTAATGTCAACGGCATGTGTTAGGAGTTGGTACATAGAGAGCATGGACGTTGAAACGGCTTTTTTAAATGGTGTTATCAAATCTGAAGTTTATATTTATCCCCCAAAGGGATATAAAGTGGAAGACGGCAAGGTCTGCAGGCTTAATAAAGCTTTGTATGGATTAAGAGAAAGTCCAAGAGATTGGTACGAGTGCTACCATTATTTTATGCAGAGCATCAATTTTACAAGATCAGATTATGACTACTGCCTTTACACAGGATGTATTAAAAATACTAAGGTATATTTGTGCTTATATGTTGATGATATTTTGTTATGTGGAAAGAATATAGATGCTATTATGGAAGTCAAACAAATGCTAAGTAAGAGATTTCGAATGAAAGACTTGGGAAAGGTTAAGCATTATTTGGGTATTGATATCGAATACGACCCCACTCAAAAGAAAATGTCACTGAGTCAAGAAACATATATCGGAACTCTGGGTGAAAAATACGTTGTAAAAGAATCTAAAAATTATGAAACACCAATGGAACAGAATTTGTCGCTCGAGTCTGGTGAACCCAATGAAAATACTAGATATAGAAGTTTGATAGGAGCTCTTTTGTACATAGCAAGTGGAACGCGACCAGACGTATCATACAGTGTAAATTTTTTAAGCCGTTTTCAAAATTGTTACTGCGAGACTTATTATAAATATGCGTTACGTATTTTAAAATATTTGTACTGTACACGAAATATAAAACTGAATTACAATGCAGAGTTTGATGAATGTGTAGATGCGTTTGTGGATGCCGACTGGGCAGCCGATAAAAATGATAGGAAATCAACCACAGGTATTGTAATAAGAGTGTATAACAATCCAATAATGTGGAAAACACACAAACAGAAAATTGTATCAAGGGCTTCGACGCACGCAGAATATTATGCGTTAGCAGATTGCGTAGAAGAGGTTTTGCCGGTAATAGGAATATTAGGGGATTTAGACGTGATAGTCCCAAAACCAGTAAAGATATTTGAAGACAACACCGGAGCTATTGCTTTGGCAAAAAATGGAAAATTCTGTAAAAACTCTAAGCATATTGACATCAGCTATCATTTTGTGTATGACTACGAAAAGCAGGGTATTGTAAATATAGTTAAGGTTCATACTGACGATCAGATAGCTGATATATTGACCAAAGCCTTAGGAAAATTAAGGTTTAAGAAACTTAGGGAACTTGTTAATTTAAGATAGTTTTTTATGACAGTGTTCATGTAGTTTTTTTTAAGTTGTTGTTTTATTGTTTCATGTTTAGCAATGTCATGTTAAAAGATATTTAAGTTTGTGAATCTTTATAACTTATTGATATTATTAGAGATAGATTTCACAGATTGTCTTGTATAAAATCAAGGAGGTGTGTTAATGTAATGTGATTTGATAGAAGACTATTCTATGGATCTGTAGGGTACCTCCATAGACTATAGACAGTATACTAGGTAGGAACTTCTTTGTAGTATGTCTAGCTCTTCTATGGTTACTCTATGCGTTTTGAATTGAAGATGATAATCTAACTGACATGTAACTGAAACCAAGCTTTTCTATATAACAAAATAAAATACGTTGTGTTTCCAAGATTCTAGTTTATTTCATCCATCCCAGCCATGCACCTTAGGATCTCAACACTAATGGTGAAAGAATTTTTTAAATCGGTCTAGTAGTTTTTGAGTTTATTCGCAAAAACAAACATACAAAATATACAAAAATACAAATCTGTTCTCTTATAATATTAGAGTAGATGTGTGTCCAATGTGTGTGTTTAGGATTGAGCCTAAATACATCCATCTCTTTCTTGGGTCGCTCTCTTCTAACACTGCCTTGCAACGGGACGTTCGGGCTCCCGGTAATTTACTCTATAATAAATCCATTTAATGTCTAACTAGCCCTAAATAGTGTTTAAACTTAAGTGAAACAGTGTGTGACTCAATACAAGTGAAATCCCATACCAAACGTCTTTATATCAACCACAAAACCCATACATAATTTTGGTCCTTCGAGTGTCATTGAAAAAGTTCGACGCCATCTTTACGCATTTTATCAAGATTCTCCGTTCCATTCCTTGCCCGGAGGCCAGAAAACCGAAGTGAACTTCGTACAATTCCTACAAGTGCGGAAGATACGCCGATCCGACGAATAGAACAGCGACTTACAGAAATACAGCCAACCAGAGAGACACACTGTTTTACCGACGGACGCAGCAGCTGTTAGAAGAGCACCAATCTACACGTCGAGCGACACCTACTGTTCGCAACACGAAACATTATCGATCTGCTATATCGACTCAGCGATACATCGCAACTAACTTCACGCGTGACGTCACTGCGCGACGCACCAATTACATTACAATCAAACTTTGAATCAATCAACGCTTGCTTTGCTTGCTTACTACGCAACGCAATCTATCTATCTACGAAATACGTAACAAAAAAAACGTGAAACGACGGAAACCTACTCCGCCAACAAAGGAATACCTACTCTTCAACCTCTATTCACACTACAGTGAACTCTTTCTACAAATCTCCAACATACGTGAAACGACGGAAACCTACTCCGCCAACAAAGGAATACCTACTCTTCAACCTCTATTCACACTACAGTGAACTCTTTCTACAAATCTCCAACATACATACGTGATACGACGGACACCTACTCCGCCAACCAAGCCAACACGACAATTTTCGACGAAGAATTGCCGACATACTTGTGAAACAAAAACGAAAAAAAAAAAAACATTTTTCTCTCCAATCTCAATCACACAACAGTGAACTCTTAATAAAACCTACACCTTAATGCACCATGCATGCCAGCAAAATTACAACTGCAACAGACAGCATACTACAGTCCTTTTGGGAACAGGAAGAAGTAGCAACATCTAAGAAGCTACATTCGCCAGCACCGCCTACACAAGACCCGACAGGCAGGTACACAGTCAACCTACCACTCCAAGATGACAGACTACAGGATCTTGGTAACCCCTTCAATACAGCCTACAGATGCTTACTACAGCTCGAAGCTAGGATGCAAAAGGATACATCCTTGTACACACAGTATAAAGCTTTCATTCATGAGCTCTTGCAGCTAGGACATGCTCACTACATAGAAAACTTTTCGACCTCAGACACAGATGCTTATTACATGCCTCATTTTGGCCGCTAGGTAGAATTACCTCAATTCATGTCAATAAAAATGATGGTCTAGCCAGATCGGTGAAGATCAAAACATCTAAAGGTGAATTCAACAGACCAGTCCACAAATGTATTCGACTACCAAGTAAAGATTAACTTTAATTTTCATTGTTAATGCAAACCTACACCTGTTAAGCTACTCGTGCAAGCTACAGATACGGCATTGCAGATATAAACCTACCTATGTTTTTAACCTCTATTATATTATTTTGTTTGAATATTATTTTGTTTACCCATACCCATAGTATCAATAAGTACTTGTTACAGTTACTCATAGTATCAATAAGTAAAACCCAGTTCTAATTAAGACATTTATTAGAGCTTTATCATTTTTGTAATATCAGCTTTATAATAACCAATAATATAAACACTTAACTTCATTTATTCATTTCCTTAAAATAATATTTACTCGTTTAGGAGAAATAACTTATTTATGTTTGCAACTCTAATCGATAATGTTATAAATGTAAAAATTATTGTAAACTACTATGTAAACTTGCTACTATATATTTATAAAAAAAATTGTACCTCTATACAGCTTCAGTCCACTACTTAAGCAAGGTTTATTTATGTATTCCTTCACCTTAAAAAAGAGGCCCAGAATGTTTAGGATTGAGCCTAAATACATCCATCTCTTTCTTGGGTCGCTCTCTTCTAACACTGCCTTGCAACGGGACGTTCGGGCTCCCGGTAATTTACTCTATAATAAATCCATTTAATGTCTAACTAGCCCTAAATAGTGTTTAAACTTAAGTGAAACAGTGTGTGACTCAATACAAGTGAAATCCCATACCAAACGTCTTTATATCAACCACAAATCCCAAACAGTGTGTATGTAGTTTTATTTCTGTTTTAATTGTACTAACTAAGTAGCAAATACATACAAGCCTCTGTCTATATCGAGATATCAAGAAGAACCTCTAACTCTTGAGGTATAAGCACATAATAACTATACAAAGTGGAATGCTTGGACGGGGCAGTAAGGGCAGGTACCTTAACCGTAAGCTACATAAAAATGGTCTTAGGAAAGTACCCATCCTTTTTAGAAAAAATATCTACTCCATTCACAGATTTTCAAATAAGTTATACATTTCGAGATAATGGGCGGTTTTCACAAAAAAAAAAAAATTGGATGCCAATCGATCCTGTTTCTTTTACTGATCAAAAAGTTCTGTGGAACTAACTAAGGTTTGACTACTAGAAAAGACAGAAAACGCAACAAATTTAAGTACCAAATTACATTTTCATGTATGTAGCTTCAACAGTTAAGGCACCTACCTGCCCTTACTGCCCCGTCCAAAACTTCCATACTGTATAGTAGTTTATGGTCTACAACCTCTACCTTTACTTACTATACTATATTTTATATATATGTATACTATATTTTTATATACAATGCTTACCGCAAGACCATCGCACAGTTTTGCAATTGACTGTTCCACCGTTAAAAATGTGGTCATCAATATAAATGAAATTGCATTGCAATACGTAGGTAGGTAACAGGTATGCAGTACCTACTATCAATAGATAATATCTATCTATTGTTGTGGAATGAATGACGTAGACAAATGATGCACTCTAGGAATAAAATCATAAATAGAGCTCCTACGAGAGCGTTCTGAGAAATACAACGAGAACAAAATTAAAAAATTTGAAAACTCCCTACAGATTTTCATGAAACATGGGTAAGTAAGAACACTCGGGATAAAATAATCTATGACAAAAAACAACCAATTAAAATCGGTTCACCCGCCCACCAATTACAGTAGCAAATGGCAATGGGGAAAGCAACAATGGGGATCATTTTGGCAGCCTTTATGGTATCTTAATCTTATAAAACTTGAATAGGGGAAACTTTTTGGCTTAAATATTCCTCCTTTCAAGTTTCTAAAGATTTGGACAGCGCTAAGGCTGCCAAAATGATCCCCATTGTTGCGTTCCCCATTGCCATTTGCTACTGTAATTGGTGGGCCGTTTGGGAGCTTAAGATACCACAGACAGATACACAGCAGACAGACACGTTAAACTTATAACACCCCTCTCTTTTTGCGTCAGGGGTTTATAAAAACAAGAAACTTTACACTTTAGGTACTTCTGCCTAAAAGCGTGTGTTTTCGTAGATTGCTTCTGCGCGCTGTTTTTCAACCACAACACAAGAATTACTTAGTACTTGTTTATTTTAATATGACGCAATAAATAAATGATTAATTGT
The DNA here is from genome assembly GCA_949316285.1 of Eupithecia subumbrata. NCBI lineage: Eukaryota > Metazoa > Arthropoda > Insecta > Lepidoptera > Geometridae > Eupithecia > Eupithecia subumbrata. The sequence continues at coordinate 2,446,127 of OX438631.1, forward strand.
AAATTTTAAAACTATATGAATTTCTATGCTAAAAGCTAAAGTTACCTACACTTAGTCTCATTATTTAATTTTTATAAGGAGATGCTATTGTTACTTTTTTGAATGTTAGAAGTCAAACAATTCAGGTTACTGAAATTTAACATACCACATTGGTATTACATAGAGGAAATACATAACCCTTCTTCTAGCGCAGTCGGGTAAAAGTTCGCGTCCCGCTCGCTCGCCGGTTTTTAATTCTCTTCTGAGGATATTTACGTAAGTTTCCTCTTCCAGGGAGATCAAGATCCTTGCGGCCGCCCACATCGCTGGCTTCGAACCGAACTCCTCTCATGAGTACTACAATGAGGAGTTCCCCAAGCTCAACGGAACCTTCATCAAGGCCCACAACCTCACTGGCTGCAGCATGAGCAAGCAACTTGAAGAGGTAGGTTACACCATTACATCCAGCTTAGTAGGTATCTAGACCGGAGGACTTCAAACGACCATCTTAGTTTGGGGCTATATAATGCTGCGTGAATTGTCTAGAAAAAGAGGAACCACTGATCGTAGTAATGTTGTAATAATTAATCAATTTTGTAATAATTAGCACGTTTTAATGCTTTAACTTGTGTGGTGCCGTTGCCGGCTTAGAATTTGCACAACCCCAAGTCTTCCTGCAGTCGTAGAAGGTGACTAAGGGATATCTACCAGGGGCGGGCAGCAGCGGAACAAAGCTTAATCGAAATATATAATATTGAAGTACTAACGTCATAAATAACGGGATATTTACCATGATTTGAGTTTTGAGCTTTCCAATGTTTCGGCACAGTTTAACATTGTTTAAAACTGTGCCGAAATATTGGAAAGCTCAAAACTCAAATCATGGTAAATATCCCGTTATTTATGACTTTAGTGTTAATAACCATGATAGATTTAAAAGTTTTAATATTGAAGTACTACTATTAATGTTTATTTTTTCATTTGGTGTTTCCTGTTTACTGTGAGGGTTAGTCAGCGCAATTTGTTTGTATTTTCTACAGTAATTTACTATAAAACTATACAAAATATTGCAAAACGAATATTTTATCGTGTAGATCAGATATTGGTCATATTTAGTGATTTGTTTCAGTGCATATATTTGATAGGTTTTAGAGAAATCTTTAAAACAGTGAGGAAAGAATTGGGCAATTTCCTGCGCAGCCAAGGACATAGACACCCATCAATATTTTTATTTTCAAACGTTTCTCTACCTTCCAGGCCGCAGAAGGCACCGGCCTCGCCTTCATCGTCTTCACGCAAGCAATCCTCAAGCTGACTCCCGCTCCGTTCTGGTCCATCATATTCTTCCTCATGCTTCTGTCTCTGGGTCTCGGCAGCCAGATCGGGATTATGGAAGGCATGCTGTGTACCATCTTCGATATTGATATCTTCAAGAGGCTAAGCAAGCCTGTTTTGACCGGTAAGTTGTAGGGGTGAGATAAAGCCGGGTGCTGAGCGGGGTGCTCCGGGCCGTAATTTAGCATTCACAGTAAAGATGCGCGACTGCGAATGATCGCTAGTTGAATGATCTACAACTACTAATTTACTCATTCCCGCTTTATTTGCGTCTCAAATAATTTGTGTTGGCTTTTTTGCTATAAATCTAACTATAATAATTTATGTAAATAAAATGTAATGCTCAACTAAAGCTTGCATCAAGAGTCATAATAAGATAGAGTGTTTAAGGGTTTAATAGCCTAGGTATGTCACTATTTGTTATTGCTCCTTATTTAAATAAGTTTGAAAAAGCGCATAGTGCTTAAAAACGTTTTTATATTTATGTTTATATTGTCTAGGATGAATGTACACTGGATTTGTATTACTCTTACAGATAAGATTATAAATAAAGATATTTTAAAATTCAAAAAATTCACTCATTCGACTTGAATATTAGTAATGTACCTACTAATCTTCAAAGTCGAATGACAACTACTAATTAGTAATTACTAATGCCTCTACGAATTGACCGAGGCGTTGAATAATGAATTGAGTTCGACTGCCCGACTCGCGCAGTCGCCGCTACTAACCGTATTAGTTAGGGTAAGGTTGCTCAAGTCGTACCACGGCCTAAATCGTACCGCGGCAATATCTTGTCTGATACGTATAAAAAACACCATCTAATGTCGTCGACATGAACTATTTAGTCGAGCGAGCAAACGTAAACAAGCGGATCGCCATCCGGCTTCGTGAAGCAAAAATAATGAAATAGTAAGTTTTTTATACGGTTTTCATTAAAAATTTTGACTCATTTGTAAGCTTTTTATGGCAGGAATGTGATTCTTAACTTTTTTCTTTGTTAACATGTATTTGAAATACTTATCTGGCAATCGTTTAGGCATACTTAAACACTAGAACTTTTTAGGTTTTGTATGTGGTTTTAGTTTTGAACTTGGAAGACTCCGATGCTTAAGTCGTACCTGTGCAAAATTCCTTACTCGTACCGGTACGACTTAGGTATCATGAAAATTTATTAATAATCATATTAACTTTTTATCAGGTAATAAATAAATATGACGAAGCGAAAGTACAATAGTTGGTAGCAGGAGGATAAGGACGAAAATTACAACGCCACCCTCAGCACCTAGAGATTCAACACTGTCCATTATTCAAACTGGACCTTCCACAATATTACAAGATACCTACTTCAGACGATGACAGTATTTTAATTGTTGATAAAATTACCAATCTTCAACAAATACAATCTCACTTCAATATTTTATCTGCTGTGTCTTGCTTAAAAAAAATAATTAAAAAAATTCTGTTAGGTAGGTACCTACTAAGCCAACAATGGAAAAAACTTCAAGTTCCGACAGAAGAGAAATAGAAGCCAAGAAAAAATAAATAAAAGGAAGAAACCTGAAATAGATTTGAAAAAAATCTAAACAGAAAAATGAATAAATAAAACTATAAAAGAATAACAGAACACATGGACTCAATAAAGTCCATTTTCTAAGTACGACTAAGGCTATAGGTGGTACGAATTAGGAGACTAGGCGCCTTAGTCGTACCGAAGGTATGTTTTTGAAAAACGTTAAAATACCTATTTTGATAAGAGATTTTCAAGTTTCTATGATTGTTGATTAAAAGGCAAATAAATAAAGATTTAGTATGTGCAGAAGATTTTGTTTTATTCCCATTGCACTGAAAATTACAGTGTTATTTCCTTAGGGGGTACGACTTGAGCAACCTTACCCTACTAATTTGGTTATTAATGACGAGTCGGGCAGTCGACGCGAAATCAATTCTTTATTCGACGCCACTCGCCATTACTAACCAAATGCTTCGAATGATTCGTGAAGTCGAATAATTCGAATGAAATCATTCACAGTCGCGCATCTTTAATTCACAGCGAACATGATACGTTACGCCGTTTGCTAAAATCTGTCTCGTTGTTCGTTGCGAGCGCTCTTTCTCTGTGAAGACGTTACATCGACGTAACGCCACTGGTCAGTAGGTACCCGGCTTAAGAGGGCGCAATGCGCTCCATTTTGCGAAAAGGATAGGTATGGATAGGATAGGATTTCGCGTTCATAGGAGCGGGACAGGGCATACATTTTTGGAACGGCGTAAGCGTCAAAATCAAATTTTTGCTTATTCACCAAAAACTACAGAACTTATGAAGAAACTGGTTCAAGAAACCAAATAATTAGTAATAACCTACCTATCAAAACATAAGTCATTTCAATAGACTGCAGGGTTCCTGGGATCTCGATCAAATTATGTGAGAACAACGTTTTATTACGTTTTTTTTTTCTCAATCGTGTTTTCACTTCTAAGGAACCAAAGAAAAAATGTTGAATTTTAGAAAGAAAGAAAGAAAGACATTTATTTATAACAACACAGTAAGTACAAAAAAAAGAAAACACACATGTGGGATATAGGTACATTAAGTTGTTATAAAAAGGCCCTAACTCAGCATAATGCTGGCTAAGCTCCCGTAAGAGGCCTATAGCCAGCGCTGGTCTTCCGTTAAGATCCATGAGAAGAAAAAAGAACACTACTTTTATAGAAATGCAAATATTAACGATGTATAGATCCTACTATAAAAATGCCGTAGTTTGTGTAAATGTTTCTTACTACGTTTCCCAAATTACTTAACCAATTTACATGAGATTATGTGTTATGTAATTCGAGATTTTTACCTCGGGGATCCTTTGAGTATCGAGATCTAGGCCTAGTTTGACAAGCAAACAAGTTAGGGACAATCCTCTTTGATAGACCTCACTAATTTTATACCTGATTACCAGTATTTTTATTTTTTTCGACGCTATTTTACTATTAAACTATCTTAGTGACGAATTAATTATGGATATGAGAAGACGAGTAACTCTAACTTAAAAATATTGAAAAGATCAAATAACATTTTAATTTTTTAAAAGACGCCTACATACTTTTCTTCGTCATTTTATCGTAAAGTTTGTTTTTTCTTAGTAGCTAAACGTCGCTGAAAGAAATCTCTACATTGAGTTGTTTTGCGAAGGATTTAATAGAGTTTGATTTTATGAAATGCGTGGAATGTAGATCTTGCATCAACAGTTTCACATTTTCTATTTCCCCTAGACAAAACAAAACTTCGTTCATGTTTGATCTAGTCATGATATTTTTCAGATAATAATGATAATAATAACATTTGGAAATCAGACATTTTTAAGTATTAGTCTTGCCTTTGACTGCATCACGTAAGTAAAAGAAAGATCTGTAATATAATTTAGAAATAGGATAGGTCCTAAAGTGCAACCTTGAGCGACACCTTTTAGTTATTATCATGCTTTTACGTGATTAAACCATGAACCTCCTTCAATTATAGTTTATGCTCTCTTTTTACAATTTACCATATCTACTAAACAGAAGCATCAAACCGTGTTTAAAATTTCGAATGTAGTTCACAGTCATGTCGGAATGCTTGACCAAAGTCTGAACGACTTGTCATATAATTTAGAAACTAGATTGTTTGCAACAGTCTGCAATTAGCGCAATTGTTATAATTGATAATTTCTTTTGAAAAGAAAAGTACAGAAAAAATGCTGAAAAAATGCAGTATTCTGGGGGCGAGTCTATTTGACGTTCGTAAGGAGATTTAGTTACAGAAGTTAGTTTACAGTCGTGTCTCTATATTAAAACTAATACTATATATACTTGTGTTTATTAGGATTGAAAGAGGCTTTCATGGTAAAAGCATGATAGCAACTGAAAGGTGTCGCTCAAGGTTGCACTTGAGGAACTATTCTCTTTCTAAATTACAATCAAATAATAGAAATAAATTAGAACTAGTATTTACAATTGAAACAATTGAGCTTACTGCAGACTGTTGCAAACAATCTACAGGTAGCTCAACTGATCCATATCGGAATCTTCCCCAAGACGCTGGCTGCATTGACCCTGATGATTGACATGGCAATGCTGATGCGCTGCGCCACATACCAGCTCTCGGGTTACGCGTCGCTTCGACCAGACCCTCAGATTTTTTTTTAAACCCGATGGGTCTCAGTAACCCACGGACCTAGGGTCTCGACTCCAAGGGGAGCAAATGTGTAGGCTATGTCGAGACCTGCATATTTGCATTTAGCTTATAATTGTGTTTGTTTGCTTTCAGGCATCGTCTGCACTTTCTGTTTCTTCGTGGGTCTAATCTTCACCACCGGCGCCGGCGAGTACTGGCTCAAGATGTTCGACTCTTTCGCCGGGACTATCGGATTGGTGGTCGTAGCGTTGCTGGAGATGGTATCCGTTATCTACATCTACGGGCACGAGAAGTGAGTGTCTGATTGTTAACTTGTCAATTCGAACTTAAACTTCTATTTACTCGAATCGATTACTCCTACTAACTCGAATCGATTGATTGGCAAATTAGCAAGAATCACATGTAATCAATGCAGGAAGTAAGAATAAGTGAGCAATAGATTGGCATTTGGCAATCTTGGTAGCATCGAGTGATCATGTACTAATTATTATTTTATTATTATTTTTTCGTGGTAAATAATAAACGACCGACTTCCGAACTTTCTTCTTTTGGATTAATCACTTAATCAGAAGGAAGAGTTCAGTAACGATTGGACAGAAGGCAGAGAGAGAGAGAAACCACTGTATTTGTAAAGAAGTTCTTATTGCAATAAATAATTTTAAAATTAGTGATTGTTATCTATTCCTTTATTTTCAATCTTATCTATTTACCTTCCAGATTCACCCAAGACATCTACGAGATGACCGGCTACCGGCCCGGCATCTACTGGCAGGTGACCTGGCGCTACGTGGGGCCGTTCATAGTGTCCTGCATCCTTCTCTCCTCTCTCGTGTTTATGCTGATCAACCCTCCCACTTACGGCGCTTGGGATGCTGCTGAGGTATTTATATATATTTATTTAATTACTCGTACATCTACGAGATGACCGGCGACCAGACCGGCATCTACTGGCAGGTGAGCTGGCGCTACGTGGGGCCGTTCATCGTGTCCTGCATCCTTCTCTCCTCTCTCGTGTTTATGCTGATCAACCCTCCCACTTACGGCGCTTGGGATGCTGCTGAGGTATTTATATATATTTATTTAATTACTCGTACATCTACGAGATGACCGGCGACCAGACCGGCATCTACTGGCAGGTGACCTGGCGCTACGTGGGGCCGTTCATCGTGTCCTGCATCCTTCTCTCCTCTCTCGTGTTTATGCTGATCAACCCTCCCACTTACGGCGCTTGGGATGCTGCTGAGGTATTTATATATATTTATTTAATTACTCGTACATCTACGAGATGACCGGCGACCAGACCGGCATCTACTGGCAGGTGACCTGGCGCTACGTGGGGCCGTTCATCGTGTCCTGCATCCTTCTCTCCTCTCTCGTGTTTATGCTGATCAACCCTCCCACTTACGGCGCTTGGAATGCTGCTGAGGTATTTATAATTATCAATGCAATTACTCGTACATCTACGAGATGACCGGCTACCAGCCCGGCATCTACTGGCAGGTGACCTGGCGCTAACTCGGGCCGTTCAACGTGTTCCGCATCCTTCTCTCCTCTCTCGTGTTTATGCTGATCAACCCTCCCACTTACGGTGCTTGGGATGCTGCTGAGGTATTTATAATTATCAATGCAATTACTCTTATACCTACCAGTTATGACACTCCCAGACACAACGGTGACATCGGTGACACAAGCCTACGTCATCCACGCTATGACGAATGGGAAGGCCAATCTGTTTTCTGGTGTTACCAGTAAATTAAAATCTCCGAGCTCCTTATATTCCTGTACTACTGTGTTTTGTGGTTTGTACGATTCTGATAAAAAGATGTGGTTTGTATATGTATGTGTTTATTACATTAACTAAGCGAAAAGTGTTCTGACTGATGAATCTGATGATCTAACAAACAACATATAATTTATTTTATTAAGTGTATTCTTACAATATCTTTTAACCAAGACTTTTGTTTCACGGTCTATTGTCAGAATTATTATGTAGGTAGTGTCCTGGATGGATGGTCTGGCTTATCAAGACAAGGACAATCTAAGCAATTCCCAGAAAGCCATTCTCTGATGGTAGACTTGCTTCAGAAGCTGCAGTTTCACATCTATGTTTAGATAGGTCTTGGAGACAATGTCTGTTGCCTTCCACTTCACTGGTAGCAGCTCGGTTTGCTTCGGGGTTGGATCTCTGAAATATCGTTTTTGAATTAACCCAAGTTGACCATGTTGGTACCTACACTAAGTACCTACCCATATTTACTTTAGTTTTATAGCAGGTGAGAATTATCTACTCAAATAGGTATTCCAACCGGGTTACTGATTGCAATCTCAATTTATGCTAACACTAGTACCTAAGAAATTAAATAACATCGCAAAAATTTACGACTTCGGCGGGACTTGAACTTGACTTACGGAAGGATGCGGGTTCAAGTCCCGCCGAAGTCGTAAATTTTTGCGATGTTATTTAATTTCTTAGAAATTTGATAGAGTGTGAGGCTTACGCACTATAAAAACAAAAAACACTAGTACCTAATACGAGTATCTAGCGTAGTTCGTTAGTTTAAAACTCACCCAAATTTGATAAAATTTGCCCACATAGCCGTCATTCTATCTCTTATAATCTGTTTTTCTTCAGTATTCATTCTTGGGCCCATATCAAAAATATACTGCAATTCTTCAGTATGATAAGCTCCTACACCACTGATGTTTTTATATGGGCTGCCTCCGGTGTACGAAAATATATATTTGAACACTTTTGCATCGTACTTTAGATATTTGTCTACAGATCTCTCAACCGGCGAATTTAATCTAAAATCTGACATGAAATCTACTAGTTCTAGCATTGCGTATTTCGATATATTTTTTCCTCCGAGATAAAATTTTCGTACTATGTCAGGTATTTTGCTATTGTTGGTAATTTTGTGAAGGTTCGCCTGAAAAATATCGCCCAAGTTTTCGTAGAATGTATCATTTTGAGTTGCAAAGCTACCGAAATCTTCTTTGCTATTATATCCAATCAGTATTGGAGTATTTCTTATTCTTTTAGCAAATTTAGAATCATCAGCGTCAAGATTCTGATTCTGATTCTGATTCTGAATGGGGGAACTGGGATCTGCACTGACATCTCGCATAGGAGTGTATTGTGCATTGTCCCCCTGCCTATCCAGGCCCTAACCAGCCCAGCTCCTTAAAATATCGGAGCAGGACCTTTGGCGATTTACAGCTTCGTTTCAGCTTTTCTGTAGGCGTGGACGGGTTTGATTCCTCTATGAGAGTCTTCAGTCCCGTTTTCCGTCTGGCGTCCTCTGTGGCTGTGCAGTGTACCACTACGTGTTCCACAGTCTCTTCTTCCTGGAAGCAGCCACGACACAGGCTACTGTCTGTGGCTCCAGTTTTAAGAAGATGATGGTTCAGTTCACAGTGACCTGTGATGAGGTCCACCATTGTTCTTAGGTCCTCGCGGCTCATCTTGAGCAATGTGTTTGTGGTTTTCCTATCTTTAGAGGGGAGTATTAGTTTTGTATGTTTGCAGTCTGTTCGGCGCTCCCATAGTTTTTGGTGTTCTTTTTCTGAGTATAGTTTTAGTCTGTTTCTGACTTCTGCTGTGGGTGGGTTGGACAGACTGATGTCCTGTTTTGTTGGGGTCTGTCTCGATCCTTTCTTTGCAAGTCTGTCTGCATTTATGTTACCTGGATCGGATCGGCTCTCCGTCCATTCTATGCTGACTTTCATTTGTTCAGAGAGACTTTGTAGAGCGCTGTGACATTCTACAATTGATTTTGATCTTGTGTCTGTCCTTTTGAGTGCGTTTATTAATGCCGCGCTGTCTGTCTTGAAGACCAGCTGTATCTGGCAGGTCGGTTCTTTGATAGTTGTATCCAGAAGCATGTGTTTTGCCGCCAGTTGTAATCCCAGTGTTTCCGCCTGAAAGGCTGTGGTGGCTGAGTTTAGTGGTTGAGCCCTAGAGAGTCCGGTTTCGGGACAGAAGTAGCCGCAGCCAGGTCCTGTATTGTTCTTGGCTCCATCAGTGTAGATGTTATATGTGGTAACATCATGTGAGGTGTTCGCAACTGCACACTCTTCGTGCGTTGTTGCGTAGGTCTTACCGGTTAAGTAGGTGGACGCTATTTTGTCAGTACCATTCGCCGCTTCTGGAATTGCAGCTATTGCTTTATTTAATATTCTGCAGTGGTTTGTTAGGCCTGAATCGCCTTTCCATTGGTCTGTTGATTTAATTCTTAAGGACGCTGCCATTGCTTCTTGCTGTATGTGAACGTGCAAGGGCGTTAGTCCTAAAATTATGTCCAGTGCAGCAGATGGGGTCGATTTCCTACATCCGCAAATGAGTGTGCAGGCCAGTCTTTGAACTTGCTGCAGTTTGTTAATAGTGGTGACTAAGTTTGTTCTAGGCCACCAAACTATTGCACCGTACGTTAGCACCGGGCGTACCATGACTGTATACAGCCACAGGCATAGCTTGGGCTTTAGGCCCCAGTCCTTGCCTACCGCTCGGGTGCATTGCCATAAAACGTTTGTGGCTTTGGTTATGATATGGTCTAGTTGCTTGCCCCACAGTAGTTTACTGTCTAGCCATATGCCGAGATATTTGACCTCTTTGCTTAGTGTCAATGTTTTACCTAACAGTGAGGGTAGTTCTAGTTTTGGTACTTTAGTTTTGCGAGTGAAGAGTACTAATTCTGTTTTGTTCGGGTTTACTGACAGACTGTGTTTGGTGCACCATGTTTCCACAGTCCGTAGCGCCTTTTGCATCTTTTCGCATAGAGTTGTTTCGAAAAGCCCCGATATCATGATTGCAAGGTCGTCTGCATATGCGATCGTTAGAATACCATCTTTGTTCAGTGAGTCCAAGAGTTCGTTCGCGACCAGTATCCACAGGAGCGGTGAGAGGACCCCGCCCTGTGGGCACCCCCGCGTCACCCTACATTGGGCTGCTTGCCCCGGTTCTGAACTCTCGATTTTGGTCGCTCTGCTGGATAGCATTTCAGCTATCCACTGATTCAGATTTTGATCAACTCCTTGCTTTCGCAGAGCGTTTTCAATTGACGGGAACGTTGTTTTATCAAAGGCACCTTCTATGTCTATGAAGGTGACCAGGCACGATTGTTTATTTTCAAGCGCACATTCAATCTTGTGGACGACTTGATGTAGAGCCGTTTCAGTAGATTTACCTGATTGATAGGCGTGTTGGTTTTTGTTTACTGGGTTTCTAAGCAGCGGCCCATTTCTGATGAACTTGTCGCATAGTCTTTCTAGTGTCTTCAGTAGGAACGAGCTTAAGCTTATTGGTCTGAATGACTTTGGCTGGGTGTAATCTGTTTTGCCAGGTTTTGGTAGAAATATTACTTTGACCTCCCTCCAGGCACGAGGGATGTATTTCCATGCAATGCAGCTTCTAAATATAGAGGCTAACCTTGGTGTGATTCTTGTAAGATTCCACTGCAGAAGGGCGGGGAAGACACCGTCAGTGCCAGCTGCTTTGTACGGTTTAAAGCTTCTAACCGCCCAATCAAGCGCTTCTTCTGTTACTATCTGGTTTGCAAGTTCCCAGTCGTTGTTATGGGGTTTTTGATGATTTCTTGCTTCCCATCCAGTGTTTTCCTCCAGTTTGCAATCTGGAAAATGTGTTTTCAACAGTAATTCGAGCTGTTCCCGCTCGGATTTTGTGTATGATCCATCTGGCTTTTTTAGTGAGCCGAGTTTGGTGGATGTATCCTTGGATAGAATTTTGTTGAGGCGAGCTGTTTCGCTCTGAGTGGCTATGGAGTTGCTGTAGCGTTTCCATGAGTTGTTTCGGCTACTTTGAATCTTCCGTTTGTATTCTTGTCTAACTTTTTTGTAGTTGGACCAGTCTTGGTCATCTTTAGTGTTCATCGCCCTGTTAAAGTGATGACGTGTTTTCTTTCTGAGTTTGGTTAGTTCTTTGTTCCACCATTTGTCTTTACGATGAGCAATCTTGTTGCTTTCGGTTATCAAGGGACTCGCTTCTTCGTAACTGGTGGTTAGATGTGCCGTCAGTTCGGTCAGCGTTTGTTCAATGTCTTCTGGAGTTAGCTGAGGTCCGGGGTCTGGTCTCTCCAGAGCGTCCAGTTTACTGTTTAAGGTTTCCGCGAATAGTGCGGTGTCAGTCTTCTTGGGATTTCTGTATGTGCGTGGAAGGATTTCTCCTGTCAACAGTTGAAATCTAATCCGCCTGTGGTCTGCGCATGATGCTTCTTGTGTCGCTACGTGCCAGTTTTGGATGTACTCTGCAATGTCATTGGTAGCCATTGTTAGGTCTATAATGGTCTGAGCCCAGGATGTTACGAACGTTGGTTCAGAGCCTCTGTTTATAATATTAAGGTTATGTCGGAGTACAAAGTCTAGGATATCTTTGCCTCTATCGTTTGTATCTGGGGAGCCCCATATGGTGCTGTGCGCATTAGCATCACAGCCTAGTATGCATTCCGTACCGTGAGTGTTGCAATAATGGAGTAGTGCCTCTAGTTCTTCCGGCGGCGCCTCCACATTGCAGTCCAGATATGCCGAGGCAATAAAAATGGTTTGAAGCTTACCTTCCAGTCCAGTTTCCAGCTGCACCACGGTGAGATCGTCCGTGCACAGGTGTGTAACCAGTGAAGCCTTCATGTTTTTGGGTACGTATATTAGCGTTCTGGTCTTATTGTTAACGGGGGAGGTAAATACAGTGCCCGGTAAGGAAGTGAAACATACCCTTCCCCGGACGATGTAGGGCTCCTGGACCAGTGCAATGGTGTGCGGTTGTTCTTCCAGGGTTCTTCTTAGCGAGGCGAACCCTGTGACGCTGTGTTGGATATTGGCTTGGACTACTGAGATTGTATTGATTTCGTCTAACCTATTTTGAGTTATAGTGGTTCGAGTATTCGAGTTATCATGGTCAGCGTCAAGATTATCTGTGCAGACTCTAAAACGTAACTTAAGGTCTCTCGTCGCTGCCATCACTTTTAAAGTATTTTCTTTGTTTAAAAAGTTTATAGCTTCTTTGATATTTTCTGCATTACTTCCCAAGTATCTCGCTATACTTATAGCAGACTTATCATCCTTTTCTGATTTAATATCATCGACAAATTTCGATCCACTTTCAATAATAGCCTTATTGAACAGTATTTCATTAGAATATAGATGAAAATCGACTGCACCGCCACCGTAACTCTGACCACCGATAGTTACATTCATCGGATCACCACCAAACGCTTTAATATTATCCTTAACCCATTTCATAGCTGTGATCTGGTCTTTTATACCTTGGTTGTTTATGCCATCAGTGCATAGGAATCCATATGGACCAAGTCTGTAGTTAGCAGTGATGACTATAATGCCATGTTTAGTGAGTGGTTTAGGATCGTACTGACCAGCACTGCCCATAACAAAGCCTCCACCATGGAACCATATGAAGACTGGCAGGTCTATGGTTCGGGTTGTTGGCACGTATACATTGAGTCGGAGACATTGTATGGTTCCACTAATAGTGGGAAGGACTTGAGGGCATGTGATGTTGGGGTTTGAAGCATTGAAGGGGGTGGTGAATATGTAGTCTGTAGTGTTCTGGAATTAGAAGAATGAGGTTATTAGGTAATTGTGCCAATCCTTGTCACTGGTAAATTTTAAAAATATTTGTATTTTGTAGGAAATGTTATGCAGGGTGTCACGGATCGTTTGTAGTAAGACGAAGGGGGTGATTCTGGAATCCAACGGGATTAACTTTTGTTCAAGGTTTTTTGGGATTTCGGAGATATTTTACTTTAAAAATAAATTGTCAATTTTTTCTTCATATTCGTGTTTGTTTACGTGTACGAGTATTCTTACATCATGATTCTCGTTTTGATATTTGAAAGGATTTACCTAAGTACTTTAACATAAATTATACATACTCGTCTAATATGTTATCTAATCTGGACGAACGTTTACACTCGTAGCACACCTCCGCTGCGGAACACGATTAGCGGACCCGCTACTCGTGTTCCGCATGAATTCCGCAGCGATCGAGTGTAGTTTGAGTTGCGGAACTATAGCGGAGGTGTGGCTGACGTCGGAGCAGATCGACGAAACCGCGCAGGGAAAGAGATATAATTATAGTCAAATCTATGCGTTAGAAAAGGCAGTTTCGCTAGTGTTCCGCTTCGCCTACATACGGACAAGACATGGCGAAATTACTGCGGTTTCGCAGCGGAAGTGTGGTACGGGCTTAAGGATTCGTTTAAAGGTTTTTTTTATTGGCGTTCTCTAGGTACCTACATGTCTAATGGTAAAGCAACGGAAAGTTCATATTGCGTGGCAGTATAAAAGCAGGCGTTTTAAATCCGGTACTTAACTTAAGTTAATAATATAAACTGTATTATGTTGACTCACCTCAAAAGGACGTGTCTCATTCACTTTCGCGTACGGAACTCCAAAAAACACGTTATTATGATCTCTTCTCTGACCAAGTACAATACCTTTATTGGTTACCACTGCCACATTTTGCACGCACCACACTATATTTGTCAGTAAACCGATTAATAGGAAAAGGAAAAACATGATCGACAATATGACGATAGGATAGGTAGAAGAATAGGTACCTACTGAAGTGTGTGAATCAGTGTGGTTTACTTATAAGGACGGCTGATAGTGAGTTAGGGTACCGTCAGAATCTTCAATAATGCAATTATGTGAAAAATAACACTACATAGGTACTTCAAAAAAATGTTTTTAGCCATACTTCAATAATAATAGAATAAATTTTCGTTACAGGCCTTTATGTAGGTAAACAAAAAAAAACTGAACCGAATTCAACAATCGACCGAAAAGGCTTCGAAACAAACCCCAATATCTCCGAAGTTCTACATTATTTTAACATAATATTTATAGGTACCAAAATAATCTTCAAGGAAATGTAACAGCGCTCTTAATGTCTTGTCTGTAATTTTTAGTTATTTAAATATTTTAAATTTACTTACCTACTTAATTCTAATTTAAGCATTTTTTAATTAAGTATTTATTAGGTATGTGACATTTGTGAACCAGAATTTGCACACCACGCCGCGCCGGTACAAATACATTGGTTCTTGAGACCATATAATAATAACAACTGTGTACTATATTCACATCTATTTCAATCAATAAATGATTACTTTACCTTTCTTTACAAATATTTACCACATTATTGTGGCAAAGAATTGAGAACAGTTTTACTTCGATAGCTTGGAACTTACTTATGTGTGCCAAAGTTTGTTTTTTTTTTTCAACAAAAGAGAACACTAACTCAAATAAATAAAATAAAATCCTAAAGCGTCAAGGTTTCGGAGATATACACAAATTAAAACAACTATTTTTTCAAGGGTTAAAATACAGTTGCAAGATTTGGCCAACATAATAACAGGGTACGTTAAATAAAAGCTTGTTAAAAGTCTCAACTAGATGGCTCTCTCTTGGCCAGAATGATAAACAATAATATTTTCTTTACATACGGACCCTTTGTTCAAAAGTCACGAGCATCCTTGTTAAAAAACAACTATCTTTTCTGTTATATACGGGTACTGGGGGGTTCCCTTTATATATACATTATTAGACAGACAACATAGGGGTCTGAATACATCGTAAATACCTACTTAATAGGAATGTATGTACGTACAATGTACCTAACTACCCACCTTGCGTTTGAGCTCTCCCCGGTCGTGTCTGTCTGCCGTCCCATCGGATTATGAGAGTGAGCGAATAGAGAGTGCACCTGTGTTTGCACACACACTAGTGCACTGTAACATGTCCTGCGCATCGGGCTAGCCTCCGATGAGACTGGCCGCCGTGGTCGAAATTCGGCTGGCAGGACATCATTTGAAATCGTGATTTGTTAATAATAATAATAATAATATTGTTGGACAATTCACACAGCATTATCTAGCCCCAATCTAAGCAGAGCTTGTGTTATGATTACTTGATAACCGATATACTTAGGTAATACAATAAACTACATAGATAGATATTTTTATTGCACATAGAAAACATTCAAAACACCCTAACAAATATCTGCAGATCGGATACACATTTGTCCCGAGGCGGGAATCGAACCCGCAACCTACTGCTACCCAGGCGGAACTTCCTTCGCCCGCCGCGCCACAGAGGTTTTATAACAAGTTCGGTTTAAGACCTTGTAGGCCAGCAGAGGCCGCATTTTTGTGATTTTTAAAACCATCTGAGATTTAGAAAACAGTGTTTATAATTCCGAAAAAAAGATATATATTACCTAAGGATCAAGTCTAGTCAAAGTCGCATTCAGTTACAAGATCTAATGAACTTCACTGGATAGAAAATAATCCCAAAGTTACCCCTTTTTCCAACGTTTTTTCAATACTATGACTAGCGAACTACTGATATCACACATTTTTTTGTACCTACTCAACTAAGGACACTTAATATTTCTAAACAAATTCGCAGAGTTTGACTTGATAAAATGATTTTCTTAATCACCATGTTTAAAAAACTACAAAAACACGAGCGCGAAGGCTTGGCAGGCGCGCATTTTTCCTTACGCCTACTGCTGCAGGACTACCTGGCCTTAAACAATAAATAAAAAAAATGTTGCCCTGTCTGTCTTTGCCCATTATGTTTGATGGAGAACTCTTTAAAGTATTGAGCTCCCCACCTATTTAGGGTTTTCTGTGTCTGTTTTGTTTTTTAGTGTTATAAAGACAATTAATTTGATATGCCGCGTGTTACAAGCGCTATTTTCACAAGAGAATGTAGTTACCTACATCTAACCCAAATACGAAGTCGGACGCCATTTTGTAGCATTTAAAGCCGTCACACACAAAAACCGTGGCCGGGCCGGAGGCGAAGCCGTGCGGGTTGTATTATTTAAGAGACTACACACACGCCGCCCGGCGGTGTATGTGTAGTCTCTCATATAAATTCACGCATTACAACACGCGCGCCTTCGCCTCCGGCCCGGCCACGGCTTCTGTGTGGAGGCTTTTAAACCGTGACCGGGCCGGAGGCGAAGGCGTGCGAGTTGTAATGCGTGAATTTATATGAGAGACTACACATACACCGCCGGGCGGCGTGTGTGTAGTCTCTTATATAATACAACCCGCACGCCTTCGCCTCCGGCCCGGTCACGGCTTCTGTGTATGGCGGCTTTTAAGTCTTATCTTTACATAGTCTTATGGTGTTTGTATACGTACTATAAATTAAGTTACTAGAGTTAAGTTTAAATTGTAATGCTACGAATAAATATTCCTTATTCTTATTCAATACCTTCTCACCCCCAGGGCAAAGTGGTAAAGACCCAATACCCCTCCTGGGTCCTCGGTATCGCCATAGCTATGATCCTAGCCGGCGTCCTGCCAATACCCGTGGTGCTCCTACTGCGCCGCTTCCAATGCCTGGCCTTCGATGTGGACATCCACCAGGGATCCATCAGGAGGATTGAAACCACCGTGTCGACCAAGGAGATGATGAGCGATCAGGATGTAAGTTTTATTTATAGTTGGAAGTTGTATCATATAGTAATGACTAACTGCGACTAAGTAGGTACTTAGTCGCAGTTAGTCATGACTATTTAACATCAGTCCGGTTAGGCATCCGTGACAAGCATTTTCACTTCAGGTACGTATTACAGATGTTATTAGAGCATATTTAGTCGTACCTAGTCCTTTAGTCAATGGTTGACTAAGTTTAAGCTAAATTATCATGGCTGCTACTAACCCCATAGCTAACACTGGCTTAATCACTCTAAACAATTTGCATAAAAAAAACTTGCATTTGCTAACACCTTAAAATCATCCATCATATTTAGCTCCAGCTCATTTTTAATGCCTAACTGCCAAGTCAAATCACACAACTGACTTCGACATTCTACCAATTATAATTAACACTAGTTCAGTCTTCATTATCGACTAAATCTGCATTAGCTACTAAATTAGTCGAAACCCAATAAACTGCACAGAAATTGTCATAATTATGAACATAATGGTACATGCGCTAGCTAAATCCTCATGACTAACCGTTACTAATCCCCCATACACACATACTTTTTTTTTCGAGGGTAGATGTGAAACTCTACGAACATTCTCTTTATTTGCTTTTATTGTAAATATTATAAATAATACAATTTTTGAGACAATAAATGTTTAAAATAAATCAGTAAAACCACCCACCTGCCATACAGTGTTTTCCACCCAAAGCTAAAACTCTACACTACACTTTACAACTTTACTTCACTAGTCCCAGTATTTGTGTTCAAAACCAAGATGGAGGACATCAAAAGCACTATGTCTGACTTGGCCAAGTCATTCGCCGAGAGGATGGAGCAGTTTGAGAGTGGGCTGCCTAGGAGTCCTACTCCTTCCACGGTGGCTGGTTTGTCGACAGATTACTTGGAGTTCAAGTCCTTTGTCACTGGGGCACTGCGAGCACTTCAAACACAAATTGAGTACATGGCAAAAGAACTTGATACTCTGGAGATGAGAGGTCGGCGAAAAATACTGTTGCTTCATGGAGTGCCCGAACAGCAAAAGGAGGATGTGGCACAGGTAGTTGCGAAGACCTTGGCAGAGCAGGTGAAGCTGCCTGGTGTTACAGCAAGCGACATAAGCCGATGTCATAGGATGGGCCGTGCGGTAGTCTCCGATCGCCCACGGCCTATACTCTTCAAACTCAGAGACTTATCGCTCCGGAGTAAGGTTTGGGCAGCCAAGACTAGTCTAAAGGGCTCCGGCATAACCATGTCCGAGTTCCTTACAAAAGTCAGGCATGACACATTTATGCTAGCTCGCGAGCGCTTCGGCTTATCAAAATGTTGGACGATGGACGGGACCGTCTTCGTCATGGGAAACGACGGAAAACGCCACCGAGTTCGCTGTCCTGCTGATCTCAGCATCATTGAGCCCGCGGCCACTGCATCCGGAAGCTCGCAGGCCGCGATCCAGAAGCTCACGGTGGTGCCCAAGGTGTCAAAGCCAAAGCGCGCTGCGACATCGTCCAAGAAGACTTAGTGTCCGTGCATATAGTTCGCAATGTGTGGCCATAAACGAAGGTACAGGTTGATTTCTCTGTTTTTCCCATTCTGCTGAATTAATGTCCAGTCCAACCCTCATAAACAATTATATTAGGTTTTTTGTTTACATTTTATTTAAGCTTTTGAGCAGTCAAGTCAATCAAATGTCACTTTGACATGATATTAACACTTACCTACTTCACACTTCTTCTTCTTTTTGGTTCTGGCTTCTTGTAATTTTCCTTTCTATAATAATTAGACTATGGCCACATGAAATTTTGATGGCAAATATTTTTATTTTTTTCTGGTAATATTTTCAGGATAAAGTTAATTTTAAGTTAGTCAATTTACTGTTTTCTGTTTTATTTGTGTTTTAGAGTTTTTGTTATGGTTTCTTTTTGTAATCTACCTAGACACAACTGGCAGATGGATGGGTAGTTAAGTTAGTTGTGTGGTAGAAACTAAGACATTGCAAAGATTTTGGTGTTTTTATAAATTAGGTATATTACAAATTGTTTTTGTTTATTATTAATATTTTTTTTAGGTATATTGTATTTAATATTATAGTATAAATTTGATGCCGCTCAGTGATGAAAATTCAAACAGCGATGAATACGTGTCCTTTAGCGACACTGATTCTGGTAGTGACGACAGCTTCTGTAGTATTCCTTCTCTTTCTAGCTCTATCTCTTCTTTATTTTCTGATGTTCCAAAAAATCTCAATGTCCTTCACATAAACGCTCAGAGTATCCCTCAACACTATCCTGACTTACTTGCTTCTTTTGATCAAAAGAACATTCACGCCTTGCTTGTTTCTGAATCTTGGCTCAAGCCATGTCTTTCTTCTTCTTCTTATGCTCTTCCAGGTTTCAAACTTATTCGCAACGATCGCGTTGGATCAGGTGGTGGAGGTGTTGCCATATATCTCCGATCTCACATTCCTTTTAACATAGTAAGTGTGTCTGCACAGCCACCACCCTCCAAAGCGGGAGAACACCTTTTCATTGAAGTCGACCTTTCGCATGCCAAGGTACTACTTGGAGTGTTCTACTGTCCTTCTTCAAAAATTAATTATTTCCTTTCTTTTGAAACTCTTCTTGAAAATCTGGTCCCATCTTATGATCATTTTATAATTATGGGCGACTTCAATACTTGCTTACTCAAAAAAGACGCTCGGTCCACTTCTCTTGAAACACTTGTTAGGGGGTGCAACATGTCTATTCTTCCTCTAAACGCTACCCATTTCTTCCCTAATTCAGCTCCTTCTCTTTTAGATCTCATCATAGTTTCATCTCCTTTTCACGTTGCCAAACATGGTCAATGTGAAGCAGGAGCTTTCTCCTACCATGACATGTTATACTTGTCCTACAAAATTCGTCCCCCTAGGCCCAAACCCCAGATAATTCTGCAGAGAAATTTTAGCGGCATTAATATGGAGGAATTAAGACGTGATGCGGAGGATCTTGACTGGTCTGAGCTCTTTGATGTTCCAGACGTTGATAGCAAAGTAGAGGTATTTAATAGTATCATTACCAACCTATACGACAAGCATGCCCCGCTCAGAGAGATTAAACTGAAGCACCTTCCTGCACCTTGGATTACTCCTGAGTTAAAGTCACTTATGCATTGGAAATGTGTAGCCAAAGCTAAATTAAAGCGTAAACCTACCGAATTAAACAAACAGAGGTACATAAATCGACGGAATCACTGCAATAGAGCGTGTCGTGACGCGCAACGCCGCTACATCCATACGTCAGTAGAGAACTCTGACCCTGCTAAGGTTTGGAAGTTCCTACAGTCATTGGGAATCGGAAAATCTAAAGAACGTACCAAAATTCCTGCACAATTTGATCTAAATTCTCTAAATAAACATTTCACTTCCATTTCCGATCTCGATATGCAATTGAAATCGAAAACTTTGTCTCATCTCTCTTCTACGCCGATTCCTGACTACTCACCTCTTCATTTTAGCCAGCTCACTATCTGTGACGTAAAGAGAGCCGTAACATCTATATCCTCTAAGGCTATTGGTGATGATCGCATTAGCCGGAATATGATAATCCCCATCCTTGTCCAAATAGCTCCTATAATCCAACACATACTAAACTACTCTCTGTCAACTGGCTTATTTCCATCTGCCTGGAAGGTTGCCCAGGTTACCCCGCTTCCAAAAAAATCGAAGCCTGCCGCTTTCTCTGATTTCCGTCCTATATCCATTCTTCCTTTCCTGTCCAAAGTTCTTGAACGCCTTGTTCATCAACAACTTAGCACCTTTCTCTCCATAAATAATCTCCTCAATCCCTTCCAATCCGGGTTTCGACCAGGCCACAGTACAGTGTCTGCGTTAGTTAAAATAACTGACGACATACGCTCTGGCATGGAAGACGGAAAAGTAACTGTCCTATGTTTGCTAGATTTTAGCAACGCTTTTAATAACGTAGATTTTGATATTCTACTTGGAATATTACGCTCTCTAAACGTATCTCCAGCAGTGGCTGACTGGTTTCGCAGTTATTTGCATGGACGTCGGCAACGTATATGCATTGATGATGTGTGCTCATCTTGGTGCGATATTTCTGCAGGCGTGCCTCAAGGCGGCGTTCTTTCACCTCTCCTTTTCGCTATTTTCATAAACTCTATATCTCATAAAATAACTTCATCGTACCACCTCTATGCAGATGATCTCCAAATTTACACGCAAGCCTCGGTAGACCAACTATCGTATGCTATCTCCGCAATAAATGAAGACCTGGACCGTATCCTTGACTGGAGCAAAAGCTTTGGTCTCAAAGTCAATCCTGCAAAAACGCAGGTTATCACAGTAGGAAGCTCGCGGATGATATCTCGGGTAACCTGGAGTAGTCTTCCACCTGTGGTCTTTGATGGGACTCCTGTGGGGCAAAGTGAAACGGTGAAAAATTTAGGTGTCCTCATTGACAGGAATCTGTCGTGGGGACCGCAGCTCTCTGAAGTCAGCCGTAGAATGTTTGCTTCAGCTGGTTCCCTACGAAGACTACGGAACTTTTTACCTATCGCCACTAAAATTTCTCTTGCACAATCTCTTCTCCTTCCAGTTCTTGATTATGCTGATTCTTCCTTTCTTGATATAACTGAGCAACAACTTGACAAACTTGAGCGCCTGCAGAATGTCGGGATAAGGTTTATATTTGGCTTGCGCAAGTATGACCACGTCTCGGAATTTCGCAGGAAGCTCAAGTGGTTACCTATACGGCTTCGCCGTAATAGTCACATCCTTTCTCTTCTCTATAATATATTATTTCTCGCTTCTGCACCCCCTTATCTCAAGGAACGTTTCACTTTTCTTCATCATTCTCACGCTCTTTCTCTGCGCTCTTCTGAAACTCTTATGCTTCAAGTCCCTATCCACTCTACTTCTTTCTACGACAACTCATTTACTGCCCGTGCTGTACAGCTTTGGAACACACTACCAGTCTCAGTAAGGCGTGCAAAGTCACTACCAATATTCAAGAGTATGGTAAAAGAATACTATTTGTCCTGCTGTCACTGACCTCACCCTTTATAAAATATATATATTTATGTTTATATATTTATATATGTATATATATGTAGGTATATATTATAATAAGGTATATTTATAATTTAGTCGATATTCTTTTCTTTTTGTTGTAAAATTTGTATTATGTAATAATGCACACAGATCCCCACTTTTAATCCAACAATCCTATCCATCCACGGTTGTCTGGTAGAGATCGCTCTTGAGCGATAAGACCGCCAATTGTCACATATTCTGTAAATGTTGTTATTGTTTGTGAATTATCTTGTTATGTGTGCAATAAAGAATTTTCTATCTATCTATCTATCATAATACTGGGTAGTCCACACTAACAACTACCCTCAGATGATTACTAGCTAAATTCTCAAGACTAACCGCTACTAAAGCCCCATAACCAACACTGGTTTACCCAGCTAGCTGTAAGTCATGTTAATTAGCTACATTGTCATGACTAAACTAATCCCCCATAGCTAAACCCCACTGACAACCACCCACAGGTACTTATAGCTATCATTGTATCAACTATCATCTGTTACTAAACCCCCATAACTAACACTGGCTAACCCGACTGTTAGTCATGTATAATAGCTACATTCTTATGACTAACCGCTACTAAACCCCCCTAACTAACACTGGCTAACCCGACTGTTAGTCATGTATAATAGCTACATTCTTATGACTAACCGCTACTAAACCCCCCTAACTAACACTGGCTAACCCGACTGTTAGTCATGTATAATAGCTACATTCTTATGACTAACCGCTACTAAACCCGCATAACTAACACTGGCTAGCCCGACTGTTAGTCATGTATAATAGCTACATTCTTATGACTAACCGCTACTAAACCCCCCTAACTAACACTGGCTAACCCGACTGTTAGTCATGTATAATAGCTACATTCTTATGACTAACCGCTACTAAACCCCCCTAACTAACACTGGCTAACCCGACTGTTAGTCATGTATAATAGCTACATTCTTATGACTAACCGCTACTAAACCCCCATAACTAACACTGGCTAACCCGACTGTTAGTCATGTATAATAGCTACATTCTGATGACTAACCGCTACTAAACCCCCATAACTAACACTGGCTAACCCGACTGTTAGTCATGTATAATAGCTACATTCTGATGACTAACCGCTACTAAACCCCCATAACTAACACAGGCTAACCCGACTGTTAGTCATGTATAATAGCTACATTCTTATGACTAACCGCTACTAAACCCCCATAACTAACACTGGCTAACCCGACTGTTAGTCATGTATAATAGCTACATTCTTATGACTAACCGCTACTAAACCCCCCTAACTAACACTGGCTAACCCGACTGTTAGTCATGTATAATAGCTACATTCTGATGACTAACCGCTACTAAACCCCCATAACTAACACTGGCTAACCCGACTGTTAGTCATGTATAATAGCTACATTCTTATGACTAACCGCTACTAAACCCCCCTAACTAACACTGGCTAACCCCCACTAACCCACAGGTGCTGTCTCCGGAATCGGTCCCGCCGGCGCAGCTGGCCGCCGAGGCGGCCGCCACTAGGTTCACTATCGGCGACTTCGATGTAAGATGCAGGCTTTTGATGTTGTCACGTGTTTTTCGACTTGAATATTTTAGCCAAAAATAGGGAGTAGAAAAATCTAAAACCTTATTGATTTTAGTAGGTAATAAAAAAAAAATAAAAAAAAATTGCATAAAAAATGTTGCTCTTTTTGGCCACCATGGTGGCAAAATAGAGCAAATTCGCATGTCTGCCTACACTATATAAACTAAAACTTTTAAAAGGCATTAAAATAAGCTTATGATAGGTACCTATCACAAAAAATAGAACTTATACCTATACTTTATGCGTAATATAGGTACATAGCATTATAATAGGTATGTGTTATGGAAAGTTATTCTTGTACATATATATTAAATGTGTTGTAAATACCGTCTCTAGGGTGTGGACAGCGGCGACGAGCGGCCCATCAAGCGTCTGCCGACCAGCATCACGCGCAGAACCAAGAAATAAATGTTTGTCTTGCTCACTCTCATTAGAACGGGGCATGACGGTTCTTTACCTATTTTATTTATTTTCTATTTCATTTCTAACCTCTATGAAACTTCTTATTCGATGGGTTCCTTCTTATCTTTACGTTTATGCTTTTCGTCTGTTACCGTATTTCCTACTGCTTTTGAATAGTCAACTTCTCTTTCTTTACATACAACTCTTTGTTACATGACGTTTTGTCGGGTCTTGAACTATTTTCGTGTATTCCTTTACCTCATCTTTGAAACATAGGTACTTATATAAATAGTAAATAGAACTGTCATGCTTTGTTCTTCTTTTCTTATTTTTTTTTACAATTTCTAGCTTCGTTTATTTTCTCGGTGCATGGTCTTTCGGTTGTTTCCACTTGTTTTTATCGTTCTGTTGGTTTCTTTTCTTTAATTCGGCCTTTGATGTTTTTTGGTGTCATTTTAGTATTTATAATTTAATATTTACCACTTTATAAGTACCATCTTGTTACTGTATGGTACTTAATCTATTGGTAGGTACATGTACTTATACATATTACTAGCCTATAACACCTATTAATTTAGTTTTATTTATTTTTAAGATAATTGATTATATTGTATTATTTAACAACTTTAAACCCACTTTTTGGAACTCTTAAAGTAATCTACTAGTATATTAGTCTAGTTTTTTAACAACTTTTATTTTGTATAGTTTAAGCAAACTCCTTACTACCAAACTTTAAAAATATTTTGTTTCTCTTGCAGTCGTCGGATTCAGAAGGCGAGGTGCGCACATCCGGTCACTTCGAAGACTCAAGCAGCGACGACGAAGAGATCCTGAACACTAAGTGCGCAAGCGCAGCTACCACGGCCGCGCGCAGGCTCGCCATGAAGCCGATTGGCTACAGGCAAACTTTCAAAATGGACGTTATAGAATGATTATTATTTATTTCTGACGTATTTGAGGGGATATATAGCAAAACAACCCCAAAACATTTAATTCATATAGTGTCCATATATAGACGCTATAGGAATTAAATGTTTATTTTAGGGAATAAAGGCCTTCGTTGGGTCACAAAATCACCTGCTCGTATTGGTACCTAAGTGACGATGTAACCGACTATGTATCTCGAAGGGAATAGACCTCGGTTAGGGGGCTATGGACGCTATATGAATTATTATTTTTTTATAGGGAATAAAGACCTTCGTGAGTCACAAAGTCACCTGCTTGTATTGGTATCTAAGTGACGATGGGGCCGACGGTGTATAGAAGGTCTAGCTAGGAGACACCTTAGTATTCACTCTTGATTTTATTATTAAAACAAATAAAAAGGTTTTATTTCAGACAATACTAGTCCATAGGTTCACGACAAAATACAATCAAACACATTTTAAAAGACACAGAAAAAAAAATTCAAGTAACCATCGTAAATGTCCCTACCCGGGTTATCGAACTTTCTTTGTGTTTGAAGAATTATTCCGAGAGGAAATTCGTTAGATTAGGGCATGTGCGGTTCTAGACGGAATTATTTTTGACGTGTTCGAGAGATGATATCGTGCCATAGGTAAGGCTATGATAGGTTAATTTAATTTTAAGGTTACTTATTCCGGGTTTCCATCTTCAACAGTCAAGCATACAAAATTTTAATAACTGATTTTTAAGCCCGTGATAACAAAGCTTGCTCAGTCCTCAATCTATGCTTATGTAACGATTTTCTATGTCATAAACGTTACTCAAGCATAGATATATGACTGAGCATTTAATGATTCGGGCTTAGACAGGTACCAATTGTAAACGTCATGAAACTGAAGTTGATTTTATCACACTTTCTGAATTACCTAAACTAAATAGATATTTAGAAACAAATAACACGAACCTATTTATAATTATTAGGTATAGGAAGACGTCACTGTTAAAAGTATTCAACCTTAGCCTCCGCAATAGCCTTAGATTTGGTATCTTACTTTGGGAAAACTGTTCCTGGTTGGAAATAGAGTCGATTAAGACCAACTTGTTTTTTTTTTTTGACAAATGTCATTTTTTGGGTGAAACGTAACTAATTTTTTTCAAAAATCTAAAAATTCAAATATTTTTTTCTTCAAAATAAAACAGAAAGTTCTTAAGACGCTACCCAAACAGCGACACCGTAGAAAGTACACTTTTTCGTCGCACCGTTAGCCGTTCTCCGACATATTACAAGCCCAAAAAAAAAACAGTGTATAGTCAAATGTATGGAAAAAAGACTTATACAAAAATATTTTATAAAAACGATCTAGGATCTTGAAAAAAAAAATCACAAGAAAGAACAAGAAAAAAATTTTTCGTCTCGAAATGCTCAATATTTTGAGTGACAACCATTAATTATTTTAATACTATATGAAAGGAAATTTTATCAACAAAAGAAATATGTAAAAAGTTTTAAATAAATAAAACCATTAACATAATAAAACCCAAAAAACACATTTTTGTAAGGCGTTTAGCGAAGTAATTGCAAAAATTATAATATTTTGCCAATAGAATTTCAACCTTATTACTCAAACATCCCTTTCAATATATGCTCAAAATAGCTTCCAGTAGCTTCATTCGGAGGCTGGATGCCTCCTCGGACGGACGTGAGGTTATGTAACTTTTTTCGCGATGACAGCTGGGTTCGACGGACGAATTACGATTTTCGACAACTTTTGTTTTGCGGGTTAAATGGTTCATTCGTCATTGAAATAAAGTCTATATTTGATTGAAGCTAAGCCAAAAGAAATTTGCAGGAATTTTATTCATTGACAGACCTACCTATTAAGTAGAATAGGTTTATAGTGGTTTTATCTCTGGTAGCTAGATAGGTAGGTAGGTATAGGTACTACTCAACATGTTTACAGCACGAAAAGTATTGGTCGAGTTAAAATATGTTAAATAGGTAGGGCGATTTTGATGACCTTATATATAAATAAACAATGCTGAAAAATTAAAATAGGAGCCTACGTCCAGCAGTGGACTTATATAGGCTGATGATGATGAATTCACACATCATCACCAAGGCCGAAGCTAAGCAGAGCTTTGTTATGGGTACTTACTAGATAACTGATTTACTTAGGACCAGCCATTTGCATTTTTTATCTCGTAGTTCTACCAGTAGAACTACAGGCAAATTTAAATTACTCGTGGTTCTATCGGTTTGTTCTCTTAGAGAAGAGAGATTCTCAAAAGGACAGATACTCAAAAATAATAATTTACTTTAAATTTTTAATAACTCATAGAAAAACCTCAACGGAGCGGTTTGTCATAAATAAATTAATAAATAATTAATAAATTAATTAATAATCATTAATAAACATGCAAAACAATTGTATTTCCAATGACAGTTGTCAAAATTATTGTTAATCACTCATGTTAATCATAATCACTCATGAGTTCTTGGAAGGCAGCAACATAATAAAGAATACTTTATATCGGTATGAATATCAATTTGGATAGCAAGGCATGGTCTGTTGTGGTTTTTATGATTATTTTGTAGAATTACAATCTAAACTAAAACTATCTTCATGATTGTTGCGTTTTATTTCCGGAAAATAAAATTAATTATGTAAGCGAGTAGTACTGAGATTGTGTACAAAATTATATCCGTGAAATTCATCATTCAGCATTCCAACATTCACGTATTTTATTTTACGAATATTTTTATAAATATATATTTATATATTTTTATAGTATCGATTTATAGATTATCTTTTAAAGGGAAATGTATACGATTCTACAACAAAACTACAAAAGTGTTAAAAGTTATCAAAAAATAATTTCAAACAATTTGTAAAACATATCCTTTGTTAAAAAGGCTTACTACAAAATATCAGACTATCTCTAGAGGATAAAAAACTTAGGTATTGCAATAGTATGCAATAGTATTGCTCCAGCTCGAAAACTAACACCCTAACAAGGTAAAGGTTTCTTGTTCGCTTCTTTACTTTACCTTAAAAAGATTGAAGTGAACAATAAATTAAAGTAATCACTTTATTTCCCAGTTTTACTCTTGAACCTTATTTGAATTTATTGACGTGTCCAAGACTCCTGTAAGGGGTAAAGGAAATAAAGCACTGTTATATTTCATTTTATATCTGATTATTTGATTGACGACCTCTGTAGCGCGGCGGGGAAAGGTCCACCTGCGACACAGGAGGTTACAGTTAGTTTGATTCCCGCCTCAGGACAAATGTTTGTACCATCTGCAGATATTTATTCCAGGTGTTCTGGATGTCTTATGTATATAAAAAATATCTATCTGTGTAGTGTATTTAATAAGTATATCAAAATAAGTATACCATAACACAAGCTCTAATTACTTTGGGGTTAGATGATGTTGTGTGGCTTGTTCAGCATTATTTATATTTAAATTTTTTTTTGAGAAAGCCCTCTAAAACCAAATCGAAATATCTTCAACGATTGACACTTTTGTAATCCATTTAGACCTCAGTTGTTTTGGCTAAATTAGTATATTTTTTTAATGTATAAAGTATTATCATAATGGTCGGTGATATTGTCGGCACTTTAACATGCATGAAGATGATATTATTTTTTAAGTGTTTCTGATTTCTATGAATAACTATCGATGAATGTAATTTTTATTATAATTGAGAAGCTACAATGAGCGACATAGGTTTTATTAAGGTATTTTACATGCAACGATAGCAAAGCCGCGGGCAAATGTTAGTTAACATTACATTATTACCTTGTGATTGTGCTATCAACCAAAATAAAACAAAAGTTTGCCTCTTCTACAACAGATAAATTTTGCATAAGTCTATGTTAAAAATAAGCGCCTCTGCCGACCACATTTGGTAATATTGACATGCAATCTGACAGTCTTAGTTTTCCACGGCAGCGCCTTAAGAACAAAACCTTCTAACTACAAAAGAAAAGGTAGCTACCCTTACGGGGCCAAAAATTTGCCCCACCCTGTATAGTAGTACCCACTTTTAAAAGTGACGTCCTCTTCATAATATTGTATACCCAGCAGGGTCTACAGTGAACCTAAATTAGATAAACGCATCTGTAATATTACCTATAGAATACAATAAATGTTTGACTATTGACTATTCCCTTAAAGGACAATATTTTAGAGCTTCGTCACAGATCAGGAAGATAAGCGGTGTGTGTGCAAAGTTTTGTTATATACATACTGCAATGAATACCATATTGACATAACTAGAGATTTTCTTGTAGAAAACCATACGGCTACTAAACCTTTAGATATAAGTTGTTGATTTGTATAGAGCTGTTGATATCCTAGCACACAGATTAAGCTCAATTTTGGTGAGAATAAAGTATAAAATTGATAATGGAGACGTGAAATTTTCATGGCTGCGGGCAGCGCGAGTTTAGGTAGATCCTAAAAATATTGCGAGAAATACACTGATATGGTAATCTTATGAAATGTAGAGAAATAAATGAAGGAGCTTGGCGGTCTGTGTGTACTATAAAATAGCTTAGTTTTAAGTGCGTAGTAACTAGATTCGTCAAAGATCTCGCAATGACACCTACTCAGACCGGGTCTTATATAAAAAATACTATCATTATTATATCTACGCTTTATATAAAAAAATAAGTTGTATTATATATAATAGTGACTAAAAAGATCCGAAGATAAGACAGCTATCTAGTGTGATAGATAACCAACGTCAAATCTCGCTGCCTATTTAATATACCTACAACTTTGACTCGGTCTAGTGTAAAGCACTTTAAAATTTAAGCAGCGGACGAAAAAATCATAAAAGATTTCTACTTGATAAGTCAAAATTCTTAATTAGTGGTTAAGATAATTTACATATAGTTATTTTTAAGCATAATGCCAATTGACATTCGCGTAAACGGACGTAAGATCGATAGAATCATACTTTATTTTAAAAAAATATTTTAAGATAAAATTACTTGAAATAGAACTAAATTTATCGCAGACATGCTAGTCATTAAAATATATTAGATGTAGATACACGCGTAGGACGCACAGTCGGGGCAGACTTACCTAAAAACTAAAATTCTGAGACAACGCAAACCATAAAAATTACCTATCTATCAGGGCCCGTATACTCGTAAAAACGAAAATAGAGTTTTACTTTCCTTCCTAAAATTCTATCATAAATGTAAGTGACACAAGAGTAAGTTTAACACGAAAATCTATTTTCGTTTTCCGAGTAGGCCGTCACAAATGACTCCCCGAATACTCAAACGCAACTCAAATTTAAGCACGTCTCAAATGACGAAATTTTGACAGATTTACATAAAAAACTGACAAAAAATAACGACTTGAGACATGCTTAACTCTGAGGTGCGTTTGAGTATTCGGGGGTTAGTCACATACACGTTAGTTTAAAATTAGGGTATGAACTTCAAACCCAAAGTAAAGCAAAATATTAAATTAAAAAAAAAGGTTTGGTCCATGTGATTTAAAGTTTAGTCTCAAGATGGCTCAAAATTTAAATTAGCTTTACGAATAATCGTTAGTCAAAATTTTAGTTCAGTTTAGTCAAAACTTAAGTCCTAAATAGTAATTTTAGTGGAAAGTTAACCGAAAGTCTAGAAAATTTCATAAAATTATATGTAATCGCTTATTTAAAAAATTAGAGGTATTATTTATGCAGTTATTGCATTGAAATAAAAAACGAACGTTTTCACTTAGTCTGCCCTTTGACCAAGTGAATTAAAACAACAAGTCACAAAAACGTGCTAAATATACGTTACTTTCTGTAAGAAAGCTGTGTTCTAAATTAAAAGCTTTTATGGATGAAATGTCGATACGATTGTGAGTTTTAATAATATTTATTATAATTAAAAGGTTACCTACTTTTGTTTTGCGATGTGTGACATCCTTTTTGGCTGTTTTATTTTTTAGATCTGCTTATTTTGTATGTATTTTACAAATCACCAATATAAATTATGTTACTTAATATTATTTGATTACCTTCTGAGTATTAATATTTTGCGTTGTGATGAATGATTGTGTAAAATTGGAATCGCTTGGTTCGCTAAATTTAAACCGGAAGTCAATTAAACGCCTGTAAAGTACATTACGTAACTTCCCCCCTTCTTATCTAAAAGCTTTTTAAAACTATGTACTTAGAGTAAATACCTAAATGTCAACAAAATAAAAATATTACAAAGTAGATTTCAAAGAATCCAAGTTGTTCAGAACTATGTCGTTGTCGATTAACCAGTGTCATCCTATTTATATATTATTTGATGAACTATTATTTATTTAAAACCGAATCACAAACGTTATAAGATATATTTTGACTTAATCGTATTTTCGACAAAAAGAGTAAACAAACATTTAAAAAATCATGGATTCACACGAAATATGCGCATAAAATATAATTTACCAAACATTGTTATATAGATGCATATTAAAGTAACATTTGACATTCAGAAAACAACCATTTTGAATGAACTAAGTTTGTCTAAAATACGTTTTTAACACCTAGTTAACCCTCAAGCGAGTATCTCAGTTCCGTAGTACTGGGGATGTTATCCCATTAGTTGTAGAATAATGATATTGTATTAAGTGTAACTCGATGCGAATAAATATTGCTATCAAATACGCCTTGTTTTATTTATTGGTTGACTAAACACTACTTTGACAAAATTTTGTCGTGAGTGATTAAGGGTTAATGTGTACCTATGAAGTTGTTTACTAAAAAAAACAATTAGAAAGTTAAAACATTTTATTTGATTAACCTTTTTATTTATACATCTCAACACATCTAAGGATTAGCTAAAAGCTAAATAATAAAATTTATAATGAGCAATCAATTGTATAAAATCATAGATCTACTGGTAAATTATGTAAAAGCTTTATTTTATATCTAAACAAACTGGATTAATATTTAAGAGAGTCTAAAATATCTAAATCAGGAACAATCCTCATATCTAAATCAGGATCTCGTATTTTGGCTTCGCCATAAGTCAAAAGCTATATTTCATAAGATTTTAAAATACTCAGTGAAGAGATACACATAAAACAACACATATACTTTAGATTTACATAAACATTACGTTATCAAACAAATCCAAACTTGGAATGAAAACTAGTTATCCTAAGTAGAGGTAAAAATATATTGCACAGACCTAAAATTAACATAAGCTTACTCGAGTTTAATTTCATAATTTTCACTAAAGTCAAATATTTAAAAGTGCCAACACTTAAAGCGTTATCTCATAATCACAATTAATATCTACATAATTATTACTAGTCGCTCTTTTTATAAAATCTATAGTTTCTTTCTAACAAACTTCATTCTAACTCGACTAACCGAGTTATAAATCTATGCCCCAAACTTCATACTATGAGATGATTTGAATGATTTAAGTACATACAAGCGGGGCTTTTGACTATATATTATTTCACGCATTTATTTTCTGTGACTGAATTAAATAATGCAATATTTCATAAACTCTGTTTCTTTTTAAAAATAGTGGCGAATCTCTCGACTCGGAAAATATCGGCGCTAGGGAGATCTCAGATACTTATAGAGCCGACATATTACGTGTCTATGAAATATTGCATTCTTTCATTCGGTCAAAGAAAATAAATTCGTGGACGGATTATAACTAATTATATAACTAAACTATAACTTACTAAAATAAATACTAATGAGATTTCTAATTCACACAAGGTACAGGTTTTAAGTACATAGACTATGTCGTAGATAGAGGGTTAAAAATAATCATAAGGATTTGAAATTATTTTAATTTAATACATCTTTATACTTATGTAAAACAATAATATAACTAGAAATGTTTTAAAATATTATAATCAAGCCGCGGTAATATATTAAATAATTAAAAATACTGGTAGAGAGTTATAGAGAGAACGTTCTAAAACGTTGTGGTTTAAATAGGTACTATATTTATACAGGGCGTCCTACGGCCATGCCACATGGAGGGAAAGTACCTTGAATATTGTAGATAGAACATTTTACTGAAGGAAGACATTATTTAAATTAAAAAACAATTTAAACTGCATTCATAGATTTGAAGAATAATCCTTATGATGAAGCCTTTAAAAATCTATGAATGCAGTTTAAATTGTTTTTTAAATTAAAATAATGTCTTCTTTCAGTAAAATGTTCTATCTACAATATTCAAGGTACTTTCCCTCCATGTGGCATGGCCGTAGGACGCCCTGTATATAAAACTGTAAATACATTATGATACTTTTATTGTACTTACGACTGTTAATTTATAAATACTGAGTGAGAGTAAATTAAATACCAACATAATATCTTTTTAAAATAATTATGAAAATAATTTGTTTTGAAAACCGCAAAACCCCATTGAATTAAACATAGCACATATTTCAATGAGATGGTCGCACACAGATAGCTCATGCAAAGAATAATTGCATTTCTTAGTAAACTGAGAATTCAAGTGTTCTTAAGAAATTAAATAACTAAAAGAAATTGGCCAGAGTGTGAGGCTTACGCACTATAAAAAAAAACAAAAACTTCAAGTGTTCTTTTGAAATAAGAGTACATAGTAGTACTTTACTTACTAACACCTACCTAATTCTTGCAATAAATTGTATGGTTTTCAAGGTGTCGATTCTGGTGAATCGAGGAATCAAACTAACTAAAATATTTCATCCAAAGGATAATAGTAGTTAGTCAGTAAACAATAGAATCGATACCTCCCAACTAGAGTGTTTTATGAAGGGCTAAAAGTCGGCTTTCAAAATTTTATAACTGTTGAAAATAGCTTAGAATTCACTGTTTACTAAGATAAGCGTATGTAGCTTAATAGTAACGATTTCTGTACAACGAAAGTCGCAGGAAAAAAGCTTATTTTAACTTGATGACAATGCTCATCAAAAACGCTTCGGACAGGATTTGAATCAGCGTCTGTCTAATGCAGTGCTATAACCAATTAATATCGAACATGCCCAATAGGTTTACTAGTTAGGTTAGGGCTTTGATTGCCCACGAAGCGATAAAATATTTTACGATACGGTTACACTGGTATCATCGGAGAAAATCAGAAAAAAGTTCGAAAGGATTTTTGGGTTTCAAATTCTTCATACATCATTTCATTGGTCCGTTTTCAAACTTCATTTGGTTTTTTTACGCTGAGCATATGAAATTAAGTGTTGCGTTTTGTGTTTTGGTTTTTAGTGATTATTTTTTTATAGCTTATGGTCAAGCGTTTGGCCACCGACTCACTTAAGTGAAGACGTGGCCTAAGATGGACGCACTTTCCCAGAAAGAACTTATTTATCTAGATTTGAAGACTCCAAGATTTTACTCTAACGGGAAAACAGATACAGGAAGTTAATTCCACTCTTTGTCCGCGCATGTTATGAGCAGAATAGGCTAGTCCTAAATAAAAATCTAATTAGTCCGTCAGTTTCATTTCAAAGTCTGATACTTTGACGCGCTTTATTTTGTAATTTTTTATTTGATTGACAAAAGAAAAAATATGTGTCCAATATCTTCTGATAAACTAACTGACGGAATAAACAGAATAACATTTTTTTTACTCAGGACCTAGTTGTTTATTATTGTTACATTAGGTCTGTTATTTTTTCATTCATGAATGTCTTTGTTGACACAAAATATCTAGGGTTCTTGAACTGAGTATAAGTGAGACTGAAAAAAAAATACCAGAAATCGTCACCAAAACAAGCTACACCTCACGGCTGATAACAAAACGGGCATAGACTTAAAAAGTACCGTTACATCGCCTCACCTCGATTATTCTTCTGAGTCAGCTTACTTAACGTACTCAACTGGGGGAAAGCCGTTTTATTCTGGACCGGGTTGAGCCTGGTCGTCATAAATATAAACGGTTCGTAGAGAGACGGTCGATCCATGGCCGAGACTTCAAAATGGCGGATCTTTTCGCGGGAGCACCAGTTCGCGGCTTTTGAGCAGGTGTTCTCGAGACAATTGACGTCGTCTGGACCGGTGCGGTTGCCGATTACTAGCATCACCACCTGGAATAGATGTAGTGTTAACATTAAAACTGGTGGAAACAAATTATTACAGTGGTAGTGTATCTGCTGTGGTGGTCGTGGCGTAAGAATCGACCCCTTTTATTCGGCGGACAAATAGGTACGCCAGTGACAGTGAGGTTCCAAGCTCTTTACGAATAATCACACTGGTACTATAAATACGAAAGATGTTTCGATGTTTGTTACCTCCATCTTGACAAAACTACAGAATGGATTAGTCTGAAATTTTGCATATAATGTAGTTTTAATAAAGGCCTGGATTAGCATAAAGCCCACTTTTTATAGGTACCGGAAAAGCGCGTGAGAAGCTGTGGGCAGAAACTAGTAATTTCATATAATTTAAAAAAGAACAGACTGTTGCCTTTCAGTTGTATTCACATAGCTTGGGAATTAATTTATATTATGGTATGTGATAATCAGTGATAGGAATAGGTAGTGCAATTTAACGGGAATTCATGAGGATATCATAATGTGGACATGCCTTAAAAGTCCCGGGAATTTAATGAGAAATGGACACGCCATACTATGTCCCGGGAACTGAATGCAAAAATATAATTTTATTTTATTGAATACCTACTATGAAAAATAATATTTTAAATAGACATTCTTGCGATATTATCTATCAATTCATCATCACTGATAATAGACTTTATAAGGAACTAGCTTCTGCACGCGGCTTCGCACGCGTATTTTCGATATAATAGTAGCCTATTATCTAAGTTAGGCTTTGATCTAAACGTACGCCAAATTTCATCTTGATCAGGTTCAGTAGTTTTGGAGATCCTTGGTAACAAACATTCAG
Source organism: Eupithecia subumbrata (assembly GCA_949316285.1). Taxonomy (NCBI): domain Eukaryota; kingdom Metazoa; phylum Arthropoda; class Insecta; order Lepidoptera; family Geometridae; genus Eupithecia; species Eupithecia subumbrata. The sequence continues at coordinate 2,481,959 of OX438631.1, forward strand.
ATTTCACAAACATTCGGCTTTATAATATTAGTAGGATGAAATAAATTCCTAACCTCTTTTTTATCCTTATTCCTATCAATATCCTTCTTCAAGTACATGAGCACATCAAGCGACTCAGGGCGAGTTGAGTCATACACCATGACGTAGCCTTCTGCAAAGCCGAGGTAGTGCCGTTGGAGCACTTGGTTAGCTGTCAGCTGCATTGTTGGAGATTGGGGCGGTCCTGTAGGATATAATAATAAGCCTTTAATCGGACAAGACAGTATTTCTTTGTTGTTCATATATTTCTTTTTTGTTCCATTTTTGTATGTTTGCATTACATTTGCCTGTAGGATATACAAGCACAATTTATTTTGAAACTTGGATACAGATATTCGACATACACATGCATTCTTTTTTGTCACACAGTAGGTAAAATAGTCTATCCGTTTATAATTTAACTAAAACATATATTAATGACTATTTAGCATATATAAAGCACAATCTAATAACAGTATTATATCTGAAAATTGTTTTTAAATTATATAATAAAACACAGCACAAATTCCTTTAAATTAGGTGTATTAAAAACAAAGCCTCCCTAAAATGAGCATGATGAAGTCTACCCTACTGTCGTGAACAAGTCGCGATTTGTACCTGTTGCCGTATTAAAATAAAATTATGGTTAAAATGGTTAAACAATGGCTACCTTTAATTGGAAATTGACAGTAGCACATAATTTCCTATTAAATGTTTTATAACATTAATCAAAAAAATGTTTAAATAACCTAATACCCTTTGAGTTATTTACTAAGATGTAAAGTTGTATGAAGTCTCCCCAGGTTCCCCTACAATTAAAACAGACAAAAATATAATCACAACAGTCTGCAATTTTATAATACACTAGCGAAGTAGCGACCCAGCCCGACGGCTGATACTAATATCAGCATTGTACCCATGCGGAGCGGGGGATATATTAGGTATACTACAGAATCGACCCCCGGGCCGGTACCGCTGCAGCCGCTATGTCCCTGTATTTTAAATCTGTAATATCTTCGAAAATATTCATATAATTACATGCTGTAAAAGGCCTTATCAATCTATATTAAATGCACAATGTATTTAAAGTACTTAATTGGACAAGAACTAATGCTGTATTGCTTAAAATCACTTCGTAAATAAGCCATTTTTTTACAGTTATTCTTACAGTTATACCGTGATCATGGCGCATGAAACTGTGCCGAAATATTGGAAAGCTCAAAACTCAAATCATGGTAAATATCCCGTTATAAATGACTTTAAAGCCATTATTTGTCGCAAAAAGTAAAGGATAAAAAATGGTTATTGTGGGTTATCCCTAAGGCTACGTCCGCACAGACAGGCGGCTTGCTTAGCGCCTAGAGCCTAGCGAGTCACCTATGGAGTAGCTTAGTAAAACGAACGTTCTAGAATGTTCGCGACCCGCCGCACTGCGACACGCTAAGCGACTTGCTAGGCGCCAAGCGCGCAGTGCGGCGGGTCGCGAACATTCTAGAACGTTCGTTTTACTAAGCTACTCCATAGGTGACTCGCTAGGCTCTAGGCGCTAAGCAAGCCGCCTGCCTGTGCGGACGTAGTCTAAGAGATAGACATATACCATCTGGGACTTTTTTGTTGACCTATTTAAGGTGTACAATACTGTAGTACATTATTTTGATCTATCTTGTAGGGTTCAGCCACCAGCGTCTGCAATGTAAGCGCAAAAAAAATGTATATTTACGACATCACATTAAAGACCTCTAAAATTATCAGTGTTTCTGTACTATATTATGCATGTATTATACATATAAACCTTCCTCTTGAGTCACTCTATCTATTTAAAAAAACCGCATCAAAATCCGTTGCGTAGTTTTAAAGATCTAAGCATACATAGGGACAGACAGACAGACAGGAAGGGACTTTGTTTTACATATGTAGTGATTTTTAATTGCTGGTATAGAATATATTCTTTTATTTACAAAGAAAATTACAATCAAATAAGATCAAAGAAGAAACAAATATGATCAAATTATACAATTGTAACAATTGAGCTAACAGCAGACCATCGCAAACAATCTACAGATAGCTCAACTGATCCATATCAATACGAGTTGGAAGCAAATTGAATATTAGGAGGGATGTACACAACATATTTTATCAACAAGACTGCATATGCTTACAATCATAAATATAGTTAAACTCTTGATCAAGTGACCTTTTGGTTGAAGTAGAGTATACGGGACTAACCCCCATCTCAGATATAAGCACGTCTCAAGTGACGAATTTTTGACACATTTTCATTGAAAACTGTCAAAAAATCGTCATTTGAGACATGCTTAAATCTGAGATGCATTTGAGTATTCGGCGGACAGTCAATTACAAGGCAAAAAAGACTTATAATTTTTTTATGTATAATTAACATAAACATTTTGTGGAATCCTGAAGTCACTAGAGGTGCAACTTTTCTTAGTGACATTGAGCTCTTAGTTCAACGACCTTCGCGCTAGAGGTCAAAATGTGTTGCTCAATTACAATAACAAGGCGAAAATGATTTTTCTTTAAGAAAATTTTCGACAACTTGTTTTAAATGCATAATTAACATGAATATAAAGTTCAAGTAAAATCTTTGTTTTAAGATGTTCCTACAACAATGTTAACATGTGTTAGCAAAAACCAAAGTTTTCCAAAAAAAGGGTCAAGATCAAACCTTGAGGTCAAGGTCGTTGACCTTCGTTGACCGGTCATCGACCTTAGCAAAAACCAATGATTTCCCAAAAAAGGTCAAAGGCCAATCACCTTGACCTTGAAAAAAAGATTTTTCCTTGCTCCCCGTAGACTCCACAGCAACTGACCTTTCAAGTAACCTTTCATTGTTACTAATCTTACAAGACCAAGAAGAATAGGATAGAAAAGTAGAAGCTTATGTTAGACACCTATGAAATTTGGAATGGTTATGTTAAATTTAGTTGTATAACAAACAGGGTTGTACAATAGGTTGTATAATAAGTTCAATCCAAATCTAAGGCCCCATTTCACTAAAATTTCTAGCAGTCAAAGAAATAATTTATTTCTCCTTTAGGAAGGCTTTAAACATTATCAGCTCTTCTGATGAAGCAAACACTGCATTTCAACAAAATAAATTATGTGATAGGTACCTAGATCTTCTTCTCAACTAAGTTTTGTGTTTATTGAATAAGTAATAAGATTCCTGATGAAAAAACTTATATCTCTATAGCTGCGAGAAAAGTTTATTTACAAAAGTGCAAGCAAAGATACCTGAGTGCGGTGCTGCCTAAGCCTGCGTGGTGGTCACCAAAAGCTAAAAATAACGGAACATCTTAAACCTTTCAACTCGCCTGTGAGCGGCGGCTCCAAGCCTGCCGTATCGAAGAAACAGACCCGTTCTTTCGACCCTCGATCCGTCTCGATGTTAGCGACGTAAATATCTTCAATTGTAGGATAAAAACAAGACTTTAAATTCACTGTCCCGTAGATTAACTGCTCTAGAATTGCAGTTTTTCCTACGCTTTTCATGCCGCAGATTACTACTTTGCTAGTTTTCCCCATTTCGGATAATTCAAGGATAATTGGTCCAGAGAACTTTGAGACTTTCACTTTAGCGACATAGCTATTTTTTAAAACGAAAATTTCTTATTGAATCTATTTGAACTATGCATTTTGATATTGCCTACAGATCTTTTAAGAGATCAGAATAGAATTTCTGGCATATTTTCGAAAAAAAAAACAAATTATTTTTGTAACTTTACAACACAACCACTTCACGGTTCACGAAAATAAGAACTTTATACGAAACGTTACACGCATGTATTCTGTTTCCCTTGGTATGTTATATCGGCTGATAGTCTGTAAAACGATTCACTCAGAAACTGCAAATTCTGCGTCAAATGACACAGGACAATGCAAAGTGTACGTTCACACTTCGAGCACTCGGCTTGGAAATCGATTTTAAAGCCTTGCCCTGCTCAAAACAGCTGATGTGTACTGTCAAGTACTGTCAATGTCAAATTGTTCTGACACGCACGATACCATCAAATCAATCAACGGCACGGCAATCGGCATCAACACATCAACACCATGGCGACTTCAATGGGTTTTGATTCAGAAATTACAAAAAGTGATAAATATTCAATATTACTGCCTACGTACAATGAAAGAGAAAACCTTCCGATCATAATATGGCTTATCGTAAAATACTTGGATCAATGGTGAGCCTCCGAACATGCTAAAACACTCCATTTCTCATATCATTTCGCTTGTTTTGAAACGTAATTTTGTTGTTTTTTCAGTAATTACGACTATGAAGTCATTGTGATTGACGATGGCAGCCCCGATGGTACCCTGGATGCTGCGAAACAGCTTCAGAAGATCTACGGGTCGAATAAAATAGTTCTTCGTCCGAGGGATAAAAAGCTTGGGCTAGGCACAGCTTACATACATGGAATAAAACATGCGACCGGGAACTTTATCATTATTATGGACGCTGATTTGAGCCACCACGTAAGATTACCACTGCCTTTTATCCTATTGAATGCTTAATCAATGATTAAAATGTCATAATAGTTTTTGTATCAGAGTTGCCTTGATTTATGCGCATGCAGCGGCCGCCTTTAAACCTAGGCCCTGTCATGTTATTTAATTTATTTTTGTGTTAACTCTAGTTGGTAGGTAGTCCTAATAAATAAATAGTTAACTAGATTAGCATAGGTACAGTCAGCGACGAAAGTCCATAAACATATCCCAACTTACAAAACACCTTGCAATAATGCGCGTCAATCGACGCGGGTAATTGTTCAATCGATTGTACGATCGAACGAAGGTTGCGGGATTGATTCCCGCCTGAGGACAAACGATTGTATGATCTACAAATACTTGTTCTGGGTATTCTCGGTATTTTCTATGTGTAATAAAAAAAAACAGCCATGATTGTATGTGTGCTGTATGGGGTGAGTGTGCAGGTGTGTGTTTGTGTATGTGTGTATTAAAGGAACGACTCCGGGGTTTCCCAAAAAAATATATTTAATATTTCATTTATTTTATTTGTTAAATACAATAGATCAAAATGAAAGAATCCAAATGTCCAATACATTGGTAGTGTTCATTTATAAAATAGTAGTTTTTGGCGACTTTTGTAATATAATCTTGTTTAGAATATTGTGGCTGTTTTATCGTCAGTCATTTTTGAAGTATCGTGCCATTCAGGTAATATTATCAATTCATGCTCAGCGACTTTCGTTGTTGACTGTACCTAAAAATGGGTTGTTCATTATCAGTTTTTATTGTTTGGCTACCTGCCTACCTATTGTTAAATTATACCTAATAATAGCATTGTCAAGCACATTTTTACACAATATATTGTTGCCCTCATATGAATAGTGTGGGCACAAAGTTTATCTATTTTTCCATTTTTCATATGAATTTTTCCTTACAGTGAATTTCCTTACTTTTATATTTCTTAGCCAAAATTCATCCCACAATTCATTGAGCTTCAACGGGAGCACGACTATGACCTGGTCTCCGGCACACGGTATGAGGGTGATGGAGGGGTTCACGGCTGGGACTTCATGAGGAAGCTGATCTCTCGAGGAGCCAATTTCGTGACTCAAACATTGTTGAGGCCAGGAGTTTCAGACTTGACGGGGTCTTTTAGGTCAGCTATCTGTTATTATTTTTAGCTGTGCGCTGCAGTGTTACTCTTCAACTGTACATTTGATTATCCCACAGGAACACTGCACTTTTCTGCGATCAAAAATACCTACGATGTTTTAATTCAGGATAAGCACAAAATTTCCCCGTAATTAGATACAAAGACAAGCTACAAATATCAAATATCAAATATCGTGTACTAGGGCAGCCGGTCGTATATCTCGCCACGTCAGCCTTAACGACATCATCCGGCGGGCCTTTGTCACCGCTAACGTACCAGCTATTCTCGAACCGAATGGTCTGTTACGTGACGATGGTAAAAGGCCCGACGGTATGACACTAGTCCCATGGGAGTTGGGGAGGCCCATTGTGTGGGACCCTACATGCGTCGACACACTTGCGCCTTCCCATCTTCGAAGGACATCCGTGAGGGCAGGCGTGGCGGCAGATTTGGCCGAAGATCTCAAGAGGCGCAAATATGCAGGTCTCGACAGAGCCTACACATTTGCTCCTCTTGGAGTCGAGACCCTAGGTCCGTGTGGTACCGAGGCTCTTCGGGTTTAAATACCAATTATATTATAATTTTCTTCGTGAATAAAGGCTTCTAGCTACAAATAAAACACTGCTGGCTGGATGCAGCAGTTAGAATGCTATGGTGCTCATTAGGGGAGGCCTATGTCCAGCAGTGAACTATCATGATAGTCATCAGCCCATGGGCTAATTAATATAATGATTAATTTGGGTATTACATAAATATTTTCAAACTTAAAACCAAGTGAGGGTAGTTTCAAGTAATGCTGCCCCCGCTTCGCAGAGGCGGTAGCTCCAGTACTCCAGTCATCCCTTGACCAAGTGACAGTGTGTAAACCTGTTGAAACGTCGGGAAAAATAGGTAAATAAACGCGATAAATACCCGTTTAACAATACTAATAATATTGGGTATTACAGTTTTTTAATCCATATTTGGGATTGCAGTTCCATGGTAGAATTGTTCTGCAGGGGCACTGCTGCCGGTGTATATCCCTTAGTTGAGTTGGGTGGTGCAAATTCTATGCTGGCACCACAGCAAACAACCTAACTTAACACATAATTTTACTATTAATCCATGCTCTTATTAATTACAGATTATACAAAAAGGATGTCCTACAAAAGTTGGTAGACAGCTGTGTTTCTAAAGGATACGTCTTCCAAATGGAAATGATTATCAGGTCAGAATAGTTGTATGTATATTTAAAACAAAGTCCTGTTAGTTACATTATTTATAACTCAAGAACAGCTACACCGATTTTAATGATCTTTGATTTGTGCGATTTGTCTCCGTCCCGAATAGCAGAATAATTAATAAAAAATAGAAAAAAAATCACAAAAAAAGTTTTCTCGTAAATTTTTCATATGCAACGCCATCTCTGATTCTAAGGCGGAACGAAGTTCGCCAGGTCAGCTAGTGACATTATAAATTAATTAGGTATGTATTACAAGTTGAGTGAGTCATGGCTGCGTTAAAATTGACCCCGCCAACTCTACTAAACCTACCAGGGTAGCAGCTTCATTCTATTTTTTTTCACTGATTTTATCGATATTCTTGTCTTTTCCAGGGCAAGACAATTAGACTTCACCATTGGTGAAGTACCAATCACATTCGTAGACCGAGTTTACGGCGAGTCGAAGCTAGGTGGCTCTGAGATCGTGCAGTTCGTCAAGGCATTGTTGTATTTATTTGCTACAACATAAGATTTACATTCCACTGTTTATATATACTTAGATGAAGTAAAAATGGAGCAGGTACCTTTACAAAAAAAAAGTATGTAATCTTAATTATTTTAGAGATGTAAATAATACATGTTTGTTGGTATAGGGATACTAAAACTACTTGTAGAAAACATGTCTGAGGCTTTTTTCCATGACCATGAATTGGCAAGAGAAGTCAATGATAGCCAAGTTAAATTTCTGAAAAGAGATCCAATATTGAGTTAAAAAAGAACCAGTGATTTGAACTCAGATTTTGCAATCACTTCTTCCGTTAATGGACAAAAAAAATAATTGAAGAGAATTAATTGAATCCTTATTTCTTGTATTTAGTTTGAAAATTGACTAGTCTTTGTGTACTTTTGCAAGCCCATAGGAATAAACTTTGATCTGATTCTATCCATTTTTACTTCAATTCTCATAGTAAAACATAAAGTGCTGCATCCTTTATGTTGATTATTTTAGGTAAAACTTTTTTATCAAGCGATACTAAATGTTTAGAAGTGCCGTTTTTATTAATTATATTGTTCCGTATAGTTAAGTTTTAAATTATTAATCCGTATTTTTGTGTTTGAACAAAATGTTCTATCCTGTAATATATTAATTCTCTCAGTATGTATATTATTTTTACTTGAAGGAAACAGTTCCGTAATTTCGAGAACTCTCACAAGCCTTCGATAGCTCAGTTGGTAGAGCGGTGGACTGTAGAGGAATCATTGTCATCCATAGGTCGCTGGTTCAAATCCGGCTCGAAGGAGTGATTACATTTTTCGTCTTTTTAAACTTGGCGTGAAACTTTCATTTTTGAGCCACCTTCAGCAAATTTCTATTAGCAGATCAATAAATAAATTATGAGAATGTTAAAAATAATAAAGTAAACTTGAAATGGGAATCTGTAGTCTACTTTTTTTAATGAAATTGTTACGGGAAGTGATTGATATTATAAAATTTTACTGAGGTAGTTGCTTGCTACTCGACGGTAGATGGCAATGGTATTCGGCTCAAGTTCACGACTTATTTATCATCTGTGAAATTAAAATTGAAATTTGACACTTAAGTGAATAGAATTCACTACATTCACTCATTCTTTGATGATTCATTCATTCGCGTCACGCACGTCAATCAAATCGGAATTTTCGTTTCGTGTTTTTGTGCCGTTTTCATTGTTTTTGTATTTTCCTTGTTGTAATTCACGACACTGATGTAGATTTACTACAAGAAAATGTCGCCCGGAAATTTCCAAAACGTTGGTTCGTTTATTCGCGACTGCTACGGGGTTGGACTCCGTTACGATGAGGCTTGCTTGCAAATTATTTCTGATACTGAAATAACTTTTTGGAGCCAATACGAGGAATGTGAGGGCTGCAAACTCCTACCAACTGAGAAGACGAAGGGTTCTGACGCGTATGTGTTCAAAACTCTGAGTCCGGTGCATTATGCCATTCGAAATGAGACAGCAGAAATATGCAACGGTAAGTGTATGAACCATGACGTACTTACCTACATACATACAATAAAATGTTTACTCAAACTCGCTGCTTTCCTTTGTCTGATTGAAATTACCTATGGAGACCTGCATGGCCCCTTTTCGATGACTCATCAACAATAATTCACCCTACTTCCTTTTTAATTATTATATTCAATGTCATGCGCTTGCTTTATACTGCAGTTATTTATTGTTATTACCCACTGCATCAAGCCTTTTAATAATACAGGCAAATATATGAATACTTCTTGTTGCTGAGCTTTGAAACTATGATAGATGCTTTGAATACATAATTCATAGCACTATGTAAATCCTGATTTAACAAGAAATAAAATAAGCTATATGTTAGACAATAACTAGCACATCACAAGTCAAGGGCATAGAGTGAGGAATTGAAACAAATAGTGAACTATAATACATTATTAGGTCTAACACAGATGAGCTAACTGTAGATGATTTGCAACAGTCTGCAGTTAGCTCAATTGTTTCAATTGTAAATACTAGTTCTAATTTAATAATAATAAGCCTTTAGTCCGACAAGACAGTTCTAATTTATTTCTATTATTTGATTGTAATTTTCATTGTGAATAAAGTACAGTATTTAAAATCCTAATTAGTAGTAGTAATTCTGTATGATACACAGATCCAACATATCAGTACAATATGTTAGAGACTATATTCTTAATTATTCTTAATAACTAGCTGCTGCCAGCGGCTTCATACACACTTTCCAAGGAGCCTATGTCCCTTCCCGAAATACCATTTACCTCTTTGTCAAATTTCATTAAGATCCGTTTAGGAGTGACAAGGCAACGGACAAACAGAGCTACTTTCGTATATATAATACTAGTTTATGCCCACGGCTTCACACACGTTGTTTTTATGGAAACATAAGTTTAAAGTTGATTTCTATCCCATGGGAACTGATTTATGGGATAACAAGTAGCCTATGTTTGATTCTAGGATTATAATTACCTGTGTGCAAAATTTCAGCCCGATCCGTTCAGTTTTGGCATGAAGAGGTAACAAACATCCATCCATCTATACATCCATCCATCAAAACTTTCGCATTTATAATATTAGTGTGATTAGTATGGATTTTTTACATTTATCAGTCCTTACATAAGAAGAAACAATTGATTTGTAGAAAAATATTGTCAAGAACATAAAAATCATAAATTCTGTGCTGCTATAAAACCACAAAGGAAAGCTCTAATAGAAATAGCTATTACAATAATATTAAATTAAATCAAGGACATTTGCACTAGGAAACAAACTAATCCAATATTGCACGCTAACCTCCTTATCTCGTGCCATGTGACGTGAGTCATTGATTTAATAAATAAAACTTGTACTATCTGGCTATTTTCATTATAATGTTCGCTTAAGTATCAATAAGTAGGTAACTGGAGCAAGATAATTATTGAATTATAGATTTTCCTTAGCACAAAGCAATTAATAAAGGTTTTTAAATTCAATAAAGGTCTAATTAAGGTTTTAACCAAATTTGATTGAAAACCCAAAATTATTTATTACTAGAATATTACATTTCAAAATGGTCAACAAATATATGAATTACTGAGTCAAAATCTTTGACAAAACCAGCTCTACTTACCTTTTTTTATTTTATACGAAAAAAAGATCAGTACATACATGATAATTTTAACCCCTAAAAATCCCATTTCTGTGAATCATTGAGGGGTTACACCCTGTATAAAAACAGATAATGTACACAGTCTGACAAGACTCTAAAGGCTAGCGTCCACTAGGCGGATCGGGTCGGGCCGCATCGCAACGCAAAAATACGCCTGCCTATGTTTTGTATGAAATATCGTCTATTAGCGACGGATCGGAGCGCGGCGGGCCGCAACGCATTGGCGGATCGCTTCGCAGGCGTATTTCTGTCGGCGGTGCGCTGCGACCCGCCCCGATCCGTCTAGTGGACGCAGGCAGGCGGATGTGAGCGCACGTGCCGTGCTAATAAAAATAAACGAAAATGAACGAAGAACTGCTTATTTCTTTATTTTTTTATTTTTTTGCTCTTCCTCAAGAAGGATTTGAAACCATAACATCTCTTCGTCTGAGCTGTCCATGGTAGCGCGATGTCAGTCCAAGGACGAAAACACGTCTGTAAGATCAAATCCGCTTAGGCGGTCCGCCGCGCCCCGTACAGATGGACGCAAGAGCATCACAGAACTGCGACCCGCCCCGATCCGTCTCTAATAGACGCCAGCCTTAAAATCTAAAATTCTAAACCCAGCAATACTCGCCCTAACCAGTTTAGCCAGTTCTTGTTACCTTATTTATGGTTTTGCGATAATGCAAACATACCTGATGTTTGTTCATGTAAATATACAGGTATGTGGCAATGTTCTGGTCAATGACCCGAGATTCCACTACATTATCCATGTTAGTTTTTGCAACATTTTCTATATACATAATTATGTTTTTTTTTTATAAATTAGGCACTATTTTATATCTTGCTTTATTTTTCCTTTGCTCTGTTCTGTATCTCTGCTGTGTCAATAAATGTCTTCTATCTGTCGACCTGAACAGCCTATATTGGTCCCCTGCTGGACATAGGCCCCCATATAAGCGCGTTATTGGCTTTTATCTCATGGAGGGTAGTGATCATAATCCAGAGGCTGGGATTTCAGTTTGTTGGTAGAATTGTTTTGGGCGCTGCTGCCCGTCCCCCGGCGTACATCACTTAGTCGCCTCTTACGACACACGCGGGAAGAGTTGGGGTGGTGCAAATTCTAAGCCGGTACCACATGCATGACAAATCTCTCTATCTATCTTTTAAAAAGCTGAAATGGATATTGGATAGTGAGCAGTTGGTGGTATGTTTGTTTACACAGATGGCTCTCGACTCGTCATCCATTTGAGGTCATTGGGGGAGGCTTACGTTCAGTGGAGGTATTATAGGCTGGTATCTAGTTCACATAACACAGGTTTTTACTTTGGGGCTAGATGACACTGTGTGAATTGTCCAGCGTTTATTTAAAATTTTAAATGAAGACGTCGATTTAGGCAAGACTGGTTATCTGTAATACAGTTTAAACTAAACTAAAACAGAAACCAGGGACACCTGCCACTTGTTTTGTATATTTAATTTTGAAATAAATGATTTTGATTTTTTGTATTGTTTTGATTCTACAAGTGCAAAGTACGAAATAGTTCGAAAGATCTTGTAGTATATTTTTCGCAGCGTATCCGTTTGCACGATGCGTCGTCTCTCATCAAGTAGGTATACTCGGCAATATACTGTGTTCTAGAATACAATATAATATATAGCAGCAAAGATATGAATGAAAACCTAACACTTTCATGGCCCATGAGCATGACGCACCTAATCTATCTGCAGCTTCTTGTGCGGGGCAGTGAATGCTTTAACAAAAACTAATAACAGTCACAGAAAACAACTAGGTCACAGCAAGGTTATCACTAAAAACTAAAACAAAGTTCAATAACGCATAATTGCACACCATCAGCGAATAAGGTGCAAACGAATGGTGAAAACGCATGATAGACGAATTTAAATGATGAATTAAAGCTGACAAACCAATGTTCCTTGCGAAATTCAGCGATTTCCTTCGGTGATATCAGTGTCATAGAATATTTCCCATAAATATTTCTCTGGTCTTGCAACGTTTCTGTCGTCTGCTTACTGGTAAAACATGGTAAATGCACTTTTTATCAAAAATGACTTAAAAATGCAGGTATATGTAATTTTCGACGCTCTTTCTACTGGTAATATGCGGTAAGTGATAGGACTGTTTAGTGGCAAATTACAAAAGTTAAATTGTTATAAGTGCAGAATATTTTTTAAAACTCTACAGAGAAAACGACGTAAATTCACTTAACAATAAATTAGACGTCAGGAAACACAAGTAAAAGACGATGTCTCACCTTATGTTTTTTTTAATGTATATTTATTATTCAAATCTTTTTCATTTTCATCTAGGTAAATTGTGTTAAACGCATTTATTTATTTATTTTCAAAAAAAACTGCAGGTAAAGAGTGAGAAGCAAATTTATCGTATATTTCTTGACATTCTAATGTTGATAATGTTTGTCTTTGTCACCGGTAAAATATGCTAAAAACACATACGTTTTTTCACCAGTACACTTACTAAGTATTTGCTGCAAGTAAGGTCTAAGAAAATGTAATAAATTCACTTACCACTTTTTACCTGTAGGAACTCCATTGAACTTTGCATTTACATCTCATTATTGGACTGCCACGTGCGCACGCGCTCCGTGAAAAAAAAAGATTTGAGTGTGTTCCAGTCCCTTAATGAAGTTTAAATGAAGCTAAAATAATGGAATTTAGAGGCAATCGATTAGAATCAGTGATACGTAAAACTTCACCACTCACTGGTAAGTTCTTTTCTGTTGTATATGAGAAGGGTGGTAAACACGGCATAGAGAATATTCCTTGTGTATTCTACCTACTTAATCACTTTGCTCTATGAAAGTAGGTAGCCACACATTACCAGGTAGGTAATGTGTTCAACCATTCTCAATCGATTTCATCTGGTGAGTGTATACTGTTCAATAATAAATTTATACCTTCTTACCTTTTTTAGATTACGACGATAGTGAAAAACTGGACTGTTCCACTCCCACAGGGGTTTTGAGTGAAGATGACGAAATAGTAAGACAAGAGATGCAACGGATGTTTGATAGCGATGATTCCTGCCAAGACCCTGATTAATCCACAGGCAGATATTAATAGAACTCAAAGATTTGGTGGGAGAGCCATCTGCCAGTACTGTCAGTAATAATGACTATTTGAATACCTATTTTTAGAGACTGGGATGAAGAAGAGTCAGGCACTAATGATAATCAGAGCGTCCAAGCAGAAATTGGTTCGGGGGCAATTGTAATATCAGTTTTAGACCTAGTGTTGCAAAAAAATTTGACGTTACTAAATCTCTGAAACGCTGGAAATATTTGATGCGAATAACTGGAAAATTAATATGAAAAAAAGGCGATCGAATGGATTACCATACAAATCTAAAAGCGGGAAAGAAAAAAATGCAAAGGTCCCGAAAGATGTTGACTGTAGCAAATGCTTTTTCAAATGCAAGTTACCTAAAATAGCTAGAGAGATACTATGCAGACACTATTGGAATTTGAGTTATGTAGAAAAAAAGAATTTCATATTGAGCAACATAGAGATAGAGCCACCGAAATGAGTCCTTGCTGTCAAGAAGAGTAAAAAAAACAACGAAAATTCACCACGAAATGCTTCTTCACCCAGGACTGATCCAGGTACCAAGTATGCCAGAAGTATTTTTGCTTAACTTTGGCGATATCTCCCACTGTTATTGTCGGTGCCATTGAAAAACGGCTTGTTCGACTCTGAAGATCTTAGAGGAAAAAAGAACCTCCCAACAAAACCAACGAATCTGCTGTAAGCTTGGTCAAGCAGCTTATAGAAGAATTTTCTGTAACAATTACAACTACAGCTTTTTTGTGCCCAAGAAGGACCAATGTTTAATGTAATGTGCTCTAAATACAAAAAAAGCAACAATGGAGGAACAACTGAAAATAAAAGGAGATTATGATGAGCACTTAGCGCGGAAGAAAGCTTGCAACGCTGAAAAAAATAAAGATAAAGAAAGAGCTTCAAAGTAGAAAGGTTTCCACTGCCTTATTTTTGAGCTACAATCGGTACTGTAGATTCCTAGCGGCCTGGTCGGCCAACTGTATTATAGCAGAAAGTTATGTGTATACTCTCTGGTACGAAGATGCTCTGCCGAATAATGCCTATTGCTTTGTATAGTCTGAAGTGAACGGGAAACGCGGAAGCTCTGAAATCGGGAGTATTTTATATCACTACCTGCTAGAATGTGTTCCGCATGGAGTTTCAGAAGTCTGCTTTTATTCAGACACATGTGGTGGTCCGAACCGAAACCAAGCGAATTTAAGTACGATTTCTATGATCTCAAACAATTAGACGAAAAAACAATCACTAATAAGTCAAAAGACTGCAACGGTCAGCCTATCAAGTGGATGAAAATTAAAAGAATGAAATACCTCAAGTCAGAACCAACGAAAGTATTTTTTAATTATGACATGTCGGAAGAATTCTTTTACATAGATATTTTGGGAAGAGCCCCGGCTACAAGCAAAAGATCCAAACGGCGCAGGGACAAGGAACCACGTGAAGCCAGCCTTAATAAGCTTTATTCTAAGCCTGTGTCTGTTTAACAAAGGCCAAGAAAAATGATCTCATCAGGATCTGTGAAAAAGGCGTTATTCCTGAAGAATACCATCGCTGGTTTTCATGTCTGCTTTCTAATTTCACTAATGAGCCAGACCGGTTGCCTGTTGCCTAGCCGTTGCCTACTGCCAACTGCCTGTTGCCTAGCAGTTGATGAAGATTCATCAGAGTGAGATTTTAGTGCCCCATTTCTATTTTGAGATTTTTTGATTATTTTACTATGTTTGCTACACAGCGTTTTGATTGATAAGAGTAAAATTATGTCATTATCAACATTTTGTTTCATTTTAAGGGTTCTTTAAGGTACCAAAACTTATAACTATGGGATGTAGTACTGGTAAGTAGATAATTTCCTTTAATTTTTACAGGTAAAATAAGGTGAATGCAGACCATTCCTCAATAATTCACTGAATTTACTATCTGTGCACAAATTTTTCAATATAATGGCTAGTTTTAGTAAAAAATATGTACTTTTCATAAAAATAACAAGAATATATGGCAAAGTACAGGTTTTATTTCACAATTTTCAATTACAGGTAAAACCACATAAGTGCATACCCTTGATCAATATAATTAATTTTTTTGGGTAAATTCTCAGGAAAAAGGTAAATTTTAGGTTAATATAAAGAAAAAAATATAAATTTCCAATCATATTTTATTCAAAATTCTGCAACAATTGAATTATATGATTGTTAAAACTCGATTCAAACTTTCAAAAGCCAATATCTCCGTTCAACAAAATGTGCATTTACCATTTTTTACCAGTAAGCAGACGCTGTGTTAAAATCTAAGTCCGAACTTGCATGGAGTACTGCTGCCACTTTTGGGATGGCTCGGCTAAATACCAGCTTGAGGCCCTCGACTCGATTGAAAGACGCGCTGTTAGACTTATCGGCGAAGATTCACTTGCAGGGACCAACCTTCAAAGCCTCGATCACAGACGGCGCGTCGCCAGACTGTCAGTGTTCTAAAATTATCACTTTGGTGATTGTGCGGCATTGCACGACTTTATCCCATCTTCTCCCTTCCACCATAGGACCAGCAGACGCACAGAAAAATACCACCCTTACCTGGTCGACATACCACAGTGTCGAACCAAAAAATTCTGCTCTGCTTTTTTAATAAGCACGGCCAAAGAGTGTAATGAGCTTCCTGTTTTCCCGTTAGAGTATAATCTTGGAGTCTCCAAGTCCAGGGTAAATAAGTTCCTTCTGAGAAAGCGTACTCCATCTTAGGCCACATCTTCGCTTACTAAGTGGCTAACGCTTGACCATTATCAATAAAAAAAATATCTACGATCCTAAAAACGACTAAAGGATGGTCGCGTCGATATCCTTGTACATATAATTTAGATTGTGGTAAACAAGATCTCATAGACTAAGTTTCTGTTAGATTTTTTTTGTTTCGTTACATAGAATATAATATTATTTTGTTGAAATAAGCACTATTGTAATTAAGAATTACGGGGGTGACATGCCATGCTCGGCAAAACCCTCATGCACCAAATAAATGATTTAAAAAAAAAATCCTGTCCCGTCTCTATTCTGTACCTCTTTCCCCAGGCACATACCACTTCGGAGAGTTCGGCCAATACGCCCTCAACCTCACCAGCTCGGATGGGTGCAAGGCCCGGATGACAGCGGAGCCCGATGCTGCCTCACTGCCGATACTAACAGCAGCGGTCGTGCTGCTGTCTATGGCAACACTGTGGTATATCGTCAAGGGGATTGGCAAGCGGGTGGTGGCAGCTAGGCTTTACGCTAGGTATTTTGCAAGGTAAGCACAGCTAGCGTGATTTTATGAATGAGGACCATCTTGCTTGGCCTACGTTTAGAACTCAACAGGGTAAAAAATCGATTTTTTCAAATCAAATCAAAAACTCTTTATTTCCATAAATACAATAAATGTAGGTACACTAAAAGGTCAAATCATAAAACTAAACACTGACACGGAAATAAAGTGATAGATTACTTTCGAAAAGGCCCAATTTTATATTATGCAGTCTGAAGACATTAAAGGTGCTGAAACGTTTGGCGTGTTTAAAGCTAAATTGCAAAGGTATGATATACGAGGATACAACACAACTGGATAAAATTTTGAAAGAAGAAAATATCATAATACTTAGTTTAATTTTATTATAAAAATAACATATTTTGACGCCTGATGAGGCTGAGGTTGCAGGTTCAATTCCCGCCCTGGGACAAATGTTTGAACGCTCTGCAAATATTTGTTCCGGCTGTTCTGGGTATTTTCTATGTATAGTAAATAACTAGCTGTACCCGCGACTTCGTTCGCGATTGCCTCACCTGCCGACTAATTAAGTTCACATTTAACCATAGTCTCTCATATTATGAAACGCCGCCGTGCAAAAAATCGTGTAGTGTCTACGGGGGATAGCATGTTGTCATCTTCAATCCCATTCTTTATCCACACGACTTTTAGCTACGACTCGGCCAGCGTCAGTGTTAAGAAGTGTCATACTCGTTTCACTTCTTACTGATGGTTCCGTTCAGCTGGGGCCCTATTCTGCTATACTAATCGCTTCACTATGACAGGGGTATCGACACAGAATGACACGTTTGGGTATTCCACCTCAGATGAAAGAAATTATGATGAATGCAGATGATGAAAACTATTAATTTATCTCGCACGCACCATCTGGAGTTTTATAAATCTAGGGATTCTACGTGATGATTCTGCGACGATTCCATTGTCATACTGAAGCAATTGTATTGCAGAATTGGGCTCCTGATCCATTTGACTGGACCACCGTAATTTTTTTTTCGTTAGTAGGTAGGTACAGTTGGCTGTGTACCACAGTAAAAAATATTTTTCTGTGGTGGTTGGACCACTTACTGCAACCAAACTTCGGTAGTACAGTTAACTGGACCAGCTAAACCACCATATATCATGTAAGGTACAAAAAAATACAAAAACTTAACTTATTTTTCCAAGAGGCCTTAGTAGGTAGGAACCTAACTAATGGGTGCGTCTTGCCAAAATACATAGATAGGAACTTACCTACCCTCTATCTACTAATTTTTTTTATCTAACTCCAGATTATTTCATCAATCTACTGATTTTCTACTCGACTTTCTAGATTTAGTATAATTCGATCTTGCAACACTGTTTCTAACAAAAAGAATGCATGAAATCGGACGACGCGTAGACCCGTCGTGATGCGCGGTTAAAGAATTCTACTTTTTCCTCTCTCCCAGGGGAACCTTACTGAATTCCAGGATAAAATGTATTCCATGTCCTTCCTTGTAGTATGAACTCAAAACGTGCCAAGTTTAATTCCAACTCATTACTTATGTAGTTTCGGCGTGAGGCGCGGTGAAGGAATTTGACTTTCATCCCCTCTGCTAGGGGAACCTTACTGAATTCCGGGATAAAATGTATCTTTCCTCATATTAGGTATGAACTAAAATCATGCCGAGTTGCATTCGATTTCATTAAGTAGTTCCGTCGTGATGCGCGGTTAAAGAATTTTACTTTCATCCTCTCTCCCAGGGGAACCTTACTGAATTCCAGGATAAAATGTATCCCATGTCCTTCCTTGAACTCAAATAGTACCAATTCAGTCCAACTCATTCAGTAGTTTCGGCGTGATGCGCGGTGAAGGAATTTTACTTTCATCCCTTCTCCCAGGGGAACCTTACTAAATTCTGGGATAAAATGTATCTTTCCTCGTAGTATGAAAATCAAATTATGCCGAGTTCCATTCGAATTCATTCAGTTGTTCCATCGTGATGCGCAGTTAAAGAATTTTAATTTCATCCTCTCTCCCAGGGGAACATGACTGAATTCCGGGATGAAATGTATCCCATGTCCTTCCTCGTAATATAAAATCAAATCGTGCAAGGTTTCATTCCAACTCATTCAGTACTTTCGGCGTCATGCGCGGTGAAGAAATTTTACTTTCATCCCCTCTCCCAGGGAAACCTGACTGAATTCCGGGATAAAAAGTATCCTATGTCCTTCCTCGTAGTATGACCTAAAATCGTGCCGAGTTTCATTTCAATACCTTCAGTAGTTTCGACGTGATGCGCGTTTAAGAAACAGACAGACAGACAGACAGACAGACAGACAGACAGACAGACAGACATGAATGAAAAAAAATACAGTTTTGGCTTCAGTATCGATAATAGAGTGCCCTCCAAAAAAAATTTTCAAAATATCTTCAATGTACAGAATTGGACCTGTTACAGTTTTATTATAAGTATAGATATCTATGTATGTAATGTATTAATAACACAAGCTCTGCTTAGCTTGGGGCTAGATGATTGCCCAACATTATTTATATATTTATTTGTTGTTAATGAGAAAATAAAGATCTTTGAACTGAAGAGTGGATTCAGTCTCTATTATGATCCAAATACAAACAAAATCAATATTACAGACTTTAATTACATTCAAAAGTATGGGTCTCCTATTTTTGGTTTCGGCGGTCGGTTTCTAAATTTATAACTCACAGTGATAGATTCTCCAGAAACTTGGCATATATGTACATTTAACTTAACTATTAAATAAATAAATAAATAATGCTGGACAATTCACACAGCATTATCTAGCCCCAAGCTAAGCAGAGCTTATGTTATGGGTACTAGATAACTGATATACATAATACAATACACTACTTAAATAGATATATATTTTTTTATTATAAATAGAAAACACCTAGACCTACGGAACAAATTTCACACAATTTTGTTCCGAGGCGGGAATCGAACCCGCAACCTCCTGCGTCGCAGGCGGACCTTCGCCCGCTGCGCGACGGAGGTCGTCAACAATAATTTGTACATTTTTCTATTTGTATGATGTATGACAATAAAGAAATCTGAATCTTTATAATAATGTTTTTCAGAGAGGACAATGAACTAGGCTCTGAGACGCGCGTGCTGACGACCGAGGCCAGTGTACCGCGGTCGCCTACCAGAGCCAGACTTCGCTCGCTGGACATCTTCAGAGGAATCGCCATCGCTCTTATGGTACTTATTATACGGTTATTCCGCACAGGCAACCAAACTTGACAACTGGTTGTCTACGTGGAAGAAATTTATCTTTTTACTCTTAATCCTTTGTTTAGACCTTATCGTTAAAAAATGATTTTAATTTCGCAATAAAAAGTGGTATTTACATTATGGATCAGTTGAGCTACCTTCAGTATAATACAGGGTGTTAGCGTAAACAGTCTTATCCTTGAAACCACGTATGTACACCCCTAAAATTAGACTATATAAGTTATTTTTAAAAATAAAAGTCAATTAGTTTCGATGGAATTTCATAATTCATTTCTCTGTTATCCTACGTAATTTCATGGACACCCTAGTGACCTTATCACGCCGCGCCGCCCGCTCTCGCCTGTAGCCGGCCGGTGGTGTACCTAGGTATCGAACCACTCGAATTGTAGGTACCTACAACTTGTGATGGAACTTTCCCTTATTTTTTCTGGCTTAGGACAGGCAAAAATAGCTACTCTAACACATTTGCCAGTAAGTAGGTACTTTTGGCATTTAAAAAGTTCATCATCAATCAAGTTTTATGTACAATTCAATTAAAATTTACAGCTTTATGTACAGTTTGATTTACTCACATTAGGCATAAAATGTTTTGAACTGGCCGTAGGCACGTAGCCTTTGTGTAGCCGCTAGGATCGTTTCCCGGCTTGGCACTCTTTGTTCTGGGAACCGCTCTGCGTACATCGTACGAGCCAAGTTCATGTTGCCACCAGCGATGGCAAAAGTCGCACCATTTCAGTCCAATGTTCATGTGTGAACGACATCGTCACTTCTCTACTTAATACAATACTCGAACAAATCGGCACATCACAAATTAGCACGGAACGCGTCGTGACGTGCTCACTACCTAGCAGACGGGCCGCGACTGACGAGCGCGCGAGCGGCGTCTTTGTTTGTGCTTTGTCGGCGCCTTTAAGTCGGCGCGCGAGCGGGTCTTTGTTTAAAACCGACAAAGCAGGCGGCGGCGTAGGTATAAATGTAGGGTGAAATGCTTTTATGATGTATGAGGATATTTTTTTCAAAATTATGTAAAAAAAGTTTAGTTTTTTCATCGGTTTTGGACTCTGCTCATGATTCTGAACTTCTGGTTTCAAGGATAAAACTGTTTACCCTTACACCCTGTATATTAATGCGGAAACTGAAAAAAAGATAAATGAAAAAAGCTGCCCAGATAACTAGACACACTTCCACAGAAGATACATTTTAAAACTATTATTATTATCAAGCACAGTTGTGTAGATGGAAATAAAATTCCGTCCAGGTAACTGGTGGTCTCTGCGGAAGATAATTTTCCATCGCGACAACTAGTTACCAAGCAGTTGTGTAGATGGAAATAAAATTCCGCCCATGTAACTGATTGTCCCCGCGGAAATTTGCTTCCACGTAGACAACCAGTTGTCAAATTTGGTTGTCTGGGCGGAACAAACCCATGATACAGCATAATTCCTCATCGTGTGGCCAAAAAGAGCAACTTCGCATCTCTGCTTACACTAGACAAAATAAATTTTTACAGAAAAAAGTTTATGATAGGTATCACAAACGGCAAGTTCGATTTTTGATAATTCCGTCGTTAAACATAATAATAAGATAAAATAGGTGGTGGCGCCAACTGTGACCACCCCAACTCTTCCCGCGGGTGTCGTAAGAGGCGACTAAGGGATATCCACTGGGGGCGGGCAGCAGCGACTCCTGCAGAACAATTCTACCACCGAACTGCGATCCTCAACCCGCATGCGCAGCGTGGGGATTATGGGCATTACCCCCCATGTGATAAAAGCCAAAAAGGCGCTTATCAGGGGGAGGCCTGCGTCCAGTAGTGGACCAATACAGGCTGTTGAGGTTGAGGTTGAAGATGGTGGCGCTGATTTAGATCGGATATGCGCCTTAAGTCTGAGTTGCGTTTGAGTATTCGGGGGTGAGTATATTAAAGTATATTAAAGTGTAGTATCTGTACTAAGTCAGAGACTGGAGATACTTACCCACTACATTCAGTATTCTTCTGAAAATTCTGATTAAGTAGTTGTAGTAGTATTTCAGAATGAACATGAGTAATTTTATCGGATCTATAGATCAAGCACAGAGAATGTTCTCTAGGGTAGAATGAACAATAATGATATCGCATCGTCATAAATTGCGTACATTACTGAAGTTGAATGAATGAAATCACACTAATATTATAAATGCGAAAGTTTGGATGTATGGATGGATGGGTGGATGGATGTTTGTTACCTCTTCACGCCAAAACTACCGAACGTATCAGGCTGAAATTTCGCATACAGGTAAGTCCAATCCTGGAATCAAACATAGGCTACTTTTTATCCCATAAATCAGTTCCCATGGGATAGAAATAACCTTAAAACATTTCCATAGAAGGGATTTTAAGGAAAAAATAAAAGGTTTTTTCATACAAATTGTGATGTCGAAATTTAAAAACACACATGGCCCTGTAGGTCATTTGGGTCAGACACTAGGGGTCGCAATACCGGACCTCTTTTCAAAAACCAGTGTTTTCGGTACTTTTTAATGAATACCGAGATTCCGGTAGTTTCGGTATTTTCATTATAGTGAGAAAATATTTATCTCTTCGTTTTTTCTCCTTTTCTCCCATAAATCAGTTCCCATGGGATAGAAATAACCTTAGAAACAACGCGTGCGTAGCCGCGGGCAGAAACTAGTTTCAAATAATTTACGCATTTGATGACAAAGTGACGTAATTTTTCTCTATTCTACCATAGACGACAATCCCCGTGTTTGCTCTACAGATGGATTTATAAGTCTTCTAAAAAACGCATCTCAAGAGGCGCAATATGCAGGTCTCGACAGAGCCTACACATTTGCTCCCCTTGGAGTCGAGACCCTAGGTCCGTGGGGTACCGTGCCTCTTCGGGTTTTAAAAAAATATCTGAGCGTCTGGTCGAAGCGACGCGTGACCCGAGAGCTGGTGAGTATCTGGCGCAGCGCATCAGCATTGCTATACAGCGGGGCAATGCAGCCAGCGTCTCGGGGACGCTTCCGACTGGTATTGATATGGATCAGCTGAGCTACCTGTAGATTGTTTGCAACAGTCTGCAGTTAGCTCAATTGTTTCAATTGTAAATACTAGTTCTAATTTATTTCTATTATTTTATTGTAATTTTTTTCAATCTTTGTGAATTGCTTCTGCCCTTTTAAAAAACGCATAATTTTACAGATTTTCGTGAACGCTGGCGGCGGCGGTTACCAGATTTTCTCTCACAGCGTGTGGAACGGCATAACTATTGCTGACATGGTGTTCCCTTGGTTCGCCTTCGCGATGGGAGAGTCCTTAGTCCTGTCCCTCAATGCCAGGCTGCGCACCGCTATGCCGAGGACGACGGCTTTCAACCAGGTAAAACACAACTTTCAACTTTTTTATTGCATTAGATACAGTAAAAGTAGATAAACTTGGTATCGTTTAGATTGGCCTTATCGTCGTATTCTACCTCAGAAACATATGTTTTGGGGCGTTAGTAGTAAGTACCTACCTTTAAGTAAGCAGTTGCATGAAATGAGAGATTGATGGCCTCATTGATCCGGGACCGGTCGTCGTACATGGCCATCTTCTCGAAATTGTTTCCGAGTATACTTACCTTGGGCAAATTCTGCAGTTGGGTAAAAATAATTTTAGAGAAGGAGGCCAGGAGGACGATCCAGCTAGGCTGGGCAGCGTTTGGAAAACTACGTCGAGTCTTCTCGTCATCCATACCACAATGCTTGAAAACTAAAGTTTTCAATCAGTACGTCCTACCCATCATGACCTACGGAGCTGAGACGTGGACACTCACGGTAGGGCTGGTCCACCAGTTCAAAGTCGCTCAGCGAGCTATGGAAAGAGCTATGCTCGGAGTCTCTCTGAAGGATAAAATTCGTAACGAATACACCCGACAGTGAACCAAAGTTATCGACATAGCTCAAAGAATTAGCAAGCTGAAGTAGCAGTGGGCCGGCCATATCTCACGAAGAACCGACAACCGCTGGGGTAAACGTGTACTTGAGTGGAGACCACGACTCGGCAAACGTAGTGTAGGACGCCCTCCGGCCAGGTGGGATGACGATCTGCGAAAGACTGCAGGCGGATGCTGGATACGGCAAGCTGAAGACAGGGCGCTATTGCGCTCATTAGGGGAGGCCTATGTTCAACAGTGGACTAATATAGGCTGATGATGATGATGATGATGATGAAATGAGCAAGCAATAGGAACAATAATTTATTTGTTATATTGAACACGATCTTTGATTTGAATAAAAACCTTTCTAAGAAAAAAGCACCTCAACCGATAGAATTAAAAAAAAAATCTATAACTTACTAGTGAGTTATAGGAATGAAAAAGTCACAGCTTGATTATGGGTGTCATTCTGTGCCTAATTGCGGTGACCATAGATCCACTTTATGAGCAAGTGTGTTGAAATAGTACATTTTACACCTAGGCGAGAAAGTGATCGATTCCTACCGAGTGTGTCGTTTTGGGCCCGAGGCGCAGCCGAGGGCCTTAAAACACACGAGGTAGGAATCGCACTTTCTGCCGAGTGATAAATAGTGCTGTATACTACACCTTCGAGGAAAATAAAAAGCAGAATTAATTATTAATTGAAATTTAGAAGAACTTACCGCGCCCAATGATGTTGGTAAAACCTCATTGACCGCGCCAGCCTTTGGGTTCTTTATTCAAAATATTGTTCGGATATCGGAGGAGGCCTAATGGCCTTGGAGTAAAAACTTTTTGTCGTTTGACCGAACGAAAATAACCATAGCTACCGGCCGATCTTTTAGGAAATAAAAAAAATAACACGTTAGAAATGGATTTCCATAACACTTTTTCCTCCCGCTAAAACACGTGAGAAATGAAATTCCATAGAGTTTTTCCTCCCGGTTTCCTATAGGCCTGCAAAGACATACTTTCTATTCTATTAATGGAAAAGGAATAGGCAACTTTCCGAGCAGGTGTAGTATAAAAGAACATTACAATTGCCACTACCTAACTCTTTTCTTATTTAATCTTCAGGTAGCCACCCGCGCCCTCCTAATGGCCTTCATTGGCATAATCCTCGGCTCAGTGAACGTGTCATGGTCGTCGGTTCGACTCCCGGGCGTGCTGCAGCGCCTCGCCGCCATGTACTGCATAGTGGGCGCGCTGGAGTGTGCCTTCATGAGGACCAACCAGGACATCACTCCCGGTACGTCCCCCCAGTCTAATATTGTAGTTTAGGTATAGTATAAATGATAGGCAGGTATATATAATGTGTGTACTTCCATGGTAACTTATAGATAAGTAGGTTTAAGATTAGTTTTGTTTGTTATTTTGTATTTATATTTCTGTTACGCTATATTTTCATTTTGTTAAACATATATTCAGAAAATATTTTGTTGTGTATATAATAGGACTGGCATGTTAATAAATCTAACAAAAGTCCTTAAAAATAAATTAGAAAAAAAAATTACATATCCTCCATTTCGACCCAAAAGAAACACTCCCCCTCTGTCACACACCTTGACCCCCCCATCAGACACTCCCCTTTATCATATGAACAAAACCAATCGACAAAGTACCAGGCAACCATAGATGCGAAGCGTTCATTCTAAGCCTAACTCTCACCTTTACACACCTCACCTATTCATTAATTTTAAGTTTGAATCCATCATAAACATCCTCCCCAAAACGACGCAAAGTACCAGGCGACCATAGAAAAAGCGAGCAAAGAGTTCATTCATAGAGCATAGAGGGCGCGCTAGAGCACGCCTTCATGCAGACCAACCAGGACATCACGCCCGGTACCATAAGGCAACTTCTAACAAGCAATTATTTCAAAACTATAAAAATCCTACACGGTCCTGCTTTTGCAATTATTTTCGCAAAATGATGGGGCAAAGGCCAATAAAATGTAGCTAAAAAAACACTCAGAAGTCAGACGAGTGTTTTGAAATCTTATTAATTAAAATCGGATATTGCTTTTTCGTTCTGTTGCTTTGAGGTGTTATAGTGTCCCACCAAGCCAACCACATCCATACGCGCTTTAAAAACATATACCCTCGCGAGTAAAAAAATACATATAAAGCATCGCCATACAACTGCACTGAAAAAAAATTGCTTACATTGATTAAGATCTTGTCTAATGTGATCACGCGCATGAATCCATATGAGCCTGATAAGATCTTGTCTTCTGTGACTATGAGAACTTAGTTAAATCGTAATAGCTCCTTCTACCAAGTAATGAATTAGCCTTATAAAGTGTACTTATTCAATTTGACGACCTCCGTGGCGCAGCGGGCGAAGGTCCGCCTGCGACGCAGGAGGTTGCGGGTTCGATCCCCGCCTCGGAACAAATGTGTGTACGATCTGCAGAAATTTCTTCCGTTGGTCTGGGTGTTTTCTATGTATAATAAAAATATCTATCTATGTAATGTATTGTATTAAGTATATCAGTTATCTAGTACCCATAACACAAGCTCTGCTTAGCTTGGGGCTAGATAATGTTGTGTGAATTGTCCAGCATTATTTATTTATTTAATTTAATTCACAGATTAAATGCAAAAAAGTTGTTTGCTAACCCCGTGCAAATAAATGTTTAATATCACAAAGTGAATATTTATTTTGACTTGGAGCATTGATATGTCAATGATGTGCCTATTTTTGTTTCAAACAAATTCGATATGTTGCAGCTACCATGCATTCTTGTTTGTATTGAATGAGATATTTATCATTCCAACTATTTTGACGCCAATTAAGATAAAATAGTCTAAGTTGGACAATATTTTTTTCAATGTGCCATCCTTCCATACTCTAAGTAAGTAAAAGACCTATCAAAAACACACAAACACCTACCTACACACACCACTCAACTCACACTTGATTACTACTCAAATCGATAAATTATTGTCTACTAGTTTATGCCCGGCAGGCTTCGCACGCGTTGTTTCTATGGAAACGTTTATAGGTGATTTCTATATCATGGGAACTGATGTATGGGGTAAAAAGTAGCCTATGTTTGATTCCAGGATTAGAATAACTTGTATGCAAAACTTCAGCCCGATCCGTTCAGTAGTTTTACCGTGAAGAGGTAACAAACATCCATCCATCCAAACTTTCGCATTTATAATGTGATCTGTGTTGGTTCCAGGACGGTCGCTCTTCCGTGACATCTCAGCTGGCTGGCAGCAGTGGCTAGCGACCATCTTACTTGTGGCTGTGCAGGTAATTTATATCATTCCAATCCAACTATGGCGGTTTTGCTTATGGGTGACGATGACTGATATATTTAATAGAATACATTACATAGATAGACATTTTTTATTATTAATACCCAGAACACCCGGAACAAATATTTGCAGACCGTACAACCATTAGTCCCAGGGCGAGAATCGAACCCGAAACTTCCGCGTCAAGCTTCGCCCGCTGCGCCACATCGGTCGTCATAAACTGCATACCTACTTGTAATTGTACCAACAAATAGTCAAGTGGAAAAGACTGAGCGAACAGGTTGAATGGATCGTGGTTTTTCGGGTAAAGTTAAAATTTCCCCAAATAGAGACAGACCGAGATCTCTCTGACGACCTCAGTGGTGCAGCGGGCGAAGGTCCGCCTGCGCCG
Organism: Eupithecia subumbrata; assembly: GCA_949316285.1. Classification (NCBI taxonomy): domain Eukaryota; kingdom Metazoa; phylum Arthropoda; class Insecta; order Lepidoptera; family Geometridae; genus Eupithecia; species Eupithecia subumbrata. Next base: position 2,509,712 of record OX438631.1, read on the forward strand.
CAGGAGGTTGCGGGTTCGATTCCCGCCTTGAGACAAATTTTTGTACGATCTGAAGATATTTGTTCAGGATGTTCTGGATGTTTTCTATGTATCATAAAAAAATATCTATGTAGTGTATTGTATTATATGTATCAGTTATCTAGTACCCATAACACAAACTCTGCTTAGCTTGGGGCCAGATAATGTTGTGTGAATTGTGCAGCATTATTTATATTTATTTTATATTTCCTCTGAACCGGGACCGACCATGGTCCACTGAGCTCGGTGGTCTTTCGACCGACCGTTGATGTCGGATGGTCGTTTATGGTCAGTTGTAACTAATTTTTCCGATAATGTTTAACGACATCTAGCGGATGTTCTTTGAAGCGCTTAGGTAGGTTTTACTATCTTCAGTTTTTCGCTTTTAGAATAGAATAGAATAGAATGGAATTTATTTCGACACACACAATATAAAACAACCAAACAAAGGATTTGGAGCTAAATAACATGCAAATGTTGGCCGTCAAATCGAGCTTTGCCCCCATGACCCTGTGCCGAAATAGGCATTGGCTCAGCATGTGCTGAGCGGTTGCCGCTCAGCGCTGTTTTTCAGCCAAAAATTTAAATCTTTTAGCGCCTCTATTGACACGTTAGCCTTGTAGTTCGGCCGTTGTCGCATAGAGGTCGCCTACGGTTGTAATGGATTGATCTATGTGCCCAAGTTTCAAAAGAAAATCGTAAGGAGTTTAGGGGCCATTCATTTATTACGTAAGACGATTTTCGCTAGTATTTGACCCCCCTCTTATAATATAATTATAAGAAAAATAAGAATAAGCCGACCCCCTCCCCCCTGTTTAATATTTATTACGTAAGAATTTAAGGGAAAAAATGAAAACACGTTTGGTTGGTTTTAACCTTTTGACCGCCACGCCCCAAACGCATTCTCGTATCCTCTACGCCAAAGCACAAAGTGACCAAAAATACCTACGAAAAAATGGTGCTGCCAAGAGTCGATAAAATGTATATTGTCGATAAACACATGGAGACTTGATTTCGTTGGTTTTTTATGCAATAAACAACTTTTTAAAATCTGGGATGTTTTATTACCTTTTGAACGCCACCTTAAAATGATAAAATCTAACTCTCCAAGCCATCCAAGTTACAAAAAGAAGGGCTTCAGGTTAGAAGCACTACCTTCAATTTTCGAGTTTTACTTGATACCAATTTACTCTATAATATATTAATTGTTACGCCGCAGTTGCCGATGTTTTGCCTATATAAAACCAGAAATCAGATCGACAACAAATATTTTCAAATAACAACAGCACATCACTATTCACCCACGTGACGTCTTCTGTTGTCGTGAATAGCCGACATAGGCGCGGCTGGCACGATGTTTGAAAGCTTGCTTACATCTGAGGTAGTGATGTGGTAGGTTATAGTCGCTGATTATCGATAAGGGCAAGTATATACCTGTCCACTCTTGAAATGAAACTAAAATGGTCATCACATCACATGCATTGAATGCCAAATAACTAGTTGGGTACCTAACCTACCTACCTACCTACCATGTAGTAACTGTCAAACCACTAAAGATTGAAGATACAAATAATATTATCACTACACAATGCAGAGAAAGAAACGGTACCTACCTACCTACCAGTTATACCAACATAGTCCCTACCCATCAGTGTAATAAGTACCTAGGTAGACGCAATAATAAGTACCTACCTATCTACCCTAGTCAACTGCACTTAGGCACCTAGGTACAATAACAATACACTTTATTGCAAACCAAGAAAATACAAAAACAATACAGGGAAAGAGAAATAACAGAATTGCAGAATGGGCGGCCTTATCACTAAAAGAAGAGAAAAACTAACAGTTTAAGACTAAAGAAAGAATCCCCGTATCGGTTGTGAATGTTGCATTATTAGGTATTATTTAGTGCTAGAATTTGTGTTCTTGGTAGGTAGGTCGAAGTAACGGTCAATGACCTTTCTAACCGTTATTGTACCATGAATGCTATTAAAGTATTTTATACCTAATTATCTTCCTTGCTACTTGCAGAATTTCTTCTCATTAATATCATTCATGCATGGTACAAATTCTTGCCGCTTTTTAGGAAATTTCACTAGGTAGGTAGGTACCTAGGTATTATTTTATTTCCTTCATTCTTTATTCATTGTAAATTGTCTTATACAAATCATTTCTACGCATTACCTATCTATCTAACATCTTTTATTGATTTTCTGTCCACGTAATTATTTCCTTGAGTCGGATACCTATCTCATAATCAAACCGATTTAGGTACCTACACTACCTACTTACCAATGATGAAAGTACCTACTACCTACCTATCTAGTACACAAAAATTTATCCCGTTCCCAACGTAGGCAGGCACCTACTCTAATCTTACAAGAAAGAAATAAAATGTAGGTAGGTATGTACCTACCTACCCACCGAACTACAGGGAACCATGTGTGCTTCGAAGCAGAAACATGCTTTTGTCGAAGTTTGAAACAAGAGATCTATGAACCTACAAATACCTACATTTTACCTATGAATCCAAAATCAATAGCAGATAAAATCCAAAATTTATAGCAGATCGGACATACTTGGAATGCACTTGCACGTCACTACCATTGTCTTGTTACGCTGATGACGTCACTTACGGTCGTGTAGTCCCGACCGTGGCGTACGCTACACTGATAAGCGATGATGAACCAGTGATGTGCTTTGGTGGGGATTATGAATTATCGATCCTGCTCATGGATCATTTTTATTTTCATTATGCGTTTGCAGAGTTAAAGTTTGGGTTTATTATGATATCATAATAGATATTTATTATTTATATCATGAGAATGAACATGAAATAAATAATAAATATCTTGTTTAAATGTAAATTGTCTATTTTTTATCACCTTCGCTTGGTAGCTGTATACCACAACACTAGCGGTCGTCTCCTGCCGACAATGGCGTGCGAATCACGCCCGCTGACAGGATTTTATTTCAATGTTTCATCATCGAAATTTTTATACAACTAGGGGTTTTTCTTATAAACCTTTAATATAGATGTATAATAACTAAAACAATGTTCCTTTAAGGATAAAAAAAACGCAGAACTAACAGTTAAAAGATTGTGTATTTCGTTTTTTTCTTGGAGCAGTTTTGGTCGTCTAATAACGACACTGGCGTAGTAAGCACAATTTGAAATGTCGAGTATAGACGACGGTGGCGGTCAAAAGGTTAATGTTTATTTTTCAAAGTAACCATTTTTAGAAATGTTTATTTGTACCTACTTACAAAGGTACTAATTAATTTTTTTTGGTAGACTAGTAATTAACTTTAGTTTTTTGTGATCTTACGTAAGAACTATCGAGACTCCCTCCCACCCCCTTGTAAGGAAAAATAAGACATGGTCGACCCCCCTTCCCCCCCTAAATCGTCTTACGTAATAAATGAATGGCCTCTTATCGAATTATCGTAAAATTAGAGTCCCTTCCCCAGGTGTGTGTAACACTGCTGGTGCCCGCTCCTGGCTGCCCCCGCGGATACATGGGTCCCGGTGGTCTCCATCTATCGGCCTACGGACATAACTTGACAAACTGCACCGGAGGAATCGCTGGACATATTGACAGGTGAATGATAATGGTTTCAAGAGGGTATATCCATAGATTTTATTGTTTTAATCGATTCCTTAGGTCATTATTTAAGGCGCTACCCCATCCCAAATCAGCGCCCCCACCTATTTTAACCTATTATTCTGTTCAACGAAGGAATTTTCAAAAATCGATTGGCTAGTTTGTGATACCTATCATAAGCTTATTTTTAATGCCTCTGTAAAAGTTTTATTTATAATATTAGGATGAAACAATATTTAGTAACAATTCCGCGCAGAACTACTTGTTACTAAATATTGTTTTATCCTAATATTATACAATGGATTTCCGCAAAGTAACGCCTGAATCTATTCCTTTTTTTTATTTTTTTTTATATTAAGTTTTATTTTGTAAACATTAAGCAGAGATGCGAAGTAGATCTTTTTGGCCATCATGGTGGCAAAAAAGAGCAACTTCGCATCTCTGCCTACACTATACAAACTAACCGCCGAATTCTCAAACACATCTCAGATATAAGCACGTCTCAAATGACGATTTTTTGACAGTTTTCAATGAAAATGTGTCAAAAATTCGTCACTTGAGACGTGCTTATATCTGAGATGCGTTTGAGTATTCGGGGGTTAGACTTTTAAAGGGGCATTAAAAATAAGCTTATGATAAGGTTCACAAACTGGCCAATCGATTTTTGAAAATTCCTTCGTTGAACAGAATAATAAGATAAAATAGGTGTGGGCGCTGATTTGGGTCGGGGTAGCGCCTTAACCGAAAAATTATAAGACACTCACTAAATTTGGTAATCATAAGGTAATAAATACAAATCAAAACTACAATAATTTTCGGGTGATAAAAACGCTGCCATAATGGCTCGATTTTTCCGTGACGTCATCATTCACACTGCCGGTGTTTCTGCTTCTTCATTAATTTATCAATCAGAATAAAACCTTTTGTCAGTACCTCTGTAGTTATCATCTCGAGAAAAAAGAAGTAAATAAAAGAAGAATGGTGAATTGTGACGTCATGTCCGCTCAAGCCAATACCTGGGCGTTTAGAAATATTGCAATTGGGATTTAAAATATTAACTTTTTAATGGTTAAATTTTACAATAAAAGCATCTAAAAATTTAAAAATTTATATGTAGATATATTTATATATCAATAGAGAACACGCATATTTTTTTGCCATTTTAAAGTCACATGCGTTTACCTTATTCGGATGTCGTCAAAAGTAAACTATTTGACGGCATTAAAACATTCTTTCATTTCGGTCGTTATGAAAGAAACGGCAACGTTTTTAGCCCTTTCAAATTAATTTAATTTTAATTTTATTTATTTGGGAAACAAAAACCTTATGTTTAGGTAAGAATAAATTCTTAAACTAGAATAAACGAAGCTAAAGACAGTTTCCACTCATAGTCTGTATAAAGAACCTGAACTAATTTTAATTTAAAGCAGTTAATAATAAGTAAAATACAATATCTACTATTAATGAAATTGTAAGTTCCGTGTGCCGATATAGAAGTAGAACCTAATAAAAAAAAATCTAAATGCAACAAAAAAAAAGAGTTTCAAAGCAGTTTATGTTTCCTTGATGTCTTACAATTAGTTTCGTTTAGATTTGGAGACATGTGAATTTACCCCACTGCCTTACCTATTGCATTTTGTTATTTCTGGACATTTACAGCTTTTTGAAAGAGGCCAGAGTGCTGGAGAATAAACCAGCTGTTTGCCTCTGCTGATTGCCTCTTATACTCTGAAACGACAGGGGACCAACTCGTAAAAACCAAAATCGAAGTTTCCGATTAGTTTTTGCGCAAACGCTATTATGTAGATCATGGAGTAGAAACATCGATTTTAGTTTTCCGAGTAGGCACCCAAGGAGGATCCTTAAAATTTTGCTAATAAATAGCGTCTTTATTCCTGAGACGTAGTATTTTGTTAGCGAAGCAGGGTAGAAAAGATAAATAAATAATGCTGGACAATCCACACAGCATCATCTCATAAAACAAGATCCGTCAAGTACAAGTGTAACTCGCGCGCCAAGGGTTTCGATCGTCAGTCAATTATACAAAAAATATTATGTACGAAAGGTACCGGTTGGAGACTTCGCAATTCAATGAATATCTAAAAATATTAGGTACCAACCTACATTTCAGATGGATCTCTCTGCATACTTCGGTGATATAAAATTTTAATATAGTAATGTAAAATTTTTCGACTTATTTCAAAATATTTTTAAAGTATGAAACTTACAGAAATTTGAAAAACTGTTGAAATGTACAAGCCGATACCTTTCATTTGATACCCAACTTGATATTGTAGATCTCCTTTAAAATTTGGGCATCACAATTTGTATGGAAAATATTCATTTTCATTTTTCATATATTTAATTTTTTTTTCTTCAAATCTGTACAGGCGCACGAAATGTATTATTATTTTAAATTTCAAGTTAATAGCTGCGGTAGTTGCTGAGATATAAAGCAGGAAAAAAGGACAGACAAAGCGAGACCAAGGTTTTGAAACCGATCTCCGATCTCGAAACCCGAAAAATTAATAACTAAGTGGTGCCAGGTTTGTCTTTGTAACTATACACTAGCCAAACTCAAAGTAGAATGTTTGTAAACAAACCACGACACAAATAACTAAAACTCACTTGGCTTTCAGATATAATAAAATTGTAAGAATTATTTATGGAAGGAAGGATCACAAATCCACAAGTAATGTAAACTGCGTGTAAAAAGACGCGGCAACAGAATGAATTTTATTTTAAACTAGCTGCTGCCCGCGGCTTCGCTTGCGTAGTTCCCGTTCCCGTGGTAATTTCGGAATAAAACATAGTCTATGTCCGTCTCCTGGTTCTAAGCTGCCTCCCCACCAATTTTCAGCCAAATCGGTTCAGCCGTTCTTGAGTTATAAATAGTGTAACTAACACGACTTTCTTTTATATATATAGATGTGGGCGATTTGCTTTTACAAACATTCTACTTCGAGTTTGGCTAGAGTATAGACACAAACAACTAATCTTACCCCTTAGGTTTACAGTACAGCAAAGCAAAAAATAGTAACAATAAATCTCTTAAAAGTAGCATTATATTAATTTCAACCTTATCACCTCCCCACAGGATAGTATTCGGCTCGTCCCACATATACTCCCGCGGAACATTCCAGAACATCTACCACACAACAGTACGTCACGACCCGGAAGGCCTGCTCGGCGTGCTAAGCGGCGTGCTACTGGTCCAGAGCGGAGCTCACGCAGCTCGCGTCATGCTACTGTATAACCACGCTAGGTATGTACTTCTCTACATAAAGCACACTACAGTGAGACACGACCCGGAAGGCCTCCTCGGCGTGCTAAGCGGCGTGCTACTGGTCCAGAGCGGAGCTCACGCAGCTCGCGTCATGCTACTGTATAACCACGCTAGGTATGTACCTACTTCTCTTCATAAAGGACACACAGTGAGACACGACCCGGAAGGCCTCCTCGGCGTGCTAAGCGGCGTGCTACTGGTCCAGAGCGGAGCTCACGCAGCTCGCGTCATGCTACTGTATAACCACGCTAGGTATGTACCTACTTCTCTTCATAAAGGACACACAGTGAGATACGACCCGGAAGGCCTCCTCGGCGTGCTAAGCGGCGTGCTACTGGTCCAGAGCGGAGCTCACGCAGCTCGCGTCATGCTACTGTATAACCACGCTAGGTATGTACCTACTTCTCTACTTAAAGGACACACAGTGAGACACGACCCGGAAGGCCTCCTCGGCGTGCTAAGCGGCGTGCTACTGGTCCAGAGCGGAGCTCACGCAGCTCGCGTCATGCTACTGTATAACCACGCTAGGTATGTACCTACTTCTCTTCATAAAGGACACACAGTGAGACACGACCCGGAAGGCCTCCTCGGCGTGCTAAGCGGCGTGCTACTGGTCCAGAGCGGAGCTCACGCAGCTCGCGTCATGCTACTGTATAACCACGCTAGGTATGTACCTACTTCTCTTCATAAAGGACACACAGTGAGATACGACCCGGAAGGCCTCCTCGGCGTGCTAAGCGGCGTGCTACTGGTCCAGAGCGGAGCTCACGCAGCTCGCGTCATGCTACTGTATAACCACGCTAGGTATGTACCTACTTCTCTACTTAAAGGACACACAGTGAGACACGACCCGGAAGGCCTCCTCGGCGTGCTAAGCGGCGTGCTACTGGTCCAGAGCGGAGCTCACGCAGCTCGCGTCATGCTACTGTATAACCACGCTAGGTATGTACCTACTTCTCTACATAAAGGACACACAGTGAGATACGACCCGGAAGGCCTCCTCGGCGTGCTAAGCGGCGTGCTACTGGTCCAGAGCGGAGCTCACGCAGCTCGCGTCATGCTACTGTATAACCACGCTAGGTATGTACCTACTTCTCTACATAAAGGACACACAGTGAGACACGACCCGGAAGGCCTCCTCGGCGTGCTAAGCGGCGTGCTACTGGTCCAGAGCGGAGCTCACGCAGCTCGCGTCATGCTACTGTATAACCACGCTAGGTATGTACCTACTTCTCTACTTAAAGGACACACAGTGAGACACGACCCGGAAGGCCTCCTCGGCGTGCTAAGCGGCGTGCTACTGGTCCAGAGCGGAGCTCACGCAGCTCGCGTCATGCTACTGTATAACCACGCTAGGTATGTACCTACTTCTCTACATAAAGGACACACAGTGAGATACGACCCGGAAGGCCTCCTCGGCGTGCTAAGCGGCGTGCTACTGGTCCAGAGCGGAGCTCACGTAGCTCGCGTCATGCTACTGTATAACCACGCTAGGTATGTACCTACTTCTCTACTTAAAGGACACACAGAGAGACACGACCCGGAAGGCCTCCTCGGCGTGCTAAGCGGCGTGCTACTGGTCCAGAGCGGAGCTCACGTAGCTAGCGATCGTTTTTGTAAACAGTTTCTACATTAAATAAATTTCATTTCATTTCATTCCAGGGCCCGCATAATGCGTTGGGTCTTCTGGTCCCTAGTCTTCGGCCTCTCCGGAGGCGCGCTCTGTCTGTTCTCCAAGAACGGCGGTCCTATCCCCCTGAACAAGAACCTGTGGTCGCTGTCATACTGCCTGGTATGCGCAGGCGCCGCGCTGTGCGCTCAGGCCGTGCTCTACTTTATTGTGGATCTGAAGAACACGTGGGGAGGACGACCGCTGTACTATGCTGGTAAGGAAGACACTCTTCAATCTACCTTAACACCCCCCAATCTATACTAAATCACCCCTCAATCTGTCATAAGACACCCCCCAATCTACGAAATGCATCCCAATCTACGAAATGCATTCCAATCTACCACAATAGGGATGTATTTTGGTAGATTGGGATGCATTTCGTATAAGACACTCCCCAATCTACCAACAACACTTCCTAATGCACCAAAGACACCCTCTATTTTACCTCAGACACTCCATTTACACTCATCCCTTAGGCGACTATATACATATAAGGGGGTTACTTAATTCCGCTGTCTGTACCTACCTCAACCTCAACAGCCTGTATTGGTCCACTGCTGGACGCAGTTGATGGACACCTTATTGGCCTTCATCTCATGGGGGTTATTGCCCATAATCCCCACGCTGGGCATGCGGGTTGGGGATCGCAGTTTGGTGGTCGAATGGTTCTGTAGGGGACGCTGCTGCCCGCCCCCGGTGGATATCCGCCTCTTACGACACCCGCGGGAAGAGTTGGGGTGGTGCAAATTCTAAGCCGGCACCACACGACACTCTAAGCCGAGAAACCTATGTACCTATACATGTACCTACTTGTTTTTGGCCAAATAAATGTATCTGTATCTTTATTTAGAACTACGCATTAAGAATCGATATTTTTCGTTTCAGGCCAAAACGCGCTATTCCTGTACGTTGGCAGTGAACTCCTAAAACGTCACTTCCCTCTCCACTGGGAGATACACGGGCCAACACACAGCCAACTGTTGGCTGTCCATGCCGGCGCCATGCTGCTTTGGTTGGCCGTCGCCATAGCGCTGCACAGGAAACGCGTCTTTATTACGCTGTGATAGAGCTCATTCTTCAACAACTTAGTTAACAACCAACTGTAAGCGGCGCCATGTTGCTTGATTGGCTGCCGCCATAGCCCTGCACAGGAAACGCGTCTTTATTACGCTGTGATAGAGCTCATTCTTCAGCAACTTAGTTTACATACAACTGTAAGCGGCGCCATGTTGCTTGATTGGCTGCCGCCATAGCCCTGCACAGGAAACGCGTCTTTATTACGCTGTGATAGAGCTCATTCTTCAGCAACTTAGTTTACATACAACTGTAAGCGGCGTCATGTTGCTTGATTGGCTGCCGCCATAGCCCTGCACAGGAAACGCGTCTTTATTACGCTGTGATAGAGCTCATTCTTCAGCAAATTAGTTTACATACAACTGTAAGCGGCGTCATGTTGCTTGATTGGCTGCCGCCATAGCCCTGCACAGGAAACGCGTCTTTATTACGCTGTGATAGAGCTCATTATACAACAACTATGTTAACAGCCAACTGTTGGCCGTCCACGCCGACGCCATGTTATTTTGGTTGGCCGTGGCGTCGCAAAAAACCATTCTTATCTTGATGATGAAGCTTATTTTTTATGAATTAGAAGATTTTTTGTTTTATGTGAGCAGAAGCGAGATAATATATTTAAAAATTCTCATAAAAATTGGCTGATCTATAAAAATGTGAGGTTTTTGACTTGAAGGCCAAAAATTGATTAAATTATTTTTATAATGAATGAGAGAATCTTTCTAGAAATTAAACTAATTATGAACATGAGCAAAGGTATTCCAAATTCTGAAATAGATCTTTGAATTTGCTCAAAAATAATAAAGAGCAATAAATATTTAATATTAATTTCAAACGTTAAAAAAATATTGTTTAATATGCAATGTTACTCGACTAATTATATTATAGGTTAGATTATTATATTATTTTGTATAAAATCAAATATACCTACCCATACCTATTATGATAAACTAATAATAAATAATGATAACTCAAGCATGAATAAAGGACCACCTACAAGACCGAGTTATCGTCGGCGATAGTCTTGACGTACCATTTATTTCCACAGTAAACAACTATTAATAATATATTAGGTTTGTTCTTGCTCGGTCAGTGAAGAGATCGCTCCCTAGTACAATCGTACTGAAGTCTTAGTTCAGACTTCTATTGTATTGTGGCAAAATTTTAGCATACTTTAGTACTACTGAAATAGAGAACGAAATATATGTTATGTTATTTCGCAAACAAATACATTTGTGTCGGAATATTTTACAGAAAAAAAATATATATAAAATCAAATAATCACATTAAAATTTAAAATAAAAGCAATAACACCACAAAAATAAATGCATATTTCTGTCTCTTTTACTACTTGGAAAAATATTAAATTTGCTCCAATTTCTCCGGAAGGAGCTTTACAAAATGTTGATGTCTTTACAAATGAGATGTTTTTTTTTCATATGATGTTTCCTGTTTACTGCGAAGACGCAATTTTTTTGAACACCGCGCAATTTTTTTTCTACAGTATACTATAAAACTATACAATATATTGTAAAACATAATATTTTATCGTGTAGATATTGGTCATATTTTGTGATTTGTTCCAGTTTTATAAGTTTTATAGAAATCTTTAAAACGGTGAATACAGAATTGGTACTAAATGAATACCCCATAGTTCGTTTTATTCTTGTTAATAGATTTTAAACTTTATGGCATAGAAAATAGTGATTCAGATGAACTTTTTAAGTGGTTCCGAGATTTCATAACTGATTGAACTAGTGAACTAACTAGGGGCGAACTTGACGGGTTTGGCTGTCAAACTAGGCCTAGATCTCACGGGATCCTCGTGGTACAAACCTAGAATTACATAAAATTCAAAAAAAAATCTTTGGTTCCTTAAAAATTAAAAAACAATTGCGAAAAAAAAAAATATCGATAAAAATCGGAAAGTACTGTTACGCACAAAATTTGGTCGAGATCTCAGGGAACCTGCGGTGTATAGAAAAGATTTATGTTTTGATACTTAGGTTATTATTAATTCTCTGGTTCAGTTTCTTCATATAGTTAGAAGCGAATCTGTTGACTAATGGCCATGTCAATGAGGAGGAGCTCCTTATTTTACAACAACCCGAGGCGAAAACAAAATAGCGTAAAGATCCGTCGGATTCGATTCGGAAACGAATCGGTGAATTAAAATACCCCTGCAGAACTATACAAGACTAGAACATCAATAACCGTATCATAAAGTTGTAAGGTATAAATTCAAGTGGCATGATAACTATCGTCTGCGATACTCCCGCTCGCATAGGTGGTCTCTTAAGGCGGAACGTCACCGGTCGCGCGGGAAATTTTATAAACTCTTTGTTATAATATATATCTAGGTAGTAGGTAGTTTTGCGACAATTCTAAGCCATTTGCTATAAACCATTGCTAAAACAAACTTCGAATGAAATTGTCGTTTGGGAGACTATTGACATGGAAAAGATTTTTAACTAAATTAAACATAATGCCAAGCCAATACACTCCACAACGTAATAAAAACGTAACCTTGTAATTGTGTATCTTTTGTTGTTCTAAAATAAATAAATAGGTAATGGAATGAATCGAGTAATCGAAAAAGTTGTTTTAGCATGGGTTAATTTCAAATGATTTACAATGGTAGCAAAGAAGTTTTCCGCTAGCTATATTTCTTGTAGAACGCAAGATAACAATAAAATAATAATAATATTAATTTCCGCGCGACCGGTGACGATCCCCGCCTTATAGGTAAAAACGCTTCCAAGCTAATTGTAAACAAAAATCCTTACTGTAAGTAAAATACAGAACACCAAGAAATATAGAGTATTTTGAGTTTATATAACTTTTAGATAAGTTTAGACTAGAAGGCTCAAAATTACAATAATATTCTAAATCTTTGATTGGCCTTAGGACTACGTGATTAATATTATGCATAAATAAATGGTTAAGTTTCATAATTCTTGTTTTATTTTTATGCGTTTAAAACTCTCCCAAAATTCAACTGCCTCTTTGGCTTTTACGTTGTACTTTCACACTTATCACAGTTGTCACACTAAAAAAATACGCTGAAAGAATCTATAGTTTTACACATATATTTTACTAGCTTCTGCCGCGGTTTCGGACCCGTTTTTTGCAATTACCTAAAGGTAGGTAGGTAATTTAAAATTATGTAAATCTATTTAAGGGTCCGGCGACGGATGAATTTCCCATACAAACGTAGTACCAAAATGATTTGTTATTTGAGAATATTTTCACCATGGTTTGCTATTATTTGTATTAGAATAGTATTTATTTAGGTTCCTGCCACAATCTTTTTTCAAAATACTTATCAACACAAATACCTACTAAGAAAACATTCATTTTTTAATGTAAAAATGCGATTCTGTTTAATTTCATTTCAGAAAGGTATTTTGAAAATAAATTGTGGTAGGAACCTAGATAAATACTATTTTAATAAAAATAATAGCAGACCATGGTGAAAATATGCTCAAATTACAAATCATTTTGGTATTACGTTTGTATAGAAAATTCATCCGTCGCCGGACCCTTAAGTCCAGATGTTTCCAGTCGCCCGGTGACAACAATCGCTGTAACGCGGTACAAACGTAGGGAAAATAATAATAAAAGGTACGCTATAAATAAATCATTAATTATCACGCTAATATTAGAACAAACGTGAAAGTGTGGATATTTAAATGTTTGGATCTTTGTTACCTCTACGCCAAAACCTTTGATCAGTCTTTGTTTACGAATCGGGCAAAATTTTTGCATAAATGTAGTTCGAGACCTGAAACAACATAGGTATTAGACGAGTTAAACAACATGCGGCACCGCAACCAGAATCGAGTAACTAATAAGACGAAAGTTTGTATGTTATATGACCTATTGTACCTACTTACTGAACGGATCGGACTGAATTTTAGACCGGTGACTTAGGTTTAAAGAAATTTATTCTCAAAAAGACACAATGTCACTTACATAAAAGATAAAAGTTACTTTCTATCAGGGAATGGCGCGTCTTAACAGCGGAAATAATCAAATTTTATACAGGGTGATGTTTGCTGGGTCTCGCAAGTCTCACTTTTGTGTCAATCACCCTGTATCCTATCCTACTAATATTATATATACGAAAGTTAGTGTGAATGTTTGTTACTACGTATCTCCGTAACTATTTAATCGATTTAGATGAAATTTGTGGTGTGTAGATAGTTTAGCCTAGGTTCTAGAATAACAAATAATAAATCACGTATATTTATTTTTACAAAACAACCTAGGCGCCATCTAGGCGCAGCTATTATTTTATACTTATTTTGCATCATTGTTTTTAAAAGCAGTTGCCTTACTCTCCTAAGTATCTATTAAATTGTCTGTTAGACGATTATCTCAGATTATCTGCTATTACACAACCGCTGCATGTAATTTTCATGTCTTGTCTATTGTAGGTACCTACTTCCTACTTTGTGAGTAAATTGAGATCGATGAAGGTGAACGAAGTACCTAACTACGTAACATAAACAAAGTAGATAGGACATACATAGATACCTACATAGATTGTTGAGTTATTAACCATTCTCTCAATATTTAAACCAGGGTTGTTGCTGATGCAGTTTTTAGACACATCAGCGGATGCTGATGCTGATTTTGGTCAAGTGCGTGACTCGCAAACAGAGTTTTCTTTAATGTAGATGGTCCTTCCATCATCGAAACGGAGTCTCGATAAATGCTGCCGTTTAGAGATCCGTCCCCGAAGGGTTGGCACACTGGACCCGATTATTAAGATTCCGCTGTCTGTCTGCCTTTCAGTCTGTAAGGAGGCTGTTTCTTATGAATCGTAAAATGTAGTTGCAATTTTCAGAGAGCTTCGATCAATGCGGATGCTGATGCTGGTGTCTAAATTAATGCTGATTCATGATGTTTAAATTAATGCTGATTCTGATGTATAAATTAATGCTGATTCTGATGTATAAATTATTGCTGATTCTGATATATAAATTAATGCTGATGTCTAAATTAATGCTGATCATCAGCGGATGCTGATTATTCCCAACAACCTTGGTTTGAACTCTAAATGTTTACAACTCGCAATGAAAAAAATCCTTTTTTTTGAGTCCGGATTGAAAAGTAATTGTTAGCATTAAGTATTGTATGAAAGAGCTCCAATCAACAAGCCTAATCTAGAACCATATCTAGAAAATTATCAAATTGTATTGGCACTGGTTCCACTTGTACCAGGGTAAAATTATACAGGGTTATTGGAATTCACTGACACTGCGTAAGCTGCTGGTTTTGCCCATCATTACGAACACGTTAGTGAAGACGCCAGGTCTTAATTCTTAATTTTTTTGTATACGCATAGGTACCATACAAAATAATGCCCGAAACACAATTACTTACTAAAAACCGATCTCCCACTCCTATTTCAATCCACATCATCATCATTTTCTTATTTTACATCCACAAAAGCTGATTTAAGTGGTATCAGCCTGGCTGGAAGTCAGCCGAACACACACACACACCCTCTGATAATTCAAGGCGGAGCCGTTTAGTTAGGTTTAGTTTCAAAGGAAACCTCTATAAATAACGATTTTTGAATGGAGGGGGGTACATACTAGTATCATTCCCTTTCCACCAATTTTAAGAATTGAGACCTGGCGTCTTCACGGACGTGTTCATGATGGTGGGCAGAACCTGCAGTTCACATAGTGTCAGTGAATTACAAATAACCCAGTATATATACCCCGAGTCTTGCTCTCAATTTCCTTTTAAAATCACTCAAAACACTCGAGTTTCGCAGTTCCCCACTAGGGCTCAACACCGATAAATATTTCATAACCGCTTCAAAACATAATTATTCGAGATAGTGTAGGATGTTCCCACGAGCAGCAACGGACAGTTCCGGCTCTATATCTCAGTATATCCGCTATGAGCTGGCATTACGTTCCTACTGAGCTAGATAACAACAGTAAAATAAAGTAGAAAAACATTTTTAGCAAGCTGCAGTGGCAGCGTGCCAGACCTATGATGTACTCCTAGCCGAATTTCGACCACGGCGGCTAGTCTCATCGGAGACTAGCCAGATGTGCAATATATTATAGTGCACAAGTGTGTGCGCTAACACAGGTTGGCGGTGTTACACCCCGTGCCAGCCATATACAGAGTTATTATTATTGGTAATTCACTGTCACAGCGTGAACTGGAGGTTCTGCCCATCACTTTGCCCATCATCACGAACATGTTTGTGAAACAATTTTTAAAATTTCTGTGAGTTACATACTTTTTGAACTATCTTGAAAATAGACGAAAAATTTACCTATAGGTACCGAAGTATGCAGAGAGATCCATCTGAAATGTAGATTGTTACCTACTATTTTTAGGTACTATTCATAAAATAGCGAAATCTCTAAGTCTAGTCTCTTTGTCCCGGTACCGGGACCTTTAGTACATATTTACCTTTTTGTATAATTGACAAACATTAATAAACACCAACAACCTCAAACAACCATCGGCGCGCGAGTTACACTCGCACTCGACAAATCTTGTTTTTTGTAAATCTCCTCTGTTACAAAACAAGATCCGTCAAGTGCGAGTGTAACTCGCGCGTCGAGGGTTTCGAACGTTTGTCAACAAATATGTAACAAAAGTACCGGTTAGAGACTTCGTATACCTTCTAATACCTACCTAAAATAGTAGGTACGAACCTACATTTCAGATTGATCTCTCTCCGTGCTTCGGTTAAAGTGGGTAATGGTAAATTTTTCGACTCTTTTCAAAATATTTCAAAAAGTATGAAACCTACAGAAATTTCAAAAACGGTTTTGAAATGTCCAAACTGATACCTTTCATTTGATAGCCCACTCGGTGGGGTAGCCCCCCTTTTGAAAATTATTCCTTTTTGACTATTTTTCAAAAAGTGTTCTTTTTACAGACTTCTCTATATTTTTCGTGCAAAATATAGATCCATATTTACAAACGCTCCATACATTTTAAACGGATAGGTCTGCAAACTTCGGAGATAGGGGGGGGGGAATGGGTATTTTTTCGACTTTTTTCAAAATATTTCAAAAAGTATGAAACCTAAATGTCCAAACCGGTGCCTTTCATTTGATACCCCACTCGGTGAGGTAGCCCTCCCTTTTGAAAATTATTCCCCCCCCCCCCCCCCCCTTTTGACCATTTTTCAAAAAGCTTTCTTGTACAAACTTCTCAATATTTTTCCTGTAAAATATAGATCCAAATCTATAAACGCTCCAGACATTTTATATAGATCGCTCTGCAATCTTCGGAGATAGGGGGGAGGGGGAATGGGTATTTTTTAGACTTATTTTGAAATATATAAAAAGTATTATTTTGAAATGTACAAACTGATACCTTTCATTTGATACCCCATATGACCCTGTAGGTATCTTTTAAAATTTCGGCATCACAATTTGTACGGAAAATATTCATAATCATTTTTCATTTATATTTCTTTAAATCTGCACAGGCGCACGATATGTACGTTTATTATTATTTTTAATTTCAAGTTGATAGCTGCAGTAATTGCTGAGTTATTATAATAAGGAGTAAAAAAAGGACAGACAAAGCGAGGCCATAAGGGTTTCGAAACCGATCTTCGATCTCGAATCCCTAATGAACGACTTTTCTCTTTCATGGTTTCGAATTTGAACATCCACTTCCAACTCAAAAAACCCCCCTGTATATTAGTAATTAGTATGCTAATGACGAACAAATGACATCACTAAACATCTGTTTCATTTTATAGTTACATGGAAATTGATAACAAAGTACAACTTTGACCCGTTCCATTTAACTGGAAAATCGGTTTTCGATCAAGAACTATGCATAACTACCTTCTGCCCGCGGCTTCGCAAGAGTATTTTCGATTTTTTAAGAGTATGACCTGAAGTCCTGCAGCAGTAGGCCTAAGGGAAAATGCGCGCCTGCCAAGCCGCCGCCGCGCTCGTGTTTTTTGTAGTTATTTAAACATGGTGATTATGAAAATCATTTTATCAAGTCAAACTCTGCGAATTTGTTTAGAAATATTAAGTGGCCTTAGTTGAGTACAAAAAAAAGTGTGATTTCAGTAGATCGCTAGTCATAGTATTGAAAAAACTAGTGAAATAAAAATGAATGATTACTATGATTAGAAATCTTCAATGATCTTACTAACTTGTGCAGCTGACTTTGTACCTATAATTTGTGTATATTCACCATTTTATCATTGGCGAGGCAAATCATGTTTTACAATTCGAGAAAGATTCTTAATCAAGAAAGTTATTTAACAATTTATACATTCCTTTCTTTGGTTTAGATACTAAATCCTACTTTTACCCTATTAATAGTTGTACCGTTGTGAAGATGTTTGGTCGATGATAACGCCAAAACTACTGAATGGATCGGGCTGAAATTTCGCACATATAAATATCTGGAACTAGAATAACGTATAGGCTACTTGTTATTCCAAAATACGCGTGCAAAGCCGCGGGCAGAAGCTAGTAGGTAAATATTTTAGCTAAATTATTGACGTAAGCTCCTGAAAACTCTGGAATGCGGCCATATTGTTTGCAATTCCTTTTTTAATTGTTTGCTGCGCCTACAAACTTCAAAGCACGAAACAGATCAAAGGAGGCTCGTAAAGAATTAAAACAAAATCGGAGTTAGCGACAGACGCGGGTCGTTAAAAAATAAAAAATGCGAATACTAAAATTGAACCGAACATTCCAAAGGGAATAAGAGTTCTTAGTCGTAAAAATGCGAGTAAGGGTCTGGTTACACCGGGCGAGCTACTGTGTTGTTCGCACTATGTTTTTATCTCTCAAAATAAGTAAAAAAATTATAAACTAGTCACAAAATCAATAAAAGCAATACTACCTAAGTTGGTACCTAATCTTAAATTTTAATTGCAATTAAATAATTCTTTATTTTTGATTGAGTTATTGCGGAGATATTATTGCCACAGATTCTAGGTAAACATTTATCATGTTCACTAGATATTTCTACTGTTTATGTAAATGTCCACTTATTAGAACAATACAAGCTGTCCCACTATTTTAAAATTCCATACTTTCATTCGATTTATGATTTGTGAACGGAATTTTATTGATTTTTGCTTTGCGGTAATACGCACGGGTATAGTTATTCAGTGGTGGTAGGTTATTCATTCGTTTTGTTGCGCAATTACGTATTATGATATCTCTAACGTTTCATTAATAATTAACATGTTTACTAAAAATGTAAACTCTTAGATGTCCTCTTGTGGCTCAGAGGTACGAGCAACGGCGCGGGGCGGCGCGCCCCTGCCTGCGGGTCGCACATGCCGAGGCTGGGCAGTGAATGCGATAAACATGTTTGATATACCATAGCCACCATACCAGTTCCGTCCGGAACCCGCACGAAAGTACGTACGCACTGTTACTGGAAAAGGTGCAGAAGGAGTTTCACAATAATTTTTAGTAATTAGATAAATTATGTTTTTAATCTTAAGTAACTAGTGTAATTGGTTATAAAAATCGTGTTACTTACTAATCAAAATAAATAAATAAATAAATAAATAGATATTTTTAGAACACCCGGAACAAGTATTTGCAAGCTCTACAACTATAATTCCCAAGGCGGGAATCATCGGTCGTCTTACTTGGTTGTCGACTTACGTAGGTACTTAAAGTTACTATGTATGTTATGCTTCTAGTTCGAATACCCGGAGATAGATGTGGAATACAAAGTGACCAAAGAAATCTGCTTTTTGGGGACAAGCTCGCACAGTGTAGCCAGACCTTAGCCCCAGCGGAGCCTTTGACGCAGGCTCTGGTGGAATGCGATGCGATACTATGCTAACGATGCTTCGTTAGGCGGGAACCCGAGATTCAGTTCTAAATATAAACCTGGCTGGAAATAAATTTCTAAAATTTCGAAATACGAAAGCATTTAAAGACAGACTCTTGTTTATGCCTACGCCGCCATACCGTGCCATTTTTTGTAGCCGATTGTAAAAAAAACACAGCAAATCAATTTAATACTCCGAAACACTGATAAAATCGAGATCTTAATTGTTGAGAGGTCATCTACGTAGGTACCCCGCCCGGTCAAACGAACCAATTCACTACCGCATTTAGAACTATTAAAAATAATCATAATTATAGACACATAGCCATTCTGCCAGCTTATTGATGCTATTAAGAAGAAACAGCTCTGGTATCTTGAGCTCTATTGGCTCTGAGTTACTGGCTGGTTTGAAAGGAGGTTATAATTCTGGCGGGAAGAGTAAAGTTTGTGTGGTATATCAGCAGGATCGTACGCGCCGGAGTATCAGTCGAGCGTGGGTCGCTCCGTGTGGTGGTTATCTCGGAGCCTTGTTTATTGTGAGACAGTGAGTGCGATGCGGTGGTTGACTGTGGCCGGTGTTTTGTTGTACCTGACGAGATGCAATGATGCGGGCGGTGAGTGTCGTACTACCCTCTTTTGCTATTTTTTTAACACTCCATCGTAGCTTACCTACCCTCTACCACACGTAAGAAAGAAACACATCTTCGTGTCAAATACGTGTTGTTTCATCCGTGCTATTTCGTTATTTTGTGTGAAAATTCTGTCAATTAAATACTTATCGGTAGAAAAGTATGGAGAATACCTACTACGCTACTACTAATAGATTACGTTAATTATTAAGATTGGAATATTCTTAGGGCCCCTTGCGGATAATTTGTTAATATTTTTTCTTTGTCATCTTTATCAACAAAGAAAATTACGATAAAATAAGAGAAACAAATTACTTTGAACTAGTATTTATTTACAATATGCAAATATGCAGGTCTTGACAGAGCCTACACATTTGCTCCCATTGGAGTCGAGACCCTAGGTCCGTGAGGTACCGTACCGAGGCTCTTTGGGTTTTTAAAAAAATATCTGAGCGTCTGGTCGAAGCGACGCGTGACCCGAGAGCTAGTCAGTATCTGGCGCAGTGCATCAGCATTGCCATACAGCGGGGCAATGCAGCCAGCGTCTTGGGGACGCGACGACTGGTATTGACATGGATCAGTTGAGCTACCTGTAGATTGTTTGCAACAGTCCGCAGTTAGCTCAATTGTTTCAATTGTAAATACTAGTTCTAATTTATTTCTATTATTTTATTGTATTTTTTTTGTGAATAAAGGATTCTGGCCTTTTATTTACAATAAGATTAATAAAATAGGATTCGCAAAATATGTAATGTAAAAAGAACGAAAAAAGTCAGAAATAGGTCTAGCTTCGATTATTAATTAAATGTCACCAAAAAAGTCTAGATATAGTAGGTACCTATGACTCACATGATACTCGCAAAACTGGAAATGAAGACAAACACAATAACAGTTATTAAACTTTTTTTATAAAATGTTATGATTTGCCGATTTACGAGATGCCGTTTATGTTGAAAATGAACATGTTTTTATTTTTGAAACCACAAAAAAGAACAAAGTTCTCTTTCACTTAAGGCGCTGCCGTGGAAAACTAAGACTGTCAGATTGCATGTCAATATTACCAAATGTGGTCGGCAGAGGCGCTTATTTTTTACATAGACTTATGCAAAATTTATCTGTTGTAGAAGAGGCAAACTTTTGTTTTATTTTGGTTGATAGCACAATTACAAGGTAATAATGTAATGTTAACTAACATTTGCCCGCGGCTTTGCTATCGTTGCATGTAAAATACCTTAATAAAACCTATGTCGCTCATTGTAGCTTCTCAATTATAATAAAAATTACATTCATCGAGTTATTCATAGAAATCAGAAACACTTAAAAAAATAATATCATCTTCATGCATGTTAAAGTGCCGACAATATCACCGACCATTATGATAATACTTTATACATTAAAAAAATATACTAATTTAGTCAAAACAACTGAGGTCTAAATGGATTACAAAAGTGTCAATCGTTGAAGATATTTCGATTTGGTTTTGGAGGGCTTTCTCAAAAAAAAATTAAAATATAAATAATGCTGAACAAGCCACACAACATCATCTAACCCCAAAGTAATTAGAGCTTGTGTTATGATATACTTATTAAATACACTACACAGATAGATATTTTTTATATACATAAGACATGCAATAAAGTGATTATGATTATGACATCCAGAACACCTGGAATAAATATCTGCAGATGGTACAAACATTTGTCCTGAGGCGGGAATCAAACTAACTGTAACCTCCTGTGTCGCAGGTGGACCTTTCCCCGCCGCGCCACAGAGGTAGTCAATCAAATAATCAGATATAAAATGAAATATAACAGTGCTTTATTTCCTTTACCCCTTACAGGAGTCTTGGACACGTCAATAAATTCAAATAAGGTTCAAGAGTAAAACTGGGAAATAAAGTGATTACTTTAATTTATTGTTCACTTCAATCTTTTTAAGGTAAAGTAAAGAAGCGAACAAGAAACCTTTACCTTGTTAGGGTGTTAGTTTTCGAGCTGGAGCAATACTATTAGCAATAGGTACCTAAGTTTTTTATCCTCTAGAGATAGTCTGATATTTTGTAGTAAGCCTTTTTAACAAAGGATATGTTTTACAAATTGTTTGAAATTATTTTTTGATAACTTTTAACTCTTTAGGAGTTTTGTTGTAGAATCGTATACATTTCCCTTTAAAAGATAATCTATAAATCGATACTATAAAAATATATAAATATATATCTATAAAAATATTCGTAAAATAAAATACGTGAATGTTGGAATGCTGAATGATGAATTTCACGGATATAATTTTGTACACAATCTCAGTACTACTCGCTTACATAATTAATTTTATTTTCCGGAAATAAAACGCAACAATCATGAAGATAGTTTTAGTTTAGATTGTAATTCTACAAAATAACCATAAAAACCACAACAGACCATGCCTTGCTATCCAAATTGATATTCATACCGATATAAAGTATTCTTTATTATGTTGCTGCCTTCCAAGAACTCATGAGTGATTATGATTAACATGAGTGATTAACAATAATTTTGACAACTGTCATTGGAAATACAATTGTTTTGCATATTTATTACGTTTTTAGCGTCTTTAAACATCTCCTTTACTTGACTTCTTTGTTACGCTAAAAAAAAATATTATATTGATGTCAATGTACACATATTGCCAATAACAAAAAAGTTATGACAAACCGCTCCGATGAGGTTTTTCTATGAGTTATTAAAAATTTAAAGTAAATTATCATTTTTGAGTATCTGTCCTTTTGAGAATCTCTCTTCTCTAAGAGAACAAACCGATAGAACTACGAGTAATTTAAATTTGCCTGTAGTTCTACTGGTAGAACTACGAGAAAAAAAATGCAAATGGTTGGTCCTAAGTAAATCAGTTATCTAGTAAGTACCCATAACAAAGCTCTGCTTAGCTTCGGCCTTGGTGATGATGTGTGAATTCATCATCATCAGCCTATATAAGTCCACTGCTGGACGTAGGCTCCTATTTTAATTTTTCAGCATTGTTTATTTATATATAAGGTCATCAAAATCGCCCTACCTATTTAACATATTTTAACTCGACCAATACTTTTCGTGCTGTAAACATGTTGAGTAATACCTACCTATCTAGCTACCAGAGATAAAACCACTATAAACCTATTCTACTTAATTGGTAGGTCTGTCAATGAATAAAATTCCTGCAAATTTCTTTTGGCTTAGCTTCAATCAAATATAGACTTTATTTCAATGACGAATGAACCATTTAACCCGCAAAACAAAAGTTGTCGAAAATCGTAATTCGTCCGTCGAACCCAGCTGTCATCGCGAAAAAAGTTACATAACCTCACGTCCGTCCGAGGAGGCATCCAGCCTCCGAATGAAGCAACTGGAAGCTATTTTGAGCGTATATTGAAAGGGATGTTTGAGTAATAAGGTTGAAATTCTATTGGCAAAATATTATCATTTTTGCAATTACTTCGCTAAACGCCTTACAAAAATGTGTTTTTTGGGTTTTATTATGTTAATGGTTTTATTTATTTAAAACTTTTTACATATTTCTTTTGTTGATAAAATTTCCTTTCATATAGTATTAAAATAATTAATGGTTGTCACTCAAAATATTGAGCATTTCGAGACGAAATTTTTTTTTCTTGTTCTTTCTTGTGATTTTTTTTTCAAGATCCTAGATTGTTTTATAAAATATTTTTGTATAAGTCTTTTTTCCATACATTTGACTATACACTGTTTTTTTTTGGGCTTGTAATATGTCGGAGAACGGCTAACGGTGCGACGAAAAAGTGTACTTTCTACGGTGTCGCTGTTTGGGTAGCGTCTTAAGCGATAACCTAACAAATTCGGTAGAAAACATTAACAAATTTAAATAGTCTAGAGCTGACACTAACTTATCCCAATTTCATTTTATTAAAAATATTTGTCGAAAAAAAATAGATTGTTTGTAAGTCTGCAGATAGCTTTGTTATTTCAATTATAAATACTAGTTTTAATTTGTTTATTGTTAGTATTTGATTGTAATTTTCTTTGTTTACAAAAAACACTAAGTAATATAAATAAAACGAATTGATCAATTAAAATACAAATTATGATACTATACATATTATCTTAGGTCAAATTTAAAGTTAAAAGTTAAATTTAAATGTGAAATTGATTTTTAGGACGGTACCTTATGTACCTAAAATTCTAATTCGATGCAATTTGTGCTTTATTATTACCCTGCCCTCGGCGTGTTGCATCCTTCTGCTGGCAGCAGTTTTCAGCAGTTTTTAGGACATCTACATATACTAATATTATAAAGAGGAAAGATTTGATTGTTTGTTGAGGAAAGATTTGAAACTTCTGGACAGATTTGAAAAATTCTTTTACCATAAGAAGCTCACATTATTCCTGATGAACATAGGCTACTTTTTACCGCCGGAAAATGCTTCATTCCTACGGGAAAACGGGCAATAGGACAACGGGTAGTAAGAATACAGCTAGTTCTAATAATACACAAAGCACTAATGAAACAAAAAATCTAAATACCTACGGTTACCTCACCTCATCACTTTAGGGATAGATGATGCAGTGTGGATGTCCAGCAATCTTTAATATTTGTTTGTTTAATTATGTGACGCCGCCGCCGCTGGTGCCGTCTTAGAATTTGCACCACCCCAACTCTTCCCACGATTATCGTAAGAGGCGACTAAGGGCTACCCACCGGGGGCGGGCAGCAACGCCTCCTGCAGAACAGTTCTACCACTGAACTGCGATCCTTACTTGCCCAGTGTGGGGATTATGGGCATAACCCCTCATGTTATAAAGGCCAATAAGGCGCTTATCAGCTAAAAGCCTGCGTTCAGCAGTGGACCAATACCTATAGGTTGTTAAGGTGAAGTGTGACATAATGCTTAAATCAAATCAAATCAAATAAAATTTATTTATTTACCGTAAATTCACAAGGAACACTTGGTCAAGTCAATTGCTACAAAATAAAATATTGGTACACAAAATAGTTATAATAATCAGAAAACAATAAAATAAAATGAATGGCTGTAAAAAGGCCATGAAAAATAGTGAGTTTAAATAATCAAAATCTTAACCCTAATGACTGCCTTGTTGGTCTAGCGGTCAGCTTGTTAAACCGCTGATTATGAGATCCTGGGTTCGAATACCGGGTCAGGCCAATAGTTGTTACTGGGGTTTTTCTAGCAAGAAAAATTCACAGTAGTAGCCCGGAGATACGAAGTTGGCGGTGTTACACCCCCGTGCCTCGAAAAGCACGTTAAGCCGTTGGTCCTGCGCCTGATCTCTCCCCGGTCGTGTTGATCTGTCGTCACATCGGATTATGAGAGTGAGGGAATAGAGAGCGCACCTGTGTTTGCGCACACACTTGTGCACTATATATGTCCTGCGCATCTGGCTAGTCTCCGATGAGACTGGTCGCCGTGGTCGAAACTAGGAGGACATTAATGCTTAACCCATTTACTAATCAGACTTTGCTGCGAGGTACAGCCTAGGTTTGTGCATAATAGGTACTGAATGTGTTATATTATAGGTAATGCATAAATCTTCATCGTTTTCGATCCCGCAAAATAAGTATCTACCATTCAACCAAATTACACTCAATGTTTTACTCATGAAAAAAACGTCCGTCTAGCAATTGCTGAAGTGATTTCAATAAAAAGTTCAAAGTCTGCCAATTTAGTAGGAACCACCGGCGCCGGCGCAGGCGCCTCATTGGACGGCAGTTGGCACAAATGAAAGCCCGATTGCTGGCAATTAGACTGATTGATCCTTGAGCTTAGAGCTTCAGACATTATCATTTCAGTCAAAAGATGTCCACTGCTGGACATATGCCTCCCTCAAAAAGTCAAAGATCGCCAGAATTACCGATCCAGAGCAACCGCTACCCTTTTGCCTGTACTTAGGGTTTATGGTTTCTAAAAAAGTGCCCTGATTGTACACTATTAATAATAATCGAGTTGAGTTTCTTTTTAACCTCCGACGCAAAAAGAGAGGGGTGTTATAAGTTTAACGTGTCTGTCTGTGTATCTGTCTGTGGTATTGTAGCTCCCAAACGGATGAACGGATTTTCGTTTAGTTTTTTTTTGTGTGATAGATAATTTTATCCTGAGTGATCTTAGCCATGTTTCAAGAAAATCTGTCGGGGGTTTTAAAAATTTTTCATTATGTTTTTGTTGGTTTATAAAAAGAGTTTTTAGGGTTCCGTAAGCAAAGACGCCTCATCGAACGACAGTTAGCGCAAATAACTAACTTCTAATCATCTACAGCCTCCTCTTGATAAGCGCATAATTAGCTTTTATCATAATGCCCATAATTCCCACAGTGGGCATGTGGTTTGGGAATCGTAGTTCGGTGGTAGAATTGTTCTGGGGGTTCGATTCCCGCCTCGGGACAAATATTTGTACGATCTGCAGACATTTGTCTAGGGCTTTCTGAATGTTTTCTATGTATAATAGAATATCTATCCATGTAGTGTATTGTATTAAGTATAACAGCTATCTAGTACCCATAATACAAGCTCTGCTTAGCTTTGGGCTAGGTAATGCTGTGTGAATTGTCGGGCATTATTTATTTATTATTATTATATTTCTATACAAAATAAAACTTTTATAGGGGCATTAAAAATAAGCTAATGATAGGTCTCACAAACAGAAAAATCGATTTATGAAAATTCCGATGTTGAACGTAATCTTATATATATAAAAGAAAGTCGTGTTAGTTACACTATTTATAACTCAAGAACGGCTGAACCGATTTGGCTGAAAATTGGTGGGGAGGCAGCTTAGAACCAGGAGACGGACATAGGCTATGTTTTATCCCGGAATTATCACGGGAACGGGAACTACGCAAGCGAAGCCGCGGGCAGCAGCTAGTAATAAGATAAAATAGGTGGTGGCGCTGATTTAGGTCGGGTAATGCGCCTTAACCGAAGAGGTTACTAATCATTTGATTCATTTAGAGAACACTTTAGAGAACGCTTAGCTTTCAAAGCCAATAACTACTTTACACAATCTAGGCTGAAACAATAACAAAATTAAAAATTTTAAAAACCCCCCCGACAGATTTTCATGAAACATGGCTAAAAACACTCGGGATAAAATTATCTATGACACAAAAAAACTAAACGAAAATTTAGTTTTTTTGGTTCATCCTTTTGGAAGCTACGATACCACAGACTGATACACAGACAGACATGTTAAACTTATAACAATTCTCTTTTTGCGTCGAGGGTTAAAAACAGAAAAGCCAATAAATTACTTCTAGAAGAAACCTAGCATACAACTATAAAACAAAGAATAAACAAGATGAAAGACACAGTCTGTTTTATAAAATGACCTACACATGACAGACATAAGTTCGTGACGCTGATGACAATGGCACTGGATAATTATTCGAACAATGATTCAATTATAATATGAGAACACCTTTTCCTTGTTCGCGGTTGTAAATACGTTTCTATTTCTATAATAACTAGAACCCGGATGTGCTTTCTCACGCTATGCAGGATTATTTGAGGAAAATCACATTTTTATATACAAGTCACAATTTTTACCTCCCTATAATCTTTGGTTATAACTTCGGAAATAATAACATGATAATCCTGGACAATCCACAGAGCATTATCTAGGAAATCAGAGGAAATCAGAACGCTTATTCTTTCGGCTTACAAAATAAGCTCAAACGTTTAGTTAATTTCAAAAATCAAATAAAAGTAATTACTGATTTTCTCTTCTCTTCAATTATTCAAGCTTGGTCAGGGTTCATACCTTCCACTAAGCGTTATCGGCGAGCGGAGCGAGCCGCAAATATTTAATGTGTAAGGATTTTCAAAACAGAACAACAAATTCATTATTTGAAAGTTTAATAAACTTAAGTAGGTACCTACTACAATAATTATCCATGTGTCAAAAAGCGGTTAGTATAATGGGCGGCCTATAATTGTTATATTTGATAAACAAAGAAAACTACAATCAAATAATAGAAACAAATTAGAATTAGTATTTACTATTGAAAGAGCTAACTGCAGACTGTTGCAAAGAATCTACAGGTACATTACTATATATTATATATACAACTACGAACCTTATTCCGTAATGAATTCGTGAAACTACGATAGTTTTATAGTAAAATCTACAGGTAGCCCAACTGATCCTGATTTATTTAGAAAGAATAAAGCAAGAAAATAAATTTATTTATAACTACAATCAATATACAGATAATAAGTAGTCAATTAAAACGAATTGTAAGTAAAAAAAATCTTTATTCATAAAGAAAATAACAATCAAATAATAAATAAATTAGAACTAGTATTTACAACTGAAACAATTGAGCTAACTGCAGACTGTTGCAAACATCAACTGACATATATCAATGCCAGTCGTCGCATCCCCGCTACGCTGGCTGCATTGCCCCGCTGTATGGCAATGCTGATGCGCTGTGCCAGACACTGACCAGCTCTCGGGTCACGCGTCGCTTCGACCACGTAATAAACCGATTGTAATTTTGAATTAGGAAACGGCTCAGCTTGAATGCTGCGTGTGCTGGTAAGCCGCACACACCCAGCGCTGATCTTCCGCCGTTTCCTACAGTCAGCAGCAGGCATCATATACTTAGCATATAGGTACTATTTGATAGTTTGACCTTTTTCATGTGTATGTTTGATATGGTTGTATGACATCCAACAAATGAATAATGATATAACATTATTCAAAGTCATTGCATCTTCAATAACGGGAAAATAATAAGAATAGGTTCCGTAAGGAAGTGATATTTAAATAATAATTATTTATCGTAAAGTCCTTCACATTGCATAGCTATTATAATATAAATAAAACGTCAAGTGCGAGTCGGACTCGCGCACTAAAGGATCAGTATAAAATTGTAAGACCTTGGTTCTTGAAAAATAATGTGGAGTTAACGAGATGTAGGTACCCTTAGGTTATGGTCCATTGCTAGAATAAAAAGTATTTTTTTAGAGAATTTAGTTCAATTTACGGTTTTCGGATTTTTTCTTTATTTGTGCCATAAGACCTTGCTTTTTTAAGAAAATTCTAAATTCTAGGTCTACGGGAAGTACCCTATAGGTTTTGTGTGCATGTGCGGCCTTGGACATTTTTTGATTGCGTTGACTAAGAAGTTTTATTTATAGCGAGGCTTCAAGAGGTAACGGATTTGAGTATTTGATGTTAATTTCAACTCGATACACGTTCCCGAGAAAAGGATATTGATAGACGGACAGAAAGATAGACGGACAACAAAGTGATCCTATCAGGGTTGTTTTTTTTCCTTTTGAGGTACGGAACCCTAAAAACAGCCTAAATTAAGTTTTGTGTAAGTATTAGATAGATCGATAAATGGAAATTGTGTGTGTTTAAAATTATGAAAAAAATATATATTAAAGATGTAGTCTAGTCAAAGTCGCATTCAGTTACAAGATCTAATGAACATCACTCGATAGAAAAAAATCCCAAAGTTACCCCTTTTTGTAATGTTTTTTCTTTTGAAAAATGGTCAAAAAGGGGCGTAATAATTTTAAAAAGGGAGGGCTACCTCACCAAATGGGGTATCAAATGAAAGGTATTGGTTTGGACATTTCAAAACAGTTTTTCAAATTTCTGTAGGTTTCATAATTTTGGATTTTTTTTGATAAAAGTCGAAAAAATACCCCCTTCCCCCCTCCCTATCTCCGAAGTTTGCAGAGCGATCCATTTGAAATGGATGGAAATCTATATTTTCCCGGAAATATATAGAAGTCTGTAAAAGAACACGTTTTGAAAAATGGTCAAAAAAGAATGATGGGTTATCAAATTAAAGGTATCGGTTTGGACATTTCAAACCAGTTTTTCAAATTTCTGTAGATTTCACACTTTTTGAAATATTTTGAAAAAAGTCGGAAAATTTACCATTACCCACTTTAACCGAAGCATGCAGAGAGATCCATCTGAAAGGTTAGTACCTACCTACTATTCTTATGTAGGTATTCGTTAAATTGCGAAGTCTCTAACCCGTACTTTTGGTACATATTTATTTGTTGACAAACGTTCGAAACCCTCGGCGCGTGAGTTACACTCGCACTTGACGGATCTTGTTTTCTATACTGACTGAACTACTGATATTTTACGTTTTTTTAGATACGAAATAATATTAATTAAATTTGCAGACTTTGCTTTGTTTAAATATCTTCAAAATACACGAACGCGGCGGTTTCGCAGACGCGATCAGTTGCGCGCTGGCGATGCTGCTGTAAATCTAAGTCCTAACCATGTTTTTGTTTACAATTACCATCCATAGGTCCGACTTCGAACTTCGATTGGCCCTGTCCGTCTTATCAGGCGGCAATATGGCTGGCACGTCACTTGGTCACGTTCATTCATGCTGTTATCTATGACGTCATAGCCTCTGAGAACCCCGGTATCTTTGCCCTCGAATAAAATCTTGGTCACAGCTTTACTCGTTTATCAGCCTGTATAACCTCGTTAAATTCCTCCGCATAATATATTTCCGTTGATAAACAAGGGACGCTTCGTATAGAAACTATCATATTCGATAATAATAATAATAATGCTGGACTATTTACATATATACAATTTTAAAAATCACACTAATATTATAAATGCACAATATTGGATGGATGGATGGATGGATGTTTGTTACGTCTTCACGCCAAAAGTACTGAACAAATTGAGCTGAAATTTTGCATCGGTGTAGCTCTAGGCCTGGAATCTACTACTTTTTATCCCATAAATCAGTTCCCATGGGATATAAATAAGGTGGCCAAATTTACTATCATTGTAACTAAATCTTTATTGATAAAGAAGATTACAATAAAGTAATAGATCTAACTGCAGACTATTGCAAGCATTCAACGGTGGACTGATGGATCAATTGACCAAGTAGCTCAACTGATCCATCAGTTCATCAGTTGCAAGACGCTGGCTACATTGCCCAGCTGTACGGAAATGCTGATGCGCGCCAGAACGGGTCACGCGTCGCTTCAACCAGACGCTCAGATATTTAAGAAAAAACCCACAGAGCCTCGATACGCCACGGACCCAGGGTCTTGTCTCGACTCCAATGGGAACAAATGCGGATAAACAAGACATTCTTATATATTTTCTCGTATTTTACTTTTTATTAGGTAACTCTTTTGACGACCCCGGTGGCCGGCCTATACGCGTGCTAGATAGCCTGGGTTTTTCAATGGACCGCGCCTATCAGACTAAATTTTTCAGAAATACAGAAATACAGAAATACAATTTTATTGGTAAAATCAATTTACATGTCAGTTTTTCTTAGACTAGTTAACATACATATTGTAAGTACTTAGTTAATGTTTAAAAATTCTTGGTATACACAAATTAAATAAAATGAAAAAAATATATAAAGTAAAAATTATAAATGTAACATCAATCAATTATGAATTTACTGGTCAAGTAGTTCGTTCACAGAATAGAAATTCTGCTCCACAAGCCAACGTTTCAACTTAATTTTGAAGCAACGTAGACTGCCATCAGCTGTGACGGAGTCTGGTAGTTTATTGTACACTGCCGGGCCCATAACATGCGTTAACTTTGAGGACTTCGTGAGAGAGCGGGCGATGGTAGCAAGCTTGCACGCGAACCGTGTCCCGTACGAGTGGGTGTCGCCGTTCTTCTTCGTCCAGGTTCGAGCGAACGTACACCGCCACTTGCATTATCACAATGCAGGGCAGTTTCTTTACTCTTGCTCAAAAAGTTTTTTATATATTTAACTTTTGTCTGAATCATCTGCCATTGACATTCGTCCTCTTACTTAAAGACTCGACTTCTTGGTGTTCCATCAACAAAGAACATACATTTTTTATATTTTTTTAAAAAACCACCTGTTCGTGAAGTAGAGAACTGAAAAACGTGTGCATTATTTTCTTAAAGTTATGTTTTGATTGTTTTATTTTCTCGCAATCGAAGTGAAAAGTAGAGTGTTTATCTCGGGCCAAAACCATCCACTATAACTCGGTCTTGTCATTCATCCTATTCATAATAACCTCTTTTAAAGGGTGGTTTTTTGAGAAGGGCGGTGACGGCCAAGTGCCATCATGCGAGTTAAAGAAAAGTCGTGAAAGGAGTCATGATTTAGCCCTCGATTTAAGAGAAAACTGTAACTGCATATTTTTTTTTTTTTTTTCTTTTATTTTTGAAGGAAATCGAGATCAGTATTAAAATTAATTTGTAAAAATTAGCTTTTTCCTTTTATTTTTAGGAATACATTTCTTAACAAAAATACTTATCAGCAACAAAATTCATTGGTAATAAATACTACTACAGGGTGTCTTTTTTTTTGAAAATTATTCTTGACGATTTCCGTCAAAAGTAAAGAGTAAAAAAAAACAAAAATGTAAAAATTAATGCAACGAGGAAGGATAACAAGACCGAGATAAGGCCTCCCTCGCTGCGCTCGGGAGTACAGCAACCTCGTATATATAGGGGTGATTTAGTCCATGACCGGTTTGGGTCTTAAATCTATGTGTATGTAGGACGTCTTTCGCGAAGACCGTCGCATGGCAACTAACGTGACCTAAACAGGCTGTGCGGCAGATGTTGTGATAGCAGGTCACGTCAGGCCAACGCCCCCGGAGCCTCGAGCTTCAATCCTAACAGGTAGATCTGGTATTTGCACAAGGTACACTTGCGGACACTACCTCTTGAAAAGGTTACTAAAAGTCTACAGCGTCTTCAAACGGTTAAAGATTTGACTCCATATTGGTAGATAGTATTTAGAAAGATTATCACACAAATCATCACATCACACTAATATTATAAATGCGAAAGTTTGGATGTATGGATGGATGGATGTTTGTAACCTCTTCACGCCATAACTACTGAACGGATCGGGCTAAAATTTTGCATACTTGTAATTCTAAACCTGGAATCAAACATAGGCTGGTTTTTATCCTATAAATCAGTTCCCATGGGATAGAAATCACCTTTAAACGTTTCCATAGAAACAACGTGTGCGAAGCTGTGGGCAGAAACTAGTCTTATATATTTTAACTATGTATAATATAATTTTTATATATAATTATTCTAATACATTTAACAATTTTTTGTGCACATAACATATATATAATAGAGTGCTCGCGTATAAAAATAAAAATGGAAAAAACTAAAGAAATTAATATTAAAAAATATGTAGGTAGGTACTTAACTGAAAGTTAAAGAAATGAAAGTGAAAAAAAATTATTAAACAATAAGTAGGTTCATTGATATTTAGTAATCGTGCTGAAATGATTCATCAAGACATTTTTAAACTTGCTCATACTTTGGTCAAAGACATCTATTTCTGGTATTTGCTTATTTATAAGGCTAAACTCATTACATCCTTAAAGGCTTTGCTAAATTTGTCTGGGCATAGAGTACAATAGACATAGTATTTGCTCAAAGTACTTGCACATTAATGGTCACAAGCTTTGATCTCTTGTACCGGTTAAAGTTTTGCCACAGGGTTTGGTTTAAAGAATATTTATTTTCTAAAAAGAAATATATTTCACTTATCTGAGAAAACATCTCAAAGTTAAGTATTATATAAAACTTCGAGCAGTCAAACAAATTTTTGGTACCTACCTAATAAGTAGTAGTTTAAGTTATTATAAAAGTAAGTTACATACATAAGTTATGCATAAGTATTAAAATTGAGTAGATACTCAAGAAAAACACAAAGAATACTAGATTTAGTGAGATTGAGATATCAAAACATTAACACTGCCCGCAAAATTCCGCATATTTATTAACTGTCATTGCGTAGTCGTTCGGCATTATCATATCACAGTGTACCTAAGCAAAAACAGTTATTTGAGTAAGGATGTGTATCATTCAGTATGTGTTTTTTAAGTTTAAGTTTAAAGTTGCTGAACGATTCAGCATTCTTCACCTCTTTGGGAAGTTAATAAAGTAAGTTTTATTACTTTCAACCAAATCACTCGGTTTATACTGTATTGGTTGTGCTTGATCTTCAACTCCGTGTAAACTCCACCCTTAAACTTTTGAAGTTGCCTGTACTGTTTTCTCGGCCAGCAGTGTACGCAGTTCGAATGCAAAACGAGTCCATCACTAAACAGGTCTCGAATCAGAACATCTAACGGCACTAAGGGTACTAACACTAACACAACGATTTCCTCAAAACCTACAAACGGACGTTAAATTTACTAATAACCTCAAATTATTGTTTATATTTTTTTTACTGTAGACTAACAAGTCTGCTTAGCTTGGGGCTAGATAATGCCGTGTAAATTGTCCAGACAGAATTATTTATTTTCATAAAAGAGAAGAGAAAGCTGACTCGTCAAGAGATCTCTGAAACTACAAGAGCTACGAAGCTGAAATTTTGCAAGGAGGTTCCTTTCAGGACGTGTAGGCACCTGCTAAGAACGGATTTTTGGAAATTCGTATTTTAAGGGGGTCAAAGGTCATTTTTATAATAACTTTTAGAAAGTAGACACTCGATAAGAACGGATTTTGGAAATTCGTATTCTATGGTAGTTAAAATGGGGTCGTAATCGAATAAGTAATTTTTTAAACAAGCATTCTTAGAAGGAAATATGAATGAAATGGGATTTATAGGTTTTCCCATACCATCTTTAAAATCGTAAAGGATTAGTTATAAAATTTTGGCGTTGATAGTTTACATGGAAACCAACATTACTTGGGGTACCTATTAGTATTACATAAATCCATGCGAATGAAATCGCGGCGGGTCAGCTAGTTTATTTATAGAAGTTAGTGTTATTCGTGATATTTAAATTATTTTGTGGTTTATAGCGGAAAAATAACTTGCCGCAACTCGTAATGTATTTTCTATGAACAAACAATTATAAATCTTAATTCGGTTTCGCACGCGTATTTTCGGTTTAAGGCCAGGTAGTCCTGCAGCAGTAGGCGTAAGGGAAAATGCGCGCCTGCCAAGCCGCCGCGTTCGTGTTTTTTGTAGCTATTTAAACATGGTGCATAAGAAAATCATTTTATCAAGTCAAACTCTGCGAATTTGTTTAGAAATATTAAGTGTCTTAAGTTGAGTACAAAAAAAAGTGTGATATCAGTAGTTCGCTAGTCATAGTATTGAAAAAAAAAACATTAGAAAAAGGAGTAACTTTGGGATTTTTTTCTATAGAGTGAAGTTCATTAGATCTTGTAACTGAATACGACTTTGACTAGACTAGATCCTCAAGTAATATGTCTTTTTTTCAGAATTTTAAACACTATTTCTAAGTCTCAGATGATTTTAAAAATCACGAAAATTATGCGACCTCTGCTGGCCTACCAAGCCTTAATAGATTATCAAATAAATATAGTTAGCAAGAAAATTGGCATTTACCATAAAAAAAAACTTTTTTTGATAACATTCGATAATGTTTCATAAGCTGATCAAGAACTTATATTGGACCACTATTGGTCCAATATAAGTTAATAGACGTTGGAGTACTAAAAATGTCAGTAATCACAAAAAACTTTTCCCATACATCATTAAGCAAGCTCAAGCTCTGCTTAGCTTGGGGCTAGATAACACTGTGTGAATTGTCCAGCATTATTTATTTATTATTTATTTATTACATTAGCCTTTGACGGCCTCAGTGACGCAGTGGGCGAGAGTCCGCCTGCGACGCAAGAGGTTGCGGGTTCGATTCCCGCCTCGGAACAAATTTGTGTACGATCTGCAGAAATTTGTTCCGTTGGTCTGGGTGTTTTCTATGTATAGTAAAAAAAACTATCTACGTATATAATGTATTCAATAAATCAGTTATCTAGTACCCATAACACAAGCTTAGAGTAGTTTACTTTGGGGCTAGATGGTGCTGTGTGAATTGTCCAGCATTATTATTATTATTATTATTATTACCCTCGCGGGTACAAAATAGGGGTAAAAAACTCATGACTCGAAGTCCAACCAAAAGCGTGATACGAAAAGCCCCTGACCCGTTTACTATATTTTTATGACGAATTCTATTCCCAGAATTTCAGCGACTTCCTGAGAGAATTCTTATCACCTAACTAACAAACAACAACACGCAATACGATAGGGATTCGTAGTAAACACGTGATGGCCATAATGAGCGGTTCACGGCATGAATAGGGCAATGTTTTTAGCCGACTTTTGAGGAAGATCTATGTTTGAATGTATGTCCAGGTTGTCTGGCAGAGATCGCTCTTGAGCGATAAGACCGCCAATTGTCACTTAGGTTATAATTATTTCTTTTTAAATTGTTTCTTAGTTTTAAGTGTGTAGTAAAAGTATTTTCTTTATTCTTTCTGTTTTTTTATGTGTTTCTCCTTCAATTGTGGACGATTTTAAATAAGTCTTGTATTGAATAATAATAATTCTAATGATATTTTTTTAATCATTTATGGTTCGTTCAATTATTTGAACATGCCAGTTGAAAGATACACAAATTAAAAACAATGACACAAGAAAAAACAATTATTAAACTATATTATTATATTGTAAACGATACAATGGAATCACTATTAATAAAAATATTTTTTAATAATAGTGATTCTATCACAAAAGCTGATGATGGTTAAATCAACACAAACGATGAATTGACTATACCAGCGAATCAAGTATTATTAAACTAAGTAGATACTACTTAGTTAATTTTTTTAAGGTGTCATACATATTAAAATATTTCGAAAAAAGTCGAAAAAATAACCATTCCCGCCCGCGGGTTCGCACGCGTTGTTTCTATAGAAACATTTTAAGGTTATTTCTATCCCATGGGAACTGATTTATGGGATAAAGAGTCGCCTATGTTTGATTCCATGGTTACACTTGCCTGTATGCAATATTTCAGCCTGATTCGTTCAGTAGTTTTGGCGTGAAGAGGTAACAAACATCCATCCATCCAAACTTTCGCATTTATAATATTAGTGTGATGTGATAATTACAGTTAGTTTTATCATCCGTTCATAGATACTAGCTTAACTCTCAAATACTCAAACACATAGCGATTTTTTGACAGTTTTCAATGAAAAAAATGTAAAAATTCTTCATTTGAGACGAGCTTAAATCTGAGTAGCATTGAGTATTCGGGGTAAGACTAGCGACTAGTTTTATTCCTCGTAGTCGTTTAGTACTCGTATTACCGTAAAAAAAAAAAAAAATTGCAAAAAATAATTCTCGTGCGCAAGGTAAGTGACGAACTTACAACAATCAAAATTGATAAACAAAGGAATTTTTCAGAAGAATAAAATCGTTGTGAATTTACACATGCTTTTTTTCGTGACGACTTTACTCTGGCAAATATACAACAACCCAAGTAAAGCAAGGGCGTTACAAAAGGTGGTACTTTGATTTCCGGTCCAATAATTAAAAACAAATTTTGAAGTGTTTCAAAAAGTGATTTCGACAAACGTCTGCATGCTCCAGCAATCGTTTGCCGCTATTAATAGAACTGCAATAATTACGAAGGCTAAAGGGCAAAGAGGTCCGTTCGGGCTGCGTCGAAGTCACGTGACTTTCGGCGGCCATTGTGGAAAATGGCGGAAGTCTTTTGAAAATGGCGGGACGTAAAAAATGCCCTAACTCGTAAAAGACAACATAATTTTTTTGTCCAGAAGCAGAGCCTAACCAATAATTGAATTGAACACTATTATTTTTTTCGAAATGACTGTAATGCTGTTATCCGCAGGTGGCCATAATAGCGTTACCGGATTTTGAATTGACAGCACTAAAAATTATGCCCCTCTTTTTATTTTGATCGTTACGAAAGGGATGGGAAACATTCTTAGTTATCGAATTAATTTAGTTTACTAAGTTTATGTAGTTTTTTCAACATCTGAAAACGTAGATGGTGTCAATTCAGATGTCACCAAAACTAAACTAAACTAATTGCATGATAGACAGGGCTTAAAATAGCAACATACATAATTTAAATACTAGAAATAAGAATAAACTCGTTGTGCCCAAAACTCGGCTACATAAGATTAATGTATCTTTTATAGGGCAATGTAAACGCTTCGACAACTAAACTACAAGTAAGTTGCAAATATTATCAAAAAAAAATCAAACAAATTGTCAAACATATCCATTGTGTTGGGGAGTTTTGCTCCAAGTCAAAAACTAACAACGTAACAAGGTACTTAAAGGTTCGCTTCTTTACTTTACCTTAAAAAGATTAAAGTGAACAAAAATAAGTGATCACTTTAGGTAGTTCCTAGTTAGGTATATATTTAAATGTTATCTTCATATTATGTAATATGAATTTTGTGCCTGTAAGGTACATAGGAAAAAAGCACATTGATAATTGATATTTAAAAATTTTGCCATCCCTTTTATTTCGATCATTATCATAGGAACGGCACCGTTTTTTAGTGCTATCAAATTAGTTTTTTTTAGTTTTAGCGACATCTGAATTGAAACCAATATCTTAATAATTTTACGTAGGCATTAGAAAATAACAAATAAACCCTGCCTTCTATTGTTTTCCCAAAAGTAACTATTCGATTTTTAACGATCTCTGTTTTGTTTCAGTTTTAAAATGTCACCCTGGCAGCAGAGACCTTTTGTGCGCAAAAAATACAGAAATATGTACGTAAGTTCTTTTTCATATTCTTATGTCGACTCTATCGATTTTTGTCTGTGGCTGGAAGGGCGATACCTCACCTGGGCGCCAGGCTGCGTGGCCAGGTATTGGCCACCATTTTATTTGGTCACCAAGGTGTAGGCTTAATCATTTTATAAATAGAATGGAGGCCGAAGATTGAGGAAAAAAAGTCCAAAAATAAATGGAGACGGTGACGTTTATCGACAAGTAGGTTACCCCTGACAGGTTCCAACCGTTCCGAAATCTCGTAATTAGTATTCTTTCAAGTTTCGTAGTTATATCCATATTTTTTGTTTCTATAAAACTGCTTGCTATTTAAATTTTACGTTTGGATATATTTCTGTTTTAACATAAAAATACGTCAAACTTAACAAGGAAGTTGGCTATCGATTAACGTCACTGTGTCTGCATGGTTATGTTTGGATTATGCCCACTCGTGTGACCATTTGGTGGACATTACATGTGTTTCAGCCCTAACTTAATCATAGTCATTTATTTGCCAGAATAAGTTTTAATATTAAATATGTCCATTTACAATCTACCTATTCAGGTGTGCAAAATTTTATAGTACGGTTTTAATAATTAAATATTATATACCTACCTCACTTCACCTCAACAGGCTATATCGGTCTACTGCTGGACGCAGGCCTCCCCCTGATAAGGCTTTTACCTTATGGGGGTAATGTCCATAATCCCCACGCGGGGCATGCCGGTTGAGAATCGCAGTTTGGTGGTAGAATTTGTTCCGCAGGGCGCGCTGCCGGCCCTTGGTGTATATTCCTTATTCGCCTCTTACGACCTTTTCTAAGTGTACATTTATTGTATTTATGGAAATAAAGAGTTTTTGATTTGATTTGATTTGCACCACGCGGGACAGACCCATTCTGGCCACAGCCATTCTGACATAGTTCAACTATGTAAAATACTATTTTCCTTACAGCATCGAACCTCATCGACAGAGATTCATCATCAGAAGAGTCAGAGGAAAAGAACCTCTTTGAAATAGGTTTAATATCGGACGAGTCTCAAGAGGCCCAGTGCCTACCGGGGAGTACCTGGGAAAGCCGCTGCCATTTCTGCCATTGCACCCGATCAGGATATGCAGAGTGTGTACAAGTACCGTCTTGTATAGGAGAACATATTGGTAAGTTAAAAACAGCAACTATATATATACTACTTCATAGAATCCTTGACATACGCAGCAACTAAATACTACTTTCTAGAATCCTTGATATACACAGCAACTTAATACTACTTTATAGAATCCTAGATAAACACAGCAACTTTATACTACTCTATAGAATCCTTGATATACACAGCAACTTTATACTCGTACTTCATAGAATCCTAGATAAACACATACTACTTTATAGTATGGGTACAGAATATTCATAAAATGCGCAAGAGTCAGCTTTTTGAAACAATCTTTTGATTCAACTTTTTTTTTGTAATTAAATACTTTTATTCATAAAGAAAATTACAATTGATAAATGTGGCAGAAGCCTTTATTCACAAAGAAAATAACAATCAAATAATAGAAATAAATTAGAACTCCTATGTACAATTGAAACAATTGAGCTAACTGCAGACTGTTGCAAACAATCTACAGATAGCTCAACTGATCCATATCAATACCAGTCGTCGCGTCCCCAAGACGCTGGCCGCATTGCCCCGCTGTATGGCAATGCTGATGCGCTGCGCCAGATACTCACCAGCTCTCGGGTCACGCGTCGCTAAGTTAAAAACAGCAATTATACTACTTTCTAGAATCCTAGATACACCTCACCTCAACCTCAACAGCCTGTATTGGTCCACTGCTGGACGCAGGCCTCCTGATAAGCGCCTTGTTGGCTTTTATCTCATGGGGGTAATGCCCATAATCCCCACGCTGGGCATGTGGGTTGGGGATCGCAGTTCGGTGGTAGAATTTTTCTGCAGGAGTCGCTGCTACCCGCCCCCGGTGGTGTCGCCTCTTATAACACCCGCGGGAAGAGTTGGGGTGGTGCAAATTCTAAGCCGGCACCGCACAGTAGTCTTCATACATCACTGAAATTTCATTTGTCTCGTTCGTTTTCGAACAGTCAACTTGCATTGTTTATTCGTTGATAAAATTCAGTTGTTTTCAGTTTTTCAGCTTTCAGACAGCAGAGCAGTGAACGAATATAGGCTGCCGAGGTGAGATGACAGGGCCAGTCGTGTGAAGTTTGTGGGGAGTCATTTTGTTACTAAAATGTATGTCAAGATACATTTTATCTAAAGATTATATATTTAAAGTGACAGAGTGGCTTCCTAGTTTAGGCCCATATTTGAATGCAGATTCTTGTCCTCTGTAGCGGTGTTGGATTGATGTGCGCTGAGATTAATGTAACTGCTAACGCTGCTAACGTATTATTTTCAGCGGAGCCGATCCCCTGCAAGCCAAACTCGACGTTCAAAAGATACGGCGAGACCTGCATCTGCCTTAAGAACGGTCAAGGATTATGTACGCTACAGTCACATAACGTTAAAAAGCGAAGTAAGTTCTTGCAAAGTCATTTTAGGCTTGGTAGGCCAGCAGAGGCCGCATTTTTGTGATTTTTAAAACCATCTGAGACTTAGAAAATAGTGTTTTAAATTCTGAAAACTAGATATATATTTAATACGTAAGGATCTAGTCTAGTCAAAGTCGCATTCAGTTACAAGATCTAATGAACTTCACTCGATAGAAAAAAATCCCAAAGTTACCCCTTTTTCTAACGTTTTTTCGATACTATGACTAGCAAACTACTGATATCTCACTTTTTTGTACTTAACTTAACTTAATTTTTCCAAACAAATTCATAGAGTTTGACTTGATAAAATGATTTGCTTAAAGTACAAAAACACGAGCGCGGCGTCTTGGCAGGTGCGCGTTTTCCCTTACGCCTACTGCTGCAGGACTACCTGGCCTTAATAACCTTATATGCACCAACAGAATTGTTTCACACGAGCGGTTATAATGAAAAAAAAAATGATGCTGGACAATTCACACAGCATTAAGCACCAAGCTAAGCAGAGCTTGCGTTATAGGTACCAGATAACTGATATACTTAATACAATACATAACAGTTATGGGACTATTTCTCGTAAGTAGCCTTTGGAAAGAGAGAGTTATTCAAAGAGATAATAGCATTATCTTAATATACAGGGTGTATAAGTCGACGTCAAGACGCAAACGTGTCACAGGCCAAGTCAGAGTTGTTATCAGAAAAATAAAAATAACAATCATATAATATACAGGGTGCCACAGAAAGGGTGTACTAAGCCGAAAGGGGGTGATTCTGGACATCGCGGGGGTCATTATGTTAATCATAATATATATGTATGAACATCGATCATATCGATTAGTGGAATGAAATAGCGAGTGCTAATTTATTGAATTTTTAGGTGGTTCGATTCCCGGGATAAGCGTATTTGAGAATATATTAGAATGGAGTTTTGTCTCTTTTTAAAATTAAAGAAATGTTTCCTGTTTCATGTTAAATCATCTATCTAAGGATTTAAAGTTGTTTTCCTTCAGGGCCCATTGATTTTTTTCCACCCTGATATACCTATGTATTTATTCTGTGCTAGAGATAATACAAAAAATAAATACAAAGATTGTTTTTCATTTCTTGACAAATGACAAAGTATTGGGGTGCCCTCTTATGTTCCTATACGAGTATGCGGCCAGTTGCATGCACAAATTTCAACATCTTATGGGCTTCCTCCAAGCGGAGTAGCCAAAATATTGTTGACTGAACCAATAGAAAACAAATCAACATAGTCCTTAAAGCGACTAAAAAAAAAAAAAAAACGAATCATAAACTTTATTCTATTCCAGGTCCTGAGGAAGAGAAGTGTACCCCAGGCAGCTCGTTCAAGAGAGATTGCAACACGTGCCGATGCCTGGACGACGGGCGGGCAGTCTGCACAAAACGGGGCTGTCTAGGTTTTATTGGTAACACAGGTAAGCACTTTCTGTAATGGTCTGTTTACATTGATCTTTATGGGCCTGGAAAAAAGACAAGACAAGAAGAGCATTCCAGTGTTGTAGTAAATCTACAACAGAATGCTCAAAATCAAATCTTGTTGGTTTGTTACACAATTAATAAAATCACACTAATATTCTATATGCGAAATTCTGGATGGATGGATGGATGTTTGTTACCTCTTCACGCCAAAACTACTGGACCAATCGGGCTGAAATTTTGCATACAGGCATATAATTCTAATCCTGGAATCGAACACTTTTTATCCCATAAATCCGTTCCCATTGGAAATTAATAA
Organism: Eupithecia subumbrata; assembly: GCA_949316285.1. NCBI lineage: Eukaryota > Metazoa > Arthropoda > Insecta > Lepidoptera > Geometridae > Eupithecia > Eupithecia subumbrata. Next base: position 2,552,681 of record OX438631.1, read on the forward strand.
ATTGAAGTTGATTAATATAAAATTACAGTAACAGAATAAAACAATTACAACTAATATATAAACTTATATCTATTTCTTAAAAATCTAAGCTGTCACCAGAAGGCATGTCCCATGGGATAGAAATCACCTTTAAAGGTTTCCATAGAAACAACGTGTGCGAAGCCGTGGGCAGAAACTAGTTTAATAATAAAATTGATTTGTTTCAATAAAAAAAATTGGTGAGAGACTACATACACACCGCCGGGCGGCGTGTGTGTAGTCTCTCATATAAATTCGTATGATACAACCCGCACGCCTTCGCCTCCGGCCCGGCCACGGTTACTGTGTGTAGAGGCTTTTATTTATCTTGCAATGTAACTATGTTTGTACGGGTGGAATCCTGCAACTAAATTTTTAAGCAGATATCTTCAACCGATTGAGCTAAAATTGTGTATACACGTTTAGTTTGGATGACAATACATTAAAAGCTTGTTTTTAAAAAAGGTTTTTAAAATATTAAAACTTTATTTATGTTCATTTGCCAATTAACCGGCATCCGAGAATCTCGCTGTGAGTTTTAACTTTAAACCCTTTGTTAAACAAAGTATGCATATACCTACCTATGTGCCTAATTGTGATGGTTTGGCTAATGACAAATGATTTATTAGACCATAAGCCGTAAGCGGGGTGCTTTTAGACACGAGGGGTCAACTTTAGTTCTGTAATGTTTTGATTCTGCACAACGTACCTACTTACTAATTTTTACTTTCTTTTGTTTTTTCAGATATACACAAGAGAGAAATTACAGAAGTTGTAAGTATAGTATACCTTGTATTAATTATTTTTAATTAAATAATAAAAAAATAAGAATAACTATATTTATTTCGACAAAACCACTTATAACAAAAGATTTTAAATCTTTGCTTATGACATGGGTACTGTAAAACGACTTACGTTTTACCTCTGAATATTATTTTGCGACGGATCCATTTGACAACAATGATTCATTTATCTTAGTTATAACCAAAGCAAATTATTCATTAATTTTTGCACCATATCGTTTAGCGGATTACCATAATTACATAAAATTTGCACAACATTCTGGGAGCGGTTGCACAGTGTTTTTAACAAAGTGTGTGTTTAAAACTATGGTGAGTACACAACAATTTGTTTAATGTTAATTGCCATTTAATTGCAGCTTTATTATTTACATCTACTTAAAAATATTATAGCCATTTATTAATCCAAAAGTATTACAAAGATCTTTACTTAAAATGAAACTGTATTTATGAAGATTGCTTTTTCCAAAAGTCTCCAAAAGTTTTGTGTTTACGGAAGTAAATTTTGACTTTGAAAGTTTGGTGGAGCTGCTTTTTGAAGCGTTCTACACAGATTTAGACCAATAACTATGTTTTCTATTGTTCTGACAGATCCCCTAAAGTATCAATTCTTTTCAGCCACCACATAAGCACGTATCAAAGCGCTCCGTCTGCAAACCTCACTCTGAGTTCAACGTGGACTGCAATCCTTGTAAATGTGCTGCGGATGGACTGACGTACTCTTGCACCCACAATGAATGTCTGGAAGGGGGGGAAGACGCTAATAAGGAGGTGGAGGTTTTTATGGAAACTGAGGTAAGAATGAACCCTAACATTGGCTTCACAAGTTCACACGGAACAAAATATGTTTTCATCCCCCCCATCTCGGAACAAGTATTTTTGCTGTTCGATATCTGAGTGCAAAAGCCATTTTTATCTGCTAGAGGATAAAATAAAATTGAATTTAGAACATCTTGTGCACTACGTTTGTGATTCAAAACCTATTTACTTCAACCTCCAAGGTGCCGAATATATCATACAACCTTTTCTAATTTGTTAAAAACTCAGACTTGGAACCTTCTTAGTGTACTTTTTAAATTTGCTTTGCGCGCGCCATTTTCTTTTTTCGCATTAAGTCATTTCCTCGCTGAGGTGGGATGAAAAGTTATACTTGTTGCACACGAGTGCAAAGATTTTTTACCTCGTGCTCTTTTGAGTTAGCGAGGGATCGCTAACGCTCAGGATTCTCATATTGATCACTCGCTGCGCTCGTTATTCAATTTTAGAATCCTTCGCTTGCTCGGTCATAAAAATTGAGCACGCGGTTAAAAAGCAACTTTGAACTCTTGTACAAACAAATTATTTAAAAATTTTGCTAATTTTCGTACAAAAACTATGAATACACATTCACACCCTCTCAAGTGACAGTTGTGTATTTTTTTAACATTGTAAATATGGTATTTTTCGAGATAAGAATGATGTGAAGTAAAGCAGACTAAATTCATTATTGTAACCGTCGTTGGCGTTATTTAGCATATTCTTCTTACAACATATTGCAAGTTTAGAGTTGAAACGTTCAATTCTTTAGATAAGATGCTTTCAGGTTCAAATAACACCTAGACGACAAGCCACGTGGCCGAAGCCACCAGACATAATTCAACCTCACCTCACCGCAACAGCTGGTCTTAGTCCACTGCTGGACGCAGCCTTCCCCTGATAACCGCTTTATTGACTGTTATCTCTTGAGAGGTAATGCCTATAATCCCCACGCTGGGCATGCGGGTTAGGAATCGCAGTTCGGTGCTAGAATTGTTCTGCAGGGGGCGCTGCTGCCCGCCCCCGGTGGATATCCTTTAGTCACCTCTTACGACACTCGCGGGAAGTAATAATAATAATATATTTATTTACAGAAAGGTTTACAATATTCGTACTAATCTAATTATTAATAGTAATATACATTTCAACTGATCACTATCTAGCACAAACATGCTTAATATAAACCTTTTTTATTGCGAACCTAGATGAGATTGGCGCAGGGCCGTGTGGAGTGGCACAAAAGTTTGGAGGCCTATACCCAGCAGTGGGTGAAGTCGGTTTGCGGATGATGATGATGATAAACCTTTTAGAGTCAAAGAAAATGACTCCTCGCTATAAGTTAAAATAACTTTTATTGAGACACGAGGGCTCTTCCCTCCGGCGAAGTGTTGGGGTGGTGTAAATTCTAGGGCATGGTGAACGAACGTTAATTCAACAGGGATGTTTTATGGTACCTAATATTTCAGGGCACGGACCACGTGGAACAACACATGGTTTGCAAACCCCGTTCCACTTTCTACGTCGGATGCAACACATGTCGTTGCAACTTCCAAGGCACTGACTATTCCTGTACTAATAAACCCTGTCCCTTGCCTGCCGATGTGGAGCTTTTTCATGAGTTGAAGGTACTGTAAAATTAGGAATAGGGCTGTTGTAGACTGGGTTCAGCTGGCGGCGTCGCACGAGTTGTTTCTATGGAAACGTATAAAGGTTATTTCTATCCCACGGGAACTGATTTATGGGATAAAAGCCTTTGTTTTATTCCAATTATTATTTAGGAAAACTACCAGTAGGTACCAGTACCTTTGCGATTCAGCCCGATCCGTTCAGTAGTAACATCCAACATCCAAAGTTTCGATTTTATAATATTTGTGTGATGATTGATGCAGTCTAATTGGCAGTATGTTAGTTTGTATAGTCCTTGTGCAAGACCTCACTTCCTGCGGCATTAAAGCGGTGAGAGGAGGAGCGTGAAAAAAAAAACTGCTAGCTCAAGATGCAAAATATTCGTTATCTCGTTTAAAGCGCCACCTCCCCTCAAACTAGCGCCGCCACATATTTTATCTTATTAATACGTTGAAGAGAGGAAATTTCAAAAAGTACGTTGTTCAGTTTGTGATATCTATTATAAGCTTTTTCTTCTGGCCGCGGCTTCGCACGCGTATATTCGGTATAATAAGTAGCCTATAATTTAAGGTAGGCTTTGCTCTAAACGTACGCCAAATTTCATCTTGATCTGTTCTGTTGTTTTGGAGATCCTAGGTAACGAAAATTCAGATTTCACAAACTTTCGGGTTTATAATATTAGTAGGATAGTAAGGGCAGAGAGTTGCCCTTGGTGGCCACCAAACTCTATTTTCGTTTTTATAACTCTATGCAAATTAAAACTATTACAGAGGCATTAAAAAAAGCTTAATTTTATAAGGTACACAAACAGCCCAACGTAATTTTTTAAATTTCCTTTGTTTAACGTATAAAACTTATAAAATACGTATAAAATAGGAAATACGTAATATAAAATACGTAAAAAATTATTGTAAAGTAGTTTCTACCCGCAGCTTCGCTCACGTTGTTTCTATTGGAAACGTTTTCTATCCCACAGGAACTGATTAATGGGATAAAAAATAGCTTATTTTAGGATTAGAATTACCTGTATACAATTTCAGCCCGATCCGTTCAGTAGTTTTGGCGTGAAGAGGTAACAAACATCCATCCATACACCTAAACATCTAAACGTTCGCATTTATAATATTAGTGTGACCAGAGTGGGGACTCTGGTGCTCCTAGTCTTTAAATAAATAATGAAAAATAATTATGCTATTTAACAAATTGTTCTTTTATTTTTCTTTTCTTACAGGATATGAAACCGATTATACCCTACACTGGAAAGAAGGTGACTCTGTGAGAAAGAGAAAGACAACCACTTTTTTATAATTTCAGATGAATTGTACTTTCAGTACTTATTCGAATCTATTATAAATTTTATTTAATGAAAATCCTAGTACCTAATATTCGTTTCATTTCCTTGTCAATTAATTCTCATAATGAAAATAAGTCACCACCAAAAAATTTCTATACCATTTATAAAAAAATAAGTCCCAACTGGTCTATCACCGCTGGAAGGTAAATAACTACAAATACGGTTTCTACAACTGCCTCTTCGTTTGCCATACTAATTATGGTTGAAGTGTAACACTATATTGCGATATTTTATTTAGGTATACTGTCGCAGGGAAAATGTAAGTGATATCACAAAATATCGTGTCAAGTTTGTGTCGATGGAAGACCTACTTCTTACATGAATTTTCTTTTTATTGTTCACCTGTAGATATCTGAAAAGCCATATCCACCTTTTAAAATAGGTATAAATTAACAAAAAGGTTTCAGATGTAGACCTTTACCTGTTCTAAGTTTACATTTATTGTATTTATGGAAATAAAGAGATTTTGATTTTAATTTTTAATTTTACCTTAGACATTCTATTGTATAGATTTTGCCTCGCCAACTGCATGCTCACAATAATTTATATTATATCCCCTTAGATTAGACCATCTGATTAAATAGTCGTATCCACCTTTTAGAAAAGTAAATTAAGTAAAAGGTTTTACACTAGGAAGCAACAACATCACCAGCTACCACAAAGGTAGAAACAAAAGCCAACAGCACCCGCGTGGTTTGCCTTGCCAATCGCATGTTCATCAAAGACTGCAACACTTGCTGGTGCAATGAAGATGGCACCAGCTACTTCTGTACGAGGAAAGTGTGTTTAGAGAACAATGGAGAAGATGGAGAGGATCCTAATGAAGAGGTGATTTGGTGGTGGGAAGCTTCAATATGATAATTCGTAGGAATTTAACTGCCAGTAAATTTTTTGGTACAAACATTCTCTTAATCTAGCTTCAATGAGTTAGGTACAGTTATTAAACCCCAGAAGACACAGAAATTTCTGACTGTTTATTCTCATGCTGACATATGTTTGTAATAGAAGTAAATGAACGAAACTTAGATTTTGAATAGAGGTTTCTCAGAGGGATAGAAGCAGAATTAATAAACACTTTTAATTCTTTCAAATGTTACTTTTATGGGCCTTCTGTCAATAAAACAAAAGGGGGTGTAAAGTGTGGAGTCTCAAGACTTCCATGGGTCAATAAATCTTGTAATCTTGCTAAGTCATCAAAAACTGGCGTAAGATTCAAACATGGACATATTTTCTAGCTAAAACTGCGAGTAATAAGGAAAGAATGCACCCCGAACGAAGTGTTCGAAATGGACTGTAACATGTGCCGCTGCAATGAAGATGGCAAGTCCTACTCTTGCACAAGAAGGGCCTGTGTCGAAGTAGACGATAAGGTTTGATGCGACGCTTGGTCGTTTTTTTGGTGGTGGATTTAATTTTCCAAACTTGACGGACTCTACACTACAGTACCATGTCTAGATACTTTTTATTTTGTGGCGAATTTAGGTCCTGCGTCAAAATAGAACTTAGGTTTGATGCGACGCTTGGATGTTTTTTGGTGGTGGATTTAATTTTCCGAACTTGGCTGACACGACACACTACCATAGATACTTTTCTTTGGTGGTGAATTCAGGGCCTGCGTCAAAGTAGATAAAGTTTGATGCGTCGCTTGGTTGTTTTTCTTTTTTCTTTGGTAGTGGATTAAGCTTTTCCGAACATGGCTGAAATGAAAACATCTACTTATACTTTTAAATTTGTAGTGGTTTCAAGGTGTCGAAGTAGACGATAAGGTTTGATGCGACGCTTGATTGTTTTTCTTTTTTCTTTGGTAGTGGATTCAGCTTTTCCTAACATGGCTGACAAGATAACATCCATGACTAAATACTTTTAAATTAGTGGTGGATTCAAGGAGGGTTTGCGTCGAAACGACCGTTTGAAATAAAGTAATTCTTATTTTCTATTTTTAGTATCGGATTTAAGGCGCTTTCCCCAACCAATACAGCGCTACCGTCAATTTTACCTTATTATGATGTAAAACGAAGTAATTTTCAAAAATCGATTGGGCAGTTTGTGATACCACGGTTGTGAGCAAAAAGAGCAACTGCGCATCTTTGCCTACACTATACAAAAGAAAACTTTTAAGAGACATTAAAAAAAGCTTATGATAGGTATCACTAACCCAAATCGATTTTGAAAATTATAAGATAAAAATAGGTGGTGGCGATGTATATAATAATTTCAGAACTTGGTTGACACAGAGCCGTGTGTCTGTATATTATCGAACAAGACGTTATGGTCTAATTTATTTATTTAGACAACGGTGGGTGACAATACTTATTTGGTGGTGGTAATCCTCTCCTTAATTATTTTGATCGTTTTTTTATTGGTGTTGGCTCAATTCCTTAACAACCTAGGTTTATGTATTAAATAATTTGCCGCTTAATTTTTATGTTCATTTATTTGTCTATTTCAGAATACCACGTCAAGAAGCGCTCGTGCGCTATCGGTAAGATCCTTATTACACACTTTAATAACATTTTCTTGAATATTTTTAAAAATAAATATTTTATAAACTTGTCTGAATTATATTGCTTTAAAAACTATCAAGGTATATCAACACTAAAATTATTAATAACGGGATATTTATCCTTGCATTTATTTACTATAATTTTTGTTATTTTGAGCTTTATCCTGTGATCATGGCGCATACCTACAACTGTGCCGAATTATGTAAAAACTCAAAATAACACACATCATGGTGAATTTATCCCGTTATTTTAGAATATTATGAAATACAATTTTTGTCTAAATCTTTCATGAAAATAATACAGATTAAACCTAATGTCTGCCTGTCTGTCACAGAACGGCGAAACAGCGAAAACCTGCCAACCAGGACAAGAGTTCCGGATGGACTGTAACAAGTGCCTGTGCAACGACGCAGGGACAGACTTCTCCTGCACCAGGATCGACTGCGCAGCGGTCAACAACGGCGGCGCTGATCGGACTAAGCGAGGTGAGGAGTGACGTCATCTGTGGTAAAAACTTACTAAGCGGCCAGGCGTTCATTGCTGCATCGGCGCAAGTGTAAATGACCTGCTCTACAACGGCGGCGCTGATCGGACTAAACGAGGTGAGGAGTGACGTCATCCGTGGTAAAAACTTACTAAGAGGTCAGGCGTTCATTGCTGTATCGGCGCAAGTGTAAATGACCTGCTCTACAACGGGGGCGCGTATAGGACTAAACGAGGTGGGGAGTGACGTCATTTAAGAGGTGCCATATAAATGTGCTCCATAACGGCAGCGTAGATTTAGACTAAGCGAGGTGAGGAGTGACGTGACGTCATTTAGGGGTGATCACTAAGAGGCCAGGCGTTCGTTCTTGCCTGCATCCGTTCAGCAACGGCAGCTTTGGCTGCATTGGGATGTCATGGTGGCTTTGGCCAGCATGACATTACAACCTAGTTCCTAATGGGTACCCATTACCATAGACCCTTTGATTCGACACTTTGCAGACACAGATTATGATAAAGACTTAGTTTTTGTTGAACTCCGGTCACTGAGGATCAGTAAAGTTATATCAATTTCAATTGAACTAGTATCCCCGTTTTTATGACATAAGAATGATATATCTTTTTGAATTATCCAAACCATTAGGTATTTACGAATATATTAAGTAATAAACATTACGCCGTTGCTGCTGGTAATATCAAATTACGCGGGTGCGTGTGACGACACTGACTCGGCCGAGCGGAGCGCAGCCGGCACTCTTACTTCACGATGCGACGGTTAAAAAGGTGAATTAGACACAAATCGGACACTTAATTAGTTTCAAAGTCACAAATAACCAAACAAACGGCTACGGCTAACTGGCGGAGATCGAGGCAGTGACGTCACAGCGACTGCTGTGGTCACTCGGTGAATTTCGCTAGTAATTTGGTCGTAATTTCGTCAATTTTTGACGTAGAACAAAAACTTTTACACTGTGTGTTAAGGATTTCTTAGCTCTATAAATCTGTATTCTCAACTAAAAACGTTACGAATCCTCATTACAATTTTTTAACGACATACTTTTTTAGACTATCATCTAAGGTATTTATGGCATCTTTATCTTTCACGATCTCACAGATACAACAACTGTGGAGCAGAAATGCGAGCCAGGCAGCGTGTTCGACCGAGCATGCAACGTGTGCCGCTGCACAGCGGATGGACAGCATGCCGTCTGTCAGCTCAAGCGGTGCAATAAGGAAACTGAGGCTACTACAGGTGTGTACTTATGTTAGACTTTCTTTCTTTACAGACGTAACAATAAATAAACGCTAAACGGCGCTTGACCTCGTGGTGTAGTTGGTTAGCACATTCCGGTACTGACGGATGCAGGTTCAAGTCCCGTCGAAGTCGAAAATTATTTGATTTTTTTAGTAACAAGCAATGTCTGTCACTTGGTTAAGCTGTCACATTTCATTGCGTTCATGGATGTGTAAAACCATGATGCAGAGCCAAAGATAAAAGAAGAAGAAGGGCTTTACTCAAGTTAATGTACGGACAAAACCTACCCTTCACGTTTTGTCAGCCACTAAAAACCCTGTACACCTTTTTCACTGGGCTAGCAACCACTAAAATAATCAAATATATAAATAAACCTTAAATATGGTAAGAGCTAATAGGGGAAAAAGCTAAAATTGGAATTCTTGTTCTTAAGCCTAATTGACTTGGAGTAGCTAAGGCATTTTTATTTTAATAAAATTCATAATCAGCTGAATTCGCATCGACTACCGATCCTAATTTCGTATATTTTATTACAATTATGAATCAACACCCCTTGTTGCGGTTATGTTGTCTTTTAGTATTTATTTTGTTAGTTCTATGGATTTCATTGCGGTACCTACTATAATAAATAATAAATAAAAAGCCTTTTATTTTTCCTATAACAAGTTATTTAGATTTTAAAAAAATTTTGCTTAAAAAAATTATTTATGTATTATTTGCTAAGGCCTGCGGGTATAGACCTACCTTATTGCGGTACTACCGAATTCTAATTAGTTTCTTTATTTTCCTTCCAGAGTCCAGTCCAGCATTCCGCTGCACGCCAGGCGACCAGTTCCGACGCGACTGCAACGACTGCACTTGCTCTGCGGACGGGAAAAACGTCTTTTGCACGCTGCGTTTGTGTGACGACCCTTCCATATCACCATGAGAATGACAGCTTTATGACACGGGTGGCATCGCTTACATTGACTTAGAAAAAAGGACCTTGCTGGAAAACTTCAAATAAAAAATATATTTATTTCTGTAACCAGTTAACAAGTAATAATAATAATAGTTATGTCGTCCAGCATTATTCACAACGTTATTCACAAAGAAAGTTACAATCAAATAATAGAAATAAATTAGAACTATTATTTACAATTGAAACAATTAAGCTAACTGCAGACTGTTGCAAACAATCTACAGGTAGCTCAACTGATCCATATCAATATCAGTCGTCGTGTCCCCAAGACGCTGGCTGCATTGCCCCGCTGTATGGCAATGCTGATGCGCTGCGCCAGATACTGACCAGCTCTCGGGTCACGCGTCGCTTCGACCAGACGCTCAGATATTTTTTTAAGAACCCGAAGATCCTTTATTACTATTATTATTTATTGTTATATAGGTAATAATAATAATGTCGTCCTAGCCGAAATTCGACCACGGCGGCCAGTCTCATCGGAGACTAGTCAGATGCGTAGAACATATTATAGTGCACAAGTGTGCGCGCAAACACAGGTGTACTCTATTCTCTCTCTACAATAAGTAACTACTCGATAGTTGAGACGTTATTTCTCATTTAAGTACAAAATGCTTAAAATGTGTCAAGATTTTGTACTCTTCGTCTGTGGCACGCTTGTGGCACGCGAACAGCGAGAGGAGCGAGCGCGAAAAAAATACTAAGTGTCGTAAAACAAAGTCTAGGTACGGCTTTGAGCAAGCATTTGTGGCTAGGTAGTAATTTTTTACTCATTTTCTCTTTCGCAGCCCGCAAACATTTTACGCAAAACACTTGTCTAGCTACAACTAAAACGAGTCGATATTTTCTTCTGAAATGAGTTATAACTCTTGACTCATGAATCTTTTGTAAATGTTGCCAAACGTGTCCTAAAGATGGATTTGTTTGAATTAATTTAAAATTTAATATTAATTTAAAACTTACTGCAGCTTGCATTAGGATGTAATTTAAATAAAGCGGTAATATCTGCTTTTTGTTTCGTGATTGTTCGTGTAGATTTTGCATTTTCACGTATTATAAGTATTTGTGACTATTTTTATTTAGTGTTATTCGTAATAAGAAAAACTGATTTAATACTCAGAGATTTTTTCATTATTTGTCTTGGCTTGATATTGAGGTGATGCTTGGTCAATTCATGCTTCATGTTATCATGTCTATGAAAATGCTTATGCTAAGAAAAATTAACAAAAACAATGTGAACTTGAACGCTGCCTTAACATATTAAGGGTTCGGCGACGAATGAATTTCCCATACAAACGGAGTACCAAAATGATTTGTTATTTGAGAATATTTTCACCATGGTTTGCTATTATTTGTATTAGAATAGTATTTATTTAGGTTCCTGCCACAAGCTTTTTTCAAAATACTTATACTTATACATTAATTCTTTAATGTAAAAATGCGATTCGGTTTAATTTCATTACAGAAAGGTATTTTGAAAAAAAAATGTGGCAAGAATCTAGATAAATACTATTTTAATACAAATAATAGCAGACCACGGTGAAAATATGCTCAAATTACAAATTATTTTGGTATTACGTTTGTATAGGAAATTCATCCGTCGCCGGACCCTTAAGAAAGGTGATTTAAAAATCTATGCAAAGCGTCCATGGATTTGAAGTTAATTATAAATACTAAGTATTATATTTTGCTACTTTATTAAAACTTTTTAAACTTTTGCGATTTGTTAACATAATTTATGATTTTATTGCGTATTTATCGCGTACCTTTTGTTATTATTTCCCCAATAATAACAACAGTTACGCGATAAATACCCGATAAAATCATTAATTATTTTATTAAAACTCTTTTATTTATGTACGTTATATATTTCAGTAAATGGGTAATTTACCCCTACCTTCTATGTGTCCACAGTAACTTTCATTCCTGTTTTAGTTGTTGGTAACTTAAGTTATTAGTTAGTGAATTTACTTAGCTAAGCTCGAAGTACATTAGTACCGTTATGTATTAGTACATAAACATATATTATAAAATTATTGATTCAACATTATTGCAAAATAAAGTTTCGATAAAAGTTTGTGTTTTATTTATAGACACACAAAATATATAGAAAAATAGTTGAAAGCAAAAATTGGTTCACAAAATATCGTTGGAAAAATATTTTCTTTTCGAATTTTAGGAAAAGTTACATCTAGAAAATTACAAAACGAGGAATATTAATCTAAGTTTATGAAAATTATATGTACTTAAGCTGAGGTGAACTTTTAACTTTATTTAAAAGTAAAAAATTAAACCCAGAATCGTCGCGCAATTTCCAATAAATTAATTAGAAAACTCCAGTAAAAACTAATCAGGCTTTTGCCAATTAGCAGTTTACGATTCTATCATAAACTTCCAATTAGGGGCATTCATTTTCTTAACTTGGTTGGCAGTTTAAGCAATTTGTGCATCTTTAAAAAAGAAAACTGGAAATGTTGACATCTTTAGTTTTGTTTTCATTTACAGTTTTTGAATTTACGGCTGGGGACAGTGGACTACTTTTATGTAAGTAGATAAAAAAGTAGGTAGGTTACTATTTTTATTAAAATAAAAGTCAAGAAAAGTTCTTATTTGAATTATGTTACCCACAAAAATAAGACCAATTGTTCTTACAAGAGTAATTTGAAAAGTAACGCGTTGAAATCTTTCGTATGGACATAATTCTAATATGTTTTGTTAGTGTTTATTTCACCAAATTTTTATGATTATTAGGTATGTGTTTTTAATTACTTATGACATTTTGAATTTCCTACTTATTTTCAAACTGAAACCTTTAAAACCATCGTAAATTAATTACGTGCGTAATTTACTTAATATAAAATTATTTTATTTGGATATTATTTCCGTTTAATTTTAAATCTGGGCACTCTGCCTTCTGGTGACGGCTTAGATTTTTAAGAAATAGATATAAGTGTATTACTTGTAATTGTTTTAGTCTGTTACTGTTATTTTCTATGATTTCTGATAAATAAATTGATCTATTCTTAGAATACTTAATTTAAAACATTGAAAATTGAATGAAACTCGTGTGTCAGTCGGTCCGATGGCGAAGTGTGTACCGACGGCCACGATCCGTAGTCCGCGACACGCGTGCGTCTGCTACGTGGACGGCGTGTATCATTGCCAAGCGCTGAGTGAAGACAAACCAGAGAATGTAAGCGGTAAGTCCACTTGATCTACCTTCTTCATCTGTATTGTGATTTTGAAAATGTATACATATTGTTATAGGTACTAAAATCTCTCTATCGAAACAATAGACGATGATTATTTAATTCCAAGATTAATTAGAATTGTAAATACTCATATAAATCTGCTAAACCAAAATTAAATGTTAGTTGAACTAACCCATTTTATATAATATGCAATTTGTAGGAAAAAACAGCATAACAAAAACCTGATAAGCACAAGTTACACAGCACAAAATAAAATCGAACCCAACGAATTTATAGAAATAAATATCTAAATAATAAATATGTTATCGTAAACCTTCATCACAAGCATTATAATAAGGTTTTAATTACTAAACCTTTTCCCAGATATCACAGAAACTACAACCCCTGCATGCGAGCCAGATCAGCAATACCGAGAAGGATCAACACTATGCTCCTGTACTAAATTCGGCCAATGGCGCTCCTTCAACTGCCGAGAGCAATTCCACCGTCTCGTCCTCCGCAAAGACTCCATCAGAAAGAACATTCAAACCGACATAACCTGCAATCCTGGAAGTCTATACATCACAGACTGCAACGTCTGTAGATGCCAGAACGCCAGCATCATTAACTTCTCGTCCTGCTCAACTAGATCTTGTCCTAAACGACTTAAAACAGATTCCTGCGTGCAAGGAGAGGTTCACAGAAGCAGAAACGAATTTTGTTTCTGTTCTTCCGCGAATTTCTACGTAGACACCTTGTGTACCACCGTCGGTGATGGTGTAATGGAGGAAATTGAAGAGAAGAACTTAGCGAGCGTGTTTGATAATGCTAACTTGCACCCTAAAATTGCTGTAGATCAATGTGACAGCAATATAACTTTATACTTCGACTGTAACACCTGCACTTGTTACCAAAATACTTATCTTTGCACTAGTAGGTTGTGCTACGACGATGAACCCGTTTTAAGACAAGGAAAGGTTGTGAAAGAGAAGTTCCCAGAGTTGAAGAGTCAGAGGAGCATGTGTATCCCTGGACTGAAGTACAAATATAAGTGTAACACATGTGTTTGTAACAGGAAAGGACATGCCATCTGCACTTCTATGATATGTTTGAGCGAAGTGGTTATGAAAGCAACTGCCTTGAAGCATGCTATTGTGTCTTATTGAATAAACGGTTCTCCTATGTACTTGAGTTTTGGTATTTCCTGCGTGCGTGTTCTCGGCAAAGAAAACACAATTTAATCCTGTGCCCACTTTTTGTGATGCTGCGCTTCAGATCACTGACAGTCTGAACCTACTGGGCGTAGAGCTTAGCTCGAATTTAAATTTTGGCTCCCATATCGAGTCGAAGGCCAAATTTGCTGCTATGAAGCTAAGCATCCTGGCTAAGGTTCGGCGGTACTTCACACCGGGACAGCTTCTCAATCTATATAAAGCACAGGTCCGAACTTGCATGGAGTACTGCTGCCACCTTTGGGATGGCTCGGCTAAATACCAGCTTGAGGCCCTCGACTCGATTGAAAGACGCGCTGTTAGACTTATCGGCGACGATTCTCTTGCAGAGGCCAATCTTCAAAGCCTCGATCACAGACGGCGCGTCGCCAGACTGTCGGTGTTCTACAAGTACCACTTTGGTGATTGTGCGCAGGCATTGCACGACCTTATCCCATCTTCTCCCTTCTACCATAGGACCAGCAGACGCACAGAAAAATACCACCCGTACCTGGTCGACATACCACAGTGTCGAACCAAAAAATTCTCCTCTACTTTTTTAATATGCACCGCCAAAGAGTGGAATGAGCTTCCTGCGTCTGTTTTCCCGTTAGAGTATAATCTTGGAGTCTTCAAGTCTAGGGTGAATAAGTTCCTTCTGGGAAAGCGTGCTCCATCTTAGGCCACATCTTCACTTACTTTAAGTGAGTTGGTGGCCAAACGCTTGACCATTTTCAATAAAAAAAAAAAAAAAAAAAAAAAAATTTCTTCATGGTTTTTTGATATTATAGTGCGTAAGCCTTCATACTCTGGGTAATTTCTAAGAAATCAAATAATATTCCAAAATTATCTACTTCGAAGGGACTTGAACCTGCATCCTTCCCTCAGTACGGGAATGTGCTAACCAACTACACCACGAGGTCAAGTGACGTAGGAGTCGAAAATCTCTGGGACTTCCTACGGATTCTAGCGCAGTTAAGTCCACATACAGGGGAAACATTGAAGTCAATCCAATCCTCCAATCGTCAAAGTCGAAAATTTTTGGGATATTATTTGATTTCTTCATGGAATTCATAAGTCGAGTCTAGTAGAGTAAGCATATATCTACTTCACACATTAATCAATAGGCATAGCTAAGCTTATCAGCATTGTAATAATTCGTCAAGCTGAAAATTCGCAGTATGTACTTTAGTAGCAGGTAAATAATAAATAAAACTGGACAATTCACACAGCATCCTCTAGCCCCAAGCTAAGCAGAGCTTGTGTTATGGGTACTAGATGACTGATATACTTAATACAATACAGATAGATATTTTTTACTATACATAGAAAATAACCAGAACACCCGGAACTAATTTTTACTTAGTCATTGTAGCGATCCTTAAAGGAGACCTATTTATCACTACGGTCTATATCGGTCTACTGATGGACGCTGGTCTCCTCCTGATAAGATCCTTATCGTCACTTAGTGAAGACGCCAGGTCTTAATTCCTATTTTTTTTGTAAATCGCCTCTCATACAAAATAATGTCCGAAACCTAATTAATACTAAACACCGATCTCCCACTCCTATTTATATCCACATCATCATCATTGGCTTACATTGTATCTACGCAAGATGATTTAAGTGGCATTAGCCTGGCTGGGAGACAGCCGAACACACACACACCCACTGATAATTCAGGGCAGAGCCATTTTTAGGTTTATGAATATACACTTAGAAAAGGTCAAATTATAAATCTAAACACTGACATGGAAATAAAGTGATATTTTTGATTTCTGTCGCTTCGGTATGTAGACTAAATGTATGTACCTATGTGTAAAGAAGCGACGAAGAAACATTTAGCCTGTTAGTTGTTATTTTTCGAACTAGAGCAAAACTCATCCCAAGATTTTTATCCTCTAGTCTAGATAATTTTGTTGTAGCCGCGCATACATTGCCCTTTAAAAGATACATTTATCTTGTGTACCCTAGTTGTGGGCACAGCGATTTATTCTTATTAACATCTCTATGTTTTGCGCTGATGAATGCAATTTAATATGTTTTCAGCCAACGTATCAACAGAAACATCAGCTCGCAAAAGTCTTCCAACAATCAAATATGGCAAACCTTGCGTCCCCGGGCAGACCTACAGAATGGACTGTAACCGCTGCTTCTGCACCAGCGCCGCCAAGCTTCTCTGCACTCAGATCGCTTGCGTTGACGGGTTCAACAAGAAATCTTATAAAATACACAAAAAACTGCAAATGGCTGCAAGACAAGGCAAAACAAATAAAAGAATGAGAAACAAAAAAGTAGCTGCTACTGCAAAAGCAAATTTATCAATGAAAAACATAAATCTTTCTTCAGACGAAGTCAATGCAAACATAAATATGTCGGCAAGAGAAAACAAATCCAACAAAACAATAAAACACAAAAAACTCACTGTTAGAGAAGGCAATACTAACGAAACACTGAAAGTCAAAAAACTGGCGGATAGACAAAGTAAAACAAACAAAACACAGCTGAAAAAAAGAACTAAAGCTAGACAGGGGAAAAGCAAAAATACTGGAACAATAAACAAGGATAAGTTCCTTAATTCTAAAAAGAGAATGAAACCTCTTCAGAACTTGCCAGCAGGGGATTGTTTTCCCGGAAGAGTTTATAAGTCAGGATGCAAGAGATGCTTCTGTGATGATAGAAAGAAGGCGCAGTGCGCGTTGAAGGCTGAAGCTTGCGCTGATGGAAACGGTTTGTTCTTTTCTCGTTCTTGCATAAACATACTTATACCCAGATAATCATTAACTGGCTTAAGGTATATGCATAGATTTTTTATATCGATTATTTAGTTTACCTAATACATTACCGAAAAAAAATATAACACCCACAAAATTTTAAATTATTAAGGTAATAAACAAAATGTTTCAGTTTCGGGTGATAAAAACGCTGCCATATTGGCCTTTGTTCTCTGACGTCACACTTCACATTTTCAAATTATAAAAACTAAAATTTTACTTCACAGAAAACTCCAAACCACCGCGAAATAAGATAACAAGAACATAATTAAAAATTTAAAAAACCCCCCGACAGATTTTCATGAAACATGGCTAAGAACACTCGGGATAAAATTATCTATGTCACAAAAAATCTAAACGAAAATCGGTTCATCCGTTTCGGAGTTACGATACCACAAACAGAAACACAGACAGACACATTTAACTTATAACACCCCTCTCTTGTTGCGTCGGGGGTTAAAAAGATATCCGCCAAAGCCTGTAGATATTTTAAATCTTTCACACTTTGTATTGTCATCATGCATGACTCTACAAAAAATGAAGTGTGACGTCACATTCGCTCTTGCAAATAACGTTGCAATTAGAAATTTTGCG
The DNA here is from genome assembly GCA_949316285.1 of Eupithecia subumbrata. Taxonomy (NCBI): domain Eukaryota; kingdom Metazoa; phylum Arthropoda; class Insecta; order Lepidoptera; family Geometridae; genus Eupithecia; species Eupithecia subumbrata. The sequence goes on from OX438631.1 coordinate 2,570,244, forward strand.
ATTACCTACTTTTCAAAGATAAAATTTCACAATAAGAACATCATAAAATACAAAAATAAATATAGGTAGGTATATTTCTATATCAATAGAGAATGTAAAACATTCGTATAGGTATATGATTAATAAGTTGTCAAATCATACAAATACGTCAAATTTAATCAAAATTAGAAGTTTTTAATTTCTTTTTTTTTTGTTTTAACCTAAAAGTGGACGTTTTGTATAGTGGTCATCATGAATCGTGGTCGATACCCACCGAAACGTATTTCACCACTCAATTGATGAACGGAACTTAATAAACGGCAAGGATTGTATTCAGTCCCTCATTCAGTTTCAAATAATTTTGAATTTCAAAGCAAAATAAAAGAAGCCATCAGTTATAAAAAAATGTTCTGCAACGAATTATTTCTGTTTTTACTTACAGGGGGAATCAAACCCATAAATATTCCCGAAGACGTCCGCCCCCCATTCGCCCGCGAAGAACTGAAGAAGGTGAAGACCCTCACGTCTGCGTCAGACAAATGCGAGCCTGGCTTTAAGTACAAAGTGATCTGTAATCTCTGCGTGTGCACCGAGAGGGGGAACTTACTGTGTAGTAAGGAGCTGTGCTTGAGCTTTGAAGATATCAATCGGGTGGAGGCTGCAGAGAAATCTGGTGAGACAATCTTGACTCTAATTTCAATCACACAAAATCTTTAAATGTTTATTTATTTAGAATGAACAAATACATAATGTAGCAAATACAATGGAACACTGGAAAACGGATAAGCTAAAAACTGTGTCGCATCTCCCAGCGCCCAAACTCAGGATATGGTTAAGGCCAGGTAGTCCTGCAGCAGTAGGCGTAAGGGAAAACCCGCGCCTGCCAAACCACCGCGCTCGTGTTTTTTGTAGTTATTTAAACATTGTGATTAAGGAAATCATTTTATAAAGTCAAACTCTGCGAATTCGTTTAGAAATATTAAGTGTCCTTAGTTGAGTACAAAAAAAGTGAGATATCAGTAGTTCGCTAGTCATAGTATTGAAAAAACGTTAGAAAACGGGTAACATTGGGATTCTTTTCTTTCGAGTGAAGTTCATTAGATCTTGTAACTGAATGCGACTTTGACTAGACTAGATCTTCAAGTAATCTATATCTCAAGTATCTCAAGTATCTTTTTTTCAGAATTGTAACTCTATTTTCTAAGTCTCAGATGATTTCAAAAATCACAAAATAGCGGCCTCTGCTGGCCTACCCAGCCCTTAAAGCCCAATTCACTTTTGAATCTAGATGCTTAGCGTGATGTAGATGTGATCTGTAAATCTTAGAAATTTCTAACGCTTTATTCTCTTGGGTAAATGATAAATGTTAAAGACGCATTTTTATTTAACAGGACAAAAATGCACTCAAAACCCAACCCCAACCAAAAAAGGCTGTATAGAGTGCAAATGCGTGGAAGGAAAGCTTTCCTGCGTTGACATCCCAGACTGTTTCGCTGATACAAGGTTGAAACTGGCCAGTGGTGGGAACAACGATATCAAGATGAAGCTAAATCCGATGAAAGAGAAATGTGTTCCGAGAGGCATCTACAGGTCAGTGAATGCTTACAAATAAGGTAAAGAAGGGCAAACGTGTTCTTGTTTGAAAATGCTCGTGGAAAGGTGGGATGATGACATGCGAAAGAATAGTGGCTGATGCTAGATACTGAAGCTGAAGCCAGAGCGTTATGGCACTCATTAAGGAATGTCTAGGTCCAGCCGTGGACTGCTATAGAGTGATATTGACGGTGATGGTTGGAAAAGGCCTGAGGGTCCAAGACACGCTCATAGAGCTGAAGTTGTGGTGAAATTAAATCCCGTGAAGCTAGTTCATAATAAAGACATCACTGAAAAGAAACTCAACAATAACATTGTAATATAAATAACGTTACAGGGACAACTGCAACCGCTGCTACTGTCAAAAGGATGGCACGCTGCGTTGCACGCAGAAGACATGCCTGGTTTACTCGCAGGCGCAGCAGTTGCGCAAACAACTCAAACAGTTGAAGAGCTAGAGGATAATTAGATCCTTGAAATACTCACTCGTATACCGAAATGTGGCATAATTTGTGACATGATTGGCATAGCATGAGTCTCGTTCGATAATACCCTTTTCAACGCCTTTACACATCCAGACTTAGCATAAGATGCTTGCCGCGACACTATATGTCGGCTGCTTTGTCTCGTTCTTTTTTGTGCGAAAATGAAACAACTGCACGATAAACCGGACGACAAACAGTCGGTCGATCGTTGCCGTGCCCTGCTAAGCAATATGAACTACTCTAGTCATCTCTCAAATGATGTCACATTTCGGTATACAAGTGGGTGTTAACTAGATTGTGTAGGTGATAGAAAAGTTTTTCGAAGATGGGTAGAAATAATGTCTTTGTTATGTATAAGTAATAAATAACATACTAAAATAGAGGGATGATAAGATACTAAAAGAGAGATAAATAAGTTAAATTGATCATAAGATACTATAATAGAGGAATGAATATTTTTGGTATTGTTTAATATTTACTTTAGATTTAAGATTATTAATAAGACCACTTGAGACACTCATGTGACATGGCTTTGACTCGGATTCGAGATCGTTCTTAGTAATAAAATATTGCAATCAGTTATAAAATTATTTTTCTTTTAAAATAGTCAATATTAGAATAAACAGCTGGGAAATGGAATTCCTCCCCTCCCTTTGTTAATTATTAGGTACCTATGTAGGTATTGAGCCTATCAAGAGAGCATTGCAATTAATAGAAACTCTATAACCTAATTTAACAAAAGGTTGATAAAGGGAAAACTTATGTTCTAGGAAATAAAAAAATACCAATTTAGGATAAGGTTTTAATTGGATTGGCCGCCCGCCAACCGTGAAAAACCATTTACATAACGTAAGAAAATAATTTTGTCTTTGTTTAATTATGTTCGTGGCAACATTCCTAGGTTTTCTATTTCTGATTCCTAGTGGAATCCCAGTTTTCCGTAAGTGTTTCCATATTATCCACTCTCTGGATTTTAAGCCACAGCATTTTCCGAGTTTACATTTTCACAATAATCTTTTCAAGGTACGTGTATTCCGAACACACAGTTTCAAATGAATGGCCATATTTGCTACTGCGACGGCCTTGGACAATGGAGTGAAAAGAATTGTGAAATTTCACGGCGTAAGAACTGCCAACCGGGGCAGATCATCTGGGAGGACTGTCAACAGTGCATCTGTCAAGAAAACGGTTCGCTCCAGTGTGTCAGCACAACCTGCAGTGAAGACAGATACCTCCCCAACGTTGCTAAAGACCTGGACATAGGAAGCCTTTGGTGCTTACCCTTCCTCTCTTACTACGTCAACTGCAGTCTTTGCGTCTGTCCAGCCACTGGTAAGATGTCTGAAGCCCGATGCGCCAAAGACGCTTCATGCCCTTACGAAGACGTAACAGACTTCCTCGAAGCTGTCAAACGAAACGTCTGCATCCCTAAAGTAATGTACCTCTTCCCTTGCCTCCAATGTCAATGCTCCGATGATGGCTTCTTCATCATCAACAAATGTGTAGAGAATTGCCGTCCACCTCTTATCCCTGATTCGATTAGAAAATGCATTCCTAATACGTTTTATAGAAAAGACTGTAACGTATGCCGGTGTCCCGATAGCGGTGTAGCTGATGACGACAAATGCAGTAAAGACCAATGCAATAACCACTTTCAGCTTTACTCTCTTGCTAGACTCAAAAATATAACAGTAGGCTGTCACCGAAACACATTCACGAACCCAAAATGCATATTCTGCGAATGCAACCAAGATGCTAAAGTGAATGAAAACTCATGCTTGGAATCAGAGTGTGTCAGCATGCACGATGTCATGTATGGGTTTGAGAAGGTTACTTGTAGTGTTGGAGAAATGGTCCCGTACTGCACCGAATGCCTTTGCGCCCGGAACGGCATGACTGATCCTAAATACTGCACAGACGTGTGCTCTCACCAGAGTAAACTGTTGATGCTAGAAATGGCAATCAATGAGAGCATCACCAGCCATAAGATTCTTGACATGAAAACAATTCAAAAAGCACTATCTACTGAATCTTGTGAACCAAACTCGATATATTTTGAAGCTGGTAAATACTGCTTATGCCCAGACAACGGTAATACAAAATTCAAACTCTGCACAGCCATAACCGAGAAAAACGTAACAGACGAAGAAGAGAAAGTCCATAAAACACGTAAGGAACACAAAGATTTAACAGCTCCATGCGATCCAAGCACTTTCATCGAATTCGACTGCAACACTTGCTACTGTCAGAAAAATGGAAAGATCGACCCAAAATGGTGCACTTACGATGACTGTAAAGCTAAAGCGATAGTTCAAAACCGCCACAAAAGTCCCAGTACTGCAGAGGCGACAGAAAACTGTGTCCCTGGCTCGATCATAAACGAAGAATGCAACTTCTGCATTTGTCCGACAAACGGGCTCACCAAAAACAAAGTGTGTACCACCAACAACTGCACCGGGCTGCGGTACTTAACAGCTGATGAGAAGCTCTCCTGCGAACCTCTAGCTTACTACAACGTGGACTGCAACACCTGCTATTGTCCGTCAAACGGGATCAAAAACGTAGCAAAATGCACAATAAACATCTGCGAAAAGTCTTTTCTGAGATCAGACGTATGCGTGCCAGGGGATCTCTTCAGTATGGAATGCAACGTCTGCGTGTGTCCACCAAACGGGGACAAAACAGAACGAGTCTGCACTGACCACATCTGCGCCGATGCTGATACGCCTTGGAAGAAGATCTTCAAGCTGTCGCAGAGTCTGATAAGTAACCACGTGACGGAGGAAACTACGAGGAGCCTGGAGCTGTGTTTTCCTGGAGAGGAGTTCACAGTGGGGTGCAAGCTCTGCCTGTGTCCGGAAATGGGCCTGCGAGTTTACGCCACCTGCACCCATATGCTCTGTGGTGATGAGAAGCCTAAAGATGTAAGGGAAATACACCCTGCCTACCTCCTCAGTACATGCACGTCCCCTGCTGACCGTGCCTCCCCCAAACAACTTTTTAGCAACGAAATAACGTTTAGGCATGATCACCACGCTTGGCAGGCGGATTGGTCAGGCAGATGGAATCTGCTGCTCTTCTTCTGGTAGGGTTCTTTAGTACCTTAGGGTTTAATTTCCATGCCTCGACAGCCTATATATTGGTCTACTGCTGGACACAGGCCTCCCCCTGATAAGGCCTATATTGGTTTTTATATCATGGGGGTAATGCCCATAATCCCTACGCTGCATGCAGGTTGGGATCACAGTTCGGTGGTACTATTGTTCTGCAGGAGGCGCTGCTGCCCGCCCCCCGGTAGATATCCCTTAGTCACCTCATAGGTACGACACCTAGAGGAGAGTTAGATAGAGTGGTGCAAATTCTATTCTTTCCAGCACCACACGGCACGGAATTTCCCCGCTTATTAGGAATTAATGTTTGTATGGTTTTAACTTGGGATACCTACAAATTCACTTAATTTCACAACTCAACCAAAATCACTCATAACTTTGCCGTGAAGCATCACATAGGTCCTTAAACGGATTTATTATATTTATGTAAGTGGTATCAGTGCTGGATGAACTGCTTTTGAAAAACTACGATCAAACAAAGTAAAAATTGTGTTTTGTGGTATAGGGACAAGTGTTAATCTTTTATCTTAAATTCTAGATCTCCAGCGATTCGGAGACGACTCACGCTCTTTCCAGAACAAAAAGGTATTCTGAATCTATTAGTAAATTAATTACATAAATATTGACAATATATTACATACATATGAGTCAGATCAAGGAGAAATTCGCTGTCATGACGAATAAAGAAGTAAAAGAGACCGCATTGGAAAGAGAAAAGTGGAGGAACTTGCATTATTTCATCGACAAGAGCTCTTCAATTTATAATAAAACTAACTGTTTTGGAATAAAGACCATGTTATTCCAGGTCCAGATGTATGCAAAATTTTAGCCCGATCCATTCAGTAGTTTTTGCGTGAACATCTTCACAACGGCACAAACTTTCGCCTTTATAATATTAGTAGGATTGCATACATACATAATATGTCCCTCTATTTTAGAAATATGTATATGCGTGTCTAACTTAACATGTACATGTAATAGTATCTCTGTATTATTTAAGGTCCGATAATAATAGTCTCAGCGATATCGAAAATCAGGGTTGTATGACGATCAACCTGACACGCGCTCCCCCCTACGAGTGCACCCCTGGCTCCAGTTACACTATCAAGTAAGTTCTACACATTCAATCTTGGTATTGAAACATTTTCGTATCCGTCTTACATGTTTTGTTCAACATTTTTTCAATTTCGATTACTATGTATGTAAGAATAAATATTTCAATTCAAATTATATAACAGAAAACTTTTTTTATTTATATGTGTTTGCGGCAAAGCAAAAGACTTGCCGCAGACACAAAGGCTTAGCATCTTTTTTCCGACATCTTGCAGTATTTAAACTTTAAGGATTTAATGTATGAAGGACACCACGAAATTCATGAAAATAATTAATTACCATGATTTAGTTTTGTGTTATTAAAAAAAAGAAAACGAAAAGTTCGTTTAGTGCTCGAAATACAATTATGTAAAAAATACAATTATAATGGAAAGTACTTACTTATATTTCTGCATTTGGACACGTAATTGGTCCGTTATGCGTTTCGTTAGCTAGCATAGCCAGTCTAACTCCGTCCAGAAGCGCAGAATCTTCTTAGGGTCTTAATAGGCTTCGCGGAGTGACCTCGGCCAGTTGAAGATTTCTGTTCGTTGTGCTGTTACTCCCTCGCATTCCAGGACTACGTGGGCAGCTGATTCGTCGTCGCTGAGGCTCGCTTTTGTACTAACAACAAACTATCAGAGCCAAATCTTTTAAATGCATCAGGTTATTAACACTAAAGTCGTTTACAACGGGATATTTACCATGATTTTTCATTTCCAAAATTTTGGCAGTTTCGGAAAGCTCAAAACTCAAATCATGGTAAATATTACTTTGTAAATGATTTAGTATAAGAGCTAAGTTCCACATTTTTCTGAAACTTGTAGGCACAATAGTGGTTATAGGTACTCTACAAGCGGCCAAGCACGATAGTGCACTAACTGGGTCTGAAGTCTCGCTCAGTTTGCATAGTGTAGAAAGAGATGCCTATATGCTATTTCAACGCAGAAAGACAGCTGTCAGCCATTTAGTGCTCAGACGGAGAAGTAAAAGCTGAAATTCACTTTATCGTGTTGCTTCTAGAATCTAAAATGTATTTTTTCCAGGCCCAGAAAGATAGTCCAGAAAACTAATATATTTTGCTCCTAAAGATTCCCTTCTGTTGTAAGCCTAACCGGCAGACTAGAGATACTTTTTATATTTGACCTAAGACTAATATTTGTAATGTTACACCTAAACTTACAACAATAAATTCTTTTATCTTTATCTTTAAAGGTTCCGTGCGCTTCTTAACCATTTCCCTGATAACGATGAATCAGAAGCGACGAATAATAAATCGCTACATGGGCCATATCTCATACTCTTAAAAACGAAATCGAAGTTTCCGATTCGTTTTAGTGCAAACGCTAATCAAGCGACATAAGAGTTACTTTTGCACTACAACGAAAACGAAACTGCGATTTTCCTTTTCCGAGTAGGCCCCTTGTTTCAGATGTAAGAAATGCATCTGCCCATATAAAGGCGATATCATGAAATTCTGTCGTCCGCTGCCCCGCCATGTGTACTGTGAGCAGGCTTTCCCAGGCGTAAACTTCGTGCCTATGTCAGCAAGAAGGATTGATGGTAAGCAACGAAAATAAAACCCGACCCCAAGTAAAACAAGGACGGCCGCCATGGCGGTATCGGCGGGAGAGTCGACCCTTCCAACTAAAGTTTCAATTAAGGCTAGGCGGCCAGCAGAGGCCACATATTTGTGATTTTTAAAATCATCTGAGACTTTGAAAATAGTGTTTAAAATTCTGAAAAAAAGATATATACTACGTAAGGATCTAGTCTAGTCAAAGTCGCATTCAGTTACAAGATCTAATGAACTTCACTCGATATAAAAAAATTCCAAAGTTACCCCTTTTTCTAACGTTTTTTCAATACTATGACTAGCGAACTACTGATATCACACTTTTTTTGTACTCAACTAAGGACACTTAATATATCTAAACAAATTCGCAGAGTTTGACTTAATAAAATGATTTTCTTTATCACCATGTCTAAATAACCACAAAAAACACGAGCGCGGCGGCTTGGCAGGCGCGCGTTTTCCCTTACGCCTACTGCTGCAGGAATACCTGGCCTTAATTAGTTTTTCTCGAGCCCTTCCTGTGCTACGAGAAAAACTGCTAATAAAGCTGCTAAAACTGCTACTGCTACTAACCTGCTACCCTTGTAGCAGCTTCCTTCTGTGTATTTTCAACACCTCCAAGATCACCTGCCAAGCGTGGTGATGATAGCAAAGCCCACCTTGTTTGGAGAGGCCTGTTCAGCAGTCTACCTATGTTGCTGTGCTGATAAGAGAAGGTTCTTTACCCAGTATTCGGTGGCCAGCAGGAGCTTCAACCTCAACAGCCTATATTGGTCCACTGCTGGACACATGGGCCTCCCCGTGACAAGCGCCTTGGTTTTTATCTCATGGGGGTAATGCAGGGCATGCGGGTTGGGGATCGCAGTTCGGTGGTAGAATTGTTCTGCCCGCTGTCCCGCTCCCTGTTGATATCCCTTAGTCGCCACTTACAACACCCGCGGTAGGAATTGGGGTGGTGTAAATTCTAAGCCAGCACCACACAGCTGGACAGCAGGAGCGGTACCAATCTATTCAGTCTGTTTTATCGGAGCTGTGAAGTGAATGAACCGTTTTTTTGTTTTAAAAGAAGCTTCATCGTAAACGTTCTTTACTTTGTTTGAAAATCAGTGCAGTAGATGTTATGGTACCGCACCCGATTATAAAAGTCTGTGAACTTAAAAGTAGCCGGAGGTTTCAGTGCTCGTGCCGAAATACAAGTTTAATGTAAACTTAGTTAGAGCGAGGTGTCACTCACTATCTTTGACCTAACTTTACTAATTGTTAGGATAATCATTAAAATAGTATTTAAGTACCAACTTTGTAAACCTACCTTTTGCGAATAAACATTTATTATTTTATAGTAAGATCGTTGATAGTGTTCTATTATTTGTTAATACAACTTCTTCATAACAGATAACAACAAGACCTCATTTATTCTGGCGGATGAAGATGGTTTGGTGAGGATCCCTCACAACCATACCTTCCACCCCTGCGGCCATGCGGGCACGGTCACCGACGACTGCTATATCTGCGACTGCGAGGATGGCAACATTGTAGAAGAGCATTGCTACAAGAGCGATGCTGAACTTTGCACGGATAGGAAACCTAGCTTTTTGACTAATACAGTTGTTTTTAATTGAAATTTTATGTTATTTCTAACAACCTTTTGTACTCTAACAACCTTTTGATAAGGCGGTTAGGTACTATTCTGAATTAGTAGGTATTGAAAGCTATATTCTTCGGTATGCGGACGGCAAGAGTAAAAAAAATTAACAAAATTATAACTTATTGCGATCAAACTAAACGACGACGGATGTCTAACTAAGGACGTCGCTGGATGATTTTTTTGATTCACTTATGTTTTTGAAACAAAAAAATTAAACTTTACTAAAATCGTAAACAAAGTGAACAACACTTGTAGCAGCTTACGACAACCTAAAGCATGCAATTATTTTTCGTTGCAGCAAAATCCATCCGCATTCATCCCAACTTCCTCCCCTTCTAAATCAGATATGAGAGTGTGGGGTTACGTACTAAAATAACAAAAAACCTTCCTCTTCTTCTACCGTATAATATTATAAAGGCGAATGGTTGTGAAGATGCGAGTTGTTTGAGTTGAAACAACGCCAAAACTACTTAACGGATTGCGAGGAAATTTTGCCTTTATTATAGTTTTTATTGGCTATTTTTTGTACCCATCATAAATCCGCAATGTTCCGCTGAGTTTATGACGATTAGTAATTTAATCATCATCAAAACGCTCATGAAATTCAGCTTTTTACTGTTTATGCTCTGTTAATTTTTTTACATTGATCCGGTTTATTATTCCTTTCCAAGTCAGTGCTTTGATTAGGTTACAGTCAAGTCTGTTTTAGGCATGAAAGTTTTATTTTATCTTATTTCATTATTAGCATTGAGTGATGCAGCTTCCTTCCTCTACAAAAGTAAATAACAATGTGAGAAGTTATTGTAATTTTTATAACACAAATTTCAACAAATTTATTGTACTTTTTAATTGTTTTTAGGCAAACCGCTTTTGGTAAAATCGTGCAAAGTAGGAGAAAAAGTCGAAAACGGATGTAATAAATGCATTTGTTCGAAACAACTGGTGTACGAATGCACTTCGAAAACTCCATGCGAGATTAAACCAAACAACTTGACCTCTATATGTCCTGCCAATTCGATATTCGTATCGAACGAAACTATTTGTATATGTAACAGAAATGGGCAATGGCCCCACGGGCAATGCAATAGGATCTTCCAATCATTTGCGATAGAAAATACATGCAGTCCCGGTTCTTACGTCAACGTTGATTGCAACGTCTGTCGCTGCGGATCGACGGGAAAATCGACAAACAACATTGCACGAGAAACAACTGCGAGAATCTATTAATGTCCAGCAACTTGAGAAAGAAAAATCTATCTATCGTTTAAGAAAAATGTGTAAAGATTAAAGGAATAAGAGAAAAAGAAATGAATGCTGTTAGCCTGCCTTACCTCACCGGGACGCCACCGCGACGTCGCTGGTAACGTCTCCAAACTATTCATTTTGTATTTTATGGCGTCTAACCCACTTTGCGATGGCTTGGCAACTTCGTCTGCCATACAATAGTTTGGATACGTTGCCAGCGACGTCGCCGTGGCGTCCCGGTGAGGTAGGGCCCTAAATGTTAATCGTAGGGAAAATGTCTTATGAATATTAAAAAACATACAGCATAATAGGAGGTTGCCAATACCCCACCAATATGTAGGTAGATTATAAACAAATTTACCTAAAAGGAAGCGTATTAAATAGTTCTACCGAAAAGCGAAGAGTCATGTCAAACTCGGCTGTCAATAGGGTTTTCTTTTTTGAAAAAAGCCTAATTTTATTGCGCACCTAGTAACTATAATAGTTCATTGATTAATGCTATTTAAATAATTAATTTTGTAATGGACTATACCATAATATTATCAGTTGGAGCATAGAAACCCGTATTCCATAACCATATCCCATGCTCCACCCAGGTAGACAAAACAGTTGGAGCACAGGCCTTGAGTTTGCTGAGAACCGTAGCACCATTGAATAGCGATCTCATTGCGCCGTTCGCTCGATACCTCAATAAATCAAATTAGGCAGCAATCATAAAGCAAAAACTCATTTCAACGCGAGAGTCAGAATGACCAACATTATTAATTGATTTTTGTTTTAAGTGTACAAAATCGTTATCAGAAAATGTTTTTACAGCCAAGTCTTTTAATTTTAGGTTTAATTCCCTTTGTCGTTTCACAATATAGCAAACGTAAGTAAATTACAGTATTTATACCTTAAAGAAGAAGTTTCATATTTCAAGGAGGGTGTTAGATATGAATGTTGAAGGGTACTGGAGTAGAAAACGGATGACTCGGTGAAAGATGACATGAGTCAGAAAGGATAGATAGATAATATTTTATTGTACCACACAAAGACAGATAACAATACAGAAATAAATGCTAAGAGTAGACGAAGTTCAAAGGCGGCCTTATCGCTATGAGCGATCTCTTCCAGGCAGCCGTGGGATGGACTGGACATGTACGAACAAAATAGATGGTGGCATTCGAAAAAAAAATAAAACAATACTTACACAATTATACGGTACATAAAAAGGTTGTCTAACTTTTACAAGGATAGATTATGCTGATGAAGCCATTTTTTTTAAAGGAGTGTTTTGGCACGTCTGATGTCCAGAAAGGAATGATTGAGTGCTGAGATAAAGAACCCATGGGAGGTGGTCCCCAAGATACAAGTTTATCCTAGTTTGGGGGGATGAACGATGAAATAATTTTGTCTTAAATACTTATAAATGTTATTATTATGAGATGACGACCGATAGAAGGGAATGAAAGAAAAAAGAATATTGCCGAGCTCACGGGAGTGGGAAAAGGACAAGAAAATGATACGGATACGGAAGAATTGGAGTAGAAAATTCCCAAGTTTACGGAAGTTTTCAATAAAAAATGTGTATTTCAGCGATAGCAGAGAAGGTCTGGCGGCAGCGATGCATAAGGAACGCTATTGTCATGAACGACTGCAACGTATGCCGCTGCAACTCCAATTTCAGATACGAGTGCGACGCCAGAGTGTGTAGCTTCGTTGACGTGTTTGGACACTTCAAAGGTACCTATCGTTTTCACAGTTTGTTGAAGTCTCCTTCCGTCCATCCAATATCATCCATGTACAATATCCATAGTCATTATTGTGCCAGACTATTCTGCTCTGGTCCGGTTACTTTGTCATATGCATCTCAGATCAACCAAGACTTGTCACCAAGTCAGCCAAAAGAAATTAAACAAGTACAAAATTACACGTAGAAACGAATTGGGGTGAGAAAGGAATTCTACAACACCAATTTATCAATATTTTTCAGATGCAATCCAAGAAATCAAAGTAGGCATGGAAGGGCACGGAGTCTGGAGATCAGGCATCAAAGCCTGCGAGCCAGGCGTCCATTACCAGATAGCAGATCTCCTCTGCGTCTGTAATCTAGACGGCACCTGGCCCAGCCCCGTCTGTCGAGACACACTCCAAGTCCTGCACAGCGTCGAGATCATCCCCAACTTTAAGGCATCCCCCAACCAACCATGCACACCGGACAGTTTGTACGTTGTAGACTGCAATGTCTGCATTTGCCCCCAATCCAGCTATGTAGACTTCCAAAAATGCACACAGCGAAATTGCTCTATAGAAGTTGAATTAGAACCTAAAAGAGAACTTAGAACAGCTGACATACAAGAAATAGAAGAAATCTACGCTCAATGCAAGGCGGATGACAAATACAAGTTAGGATGCAGAAATTGCAGGTGTTTGAGGAACAACCGTCTAATTTGCAGTAAATGCAATGAACTAGAACCAAAATACTGTCTTAATCGATCTTTTGGAGAAACCTTCTGGGTAGACTGCAATATTTGCCACTGCGGAGAAAACGGCATGGTGTTTTGTACACTCTACAAATGCCAAGATGATGCTGATGAAGAATCCCCAGTAAAGTTTTCTACTGCTCTAAAGCCGCTATCGGACTTAGACTGCCAGCCTGGCACCAGATATAGAAAAGATTGCAATATGTGCTATTGCTTCCAGACCCGACTGTACGGCTCTATAGTTATAAAAAAGTTCGCCTGCACGCTCGAGCAATGCGCAGGACAGGACCAACCAGACGATTGCGTGATAGGCCAAAGATATGAGAAACCCTGTCTTTTATGTCGCTGCGGGATTATCAGAGGCGAGAAGATGGAGATCTGTGAGAGTGATCCATTGTGTGGCCCTGAGAAGATAAAGAAGGATACTTTGAAGCACTCATATTCACACCCTAATGATATAATCACGTTTAGGCAGGAATGTCACGCGATGAAGGTTTACCAGGAGGGATGTACGTCGTGTCTCTGTTTACCAGATGGAAAGACACTGTCTTGTATCGAGGGGGAGTGCAAAAAGGCCCTTTCACTTGAAGTAATACCCATTAACAGGAAATTGCCTAACTGTATAAAAGGCCAGGCATATAGGATTGACTGCAACTATTGCGTGTGCTTGCCTAATGGTGATGCTTTGTGCTCTACCATTGATTGTGGTAATAATGTAAATTAAAAGTAATCATGACTAAATTTTGATTTCTACCCGCGGTACTCCGCTTTTATTTGTTTTTGTAAAACTGTTTCAGCCGAAAACACATCCCTTTGAACCTATTGAAGAAGATTAAGTTTTAGTATAGGAAATAGAAAAACAATTGATCCATAAAGTCGATTTACGTGTCAAGGCTTATTCAGCCATGGGTCAACTGGTTTGACTTAGATCAATCGTAGAAGATAGGGAAGTAGGTATAGGACGGTTTTTTTTAATAATAAACACATCGTTTTCAATAATTATATTAATTTAAGATTTTAATAACTTAGATAAGACGTCTTTTAATTGATTAGAAATAAAATCACTATAAACGCATCGAAAACTTAAAATAATTTGTGCATAGTTTCATTTATGTAGATCCACATGCATTTAGGTATTTTTAATGCCAAACAAAAACAATATAACATTTGTTCATCATTGGTTAAACTAACAAAAAAGTCTGTGAAAATATTAGAATATTTTATATGTATGTTAAATTTCATATGATTTAACTACCAGTCTGCTTCAATTTAGAACATGTCTTTACTTAAAATATATATAATATTAGATAAATAGGTACGATTCAAGGTCATCAACTGGAATTAAATACATAATATTTATTTACCTACTGAAAATAGCACCAGTGAGAACATTAAGGCCGGATAAAATTGCACAAAACAAATGTTATATCTTAATAAATATAACTTTATATCTCTGATTTTTGCTCTAAGAAAGGTTACATCACTAAATTAGATCAAAAATTTATAAAATTTGATCATTCATATTGTAACTACACTTCAAATTCATGCATACATACCTACATAAACAAGTGCATACTACGTAAAGTATGTTAGAAATAAGTGCCCGAAATGTTGGGCACAACAGATCTTGAAGTGATTGGACTATCTAACTAAATCAATCGCTGACTTGAAATTATTAAAAGATCCTAGGATCAGAAATAGAGTGAAGAGTCTTAAGAAAAAGAGTCATAATCCTGCCCGAAGCTAATAAAGAGGTCTGTGTCCTCGAGTCTGAAGAGAAGGTAATTTTAAAGGAATCAACCGCCTGTCTCGAATAGCTAAAGATACAGTTTATCTGCCAGATCCCAGAGTTATTAGAAAAGTAATCAATGACATGTCTGAAACAGCTAACAAAAAGGTCTATCTGGCTGTTCCTAGGTTACGTACTTAGCTTAAGACAAGGTAACGTTGAAGAATTCAAAGACGTGCCTGAAGCAGCCAACAAAAAGGCCTATCTGATAGATCCTACAGTATTAAGAGAAGGAGTAATTGACCTGCTGACAACAGTAGATGAAGATGGCGAGAGTCTTTGAAGCAGAATAAAAAGGAAAAATTACCTATTTGAAGTAGCTAATGAAATAACCTATTCTATTGTCATAAGAGAAGAAGTAATTGATCTGCCTACAATAGCGGATAAAGTCGACCCACCAAATAAGCTTTTGACGCGAATAGAGCCGAGAAAAAGTGGCAATAACCTATCAGAAGCAGCTAATGGAAAGGCCTATCCAACAATAATAGATCTAAGAGTCTTAAGAGAAAGAGCCGTTGGCCTGCCTACAGAAGCCGAAGATAGTGGCGCATCGCCACTATGACGCACTTTAAAGGTGGCCATGACCGACGGGTCAAGCAGTTATTAAAAAGGTTTATTTGTATAATAGATCTGAGAAGATCTAAGTCATTGCCCTGTCTACAACCGCGGACAAAGGTGACCCACCGCCTAAGCTTTTGACACGAATAGAGTCGAGAAAAAGAGGCAATGACCTGTCAGAAGAAACAGTGGATAGACCTATCTAAGAATAAATAATATAGGTGTAAGAATCTTAAGAGAAGGAGTCGTTGACCTGCCTACAGCAGCGGATGAAGGTGGCGCGGCGCGGGAGCTCCCGAAGCTTGGAGGCTCCGACGTAGGTGCAGGCCGACCGAAGACCGCCGAGGATGTCTTTCACGGTGGCGGAGACGTCACCTCGATATTCTACTTGCACTGTCTTACCTGGAATAACAGATTTGCGACTTTTTTAAATCTGGTTAGCACGCTTAATAACACTTTTTAATGGTATAAGAACCCTGCGTGCTTTTATCTCTAATTTTAGCTATTTTCTTCAAACTGTGTTACTGCGTATTTAATCCCGGGAAATCTTACAATCCATACCTTATAATTATAAATTCGAAAGTACCTAACTCTGTCCGTCTGCCAGCTTTTAAACAGCTGAACTGATTTGAACGGAGTTTTTCAAGATTTTCAGGGATTAGCATTCTAATGGTGAAAGATTTTTTTAAATCGGTCCAGTAGTTTTTGAGTTTGTTCGTTACAAAAATACAAATCTTTCCTCATTATAACATTAATAGATATGGTCGCAATAAGTATAGTTTAAAATTGCAAAGAATTTTAACAGCCTCACCTTCAGAAGACCTATAATCTGCCATGCCCCCTGAATGTTTCAGCATCGCCGTTGAAGACGACATCCCGTAGAACAGCTTCACCTTCTTCCCCTCCGGTGTAGTTATCAGCTCTCCCCCGCACTGGTCGTGGCCCGCGAACATGCCTCCTGCCATCACGAAGTCTGCGCCTGCGCCGAAAGCCTTGGCCACGTCGCCGGGGCACGTGCAGCCGCCGTCCTGGGAAGAAGAATTAGAAGTTGGTTAAGTAAAGTACGGTCATTTGTCAGGGTAAGTATTTTAACACTGTAAGCTCACCCGTGATATAATGTACTTGTTACTATTTTCTTTCTAGGTTCTCCAATGTCCAAGGAAATTAAATTGCAGATTTGAGGTTATGCTCCCATTGTAAGCCTATGAATCTTTGCTAAAACAAACTTGAATCAATTGTCGTTATGCAGTCTATCGACATAATGGTGATTTTTGTAATAAATCTCTTAATGTCAATAGACTCCAAAAGGACAATTGAATCGCAATTGATTTTGTTTGAGCATGGGTTCATAGCATGGCTTACAATGTGCGCATAACTTCTTATCTGCTATCTCAATTAATTGTAGAACCCATAAAATAGTAAAAACACGTTTTTTTCACGCGTAACCCTAATGTAAATCTAAGGTAAGGAAGATCTATTTTTTTATCTAGGAGTGTATTTTTAATTGTCTTGTCTGAAAAATGAGATCGCAATGAGACAAAGTCATTTTTGGTTTAAATAAAAAAAAGATTATAACCACTATTAGGTAGGTAGGTACCTACAATTAGCATAATCCAAGAAAAGAACATGGAACGGAACAACCCCATACTGCATCATTGAAACATGGAATAAAAAGACGAATAAAATCTAAGATAAGATTCAGAATATCACGTCTTTCCACTAGAGATGCTGTGCAGCTAAGCATAAAATCTGCAACTTTTTCCCTTTCTGCAATTTTAATACTTTTATACCTTGACGTTAAATTCAATAGCATTTTGAAGCCAATAGAATAGATTATATTGGATTTCGAGGTATTGTAAATGCGTTTTTTTACTCAACTTGCCGTACAAAACGATGGCCCTGTAATTATAGGCCTGAAGGCAGACAATTTAAGCTTTTTTCGTTCCCCATTGAAATCTTTGTATTGCCCATTGAATTATAGTCCATTCAAGAATCTAAGATAAGCATAGATTTACTACTGCAAAATAAAATAAAAAACAAACACCATTTGACAAAAAAGAACAAATAGGGCACAATCGGTGGCGGTGCTTGGATATAAATAAAAGTGTATTTGTTTGGGTGTGTTGTATGTACGTTTGATAACTTTTACGTCATTGTTAGTATTGGTACACGTGAAATCAATTTGATTTCATAGATAAGGAACCATTTACAAGTACAATATTCTAAGAGCGTGTATGCAGACAGGTAGGTAGAGCAATAAAAAGAGCAGCAATAATTTGTGCCTCGATGGTAATCTTATAATTGGTTTGTCTTCACCGTGTTGACAACCACTGCTGGGTACAGGCCTGTGGCCAGGTCGTTTTAACATCAGCTCAAGCGGTCCTGTGCGAGCCTCATCCACAGTCCTTCGGCCACCCCAACCATCACTCTGACCATCGGAAAGATGCACCATGAGGCTGCCTCGCTCCTACCGGGGGTCGCTCGTGTCTGTACCAATTTATTGTGTGGTTGCCACCTGATAAGCACTCACACTCCACGTCCACAGATGGACGTGGCTCCTGGGGATCTTGCCATAATCACGCTTGACAGGCGGATTGGTACCAGTAGAGTTGTTAAAAATACACAGCAGGAAGCTCCTTCACAAACTACTTTTCTGGTAGTTTAGTGTTTTCAGAACACAGATAATATTAAAAAAAAATTCGCTCAAATCTGTGTTAGATTCCGACTCAGTAGGGGCCTCTTACAACAACCACGTGCTGAAGAGATCGATTATTACGCCACGAGCGCCGCAGAGACACCGCCCATAGATGTGCTTTTCTTTTTGTGAGTTTTCTAATGTTTTGGGAACCTGATAAAAACTAATAAAACAACGAGGTAGGTATGTCAAACTCAAAAATCTCACCGATATAATGTGTCCTTTGAGGCCGTGCGCTGCGTCTGCGCACTCGATGACAGCTGACAGCTGCGGGTATCCCACGCCCGTCTTTATCCTGGTTGTGCATACAGAGCCTGGGCCGATTCCCACCTGCAAACGAATGTGGGAATCGCATTAATCATTATATAATTGTTCGATTGCCGCCTCAGCACAAATGTTTGTACGATCAGCAGATATTTGTTCAAGGTGTTCTGGACGCTTTCTATATTAGTAATAAATACGCGCTTGTGAACAATGCTGCCAACGAGTTTAATAAGTTTAATTAGTAAGCGTCCCGAGTATTAACAAATTGTTGCCAAAACAGCAAAGGATATTTGACAGGCAAGTTTGTTTGAAACTTTGTGTAAAGTTTTGCGTGTATTTTCCTTGTAAAGCTGAAAAAACCAAATAAGTGGAAAGGACAGAAAGATAGAACCCCTCTTTTCGCTTCGGGGTATATAAGTAGTGGATTTCTTTTATGCCATCTATCACGATTGACACGCTTATTGGCAATAAGGAAAGCAAAGATGCAGGAATTGATTTGTTATTAAATGGACTCTCCGAAAATGATTTTTAAATTAGGTACTAACCTTGATTATATCAGCCCCAGATAATATTAATTCTTCTACCATTTCTCCAGTAACTACGTTGCCAGCCTGAAAATAAAAGATAAAATTGATTATAAAAGATGAAAAGGATTTTAGAAAACTAAATTGAAACATTCGTCGATTATCTATCAGATTGCCTTCTACGACATTCGAGATACAAGTTGAAAGCGGATTGGAATTAGAATCAATATTTCAAACTTTGGATCTCAATAACAATAAATTTCACATTGATTGAAACTAATAAAAAATGTTTTTTGCATTCGAGTCAACACTTGAACATCGCAAGGCTATGTTACCCCGACAGTATCAGATTAGTATTGGATTAGTGCACCTGGGTTTGCGCACTCACTTGTGCACTATAATATGTCCTGTGCACCTGGGACTCCGTTGATACTGGCCGAAATTCCGACAGTCGACTAGGAGGATATCATCATCAGATTAGGTGTCAATTCATTGACATTTTTCCCGCGGAAGGAATTGAACCCAACTTTCTGTGTCACAAGCGGATCTTCGCCCACTGCGCAACAAATGTCGTTAACACAAGATCAACTGACATTTCTATCTATGTACTAAGTATAACGTATTATAAAAGAGAGAAAGACTGACTTATCAAGAGATCTCTGAAAGTACCAGAGCTACGGGGCTGAAATTTTGCGTGGGAGTTTTTTTGACCTTTTAGAAAGTAGCCATTCGCTAAGAACGGATTTTGGAAATTCGTATTTTATTTTTTATTTTATTTTTTATTTATAGGTTGACAAAACTGGTTTTTACACAGAACAGAAGGCAACAAGGTTTAACTTATACATTATTTAAACTAGAATGAGTGTAAAACCTACTCGTTGTGAACACAGCTTGCTTAGTAATTAGTTGTATCAATAGGTTCTTATTAATGGAAAAAAAAGAGTAGATAGGTATACAAATAAAAGGTTAACAAAACAAAAATAATATGTTGCTTACAGGCTAGGGAGCCTCTTAAGAATGGAGGCTGATGCATAAAATATGTCTACATTTTGAAAGGTTGCATTGTAGGAAGAACACATGCGATTAATTGGAGAATATTGGCTATACTTGGAGTGGCACTTTGTGTATTGGAGTGGTATTCTGAGGTAGGTACCTACTTAAAATGGGGTCGTCATCGAATAGGTAAGTAATTACTAAGGATGAAATGGGATCTACAGGTTTTCTCATATTATCTTTAAAATAGTAAAGGATTGGTTGTAAAACTTTGGCGTTTATAGTTTGCATGGAAACCAACATTACTTGAGGTACTACTAAAGTCCACGCGAATGAAATCGCGGGCGGGTCATAGTCTAGTATAATGTATTATAATGTATTACATATCAGTTATCTAGTACCCATAACAATAGCTCTGCTTAGCTTGGGGCTAGATGTTGCTGTGTGAATTGTCCAACATTATTTATTTCTATTTTCCCATTAACAATTCAAGGGAACTTGTTAGAAGAACTTACAATAATAGTGTGTGTGGGGAAAGCAGCTCGCACCCTTCGTAGATACATCACGAAGTGTTGGCTGTACCCGTTGGCGACGTCGAGGCAGATGAACTTGAGCTCCTTCACGTTCTCCAGGATCTCGGTCAGTCGGTCAAAGTCAGCGTCGCCTGTGCCGGAACTAGCGGCTGAGGAAACAGGATGAAAATACTTTTATCTATCAAAAAACTTAAGAATCACTGCATACTAGCTGGGATGTAGAAGAACACTAAAACAACATAGAGCATAAAAAAGCTAAAACCTTTAAATTTAATTTTAAAATTTAGTTTGTTATTTTATGAACTAAAACTAACGTTTTCCGACTGCTTTTTGCCTAAGCTATCTCAATAATATATTTTTAGATTTTTTCTCATATAGCATATAGAGATAGATACCTACCCTATTAGGTAGCCTTTCCACCAGAGATGTGCTAAGTTGCTAAGTTTCCAGCCGACCAATAGGATCGCTTCCTTATCGCGTCATTTTTGTCAGGTATGAAAATGACGTGATAATGGAGCGATCCTATTGGTCAACACTTGGTCAAAACTTAGCAATATAGCACATCTCTGGTGGAAAAGCAGCCTTAAGACCAAGGTTGATTCGTAAATGTCAATCTAGAACCATTTTACAACTCCGTGGCGTAATTTAAAAACAATTGTCAATCAAGATTGATCAGCACAAGGGCATTATTTTTAACGCTATCATTTAATAAGGCTTCTTTGGTTGAGTAGAGTTTTTGTTTGAGTTGCAAGAAGGTTCGATTCTCATTGCATTTTTATTGGTTTTGTTACAATCATCATCATCCGCAACCCGACTTCACCCACTGCTGGGTATAGGCCTCCAAACTTTTGTGCCACTCCACACGGTCCTGCGCCAATCTCATCCAGTTTTGTTACAATACTAATTTTATTTACTTCTGTCTGAGAAACAGGTTTATCCTAGATACATGTATTATTTCATACTTAGAGAATAGAACATATCATTTACCTACTTTTTTATACTCATTTAGTCCCAAGAAACTTTGAATAAATAATGTATTATTATTTTAAGCAAATTATTGTTTATTATATTACTCACCCATGTGTTCTAAGCATTCTGGATGTTCACTAGCGAAGTTCTTCCATTCGTCTATACTGTAGTACTTGTGGATGCATGTGAATAGCCCGTGCTGGAATAAGAAATAAAACAAATAAGAGTGGGGCCGACATATTGCCTTGCATAACACCGCGATTAGTTTTCCAAAAATCGTTGAAATTCTAGAATTATATAATTATATAGTTTCCGAATCGAATCCGACGGATCTATAAAACGCTATTTTGATTTCGCCTCGGGTTGATGATCGCAAATACGAAGCGAATCTGTTGACTAATGGCCATGTCAATGAGGAGGAGCTCCTTATTGTGATATTCCTTATTGTCCTTATTGTTATAATGATATTATTCGGAAAATGTTGTCTTGATTTATGTTTGTGCTTTGCATAATTTAAATACACTCAAAAGGTTATTATGGTAGTAGGCTGGTTTCAAACCTCATCCTCAACAGCCTGTATTGGTCCACTACTGGACGCAAGCCTCCCCCGATAAGTGCCTCATTGGGTTTTATCTTATATGGGGTAAAGTCTATACGCTGGGTATGCGGGTGGGGTATCGCAGTTTGGTGGTAGAATTGTTCTGCGGGGTTCGCTGCCAGCCCCGGTGGATATCCCTTAGTCACCTCTTACGACACCCGCGGGAAGAGTCGGAGTGGTGCAAATTCTAAGCCGGCACAGCTTAGTTTCAAAAGCGTTGTTGTATTTGACCATACACTTGAAATTTAGAACGTTAGATCCTTATTTTTTTATAAATATTTTTTTTTTTTTTTTTTTAATAATAATCATTGATTTTTCTTCACAAAGGTTCTCTTAAAGTAGACAAGTTAGAGCCATTTGGTATACTATAAAGATCGAACCTGTATTGTGAAGACTGGTGCCTGATGTAGGTTTAGTAAAACCTGTATTACAGGTCACCAGGGCTTCACTCCACGGACTCGTACAGTACCCGTGTTTTCAGTAGGGTGTCTTAGTCGACTTGACTTGTATTCGAGATAGGTAGAATTAACATAATAAAGGTGAACTTTTTAATATAACTGATTATGAACTTATAGCTAGGTGTACAATAGAAGGTGAGTAATAGGAACTAATATAGGTAGGTACAAAATAGTAAAAAAAAAAAAAAAAGATTAAAAATAAATATTGCATTATATAATTAGTGTTTACCTTTGATAGTTCAGTAGCCATCTCGAATGTACCAACTGTGTCCATGTTGCTCGCCATGACAGGTACCCCGCGGTACGTCTGACCCGAGTTACGGAATGTAATCTCCCGATATACATCCACCTGAAAATATATACATTTTAACATCAATTTAATTTAATTATGTTTAAATTAATTTAATTTTTATCACAAATTTAATTTCAGACACCATTTTCCTGCGCAGCAGCAAGAAAGTCTTTTTCTCTTCTAAGTAAGATTTCTTAGGTTTTTTGAAGATTACTAAGGACTTATCATTTTGACTCATCTTTTCATTAAAAATAGTACCTACTGTACTAAAAGTAACAACTAATTAAAACACAAACACCAACTACTTAAAATGTAAGCCCGAAGGCACAAAAAGACCTCTACCTCAGCATGGGTTGGTGTTCTTCCGTTAGAGCCATTTTGTTGGCATTACGGATAATCTATTCAAAAAAATAAATAAACACTTACTAATAATTTTAAACAAAATTTTGAAAACCTGACGATTAAATAACTAAGATCTGTACACAGACTAGAACAGAGCTCAATTATGACCCAACCTAAAAGTGTTAATGCTGGAGTTCCACAAGATAGTGTTCTAGGACCCTTACTCTTTATTATTTACATAAACGAACTACCTAAAGTTGCTAATCATCAAACTGTTATGTTAATAGCAGATAATAGTCCAATACTGTTTACAACACCCTTTAGTAATAACTAAATGGAATATATCTTTATTCACAAAGAAAATTACAATAAAATAATATAATTAAATTACAACTAGTATTTACAGGTGAAACAATTGAGCTAACTGGAGACGGTTGCAAACAGGGTTGGCACGATTTTTATTTAAATCATGATTTAAATCAAATGATTTATTAAATAAAAATCAATTATTTAATCAAGAATGTTTATTTTCACTTTCTTTCACAGAAATCAACATAAAAAACAGATTTAGAAATTATAATTAAGTTAAAGACTAGGGTCGCGTAAATCTGAGAAATCAATATCATTATTATAATATTTAATAAAAAAACTACTTCTCCAGCCTTTTCGATTCCCAGTCGGTTTCGTAATTTGCTCTGAACAATTATAGGTGAAAAACGTCTTATTTAATAAATTGGTCACGCACGCATCAAATCAATAAGAATAGTAAAGAAAACTGAACGAATGAATGCTTATTAGAACGAAAGTAAGACCGTAATTGCAAACGAAATGTACCAAACACTGTCTGACATGTGAATGTCAAGCAAAAGGGAAATCCCCACGCTGTGTCCGGGCAATCCTTTGAGGGCGCGTTCCGTTACGCGCAAAAATATAGTTAAATAAAATAATAAAATCAAAAAAATCGTGATTAACGTGTTAAAACTAGTAAATACCAGTTGTAATTTGCTCTCGTAATTTTCTTTATTTGATATAGCGTAAAAAGGGCGATTTCTCAAGATATTATACGAAAGCCCAATAATTTGTCAGGGTCATTAGAATACTTTGACTTTGACCATATGTATAAACTGAGTGCCAAGGACAATAAATAAGATACTTTAGGAATACCTACCTAGCTCTATCTAAATGAAACTACTGCACTAATGAGTTCGTCTAGCCGATTCCATTTACTCCGGAAAGATAAATATAGTCTGGTCAGGGTAGACCGACACTCCTCTCTTAGATTAGATACGGTAGCTAGTATTGGAAATGATTGCTATGTTCAGCTGTAGATCTTTGTCTTGTTTGTTAGTTCGTGTCTTTTTTACTTATGTTATTTTCTTTTCAATTCATGTGGTGATGAAAATTGAATTATCTACCTATTGTTGCAACCATTCGTTAAATATTAAAATGGCTTCTCCCATTAGTCAAATCTATATCTAGATTGTAATTTTTAAATTAGTGTATTTAAATATGTATGCTAGACTATGGTAAAAAAATAGCTTCTAGCTTTTAGCTTCTTATTTCATGATTCTAACTAATAAAGTATTATATATGTTATAGGTAACTAAAGCGTTAGTTACAATTTTTAGGTTTATTGTTGAGACTTTTAGGCTAAGGTAGTAATTTGACAAAGGATTCCTACAAGAACTGAGTTCATTTAAGTATAACTAATTATGACTGTTGCAAACAATCTACAGGTAGCAATTGATCCATATCAATACCAGTCGGAAGCGTCCCCAAGACGCTGGCTGCATTGTCCCGCTGTATTGCAGTCTGCAGTTAGCTCAATTGTTTCAATTGTAAATACTAATTATATTATAATTTTCCTTGTGAATAAAGGCTTCTGTCCTACTTAAAAAAAAAACTAATTATGAAGGTGACTTTAATGTTACGTATTTAACGAAGGTACTTTATGATTAAAATGATATATAAAACTTTTTACCTTATAACCTTTAACCATAATAACTGAGTTCTTAAACTCAATGTAAGTATGTACTCAATGTAAGTAGTAATGTAAGTATCCCTAGATAATTTTGAGTCGGCGCCGGTCATACATAAAAAACATTATATACGCGTCGGTTGAAAAGTTCTTAAAATACAAAGATTGGTCGTGCATAATATAGGCATCTCTAAGTCATGAGCTTCGTGCCAAGGTATGTAGGTAGATCTTGCAACAATGTAAGCAGATCAGCGAATACTTTATCTGAGCATTGTTAGTTATCGTTTTACTTCAGATAAAGGGAAGACTATCGTGAGATATAAGATTAAACTGCAAATGCAACAGGATTACTATTATCACGATTCACATAATATGATGGGTTAAGATCATAACATCAATCATAAAAAATTTGTAAAAGATAGGATTTAGATCGAACGCGAGATTCCAATATTTAGGTATGCGGTTTTCAATATTTTCTGCGTTGTAGCAGAAAAATAGTTTCCCCTATAAAGTAAAACATTTTCTATGAATCCACCTAACAAATTTCGATTTAATTTAGTGCTACTTTTGGATCAATCAATACTAATAAATAATACGAGAGATTTATAAAAAATCAAATCCATTGTATCATATTTTATTGTAACATGGGTTTATAGAAAATGGTCTACGATTTGTGGAAAACTACTTTTATGGTAGGTACGTACCTAGTTATATATTAATAATAGCTACAACCAGACGCTCAGATATTATTTTGTAAACCCGGAAAGTCTCGGTACCTTACGGACCTAGGCTCTCGACTCCACTCGAAGGAGAGCAAATGTTTGTGGCTCTGTCGAAACCTGCATATTTGCGTCTCTTGAGGTCCTCGGCCAAATATGCCGCCGCACCAGAATTCAACAAAAACAAACTCTAAGAAATTAAATAACATCGCAAAAATTTAGGACTTCGGCGGGACTTGAACCCGCATCCTTCCGTAAGTACCGGAATGTGCTAACCAACTACACCACGAGGTCAAGTGACGCTGGTGTCGAAAATCTTTGCGACTTTCTACGGACTGTAGCGCCGTTACCGTTAGCGTTAACGGAAGGATGCGGGTTCAAGTCCCGCCAAAGTCGTAAATTTTTGCGATGTTATTTAATTTCTTAGAAATTTGCCAGAGTGTGAGGCTTACGCACTATAAAACAAAAATAAACTCACTGGCGACATATTGGTTCTATATTGCACATAGAGTTAGGTAGGATAGGAAGTACCTACTATATTATAGGCAGAGCCAACGGAAGGGGAGAACTGAGTGAGTAATTCAAATACAGTAGAACGCTATCCGAATTAATTGGGACCGAAATCGAAAATTCGGATAATCGGACTGGTAATTTTTATTATTATTATTTATTTATTTATTGACTTAGTAATAAAGAAAAACGAACTGTCACACATAGAACAAACTTTATTCAGTTTATTCAAACACAGTTCTAGGTACAATAACGCTCACTTGAACATCTCGATCAGACAGAGTAAGTTGCAATCCTATCAGGCCTTAAAAAAATCATATATAATAAATTCACAACAATAACAATTGAAATATATCTGGACTCAAACGAGTTCCAACTTCTTACAATAAAACAAAACAAAAATTACTTGGTTTTAATTTCTTATATTACGCTTAGGATCGATTCGGTTAATTGGCCATTCGGTTAATCGGCGTTCGGATAATCCGCGTTCTACTGTAATCACAAAAATGATGCAAACTAGTCAGTTCTCCTCTTCCGTTGGCTCTGTCTATAATGTTATTACCGGTAATGAAAGGAACATAGACCCTTCATTATAATCGTGCTTATTCTAATAACAGGATGTAGAGGCTTTTACGAGGGGAATAATATGATCAAATAAGGACCACGCCCTACAGATATGTAATTACAACGAACTTCAAAGGACGGGGGTTCCCATTTCGTGGTTAGGTTTTTTGGCTACATATCAGACTATCAGTGTTTCCTTTTAGGGATTTCGCCCTTTTTTAGGGCGAAACTACTAAGTTCATGCACGACTTAGCGTTATTTTAACTGTGACAGGGATTTAGGGAATTTTAGGGAAAGAAATACTGGATGTGGTAACTATTTATTATAATAATTGCTCTATGTCTCTACCTTTTAGGGATTATCCAAATTATTTTCGTATCATAATCCGACAAAATGTTAGTTTACCTTCGTTATAAAGGACATAAGAAATTAGTAAGAAATTAGATTATTTTCGTTTGTAATTTTTCTAGCAGTCACGAAACAATAGCAACTAATTTGATTGACACGGGTGATGATAGTGAGCAAGTACCTTCTTCATGTCAAAATAAAGGAGAGAAGTCAGATGCAAGTAAAGATAGTAAAAAAAAAACGCTAAAATTTAAAAGGTCTTGGAGCATCCAGAATTTAAGTCTTGGCTAAAGAGATCTGACAAAAGTAAGACGAAGCTTACTGTAAAGTATGTGATTGTGATATTGTGTGTGGAATGTCCGAATTACTGAGACAAAATAGAAGTGCTAAGCTCTAAAAACATATGGCCGTTATATCACAAATTGGAACAATGATTATTTATTCATGAAATGATTCATCAATGAAATCATGAAATCATTAAATCATGTAATGAGAGCAATACCTCTCGTCTCGGCTCTTGGTGTCACACCACACAAAGTGGGCCAGTCTGAAAACCAGCGCTGGTTTGTACCTATCCTGGTACAGCTGTAACAGACCAGCATTAAGCTGAGACTGACCCTTTTGGGCTCATCACGCACGGCAGCGCAGAAACGCGATGTACATGCCCCCGCCCTGGATGGGCGGTGACTACCTACCATCACTATTATGCGAGTGTACTAGGTGTATTATTATTATTATATTTAGTGTATTGTGTATTAGGTGGGTAGGTGCCTATTTATATTAAATAAGGTTGTAAAGCGTTTACTTTAATTAATAATAATAATATTCATGTATTATCGATATCATATCAATTTATAATTGTGTACCTGCTTACCGACCTACCTAATTATGTGTACCTTAAATAATGCTATGTTACTGTTCTTTTGTTATCTTTCCTGTGCTGTTTGTGTATGTACCCAATAAAAAGTCTATCTATCTATCTATCTATCTTATTTGATTATTATTTATGCGCCCTAAATAAGGGAGTTTTGAAAAAAAAATTGGGATTTTTAGGGATAATTTTCAAAGAATTTAGGGCAAAATCAAAATCTTAAGTGGAAACACTGCTACATATAGCAATAGATCTAGTCAGCTCTAATCATACAGATTTTACTATTCTTAAATCTGTGGAAAAGTAATTTACAATTGAAATCATATAAATCCTGATAAAATTTCGACTTCCGACGGGATTTGAACCTGCAATCTTGTCTCCGTATTCGATTTCATAGAAATTACCCCGAGTTTTTAACAATTTATTAACAAAGAAAAATACAATAAAAATAGAAACAAAAAAGAACTAGTTTTTTTTAAATTAAAACAGTTGAGCTAACTGTAGACTGTTGCAAACAATCTTTGCTAGCATAATTTAATTACATTTGAATAATATGGTGGTCAAGAAAACTTCAACGACATTCAAGAATGTCAATCCACGAAATACATCTTATGGTGGAGCGTCTTCAATATAAACAGTTAACAGACATAAATTATGTCTGATTGTATGCCTCATCTCACCTCAACAATAAAGGCTATATTGGCCTACTGCTGGACGCAAGCCTCCCCTTGCTAAGCGCTTTATTGGCGTTTATCTCATGGGGGGTAATGCCCATAATCCCCACACTGGGCATGCGGGTTGGGGATCGCAGCTTGGTGGTAGAATTCAGAAGAATTAGAATTCTTCTGAATTCTACCACCAAGCTGCGATCCCCAACCCGCATGCTGCGGGCTCGGTGCTCGGTGGTCTACCACCGAGCAGCGAGCACCGGGCAGCAGCGCCCCCTGCAAAAGCAGGGGGCGCTGCTGGATATCCTCTTACGACACCCGCGGGAAGAGTTGGGGTGGTGCAAATTCTAAGCTGGCACCACACAGCAAATAAAGATGCTCCGTGGATTTTATGCGTTGATAGTAATTTGAGTTAGATACTGCTTTTGACAGCGAAAACGTCGTGGTCGTGACGTGACCTATCTTTGGCCTGCACTGAATACCAGCGCTGGGGAGACACACCAACAGACTACCCAGCACAATGCTGAGTGTAGACCATATTTGCCCTAAACCTGCTACTACGCAAAAATTGAGAATTGGATCGTAGATATAGGTAGTGTTTAGTTAGCTATTATGTTGTGTACTAAATTTAAGGTTTATTTTCTTTCTTTCTTTCTTTCTTTCAAAACAAGAAAATTGCACAATTTAATAAAAAATAATCCATAATATTCATCATGTTCACATTTTTGCACTGGCATCACCACAATAGGTAATACGAAACGTAAAATTTTTCGTGAAATGTTTTTTGTTTTATCGATCTTGTAACCATAACAACGAAAATGTTTTTGTGGGAGACGATCCACCTTTGCTACCGTATACAATACAATACAATACAATAACACTTTTTTTCACACCAAGAAAATACAAAAATAAAAATGCTGGAAAAGAGAGATACAGAGTTGCACAATGGGCGGCCTTATCGCTAATAGCGATCTCTTCCAGACAACCATGGGATGGACACGAAGCAGTTGTATAGGTACGCAAAGACGGTGGCGTATTACTTAAATATACAATATATACATAATATACTTAAATTAATATAATATAATTATAATAATAATACAATACGTATAATATGTTGTTGGTATTAGGATTTTTTTCCCATTTTCAATAATAACCTTTTAGATGGCAAAGAGGGGAGGAAGGCACAAAACTTTGCACTTAAATACGTTTAGGGCTCAATATTTCGCAAACGGAACCCTGAATCGAAAAACTATTTTCCTCCACCCACAGTAGGTATTTTTGAAGAAGCTAGTTAACGATACCTCATACCCCACACCAAAGTACAAAAAAATTATCCTTCCATATTTACAGGGTTTTATTTACCGACAGACAGACATGGCGAAACTAGGATTCCTTGTTTACTGCAGAACCCTAAAAAAAGTACCAGTATAGGGAGGGGGGGTAGTGATTTTATGACATCTTAGCATGTCTTGTTTACTACAGAACCCAGAAAAAAAGTACCAAAAAAATTATCCTTCCCTATTTTCAGGGTTTCATTTACCGACTCTACCGTATTTAATATGTACCCATGCTAAATTACAGATTTCCAGTACATTTCTTAGCATTAGCACTAGAAGATTGGGGTAATCTTCTAAACTAATGGTGAGAGATGATTCTTCGGTCTGTCCTTTTCCCCTTAATGGACAAAAGGACAGACAGACATGGCGAAACTATAAGGATTCCTTGTTTACTACAGAACCCTAAAAAAGGTAGGTAAGTACTTAAAGAAAATCGCACAAGAGATGCACGAGTACCAATTCAGCAAATAAGATTTCACAGAGAAATTGTATTACCAGCTAAAACTAGTTTAGATCGGTTTCACGAGTGATCTAATGACGTTCGAGGTCGCAGAAAAACGTGATTCATCTAGACTTCAGGAAATATAACAACTAACGTATGTATATACAAGATAAAATGATAAAACTTTTAAATCTATCATGGATATTAACACTAAAGTCATTTATAACGGGAGATTTACCATGATTTGAGTTTTGAGCTTCAGTTATTCCGTGATCATGGCGCATGTAACTGCGCCGAAATATTGGAAAGCTCAAAACTCAAATCATGGTAAATATCCCGTTATAAATGACAAAATAAAAATAAATAAATGATAAAATGATTTTTTCTGAAAAGCAACACGAACCTGGGGGCCTACTCGGAAAAGGAAAATCGAAGTTTTATTTTCGTTATCATACAAAACCAACTCTTATGTCGCTTACATAAGATTAGCCATTTCACAAAAACGAATCAAAATATTCGATTTCGTTTTTAAGAGTACGGGCCCTGGACTTTTTCGGTATGTTTATTTTGAAGTCTGTTCATTTTATATTTATATTTATTTAGAAGAACCAAAGGTTTAAAATAAACAGAATAACAAATTAATAAGTACCAGAAAGCTTGTTGAAGGTTTTCACGGATACCTAGATATTTTACTCAAATAGTCATTGATAGATATTATTAAGTCGAAAGTTTGTATGGATGATCAGTAATTTGTTACCTGCATTATCATTTCATTGTGCGCTTGTTTTAAACTTTTTTTTAACCGACTCCAAAAATTTACAAAAGAAGGAGGTTTTGAGTTCGGCTGTATATATTATGTATATTCGTCGATTTCTCCATCAGTAATGGACCGAATATGAAAATTATTTCGCTATTGTATAGAAAATAATCCCTAATTGGTCCCATAAATTATTTCATTTATTTATTGCAAGGAAACCCACCAGCACAAAAATACAAATTATATGGAAGAAGTCGAAGTCGCAGGCTATTAAGAGGACTTCACGGTTAATCATGCAGAAGTAATCATATTTCTACGGTTTTATTGTTCCGACGCTTGTTTTCTTATACTTAATTATTATTTTGTCATGTCATAGCTTGTTTATATAACTTTAGTGTCTTTGTGAATCAAGACTAGGTACTAAATACAGGTATATAAAAATAGTGTGTAATAAGAGGTAGGTTCTTAGTAGAAACGTAATAATTTGTTAAATAAATGTAATAATTTGTTCAATAAAATCTATCTGCAGGTATATGAGACTTGTCAATTATATAATACCTAGTATTTACCTACGCCTTACAAAGTCATCTACGTAAGTGCTGAAAAACGAACACTTCATAAACCATCCATCATGGATGAATGATGCTGATTATGATGAAGCAAGTGAGTGGATATTCAATAGGTCTATATAAACTTATCAATCCTTAATCATTTATGATTTACGTCCAAGTTTCGTTTACTTCTCTACTCGTAAATTATACTTGGATTGATGGGTATTAAAACAAGCAAATAACGATTTTAATAGCATTATAAAAATCTTTATTGGGACATTGAAGTCTCCACAGCTCATTTTTACATGAACTTAACAATATCGGTCAGAGAAAAGAGCCTTGAGGTATTCTTTTTGAAAGCGCTGCATTTCAAATTTTATCTTCACTAAGTTTACAGTTCAAAATCGAATATCTATTTAGCAGGGCATATAAGTATACTTCATAATTTGTTTTAAGTGATCCTTCAAAGAGGATATATGGAGAGAGGATTTATTATATCATTCATAACAAAAAGGACAATTTCCTCTCAAGATACAAATACATTTGAAGTACCATTTCTGACTGTACCATAATAATCATAGTAGTTCTATTTGGAATAAAATCCATGTTTCCAAATAGTTCGATCCGTCAGTATAACAATTTGGAAAAAAAAAACATCCAAACAGTTCGACTATCGACCTACTGGTAGGACTGGATGGAATAAAGGATATTGCCATAGTTACGACATGATACCAAGATAGCTTTTCGTGTTGGTTGGTAACCAGGGAGCCAACTCGGAGAAGGAAAATCGAAGTTTCCTTTTCGTTGTCGTGCAAACCCAACTCCTCTGTCGATTGCATAAGATTAGCGTTTGCATGAAAACTAATCAGAAACTTCGTTTTCGTTTTTAAGATTATGGCCCACGCTAAACATTCTATTTTTAACATTTTATAAAACGCCTACGACTTTATTCAGTTTATTTTATATCCTACTTAGCAAAATACCTAGATTTTTTTAAGTATAGTCTATAGACTTTCATTTGACCACTCACCAGATGGAAAGTGACGATGGGGCCAACGGCGTATCACGAAGGTCTAGAGAAGATACTACCGTTTCACTCTTGTCTTGAAAGTCTTAGGTTGGTTATTATTTAACTATCTTCACGTATAAAAAATGTAGGTCCTAGGAATATTCAGCCAAGTTAATTTATATAGTATGGGTATAGTACCTGCATATATTTTCAGCTCAAAATGTTCAATAGCTTACGTTATGTGTCTTCTAGAGATAGATGGAAGTAAATCCCCTCTAAGTACACTATCTACGTATAAAATAAATATCTAACTATCTAATTGATTTTCTACAATAGTTCTTCTATGTTTATTAAGGCCAGGTATTCCTGCAGCAGTAGATGTAAGGGAAAACACGCGCCTGCCAAGCCGCCGCGCTCGTGTTTTTTGTTTAAACATGGTGATTAAGAAAATCATTTTATCAAGTCAAACTCTGCGAATTTGTTTAGAAATATTGAGTGTCCTTAGTTTAGTACAAAAGAAAGTGTGATATCAGTAGTTCGCTAGTTTTAGTATTGAAAAAACGTTAGAAAAAGGGGTAACTTTGGGATTTTTTTCTATCGAGTGAAGTTCATTAGATCTTGTAACTAAATGCGACTTTGACTAGACTAGATCCTAAAGTAATATATATCTTTTTTTCAGAATCTTAAACACTATTTTCTAAGTCTCAGATGAATTTAAAAATCGTAAAAATGCGGCCTCTGCTGGCCTACCAAGCCTTAATTGATACAATTCTGAAAATTCCCTACAATGATGTCAGTTCAACGAAATGAAACTCCAACAATGTAAACTTTACCCCACCTCTATCGAATTTCAGCTGTTGGTAAACTCACATCGCTTCTGCTCTTCAGCGTGCTCCGTTTTGGACGTAGGAGCACATCTTTGAAGTCCAGCTTCACCTCATTGATGATATTGGGCATTTTTCCACACTTTTAGGGTAATTCCTACACTAATTGTGCGTGATTTGGAGCGCGACGCGGCGTGTTCCCCCGCGGTTGCGTATCGACTGCCGGGTGCTCGCAGTGTTGCCAGGTTATTGATTGTAATAGTTTACCCTAGTTTCAACGGTTGTAGTCAGCTGTTAGGGAAATTACCGAGTTTTGTGAAATGGACTTTGTTTATCCGGGTGTAAGTTTGTGCCTACTTTGTTAATTGTTGGTAGAATAATAAGCCTTCAATCTTAAATACCTATTTTATTGTAACTACTAAACTAACAATCTAAAACATTGCAAATCTAATGGGCGGAACGTAATAACAATAACAGGATGTTTTATCACTTCCTTTGTTTAAATCTCAATTTAATCCTATGTTCATTCCCTAGAACCTTAATCCGACTAATTCAATCCTTAACTAGTGCATATACCTTCTTATTCCAAATTTATTATTACTAGAGAATAGGTAGGTATCATTAATAACCGTTTCCAAGTTTAAACAAAAAAGCGCAAAACAACCAAAACTCCCAAAGAACAGGTAACTGGTAAGCACTAGCAACACCGACAGTACCGTGACACGTGACGTCACAAGGGCGCACAGAAATACCCGCTTTCAGCAGCCAGGTGAAGGTTACGGAGTAATGGTACCCATCAACCATCATGAAGGAAGAAGCATACTTTCTATGCTACTATACAGGGTGGAATTTTGTAATGCCACCTGGAGGGAATGTACTCTTAATACTGTAGATAGAAAAATTTACTCAAAGAAAACATTCCTTTATTTTTGAAAGGAAAGAAAACTGCATTCATAGATTTTCGAAAATTCGATTGCCACACCAGGGAATCGAACCGACTAAAATCTGTAAATATGGGTCAATTATAAGGATGAAATATTACTAATTACTAGTTAGATTACCATTTTTTCAAAAAAAAAAAAAAAACATGGTTTTCCTTTCATTTAATTTATCAAGTTTTTAGAGAGATCTCATCCTTCTAATTGACCCTAAAGATCGATGCAATAAAAGTACAGGGTGTAATTTTTACAGATTTTAGTAGGTTCGATTCCCGAGTGTGGCAAGCGAACTTTCGAAAATCTTTGAATGCAGTTTTCTTTCTTTTCAAAAATAAAAGTATGTTTTCTTTGAGTAAAATTTTCTATCCACAGTATTAAGAGTACTTTCCCTCCAGGTGACTTTACAAAATTCCACCCTGTATTTACTATAATCTGTCGGAGTGGGGTCCCGTGTGTTGAACAGCATCTACCTAGATAGTCGTATAGAATTGAATTGTAAATAATGTATTTTTTCTCTCTTACAAAAAATAATTACAATTTTTTTGCTTAATCTTAATTTGTATCAAGTTATCTTGTTTTGTAAGAGACTGGTGCCCGAGAGAGGTTTATAAAACCTGTGGTACGGGTCACCAGGGCCTTCCTCCACAAGCTTTGGAATACCTACATAAAAGATACTGTAACTACCTACTTGTTCCAAAAATAACAAGAAATTAGACCTAGCTAATATAAAAAATAAAACAGAAAATATGTAAGATCCCACTTATACATCTATATATATTATATATAAAAGAAAGTCGTGTTAGTTACACTATTTATAACTCAAGAACGGCTGTACCGATATGGCTGAAAATTGGTGGGTAGGTAGCTTAGAGCCAGGAGACGGACATAGGATACTGTTTATCCCGTTCGACAGCGTTCCCGTGTGACTTGACATAAAACGTCAGACACTATAAAACGTGGTATAACAAAAAAGAATCAGACTTGGAAAAACAAAACGCTAATGACAGCTATATAATGGACGTATGGATGATGTATGATTCCGGGGGGCCGATTCTGTAGTATATTTAGTATCAGCATTTGCACCCGTGCGAAGCCGGGGCGGGTCGCTAGTGTTATTATAAAAAGAAAAAGTTAATTGAAACTTAATAAAAATAATAACCTTATGTACCCACACAGACGATTTAAATGATTTTCTACTAGATATGGACATAAAAATTTATTGATTAGTAATAAGTACGTACCAAGTTTGTAATTTTATTTTTCTCACTGTTCTATGTAATTTGATTGACAAATTTAATTATTCGATTTTTAATTTATTAAGAAACTACTGACCTATATTTGCATGCCCTAGTTATAGGTAGAACATGTTGTGGTTTTATATTAATTAACATCTTTATGACTCATGTTCGCAAATAAATGACTTTTGACTTTGAAATGACTTTTTTTGAAAATGAAGTTGCGTGGGACATACCTAAAACTGTATATGAGGTAAGAGTGAATGGATTAAAGGGAGGAAAAATTATTGAAAAGCGATTTATTTTATTTGTTCATCGTTGAGTGTTTTAAGCCAATCGGTTTACCGATGTTTTACATGTTGCGTAATTATATTGATTTTATTGTAAGGTATGTATGGTCCCAGAAAGAGCAAGAAATTTTGAGGAAGACGAGAATGACATTGGACACCCTTACATACAGTCCTTCTCTTCGCTTGTTATTTACCAGATATTTATATTTTTTTATATTTTTGGGTCATACTTTAGCTGGGCATGTTTCCTAGCGTCGTTTGAAGAAGGAACGACTGCTTGACTGTAAGGAGGTTGCATTCCCTGTATAAATCAGACGTGGTAGAACTTACTTAGGTTTGTCTTCTTTATTGAATTATTATTATTACCTATTCTTATTTTAAGTTATTTCGTTTTGTTTCTTTTAGACTTTTTAATATAAATTGTATCGAATATACTTATTTTTTTGTGTGCCATGTCTTTCAGCCGTTTAGACACGCACGCAACAAGGATCCTGACTGAAAACCAGCGTTGCTCTACTTTCTGTTGAGGAACATTAAGGCCAGGTAGTCCTGCAGCAGTAGGCGTAAGGGAAAATGCGCGCCTGCCAAGCCGCCGCGCTCGTGTTTTTTGTAGTTATTTAAACATGGTGATTGAGAAAATCATTTTATCAAGTCAAACTCTGTGAATTTGTTTAGAAATATTAAGTGTCCTTAGTTGAGTACTACTGAGTAAAAGTGTGATATTAGTAGTTCGCTAGTCATAGTATTGAAAAAACGTAAGAAAAAGGGGTAACTTTGGGATTATTTTCTATCGAATGAAGATTCATTAGATCTTGTAACTGAATGCGACTTTAGGTAATATAGAATATCTTTTATCAGAATTTTAATTTTTTTTTTAAATCTCAGATGGTTTTAAAAATCACAAAAATGCGGCCTCTGCTGGCCTACCAAGCCTTAAACTGGACTTTTTGGTTCACATGGTGGACAAAGTGTTTTTACGCAACGTTATATTTTCATCCAATTTCAACAAAACAATAGATTTATTGTCCGACCAGCATCTGGCATAAGCCGAGTAGGAATTTTCTTGGTCTATTTCCACCTCTCCTCACCTCAACAGCCTGTTATTGGTCCACTGCTGGACACAGACCTACCCCTGATAAGCGCCTTACTCATGGGGCTTTTATCTCATGTGGGTAATGCCTATAATCCCCACGCTGGGCATGCGGGTTGGGGATTGCAGTTCGGTGGTAGGATTGTTCTGCAGGGGGAGCTGCTGCCCGCCCCCTGTGGATATCCTTTAGTCACCTCTTAGGTACGACACCAAGAGTCGGGGTGGTGCAAAATCTAAGTCTGCACCACACAGCGAAAACTTGGCTATTACTTGGCGGGTAGAAGATTCTTATTCATAAATATACATAACACAACTTGTGTAAGTTCTCGTTGTGGTGTGTATCGTCTAATCACTAATCCAATCATTACTTATCCACTGCGGATGGTGAAAAATTCTTTTATATTTTCTGGAAATGCGGCTGGTATTTGTCAGAACGAATGAATCTACACTCAACGAGACAGCACAGAAGGTACATTTCAATATTCTGTACGGATTTACTACAATACCAAAAATAATACAAAATACTTAATTAAGTCCTGACCTGTCTTAAGTCCTAGATTAAAATCTATTGCCATAGGGTATGGCAAAAGATCTTAATTTGACGATTTTGTAAGTATTCGTGCACCCTGACAGGGTGACTTTGCAATATTTTTGTCTTGCAATAAAAACACTGAATAGCCTAGTGCGAGGGTCTGTAGCTTCAGAAAACTATTGTTTTTTTCTACTTATCTAATCTATTGTTGAAAAACACTGACTGGGTGCATGGATGTTTTACAAAACTTTGCAATATTTTTGTCTTGCAATAAAAATTCAGAATACTAGTATAATAATACTAGTAGAGCCTAGTGATAGGCTCTACTTAGCTTCAGAAAACTATTGATTTTTTCTATCTAATCTATTGTTGAAAGGACAATACGTATACAAACCTGTTATTGATAACTCAGCTGTTCCTCTGTTTGCACATGGCCGGAAGCTAGTCTTGCCAAATTGAATCGGCATTGAATCGCTAGCACAGTCAAGGTGAAAAAGACGTTTGAATTTTTCAGGGTTAATTATGTTGAAAGTTTGGATGTTGCTATTGAAAGTAGATAAAAAAAATTCTGCAATAAATTTTATATAGTTTGTTGGTTTGGCTTGTTCAGACCTACGCAGTACTCGCTACACAGAGCTTAATGTTATCAAACCTTATTTCGGTTTAAAGAAGTTTATTCTCATAAAACAAAAAATGTTCACTTATAATGAGATACAAAGTCCTTAAGAATTATGTTTAAACTAATATTAGTACGCTATAATACCTTATGTTTAGGTTAGGCTATAAATGTATTTTTTTAATTTTGTTTTAAACATGCTTATGCTAGCACATTCCTTGAGCTCGTTAGGCAAGCTATTAAATAACTGCACTCCCTCGTATACAATCGTTTTCCTGCCGTAATCAGTACGTGCTTTAGCTAATTCTAGTTTATATTTGTTTCTAAATGTGTATTGATTATTCTTTTTGCGTAGTTGTAGGTTTGATTTTATTGAGTTAGCATTAATGTGTCTTATCAAGATGCAAGTACAGTATGTATACATTTGTTTAAGGTTTAATAATTTGGTTTTATTATATATTTCTTTCGTTGGTGTTAGGTATTTATAATGATACAGTATTTTTATAATTTTGTTTTGTGCCCTTTGGAGAGGGTTTAAGTTTGTATTAGCGGCTGATCCCCAAATTTCGATAAGATAATTTAAGTGCGATTTAACTAAGGAATTATAATTTAAAATTCCAGTCTCAAGTAATTCAATAACTTTAAAGAATGCGTTTGCCATACAACATTCCTTTTCTGTGTTTCTCCTTCATTTTTACAATAATATTAAGTTTTTCCCTAGATAACCAAATTAATTTTCAATCCTTGTTGCCGCCTCAGCTGGCCATGTGTATTTCTTTTGTGCTCCGCGATAGTGACGTTCCATATCATTCATAGGCTATTTTGCAGAAAATAATTAACAGTAATCAACTTACTCAAAAAGAAGGGTTATGGTTGCTAAAGAAGCTCAAAATAGCGTGGAATGGGTAGTCGTTAATCCAACTGTCACAAGAATATAAATAGTAATACATCATGGCATTTTATAAAAACCAAGATGTGTATTTAAAACTATTATAAGGTAGGTAAAAACTCTTTTTATTGTATACAATACCACCAAAATAATGTGCGCAGAAGACGACCTCCGTGGCGCAGCGGGCGAAGGTCCGCCTGCGACGCAGGAGGTTGCGGGTTCGATTCCCGCCTCGGAACAAATTTGTGTACGATCTGCAGAAATTTGTTCCGTTGGTCTGGGTGTTTTCTATGTATAATAAAAAATATCTATCTATGTAGTGTATTGTATTAAGTATAACAGTTATCTAGTACCCATAACACAAGCTCTGCTTACCTTGGGGCTAGATAATGCTG
Organism: Eupithecia subumbrata; assembly: GCA_949316285.1. Classification (NCBI taxonomy): domain Eukaryota; kingdom Metazoa; phylum Arthropoda; class Insecta; order Lepidoptera; family Geometridae; genus Eupithecia; species Eupithecia subumbrata. The sequence goes on from OX438631.1 coordinate 2,610,015, forward strand.
TGTGAATTGTCCAGCATTATTTATTTATTATTATTTATTTAGATGCACGTCTCGCACATCAGGGGGCAATGACTTTGGGCAGATAGATATTCGAATCGTCACTGCAGCGATCATTAAGTTATTTATTCTATTCAATAAATTGACTTACCTCTGGATCGATACGAATGGACCACGAATGGACACCAAGAACGACCCGGAGCTGTTCCGGGTCGTTCTTGGTGCAAAGGATTACCATCGCTATTCAGCGAGGTAATGCAGCAAGCTAATGCTTGCAGGCGCAGCATTACCGGCCATTGCCATTCATCATCATCATCATCATCATCATCATCAGCATCATCATCAGCCTATATTAGTCCACTGTTAGACATAGGCCTCCCCAAATGAGCGCCATGGCGCCCTGTCTTCAGCTTGCCGCATCCAGCATCTGCCTGCAGTCTTTCGCAGATCGTCATCCCACCTGGCCAGAGGGCATCCTACACTACGTTTACCGAGTCGTGGTCTCCACTCAAGAACACGTTCACACCAGCGGTTATCGGTTCTTCGCGAGATATGGCCAGCCCACTGCCACTTCAGCTTGCTAATTCTTTGAGCTATGTCGATAACTTTGGTTATTATTACATTACCATTAGCGGGTCCTAAGGCCCCGCTCACTTTGGATATGAATTTGTTCGTACGTAAACGTTCGAGTACTGTTCGTACGAATTGAGTGCTCACACTGAATACGTTTTTCTCAGTCAAATAGGCAGTGCACCGGTGATATCGCGTACGTGAAATCATCTTTGTTGCGATGAATGATCTGTATCTTCAAGATAGTTATATATAAGTTAGATATCGATATAACATTTATGTCCGTAAATCATGTTAATTAACTTTTCTACATCCATTGTGTCCATTTTTTCATGATCAATCCCAACAAGTTCGGTCGCAGGTTCGACCGACCATCGAGTAATGGTTCTACACTTGCGAGCTTTAAAATGGAATCGCTTTCATCGAGAGTTGATCAAAACAATTTTTTTACAATTTATGTACAATGAACTATAGATTGTGGTATATCATTTGAAAGGTAATTTTGTTACCTTTCAAGTGATATCAAGAAGATTTAAAATTAATTAAATTGGCTACCTAAATTTTGGGAATTATTGCAATAGGTCGAAGTTGCATCTATCGGCTTCTATCGGCGCCGGAGCTGGATTAGCTGGCTTTCTCCCTCGTATCCGCTGTTTTAGCTCGTCCCACATATGCCAGATTGGGTTCAAGTCAGAAATAAGTTAAGTAAATTGTAAAAATTAGTCTTGAACAACCCTTGAAGCGATTCCAGTTTAAAGCTCGCAAGTGTAGTTTGTAGGTATTATTAAAATGTCAGAGTTTTATGGGTAACATATGCTGTGGTTCTATTTAACATAATTTAATAGCCTCATCTCGCAGTATGGTTCTAGTTTGCAAAATAAGAAATGACCAAATGTGGGTTAGTTCCCGTGTGACCTACTCATAACTTTGCTAAGAGTCGCTAGATGGCCTAGATTTTTTTTGATCATAAAGAATACATGCTTAGGAACCTCCCTGTGCACTTAACTCCATTTCGACCGAGTTGTGGGTTGGTTCCTGTTTGCATAACTATGTCAAACTGTCAAAAGACGACCTCCGTGGCGCAGCGGGCGAAGGTCCACCTGCGACGCAGGAGGTTGCGGGTTCGATTCCCGCCTCGGAACAAATTTGTGCACGATCTGCAGAAATTTGTTCCGTTGGTCTGGGTGTTTTCTATGTATAATAAAAAACATCTATGTATGTAGTGTATTGTATAAAGTACCTATATCAGTTATCTAGTACCCATAACACAAGCTCTGCTTAGCTTGGGGCTAGATAATGCTGTGTGAATTGTCCAGCATTATTTATTTATTTATTTAAATGTGACCTATTATCTTGTCCCTACTGTAGTACCTACAACTTTATGACATCAAAAAAAATATTTTAAGGAGATTTAAAAAATTAAATAAACTGAAAAGTTAGGCTAGGTTAGCCTGGGTTAGCCTATTTAATACCTAGTATATTCAAATCACATCAAAAACTATTTAGATAGGTACTTGCCTTGTGCTTTGATGTCATCATAGTTGAAGCATAGAATTATTCCTTTCCATCAGAAAACACAAAACTAGCAATATTTAAATATTTGTTTGCCTAAGAATTTCATATAATACAACTGGTATTATCAAGTAAACAATTTGCATTTTTATAATTAGACACATTTTGAATCATACCCTATGATAATATTAATATTTTAAAAACTTTGCTTGGGACAAGAACAAAATTAAAATTTTTATAAACCCCTCCCGACAGATTTTCACGAAACATGGCTAAGAACACTCGGGATAAAACATCTATGACACACTAAACGAAAATCTGTTCATTTGTTAAGGAGCTACGATACCACAGACATATACACAGAGAGACACGTTAAACTTATAACACCCCTCTCTTTTTACGTCGGGGGTTAAAAAAAGTCTATTCAGCAGGAGTTATTGAAACAATGCACCGTCGGAGTGCAATCGAGCAAGAAACTAACTGGCAAGATGCCTAACTAAAAATTCAATTTGCATGCAAAATTATCTAAGTATCTACACAGGCAAAGAAATCTGTTGATTTGTTTGTTTGTTTCATTTTTATTTTATTTTTTTATTTTATTTATTTATTTATTTATTTCAAATTAGTATCTTGTATTTAAGGCTCTATACCTAGTAGGTGACCGGTGTTACTTGGCGTTATTTACCGAGCGCAGCGAGCATGATATATTACGCCGCGTGATAAAATCCTTTGCTCCGTAATCGTTACTCGTTGCGAGCATCTTTTTCCTAATAATCTTGTAAGGAGGACAGTTTAAAGGCAACAATTGTATTCTTAAATTTTTATGCACTTACAAGGCATAGATTAGGTATGTACTTTGGAAAAACTTAAGATCAATTGAACTTCATAGATATAAAAAATTTAGATCGATTATACGAGTCGCTTCAATCAAAAAATAATTCCAATACAGTTAAGGTATTCCTGCAGCAGCAGTCGCAAGGGCCAACGCACGCCTGCCAAGCCGCCGCGCTCGTGTTTTTTGTAGTTATTTAAACATCAAACTAAGAAAATCATTTTATCAAGTCAAACTCTGCGAATTTGTTTGGAAATATTAAGTGTCTTTAGATACAAAAAAAAAGTAAAATATCAGTAATTCATTAGTCATAATATTGAAAAAACACTAAAAAAAGGGGTAACTTTGGGATTTTATTTGATCAAGTGAAGTTCATTAGATCTTGTAACTAAATGCGATTTTGTCTAGACTATGTCCTTTCTTTTTTCAGGATTTTAAACACTATTTTCTAAAAAGATACCCTTATACCCATCCACAAAAGCTTTAACCCAAAATTCAGCGCGAAGGCAGCCACGAGCAAAAGCCAGTTTATACATACTTTAAATATTTATTAAGTACTTGTAGATAACTATCAAACTATTTTAACATTAAATTTATTAACATATAGTAGAAACCATCAAATTTCCTCATTCTTAACTGCATTCTCAGTTTGAGAAAGGGGAGTAATGGCGGCGGGCCTCGGCGATGTCTCTGAAACGGCGGTCATATCAATTATTTCTTCAAGGTCAAGGTAATTGCAACTCAATCTATTAACTAAAATACTGATATTCTCTTCTCGAACCTTGAATTTATCAAGGGAGTGTTTGTAAATTTCCGGAATTAGAATTCGAATTGTAATAATTAAACCTATCAATAAAATGAAGGTATACTACAGTGGCATAAATTACTAGCTACTATACATAGATCTAAGTAAAAAAGGGGAGATGAGGTCCCCATCAAAAATCGAAAGTGGAAGGCTCAAATTAGGTGCAATAAGGTCCACCCACCTCAGTCATAGTCGAACCGGCGTTCGTGTTACGCGTGCTTGCTACGACGTACTTTAGTGTGATTTATTGACTAAAAGACTACAGCAATGCAGTTTTTATTCACTATAATATACTATTACACATGTTTGTTCATTATAAATACATGTACATGTGTTTATTCATTATTAATTATTGCACAAGATTGAAAATATAACTGACAGCGAGTGTTTGCGTGTAATTGTAACCTAGGCCAGTTGTTGAGTAAGCGCTGGGAGAACGTACCATATCTGTAGATTTTACTTAGATCTATGCTATGAATTTCTCATTATGAAAAATAAAGAAACAGAGATAAACATTAAGAAAAATATGTACGAAGTCAGCATCCTACCATCATTGTCATAGGGCTGCCAAAGCTGGTCACTGAAGAAAGAAGATGAAAACAAGCTATCAATTTGCCAAGGGAAAATGGAAAGAAGCATGCTTGGAATAAAACTTAAAGACAAGGTAAAAAACCATAAAAATCAGAGGTGAGATAAAACTGAGGGACGTTGTAGAGGTCATAAGATCCTTAAAATGGAATTGGGCTGGGCACATGACATGTTGCATGCAGGATCAGGATGCAAAATATGCAGGATGAAAAATAATCTTCACAATTCGACTCTCCGTTGGACCAAGAAAATCACAGAGTGGATCCCAAGGAATAAGAAGAGATCTAGAGGTCGACCGGAGAAGAGATGGCAAGACGTGAAGAGAGCTGGTCCTAACTGGATGACAAAGGCCAAAGATAGAAAAGTTTGGAAGGAGCTGGGGGAGGCCTACGCTAAAAAAGGCGACTACTAACTAAATCAAAGTTGGTAAATAGATAGTTATATAAATAGTTACTTAAGAAGTAGAAATAAAGGCTAATTTTATTAATTATTTTTATTTTATGATATGAATTTCTCATTACGGATCTACAAATGAGTGAGGATCTCTACTCTCTACTAAGTAAGCATCATCAATAAGTAGCTCCCTGGTAAACCCAAAGTCCAAAGTCCTGACCGGTAAAAAAGTAAAAAGCAAAAAAGTCTTTATTTTAGGAACATATTGGGGGATATTACAAAAAAATTTGCCGTTGTTTTGTATTTTGTATACGTACTTACTCGCTTTCGCAGTAAATGGTTAAGAATTAAAAATCCAGACGGGTGCCTGCCTGAGTTTTGTGGTTGTCTGCTTTTGGTGCTGATGCAAATCTTGCTTTTCCCCTGAAACATTGACAAACCAAGCTATCTATTCAATGTTATTTATAATGTAATCGGACCTAGTTTTTCTAGTATAACGTGCTTCGAGTGCGTACGATATGCAGCTTCAAAAACTAAACATTGTGAGATTGATAAACTTGCAACCTGTTCACTTAGCAACGCTTAATGAATGTTGGCGAATATCGTCATCCACTGAACGACTCAATCACGTCTTTGGTCCCAGACATATACAAAACCTCTGTCAAAACTAGGCCCCCGTAAACGCATAATCCCTTTAAAAGTCAGCGACTAGCCCAAACCAGCCCGACTCCTGACTGAGTAGGAACTCTTGTTTTTTGACAGCTTCGTTTCAGCATCGCAGTACGTGTCGCATTACGGAGTTGTTGCCTCGTTAAGAATTCAGAGCCTTCTTCTGACAGAACACAGTCACCTTTACGTTTCTCTTGGCTAGTTCCAGCATTCCTCCATGGCTCGGGAACAACCATCGTCATGATCCTACGCGTGGGACGACCGATGTCGGACCGACGCTCGGTGATGCTTGGCAAAGCATGGTCGGCTCGCTCAGGGATGGCGTCCTCATTGTCTGCGAAGACGGAAATGGAGTCCATTGGTACGACGGATCAGAACCATTGGTACGGTGGAGTAACCTAAGCAGCAGTGGAAGGTGTAATGTTTGTGTATCTGAGCTACATCAAGTGTATCGTTATCTCGGGTAGCGAGGGTACTCAGTCGCGCGCGAGGTGCGGGCGAGAGCGGACGTGTTTACCGAATTACTGGTGACGTAACGAATTAAATTAGCTACCTACTTAGTTCTGTCTGTACCCGTGAGTACTACAGTAGGTATTGGTAGAGTCTTTATTGGTAGAGAACCCGGCGTAACAATGGCAGGTCTTAGACCTAAGGAGAACTGGTGTCAAAAGGCAGTCAGAAAATAATGTACTAATAAAACCCTGTCTATAAAATCATCACACAAAAGAGCACACCAAAAGACAGTAAGCTCTTTACCTAACTTCGTTACTTTGTATAGGTACCGAACTGTTTGGTCACGGTTACAGGTCACTTCTGTGTACACCGCTTTACGTCTCCATAGCAAGCGTGCAAGATACATGTTTTAATTTACTGTTTTCGCTTCTACCTCTTTGAAAAAGAAAGAGAAATTAGAGGTGAAAAAAATTGTATAACTAATCTAACACCTCGCTTAAGGCGCTACCCCGACCCAAATCAGCGCTCCCACCTATTTTATCATATTATTGTGTTCAACGAAAGAATTTTCAAAAAGAGATTAAATCAACCTCATTTGAACCATCAGGGGCTATCGAATGATGATGCTTACTGATTTTACTAATGAGTATTCCACTTTCTGCGATGATCATGCATATGAATACATAATTCTAAGGCAATCAAACAAACCTACTTTAACTACTTTGACAACGACAAAGATGCAGACTGTCAATTTCCTCTCAACAATTTTTTACTGAAAACTTCTTATGTTTTACGTTTACAGGATGGCCTACCTTTATTCGAAAGGGGTCGAAAAATCTATAAAAAATGTCCTAAAGCGTCAGGTTTCTGAGATATTCGTTTGTTTTTTCTTTGTTTTAGTTTCTTTTATCCAAATACACTGGCCTGCAAAACTAACGCCCGAATACTCAAACGCAACTCAGATTTAAGCACGTGTGTCTCAAATGCCGATTTTTTGTCATTTTTAACCCCCGACGCAATAAGAGAGGGGTGTTATAAGTCTAACGTGTCTGCCTGTGGTATTGTAGCTCCCAAACGGATGAACCGATTTTCGTTTAGTTTTTTTTTTTTCACAGTTAATTTTATTCGAGTGTTCTTAGCCATGTTTCATGAAAATCTGTAGGTGGTTTTTAAAGTTTTCTTAACCATGTTTCATGAAAATCTGTAGGGGGTTTTGAAATTTTTTAATTTGTTCTTTTTTCATTGAAAACTGTCAAAAAATCTCGATGTGAGACGTGCTTAAATCTAAGCTGCGTTTGAGTATTCGGGGGTACCTATATTTTTCTAAAATATAGTAGATAGCGATTTAAAATAAAAAAAGTTTTATAGCAAATTTTATCAGTTTTCTTTGAAACTATAGTAAACCAAATATTAGTAACTAACTTAAAAAAGATAAAACAATAAATTACTTAACCATTTTTAGCTTAGTGTCCAAAAAACTCAATTAACATTTTATAAGTATGTTTTACATGTTATCTAATTTTTAATAACTGGCATTGCCTTCCCAGGCTTTGATTACAGCTTGGAGCCGGTTTGGCATACTGAACACGAGTTTCGGAGCCGATCCAATTTTGGGAAATATTTTTCCATTCTTCTATCAGGATCTGTTTTGGTGCCCTGAGGGTGGTAGGTGGTGGTCTGCGGCTTCTGACTAGCCTTCCTAGCACATCCCAGGCGTGCTCTATACTTAAAAAGTTGTGTGAACTTAAAAAGTTATTGCAATTTAAAAGTGTGATATACTTGTTTTGCAGGCCAGTGCATAACTGTACCTACATATTGATATTGCGATCGGCGATTATGAAAAAAAAAATGGCGGCTGAGTATGAACTTTTGGAAGATCGACTGTTCAGCTATTTTGTCGTTGTCATGTTGGAACTGGCTGCCTTACCATCGATGCTGGCCCACACGTCGACATGCGGCGTGAACATGGCTTCCTTGTAGTTTCCGTACCCGTCGCATTCGACGTCCGTGTGCGTGCGGCATTTCTCACGAGCACAATCTGGAATTATAGGCAGGTGATGCCATGAAGCAACTGAGCATACCTATGGTTTCTGGCATAGGTATGCAACGATGTGCTTCAAACTGAAGCGAAGAGTGATCTACCACGGTCCCTATTCTACTAAACTAATCGCTTCACTATGACAACTGAACAAGTAGCTGAAACGTCAGAATATATCGTCGGAATATTTATAGAAAGAAGTAAAACGAAATTTCGTAATGAAGTAGGCGATCTCGTAAACGAAAAGCAAAAGACAGTGGTATCGTCACAGAATAACATATTTTGCTATTCTAAATTAGATGAAAGAAAATGCAGATGGAGGGACGCGCGTCAAAAGTGTCCAGGTTAAAACTAAAGATGCGCGACTGTGAATGAATTCATTCGAATTATTTGACTTCACAAATCATTCGAACCATTCGAATGACTAGGGCAAATTAGTAACTAATTTGGTTAGTAATGGCGAGTCAGTGCAGCCCTGTGACAGGCCGAAGACAGAGTGGTGTGGAAGCAGCTCATCAGCGTCTCCGTGAAAGCTTTCCAGGACGGGCACGACCTTCAGCAATGAAGAATACGACAGAGAAGAAGAAGGCGAGTCAGGCAGTCGACGCGAAATCAATTCTTTATTCGACGCCACTAACCATTACTAACCAAATTAGTTACTAATTTACCCTAACCATTCGAATGGTTCGAATGATTCGTGAAGTCGAAAAATTCGAATGCAATCATTCACAGTCGCGCATCTTTAGTTTTAGCCTTGACACTTTTGACACGAGTCCCTCCATCCGCATTTTCTTTCATCTCAGGTTTATCGCAATCAAAATAGCAAAAAAAAATGTGCCGACGCTGCTGCCCGAGAGACCGGGAAGCAGCGTCGGCGGAGCGTAAAAAGCTGTGCTCTGCGATGCCCGAGTGCTTATTTATGTATTTATAACGTATATTTAATTTTATCTATTTATTTTGCAATCCATAAAATACATTAATGTGAGAGGTCTTAAAAATTTCACTTATAGGTGCCATGTTTGGGCGCCATGCATCTTGAGAGGTAGGTAAACCAATCACTTAATATAAGAACTTCTCACATAGTTAACTTATTAAACGCAATTTATTAAGGAGACATAAGTCCAGCAGCGGGCTGGTTTTTTGTAATGTTGTTGCCTTGAACCTTTGCTTTCAGGCCTAAGCGTAAAGTTGCAATGGTGTGCAATTTGATGGTAAGATAAGAGGTTAGGTTTGTTGCGTGACGAGGTTTTTATTTTGTTTTGTTAGGTTTGTGTGGCAATTAAATTTTTGTGTGAATAATCTCATTTATTAAGTACGTAAGACAAAGACAGCTACATCTTTTAAACGAAATATACATACCACAGTTCATATTGGAGACCTCGACTCGGGGGACCTTGATGCCTTCAATGAAGCTGCCATCCTCAAGGGCGCAGTAACAAACAAAACGACGACACTAGACAAAAGTTTAAAATAGCTAGAGAGGCTTTTAAATCCGCCTAGAGAGGCTTTTAAGCCCAAAACTCAAATCATGGTAAAATATCATGTAGTAGGTAGAGACACATTTCCTTATTTATCACATCGCACTAATATTATAAATGCGAAAGTTTGGATGGATGGATAAATGGATGGATGGATGTTTGCTACCTCTTCACGCCAAAACTACAAAACGGATCAGGCTGAAATTTTGCATACAAGTAAGTCTGATCTTGGAATCAAACATAGGCTACTTTTTATCCCATAAATCATTTCCCATGGGATAGAAATAACCTTAAAACTTTTCCATAGAAACAACGCGTGCAAAGCCGCGGGCAGAAACTAGTTGACAATTGAAACAATTGAACTAACTGCAAAATGTTGCAAACAATCAAATATGAAATATCAAAGTGCTTTATTTCGTCCTCACAGGACTCTTGTAGTTGTAGGTACACGTTACAAAAATTCAAATTACCTATGTCAAACTGGGAAATACACTGATTAAAGTGATCAATCTATAGGTAGCTCAACTGATCCATATCAATACCTACCAGTCGTCGCGTCCCCAAGACGCTGGCTGCATTGCCCCGCTGTATAGCAATGCTGATGCGCTGTGCCAGATACTCACCAGCTCTCGGGTCACGCGTCGCTTCGACCAGACGCTCAGATAATTTTTTAAAAACTTGAATAGCCTCGGTACCCCACGGACCTAGGGTCTCGACTCCAAGGGGAGCAAATGTGTAGGCTCTGTCGAGACCGGCATATTCGCACCCGCCCTCACGGATGTCCTCGGAAGATGGGAAGGCGTGTGTCGACGCATGGTAGCGTCCCACACATTAGTACATGCTTATAGTTCAAAGTTGGTCAGCGAGCAATGGAAAGAGCCTATGCTCGGAGTTTCTCTGAAGGATAGGATTCGTAACGAATAGATCCGACAGAGAACCAAAGTTATCTCAATTGTTTACAGTTAGCTCAATTGTTACAATTGTACATATTATTCTAATTTATTTCTATTTTAATTTGTATAACCTTGGTATAAATGTTGTAGTTACCTGGACAGGCGAGTACAGCCAGAGCGGGGTGCACTGCGGCGCGGAGTGGTGCAGGTGACCGAGGGCGCCGTACTTCTTCTTGAAGGTTTTGAGCTCTTTCTTACACGGCTCTGGAGGAACAAAGGATATGATTCAAAGGAGGTCATTCAGGCTCCATACAAGATTGGGCCCAAAAGTCAAAGTGCCGGCCAATGAAAATATAGGCCTCACCACTATTTGGAATGTCAATCCTAGTATTTTCCAATATGACACTAACCCCCGAATACTCAAACGCATCTCATCTCATTTCATCTCGTCACTACTTTTGGGCTCAAAATGAATGATCTCCTTTTATTTAAGAAAAAACCTGTGTACCACTGCTTAGAATGCTAAATATTATTTGTCAAGAAAGGGATCACAAAACTATAAATTTAACCAAAATTAGGTAGTTATGATGATACGTTCTGCCAGCGTTTACTCAAAAAATGGCCTGTGTTAAGTATCTATATCAGTCATCTAGTACCCATAACACAAGCTCTGCTTAACTTGGAGCTAGAGGATGCTGTGTGGATCGTCAACAATACAATACAATACAATACAATTACACTTTATTGCACACCAAGAAAATACAAAAATAAAAAAACAGGAATTCCTTCGTTTAACAGAATAATAAGATAAAATAGGCGGTGGCGCTGATTTGGGTCGGGGTAGCGAAGAGAGAAACAGAGTTGCACAATGGGCGGCCTTAGCGCTAAAAGCGATCTCTTCCAGACAACCTTGGGATGGACACGAAGCAGTTGTAGACGTAAAGACGGTGGCGTTTTACTTAAATATACAATATTTATATGTATATATAATATATATTCCTTCTGGAAGATCTGACATCTCTAATCAACCTGATGTTGTCAGGCCGAGTCAACAGCGAGATCACTGAACTCCTTTACGGTGCGAATCTTTGTGCCCTTAAAAAGAAGGATGGCGGAATTAGACCCATAGCTGTGGGCACAACCTACCGCCGCCTTGCGGCTAAAGTCTGCTGTCGGAAAGAAGCCGACTATCTAGGCGACTATTTCCGACCAATTCAGCTAGGCTTTGGTTCGCGAGGCGGTTGTGAGGCCGCAGTACATTCCCTTCGTACATTTTTAGACCAAAATTATGGGGAGGTAATACTGAAGGTTGACGTCAAAAACGCCTTCAATTCCGTAGACAGGCGCGCCTTGCTAAAAGAAATTAAAGACAAAATTCCAGAAATTTACCCTTTCCTTTGGCAATGTTATGGTTCACCGTCAAAATTAATTTACAGGAACAAAGTAATTTCGTCCGCAGTTGGCTGTCAGCAGGGCAACCCTCTTGGTCCGGCCATATTTAGCCTTGCCATCCAACCAATCATTCAACGTCTCCAATCCAAGCTCAATATTTGGTATTTGGATGATGGAACATTAGGTGGAGAGGTGAACACAGGTTTTGATGATCTAAAAATCATCACAGACGAAAAATAGGTTTGGAATTAAATTTTTCAAAATGCGAGCTTTTTATTTCGGACTCTTGTGTAGAAAAAACAATATCATTGGAAAATTCAATAGTTTAGCCCCCAACATTACAGTTGTAGATAAATGTTCACTTCGACTCCTTGGTTCACCAATTCTTGATGAGTCTTTTCAGTCATTTGTAGATGAGAAAATTCAAAATTTCAATAAAACTTCGGACAGATTGCTCAAAATTAATAGTCATATGGCTTTTACAATTATTCGGTTCTGTCTATTTGTACCTAAATTTACGTATTCTTTGAGATGTAGTCAACTGTGGAAACACAGCGAGCTCTTGGAAGGCTTAGACAACATAATAAAGAATACTTTATCATCGGTTTTGAATATTGATTTAGATGACAAGGCATGGTCGCAGGCCTCCCTGCCTGTCAAATTGGGAGACTTAGGTATACGCAAAATTTCAAGTGTAGCCCTGCCAGCGTTCTTGTCTTCTGTCTACAGCACTAGTTCTTTAGTTGACAAAATTTTAAAGCCTTCTCGTTTGGTCCCGCCTGGAATGTCATTAAAAATTTCATTTTTAGACGAAGCTCGAACGGCTTGGCATAATGCTTGCCCCGATGCTGCTCCCCCAAAATCACTTTTGTCCCAACTGCAATGGGACGGGCCTCTGTGTGAGTTGACACGGAATTGTTTGTTACAAACGTGCTCCAGCTCTGCGGACCGTGCCCGCCTCCTGGCCGTTTCTAAATGGGAGTCAGGACATTGGTTGCAAGCATTTCCTTCATATAACACTGGTACTTTATTGGATCCCGTAACTTTCCGTATCGCAACATGTCTTCGGTTGGGTGCAAGGTGTTGCGCGCCTCATCAATGCCAGTGCGGTACTGCTGTCGAACAGCTTGGTCATCACGGATTATCGTGTACTAGGGCAGCCGGTCGGATATCTCGCCACGCCAGCCTTAACGACATCATCCGGCGGGCCTTTGTCACCGCTAACGTACCAGCTATTCTCGAACCGAATGGTCTGTTACGTGACGATGGTAAAAGGCCCGACGGTATGACACTAGTCCCATGGGAGTTGGGGAGGCCCATTGTGTGGGACGCTACATGCGTCGACACACTTGCGCCTTCCCATCTTCCGAGGACATCCGTGAGGGCAGGCGCGGCGGCAGATTTGGCCGAAGATCTCAAGAGGCGCAAATATGCAGGTCTCGACAGAGCCTACACATTTGCTCCTCTTGGAGTCGAGACCCTAGGTCCGTGGGGTACCGAGGCTCTTAGGGTTTTCAAAAAATTATCTGAGCGTCTGGTCGAAGCGACGCGTGACCCGAGAGCTGGTCAGTATCTGGCACAGCGCATCAGCATTGCCATACAGCGGGGCAATGCAGCCAGCGTCTTGGGGACGCTTCCGACTGGTATTGATATGGATCAGTTGAGCTACCTGTAGATTGTTTGCAACAGTCTGCAGTTAGCTCAATTGTTTCAATTGTAAATACTAATTATATTATAATTTTCTTTGTGAATAAAGGCTTCTGCCATTTAAAAAAAAAAAAAAAAAAAAAAAACTGCAGACTGTTGCAAACAATCTACAGGTAGCTCAACTGATCCATATCAATACCAGTCGGAAGCGTCCCCAAGACGCTGGCTGCATTGCCCCTCTGTATGGCAATGCTGATACATACCAAGATTTATAAAATAAAAAAGATGCAAAATAATAAACTAACAATTTATGACTGAAGAGAGATAGTGTTTATAGACCATATTCTTGAATACAGGGACTTTGCGTGTCTTATAGTAGTAGGAAGAGCATTCCACAGCTTTGTGGCACGCACGGAGAAGGAAGAGCTATGGGCGTGGCATGAGCAACTTGTCAACATTCAACTTTAGCTGAATACAAATCATTAGGAGCATAACAGTGTAGATATCCTGGCAGAATTCCTGCCGGCAGACCAGCCCGTCGTCGCAGCCAGGACCGTCATATAAGGGATGTGATATGATGTGACGTGACGTGGTGTCGCATGATGTGATACAAACCATTAGCATTCCGTGTCCTCTTCTCTCCTGCGTCGGCCGCGCTGTAAAGTCTCCACGAAGTGGATATCCTGGCAGACCAGTCCGTCGTCGCAGCCAGGGCCATCATGTGATGTGATTTGATGTGGCGCATGGTGTGATACAAACCATTAGCATTCACAGTCTCCTCTTCTCTCCTACGTCGGCCACTCTGCATGGTCTCCACGAAGTGGATATCCTGGCAGACTCCTTGCCGGCAGACCAGCCCGTCGTCGCAGCCAGGTTCGAGGAACTCCTCTTCAACCTGCGGGAGTGCCGGGCTAAGCATAGACAACAATTCGTCTAGGGTAGAATAGACAAAAATGGCATCCGAGATAAATGCATAGGTATATGCGTTTATTGTTTCAAAATATTTTACGCTTCTTTCCACAATGAGGTTTATATATAATATCATTGTCTTTCCATTATTTTCTTATAATAACCCTGTTATGCCGCGTAAATAAATAATGTAGAAACATTGAGTAGGTACTCAATAGTGAAATAAATTGCACTAAATAGTTATTTGTTCAACAAGTGGACAAAAGGTTCTAAAAAGTTATTTGAATTCAGAACAACGCAACCTTCATAGAAAACAAAATTTCGCCCGTTCAAAGTTTGAAAGAGGTTTGTAGCATTTTACCCTCCAAGTTTGTTGACCAAAATGAGTTTCTGACATTCGACCTCCTTTATAAATTACAAAATATTTTATCGCTAGTCGTGGTGAAAACATGTATGTTTAACTCAAGGGCAAATATTTTTCGTTTCGTGCCTTTTAAATCCCGAGCTAGCGAAGCAGTCTAGAAAAGAGGCACGAGCGTAGCGAGTGACTCAAAGTAGACTGTTGAGGTAGCGAGCGATTCAACAAAAATCGATTTGCCCACTTGTGGAACAAATAACTATTATTCCACATGTGAGCAAAAACCGATTTTGCACACTGTTAAAAAAAACAAGTCATAGTCACCGTTTTCGAGCAAGAGTGCTAAAAAATATTAATTATAATGAGTAAATACCCCGAAGAGTAAAAGAACTCACTTCTATTTCCTTGGTTCCATTAACTTTGTGATGTGTTTTCTTGAACTCCGCACATTTTTGGCTCAACTCTGTAACAAGAATCTTTCTTCACTTTTAGTTCAAATTTCAAAATGTATGCTACGAATACCGTAGCATGAACGTAGCACTTGTACCGCTACGCGTGTCGTAGCATTTGTCGTAGCTCGTAACATATGTTCTAATACATTTTCAACCGTAGCGCTACGCGGCGTAGAGCACTTGCTACGTGTAAGGCTGCACGAGTCGCCCGATCCAACTCAACAGTGGGTGCGGCCTAAATGTATGCCTTCTCATCTGACATAATAGACATTCTCGCGCGCTTGATGAAAGGCAAATAAATTTGTTAGTAAAACGGCCGCGTAAAGAAATGCGAGAAGACTTTTAGCACAAGGGTTATTATAGAAAAACTATTGAGAGTATCTTTTCAAAATTAATTTATTTCAACTTTTGAATAACTAAACTATGTCTGTACGGGCTTTATTTTAGAGTTTTCTTTCTCCGTATGTATTTTCGCTCAAAGTTGGGCTAAAATTGGTGTTAAAATACGAAAGTTTAGAAGCTTGTATTTTTTTAATTAATTCTTTTTTTACGGTTTCGGGTGCATACAGACCTATGTCTGAATAGTGACGAGATAAATTGATATTATCCTTAGTTTTGGATGGTCAACAAACATCAAACAGCGTTGTAGTTACCCTTTCACGTGTGTATGGAGAGATGAGCGACTCGTTCAGCCTTAATGGCTCAGTGTAGCGCTTCTTTTAGAATACAAGTGACGAGATAAATTGATATTATCCTTAGTTTTGGATGGTCAACAAACATCAAACAGCGTTGTAGTTACCCTTTCACGTGTGTATGGAGAGATGAGCGACTCGTTCAGCCTTAACGGCTCAGTGTAGCGCTTCTTTTAGAATACAAACTATCAACTTGTTCCTCAATCATTATAAATAGTACCTGACGATTTCAAGTACCTATAATGATGCCTATCATGATGTCAGATAACATGACAATACAGGTCGTTTTCCTTTACTAAATCAAAAAAGAGGCACAACTATAAATTTTCCATTTAAGGGTTTTACAATTTATTCGAAACTTATTGTTACTACGCATTAAATTTTAGACCCATGTTATTTTGAATTTATAAACGTTTTCGATACTGTAATTCTTATGTTACCTATACACAATTCATATATTTTTCAGTCATATTAATGATTTCAATAGGGAACTTATAATTTTTTAAAGCAAACAAATCAAATACGTGCGTACTAGTGTGGAATTCTTGTATTAGATTGGAATTTAATAATATACCCGGAGTATTTTATTAAATTTACACAGATCAACAATAAATCAATCAAATTGATACATTTTAATTAGGTACATCTTGTTAGATCGGGAGTACCTATCGATAAGTACATAATTTATTATATCAGCACAACACTAGTATGCTAGACATTTATAAGTGACAAATCACTAATGAGTTTCGAAATTCGAATGACCATATCTCCTCTCTATTGGATATGTGCTCGATGGCTGCGTAGCATTAGTATGGCATTATAGCGCGTCGCAGCGTGTAAATGAACAGAAAATTTTACTGTAGATAGATATATATAGATAGATAATACTTTATTCATCACCATAGAAAACTAATTTTACATATAAACATGTAGAGAACAGCAATGGAACTGGCGGCCTTATCGCTTAAAGCGATTTCTTCCAGGCAACCAAATACTGTAGTACCAGGCAAGCATGACTAATAAGAAGTTACTAAAGCCGGAACCACTAACGTTGATAGGCGCTGCAGCGGCCGCAGCAGTTGCACTGCTCCTTGTCTGGGAGGAAGGCTCCCGGCGGACAGTCCGTCTCCTTGACGTACCCTCCGCCGCCGTAGCACTCGTAACCACGACACGACATCGGGCAGTCGGTCCCACCCGTGGTCGGCTGGAAGCGGTAGCTGCGACGCCTGCGGGGGGAGTGAGCTGAGGATACTGTACTACGATCAGGGTTGGGCAGTATTTGAATTACTTGTAATTAGAATACGTAATTGAAATACAAATACGTATTTGGTATTTGTATTTCAAATACATCCTTAAAATGTAATTTGTAATTCGTATTTCAAATACCTGACGCCGAGATATTTTGTAATAGGAAAATAATTAAAAAAAAATCTGGACAACCCACACAGCACCATCTAGCCCCAAGCTAAGCAGCGCTTGTGTTATGGGTACTAGATAACTGATATACATAATACAATACACTACATAGACAGATATTTTTTAATATACATAGAAAACACCTAGACCAACAGAACAAATTTCTATCTATCTAGTATATTGTATTAACTATATCAGTTATCTAGTACCCACAACACAAGCTCTGCTTAGCTTGGGGCTAGATAATGCTATGTGAATTGTCCAGCATTATTTATTTATTAATGTCTGGTCATCTAAGTCTTTGATTTTTTGTCTACAAAAAGATGAGGCTACTCACAAGTCCAGAGTTTCATTTGGCATCGATGGAATGGTGACAGGAACACCTGTAATCAGCAAAGTCAATATAAAATACTAGCTTCTGCCCGCGGCTTCGTACTCTTATTTTCGGTATAATAAGTAGCCTATTATATAAGATAACCAAAAAAAAATTATCATACACTTATTTAATTTTGATTATTACTTATTAATGTGACAGTAAATGATCAATAAATAAATAAAAATAAAATAAATAATGCTGGACAATTCACACAGCATTATCTAGCCCCAAGCTAAGCAGAGCTTGTGTTACGGGTACTAGATAACTGATATTCTTAATACAATACACTACATAGATAGATATTTTTTATTATACATAGAAAACACCCAGACCAATGGAACAAATTTCTGCAGATCGTACACAAATTTGTTCCGAGGCGGGAATCGAACCAGCAACCTCCTGCGTCGCAGGCGGACCTTCGCCCGCTGCGCCACGGAGGTCGTAGTAGGATCATCTAATGGTCTTCAGCCACATCAGCCCTATTTTCAGGGAGATGATTAAACGCCGCCGGTATTCAAATGCTGTGTGGTGCCGGCTTAGAATTTGCACCACCCCAACTCTTCCCGCGGGTGTCGTAAGAGGCGACTCAGGGATATCCACCGGGGGCGGGCAACAGCGCCCCTTGCAGAACAATTCTACCACCGAACTGCGATCCCCAACCCGCATGCCCAGCGTGGGGATTATGGACATTACCCCCATGAGATAAAACCCAACAAGGCGCTTATCAGGGGGAGGCCTGCGTCCAGCAGTGGACCAATACAGGCTGTTGAGGTGAGGTATTCAAATGGGCCCATTTTAGTGCAAAATTTAATGATTTTTTAATTGGAAAAGCTTACTACACATTGAATGATTATTTAAATGGCCGTATTGATTGACATTATTCATATCTAATTGACAATAATATAACTTAAATTCTTATCATTCTAATTAACCCTTTGATTTATCATTACCTGCATACCTACTTTAGCTTATTCTTCTATTTAAAATGTACATTCAAATTGTGATATTTATAGTACCATTAATGATTTGACATTGTTTATTTATTTAACTAACTTAAAATTCTTTGACATGCTCATCTCGTACATTTGTTATTTTATTGTATTAATTAAATTTATAATTTGACATTGGTAGCTAAGTTCGATAAAAATAAATATTGTTTCGAATTTTAATATAAATGCATGCTTCATAATAAAATAACTAACATAGATTGTTAGTTCGCATGTTTGTACGCCCAAGTGGCAGAATCCAGCGATCTAAAATAAGTCTCATGAACTGACTGTAATATTACCTGATTCACAAACAATAAATGAATTATGAATTATGTATCATTACGACCGATCATCTTTACATAGTATAAAACAAAACCGCTATAAAATAAATTGATGCAAGAGGAAGATTTATATGTATAATACATGCATATACCTATCCAGTAAAGAAACACTGATAATTTTAGAGGTTTCTAATGTGATGTCGTAAATAAACACATTTTTTTGCGCTTATATTGCAAACGCTGGCTAAACCCTACAAGATAGATTAAAATAATGTACTACAGTATTGTAACTACACCTTAAAAAGGTCTACAAAAAATTCGCGAGAGATAACCCACGATAACCATTTTTTATCCGATTAAACCATTAAACCATTAACTATGTTTACAAATCGCGATAGTTTAAAAAACGAGAAATAATGGCTTATTTACGACGCGATTATAAGCAATATCTACAGCATTAATCCTTATCTAATTAAGTACCTTAAACACAATGTGCATTTAATATAGATCAATATGGCCCTTTACAGCATGTAATTTAAAATTTTAAAAGAATATTTTCGAAGATATCACAGATTTAAAATGCAGGGACATAGCGGTTGCAGCGGTACCGGCCGGGGGGCAGATTCTGTAGTATATTTAGTATCAGCATTGCACCCGTGCGAAGCCGGGGCGGGTCGCTAGTTGAGGATATTTGGGGAGGCCTATGTCCAGCTGTGGACTAATACGCTGATGATGAGATGTGATGACGATTTACTTACACCTCCTTAGAACATTGTCGCAGCGCAGTGCCTTGTACTCTTGCTCGGGATGACCCCAGTACGGGTTGCAGCCAGCTCTGAAATCTGAATTAGTACATATAAAATAAATAAATAATACTGGACAATCCACACAGCATTATCTAGCCCCAAGCTAAGCAGAGCTTGTGTTATGGGTACTAGATAACTGATAAACTTAATACATGACACAACATAGATAGATTTTTTAATCATATTTAGAAAAACATCCAAACACCCTGAACAAATATCTACAGATCGTACAAACATTTGTCCCGAGGCGGGAATCGAACCCGCAACCTCCTGCGTCGCAGGCGGACCTTCGCCCGCTGCGCCTCTGAGGTCGCGTCATACTACGACTTTATTCTAAAACACTCGGCTTCAGTACCTAGGTATTGAACGTGATTTTGATCGCATTTTTCTGATTAATTAAGGTCATGACTCAGGGCTAAATTTACGGAAAATTTCTAACCGATTCGTCACCAATGGATCACGCCAAAAGGTGCGAAGGGATAACAAACATCCAGCCAAACATTCATCTCTAGAATATGTTGCGATGTGATGTGAGATTTGAGAACTACCTGCATTACCCGTTGTCCTATTACCCGTTTTCCCGTAGGAATGAAGCATTTTCCCGCGGTAAAAAGCAGCCTATGTTCATCAGAAATAATGTGGACTTCTAATAGTAAAATAATTTTTTAAATCGGTCCAGTAGTTTCGGAGCCTATTCAATACAAACAAACAATCAAATCTTTCCTCTTTATAATATTAGTATAGATACCCAGCCTATAAAAAAAAAAAAAAGCAAAAGAGCTAAAGCCCCCGGTGAGGACGGAATAACATCAGAGCTTTTGAAAGCCGGAGGTGCCCCTGTTATACAGGAGCTACAGAACCTCTTCAACACCGTCCTTCACAGTGGGAGAACTCCAAAGGCGTGGAGCGGGAGTTTGGTGGTGCTCTTTTTTAAGAAGGGAGATAAAACCCTTCTAAAAAACTACAGACCCATCACACTCCTGAGCCACGTCTATAAGCTGTTCTCACGAGTGGTCACAAATCGTCTCGCCAGGAGACTCGACGAGTTCCAGCCACCGGAACAGGCCGGGTTCCGCGGAGGATTTGGCACCATAGACCACATTCACACAGTGAGGCAGATTATACAGAAGTCCGAAGAGTATAATCAGCCTCTGTGTCTGGCCTTTGTGGACTATGAAAAGGCCTTTGACTCTGTCGAAACCTGGGCTGTTCTGGAATCCTTACAGCGATGCCAAGTAGACTATCGTTATATCGAGGTGCTGAGATGCCTCTACGAGGCCGCCACCATGAGTGTCCAAGTACAGGGCCAGCAGTCTAAACCCATCCAACTGCGCAGAGGAGTTAGACAGGGGGATGTTATATCCCCGAAACTGTTCACGAGCGCGTTGGAAGATATGTTTAAGACGCTGGACTGGAAAGGTAAGGGCATCAACATAAACGGCGACCACATCTCACACCTGCGATTCGCTGATGACATAGTCTTAATGGCGGAGTCGCTAGAGGAGCTGAACCAAATGCTGGACAGCCTAGCCTCAGCCTCGCGACGCATCGGTCTTGGCATGAATTTGGATAAAACCAAAGTCATGATCAATGGCCTCATTGATCCGGGACCGGTCGTCGTACATGGCCACCTTCTCGAAATTGTTTCCGAGTATACTTACCTTGGGCAAATTCTGCAGTTGGGTAAAAATAATTTTGAGAAGGAGGCTAGGAGGAGGATCCAGCTAGGCTGGGCAGCGTTTGGGAAACTACGTCGAGTCTTCTCGTCATCCATACCACAATGCTTGAAAACTAAAGTTTTCAATCAGTGCGTCCTACCCGTCATGACCTACGGAGCTGAGACGTGGACACTCACGGTAGGGCTGGTCCACCAGTTCAAAGTCGCTCAGCGAGCTATGGAAAGAGCTATGCTCGGAGTCTCTCTGAAGGATAAAATTCGTAACGAATACATCCGACAGAGAACCAAAGTTATCGACATAGCTCAAAGAATAAGCAAGCTGAAGTGGCAGTGGGCCGGCCATATCTCGCGAAGAACCGACAACCGCTGGGGTAAACGTGTTCTTGAGTGGAGACCACGACTCGGTAAACGTAGTGTAGGACGCCCTCCGGCCAGATGGGATGACGATCTGCGAAAGACTGCAGGCAGATGCTGGATGCGGCAAGCTGAAGACAGGGCGCTATGGCGCTCATTAGGGGAGGCCTATGTCCAACAGTGGACTAATATGGGCTGATGATGATGATGATGATAGATACCCAGCGTGAAAGTCTGAAATATTCGATTGCACACATTTTTTTTGTAAATTATAGTAACTAGGTAAGTTTTGAGCTTTTCAATATTTAGGCACAGTTCGATGCGCCATAATCTCAGAATAACTGAAGTCACCGTTGTAAACTGACAGTGTTAAAAATTTAGTGTTAATAAACGTCATAGTTTTATATGGTATATGGTTTACCTATTTATAAACTATATTACTTTTAGAGACGAGGAAAAGGCGCAAACACATTGGATCCGATCCAATTACTTAGTTTGGAATGATTCCAGATAAATGTAGGTCAGAACGAAAATGCGGCGAAAGTCTGGCCAAGATTACGTAATCATGACTTTCTTCAGGAAAAATTCCGAAAAATTCCTAAATAGATTTATTTATCGAGCTAATACTTTTGTGATTTTTTTGACTTGAAGAAAATGCATTAGCCAATTCTTAGCCGTTTCTTTTACCTCTATAAAAGTTCATATTATTATATCATATTTATATATTCAAATTCATTGAAATAAAAAAAATCCTAGAACCTAGATCCTAGTTTATCCCCTGGGATCCACCCCGTTTCGCCTTAGTACGTTTCGTGGGACTTCGAACCATCACAATTATTTAAAAGGTTGCACGATATTCATTCATCAAACGAACTCTGTCAATGAAATGAAAAACAATATGAAACTGAAAAGCTATTTTTGTATCTCTATAACGAGTATTCTATCTACACGTAAAGAAGAAATTGAAAGGAAAGGATAATATTATATATAAATAGAATAAATACCTATACTGGTGACCGGCAGAAACTCATCGGCGTCGAAAACGTATTCATCTTGCATGCAGGACTGGTCCAATTCTGAAACGTAAGCATGAAGTCAGCGGCTTTCATTTTCATTTTTCCGTTCATAGTTTACGAATGCGACGTAGCATCTCTATAATAATGGAATTTTTCCCGCCCACTTGGCAAAGCCGCAGTACCTACCTACTCATCGATCGACGATATAATTACATTAAGAAAAAAATGAAATAAAAAAATATTTATTGTAGTATAACAATCTTACTTTTATTTGTTTGTTTGGAGGAGGTCAAAAATTATAATTTAAAATATCGATCGTGTATAGGTATAAAAGTATGTAGGTATCTCAGTACAGTAGAAGGTACCATCCTCCACCTTCCCATGGTCCCGCCAACATAGCGGTTATACGGACCGAAACTGTGAGAAAAGAGTCACTCGGATGACTCAAGACTACAAATCCTTCGCACTTTGTCCCGTATACTCTCCCCCTTCTGGGTTGTTTTTTTTTCTTTCCGGGCTGCTCCTGCCCAGCTCGGTTTTGCTCTGTGCTCTCAACCCAACAATTAGGAAAATGTGTTCTCCACAACGCGCCGTAATTTAAATCAGTAATGTGCGAAAATTTTTAATTGACTAAAATTGTGTTGGAAATCTACAAGAATAATAAACTATATTGGACCCTGATGCTCTCGCTCTATGCTGTCAAGTAGGTAACCTATTTCTACCAAATGAATAATTTGGACAGTCCCATAATATGTGGTCCCTATTCTCCGCATACTCACGCATACAGTAGTAAACCAGTCATAGTGATCATGAATGTTGGATTTCCATGAGATCCCAAACTGTATGATGTTTGTGATGATAGAACCATTTGCATCTATGGCCAATGGCGTAATCCTGTATTATCCTCTTTTGTATGTCACAGACAGTTGCACAAGTTGTACAAACGGATTGGGAAGAATCCCTGAGTTTGACTGGACATTCTTAGGTTGAGACCGCAGCTGCAGCGTGCAGCGCAGCAGCGACACTGCGAGTAGTCAGCTGGGAGGAACATGCTCCGCCATTGCCCGTACTTCTTGTATCTCACCTCTGTATAAGACGCACTCGTCGCAGCAGCGACACTGCGAGTAGTCAGCTGGGAGGAACATGCTCCGCCATTGCCCGTACTTCTTGTATCTCACCTCTGTATAAGACGCACTCGTCGCAGCAGCGACACTGCGAGAAGTCAGCCGGGAGGAACATGCTCCGCCATTGCCCGTACTTCTTGTATCTCACCTCTGTATAAGACGCACTCGTCGCAGCAGCGACACTGCGAGTAGTCAGCTGGGAGGAACATGCTCCGCCATTGCCCGTACTTCTTGTATCTCACCTCTGTATAAGACGCACTCGTCGCAGCAGCGACACTGCGAGTAGTCAGCTGGGAGGAACATGCTCCGCCATTGCCCGTACTTCTTGTATCTCACCTCTGTATAAGACGCACTCGTCGCAGCAGCGACACTGCGAGTAGTCAGCTGGGAGGAACATGCTCCGCCATTGCCCGTACTTCTTGTATCTCACCTCTGTATAAGACGCACTCGTCGCAGCAGCGACACTGCGAGAAGTCAGCCGGGAGGAACATGCTCCGCCATTGCCCGTACTTCTTGTATCTCACCTCTGTATAAGACGCACTCGTCGCAGCAGCGACACTGCGAGTAGTCAGCTGGGAGGAACATGCTCAGCCATTGCCTGTACTTCTTGTATCTCACCTCTGTATAAGACGCACTCGTCGCAGCAGCGACACTGCGAGTAGTCAGCTGGGAGGAACATGCTCCGCCATTGCCCGTACTTCTTGTATCTCACCTCTGTATAAGACGCACTCGTCGCAGCAGCGACACTGCGAGTAGTCAGCTGGGAGGAACATGCTCCGCCATTGCCCGTACTTCTTGTATCTCACCTCTGTATAAGACGCACTCGTCGCAGCAGCGACACTGCGAGAAGTCAGCCGGGAGGAACATGCTCCACCATTGCCCGTACTTCTTGTATCTCACCTCTGTATAAGACGCACTCGTCGCAGCAGCGACACTGCGAGTAGTCAGCTGGGAGGAACATGCTCCGCCATTGCCCGTACTTCTTGTATCTCACCTCTGTATAAGACGCACTCGTCGCAGCAGCGACACTGCGAGAAGTCAGCCGGGAGGAACATGCTCCACCATTGCCCGTACTTCTTGTATCTCACCTCTGTATAAGACGCACTCGTCGCAGCAGCGACACTGCGAGTAGTCAGCTGGGAGGAACATGCTCCGCCATTGCCCGTACTTCTTGTATCTCACCTCTGTATAAGACGCACTCGTCGCAGCAGCGACACTGCGAGTAGTCAGCCGGGAGGAACATGCTCCGCCATTGCCCGTACTTCTTGTATCTCACCTCTGTATAAGACGCACTCGTCGCAGCAGCGACACTGCGAGAAGTCAGCCGGGAGGAACATGCTCCGCCATTGCCCGTACTTCTTGTCGCAGTAGGTTCGATACTCAGACGGGAGCACTCTTCTCTCACTGTAACAAAACACAAACACTCTCCTTAGCTTGTAGCTAGATGATGCTGTGTGAATTGTCCAGCAATATTATAAGTATTTATAAGTATTATTATTATATGTACCTATAACTGTTCAAACCACATTTTTTTAAATAACTTATAAATCATTATTGAAAAATATAATGTTAGATTAGTCTGAATTTAAATGTAGAGTACATCGTAAGCTCATATTGCCCTCAAAACAAAACTATATTTAGTATAAAATGCTTTAAAATTTCAATAAAATTAATAAAGGTATTAAAAGCAATAAAAAAAATGGATAAATTTAATACGGTCTACAAAATGCCATAGGCACTACATACAGATATGGTAAATAGATAGATTCATGTCGTAGAAATTGTCAAAATCTTACTTGTTATTTGTTTCTACTCACGTGCAAGACTCTCTGAATAATTCGCACTCTGTCTGGTTGTTGAAATGAGGGCATTGTGGACAGAGCTGATGATCTGCCAACAAATAATCAATGATAATGTCACAGACAGAAAAACACCCATTCAACGAAAAATCTGTTAGGAGCCTAAACAATACCCGTAGGTATCTGTTCTTTTATGATGAAGTATTTTATTTTATTTCAAATTTATTTTATTGCAAATTTATTAACCTAATGTGACCTAATGATCAAATATGTATACAATATGTCTTTTCTGTATCAATAAGTATTTATTTAGTTGTTTCGGATTTGGACGGGGTGCTTGTATCAAATATGTACCTATACAATAAGTATTTTCTGTATCATTAAGTATTTATTTAAGTTGTTTAGGATTCGGACGGGGTGTTTTTACCATTCATAACATAAGTTAAAGAATCAAATGAAGTGTGGTGTGTTCTAATCTGCCTGCGTCAAATAGCGCGATGCATGATCTGAGTTTGTTTTGGTCGTATAATAGGACATTGATACAGAAGATGATCTTGTAAGAGCTATGCACGAGCTATGAAATTAAAATGGCTGAACAGCTTATGGCTTATCCCTCCAGAAACGTTTGAGGTGTACCTACCCTACGTAATTGTTTGGTTTACGAGTTTTAAAATTAAAGTCACTTAGGTACAACGGAATATTTACCATGATTTGAGTTTTGAGCTTTCCAATATTTCGGAGCAGTTACATGCGCCATGATCACGGAATGAAAACTCAAATCATGGTAAATATCCCGTTATAAGTGACAAGTGTTAATAACCATGATGGATTTAAGAGTGTTAAAATGTTTAATATTCAGTTTGTGACGTTGATTCTGATTCTCACCAATCATACTCCTGCAAATAGGCCTAACAGTCCTCCTGCTTGCAAAGTGCACCACTTCATTATCGGGTTTGGTCTGCTCGCACTTCTCATAGTCAATATCCGCCTCTCTGTTCCTCACCAGGGAGAGTATCTCTGTCTCGCGCCAGTACTCGCTTGTATCTTTGTCCTTGTCTATCAGCATCATAAAGGGTAGCTAGAAGACAATACAGGCCCATGGTAAATTAGGGTCAAGCATAGCGCGCTGAAAGCGCATCGAAGCCATTTTCCTTACTTTACCTCGTAAAGAAAATTACAACAACAGAATAAAACTGCCACAACTAGTATTTACACTTAGGTATACCTAAGTATTTCCTAATAATCTAAGCCGTCACCAGAAGTCAGAATGGCAGCATTGCCACGTTGAATGTCAATGCTAATTCGTTGATCAAAACAGAAGCCAGCATTCCGATCACTGAGGACTCTATGAGGAGTTTTGTAACATCTTTATATAGGTATTACGTGTCAGGACCCCATGGACCTAGGTTTTGCATTCCAAACGGCTAACGTAGGTAATCTCGGTTAAGATTAGCATATTCTCGCCGTTTGAGGGACTCCGCAAATGTTCTGCTTTACCTCTACCTTTTGTACTTGGATGCTGAGGAGTTTAGGTTGTCAAACCATCTAAAGTACCTAAATACTCGACGCACGTGAGAGTTATAGAACTAGATCTCTCTAGAAGAGGCTGACCTAAACCCATATAGTAAAGCATACCTATTTGAAATGATAAACGTAGGATAGGCGGTCCGCCGGCCAGGGTGGATGACGACCAGCGAAAGACTGCAGGCAGATGCAGGATGCGCCAAGCTGAAGACAGGGCGCTTAGGGGAGGCCTATGTCAACCAGTGGACTACCTTAGGCTGATGATAATGATTATTTACCTACACATAAGAGTAGGTTCTTACCGCATGCGCCGTGCTGTCGAAATCTGGCAGAAATCCCCTAGCTCTTCTTGCATGCTGGATCTGAAATTGTAGTTGCTTAGATTTTTTATTAACTGCCACAAAAAGATCATGTTTTGAGTTTCTGGCGAAGTGTACTTAAGGCTTGGTGGGCCAGACGAGGCCGCATGTTTGTGATTTTTAAAATCATCTGAGACTTAGAAAATATTGTTTAAGATTGTGAAAAAAGATAGGTATACAATTAGGTACTTAAGGATCTAGTCTAGTCAAAGTCGCATTCAGTTACAAGTTCTAATGAACTTCACTCGAAAGAAAAACATCCCAAAGTTACCCCTTTTTCAATACTAAAACTAGCGAACTACTGAAATCACACTTTTTAGGGTTTTGAAGATCGAAGATCGGTTTCAAAACCCTTATGGTCTCGCTTTGTCTGTCCTTTTTTCCCTCCTTAATAACTCAAAAACTACTGCAGCTATCAACTTGAAATTTAAAATAATAATACATTTCGTGCGCCTGTACAGATTTAGAGAAAAATAAATGAAAATAAATGAAAAATTAAAATGAATATTTTCCATACAAATTGTGATGCCGAAATTTTAAAAGATACCTACAGAGTCATATGGGGTATCAAATGAAAGGTATCATTTTGTACATTTCATAATATTTTTTGAAATTTTTGTAGGTTTCATACTTTTTAAAATATTTCGAAAAAAGTCGAAAAAATACCCATTCCCCCCCCCTATCTCCGAAGATTGCAGAGCGATCCATGTAAAATGTATGGAGCGTTTATAGACATGGATCTATATTTTACAGGAAAAATATAGAGAAGTTTGAAAAAAGAACACTTTTTGAAAAATGGTCAAAAAGGGGGGGAATAATTTTCAAAAGGGGGGGCTACCTCACCGAGTGGGATATCAAATGAAAGGTATCGGTTCGCACGTTTCAAAACAGTTTTTGAAATTTCTGTAGGTCTCATACTTTTTGAAATATTTTGAAAATAGTCAAAAAAATACCCATTCCCCCCCCCCTATCTCCAAAGTTTGCAGAGCGATCCATTTAAAATGTATGACGCGTTTGTAGATATGGATCTATATTTTACAGGAAAAATATAGAGAAGTCTGTAAAAAGAACACTTTTTGAAAAATGGTCAAAAAGGAATATTTTTCAAAAGGGGGGCAACCCCGCTGAGTGGGGTATCAAATGAAAGGTATCGGTTTGGACATTTCAAAACAGTTTTTTAAATTTCTGTAGATTTCATACTTTTTGAAATATTTCGAAAAAAGTTGAAAAATTTACCATTACCGAACCACCCATTTAGCCGAAGCATGCAGAGAGATCCATCTGAAATGTAGGTTGGTACCTACTATTCATAGGTATTTGTTAAATTGCGAAGTCTCTAACCGGTAATTTTGGTAGATATTTGTTGACAAACGTTCAAAACCCTCGGCGCGCGAGTTACACTCGCACTTGACGGATCTTGTTTTGTACTCAACTAAGAACACTTAATATTTCTAAACAAAATCGCAGAGTTTGACTTGATAAACTGATTTTCTCAATCACCATGTTTAAATATCTACAAAAAACACGAGCGCGGCTTCTTGGCAGGCGCGCCTTTTCCCTTACACCTACTGCTGCAGGAATACCTGGCCTTAATATATGTTCTTGTAGGTATAGGTAGGAGATTTACATTAGAAATGTGAGAAACAAGGAAAGATTCAAATTCAATATCACCAAGATTTTGAGGAAAATGTTTTTCAGCAATTATTGACCACATGTATGAGCAACAGCAAATAGATAGGTTCGGTTTCGGTTTAAAGAAGTTTATTCTCATAAAACAAAAATGTTCACTTATAATGAGATACAAAGTTCTTAAGAATTATGTTTAAACTAATATTAGTACGCTATATTAACTTATGTTTAGGTTAGGCTATAAATGTATTTTTTTAATTTTGTTTTAAACATGTTTATGCTAGCACATTCCTTGAGCTCGTTAGGCAAGCTATTAAATAACTGCACTCCCTCGTATACAATCGTTTTCCTGCCGTAATCAGTACGTGCTTTAGCTAATTCTAGTTTATATTTGTTTCTAAATGTGTATTGATTATTCATTTTGCGTAGTTGTAGGTTTGATTTTATTGAGTTAGAATTAATGTTTCTTATCAAGATGCAAGTACAGTATGTATACATTTGTTTAAGGTTTAATAATTTGGTTTTATTATATAGTTCTTTCGTTGGTGTTAGGTATTTATAATGATACAGTGTTTTTATAATTTTGTTTTGTGCCCTTTGGAGAGGATTTAAGTTTGTATTAGCGGCTGATCCCCAAATTTCGATAAGATAATTTAAGTGCGATTTAACTAAGGAATTATAAATAATTGAGCGTGCTTTGGCTGGAATACAGTGTGTTATTTGGCGTAGAGATATTAATAAAGCCGTTAACTTTGACTTGACGTGATTGATGTGAGATTTCCACGTTAGTTTGTCATCTAACCATAAGCCGAGGTATTTTTCTTTATCACTCCGTTTAATGATATCATTGTCTAAGATAAGAGGAGGAAAATTGGGGATAGGTTTATTTATTGCAGCAAATATCATGTACGATGTTTTTTTTGTATTGATTGTCAAGAGATTAAATTTTAGCCATTCGTTTAGTATATTAAGGTCCCTCTGAGCGTGAGTCATTATGTTTTCAATAGATTTATCAAAATAAAATAGACACGTATCGTCGGCATAGAGGGTTAAGTGTCCAGATAGACCTATTTTATTGATATTATTTAAGTAAATTAAAAAAAATTAATGGCCCGACAATTGTGCCTTGGGGAATCCCGTAAGTCACATTTTGTGACCTACTTTCGTAGTTATTGATCTTAACAACTTGCCGCCTATTTCCCAGGTATGATTCAAACATTTTGAGCGCAATTCCTGTAACTCCTATGTTATTTAATTTCAGTAACAGCTTTTTGTGACAGACTGTGTCAAATGCTTTTTTTAAGTCAATAAATATACCTACTGCAATATTCTTTTGATCTATGTTAGTTTTTATTTTAGTGATTAAGTCTATTGTGGCGGATAGGGTATTTGACTTTGGACGGAAACCATATTGTTCACTGATAAAGAAGTCTTTTTCAACAAGGTAGTCATTTAAGCGATTATACAGAATGCGCTCAAAGATTTTCGACATTACCGGCAAAACTGAGACTGGCCTATAATTTCCTGGGTCAGTCTTAATCCCTGATTTGTAGATTGGGCTGACCTTGGCAATCTTAAGCGAGTCGGGGAAAGTACCTTCCGTTAGGCATTTATTTATACAGTTTGATAAGTAAGGTGCGATTATATTTTTAATGCATTTAACTGCCTTCGTACTTAATCCGTCTAGCCCGGTACTGGTGTTTGAATCGAGTTTATCGATAAAAGGTTCCTACCAACATACCTACCAAGTGCATCGAAATCAGCTAGTTTTTTTTATTTTTGACAAAACGGGCCTGTGTAATCTGTAAGGTCGGTAAAAAACTAACCCAAACTGAGTCTAGTTCAGGAGAAGAACTGTTGCCCCTAACTCTAACCACATTTGAGGCCAAAGTGAACACTGGTAGAATATTCGTTCCATAAGCATCGACGAAGAACCCTAAAAGAAAAAGACATTGGAACAGAAGCGGAAATTGTTTCTTCATTTTGCTTTGGTTACTTAGTCATGATTTTAAATTTTTTGAAATTTTATTGAAACAGATTGGTCGGTCTCTATTTTTATTTACGTTTGACGCAAAGAGAATACAATACTATGACGTACAAAAATCGTAGAAATGCAGTTTTATCTAGTCTGTCACATTATTCGATTGACATTCTCTTCTTAGCATCAAAGAAGAATCGTATTAATCTACCATACAGGAAAATATCAAATGATGTCCTCCTAATTTCGGCCACGGGCGAGGGCGGTGTCTCGACGTAGTACAGTCAGCGTCAAATTGATATGAGCGTCTAGAGTAGTCAAAATGATCTGAAAAACATAAAAGCAATTTGATATACGCCGTTAGAATCACCATATTGCTGTAAGCACCCAAGGTGTTCAAAATATCTTACTACTCATTATTTCATATTTATATGAGCAATGACTGCTCATAATATAAATGTGAAACAAGGAGTAGTAAGATATATTGAACACTTTAGGTGCTTACAACATTATGGTGATTCGAACGGCGTATATCAAATTGCTTTTATGTTTTTCAGATCATTTTGACTACTCTAGACGCTCATATCGATTTGACGCTGACTGTACCTATAATATTATAGTGCACGCACCCTCAGAAGTGTCATCAAGAATCGCTAGGGTGTATGCCCCATGGCACCATGATTCTGAATAGATGTACCGTACCTACCTACCTAGTTGCGCGGTCGCCTTCACAAGAATCGTCGCTAAGGGTATCGACGTGGGGGGACTCGAAAGAAGAAGGAAAGGAACAATTCGTTGGAACTGAATACACACTATTACTCAATACTCAATCATTCTTGCATTCTGTTTACAATGTAGCTAATTGAGATACCCTGATGCTTTTCATCATATCGGCCTGTTAACATCTACGAAAGAGTATTTCGTTGACATCAGTGTGGTTGGAATCAGCCACACACTTTAGTGTGTGAAATAGACCCATAGAGGGGCCGATTAGACTAATTATCGTAGAGGCTTCTTATTATCCTGCAAAACTTAAATAATATTCTGACCGACAGCCTTAACTTTAGATACCTACCTACATTTCAAATTAAAAACTATTTCAATTCAAATCATTTAATCGACCATGTAAAATTATTACAAAAGTGCCTAAAGGCCCTGCCTGTCTACTGCACGGAAGGAACTGTTAGATTCTTCAACGTTACATTCTTAAAGCCTTGGTAACAACGCACTACGCTGCGGTATGCGGCGCGGGACACATAATCGTATGAAAACGTCTAGAGGAGTCTTTTGTTCCATGGACAGTTTACGCTGTGTCGTGACGCTACGTTGTGCCGCATACAGCAGCGTTGTGCCTTGCGAACAAGAGACCCCCAAAGCTTTTGGGATCAACTCCAAAAGCCAGTCACAGTGTTATTAGAAACTGTCGCCGCGATGTTACTGTGGACTCGCTTATGGAGGTTGTTTTTAAGGTCAACGTCCACCATAATTTTTTGCAGTCATGTAGTTAAAATATAGACACAATATAGTATCGCATATCGCATTCATGTCGACGCAGCCGGATCGCAGAATCAGCCCGTTTGTAGAATATCTACGCTGCTTACTAACTGTATGGCGTCGCCACCGCCGCGCCGCCGTTTTGTAAGCGGCCTAACCATTCTACAAACGTGCTGATTCTACGATCCGGCGGCGGCGAAATTAACATGCGGTGAGTACAAAAAGACAGTGATAGACGATGCCTTTTAGTGTTACCAACTCATCAAATAACTCTGTAAAAATCAATCGATCTCTCATCAGACTCATAACAGTCCTTTTAAGGTTCTGCTGGACAACATTCGAAAGTTACTCCAAAAAATTCTAATGCTAAACAGATAAGTTGGTAGCACTGAAGTGTACAGTACACAGAATGGATAGCAGATAAACCAGGATATTTAGGTTGTATACAGCAAGATATCTGTGAAATAGAAATACATTCAACTCTGTTGCTATCACGGAATAGCAGAACTTATTCAGTAGTTGCTGACATGTCATTTCCACCACTAGTGACCTGAAGAGTTAAGCTTTGGTTTCTTGATCGGCACGCACAACGCTGCGGTATGCGAGTATAAACAATGTCTAGAATGGTCAGTGAGGGACAAGCATGGTGAAGTAGGGAGTGAGTACTACGCACAACGCCGCGTCGTCGTCTCGTTCATAACGCTGCGGCGTGCGTCGCGTTTCGACAATGGATTTGTTTGAAGACAACGTCTACTTTGATAGCTGCGGAATAATCAACTGACCATTTCTCTGCACAGACAGTCGACGCTGCGTTGCGGCTGCAACGTAGCGTCGTGCGTGACGCTACGTTGCAGCCACAACGCAGCGTTGTGCATTCCGATCAAGAGACCAAAGCTTTAGATAGGTACCTATACTTATCTCAGATATCTCGATGCTATTTATTAGCCTTTACAGTATTATATTTAGTTACCTATTTCAGTGTAAAACAGTTCGAGTTTGTTTAAAGTAAATCTATTGTAATATCTTTCAGTCTGCGACGTGCATCCACGCTTACATCTCAACTTGAGCAATATGAATGTTAAGACTGTTTCGGCCCAATTCAAACAATAACGACGCTCTGTGCGTTATGTATATCAGTTATCTAGTACCCATAACACAAGCCCTGCTTAGCTTGGGGCTAGATGATGATGTGTGATTGTCCAGCATTATTATCATATTCTACTTCCTACTAATAGACCGGGTATTATAAATGCGAAAGAGGTTTGTTGCATTTTTTTCTCTCCAAGATTGTTGGCCAAAATGAGTTTCTAAAATTCGACTTCTTTTAAAAATTACAAAATATTTTCTCGGTAGTCTTGATGAAAAGTTGTATGTTTAACTCGAGGGCAAATATTTTCCGTTTCGTGCCTTTTAAATCGCTCGCAAAATATCCTTTTGCCCACTTGTTGAACAAATAACTATTTCCTTGGTTCGATTCACTCAAAACTCAGTATAAATAAACTATAAAGTACCTAACTAATGAATCACGTATTTTTTATTTTTACTAAATTACCCCTAGGGGTTGTGCAATAAATTTTTATTTCCACGCGGACGAATTCTATCCTTCAGAGAAACTCCGAGCATAGCTCTTTCCATTGCTCGCCGAGCAACTTTGAACTGGTGGACCAGCCCTACCGTGAGTGTCCACGTCTCAGCTCCGTAGGTCATGACAGGTAGGATTGACAACTTTAGTTTTCAAGCATTGCGGTATGGATGACGAGAAGACTCGACGTAGTTTCCCAAACGCTGCCCAGCCTCTGGATCCTCCTCTTGGCCTCCTTCTCAAAATTGTTTTTACCCATTTGCGGAGTCTGCCCAAGGTAAGTGTATTTGGAAAGAATTTCGAGAAGGTGGCCGTGTACGACGATCGGACTCAGATCAATGTGGCCATTGATAAAAAAAAAGATTTTTTTTTCAAATTCATGCCAAGACCGTACATCGAGAGCCTGAAGCTAGGCCGTCCAGCATTCGGTTCAGCTGCTCTAGTGACTCCGCCATTAAGACTATGTCATGTCTTATAGCACTTGTGAACAGTTTCGGGGATATGACATCCCCTGCCTCACTCCTCAGCGCAGTTGGATGGGTTTAGACTGCTGGCCCTATACTTGGACACTCATGGTGGCGGCCTCGTAGAGACATCTCAGAATATCGATATAACGAAAGTCTACTTAACATCGCTGTAAGGATTCCAGAACAGCCCAGATTTCGACGGAGTCAAAGGCCTTCTCATAGTCCACAAAAGCCAGACACAGGGGCTGATTATATTCTTCAGACTTCTGTATAATCTGCCTCACTGTATGTATGTGGTCTATGGTGCCATATCCTCCGCGGGACCCGACCTGTTCCGGTGGCTAGAACTCGTAGAGTCTCCTGGCGAGACGGTTCGTGACTCGTGAGAACAGCATACGTCAGCTAGTATGGACAATCCACTCAGCATTATGTAGTCCCAAAGTAGGCACAGCTTGTGTTATGTGTACGGTACAGTACAGGTAATAGATAACTGATATACAGGATGCCACGGAGATAGTTTTTTTTTTTTTGATAAATATATAATACCGGACATTCCACACAGCACCATCTAGCCCCAAAGTAAGCTACTCAAAGCTTGTGTTATGGGTACTAGATAACTGATTTAATACATTATATACATAGATAGATATTTTTTTTATGATACATAGAAAACACACAGACCAACGGAACACTGCAGATCGTACATAAAGAGATTTTTTATAGCGGTTCCCTCCTTTACGTTTGAAGTAATACATACATAGTAGAATTATTTATCATTACTAGTTTTTCACATGCGTTTTTGTATTTTTTTATTATTTGATAGAGATATTTCTTTAATTTTATTGTTGAAGTTAATGTAGCAAGGGTATTGTTTGAAACGGGCCTAGTAATGAACTAATTATTTACCTACGCACATAATTTAATGCGACCGCTTACAACTACATACATACCTGTACCTAGTTGTAGTGTAGGGTACCCTATAACTACTATAACTATAATTTTTACTAAAGACTAGAATATCAATAAAGTATTTGGTCTCCTACAACTTCGGTGCGTTGATATTAATTTCATGTAATAGGTTTTCCTTTCAAACAGCAGTCGGAAAACAATAAAATACTTATGTTTTTTTATTCTAAATAGGTACTCTTTGATGATCGTGTTTATTTTTGTATTTTAAAATAGAGTATCAAGATTTTCAAAATCTATAGATACGGTGATTTTATTAATTTTCTAATATAAACATCTAAATTTGGACTAGAGGTGTATAAATCGCACTTAAAAAATAAGTATTGCGAATTATTTCTAAAAGTGAGCAATCATTTTCATAATTTTTAAATCTATCTACAAATACCTACACGAGGCAATGAACAATTTTATTTTTAAAAATCGCTTAACGCAACCAATCATAGGACAGTCACAACAAAATGGCACCTTCGACAACCAATAGGAGACGTTTATCCTCACGGTGGCGCCAAAATGTTAAATTACATGGACGGAGTAGGCTTCAATTGTAAAATAATGACTAGAAAAGAAATACATTTAAAAATATTTACACAGCACAATTATGTTCATACTTTGTTTCAGTATGTACTTAATTTTTCACAACAATAACAATGTTTTCAAATATTAACTTGTAAGTATTTAAGGTCCTCTTAAATAGAGATAACATTCGATGGAAGAAGTGAATTGAAAAGACATAGACAGTAGAATCTGACATGGAAGGAGCTGGCCTTAGGCGACTTTTGCAATAAATAGGTCGTCTCCCTAATTTAAATCCATGGTTTTTTTATTTGTCTATGCGTAGAGTGTGATGATAAAGTAGAGGACGCTGCAAACTTAATAGCGGCCATGACGTTATGAGCCGAGTTTAATTAAGGCATTATTTATTTGTCTGAAAGTGCTTCCAAGCTTAGTTGTCTTTAACACAAGTCAAAATAATTACCAAAACGTATGGCGTACCTACGCGTTAAACCCGTTTTTTGATGCCAGCGTTAATAAAATTCTTTCAGAATACCCTCTGTGGCTTCATAGCCGTCACTATTATGGATCCTCTACATTTTCTTTCACAAGAAATCGCGAGTAAATCGTGGTTTTATCAAAAGTATAATTAAGCTATTCCCAGGTTTCTAGGGAGTTATGGTGGCGCGAAAACTTTCTACAGAAAATGGCGACCGGTTTTTTATAATTTTCCTACAGGAGACATTAAGTTTTCCCGATAGTCAGTCGTCGCTCTAGTGGTAATAGGATAACTGAAGTAATGGAAAATGCCAGCGATTTTCCATAACCGCTTGTAAGTTCCGAGAATAGTAAAATTATAATGCAGTCTGATCATGTTTCCTGAATAAACCACAACAAAAAGTCGACTTTCGACTTTTGATCTTACCCTCAAAATTCAAGAAACCTCCCTACAACCTGAAACATAGGTGAATGCCCCCATCATCGAATGCTAGTTCGTAGATCCACGAGAGCGCTAGCCGTGATGACCCCATGGCGTTGCCTAGCCCCTAGATAATCCGCATCGCCTCCGATGGTAACGGTCGAGAAGGAGGTAGAGTTGCGCCGCTGTTGGACCACTTTCTTCCCCCCGCTCATCACCCCCAGTTCCGAGGGGGACTTTCGCGTGACAGGTTGGAAGTAATCGCCGTGGCTTTTGTTTTCTGTCCATTCGTGGCGTTCGATGACTTTTGTTGCCTGTGAAATAAGTTAAATGGCCGTTTTAGAAATTAATAATTGTTAGATAGTTATTAAAATCAGGCTGAAGTTAAATATGAACGAGATATTGTTTTTAGATAGGAATCCGATTTTTTTTTATGTCTGACACATTATGATCAAACGACTCGGTTCATAAGTTAAGGTTCAAAGTATTTACAATTACAACTAACCGTTGACCCATGGACCAATGACTCATTATCATGACAAGTGACTCATGCATGATTTGAGTGAATATTGTGGCCTCATGATTCTTCCGTAATTTCATGTTAATATTACCTTCAAAGGCTTATGGACGCTATGGTCCGAGCGGTATTCCTTCACAGGTCGTTCTATTTTAGTCCGCAGTTTCGTGTCAGCTGATGTATTGAGTTTCGCTTTGTATCTGCACTCCGTGTCGTAGTTACTCTTGCTTTTCGTTGCCGGTTGGGGTAGGGTGTGGGATTTTGAGCTGTGGATATAAATGTAAAGTATTTATATGTGTTGTTGAGATCTAATGGAATTTACTTAGAAATGAAGATTGCCTACTGCGGTAGTGAATAACAGAATGAAATTTCGCATCAAGCACTGATGAAAACAACTATTTTTCATTATCATTAAAATTTATCTAGGCAGGCACCTGTATGTTTAGGCCGGACGAGAAAAGAAGTTAATAGCAGCTGCAAGGGTTATTGGGGAATTATGAACGTCGCAGCTTGAGGGGTGAACGTAACACATTACGTGGTGATCACAATAGGGCTAGCATGACTGCAGTGATACGAAAGCCACACCAAGCTAAAAATCACAAAAATTAAGTGGGTGCTTGAATGACGGCGCGTAGGTCTAGCATTTAGGATAGCCAGTTGCGTATGTGTTGAAAATTGAAAATTGATTTTTGTATAAAAATATTTTACTTTACGTGCTAAACAGTTGGTAGGACATCCTTTTAAGTATAAAATACTTGTGCCAGGCAGGATGTCCTGCTCTTCTATTCAAATACAACAAATAAACTAAATTAAATTATTATTAATATTAATTATTCAGCATGCAAATAACATATACTCAAGACGTGACTTAAGAATGAAGGAAAAAATAGCTTACGTTGTAAAGATTTTCTTCTGCTGTGTGCTGAATGAATGCGTGCCCTTGTTCATGATGCTGTACAGCTTGTTCCTGTAGTCGTCGACAGACATCTGCTTGTCGTCTCGCAGCGGCAGCAGCACATCTGACGCCAGGATCGGCTCGTCGCGCTCGCGGTGGAATCTACACAACATTGTATATTAAACATGCATGAGTCATCTCGTGAGTAAACTGTCGTAAAACGACAACTAAATATAATTATTAGTTAACAAAAATGAGCCATCTGTCATGTCATGAATAAGTCAAAATAATCCTCTGTCTGAGATCATGAACAGCACTCACTTGGCTACATATTCATGGTCAAACGCATGCTCACTGAGCCTCTTGGCCGGATTGAAGACTAAAAGCTTACGCACCAGCTCGGCGGCGTCTCTGCGCGCACAAGAGCAATAAGTCAGAGGCGGCGCTCGTCGCACTGGCGGCTTGCCCACGGATGAGAGTGTTTTTATATACCTAGAACATCTATCGTTCGTACGAGTTATCTGTGGTGAGTCGTCAATCATAAAGCGCCTGTTATGAGTCATTTGTCATGAAGTGTCTGCCATGAGTGATCTTTCATAAACGACTCACTTGGCAACATATTCGTGGTCAAGCGCACGCTCCGCACTGAGCCTCTTGGCCGGATTGAAGACTAGAAGCTTCTGCACCAGCTCGGCCGCGTCTCTGGGCGCGCACGAGAGCAGTGACGTCAGAGACGCGGCGCCCGTCGCACTGGCAGCTTGCTCACGGATGAGAGATGAGCCGTAGCCACTGCAGACAGCTGTTATATCTGGAATACGATGTCCTTTATTTATTTACTAGTCCGGAAATATCACATAGGCGCAAACCGGTCGGTGGCTTTGATATAGCTGGTTTACGAAAGACGAGTAAGACAAAGACCGCTCCGAACCATTCCAAAAAGCCTCAGGGATACTTGAATCTAATTTTACTAAACTAACCGCACATTCGCTACTACCGCACTATACCTCGTTGAATACCAATGACGTAAACGCTGTTCTTGGATAGCTCGTACCTTCCTACCGGTAGCATTGCTGGAGCCTGATAATGATATCATTATCATACGCGTTCATACGCGTCTAAATAGGTAGGTGCTTGTAATATACTACTAAGCGATTTACGCGCTACCGAGCGGCAGCATGAGAATGAAAACCATCGGGACGACGTAGACCAGTCGGCCGCCCCAGTTATGGCTGAGTTGACGAAGTGGTACTCATATTTCCGCATTTGGACTCTTAGTTAGGTCAAACCATTAATGGGGCCACTGTGGATTGTCCGATGCCGGCCTGTGAACGCGCACCCTAACGTTTCAACTGCTAACGTTTGAGTCGTAATGCCGTGCCTTACCACACCGTGATCGCGGCCCAGGACACGTAGGTCCATTCTGATGAGGTTGAGTAGGCGTTTTGTCAGCATCGGTGATGTTGATGGAAGCGCCGCCATTCTAGCAGACGCGTCCATCGTTCGTTATGCATCTCTCTAGATCTGAGCGTAGTCCATGTCTAGAGTAGAAAAAATGGCAGGGATGATGGACCTTCTGTCGTTGTTTCCGATCCCCTCCGTGCCAATTCATCGGCAGCGTCCCAATCCGCTATGTCCCTTGATCATTTGAAGGATGAGCTTATTCTTGGTGGATATCCTCTCTAATTAGTATAGTTTAGAAGCATTGACGAAGTGGAAACCGATCCCAGTGATCGGTTTCCACGACGCTACTGGCGAGAGACAGTTCAGAACCGAGACTCCTGGAGAAGTCTTGTTGGTAACATAGATCGCTCGGTGCTATAAGTAAAAAGTCAGTATGTCTGTCAATACATACCTTCCTGCGAAGGTCTGGGCAGCGCA
The DNA here is from genome assembly GCA_949316285.1 of Eupithecia subumbrata. Lineage (NCBI taxonomy): Eukaryota > Metazoa > Arthropoda > Insecta > Lepidoptera > Geometridae > Eupithecia > Eupithecia subumbrata. Next base: position 2,650,232 of record OX438631.1, read on the forward strand.
GCCATGATCCGCTCGATCTGGTTGACGGTGGAGGTGCCCGGGAAGAGGGGCTTGCCTGTCAGCATCTCCCCCAGGATGCAGCCCAGGGACCACATGTCGATGCCTTTTGTGTAGCTGGCGGGGGAAAAACGCCCGGTCAGAATTCGACAAATATAAGTGCAGTGTAGTAAAGTGTAATAAACATACACAGAGATAAAATACCTTGGTACAAGAGTGGCAAGGAGATCGTGAAATCAGTGTAGGTGGTGGGTACAGTGGTGATCAGAAGTGGTGGGTGACCTAGATTCTAAAGATATTGTCTTGTAGCCATTCGTGGTGCTGACGACATTTTTCAAATTTATTATTATTTGGGTTCTAGGTTCAAATCCACAAAATCATTTACACTTAATAATTACCCTAATTTTGAGGCCTAATATATTATCTACTAGTTTATGCCCGCGGCTTCGGACGCGTTGTTTCTATGGAAACGTTTAAAGTAACCTTTAAGCGAGTCTGATCTTCGAATTTAACACTTTCATGGCCCAAGACGCAGACGTGCGTCTCGATCCCCGTGTGTTTGCGGCGCGCTCCTATGAGTCTCACTGCCTCGCTGGGCAGTGAATGTGTTAATAAAAAATTTTCAACAATAAATTTACTTAACGTGATACCTAATTAAAACAGGATATTTAGGTAGGTACCTACCATTTTTGTAATTCCTGTTTGTAGGTAGGATATAGTGAGAACTTGCCCTTATGGCACAGGAAATGTTAATTCGTAAAAGATACCATACCATATTCTGCTCCTTATGCCAAAATCTTTACCAAATTTTTATGAGAACAATTTAAAGTTACTACCTTTCAATTAAAAATACAATATCTCTCAAAGCGGATATATTCTAAAGCTCCCTTTTTCCTTTTTTTGGAGGAAGTACGCCTTTAATCAAAAAACCCCGACGACAAAAAAAATCTATTTAATCTTAGAATCTGTGCACCAATTTTCGTATCGGTCGCTTGTAAAATACGACCTGTAGAAGAGTACGCACATACTGACAGAAACGCAAAATTGGCTAGACTTGGTGTAGAGACGCTTCGCTCACTTCGTTCGCTCGTCTATTAATTTATAAATAACTTGCTTGTAATAAATAAATAACTTGGTTCTCCACTCTTAAATTTAATGCGAGACTGACACGCTTTTGTCGGTATTATGCATTTAAGTATGTTTAAACATATAAACCCAAACAATTCGGCAAGAAGCCTTTAAGTCAGTGTAGTGAACCCATCATAAAATATCGGTTAAAATGAGCATAAAATTTGCCTGCGCTCTAACCCTTCACCCTTTAAATAGATAAAAAAATATTACTGCATGAGCACTCAGTGCCAAGTGTTGTAAAAACAAGGGTTGTAATTACTGAATGCACCCTTACTATAATTTTTATTTTCACCTTGTTAATTTTTACTGTGTTTTTTTTTATAAGTAACTTAATTTATGTAGGTTGTATATAATGGCAAATTATTTTCTTTTGTTTGTATCTATAATTAAATTTTAAGGCAAGTCAGTTGTGTACATAGTGGTTTTACTTTTTAGATATCCTACTAATATTACAGAGCCGACAGTTTTTGAAATGTAAATTTTTTGTTACCAAGGATCTCCAAAACTACTGAACAGATCATGATGAAATTTGGCGTACATTTAGAACATAGCCTAACTTAAAAACTAGATCGAAAATATATTATTATACCGAAAATACGAGTGTGAAGCCGCGGGCAGAAGCTAGTATGTTTATGCGACCTCCGTGGCGCAGCGGGCGAAGGTCCGCCTGCGATGCAGAAGGTTGCGGGTTCGATTCCTGCCTCGGAACAAATTTGTGTACGATCAGCAGAAATTTGTTCCGTTGGTCTGGGCGTTTTATATGTATAATAAAAAATATATATCTATCTATATAGTGTATTGTATTAAGTATATCAGTTATCTAGTACCCATAACACAAGCTCTGCTTAGCTTGGGGCTAGATAATGCTGTGTGAATTGTCCAGCATTATTTATTTAATTATATATATTTTTTAAATTCTATTCCTAGCTAGTAGGTGTCCCAGACACGATCCTAGACTTTTCGCATTGGATACAAACTCTGTAATGTTGTCTGGGTTTTGAAACACAAATTGAATTGAACGCTATACAAACAGACTGACCTCTTACTGGCGATGAGAATCTCGGGCGCGCGGTACCACCGCGTGGCGACGTAGTCAGTCAGACACGGATCCGCACCGTCCTCTCCGCCGGAGTACATGCTGGACACTGAGCGAGCTAGGCCGAAGTCTGCTAACTTCACCCTGGGAAAATAATCTTCTCTAGTGATGCGAGTTAGGTAGGTACTTTGATTCCTTGATATTTTCCCCTCTATCTTGCGTAATACATTCACTGTCCATCCTCTGTGATGCGCGACAGGAGCGCGCCTGGGCACTGCCGGCCTGGGCAGTGACCGTCTTATTTAAACACGGAGTAGCACTTAAATTATTAAATAATTAAAACGTGTTTAAAAGCTGTCTGTTCTCTCCGCGGAATATATTCCGTGATTGTCAATCTAGCTGAGCGATTTTTGTCTCGGACTGTACCTATATAAAATTCCAACGAAGATGAGAGAAAAGAGGTCCAAATTCAGCTAATAATCTTACAAAAAGAGGTAGGTATCGAAGAGTACAAAAAGTACCTTAAGGGCTCTTTGTACACACGCGCATATTTTTCGCCGTAAAAATCTAAGTTAATTCGCCGTGTCAGGCACGGTTATCAGTGTTGTATATGGTACCTACTATGGAAGATTGTTGACGGAGCCGTGCCTACACGTGGCAAATTAGCCGTTTACACGCCGAAAAAAACGTGTGTGATCAAAGGCCCTAAATGTACAAATTGTACAAAACGTGTTTTAGAAACCGATTGTTTGCAAATTGTCACTTACCGACACGCACTATCAATAAGCACATTGCTCGGCTTCTGAATTCTGATCACGATGGATCATGTTCCCCGAGTGGATATATTTCGTGGCTTTCAGCATCTGGTACATGATGTACCGCTTGTGTAATGTCCTTGAGGATATTCCCGCGTTTGATCACGTTGGAAAGATCATCAACGATACAACGAAACTTGCCGAAAATAAAATGCCAACTATACTAACATTTTTTTTTTAATTTCGGGCTGGTTTTTAAAGCACATGAAACCTTTGGAAACACTGACTGGATGAGCTTACCTAAAATCCCTACATGGTGATAGAAAAGAGGTCCAACATCAGCTAACAGCTTTACAAAAAGAGGTATAAGTCGCATAGATAAAGAATGAGATTGAAAATGACATCAGGACAGCATGCTATCCCGCTTAGATCACACTATACGGTACAGCATGCTGCCCTTATCTTCTTCAATTAAATCCCACTATCCCATTCATTGATGTCGATTCTGTTGTTTTAGGATTCCTGACTTCAATTTTACGATTTCTAAATTTTATAAGTTAGGTTGACCTAAGACTATGGTATTCTCTGCACAGATACCACAATATATATTTTTAACTTTTTCACGTTCCTCTATTTGACATTCCTAAATCCAAATTTTAGCTAATTCTAAAACAACAGAATCGACACCATTATCTACACGACTTATAACTTGAAGGTAAAAAACGTAATATAAAACTTAAACGAATTGATATAAAATTGTCACTTACCGACACGCACTATCAATAAGCACATTGCTCGGCTTCTGATCACGATGGATCACGTTCCCCGAGTGGATATATTTCGTGGCTTTCAGCATCTGGTACATGATGTACCGCTTATGTATGTCCTTGAGAATGTTCCCGCGTTTGATCACGTTGTGGAGATCTGTCTCCATGTACTCGAAGCCGAGGTATATGTCGCGATTGTTAAGAGCCCTAGGAAGAGTGATATTTTAGAAGTGTACACGCCAAGGACCCGTTAGTTGTAGGGGCGATCACAATAGACCTATCATGGCCGCAATGACACGAAAGCCACATAAGCAAATATAAAAAAGGAGTCGTTAGAAAAGCCTTCTTATGAAAAATTAGTTTCTGCCCGCGGCTTCGCGTTGTTTCTAAGAAAACGTTTAAAGGTTAATTCTATCTAGCGCTGATTTATGGGATAAAAAGTAGCCTATTTTTGATTCCATGTTAAGAGACAGATATACATAAATTTCTCAAATTTCAGCTTAATCTGTTCAGTAGTTTCGGCGTGAAGAAGTCACAAACATCCAACCATCCATCCTCCATCCAATCTTATGTAAGTGTGATATACATCATCATCGTCATCCTATGTTAATCCACTGCTGGACATTGGCCTCCCCTAATGAGAAGCATACCGATGTCTTCATCTTGCTGCATTTAACATCTGCCAGCCAGCTTTCTTTCGCAGATTGTCATCCTATCTTGCCACTTTATTTAAGTATTAACCGAAGGCGAGACCTGCCGAAACGTCGCGTCGTCCGAAAAATCAAAGTTAGGTAGGCACCAACTTAAACGTGAAAAATACCCACCCGTAAATGATCAATCAAACAATACAATCTGTAATCGCGTTAGAGATCTATCAGCCTGCTGAATCCCACAGCTGGGCAAACGCATCACTCCTCTTCTTCATACAACCGCGTTAATTAAAACTACAAAAAAACAAGCCATTGTCTAGTCTTAACGCATTCAATGCCCAGCAGCAGGCAGGAGCGGGAACACGTCCATACGCGTCATGAACAGTGAAGTGTTAAGGGAAGATGGTAGAGGAACTCACCTGTGTATACTGTGAAGTTTCACGATATTAGGATGGTTCCGAAAAGACTGGAGGAAAATAATCTCCCTAAAAGTTCGCTGAGCATCAGTCTGGTTACGAAAAGCATCGAAAATCTTCTTGATGGCCACAACATCCTTAGACTTCTTGTCTATGGCCTTCCAAACGATCCCGTACGCGCCCTTACCCAACCTCTTTTTTATCTCAAACCTCTTTAGAATATGCTCGTCGATTTCCGACATATTCTTTTCGGGACTCTTTTTAGCAGGGACCTGCTTCGTTCCATCCTTCTTTTTGTCATCTTTCTTTATTTTCGGTGCTTGAGCTTGACTCATGTTTTTGCTAGTTTAGTTGCTTAGCCTTAGAGCTGAAATACATTTTTACGATATATGCCCATGCGTTTTGCGTCCGCGTAGTAGATAGGTACCTACCTACCTACCTATTCACATATGGTAGGATAGAGACTTAAAGATAGAGGTAGGTTGGTAGGTAGTAAAGTAACCTAGTCAAATGTTGGCAGTTGAACACAAAATGCAAATTTTACGCTTATCGTTAGCAAATTTGAATATCGGAGCCGGAGCCGAGCGTGACGCTTCCCATTGTAAAATATTGATTGGTGTACCCCAAGCAACCGAAACATCGAAAGAATCCAATAAGCTTGTAATCTCATTAAAAACTCGACAAAATATAAAATTGTAGGTATACCTATGAAAAATACTCACGTACAAAAAAGCAATGTTGTGTTACAATGTCCATGTTCCTTGTAAATATTCCCAAATATATTATTTTGCACAATTTTTTCAAAGAAAACAACGCCACGTTTGGTCTGCCTGTCGGATTTCATTTGTTTACGGCGCCTAAACAAATTTCCGTTGCCATGACGACAGCTGACAACTGTAGTAACGTGAAAACACGAAATAGTGTTTAATCGATACCCATCTCATAAAAATGTTATGCCAGTATCGATTTTAATTTTACCAAAATACTAACTCGATACAATGTACCTAGGTACTTTCCTAGTTTACTAGGTACTTTGGAGTTAAAGAACGAGGTAGCTTGGACAGGTTGAGTGGTTGCGACAAGCGACCTCAATTTAAAAATAAATATAGGTATATTGCGTTAAAAATACTTCAGAATTGGAATAAAATATAATTTTATAAGTATTTGGTAATAGTTTATTTAACAACACTTTGTAACTAAGTACTTACAGTTTAATAAATACTTACTTGTCTAATAATGAGCACTGATTTGTGACAAATTCGTACTTATCTAAGTTATCGTCGAAAGCAAGTCTTATAACAATAAATAGATTCCGCTTTGGTGACTTATTAATGTAACTATATAAAAATACATGCAATAAACTGCAAAATAAGATTAATATAAACCTCAAAATAGTTAAAAATAAAAACAAATTGGAACGTTGTGCTGTGACATATCCACTAGTGCTTTTGACATTTCAAAATGTTACAATAGAAGCAATAAAAGGTTAGCTACCGACTTTGGATACCGAGGCAGTGTACCGATACCTACCAAACAGAATCATAACAAAAATAACAAAAGAAACATGATTTTAGAATTCAAAGTATTCAACGAGATAAACTACATTTATAAATATCTCACTTATATTGCTTATCTAATATTAAGTGTTTATCTATTAAACTTTCGAATTTTTTCTTTAAAATATTGTCAAAATTTAATTAGGAAAAAGTTTTAACTGTTACACTATAGATAATTCCTAGTACGAATTTTTAATACTGATTGACTCACATTTTATAAAAAGGACATTTCCGAATCGATATATTAAATTTAATTTTGAAATTTATACATTAATCATTTTATTATTATTATTTATCCATTTGTCTGGCACAAGCATTAAAAATCTTACAAGCGCTTCAAACTAGCAATGTGCATTCTACATCTACCAATTCGCAATGCGAAGGCACACTTTGAACATAATCAAACCAGTAGGTACCCCAATCCAAAGTTTAGGTACCGAGGTACCTTTTGATCATCTAATAACAATCTTAATATAATTATCAAGAATCAAAAGATTGAACAGTTATGTTTAAATAACATGAAGTTTAATTTTCGTGATATTTGGAGTGGAGGGCACAAGTCGATTTTTAGGAATTATTAAGTACTTACAAAGGTACAGTTTCTCTTTTATCTAATGATATAAGTACCTTACCTTACGACCATTATCATCATCAGATGATAGCCTCACACAATTTCCACAATTATTACGGGACATTGCTGAGAACGGTCTTAGTTCCTACGTTAGTAGAAAGTTAGTTTATAATTAACGCCTTTTCTTCTTCTTTTATTAGCTTTCAACAATAAAGACTAGCATCAACTCAGTTACTTTTCTTTCGTTTTGTCTTTCCAAAAACTACTAAATTAAGTATCTTCTTTTATAAATTCAGATACAGGTGCATATTATATTTGTCGTTTTACAGAAGCGGAGGGTGAATCTTCTTCTTTTCCTCGGCGTCGAGACGGCCGAGGTCGATCGAGGACGGCGTCGGAAGACCACACGGCACTTCAAGGTAGTCTGCCTCATGTGTTAGGATGTGTTCTGCTTCCACTGAAAGGGGGGATAAAAAGTTTTATTTTATTTAAAGATATTTTATCTAAATCCGCGAAAATGTTCGTTTTTACTTTGACCTAAGACGACATAAAGTAATGTACCTAACAAATATTACCCCAAGAATGGATTATTTATATGTTTTCACCCACTAAATAAACTTTGACCAGATAAACTGTACAAAATGTAGTAGGTGTACATTACACTGCTGCGTACTTTAAATAGGTATACATTAGAAAACTTAAGTAAATACTTGAGCATATCACTAGAGAAGTGATGACCTTTTACCCAATTATAATGATACATGATTATGTCATCAATTCAGTTGGTTGGTAGGTAACAGTATAATTAAAATTGATTGAATTTTGGTATATTAAACTAACAAACTTATCTCAAAGCCATCACAGTAGATGCTATGTACAGTAGGTAGGTACCTAACTACCACCGATGGCGTCATCAATTGTCATTCATGTATTTTATTTGTTCTTAGCATAAAATTTATCGGCACTTAAATTTAATTTTAGTAGTGTACGGATGTAGTCCTAGAGCGTTCGCATGGTGACGATATGTTCTAAGCTAGCTAATAATAATAAACGCCAAATTCCGTTGTTCTACCCGTACCCAATGACGAATACCTATCAACTACCTATGGCATAATAATATAAGGAAACTCTGAATTGGGCCTATGTAACAATTAATAGTAGTAGACTGTAGGTATAATGCGTCAACATACGATCCTTGGATACTTACTTCTAATTCTGTGGATTTTGTTTCCATATGCAAGATCCCAGTAGTACAGGGTAGTAAATGTTAGTGGTATTAGGGGCATCAAAAGGTATGGTCTTTTGGTTCTTCTGAAACTGTTAGAACAATTTAACACAGGTAGCATGAAAACAAAAACAATTATTTTATTATTGGAAAAACAATTTTACATTCTGATACCTAGGTACATACTGAAACCATACTATACCCAACATAACAGTAGGTTGGTAGGTAGTTTAGTTAGGTAAAAAGGAATTCATTCGGAGTTGTTTAGTATGGAAACGAAAACATGCGAATGTCTTTTATTTTTCATATACTTAATGGAGGCCTGGATTTATGACGTCGTCGTCAGTGTGGATAATTGCATGAAAAAACAAAGACAATCGCGCTTTTGATGGTTTTAAAAATTGCCTATAGGTACCTAGGTTTATTGAGGTAAGTACCTACCTACATACTTATACTAAATTTACCTTACTTACCCTGTAAATAAACCAGCAGTAGCAGTAATATAGAAAGCAGTAAACCACAGACATGTATCTCTGTTTTTTGCTATTGTCATAGCCATTTGTCTCTCTTGCATTTGAAATTGTAATTGAATTTGTCTCTCCATCTAAAATAACAGTTAATTAACATTTTTCATTCAAAATACATACCTACTCAAATGTAGCAACTTATCTCAATGAATAAAGGTCCTTTCTTCTATAAGATAACAAAACTCGAATCTTACCTTGATTTTATTGATAGTTTGAATGAACTCCTGGTTCTTTTTAAAGTTTTCTTCCATGTTTATAGTAAAGTAGTTCCCCATCTTGCAGTTTTTAATATTTTTTCGAAATAAAAATACGGAAACTACGATCAATACAATCCTACACACCCTTGTTGCGTAGTTGCGCGATGTGTGTGTTGTTTGGCTTGACTGGTACTAAGATAAGAAGAGTGAGAGCGAAACTCTATTGACATTAATCAGCTGATACCGAGAAAAGAATCACCTCAATAATTTTTATGTACCGACGGCTGCAATGCATATCGTTGCTAAACGCGAAATTTATAAACTAAAATTATTTTAATCAACATTATTTTACTATCGTAATTTTGTCATTACCTAATAGAATCGATTTTTCATATTGATCGAAGTTTATAGCTGCACATCACTATTAAATTTGACAAACATGCAATTCACTCATTCAACTTTCAATTTCAATCAAAATCAACTGTTCAATTCAAATCGTTCCGTCCCTTCATTCGTTCGTTGGATAAATGTCAAAACAAAGAAATTCGCGCCAATTTGTGGATGAAATTGTGAAATTAATTATTGTTATTCGTAAACATCTTGAAAATCGTGGACCAAGATGGGTATTCTCGGCTTATCAAAACTTATAGCTGACATAGCACCCCAAGCAGTCAAAGAAATGGAAATCAAAAACTATTTTGGTACGTAATCATTCAGAAAACTGATTCTATCGAGTCTGTTCCTTTAAATCACTAAAATTCTTCTACTTTTTCAGGTCGTAAGATCGCTATTGATGCATCCATGAGTTTGTATCAATTTCTCATTGCTGTGAGAAGTGAAGGTTAGTGAAATAAACCGTACATTCTTACATTGTAACAAATAACCTATTCTAACCTGATCTGCTGTCTTCTATCTCACAACTTCTTATTTTTATAGGAGCCCAGCTAGTCTCAGTAGACGGAGAGACTACTTCTCATCTCATGGGCACTTTCTACCGCACCATCAGACTGATAGAAAATGGAATCAAGCCTGTGTATGTATTTGACGGCAAGCCTCCTGATATGAAGTCTCATCAGCTCAACAAAAGGGCTGAGAGGCGCGAGGAGGCTGAGAAAGAGCTACAAAAGGCTACTGAGGCTGGTAAATAGCAAGGTTTCTTCTTATACAGTTCTGCAGTTGTGTTATTTTGGGTCTAAGTGTACTTAATCCTATCCTACTAATATTATAAAGCTGAAAGTTTGTGAAATATAAATTTTTGTTACCTGTAGGATCTCCAAAACTATTGAACAGAACAAGATGAAATTTGGTGTACACTTAGAGCAAAGCCTAACTTAGATAATAGGCTACTTATTATACCGAAAGTATGCATGTGAAGCTGCGGGCAGAAGCTAGTTACTTATAATATGTATACCCTGAATTCTTCTTCCACTAATGGACAAAAAATTTAAGTGGAAAGAAAATCAATGACACCTAAATTCTTATTTGATAATAATTTATATTATAAAATTTAACTTGTCTTAAGTGCTTATTTTCTAAGCCTTAAGTTAGGTATTGAAATCTGAAATCTAATACAATGTCAAGAACTGGCATGAATTCCTGACTGGTAAATATGTTTTTCCTGGATAATAATTGGCCTATGAAGTTCCCCATGATACAATCTGTCCCCATGTCATGGTTGATGAACTGTTCAACAGTTAAGTTGTGAAAAAGGGGCAGACAGAGTTACTTTTACATATAATGCATTAATTCGTTTAGAAGCAACATCAGCTCACTCTTACAAGACTAATTATTAATGCACCATCTTCATGAATATTATAGTCTCTATCCAAAACTATTGATAAGTAAAGAAAACTAAAGTCCACTGTCCGAAAAAATCCACTATTCCACTGCTCTCTAACCTCACACAAGCAATCTTGTTCAGGTGACCAAGCTTCAATTGAGAAGTTCAACCGACGACTGGTAAAGGTGACGAGGCAGCACGGAGAAGAGGCAAGGGAACTGCTAAAGCTCATGGGCATCCCCGTGGTTGAAGCACCTTGCGAGGCAGAGGCGCAGTGTGCTGCTTTAGTAAGTTCAACAGACGACCGGTGAAGGTGTTGATGCAGCACGAAGTAGAGGCAAGAGAAGTCCTGAAGCTCACCGGCTTAGCAGCACAGGGTAGTTGAGGCACCTTGCCTGGCAGAGGCCCAGCTTTGGTAAGTTCAACCGATGATGGGTGAAGGTGATCCCAGAGGAATAGTCCAAGTAGCTGCTGAAGCTCATGAGCATCCCCCTGGTAGAGGCACCGTGTGCAGCTTTAGTTAGGCAAAATAATAAAATTATACAGGATGATTCCACACAGCATCATGTAGCTCTAAAAGCCACTCCACACGCGCGAAGCCGCGAACCGTGAGTGCGGATCCGAAACGCATATTCTTCGCGGATTCGCATCGCGTTCGTGCCTCGTTCCCGTATTTTGTCGGTTTTTTGTTCCGCGGCAAAAGATTTGCAAGGCGGAGGTTATTCGCGCGCGCGTGTGGGCCTTGGCAGTTTTGCCGTGATTTGTATCGTGATTTCACGCCGTGATTCACGAGCGAGTTTGGAGCCCTAAAGTAAGCAGAGCTTGTATTATGCGCAAGACAGATATTTATTTGTAAATAAGTACATACAGGCTCTGAAACATAGATTTAAAAAAAAATATTTGCAGATCATACATTAGTACCGCGGCGGGAATCGTCGCAATCTTTTTCGTTTTTGGTGGACCCACGCCTACTGCGATGGTAGAGATATTTACTGCGTCATATCTAAAAAGTAGCAACCAAAACGTAAATTGAATTAATTGCCTACTCTTATAGAACCCATCATCATCATCATCATCATCATCCACAACCCGACTTCACCCACTGCTGGTTATAGGCCTCCAAACTTTTGTGCCACTCCACGCGGTCCTGCGCCAATCTCATCCAGGTTCGCCCTGCGGTGTTACAAATATCGTCTGCCCATCTTGCCGTTGGAAGTCCAATGTAACTTATAGAACCCACTCAAAGTTAATTTTACAGGGGGAATTGAGATTTTATTATTATTATGTTGGCACTTTGGCTTGTAGTTACCAACTGCAGGCGAAGAAACAATAGCTTAGTAGATAATTATAGATTTTTTTAATAAGTTTTGATCCCACCGCCATGTCACGGCCTCCCCCAAGTGCCCTTGCACTCTGTAAAATTATAAAACTGTCATATTCCAGGTGAGAGCCGGCAAGGTATTCGCAGCAGCCACCGAAGACATGGACGCATTGACCTTCGGAGCCAATGTGCTTCTCCGACACCTGACCTTCTCCGAGGCCAGGAAGATGCCTGTCCAAGAGTTCCATCTCAACGATGTGCTGAAAGGGCTGGAGCTTGACCAAAAAGAGGTGAGATAATAGTGTCATCCTTATATCCAAATCATTTGGTATCACTTATCAGGAACAACATGTACAGATAGCTAGCGTCAGAATTAAATAACTGCATAAGCATAACACAATGCAGGTTTAGAATCCGATATTTTTAAATGTATTTTTTCTGTGTTTATATACCTATATAATTATAACAGGACAGAAGCCTGTATTCACAAAGAAAATTATAATATAATTAGTATTTACAATTGAAACAATTGAGCTAACTGCAGACTGTTGCAATATAAATAAAAATGTATTTTTTTCGACTTTAAAAGACCCACGATTAAAAGGTTTGGATTTAAACCTGCATGTCTATGCAGGGGAGTATCTTAATTCCGATGCTGTCTGTGCCTATCCAAGTGGTCTTATAGAAATTCGAAAAAGTCAAATTATTAGGTAAAACTAAACACTGACACAGAAATAATAGTATACAGACTAAAGTAAAGAAGCGACGAATAAACCTTTAGCCTTTTCGAGTTGGAGCAAAACCCGTCCCAAGCTTTTTTATCTTCTAGATAATCTGATATTTTATAGTAAGCCTTTTTGCACAGCTAGGTTTTTACAATTTGTTTGAATTATTTATTTAGTGACTCTGATACCTACTTAGCGATAGGACCTGACATTGTATACCTGACATCTATAAGAATCAATGAATTTGATTTACTTTCGAATTAATAATATTAGCACAGCCTACCTACCTATATGCACACAGTCGTTCGACGAAGGCATTTTGACGTGGTTTTGACTGAGAAATCGTACGGAGGCCAGGGGACGGGACGGGGAGGGACGCTCCTGAGTAGAATACATCACCGCCTTAGTTACTCGGGAGCGTCCCTCCCCCCCGACCCGTTCCTTGGGCCCCGCACGATTGCCTATCAAAACGCCTTCGTCGAACGACTGTATGCATATATGCGACGACTGTATGGTAAGCTGTGATATTAGTATGGATTCTATGACCATGCAGCAAAGTCTTAACTTCCATGATCAACCCTACAGTTCATCGACCTCTGCATCCTGCTCGGCTGCGACTACTGCGGCTCGATCCGCGGCGTCGGCCCCAAGCGGGCCATAGACCTGATCCGACAGCACCGCTCCATCGAGGCCGTGCTCAAGAACATAGACACGGACAAGTACCCGCCGCCGGAAGACTGGAACTACGAGAGAGCGAGGGAGCTGTTCGTGGAGCCGGAGGTGCACGATGCTAAGGACTTAGAAGTGAGTTTCAAATAATAATTATATATTGACAAACTAAAATAAAAAATATGAACATTAATTATTTGAACGCCCTACGTCGGTGCCGATAGGGCTCTACAACTTGACCGTCCTTCACGGGTACTACCTATGTGTTACGTTTATTTTGTTCTGTTCAGCAATTCTTGTCCCTGACTGTACTTTACTTGGGCACAGAATATAATACCTGGGTGTACGTCACGCTATACAGTGAACCAATACGGCTAGATTGATGTATTTCATTGAATGCTAGACCAGCCAGAGACAGAAGAACCTCTTAGAGACAACTTGTTTTCTACTTTTTGATTTCTGTTAACCTACAGAACGTAGGCTACTAAATCGTAGCTGTTAACTGTTGTTCCCATAACTGTTTGACTTATACTATACAAACAGACTAGTACTAATAAATGTAAGTGACAAAAGATAAACTTAATAGAATTAAATCCTCACCACATTATCCGATTTCAATGATCAGCACGTACAAAATATTAAAAATTAAGAAAAAAGAAACAGAAGGCTATTGAAAGGTTTTCACAACAAAGAAGAATAGTAGATTAGATACATAAAAAATGTGAAAAAGGAAAGTAAACAGAATACCTACAAGATTACAATCCTCAACCTCACCTCGGCCTATATTGGACCACTGCTGGACACAGGCCTCCCCTTGATAAGCGCCTTATTGGCATTTATCTCATGGGGGGTCGTACCCATGATCCCCACGCTGGGCCTGCAGGTTGGGGATCGCAGTTCGGTGGTAGAATTGTTCTGCAGGGGGCGCTGCTGCCCGCCCCGCGATGGATATCCCTTAGTGGCCTCTTACGATACCCGCGGGAAGGGGTTGGGGTGGTGCAAATTCTAAGCTGGCACCACATGGCAGATTACAATCAACTCAGCACATATAACTTGTTACAGTTAAAATGGACAGACCCGGATGAAGAAGGCCTAGTCAAGTTTCTGTGCGGAGACAGACAGTTCAACGAGGACCGTGTGCGGAACGGAGCCAACAAACTCAAGAAGGCTCGGACGGGTACCACACAGGGACGGTTGGATGGATTCTTTACGGTAAACAATTTATAAATAAATAATAATAAATAATGCTGGACAATTCACACAGAATTATCTAGCCCCAAGTTAAGCAGAGCTTGCTTATGGGTACTAGATAACTGATATACTTAATACAATACACTACATAGATAGATATTTTTTTATTATACATAGAAAACATCTAGAACGCCCTGAACAAATATCTGCAGATCGTACAAACATTTGTCCCGAGGCGGGAATCGAACCCGCAACCTCCTGCGTCGCAGGCGGACCCACGCCCGCTGCGCCACTGAGGTCGTCAAAATTTTAACTTCAACAACAACTTCGCATCTCTGTCTACACTATACAAACTAAAACTTTTAAAGAGGCATTAAAATAAGCTTATGATAGGTATCACAAACTGGCCATTCAATTTTTAAAATTCCTTCGTTGAACAGAAATAAGATAAAATAGGTGGAAACGCTGATTTGGGTCGGGGTAGCGCCTTAATTAAATTTGCAAGAGAGATTATATCCCGCAGAAGGACGCTACTTTTTATTCCGGAAGAACACATGCGAAGTCAGAGGTAGAATCTAGTTGGAATATAAATGTTAACATGGTTTTCTCTTTTCAGGTAAAAACAACACCCAATCCCAAACGAAAAGCGGTTGACGACAAGAAGAATTCAGCAAAGAAAGCGAAATCCGGCGGTGGCGGGCGCGGTAGGAAACCCAAGTAAAACTTTAGTTGTAAGTTCTGTTAATGTTGTTAGTTGGCCGCTAGATTTTAATTTAATTTTAACTACTACTGCAACTGTGTTTGGAATCACTAAAAGGGTTTGAAGATTTTTGTATGTGGGGTTGCCCTAAATTTTTTTTTTTAAATCGCCACGTACCATAATATTTATATATTTGGATAGATGAAACTAAAAAAATTAAAAAATTATTAACAAAAATATCCTAAAGCGTTTCGTGCAAGTTTCTGTAATATTCAGATATGAAAAAAAATATAGTTAGTTTTCTGTGAATATCTCAGAAATCTTACGCTTTAGAACATTATTTTATCAGACATGTTTTATTTGTTTTTGTGTCTTCTATCCAAATATATGTACAAATATAAGTACGATTTTGAAAAAAAAAAAAAAAAAACGGTCACCTATGTTATATGTATAGGGCTAAAATCTTCAAACCCCTTTAAGGAAAGTGTATTGTTTTTTTATTGGCTGTCTGTGAAAAGATGTGTAAAAACAAGCAATATAGCAATCTCCAATTTGCTGGTCATGTCACGCTAGTTTGACTTCTCCTCACGTGGGAAACCGGCTCTAGTAGCTGCAGCTCTGACGATAAAGACCTTAGACCTGGAAGGCAATTCTGGCAATATATCTACTCGATAAATATGGCAAGAACTGTCAGAATATCGAGTGATGGCTTCGCAGCAAACAAGCGTATTCTCTAAATCTGCAATTCGATTGTTATCGAGGGCTCTTCTTCGATAAGTCGCACGAGGATGCAGTTTTTGGCGGGGCTCGATTATATTTGTGATATTTTTAAGAATTGGCCTCCTGACTACGCTTTGACGATACTATCGAGACGTCATCATGACGTGTAATACTGTGATAGTCTTGTGAACGGTCAACGGACGCGGTCCGTTGACCGTTTACAAGAATATCAGCGCTAACAGCGCTCAAAGTCGTTCCGAATTCTTTGAGCGCGATAACGACAGATATCGGGATATTAACAACGGAACGGCTATAGACGCGCTCACATCGCTCACGTAAATATAACTCAAGTTTATGGTGATTTTGAAAATCTATGTCTATTTGTATACCTAATCATATGACAATTTGACAGATAGTTCACAGCGACCGAGCATGGGCAGTATGGACATTGTGAGCGTAAAGATGGCGTCGGTTATGACGTCATCTATGACGTTTCAATATCAACTGTAGACGCGATATCGGAATAACGGACCACTTTTGTGAGCGCTCAAATCGATTTTTTTTAAATACGGACCTCGGCAATTTATGTATGGGATTCGCGTAGTTCCTTGTCCGAACGCTAGAGGCGCTGTACCAAATCCCATAGAAAAATACGTTACGATGACCTCTCGATAATATATACTACTTTATCTTATAATGCTGTGTGAATTGTCCAGCATTATTTATTCATTTATTTTATCTACTACTGCTAAGCAGGGGTAAACTAACTAAGCAGGGGTATTCAGACTCTTCGGTACCGAGTCATCGACACGGAATGTGACACAGATTCGTGCGAAATTCAAATATTTTAGCGGTTTTTAATATATACTGCGTTCTGCAAGTAATTAAACTAGCAGAAAAGTAGTTTTCCGTAAATCATAAAACATTTTCTATGAACCCATGTTTTAAGAAATTCGGATTTAGTGCTATTTAGCAATTAATAATATTAGAGTTTTAGTACTTAAAATCAAGATAATACCAAAAAAAACATTATATCACACTTTATTGTAACATAGATTCATAGAAAACTGTCTACGATTTGTGATTGATAAACTACTTTTCTGGGGGTTAAGTTCCTTACAGAACTCAGAAAATATTAAAAACCTCTAAAATATTTGAATTTCGCGCGAATTTGTGTCGGATTCCGTGTCGACGACTCGGTCACGGCGAGTCTTAATAGCCCTGAAGGCCTCTGATCAAACCTACATGGTAGGTATTCGCCACCCATGGCGGCAAATCCGAGCGTGTAGTCTGTCACAAAAATACTCGGTTTCTTACCGCAGACCGCGCAAAACCCAGAGCTAAATCAAGCTAAATATACCGCTCTGGGTAGCAAATACCGCGCGTGTCTGAGCAGGCCTTTAGACCAAAAATTTTATTGTTTCTTAAACAACCCATTGTCAAGATGCAGAATCGGAACTGGTGTCCATTTGTTAAACTACTGAATAAGCTATCCGTGTAGTGGGAATATTATGTGATTGAAAATTACAAATTATGTTATGTAAATTTGAATGAATAAAAACATGATTATTCATAACAGATTTTTATTGTCTACAAATTACAACAGCGTTTTCATAATATTCTTTATACAAACATTTTATATGTTTTCAAATATTTTGATAAAGTAGATCTTTGCGTAAAATTGTATCAAATACATCGTCTTTTGATCATTTATTAATTGTTTGTTTGCTCATTGCTCAATAAATAGATATATATGCATTAAATAATAAAGAACGGCAGTTATATAGTAAAAGTAAGTATCATTTACACTTCACCTAGAAAAACTACTAAAAAGCATAAAGATTTCTATAAAATTAAAATAATTAACAGACAAAACAACATAGAAAGCGCGTTAACTAAATAAATTATCTTTTAGATCCTCATTCTAAATTCTATTCAAACATTTTGTATATATTAATATAATTGAAAAACAACAAAGGCTTCAAATAGCAAATTAGTTTAGGTATTAGTGTAACCTGTTAATGCTAAAATCGCGGTAAGAAGCATGTCGCATCTCCATATATTTATCTGTTTTGAGAAAGGGTTGCCATAGTAAGCGAGCTTTTCATATTTATGAGGACCTTTTCGCTGATTTTGGTAACAAAAGAATTGTAAGGGTATCATGAGATTAGAAATTAGTCTTGTCTAAGCCACCGCAACGTTAAACAGGGGTTTCCATAACCGGTTAGAAAATTTCTGTGGACTTTTTCTTAAAATCAGCGAAAAGGTCCTTTTCGCTGATTTTGGTAACAAAAGAATTGTAAGGGTATCATGAGATTAGAAATTAGTCTTGTCTAAGCCACCGCAACGTTAAACAGGGGTTTCCATAACCGGTTAGAAAATTTCTGTGGACTTTTTCTTAAAATCAGCGAAAAGGTCCTTTTCGCTGATTTTGGTAACAAAAGAATTGTAAGGGTATCATGAGATTAGAAATTAGTCTTGTCTAAGCCACCGCAACGTTAAACAGGGGTTTCCATAACCGGTTAGAAAATTTCTGTGGACTTTTTCTTAAAATCAGCGAAAAGGTCCTTTTCGCTGATTTTGGTAACAAAAGAATTGTAAGGGTATCATGAGATTAGAAATTAGTCTTGTCTAAGCCACCGCAACGTTAAACAGGGGTTGCCATAACCGGTTAGTAAATTTCTGTGGACTTTTTCGTAGTGGCAAGGTAATGTTGAGGGTATGCTGAAATTAGAAGTTAGTCTTCAAGAAGTTGATCAGTCCGTTGGTGGAGGCGTCGTGGCTGGTCACAGGACTAGCATCCATCAGCTCGGGTTCAATCACCTTGGCCAGCTGCTTGCCAAGCTCCACACCCCACTGGTCGAACGAGTTGATGTCCCAGATTACTCCTTGGGTGAAGATCTTGTGTTCGTAGAGGGCTGGAAAGTGAGGTAAGGTTAGATTTTTTATTTTGTCCAGCTGAGAGAATAACCCCATGTTTTGGATATAGTAAACGGTATATTTATGCAAGTGGTTTAGATAATCTTGATTTTACTAAATTGAAACTGATCTTATAATTGGACCAGTGGTGGTAAAGTGCTACCGATGTTGTTTTATTTTACCACTAGTGGTAAAATGAGACAATTTTCACCACTGGTGGTGATATGGGAGTAGTACTGTGTTATTTGGTCACTGGTAGTCAGTTGGGATATAGAAATCCCAAGTCACCACCAGTGGCAAGTTCATGGTGGTCAGATGGTCCGGAGGGTTTACACTCTTAATTTTATAAAAAAATAGTCAGTTTTTACTTCTCTCTGTGTGAAGTGGTAAGATAGCCGATCTAACAGTTTTGTATGTATGTATTTCATGTTTGTCCGGGGATGGTGGCCATTAATATCTCTTGAATGGGACGATTTTGATGGAATTTAAAGTGAAAAGAGAATGAGAATATATTATTTGTAACTCTATGAACAAAAGCAAACATTAAAGTCATTTACAACGGGATATTTACCATGATTTAAGACTACTTAAATCATTATCATTAGCAACATTCGTAGCAAAAGACAAAAAATGAGGATAGATCGACCCTCATTTTTCGTCTTTTGTCAGTAAAAACTCACTCGCAATGCCCTCAGTTATTCCGTAATCATGGCGCATGAAACTGTGCCGAAATATTGGAAATATCAAAACTCAAATCATGGTAAATATCCCGCTGTAAATGACTTAAGTGTTAATAACCGTGATGGATTAAAAAGTTTTAAAAACAAACATGGTTTAAAAATAAAAGACAAAAGCTTCTGTCGAGACAGCGTCGCTGTCAGATAATTCCACAGAGCAAAGCAAGCTTGTGACTTCTCTCATTATATACTACGGGAGGCTGCTGAATTATAGAAGTAAGGAGCGAAATAAAGAAGTAGGTAACGTAAATATTCGGGTAAGTATTATTATTATACCGCTACCGCACAGTACAAAATTTGCATTCAAATATGATCTTAAACTCGTTACCTTCAGATACATTTTACAGTGACAAAATGGCTTCCCACAAGCTTCAAACGAGTGGTCCGCGAGCTGTCTATCATCCGATGCCGTCATAAAATTCATCTAAACCTTACGAATTAAAGCCCATATTTAAATGCACATTTTTTTGCTTTGCGGTAGCAGTGTTGGATTAATGTGCGCAGAGCTTTCGTCATGACTGTCCCATTGCTGGGCAATTTTCTTACCAATCAGCGCTCCAAGAGTGAACGGCGTAACCTTCTTCAGTACAATAGAGTTGGTTGGCCGGTTGCCGAGGAACACCTTGTGAGGCAGGATCTTGGCGACGGCTTCTGGAGCCATGCCTGACTTTTCCAGCTCGGCTTTGGCCTGAGGAAGAGAGAGATCAAAATTATAGTTTATATAATATATTATTATTATACACTCATTTATTCTTTAATCTCGTTTATAAAATACATTTTTTACTATAGAAAATAAAATGTTATAAAACTATTCTACAGTAAAAAATATATCAAAACGGTGAATCACCGGCCGCGAAGCTAGGCTCAAGCGGCCGGTGACTAGGGCTGCAAAGAGAGGAACTTCCTGACGATGCGCGCCGAGTCCAGGAGTACCGCCTTTTGAATCTGGCCTTTGATCCAACTTCCTAGCGAGAGTTTCTTGAGATGTTGATCGAGACTCTTCGCTATTACGCCGTTAACCGAAACGACTATCGGGACGATAGTCGCTGAATCAACATCCCACATGCTGACAACCTCGTTAGCCAAATCAAGGTATTTGCTAATTTTATCTTTTTCAGCTTTAACGAGGTTAACATCATGTGGTATGGTGACATCAGCGAGCACCGCCCTCCGTTCTAACCGATCTATCAGTACAATATCAGGTTTATTCGCCAGAATAGTCCTGTCTGTAATGATAGATCGGTCCCAATAGAGCGTGGCACGGCCGTTTTCGAGAACTGGCGCCGGTGTGTACTTATAGTACGGAACTTCAGGTCCAGTAAGGCCATATCGGAGAGCAAGTTGTTGGTGTATAATTTTGGCTACTTGGTTGTGTCTGTGCAAGTACTGAGAGTTAGCAAGGTGCGAACAACCCGAAAGTATATGACGAAGGGTCTCTCCAGGAAGATGACACGCTCGACAGATATCGATCGTGCCATCTTTCATGATATACTTTCGGTAGTTGTTCGTCTTCACCACCTCATCCATAATTGCACAGACAAAACCTTCGGTTTCCCCGAAGAGGTTATTATTATTATTATTATAGTAGTAATGTATTAGAACAGGCGTGCTCAGACTTATGGTGTCTGCGATCAACCAAAAAATATTTTGAAAGCAAGAGATCGACTAAGCTACTATGTAGGTAGGATTTTTTTTTTTAGATATCGCTTTACTGCACTTTAAAATTGAACATGTACAAAATGAAGGAATCTTAAAACTAAGTGGTATCGGTTTTGCGAGACAAGGACGAGCGAACGTCGCGCTGGGAAGGCGAGAAATTGATTTTCCGCATATTAAAAACGTGGGTTATGGGACTCACTTCACCTTAACGTAACTTACGAACTACAAATTCTGTGTGATCGTCGATCGTCGCTGCGCACCGTTCAATGTTACCTATTTTTGAAGTATGAGTAGGTACTAGGTAGGTATAATGAGTATATTGCTGGCGATCGACTCGAAAAGCTTTCGCGATCGACCGTTTGAGCACCCCTGTATTAGAATAATCACACATCAGACTAATGTTATAAATGCGAAAGTTTGGATGGATGGATGTTTGTTACCACTCCACGCCAAAACGACTGAACCGATCGGGCAGAAATTTTGCATAGACGTCGCTCTAAGCCTGGAATAAAACATAGGCTACTATTTATCCCAGAAAACTGTTCCCATGGAATATAAATAACTTTTAAACTTATCCATAGAATACACGGACTGGATGCTTTGCTTTCGCAAAGTAATTTATTTAGGAAATAATACATGGTTGTAATTAATAACTATTGGAAAATACCATATTATCTATTTGACGACCTCTGTGGCGCAGCGGGCGAAGGTCCGCCTGCGACGCAGGGGGTTGCGGGTTCGATTCCCGCCTCGGGACAAATGTTTGTACGATCTGCAGATATTTGTTCAGGGTGTTCTGGATGTTTTTTATGTATAATAAAAATATCTATCTATGTAGTGTATTGCATTATGTGTATCAGTTATCTATCTAGTACCCATAACACAAGCTCTGCTTAGCTTGAGGCTAGATAATGCTGTGTGAATTGTCCAGCATTATTTATTCATTTATAGTTTTTAGTAAAACTGTTACAAACACCGCCATTACCAGCTTTAAAATTTACACCCACATTTAATTGATTCATTAATATATCTTATTCTAAAGATGAATTTCTTTTGCGTTAGAGTGGATGATAAATAAGCCGAAAAAACAAAGTTAACATTATCAGCATCAACTAGGATATAAGAGGACATATACAACGATGTTGTAAAAAATATATACATACATATTTTGAAATTCTTTAGGAATAGGTACTTTAATAATAAAGAAAGTTATAATCAAATAATATAAATAAATTAGAACTAGTATTTACAATTGAGCTAACTGCAGACCGTTGAAATCTTCAGGTAGCTCAACTGATCCATATATATACCGTTCGGAAGCGTCCCCAAGACGCTGGCTGCATTGCCCCGCTGTTACTTACTTGGTTACTTATGTCACAGATATTATAATCTTATGTGTTAGGTACTTATACCATCTTCAAGTTCAATATAATTTTGTCTTTAGTTTTTTTCATATTATTGTTTAACTAGTTTATGCCCGCGGCTTCGCACGTGTTGCTTCTATGGAAACGTTGAAAGGTGATTTTTATC
Source organism: Eupithecia subumbrata (assembly GCA_949316285.1). Lineage (NCBI taxonomy): Eukaryota > Metazoa > Arthropoda > Insecta > Lepidoptera > Geometridae > Eupithecia > Eupithecia subumbrata. The sequence continues at coordinate 2,673,011 of OX438631.1, forward strand.
CCATGGGAACTGATTTATGGGATAAAAAGTATGTTTGATTCCAGGATTAGAATTAACAGTGTGCAAAATTTCAGCCCGATCCGTTCAGTAGTTTTGGCGTTAAGAGGTAACAAACATCCATCCATTCATCTATCCAGTATCCATCCATCAATCCAAACTTTCGCATTTATAATATTAGTGTGATAACAGTTTAAGTACCTACGTAATATTATTAAATATTAACGTCAGGTTACCTATAGCACGATTTTGCCAAATAAAAATGTTATAAGCATTTCCTTACCTAATTGTAAAATCAAAAACTAAAATGATATTACTAAACTATGCTTTCTGTTTGGTGAATTAAGCTTCAACCAAATCCTAAGTTTGGGCGCTGGGCGGTGCGACACCGTTTTTAGTGTTCTATTATATTTAAGCTACATTATGTATTTGTTCATTCTAAATAATTAAACAAACATTTAAGCATTTTCAAGTACTAATAGCAGACTAGTTACTAACGTTCCTTATACTTACTTTACTGCGTCTACGGAAAATTAGACTAAAACAATTCCACTAAAACATTTCGACTACATCATAGTAACAATTCGACCTGGAGTTGACCCGACCTGTAGGCGTCCCACACCCGCGAAGCGGGGGGGGGGGGCGGATTCGTGGCGACTATAAGGGTGTGTATAATTGCACCCAGAGCCATATATTGACACATTTTTTTGTTGTTGAAACGAATTGTTTTAGTTGAATTTTCCGCAAAAGACTATATAATACTGACCTCATCCGAAGTCTTCCCCTTCATCAGCGCCTCGGTCTGCGCCAGGAAGTTAGCCAACAGTATCTTGTGGTGGATGCCGCCCGCGATCGGGTTGTGCGTCTGCGCCGGTGCTATGAAGTCGCAGGGAATCAAACTGGAACGTAACATTAGTTATTAAAGTAAAGTAAAAAGTAAAATCTTTTATTGGTACAGAACATGAACAGAAATAGTTTTGAAAAACGATGTCATCTGCAGAGTTTTAACACTGTATCGCAGAATGACAACGCCCTCCTTTCTAGTCTAGAGTATCAGAACAAAGACCGACGAAATAATATATTATAATATTTAAAATCTAAGTTTAACCTATTCTCATTAATCTGAAGCCAGTGTCATTCATGGTGAGTAGGTAAGTATGACTGAGTGTAAGAGTTTGTGTTTGTGTGTATGTGTGTAATTATTCATAACTAACACAAAATAACACAAGCTTTACTTTGCGTATATTTGAGCACCTATCGATTGACTTCCTACAGTTTATACTCAGAGTTGTTTACTGAATATACGTGTGACGAGCGAAGCGAGCCGCGCAGTGTGTCACGATATGCCGTCACCCGAGGCGAGCGAAGCGAACCGCACACTCTCACACTGCGTGGCAAGGAAAGCGAGCCCCGCTGTGTGACATTAAAACACGCAAACTGAATAAGAGTTGTATGGAAGTTTTAGGGCTAATTCCAATAATATAATGCCTCTGCTACGAAGGAGCTTTCTGCATATTTTGTGCAGAAATTCCCTGCAGGCACAAGGGATTTCACAGGTTCTATGAGAAAAAAGTTTACTTAAGCAAGCACCTCACTAACGAATTTTATATTTTTAATGCCACTTTAAAGGTCTTAGTTTGTATAGTGTAGGAAGAGATGCGAAGTTGCTCTCTTTTGCCACCATGTTGGCCAAAATAAAACATTTAAAAATAAGCTTATGATTGGTACCACAAACTGGCTAATCGATTTTTGAAAATTCCTTAGTTGAACAGAATAATAAGATAAAATAGGTGGGGGCGCTGATTTTGGTCGGGGTAGCGCCTAAACATGCTGAGATAGTGCGACGAGCGAAGCGAGCGTGTGGCTACACGCCTTCACAGAGCGTGCTGCGCTCTAGCACGCACCAGACGTATCACGTACCTACTCCACTGCGGTTGCGACCCTCATGTATGAGGCTAAAAACTTTCATACATACCGGGTGCCCTGATGTATCAGTTGGTAGAACGCGTGCTGTCCGTTGGTCCCGGGCTCGCCCCACACGATGGGTCCGGTCGCGTAGTCCACTTGCTGCCCTGAACGTGTTACGTACTTCCCGTTGCTTTCCATGTCGCCTTGTTGGAAGTACGCTGCGAATCTGGGGAACAAAATGTAGTTCAGCAGGGGTATTTTAATACATTCGATTCGATTCCGAATCGAATCCGACGGATCTATTATATAAATCACACTATTATTATAAATGCGAAAGTTTGGATGGATGGATGGATGTTTGTTACCTCTTCACGCCAAAACTACTGAACGGATCCGGCTGAAATTTTGCAGGTAATTCTAATCCTGGAATCAAACATAGTCTACTTTTTATCCCATAAATCAGTTCCCATGGGATAGAATCCACCTTTAAACGTTTCCATAGTAACAACGCGTGCGAAGCCGCGGGCATAAACTAGTTTTTATTTATTCGAAGCGAATCTGTTGACTAATGGCCATGTCAATGAGGAGGAGCGCTTTATTTCGATCATCAACCCGAGGCGAAATCAAAATAGCGTTTTATAAATCCGTCGGATTCGATTCGGAAACAATTCGAATGAATTAAAATACCCCTGCAGTACAGTACTGACCATCGGAACCATCGGATTGATTGTCAGTGGCACTGGACGTGTTAACTACCTAGTTAACACGTCCAGTGCCACTGACTCGCCCTGCGTGTTCACGTAATTTATATTCCAGTGTCGGTGACGCACCTGGCGCGTCAACCGTGAAATGTATGCGGCATCCGGCAAGACATAATGAAAATCGTGGTGGCATTGAAGGTGTTAATACTGACCTGTGCAGATACTGGTCGTAAGGCAGCAGCGCGTGAGTCTCCGCGCCGTAGAAGTTGCTGTACCACACGCCGAGCAACGCCAGGAGCACAGGAGCCTGCAATGTACAAGAACAATAGGGTATTTTACTCTATATGAGAAAAAATCTAAAAATATATTATTGAGATAGTTGAGGCAAAAAGCAGTCGGAAAACGTTAGTTTTAGTTCATAAAATAGCAAACTAAATTTTAAAATTTAATTCAAATGTTTCGTCTTGTTTCATCTGTTTCATAACATTATTAAATAGTAGTCGCCATGTTATTACGTCATACGGCTATGTAAACTTAGAAGTGTCAACTGTCAACTATCAGCGTAGGTACCTATAACATATAAAATATCACTGTATTTGTTTACACAGCCAACTGACGTCATGACCACAGAGCAATATGGCGTCCATTGCATCCAGTGTTTTCGTCAATTTACGCGCCAAATTTGAAAATGCATAATTGAAATGCATTTTTGTGGCACTTAACGATTGAATAAAAATTTTGTGAATTTTTTAGTGGTTCATTAGCACCATAGAATCTAATTGAGACACTTTTCAAAAATGGGTGTAATACCCTATTTAAATTTTCGAGTGTTTCTATGTACATAGTTGCCTTCATTATCTCGAAGGCTAAACCGATTTTGGTGAATGCGGTATCAAAACACTCATCTAAATTCCAGCAGTGATCTAAGCTAGGTAATGTGCGACTTGGGGACGCTTCCGACTGGTATTGATATGGATCAATTGAACTACCTGTAGATTGTAGACCTATTGTTGGCAACAATCTGCACTTAGCTCAATTGTTTCAATTGTAAATACTATAGTTCTAATTTCAGATTTATTTATTGCATACGTCAGATACGTTATTATTATTACAGAGTTTTAGCTTAGATGATAATTAGCTTAAAGGTAAGTACCTGTACCCATATACCATAATTTATTTCTATTATTTGATTGTAATGTTCTTTGAGAATATGAGCAGATATAAAACATACGTTTTTCTCGAGCGGAGCCGTGCAGTAGTGGTTGTCCATGAAGCTGGCTCCTTCCAGAAGCTTCTCGAAGTTCTCGAAGCCGATGTAGAGTGAGATTGACAGACCGATCGCAGACCAGAGTGAGTACCTGTGACGTCAATGAACATTTTGTTTCAAATCACATCTCATTCATAAAATAAATAAATAAATAATGCTGGACAATGCACACAGCATTATCTAGCCCCAAGCTAAGCAGAGCTTGTGTTGTGGGTACCTACTAGATGACTGATATACTTAATACAATACATGACATAGATATATATTTTTTATTATACATAGAAAACTAGTATTAGAGAGAGATTTAACAAATCTACTTTTCAATGATAAAATTTCACAGTAAAATCATCAAAAAATATAAAAATAAATATACATATACATTATATAATCAATAGAGAATACGAAAAAAATAAATAGATTTTTTTAAGTCACACGCATAGACAACATAAATATTTGCTTACCGTCCTCCCACCCAGTCCCAGAAACCGAACATATTGTTGGCGTCTATCCCGAACGCGGTGACTTTCTCTGCGTTGGTTGACAGCGCCACAAAGTGCTTCGCGACTGCTGCCGGCTGGAGGGAAAAGTAGTTAATTTGTTAAGTTAAGCGGATTTTAATTCACCAAAACAAACTGCCATCCTTATACATCTACATAAAGAAAGGACGTTCAACCCGTGGGCACCTTCTTAGATTGGCCCGTGACTCTACTATCTCTATAAATAAATAATAAGTCTAGCGCAGGTGGAGACGGTTTAATCAAATGGGTCCGTTCAGACATTTATTAACTAAAACCATGGATGAATGAAAACCATATAATATAGGTATAATAAAAAGCTATCTGGCAACGTAGCAATCGACATTAGTGCCATCTGTAAAATTGATCAAGGTCGATGGAGATATACCAGCGTTATACCAGTGACAAAGAACTCTCTAAAAGCTGCAAAGATGGCGCTGTTGCGGAAAAATAAACGGGTGGATTGATTATTTTTATCGAATTGCTACACGTGGCGCCATCTCGCGCTCTACCAGATAAATAGTAATCTATTCTCGCTCTGAAGTATAGGACTTGTCGGTCTATGGTTTTATTGGTCCATGCTAAAACTTAATCACACCTCACATCTACAGTGGAATCTTCAAAATATGTCAACTACCAATAATTCAATTTTATGTTATTACATAAAATTGAATACCTAATTATGTACATTTTAAAGTCATTTTTCATAATAAATAATATAATAATAAACAATGCTGGACTATTCACACAGCATTATCTAGCCCCAAGCTAAGCAGAGCTTGTGTTATGGGTGCTAGTTATCTAATATACTTAATACAATACACTACACAGATAGATATATATTTTTTTAGTATACATAGAAAACACCCAGACCATCGAAACAAATTTCTGCAGATCGTACACAAATTTGTTCCGAGGCGGGAATCGAACCCGCAACCTCCTGCGTCGCAGGCGGACCTTCGTCCGCTGCGCCACGGAGGTCGTCTGATCTCCATTAAAGTCATATATCGGTTGAACTATCAGCCACTTTTTCATAACCTAAACTTGAAGGATGGTATGTATTGTGCGCTGGTAATAGGAGTGGGAATACGGTTGTAGACAGCCGTAGCATTTCTTTTAGAAACAATATGAGTACCTAGATCAGTGGACTTTCGAGCTGATCGCTTGACGAATTGTGACGCCGAGGTCCTCAGGTAATATCGTCGTCGGGAAAGAGTAGGGAATAGAGAATGAAGCGACTCGACATGACGATTGCTGGCGTAATCATATTATACAGGATGCCACGCAATATGTGTACTAAGCCGAGAGTGGGTTATTCTGGACCCCTAGAGGTTCAACTTGTAAATAACGATTACTTTTAATTTCGATTTTAGGTTTATAATGAGAATTATCCTATTCGTGTTCTTTTACACACACTCTTACAATATGGAACATTTTATAAATAAATAATACTGGACAATTCACACAGCATTTGTCCCGAGGCGGGAATCGAACCTACAACCTTCTGCGTCGCAGACGCCCGCTGCGCCACAGAGGTCGTCATACTTTTAAATCTTACTTTTAAAATAGTTATTATTATTTAATTTTTATTTTCTGTTAAAGATTGTCATATTTTCGTTTTCTTTGTGATTGGTGTGTGAACCGTGTCAGACATGCACGCACTAAAGGTCCTGCAAGAAAACCAGCGTTGCTCAAATTTATGTTGAGCAACATGAAGCTGAGGCAGGACCTTTTTGGTTCACATTGAATTAATGTTTATTTTTTATTTTTAAGGATTTTTTAGGTGTCATTATTATTTTTGCGTGAGCCAATAAATTTATTTTCTTTCTTTCTTTCACCCTGTATAGGTATTATACGGAGCCCCAGCATCCAGCCTACCACTTACATCTTTAGCAGCCTCCAAGAACCAGGTTTTAGCGGACGTAGCATTGGTGATGGTCTCCTGAGTCGTGAAGGTCTTGGACGCGATGATGAAGAGAGCCGTCTCAGGGTTCAGTCTCTTGAGAACCTCGGCTAGGTGGGTGCCGTCGATGTTGGACACGAAGTGGACCTAAGGGGGAAGGGATAAGGGTTAATATGGATTGAAATGTATCAAGCAATATAAATCAATCCTTATGTCTTAGACAACCTCATCGTCGCGGCTGGCGAACGACCTGCCGAGCTCAGAACCGAGATGACTAGAGAAGTTCAATACAGGTTTGTACACAGGATCATAAGTACCCCAACCATTATCAAAGAATTTCATTAATTTTCTTCTTATGTATGTAATCAAAAAAGAAAGTAGGTAACCTAAGTGACCTAAATAAGTATTTTTAAAGTTATTTAACCTTCAAATGGTTGGCATAGGGCTTCAGGGCTTCAGTGACCATGAGAGGGCCGAGATCAGAGCCCCCGATACCGATGTTGATGACGTCAGAGATAGGTTTGCCGATGTAGCTGGAACAAACAGGACAACTCATAAAATAGTTGTAATTACAGAACAGCCAGACAGACATTGACCTGGTGGTGGGTAGGTACTTGGGAAAGGAAGTGATCTTCTTAGGTTCTTCCTATTTACTACAAAAATTTGATTTGATTTGATTTGAAAGTCAACGCCAAACAGATCAGGGTTAAGTTTTGCAAAAATGTAGGTCTAGATCTGGAATAACACATACTTAGGCTGCTTTTTCTCCGGGAAAAAACTGTGTGACGCTGCCAACAGATTTTAGTTTTTTATATAGATGTATGGAAGAAAACCATGTATGGAGAAGCAGATTACCGAGTGGTTTGGATGTAAGAGAGGATATTTACCTGCAGTGGGACACTTCTCCCTGAATCGGAGGGGTTGATTCTTACACTGCTTTTGCTATGGGAAAATAAAGGTATAACATTCTCACCCTTTCCACTCCCCCCCTACAACCTGCCCACAGAACTCCTTCATATGCTGGAGCACAGCATTGACGTCTGGAGTCACATCCTTGCCGGCCACCTGGATAGGCCTGTTTTGACGGTTGCGGAGTGCTATGTGCAGGACTGCACGGTCTTCCGTGAAGTTGATCTTTTCGCCTGGAATTCATAATTTTTATTGCCCCTACACATGGTATTTTAGTGCACCAGACACATGGTAGAATTAGGTAGTCAATCGAATGGTTGTAAGAGCCAATAAAATAAATGTAAGATTTTTCCTTTTTGTAGCTTTTTGCTAGAAAATATTGCATATACCTACTAAAATAAACTAAGTGTATAATTTCCAAGTAGTTGGAATCTCAGACAAAACCATGCAAACTTAGTTTTTACCTGAAAACATAGCATCTCTGGCTTGTTCCACATTCCTGCTCTTAGCCAGGTTAAGGAGAAGTCTCAGGGTCTCATCATCCACACGGTTCTTGGAGTAATCCAGCAGGATCTCGCCATCATTGGGTGTTGGCACCCGGAGGCTAGTAACAAAAGAATAAAAATGTTTGGAAATATTACACTATTATCCATTTTATTATTATTGCTGTTGATAATATTTGGTAGAAAGGAAACCAATGTGCTGCAATCTGTATTTTTGTGGTGTGTGCGGTCGATTATCACCAGTTCCCATTTGATTGCACAATAATGCTATCAGGATGTGGTCAGAAAGTTACACGGACAAATTAATGAACTGAAACACAACTAAATATTATAGTAACAATAATGTAAAAATACACTTAAAAGAACACCAATGTGAAGAAAAAAACTACTATTTTTTCATAAAACAGAGGTACTTCAGTACTTGTATTATGTATGTTCTAAATTCTAAAATCGTAGAACAAAAGTAGATCCATTCGGGGTCCAGAATTACCCCCTTTCGGTTTAAATCACATGTTTCGTGGCACCCTGTTTAAATATAATTGAGGATATCATTGCCCACTTAATTATCTGAAAATGTCATTGTTGCTGACCTTTACCTCGAACTTTCGAAAAATGTGATATAACTTTGCGAAACTACTTTCTTAACACATAAAACTTATAGGAATATGATCTATGATCACAAGACTAGGTATAAAAATATAAAACAATATATTTTCTACTAAATTAGCACAAAAAACTCAAAAATACCTGAACTTATTGAATCGGTCTGGGTCCTGAGCGAATAATTGCTGAATATTGATTTTTCCTCCGTTACCGTTGTAATATTCTTGCAGTTTCTGGTAGGCAGGGTCCTGTTTTAGGCTTATTTTGGGCTCCATGGTTTTTAAAGTAAACAAACGAGTGGAAAAACTTCGAAATTTGCGGCGAGAACCTGCTATCAACACCGCTGATAGCGATTTTGACATTTCATTTCATTCAATGATATGTGAAGGTCGTCTGTACAGTACGTTTCGTTTGTACATCCGCACGAACGAAACGCAACGCAAGAATATCTCGAATCAGTGTTGATCGATTCCAACTGAATGCTTTTTTCGCATCCCTATGAACAGCTATGAACAGCTGATACTGTCAAGTCAAATGTGTCAACGTCATCTGTCAAAACAAAATTTTTGTAAACAAAACAAAATGGAACCAAAAAACAATTTACTGCAAATTTCTGATTAAAATCATAGATAAAACTGAAAAATTGTTGACAATGGATGACGGGAATTCAATTATATACGGTCTTGAACATCAGGTAACAATTAGAAACAGATTTCGTGTCCGAAATAAGGTTTTATTCTAATATGCCTTCTCAAACTCTAGAAAGCTTTTCAAGCTGTCCAAAAGCTTTTTCTATCATTCTTTATTTTACGAATAGTCGTATAAAATAATATTCTGCGAAACTGGTAGGTAACCGCTTTACTTAACCCAGTGACTTTCCAGCCAATCACTCGTAAAACCTGATATCTCCATAATACCTGAACATAAGTCGTACCATATATGAAAAAAAATATATAGCACATAGAAAATTACAATAATAGATTAAAACAATTACAACTAGTATTTATATCTATATCTTAAAAATCTAAACTGTCACCAGAACGCAGAGTGCCCAGAATGCTGGCAGCATTGCCACATTGAATGGTAATGCTAATTCATTGAATTTTGGTTAGATCTTTATAAATGACCCCAAGGATTTCCTTGGGGTCCTGGGGCACACGGCCAAACACAATGGTAAACTCAGCCTACAGGCTTCTAAGATAGCTCCTATATGTATGTTTCAGACGAGAGCACTGTCCCCTCAGTACGGAGAGAGTGATGCAATCCGCTTCCTCATTGGCACCCAAAGCCTGAAGCCTATGTCCAACCAGGTGCATGTGGTGGAGCTTGAGGAGGACACCGGAGCACTTCATACTAAGGTAATTTCCGTACTACCTTACCACTTGTAGTTCTTGGGTTGCATTTGTACTTAGGGATTAGGGACTTACTTACTTCCTACCTACTTACCCCCAACATACACTTTAAACCTGTTTTTGCCTTGCAAGCAAACCTTTCACAACCTTACAAACCCCTCACACATACTCTACATTCATGCACTTGCACACTAAAACATGCACTTATCATAATGTAAGCTGTCTGTAGGTCTCTTATCCTTTTAATACTTAGGTATTTTTTCTTTTTTGTTTTTCATATGTATAGGTATAAGTTATTAAACATTTCTCATAACGTCACATTAAGGCACAATCCATTGTACTTAAAAATAACATCATACCTAACAAACTCTGTGGAGGGGGCACTGGTGACTAGTAACATAGGTTTTAAACCTATCACTGGCACCAGTCTCTCACAAACGGGTATCCGTACGCTATACTCTACTATATTATATATATACTATATTTATTCTCTACTATACTCCTAACCTTAATAATAAACTGTCAAAAAACCTATTGTGAAGAGAAATGAATTTATTATGATTATTATTATATTACTATATTAATGGACATAGGTGTTTCTCTACCAGATTCATTAAAAGTAACCTGCCAAATGTGTGAGTGAACCCCAACTTACAGATCATAATAATAAACCTTTAATCGGACAAGACAGTATTTCATTGTTGTTCATATATTTCTGTTATGTTCCATTTTTGTATGTCCGTTTGCCAGGTGGCAAAGGCTTCCTCCAATCTTCTCCATTGTGGTCTTTCTATGGCCACTCTACCCCAATGTAATTCCCGCGATTTGTCTAATGCCGTCATCTCACCTTCTCTGTGGTCCACTTCTCTTTCTTTTTCCATCCCTTGGGTACCATGGTGTGATTATTTTACTCCATTTGTCTTTTCCTCTGATCTTGTGGCCTGTCCATTTCTACTTTTGTATTCTTATTTTCAGAGTTATATCCTGGACTTTAGTTTTGTTTCTAGTACTGCTATTTCTTACTTTGTCAATTTTTTACAACACACTTGAATAACAATAATGTCAAGTCTACAGTCCAATATCTTGTTCAGTTCCCTTATGAACTCAAATTTGTTGGCTCAATTTCAGGTGTACAAACATGAAATCGGCGAGATATGGCACCTTCGCTGCTCCCCGCACGACAGCGCAACACTTGCGACGACACACAGCGCTCACTCGCCGCAGACGATGCAGTGTCGGATGGCGGTGTCGCTCTACCGCCTGCCCACAGTCGAGGTAACACTAGGTCTTGTCTAGTATGGACAGTATAATCAAGCTTGCTATGCTAACCCCCCAAATACTGAAATGCAACTCAGATTTAAGGCTTGGTAGGCCAGCAGAGGCCGCAATTTTGTGATTTTTAAAACCTTCTGAGATAGAAAATAGTGTTTACAATTCTGAAAAAAAGATATACCTATTACTTAAGGATCTAGTCTAGTCAAAGTCGCATTCAGTTACAAGATTTAATGTATTTCACTCGATAGAAAAAAATCCCAAAGTTACCCCTTTTCCTAACATTTTTTCGATAATATGACTAGCGAACTACTGATATCTCACTTTTTTTGTACTCAACTAAGGACATTTAATATTTACTAACAAATTCGCAGAGTTTGACTTGATGAAATGATTTTCTTGATCACCATGTTCAAATAACTACAAAAAACACGAGCGCGGCGGCTTGGCAGGCGCTCATTTTCCCTTACGCCTACTAAGTAGGTACTGCAGGACTGGCCTGGCCTTAAGCATAATTGTCTCATGTGACGAATTTTACACAGATTTTCATCTTTAATGACGTCCATTTTTAATGATATCTTGCCACGTCTGGCTTTATGCTCCGCGCCGCTCAAGTGCTTGCGTTTGAGTATTTGGCCGTAAGACAGCACGACACTAGCCACGACACAATACTTGCCGCAGATGAGGTCGCAGTCGTCGCAGAGTAGGTATCGCATCAAATCACTTTTTTTATGTACAACTAGCGACCCGCCCCGGCTTCGCACGGGTGCAATGCTGATACTAAATAAAATACAGAATCGGCCCCCCAGCCGGTACCGCTGCAACCGCTATGTCCCTGCATTTTAAATCTGTGATATCTTCGAAAATATTCATTTAAATTACATGCTGTAAAGGGCCATATTGATCTATATTAAATGCACATTGTACTTAATTGGATAAGGATTAATGCTGTTTTGCTTAAAATCGATTTGTAAATAAGACATTATTTGTCGTAAAAAGTAAAGTATAAAAAATGGTTATTGTATGTTATCCCTAAAAGATAAACATATACTTTCGCGGATTTTTTGTAGACCTTTTTAAGGTGTAAAATACTGTAGTACATTATTTTGATCTATCTCGTAGAGATAAGTCAGCGTTTGCAATGTAAGCGCAAAAAAATGTGTTTATTTACGACATCACATTAGAAACCTCTAAAATTATCAGTGTTTCTCTACTATATTATGCATGTATTATACACATAAACCTTCCTCTTCAAAAAACAGCATCAAAATCCGTTGCCTAGTTTTAAAGATTTAAGCATACATAGGGACAAACAGACAGACAGCGGGAGCGGCTTTGTTTTACACTATGTAAAGAAAATGTTGTTTTGCAGGTAATACCAAAAGATATGGACGACCTAAGCGCAATGCAGAGCCGAAACGCTGAAGAGATGGAACACCTACTCACAATCACGCCAGAAGTGAGTCCCAGGACAATTTTGAACTCCGCGTCTGTTTTGACTTCTTTTAGCCTTCCAGTCATCATCAACCTATGTTATAGCAGCTTATATTATGGGTACTAGATGACTGATAAGCAGTGATCGGAAATTCGGGCGCTTATTTACCTAAAGTTCCATCCATCCATCTATCCATCCATCCAAACTTTCGCATTTATAATATTACTAGCTGTACCCGCGACTTCGTTCGCGATTGCCTTACCTGCCGACTAATTAAGTTCACATTTAACCATAGTCTCTCATATTATGAAACGCCGCCGTCCAAAAAATCGTGTAGGGTCTGCGGGGGATAGCGTATTGTCATCTTCAATCCCATTCTTTATCCACACGACTTTTAGCTACGACTCGGCTAGCGTCAGTGTTAAGAAGTGTCCTACTCGTTTGACTTACTCACAGCTGGGGCCCTATTCTGCTATACTAATCGCTTCACTATGACAGGGCTATCGTCACAGAATGACACTTTTTGGTATTCCACCTTGGATGAAAGAAATTATGATGAATGCAGATGGAGAGACGCGCGTCAAGTTTGAAACTACATATTAATTTATCTCGCGCGCACTATCTGGAATTTTATTAATCTAAGGATTCTACGTGATGATTCTGCGACGATTCCATTGTCATACTGAAGCAATTGTTTTGCAGAATTGGGCTCCTGATCCATTTGACTGGACCACCGTAATTTTTTTTCGTTAGTAGGTAGGTACAGTTGGCTGTGTACCACAATAAAATATATTTTTCTGCGGTCCAGTTAGTTTAAGTGGACCACAATAATTAATTAATTTAATTGTACACGAAGTTTGGTTGGAGTAAGACTTCAACCAAACTTCGCTGGACCAGCTAAACCACCATATATCATGTAAGGCAGGAACCTAACTTATTTTTCCAAGACCCACCACCTTAGTAGGTAGGAACCTAACTAATGGGTGCGTCTTGGAAAAATAAATAGATAGGATCAATCTACAGATTATTTCATCAATCTACTGATTTTCTACTCGACTTTCTACTGATTTAGTCATATTCGATCTTGCATCTCTGTTTCTAACAAAAAGAATGCATGAAATCGGACGACGCGTAGACCCGTCGTGATGCGCGGTAAAATAATTCTACTTTTTCCTCTCTCCCAGGGGAAACTTACTGAATTCCAGGATAAAATGTATTCCATGTCCTTTCTTGTAGTATGAACTCAAAACGTGCCAAGTTACATTCCAACTCATTACCTATGTAGTTTTGGCGTGATGAGCGGTGAAGGAATTTAACTTTCATCCCCTCTGCCAGGGCAACCTTACTGAATTCCGGGATAAAATGTATCTTTCCTCATAGTACGAACTAAAATCACGCCGAGTTGCATTCGAATTCATTAAGTAGTTCCGTCGTGATGCGCGGTTAAAGAATTTTACTTTCATCCTCTCTCCCAGGGGAACCTTACTGAATTCCAGGATAAAATGTATCCCATGTCCTTCCTTGAACTCAAATCGTACCAATTCAGTCCAACTCATTCAGTAGTTTCGGCGTGAACGTGATGCGCGGTGAAGAAATTTTACTTTTATCCCCTCTCCCAGGGGAACCTGACTGAATTCCGGGATAAAAAGTATCCTATGTCCTTCCTCGTGGTATGACCTAAAATCGTACCGAGTTTTATTTCAATACCTTAAGTAGTTCCGTCGTGATGCGCAGTTAAAGAATTTTACTTTCATCCCCTCTCCCAGGGAAACCTGACTGAATTCCGGGATAAAAAGTATCCTATGTCCTTCCTCGTAGTATGACCTAAAATCGTGCCGAGTTTCATTTCAATACCTTCAGTAGTTTCGGCGTGATGCGCGTTTAACAAACAGACAGACAGACAGACAGACAGACAGACAGACAGACAGACAGACAGACAGACAGACATGAATGAAAAAAATTGCAGTTTTGGCTTCAGTATCGATAATAGAGTGCCCTCCAAAAAAAAATTTCAAAATATCTTCAATGTACAGAATTGGACCTGTTACAGTTTTATTATAAGTATAGATGACTACATCTCACTGTTTTTACCATCTAGAAAGCCGAAGAAGAGATCCGTTGCTCAGAGTTCCACCCGACAGACGCGACCAAACTCGGCGTAGTGACAGAGAGCAGTCTCAGTGTGTACGACGTGAGTACGGGCGCGCCCACGGCGGGGGCGGCGCCCGAGGGCAGAGCCCGGCTCAAGTTCACCAACGGGAAGTGGGAGCCACATAGGGGACATGCTCAGGTGAGACAATATCAACCTATATTATATAACTGGTTTATGCCCGCGGCTTCGCATGCGTTTTTCTATGGAAACGTTTAAAGGTGATTTCTGTCCCATGGGAACTGATTTATGGGACAAAAAGTAGCCTATGTTTGATTCCACTATTAGAAAGACCTGTGTGCAAAATTTCAGCCCGATCCGTTCAGTAGTTTTGGCGTGAAGAGGTAACAAAGACAAACATTTATATATATTATCATATATTTATATTGATCCATATCATATTCATCCAAACTTTCGCATTTATAATATTAGTGTGGTTAAAGTTGTACGTAATTAAATTAAAAAAAAAGATCTCCATTTCAGTTTAACTTCTATATGTGTCTAGCTTTCGCCCGCGGCATCTGTTATTCTAGGTCTAGAACTACCATTTCAGCTTGATTCGTTCAGTAGTTATGGCGTGAAGAGGTAACAAACATCCATCCATCCATCCAAACTTTCGCATTTATAATATTAGTGTGATAGTTTGATCTAGGTCCGTAGGCCTTATTCTTAACGTTTAAAGCAGTCTGAGTTTAATTCTCAAACGGCTTTTGTGCGTTATGTGCTTGGGCACTCAAAGTATTAACTGGTCCGTTTCGTTTCCAGTTCGCAGTGCTACAGGACATGCACATAAAATGCTACGACACTCGAACGGGCGGCAAGCCGGCATGGTGCATAGACAACGCGCATAGACAACTCGTGAGGGATCTGGACTTCAATCCGAATAGGTAAGGAATAAATAAATAAATAAATAATGCTGGACAATTCACACAGCATTATCTAGCCCCAAGCTAAGCAGAGCTTGTGTTATGGGTACTAGATAACTGATATACTTAATACAATACACTACATAGATAGATATTTTTTATTATACATAGAAAACACCCAGACCAACGGAACAAATCTCTGCAGATTGTACACAAATTTGTTCCGAGGCGGGAATCGAACCCGCAAACTCCTGCGTCGCAGGCGGACCTTCGCCCGCTGCTGTAAATTGTTAATGTCTACCTCTATCTACAGACAATTCCACGTAGCGTCATGCGGCGACGACGCAGCTCTCAACATCTGGGACTACAGGAACGGGAAAGAACCCATCTTCAGAAGAAGTGATCATTCACACTGGTAAGGTTTACCCATCGAGCACATGCCCAATAGAAAGGAAATGTCATTTATTTTGTTTAATAGACAACGATTCCGCCAAATCACTGCGGCGACCGCTGCGCTCCGATTGACCGACTCGAAGTCAAGCAATACAATACAATACAGGCTGTTGAGGTTGAGGTATATTCTGTGATTATTTTATGTTTTGTACGTCTAAATAAATAATTCCTTGTCCAGGGTATGGACAGTCCGGTACAACAGCTACCACGAGCAACTCCTGCTGACGGGCAGTTCGGATGCGCGTGCGCTGCTCACCGCGGCCGCCAGCATCTGCGTGGATGAAGATGACGAATCTGCTACGCCTGTGTGAGTACTCAAATCAAATCAAATCAAAAACTCTTTATTTCCATAAATACAATAAATGTACACTTAGAAAAGGTCAAATCATAAAACTAAACACTGACTCGGAAATAAAGTGATATTTTTTTATTTCTGTCGCTTCGGTATGTAGGTAGACTAAAGTAAAGAAGCGACGAGGAAACCCTTAGCCTGTTGTTATTTTTCGAGCTCAACTCTTACACTAATATTATAAACTAGATTATTCCCGCGGCTTCGCACGCGTTGTTTCTATAAAAACGTTTAAAGGTGATTTCTATCCCATGGGAACTGATTTATGGGATAAAAAGTAGCCTATGTTTGATTCCAGGTTTAGAATTACTTGTATGCAAAATCTCAGCCCAATCCGTTCAATAGTTTTGGCGTGAAGAGGTAACAAACATCCATCCATCCAAACTTTCGCATTTATAATATTAGTGTGATTGTGATGTTAAAGTTTGAATGGGTGGATGTATGTTACTTTCACGTCACAAATACTGAACGGATCAAGCTTAAAGTTTGCATAAATGTAGGTTGGTCAAGACCTGGAATAATACATAGGCTTATGCGTAGGTATATGTTATTACTTATCAGTGCGAAGGCATACTTTTTATCCTTTACAACAATTCCCACGGGATATAAATAACCTTTAAACTGTAGTGACACAGTATAGCATATAGTACGCCAACGCGTTTCGATTATTCGGCATTTTTACTGGTTAAGCCGATGATTGCCTTCAGTCCATAAACCTCTGCATAGATTAACGTTGAATGTATTTTACTTGTGTTAACAGTGTAATGAATAGACTCAATATAGTGCCCACAATAGCTAAAGACTAGACATTTATAGTAAACACAAAAAAACGTTTCCATAGAAACAACGCGTGCGAAGCCGCGGGCAAAAACTAGTCTCTGATAATCTTGTTTCATTCGTACACCATCAAACAAACTAGGTAGGACTTGTATACTTGATGTAGTCTTTAACAAATTAAGTTGTGTTCATGCTTAAAGTTGTAGGGTAATTTACTTAGCAATTTTATATTGCGTAAGTCTGTGTTTTACCTTCTCCGATTGCATGGGATGCCAATTTGTGAGATGATGATTCGAGGGCGGGCGGTGCACGCAAATTGCATTTGTTGTACCTATGTATCTTATCAGAGAAGGTTTTCCTATTAGTATTTGTCTCGCAAAATCGAGGGGTTCGAAGCCGGTTTTATTTTTTTCAAAATTTCTTCTTCATTGCAGTGTAGAAGACGGCGTCCTGCAGTCCTACGAGCAACATGAAGATTCCGTGTACTGCGCGGAGTGGTCCGCCGCGGAGCCCTGGACCTTCGCCTCGCTCAGCTACGACGCACGGCTGGTGCTCTCCAGGGTGCCAAGGCATTTCAAATATAAACTTCTCTTGTAGGCGAAATTTGTTGACGCATTCCAGTGTAATTTTATATAAATGCTTAGTTATAAACTGTGTTTTTATTTCTCATAGAATTGATTTTTTTTTAAATAAAACTGAATTGTTACTACAACATAGGTTAAGAGGGCGCATTGCGTGCCATTTTGTGAAAAGGATAGGCATAGGATTTATCGCTCATAGGAGCAGGACGGAACATACGTTTTTGGAACGGCGTATGCACAAGCACTTTAATGATTGTTGTTATTGTAATTTTTTTCGCAACAAAACAGTTTTGGCACATGGGTGGTTTAAATTTTAGGTAAGCCGAAGTTCGGGTCGTCTAAGAGCCATCAGAATGTACACACAACCAACCCATGAGAGACATTCCATTTGTGACTAGCACTGTCTTTTCTGTCAAATTTTGTATTGGAAATAGAAACATTTTTTCCATAACTCAGAAGTTACAAATAAACTTTTATATTTCTACATGGTCGTCTATTGGGTAATCGAATACAAAATCTTATTACATAAATAATTATTTATTACAGCTAGAATCTTTCTGCAACTCTATTCGCAACATTTCTTAGATTTCCATAAACTTTAGAAGGGGGTGATCCCATAATCAGGTTGCATATCGCTCTCCGCGCCAAAGCAATATTTTGATAACTCCCTAAGATGTGTATCTTGGAGTCTGCTAGTACTATCCTTGTTTTGGTGACATTTTCAATCGTGAACTTCGTGCGACCCGCTTTGCCTGCCAAACGGCCGATGGCCCTGCCTAAATGGTCTCCATTCAGTGTTTTGACGTCCTTTATTTCAAATGACTCCACAAATAAGTCATCTAGTCGGAGGAGAGCCAGTGCATCTTCCACATCAAAACCAAATATAAATGCCTGGAACAAAACATTATTATTGCATAAACAAAAGAGACAAATTATTGAATTATATTTTGGGAACAGACAATGACCTACAGTTAGAGAGAAAGTGTAAATTACTTAGTTGCTTGTACATACAAAAAGTAATGGCAAATACATACCCGAACGAAGTCGGCTGCTTTCTGTAAATTCGCTATATCTTTCGTCTCTGGGCCAACTTTAATTTCAACATTACGCGTTTTTGTGTTGAATCTGACCTGAAGAAGCAAGTGTTCTACTATAGGAGTGAAGATCTTTAGCCAGTTTTCTTTAAGAGGTGTGTATCTGAAAGATTTAAATGGACCGTGATTATGTGAAAACTTTTATTTACTTTGAAGAACTATCAGAAAAAACTTATGTTTGCTACGTAGTAGAATTTTAGGTTAAGTACCTGTGTGATGGTACGGCGACTTTCCTCATATTTTCCTTGCTCTCGTTGGGTTCTACATTTTTCTTGTGTTTTTTAGCTTTCGAGCGGGCGTGTTTGGGCTTTCCCTGAATACCATTATGCTCTTCAACGTCCATTCCATCACCAGATTCGGACACTGCTCTTCGTTTTATATTTTTGAGCTTTATAGGCCGTTTGGCTGGTAGAAACTCGTCGATGTTAATGTTTTCCGTTTCCATTTTTAAATGTAATTTTATCCTGGGCGTGTATGAGAAAAAATGCGAATAAAATCCAGATTTTCGTGATGTGATGAAAATAAAATCAACACATGGTTTCCACAGTGTTGCCGTCAGGACAGTCTTGTTTGTGGCTGGCTACATAAAAGAAGAAAATGGCCAGTTTTGTAAAAAAATCGCTTTCGAAATGGTGCTAGAAGTGGCTAAATATATAATATTTTATAGACAGGAATAGGGTAGCGCATCGGGAATGTTCGCGGAGGCGCGGGTCGACGGGTTCGCTGCAATCCTGCGCAAGAGATCGGCGTCGCTGATACGCAGGGTGCGCGGCAGCGCCAACACCTACCATTCATTGCAGGTCATTGCAGGAAGGCTGGACACAGCCTCCCCCTTTATGCGGCACTGGACAAAGGCTCATATTATAAAAAAAAATTGATTTTAGTTGTCAATTTAATCTCTTTTAATTTAATTTAATTTAGGTATTTTATTTTATTAAATCTAACTTAATAAATTTTAATCTGTTTTAATTTAATTTATTGTTATTTGTTTCTGTGTAAGTACCTACTTGAGATGATTCCCGCTATATGGACTTGTGTTTGTAAAAATGTGCTATGTATGAAATAAATGATTATTATTATTATTATTATTATTATTATTATTATAGGGATAGGTGAGTAATTTAAACATTTTCAAATATATGTTAGAAAATGTATTAAAAACTGGTTACAATAAAGTTTGAATCTCTTACCTACTAAAACATCAACAGTACTGTTATGCAAAAAATTAAAAATCTATTTGTAGGTCTCCAATGTCATCTGGCAACTCTGAAATCTCTTCGTCAATGGGTGATGATGATGTAGATGGTGTTTCGATATGTTTGATTGGTTTGACTGTTTTTGTGATATTATTTAAAACTTCAGGCGGCAAAACATAATTGTAGCATTTTTTTTTTCATTTTTTTATTGGTTTCTAATCATAATTAAGGAATTAAATGTTAAAACACACATTCTGTTCCTTGATTTATTTTTCACTGTGTTCATGACGCTAAAAGCCTTTCTACTTCCACATTAGTCTGTGGCCGCGGAGCGGAGGGCGGACCGCGGTAGTGCTACCTACATAATAGAAGGCAATAACCACAGATATCTTTAAAATTACTTCGTCGAGTAAGTAACTTTAAGGAAATCTTCCCAGTCCCGAAAGACCACCAACAGTAATTATCTAAAAATACCAAAAGTAGCTAGATTCTTTTTGGTGGCCAAAATTAATATTTTTTGGCCAAAACTGTTAAAAATCCGCTAGATCTAGCCACAAAGTGGCTAAAACGGTAACACTGAGTTTCCATCATGGCACAGTGTCTCCAGATTGGGGTATTTTTTTCCCCATTTTGGAGAAAAATATAATTTTTAGAAAGTTTTGGGGATATGAAAACTGTGGGCAAAATTTTGGGGATTGCATTTTATTTTGGCGAAAGTTAGGGGAGAAATGAAAGGTGTACACATTTATGATTCTGTGATAAAACAAAAAAAAAAAATCTAATATTTGTTCTCTGTGTCGTACCTAATTAAAATCGTAGAACCAGCGTTGCCTGTCTGTGAATCAGGTACTCTTTTATAATATAATGAGGAAAACAACTTCCGAATTTCAGAAAACGATGTAATGTGTGTTCTTTTTGTGAGATATAGAAGACTAAATATTAAATTTTGTACTTATTTGGCAAACGGTTGCTTAGATACAGAGCATTTTTGTTTAAACTTAGTTATAGGAAAACTCCATCATAATTTCATAGATGAATCAAACGTATGATCTAAAACAAAGGTAAAACATATAAAATTTTGTAGGTACTTCAATCGGTTGCTCAGATAAGGAGCATTTGCGTTATAACTTTATTTTTTTGACGTGACAACGTCTTATTAATTGGTTTGCCGGGTGACACTTCAAGAAACTGCGTTACGCTCCGCTCACGTTATGCGCTCACAATGAGAGCGAGTGAGAGGCACGCGTCCCTTCCACTCGGGCATGGTTAGCCCGCCTAAGAGCGAGAGAGACAGACATAAAAAGTGAAAGGCACGCGTCCTTTTGTTAATATGAAATTCAGTGCGAGATTCTTTGTATAAATTAATGTTTTAAATATAATTCTTTGTATAAATAAATGTTTTAAATTTTTACTATTATTTCATCCTTCTTCCTACTATACGAATGAATATTCACATTAAAATTATTTTACCACTCAAAGTCGTTGTCACGTAATTAAAACTTTCGCCCGTATACCGACTTTACAGGCAACCAATTTTTTTTCTTTAAAACTTGGATATAGGATAACACCGCGGCACCGTCAGAATTTCAGAAAACAATGAATTACACGTGTGATCGCTATGAAAGGGGAATCTTCATGTAAAATTTTGCAGTGTTATGGCTTACGGTAACTGAAATATTTTTGTTTAAACTTTTAACTCATAGTATGAAACTCTTAAGATTGCGAATTTTCAAAATTCCTTACTTAGTACACCCCTACAACCTAAAAGGAACAAACACTCTAAATTTCGCCTCTAGAACCAGTGGTTCGGGCTGTGCGTTGAGTCAGGTACTCCTATAAAATATAGTATATTGATATGATACAAAATTATTTTAAGGAAAATTACAGGAAAAAGTATCTTTTTGGGGAAAATTTAAACCTGATCTGGGGAAATTTCACATACATAACCTGGAGACACTGCATGGACAATACCACAGATATTAGAATACTATACTAAGCAAAGGCAATACAATCGGCCGATGGCAACCGCGAGCTGGGTGGTGTATCTCGCATCATTAAATCTATATTTTCATGAAAAACTCCGGAAACTGAAAGGGAATGTTTGTTTTCTACCGCAGAAAATAGAAGAACAGGTTCTGTCTATTCAAAATGAACTAAAATGCATTTATTACAATGAACGATACCGCAGCAGAAAGCACGGAAGCTCTGGATCCGCGAGTACAGGTAAATCGATAAATTTAGAGGTATATTGAAGACTGAATAATTCAAAAGTTCAAAGCTTCCGTGGGCCAAATATGCCTGACCGACCAATTAAATAAAAAGGCGAGTGAAAGCGCGAGATTACAGAGTAATCAAAGTTTTAGAATAGTTGGTGAAACAATAGCTTTGTCATAGCTAAAGTTCACAGCTCAGCTGTTCGTCTATTGTTATGCAATTAACGATGTTTTAGCTTAATTTCACATCTAAAAACAATCAGCTGCCGTTTTTGAAACACCACTCTTATGTATAATGTTTGAAAAATCTAGTCAGAAATTCATAATAGATTTATGAGATAAAAATAATTTCTAGTCACTCATTTTCAGTTACTAATCATTCACTATCTATCTACAGCAAAATTAAGTCCATTGTTTCCTAAAATTAAAGACTTTTTTGCACTAGGGGCAAAAAATATATTTCAAGTTTAACTTTTTTAAAGATGAGGTTTATTGATTTCACATCAATCACAATATAATTTTTTACCAATCACAGATAGAACTAGAGCGCCTAAATTCAGCAACAGATGAGATCAACCGACTTGAAGTTGAGTTGGATGAAGCTCGGCTGGCATTCCGTCGACTCCTCGCTGAGGGACACCTCCGGATACAGCAGCTGACGAAGAAACTAGGAGCGAGTGTGCATAAAGCACGGCCTTATTATGAAGCCAGATTTAGGTCTAATATTGTAAGTATGTAAGAATACTATTAGAAATGCACCCAATAATGTCTCTCCCGAATAGATATTTTCATTCAGCCACACACATGTGTGTGCGGCTGATTATCAACTAAACTGACCACCTACATCATCTTTCATAGTTGTTAAGCCAAAGGATGGATGTAAAAACAAGTTTGGGTTTAAACCTAACATGCAGCGGTCACGCAATATTGGTTAGTTAGCAATTGACGTGCCTTCGCTCGCGATTAACCCAAACTCAGACAGTTCGCACCAGAGCATACTACTGAGAACGCGGATACCATTCTAACGATAAATTTACCATCTATATACCACAAGTCAATCAGTTTAATTTTATATTATTCATAGTTTACCATATATTATATTTACTACATACCAAAAACACGTGACTTTTCCTACAAAACTACTACAAACCATAAATACCACATAAACCAATACCCAAAAGGTTTCGGGACGATACCAACAAGACTAAACCCTTTACATGATAAATAAATAAATAATAATAATGCTAGACAATCCATACAGCAGCATCTAGCCCCAAAGTAAGCTACTCAAAGCTTGTGTTATGGGTAATAGATAACTAGATTCGATAGAGATAGACTAGATAAATAAGGTACCTGCCCTTACTGTCCCATCTCAAAAACCCTGTAAAGATATACAAATTTTAAATGGGTACCTACCTACAAGTTATTCTGAAAATTTCTTCCTGTTATTAATCCTAGCTTGTAGTAAGAATCTAACAAGAGCCTCTTTTAAATCATCTTGATTTGCCCTTAATTCCCTCAAAAAAGTCTACTAACTTGAGAGGGTATGGTTTGAGTTAAAATTTTAGGAACTTTGAGAAGTACCAGCAAACACAGAGAACATACTGTCGAATCACATAGTGAAAACTTGGAACCGGTTACCGGAATCAGTGATCAACTGGACTGGACAAATATTTAAAGTGCATTCACAAAGACTCAGATATACACACATCAGCTTAAGAGCTGCCTGTGTATCACAAATAATAATAAGATTAAGAAAGGGGTTTACATTCATTAAACTCTATACTGACACAAATAATGGCAGGTCTAAACCTAAAATGAGTCTGTTAACACATCCTCTGCCATGCTTCTGCCGGAAGTGGTTGAACATGTCCATCCATCATTGACAGTGAAAGTGTTTAATAATGTCAAATGTGTTTGACATTGAGTGAATTTATCTGCAACCAATTTCCCTTAATAATAAATTATATCCCGCTAGTTACTGCAGTTTCGCTCGTGTTGTTTGTATGGAACGGCTTAAAGGTTAATTATATCCCATGGGAACTGATTTATGGAATAAAAGAGCAGCCTATTTCATATTCCAAGACAAAAAAGAAAGAAAATTATTTATTAAACACTACACTACTAATAAAATAAAAAGACTACTTAGAATAGACCTACTAATCCATCCAGTAGTTTTGGCGTGAAAGTAACAAAATACATTCATCTATCAATCCAAACAAACTTTTTATTATGGAACCTAATCATAAAAACTTATTTCCAGACATCAAATGAACTCCAAGTCGCTACTATCGCATACGACAAAGCAAACAGCGCCCACTCAGCCGCTAGAGAGATGGTGTACCTCGCAGAGCAAGGCCTGGCGCGGCTGGCGGCGGGCTCCGAGACAGGCCTCACGCTCGACCCCGCCTGGCAGGAAATGCTTAACCACGCCACGCACAGAGTCAACCAGGTATGTCACTCATAGTCAGGTGTACCTATGTCACACATAGTCAA
Source organism: Eupithecia subumbrata (assembly GCA_949316285.1). Classification (NCBI taxonomy): domain Eukaryota; kingdom Metazoa; phylum Arthropoda; class Insecta; order Lepidoptera; family Geometridae; genus Eupithecia; species Eupithecia subumbrata. Next base: position 2,697,550 of record OX438631.1, read on the forward strand.
CATAACATACGACTTATAGAGATACGATTTATGGGCATTTCGTGGCTGGCGGTGGGTTCAGAGACAGGCCTTACGCTCGACCCGGCCTGGCAGGAAATACTTCACCACGCCATTGACGCCCCGCACAGAGTCAACCAGGTATGTCACACAAAGTGAACATAACATACGACTTAAGATACGATACAAGGCCCTCTTGCGGCTGGCCTCACGCTCGACACGGCCTGTCAGGAAATGCTTCACCACGCCACTGACGCCCCGCACAGAGTCAACCAGGTATGTCACACATAGTCAACATAACATACGACTTGAGATACGATACAAGGCCCTGTTGCGGCTGGCCTCATGCTCGACCCGGCCTGGCAGGAAATACTTCACCACGCCACTGACGCCCCGCACAGAGTCAACCAGGTATGTCACACATAGTCAACATAACATACGACTTGAGATACGATACAAGGCCCTGTTGCGGCTGGCCTCACGCTCGACCCGGCCTGGCAGGAAATACTTCACCACGCCACTGACGCCCCGCACAGAGTCAACCAGGTATGTCACACATAATCAACATAACATACGACTTGAGATACGATACAAGGCCCTGTTGCGGCTGGCCTCACGCTCGACCCGGCCTGGCAGGAAATACTTCACCACGCCACTGACGCCCCGCACAGAGTCAACCAGGTATGTCACACATAGTCAACATAACATACGACTTGAGATACGATACAAGGCCCTGTTGCGGCTGGCCTCACGCTCGACCCGGCCTGGCAGGAAATACTTCACCACGCCACTGACGCCCCGCACAGAGTCAACCAGGTATGTCACACATAGTCAACATAACATACGACTTGAGATACGATACAAGGCCCTGTTGCGGCTGGCCTCACGCTCGACCCGGCCTGGCAGGAAATACTTCACCACGCCACTGACGCCCCGCACAGAGTCAACCAGGTATGTCACACATAGTCAACATAACATACGACTTGAGATACGATACAAGACCCTGTTGCGGCTGGCCTCACGCTCGACCCCTGGCAGGAAATACTTCACCACGCCACTGACGCCCCGCACAGAGTCAACCAGGTATGTCACACATAGTGAACATAACATACGACTTAAGATACGATACAAGGCCCTCTTGCGGCTGGCCTCACGCTCGACCCGGCCTGTCAGGAAATGCTTAACCACGCTACTGACGCCCCGCACAGAGTCAACCAGGTATGTCACACATAGTCAACATAACATACGACTTAAGATACGATACAAGGCCCTGTTGCGGCTGGCGGCGGCAGGAAATGCTTATCCATACCACGCTCGTATGACACTTAAAGCCTCCACACACAGAAACCGTAGCCGGGCCGGAGGCGAAGGCGTGCGAGTTGTATTGTAATGCGTGAATTATGTATATCAAAGACTACACATACACCGCCGCCGGGCGGCGTGTGTATAGTCTCTCATATACATAATAGTAGTTTATGCAACTGTCATATAATGAAGGGTATTAAAACACGAGTGTGAGTTTATGAAACGAGCGTAGCGAGTTTCATAATAGTAACGAGTGTTTTAATACCCGTGTTATATGCAGTTGCATACACTACTTTATCTTCACTAATGCAATTAATCAAACAACAAGAGTAAAAGCTGACAATAGTTTATTTATAATAATTGTTCAAATTTTGGATGGTACAATTTTGAAAGTTAATGTTAATTATTGATCCAGCAGCTGTAGCGGCCGCGGGGCAAGCAGTAGAGCTCGTAGACGGAGTCGGAATATATAAAACTTTCACCATGATTGTACTGTCGTCTATGTTAGAGACTTCATCGAACTGGATGTTGTATAGCTCTTGCCTTCGGCATGCCCCCATTATGCCGAAGATTAGTGCAACCTGTAACAATAAACGATATAATAAGCTTGAGGTACATAGCCAAGGCAAAAACTATGATTTATGAAGTAGTAAAGTGTAGGTACCTACTACCAAATTTATACACAAAGCGCTTAAACGGAGTGTCTAGATAACTTGCGTGTGTAGTACGTAAGTACTAGGTAGATTAAATAACAGAACTAAAATACACTTACCTTTTCAAAAAGATACAAAATATCTTGTGAATCTTCCAGGAACATCTTTATTAGACCTGATGTAAACGTCAAGGACTTTTTTCCCTTGTGTCCTTCTGAACTGCGTTTCAGGAACGCTATGACTTTTGAATACTTCGTGATATCAATATTGTTGTAGATACTCAGTGTGGACTTGAGCATAGAATATTTAGCCCACCTCGCTATCCATTTTTAACTTTTAATTTGTATTTTAAAAACAAAACACATTGCGAAACATTAAATTCACGCGTACGTGTATTGTCACAGAGAACTTGCCGCCATTAATATCTAACCAATGAGAGCGCAGCTGCTCGCGCAGGGCCAATCAGGAACGAGCGCGCGCTGTTCTTTTTTTATTTAATTGGCACAAGATCTTACCAAAGAGTTTTGTGTATGTAAGTTTAGTAGTTTCGACGAAGTTTTCACGTATAACCCAACTGTTTTCAAAAGCCAGCCTAATATCAAAATTTTATACAACTTGTACGAGGATTTTGACATAAGGCTCGCCAGGTTAATTGGTCGCGTTTTATTGATGTTATAATGAGATTTTACGATATCGATGTGGATATTATAACATCATGTGAAATTGCTTAAATTGAGTGTTTTGCTAACTGCGCTATAACAGTAGTCATTATAAGTCAAGTATTGGAAACATAAGTAGAATGTTATAACATTAGTGTAGATAAATTCGTATGATACAACTCGCACGTCTTCGCCTCCGGCCCGGCCACGGTTTCTGTGTGTGACGGCTTTTATAGTGAGGTCAGGTGTAATTTTTTGAATTGTTACACAGTCAACATTACATAAGTACTAGTATAGTATTCTAATATCTGTGACATAAGTAATACAGGTCACTGTAATACCCTTCCGGACCCAAGGCACAACTACTATGCTCAGCTGGTTGTTCAGTGGGTACTTTTGATTCCCTTCTACACAACTTATTGGTCCGTTCGGGACAAAAGTGTACTATGGCACAACTGACGAAGCATGTACAAAGAAATGGTGTACAGGGCCTCAAAACATAAGATTAAGTACGACTTTATCGGTGCAGTTAGCGATGGCCCGTCTGAGACGCGGTTGCAGTTTCGATTTCCTTTATTGAAATTTAGTAATGTGGTCATCATCAACATATTAGTCCACTGCTGGACATAGGCCTCCCCTAATGAGCGCCATAGCGCCCTGTCTGCAGCTTGCCGCATCCAGCATCTGCCTGAAGTCTATTACAGGTCGTTTGCCGAGTAATATAGTACGATCCGCAAATATTTTGTTTATTAGAATGACATTTTATCTGAGATATAGGTTAAACCTAGTTCAGGCACTTGTTTTATTTCATGCCATTAGAATATCGTCGGTCGGAAACAGTACTGGAACATTTCAAAATATACTGTTTTGAGTAATTGAGGGTTTAAGTTTTTGAAAATATTCAAATGTTAGTTGTCTTCATCTAGAGAGCCTTAAGTATATTTTTTTTCTTGAATAGTATGCTGATTATAGAGAAGTTTATTGTGTGTTGCTAAGGTTTAGCTGTCATTTGTAGTTTTTAAGTTATCCGTAATTTTGTGAAATGTTCCATTAGTGAAATTAAAAACATCAATAGAATATTTAGAAATGTTCCAGTTTGACTCTGACATTCTTAAGTAAATTATGGTTTATTCGTGTTTTGTGCCAGTCGCGCTTTGAATGATTAGTGTAGTGGTCAGAAGCAGTATAAGTTTTAATAAATAAAAATTTTAAAATGTGTTCCAAAGCTAAAAGACTGCTTAAATTCGCAATAACCAACAGTTCAGAAAGTGATCATGATCAGTTTAGCGGTAAGTTTTATTGAAATACCTATTTAGCCTAAGTAACTAACTAACTAACTTTCGATTTTTGTGGGAAAGCTTTCTAAAATATTTTAAATAACAGGGGAATGGTAACAAAAAAAGAAGCTTACGATAGCTTATAATAGTAGCATGGATCTCTTTTTGCTTATGCTAGACCAAGTAGTAGGTTCTTTCTTACCTACTTACTACCTAATTTTAACTAATCCTGAGCTAACTAATTGTGTGTAAATTGTTTTTCAAACTTTAAAGAAAGGAAGAAATACTGACCAAAAATTTTGCTAACAATAACTTTAAGTTATAATTGTTCTCTGTTTTTGCTTACAAGGTGGTGGTTGTATGTTGAAATTCGTTCAAGAGACAAAATTAGATGCTGTTCGTAAAGGAACTCCTGCGCATAATGTTGTCGAGCACCAAATTAGATCATAAGACCGAACCGAGGAAGAAAATTAATGGACAAGACTTACTTTTTTGTAGGTACCAACTTAGTTGCCAACTGTTAACTTTAGCAACTCATGTATTTAGCTAGGTAGGATCTTTATTAGTATGGTAGGTATGGATCGTCAAAGTGCCTAGTTCTAATCTAACTTAAATAATAGATTCAGGCGTAACTTTGCGGAAATCCATTGTATAATATTAGGATAAAACAATATTTAGTGACAATTCCTCCAAAACCTCCTCCGACAAGATCCAACAAAATGTGATTTGCGTGTACCGCCCGCCCTCCCACAAATAGCTCCCACTTGCAATCAGAGAAAGTAAACAACAGACTTACGTAATACAAAATTGCCCCGTAAATTACCCTCCAACTCCAAGAACGAACACAACTTAATTTTCAAATGAAAAGACCACAACAACCACACAGTGAAAAAACTCATCAAAAGTAAGTCGTCAACTAGTTTCTTCTCTCCACAAGACATCATCAGGACACCACAACAATACTCGACTTTAACACTGAGACCGCCAAGCAACAACGAAAGAGTCCTGCCAGAGATGTTGCCTCTCTGAGCTCCCTGCGTAAAGTTACTTGGCAGCCTAAGCTAAATACATGAGTTGCTAAAGTTAACAGTTGGCACCTAAGTTGGTACTTACAAAAAAGTAAGTCTTGTCCATTAATTTTCTTCCTCGGTTCGGTCTTATGATCTAATTTGGTGCTCGACAACATTATGCGCAGGAGTTCCTTTACGAACAGCATCTAATTTTGTCTCTGGAACGTTTCACCATACAACCACCGTGTAAGCAAAAACAGAGAACAATTATAACTTAAAGTTATTGCTAGCAAAATTTTTGATCAGTATATCTTCCTTTCTTTAAAATTAGAAAAACAATTTACACACAATTCGTTAGATTAGGATTAGCTAAAATTAGGTAGTAAGTAGGTAAGAAAGAACCTACTACTTGGTCTAGCATAAGCAAAAAGAGATCCATGCTACTATTATAATAAGCTATCGTAAGCTTCTTTCTTTGTTACCATTCCCCTTTTATTTAAAATATTTTAGAAAGCTTTCCCACAAAAATCGGAAGTTAGTTAGTTAGTTACTTAAGCTAAATAGATATTTCAATAAAACTTACCGCTAAACTGATCATGATCACTTTCTGAACTGTTGGTTATTGCCAATTTAAGCAGTCTTTTAGCTTTGGAACACATTTTTAAAACTTTTATTTATTAAAACTCAAACTGCTTCTGACCACTACACTAATCATTCAAAGCGCGACTGGCACAAAACACGAATAAACCATAATTAACTAAAGAATGTCAGAGTCAAACTGGAACATTTCTAAATATTCTATTGATGAACCAATGATGCACTTTGGAATTAAGAGTACCAGCGGGACAATTCGAAATAAACAGATACTGAAAACAAAAAGATGACTAATATCAATTTTTTCTTTACCGGAATAAGTAGTTTTCTGTCAATTAGAACCAACATTTGAGTTGTACCATTAGTGCTTTGGAAACTTTATGAAATTCCCTACAATTCTGTATACTTATCTCAAAAAACGTGATTTCGGAAATGTTCCGGTAATGAATCCGACCGACGATATATGATATTATGTACTGGATTGTAACACTTTAGTCTTAAGTAATTTTGAATAAATTTATTCTATTATTCTATTCTATTTTTATTATGTTTTTACCCGGTGAGGCGGGTTTTGTTTTTTGATCGGTAAACTAAGTACATAAATAAGTGGTTATCTGAAACTCTGTGTTAGGTAGGTACTACCTCGAAGCATCCAAACGGCTGAAACGATTCTGATATAAATGATTTATCAAAATGGTCATTGTTGTATGCTCACCTGTAGATTGTTTGCAACAGTCTGCAGTTACCTCAATTGTTTCAATTGTAAATACTAGTTCTAATTTATTTCTATTATTTGACTGTAATTTTCTTTGTGAATAAAGAAATTAGAAATATTTACCTGGACGTTTGTTAGCTACATTTTGTAGGTTTTGCGAAAAAAAGTGAAAAAGCGAAGACCATGACGATTTTTTATAGTGTTCAGTAAATTGCTTGTTTTGCTCACGTTTAATAATTAAGAAAAGATCTGCTTGAAATACAGAAATACAGAAATACAATTTATTCATAAAGCTAATTTACATGTCAATATCTTTGTACCTATGTATACAAAGCATAGGTATACAAGTTTTTAAATAATTTAAGTAACACAAAATACAATACAAAAAATTTGTAATTGAATTATTGCTTGTTCGAACTAATTATGCTGTGCGAAAAAAAACCAGCATTATTCTAATTTCATTAATGCCCTTGTCTCAGGCTGAATCTGACCGAGCCTCCGCCACTGCCATCCAGCGGACAAAGTCCGCTGCCCACCGAGCGGCAACGGCTCTGGTCCAGCAGCTGCAAAGCGGACTTAAACGACAAATCGCCAAGTCTAGGTGAGATACTGGTCTATTCTGTTGGTACTAAAACTTAACTGAATTGACAGCACTAAGTTGATGTCACATTAAAACTATCATGGCCCAAGACTCAGTTTACTCCCCCGTGTCGCGGAGGCTGGGCAGTGAATGCATTAACTAAACTGATTTGACTGAACCTAATATTTGCCGTCCCTTTCTTATCGATCGAAAATAAAAAGTAAGATAGCATTATTGGGGTATTTTCTATTAATAATAAAATTATCTATGTATGTAATGTATTTAGTACAGTTACAAATTACTCGCACACTATACAAGTTCTGCTTTGGAGTTCGGGGCTATATGATGCTGTGTGGATTGTGCAACACTATTTTTTTTATAAAATAAATAAATAAAGCCTTGCAATATCCACACAGCATTATCTAGCCCAAAGCTAAGCAGAGCTAGTGTTATGGGTGACTGATATACTTAATACAATACACTACATAGGTAGATATTTTTTATCTATCTATACTTATAATAAAACTGTAACAGGCCCAATTCTGTACATTGAAGATATTTTGAAAATTTTTTTTGGAGGGCACTCTATTAACGATACTGAAGCCAAAACTGTAATTTTTTTCATTCATGTCTGTCTGTCTGTCTGTCTGTCTGTCTGTCTGTCTGTCTGTCTGTTTGTTAAACGCGCATCACGCCGAAACTACTGAAGGTATTGAAATGAAACTCGGAATGTTTTTTGGTCATACTACGAGGAAGGACATACGATACTTTTTATCCCGGAATTCAGTCAGGTTCCCCTGGGAGAGGGGATGAAAGTAAAATTTCTTCACCGCGCATGACGCCGAAACTGCTGAATGAATTGGAATGAAACCTTGCATGATTTGATTTCATACTACAAGGAAGGACATGGGATACATTTGATCCCGGAATTCAGTCAGGTTCCCCTGGGAGAGGGGATGAAAGTAAAATTCTTTAACTGCGCATCACGACGGAACTCCTGAATGAATTCGAATAGAACTCGGCATAATTTGAGTTCATACTACGAGGAAAGATACATTTTATCCCGAAATAAGGTTCCCCTGGGAGAAGGGATGAAAGTAAAATTCTTTCACCGTGCATCACGCCGAAACTGCTGAATGAGTTGGGACTGAATTAGAACGATTTGAGTTCAGTTGACAAGAAAGGACATGGGATACATTTTATCCCGGAATTCAGTTAGGTTCCCCTGGGAGAGAGGATGAAAGTAAAATTCTTTAACCGCGCATCACGGCGGAACTTCTTGATGAATTCGAATGCAAGTCGGCATGATTTTAGTTAATACTATGAGGAAAGATAAATTTTATCCCGGAATTCAGTAAGGTTCCCCTGGAAGAGGGGATGAAAGTAAGATTCCTTCACCGCGCATCACGCCGAAACTGTGGAATGAGTTGGAATGAAACCTGGCACGATTTGAGTTCATACTACAAGGAAGGACATGGAATACATGTTATCTTGGAATTCAGTAAGGTTCCCCTGGGAGAGAGGAAAAAGTAAAATTCTTTAACCGCGCATCACGACGGAACTACTGAATGAATTCGAATGGAAGTCGGCACGATTTGAGTTCATACTACGGGGAAAGATACATTTTATACCGGAATTCAGTAAGGTTCCCCGTGGAGGGGGATACAAGTTAAATTCCTGGGTCGCGCATCACGCCGAAAGTACAGAATGTATTCAAATGAGCAATACGATTTTTCCCGGAATCAGTGCTGTTCCCTTGGGAGGGTGGATGAAAGTAAAAATATGCTACTGAATGAATTCAAATGAAACTTGGCATGATTTGAGCTCATACTACGAGGGAACATAGGATGCATTTTATCTGGGATATCAGTAGGCACGGTTCTCTTGGGAGAGGGGATAAAAGTCAAAATGTGTTCTTATTAAGAATTCATTAACGCGTCGTCCGATTTCATGCATTCTAAAGTCATTTATAACGGGATATTTACCATGATTTGAGTTTTGAGCTTTCCAATATTTCCAAATCATGGTAAATATCCCGTTATAAATGACTTTAGTGTTAATAACCATGATGGATTTAAAAGTTTTTTCATGCATTCTTTTTGTTAGTAACAGTGTTGCAAGATCGGATTTGACTAAATCAGTAGACAGTCAAGTAGAAAATTAATAGATTGAAGAAATAATCTGTAGATTGAAGAAAAATATCGGTAGATAAAGGGTAGGCAAGTTCCTATCTTTATATTTTTCCAAGACGCACTCATTAGTAAAGTTCCTACCTAAGTAGGTAGGAACCTAACTAATAAGTGCGTCAATGTCTATTTCAGGCAAAGTAGGTAAAATGTGCAGATGGTCCATGCGATATTCATGGACACGATATTTGGTGGTTTAGCTGGTACAGTTAACTGTACCACCAAAGTTTGGTTGGAGTAAGTGGTCCAATTAAACTAACTAGACCACAGAAAAATATTTTTTTCTGTGGTAAACAACCAACTGAGCCTACCTACTAACGAAAAAAAAATTACGGTCGTCCAGTCAAATGGATCAGGAGCCCAATTCTGTAATAAAATTCACTATGACAATGGAATCGTCGCAGAATCATCACATAGAATCCTTATAGATTAATAAAACTCCAGATAGTGCGTGAGAGATTAATTAATAGTTTCAAACTTGACACTTTGACGCGCGTCTCTCCATCTGCATTCATCATAATTTCTTTCATCTAAGGTAGAATACCAAAACGTGTCATTCTTTGACGATACCCCTGTCATAGTGAAGCGATTAGTTTAGCAGAATAGGGCCCCAGCTGAACGGAACCATGAGTACGAAGTGAAACGAGTATGACACTTCTTAACACTGACGCTGGCCGAGGCGTAGCTAAAAGTCGTGTGGATAAAGAATGGGATTGAAGATGACAACATACTATCCCCCGTAGACTCTACACGATTTATACACAATTTAACTAGGTACCTAAATAAAGATACTTATTTTAGAAGTGTAACAGGTCCAATTCTGGGCATCGAAGTTTTTTTGCACGGCGTTTCATAACATGAGATAAACTGTGGTTAAATGTGAACCTAATTAGTCGCCAGGTATGTCAATCGCGAACGAAGTCGCGGGTACAGCTAGTTATACATAAAAATACCCAGAACACCCAGAACAAATATTTGTAGGTCGTACAAACATTTGTCCCAAGGCGGCAATCGAACCCGCAACCTCCGTCGCAGGGACCTTCGCCTGCCGCGCCACATCGGCCGCCAATTATTATTGTTAGTGCTGACAAATTAGTTTAGTTTTTGTGCCCTCAGAATTGACCCTGTTGTTACTGTCAATCCTATTTCGATTGAAAATAGGAGGGCAATATTTGTAGTAAATTAGTAATGAATATTGTTTGCATTGTAGAATTTAGAACAAGTTTTTCTACTTCAAATTTTATAACCTTTTGCATTGCTGTATAGTTTGAAAGCTTCTTCTAGGCTTGCGTTTATTAACATAATAACTTTGTTAATATTTCCCACTTTCTGTTTAAGGCGCTACTTCGACCCAAATCAGCGCCACCACCTATTTTATCCAATAATTATGTTAAACGAAGAAATTTACAAAAATGGATTTTGCAGTTTGTGATACCTATCATGAGCTTATTTTTAACGCCTCTGTAAGTTATGGGTACTAGATAACTGATATACTTAATACACTACATAGATAGATATTTTTTGCGTCAAGTGTTAAAAAATTACGTCACTTTGTCATCGAATGCGTAAATTATTTGCAATTAATTCCTTCAATTTCAATAATGTACGCAATGTATAACGATACGATGTTATTGATGTGTATTCTACTATAAAGAACGATCCCTGTACTTGGCCCACAGGCAGAGATGCGAAGTTGCTCTTTTTGGCCACGATGGTGAGCAAAAAGAGAAAATTCGCATGTCTGCCTGTAGGCCAAGCATAGAGATTGTTATCTAGGATAGAATAGACATTAATAACATCGTATCGTCATACATTGCGTACATTATTGAAATTGAAGGAATTAATTGCAAATAATTTACGCATTCGATGACAAAGTGACGTAATTTTTTAACACTTGACGCAAAAAATATCTATCTATGTAGTGTATTAAGTATATCAGTTATCTAGTACCCATAACACAAGCTCTGCTTAACTTGGGGCTAGATAATGCTGTGTAAATTGTTCAGCAAACTGTATGTGTAACTGATATACTTAATACAATACACAACATAGATAGATATTTTTTATTATACATAGAAAACACCCAGACCAACGGAACAAATTTCTGCAGATCGTACACAAATTTGTTCCGAGGCGGGAATCGAACCCTCAACCTCCTGCGTCGCAGGCGGACCTTCGCCCGCTGCGCCACGGAGGTGTCATAAATAATTGTATACCAAGTGTTCTCAGACATGTTTCTTGAAACTCTGTCGGGAGGGGTTTTTTAAATTTTAAATTTTGTTCTTGTTGCTATGTACCCTAGACAACAATCCCCGTGTCAGGTCTACTGGTACCATCTCTGCCTGGCGCTGATTTGGGTCAGGGTAGCGCCTTCAGTTTACAAATTCTTTTTCTTATGTAGATAGCTCTTGCGTTAATAAATTACTTCCTACACTATTAGAAGCTTTGTTAGTTTAAGAGCACAGCTTGAATAGTTAGCAAGTGGCACATTATTTCACAGGGCGCCGTCCATTGCCGCCGAATGTTAGACGCACCAGGCTGCCACCACATTTGGTACCACTTTTTACTTACCTTCCATCTTCTTGCTTTTATTATAATAACTATTTATTCTCGTGTATACATATATTACGTTTACTAAATTATTTTTGCCGACGTTATAAAACGCTAACCGATTTAAATCAGCACCACCACCTATTTCTCTTATCTGACGACCTCCGTGGCGCAGCGGGCGAAGGTCCGCCTGCGACGCAGGAGGTTGCGGGTTCGATTCCCGCCTCGGAACAAATTTGTGTACGATCTGCAGAAATTTGTTCCGTTGGTCTGGGTGTTTTCTATGTATAATAAAAAAATATTTATGTATGTAGTGTATTGTATTAAGTATATCAGTTATCTAGTACCCATAACACAAGCTCTGCTTAGCTTGGGACTAGATAATGCTGTGTGAATTGTCCAGCATTATTTATTTATTTATCTTATAATTATGTGAAACGAAGGAATTTTCAACAAGATCCGTCAAGTGCGAGTGTAACTCGCGCGCCGAGGGTTTTGAACGTTTGTCAACAAATATGTACCAAAAGTACTGGTTAGAGACTTCGCAATTTAACGAATACCTAAGAATAGTAGGTACCAACCTTTTTTACCAATTTTTCGACTTTTTTCGAAATATTTCAAAAAGTATGAAAGCTACAGAAATTTTAAAAACTGTTTTGTAATGCCCAAACCAATGCCTTTCATTTGATACCCCACTCGGTGGGGTAGCCCCCCTTTTGAAAATTATTCCTTTTTGACCTTTTTTCAAAAAATGTTATTTTTACAGACTTCTCTATATTTTTCCTGTAAAATATAGATCCATATCTACAAACGCTTCATACATTTTAAATGGATCGCTCGGCAAACTTCGGAGATAGGGGGGGGGGAATGGGTATTTTTTCAACTTTTTTCAAAATATTTCAAAAACTATGACACCTACAGAAATTTAAAAAACTGTTTTGATATATTCAAACCGATACCTTTCATTTGATACCCCACTCGGTGAGGTAGCCTCCCCTTTTGAAAATTATTTCCCCCCATTTTGACCATTTTTCAAAAAGTGTTCTTTTTTCAAACTTCTCTATATTTTTCCTGTAAAATATAGATCCATGTCTATAAACGGTCGATACATTTTACATGGATCGCTCTTCAATCTTCGGAGATAGGGGGGGGGGAATGGGTATTTTTTCGACTTTTTTCGAAATATTTTAAAAAGTATGAAACCTACAAAAATTTCAAAAAATAATTTGAAATGTATAAAATGATACCTTTCATTTGATACCCCATATGACTCTGTAGGTATCTTTTAAAATTTCGGCATCACAATTTGTATGGAAAATATTCATTTTCATTTTTCATTTATTTTCATTTATTTTTCTCTAAATCTGTACAGGCGCACGAAATGTATTATTATTTTAAATTTCAAGTTGATAGCTGCAGCAGTTTTTCAGTTATTAAGGAGGGAAAAAAGGACAGACAAAGCGAGACCATAAGGGTTTTGAAACCGATCTTCGATCTTCAAAACCCTAAAAATGGATTTTGCTGTTTGTGGTATTTACCTAGCTCAAAGTTGCTCTTCTTGCCACAATGGTGAGCTGAAAGAGTAACTTCGCATCTCTGCCTACACTATACAAAATAAAAAATTTACAGAGGCATTAAAAATAATCTTATGATAGACTAGTCTCTGCCCGCGGCTTCGCCCGCATTTTTTCTAAAGAAACGTTTAAAGGTGATTTCTATCCCACGGGAACTGATTTATGGGATAAAAAGTAGCCTATGTTTGATTCCAGGATTGGAATTATCTGTATGCAAAATTTCAGCCCGATCCGTTCAGTAGTTTTTGTGTGAAAAGGTAACAAACATCCATCCATTTATCCATCCGTCCATCCAAACTTTCGCATTTATAATATTAGTGTGATATCACAAACTGCAAGTTCGCATTTTGAAAATTCCTTCGTTAAACATAATAATAAGATAAAACAGGTGGTGGCGCTGATTTGGGTGGTTATTTTAATGTGTTCTTAGAGGTGAGTCTACATTTGACGTTATTAACGAGACCTTTTTGCATGGTTTTTAATAAATAAAAATAAAAATGTTTTTGTTTAGACAACAATCATGAGTCCATAATACATGTTACATATATAACACACAGAATAAAACAATAAAAAATAAACTAAAAAATAGGAATAATCTCTAATATATATTCTACTCTAATAATCTCCACGCTGATAAGATTTGCCGAGGATAATCAATCAAGGAAATAGCTTCCTTCTTTTTTGTACGATCTGCAGAAATTTGTTCCGTTGGTCTGAATGTTTTCTATGTATAATTAAAAAATATCTATGTACCTATATAATGTATTAAATATATCAGTTATCTAGTACCCATAGCACAAGCTTTGAGTAGCTTACTTTAGGACTAGATGGTGCTGTGTGGATTGTCCAGCATTATTTATTTATTCATTGATCACCCTCTGCACAAGACACTTCCAGAGTTGAGATGATAGGCACTGCTAGAGTCCTCAGAATGCTGTTGCGACTGTCACGCACTCTGCGCATCAGGGACGCTGTCTTTTTGCGTAGCATGGAAGACATCAATATTTGCGTAGTTCCCTGTCCACAAGAAAGAGGCACTGTTACTATCGTCAAATAGACTCACCCCTCTGACCGTGTAAGTTTAATAATCTTTCTTGCTTACATTTTCTACTGCATCTGCTCTTGCATGTTTTGCTTTGGTGTGATAGTTAATTTCATACTAATTTTTATGTGAATACTTTATGGATATATGTGAAGTTGAGAATCAAAAACAGCTAAATCCGTATTGACCAATACGGATTTAGCTGTCTTTGATTCTCAACTTCACATAATATGGCTGATACACTAGGCCCTGTCTGAAAATCAGCGCCGCTACTCGACAGGGACCTTTTTGGCCCCTTTTATGTATTTTTTTTCGTGGTCTTTTACACGCACTCTTGCATTATTTAACATTACAAAATATTTCACAAATGTTTTTTTTTGCTTTTTTTTAAATTATTAAAAATAAAATAATTAAATCCATTGAAATTTCAAAACAATAATTAATGTAAGAACACACGTGAAAAAACACAAATTTGAAGAAAAATATATCTCTTAATTTTTAAAAAACAAGTAAAAAAGAAATCGAAATTCAAAAAATCTTAGACCAAACGTTGACCTTCTTGATGGCCAGAAACACCCCCTTTCGGCTTTTTACATCTCTTCCGCGCTTTATAAAGAAGTCCTTTATAAAGCGTCGCATCACGGCAATGTATTAAATCTGTAGGTTTTGGTTGTACTCATCTCTAATCTTTGCTTGAGAGGAAACCGGCCTATCACTGTGACTTAAATTTTGTTGATGGAAACATGACGTACCTGGTTTGCCAATTGCCACGTTTCTGCCAGTGCCCGCTTTCTGTGATAAATAAACGGTCAAAGAAACGGGCTCATTAGCGCAACGGATGAAGGTCCGCAAATTATATTCTCCAGGTGTTCTGAGTTTTCATGTTTATTCAAATCTGTATCAGTTAGCTAGGTACACAAGCTCTGATTCAAATCAAATCAAATACTCTTTATTTCCATAAATACAATAAATGTACACTTAGAAAATATTGCTTTGAGGCTAGATGATGCTGTGTGGATTTTTTATAATCGGGCGATTGCCGGCTGTCGTCGGTTATATTAACACATAAGTTACGTATAAAATTAATCGGAAACTTAACACACTTATTTTAGCTGGCCGATTATCTTTCTAAAACACTAGCCAAATAAACACGCGCGACACACACACACACACAATTTTCGCACTGCACTGTAATATAGCCGCTCATGTCTAGTCTTCGTTGAGACTGGCCACCGTAGCCGAAATTCGGCTAGCAGGACATCAAATAGACATGATGATAAATATGCTTCACTTTTAACGAAAAGTATATACTACTACAAGTGTATATAATTGAAATATTTTAACAAAACCTACATAGCTACCTACATAATATTTAAAAATAATACTTACTAACTAAAAACTATGTTTTTAATTATATATTTTTGCTGAAACCTAGCTAGAGTATTTTCTAGTAACCGGTCCATTTCCACTCTCAGTACCACGCCCAGCTTGAGTAAAATAAATATGAAACATTTTTAAAGGACGATCAATATTTTACAATATATACATACACTATAAATTACTTTGCATGTTGCTAATGAAGCGGAACGAACGAGCTGCGTGTTGAGTTACGAACTTATTGTTGTGACCTTGCGCATCATTGTCTGTTTACTGTCTTAATAATTTCAAGGATAGCTAGTAGAATAACTGGAAATGCTACTAGTTCATGCCCGCGGCTTCGCACGCGTTGTTTCAATTTAAACGTTTAAAGGTCATTTCTATCACATGGGAACTGATTTATGGGATAAAAAGTAGCCTATGTTTGATTCCAGGATTAGATTTACCTGTGTGCAAAATTTCAGCTCGATCCAT
Source organism: Eupithecia subumbrata (assembly GCA_949316285.1). Classification (NCBI taxonomy): domain Eukaryota; kingdom Metazoa; phylum Arthropoda; class Insecta; order Lepidoptera; family Geometridae; genus Eupithecia; species Eupithecia subumbrata. The sequence goes on from OX438631.1 coordinate 2,713,543, forward strand.
TCAGTAGTTTTGGCGTGAAGAGGTAACAAACATACCTACAAAATATTTCACAAATTGTTTAATTGCTTTTTTTTTTCAAAACCAAACTAAACTGAAACTAAACTTTTGCAAAACCAGTGTTTTTTTCATTAAATAATTACAAAAAATTATATCAACCTTTTGAAATTTTAATAATGTAAGAAATACACGTAAAAGAACACGAATTATGAAAAAAAGGTCTAATTTTATTCATAAAAAAAACTAAAATAAAAAAATCGTAGAACTAACGTTTACCCATCGATGTCCAGAATCACTCCCGGCCCTTTCGGCTAAGTACACCCTTCACGTGGCAACCTGTATATACTATACTGGTGTTGTTATGCAGCGATCTTGGCTTTATGTTCAGCTCAAAAACAATACAAAAAACGCCTTGAGAATTTCACGCAGGGCGTGCTTTGCAGTAGTAGCCCTACCATAATTATATCCATCTTCTCTTCAGGCCATACTTCGAAGAGAAAGCCCGAATCAACGCGGCCCTGGAGACCCAAAAAGCACGCATCCAGACCTTGGAGATCCAGGTTTCGGAAGCTAAGCAGCAGTACTCATCAGCTCTGCGCAACCTCGAGCGGATATCCGATGAGATTCACCGACATCGGTCTAGAAGGACTTCTACGAGAAATGGTAGGTTTTATACACCAGCTAAAATAGACCAGGGCTTGGATGCCAAGCAATAGTATTCATCCGCTCAGCGCAACCTAGAGCGGATATCCGATGAGATTCACCGACATCGGTCTAGAAGGACTTCTACGACAAATGGTAGGTTTTATACACCAGCTAAAATAGATCAGGGCTTGAATGCCAAGCAATAGTATTCATCCACTCAGCGCAACCTAGAGCGGATATCCGATGAGATTCACCGACATCGGTCTAGAAGGACTTCTACTAGAAATGGTAGGTTCTATTCAACAGCTAAAATAGATCAGGGCTTGGATGCCAAGCAATAGTATTCATCCGCTCAGCACAACCTAGAGCGGATATCCGATGATATTCACCGACATCGGTCTAGAAGGACTTCAACTAGAAATGGTAGGTTCTATACAACAGTTAGTATAGATCCGTTCTTGGATACTTGGATACCAAGCTGCAGTACTCATCAGCTCTGCGCAACCTCGAGCGGATATCCGATGAGATTCACCGATATCGGTCTAGAAGGATTTCAACTAGAAATGGTAGGTTCTATTCAACAGCTAAAATAGATCAGGGCTTGGATGCCAAGCAATAGTAATAGATCCGTTCTTGGATACTTGGATACCAAGCTGCAGTACTCATCAGCTCTGCGCAACCTCGAGCGGATATCCTATGAGATTCACCGACATCGGTCTAGAAGGACTTCTACTAGAAATGGTAGGTTCTATACACCAGCTAGAATAGATCAGGGCTTGGATACTTGAATACCAAGCTGCAGTACACATCAGTTCTGCGCAACCTAGAGCGGATATACCATGAGATTCACCGACATCGGTCAAGAAGGACTTCAACTAGAAATGATACAAAAAATGCATAAAACATAATCATATAACACAATCTTATTTATCTCCGTACTGTGAAAGAAAAGGACCTTCGGGCGTCAGCTCTCCTGAGATGATGCGGCATCGCGAGTTCAATTCCCGCCTCAGAAAAATGGTTGTATGATCTGTAAAAATTTATCTCGGTCTGAGTGTTCTTCCACGGTACGTCCTAAGTTTTATGCTAGTATTTAAAAAAAATACAGGTGTTTTGTGCAGAATACCCAGCAAAGGAGAAGCAAATGTTCATGATGATAAATTTTAAGCCGTCAGAGTGTCAGTTTAGAGCAATCAGTTAAGCGCCAGGAAATACCTAGGTACTTATTAATCTTAACATCCTCGATTTCAAGTAACGTACATAAACTTAAATGCATTATACTCTTGTTTTAAAACGGGAAACATTGACTCACTCATGAAACTTCTGTGAGAGAGAATAAATAATGTAATTATCTTGGGAAAAAATAATATAATTATCTTCGGAAAAAATAATATAATTATCTTCTTGGGGTCCTGGGGCACACGCAATTTATAAAGATCTTACCAAACTTCTTATAGAGTCCAAAGGCGATCGGAATGCTGGCTTCTATTTCGGTCAACGAATTAGCATTGCCATTCAACGTGGCAATGCTGCCAGCATCCTAGGCACTCTGCCTTCTGGTGACGAGTTAGATTTTTAAGAAACAGATATAAGTGTATATATTAGTTGTAATGGTTTTATTCTGTTAATGTTATTTTCTATGATTTCTGATAATAAAAGTATCATGTTATAATCACAAAATGATTATTCTTATAACTTTCCAGATCTGGAAATAACCTCGACAATAACCGACAACGCGAGCGATGCGACAACGCCAGCGAGCGAGCAGTTAGAGGAGCTCTGTTCGAACGACGCGCACGTGCGCGAGTGGCTAAGTCGTGTCGAGCCCCGCGTGCACCGACTCGATGCGGATACTTGGACCGAAATCGACTTGGAGTATTCTAGTCCGGAGGAGGTAATATACTTGATGATATAAAAGTCTTCAATAAATCACTCGTCATCAGCCCTTTTCGATGTGGCTTCTAGTGATCACCAGAACCCTGGTAGGATAATAATGTATCCAGGATAATCCTGAATGGCGGCCATATTTGCCTCCTCAACCTCAACCTCAACAGCCTGTACTGGTTCACTGCTGGACGCAGGCCTCCCACTGATAAGCGCCTTATTGGCTTTTATCTCATGGGGGTAATGCCCATAATCCCCATGCTGATCATATTTGCCTGCTGGGCCAATATGGCTGCCACTCAGTTTAAAATGTTGCGACATCGCCAGTTGGCTAGCAGTTAGAGGAACTCTGTTTGACTCGATGCGGATACCTGGACCGAGATCGACTTGGAGTATTCTAGTCCGGAGGAGGTAATAATATTTGATGATGATATAAAAGTCTTAAATAAATCACTAATCTCCATCCATCCTTTTCGATGTGGCCTTATCACTCTAGTGATCACTGAGAACCCTGGCAGGATAATAATGTGTCCAGGATAATCCGGAATGACTGCCATATTTGCCTGCTGGGTCAATATAATAATAATAATAATAATAATAATATGGTAATAGCCGTTAGCTTTTCCTGTAGAAATAAAAATAAAAAAAATAAAATAAAATAAAATATGGCTGCCACTCAGACTTAAATGTAGCGACAACGCCAGCGAGCGAGCAGTTAGAGGAACTCTGTTCGAACGACGCGCACGTGCGCGAGTGACTAAGTCGTGTCGAGCCACACGTGCACCAACTCAATGCCGATACCTAGATCAACTTGGAGTAATTTAGTCCGGAAGAGGTAAAATACTTGATGATGATGATGACATTGATTGAACTGCCTTTTTTAATCACTTTAGTGTCAACGTCATCAGGCCTTTTCGACATGGCTTGATCAAACTGGTCATCACTAAAAACCCTGGATGGCCTCATCAGTCACTCACTATACATAATCAAATCAAATCAAAAACTCTTTATTTCCATAAATACAATAAATGTACACTTAGAAAAGGTCCAATCGTAAAACTAAACACTGACACGGAAATAAAGTGATATTTTTGATTTCTGTCGCTTCGGTTTGTAGACTAAAGTAAAGAAGCGACGAAGAAACCTTTAGCCTGTTAGTGGTTATTTTTCGAGCTGGAGCAAAACTCGTCCCAAGCTTTTTTATCCTCTAGATAATCTGATATTTTGTAGTAAGCCTTTTTACAAAGGATATGTTCGACAATTTGTTTGAATTTATTTATTGATAATTTTTGCAACTCACTTGGAGTTTTGTTGTAGAAGCGTATACATTGCCCTTTAAAAGATACATTTATCTTGTGTAGCCTAGTTGTGGGCACAGCGAGTTTATCCTTATTTCTAGTATTTATATTATGTATGTCGTTATTTTAGGGAATAGATTGAGTGTACAACAATGTTGAGTGGCGGCCATATATCCTAATGTGGTTGCCATTCAAATTCTCTTCTTGCCAACCTATACAGGTTTTAAAAAGATTGTGTTTTCAAAGGTAATCAGACAATAAATAGCTGTCGTGCTTAATTTCAGGTCAGCTTCGAAAAATGCTCACTCAGACCACGTTCCACCCCAGAAAAGGGCTCGCCACCAAGCCCCATAGAGTCCAAAGTATCAGCGGCGTCTCCCAGACGAATCATCCGTCCCACAGACCGCAGCGCCTGCCTACGGGCAGAGTTGGAACAGGGTCGCCGGCAGAGCCTCGACGCTATACTGCACGACACGGGAGAGAAGGTCAAGGAGATGTTCCAAGGTGAGTCTCCCAGACGAATCATCCGTCCCACAGACCGCAGCGCCTGCCTACGGGCAGAGTTGGAACAGGGTCGCCGGCAGAGCTTCGACGCTATACTGCACGACACGGGAGAGAAGGTCAAGGAGATGTTCCAAGGTGAGTCTCCCAGGCGAATCATCCGTCCCACAGACCGCAGTCTTCATCAGGGATGTTACGTAGCTCCGACTCCGATTCCGATATGTCGGAACTTCCGATTGATACTACACCTTCGGTTCCGACTTCGGTTTCGAAACTTTCAATCGGAGGTTTTAATCGGAACTCACTCATTTTAATTAGTTATCTCTTAGATTCTGATTTGGACAATGAAGCTGAAAACAAGTGCGATTTGGAACTACTTTATTGAAGTTTGTGCAGATATAGTCAAAAGATATTTGACGAAAGGCAGTCGACTACTTTGTTTAAATGTCATTTTAAGTCTGTGCATGCTACTGAATACGAAGAATTGATCAATTAGAAACTGAAAAGATATATAGAGTACAGCCTTCGACTACAAGAAACTTTGATGCAGAATCAAAAATGGTGTAGTTCTGATGCTAAATAGGTAGATGGAAATAGACAGATTGATTTCTGAAGTGATAGCTTTGCAAGATCCTCTTCAATTTCGTTGAAGGTATTGGATTTCGGTGACTTATAAAGCTAATTGTGTCGAATTATCAAGGGGAAGACAGTTTTTTACCTAATATATCTGGCGGCACATAAAATAAATGATCTATTGAAACAATAAGAGAAAATCCTGCAAATCAGAAAATCCTGCGCCTACTGGTGCAGCTGCTGCAGGAATATATATGCCATCACCTTCGAATCCGCCTCCGCTTCCGACTCCGGTTCCGGTTCCGATTCCGACTCCGACAAACCAAATTTTAAAACTCCGACTCCGACTTCGGTTCCGTTAAACCACCTCCGTAACATCCCTAGTCTTCATACGGGCAGAGTTGGAACAGGGTCGCCGGCAGAGCCCCGACGCTATATTGCATGACACGGGGAGAAGGTCAAGGAGATGTTCCAAGGTGAGTCTCCTGGACGAATCATCCGTCCCACATACCGCAGCGCCTGACTACGGGCAGAGTTGGAAGAGGGTCGCCGGCAAAGCCTCGACGCTATAAGTACTGCACGACACGGGAGAGTAGGTCAAGGAGATGTTCCAAGGTGAGTCTCCTGGACGAATCATCCGTCCCACATACCGCAGCGCCTGACTACGGGCAGAGTTGGAAGAGGGTCGCCGGCAAAGCCTTGACGCTATAAGTACTGGACACGGGAGAGTAGGTCAAGGAGATGTTCCAAGGTGAGTCTCCCAGACGAATCATCTGCCGCACAGACCGCAGTCTGCCGCAGACAGGCAGAGTGTATTGACATACTGTGCCGCTTAGCAAGCGAAGCGAGCCGCACGTTTTACCACTGCATAGCAAGCTCTCTATAATCTTTTTATTTCTATCGATAAGAATGGGACTGCCACATTTTTAGCGCTTCGTTATTAGTTTTTTGTGCCATCTGAATTGCCACCATTTTGTGTGACATACAATTTGAATACACACATTGTGTGTATTAAATTTTGACTATAGTTTGACCGAAACCGCTGTACCGCGCATGGGGTATGCGCGCGGCGAGACGCGGGGGAAGTATCGGCCGCTCCGATCCATCAGTCTGCCAGACAACACAACAGACCATCAGCCAGACAATATCGATCTCATGTGTACTCTTGCCCTTTTTTCCTCGGCCCCCACCTCGCCGCACTTTCTTAATGAGCGGTACAGCGGTTTCGGTCAAACTATAATAGATTCATACGTTACTTTGCGGGAATCCATTGCAAAATATATAATTATTAGAATGATAAATATTTGGTATATTCTGTTAATATTCCCAGGTCTATCTCTATTCGGCGAGCGGCGCGGGTCGAGCTCCGCCCCCCGCAGCCCGCGGCGCGCGTCCTCCCCCCGCGCGCGGCGCTCCCCCGCGCACACCGCGAGCACCGCTTCCTCCGAGCGATACTCTGACACTGACAGTCTGGCGAGGTAACTTCTCATCCTATCCTAATCTCTACATACTATAAAACAACGCTAACGGCGCTACAGTCCGTAGAAAGTCGCAAAGATTTTCGACTCCAGCGTCACTTGACCTCGTGGTGTAGTTGGTTAGCATATTCCGGTACTGACGGAAGGATGCGGGTTCAAGTCCCGCCGAAGTCAAAATTTTTTGCGATATTATTTGATTTCTTAGTATAAAACAAAGTCGCCCGCTGTCTGTCTGTCCTTATGTATGCTTAGATCTTTAAAATAACGCAACGAATTTTTTGAATTTTTTTTTATAGATAGAGTGATTCAAGGAGAAGGTTTATATGTATCATACATGCATAATATAGTAGAGAAACACTGATAGTTTTAGAGGTTTCTAATGTGATGTCGTAATTAAACACATTTTTACGATTATATTGCAAACGCTGGCTGAACCTAAGAGATAGATCAAAATAATGTACTACAGTATTGTACACATTAAAAAGGTCTACAAAAAATTCCGTATCAGCATTGCAGTCGTACGAAGCCGGGGCGGGTCGCTAGTAATATTATAAAGCCGAAAGTTTGCGAAATGTGAATTTTTGTTACCTAAGATATCCAAAACTACTGAACTGGTCATAATGAAATTTGACGTACACTTAGAACATAGCTTAACTTAGATAATAGGATACTTATTATACCGAAAATACGCGTGCGAAGCCGCGAGTAGAAGCTAGTTATTTAATAATGATGATATTATGGATAATAGAAAATGCTGGACAGCACACACGGCATCACCTAGCCCCAAGCTAAGCAGAGCTTGTGTTATGGGTACTAGATAACTGATATACATAATACAATACACTACAAAGATAGACATTGTTATTATTTTATAGAAAAAGACCCAGAACACCCGGAACAAATATTTGCAAATCGTACAAACATTTGTCCCAACGCGGGAATCGAACCCGCAACATCAAGCTTACTTACTGTGGTGCTTTAGCATCACGGTAATATTATAAATGCGAAAGTTTGGATATAAGGATGGTTGTTTGTTACCTCTTCACGACAAAACTACAGAACGGATCAGGCTGAAATTATGCATCCAGGTAGTTTTATGCCTGGAATAAAACACATGCTACTTATTATCCCATAAATCAGTTCTAACTAGTAATAAATGAGTAATAATGACGACCTCCGTGGCGCAGCGGGCGAAGGTCCGCTTGCGACGCAGGAGGTTGCGGGTTCGATTCCCGCCTCGGAACAAATTTGTGTACGATCTGCAGAAATTTGTTCCGTTGGTCTGGGTGTTTTCTATGTACAATAAAAAATATATATCTATGTAGTGTATTGTATTATGTATATCAGTTATCTAGTACCCATAACACAAGCTCTGCTTAGCTTGGGGCTAGATAATGCTGTGTGAATTGTCTAGCATTATTTTAAATATAACCTATTTATGTATAATTTCAGTATGGAAATGCTAACAGACGACCAAATAGCTTCTCTGATGTTGGACGCGCAGTTAGAAGCCGTGTGCGAGCGCCTAGCGGGCGTCGCGAGGCAGCCCACCTCGCCTACACGACGATATTGAACCTTGAACACTAAACCGTAAGGTCGGTTATTGTGTGATATACATGGATTACATATATTAGACATATACGGTTTATGAAGGTTCTATAATTAGAAGCAAGACAGCTTTGTTCGCACATAGCGATATTGAACCTTTATGACTAAAGCGTAAAGTCGGTTTTTGTCTGGTACAGATTGATTTGATTTTGAAGAGATATTGAACCTTGAAGGCTATGGAATAAGGACGGTTTCTATCAGTGGTATAGAGAAAAAGCTATGTAGCCTAATTCTCCTACGCAGCTATATTGAACCTTAGATACCATGGAATAAGGTCTGTTCCTATCAGATGGACCTAATGATAGTAGGTGTTGGGTAGTCGATATTAGATCGTAAAAAGAAAACGCGACTAAAAGCTCGCTTTTTGACTTCTTTTTGTCCAAATCAGGGCACGAAGTCCTACAAAATGTAGAACCACAGCCTGCCTATATGCAGACAGTCGTTGGACGAAGGCATTTTGACGTGGTTTTGACAGGGCAATCATGCAGAGGGCAAGGGACGGGACGGGGGAGGGACGTTTCCGAGTTGCATACATCACCGCTGAAATTAAACGCGTTCAATTGACGTTAAAACTCGTTTTCGCATTAACTGTGTTTAGTTGATACATCGTACATTTCATCAGCATGAACTAAACGCAGTTAACGCAAAACTCGTTTTAACATCCTGAACGCCCGATAATGGCGGTTCAGCGTCTATAAACGCGTTTAAGAACTGTCAATGTCGTTGCATTTATTTTTTGTTATTGTCTATGATTTTATGTAAATCTGGTAAATGTTCGTTTACGTAAACGCGATCAAAAGTAAACTCCAAAAAGCCGGTGAAATCGGTTTGACTTAAATCGAGATTTAACTCAATATAATGAACTCTTTTACCTAGAAACAAGTTTAGTAGAACGCGTTAGATACTAACGGTCAATCCTAGTAACTCGGGAGTGTCCTACCCCCGACGCGTCCCTTGCCCCCAGCACGATTGCCCTGTCAAAACGGGGAGGGGGCGGGCTTCGTTAGGAGTAAGTTAATGTTGACCGGGGGATCAGAGCGGGGGTGGGACGCCTACAGGTCGGGTCAACTCAAGGTCGAGTTGCTTTAGTCCAATTGTTCTAGACTAATTGTTTTTTGATGAATTTTCCGTAGACGAATTATGGGGACTATGAAAATAGCCGTCGTCGTATGGGTTATTATTTCTTATGGATAGATCTTTTTTTTACCATATTGACAGCATGGAGCCGATTTCTGCTAACCAATCGCTTTATTATGACAATGGTATCTGTACGATACAGGGTCAGGGAAGCTCATAGACATGGTTAAAACGACCGCTGTAAACACACTGGTATATACCATATTAGGCATGACAAGAAATAAATGGCTATTTTATTTTATTTATTTATTTATTTATATTCCAATGAGGTGGCGCGGGCTGGTGCAGGCACACACACATGCGTAGATGCTTACTACTACATACGTTACAGTATCGTCACAGAATCGTCCATAGATGAAAGAAAATCTAGGGCTGCGTTCCGTTTTAATCTTAAAGCGCTCATGCACGTATGAAGTCGTTCCCTTTCTTCTGTCAGCGCTGAAAGACCGCACAGGAACTGCCTCACCTTTCGAGACAAGACAGTTCGTGATGTTCGTTCATGGGTGACGTCATTTGGGTGCGAAATATCAAAAGTGTTGTTTGTTTGGTTTCTTAACTGGGACGCCATTGTTTTCTAGCGTAAACTCGTCGAGTCAAATGCACTGATTACCGCGGCTGAAACTGGAGTAAACTCTGACATGGATTTCAAGATCAAATTTTTGGCGTTTCGTTTCAAGGATCACATCGTGCGCGCCAGCGTGCTCAGACAAAACGTAACGCGACTTCGTGCACTTAGCTTGTGCAGTGCCTGAGCGTTCTAAGCGTAAAACGGAACGCAGCCTAGATGGCGCGTGCGGTGCTATTTGCACGGACATATTGATAGAATGGTTTTAACCTTAACACTTTGACCCGCGTACTCTCCACCTGTAGTTTCCTTCATCAAAGATAAAATGTCAAAAAGTGGCATTCTGAGACAAGACCATTGCTATGGTGAAGCGATCAATTTAGTGGAATTAGGACCCTGACCCTCCTTTTCAGCAGGCCAAGCACGGAGATAATTGTCTAGGGTAGAGTAGAGAAGATTGAAATTGCATTATTATACATTGCGTAAATTATTGAATTTGAAGGAATGAGTTTCAAATATATTACGTATTCGATGACGATGTGACGTAATTTTTCTCTATTCTACCCTCGACAACGATCCCCGTGCTAGGCGTACAGGTATATAAGATTGATCCAACACAAAAAAATCGTTAATACATAAATAACAGCTCTGGAGAAATAGCAATGAAGAAAATATGTCTAGAACCTGAGAATCTAAAACAAAAAATATCTTCATTTAATTGTGATTACATCAGAGACATTTAAAAACTCACTTGTATCTGAATGAGGTAAAACAATGAAGTATTTTTGTTAATGTATTTGTGACTGTAATTATTTCAACTTCATGAATTCATGTGAATCATAGATCTCAGAAACAGTGCTGAAACTCTTTAAATGCAACTTATAAAGTAACATAGTAAACTGGAAATCACAAATTAAATATAATTGATAGAATTTATAAGTTATATTAATAATTATTAAGGGTTAATTGACAGCACTTGTCTAGAAACTTCTTGCCTAAATAGTGTGCCGCTCAAAGTACACTATAATATTTAAGTTAATGTAAGTGTTTTGTGAGATTTGTAACGTTAATATGACCCATATTTTTACGTATATCTTCTGGGACATTTTAAAATGTCACACAAGACAAACGAAAGGGTTTGTAGATTTTTGTATTTAGGGTGGCCACAATGTTTTTTTTTTTTCAAAATCGTGACCCACAATTCAAGTTTATAGGTAAATGGAAAGAGGACACTCAAACAAAAAAAAATGTCTTATCTGTCAGCTTTCTAAGAAATTCCCATATTAAAATAACTATTGCTGTAATGATTTTTTTTATACGAATATATCATAGTGAATAATATCAGAAAACTGACGCTTTTCGGGAATTATGTATTAGGAATTTTTTATTTGTACAAGAGGTCTCTACACAAAAAGATATATAACTTTCATTTCATAACTTCTTAACTTGTATTCTATCTGTTATGTATTGTATTAAGTATATCAGTCATCTACACTTGCGAGCTTTAAAATGGAATCGCTTTCATCGCGAGTTGATCAAAACAATTTTTTTACAATTTATGTACAATGAACTATAGATTATGGTATATCATTTGAAAGGTAATTTTGTTACCTTTCAAGTGATATCAAGAAGATTTAAAATTAATTAAATTGACTACCTAAATTTTGGGAATTATTGCAATAGGTCGAAGTTGCATCTATCGGCTTCTATCGGCGCCGGAGCTGGATGAGCTGGATTTCTCCCTCGTATCCGCTGTTTTAGCTCGTCCCACATATGCCAGATTGGGTTCAAGTCAGGAATAAGGGCTGGCCAGTCTAGTGTGGGAATGCCGATATGGAAGACGTCTGTCGGTACTGTCTAGTCACTGCTGCGGTGTGGCAGCGGACATTATCGTGCATTAAATCAAAATTTATCGTCGCCAATAAATCCTGCGTAAGGAAAAACATAACCTAACTCATAGTTCACTGCAAAGAAATTGTAAACATTCGTCTTGAACAACCCTTGAAGCGATTCCAGTTTAAAGCTCGCAAGTGTAGTACCCATAACACAAGCTCTGCTTAGCTTGGGGTAGATGATCTTGCGTGGATTGTCCAGCATTACTTTTTTATTTATTTCACGCCGCGATTTTCAAAACAAAATAGTGTGGTAGCCGATGTCAGGGCCAAAATCATCAAACCCCTTTTAGAAATCTTATGTTCCGTTTACACTTGGTTTCTATTTATTTCGTAAAATCCAAGCACTTGATAAACCACAATAAACCACAAACTATAATAAAATTTATTTCTTTCGATTACTAAAATGACTTCAATATCAAAAATATAATATAAAGGACACATAACCAAAAATATGAGCCATGTTAACATAAAATCTTTTAGAATTTTAGAAAAACTCAGTAATTGTAAGCAAGCGATATTAATTATAATAATAAAATCATGCCTGTGGGAATGTGGTGAATTCTGTGATCCAGTAGGTTTGGTAGACATATCAGAAGATTATAATATTGGCCATTTTCTCAATCATACAAGTTTTAACCCTCATAACACATGTGTTTATCTTTTTTTATTTTAGGTACATAAGCTATGTACCTAATGTACCTACTTTCTTAGTATTGTTTTTTATTTAGGTAATTTTGTATTGTGTTTCATTTATTGTGTAGGTAAGTAAAGAAATTTTTCTGTTCTGTGTATCATTGGTTGTGTTGAGAGAGAGAGAGCTTTTTTTTCATTGACAGAAAAAAAAGCTCTCTCTCTCTCTCTCTCATAAGCTACACATTTGGCATGAAGTTATAGATAACCATGCTAAGTCTAAGTCTAAGTCAAAGCATCAGTGATGGTTGTGGGATTTGAATATTCATGGAAAACTTGTACATTTGAGAAAGTTTGCCTAACAACTACTACAAATATAAATAAACAAAAGTATAATATTAAATATATAGACATAACTACTAAAATGCCATATACTTGCCGAAAACAAAATGGCGACTATATTTTTAAAGATTCAAACACGCCATCTATGTATATTTAGGTCAAATTTAATATTTAGCGCAATTTGTGGCAATGTCGAACTCATTAATCAGTATTATGATATTATTTAATTAGCAGAAAACTAAATTATTTTACTTATGTAGATATTAATTTGAGCATTATAATTTTACCCGCCAAGTTAAAAACTCAAATTACTTAATTTATTTAATCTATATACTCATTCATGTTTTTTTAATTTTATAATCAATGTTTTAACAACCCAAACATGTTAGTCTTCCAGAATTAATTTTGTGTTTATAACTTTGTATTAATAATTATTTTGATCACAAAAACCTCGCAAATACATCGCTTTGTAAATTAATATATAGTAAATTAATATAAGAAAAACCAAGTGTTGTTCGTTCAATTAATAATGTTAACGTAGTAATATTGATAAGTAGTTAATTGTAAAAACTGTACAGTCAGCATTTGCAATGCAATGTTAAGCTAACTCATAGATATATCGTACCTATACACTAACCAAACCCGATACGAACGGAAAACTAAAACTCACTTGCTTGTCTTCCAGTTTTAGATTATAATTGTTGAATGATCTCAAATCGACAAGTAATGTCAATTGCGTATAAAAAGACGCGGCAAATATCAAAGTGCTTTATTTCGTTTAGACTAGGGCTGCCATCCGTCCGGGTTTCCCCGGATTTGTCCTAGTTTAGAGGGCGTCTGGGGAGCGTCCGGGCGGGATTTCATTTGTAGTCCGTGTTTAAAAATTTCAAGTCTTGGGGCGCCGCGTGGCGCCTTCTGACGCGATATAATTAAAATTTCTAAGTCAACGCAATCAAAAGTTACAGCCGATTGTGTCCGAATATTTTGAAATTTCCAAGGGAATCACATGCACATAAAACCTATAGGGTACTTCCCGTTGACCTAGAATCATGAAATTTGGCAAGAAGCAATGTCTTATAGCAAAATATAAGGGAAAATTCGAAAACGGCACGGACTGTTGACCTTCGAAACGGAACCTTCGGTGTGCGAGTCCAACTCGCACATTTATTTATTATACTGACTATGTTTGAAAAAAACCTGTTGTCATGTCCGGGTTCTGGGCTCCAAAATCCGGGGTTTTCACGTGTCTTGTCCTGGTTGCCAAATGTTAGAAATGCCAGCTCTACTTTAGACTATACCATGTACATATCCGACGATCCTATCCATACCAGGTTGTCTGGCAGAGATCGCTCTTGAGCGATAAGACCGCCAATTGTCACTTAGGTTATAATTATTTCTTTTTAAATTGTTTCTTAGTTTTAAGTGTGCAATAAAAGTATTTTCTATCTATCTATCTATCTATACCTACAGGACTCTTGGACACGTCACAAAATTAAAATTACTTAAGTAAAACTGGGAAATAAAGGCAACAGAGGGAATTTTAGGTAAAGAGGGAGCAAAAATAATAGGCATAGGATTTTGCGTTCATAGGAGCGGACGGTAGTTTAGTTACGCTTTTGGAACGGCGGCGTAAGCGCAAAAATGATGTTTTTGTTTTTTTACAAGAAAATTACACAAGTTATGAAAAAACTATTATCTTCTCACGTGGCAGGCGTCCAAAATGTGGACGATTGAAATTCTCTTGCAGGCGACCATAATTTGGACGATTTTCGGCTTCTTTTGTTTCGTCAAAATTAGGGTATGTCGAGTCAACTTTTGAGCCAAGTTAATGGCTCAAAAGTTGACTGACACTTTCGAGCTAACGTCAAGACCATAAACTAACCAAGTCTAGAAAAAATATAAAAAAATCGCAAATTATATACATTCCACATCGAGTTTGGGTAGTGTAGGTATAGGTTTCGCGTTCACAATATTTAAGTATTGGTTAGTATTCTTATATAAATGTACGGGCAACTTCACCAATATGTATTCTTTATTTTAACTAGCTTGTGACTGGTGGATCACCAAAACGACGAACGAGTGAAAATGCCCCTTAAGGCGCATTTATGCCTCAAACTAGCGCCGTTGCCTTTTCTTTCTTATATTTACTACGTTAATCAAAGGAATTTTTAAAAGTCAAAATCAAAATCAAAATCAAAAACTCTTTATTTCCATAAATACAATATGTAAATGTACACTTAGAAAAGGTCAAATTATAAAACTTTACACTGACACGGAAATAAAGTGATATTTTTGATTTCTGTCGCTTCGGTATGTAGACCAAAGTAAAGAAGCGACAAAGAAACCTTTAGCCTGTTAGTTGTTATTCTTCGAGTTGGAGCAAAACCCGTTCCAAGCTTTTTTATCTTCTAGATAATCTGATATTTTATAGTAAGCCTTTTTGCACAGCAAGGTTTTGACAATTTGTTTGAATTTATTTACTGATAATTGTTGCAACTCACTAGGAGTTTTGTTGTAGAAGCGTATACATTGCCCTTTAAAAGATACATTAATTTTGTGTAGCCTAGTTGTGGGCACAGCGAGTTTATGTTTATTTCTGGTATTAAAGTTATGTTTATCACAATTTTTAGGGAACAGATTTTTATTTCTATGAGTGTACAACAAGTTTTCATAAATATATTGACATGGTACTGTCATTATATTTATTTCTTTGAATTTATCACGTAGGGATTCTCTGGGACCCATATTATAGTCCATTGTACAGTGCGGTGCTAGTTTGAGTCATACATACAGGCGTGTGTTCGGTTGGAAAGGGTTAATCAAAGGCCATGTTCAGTTAGTCAATAACATTCTTTGGTATGATATAGTAACTACTCAAGTCTTAGCCAACTCTACCTTATTTTAACCGACTTCAATTCAATATGGCGTTCAATGTTCGGCTGTGTGTGTATTTAGGGTTCCGTACCTCAAAAGGAAAAAAGGAACCTTTATAGGATCACTTTGTTGTCCGTCTGTCTGTCTGTCCGTCTGTCAACCCCCTTTTCTTAGGAACGCGTGGTTGAAATTAACATCAAATACTCAACTCCGTAACCACTTGGAGCCTTAAGGGTCCGGCGACGGATGAATTTTCTATACAAACGTAATACCAAAATGATTTGTAATTTGAGCATATTTTCACCATGGTCTGCTATTATTTGTATTAAAATAGTATTTATCTAGGTTCCTGACACAATTTTTTTTCAATATACCTTTCTGAAATGAAATAAAACCTAATCGCATTTTTACATGAAAGAATAAATGTTGTCTTAGTATTTGTGTAGATAAGTATTTTGAAAAAAGCTTGTATCAGGAACCTAAATAAATACTATTTTAATACAAATAATAGCAAACCATGGTGAAAATATTCTCAAATTACAAATCATTTTGGTATTACGTTTGTATGGGAAATTCATCCGTCGCCGGACCCTTAATATAAATCACATTTTATTCCCGATGTAATAGAATTTGTCCCGAAAAACTTGTAAAACAGTGTAAATACTAAGGTATTTGAAAGTCAGTTTATAGTTTTATCATCACAATCAACTTATGTTATTAATTATATTATATTTTATCAGGGTCTAGAAAGTTTTTTAAGGCCGACTCAAATCAGCGCCACCACCTATTTATCTGAAATGAAATGAAATGAAAAAGGTTTATTTTAGCACGACACAAAAACAAACTTAAATAGGAAAGACTTAGCTAGGAATATGAGATTTAATTTATCAAAAAATAAAACTAGATATTAAAGTATGCACGTTAGAGTTATTTACGTTGAAGAACTAGGCCTAGCTAGCATTAGTACTTTCGCAGGCTGCTTGGCAAACCACCGAGTGTCGAGCCAAAAAAGGTATCTACTCAGCATGTTGCTGAGTAGATAAGTCAGATTAGATTACCTACTCAGCGCTGGTATCATGTTGACCCTTGTGGAGTAATTTACGTCACCAACGACAAACCCCTATGCGCACTGCTTTTTATATGCTCAAGCTATCTTATTATTAAAACTCTTTGGCCACGATGGTGAGCAAAAAGAGCTGAGACACTACACCAAATAAAACTTTTACAGAGGCTTAATAAAGTAAGCTTATGATATGTATCACAAACTGCAATTTGATTTTTGAAAATTCCTATGTTTAACATAATAATAAGATACAATATAGGTGGTGGCGCTGATTTAGGTCGGGTATGCGCCTTTATGTGGAATGAGTCTGAAAAATCTAGTTATACTTAAATATTTTCAGTGACAAAGACAGTTTCAAAATGTTCCATAACAATACAAGTATTTTTCATTTAATTCACTGCAGACGCTGACTGTACTTCGCTTGTAGATACGCACAAATCATGACCATCATCTGACGAAGAGGTCTCGTAGCAATATTAGTTATACCAGTGTTAATGTTACATTAAGTACAAGATAGCTTTAATAAGGATGTTAGGTTTGCATTTGTGATATTACTCCGTACAAATGAGTTCTGGTTTTGCGGTCACCGTATTTTAGCGACTTTATGAGATCGGCGGCGAAATGGGTCTGACAAAAGAGTCAAAATATTACTCAAATACACCTAACATCGGAGCGTAGGTATATCATGTACCTACATTACATTAGTTTAAATTTCATTTCAATACATGGAGTATTTCCGAAGTTATAACGACGAGAAGTTTAGGCCATGTTGTGACGTCATCAGCTAGCGAGCGCCCGCGCGCGTTTTTAAAAATCTTCGGCCGGAAATACGCACTTTGATCGTAAATATCTCAGCTATTTTTATATGAAAAAAATAAAAATACAGTTTTACTCTCAATTTTTTGTACATTTATTTGGCATGTAAAGTATAACGTTTGTCAGACCCATTATTGCGGGGACCTACTCGGAAAAGGAAAATCGAAGTTTCGTTTTCGTTCGCGATGTCGTGGGGAAATTTTTTAAAGTCCTTCTGTTACGATTTTATACAAAGAAAGTTTATTGCACACAAACTTGTATACAGATAAACTTGTAGATACAGGTTTGTATAAAGTTTTTTTTCCATTGACAAAAAAATTGTTTTATTTAAAAGCTTCATCTTTTCTTACTTCTATTGACACCTATTTGATAAAATATAGATTCACTTCGCCTAGAGCGTTTTTTAAAACTTTATCAGCGCAAGCAACAGTCGTTTTATTACGGTGCATGCCGCATTCTATCAAGCCAGAACTTTGGTAGGTTTACACATGTTTATTGATAAACCGGAAAGCTGAGGTAGCCGGGTTGTTATAAACTTTTAAAGTGTAAGCCAGCTATAGCATAATATTGTATGTTTGTGTATATATGTGTTGAAATCGCCTTTTAAAATTATAATAATAAATTATTTATAAGTAGATATGTGTTGTTTTATTTACATATGTATATAACAACGATCAGTGCAAATAAATGTGTTATCTATCTATATATTATCTGTCATAGTTAACTATGAACCTAATATATACCTAATATAACCTAGTATATACCTAATGAATAATGGCCTTGAATAATGGCCTTAAGGCCATTATTCATTAGGTTTTCTGGCCTATCTTTCTGGGCCAATTTAAGCCCCACAGCCGCGATTTTGAAGCGCGTTTTGTGTCGCGCGATTTGTTGTGTTTGCAGTACCTACATTTTGTACTAAGACGCATACGATCTTACACACTGCTGCGATTTCGCATTTGGCGCGCGGCGTCTAGAAATCGCGCTTACTAAAACGCAGCGGAATCGCGCTACAATATCGCAACAAATCGAGCGACACAAGACGCGCTTCAAAATCGCGGCTGTGTGGTGGAGGCTTTAGATTCTAACAGCAACGTAATAAAATACATTTCAGCTTGTAGGTACTTCTCCGTCTGAGCTAAATGGCTAACAACGGTCTTTCTGCGTTGAAATATAGGGCATCCCTTTCTACACTATGCAAACTGAGCGAGACGCCAGACCCAGATAGATAGGTAGCTAACGCCAATGAGGTTTATATACAGGGTGGTTTTTTGAGAAGGGCGGTAACGGCCAACTCGGAAACTACGCGAGTTAAAGAAAAGTCGTGAAAGGAGTCATGCCCTCAATTTATAAGAAAATAATAACTGCATATTTAGTTTACTTTTTAATCTTTTACTTGTGATGGAAATCGACCCGACTAGCTTATCAAAAAAAAGACACCTTGCTTAGTCCTTTCATTTTTAGTAATTCATTTCTTTGCAAAGATTGATCCTAATCGGCAAAAAAATCCATTGATTCAATAATACAGGGTGTCTTATTTATGAAAAATCATTACTGTCGATTTCCGACAAAAGTAAAAGGTTTAAAAAAACTAAATTGCAGTTATTGATTTTTTATAAATCGAGGGAATTACCTAATTCTTTCACGACTTTTCTCTAACTCTCGTGGTTTCGGACTTGGCCATCACCCTTCTCAAAAAACCACTCTGTATAACATCATTGCCTGTACCACTATGACTATTACCTATGTGATTGGTGCAGAATTTTGGAACTACGCTGATTGTCAGTGGTCACAGGACGTGGTAAGTACTTACGTACATCTGGACTGAGTACTCGATGAAAAAGTTGACTCAAAAACCGACCTTATCCTTCATGCAAAAGCTTCAAATTTGAAAAGCAAACCATTACGGTCTAGACAAAGAGGCTTGCATAAAGGCAAGGTGTCCGTGTCACAAGTTGCATTTTGGTGCACGAAAACTTATTTGAAGTTCTCTGTGACATATGATATTATTATGACGTATCTGTCGAATTAAGCTGCGTATCGATTATGCGCTCCAAGAGATCGAACATTGGCGCGCGCTCCAGCCGCGCGAAATGGATACCATTTTGGAACGCGCGCCAATGTGTTCGTTGGAGCGCCCGAACGCGGAGCGGTCCGTTCCGTCAGCTGTCGGTTTTTTACCACGCATCAGTCGCGGCGCGCGCGCCAATTGAGACGGACACGTTGTATTTTTTTGTGTATGTGCGCTCCTCGCTCGTACACGACTGACTTCCATGATGAAGGGTCAAACACTGGAACGGTTGCCACGCGCGCCAGGCGCGCTTAGTTGATACACTTCAAAAGTTTGGCACGCGTTCCGCGGAACGCACTCTCGGCGCGGTCATTCATGGCGCGCGCGCCAGGAGCGCATAATCGATACGCAGCTTTACTCAAACTTACCTAGTTAATTAATATCTAATGTCTATGTCTATGTCTAGTTAGAGTGGGATGCATTGCCTGTGTTATTTGCTATTTCGCTCGGACCGTTTTTTGGCGCAAGTGCGCATTCTAGATGTACGGCCGTACCTACAAGTTCTTAGGTGGTCAGTGAGTGATCATCACTAACGACCAATCAGAGATTCGCATAGTCCGCGCAGGCGCAGGAAGCGACGATTCCACGGCAGACGACTGGGGGCTGCGCGCACGCTGTTCCACACTCCTCACCTCAGTCGGGTACCGTTTAGGTAAGCGTAGGTACCTCATCCCCGCGTATTTCGGCTCCGAGAGGCCTTCTTTATAAAGTGATGGGAAAACTGTTTACCAGGGATGAACGAAAGACGCGTGACGTGTGACCCGAGAGCTGGTGAGTATCTGGCGCAGCGCATCAGCATTGCCATACAGCGGGGCAATGCAGCCAGCGTAGCGGGGACGCGATAACTGGTATTGTTATGGATCAGTTGAGCTTTTCAGTTTATATTAAGGTATTCTGTGGTTGAGCTACCTGTAGATTGTTTGCAAGTCTGCAGTTAGCTCAATTGTTAATACTATCAAAATACAAGGTTGAAATTTGCTATGGAAAAAAATTAATTTGCATTTGTGTTTACCTAAGCCCGGTTCCTAAAATCATGTGTAATGTGTCAATGTCGAAAACAGTTAGTTGTTTTATTGTAAATAAATGGAACCTTGCGGCGGGATTAGCCCTGGCATGAGAGGTGCCTCTACTTTCTGTTTTTACTTTTAATTTTTATAATTAGGGTGTTTAAATTTTGCCAATACTACTAATATTATAAACGCGAAAGTTTATAAGTATGGATGGATTTCACGTAAAGACTACTGAATGGATTTTAATGAAACTTTACAATAATAAAGCTTAGGCCCGGCGCCCATTATCGGCATCGGCAAGGAAAAGGATCCTTCGGCATCCTACATGCAAGCGCACACTGTCGGAAACTATGCTTTGGCATGCTGCAACGTTCTTAGGGATGACGAGGCGTCCTTAAGCATGCCGCACCGTCCTGTAGCTTGCCGAAGCGTCTCAATTAGGGCTTGCAAATATTCGAATGGCGGATGCCTCCCCTCGCCCCACAGGGCAAGCTATCCCCCCGAGTGTTGCCTCGGCGCCGGCGGCGTACCGAAAGATGCCGAAGCATCCCGAAGCATTCTCAAGGCTGCCGATACAGCAGCCTCCAGCATACCGAAGCGGTATTTTTTGTTATTACGACCACATACACGGCCATTTCTACTTTATTGCCATTATGTTAATGTATATTGCTATTTGCCACCTAAAATCCTCAGGCGTGCCGATGCCGATAATGGGCGCCGGGCCTTATACATCAGAATAACACATAGGCTACAATTTATAAAGATATTGTGTGAATTGTCCAAAATATGACGATAAGTGTCAAGCAAGTAGGAAAAAATCTACCATCTGCGAGCTATTCTGGCGTGCGCTGCCAAAACCGCTAGAGTTACACATATAATGTAATGTATGATGAAAATGTTTATCTTCAATAATCCTTCAAAAAAGCTCGCCACAGTAGGTATATTTATCTATATCTTGTGTGTAAGCTACTATAGCCAAAAAGTGAACCATAACTACAATAAAAATTGATAATTTATTTCAAATGCACATTTGGTAGTAATACTAAATATAAATAATAATGCTGGACAATTCACACAGCATTATCTAGCCCCAAGCTAAGCAGAGCTTGTGTTATGGGTACTAAATAACTGATATACCTACTTAATACAATACACTACATAGATAGATATTTTTTATTATACATAGAAAACACCCAGACCAACGGAACAAATTTCTGCAGATCGTACACAAATTTGTTCCGAGGCGGGAATTGAACCCGCAACCTCCTGCGTCGCAGGCGGACCTTCGCCCGCTGCGCCACGGAGGTCGTCAAAGGAGGTAGTAATAAATTGATACCTAAATGAAAAGAGCTACTTTTATCGCTTCTGTTATTTAAAGTAGATAATATAAGCTACTCGAAATACTAATCCTGCGCAGACGAAGTCGCGGGCATCAGGTAGTTTGTAATGAGTAAACCGTAAACCAATTGTATGTGTGTGTTTTATGTGAAAAATAAATGATTTACTTACCTACTTACTTGATCTTTGTGGTGCCGGCTTAGAATTTGCACCGCCCCAACTCTTCCCGCGGGTGTCGTAAAAGACGACTAAGGGATATCCACCGGGGGCAGTCAGAAGCAGCGCCACCTGTGGATATCCCTTAGTCCCCTCTTTTTCTCACAAAAATTCTACCACCGAACTGCGATTATGGGATTATGGGCATTACCCCCATGAGATAAAAGCCAATAAGGCGCTTATGGGGGAGGCCTGCGTCCAGCAGTGGACCATACAGGCTGTTGAGGTTGAGGTTACTTACTTACGCCTTTTATCCTGCAGATAGAGAAGTTTAAGAAAGTTTCAATATTAATATTATAAATTCGAAAGTAACTCTGTCTGTCAGCCTGTCTGTACCTTTTCACGTCTAAACGGCTAAACAGGTATTAAGGCCAGGTAGTCCTGCAGCAGTAGGCGTAAGGGAAAATGCGCGCCTGCCAAGGTGCCGCGCTTGTGTTTTTTGTATTATTTAAACATGGTGATTAAGAAAATCATTTTATCAAGTCAAACTCTGCGAATTTGTTTAGATATATTAAGTGTCCTTAGTTGAGTACAAAAAAAGTGTGATATCAGTAGTTCGCTAGTCATAGTATTGAAAAAACGTTAGAAAAAGGGGTAACATTGGGGTCTTTTTCTATCGAGCGATGTTCATTAAATCTTGTAACTGAATGCGATTTTGACTAGACTAGATCCTTCAGTAGTAGATATCTTTTTTTCAGAATTGTAAAGACTATTTTATAAGTATCAGATGATTTAAAAAAATCACAAAAATGCGGCCTCTGCTGGCCTACCAAGCCATGTCCCGTATACGTCCGGGATACCGTGCGAAGCCGTGGGCTGAAACTAGTTATATATAAATGAAATTAATTCTATACTAGTATCTGGTGACCTTTCTAAAAATGATTAAATGATTAAAATATCTGGTTTGACCTACTCAGGAAACTCGGTGCAGTCGCACTGGGCGTGTGTCCTTCCGCACTTATTGAATTTATTTCGCTTCCTAGGCATCCTTGCAAGTAAGTAGGTATTCTAGAATTCACCTGCGCCTATCCCGCTCTACAGAAAATTTAATCGGTAGAGAAGTAGGTTTGTTCCGTGGACCAGTACGTGCCTCGCAGTTCGAACTATAAAGATTCGTAGGTATTATGTATAATTTTCTCTGCAACCATGTTTAGGTAGATACTAAACCTTTATTTTTTTTATTATCACCAGTATTGGCTCGGGGCTCCGCAGAGCACACTTTGAGAATGGCTGCTCTAAGGGGATAAAATTGTGGTTTCTAGTTTAGTTTATAAAGAAATTCGGCAATTTTTGGCATAACTTTTCGATTTAACTTCAAGTTAAATCCATAAACAAAATACCCACCTAAGTAGGTATTTTAGGTGTTTAGCTTTTCGGTGAGTAAATAAATATGACGTGCTTCAGTATACTTGTGAATTTATCCCTTCTGGCATAGGAATTCCGTTGGGTACCTAGTACTTAGTTTTGTATTTGAAACTATAAAAATTGGTAGGTATTTAGCCTATTGTTGGATGGAAAATTACTGTGTTCAGCGTTTTAGAACAAGAACGAAAGAAAAACCACCCAAGAATGAAAAATTTGCCTTTTTAAGGATTGATAACTTAGGTTATTCCTAAAGAATATATTTGTTTCCTGATACATATATACATACCTAGCTGGGTAAGGAAGTGAGTAGGTCGAACGAAATATCTTAGTAGAATTTAGTAGTTTTGACCACTTTGACAATGGCAATGCATTTTCAGTATCCCAAATTCCCAATTCACTCACAGCAAAGTTAATTTTTCATTTACATTACATTACAACAAACAAACCAATAATTAATTATTTAGTTATTAAGCAAGCAGTCTAAAAGGACTGCTATTCAAAAACAGAGATGTCATCATAATACATAAGAATAATACTTAAGAAATATGTAGAATCTAAATTTGAACCTCAAACTATGAAGCAAACTTGTGCGTTCTCGTCAGCGCGATCTAGCCCTCGGCCACTTTAACTAGCGACATCTAGTTATGATCTGAGACAGTTCTAGTTTTAACTGAGTATCATAGATGTCGCGTATTACGCACCATGTTTAACACGGAATCACTTGATGTTTAACGTACCTACGTAGGTACATAAGTCATTTTGGAATATCGTCAAAGGACAAAAAGGCATTTATTTACTTACAGAAAACATAAATTATACAGGTTACTTGTGGTCCCCGAACTAGGTTCAGGAGGTCTATTATAATAATTCTCCGAAATTGACAATTGTGTGCATCGTTTCGTCGAATTGGTGGAAATGGTATTGTAATTTACCAAAACTCGAAGCTACGGCGGCGGCCCGAAGCTTGAAGTGGCGGCTTTTGCGCCCACCGCAAAAGCCACCTCTTCAAATTTCGTGCTTCTATTCTAATGGGCAAAATAAAAAAATAAAAAAATAATACTGAACAATTCACACAGCATTATCTAGCCCCAAGCTAAGCAGAGCTTGTGTTATGGCCCTTAACACAAGCTACCCATAACTTATGGGTAGTACCTACTAGATGATAACTGATATCTATATCTATACTTATAATAAAACTGTAACAGGTCCAATTCTGTACATTGAAGATATTTAGATTTTTTTTTGGAGGGCACTCTATTAGCGATACTAAAGCCAAAACTGTAATTTTTTTCATTCATGTCTGTCTGTCTGTCTGTTTGTTAAACGCGCATCACGCCGAAACTACTGAAGGTATTGAAATGAAACTCGGAATGTTTTTTGGTCATACTACGAGGAAGGACATAGGATACTTTTTATCCCGGAATTCAGTCAGGTTCCCCTGGGAGAGGGGATGAAAGTAAAATTTCTTCACCGCGCATGACGCCGAAACTGCTGAATGAATTGGAATGAAACCTAGCATGATTTGATAACATACTACAAGGAAGGACATGGGATACATTTGATCCCGGAATTCAGTCAGGTTCCTCTGGGAGAGGGGATGAAAGTAAAATTTCTTTAACTGCGCATCACGACGGAACTACTAAATGAATTCGAATAGAACTCGGCATAATTTGATTTCATACTACGAAGAAAGATACATTTTTATCCCGAAATTTAGTAAGGTTCCCCTGGGAGAAGGGATGAAAGTAAAATTCTTTCACCGTGCATCACGCCGAAACTGCTGAATGAGTTGGGACTGAATTAGTACGATTTGAGTTCATACTACAAGAAAGGACATGGGATACATTTTATCCCGGAATTCAGTAAGGTTCCCCTGGGAGAAAGGATAAAAGTAAAATTCTTTAACCGCGCATCACGACGGAACTTCTTGATGAATTCGAATGCAAGTCGGCATGATTTTAGTTAATACTATGAGAAAAGATAAATTTTATCCCGGAATTCAGTAAGGTTCCCCTGGGAGAGAGGAAAAAGTAAAATTCTTTAACCGCGCATCACGACGGAACTACTGAATGAGTTCGAATGGAAGTCGGCACGACTTGAGTTCATACTACGGGGAAAGATACATTTTATACCGAAATTCAGTTAGGGTCCCCGTGGAGGGGTAAAAGTTAAATTCCTGGGTCGCGCATCACGCCGAAAGTACAGAATGTATTCAAATGAGCAATACTAATTTATCCCGGAATCAGTGCTGTGCTGTTCCCTTGGGAGGGTGGATGAAAGAAAAAATATGCTACTGAATGAATTCAAATGAAACTTGGCATGATTTGAGCTCATACTACGAGGGAACATGATAGGATGCATTTTATCTGGGATATCAGTAGGCACGGGTCTCTTGGGAGAGGGGATGAAAGTCAAAATGTGTTCTTATTTAGAATTCATTAACGCGTCGTCCGATTTCATGCATTCTTTTTGTTAGAAACAGTGTTGCAAGATCGAATTTGACTAAATCAGTAGACAGTCAAGTGAAAAGATTGAAGAAATAATCTGTAGATTGAAGAAAAATATCGGTAGATAAAGGGTAGGTAAGTTCCTATCTATATATTTTTCCAAGACGCAACCATTAGTAAAGTTCCTACCTAAGTAGGTAGGAACCTAACTAATGAGTGCGTCAATGCCTATTTCAGGCAAAGTAGGTAAAATGTGCAAATGGTCCATGCGATATTCATGGACATGATAGTTGGTGGTTTAGCTGGTACAGTTAACTGTACCACCAAAGTTTGGTTGGATTAAGTGGTCCAATTAAACTAATGGATCAGGAATCAGATCCAATTAAACTAATGGTCCAGTCAAATGGATCAGGAGCCCAATTCTGTTATAAAATGGCTTCACTATGACAATGGAATCGTCGCAGAATCATCACATAGAATCCTTAGATTAATAAAACTCCAGATAGTGCGTGCGAGATAAATTAATAGTTTCAAACTTGACACTTTGACGCGCGTCTCTCCATCTGCATTCATCATAATTTCTTTCATCTAAGGTAGAATACCAAAACGTGTCATTCTTTGACGATACCTCTGTCATAGTGAAGCGATTAGTTTAGCAGAATAGGGGCCCAGCTGAACGGAACCATGAGTAAGAAGTGAAACGAGTATGACACTTCTTAACACTGACGCTGGCCGAGTCGTAGCTAAAAGTTGTGTGGATAAAGAATGGGATTGAAGATGACAACATACTATCCCCCGTAGACTCTACACGATTTATACACAATTTAACTAGGTACCTAAATAAAGATATTTATGTTAGAAGTGTAACAGGTCCAATTCTGGGCATCGAAGTTTTTTTGCACGGCGTTTCATACCATGAGAGAAACTGTGGTTATATGTGAACTTAATTAGTCGGCAGGTATGTCAATCGCGAACGAAGTCGCGGGTACAGCTAGTACTTAATATAATACACTACATAGATAGATATTTTTTATTATACGTAGAAAACACCCAGACCAACGGAACAAATTTCTGCAGATCGTACACAATTAGTACCGAGGCGGGAATCGAACCCGCAACCTCCTGCGTCGCAGGCGGACCTTCGCCCGCTGCGCCATGGTGATCGTCAAAATGTACGAACGAAACATTGTATTTGACAGTATTTTTTTCCAGAACCAATGTCAATTTGCACGGTGGCTACCTTGTCATTTTCGTTATTATTTTTATCTACACTAATGTTATAACATTCTACTTATGATTCCAATACTTGACTTATAATTACTACTGTTATAGCGCAGATAACAAAACACTCAATTTAAGCAATTTCACATGATGGTTTAATATCCACATCGATATCGTAAAATCTCATTATAACATCAATAAAACGCGACCAATTAACCTGGCGAGCCTTATGTCAAAATCCTCATACAAGTTGTATAAAATTTTGATATTAGGCTGGCTTTTGAAAATAGTTGGGTTATACGTGAAAACTTCGTCGAAACTACTAAACTTACATACACAAAACTCTTTGGTAAGATCTTATTCAAGTCTCAAATACGATCTTGAACAGTATAGAAAACAAGACGAATGAAGTAATTATAAATATTCCGACTCCGTCTACGAGCTCTACTGCTTGCCCCGCGGCCGCTACAGCTGCTGGATCAATAATTAACATTAACTTTCAAAATTGTACCATCCAAAATTTGAACAATTCTTATAAATAAACTATTGTCAGCTTTTACTCTTGTTGTTTGATTAATTGCATTAGTGAAGATAAAGTAGTGTATGCAACTGCATATAACACGGGTATTAAAACACTCGTTACTATTATGAAACTCGCTGCGCTCGTTTCATAAACTCACACTCGTGTTTTAATACCCTTCATTATATGACAGTTGCATAAACTACTATTTTATATTTTATCCATTTACGACTGAAACTTCGGTACCTAAGTATATGATTATCTATTAAAATATTCTAAACAAGTAGCTTGCTAAATTATTGAAGTTCACTCACTCGCATAATATTTGAAGATATTACCATATTTTTGCAGAATCTCAGGAACACGTGGAGGTAGTTGAAATTGCTGTGTAAAAAAAACATCCTTCATAGTCAACGGAATCAAAAGTGACAGCAGTTTACGTTTAATTTAAACATAGCAAGAAGCTAGCACCTAGGTGCTTTACAGGGCTAGGGATGTGAAAAAGTAATCGATTATGAAAATAATCGATTTTTTTCAGAAAAAATCGATGTTAATATCGCAAGTGATCGATTAATAATCGATTTCTTTTTCATAATCATAATCGATTTTTCATCTGCCACCCCAATCTCCCTAATTAAGTCTGAACTACTAGAGGCCGGAGCGCGAATTACTACATGGTTCTATAAATACTTAATTAAACTTGTACGTAGCTGCGCCTCTAATAGGATTCTAAGATTCATTAGAATCATAGATAGGACTAGGGAGGGAGCTTATGTATACCAAACTGACACAGTTGGCGTGTAAGCACCGTTTGGTGCCGGCTTCTTTGGCGCCATATTAATTAGAAACCGAATATTGTCCAAACACTTCCTAAGCTCTTATTTCTTAACTCATTGCCTACGGATTTCTAGTATTTTTTTATTTAAAAAGTTTAGTTTTGTTAATTTATGTTGAATAATCTAAAACTTTAATCTATGTTGATTACTAGTTTATGCCCGCGGCTTCGGACGCGTTGTTCCTATGGAAACGTTTAAAGGTGATTTCTATCCCATAGGAACTGATTTATGGGATAAAAAGTAGCCTATGTTTGATTCAAGGAAGTCAAATTTTAATTAAAAGCTATACGTCTCATCATCATAATTATATTTCAGTACGAATTACATTACAAAATTAAATAGAAACAGGGGGACGGAAAAACATTTACAACAATAACAAAAATTAAATAAAAAACATCTTCAATAACATTAAAAATTACATTATGCTCGATTTACAAAAATACTTCGTTTTTGGTTACATTTTGGCGATTTTCATGTTTAATTTTATACAGCCTGATTTATTACTTATTTACAAAATAATAATATATATATTTTACTTACACCTTGGTTCAATACGGGCTGGTTATCCCTTAAAATAATTATTATACCACCTAAACATACATGGAAAACCTTTTTTCAAAAGCCCCATTTTGTATTGATAAAAATGTAGTTGTTTTGTTAATACTTTAAACCAATTCCAGTGAGGCCAAAATGAAGAAAAGTTTTAGAGGTCTTATTTCTAAAAATATGGATTTAAACAAGGACCTGATTGGAATAACAGTAGAAACATAGGTACATAATTAGTTTTGGCATGTGGCATCATTTATACTTAATGTTTTTTTTCTAACTTATTTAGTCCCAACAATAAATACCTAATCTAAATGTTAAAACTTTATTATACAACAGGAATGTTACAATACTGACTTTATACTAAGCTATTTGAGCATAAAATATAACGAAAATGAGCACAGCAGGACAAAAACATTATTATTTAAGTTCTAACGCGTCGATGTAGGAGTAACTTTGGGTTAACTTGCCAAATTGTCTAATACTTTGTTTTGAATCTACAACAGCTCATACACCTTTATTTCTTCTTTTTTATACTTTGATTGTTCATACATAATAATTTGAGAATAAAAAATGTACAATAATAGCATAATGCTATTATTGTATATTTTTTATTCTCAAATTACTAGGTTTTCGTCGAAAAAGGTAAAAATCATTAATCAAACCATATATTTATTTCGAAAATTACGATAACATGCCTAACCCTCCCGCTACTGGAAATAAAAATGGAGTAGTTACGTGAATTCCAAAAAAAAGCCAGTTTTTCACCAAAGACGAGGATGCAAGACTAATAATCAGTTTCATAGTAATAATAATTATATCTTGTACTTGCATAGCTTTTGTTACTTTACAATCTATGGTAAATAACCAGCATTTTTAAAGGTTGAATTTTATTGCTTACCATTGTTGAATATTGTAATGTATCAGTAGGAGAGCAAGCATCATTGTAAATATCTACACATAAGACAAACTTTTGACTGACTTAAGTTTTTGAAAACAAATCATAAATGAGAATAATAAAGTGTCGTTTCATTCAAATTGACTTAGATAATACACAATTACACACCCTGTATTTTATCGCATGGAAGTCTTATCAAAGAGTCCAATAAATACTTAAAAATACTGCGTTATGGTTACGTTATTAGAATCAACCAATTACAGAATACTGAAAGTAAGATAGCGCGGAACGACCAATCAGAGCCGATGTTACTAGCGCCATCTATCAAAATCTTTTCTAACAACGAAATATTATTAACCTACCACAAAATCATGGAAGAAGGGAAGTCGATCTTTTGAACAGTATTCAAAAGTTTAGTCTCTTTTCTCGCTCTAGTGAAAAGTACTGTAAAGCGCCAGAAAGAGACAGAATTACTCGAAAACTCCTACATGCAAGGTCACTCTTGGATGGGATTTTGTTATTTATTTGAGCGATTCTGTGCATCATCAAAAATTGCCTTTAACCCAAACATTTATAGACCTTAAATCCTTACATATAAAATCTAAAATTCTACTATAACAAGTCCAATATAATTTTAAATAAATACATTCGATTAGCATCTAACAACAATACAAAAATTGGCACTAATTTAATACTTATATTTATTCTGAGGTCTTTTGTAGGAAGAATTGCGACATGCATTTATTTCTGCTAAATGAAAATAACTCTAAAAATAAAATTATAAGTTCGCAATTCCTCCTACAGACCTGAATTTTCTAATACTTACTTATTATTATTATTATTATGGAAAACAATTTGGTACTTACATGTTTTAATTCATAGCCATTTTTTAATCATTAATGGTCACAATATACATCATTTTTGTCAACATTAAATAGTCAAGTCGAGAGGTAAAATTTTAGTCACCATTTCATACTTTTACAAGTCTATTACGTTCAAATCTTAAAAGTCTACAGAAATGTGATTTCCTAAGTCTGTGATGATTGTAATTTACTGTAATTCATTTATTTTATACATTATTTCACATATTTTTTTTTTACATCTTCAATGACTCGCTAACTCACTGGCTCTATACTTTTTCCATAAAGGTGTTAGTCAAATCTTTAACTTTGTAGTCGTAACAAGCCAGTCGCTATTTTTACCGGACTGCGAAGAAAGATGGTTTATAATTATTATGTCAAATAACTATCGTTGGGCTTCGCTGTCAGGCGATTCCATGCCTAAAACTGTCAAAAAACTCGGTAATATCAGCTGATTTTCGCCATCTTTTTTTAAGGGTCATCCCCTCAATGTGAAAGAGTGGTGGGGTGGGGAGGGTGTATGGCTGGCTGCTCGCGACACTGGAAGAAGAAAGAATAAATATAGTTATTTATCCCAAAAACATTAACACATACTTTATTTAAAACTTGTCATTGTTTTATTTAATTTTAATCTG
The DNA here is from genome assembly GCA_949316285.1 of Eupithecia subumbrata. Classification (NCBI taxonomy): domain Eukaryota; kingdom Metazoa; phylum Arthropoda; class Insecta; order Lepidoptera; family Geometridae; genus Eupithecia; species Eupithecia subumbrata. Next base: position 2,744,812 of record OX438631.1, read on the forward strand.
GATTTCATTGAGAAATTTGTTCATGTTTTTTTCTGTAGCATTTCATTTCAATTAAATAGTTCCTTAGTGGTTATTTGTATGAACGTTCTAATTGTATAAATAAAACTGAAAAATAGATCAATCGTTCCCTATGCCTACCATTAGGTAGAAATTCCTCAAATATCAATATTTTTTATGTTCAAATCAAAATTCCTCAAATATTAATTTTTTTATGTTCAAATCAAAATTCCTCAAATCAAAATCTTCAAAAGGGTTTGAAGATTTTGGCCCGAATATCAGTCATCATTTTGTATTTTTTTTCAAACTCGCGGCGCATAATAAATTTTATTTTTTTGGATAGAGGACACGAAAACAAAAAAAAATCTAATAAAATAATTCCTTAAGGACGTATTTACAGATTTGACTCGCTCGAATTTAGGAATCTAAGCCAGGGAGGTCTATTATAATTCTACGAAATTGACAATTGCGTGCATCGTTTCCTCAAATCGGTATTCTAATTCACCAAAACTCGAAGCTACGGCAAGAAGCTTGAAATGGCCGCTTTTGCTGCAGGCACCTCTATTCTAATTCGCAAAATCCTCTATATTAATGATATGCATAATTGCTTTCTTAACGCTAATTTCCTACTCTACGTCGATGACCTTAAGGTATATAATGCCTATACGCTCCATTAACGACTGTATACTCCTTCAAGGAGATTTAGACCGACTTACCAACTATTGCGAACTCAATAAGCTTAAAACTTAGTATTCACAAATGTAACTCCATAACTTTCACTAAAAACAAAAAAACCGTTGATTATCCATATAAATTATGCAGGGAACGCCTTAAAAAGTACCTTCCCTGCGGGATCTTGGCGTATTCCTGGACCGAGAACTTCATCTAGACTTACATATTGATAGATAGAAAATACTTTTATTGCACACTTAAAACTAAGAAACAATTTAAAAAGAAATAATTATAACCTAAGTGACAATTGGCGGTCTTATCGCTCAAGAGCGATCTCTGCCAGACAACCTGGTATGGATAGGATCGTCGGATATGTACATGGGGTCAGATCTGTGTGCATCTGTTATGGTACTACATACTTTAAAAAAAGAAAATATTACTAGGTAGTAAGAACTTTGGTTCCTACTCAAAAATAAATAATAACATACTTCAATACAATTACAAAAATACATACATACCTATACCTATTCCTATAAATATTAATATGAATACTATATTTAATGATAAAATAATTAATAACGCCCTTAGAATGTACGGCTTTATCATGAGAATGACCACTGATTTCAAAAAACCGACTACTTTTCTGTATTTGTATAATTCACTCTTGCGCCCACAGCTGGAATATGCCTGTGCTGTCTGGGATCCACTCTATGACAAGTATAATATTAGCATAGAAAGAATACAAAAGAAATATCTCAAAGCCATGAACTATAGACGCAAAGGTATGCGTCTATCATAATATATGAAAACATATTAAGTAATAAATTAAATAACATCGCAAAAATTTACGTCTTCGGCGGGACTTGAACCCGCATTCTTCCGTCAGTACCGGAATGTGCTAACCAACTACACCACGAGGTCAAGTGACGCTGGAGTCGAAAATCTTTGCGACTTTCTACGGACTGTAGCGCCGTTAGCTCCACCTACAATGAATCATTAAAGTTTATCAATTCCTGTTCAAAGACTAAAGTTACGTTTAGTTCGTTTGACGAGAGGTGTCGCGTTTGCCAGAGTGTGAGGCTTACGCACTATAAAAACAAATCTTTATATTAAGTAAATTTAAAATGTTAACTCTTAAATCCAGACGTGTTCTTTTTCAAGCCATGCTCCTACATGGTCTATGCCATGGTAAACTGGACTGCCCGCAGCTCGTTAGTAAATTAAGTTATGTTGTTCCCCGCTCTGTACTACGACGTAGTGCGGCGCGCAGGCAATGCCTCTTCCATTTGCCTACCAGTCGTACCAACGCTGGCCTGCGTTCGCCTCTGCGCCGCATCGTTCATGTTTACAACAAGAAATTCATTAATATTGACCTATTTCTACTGTCTGAACTTAGTTTTAAGAAAAATATTCTAAAACTGTTACATATTAATAACACTTAGTGAAATTACAACCCTTTTCTTTTTCTCTTATAAATATGTACTTACAAATAAACTGCTCTTAAAATTATCACTAAAAATATAAAAAACCTAAAATATATTAATTAATCTACCATTAAACAACAACCAACTATGTAGTAAGTAAAACTTCTGTATAATTTGTGGATAATGTGATTGGATTTAAAAACACTTAGAATAAGTACATTACAATATTTTCACATAAATATGTGAAAATATTGCGTGGGACTGCCTATTTTATTTTAGCTACCTTGAAAGATTAATATACTATCTTTCATTTTATACCCTGATATCTATACAGTGGCGATTCCAGGATCATTAGATGGTACTTAAAAACATTGAAATTGGTAATCATGCCCTTAAAGCGTCATATTTCGGAGATATTAACCTAATATACAAAAAAAATAGTTATTTTCATCTGCGAATATCTCATAAACCCGACGCTTTAGGACATCATATTATTGAATATTTTTTAGTGTCCTATAAATAAATATACAATATTTATTGTGCGCGGTGATTTTGAAAAAAAAAACAATGGTGACTTTTATTCGACCGCCACTCAACTTCGACTTCAAGTCGCGATTGTTAGCAGCCACGAAGAGTTAGTATGGCTGGACCGATTTAATACAGTTAAAAATAAACGTTTATTGCGAAGTCTTTAATAACACTACGAGAAGATGCAAATTAGAGCACTCTTCAAATATAACCCTTGCTATAAATAAATCTACATCTTTCTATAACAATTTTTAAGTTTTTCTAGTTTTCTAGGGTGAGAATTGAAAGTTTTCGGCAATTTGACAGAGGGTTGGACAAATCGCGAACCTACAAAACCAGATTAAAAATCTCTAACAAAAATTAAGTACACAAATAAAACGATACAAAACGTTGACAAAATAAATGGCATGTACAAAGGCGAGATTAACCCTTAAAAAAGTTTCCTTACAGCAAACCTTTTGATATGGAGATAGAAAGTGTTAAAAAATCGCGTAAATAGAAAACAAAGTTACCTGTCCACAAGTCAGCATGCGTGGCGAGTACTTCTCCAGTTGGAAGGTAGCGGATTGCACTGCGAAGTCCGCTCGGGCGATCCGCTGACACTCTGTTAGTATGCTGTCTGCATCGCCAAGCTCATCTGAAATAAACAAATAATAATTAATCATTAGTTATTACACTAAGAGGCGACTAAGGGACACTAAGAGGCGACTAAGGGACTCTAAGAGGCGACTAAGGGACTCTAAGAGGCGACTAAGGGATATCCACTAGGGGCGGGCAGCAGCGCCCCCTGTAAAACCATTCTGTGTGATTGGTCGACACGATCGACGAGTGGAATCATCATCGGCCTGTGTCCAAAGCTGGACATTATGACCATTGCTATAAATAAATCCATCTTTGTATAGCAAATTTTTAAGTTTACTTAATTTTTAAGTTTTTCTATTTTTCTAGGGTGAGTATTGAAAGTTTTCGTCAATTTTACAGAGGGTAGGACGAATCGCGAACCTACAAAACCAGGTTAAAAATCTTTAACAAAAATTAAGTACACCTCCCCTAATGAGTGACACAGCACCTTGTCTTCAGCTTGCCGCATCCAGCATCTGCTTGCAGTCTTTCGCAGATCGTCATCCCACACGGGCGTTTGCCGAAACGTTTGTTAAACTTGTTGTTGACCGCGACTCGGCAAAGCCACACAGTACACTAATAAAGTTTTTTAAACTTACGCGATCAGAACACATTATTATAATTATTCACAGGTATAATCATTCACACACTAATATTATAAATGCGAAAGGTTGGATGGATAGATGTATGTTTATTACTTGTTCACGCCAAAACTACTGAACGGATCGAGCGGACATCTTACATAAATGTAGATCTATACCTTTTTTTATTATTCGGTGAGGTTTATTTACGAATAAACTGGTCTGGGGGGGACCAGAATTATGTGGGAGTCGACGTCCTGAGAAGGACGTAAAACCACAAAAAAACTCTCCGGTGTCCCTCGCCATTTTCGCCGAACCACGGGAACATTTGAAACCTTCGCGGCCCGACTGGCGTCCCCTCTTCCTCCTATACATGGCCGGCGAGCCCACCACTCCACACAGTCGCCGACACCATTCTTCCGTCACCTAACCTCCCCTCGATAAGGACACAGACTGGACAGACACAGTTGAAACCGCAAATGTCCACCTCAGGTACCCAGATGGGCATTATTGACCCACACCTAGTATAAAAGATAGCCTAGGTACTTTTTATCCCATAAATCAGTCCCATGGGATAGAAATAATCTTAACGTTTCCATAGTCCATATGGTAATCCATATGGACCGTAGTAGAAAATAACGGCCTAGCAGCATTTTGCTCTGGGAAACTGTTTAATTACTTACATTGTGTATTTTGTTTTATATAGGTACTTTTATTTTATTTTTTGTATGTTAATTTTATGATTTGTAATATGGGTCCTTAATTTTGTGCCTGAAATAAACGGATTTTATTTATTTTATTTATTATTTATAGTTCTTTATACCTATGTATTATTTGTAAGCAATTTTGCCTGAGATACAGGTTTTATCTAGTTCAGACACAATCTATAGAATTTAAGTTATTATTATTCTTATGTTAAGCATTTGTCTTGAGAAAATTTTGAATAAATTATTTATTTATTTATTTTATATGTGTGTATGTATCTGTTACTTACCGATGGCTACATGCGCGGAAAGCACGGCGTGATGCGTGGACAGCGCCCACACGTGAAGAGAGTGCACGTGGCGGACGCCGCTTACTGTGCACAACGCAGACACGCACTCGCGGTATCTGTGGGCGGAAACCTTTAGTTAAACACAGGGTGGACCATGTTGTTTTGTGCACAGTCCAGTATCACTCTACAGTATCAGTTTTAGATATACAATGATTCAGTGGAACGGAACATTCGTAATTTCTATGTGTGCATACTAAATTTAATAATACATGCTAAATTTTACCTCTTTTTCTTCACATTTTTAGGTTTACGTACTTTGAATTTCATTTAATTTTTTTATTGTTTTTATCATAAAGTAATTCATGTTTATTTCATAATTTATATGTATTATTATTTATTCGAAGCGACGCGTGTTCCGAGAGCTTGTGAGTATCGGGCGCAGCGCATCAGCATTGCCATACAGCGGGGCAATGCTGTCAGCGAAGCGGGGACGCGACGACTGGTATTGATATGGATCAGTTGAGCTACCTGTAGATTGTTTGCAACGGTCGGTCGACAGTTAGCTCAATTGTTTAAATTGTAAATGCTAGTTCTGATTTATTTATATTATTTGATATTATGTTTTTGCAATAAAGATATATTTAAAGTTGTGCATTTAGACTTTAAATACGTATAAATTATAATTTTATCTTTCTCATTTAATACTAGATACTTACTTAAAATAATTTAATCTACTCTACTTATTATATGTAATTTGTTTTGGAAGAGCGAGATTCCCTATCACAGGTTATTTCTTTACTTAAAAGGGAATCTCAAACTCTGTTACACTATTCGTACATTAAGTTAAAGAAATAAATATTTTTGTATTTTATATTTTTATTCTCTGGTATTTTTTACTTATTTATGCACTCCAAACAGAAAAGTCACACAACATGCAGAATAACAAAATAAGGTGGTATTCATGGTATTATATTGGTAGGTTAATTCTTTTGACATTAAATTTTAGATTTTGTTAATAAATAATTTAAAAAATCTAGTCATTGTGATAATCACTCAGAATTATATCAAATTTATTATAAATCCTGAATGACTAGTGTCATTGAAAATGTATCAAGAAATAAATAAATATAAACTGTATTCAAAACTATGTATTGATGGCATTGAAATTTGCCTGAGCACGCCCAACAAACATTTTGGCGCTAAGGGGCACCTTTTTTTGGCACTGGCAGTATTATAAACGACATATAAGAGTTCCAACAATAGCTTTAGACTCTACTGCGGCGTTAAAAATAAATAATTAAAGTTTCAAGAGGCATAATAGAAATAAAGAAAAAATATATAACTTATGGAGCTAGCTTGGAGTTAGTCAAAACTAATGTATAACTCACTCTTAAATCTTTAGGAAACGTAAAACACTAAAAGCAATTATAGGGAGTCTGCTGAGACTTACAAACGGCTGAAGTTCTTAAATAGAGTTACTTATATACCTTGCAATACCTAACGAGTTTAATAGAGCCCTGAGAGCTAACAGGAAAGCTATTAGAGTCTTAGAAGTGTTAACTATAAGTCTTATAGAGATAGGCGCTGCAAGCATCAGGAACCACCTTTAAATCATTGCAGGTTATATAACAGGATTACCCGGCTAACCCTAGGTAATACAGAAGTTTTTAGGAATATTTGTGTATAGCGGCAAACGATAAGTGCAGATTATATAACTCTTAAATTATCACTTTAAGTTGAGTAATAGAATGTAAAACACTTAAATAGGTATGTCTTAAATAATGAAACGGGGTTCCGTACAACAAATAACTGATGTCAACGACGGCGAATATAATTTTTTGTTTCCTCTCAGTAGTTCTGACAACTCGTACGACGAGAAAGACAGTGAGCATATGAAAAACATAAACTTGAAGAACGATTTACGAACATGGGCACAGTTTTGCGCACAAGCACAATAATGCTTCACTTCGAGCACTTTATATTATACTGCAAGACTAGAAATAAATATTTTATGTTAATAGCCAATGATATCATTGAAGTTAAGTACGTATCTGTCGAAGATAAACAAATAAAAATACACGGTAAACAAATTACTGAAAAACACATCGTATTTTACAGGCCAATTAGGTCGTCAGTTTTGAATATTTTTAAAGCTAGTGAAATTAGTGTTCGGCGAAAGATATAATCTTACATCCCAAAGATGTAAAATGCAAATTAGTTTGTATTAGTTATAATGGATTTATGTTCTTTTTTCATCTTATACATACAGTGTGAAAATAAAACTCACTTCTGTAAAAAAATCGTTTTATTCGAATCATCTTTTGGTATTAGCTTTATTGAAATAAAATAATCAGAAAATATTTATAGATAATTTTCAATGTACCTAAGTATTTCTAATCATGCTGTCAAGAGCTTTTTACCGTCTGTGATGTCTAGCACATAGCGTGCGACATGAAAGGGCTGTAAAGGTGTGTTCGTCAGATTTGAACACATCATATCATAACAGAATCACATAAGAAACTTCACAAGTAGATATTCATGAATGCAAAAAGCTTCATATACACGGTGACATTTAGGTCGTTGCAGTCCCGTAAGGAGTTGGCTGTAATAATGAAAGTGATCTTACTTTGGGACCAATCCTGAATATGCGAAAAAGTTAGTTATTCTATACATAGCAAAAGGATTACAGGCTCCTCCCCACGGGACTGCAACGACCCAAATGTCACCCTGTGTAGGGTGACTTTTAATTAGTTGCCTATACTTAAACATATTGTGGTTGTACTCATGATAACAAGCAACTTTTGCTAATAAACTAATGACAAATTCTGAAAAAATTAACACTGCTTTTCATAGAAAATATTTTAAGAATTAGACATCAGTTTCTTAATAAAAGTTGCTTAAGAAATCGTTCGTTAAACTACACACAATAAAGTCAGCCCAAATAGTAACAATCTAAAAATAGGTATAGAGCTATAACAACTTTTTTAAACGAAACGATCATGCATGATTCACATATTATAGGTTAAAAGAACTTTATTTCTCATAAAAACAATAGTTACATATAAGGCGATACAATAGTTACATATTATAACAATAGACGATATTACATAAGACGACGGAAAGGGCACGGGGGGCTCCGCGAGTAACGTGTTGAAACTGAGTGCGTTGTCCAATACGAGAAGGTAGGCACTTTGATTCTCGTATCGGCAAGTCTTGGGAAGAGTTACTGAAACAAAAAATATATAATAACAAGGTGGAAACACATAAGATTAACGTAGGTATTTAGAACCACTTGTAGTGCTGGCGACCACTGAGGGCTTGTGAAATCATTCAGCCGCACGTAATATGGATGGACTCACATAATGGTTTTACGCGAACAACAACAGAACCCTAAAGATATTCGGCTTAGAGTTCCCAGATAAGACCTTAGCAACCTGAACTTATAAATTTGTTATCTTGACACTTTTACTACCACATTGTACAACTGCAAGTAGCATAGAAAGGCTAGCTCTCGTTTTTTTAACACTACGTTACGAATAACAGAGTTATTGGGCACTTGAGGTGATTAAAAATTTAACGCCATTACATAAACATAACCTATAAAATTTTGAAAGTATATTAATAGTTCTAAACATAATTTAACAAATTATTATTTACATAATTGACTATTTGCAATTAAAGTACACATAGACGTATCAAGAATTGATATTTACAACCATAACTGAAACACAAAAATAGCCGTGGCAGTAATTCCTCTTACTTAATAATATCAGATGTAGTTTATTTAAGAGGCGCTTCAAAATTGAGATGAAAACTAGTATATATTATCACAGTAAACTTACCACCGCAACGAGAATTTATAATTTATAACACCGTTATCCTAAATTGTAAATTGACTTACCTTTTAAAGTCACTTTCAAACTTCACTGTCAGATATGAATAGGCGCACTGCTTAGTATTTAAACGCTTTTGACGGTCTGTCAGAAACGCAAAGTATGAAAAATAAATAAATAATCAGAGTTTGGGCGATGTTTATTACTAATTAATACCTGCAATTTATCTTCAAGGTATAAATAGTATTGTGGGAGCACTCATCTGTTACTAAAAAAGTTATTAAGGTGGATATTATTACTAATTTATTACTATAAGTTGCAGTTGTAACCTGTGTATGGCTTATAATACACATAAACTGGTAAACATTACTTCAATAGCACTATTGTTACTCTTTATTACCAGTCATTTATCACTTCTTTACAACTATTAAATCACTTATAGTTATAAAATCGTGGGCCCAAATCAGTTATAAAAGAGAGTTATAGCGCACTATATCGCTTATTGCTAGCCCTTTCATAGAACCTTAGGTTTTAAATTTTCTCCTAAGTACCTTATTTAACACTTATTCTTATAACCTAAATGTTAGTTGGGCGTGACACGTTCAAAATGTTGCCGCCTTAACTACAATTTCAATTGTAAAATACAATAGAACATCCATTATTACCTGAAATTCTTGGGCACAGCTTGCATAAGCATCGCCAGCGCGTCCTGAACTACCCGCATGGATGTCAGCAGCACCAGTATACTGAACCCGAAGGTGCAGAGAGGATCCACTATCTTTAGGTGGGGCTGCGGGGAAAAAAAGAAATAATATTAATAATAAATAAATAATTCCTAAGCAGAGCTTGTGCTGTGTTATGGATACTAGATGACTATAGTTAGATAATACTTTATTATACCACACAAACACAGATAAATAGAAATAGACGGTGGCACTCGAAAAAAAAGAGAATAATATTTACACTACAAAACTATAATAGAATAGAATAGAATATACTTTATTGCACAAAAGTTGTACATAGGCGAACATAATGCTAGATAGCATTCTCTAGCTGCTAACCTTTGGGTAGCGTGAACAACAATTTTGTAGGTAGTGCTAGAAAATAGAACAAAGAAAAATACAATTAATCGTAACATTAACATAAATAAAATACACACATAGATATAATAAAATATACTACTCACATAAATACATAAGTACAATACCTACGTAGTATAATACCTACATATAACTTACAAACAATATAATAAACTTACATAAACATAAAAATATAGTTGTCTAACATTGTAAGGATAGATAAAGCAATTTTTTAAAGGTAAGGGATGATTTGGCACATCTGATTTCCAGGGGGAGAGCGTTGAACATTAGATGGGTAGCATGTACACTATATTATATATAAATATGAAACAAAAGCCACCAATTTGTATTTTCTTGCGATTTTTCAATTGATCTTCTAAGTCGATAGTTCTTGAGCTATTAAACGGCTTTAAAAATATATGTATACAAGATAATAGTTATGGCCATTTTTTGGAATAAAAGAGGAATTAAAACATTATGGTTTCCATTATGGACCGGCGAGACCCAGCAGCGGGGTTCGAAAGGTTAAAACAAAATTATGTTTTGGCGTTTCGTTGCTTGCTTTTTGAATATTAGAAAACACAAATAATGCTTTACCATGATATTTAATAATGAGTTATTTTAATAATTTATTAGTCTTATAAGAAAAAGGCTTAAGACGCTACCCCGACCCAAATCAGCGCCACCACCTATTTTATCTTATAATTCTGTTAAACGATGGAATTTTTAAAAATCGATTGGCCAGTTTGAGACCCCTTTCATAAACTTTTTTTGAATGCCTCAGAAGCAGAGATGTTTTGTTGCTCTTTTTGGCCACCATGGTGGCAAAAAAAAGCAACTTCGCATCTCTGTACACTATACAAACTGAAATATTTATAGACTCATTAAAAAAATCTTATGGGTTCACAAACTGGCCAATCGATTTTTGAAAATTCCATCGTTTAACAGAATTATAAGATAAAATGCTGATTGGGTTCGAGGTAGCGCTTTAAGACGAAGTGAGATCGGTTTTGCGAGACAAGGACGAGCGGATGTCGCGCGGGGAGGGCGAGAAAGGAAGGAAAGAGCCGCGAAACGGCCAGCCCGCGCGCAATTTCACTGGTCGTTTTTTAGAAATTTGTTTTTTGCTCTAAAATAATACTCTTTCGCGAAAAAATAAAACAATAATCGTCTAAAGTATTTATTAGGGAACACGTAGACGAAATTTTATTGAAATATTATAAGTAAATATCAATTGAAACTGCTTTTTCCGTTGAAGTATTTCTGCAAAAATGAAGATTTAGAGGAAACTTTGCGATTTTTTTGTATCGAGTCAAGTTTTGTCAATCGTGTTTCGGCTCCCATAACTTACTAACTAGAATCCTAAACTTTTCATGCTTATCAAAAAATTATATAAAATTCAATGTTTTATTGCCTTAAAATTGATTTTCCGCGTGGTCAAAACGTGGATTTTGGGACTCACTTCACCAAATCTCTACTTACATAGAATTTGATGAGTATAGAAGCGAGAAGCACACCACAACTTTGTATTAGATCACCGATTACGTGGATAAGCGCGGCCCGCAGGTTTATATTTCTGAAAAGAAAAAAAAATTCGTAATCATTTTCATGTCGGTACGCATTATTGGGTACAGTACAGGACAGAAGCCTTTCTTCACAAAGAAAATTACAATAAAACAATAGAAATAAATTAGAACTAGTATTTATAATTGAAACAATTGAGCTAACTGCAGACTGTTGCAAACAAACTGTTGTTGGGTTCTATTCCTGTCTCGGAACAAATTTGTATACAATCTGCAGAAATTTGTTCCGTTGGTCTGGGTGTTTTCTATGTAGGTATAATAAAAAAATATCTATCTATGTAGTGTATTGTATTAAGTATATCAGTTATCTAGTACCCATAACACAAGCCCTGCTTAGCTTGGGGCTAGATAATGCTGTGTGAATTGTCCATCATTATTTATTTATTTATTTGTAACAATGTACAGGTAGCTCAACTGATCACTTGGGTACTTGGGTACAGTGTTATTGGCGTATCAAACTCAAGATACAATATTTGTCATCCTGGCCCCCATTAAATTAAAGAGTCTAGTTCTAGTCGCAATGCAATTTCTTCCATTTTTATCTTTCCAGTGCGGTCTCTTTTACTTTTTTATACAACATGACAGCTTTTCTTTGTTTCATCTTGACTTTCTACTTTTCATTCTTGCAGTTGATTTTTGGACAGTCTGCACTATCGGTCGATTTTGTCGGATTCCTATTTTTACCTAGTGATGCTGGCCAAGTCCTTCATGGAACAGTCCCCGTTGACTAGTGTCCCGTTCTGTTTCCTCGCCTGCCGTAACAGTCGGAAGCCTCAGTAGTAGTAGCCTAGTATTGTATGAAGCGTCAGTATTACCTAGTTTTAGGCGGAGTGTCGGCCTCGTTGCTGGCTACGTCCTTCATAGAAGCGCCTCCCTTGACTAATGCCCCGTTTTGTTTCCTTTCCCGTCGGAACCGTCAGTATTACCTTGTATTGTATGAAGCGTTCAGTATTACCGATATGCGATCAGTATTACCTGGTTTTAGGCGGAGTTTTTGCCACGTTGCTGGCCAAGTCCTTCATGGAATATGCTCCGTTGACTAGTGCCCCGTTGTTTTCTTTCCCGTCGGAACTGTCAGTATTACATTGTATTGTATGAAGAGTCAGTATTACCTTGTATTAGGTGGAGTGTTGGCCTCATTGCTGGCTAAGTCCTTCATGGAATAGTCTCCGTTGACGAGTGCCCCGTTCTGTTTCCTCTCCCGCCGGAACAGTCGGAAGCGAGGCTCGTCGTCGTGTGAGTGTGTGTGTGCGTGGTGGGAGCACGCCGCGCCGCCGTGTGTGTGGTGATGTGCTGGAGAAATGAAAATGATTATTTTTGAAACCACAAAAAGGACTAAGTTCTGGGCAGCTCTGCAGCAGCAACATTTTAGTCGGCAGCAACACAATTTATAACTAAAACTGTCGGCAGCAACACAATTTATAACTAAAACTGTCGGCAGCAACACATTTTCTAACTAAAACTAGGCGTTTTAGCTATAAAATGTGTTACAGAAGCAGCGTCTTTCCCATTGCAGGGTATATTGTTTATAATCGAAATAAAAACGAGAAAAATAAATCGATTCTTAGAATTAACACTTAGTCTGAATTTATAGTGGATGAGGAGTGGGACATTGGTCTGTTCCGGACAAAGGTGTTTTTTTCTTTTGGACTTACAAAAATATTCAAGAATTAAGACCTGGCGTCTTCACCTACGTATTAATAATGATGGACAGAACTTGCAGTTTACGCAGTGTCAGTGAGTTATCAATAACCCTATATCTATACTAATACCTATTATAAAAAGGAAAGATTTTATTGTTTGTTTATTTGTATTGAATAGGCTCCGAAACTACTGGACCGATTTGAAAAATTCTTTTACCATTAGAAGCCCACATTATTCATGATGAACATAGGCTACTTTTACCGCGGGAAAATGCTTCATTCCTACGGGAAAACGGGTAATAGGACAACGGGTTGTAAGAATGCAGCTGGTATAAAATATTTAGAGTTAAAGAGGCTGGTAAAAATAAAAGGACGGCCTAACCAGACCCAAGGGCAAAGGCATAAGGGAGATGGTAAGCGACGATAGAAGATAGCGTTTTGTTGTAAAAGTATTATTGGTCAGACAGAAGTATAGTCAGAATAATTTAGTTTCAGGATTTCTCCAGAGACTCGAAGGCCTCTTCTTAGAAGGTTGTCGGGCAAAATATACAACAACCGAACACAATAATTGTCATATCAGGCTCGATGTTGTATTCGCCCTTTTTATTCATATTCACTTTATATCTAGTGAATTCTAGTTACTGACACACAGAACAACACTTTCACTTCATGCAGTGCCTACAATGACATGCGGTACAACAGTGTCACTGTATGACCACATTCAGTGTCACTAGACTATAATGACACACAGTACAACAGTTTCACTTCAAGCAGTGCCTACAATGACACGCGGTACAACAGGATCACTACATGTAGTGAACAATAGTGACACACAGTACAACAGTTTCTCTTCGTGCAGTGCCTACAATGACACGCGGTACAACAGGATCACTACACTACATGTAGTGAACAATAGTGACACACAGTACAACAGTTTCTCTTCGTGCAGTGCCTACAATGACACGCGCTACAACAGTGTCACTGCATGTAGTAGCAATACTGACACACAGTACACTCACCGACATCAGACGCGCATCCATGCAGCACAATCGCCAGTATCACGTTGAAAGCCACGCCACACCCGGACACAATCATCATCATATCCGGCTCGATGTTGTATTCGCCCGTGTGTAGTCTCACAGCCGCTACGTATACGAACACGCCGGTCAGGATCCAGATTAGAAGGACTGATACCATTGCTCCGAGGACCTCTGGAAACAAAAAAGACAAATAAACATTAAATAAGCCAAGTAACTCAAGAATTAAGCGTTAGTATGTAAAGTGCTATGCTGCCAGGCGTTGTGGCTATGGAAAAAACAACCCTAGTTTTTGGGAGGTACGTTCAGCATCGGACCTTTTTGGGCTGACGGACCTATCTCATCAGCCCACGAGGTCCTGAACGTGCAAGCTCCTAAGGTTGTAACTAGCACCATATAAGTATTATATCTGTGATTTACACAAATTAAGTTCATGTGTCTTCACTGTGAGGCTTTTGCCAAGCAGTGGGATGAATCAGGCTAGTAAAAATTCTACATAAAACTTTACACTGATTTCCCAAAAGCGTTAGACCTAGTTGGACACGTATTACTTGAGCTGGAACTAGGGTTGATTGGTAGTATATGTGACTAATAACTATTTTGGTACGAATCCTACCTTTGCAACTGCACCCAGTTGGTAATAGTGCGAGTTTCCAATCTTCTGCAGAACATGTACCATCAGGAGTACCTCAGGGCACGCATCTCGGACAACTTTTACTTCTTGTTTTTGTTAACGATCTTTGCACTTTAGACTATTATCTAAGGTTACAGTTATTTAAGTTACGTACCAGCGCGTTTATATCCATAGGACATGTTAACATCAGGTGGCCGCTTCGCGCAGTGGAACGCTAGTAACGCCAGTGCGAATCCGCCGCAATCGCTCAGCATGTGTGCTGCGTCGCACATCACAGATAGACTGCCCGCTAGGTAGCCGCCAATCAACTCGCATACCTGGGTGAAAGTTAGTTGAAATCATCATACATCTTTACTTAAATAGAATTGAATAAAAATATAAATGTATCTTTATAATTTGGATAATAATATGGCGACGGACACGATCAAAACGTTAGATCGGTCAATACTTATCACCATGAAGAAACTACATACATAATACCACAAATTTGTGTACGATCTGCAGAAATTTGTTCCGTTGGTCTGGGTGTTTTCTATGTATAATAAAAATATCTATCTATGTAGTATATTGTATTAATTATATCAGTTATCTAGTACCCATAACACAAGCTCTGCTTAGCTTGGGGCTAGATAATGCTGTGTGAATTGTCCAGCATTATTTATTTATTTATTTATTTATTTAATAATAGTAATAATATCCTCCTGGCCGAATTTCGACCACGGCGGCCAGTCTCATCGGAGACTAGCCAGATGCGCAGGACATATTATAGTGCACAAGTGTGTGCGCAAACACGGGTGATAAACACGGGTGATCTTTCTATTCCCTTACTCTCATAATAGATGGGACGACAGATCGTCCGGGTAGAGGTCAGGCGCAGGACCAACGGCTTAACGTGCTATCCGATGCACGGGGGTGTAACACCGCCAACTTGTGAATTTTTCTTGCTAGAAAAACCCCAATAACAACTATTAGCCCGACCCGGGATTTGAACCCAGGACCTCATAATCAGCGGTTGTACAAGCTGACCGCTAGACCAACGAGGCAGTCATACATACATAGCACTAAGGTGACCTGACCACCAACTGCGGTTTGGCGCTCATCGGCCGCGCTCACGTCCAGTGGCAGTGTTCGTCCGTGTCTGCGAGAGGAGTCACTGAGACGTGCTATAAACAACACAACAATACACTCACCATGAAGAAGCCACATAGCACTAAGGCGACCACCAACTGCGGTATGGCGCTCGGCGGCTGCGCTCGCGTCCAGTGGCAGTGTTCGTCCGTGTCTGCGAGAGGAGTCACTGAGACGTGCTATAAACAACACAACAATACACTCACCATGAAGAAGCCACATAGCACTAAGGCGACCACCAACTGCGGTATGGCGCTCGGCGGCTGCGCTCGCGTCCAGTGGCAGTGTTCGTCCGTGTCTGCGAGTGGAGTCACTGAGACGTGCTATAAACAACACAACAATACACTCACCATGAAGAAGCCACATAGCACTAAGGCGACCACCAACTGCGGTATGGCGCTCGGCGGCTGCGCTCGCGTCCAGTGGCAGTGTTCGTCCGTGTCTGCGAGGGGAGTCACTGAGACGTGCTACAAACAACACAACAATACACTCACCATGAAGAAGCCACATAGCACTAAGGCGACCACCAACTGCGGTATGGCGCTCGGCGGCTGCGCTCGCGTCCAGTGGCAGTGTTCGTCCGTGTCTGCGAGGGGAGTCACTGAGACGTGCTACAAACAACACAACAATACACTCACCATGAAGAAGCCACATAGCACTAAGGCGACCACCAACTGCGGTATGTCGCTCGGCGGCTGCGCTCGCGTCCAATGACAGTGTTCGTCCGTGTCTACGAGAGGAGTCACTGAGACGTGCTACAAACAACATAACAATACACTCACCATGAAGAAGCCACATAGCACTAAGGCGACCACCAACTGCGGTATGGCGCTCGGCGGCTGCGCTCGCGTCCAGTGGCAGTGTTCGTCCGTGTCTGCGAGGGGAGTCACGGGCACGTCCGTGTATGCATCCTGGAAGCAAAAGACGTAGAAGGTTAACATACAATATTATAACTATGCAAAGCAAAACCCTAAATCGGGTCAGGGGATAGGGGAAAACTACCTAGGTTAGTAATGTTTTTAGGGTTACATTACGGTTATGGTATCTGTTACGTACCTAAAGAGAATCCGACCCCGCAAATGCAGGAAAAACTTCAATAATGCAATTGCACACCCGCTGCGAAAAAGGAGGTGCACAATCGAGTTCGGAACGGACGAGATGAACGAATAAAAGCTATAAAAACCAAAAATGGTTTCAAACTTTACAATTTGCTGCGATGATGCTAATGCCAATGTCGTAAAATATTTTCCACCGTTATTTCTTTGGTTTTGTAACAAAAATATCGTGGATTCTATAACCGAGTATGTGCACGAGTGCGCGAGTGCAACTCGTTCTTGGCAGGTTTATTTCCTTTAAGGTGTTTCGACACATAAATCACAACTTGCAGACCGGTATGTCAGATGACGTGGTAAATAATTCCACTGAGCTCCATAAATACGATCAGATGCCTTTGTTAACAATAGACTGATGGATGACCGACTGACAGAATAATACAAACAATACTTTGACGACCTCCGTGGCGCAGCGGGCGAAAGTCCGCCTGCGACGCAGGAGGTTGCGGGTTCGATTCCCGTCTCGGAACAAATTTGTGTACGATCTGCAGAAATTTGTTCCGTTGGTCTGGGTGTTTTCTATGTATAATAAAAAAAATATCTATCTATGTAGTGTATTGTATTAAGTATATCAGTTATCTAGTACCCATAACACAAGCTCTGCTTAGCTTGGGGCTAGATAATGCTGTGTGAATTGAATAATGCTGGATTATTTATTATTTATTATTATTATTATACTATGATAAAATATACATGAGAAGACGCGTAACATAGTGAGTAGCCCATCAATTTCACCTATAGAAAAAAATATATAAATATAAGTTGATAGAAAGATCGTAAAAACATTCGTTTGGCGCCGCCGCCGGGAACAGACCTTGAAACCTTCAGCGTCGCGAGCGGACCTTCACCTACTGAAGGCAGGTCGTGAAGACAAAAACAACGTCGCCCACTGAAGGCAGGTCGTGAAAAACAAGAAACACCTTCACCCAATGACCCAGGCAGGTCGCAAAAAACATAAATGATTATTTCTGGTCGAGGTTTTACTGAATACTGTAAGACCCACTATTTCTGAATTTCGTTCAATGGTATGCTCATGTAGGTATAACATGGTAGGTTGCCTTGATAACGCCCGTATGGTTGTGATTTTATCGCAGGCTATAATCGTGCCACCGAATTGTAACAACTCTAGCCTTATGAAAAGATTTACATATAGATAGTTTAGTTTGGGTAGAAAGATATACATACAAAAAATACTTTTATTATGGGCTATATAGAAATGAAGAAATAAAATACATTTATTTGGGCTATACATAACACAGAACATTTCAATCATATATATACGTACAATGAACACAGGGATATAGAGAAGAAAAAAACAAAGAAAAAACACAACAGATACAAATTAGATCGTGTGTTACATAAGGGCCAAAAAGGTACATGTCTCAGCATTATTTTATTAAGTGCAGCGCAAGTTTAAATATTGAATTGTTCTTCTTTACTTAGGTTACCTAAGTAAAGAAGAACAATTCAATATTTACCTAATAGGTACAACATGAACGATATGTTTTATTGTGTTTTATAGACTAAACTTAACTACCTACGTTAGGTACCTAAACGAAGTTAACTGAAACTGAAATTCGGATAAGTTTGGAGGGTTTCCCGGTTGGAAAACGCTGCTGCTTGCGGGTAGCGCAAGATCGATTATTGTGGTGATCTTAAATAAATAAATAATGCTGGACAATTCACACAGCATTATCTAGCCCCAAGCTAAGCAGAGCTTGTGTTATGGGTACACGGAGAAAAAAATGTTGTGAAATCAACAGGAAAAGGTTGTTAAATGGGAGCCGTCATAGTTGGTTTGTTAGCGCAGCAACCTTAATTTTGCGAAAAAATATTGTGATTATGACAATGTAGAAGTATTTACTTTGTTAATTACTACATAGCGAATTTCACAAACGCATGTTTTCACAAATTTACACTGACGGCTCCCATTTAGCAATGTGAAACTTGAATAAAATTGCAGTGTTTTGCCTATGGTAATATAGCAACGTATATTTTGCTATAAAAGCAACTTTGACATTTGGATTTGCACAACGTATAACATTGTTATTCTAGCTATGTTTACTTTGTTATATTTGAGCTTTTAAAAACTGTGGTTCTATCTATGTACATTTTGCTTTAATGGCAACCTTAAAATTGTGGTTTTAATAGAGATACGATCTAACATTGCGAGGATAACATTGCGATAAACGCAATATTACGTTTAAGCCTTGTGGTTCTAGCAATTTACACTTTGCGTTATTGGCAATCTTGAAGTTGTAGTTCTAGCAGAGGGAGCAGAGTATAGCAATGTTACTATTGAAAGATAGCAATAATACCATTGCTATAAACGCAATATTGCCTATGTGCCTTGTGGTTCTAGCAATGTACGCTTTGCGTTGTTGGCAACCTTTAAGTTGTGGTTCTAGCAGAGGGAGCATCTAACATTGCGAGTATGGCAATGTTACCATTGCAAAGATAGCAATGCTACCATTGCGATACACGCAATATCGCCTACGCGCCTAGTCGTTCTAGCAATGTGCACTTTGCGTTATTGGCAACCTTTAAGTTGTGGTTCTAGCAGAGGGAGCATCTAACATTGCGAGGATAGCAATGTTACCATTGCGAAGATAGCAATGCTACCATTGCGATACACGCAATATCGCCTACGCGCCTTGTCGTTCTAGCAATGTGCACTTTGCGTTATTGGCAACCTTTAAGTTGTGGTTCTAGCAGAGGGAGCATCTAACATTGCGAGGATAGCAATGTAACCATTGCGAAGATAGCAATGCTACCATTGCGATACACGCAATATCGCCTACGCGCCTTGTCGTTCTAGCAATGTGCACTTTGCGTTATTGGCAACCTTTAAGTTGTGGTTCTAGCAGAGGGAGCATCTAACATTGCGAGGATAGCAATGTAACCATTGCGAAGATAGCAATGCTACCATTGCGATACACGCAATATCGCCTACGCGCCTTGTCGTTCTAGCAATGTGCACTTTGCGTTATTGGCAACCTTTAAGTTGTGGTTCTAGCAGAGGGAGCATCTAACATTGCGAGGATAGCAATGTTACCATTGCAAGGATTGCAATGCATTGTTATTATTGCTATCCTTGCAATGGTAAAATTGCTTTCCTCGCAATGTTACATGCTCCCTCTGCTAGAACCACAACTTAAAAGTTGCCAATAACGCAAAGCGCATATTGCTAGAGCGACAAGGCGCGTAGGCGACATTGCGTGTATCGCAATGGTAGCATTGGAAATGGCAATATTGGTATCCTCACAATGGTAATGCACCGTCTGAAAAATAAAAACAAAAAGCTTATGAAAATGACACAAACATTTATTGAATCAAGGTATTTTGAGTTACTTAATTTACTCTTTATCTTATCTAACTTACTTACTAAAAAGTCCTTAGCACACAAACAAAACTTATTTTTATACATACATAATAGAACCTTACTTGTAATCGTTACTTAAATGTAATCAATGTTTTAAATTGTCTGTCTTTATTAAATATTTATTAAATCAAGGTATTATGAGTACTTAATTTACTTAGAAGTACCTAAACACAAACAAAACTTATTTTTATACACACATCATAGGGCCTTACTTGTAATCGTTACTTAAATTTAATCGATGTTTTAAATAAAGTTGACAGAGCATTTTAAGCATTGATTTTTAAGGTTAAGTAACGATTATAAGTAAGGAAGGGCCCTCTTATTAATATTGTTAAATACAATCAATGTTTCAATCAATGTTTACTAAAGGTACCTAATTAAGACAATATCATTGACTCTACCGGTTGCTGCTATGAATGCAGTATTCTTACTTTTACAAATAAAATTAAGTAAAATCTAGCTATTTGCAATAGATTATAATACGTATTATTATAGTTTATTGATCACTCTCTTTTTCACACCAGAGTGAACAACAAGAGAATTTCGAGAATGATCCTTATGGTATTATACTGGGTGTTTTATTACACGACGGACGTACTTTATAGAGTCATTGTACTCATCATTACGAACAACTTTTATCATGGGACCAACCCTGAAATCGCGAAAAAAATCAGTTGTGCAAAACAGCTGATTTTTTTTTTGCGATTTCAGGGTTCAAGTTGTTTGTAATGATGAGTACAATGACCCCCTAAAGTATGCCCTTCGTCTAAAAAAACACCCGGTATAGTATATTACAGTGCTAAATTGAATTAAATGGGCTTGGTAAGGACAACATGGAACTCAGATAGATTAATGTCACATCCTATGAACACGCGATTACATACAAATGGATGCTGCATTGATTCCTGATTAATGAATACTGACTCTTGAGATAATGAATCTTGTACTTTGTAAGCATAGTAGTGCTCATCAAAAGAAAGTGTTTTTAACAGCTTAGCCTTAATTATTATTTTACATACTCCATCAACATAAACATCTTCTACCATGGCAAAGCAAACACTTTCCTCCTCAATCGAAGAAACAATTATAGAATTTACTTTATACCGCTCAGAACACTTTGCAGCCCATGTGACTTTGTAAATTTTTTTAATATCAGATAGTTTTATTTTGTCTAAAATTTGTTCAACTTCTCTACTGGATATTTCTGTTTGACCTCCAAAAGAGACAGGCGAACCAACTGTTCGTTGAATAAAAATATCATTTAACATCAACTGATGTTTTCGAGCTATTGTTAATGTCATATTCATTCGATTATTTGAGGATTTTGCGGCTAACTTGTTGGGGCGATGTTTAGCTTCAAAGCGCATAGAAGATAAAAACTGTAAGGGACCAAATCGTAACATTGCCGAGTGGTAATGTAACAGGTTGTGAAATTTGGGCTTAAGAGTTTGATTAAACAATTTGATAAACATTTCGCACAGGTCAGCAACTAAAAACTGAAAAAACTGAACTTGCTCAGGTGCAAACGCAGGCGACAGAATAAAATGTAGAACTTTCATTAATTGAATATATAGTTCCCAATACCTGTCGCCTCTTGGGACGAAATCGCCGAACATCACCCCAAAATACTTGCAAAACGTGTACATTTCGGCTGCGTTTAGGCGAATGTTTCCCTTTCGTAAATTAGAGATTACCAATGTAACAGGCTTATCTTTTTTATCAGGACCAAATTCAAAAGAAGAGATTTTGTCATTAACAGTATTAATTGTAAAATATTTGAGTTTGTCCACAAATACCAGAAGCAATGAACACATTATATATTTCGAACACCCTTCGTGCATGTCATGCATTACATCAAAACCCATTTGTGAAAACAAACAAAAATTTTCTATCTGCAGCCATACACATTTCTCTTTCACGCCTGTCAGAGATGGATTACCTATTGCTAAATCTTCCTGATAGTTAGATTCCGTCCTTAAAAGAGACACATCTTCGTATAATTGCTTTTCCATTACTTTTTTTTCTATTTTACAAGTCCGACAAGAGAAATTGCAAGAAAAACTTTCGACAAAGCCACAAACACTATGCAAACCTAAATTATCTCCCAAAATTAGTGCCAACTCAAAGTAGATAGTTCCTTTGAAATCTGGCAGATCAAAATATATTCCGTTTCGAATTATGTCATTTAACTGATCAATTAAGGGCTGAAATATGATCTGATTACCAAATTGAACTCTGTCATTCGAATGATAAAGTAAGACCAAAAAAATGTTAGTCAACTGAGAGGCATAATAGTAAGGCAGGCAAGGAAGAGAAATGTAGGCGGCTCCCAGTTTATGTATACCACTATGACTGCCTAAAGGGTTTAAAGTCTCGAAATCATCGATTTGTAAAAACATTGGCATGACAAATTTTTCCCCATGTCCTTTTTGTCTCCAAAATGAACCATGCATGAAATGCTCTATACTTTTTGATGTATCGTGGGCCATTAGTTTTTTCATACTATCTATAGTCTCAGGTAGTAAATGGGGCAAAGAGAAAAACTTGAGCAACACATCACGTATGGGTATTTTATGTGCTATGCATTCTACTGTCTGGTAAAAAGACCTTCCATTTTTTTTTACGAAATCAAATCTTTTTCCTACCACATAACCCTGAGGACTAATTAAAGACCTGTTTGTTTCAAAGTACTGCAACCTTTTATGTGTTGAACTAAAACTCTCTAAATCACTCGTCATTTTTTCTACAGCAGAATCTGGTGTACTTGGTAATAAAGGTTTGATTGATAAGTTAAACATGTTTTCAATACCGCTATAAACTGTATCTACCACATTGTTTGGCAAATTAGGATTACGATAAAGAGATGAAAAAAGTTGAGCCAAGGTGTAGCTAAGTGAAACAGAGCGCAAATTATTGCCTTGACTTTTCACATTGATTTCTTCGCTACCTGATATAGAGCATCTTTTATCCTCACCTTGTAACTCTGGTGTAGTGTGCATATGTGAAGGGTCCATATTAAATGAACAGGATTCAAGTTCAGAAGCCTCCGAGGCCAAATGGCATTTCAAATAATGACGTCTAAATGAGGTGTAGAGTTGATAACTTCTTCCACATCCAGTATTTGGACAGACATACACATTGCCCGGATGATAAAATGTGTAGTGACTTTTAAATTCCCTTAAATTACTAAAAGATCCTTTACATATTGCGCACTGCACCATCATGCCTGTTGGAAACAGAAGCAAGTAAATCTAGCATAGGAACACCTTCAGTGTCGTATTTGCTTTTCATGACAAAAATACTTCTTTGGATGAACATCCAAACTGGCACACAGTCTTTGGAATAGGGCAAATCTAATGTCCATAAGATTTTAAAAGCATTCAAAACTGCCTCGCAAATGTTATCAAAGGTGTATCTAATGTCTTTGGCTATGATGACATCATACTGCGCAACTTCTTTCCAACTTGGACCGATGGCAACAATATATGGAAGTATAGGTAGCTTCTTCTGTGCAAGTTTCGCTTCTCTCTCGGAGCAATGGGTTTCGAGATCAGAGTTAGATGGCACCAAACTAAGAAAGGCGCTGCTTACTTCCGTCCGCGAAGGATTCCAGGGTTTTCTGACGCCTTTCACAGGTATTGTGTGCATCTGCTTCAGCAGCAATGGAATGGACAGAAAAGCCGCAACATTAGCTTGTTCCTCTCCAACTGAAAATAGATTTCATAATTCATTATCATCACCAGCCTATTAAATCAAGTACCTATAAATCGAGTGGCGTTTCGGTCTTTATTTATCGACACGATTTTTCACTAGTACACTCTAATTTCTCTGACTAGTTTATAGTGATCTGTGCTGCCATTTACCAAGAAGTCGAAGAAAGATTTGATTTGCCGAAACAATTAGTTTTTTTTTATTATACATAGAAAACGACCAGAACACCTTGGACTAATTTGCATATCGTACAAATATTTGTCCCGAGGCGGGAATCGAACCCGCAACCTCCTGCATCGGACCTTCGCCCACCGCGCCACAGAGGTCGTCACAATATAATAAATTGTGACATATTGTGTGTATATTTTAGAAGCCTGAAGTCACTTATTCATGCCTTATAATCTAAATTCTAACAATTTTGAGACAACTCACAGGTTCCAAGATCCAAAGTAAGTTGAATAGAGATGTCAGGTCGTGCCAGTTGCTGGGCCTTCTCGTCCAATAATGTTAGCAGACGACCCTTTACTAAAGGGAATTTTTCTTCAAACTTTCCTTTCACTTCTGGGTGGATTTCATCGAAGTCACTAGCAAGCTGCACAAAACAAATGATTGTCATACGTTATGCAGGTACACAAAAATCTATACTAATATTATAAAGAGGAAAAATTCGATTGTTTGTTTGTATTGAATAGGCTCCGAAACTACTGGACCGATTTGAAAAATTCTATCACCGTTGGGAAACTACATTATCCCTGATGAACATAGGCCATAGAATATACTCGTGCGAAGCCGGGGTGTACTGCTAGTATGTAAAATTATTCTTACACCACAATTGTTAAAATGACACTACAAGGAGCCATAGGGCATAGCATAGCTGGCCTAGGTGATTATAAACAATTACTGAAGTTAAGCAATATTTAGCCCAGTCGAACACCCTGAACAAATATTTGCAGATCGTACAAACATTTGTTCCGAGGCGGGAATCGAACCCGCAACCCGCGGACCTTCGCCCACTGCGCCACAGAGGTCGTCGTATATATGCTGTCTTCATTTTAGTCATTTGTTTATTAGGTACTAGTTACTCACCAATTCATAGCCCCATGGGCATTGCAGTGATGGGAATATTTTAAAATACTGGAAATAGTCAATTTCTTTTAATAAAGAGAGTCTTTCCCGCAGGCAGCTTTGCCATTTGGAGATCACTAGATCCCGGGGCGAAGAGGAAGCCTTCAGCCACTCTACGCAGCTATCACCATCTTCATTAATTTCTTTGAACACAAATGATTCAGGCAAAGGCCGAATTCGTCCAGGAGTACCACTTTTTCGCCTTCTCTTATTTTCACTAGACGTGCTTTCATTGCTGCTGAGACTCCTGCTACGTCGGTTTTCTGCACTTAATAGCTTTCTTCGGACCGTTATGAGCCGATTCACAATGAGGCCACTGGCCTGTATAATCCGGCCATCAATGATTCGGAAGGGACTGTAATATACAGCTTTTGTTTCTGATGGGAAAAGTGTGGTTATTTCTGTCGTCCAATTTTCCCACACTTCTTTTCTTATGGCGTCCGTAATCTTATTAAGTTTACGGACTTCTGCCTCCACTATGATTGCTGTAATTATTTTTCTGTCTTTCGTAGATAGGAACTGTTTTGTAAGAAGCGGTTTCCCAGCTGATGTTGACTCCAAGATATGTTTTAGCGAACCACCAACCAGGACTCTAGTAAAGTCAATGGTCGCTATTTCGTCTTCATAATTGGTAAGTTCCCATTCCTGAAAAGCAAAAAAAACTTCAATTTGGCACATTTTTCTTTCTAATAAATGTTTTATAGAAACTAATGTGAGCATCATTCATTATTAAAACTGAAAAACGTTTTTGATTTTCTTTCTGATAGCCAAAAAGTAAACTGCTAATTGGTATGTATGACGGTGACACTTTTGTAGAGAAAATTCATATTATTTTTTTATGCTTGTTCTCGATTGATGATCAGAGGAACGTAGAGCAGCTCCAAATTTCAACAAAATTTATTCAGTCATTACAGCGTAGTTAATAATAAACAATCATACAAAGTTGCTAAATATTTATAATATTATAGATGTATGTGTATTATATATGTGTTGGGCGCTTGGATGTCGCAACCCCGCGGTATTGTTCGCTAATTTGACTAACACCTTGTATATAATTAAAAAGTCAATGGGGCAAAAAATCCCATCCACCCCATTACTCAAGTCAATTTTTTTCCCAACCACCCCATTGATGGGGAGGTTAATGGTGTGGATGGGAATATACCGTTTTTGGAACAAGTCCTTGAACAGAAAAAACATCAAAACCAATCTCACCCAAAAAAAAAACAATTATTTAAGTTTATTAAAAGTCAATTATTATAACAATTATGATGTTTTAACTTACTGGTCCATCGGAAGCTGATGAGCTAGAACCAGGGCAACTAATTGCAGAAGAATCTCTTGCCAAAGGTGACAAAAATGTCATACATGTAGCAGTCGGAGCAGTGGCTGAAGTATCTGGAGCTGGTGAAGTTGGAGTAAATATAAACTCGTCTAGCCTCAACGGAGCAGCCACTGTCATTTGGCTAGCAAGATTTTCTTGCTTCTTCTGTCAGGAAAAATACACATATTTTAATATATCAATATACCTATCAAGTCGCCAATCCGCACTTGGCCAGCATGGGGACTACCGGCCTAAATCCCCCTTGGGGGACCATGACATGCAAAAGGTTGATGTGAAATAACATATCAATGCTCATAGACAAGTCACAGGACATTACATTACATTTAACAAAAACATACATACAACCGAACATAGAACCTCCGCCTTTATTAAAGTCGGTAAAAAAAAATAAGGTAAATATGCAGTCAAAGCTACTCACACATTCTTTAAATCGATCCAGTGCCATGCGTAGTTTTCCTTTATTAACCACCCCTTCGACCAAAAGCGAAAGCTCGTGATCGTTCGCATCAAGCAGGAATTCTAGATCTGCACCCTGATCTAGAAAAGCATTTTTATTTTAGCCATGGTGGCACAGACCGGGGACCGGGCAGCAGCGCCCCTTGGAGTACAACTCCACTGAACTGCGATTCCCAACCCGCATGCCCAGCGTGGGGATTATGGGCACTACCCCCAATGATCATCATCATCATCATCATCAGGCTATATTAGTCCACTGCTGGACATAGCCCTCCCCTAATGAGCGCCATAGCCCCCAATGATAAAGAGACTGAACCAATGGCTCCAGTTCCCGGCTGCCTCGCTATTCCTGGCCATGGCATGCGGCCATGGTAACGGCGGGGCAGGGGGTGCTAGGAATCACCGGGCTACGGCAGGCTGCCACAAACAACTGAAGACAGGGCGCTATGGCGCTCACTAGGGGAGGGCTATGTCCAGCAGTGGACTAGTATAGCCTGATGATAATGTCACTGCCGGCTTGTACTACCACTGATTTATCAGCCCATGCGCGGGTCGCAAGCGGTAAGTACGTGGTTTGAGTTTGAATGTTCAATTCATCAGTAGGTAGACATTAATAAATTACTCTGAATTCCGGCATCTAGGATACATCAAGCAGTAAATAAACCCATTTTCACCCCCTAGGCTGTCTTGCACTATTTTGACTGATAAAACGTGCAAACTAATAAAACATTTATAGGTTATAAAAACAATGTGCATGTGCATAAAATTATTACATAAACAAAGGAACTTACCGTTGAGAGGTCGCAGAAGATGATATAAACCGTTGCTAATTAAAAAATCGACCAGTGGGTCTTCCTTATCCATTTTACTGTGATTGTCACAGAACACCGGAGTGGTTTTATTCTCTTTGCACAACACAAGCACAAACCAAAGGCACAAACTAGATAAATGATACTCTAACACAAAGTGCTAGAAAGTTCCGGCCGGACAGTTCGACTTCGACGGACGCGCGGTCTTCCCGTTCAAGTGTTGCCAATGAAATGACCGAAACTGACTGAATGTGCAGCGTTCTGATTATGCTCTTTTCGCAATGTTTAAACATTACAAAATTGACTAATACGTCAGCTTGTGCTTTTATCAATGTCTAGGAATGAACGTTGTGATTTTCACAAACATGAATAATGCTTTTTATCTAAGTTACTTATTTTCTCGCTATGTTGAAACTGATTTTCTAACAACCTAAACATTGATAGAGCTAGCGCTTCATAATTTGTATAATTATTCAAATGTTGTAACGTAGTGATTTTCACAACTATGGATTTGTGAAAATGTGTAGGTACTGTGGTCATGTACCAACCTACACCTGTGCCTACACTAACAAATTATGATTTTCTAAATTTGTAATTAGATACCTACTAACTAGGTAGGTACCTACCTAATTTTTATTTATTTTATTAAAATGCCTTTCTTTTATTAAGTCCTCACCTATACCTACCTACCTACATTGAAGTCCATTGCATCATTTAGATCCATAGGTAATAAAACTTGCTAACACCACAACGTATAAAATCAACATACAACTGACATTGTGATTGTGATCCACACAAACTGTAACTATGTGAACCCCCCAGATTACTGCATTGTGATTTTAGCAGAGGGACCAGAACTTGCTAACACCACAACCTATAAAATCAAAATACACCTTACATTGTGATCCACACAAACTGTAACTATGTGAACCCCCCAGATTACTGCATTGTGATTTTAGCAGAGGGACCAGAACTTGCTAACACCACAACCTATAAAATCAAAATACACCTTACATTGTGATCCACACAAACTGTAACTATGTGAACCCCCCAGATTACTGCATTGTGATTTTAGCAGAGGGACCAGAACTTGCTAACACCACAGCGTTTAATATCAAAATACAACTTACATTGTGAACAACACAAACTATACCTATGTGAACCCCGCAGATTACTACATTGTGATTTTAGCAGAGGGACCAAAACTTGCTAGCACCACAACGTATAAAATCAACGTATAACTTACATTGTGAACAACACAAACTATAACTATGTGAACCCCGCAGATTACTATGTTGTGATTTTATCAGAGGGACCAAAACTTGCTAACACCACAACGTATAATATCAAAATACAACTTACATTGTGAACAACACGAACTATGACTATGTGAACCCCGCAGATTACTAAGTTGTGATTTTGGCAGAGGGACCAAAACTTGCTAACACCACAACGTATAAAATCAACGTACAACTTACATTGTGAACCACACAAACTATAAGTAACTATGTGAACCCCGCTGATTACTACATTGTGATTTTATAAGAGGGACCAAAACATGCTAACACCACAACCTATAAAATCAAAATACACCTTACATTGTGATCCACACAAACTGTAACTATGTGAACCCCCCAGATTACTACATTGTGATTTTAGCAGAGGGACCAGAAATTGCTAACACCACAGCGTTTAATATCAAAATACGACTTACATTGTGAACAACACAAACTATACCTATGTGAACCCCGCAGATTACTACATTGTGATTTTAGCAGAGGGACCAAAACTTGCTAGCACCACAACGTATAAAATCAACGTATAACTTACATTGTGAACAACACAAACTATAACTATGTGAACCCCGCAGATTACTATGTTGTGATTTTATCAGAGGGACCAAAACTTGCTAACACCACAACGTATAATATCAAAATACAACTTACATTGTGAACAACACGAACTATGACTATGTGAACCCCGCAGATTACTAAGTTGTGATTTTGGCAGAGGGACCAAAACTTGCTAACACCACAACGTATAAAATCAACGTACAACTTACATTGTGAACCACACAAACTATAAGTAACTATGTGAACCCCGCTGATTACTACATTGTGATTTTATAAGAGGGACCAAAACATGCTAACACCACAACCTATAAAATCAAAATACACCTTACATTGTGATCCACACAAACTGTAACTATGTGAACCCCCCAGATTACTACATTGTGATTTTAGCAGAGGGACCAGAAATTGCTAACACCACAGCGTTTAATATCAAAATACGACTTACATTGTGAACAACACAAACTATACCTATGTGAACCCCGCAGATTACTACATTGTGATTTTAGCAGAGGGACCAAAACTTGCTAGCACCACAACGTATAAAATCAACGTATAACTTACATTGTGAACAACACAAACTATAACTATGTGAACCCCGCAGATTACTATGTTGTGATTTTATCAGAGGGACCAAAACTTGCTAACACCACAACGTATAATATCAAAATACAACTTACATTGTGAACAACACGAACTATGACTATGTGAACCCCGCAGATTACTAAGTTGTGATTTTGGCAGAGGGACCAAAACTTGCTAACACCACAACGTATAAAATCAACGTACAACTTACATTGTGAACCACACAAACTATAAGTAACTATGTGAACCCCGCTGATTACTACATTGTGATTTTATAAGAGGGACCAAAACATGCTAACACCACAACCTATAAAATCAAAATACACCTTACATTGTGATCCACACAAACTGTAACTATGTGAACCCCCCAGATTACTACATTGTGATTTTAGCAGAGGGACCAGAAATTGCTAACACCACAGCGTTTAATATCAAAATACGACTTACATTGTGAACAACACAAACTATACCTATGTGAACCCCGCAGATTACTGCATTGTGATTTTAGCAGAGGGACCAGAACTTGCTAACACCACAACGTATGATATCAAAATACAACTAACATTGTGATCCACACAAACTGTAACTATGTGAACCCCTCAGATTACTGCATTGTGATTTTAGCAGAGGGACCAGAACTTGCTAACACCACAACGTATAATATCAAAATACAACTTACATTGTGAACAACACGAACTATGACTATGTGAACCCCGCAGATTACTAAGTTGTGATTTTGGCAGAGGGACCAAAACTTGCTAACACCACAACGTATAAAATCAACGTACAACTTACATTGTGAACCACACAAACTATAACTATGTGAACCCCGCTGATTACTACATTGTGATTTTATAAGAGGGACCAAAACATGCTAACACCACAACCTATAAAATCAAAATACACCTTACATTGTGATCCACACAAACTGTAACTATGTGAACCCCCCAGATTACTGCATTGTGATTTTAGCAGAGGGACCAGAACTTGCTAACACCACAACCTATAAAATCAAAATACACCTTACATTGTGATTCACACAAACTGTAACTATGTGAACCCCCCAGATTACTGCATTGTGATTTTAGCAGAGGGACCAGAACTTGCTAACACCACAACGTATGATATCAAAATACAACTAACATTGTGATCCACACAAACTGTAACTATGTGAACCCCTCAGATTACTGCATTGTGATTTTAGCAGAGGGACCAGAACTTGCTAACACCACAACGTATAATATCAAAATACAACTTACATTGTGAACAACACAAACTATAACTATGTGAACCCCGCAGATTACTACATTGTGATTTTAGCAGAGGGACCAAAACTTGCTAACACCACAACGTATAAAATCAAAATACAACTTACATTGTGAACAACACAAACTATAACTATGTGAACCCCGCAGATTACTATGTTGTGATTTTATCAGAGGGACCAAAACTTGCTAACACCACAACGTATAAAATCAACGTACAACTTACATTGTGAACCACACAAACTATAACTATGTGAACCCCGCAGATTACCACATTGCGGCGATAGCAAAGAGCCTCAAAATTGTTAATGCAACAAAAAAATTATTGTTGCGTTCACAATTTTTGCGTTTCGCAAAAAAAAAGTTGCTGCGGCAACATAGGGTATTTTGCTAATATCTCAAAATTATTTTGTAATTTTCGCAAAACTTGGCTCGCAATGTAAAACTGCATACATTGCGACCGGTTTTTTCTCTGAGTGTACTAGATAACTGATATACTTAATACAATACACTACATAGATAGATATTTTTTTTATTATACATAGAAAACACCCAGACCAACGGAACACAATTCTGCAGATCGTAAACAAATTTGTTCTAAGGCGGGAATCGAACCCGCAACCTCCTGCGTCGCAGGCGGACCTTTGCCCGTTGCGCCACAGAGGTCGTCGTCTTTGTCTTTGGAGGAGGATTATGTCTGGCAGTGGACTTAGTCAGCGAAATGATGATCATAGACAAGCTTGACATTACTAGATTTTCCACTATTTATCCTTTCTATTTTCAGTTAACACTGTTTTTTCCCAAATTAGAAAAAAAATTAACTAATATTCTAAAGGCAAAAGTTTGTGCCATTGTGAAGATGTTTGGCCAAAGACAACGCCAAAACTACTGAAAGGATCCGGCTGAAATTTTGCACACAAAGATCTGAACCTGGAATATCATACTGCTACTTTTTATTCCAAAAAACGTGTGCGATACCGCGGGTAGAAGCTAGTATAAATATAAAACAATGCAAGTGACAATTTCTACAGACCCCGAGTCTTTGTAATCTCCCCGAGTAGGCAGACCGTGGCTTTCCACTTAATATTTCCCTGACGGTGATAATATTAATGCAAATGAACGGGAGCTTCCAACATCATTACATAGATGACTCCCACAGCGCGACCCGCCGCTGATGCGAGAAATGGTTCATGACGGTTCAGTAAATATATGTACATTTTTATTTTGGCTGTGTCATGTTTGGTTAGCTTGGGGATTTTCCGGGGTCGGAAGTAGCATAGACAAATAAAACTAGTAAAGTAGTTAGTGTGAAAGTATCTACGGATGATTTAAGTGGATCGTCTGAAATAGTTATTAGACGGTAGGTATAATAAAAAATCTATTTATTTAATATTTTGTTTTAAGTACAGTTTTTTACTATTTAATTTATCCCTTTTCGCGGACCACAGAACAGATCTTCACGTCTAAATGGAAAAAGTCGACAGGTTATTTTTTTATTGAAAAAAAACGCGTACGAAGCTGCCGGCAGAAGCTAGTAGTTCAGAAATGTATAACCTAAAAACTAATAACAGACTGGCTACTGACCCTTTCATACCTAGGACTACTAGGGACCCTATCATACCTAAGACTACTAGGACTAGGGCATGGAAAACCTGCTGGAGATCGTCTCGTGATAGTGCACACAAATAACCCCACCTCCATTTATTTATTTATTTATTTATTGTTTACTCAAACTTGACTTACAGAATACATTCCAAAACGTCAAACATTATTATAAAATCTAGCGTAGGTACGTAAAATTATATAAAATAATACGTATGGAAATGTCACAATTAAAATAAAATATATAGGTATTAACTAAAGGTCAAAATAATAGCAATGTCAAAATAATAGCAATAGACAAAATAATAGAAATAATAGCAAGGTCAAAAAGTACAATTAAAAAATGAGAGCATCAAATGGTGTAATTTGGCGATGCTGTCAAAGAATACGTCGGCGTCAGTTGAGGAGATGAACTCGTTTAGGAGGGTAAGTACTCTAGGGGTGGGAGCGTTCTCCTCCATACACAACACACACCTACACGTCTGTAATATCAGTATCTGTAACATTGATTACATTTTAGTTTCTTTATATAAGTTATGTATGTTCTATTGAATCCAATTAGTCTATAAGTTAATATCCACAAGGCAAGAGCGAAACCCCCTAACACAGGTATCTCTATACATAAAAGGGGGTTTCCAAAGCAATCTAAAGACATGAATGTAGAGATTAAGTTAACGAAATAAACTATTTTTTTATAACCAGGAAACAAGAACGAATACTTTTAGCACACCCACAGAACTATAATAATCAAACCTTTTGTCTAAAACCAGTAACGTGTAACTTTTTTCATAAATCGGTTTTAGAATTACGAATCAAAAACTCTTTATTTCCATACCTAAATACATAATACGTAAGTAAGCTTTGTTAAGATCAAATTCTTAAAATTAAACACTGACACGGAAACAAAGTGATATTTTAGATTTCTGTCGCTTCTTGTAGATGTAGACTAAAGTAAAGAAGCGCCGAAGAAACCTTTAGCCTGCTAGTTGTTATTTTTCGAGTTGAAGCAAAACCCGTCCCAAGCTTTTTTATCCTCTAGCTAGATAATCTTATATATTATACCTTTTTGCACAGCAAGGTTTTGACAATTCGATTAAATTTATTTACTGATAATTTTTGCAACTCACTAGGAGTTTTATCAAGTCACATAGATAAGATCACTTTCTCTGTCCCTATATTTATCTTTGACGTAACTTATTTGGCTTGATAGCTATCTACGTTAATATGTACTTACTACATTGTGTTTCATGTTGGCAGAATATCAACAACACAAATAACAAATTTTCGTACGATAATAAGCACACAACGGTCAGAATAAAATAGCTACTGAAAATGCCTCGTAAGGGACAGTTTACTTTTTAGTATATTCGGGTTGTTGAGGGTAGTCCGAAATGTGTCGACAAAGGTGGTGTGTTATTCGTTGAAGAATATTGTTCTGTGGCGAAAACGTCGCGTCGCTCGATAGGCATAATGATTCATTCGAAGCATAGATGAAGCATTTTTTGTTTGTCTATGATTCGAAGTAGGTATAAAAATACGAGTAGCCTGGTTAAATGTAGCGACGAAAGGAAAACCACCTAGGACATTTACATAGGACCTATGGTAATCAATCATCTAATGAAACATTATTTACTGAGCATTATTTAGACTCGCTCGTAACAAACAATATTTGTTTTTAAAATCGAAGATATTTTTTGTAAACGACATTTATGTAGGTATGAAAACTTGTCAATAATGGTAACTAACAGAAAAAACTAACATCTAATATTTATTATTATTTATTATTTATACATCATTACTAACATCGCAGGGCGAACCTGGATGAGATTGGCGCAGGACCGTGTGGAGTGGCACAAAAGTTTGGAGGCCTATACCCAGCAGTGGGTGAAGTCGGGTTGCGGATGATGATGATGATGATGATGATGAACAGAAAAAAAGGAAGATAAAGTAATGTCACCACTAAAATAGAAAACCACTTCAACTGGGATTGGTTCCCATTAGTATACATATACAGGCTGGTTTTTTGAGAACGGCGGTGATGGCCAAGTCCGAAACCACGAGAGTAAGAGAAAAGTCGTGAAAGGAGTCATGCCCTCGATTTATAAGAAAATAATAACTGCATATTTAGTTTTTTTTATCTTTTACGTTTGAAGGAAATCGAGATAAGTTTTATAAGCAATATGTATAATATTCCTTTTATTTTTAGTAATACATTTCTGTGCAAAGATTGATCCATATCAGCAACAAAATTCATTGATTAAATATTATAAAATAATATAAATAATACAGGTGTCCTTTTTTTGAAAAATCATTAGTGTCGATTTCCGTCAAAAGTAAAAGGTTTTAAAAAAAACGAAATATGCCGTTTTTGTTTTCTTATAAATCGAGGGCATGACTCCTTTCACCCTGTAGATACCGATGTCGTTATATTAAATTTTTATGCTCAGAACTCATTGAGCATAGCAGTTACTCCCGTAGTGGCTATCAGAAATAGGAGTTTTTCAATTTTACAACTTTGGATTAGGCGGTGTGGTCGCTCAGCGACAAAACTTTTTGTGTGGAGTGAAATAAATAAAAAGTACTTTGGATATGTGATTTAATTGCGTTTATACGTTTATACATCAAAAACCGAAATCTAAATCGACCATCACATCTAATTCTAAATTACTTATTTAAAAAAAATTAATACCTACGTCAGTCACTTCTGTGGAGTCATTTCCATGGTTTCCATGGACGAAAATTGCTATTGTGTTCCCCTAGACAACTCCATCAATCGGGGCTGCGAGCTTGGCGACTATTTTTTTCTTACAGAGGAAGGTCTAAATAAATAAATAAATAATATTGGACAAAACACACTTTATCTAGCCCCAAACTAAGCAGAGCTTGTGTTATGGGTACTAGTTAACTGATATACATAATATTGTATCTTTACAATTACCTACTTAAATTGTTAATAAAAATATTATTGTACGTCCGAAACGGATAAAATTGTTGAAACATTTATTTGATTTTAAGACCTTGATGTAACACAATTTCACAATAAAATTATTCTATTCTATTCTATTCTCAATACACTAGATAGATATTTTTTATTATACATAGAAAAACATCCAGATCACCCTGAACAAATATCTGCAGACGTACAAACGATTCGATTTGTCCCGAGACGGGAATCGAACCCGCAAAGTCCTGCATCTCAGGCGGACATACGCCTGCCACGCCACGAAGGTCGTCAAAAGAATCTACCATCTCTATCTACCATCATATATTACAAGATATTTTTTTATTTTCTTAAATTTATTACCTCACAAATGTGAATTACCCAACCCCAATGACGATGTCTTTAGACTTAGTCTTCTGACGACGCGTCAGCTTTGAGAGACGATAAGCTATCTGTTAGCACGACCGACATTATCTTTCATAAGTACGCGTAAAATAGTATAAATACACGGGTACCAATAATTCTACAGATACGTAAGGATTAGTGAACGATTGATTGGCCGTGTAACATAGAATTTGCACCATCCCAACTCTTCCCGCGGGTGTCGTAAGAGACGACTAAGAGATATCCACCGGGGGGGCGAGCAGCAGCGCCCCTTGCGGAACAATTCTAGCACTGAACTGCGACCCCCAACCCCTATGCCCAGCGTCCCATTTGATCATATGGGCATAACCCCCCTATATGATCAAAGCCGATAAGACTCTATCAGATGGTGACCTGCGTCCATCAGTGGACCATAGACTGTAGTGTAGTGAATGATTGGAGTTGTATCAAAATAACCCTAGGTTAGAATAAAATATTTAAAACTAGATTCTACTTGCGGGTATAAATTAGAAAACATCTTGAAGACCCGGGACAATTATCGTTGTACGATAATTGTCCCGGGTCATAATTTGGTAATTTGGTCCCGAGGCAGAAATCGAACCCAACCTCCTGCGTCGCAGGCGAACCTTCGCCCGCTACGCGAACGCTACGTTGAGCTTATCATAGCTTATCAAGTTAACATACTATGTAAATAATCTTAGACCTTCTAACCTTTGTCTTGTTTAAGTAACTAGTATATCTTTAATACGAGTAGGTACCTATTAACAGTGCATTGAGGTCATACCAAAGTTGTTTTAACCTTACTATGCCAATGTTGTACTTGTTGAAGCTTATGCATGTTAATTAAAACACAAAGTTATCTACCATAGATATAGATAGTTTACAAGGTTAGCTAAGATTGTTGTAGTATGCGATCTATAGAAGAGACTATAGTGGGAAAAATTCATAATAAAAAATATACTCTTTTTGCTCATTAAACTGGGTTGGTATTTCTTGCCTTTTATTTAAGGCTTTGCCTCCCCTCACACAAGCGGCGCCACCTATTTTATGCAATTATTACGTTTAAGAAAGGAATTTCCAAAAACTACGTTAGTCAGTTTGCGATACCTATTATAAGCCTTTTTTTTAATGCCTCTTTAACAGTTTTATTTTTTATAGTTTAGGCAGAGAAACGAAGTTGCCCTTGATGGCTACCGACCTCTATTTTCGATAAAAAAACAAATAATATAAAAATAAATAATGATATACATGTTGTGATAGAATATAATACTTTAGAGTATACTTTATTGCATAAAAGTTGTACATGGGCGAGCATAATGTTAGAAACATAGATTTATATCGTCTATGGTTAGAAAGCATTATTCTCTACCAGTTTGGGTGACCATGTGCAATTTAGCAGGTAGTGCTAGTTTACAAAATTTAGGTACAGAATATCAAGAAAAACATAATTAACAATTCGTGTGTAAACACACAATTCCAATTTGTTGCTTGTTGCCGCTGCGCATAGGTTATGTATCGAGCGTATTGAAATGCGTTTTGTTTCATCAAACGTTGTTAGTCTGTGTTAGTATGTTCATATTACTTACAACGCGCAGATAGAAACATAAAAAAGCATTCGACTTTTTTTAGATGTTTTATATTTCAACGTTACCTAATAATTATGTCAAATTTTAATATAATTTTAATAAAAATCGGATTCTAACCTGCATTGTGTTATGCAAGGGGGACTACTTAATTCTGACGCTGTCTGTACCTACTGTTTTTAAGTAAAAAGGTGTTGTTTTTGTTTGATCTTGCCCCAAAAACCCACATTATTAGGTACTAGTCTCAGTTCGGATAATCCAGGTTCTATTATATTCTGTATTATTAAAGTGATGATGATAATTAAGATATTATCATGAATAGGTAGCGAGCACACAGGATGTTAAAATCCCCTTAAAATAACGCAACATTAGGACTCTGATAATGACATGTGATAAGAGACAAGTTAAATAGCAGTACTAGTTAGTTGTTTACAAAATGTCATGATGTTAAATTAGTTTTGTTTGCTGGAATGTTGATGTTATCAGGCTATGCTATGGTTTGTTGAGTAATTTATGTATTATTAATTCAGTAGACTTTTACAATATGTACATAAATATTTTACTTACATACATGGTAGGTAACAATGATTTTAATTCTACACAGTTCATTAGTATGATGTGCCCAGTGCCGTCATGCTAAATCATGTTACTATAAATTCGCACCCCTAGATCTAAACAGGTTCAACTCAAAAAAACACTTTTTCCACAATAGGCGAAAAACTGATTACCATATCTCTATGCACTGGAGGAGTATTTTGTAAATATTTTGGATATACATGTGCAGCTAAAAGAAAGATGTTATTGGATTTTTGTGTTATAGGCATGTATTTAGGCTAAAAATTGGATTTTTTGAGTTATTTCCCTTTTGCTTAACAAGTAAGTGCATATATTTTTATTATTTAGAGTTGACTCTGTATTGGTGAATTAAATTTTGAGTTACCTCTCTTTTGACGAGACACATCAATTAAAAAAGT
This sequence comes from Eupithecia subumbrata, assembly GCA_949316285.1. Taxonomy (NCBI): domain Eukaryota; kingdom Metazoa; phylum Arthropoda; class Insecta; order Lepidoptera; family Geometridae; genus Eupithecia; species Eupithecia subumbrata. Next base: position 2,783,687 of record OX438631.1, read on the forward strand.
AATAGCTTTTCTTGTAATTTCTCATTACCAACATTATATTTTTTGTTCATAATACAATATTAGTCCATGATAATACTATAAAAAGTAGTAGTAATGAAAAATCTATCGATTGTCTCTCGTTTCCTTAATTGCAAAAGTAGTAATAAGTCAAATAAAGTTTTCTCAGAAATTAAACAAAAAAATATCGACCACCTGCTCTATGAAAGATAATTTTAAATGCACATTTCTCTTAATATTTAAGTAAAGTTAAACTTATTAAGTTACAAAAGTAGATTATGTGACAAATCAACTTTCAACTCATAATTACAATTAAAACTCTTGGCATTTTGAGATCACTGTTTTTAAAATCAAAATTATTCTTAATAGTAAGTATCTCATTTAGTTTAAATCTAATATGGTAATCAAAAATGTCTACAGTATAACAATAGTTTTCCTCAACATTCAGAACGCCCTTAACATCACTTTGGAATTAAGTCGTGTGCCTTTCTTTTTCATCTCCGACACTGCCATTTTCTTAGGATATGCCTGTGTATATGAAAATAAGTAAAATAGTATCGATATTTAGGCTTTATTTCTTGTGAATGTTGCACTACAAATTCTCTCTGCCTTTCAAGATTTCTGAGCCCCCAAAATCCATCAAAAAGCTGTTGCCTTAACATTTCATCCATCTTATTTTTGCATTTAAGCCGACATTTCTCTCCATAGCCTCCCTGTGGAAAAAACTCTTCTCTCTGGCACTTGTTTTTTGGATTTTGACAACGACTGATAGGCTTTGCCAGAATTTTTCAGCTTTTTGCAACTTTTGATTTCCAGTTCGCTGGTTTACGCACTATTTTACGCACTCTCTTTTTACCATTGTTTTTTATCTGGGGTTCTTGAGAATTAGTTTCAGAAGCAGTTTGAGGGTTTACTTGCTCACTAAAATCTTCGGTGTCCGACGAACTTGATGAACTCGAGCTGCTACTGCTGGTGTTGGACGAATTGGAAGATTATTCATTAGGATTTACCTTAGATATTGCGTTACTTACGGGACCGCATCGCAATTGAGATCTGCATCGCAATGCAGATCCCAATTTCCAATTAGTTCCTGTCATCAATTTCACCGCAGTCATCGATATCACTTTCATCGCTTCGAATTGGTAAAATTTAATTATTTATGTAGTAATCGTTTTTCAGGGGTCCTTTGTTTTGACAAATGTGTGTAATGGATTCATCTACTTCGCGTAAGGCAGCATGGGTTTGCTTTAATGAGACTTCATGAGACTTCATGGCTTGATAAAATTTTGAGGACATTTACAAGAGTTTCCTATCTATCTCCTACTAGAGAATAACGAAAACATTCCTCCTAATATCGAACCCACTCAGGGTTCGATATTAGAAGGAATGTTTTCGTTTTCCCTTTCTTCTATCATATTTACTAAAAAAATGCCCACGTTTTATAGTTTGTCTGAAATAGAAAACGCATATTTCATATAATTATAGGATCTTGTGAGCCAAATCGATATGATAAGCCATCGGTTTAGCTTTTTAAGTCTCATTAACCAGATTATTTAAATGTATTTTGCGGACACCATCTAAAGAGATCTAACTCAAAAATGTATCAGTTAAAACGGGGAAAACTGTCTAGTTAGAATACATTTTATTAAATGAAAAGACATAAATCATATCCAACAAAAAAGGTCAACATAAATTTGTTTTTTAAAGAGATTTTGCAGTTTAAAAAATGATTCAACAAAACAGGTTCAACTACAAACTCAAAATTGTTTCAACAATATGGTACTAATTCTAAATAAAAACAAAAACTTTACACACCTTTCCAGCATTACGGGTTCAACTCAAAATGTAGTGTTAATTTATTATGCACTCATCATCGATACGGCGTCAACTCGAAATAACCATAATCAACAGTATGGATGCAACTCAAAATAATTCCTTTTGGTTCACGAGGGACACATGCACTCCGATTCTCATTCTGGTTATAATTGGTGATGTCCCTGTTTTGATGGGGGGGAAGTGGGGACCGCTCGTTCATCAAAACATCCAGCGCCGAGTAGTGGAAATATTTTTAAATCTGTTTTGTTGGTCGATAGCTAATGATATTTAGAATTCTTTGGTGAGCATAACTAAAAAAACTATATTTTTGAGTTGACTCCCTTTAGATCTGGGAGTGCGATGTAAAAGTTTGGATGTTTATCCACGTACATCTTCACGCCGACAATACTGAATGGATAGGACAGAAATTTTGCATAAATGGATTTTCACCTGGAATCAATGTATCATGAAAAAAATGCACTACTTAACATTTTACCGAGTTGTTTACAACATCATGCTTGTTGTAAACATATTGTGGTATTTTATGCCAAGCAGTTGGAAAGTCAATAAAGTCATTTCATGTATTCTCTCTTATCTCCTAATTTTGAGATGGATCTTCAACTTTTTGAGACCATCAATCAATATTATTGCATGACTTGTTCCATATTATTGAAGAGGTGTTTTTAAAAAGTAACTTCATTCATTCATTTACATATAATTATACTTTCAATTATTACAATTGTAAATAATACAATGTGGTGTTTAAATAACTGTGTCAATGATAAGGTTACGGTTTGATAAGTATCTTTGCGTAGGTATTGAAATCCTTCATAAATTATAATTAAATTTTAAAAGTTATGAGTTTAGCATTCGTAAGATATTTTAGAGAGGTAGGTAATTTCGGTGTTTAGTTCAGCGTAAAATTTGTATTGATTGCAACAACCAAGGCACAAAAACCACAAATGACAAATTATTAGTACACTTATATTTCCTAAAAATCAGAGCCATCACCAGAAGGCAGACTGCCCAGAATGCTGGCAACATTGCCACTTTGAATGGCAGTTATATTTACTTATCGTGTAGTTAATAATAATAAGCCTTTAGTCGGACAAGACAGTATTTTTTTTGTACATATTTATCTTTTGTTCCATTTTTGTAGGTCTGTTTGCCAGGTGGCATAGGTCTCCTCCAAACTTCTCTATTTTAGCCTTTCTACCCCATGTAATTCCCGCAAGATGTCTAATGTTGTCATCCCACCGCCTCTCTTTCTTTTTCTATCCCTTGGGTACAATTATATAATAAAAAATTATCTATCTATGTAACATATTATATGTATTATGTAGGTTTATCAGTCATCTAGTACTCATAACACAAGCTCTGCTTAGCTTGGGTCTAGATGATGCTGTGTGGATTGTCCAGCATTATTTATTTATTTATTTAATTGTGTGGTTATTTTACTCCATTTGTCTTTTCCTCTGATCATGTGGCCTGTCCATTTCCACTTTCGTTTTCTTATTTACTGAGTTATCTGATATTGTGTAGTTAAAGATCTATTATTTAGAGAGCCCGCTACAATTTTTATCAGTACCTAGGTATGTATTTAGAGAATTTTATGTTGATACTACTATTAATTAGTTATCAACTAGTGTTGTAATAATCTTATCAGAAACAAGAACAGTGTAATACAAGTCCTTGAGTGTAACTTTTATGTCTTTATTTGTAACTAGCTGCATTCTTACTACCTGTTGTCCTATTACCCATTTTCCCGTAGAAATGAAGCATTATCCTGCGGTAAAAGTAGCCTATGTTCATCAGGAATAATGTGGGTTTCCAATGGTAAAAGAATTTTTAAAATAGGTCCATTAGTTTTGGAGCCTATTCAATACAAACAAACAATCAAATCTTTCCTCTTTATAATATTAGTATAGAAAACTAAGTCTAGACTGTGGTAAATAATAGGTAGATTTATTTAAGATTAGTTTTGTTTGTTATTTTATATTTGTTTCTTTTACACCACATTTTCATTTTGTTAAACATATATTTTGAAATACTACTTTGTAGTGTATATAATAGGACTGGCATGTTAATAAATAAAACAAAAGTCCTTCAAAATAAATTAGAAATAATAATAATAATAATAATGCTAGACAATTCACAGTATCATCTAGCCCCAAGCTAGGGTAGAAGGTTGGTAGAAACTTAGATAGTAAAACCTCACCAAAGATTGTGTTTAAAGGTATATAGTAAACTTAAAATCAAAAGAGTAGAACAAAATAATATTTGCTACTTTCTTTCATAATACACAATAAATTTTATCTAAAAATTTAGGAACTTTCCCAACATTTGCACAGAACAATTCAAAAACAAAGAGTTAAAGCAGACAATTTTACTGACCTCAGAGAGTAAGGGGGCTCTGTCTAAATGTTCTGACGAAGCAAACGCAGACTCGAAGAACACCCCACGACTCCTGGACTCGTACCTGGAAGCCCCATCATCCCACATCCTAGCCTCGAGCTCATCAGACATCCTGGCGCCGCGAACACGCAAAAAATATCACAAAAACAATTCACAAGCTTCACATCATCCGATTTCTAGCACAGTCCTCGAGCACTCACTTACAATAAACCTGGGCGGCGCAATAATTTATTTTTATTATTCTTTATCACAGATTTTCGCTTTATTTACGACGGAGTATGATAGATTGCGATATTAAATCCGCGAAGTGGAAAACACTCGCTTAGCGTTTTCCCGACGATCACCGAGAGAAAAGCAAGTAGGTACGTTTTGAAACCTGTAGTGAGGCGGGGATGTCGATTTCTTTATGTTTTCTTGAGCAATAAAGAGAGCTATTTTGAGATCATTTTAAAAAGAGTAGGTACACTACCATTAACAAACGAATATCGTATATAATACAAAAAAAGATTTATTGAAGTATATGGAAAGTATTAAAGAATATCGTATAGGGAAAGTAGAATATCGTGTATAACTTTAATTTACGATTACATAGGTAAGACACAAATCTCTGTGAAAAGACAAAAAATGTCGTTTTTACCGTGTCATGAATTGGTTACTGAATGCCTGCTGAATTGACAGACACAATTTGACAGCTAACGCCAAATCGAAAGTGACAATTGCATTATTAGAGTTGTGCTTTTGAGATGAGATAAAAATATCGTAGTTTTTCTATTTCTATTCTGTGATAATGATAATTGTCCATATCTACCTGCAATAAACTAATTTTCTTTATTTGTTTAAAACATTATTTTTATATAGCATATCATGCGAACTCTTAAATTCGGATGGATGGTCATTTTGTGTCAAGTTTTTTACTAGACCTACCAAACATTAAGGCTGCCTGTCCAGCGCCGCCGTAACCAATGGTATTGCTTAGAATGAGCTCTCTGTTTCAGTGAATACATAATAATACCTATTAACGTTCCTGAGGAATCAAGCAAGGACCAACTGATTGTAACATTATTATTGTATGTACCTATGTCCTATCTTTTAGAGTAGGTACCTACCCATCTGCGTTTTATCGAGATATATGATACTACCATGAATAATAATTATTCTTTCTCATGGAATATGCAGGTGTTGGTAATATGAATTCATAAGTCTGGTCAGGCCTGGGTAAGGCCGTCAGTAGAAGTAAAATAAATAAAAGATATCTTTTAGATCGACTATTTATTGAAAAGTAATAATTTCCTATAACATTAAAAATAGGTAGGTACTCATAGACATAAGAATCACAAATTTTACAAGACAAAACCATTAGTGTTACATAATTTTAACAAAAGTTTTTGATATAACATTGCAAACCTTAGATACCTATTTTGCAAAAATATATAAAATAACTTGGAACAACACTTTCAAAATCGGAGAAGTGAAACTCAATTTGTTAGAAGAAAAAATATTTTTCTTTTCACATACCCAATCAAAATACAAATTATTAATTCACAATGTTATTTCAAAAGATATTTACACATCCCCAAAGTCATAACTTTGCCTCAGCCTGTAGCTAAACTGCCTGGACCACCTTCACAGGCGAGTGTTCTGTTTCTTTCATAAACTAACTTTGGTTTAACGCTTGGTTATCAACATTGAATAAAATTTATCTAAGGTTTTTACAAGAAGTAATTTTTTCTACTTATAAAATTTTTGAATTTTGTACTTATGTGTTAACTCATCTGACGACTCCATTATATTGTGCCGCGCACTAGGTTTTACGAGGACAATTTTGATGTAGCTCTTTGCATTGGACAGTAAATGATATTCTATTCTTTTCGTTGGGGATAGTCCCTAACATCGTAGAACGGTATAATGATAATTATTTATGACAACTCTATGAGCGTGTTTTACACGACGATAACGTCTATACACACTCCGTGGCACACTCGCCCGTGTGGAGAGGGTAGCCTTTCGAAGGTAGAAATTATTCCCATAATTTTTTTAAAGAGGTTAATAAGTAGGAAAAAAACAATAGATTTTTTTACATGCAGTAAATCAGTGACCTCCATTTATACAGCACTAGCTTCTGCCCGCGGCTTAGTACGGGTTTTTTAGATTAAAAAGAAAAATAAAGAAACTTTTAGGTTATTCTACGTCCAGAGTCCAGATCTGTGTGCAAAATTTCAGCCCCATGCATTCAGTAGTTTTGACGTTGTCTTCACCAAACATCTTAACAGCACAAATTTTCGCCTATATATCTAATATTAGTAGTATTAGTGGCCTTACAGCTTTAAGCTTTAAGACCGCCAATTCTTTAACATTTTACATACTGTAGGTATTAGATATAAGTTTTTATGAATAAAGCATTATCTATAAATACCTATAAATGGAGGTCAGAGCAGTACCTAGAGTACTTACTTAAATGGACAAGGCAGTTTAGCTAAAGGCTTTTTAACATAATGCTAAGAAAATCTGACCACAGTCTCCACATATAGTATCTGTAACTCATCACAGCTTCCAAATGGACCCTAAGCTTGGAGCCAAACGGTCGTAATTTTTTGAGCCCCGTAAAAAAAGACTTCATACAAAAAAGTCAGTCAGACGTAGGTCAGACCCCTGTTTGTGACGGCGGCGACGTAAACAGATTTGTCATTTCTGTTGAAAATAAGCATTGAACGCGAGTCACAAGAAAATTATAAGAATTACGCTCGTTTGGCCCCATTGCAGCGTTAGCTCGGATAGACAAAAAAAGCTTGCGAAACTGAAACGGGCAATACTTAATCATTTTCAAACACAACATACATTAATAAGAATAATCGTAATGTGTAAATATTGTTGTAATAAATAATCCAACACCACGCAACACCAGAAATGACCACATCCAAATATTAAATACTGAAGATCTTATTCATAAAACTATTTGAGCGATCCTTTGGTAAACAAGATCCGTCAAGTGCGAGTGTAACTCGCGCGCCGAGGGTTTTGAACGTTTGTCAACAAATATGTACCAAAAGTACCGGTTAGAGACTTCGCAATTTAACGAATACCTAAGAATAGTAGGTTACATTTCAGATGGATCTCTCTGCATGCTTCGGTTAAATGGGTGGTTCGGTTAAGGTGGGTATTGGTAAATTTTTCGACTTTTTTCGAAATATTTCAATAAGTATGAAAGTTACAGAAATTTCAAAAACTGGTTTGAAATGTCCAAACCGATACCTTTCATTTGATACCCCACTCGGTGGGGTAGCCCCCCTTTTGAAAATTATTCCTTTTTGACCATTTTTCAAAAAGTGTTCTTTTTACAGACTTCTCTATATTTTTCCTGTAAAATATAAATCCATATCTACAAACGCTCCATACATTTTAAACGGATCGCTCTGCAAACTTCGGAGATAGGGGGGGGGGAATGGGTATTTTTTCGACTTTTTTCAAAATATTTCAAAAAGTATGAAACCTACAGAAATTTAAAAAACTGTTTTGAAACGTACAAACAAATACCTTTCATTTGATACCCCACTCGGTGAGGTAGCCCCCCCTTTTGAAAATTATTCCCCCCCATTTTGACCATTTTTCAAAAAGTGTTCTTTTTTCAAACTTCTCTATATTTTTCCTGTAAAATATAGATTCATGTCTATAAACGCTCCATACATTTTACATGGATCGCTCTGCAATCTTCGGAGATAGGGGGGGGGGAATGGGTATTTTTTCGACTTTTTTCCAAATATTTTAAAAAGTATGAAAACTATAAAAATTTCAAAATATATTTTGAAATGTACAAAATGGTACCTTTCATTTGATACCCCATATGACTCTGTAGGTATCTTTTAAAATTTCGGCATCACAATTTGTATGGAAAATATTCATTTTCATTTTTCATTTATTTTCATTTATTTTTCTCAAAATCTGTACAGGCGCACGAAATGTATTATTGTTTTAAATTTCAAGTTGATAGCTGCAGTAGTTTTTGAGTTATTAAGGAGGGAAAAAAGGACAGACAAAGCGAGACCATAAGGGTTTTGAAACCGATCTTCGATCATCAAAACCCTAAAAAATGATTTGGCAAGAGGTATTTTACATTAGGTTATTTGACCGTTTTGAAAACCAAATTGGATTCTTTTAGTTTTAAAATGTTTTTGTATGTTTTGAGGGACAAATACTAATGGGATATTTTTTATGGGAACACTTCGGGTCATCAATTGCAAAATAATCTTTTAAATCCATCATGGTTATTAAAACTAAAGTCATTTACAGCGGGATATTTACCATGGTTTGAGTTTTGAGCTTTCCAATATTTCGGCGCAGTTACATGCACCATGATCAACGAATAACTGAAGCTCAAAACTGAAATCATGATAAATATCCCATTGTAAATTACTCTTTAGTGCAAAAGGATCATCTTAATCGGTCTATAGACGGAGAAATACAAAAACATGAAAAACATAATATGTTACTCTTCCTGTTTCGAAGTCTGTTAATCAAAATACAAAATTACCCGGAAGAGATCATTCTCTTCCGGGTAATTTTGTATTTTTATTAACTGTACTGTGTAGTGTAGTCTCGTGACTACAGCATTTTAAAGCGAAGGCTTCAGATAGTATTATGAATAGAACCTATAATAAAATCTGCCTAAAGTTAAAAACAACACTTCTAGTTTTAAAAATCATTTAAACAAGGATTTTAAGCCCTCTTACGTAAAAGCTAAAAAATATAGCAATTTTTTTACCTATTTATGATTACTACCTATTAAAATATTTTAACACAAGACATTGTATGACATGATATTTTGAGGATGGTAGATAAGAAATCTAATAATATCGCAAAAAATGTTCGACTTTCGGGTCTTGAACCCGCATCCTTCCCTCAGTACGGGAATGTGCTAACCAACTACACCACTAAGTCAAGTGACGCAGGAGTTGAATATCTTTGGGACTTCCTACGGACTCTAGCGCCGTTACGTTAGCGACTCTAGCCGTATTTTTGAGATATTATTTGATATCTTAGAAATTACCCAGAGTGCGAGGGATTACGCACTATAATAACAAAAACCATAGAGATGACAGATAAGTTAGATAGGATCAACCTATCTAATTTATCTGCCATCTCTATGGTTAGGCCTATACAGTAGTCCAGTCAATAAATGCTCAAAAGACAACGATTGAGAAGTATAAAGTATCAAAGAAGAATCTTAGTTGTAGAGAATTTTATCAGATTTCATTATGTAGTACTAGTTTTTGCCCGCGGCTTCGCACGCGTTGTTTCTATGGCAAGGTTTTCTATCCCATGGGAACTGATTTGTGGGATTAAAACCCTTTGTTTAATTCCAGGATTAGCATTACCTGTATGCAAAATTTCAGCCCGATCTGTTGAGTAGTATTGGCGTAAAGCAGTAACAAACATCCATACTTGTAAACATCCTAATTGTCGCATTTATAATATTAGTGTGATAACAAAATTTCTTATAACACATCGCTTAAATGATGTAAAAAAAAAACTAAAACGGGATATTCTTGTGTGCCAAAACGACTACACAGCGGTGGGGGACTGCACACTAATCACACTAATATTAAAAATGTGAAAGTTTGGATGTTTAGATGTATGGATGGATGTTTGTTACCTCTTCATGCCAAAACTGCTCAACAGATCCGGCGAAATTTTGTATACATAGTACAGTAACAGATACACAGGTAATGCTAATCCTGGAATCAAACATAGGCTACTTTTTATTCCATAAATCAGTTACCAAGGGATAAAAATAACCATAAAACGTTTCCATAGAAACAACGCTTGCGATGCCGCGTGTAGAAACTAGTTTAGTATAATATCTAGTCTCCTAACTAGTCCAAACGAAGTTCCGAAGAATTTCTGCCTTCAACCTTTCCATCCACATTCCTTCATTGACTGGACTATTGGTTTCGTTGTGAGTTTTTGGGTAAGTTTTACTCAAATTATCACCCTGTATAATTTTGGAATGCTAAATTATTATCCGACATTTCGCTTATGCTCAAGCCATTCTCAAGAAACCATCTTTGTAAACAATTCTCAACACAAATATTCTAACTTCTCGTTTAAGATTCGAGAGTTATAATTTTTATTTCAAATCGACAAGTTGTGCAAATTTTCTAACTAACCACAGCAAAGTAGTGATTTTTACGTCAATTATGGAGGCCATGTTTATAAACATTGCATCTTGACATCATCATCTTGATTTTGGCCAGAGTATAGTATCCAAACATTCCATCTGGAACTAGATTCCTCCAGAAGGATTGAGGTATTTTATCTACAGTTGGCTGTCGTATGAAAGTCAATAACATGTCTGGTGGTATGCATGAAAGTCAACAACATGGCTGGTGGTATGCATGAAAGTCAACAACATGGCTGGTGGTATGCATGAAAGTCAACAACATGTCTGGTGGTATGCATCAAAGTCAACAACATGGCTGGTGGTATGCATGAAAGTCAACATGTCTGGTGGTATGCATGAAAGTCAACAACATGGCTGGTGGTATGCATGAAAGTCAACAACATGGCTGGTGGTATGCATGAAAGTCAACAACATATCTGGTGGTATGCATAAAAGTCAACAACATGGCTGGTGGTACGTTGAGGCAGTGTGCTAGGCGACTGTTAGTTAGTGAGTTATATGTCTAGCCGTGCCTAGAATGGAAGTATTATTTGTCTGTTATACCTTCCGAGAGTTTATAGAGTCTGAGGCGGTAGCAGGTATTATTGAAGAGTGTTATACTCAATCTACTGGTTTATTTTACATTCGAAAGCTCGAGTGACAATTCAATTCAATTCTTGGTTAACCCTTAGACTTGTAAGGCCTGATCAGGGCCATTTGCCGTCCCCATTTTCTGCGAGTGGGAGGAGTTACGCCTATTTATTCTCAGGTGTCATGTCAGGGGTAAATGGCTCTGCGTCTGGTCGACACAATTCTGCTAATGTCCGTAATACTAAATGTCATAAACCTTTCTGAGTTTATAAAAAGAAATCTAAAAGATTACAGAAAATAAAGATACCAGAGTGATCGGCGAGCGTGATTGGGAAACCAAAACCTTTACAGAAATACAACACAAATAAAACAGGATAAATACCGAATTTAGAATTTAGGTTAAGTGTTTAAGGGTGCATTCAGAATTACGCTAAAATGGATATTAGCGCGCTCACAAGCGTTCCAAATTACTGTGAGCGCGACAACGATGTCCCTTGTGACGTAATAGATGACGTAATTACATGCGCCATCTTGCGATATCATATCATCGACCATCCTACAAATTGAAATCACTGTGAGTGCTCTGTCAAAACTGACAATTAGCTTTCATCTTCATATTGTATTATCTTTTACTTGTACCTGACTGACATTTGATACCGCGGCTCGTGACCGTGAGCGTTTATGAGTGTTTGCGGTCCGTATATAAAAAAAAAACGATTTGAGTGCTCACAAAACTGGTCCGTTTATCCGTTAAAGCGTCTACAGTAGATAGCGAAACGTTATAGATGACGTCATAACCGGCGCCATCTTTACGCTCACAACGCTATACTACCGAGCATGGTCGCTGTGAACGATCTGTCAAATTGTCATAATGATTATAAAAATTGACATAAGAAATTTTCAAAATCACCATAAAACTTGAGGTTATGTTTACGTAAGCGATGTGAGCGCGTCTATATCCGTTCCGTAGAACATATCCCGATATCTGTCGTTATCGCGCTCAAAGAATTCGGAACGACTTTGAGCGCTGTTAGCGCTGATAGTCTTGTGAACGGTCAACGGACCGCAGCAAATTAATTTGGAACGCAAAATATCATTGTGATCGATATCATCGCTGTATTTCGGAATGCACCCCCAGTATAGTTTGGAACGCAAAATATCATTGTGATCGCTATCATCGCTGTATTTCGGAATGCACCCTAAGTATGAACTACTAAATCTAACTATCATTCGGTCGCCGTCCAACCGTCAGTCGCAGAAATAAATTAAAAAGAATTAAAATAAAGCTGCGGTGTCAGAGTTTAGCTGGTGTGTATGTGAGTGTCAGACGATGGAGACGTGGTGTGCTCGGATCATAACTGCGGCGGAGGCGGCAGCGCGCGCGCCGCGACGACTCCGCCGCCGTCCAAGCGCGGCCAATCGCAGAACTCCGCGCCGTGTCTGGAATATACACACGTATTATTATAAAAACCGTCACAATAGTACATTATACACCTAGGCGAGAAAGTGTGACCGATTCCTAACGATTGTCATTTAAGGCCAGAGAGGCAGCCGAGAGCCTTAAATAAAACACACGAGTTAGAAATAGCACTTTTCCCCGAGTGAAACATAATGTTTATACCTACGAGGAAAATCATATTTATGATAGTAAACAAAATAAACAAGATCCGTCAAGTGCGAGTGTAACTCGCGCGCCGAGGGTTTTGAACGTTTGTCAACAAATATGTACCAAAAGTACCGGTTAGAGACTTCGTAATTTAACGAATACCTAAGAATAGTAGGTTACATTTCAGATGGATCTCTCTGCATGCTTCGGTTAAATGGGTGGTTCGGTTAAGGTGGGTATTGGTAAATTTTTCGACTTTTTTCAAAATATTTCAAAAAGTATGAAACCTACAGAAATTTGAAAAACTGTTTTGAAACGTACAAACAAATACCTTTCATTTGATACCCCACTCGGTGAGGTAGCCCCCCCTTTTGAAAATTATTCCCCCCCATTTTGACCATTTTTCAAAAAGTGTTCTTTTTTGAAACTTCTCTATATTTTTCCTGTAAAATATAGATCCATGTCTATAAACGCTCCATACATTTTACATGGGTCGCTCTGCAATCTTCGGAGATAGGGGGGGGGGGGGGATGGGTTTTTTTTCGACTTTTTTCGAAATATTTTAAAAAGTATGAAACCTACAAAAATTTCAAAATATATTTTGAAATGTACAAAATGGTACCTTGCTTCGCTCGCGACGCTGTGTAAAAGTTCGCGGTTCGCTTCGCTCGCTGCACTGGGATTACTCCGTCAACACCTAACTATGTAGTGTATTGTATTAAGTATATCAGTTATCTAGTACCCATAACACAAGCTCTGCTTAGCTTGGGGTTGGATAATGCTGTGTGAATTGTCCAGCATTATTATTATTCTTATTATTCCTTACTAAGAAAATGAAGGTGTCCACGATCAAAAATCCTACGCAGCTACTGTGAAGAGTTGTGTTGATTAAGGTCAAATATCAGTGCAGAACGCTTTTCAGTTTATGTTGAAAGCTGAACATTGGTGTACAATAATAAACTCTACTCACCTGAATATAAATGTGAGAGTGGCACCCACAGCCGCGCCCCAGAACATAAGGTATAGAAGAACCTCGTTGGTGTATTTCTGCGGGAGAGTTGCGCTCGCGCAGAACATCGACATTGCTACTAGCAACACTGACGGGAACTGGAAAAAAAATCATGTTAGAATTTATATTTCGTGGTTATTTCAAACTTGTTGAAATTTAGTCGTCCTTGGACATAACTAAGCTCGCACTCAGGGATATTGTGGTTTCTATTAGTATAATGATTTTGGAAAATGGACCGGTAGATCCGCACATTAGATTACCTGTGACTTCGATTTTGTTTTTATTCCTTAGGGTACAGTTTAACCAAGAGCGAAGACTGGCAGGTGCTACCAACTTACAGTAGGTAATTTACTTCCAGTCTCTATTACGCCGGTGTTGCCCTCTCTGTCCACGATTGTGTATTTGCCTAGGATTAGCAGAAGTAAATATAATAGTATCCGGTGTTACCAACTTACAGTAATGTACTTCCAGTCTCGGTCACGCCGCAGCGGGCACGGCGCGGTGTTGCCTTCTCCGTCGACGATTGTGTACTTGCCTAGGATTAGGTCTACACAGTCCTGAAAAATAACGTCAGTATTATATATAACAATAAATTGTTATCCGTGAGGGTGGGTGCGACATCAGCTTTGGCCGAGGATCTCAAGAGGCGCAAATATGCAGGTCTCGACAGAGCCTACAAATTTGCTCCTCTTGGAGTCGAGACCCTAGGTCCGTAGGGTACCGAGGTTCTTCGGGTTTTAAAACAAAAATCTGAGCGTCAGATCGAAGCGACGCGTGACCCGAGAGCTGGTGAGTATCTGGCGCAGCGCATCAGCATTGCCATACAGCGGGAATGCAGCCAGCGTCTTGGGGAGGACGCTACCAACTTGTAGTGATATGAATCATTTGAGCTGCCTGCAGATCGTTTGCAACAGTCTGCGGTGGATATCCCTTAGTCGCCTCTTACCACACCCGCGGGAAGAGTTGGGGTGGTGCAAATTCTAAGCCGGCACCACACAGCACAGAAGACGAGATCAACCCTCACAAAATCGGCGTTGAACGAGAGATTGAGTTAAGCCTGCACTCCACAGCCACGATTTTGCAGCGCGTCTGGTGTCGTGCGATTTGTTGCGATTTTGTAGCGCGATTCCGAGCCATTTCTAGACGAGAAATGTTCCGTGAACATTTATCGCAAAATCGCAGGACGCATAAACGCGTTGGACAACTTCTATCGCGTCGATAAAATCACAGCAGTGTGTAAGATCGTATGCGTCTAAGTACAAAATGTACTGCAAACAAATATTGCAACAAATCGCGTGAGACGAGACGCGCCTCAAAATCGCGGCTGTGGGGAGGAGGCGAGGCTTTAAATCGTACATTACGCCACAAAAATATATTATTATATATTAAAAAACTCACCTGTCTATACCCATCGCTAAAGTTGTTCTTATAGTATCTGTGGAGTGCATTGACCCCGTCCTTCAGAAGGCCCAACTTGGTAATTTTGCCCGTGCGAGTGAATTCTGTCTTCAAGGCGCCCGTGCCAGCGTATTGGGTGGAAATCACGTCTGCGTGGTCGGCCCATACCTGGGGGAAATAGATTTATTCAGAGGGTTATAAAGATGAGTTTGGTACGTCTTTCTTGGAGTATTAAGGGTTATATTCCTGTACAAAGATGAAGTGTCAGCTGATCTTTTCTGACAGAAATTGGGGTTACACTTATAACTTACAGACAAGGTCGGATTTACGATGGAGGTTTTAAAGACGTTTTGAGATGTAGACGTTATTATCAATCGAGACTTACGACATAGCGAGCGCGAACTAAGACTTACTAAGACATATTAATATTAACTAGCGACTGGAACTGGCTTCGCACGGGTGCAATGCTGATACTAAGTATACTACAGAATCGGCCCCCCGGCCGATACCGCTGCAACCGCTATGTCCCTGCATTTTAAATCTATGATATCTTCTAAAATATTCATTTAAATAACATGCCGTAAAGGGACATATTGATCTATATTAAATGTACATTGTATTCAAGGTACTTAAATGATCGCTTCGTAAATAAGCCATTATTTATCGTAAAAAGTAAAGGATAAAAAATGGTTATTGTGGGTTATCCCTAAGAGATAGACGTCTCGCTCTTTTTTGTAGACCTTTTTAAGGTGTACAGTACTGTAGTACATTATTTTAATCTATCTCGTAGGGTTTAGCCAGCTTTTGCAATATAAGCGCAAAAAATGTGTTTATTTACGACATGACATTAGAAACCTCTAAAATTATCAGTGTTTCTCTACTATTTTATGCATATAAACCTTCCTCTTGAGTTACTCTATCTATTAAAAAAAACAGCATCAAAATCCGTTGCGTAGTTTTAAAGATTTAAGCATACATAAGGACAGACAGACAGACAGCGGGAGCGGTTTTGTTTTATACTATGTAAAGATTTGTAGAATATAATACAAATGTTATTTTGACTCTAACACATAGAATATAAAAGAAGATGGAAAAAGAAAAAAGTTTGCTAGAGTCACAAAAAGGTCCCAGTCTCAGTATGTAGGTAGATCCAATGGAACGGACCCTTGGTAATTTATTGTGGTGTTAGGAACAATCAATGCTTTGTTTTTTCAATTGGTGTTTGATGTCGCCACACAGTTGGTGCGGTACGGATGATGCGGTACTGATGCGTTTGGTGCGGTATTGATGCGTTTGGTGCGGTACTGATGCGTTTGGTGCGGTACTGATGCGTTTAGTGCGGTACACTAGACACTCACATTATTGAAGAGATCCTCCAACAACGGCTGTGGACTGTCATCAGCGACCACCGCCAGCAGTTTGAGCACCGCCGCAAGCTGCAGCCTCGCCAGCAGTGCTTGGACGACGTTGGTGCGGTCGAGGCAGTCGATGCAGTTCGTGCGGAAGACGCCGCTTTGGCGGAGGAGGACGGTGCCGCCGCGGGAGAGGAAGTAGCCGAATTCTGCCTGTTGGAAGAACAGGGTTAAGGACGTATTTACCGATTTGACTCGCTCGAATTTTGATATCCGAGCCGGCAATATAAACAAAAATCCCACGCACACATTGAAGCCGATTTATGTTTGATTTTATACATTAACTAACAAATCTTGGTAGGTACTTGAAGCTTTGGTCTTGGCTTCATCAATCCTGATGTAAAAAAAATTGCAATAGCACAGCAATATATTTATCTTTTATCCATTCTATACATAATATAACAAATAAGATCCGTCAAGTGCGAGTGTGAATCACGAGGCGAGGGTTTCGAACTTTTGTATGGTACTTTTGTAACTATTGGATGGAAGTGTCTGTTTATTTTTTTGCTTTAAAGATTAATATTAATATCTTTCATATTATATTGCCTTGATATCTGTACAGTGCCGATTCCTGGTTCATTAAATGGTACCTAAAAAGCATTGATATTGGTAAATACGCATTTAACCAATTATATTTCATAGTAAGACTCAGAATGGCATTGGCCGGCAGCGACGCAAGCGAGCACTTACGGCGTCAATTTATTTTTAATTTATCTACATACATAAGATTTGCCTTTATAATTTGTTACACTGTTTTTGAAATTATGCGGGACAAGTCCAAATCCCTCGGGTATAAAATTTTTATTAGCCCTGCGTCCACGAGCGTCTTGTCACTGCCACCATCATGCTCACATTATCCAACTGCAGCAAGCATCCTCACTTAGTGGCGAGCGAAGCGAGCTGAACCTACGACGCGACACTCCGAGTGAAAGTCAAATGCTTACGCTTTAAGGCCTCCCATAAAGGCCTCTGTACCTGTTCATGAGTGATCCTGTCTATGAGCACTTGCAGGCGGTGGTAGCGCATGCCGCGGCACTCGGAGTGAAAGTCGAAGGGCTCGTATCGCACGTTGGGGAGGGCAGCGGCCGCGACACAGGCGCGGAATCCGCGTTCTAAGGCCTCCTCTGGGCCTTTGTGGTCTATCTGTGGAGGAGAAATTTGTTGTGAGACTGGGGAGAATTGTTAAGTATTTATTTTTTGTTTATTTTTAATTTCAAAAATAATGTATATTTTAAAGAGAAAGTTTAGGCCAGGGTTGTTTCTGATGCCATTTTTAGACACATCAGTCCGATGCCGATTTTTGATCTTGACATCAGCGGATGCTGTTGCTGCTTTTGGCTAAGAGCCTGTCGGACTCGCAAACCGAGTGTTCCACTCAAATTTATTGTGTACGGTTCTTCTCATTGAAACAGAGTCTCGAAAGATTGTGCAGTTTTTTAGGGTTCAGTATTCAAAGAGTGCCAACGGGACCCTATCACTTAGCCTCCGCTCTCTGTCTGTCCGTCTATCAAAGGGTCTCATGATTCCTAAAAAGTAGACACTTGCAAAATATCAGTGTCATTATTTTGCCGCTATAACAACAAATAATAAAAATAAATGTCAAAATTAAAGGGGGTTCTATTGAATAACTAATGTAATAAAGTTGAGATACCAAATTTAATTTAATGTTACTAAGTTGATCAGCACTTGATTGCCATATCTCTGCTGCTGGTCCCTCAAATGCTTGGTATACCAGTTGTTCGATTGCTAGATTTATGAAATGGTGGATAAATGGACTGTAGATTTTTTGTTAATGAATGTTTGTGTGACTCCGAAATTGTGAGACACGAATGCAACGAAAGTGATTATAATCTTGGAGCGAGAATATGAGAGTAGGCGTGAATTGCGTGAATGAGGTGTATCGAGGGTGTTACGAAAAACCACTAACCTTTGAATCACAGGCGCGTAGCAGTATTCAGCTCTTTCCAGAGTTCCTCGGGGCGTCACGGCTAAAACTATACCTTGGAGATCTGTACTTCACTGGGCGGGCAAGCTTAGCGTTAGCTTAGAGGGGCCGGTCGGAGCAGTAGAGCTAATATGTGGAGTCTCGTACAGCGTCGAAATTCACGTCAAACGCAAACAATTACACGCACCGCACAAATCCGTATCGTATTCTTATGATAATTACAACAACGACAATAAATTATAAATACACCGAAAACAATAGCGTAAAAATGTGTACTTTCAACTCGACTTTCCAAGAAGGAATGACATTATTTATTTCAAATCGCGGGAAAACCTAACGGTCATAAATGTACGCGGCGTGAAAAATGTCAGAGTCACGAATGTCAGATACGTCAATGACAAGTCGCAGCGTTACCTATAAAAAGGTGATAGCCAATTCTGAACATTCCGACCACCAAAATGCGCAGTATTTTCCGCAACTTAATAAAAAAAAGTATAATTAATCAATTTATAGAATTATGATACGAAACAATTTATCAACAAACAAAAAAAAAACAAATTTACAATTAACATAGCTAGATTTACCTAATCCTTTCAGCTAGAATTAGGTGGACTGGGCATCAGGTTCGATGTCCTCGTTCATGGGAAGGACACACAATTTGACCACAGGCCGTTTGCATTCTCCTGAAGCCGTCCTTAGAGTAACTACTCGGCAAACATTATCGGCTCCAAGATGGAGCTGCGTTACCCGACCGAGTTTCCACTTCATCGGACTGCATTGCTCGTTGGCAATGAGAACCAGAGTTCCAAGGACTATATTTTCTCGCGCATCCACCCATTTATGTCTCTGCTGCAGCGTGTGCACATACTCGAGGTGCCATCTCTGCCAGAAGTCCTGTTGCATTCGTTGGATGAGCCTCCATCGACGAAGAGGACTTACGTGCTTTTCTAGGATTGGTTCCTCAGGCAGAAGAGTCAAAGGCTCAAGTGTAAGAAAATGACCTGGGGTCAACGCCGAAAAATCATTTGGGTCGGAGCTTAGTGGTGAAAGTGGCCGTGAGTTTAACAAGGCCTCGATTTGAATCAGCAGCGTGTTAAACTCCTCATAAGTCAGGCGTTGCAAACCAACGACACGAGCGAGGTGAGTCTTAACCGATTTAACTCCTGCCTCGACTAGCCCCGAAAAATGTGGGCTACCAGGAGGGTTAAACGTGAACTCCACCTTCTCGGCCTGCGTCGCCTGCGACATTAAGTCTTTTAACAGGTTACTTGCTCCGACAAAGTTCGTCCCTTGATCAGATACCAATCTAGAGCAACGACCTCTACGAGCTATAAATCGCTTCAAACATGCCAAATATGCCTCCGAAGTGAGTTCTGATGCGAGCTCCAAATGGATTGCTTTGGTGGCTGTGCAAACAAAAACACATACATACGCTTTGTATGTTCTGACGCCACGACCACGACCAAGGGCTATGTCAAACGGCCCTGCGTAGTCCACTGAAGCCGATGAAAACGGTTTCAGTTGACTTAGACGATAACACGGTAAATTTCCCATCCGGGGAGGTGCGGACAGTCGTGGTTTTGCACGGAAGCATTTGACGCAGGATGACACCACGGAACGAATTGCTCGCTTTGACGAGAGGATCCAAAAATCCTGTGCGAGAAGACTCTGTAATGTCTGCGGTCCTGGATGTAAAAATTTCCTATGGTACTCGTCGATTAGTAGATAGGTCAGACGGTGAGTTCGAGGAAGCAGCAGCGGATGCTTCTGGCTATAACTCAGATCGCTATGCACGAGGCGGCCGCCCACCCTGAGCAACCCATTGGCATCTACGAAAGGACATAATTTTCTTAAGACTTTGGGGAGCAAATTTGGGTTGCCTTTATTTAGCGCACGAAATTCTGAAGCAAACACGACTTCCTGTACATGCTTCACTAAGAACTGCAACGCATGGTTAGTTTCGACAGCCGATAAGGCGCCAGTTGATTTCACCGATGCCTTTAAATTTTTAGAGAATCGGTAACAGTAGGCGACGATATTCACTATACGCGAAAGTGACGAGAACTTGTTTAAAAGTCCGTCGACAAAACCAATATTGTTTTCTGTCATAAAAGTCAATATTCTTCGCTCCTCGAGTGCGGACTCATTGTTTGCAGCGTACGAACTTTGCGGCCATTCTTCACGAGGGTTCAACAACCAGTTCGGACCCGACCACCATGACTGACACCGGATTAAATCTTCGGGCAGTAAACCTCGCGAACCGTGATCGGCTGGATTATCGGCTGTAGGAACATGTTGCCAGAATTCGGAGGGTATACCGTCTTGGATTTCCGTAACACGGTTGGCAACAAACGTTTTCCAACGCGACGGACAGGAATTGATCCAGGTTAATGCAACGCTGGAATCTGACCAAGCGAAGAGGGCACCGACACGATGAAGACCATCTAGGGCGAGGGTTAACGAAGACATAAGCTCAGTCAGCAAGACAGCTGCCATCAACTCCAAACGAGGGATCGAGCGTTTGCGGAGGGGGGCAACTTTCGACTTGGCACAACAAAGTCGGACCTCAGTTGTCCCGTCACTGCACGACGCGCGGCAGTAGACAACAGCGCAATAACCTCGCTCAGAAGCATCACAAAAGCCATGAAGTTGAAGAGATGCAAACGAAGGAACCATTCTCCGAGGCAGTGCCACAGCACTCAGCGACGACAGTTGGTTCTTGACCTTAAGCCATTCAGACGAAATGAATTGAGGAGCATCCTCATCGCAGTCAACACCAGACAGCCACAATAGCTGCATTATATATTTGGCAAGGAATACGACAGGAGACAATAGGCCTAACGGATCGAAGATCCGAGCTATGTCTGACAAGATGGACCGCTTTGTACACCTCTTTTCGAGCGCAGCTGTTCTGAATGTGAGCTGGTCTGCGGTGGGAATCCATAACATTCCGAGGATTTTCAAGGACAAATCCTGAAGGTCTTCAAAGTTGCACATCTTTTCCGAGTACAACTCGGACGGCGGCAAGTCGCGGAGGAACTCTTTAGAGTTCGAAGTCCATTTTCTCAAGTGTAGACCTGCGGATGACAGAATTAGCGTAAGATCACGACGAATTTGAATCGCATTCTCCACCGAGTCTGCTCCCGAGACAACATCATCCACATAAGTGTCCCGCTGTAACACCGATGCTCCAAGGGGAAAACGGGGTGCAAACTCGGACGCCAGACGAGACATGCACCAAAGAGCCTGGTACGGCGCACACGAAACCCCATATGTGACCGTAAGTAGCCTGAAATCGCGAATAGGTAAGTCAGCAGACTCGCGCCATACTACTCGTTGGTAATCAGCATCATCAGGGGTTACCAGGAATTGACGATACATTTTTTTTATATCTCCCGTGAAAACCACTTCGTGCCATCGAAAACGAATCAAAATATCAAAGATGCTTTTTTGGAGTTTCGGACCTGGCAACAACACGTCATTCAACGACCTACCCTCAGCATCTTTGGCGCTAGCATCGAACACTGTTCTTAGTGGCGTGGTGACTGATTCTGGGCGCAGGATACCATGGTGAGGGATATAGTAGAAAGGACCGACATTGGTGGTAGGAGGCTCCACTTCCTCCATATGACCACTCTCCAGATAATCTTTCATAAAGTCGACGTACGCTGACTGGAACTGGGCGTTCACTTTAAATTTACGCTCTAAGTGAAGGAACCGTTTCACAGCAATATCGCGAGAGTTAGAGAAGACTGGTTTAAGTTGAGGATCAGCAAAGGTCAGTGGGACAACCAATCTTCCCTCAGAATTTCGATAATTATTTGCTTCCATAAGCCTATCGCAAGCCACTTCAGTTTTCGAAAAGGCTACTGGTCTGGGCGGCTCGACACTTTCCAATTCCCAGAACCTTTTTATTGAGTTGTCTAGTGACAGGTTGGACACAAAAAAACAATTTTTACGACTATTGGCATTGTTGCCAAGGCGAGCGAATCCGGTGCCAATAGTGCACTCGCCCATCACTATCCACCCGAAGATAGTGGGGATAGCGACGGGTTGACCTGATGCACCCTTAACCAAACCAGGTCTGAGTGCCGACGCCAAAATGTTGACACTTACAAGCATGTCAACAGGCCCTGGTTTATAAAAACTAGGGTCGGCAAGATCCAAACCATCTAAATGCTCCCATGATGAGGTATCAATATAACCAGGTGGCATGTCGTGACAAATAGTCTGTAGCACAGCAGCTTCCACAACCAAATTGCTTGAGAAGTCCTGACTCTTGGAACTCAATTCACACATAACCGATCCAAGTGTTCTGGTAGAAGCTCTGCCAATTCCATCGACAGATTGGGCTTTTGGGCTCAGCTCTAGTCCTAGCCGGCGTGCGCACGACAAGGTCATAAAATTACAAGCGCTGGCGCTATCCAGCAAGATTCTAATTTCAACAAATTCATTATTATTATTTTTTGCTAAAATCACAGCGGTAGAAAATAATGAATCGGTACTGGATGAATATGCGGCCAGAGCCACTGGCGGTGCCAATTCTTGGGATGTAGTGGAGATAGGAGCAGCTTCATCAAAATGCAACAAAGTATGGTGCCGTTGGCTACATTTTGCGCATGTTACTTTAGAGCTGCATTTTTTGACGGAATGTGCAGGCTTTAGGCACAAAATACACAGTCTCCTTACCTTCACATCCCGGAACCTATTTGCTGGGTTCAGTTTCAGAAACTCCGGACAATTTTCTGGACCATGGCCTTCATTGGGGCAGAACTCACAAGTGGAGTCGGGGGGTACAATTAATGATGTTCGATTTTTTGGTGCTGGCTTAGAGGTTGCGGGTGGCCCATGGCAGTTTTCTAGAGCCCGAGCACGTTTGTCCAAAAACTCCATGATGTCTTCGAACAGCGGAATGTCAATATCCGGGCTAAGTTGAAGCTCGAACACTTCCCGAGTAGCCCCATCCAGCTTTGACCATACCAACTGAAACAGCATGAAATCCTGACTTGGAAGGGTGTACCTTGACAGTATGGCCAAATTCTCTGTGAATGTCCGATGAACCCGTTCCAACTCCGAGGCACTTTTATTCTTCACCAACTCACATTTTAATAACTTTTCATAGTAGGTGTTGGCAATGGTTCTCTTCCTATCATAGTATTTGTGCAGTGCATTGTATGCTGCCATATAGTTGCTGCCTGTCAGTGGATAATTCTTTATAAGATCAAAGGCAGCACCCTGTACACTTGACAGCAAATAATGTAGCTTCTCTACATCTGGCAACTCCCTACTGTGTATGAGCGAGTCGTATAGCTCCTTAAAAGACACCCAGTTCTCAAACCTTCCATCAAATGGCTTTAAAACTATCTTGGGCAATTTTGCCAACATACTGCCATTCTGGATAGTTGGTTTGTTTATCTGCTCACGTATTTTTGACAACCTTGACTTGAGACCTAATAATTTCTTATCAAAAGAAATGGTGTGCGAAAATTCATTGCTACGATCTGCCTTAGACGTACCTGACAATACGTAGATTTGCGCCGAGTGAAACTCTTTACTAATTATGTTGAGATCTTCTTCTGTTACCCCTTCGAGATCCGAGGACTCCAGAAGTTCGATCCGCATATAGGAATAATCTCGAGCGATCCTGTATTTATCTCCGCCTTCGGTTTCCATTATTATTGAGTTGAGATTTCAAAAAAGTATTCTATATCAAATGTAAACAAAACAAATACAAAGCTACGGCTATTTTGCCTTTTCCACTTCTTTTTTAGTGGCTACAACTGACGCCTATTTGTCAACCGAGCTTAGCAATACAAATAGATAAAACGAAAAAGAACATTTATGACCGTTGGATTGTTTTAAATACGTACCCTCAATATTTTTAGCGAATCTAAATAATATTGTCGGAACGGTAACAAACGACAAATTTACCGATTCCGATACTATCTTATAAACAAAACAATGATGCGAAATGAAATGATAAAGCGAAAATGAAAGCTAGTTAAATCCGGTTCGAATGACCAAATGTTCGATTGCTAGATTTATGAAATGGTGGATAAATGGACTGTAGATTTTTTGTTAATGAATGTTTGTGTGACTCCGAAATTGTGAGACACGAATGCAACGAAAGTGATTATAATCTTGGAGCGAGAATATGAGAGTAGGCGTGAATTGCGTGAATGAGGTGTATCGAGGGTGTTACGAAAAACCACTAACCTTTGAATCACAGGCGCGTAGCAGTATTCAGCTCTTTCCAGAGTTCCTCGGGGCGTCACGGCTAAAACTATACCTTGGAGATCTGTACTTCACTGGGCGGGCAAGCTTAGCGTTAGCTTAGAGGGGCCGGTCGGAGCAGTAGAGCTAATATGTGGAGTCTCGTACAGCGTCGAAATTCACGTCAAACGCAAACAATTACACGCACCGCACAAATCCGTATCGTATTCTTATGATAATTACAACAACGACAATAAATTATAAATACACCGAAAACAATAGCGTAAAAATGTGTACTTTCAACTCGACTTTCCAAGAAGGAATGACATTATTTATTTCAAATCGCGGGAAAACCTAACGGTCATAAATGTACGCGGCGTGAAAAATGTCAGAGTCACGAATGTCAGATACGTCAATGACAAGTCGCAGCGTTACCTATAAAAAGGTGATAGCCAATTCTGAACACCAGTCATCGCGTCGCCAAGACGCTGGCTGCATTGCCCCGCTGTATAGCAATGCTGATGCGCTGTGCCAGATACTCACCAGCTCTCGGGTCACGCGTCGCTTCGATCGGACGCTCAGATAATTTTTGTACTTTATTGCACAAAAATTGTACATGGGCGAACATAATGCTAGATAGCATTCTCTAGCTGCTAACCTTTGGGTAGTGTGGACAACAATTTTGTAGGTAGTGCTAGATTCGCCAGTCGGGCCGCGGAGGTTTTAAATGTTCCCGTGGTTCGGCGAAAATGGCGAGAGAGGGACACCGGAGGTTTTAGTGGGTATTACGTCCTTCTTAGGCGTCGAGTCCCACATAATTCTGGTCCCCTCAGACCAGTTAATTCGTAAACGAAATTCCTCGCCGATTTAAGAAAAAACGTATAGCTAGATTAAAAAAAATACAGAAAAAGAAGAATAATAATAAAAAGTACAATTAATAATTCGTACAATTAGTAGGTCATTACCTAAAACCATTGCCGAAAATGCCTTTTTTAGGCCTCTTAGACCGGGGGCCACTCGTCTTATATCAACTTAAGTAATAAAGATCAGATACGATTTAATTTGTTCTTACCAAGTTGATCAGCACTTGATTGCCGTATCTCTGCTGCTGGTCTCTCAAATGCTTGGTATACGCAGCCACATGGTCTTCCGGAGCCAGGTTCAACCCCGGCTTGTACTTAATGTTGGGGTATTGGGTCCAGTATAGCGGGATCGAGCCCCGGGTCTGGACAAATGAGGACTTCTCGCCTCCACGTTCTATTATCTGCTCTGTTTCTACGAAGTTTGCTACGTTCCCCTAGAAGAAATCAATATTTGTAAATAAATCACTTCACTATCAAAAATGACTTTTTTACGAAACTTAAGGTTCCAGCGACGGATGAATTTCCCATACAAACGTAGTACCAAAATGATTTGTAATTTGTGAATGTTTTCATAATGGTTTGCTATTATTTGTGTTAGAATAGTATTTATACAGGTTCCTGCCATAAGATTTTTTCAAAATACTTATCTACACAATTACTAAGACAACATTCATTCTTTGATGTAAAAATGCGATTAGGTTTAATTTCATTTCAGAAAGGTATTTTGAAAAAAAATTGTGGCAGGAACCTAGATAAATACTATTTTAATACAAATAATAGCAGAAGTGAAAATATGCTCAAATTAAAAATCATTTTGGTATTACGTTTGTATGGTAAATTCATCCGTCGCCGGACCCTTAAGATGTTTAGAAAATTTAGATGTATGGATGTTTTGATGGATGTTTGTTACTTCTTCACGCCAAAATTAATAAACTTATTTCTAATCCTGGAATCAAAGAAAGGCTACTTTTTATCCCATAAATCAGTTCTTATGGCTGGCAGGCTATACGCTGGCAGAATCTAGTTTATAAATGCAAAAGATTGGATGGGTGACTCGATGTATGTTACTTCTTCACGTCAAAAAGATGAAGCTTGCATACATGTAGGCCTAAACCTGGAATGAAACATAGGCTACTTTTTATCCCATAATTTCCATGGGATACAAATAATTCCATAGAAACATACACATATGCGTAAGAAGGCGCGTGCAGAAACTAGTTATTATTCAATGAAAAAGTAGCAAAAGCCGTGTCAAACTTAATTCTCTCTCTTTCGTTGATGATTACAATGATCATTCAGACGTAAGTGTTCCACTGATGGCACAAACAAACCCTCCCTTTCCACTTCATCATCATCAGCCCGTATAGGTACGTGTACTACTGGACAAAGGCCTTCCCAAACGACGCCACAAATAGCGGTCCAGTAGGCCTAGCACGGGGATTGGTGTCTAGGGTAGAATAGAGAAAAATTACGCCACATCTTCATCGAATGCGTAATATGTTTGAAAATCATTCCTTCAACTTCAATAATTTACGCAATGTATGATAATGCGATGTCATTCTTCTATATTCTACCCTAGACAACTATCCCCGTGCTAGGCCTACTGGGGCTCTATAACAATTCTACGAAATCGACAATTGCGTGCGTCGGTCGTATGTCATTGTGGTCTAAGATCCGGCTGCAGAAACAGTGCACCCATCGAGAGAGCTAAGAACCACATTTTTACGCATATTTGTGTTAAGGAGAATATACAGGGTGTTTGGTGGAGGGTTAGACAAACTCGGTGGGTGTGTAGGTGGACCTATTTGTGAAATAAAAATTGAAGGAAAAGACCCTAACTGTTTACAATTTTTTTTAATCCTTTTTTTTGTATTTTTTAGGATTTTCCGAAATTTTACCTCTCTACCCCTAGAACTTTTTTTTGGAACGTGTTTTCTAGTAAATTTTTTACTTGCTTTTGGTCTCAGATGTATCCTTCGTCTTTTCAAGGCATTATTTATTTGAATGAACGTGTAAATAATTAGTTATAAGCTCTCAAAGTTAAAACAAGTTAAAAAAATAATCAAGAAGGACAACTTTGCATCGTTTTAAAAAAAAAAAGTAATAGCGATCGAGAAGTTCAAATGCTTTTAAAAATTTCTCTAAACATAGCTTATTACAACGGTATACCACATGTAGCCGAAAAGTCTATAAACTTGTCAAAAATTAGCACTTACAGGGAAAATGGAGTAAAAACGCTAAGAAAAAAACATTGCATTAAAACAATTTTAGTTCAAATATCACTTCCCTATTTCTAGGTAGGAACGCTAAATTCATTAAAAAAACCTTTTTTTATCATACCTAGGTATCCGACTAATTCGAAAATTCTAAATTCGAAATCAGAATTTCGAATTCGAATCAATATTTGTAATCGTTAAATTTCGTTCTTATTTTGGTTATTTGTTATGTTTTGATAAACTGTTTGTTGTTCTGTTTTGTTATCGTTGTTTTGTCACAATGGCGGAATTCAGCATTGAAGTATACGCTGATATTATTTATGCGTACGGTCGATGCGATGGAAATACACGTGCAGCACAGAGACTGTACAGAGAGTTGCATCCCAATAGACGTGTGCCACACCATAGCACATTTTCTAATACCTTTCGGCAACTTCGAGAAACGGGAAACTTAACTTTTCTACCAGTACGCCAGAGATCTGGGTCTTTCCATATGGAAAGTATGGTCTGTCGTTAATGCAGATGGAAGGCATTCTTTCCACTACACTCCGGTGCAAGGTAAACGCATAAATAATATCAGCGTATTCTTCAATGCTGAATTCCGCCATTGTGACAAAACAACGATATCAAAACAGAACAAGAAACAGTTTATCAAAACATAAGAAATAACCAAAATAAGAACGAAATTTAACGATTACAAATATTGATTCGAATTCGAAATTCTGATTTCGAATCTTCGAATTAGTCGGATACCTAGGTATGATAAAAAAAGGTTTTTTTAATGAATTTAGCGTTCCTACCTAGAAATAGGGAAGTGATATTTGAACTAAAATTGTTTTAATACAATGTTTTTTTCTTAGCGTTTTTACTCCATTTTCCCTGTAAGTGCTAATTTTTGACAAGTTTATAGACTTTTCGGCTACATGTGGTATACCGTTGTAATAAGCGATGTTTAGAGAAATTTTTAAAAGCATTTGAACTTCTCGATCGCTATTACTTTTTTTTTTTAAAACGATGCAAAGTTGTCCTTCTTGATTATTTTTTTTACTTTTTTCAACTTTGAGAGCTTATAACTAATTATTTACACGTTCATTCAAATAAATAATGCCTTCAAAAGACGAAGGATACATCTGAGACCAAAAGCAAGTAAAAAATTTACTAGAAAACACGTTCCAAAAAAAAGTTCTAGGGGTAGAGAGGTAAAATTTCGGAAAATCCTAAAAAAATACAAAAAAAAGGATTAAAAAAAATTGAAAACAGTTAGGGTCTTTTCCTTCAATTTTTATTTCACAATAAGTCCACCTACACACCCACAGAGTTTGTCTAACCCTCCACCAAACACCCTGTATTATCTACTAGATTGCCTATCAAAATGTGGCGGCTACTACTCCATAAAAAAAATCGCGCAGAACCGATAACCGAATGGTGATGTCAGTAAAGTTGTTGATTAATACACAGCAGGAAGCTACTACCCTATTGTTTTATTGTTCGATTCTCGCGACATCTACGAGCTGAGTTATGTGAGCTGAGTTACGTGTTAAGGTGAATGCCCACCTGTGCGTCCACGCCTCGTACGAACAGCCTGGTGCCAGCGCGGTCCACGCTGCGCCGCGACACGATAGACCACGTGAGCTGGTGGCCGTTTACCGTTACGTGTTTTATAGATACAACTGTGTTATGGTTAAGGATTGTGTTCAGAAATTTGTAACTCAAAAACTAAAATAGGTCAGTCTGGCACCACAGCTGCAATGGTACTTCAATCTTGCTATAACAATTAACCGAAACATACACACGTAAATTATTTCCACTACCGAAATTTTAGTTCTATTTCGTATTGCGTTGTTGAAAGCGACAATGGACCTTATTAAATTTATATATGGTCTATGTTGGTAAAGGATACATCCCTCTATAATGGGCAGGGCGAATCTTGAAAACTGCTGTTGTGAGTAATCTCTGAGAAGATGGCCGTTCCATAGGAAGCGGGGGTCCGCGCGGTTTGCGAGCGACATCTGTAATAAACACGGCATTACTTTCTTAGTAAATAAATAAATAATAAATAAATAATGCTTTTTTAAACTTTTTATATTTTACTTCATTAGATAATAACTTGTTTATCCTACTGACATTATAATTCCGAAAGTTTGTGAAATCTGAATTTTTGTTACCTAGGATCTCCAAAACTACTGAACAGATCAAGATGTAATTTGGCGTATGTTTAGAGCAAAGCCTAACTTAGGTAATAAATAAATAATAATAATGCTGGACAATTCACACAGCATTATCTAGCCCCAAGCTAAGCAGAGCTTGTGTTATGGGTGCTAGATAATGTGATACTGATATACTTAATACAATACACTAGGCTACTTATTATACCGAAAATACGCGTGCGAAGCCGCAGGCAAAAGCTAGTTATACATATACCTCAATACCTAAAAGTTCGTTGAACTATCTTACCCTAATCCCAGAGGTGAGCGTTGGGATCTGTGACACAGTACTTTATTTCTGTTGGTCGCACCGCTGCCTATTTTTTGTATCCCTCATTATGTTCCGAAATAAAGACTTTATTTATATGTTAAAAAAAGAAAATGCTGTACAATTTACACAGCATCTAGCCCCAAGCTAAGCAGAGCTTGTGCTATGGGTACAAGTACAAGGAACCAAAGAAAAAAATGTTTAATTTTATGTAATTCGTGTTTTTGAAGTGAAAACTTCTTTAGCGGCGTTGAGCACTTTTTCTGTAATGGGTATAAAATCTTAAACTCGCGTCAGGACACGTGACCTGATCGAAAAAGCGTAAGACGGATGGAGAGTAGACAGCTATCCCCTCTCTACGGCGCGGCGAAAATGTATGCCTGGGCCTACTGTTTCGTTTAGGTTGTCATGTATGTGTACGATAGCGCAATAAATGAATATTGTATTCTACCACATAAATGATATTACTTTTATACTGATAAAGCAATTGGTGCAAAATTATTCCCTAACCATTCCAAAATATCAAACATGCTTAACGTTAATAATCAAGTTTTCACTTCTGCCGGCACTCCCGGAGTGCAACCCGTCTTTTTTTTTTACCACGGGGCTCCTATGAGTACTGAAATCTAGGTCTATTTTGACTACCAAACCCGTTAGGTTCGCCCCTTAAGGCTGAACGAGTCGCTCATCTCTCCATGCAAACTTGGAAAGGTAACAACGCTATTTGATGTTGACCATCCAAAACTAAGTATAATATCAATTTATCTCGTCATTATCTATGTCTGTATGCAGACGAAACCGTAAAAAAAATAATAATTAAAAAAACACAAGCTTCTAAACTTTCGTATTTTAACACCGATTTTAGCCCAACTTTGGGCGAAAATAAATAACATACGGAGAAAGAAAACTCTAAAATAAAGCCCGTACCGACATAGTTTAGTTATTAAAAAGTTGAAATAAATATATTTTTAAATGATACTCTCAATAGTATTTCTATAATAAACCTTGTGCTAAAAGTCTTTTCGCATTTTTTTACGCGGCCGTTTTATGATGAATTTCTTTGCCTTTCATCAAGCGAGCGAGAATGTCTATTATGTCAGATGAGATGGCATACATTTAGGCCGCGCCCACTGATGAGTTGGACTGGCCGGCTTGAGCAGCCTTAAGGCCAGGTATTCCTGCAGTAGGCATATGGGCCAACGCGCCCATATGCCTACTGCCAAGCCTACTGCCTAGCGCGCCTGCCAAGCTGCCGCGCTCGTGTTTTGTGTTATTTAAACATAGTGATGAAGAAAATAATTTTATCAAGTCAACCTCTGTGAATTTGTTTAGAAATATTAAGTGTCTTTAGTTAAGTAAAAAAAAAAGTAAAACATCTGTAGTTCGCTAGTCATAATATTGAAAAAACATTACAAAAAGGGGTAACCACTATGAGGCCCAGTTCTTTTACGTTTTTGATCCATGAACTATTGTGTTATTCAATAAGGTCACTGATTCATAAGCTATAAACAGGTATAGGTAAGCTAAAGATGCTATAAGTGCATAATATAATCTGGTGTTTATACATACACTCAGGTCAGGGTCCGTTACATTTTGTGGGGGTAACTTTGGGATTGTTTTCTATAGAGTGAAGTTCATTAGTTCTTGAAACTGAATGCGACTTTGACTAGACTAGATCCTTAAGTAATATACAGGGCGTCCCACGGATATGCCACATGGAGGGAAAGTACCTTGAATATTGTAGATGGAACATTTTACTGGAAGAAGACATTATTTGAATTAAAAAATAATTTCAACTGCATTCATAGATATTTAAAATATTACATGGTTAAACTGGGAATCGAACCCGTTACATGAGAAAAATAATCATCCTGTAGCTTTATCATACCGATCGAAAGGCTTCATCATAAGGATTATTTTTCGCTTAATAACATAGTGTCAGAAATAAAAGGAAGACCATGAATTTCTCGTGTAACGGGTTTGATTCCCGGTTCAACCATTTAATTATTTAAATATCTATGAATGTAGTTTAAACTGTTTTTTTAAATTCAAATAATGTCTTCTTTTAGTAAAATGTTCCATCTACAATATTCAAGGTACTTTCCCTCCATGTGGCATATCCGTGGAACGCCCTGTATAACTTTATTTCCGAATTTTACGCACCATTTTCTCAGTCTTAGATGATTTTAAAAATCACGCCTCTGCTGCCTTAAATTACCTTCTGGAAATCCTCTGGGGCCACAGAATGCAGCCTCTGCAGTGTGTGAGTGATATCATAACCGTACGAGAAGTAGATCCCAGGCGTTTCCAACGCCACGCGAAGCATTCGCTCGTAAGTGTTGTTGTCTTCTATCTGAAATTAACAATTATACTGAAACTTGGACTGACTAGAAAGGATTTAATAAAATTCTTAGCTCTAAGGCATGTGCTCTTCGAAAAGATATTTTCACAAATAATAATATATATAATATAAATAAATAATGCTGGACAAATCACACAGCATTATCTAGCCCCAAGCTATAAGCAGAGCTTGTGTGATGGGTACTAGATGACTGATATAATACAATACACTACATAGATAGATATTTTTTATTATAAATAGAAAACACCCAGACCAACGGAACAAATTTCTTCAGATCGTACACAAATTTGTTCCGAGGCGGGAATCGAACCCGCAACCTCCTGCGTCGCAGGCGGACCTTCGCCCGCTGCGCCACGGAGGTCGTCAAATATTGTTTCAAAGAAAATTACAACCAAATAATAGAAATAAATTAGAACTAGTATTTATAATTGAAATAATTGAGCTAACTGCAGACCCTTGAAAACAATCTACAGGTAGCTCAACTGATCCATATCAATACGTTTCAACTGCTAACGTTTGAGCCGTAATGCTCATGTGATCGCGGCCCGGCAGATATGAAAATACGCATACAAAAATATGGAAATATTTAACTTTAGTCTTTGAACACGATTGGATAAACTTCAATGTTTCCCCTGTAGGTGGAGCTAACGGCGCTGGAGTCCCTAGGAATTCGCAGAGATTTTTGAGTCCCACGTCACTTGACCTCGTGGTGTATTTGGTTAGTACATTCCGGTACTGGCGGAAGGATGCGGGTTCAAGACCCATCGAAATAGATTTTTTTTGTGATATTATTTGATTTCTTAAAAATATGGATATCTATCGATGCAATAGAATAATAATTCCTCACCTGTTTAGCAGTAAGATGTGTAGTGGACCTAGCATATGGAATGATGTCTGTGCCGGCCAGTTGAAAGATGTCATGCCCGTTCAAATTACCGACCTGCAAATCATTTAATCAAACTGTTAACATTTTGTAAACAACGAAAACGCTGTCAGCCACATTTATCTGTGCTGTGACGTCATACGGGACACCGTATGACGTCACAGCACAGATAAATGATGTCCTCCTAGCCGAATTTCGACCACGGTGGCCAGTCTGATCGGAGACTAGAAAGATGTGCTGGACATATCCTACTTCCTTCTTCTATACTGATATTCTATAGAGGAAAGATTTGATTGTTTGTTTGGATTAGGCTCCGAAACTACTGGACCGATTTGAATTGGAACTTTGCTTACATTATTTTATGCTAAAAAAAACACTTTGACTTTATTTATTGCTTATTAGATTCTAGATAATAGTTTTAATCCAAAAAGCATAGATTAAAAGAAGCAATAAATAGTGTACTAAAATTTTTAACTAATTAAGTTCAGAATGCTATTATGACAATCTCTAATACACCACAATAAAGAGACGATGCGTTTTCATAATAACGCAGGAAGGACATCAGCTCCAGCATCGGCAAATATTCCTGATGCACTACATTTATTAAGGTAGTCCCATTCCGAATATATTATTGTATTTATGCTACTTACCAATATCCTACATTTAGCTACCACTAGGTACAGTCCAGAAATAAGTTTGATGGACCCGAGGAATCCACATACTGGGTGGTATGTGTGGGCCGGAATGGGAATTTTGACTGTGCCATATTCTGAAATATACATTGTTAACATTTTATTATAAAAACTATTGTATTTTGAATGCAAGCAATCTATGAACCTTGTAAATGTTGGAAGTAGGTACACTGTTTTATCCGTGCAGCTGTAAGGTGTCTAGAACCACACTCATGCTGATGATGTCCCTTGTTAAGGGATGAATGTAGGTGTTCTTCCAACACAAACTAGGTTCAGAGTAAGGGTTTACTTTATAAGGGGGTCCATACATACGTAATTTTTACGTTATTGAGCAAGAACTAAATTTAAAATTTAAACCCCCCCGACAGATTTTCATGAAACATAGCTAATAATAACACTTGGGATAAAATTATCTATGACACAAAAAAAACTAAACGAAAATCGGTTCATCTGTTTGGGAGCTACGATACCACAGACAGATACACAGACAGACATGTTAAACTTATAACACCCCTCTTTTTGCATCAGGGGTTAAAAATAGACAGATTATAGTTCCACCAAGATATCTGTGGCTGATAAAAACATTCAGCTGTAAGTGTTTCTGTTGATTTCATAAATAAATAAAAACCATTCCGGTACACTCTTAAACTGAACCAGGGAACCTTCCCCAGCTTCAGCTCATAAGTTTTTTTTATGATTAGAATTAATCATAGACCATAATATGATACACATCATAAGACATTTTCTGAAATGCCTGATACACAAAAACTGCTACTGTTTTTCCAGCCAATCACAACCTGGTTCTTTTTAAAACAAGATGGATGGAATAAGGTACTCCTAGATCTGTGAGATACATTGTTGGCCACATCATCACTTTCCATCAGGTGAGATAGTATTATGATCAATCAAAAGTCTATTTATTGATTTAAAAAAAAGAAATCATCAGCTATCTTGATGGACCTACTTTGGACAGTGTACATTAACCTTTTGAGTGCCTCACTACAAACACATTCCTATGACCTCTAAGCCAAGGCACAAAGTGAACAAAAAAAATTGGTTGCCTGTAAAGTCGGTATACGGGCGAAAGTTTTACGTGACAACGACTTTGAGTGGTAAAATAATTATGTCTGTCTCTCTCGCTCTTAGGCGGGCTAACCATGCCCGAGTGGAAGGGACGCGTGCCTCTCACTCGCTCTCATTGTGAGCGCATAACGTGAGCGGAGCGTAACGCAGTTTCTTGAAGTGTCACCCGGCAAACCAATTTATAAGACGTTGTCACGTCAAAATACCTATGCGCTGAGGACCCGCAAGTACTGGTCATGTAGGCGACTATGGCATTCAAAAGGTTAAAGGAATGTTATTGAGAAATAGTTTGTGGAAAATTAATATTCTTATTGATGTGTTGTTGTTTGTTATCAAGTTACCTTTCACAGATGCTTCACCAGTGTTTCTGTTGATAACCAGAATCTCAGTCGGGTTTATTGTAGGTTCCAAAAAGAATTTATCAGAAGTTGTGTATCTGGAACAAATCATGGGAATTTTTTTATTGGACCATATTTACCATGAAATAAAAGTGGAGGAATTTATGTAGCTACTGGACAAATATTACATGCACTGGCTTGTGATTTATCTAAACCTGATGTTCATCCTTACTGATTGATGAGATTTCCTGATGTTAAATCACAAACCGCAAGAGCAGAGCTGCCTGTACAAATAATAATAATAATAATACAGTATTTTATTAATTTATTGTGTATCTACAAATAATAATAATATTGTGCGAGTGGCTTCCGATTTTAATTAGAATAACCATAGTGACGTAATGTGGCAATTAGGCCTAACTTAGAGCTGGTAGGTAAGTACAGAAAGAAAGAAAATGATGAAATGGTTTTTGGTAGATAACTTCCAGTGAGTAGGTATAGTCGTAACACATCTTCAGATTTATTATGTGGATGTAAACATACGTAAACTGTATCAAAATTCATCCGTAAATTTATGTTTATACCAGGGAAATTATTTCTTATACGATAACGAATTATTTATTTGAGTTGAACGCAGGAAAGTGGTCGGACTGAATTGTTTTACCCACAGTTTCATATCATCGTGAATTAGCAACTGATCTGCCATTGTAAACACGCAATGATGAAGAAAGTTTTACACAAATCACCAAAAAACTCATAAAAACGAAACACCTGCCTGCCTTTTGCTTGCGGCAGCTGAAATTTGTACGTTCAGTTCACTCTTCTAAACACAGACACAAAAATTACACGTAGACGACGAAATAGAATGAACTGCTGAACAAGGGTTAATCCTACGGGTAAATCAGCCAAATAAAAACCACAGAAAGTGCGTGAAACTCGTAGAAAGGTTATATTTAATCTGTGGTGAAACTGCTATCTCGCTTTCAGT
The DNA here is from genome assembly GCA_949316285.1 of Eupithecia subumbrata. Taxonomy (NCBI): domain Eukaryota; kingdom Metazoa; phylum Arthropoda; class Insecta; order Lepidoptera; family Geometridae; genus Eupithecia; species Eupithecia subumbrata. The sequence goes on from OX438631.1 coordinate 2,820,139, forward strand.
TTCTTTTTACCTTGTACTTTGTGCACTTTGATTTTTCCAGTCAATGTCAAAAATCTTGTCATCGAGTTTATGTTACCAACAAAATATTAGTTTCGTTATTACAAAATAATATAACGAATTAAAGTATTAATAGAATTTAGAAGGGGTTTTAATAACAAAATGGTGATAAAGTTAGGGCCACCCTCCATGCATAAATCACAATAGAAGTTACATATTTGCTGATTATAAGATCCTGGGTTCAAATCCCGGGTCGGGCCAATAGTTGTTATTGGAATTTTTCTAGCAAGAACAATTCACAGTAGCAGCCCGGAGTCAGGAAGTTGGCGGTAATACACCCCATGCCTCGGAAAGCACGTTATGCCGTTGGTCCTGCGTTTGACCTCTCCCCGGTCGCGTCGGTCTGCCGCCGTCCCATCGGATTGTGAGAGTGAGGGAATAGAGAGTGCACCTGTGTTTGCACACACTTGTGCACTATAATATGTCCTGCGCATCTGGCTGGTCTCCGCTGAGACTAGCCGCCGTGGTTGAAATTCGGCTAGGAGGACATTATTCGTCAGAAGCTTGGGTTTGACTGTTGGAACTATTTTGTGTTTGGTTCTAAAGTGAAAACGCTTCTACTGATTTTTTACTAAACTTTCTTCTGTTTTTCAGATTCTATCTGGCAGCACCGAGTCCCAGTCGAAACGATCACCTTACTTCAGTGATGTCAACTTTGCTATTTTATAGCTAAAGCTAGCAATTGTAGCTACCCCATCAGCTACAACTTCAAAAAAATATTAGCTAAGAGATTTGGCTATTATTTCTAGATAGGTACTTTACTTTCAATATAGCGACTTCATTTAAACAAACACACGTCATATGTGTGTTTGTTTAAATTTTATTTATGTTAAATTTTGCTGTATACCTACTATTATTATATTGTTTCCATTTTTATATGAATAGTGTTCTGCTTTGTAATTTTTAGAAGTTTATATTGTTTGAGAGATGTAACGGCTTAGGCTAAGTTCCTGTCATATCTTTATGGTCAAATAAATTAATAAATAGGTAAATAAAATATATTCAAAGAAAACCTAATGAAAGGATGCGTATGTGTTATTAGAGATGGGCGTTGTCGTTGAATTTCCACAACGATGCGCATCGTTTTTGTCAGAATGGCATCCGTTGTGAACAACGATGTGGCCGCCAACGATGTCGGCCGGGTTGCTAACACAACACTGACACTAGGGTGTCGATGTTGCCGCCAACGATGTCGGCCGGGTTGCTAACACAACACACACTAGGGTGTCGATGTTGCCGCCAACGATGTCGGCCGGGTTGCTAACACAACTCTGACACTAGGGTGTCGCAGTAGATAACTAGACAATTACCAGGTGCCAATTCAATCAATGTTCCCGTACAACGTTTTTTGAAAACAAAACAAGAACACAAGTACCTACTACCTACCTATTAGACCTATTAAACCTATACAAAGCAAACCAAACAAGTAAATTACTAGGTACCTAGTAATTTAGGTAGGTGTAGGTAGTACCTACCTATTAGACCTATTAAACCTATCTAAAGCAAACCAAACAATTAAATTAGTAGGTACCTACCTACCTACCTATTAGACCTATTAAACCTATCCAAAGCAAACGAAACAAGTAAATTACTAGGTACCTACCTACCTACCTATTAGACCTATTAAACCTATCTTAAGCAAACCAAACAATTAAATAAGTAGGTACCTGTACCTACCTACCTACCTATTAGACCTATTAAACCTATATAAAGCAAACCAAACAATTAAATTAGTAGGTACTTACCTACCTACCTACCTATTAGACCTATTAAACCTATCTAAAGCAAACCAAACAATTAAATTAGTAGGTACCTACCTACCTACCTACCTATTAGGTCCCTACTTGAGGGAATATTTTTTTGTAAGAAATATTCCCTCGAAAAAAAATCCAAACAAACGACAAGAATAACGAGCATATGAAACTTACTGGAAGTGACATGAGCGTTTTAGACGGGTAGGTCCTAAATTACAGAATTTGAACAAATACAAATAATTCAATATCTAACTTGGTTCCTAGTACCTAGTAGGGTAAATCTAAAATACCATAATACTTATATTAAAACGAGACATTTGATAAAAAAATTAGATATCGTATTTTTTTTTAATAATAAATAACATTGGTACATGGTTCATGCCATATCTAGTTAGATATAATAAAACGTTCAGTTCTATGTTCTAGCATCCTCTCCTCTCGCTCACACACACGCAGGCATGCGGGCGGTGAGGTATGGATGGATGTTCGTTGCTTAGGTTTGGCAATCGGCATTACTCGGCTGACTTCGTTGTTCGCCATCCGATGCCGCGCCACTAACCTCCACGCTATTCCGATGTCGGTGTGACGTTCGTTTGTTGTCGGTGGCGATCGGCATTACTCGGTTCGGCATCTCGATGTCGCAGGCATCCGTTGTTCACCTATCCGCCATCCGATGGGAACATCGTACACTGACATCGTTGGTCAACAACGATGTTAGTAAAAACGACCACCTCTATGTGTTATTCAGTTTTCTTTTTGATCTGTGGCAGTCCGGTTTTTACCTGTTTTCGTAAAAACTATTGTAGTTTGACGAATTATTTACGGATGTAAGCGGGTTAACTGCGAACCTTATTTGTGTTGGAAGAACACCAATACACGTCTAGAACCATGAGCCACCATGAGCTGAAAACTTATGTGATTCGTTATTATGGGATAAAAGTTGGTGTTCTTCCGACACAATTAAGGTTCGTGGTTAGTTAAACTGCTTACTTTATTGTTAAAACAAAATCAACAGCCCTTATGTCTAAAATCAATAGTCCTTGTCTGGTCTGTGCCTTTAGTTCTAACATTATTAATCTAACTTACGGCCAATAAGAGATTTACTTACATTTTATAGAAGATATGCTTACATTCGTAATTAATTCTAATTCCGATTGGTTATTTTGATTTTCAGAGTTCTCAAAACGCACTTATTTTAAACTCCCTAGTTAATAGTTTAAATGCAGGTATTCTAAACGATTTTTATTTTTGGTTACCTACTTTTTGAGGTAATTGGCAAAAAATCTAACTACTGAGATGATGGTACAGTTGGCAGCATTGAATGTCTCACGTCCCTCCTCGGTCTAGTCTTGCGCATAGTAGTTCGTGACGGAGATCGCTCAGTTTAGTTCGCTGCTCCTAAACGAACTAGTTCGCTCTTCTAGTTCGTCAGCTCCCAGCTCGATTCAGAGGAAGGCAGATCGTTCGCTCGTTTTGATACTGCTCCTGCACGGACACGCGACAAGATTATGGATTGCTGTACTTTTACCTACAATTTTTACACTATAAACAAAACACACCTATACGTAATAATAATAAGGTATATAACAAACATTACTTATAGTTAAATAGTCATTTTACATTACAAACATGACTTACCTGATGACCACAGTTCAAATGAACACTTACTTTTGCCGCGTCAAAACTTTTCTTTTGAAAAAAGTTGTTTGCCGCTAAAATACCATAGAGTATGTAGTTCCACCCACTGACTGACAGACCCAGACAGACTCTAATATTAAATAATGTTAGTTCGGTTGACGCCACCCTAGGTCATTCGGTCACGAACTAACGAACTATGGAGCGGGGAATGACGAACTAGTTCGCGTAGTTCATCTGTGGGAGCGCTCTTACGAACTAGTTCGTTCGCGAACTACACAAGACTACCTCGGTCCTCCCTCATTCATTCGTTTGTAACTTTCGGGTTCGTTCGTGTTGTAGAAAGTTTTGCAATTTGCAATCGCAAATCCAATACAATCGTAAAATGGTAAACAAATCACACTGTGATTTATTCCGTGATTTGTTCAGACAAGTAACTAAAATAAACACTTACTTTCCAGGCGACAGAAGTTGAAGACACTATCAAGAGGATTCAGGCCCACAAAGGTGTTATGGGAGTTGTCATAGTGAATCACGAAGGTTTGGTCGATTTCTACTTGATACCTACCATCACATATTTCAAGTATGGTATCATACTAGGTACCTATGTTGTTTTTTCAGGAATTCCTATCAAGAGTTCCTTGGATAATGCTACATCAGTCCTGTATTCTGGATTGATTGGCCAACTAACAGAAAAGGCAAGAAACGTTGTTCGGGAAATGGTAAGTTTAACCAATATTGTTGCTTAGATACTATAAAGCTAAAAGAGTTATCAGCAATTAGAATTGGACAAATCGGTGTACAGGTCGATCTGTTGTTTTCTTAAAGAACAGCTTGGTATTTTCATTTCGCTGAAGAATCTATTTTTAAATATTTGTCTACATTGAAATTGACTTCAAACATAACAGGGATGGTGTTACCTATCGATGAAGGTCACATCACTGTAGTACTTACCCTACATAATGTTCATTGCTTAGACACTCGCCATAGATACCTACCCTTTATTTATTATATCTACTCTCATTTGGTTGGTCCAGCTAGTGTAGATTTGAACAACTGTTTTTTGGAATAACTATCAAAAGTCATTCCATAATTTTGAACATGTTTATAACACAATTCAGCCAGCCACGGGTTAGATGCACTTAACGACATTCAGTACCCAGCCTGCAGTAGGAAGAATGTGCTTCTTGGGCAATGATAGTGTTATCTATACTAATCTTACAAAGAGGAAAGAGGATTTGATTGTTTGTTTGTATTGAATAGGCTCCGAAACTACTGGACCGATTTGAAAAATTCTTTTACCATTAGTAGCCCACATAATTCCTGATGAACATAGGCTAATTTTTACAGCAGGAAAATGCTTTATTCCTATGGGAAAAAGGGTAATAGGACAAGGGGTAGTAAGAATGCAGGTAGTTCATAGTATCTCTCCTGCTTAGTAGTTGTGGTACTTATGTAATCTGTCTTAATTTTTCAGGACTCTACAAATGAGTTAACATTCCTGAGAGTGAGGAGTAGAAGACATGAGATACTCATTGCACCAGACCGTGAATTTATCCTCATTGTCATTCAGAACACATCAGATTAAGAACTCGTGTCCATTGCTCCAGTAAGCCAGCTACTAGATGTCGATGGATTAATAACCTGCACTATTGAGAATGCAATTGTTTTAAGCACATTTTAGGCTGCATCAATATCAGCAACAAATGGGTAGAATGAACAGAACTCGCTTTAAAACTGGTTGGCCTCACATTAGGTCTTATAATTAACCTGCTTCTTTTTTAAAAATTAATTCAAAATAGAACACAAGAGGATTAATCATATTGCAAAGTGAAACTATGTTTACTTTCTGTAAAAAACTAATCAGTTTTCAGAAATGTTTTAGAAATGATGTGCCTAAAATCATCTTACCAGCTCCTCATAATCTACTTTTAAGTTCTAACTTTCAAATATGTAATAATTAAGAATATAATATGCAATTTTTTTTTTATATTTAAGTAGCTAAGTGTAACATATTCTAAGACTTATGTTTTCTAAATTACTTATTTTTGAAGTCACTAATAAAATTTGTAGGTGTTTCAGAAGTGTTTTTATTTTATCTAAAAAAGAAGGTTCATAAAATGAAACAAAATAATTAGAGAAAATGTGTATTGTAAGAAAAGCAGGTAAATCTAAGATAAGCACACATCAAAGACCTGAAATGTAAGGATTCCCTGTAAAATAACATGAGAAAAACAATAAATATATATTTTCTTTTCTTTTGAGATGTTTTATCTCGCTCTATAGTGCAAACTTGTAGGTACATGGTTCTTCATCAATATTTTTTAGTTTATTAGAATGCGGTATTAGAATATTCTGGCCAGATGATGGAAATGGAACACAGTCTAGGGTTGGTGTTCTTTCAAAGATAGTTGAACAGTAAGCAGCTTCCTTTTTTGAAGTTTAAGAAAACTTGTGTCCGAATATCTTTTTTGCAGAACACCTAAAGCCTAAAGGTCTAAGGACATTATCACCACACCATAGGGCCATTGCCGTATTGCAGGATGGTTGCTTTGATCGACTGTGATTTCAATAGCTAGGCGCGTACCTAGCCTTATAATCCGAAAAGAGACACCGCCGCACTACATACCTCCGAAACCATAATTTTTATTCTATTTGGAATACTTTTTCATGGAAAAATCAGGTAGGTCTCTTACGTAATCTGTCGATTTGATAAATATTGAAGCTCTCGTGTAGTCCCAATATTTATTAAGACAGATCTGCATTTCTACATGATGCCACGAAACATGTGTAATAACTTAATAAGACATTTCTTTACCTAAGTAAGATAATTTTTACACTTATTATGTTTGTTAAGTGTTCACCAGTTTTTATGTTTAAATTTGTTTATAGAAGAGACTTTACTGGTCTTAGAAAATTCTTATTGTATCTCTTTATATATCTATGAACTGTCTGTCTTCCAAATAAATAAAAAAAAAACACGAAAAGGGGGTGATTCTGGACTCAAAGGGGAAGTTTTGTTCTACGATTTTTTGATTTTCGAACATATTTTTGCTTATCCATTTTGAAAAAAAAAATAAACCTTTTTTCATATTCGTATTATTTTACGTGTAAGAATTCATTCATTATTGTTTTAAAATTTCCAAATATTTACATAACTTTTTTGTAATAATTTCATGACAAAACAGTGGTTTTGATGAAAAAACATTTGAAATACTTTAAAATGTTAAATAACGTTGTGTGTGTAACACATTTAACACATTATAATTATAAGGAACACGATAAAGAAAAAATATTTTTTTTTACAAAAAAAAAACGACATTCAAATATCGATATTATTATTTTTGAGTTGATCCCGATGACTCGGGGTCCAAAATCACCCCTTTTCGGCTTAGTACACATGTCACGTGGCACCCTGTATTAAAAAAAAAGAAACTATGAGTCCCATGAAGTTTTGCATTCTTTAATTGTTTTTTTTTATTATTGAACTACAATATTTGGCGTGTTTATAAATCAGGTAAGCGTAAGCGACGTTTCTGATATTTGTTTTCTGATTATGATTTCACGCGCCTTGCACTCACATTCAAGCAACCCGCTAAGCTACTTACGAGTAACTGCAATGCGACCGTGGCCCTAAAATTCACAATCACGCTTCTAGCAAGCGCCGCAGCGCGTATGAACAGTCCACGTCCTCAAGGACGCAACTCGCTATCGCAGGCAATTTGATGTCAACCGGAGTGGTGCTATTGTGCCTAAGACCTTTAGAAGCTGCAATCTCGGCCATGAAATATTATTGTGGAAAGAATTAAGAACAAACCCAACTTACCAAGTTTCTGTAGATCTTTCAGTTGCGTTGCGTGGTTGATGTTTTTGGTCATACATTTTGTTCAGTTAGGTTTTTGTCTTCTTTTTATCCAGAGCTTGCTTGAAGTTTTCATGCTTTTGAGGTTTTCATGGACCAATATTTTCTTTTTCGTTTCCAGACAGACATTATTTATTTAATATTATAGCTTATCTTTAGGTTCCTAACTAGTTTCCGATATGAGTGTGTAGTTTGACAAAATTTAGTTATTCGAGTCATACTTTTATGTCTTAAATTAGGAATTTACCTACATTTTTTTCATATATTACTAACATTGGCCTTTTTTTTTACCTACAACAGATTTTTTATGTGACATTACCTATACTTTATCCATCGAGCTTGTAGATTTTTCGTAAACAAACGTAATCAGCTGATTTTTAGGGTTATCACCATGAAATGACACAGGCCTAACGTAATTCCAATGATTTCACCCATAGATTCCGTTAGATTTGTTACTTTTTTCAATCTTTACTTCTTATCTATGCAATATCTAGTTGTAGCAATTTACAAATCGTCATTATTTGGTCAAAAACGAAGATTCAAATGACCAGATATTTTTATCTTTTGTTAAAGTGCCAACCCTAACGAATCTTAGTTTTGACGTCATGGGATGCAAACAATTGGTATCTTTTGAACTATGCTTCCCAATTTAGGATAGCACTATGACCATACTTATTTCCTATACAGAGCAGTATTTTATTTTTAGCCGGATTATTGAAGAACGAATGGAACATAAACTCAACACTGAGCGAGTGCTGCCAGCTGGTCTTAGCTACCCTATTGAGTGTAGTTTTAGGGCGCTTTAGGGTGTGTTCCCATTTTTTTTAGTGACGATAGATAGTCGTGCAGTTTAAAGCTTCGTGGCTTGTAAACACGATGTCCCAAAACTCCACGTCAAGACGGAAACAAGTGACAGGCCAAGTCAGGGTATTTATCACAAGAAATTAAAAAAAATCTAAGTGACCTATTAGTAAAGAAAAGGTATATATAAAAAAAAATCGAGATCGTCTACAACCTGTGATGGTCTTTTAACCTTGTTTACTGCATTTTTTTTCAATTTTATTTTTAATTTGAATCCTGAGTAAATTGTTCTTCAGTAAATTGTTGCAATGAGAGAAAAAATATGAAGTACTTTTAGTTTTTTATTATTAAATATAAAATAATATGATATATAAATATAATTGAAATCCTTAAAATGGCTAAACAAAAAAATCTAAATATTATCATAGACCCAGGAAGAATCTAAGAAATCAATGATGCTTAGAAAATATGGTCAATGTAAAGACATAAAATTAAGAACGTCTATTTAGTAATGGGCCTGGGCCTGAAACGCCTTCCTTCCAATGGAACCTCATTGACAAATAATAATCTAGCTAATCTAAATCTTCCACACTATTGATTTATGAATTGAACTCTACCAGTAAAAATCGTTTCATTTTTACATTTACAAGATCATTTCTTGGATTATGTTTTTTTTTATTTAACAATGATTTGAACAATGCTTTCTTCAAGACCGAAGGGTGAGACTTGAGAATTTTCAGCAAAACCAGTGTAAAATTACAAAAATATGTAAATCTACGTACGTAAAATTATGTGTGTAAAAGTATGCGGATAATAATGTAGCCACTGCTGTCACTGCACCCTGCTTGGGCACCATTGTGTCATATACTTTACCTAGATACTAATGCCACAGTATAAATAATAATATACAGTAGGCCTTTGATATCGCGGAACCTGCCGACAAGTGACGCGACCAGGTAATCAGGCCAGGGTTGTCACCATGCTAGCACAATGCTAGTGTTAAATGAAAACTTTTAATTATTTATTATAAGGAAACATCATCATAAATAAAACATTATGATTTTATTTTTGGTGATTTTTCAAATGCCTCGCCCCTTGCCCCCCGCACGATGCCTTCGTCGAACAACTGTATGCATAAGTTGGCTGTGCTAATACTTACAAATCTACAGAATTATTACAATAAAATTTGAATGAATGAACGAATGATAACATAACGTTATTTTCCCCGTTTTTCTGACAGAGTGGGTAACACTACCCACGATCGCCATTTTATTTCCTCACTTGACTTTCTTTTCTTGCTTTGTTGTGGTTAGTTCAAGTAATTCTCTCCTTTTGTGCTCTCTGCTTACGTTACGTTGTTTTCGTTGAGTTTATCGTTGTTTCTTGAGTTTTTGTTATTGTTGAGTGTTACTGTTGAGTTTTTGTTGTTTGTTACGTTTGTTGTTTTGATACAATGAGCAATGAACCTGGCCCGAGTTCGTTGAAGCTCTTTGCTTCGCCCAAGAAGAAGCGTCAAAAGAAAACGCCTCTCAGTTCTGCAGAGAAGCTCACGATTATTAATATTTATAATCTGGTGGAAGAAACTTGGCCTCGAGACCAATTTCCCTATAAGCAGGAGATGGTGAAAAGGACTGCCGATACCGCTGGAGTTGGCGTCAGTACGGTGTGGAAAGTCCTGAAAGGCTATTCTACTGAGCATCGCGTTCAGTCACCAGCACCTCTACCTCCAAGAGTAGCCAAAATTGACAAACTCTTGGACTTTGAGTGTGCCATACGAAGAAAAGTGCATGAATTCTTCTTCAGAAATGAAATCCCCACACTAAACAAAGTGTTAAATTCGGTTAACGAAGATGATGACCTACCAAATTTCAAAAGGAGTACATTTGCAAAGCTTTTAGCAAAGCTAAAAATAAAACACCTGAAAAGATCACGTAACAGCAGTCTCATTGAAAAACATGAAATAGTAAGGTGGAGGCGCAATTATTTGCTAAAAATTGCCAAAATGAGAGAAGAAGGGCGCAAGATATATTATACAGATGAAACATGGCTATACGAAGGTAATTTACTCTTTGTTTATTATCCTTTTTAGTAAATAATTATATTAAATATCAAACATGTAGTCGCTAAACTGAACTGAACTGAACTTTTGTATGTTATGTTAACATTGTTTCTTGTTTTTGTAGGTCATACGAAAACGAAGGTGTGGCAAGACATGACAATACAGACAACAAGGCAGGCACACCTGGAAGGCCTTTCTACAGGACTCAAAGGGCCTTCTGGAAAAGGAAAACGCCTAATAATAGTACATATTGGTATGTTATCTGTTGTATTTTCATGAATCAGGATAATTTATTTAAACAATAGCATCAACATATCAAAGAAGTAGCACCATGGTCAAGTATGAATATGTATAGATTGAGTATTATTATTGCATCTTGTAATATTGTTGATATTTTTATGGGTGGTGATGCAATAAGGTCGGTTTTCACCAATAGATAATCGGACAATTAGGCAGCTTTCAGTTAAATGTATCAAAACTTGTGTCAATAACATCAAATCAACTGTTTAAAGTTTAATATTTGTTTTTTTTTTCTAGGAAACGAAGATGGATTTTTGAATGGTGGAAAATTAATATTCGAAAGCAAAAGTGGTGATGGAGATTATCACAAAGAAATGAACGCAGAAGTATTTGTAAAGTGGTTCAAAAAAATTATAGATTTAATTGAGCCAGAATCAGTTATAGTAATGGACAATGCTCCCTATCACTCTCGTCGCCTGGAACGAGTACCAAACATGCAATGGAAAAAAGCTGACATCCAAGATTGGTTAAATAGCAAGGGTATCTCGTTCCAGGACACTATGATAAAAAGGGAGCTTATCGATTTGATAAAACCAATAAAACATAATTACATGGCCTATGCCACTGACACATTCGCAAAAGAAAAAAATATTGAAGTCTTGCGATTGCCCCCCTATCACTGTGAATTAAACCCAATAGAAATGATATGGGGGCAAGTCAAAGGCCATGTTGCAGATAAAAATAAAACATTTAAAATGCATGAATTGAAGATTTTATTAGAAGAATCTATGAATTTGATAACACCTGCAGCATGGCAAAAATGCATAGACCATGTTATACAAGAAGAGAAAAAAATGAGGGAACTGGATGGTATTACAGATAATGTAATTGATCAATTTATCATCCAGGTGTCCGGAGATACATCAAGTAGCTCAGATTCTGACAGTGATGATGATAATTGATTGTTGTCTATCAATAATGTCCCAGAAGAGAGACACATGTATACTAAAGATTGAAAATATAAAATGATGATAATTAAATTAACTAATGATAATGTCCCAGAAGAGAGACACATGTATACTAAAGAGTAAAGACATAAAATGATGATAACTAAATTAACTAATGATGCAACAATAAATTATTCCTATAATTTGCATTTATAGTCTTATTTCATCTCCTTTACCTTGTATTTCCTTTTTAAGGATAGGTAACAATAAAAAGTAGTACTGATTTCACAAGACTACCTTATTTACTTATGCCAACTATTATTCACATTAAATATGCCACTACCCAGAGACATCTATCAAAGCTCAAAATAGCCGCCATATGAGTATAGCTTGGTAGGTTATGTACTAATTTGTTCAATTTTAGTTAGGTATGTCATAGGTTTTATAATTATTTATTTCTTTGCGTCAGTTAGAAATCAAATAAGACCTAAATTATGTATATCCTAAATACGCAAACGAAGCCGCAGGCAAGAGCCAACCACATTATTAAAAATGTTTTTCACCCCTGCATCAGCTGATTGAACTGTCAGTGGCTTTGTTATTGAAAATTCTACAAGCTCGATGGATAGAGTATAGTCAGGCACTTTCGTGCAAATCATTTATTATCATGGCATAGGTACCATACACATACAGCAGAATTTTAGTGTACATATTATCCATTGGTTTAAGTTTTGTCGTACACATCTGTTTTCAGTTTTCATAAAATCAAATTTTGCAGTTTGACTGCTTAACTTTCAGGCCATGTGATGTGTCCTGACACTCACGCTTTTACAAGCAATCTATTACCTACTGCTTTTGTTGCATATTTGAGTCAGAACTGCTTCTACATACCTATGCATTTTTATGTATTGGTTTTCTTATTTCTTCGGTACCTAGATGAATCCTGCTGGGTTTACCGATTAGTTTGAACTCATATTTTCAGGTACTTACTTCGTTTTTTATCAGATTTCATAGTTAATTGCGTGATGCTTAAAATCTAACTCAGATGCGGAGGTTTGGGTCATCACATCATCCATGCTGTTCATTTGTCTTTGAATTTCAGATTTTAAATCAGGGTTGTAGCTTTCTTGTTGTTTTTATCCATAAATTAAAGTCCAATTATATATTTTTTATGTTTTTATTACAGTCACACAAAAATTGAATACATTTATTTTTATTTTCAACATGTTCAATGTGCTACTAACTAAAGCCATTTTAATATAATTTGATTTATTTGTTTTTGTTTTATATAAACTTTAATGAAGAAGTTCTTCTTTCTAGCCTTCTAGCAAGAAAATTGACTTTAAAAAGTAAAACATGTTGAATATTTTTTTTAAATTATGTTTCTAATTTTCGAATGTCTAAAATTAAGTTCCTAATCGTATAGAAATTAAAATAAACTTTTGTTCTTATTCGAACGTTATAAAATGAATGCGTAAACGCATTTTACATTTTTGTTGTATTTATTGTAGCTTTTACAATTAAAACATTTAGAAATTATTGTTTTTCTACAATGTTAGTAGTTTTCAGCCTAGTCAACTTATTGGTCCAGAGGAAAATTATATTAAATTAGTTTAAAATTATATCAGCTGTAAAATAAATTTGTACAGGCCCGGTATTGGTCATAGTTTTGTAGAGTTTTGCATTTTATGATATTTTTAGACCACCAGAGTTGTACTTACTTGCATATTAATTGCGGGGCTTGCCTCCAGACCTGAAAATTATTAGCAAATTGTATGAAGAACAATAAATAAATAATGCTGGACAATTCACACAGCATTATCTAGTAATAATAATAATAAGTATTTAATAACATATAAAAAGAATAGCGTTAATAATTTCTGTCCGCAGCTTCGCACACGTTGTTTCTATGGTAACATCTGAAGGTTATTTATATCCCATGGGAACTGATTTATGGAATAAAAAGTAGCCTATGTATGATTCAAGGTTTAGACCTAAACCTATGCAAAACTTCAGCTCAATCTGTTGAGAAGTTTGGGCGTGAAGAAGTAACTAAGAAACATATCCATCTATCTATCCATCCAAACTTTCGCGTTTATAATATTAGCACGGCTTACCTATATGCATAAAGTCGTTCGACGAAGGCGTTTTGACAGGGCAATCGTGCGAGGCCAAGGGACGGGTCAGGGGGAAGGACGCTCCTGAGTTACTAAGCCGGTAAGTATGCTTCTCGGGAGCTTCCCTCCCCCGTCCCGTCCATTGTTCCCGCACGATTGCTCTGTCAATACCACGTCAAAATGCCTTCGTTGAACTACTGTATGCAACCAGGTAGTGTGAAGTTAGAATGAGAAATTACACCCCTTAGCAACTGTCCTAAGTTCACAGATTAAAAAGGGGCGAACCTTAACGGTTTGGTTGTCAAACTAGGCCTATTGAAACGTGGCTTCCCCTGTAGGTGGAGCTAACGGCGCTAGAGTCCGTAGGAAGTCGCAGAGATTTTCGACTCCCACGTCCCCTATAATGAACGATTTTTGAATGAATGGGGGTGTAGATACTGACATCATTCCTTTTCCCACCGATTTTATGAATTAAGACCTGGCGTCTTCACGGACGAGTTCATGATGGTGGACAGATGGTGCAGTTCATATAGTGTCAGTGAATTACCAATAACCCTGTATAGTAAAATTAACATCATAAATTCTAGATCTCGGCACTCACGGGATCTCCGTGGTAAAAAAACTCCTACATAAAATTCATCCTTAAATGTGAAAATACGATTAAATGACGATAAGAAAACATCATGAAACTGCACTGTATCATAGGTACGTAATTTGGTTGAGATCTAAGGAACCCTGCGGTCTATTCAAAAACTTCTTTTAATTAGCACATTATTTTATTACAAAATCCAACCTACTAATCATTTAGTTCCTTGAACCAGTTTCTTCATAACTTGTGTAGTTTGTACTATATTATTATAGTTATTCTGCGCTATTTACTTTAAACAGTTGCTAAGGAGTGTAAACTGACTTACTAGGACTATGTCAATAAAAGAAGTCAGAAATAAAACAGCACTATTTTTACAGAGTTCAAAAATTCACAAAACTTCTATGTTCGGTAGTATGTGTGTTTTTATAGTATATTACATTCACTGTCCAGCCTCGGCCCAGTAGAGGCGCGCCTCCGCCTTCCGGACCAGGAGATGGGCATGTGCAGCGTAGGCTATGAAAGTGTTAGGTTGGAGACTATTAATAAAGGTAGTAAGTGTTCAGAATGTACCTTATTACTTACTTCTGTGGACGGCCACCGTACGGCTGCGCCCTTGCGAACGAGTTGTGTCCGCCGCCGCCGTGGTGGCGCTGCGGCCCGCCGGTCGGCGGACGGCGAGTGCCAACCTAAAATTAATGGATTGTTTAGTGAATACTTGAATACTTTAGTTTGGCCGGGGTGGTCACGGTTTAAAGTTACACTAGTCGGCACGAACTCGTCGGTGGGCGCGGCCTAAATGTATGCTTTATCTTTATAAAGCATACATTTAGGGCGCGCCCATAGTGACATAGTGGACATACCCGCACGATGGGATGAAATGCACAATGATTTGTTAAAAACGGCCGCGTAAAAAAATGGGAACAGACTATTGAGTGTATCTCTTCAAAATCACTTTATTTCGACTTTGAATAACTAACTATATCAGAAAGGGCTTAACTTTAGAATTTTCCGTATTTCATTTATTTTCGCTCAAAGTTGGGCTAAAATCAGTGTCGAAATACGAAAGTTTTGAAGCTTGTATTTTTCAAATGTATACTTTTTTACGGTTGTAGGTGTATACAAACATAGATAATGACGAGATATAAATTGATATTATCCTCAGTTTTAGATAGTCAACATCAAACAGCGTAGTAGTTACCCTTCCACGTTTGTATAGAAAGATGAGCGACTCGTTTAACCTTAAGAATCAACTCCTGCAACTCGATCCGTGAATGTTGTAGGGGTCGACTAAAAGACCTACCAGGGGAAGAACAGCAGCAGCTATCGTAAATACTTGGCCCTATTGTAATAAATGAGCAGCATCTTCTTTCCGTCTATCGCAAGTTGGACTATTTATAAACCTTTACGGTTATGACTATTATAACTCTCTTTACGGTACGTACCTCGCGCGACGTCGCCTGCTTATAATCATTCCTCGGCGGTTCATCCTTGTAATAAGGCTCGTCTTCGTAGAACCTCTCCGGAGCCCGGTCGTAGTAGAACTCTTCAGGTTGACCGCGGGGCGGGACGCGCATCTGTCAAGTTACCAATTTGTAAGTTAATTAGCAGTTAAACCATGCTTGTAAGGTAATTAATGGCAAGTGAGTTAGTGAAAAACTGCTTGGTTAGTAACAAATTTGAGGTAGGTAGCATGAGTTTTGTCATCGGAACTTGACAGGTATGCGAATTTAAATGAACTAAAGGTGATCGGGACCCAATGAGGATCAGTAAAGTTATAGCAATTTGAATAGAACTAGTATCCACGTTGTTCTTTATGACATAAGAATGATATATCTTTTTGAATTATCCAAATCGGACCATTACTTACGAAGATATTAAGTAATCATTGCGCCGTTACTGCTGGTAAAATCAAATTACGCGGGTGCATGTGACGTCACTGACTCGGCCGAGCGAACCGAGTGGAGCTCAGCCAGCACCGGTACTTCACGATTAGACGGTTAAAAAGGTGAGACACTTAATTTGCTTCGAAGTCACAAACGGCTACGGCTAACTGGCGGCCACCGAGGGAGTGACGTCACAAAACGCGGCGGTCACTCAGTGAACTTCGCTAGTAATTTGATCATAACTTCGGTAAGGATTTCTTAGCTCTATAAATCTGCATTCTCAACTAAAAACGTTACGGATCCTCATTAAATGAACTAAAGGTGACCGGGACCCGATTGTGCTTACCGATTGCTTTACTTGGTAATATTGATAATCGTTATGTAGAATCCTTAGATGAAAGAAACTCTAGAAGAAAATACTTTAGCAGAATAGGGCCCCTGATTTTTGGTGATGAAATCTATCTCGACGATGATGTCACAGGTAACTCGTGCATTGTAAGGATTGCTAAGACGCAGATTTACCTCTACTTTTATAACTACGATTTTTTTGGTTTAAAAGGTATATTTACCGCCAAACTTCTTGTCCTCTGGCGAACTACGTGCAATCCTTATGCTAAATTGGTTGGTGGCTACCTTCTGGGCAGTCGCATCGATTATTCACTGCGAGTTTTTGTTTCCAACAATGAAAGAGCGTGACAAGAGCTATACGAAGCTGTACCTATCTCTTTCTCCTGCTGCGTTGTCGGCGGCATATGAATTATATGCGTGAGTGTACCGTGCGTGAGTGTACCGTGCGTGAGTGTTTTTTATCCTCTAAATAAGTAGGAAACCTTTTTGCACTGAAAGGTTTTGACAATTTGTTAGAATTTATTGACTGATATTTTTTTACACAGGATACTAACCGGTTCAGGAGCACCGTAATCATCGTAGCTGTAGTTAGTCTCCATAGCGGAGCGGGCACGGTCCAGGATGCTGATGACCTTCGTCTTGGGCGGCATGCGAGGCATCGGCGGCGCGGGCATGCGGGCGGGCGCGCGCGGCGGCGGGCGCCCATGCGGCCCTGCGCGCCCGGGCATAGGCATCATTTCTGAGGAAGATTTGTATGTTATTATTTACTAGCTTCTGTCCGCGGCTTCGCACGCGTAGTTTCGGTATAATAAGTAGCTTATTATCTAAGTTAGTCTTTGCTCTAAATGTCTGCCAAATTTCATCTTGATCTGTTCAGAAGTTTTGGAGATCTTAGGCCACAAAAATTCAGATTTCACAAACTTTCGGCTTTATAATATTAGTAGGATTTATTGAGAAAATCACAAACAGAACCATAACTTCGTCCACGCATTTATTTTCTTTGACTTATAAAATACAATGTTTCATACGCACGTAATCTGTCTCCTCGATAAATATCGAAGCATTCGAAAACTATTCTTAAAAAGTCTCCATGAAATATTGCATTATCTCATTCAGCCAAAGAAAACAAATGCGTGGACGAAGCATGGTTTGTATGAAGCATGAACTGTGATGATTGCCGATCAGTGGACACAGTTGTCAGCGGATTGTCCTATGTCGGCCTGTGAACGCGCACCCTAACGTTTCAACTGCTAACGTTTGAGCCGTAATGCCGTTTCTTACCACACCGTGAGCGCGGCCCTGAATTCGTCAAACTACGATAGTTTTTATAGTAAAAAGAAATTGAGTCTTAATCGATTTTCTCTTAATTTATGTCCACTATTTGAAGATCTTACCTCTGTCCATGGGAGGCTGCCCCCACCCCATCATGCCACCGGGACCTTCCGGAGGATCCGGTATCAGGTATTTCTTGACCTCGGCGAGTGCGTAGGCGATCCTCGCGTGTGCCTCAGCCGGGGGCGCTATGGACGTGATCTCAACATGGAGCTCGTCTGTCAGATGGGCGTATTTAGGGTCCAGGGAGTTGCGGAGCTCTTCTTCTTTTGCCCTGGAATTATTATAATGTAAGGTAAGGGACTTGAAACTTATTCTATCAATTGTTTGTCCATTTAGAAGTTACTTGACGGTGAATTAGCTTGACGCTATCGGCTTGACGGCACCACCAGAGAATATTAATACTAACTTAAAGAGTGAACAGTCCCGCCATCGTACATTTCATCCTAGCGCACACTAAGTCAGGTGAGATAGCATACATTTAGGCTTCGCCTAACGACGAGTTCTCGCTGATGACATCTTGTACCTCAACAGGTAATATTGGTCCAATGCTGGATGCAGGCCTCCCTATGATAAGCGCCTTATTGGCTTTAATTTCATGGAGGGTAAGGCCTATAATCCCCACGCTGGGCATGCGGATCGCAGTTTGGTGGTAGAATTGTTCTGTAGGGGGCGCTGCTGCCCGCCCCTGGTGGATATCCCTTAGTCACCTTTTACGACATCCACGGGAAGAGTTGGCGTGGTGCAAATTCTAAGCCGGCACCACACGGCATGACACGCCGATGACTTGTGTAGCCTTAAATGCAGATTTTGGTGTGTGTTGTGGTCTTTAACAATCTTTGGTGTCATCCATCTATCAACTAAACTTCATAGTTAAAAATGTTAAAATTACCTATCCCTCATGGAGCCTCTTCCCAGGACTGCCATTTTGCACATGGTTTCTTCCTGTAGCTGCTTCATTGTGTTGCCTTTAGGACCAAGGAGTTTGCCCACAAAATTGAACTGTGAAACAAAGCAAGTTGATTATTTTAAATATATAATGCTGGACAGTCCACAGAGCATCATCCAGCCCCAAAATAAGCAGATCTTGTGTTATGAATACTAGCCAACTTTACACTAAGTTGCTACAACCGAAAATATTTTGCAAGCGGCGTCATTACGAAAGAAATTGAAGTAATCTTCAATTTCACTTCAATTCTATTACATTTTTTTAGGTTCCTTAGAAATATTTTATTGTCAAAGAAAATAACAATCATATAATATAATTTTTTGTAAATAAGACCTTTGTGCACTGAAAGTGTAAATAATGAACTGAATCTTACCTTAGGGTGCTCCTTCAGCGGCACAAGGACCTTGACAGACACCTTCGCTGGTTTCTCTTTGTAAACATCCAGGTACTTGTTGTCTCTGCCCGGTGCCCGGCCAGAGGCCTGCACTTTGACAACCTCTGGAACAGTAGAAATACAGATATATATGATCTGAGCCTCGAGTTTAGGGTGATAATAGTATTGAGACAGTTTACAGTTTTAACCATGACGGAATGGAGATGGTATGTATAAGCGTTTAGGGTGAGATGTTGTTGAAATGCGACATCTCAAAATCATTGTCAAATCAAACTCAGGTTTTATGTTGATAACATGGTGAATGTTGGTTTGAGCATGCTTGCGGTCAGCCTATAACATATTTCTGTGAAAATCTTGGGGTCAATTTCAATTCAATTTCAATTTATTTATTCATACTATAGATTCACAGGGATTATAGGATAGGACATTAATATTAATAGGATATTAATTACCCTTTAATACCAATTATAGGCTGCCGAAGACGCCTGCTCAAAAAAAAGGCATAAGTTCACATCCTTGGAGCAGCTTTACCATTTTGCACCTATAGCAGTGGAAACCTTGGGCAGTTGGAGTGTGGATGCGAAGTGTTTAGTGGGAGAATTAAGCCGTAGAATTAAGGAAGTGACAGGAGACTCCCGCTCCGGGTCGTTCTTGGTGCAAAGGATTGCCATCGCTATTCAGCGAGGTAATGCTGCAAGCATTACCTCGCTATTTAATGACTAATTTATAAATTGTATATTCATACATATTATGTAGAACTTTATGACACTTAATAAAATTATTGGTTCTTTTGAATAAAGGCAGAATGCATTTGTTTATAGGGCTTCTTGCTCATTTAATTCTTTAGTAAATGGAAACAGTCAGACATATAGACATCAAACATACAGTACATAATGTAAGTGATAAAAACTTTGTGGATATTGCTATTGACCTTCTTGGAGTTACAAAGTGTAAAATAACTAACAAGTGCGTGATGATGGTAAGAGGCCCAATGGTATGACACTAGTCCCATTGTGTGGGATGCTACATGCATTGACACACTTGTGCCTTCCCATCTTCCGAGGACATCCGTGAGGGTGGATGCGGCGGTAGATTTGACCGAAGATCTCAAGAGGTGCAAATATGCAGGTCTCGACAGAGCCTACACATTTGCTCCCCTTGGAGTCAAGACCATGGGGTACCAAGGTTCTTTGAGTTTTTAAAAAATTATCTGAGCTTCTGGTCGAAGTGATGCATGACTTGGTCAGCATCGGGCGCAGCGTGTCAGCATTGCCATACAACACGTCAATGCAGCCAGCGTCTTGGGGACGCTTCCGACTGTTAATTAATTGGATAAGATTGTAAATACTACCTAGTTCTAATTTATTTATATATATCTTTGTGAATAAAGATATATGACAAAGTCTTAGGTTAGGTTACAGAGGAGTAATGCAAGTCAAGAATTTATGTAATATTGAGACTTGGTAATGGCCTTCGTACATGATGGAAAATACCATGGGGTCTTGGGGTCATCGAACTTCAGCCATGAACTCATGATGATTTGCGTTCACTAACGAGATAACCGTTAGATGCGGTTAAAGTTACCTGAAGCTAAATACAAACTTTCTCGTTGAGCAGACAAAGCATTTATGAAAACGGTAGTAATTAGGTGTAGGCAGGTCGGATCAAATATTTCGAAGTCAGATTACCTTGGTCAATTAGTTTCATTGATACGGGGAACTTTCCATTGCTGAGCCTGATTTTCTCTGCCAATAGATCTCTCATGTATTCGCCGGCTTTATCGTTCAATTTGACGCCATCCTCGCCATCTTGGTGAGAGTCACCAGCGTGCTGCTGCGCATTTCTCTTGAAATCGCCGCTGTTGTAGCCGTTATCGTATTTATCTGCCATAATTCTGCACTAATATTTACTGTCACTGATCTTTATAACCATTAAATATATTTTAACGTAAAATTAGAAAATTCTACTCGTCATCCGGCGTTTACAAGCGATCTACCTACCATGAATGAATGAATTCAAAAGTTCGTTCATTCATTTCATAGATTCAAATCAACGTGAAATCAACCGATTATAGAATGAACGAATGGAAAAATTGTTTATGAGTCGCTAAGGACTCATTTCCGGTAGATTTTTTTATTGGCTTGGATACCATGCCTTTTGGCTATTTAAGGGTCTCAACCTCAACGACCTCAACAGTTATTATTCTCTGAGTCTAACTTTATGCTGTACACTTATCCTTGTTTTCAATCAAAACATTATGCATAGCATAGATTTTATTTAGTCTTTCTCAGAGAGGCAGCGTGAGCACGTATTCAGAAAAATCCGTTTAGAAAACACAAACCTCTTAGTACCTACTCGTAAACTTTTTTTTATATTATGGTAGGTATAAGAGCCTTTATTCACTAAGAAAATTACAATAAAATAATAGAAATATATTAGAACAAGTATTTACAATTGAAACAATTGAGCGAACTGCAGACTGTGACAAACAACATTGTTTGCTCAACTGATCCATATCAATACCAGTCGGAAGCGTCCAAAAAACGCTGGCTGCATTGCCCCGCCCGCTGTATGGCAATGCTGATGCGCTGTGCCAGGTACTGACCAGCTCTCGGGTCACGCGTCGCTTCGACCAGACGCTCAGATAATTTTTTTAAAACCCGAAGAACCTCGATACCCCACGGAACTAAGGTTTCGACTCCAAGGGGAGAAAATGTGTAGCCTCTGTCGAGACTTGCATATTTGCGCCTCTTGAGATCTTCGGCCAAATCTGCCGCCGCACCCGCCCTCACGGACGTCCTCGGAAGATGGGAAGGCGCAAGTATGTCGTCGCATTTAGCGTCCCACAAAATGGACTTCCCCAACTCCAATGGGACTAGTGTCAAACCGTCGGGCCTCTTACCATCGTCACGTAACATTCGGTTCGAGAGTAGCTGGTACGCTAGCGGTGACAAAGGCCCGCCAGGTGATGTCGTTAAGGCTGGCGTGGCAAGATATCCGACCGGCGGCCCTAGTACACGATAATCCGTGATGACCAAGCCGTTCGACAGCAGTACCGCACTAGCATCGATGAGGCGCGCCACATCTTGCACCCAACCGAAGACATGTTGCGATACAGAAAGTTACGGGATCCATTAAAGTACCAGTGTTATATGAAGGAAACGCTTGCAACCAATGTCCTGACTCCCATTTTGAACCGGCCAGGAGGCAGGCACAATCCGCAGAGTTGACACGGAATTGTTTGTTACAAACGCGCTCCAGGCGTTTGTAACAAACAATTCCGTGTCAACTCACACACCGGCCCGTCCTAACGCGCTGTTGGGACAAAAGTGATTTTGGGGGAGCAGCATCGGGGCAAGCATTATGCCAAGCCGTTCTAACTTCGTCTAAAAATTAAATTTTCAATGACATCCCAGGTGGGAACAAACGAAAAGGCTTTACATTTTTTTTTAACTAAAGAACTAGTGCTTGCTGTAGACAGAAGACAAGAACGCTGGCAGGGCTACTTTTGAAATTTTGCGTATATATCCACATTTCGAAAAGGATGGTCGATGAAACTGTTTAAGCCAACGTTGCATACCTAGACCTCAAAAAGCCTTTGACCATGTGGATAATGATGTTCTTCTGGATAAATTGAGTGCTTATGGATTTGCCCAAAAACTACCTACTCAGATTTTTTGCTACTTTCGGACTAAATATAGTTTGCTCGATTGTCCAATATAGGTACCATACCGGCTCGGCAGGCTCATTCTATAAACTCATTACTAACCTCAATCCTCATCCGCAGTGAGTTTATAGTTTCGTATTCTGTAAAACTCGATAATTCTTCTAGTGCCTCAGTGACGAGCGTGGGAATGAAATGAACTTGAGTGACATTTACGCTAAAGAATATGGGAACTCCATCGTTTTGGTTCCGTAGATTAGTTGTTGGATATTAAGCACATCGGAGGAGGAGATGCACCAGGCCATCAAAGAACACTTCGCCATCGAAGCGCGGGATGCGGGATCTAAGAATTCCCCGCTTCCGCTCATAAGTGCACTTGTGCACCTAGGCGACACCTCCCTTCCCTCTCGTAGCATCTGGCAACAGCCCAAGCCGAGGCTCGCACCTAAGTGGTGGCCCTTGTTCGTGTTGCGTACGTAATAAATTCAAAGAAATAAACATAATGAATGACAGTACCATGTCAATATATTTATGAAAACTTGTTGTACACTCATAGAAATATAAATCGGTTCCTTAAAAATAGTGATAAACATAATTTTAATACCAGAAATAAACATAAACTCGCTGTGTCCACAACTAGGCTACACAAAATTAGTGTATCCTTTAAAGGGCAATGTATACGCTTCTACAACAAAACTCCTAGTGAGTTGCAAAAATTATCAGTAAATAAATTCAAACAAATTATAAACCCCTTGTTGTGCAAAAAGGCTTACTATAAAATATCAGATTATCTAGAAGATAAAAAAGCTTGGGACGCGTTTTGCTCCAACTCGAAAATTAACAACTAACAGGCTAAAGGTTTCTTCGTCGCTTCTTTACTTTGGTCTACATACCGAAGCGACAGAAATCAAAAATATCACTTTATTTCCGTGTCAGTGTTTAGTTTTCCAATTTGACCTTTTCTAAGTGTACATTTATTGTATTTATGGAAATAAAGAGTTTTTGATTTTGATTTTTGTTGCCCCAACCACAGATATTATAATACTATATTAGTACCCCAACCTAACTTTTAACCGGTGAGGCGCCTATTTGGTACTAGGAAATCATTTGTGTAAGTGGATAGTTACTCACTGGGAGGTTTTTCATAAAGACAATGAAATTAATTACCTATAATATTACATTAAATAAAGACAACAAAATATTAAGAAACCATCATTTATTCTACTTGTTCTTCCCTTTAAGTCTAGCATGCTGCACTACAATGATACTAAATTCACGATTCGGGGCCAGCATCATTTCAATCTTCGGCGTTTTCATACGAACCACCATCACCTCATCGAATGGATCCTGAGGATAAGGATGAAGTTTAGATTGCTTAGAGCCAGGGTCATAGATTTGCGAAAAAACGCACCTAATAAAAAACTCTTAAGGTGAAGTGAGTCCCAAAACCCACGTTTTAACTGTACGGAAAATCAATTTTTAGGCCAAAAAACACAAATTTTTGTAGAATGTTTTGATAGGCCTCAAAAGTTTAGGATTCTAGTTAGTAAATTATGGAAGTCGAAACACGATAAACCCAACTTGACTCGATAGAGAAAAATCGCAAAGTTTCCTCTAATCTTCATTTTTGCACAAATACTTCTACGGAAAAAGCAGTTTCATTTGCTAGTTGTTTATCATATTTCAATTAAATTTCGTTTACGTGTTCCCTAATAAATACTTTAGACGATTATGGTTTTATTTCATTGCGAAAGAGTATTAATTTAGAGCAAAAAACTAATTTATAAAAAACTACCATTGAAATTGCACGCGGACTGGCCATTCCGCGGCTCTCGCCTTCCTTTGTCGCCTCCCCCGCGCGACGTTCGCTCGTCTTTGTCTCGCAAAACCGATCCCTCCTCCTCCTCCTCAACAGCCTGTATTGGTCCACTACTGGACGCAGGCCTCCCCCTAACCATAAAAAAACCGATCCCACTTTGTCTTATTCAGAAAATAGGAGCATTCTGTAGCTGAACTCAAGCGCATTGGAATCGCTACTCGTGTGTGATTGGTTGATCGCCTGTGTGTGGCTGCTGAGCCACGCAACGGATGTCACTGTGCTTGTGTGCGAGACTGCCTACCGCATCAATTTCCGATGCCAGCTTAAATAAATTAATTAAAAGAACTCTAGTGTCTAGATAAACCCTTTTTTGGATTAAAGACGCTATTAACGTTAGATATATTGTAACAACTTTGACACAATTAATAAATATCTATCTGTCTTTGCTCAAAGGTTCATCGGTGTAACTGTTTGTTCAAGATCTCTGAACTATTAGCTGCTGAATAAATCTGCATATGAAGAACTAGCTTCTGCTTGCAGCTTCGCACACGTTTTCTGGACTAAAAAGTAGGCTATATTGTTATTCGAGGTTCAGATCTTTAAGTGTGCAAAGTTTCAGTCCGATCCATTCAGTAGTTTTGGCGTTGTCTTCGACCAAACATCTTCACAGCGGCACAAACTTGCGCCGTTTTAATATTATACGCACGACGCAACGCCACGCAAGACGCAGCGTGATGCGTGGCAGGGTTTAACCGCCTTAGGGTAGGTAAATACGGTTATTTTCTATTTTAGAAAACGTAGTACATTTGATGTCGAAATAGTCAAAGCGTAGTAGGTACCAGTTCTTTGACGTAGTTCTGCGTCATAACGCCGTAGCGGTGCAAGTTTGTACCGTACCGTGTTGCAAGCGTGAGACTGGTGTTTGTTAGCACGGGGTTTCCTGAAATCATAATATGGCTTTTTAAAAAACGATAAACCGACTTCAAATTCTTCTAGTGGAGATATCTAGTTAAAATTCGATTGGATTAAGTTATAGTAAGTAGCTTGTTGATGTAATTTTATTAATGTTTATGTGTGTGTTTTTGTCTTATTGTAGCTCTATTATATTTCTTTGTCGATTTGGTGCTGCACTGTTATGACATTTTAAATATATTAGGTAGGTACTTAATAAATAAATAAATAATAATTATTATTGCCTATTGAAACCATTCAATTTCCTTACCGTCCATGTTCGTCATTATAACTCCTGACACCGAGTCGTCCTCCATTATCCTATCAACGATGGGGTTCACAGCGTTTATGTGCGAAGTCTGTAAACAAAACAAGTATCAGACTACGTAGGATTTTTAATCTATACTAATATTTTAAAGAGGAAAGATTTGATTGTTTGTTTGTTTGTATTGAATAGGCTCATATTATGGACATTTATTTCCTCATCTCTGCTACGAAATAATTTTCTGGGGCAACTCTGTGGAAATAGACTTTCATCATGCCAAAAAAGTGCCTGCGAGCTATTTTGAACTTACAAAGTACGGAATCTTTTCGCAACATATACGACAGTAATATTTTAACCCTGGAATATATTTTTAGGATTAATGTTTATTTATAAAAACAGTAAACCAATCTCGTCGACATAATAACCTAGGCACCAACTACCTACTTCCATCCATACTAATATTATAAAAGTAAATAAATAAAAGTAAGTCAAAGTAGACTTATAGGTTTAAGCTTTTACACGATGTAAACAGTTCCTGTAAACAGTTATTATTTATTACTGTTATACATTGTTTGTTATAATTTTTTTTTTTTGTGTTTGGTCTGTAAGTCGTGTGGACACGCACGCACCAAAGGTCTTGCCAGAAAACCAGCGTTGCTCAAATTTATGTTGAGCAACATGTAGCTGAGGCAGGACCTTTTGGTTCACACCGGAATAATACTTTTATAAATATATTTTAAGGATTTTTTTTTTGTGTTATCATTATTATTTTAGTGTGAGCCAATAAATGGATTTTCTTTCTTTCTTTCTTTCTTTCTTTCTTTCTTTCTTTCCTGATTCTTTCAAACATAGTTCCGTGGGTTTTACTACACTAAAGTCAATTTAAAAATGTCATCCAGTACATATCTGTTTTAGTTGGAGTCGTGACACACTGTTCCATAGACTAGCGAAAACCACAATTATTGGCTTTTATCTCAAGGGAGTAATGCCTATAATCCCCACGCTGGGTTTGCGGGTTGAGGATCGCAGTTCATATGTACATTTCAACATTCAGTCATACTAGACCGGACCCAATTGTTCTGCAGGGGGCGCTTCTGCCTGCTCCCGGTTGATGTCCCTTAGTCGCCTCTTATGGCACCAGCGGGAAGAAATGGGGTGGTGTAAATTCTAAGCCTCAAGCGGATCAAGTTGATAAGACACTGTCGGCGGCGGCGGCACATTTACACACAATACGCAGGGCAGGGTAGCATGTCGTAACTATCCTATAGGCCTGTGTCGGCGGGGTTGGCGGGTTCGGTGAGTAGAGCCCGTGTATTTTTTATTGACGACATCATAACTTTTTATATACAGATTGGTGACAGCCAATGGTTAGATGAAAATTAAAAATTTATCTGAAGGTATCCCTTACCGTATTAACTAACCACTCGTCCCGACCATCCTTCAGTAAGTTAGTAAGAATCTTCATAGTGTTATGTAACGGATTTAATAGGTAAATTATAACTCTGTGGATATAACAAAATAATGTTTAAATGATTTTTCAGCAAGATACAAATGGGTAAAACTTTATTCTAGGTAATGGAGCTTCCGTCCGTTTAAATTCGACTATTGAAGTGCATTGTAAAAATTGTAGTACCTAAGTTCTAGCACTTTCGCAATGCGTCGTAAACTTTCGCAGACTTATCGATGCATTAGCAATGTATTGTAGACCTCTGACTTTAGTGTTTATTTATTATTTATTTATTTATTATTAAAAAGTACACCTATCCTTACAGGCACACCTAATGCGATAGGGTACATAATTATTCTTAATCTTAATAGGTAGAGTCATGCATGTCATACAATATTTAGTCATTTTTAAAGTAACTTATTACAATTCCAAGAATAACATAAAACGATACAAATTAATTAAAAAATAATAATAACAATAATAGTAATTAATTAATTAAATAAAATTCGAAATTAATAATTCAAATACACCAAAATAAAATAAGAAACTAACAATTAATTCAATCATAAATAAGTCACACAACATTAAAAACATAAAATAAACAATAAAGCCTTTGTCAACTCGTTCAGGGAGCATTGAAACAAGTCCAACTTCTCTGCAAGCAAATTGAGTGTTAATAACCATGATGGATTTGAAAGTTTTATTGTATTGTAGACCTTTTATAGAACTATCGTAGAAGTTACCTACGTCCATCGAAGCGCTTAAAACTTTCATGGCCCATGACGCACCTAGTCTATCTGCAAATCCTTGTGCGGCGGCACGCCCCTGCGGGTCGCACCGCCGAGGCTGGGCAGTGAATGCTTTAAGGAAATCATCGTAGATCGATCGTAGGTCTACTTATCTTAGTAGATACTTTTATAGTAAATCGTAGGTACCATATTTTACATACTCGCAGCGCATTGACTTTATGAGTATAGTATTTCGAGAATTATGGATACAATTTACATAGCAAATCAAAGCAAGATCTTTCGTAGTAAATTGAGAAAGGTCAATTCCTCAATTTACTACGATCTAGAAGTTTTTAATTAAGAAAGCTGTAGGTATCATTTGCCATGTACTGATTGATATGATTTGGAATGTTTCTAAATCTATTCTGCAGCAAGTTCGGACGCTCACATGTTTCCTAGCAAACGTTTTTTAACTAATATTTTAAAAGTTATCGTCATAATCAACCCTTCCCTTGTCGACCCACTGCTGGGTGTGTCCTCCTCAGTACACATACGTCCTGCTGAACTTGTCTTCACAAACAAGGGGGGTTTTGCAATAATTACCACGTTTGACGCGGATTGGTGATTGTAAATAATTAAAAATACACAGAAAGCTGCTATCCTGCTGCCCGCCACGGCGGCACTAGGAGTGTGACGTCATTTCACTAGATAAGTAGTTAAATAAACGGTTTACTAATTTTGAGGGGTATCAAGTTTATTGCTCTACTCGTATGTGGCAGAGCTCATTCTTCTCATGTCTCAGACACCCAACACCGTGGGTCTGTCTATAGTGGTTCTGGAGTTATGACGGTTAAAAAATCCCTAGGAGCCAAGATGTAGGGCTCTATCTGCTGATCACGTAGAAACCTCATACAATGGGCCAATCTCCTGGATACAGAGATATGGCGTGAGGGGTTTATGTTCTGGCCTATCAACTTATTTTTTTTCAAACGTAGTGAAGGACATCCTCCAGCCAAGTGGGATGACGACTTGCGAAAAGACTGCAGGCAGATGCTGGATGCGGCAAGCTACACATACAGGGCGCTATGGCGCTCATTAGGGGAGGCCTATGTCCAGCTGTGGACTAATATATATTGATGATGATGGTTAACGGTTCTGTTAACGACTCACTCCTAGGCGGCGGCACTTGCAAATGAATCTAGTTAATATTAATAGCATCCTGGACCATTTTCAACAACATAACAAACAAACCTAATTCTGCTGTGGTTTTTTCTTCCTGCGTTTCTCCTTCTTCACTTTATGGACGACCACAGAAGCAAACTCGCGGTCCGCAACCACCAGGATCTCGATCTTTTTGGTCTCGATGCGATACGCGACCAACTCGTCTAACATGTCCTTCAAAAGATATAGGTATGAGCTCAAATGTTTCAGTAAAGTAGGTAGACCTACCAAATCTTTTTTTGTAAAAAGTTAGCATTTGTTTATTTGTTTTATTTTTTTGTAATTTTCGAGACTAGGTACTCGTAACAAGGGGTGGGGCGGGGGCCGTCCGAAATCCGAATTTTTCAGCAGACTCGCCGTTTGGGAAAAACAATTTCTAGAAGGAATTTAATATCTCAATTCATGTTAGATGGATTTATTTTAGCATTAGAAGCCCACATTATTCAATAGGCTACTTTTTACCGCGGGAAAATGCTTTATTCCTACGGGAAAACGGGTAATAGGACAACGGGTAGTAATAATGCAGCTAGTGGTATATATTTGGATAGAAGACACAAAAGCAAATAAAAAATGTTCTGTATCATAATGTCTTAAAGCGTCATATTTCATAATTATTCACATAATGAAGAAAATATAGTTATTTTCATCTGCGAATATCTTTGAAACCTGACATTTTAGGGCAGTATTTCATGACATTTTTATTTGTTTCGGTGTCTTCTATTCAAATATATAATATCTATTGTGCACAGCGATTTCGAAAAAAAAAAATATTAGGCCACCCTCGATACAAAAATCGAGGCATTCCTCGTAGCGCACCCAAATGAACCGCACCCAGATGAACCGCACCTAAGTACTTCCACATAGCGCACCCGTTTTGGTGCGATTCATTCAGTAGGAATAAATGTTAAGTTTTTATTCCGCGTTGCGCACCAATGACAATGTAGGGTCTAGTGATGGGGTTGTTTTTATCTAATTAGTAACCTATAGGTGGAAATTTATAGTTAATCAATCACTGGTGAAACGTAATTCAGTAATATTTGAAGGGTACAGTGGAAAAAGGGTAATTGTCAACAGTCATTGTGAGAAAAAAGAATAAACTGTATTTACTTTTTATCTATTATATATATTGTATATTATTTAATAAACTATTTAATACAGTAGCACTTAAAACTATGTTGCATAGCTTAAATTATAATTGGGTTTTGTACTCTTTATTATTTCTTCATTTTAAGTAACTACCTAATTCAGCGTTATCGACTAGCTAAGTTTATAAAGGAGTAATGTTATAGTGGGAAGCGGTGGCTCATGCATGGCGAGTACAGCGCACACCGGCTTAGTGCAGATTTGAGTGCATTTTACGAGTCCATCCGAATACAGCCGAATCCACGCGACCCTTGTTTACGTCGCACGGCACTCGTAATTTGTATTTAAGTTTTTTAGTTAAAGTGATTATATGGTTAACCAGTGGATCAATCACGAGCTATGGTCGGATAAATTTTCTACCTATGGCGAAATCCATAAGACGAATAATCATGTGGAATCTCATTACTCAGAACTGGGCAAGTTGATGAATAAGAATAAAATGATAAATTTAGTCAAGCTTTTGGGATATTTTGAAAAGAACTGCAACAACTTTTCTGCTATTCGCATAAAAATGCCAACATCTCAAAACCAAAAAAAAGCTAAAACGAGGAATGAATTAATAAATGCAATATTACACAAAAATGGCCAAATATCTCTAGGGCATTGCCTAGAGAAACTTCGATTTTAATAAGACCGGAAGTATAAATGTTACTATGTACAACATTATCTAGTTTTCATTAAAAAACGTCGTTATTTTGTTTTTATACTAGGTACTCGAGGTACTATAAAAAGTAAATTATCATTAACAATGGAACTGATGTGATTATCTAAATTTAAGTACAACTAGACTAAGGGATATATTATAAGCAACGTGAGACTGATGTTCTGAATTTTTTTATGTTCGTTGAACGACATTTACAGGTCGTTTCAAAAGTTTTGTTTGTTTTTTTACAGGTATCTACATAATTTTATTACTTAAAGCACCTGAAAAAAAAACAAACAATACTGTTAAATTGTATAATTTGATGATTATTTTCATTTGATTTTTAATTTTAAAATCATGTCAGGCTTACATTAGGATAATATACTTGTAAGACTGATTGTTCAAAACTAAATAAAAATATTTATTGTTAGGATTAAAAACCTAAAGTAAACAAAGTTAAATAAGAGTAAATAATAAAACAAGAACTCAAAATGAAACATTTGTGATTTTAGATATATAAGTAAGAGTAAGTAGATATAAATATTATATATATAAGTCATATTTTGATTAGACAATGCCCTTTTACAGCAGCAAATATTTAAATTGATTAATATTCTGACATTTTTTAATTATTCTTATTCCATTATTTTATATATGTTTTAGCTTACTTTGACAATGCCCTTATACAGCAGCTTTATTTAAATGTGAATTTAATTTAAATTATTTAATTTCTGACATTGCATCATTATTATTTTCTTAGTATATTATGTTTGTAATATTGTACATAATTTTTAGTATTGTTTTACAATGCCCTTATACAGCAGCATACCTTGACATGCCCTTTAATTAATTAATTAATTATTTATTTGATCATAATCAATTATTTTTAATTTTTAATTTTAATTTTTTTTTTCTCAGTCATGTCTGTCTGATTTTTTTTCTTTGTACCTTATGGTGTTTCCTACAGCGAAATACATGTGTGTTATTGTTTAAGAATAAAATATAGAATGTACCTAACGAAATCAAGTGTAACAACAAGTGTACCTACGATGGAAATAAATACAAATACAAATACAAATACATATAAATATGTTTACATAATAAATCTGATTGTGAAATCATAAATCTAATAGGTACCTACTATATTTAAGTGTTAAGTGTGTTCTAGTTTTCTGTACCTAAGACTGATTTTATAAAAATTTAAGCAACGTTATGTAAGTATCTGAAGATATCAGATACTCGTATTGTATTTGATGTTAATGTGTATCCAATCATCCAAACAAAAATAAACATTTTAAATTATTATTATATTACTTTTAATTACCTAAATCCTAATTTTATTTATTTACATACTGGGTAAATGTAAATTGAAAGCCAACTATAAATTTCCACGTATAGGTTACTAATTAGATGAAAACAACCCCATCACTAGACCCTACATTGTCATTGGTGCGCAACGCGGAATAAAAACTTAACATTTTTACCTACTGAATGAATCGCACCAAAACGGGTGCGCTATGTGGAAGTACTTAGGTGCGGTTCATCTGGGTGCGGTTCATTTGGGTGCGCTACGAGGAATGCCTCCAAAAATCACCCCCTTAAAAACCCTTTGCAAGTCGCACGCCGCTGGCCTCATCCCCTCAACTCATCTAATATGAAATCCACTTATTCATTGTCAATAGTTTTGATTGAATTTTTGTGATTTTGCTTCAAATTACATAGGTAAGTTTAAGTTTGTTATAAGTTTTATTCCTGATTTGTAACTAGTTTATGCCCGCGGCTTCGCACGCATTGTTTTTATGGAAACGTTTAAAGGTGATTTCTGTCCCATGGGAACTGATTTATGGGATAAAAAATAGCCTATATTTGATTCCAGGATTAGAATTACCTGTATACAAAATTCAGTTGAAAATTCAGCCTGATCCGTTCAGTAGTTTTGGCGTGAAGAGGTAACAAACATCCATCCATCCATCCATCTATCCATACATCCATCCAAACTTTCGCATTTACAATATTAGTGTGATAGTGTGATTTCTAAAAGCAGACATTAACAAGCCCACTCCTCCCCTTTGACATTCACAATGCATTACAGAATTATTCCTCTTAAAATATACATATATTAAACCGCTCCTGCTATTCGTGCGAAGCCGAGGCGGGTTGCTGGTGAACACAAAATCAAGTAAGTTTGCTTACAAGTTCCGTGACAGCCTGATACATGGCGTCGTTGAGTGGTGGCAGCCGTTTGGTCAACACCGGCCACATGTTTTCTGGTACTGTGTACATTTCCATAAAACCTGCAAATGATACCTAATTATGTTATTCGTAGCCTACCTACTAAATAATTACTTATTATTTATTCGTGGTCGGTAGGTAGGTCATTTTCATTTGGGTATACTGGCTGACACGATACGCTTTGTACACATCGATCAACGTTTTCGCCGGCCCCTTTGATCGAAGTTTGTACAGTAAAAATTCCCAACGTCCGAATATGTACTCAAATGCAACTCAGATTAAAGCGTGTCTCAAGCAGCGAGTTATCAATAAAAATTGTCACTTGAGACGAACTCAGGTACATCTCAGTTGCGTTTGAGTATTCGGGGGAAATCTTCCAGTGACAAAATAGAGGTAAATTAAAAAAAACAGTGGTATCATAAAACAGAAACCTAAGAAAGTGGCTCACTGAATAACTAATATTATTGGTAATTCAGTGAGCCACTTTCTTAGGTTTTTCTTAAAAATAGGTGTGGAATCTGCATCACGGATCCAGTCGAGCAGCCGATTGTAAGCTAAAGGACCCATTATTTATTTTTTTAGTTTATTAGGTACACAAAACACATGACAAACAATAACACAAAAAATATATATGATCTGGCTTGAGACGTAACCAATGTGCACACAATAAACAATTATAGAATTACGTGTTAAGCATTAGATAAATGGACCTCTCTGATTTCTGTAGCTTATGTTTAGGTGTGACCA
Organism: Eupithecia subumbrata; assembly: GCA_949316285.1. Lineage (NCBI taxonomy): Eukaryota > Metazoa > Arthropoda > Insecta > Lepidoptera > Geometridae > Eupithecia > Eupithecia subumbrata. The sequence continues at coordinate 2,853,966 of OX438631.1, forward strand.
GGCGGTAGTGGCGGTTGTTACTACGCAGGGCGCCAGCGGCGTTGATACCGCGGCGCTGGAACAGGTCCACGTTGTTGTGGGTGAACAGAGCTACTTGGTAGATAAGTTCACCCGTGAGAGAGAGTTTGTCGTATTCCTTACAACAGCTCCCTGCATGAGACGTCACTCGGGACACCTGCCCTCGTGCGTAGAGCTCGCTTTTGCATCACGAAGGCCCGCTGGACGTCGGTCGGCCAGTCGCACCCACAGCTCTACCCCGTACGAGAGCGAACTGTGGACTGTCGCGTGGTAGCAGGAGGGGAATATGTCGGGCGACGCCGTGCTCGCTAGCCTTCCTAGTGCAAAGCAAGACCCTCCTAGCTTACCGCACAGTGATTCTATGTGCATGTCCCATACAAGGGAACTGTCCAGGTGGAATCCTAGTAACTTTATAGCATATACCGGTTTCAGCGTTGTATCACCGGCAACTACATTAAGAGAGGGCGCCCTTCCGTTGAGACCGGAACTAATGAGGCAGGTTTTGTCTCAGTTTAGAGCAAGACCGTTCGATCTATACCATGCTTTAAGTTGTCGGATAACCACGTTCAGTCTGCGCTTCAACTCGCCCACCGTAGGTCCAGTTACTACCGCGGCTACGTCGTCCGTATACATGTACATAGATTTCACCGTTATCGATGGTGCCAGGTAGGTAGGTCGCCGAGGAGCAGGCTGAACAGGGTGTTCGACGAACGGGAACTCTGGGAAGCACCCATGACGTTCTCCAGCTTGTACGAAACGACTCTACCATGGGGTAGAGTCCCCTACCACTACTTGAGTTATTTTGGTCATAAAAGAGGTAAAGGGGGATATGGCGGGGCCAGGTATACCACGGAACTGGAGTATAAAAACTTGCTCTGATGCTTGAGTAAAGATTTTCTATGGCAAAAGCGTTACTCACGATGGCTGAGCATAGTTTCTTATAATACGAGCCTACGACTTGTTCAGCTTGAATCCCACCCAGAAGAAGGCGAAATAAGGTGGTGCATGCTGATGATTTATATAAATATTACTTAATTTAATAAACTAGGAAATGAACGTATCGGACCAACCCTTCATTATAAACATGACTCCAACCACGCTGAGCTCTGAATCAATTCGTTCTATCCTTTTTATTGTTGCTTCACAAAATCTCTGTAAAATGTAAAATGGAATCGAAACACCAAATTCGACAGGCGTCTACTTTTAAATAGTTACTTATTTGTCTTCTTGTTTTACGTTACATTCTTTTAAAATTTTATATAAAGTTATTAAGTAGTAAGCTTTTAAAATTTCAAAGCAAATTTTTTTTGTCATTCGTCATTTTTTGTAATAACTTCATGACACTGGATCGCTGAATTATTAAACTGCTAAAAAAAAACAAAACAAATTAAAATTATTTTATATTAATAAATGATGCAAAAGTGCGTGTACTAGAACAAAAATAAGAAAGAAAAAATTGTTTATAAAAGACTCATTTCACAAAACCGTATATCACAAGTTGGTCCCCTCAGGGTCCAGATCACCCCTGTTAGCTTACACATGTTACGCGGCACCCTGTATAATACCTACCAACAAATCACAATATCATAAACAATAAAAAATCGTGCGCAAATCTGGGATGGACTTCACTTACGTTAGGAGCCTCTACATTTTTTTTCATCTGCTTTGCCATAGCTAAAATATGAAACTCAAAATTAAGTACAATTTTCAAAAAAATATTTATATTAAAAGGTGATGAATTACAGTGACATAAAATCTATAAAGCTGAAACGGTCTGATAGTACCCTCCCCTATGCTCAAATCCTGCTATGCTCGACTCGTAAAATACCTACTAAAAAGTTTCACTACTTCAGTTATACGTAAACAATGCAAGGTACAGTTGAAAAGATACGTGTTTGAATTCAAGTAAAAAAATTTATGGTGTTATTCGTAAAATTTGTTTTGTCCCGTTCTGACAATCAAAAAAGACAGAATGATTTGAAGAAGTCTGGAGACTTCGTTAAAAATCCTAACTTACTAATATTACATACCTATATTATTATATGCGAAAGTTTAAAGAAAAAACATTTTTCAACAAATCAAAAAGTTAGGTACATAGGTACTACTTAACTAGACTTAACTTAGTAATATTATCGAGACTATATGTAGCTGTACCTTAGCAGAGCTCTGTCCCTTGCACTGGGCCTCTGAAGAGCCTGTGTGGCGAGGTTACAGTGATTCGCTTTGGACTCTCTTAGCCTATGAAAGAAGATAATATAAAATTAATATAGTAGTATGTAGTAGGTATTTGCTCTACACAACAAAGAAAAAAATAAAATAAAAACAAAAGTGAAAAATAAAAAATATAAAAAAAATAAGAAAAAAAATTTACAAGGTACCTACTACTGAAGGTAGCTACTACTAATAACTAATAGTATTTTTAAATGCACTTGGGGAGCAATTGGTTGTAAGGGTGGTGGGGAGTGAAACGTTACCCTGTGTAGTGGGTATGCGTATTTGTGTATCTGATGATTAATATTATGTTTGAATGTTGAAAGCCCCTGGTCCAAATAGAGAGGTTGACAATTTCACATTATTTCCCCGTTCTACGTTATTTTTTTTTTATTAAATTGAAAACCCAGTTTTTCACAGATAGTCAACCGTAAGGTCTTCCTTCTCCAAACCAGGGCTACAAAGAAATAAAAAATCAAGAACGCAAACTCAATTGATGCAATATGTCCCGAACGTAATCTTAACAAAGTTACCTGCATATTTGACTAAGAGCCAACACGTCAGACCTATTTACATTATTTTATAAAAGCTGATAATTTGTCTGCTTGTGCAGACACAGTAGAAACGATCGCCGATTATGAAGTTTGGGAAATGTCGCCATGTAAAGTTGCTGATTTTGCACAAAAATTCGTGATGGTATAAAGCTCAATTTTTAATATTTTATTTGGAATAATCTACGGGATTTTATTAGAAATAGGTTATATGCATATAGTTTTTAATTCGATTATTAAGATTAGTACCTACATTACTTATAAAAAAATATAGCATCCACAAAATTTCGAATTATTAAGGTAAATAACAAAAAGGAAAACTGCACTCCTTAAGGGTGTTCAAACGCTGCCATATTGACCTTTGTTACAGTGTTTCCACTTAAGATTTTGATTTTGCCCTAAATTCTTTGGAAATTGTCCCTAAAAATCCCTATTTTTTTTTCGAAACGCCCTAATATAGGGCGCATGAACAATCATACAATAAATAATCATTTTTCCAAATTGTGATATAACGGCCATCTGTTTTGAGTGCTTGGCACTTCTATTGTGTCTCAGTAATTCGGACATTCCACACACAATATCACAATCACATACTTTACAGCAAGCTTTGTCTCACTTTTGTCAGATCTCTTTAGCCAAAACTTAAAATCTGGATGCTCCAAGACGTTTCAAATTTCAGCGTTTTTCTTACTATCTTTTCTTGCAGCTGATTTCTCTCCTTTATTTTGAGATGAAGAAGGTACTTACTCAATGTCATCACCCGTGTTAATCAAATTAGTTGCTATTGCTTCGCGACTGCTAGAAAAATTACAAACGAAAATAATCTATAAATCGTGTTACTAATTTCTTATGTCCTTTAAAACGACAGTAATAGTACTATCCAAAAGGTAAACTAACTAAACCTAAACACAATTATTTTGTATAAAACCTATTAGGGATTATACAAAATAATTTGTATAATCCCTAATAGGTAGAGCCATAGAGCATATAATACATAGTTACCACATCCAGTATTTTTTTGCCCTAAAATTTCCTAAATCCCTGTCACAATTAAAATAACCCTAAGTCGTACATGAACTAAGTAGTTTCGCCCTAAAAAAGGGCGAAATCCCTAAAAGTGGAAACACTGCTTTGTTAATTGACATCACACTAATTCAAATTTTTCTGTTTCTTCTTATTCCACCTTAGGCACTTGAACGGTAATAAATCTCAAATTCGTTATAGTATAAAACTCATTTGTTTATATTTTCTTCGGGATAGTATCAGAAATCAAATACTGCCAGACTGTATGCTAACTACTATTATTATGTAGGTATGCATCGATGGATCAATCCGTGTTTTGTTTATTTATATCGCAATTTCTCCTAGCTGTTTTCATGTATTATTACAAGTATGTTTAAGGGTCCGGCGACGGATGAATTTCCCATACAAACGTAATACCAAAATGATTTTTAATTTGAGCATATTTTCACTATGGTCTGCTATTATTTGTATTAAAATAGTATTTATCTAGGTTCCTACCACATTTTTTTTTCAAAATACCTTTCTGAAATGAAATTAAACCTAATCGCATTTTTACATCAAAGAATGAATGTTGTCTTAGTAATTGTGTAGATAAGTATTTTGAAAAAATCTTATGGCAGGAACCTGTATACATACTATTCTAACACAAATAATAGCAAACTATGATGAAAACATTCTCAAATTACAAATCATTTTGGTACTACGTTTGTATGGGAAATTCATCCGTCGCCGGACCCTTAAGGTATTATATAAACTTTGGAGATCTTAGGTAACAAAAAATCACATTTCACAAACTTTCGGCTTTATAATATTAGTAGGATATCCGTTAACTTGTATCCACAACACAAGCTCTGCTTAGCTTGGGGTTAGATGATGCTGTGTGGATTGTCCATCATTATTTATAAATTTTGTTTGTATCGGCGGCGAATACCTTCCTTGATCGATGGTTTTTATGCATTGTGATTATTTCGTTTACTAACTAAGCTATGCAAAATCGTGTCCAGTTTTTTATTAACATTCTCTATCTGTTGTTTCATAACTTCTATATTATGTTTAGTATCGTTTGCTAAAGCTGTGAAATCCGAATTTGACCAACTTCCATGTCTCAATAGCACGGTCTCAGAATCATGTAGATTTTCTTCCAATGTAGTTTTCTTTGATAAATTAGAAACGATAGAAATGCCATTTGAATTCGTGACATAATCGGGAATGTAGTCAATTTTCTCGTTTAATTTAGAGACAGATATCTGATCTTCGATGGCTTCCTTCTGATTCTGAGCTTTGTCAAAAATAGCATCCTTCACATGAGGTGCAATCGCCTTCGAATAGCTCCATGACGGCTCACACGGTCTCAGAGTTATCACAGAAAGACTTCTTGCGAACGTCAATTTGAATTGCATGTTCCTTGGCAATATCTTCATAAAGTACTTGTAGTTTATCAGCGTGTCTAAGGAAGCAAGGAACTCTACCTGCTTCTCCAGCCTCATGATGTTTCCCAATACTTCCAAGTCGTTTAGGTCGTTGACCGCGACTGCTACCATGAGGTTCATTAAGACGATCGCAGCAAGGACCAGGAAAATGAGGAACAGTAGTCTGATGATGACCAAAGAGGTTTCTAGGTTTGTGGAGTCATTTTTGTCGACCAGATCGTCGTAGTCAAACTCTGACGTCATCATGACCATGGTTTTGACAAAGGCTGCCCAAGGGTTCTCAAAGGAAGAGCTGAAGCGGTATTCTATCATAAAACTGAGTGCGAAGCCGATCACGAGGAACATGAAAGTCAGGAGAATCTGAAAAGATGAAAAGGTTTCAAACATACCGATTTTTTCTTAATCGAAAATATTTTTGGGCATCTTTACCTATTAGTAATTTCACATCTTTTGATGCGCAAATTCTCGTTACACTTCGACTATGAGGCCCAACAGACTGTACAAATATACAGAGCCCTCTGCAGAACAATACTACTAACGAACTGCGATCCCTCACGCGTGGGGATTCTGGGCATTATCCCCATGATAAAAGCCGCATAAAAGGCGCTTATCAGGGGGAGGCCTGCGTCCAGCAGTGGACCAATATAAGCTGTTGAGGTTAATACTACATAGAATTCCGTAAATTCATGGTTCGTTACCTTCAAAACTTTTGTCGACACCTTTCTAAACATGAGCACATAGTACCCCATCTCCGGGAACCTGGACAGGAGGAATGTCATCTGAAGCCATGATAGTAGCAGATCGATGGTGGCAAGGTGCCTTGCCCACTCTCCCGTTGTGTTGAATACCTGAATAATAAAACTACGAGATAATGATATATACAGGGTGAGGCGTAAAGAGTGGTCAATACTTCACCTAAGGGTAGGGAGCATCAGAATAGTTCAGAAAAAAAAATTGTACCCCGTAAAAGTCTCACGGTTTTGGAGTTATTGATTTTTTTTTTGCCCTTGTCACTTCTTTACGATGCCATAGCTACAAATGAAGGAATTTTCTCAATTGGTTTTGTTATAGCGTTCTTGGATAACTGTGCTATCAAATGCTAACTGCCATGTTTGTGCCAAAAGAACACTTTTTCCATTACAACATGCTTAGCTAACAAAAATGTGTTTCGCTAATTTTTTCCAAAAGTTTGACCTTCTTTGGTAGATATATAGATAGATAAATCATTTATTTGCTTCTGCAACACACAGTACATAGGTATTATAAACATTTGACAAAAAATATAATGAACTAACAAAGAAAAAGTGAATAAATTAAGTAATAAAAAATAAGTAGCACAAATGAAAACAAACTAAAAAAAAAAAACACAAATAAGCAGGTAAAGTGTGTGCTGCAGCCCAGCAAAAAGGCAATAACTCAGCGCATAGTTTTGCTCGGAAGAGCAAACACTGATTTTCAGTCATACCCTCTGAGGTGACCAGAAAAACGAGATACCAACAAGTAATGATGATTGTGTCAAAACAAACAATTGGTCAAACTAAACTAAAAGAATGTGCCATACATTTTTTTAGTTAAGTTAACTTAAGGCCATACATTTTTTGACATAACCCGATCCGTTCAGTTATCTTGGCGTTAACGCCAAAACTACTGAACGGATCGGGTTAGAATTTTGCATACAGGTAATTCAGATTCTTGAATAAAACATGGGCTACTTTTTATCCCATAAATCACTTCCCATGGGTTAGAAATTACCTTTAAACGTTCCATAGAAACAACGCGTGCGTAGCCGCGGGCATAAACTAGAATGTTATAAAAGCTTGTTGCGAGATTTAAGATAATGCCGCGCAAACCTTTTTACTACTTTATATCGATTAGGATTAGTTACGTTTTTAAAAATTGTTATCCAAACAGATAAAGATTGGTACTTCAAAGATTTTTGAATAATCTATCTATAAACTAATAATAATGTGTTCAGATCGTGTAAGTTTGAAAATATTTTTGAATACCTAATCGTCTGTCTGAACCAGAAATCAAACCCGCCAAATTGTAAAAAAACACTCGTAATATTACGATACTAATGAAACGGCTCAATCGTAAGGATTACGCTGGCGTTTTCTCCGCACCATTTATTTTAGTGAAAAGGAAGGCATAGTATTTCGCGTTCATAGCAACGGGACCGAGCATACGCGTGAGCGCAAAAATCAAATAAATAAATAATGCTGGACAATTCACACAGCATTTATTCATCAAGTTTTTGCATATTTACAAGAAAATTACACAACTGATGAAGAAACTGGTTCAAGGAACCAAATAAATAGTAAGTAATATCTAAAAAGAGCGACATACATAAATACTAGAAATAAGAATAAACTCGCTGTGCCCACAACTAGGTTTAGTTGTTGGCACAGCGATCAGTTTCTTGTGTAACCACACAAGATAAATGTATTTTTTAAAGGGCAATGTATACGCTTCTACAACAAAATTCCAAGTGAGTTGCATACATTATCAATAAATAAATTCAATCAAATTGTCAAACGTATCCTTAAAAATAATAAATATAAGATTATCTAGAGGATAAAAAAGCTTGGGACGAGTTTTACTCCAGCTCGAAAAATAACAACTACCTGTTAGTTGTCTAAGGGTTTCTTCGTTTCTTCGTTCACTTTATTTCTGTGCGAGTGTTTAGTTTTATAATTTGACCTTTTCTAAGTGTACATTTATTGTATTTATTATGAATCAAAACATTAGTAGTTTCAATAGAGAGATTTGACGACCTCAGTGGCGCAGCGGGCGAGAGTCCGCCTGCGACGCAAGAGGTTGCGGGTTCGAGTCCCGCCTCGGAACAAATTTGTGTACGATCTGTACAAATTTGTTCCGTTGGTCTGGGTGTTGTCTATTTATAATAACAAAATATCTATCTATGTATATAATGTATTAAATATATCAATTATCTAGCACCCATAACACAGGCTTTGAGTAGCTTACTTTGGGGCTAGATGGTGCTGTGTGGATTGTCCAGCATTATTTATTTATTTATTTATTTATTTATAGATCAACTGATGCGGTCAGTGCGGAACGTCCGATGCCTGCGGCCTGTAGATTCTAGTCTATAGACGGGTATAAAAAAAAGTAGTATTGATTAATAGATACTATATTACCACTTGAGGTAGGATAACAGCGAGGCCAATGGAGCTGAATTTCACCCACGTCTCTAGTTGGAAGAAGTATCTTCGGCTTACTTTCATGTATAGAAGCTCCTGAAATAAAAAAAAATCAATAAGTATATATATATTTTTTGTTATACTAGTAGTGCACTATATTATGTCCTGCGCACATAGCCAATATTGTGCACATAGCCATGTGCGCAGACTAGCCAGTCTCCGTTGAATCTTGCAGCCACGCCGTAGACGACATTCGGCTAGGAGGACATTAACCTACCATCATACTGTAACGGTCCAGTTTATGCTGGCTAGTTCAATTTGCAAATATAGAAAAATTTAACATTTTCTGATATAACTTGTAACACTGAAAGAATAAAACCTTCTTAAATCTTGTTCGGCAAAATACACTATTTGAATTTGATTACTCTAGGAAAACAAAAGGCGTTTTTTGTGGAAGTGTCTGTCGGGTCAGGGTAGGAAAAAGAGTCAGTGGGCTTTGGGGTTTTTGCTAGGTTTAGACGTGCGGGATAATTCTAATCCTTGGCTGAAAGTTCGCGTGTCGATAAATCCTGATTATGAACAGAAAGTTTCCGCTTCCGTTCGACGTGATCCAGCTCACGTCGAACTGAAGCGAAAACTTTCTGTTCATAAACGAGCATTGTTTCAATTGTAAATACTAGCTCTAATTTATTTCTATTATTTTATTGTAATTTTCTTTGTGAATAAAGGCTTCTACCAAGTTATATGTATAAGTATTATTCTTCAATGGGTTCGCTCTTATACAAATTGAAAGGGCAATGAGGACGTAAACATTTTATCAAGTATTAGGCTCGGATCAGTATAGGGTAATTAAAGACCAGTGTAAAATGATATAGCTGGAGTATTTTGAAGATAGGTTGGTTACGCAAAAAGGTATATACAGGACTATGCAACAACAAATTCATAAGTACTCATGGATTGGATCGATGAATTGCCACTTGGCAGAAATTCGTTAAAAACTTTGTTAAAATTACGTTCGGGACATATTGCATCAAATAAGTTTGCGTTCTTGATTTTTTATTTCTTTGGAGCCCTGGTTTGGAGAAGGAAGACCTTACGGTTGGCTATCTGTGAAAAACTGGGTTTTCAATTTATAATAACAAAATAACGTAGAACGGGGAAATAATGTGAAACTAATTTATGGGATAAAAAGCCTCATTTTTGATTCCAGGATTAGAATTACCTATATGTAAAATTTCAGCCTGATCCGTTTAGTATTTTTGGCGTGTAGATGTAACAAACATCCATACATTCAAACTTCGAATTTATAATATAAGTATGATTACGATAGATCTAAAACATTGTACACTCACCTGACATACTATGAAACTAATTGTAAAATACAATACATACGACAAAGTTCTAAAATCTAGCCATTCTGGGTTCACTGCGAAACTTTTAGAAGCTACGTTTTCAGTGCTGTTAGTGTTGTCATTATTATCTGTATAACTGTAAACAGATATTATAAAAAACGACAGTGTCATGACGAACAGCCCATATAATGCTAGCATAATGTAGAAAAATGGTAGTAGTGCCTGCCATTTCAAACATAAAAAGCTTTCCACCAGAGGATGTATCAACAATCGCCTCTGCTTATGGCTATTACCAGTCTTCAGTAACGCTTCTATAACTTTCATTTCCATGTCATTGATTCCCTCTGAGTTAATATGCTTATTCGGCACTAATATTCCGTAGTCTACTGTCACTTCGCAGTTTGGATCTTGCGGCCGTTTATTGTTGCATGTGATGCATGAATCGAAAATCTCGTGGATGAACTCAGTTGGTTTTGATATGTTGTTCATGATCAGTTCCATAGCTGTCTTTCTTAGCTTTTTGTCTCCACCGCTGTAGGCTGAAATATCAGATCCTTGACGCAGCAGAAGTTTAATCACATCTCTGCTAGAGTAATAACAGGCTGTGTGCAACGCGTTTAGTCCTAATTCATCTTGCATATACATCGATGAGGGATTATTCATAAGAATCAGCTTAGCTATCTCCTTGTTGTTTCTTCTTGCGGCTATATGTAATGGTGTTACCCCTTTGTTGGTTCCAATTGTTGCTTTCAGGTTAATATAAGCGTTTTTGGAAAGCAGCAGTTTGAAGCATTCAAGATGGTCCTTTTCAACTGCGAAGTGTATTGGTCCATAGCCTTTTCTACTATCAGCTGTAACATGATTGATGATAACTCTAGTTATTGTGTAGTTATAGTCAAGGAGGAGTTTAAGCATGTCATAAAGTCCTGAGGCTGCAGCTATATGAAAAACATTTGTCTTGTCTGGTAGCGTTGCTTTTATAGATGCACCATGTTCTAGAATCATTCTGGCACAGTCAATGTTGCCTTTTGCGACTGCTTTGAAAAGCGCTGTTTCGCCTCTTTTGTTCGGTTCGTCGATAACGTTTGCTTCTTTAGCGTAAACGAGAATTTCTTTGAGTATGTCCAAGTTGCCTAGATTTGCCGCTGAGTGTAGAGGAGTTTCGCCGTTGTGTGCCTGAAAAACGAAAAGAAATGAAATTTGTTCTATTGTGTTTTGTTTCGTATTTTAGCCCGGGTTTTTTACGGGTCTGTAGTTTTGGCATTAGTAGGATATATTTACTCTTGAAATAATATTAGCTCTGGCTTCCAACGCAATGCAGACCCCAGGTAACCAGTTGGCTAGTACGGAAGAGTGCAGCACGGTATACCCTTCCCTGTCCCTCACGTCTACAATCGGCGCAGGTGCAGGCTGAGAGTATTGAAACTTGGAGTAGACTAACACCTAGAATAGAGATAAAAATTTTAGTTTAGTAGCTCCTGTTGCCCGGACTCTTATGAGACTGGTGTATTCGGGGCTACCAAACTGAACACATAGTTTTTAAACACGTACACTTCAAATAAACATCACGTCCAAGCTCAGAATTAAATTTATTTATGTTTGTATTTCTGTTCAATAATTAATCATAAGGAACGTTAGGAAAGAGCAGGATTCTCTAACACAACATTTGTGCTTAAAAGAAAACCCCAACAGAAAACAACTATTATTAGAGACATTAAAAACTTTTAATTTTTATCTCATTTTGTCCGTTTACTTTTCAAACTGCAGTGTATTTCATCTTGTCGGATATTGCTATGAATAAAAAAGCAAAGTGGAAGAGACTAAGAAAGCGGTCCATGAGATAGATGGCAACAAAGAGAGAGAGAGAGCTTCTAGAAAGAGAAAGTTTCGCGGAATAGTTTACCTGAAAATCTCGCAGGTTGCTAGCTCCACGAATCTCTTTCTCTTCTTTTTTGGAGTCTCTCGCTTTATGCTGCCCCATAAATATTAATACTATTATAGCTCCTCTAAGACATAATGTAAGTAAGTAAGTAAATCATTTATTTGTCACATAAAACACACACATACAATTGGTTTTCTTATTACAAGTTGGCAAAATTTAAACATAGGTACCTATACCATAATAATAAAAATTTAATGTTAAAACAGAAAAGAGAGGCACCTCATACCAGTGCTCATCCCGCCGCTAGGTTCCTTTTATTTACAATAAAAAAACTAACTGTTTTCGACACACATGATTTTGTAGTAGTTTAAAGGAACCGGGCTGAAACACTCAGTACCTGCTAACAATACAAAACGCTGTTGATTATTTTAAACAAAAATACGTGTGTGTAGCAGTGGCAAATGGGTAATAACTCAGTGATAATATTGCTCTATGTGCAAACACTGATTTTCAGCTACCACCTTCATAATGCAATGCACCAACATAATGTTCATAATGTAACCTGCAAAAGTTCTTTCAGCCGTCTCCTAACAGCGACGTGTAGCGGGCTCTCTCCAGCGCGGTTGAGAGTGGCTGGGCAGGCACCGGCTGCGAGCAAGACAGCGAAGCTCTCTGCGCTCTGTAGCTCGACTGCAGCGTGGAGAGGTGAGTCTAGATTCCGCATTCGGATCCCTGAAGACAAATTCATCAAGTTAAGCCTCTTTACTTTAGCGCGTCCGGGATATTTGCCGAGTCCCGCGTTGATGACTTTTACGCAATCATCCGCAACAGAACAGCATCCCTGATGCGCCGGCTCAGAAGCGGTACCAGTAGCTATCTGAAACTAATAGCTGGAAGGCTGGACATGGACTGCACTTTCATTAAACATTGGACGCGCACTCATAGTGCCATGCGCTTATGAATATTGTGTGTACCATAAATTTAAGATGTTTTTTATTTAATTAATTAATCTATGGCTGAAATATGTATATGTGTATCTAAGCTGAAATAAACGTATTGAATTGAATTGAATTTACTTTATCACCAATATCAGCGTACGTAGTCCACTGCTGAAGTAGGGCCTGCTACAAGCTTCTTAGTCGCTGTATCTGCCAGCAGTCTTTTGCTGTTCGTCAGTTTTTGATTTGTCAATTTTATACTATGCTTGGTTATTTTTAAGTCTCGTGTGGTTCGTCCACGTTTAGGCCGAGTTATTGGCCAGTAGGGTTGTCAAATTTGCAACGGAGGATAGTAGATACTTAAACACCCTGGTGTTAGTTAACTAGTAGGGGTTGAATACCAAAATACGAACCACTGTGGCGATCCTTGGTTAACAGCATTTTCACCACCTCTGTAAACTCTGGAGAGTTTGCGGGTAGGCAATTTCTACTCCTGGTAACAATACGAAAACGATAAATAGATAGCAGTCAGGTATAATAGAGCAGACACGTTTCATTTTGCCATCGCATGCGTTTTTTCTAAGGAGCGAGAGCGGTCGCTATTTTTGACATTTCTCGATGGACGACCCACTTGCGTGCCCACCCAATGCAATATTTCGTTCAAACTGTCAAGAATCCAATTATTTCCTCTCTCGCTAATCTCTAATTCTTGAATCTTAATTCTTACTGCGTAGTTACAGGATGTGCGTGGTATGCTGAGCCAGCGACGTCGAGTGGCGTACGGCTGATGACGTCACGCAGGGAGGGGTTCCCTCCGGCCGCCAGCAGGAGCCTCACGCACTGCTGCCGAGCACTGCAGCTCGCGGCGTGCAGCGGCGTCCAGCCGGGTTGGAAGTAAGGCAGCTGAAAGAGATCACGTCATGTATCTACTCGAGATTCTATTGGTTGCTGGTGACTCAACGACGCGGCGGGAGGGGCTACAGCTCGCAGCGTGTAGCGGCGTCTAGCTTGGTTGGAAGTAATGCAGCTGCAAGGCAACATGACCATTCTATTAGTTGCGGATGACGTCACGCAGGGAGATCCTCTCAAGGATGACTCAGAGGAAGGGGTCAGTCTTGGCACGCGCTGTAGCTCGCGGCTTGCAGCGGGGCGTCCAGCCGGTTGGATTAGATAACTTGCGCGTTGCGCGCCACTTTTTGGAAGGTATAGGAACAGAATTTCGCTTTCATAGGAACGGGACAGAGCATATAGACGTTTTTGGAAAGGCATAAAAATTATTGTTTATTGCAAGAAAACTACACAACTAATTAAGAAACTGGCTTAGAGGAACCAAATAATTAGTAGAATAAAAACATAACTCATTTCAATAGGACCAACGGAAGGGTCTACACTTCACCCGTGGCGTGGAGCGGCGTCAAGCCGGATTGTAAGTAAGGCAGCTGAAAGACATCACGTCATGTCCTCGAGATTCTATTGGTTGTGGATGACGTCAAGCAGGGATTTCCCTTGAGGGATAACTCATAGGGAGCGGTCAGTGGTGGCGCGCGCTCGCGGCGGCGGCGTGCACTTGAGTTCAACCAGGTAAAAGGCAACATCTACCTTTCTATCGGTTGATGGTGACATCACACAGGACGGGGGCTGAGACTACGATAACACACTCAAACTAAACAATAATAATTTTGGATACTAACATGTTCCGCAATCTTGCTGTTATAGTCGACGCCACCGCACCACTCCTTCGGTACTTTGATGGCCATGTCGCCGAGCTCACAGCGGATGTTGACGATCTCTTTCAGGTGAGGTTGGAGCTTGCGGATCTCCTCTTCATCTTCTGCTGTCACCTCGCCGCGGTCTAGGTTTTTCAGGATCGCTGCAATATTTTAAAGTTAAAACACTACTTTGTTGAACTTCAAGAGTTACGTACTTCATGAGTTGCGTCTTTTAAATATCTTGGCCACTATATAACCGACGACTTTAAGGACAATGCTGACATTGAACGTGGGCGTAGGGCTGTAGCGGTTAGAGGTAAAATGTTGATCCGTCGGTTTTCCCGGTGTACAGAAGAAATAAATATAACGCTTTTTAAAGCATACTGTCAAAGTTTCTTCACCTGGAACCTATGGGTTAGCTACACCACGATCGCTAGTAACCCTACGTGTACACTACAATAATATTTTTAGGATGATGTTCGGACTGCCCCGTTTCTGCAGTGCATCAGGGATATTTGCAGAATACGAAACGGATGGTTTTCCTGCCATTTTCCGTAAAAAGACCGCATCCCTGATGCACAGAGTGCGTGACAGCCCCAACACCATGCTTCAAACTATTGCTGGTAGAGTCACCTCTCCCACGTGGCATGGTTTCATGAGGAGAGCGATCTACTAAAATGTTTAGTATTAAATACCTACTATTCAAGTAACTAACCCTAATTATATGTGTGTGTATATTTACTAACAAATTATGGATCTCTTTGTTGACCGAAACCGGTAAATAATGTATGAGAACATCAAAATGCACCATCGCGGTGGTCAATTCTGATGTTCTCACATTACATGAACGACCCACATATTATGGGACATGAGCCCTAACAAGTTTAGTTTTATTAACATACACGTATAGCCAATTAACTGAAAAATGAATTTACAAGAAAGCCGGAAGACTTTTCATTTAGGGTTGCCACAATTTGCGTTTGCACGGGGTCGACTCCATAATCTCTTGGGGGGACGTGTCGACAGGGACGTTCCCTGTAAAAATGTGTAAACTACCCTCGCACTTACCCTCAGGCAGATTCAGGAAGAGTCCAAGATTTCGGACGTGGCCGGCCCATGCGGCGATGTGCAGTGGTGTGCGGCCCAAGCGATCTGGTCTGAGGAATTGTTGACCATTGGTTGTTTTGTTACATAGACATTATATTTCGATAAGTACATTGAGCCGGCAATGTATCATCAACACCGAAATAACAGTTGCAAAAAAGGTCTCAGTAGTCTGGTTACTTAATTCAACCGGACTACTGATACATCGAGCGACTCAGTAGTCCGGTTGAGTTAATTGTAACCGGACTACTGAGACTACACCATTCCGAAAGCATTGGACATCATCGAAAATAAAGGGTAACAACCCAGAGGCAAAAAATTAGGTAGATGATAAAAACCAACTAGTGACTGGCCGCGGGTTCGCACGCGTTGTTTGTATGGAAACGTTGAGGGCTAATTTAATTTCCATTTCATGAGAAATGATTTATAGGAAAATTGGCCTAGTATTGTTATTATTGCCTTTCTTAGTCACATAATTCTTTCCATCCAAAGTTTGCCTGGAGAGATCGGTTCTAAGCGATAAGGCCGCCCATTGTACTTGTGTCTTATGTAATTTCTCTTGTATTGTATTTTTATTGGTGTACAATAAAATATTTTGTATTGTATTGTTGTTTTATTCCAGGCATAGAACTACCTGTAAATTTTCAGTATTCAGTATTCAGTATGAAAATCTGATACCTATGTAAATTAATTTTATCGATAAATTGTAAGTATTTCTATGCGAAATTTCAGCCCGGTCCGTTCAGGACTTTTGGCGTGAAGAGGTAACAAACTTACAAACATTCAATCTTTTGAATTTGTGACTTTCATCGCCTCATCCCTCACAAGGGGGCGGTTATGCCGATTTAATGTCCTACTGTCCCCTTAGAGGGTCAGCACAGAATCATATGAATCATATCATATGATAATTCTATTCGATCTCTTATTATTTTCCAGTGAGCCCTTAGGGCCCAATTCCATCATAAAGTTGCATAATTTACCTGTTACTGAGAGCGCCATACTTCAACAGCAGAGCTAGGGCGCCGCTACCAGTCAGGGCTGCGATATGGCACGCAGAGATGTAGTCTACATGGCAGGTTGCATTCGGGCTGGCTCCCAATTCCAGCAGTCTGTGAAAAGAGAGAGTGTCAGCTTATTTCAAGACGAGAACCGTAAAGCGTTAAAGCTCCTCGCATCATAGTCTTCATTGCTAAGGGTCCTGATCCCCTGAATATGGAGTAATCTTTTTCTTGATTATGTTGAACCACCTAAATAATGAATGTAATGACAGTTAAATTACTTATTATGGCTTGGTAGGCCAGCAGAAGCCGCAATTTTGTGATTTTTAAAATCATCTGAGACTTAGAAAAGAGAGTATAAAATTCTGAAAAAAGATATATATTACATAAGGATCTAGTCTAGTCAAAGTAGCATTCAGTTACACGATCTAATGAACTTCACTCGATAGAATAATATCCCAAAATTACCCCTTTTTCTAATGTTTTTTCAATAGGTATTATGACTAGCGAACTACTGATTTTACTTTCCTTAAAATAATCAAAACTTCCAAAAACTCAAAAAAATAATCAAATCGATAATGATGGTAGATAAAACTATCGACGGCGCATATTTTAGTGCAATAAGAAAATACCTAAGTTCAACCGTTACGAAATATTAGATTTTTTTTCATTATATGTTTTTATTTTATTTACTCGATAATCCGCCGTATTAGGACGAGATATTTCACCAAGCGGTTGCGTAGTCTTGCAGCAGTAGGCGTAAGGGAAAATGCGCGCCTACCAAGCCGCCGCGCTCGTGTTTTTTGTAGTTATTTAAACATGGTGATTAAGAACGCGGCAATAGGCGCTCATTAGGGGAGGCCTATTTATTTATTTATTTATTTATTAAGGGCAACCAACTAGAAGTAACACAATAGATCACAAAATTAATACGACAAAACTTAAAAACTAGTGCACTCTAAATTACAGGTAGCCACAACATGCCTAGATAACAAGGCAACTCAACTAAACACTTAATCGTAACATGTATGTAATAAATTAATAATATTATGGTTAAATCAATGTAATTTATATAAATTTATATAGGCACAAGTACCTATGATACCTGGATATGTGGATCGCAGGTTGTACAAGCTAACTCAATTATAATAAAAAAAAAATGAGAGATAGTGAAGGATGGAAGGGAAGGGAAGGATAAGTATAGGTTGAATATACGTTATTATGTGTTATGTATCAAGATCATGGTTAATTAGTATAGTCTTAAGAGATTTATCAAATTTGTATAGAGGGTCGGATATATCAAGAGGACTGTTTTTAGCTAAGGTGTTATAGTTTTCACAGATCCTGGGAATGACAGCGTTTTTACTCATCTTAGTCCTGCAGTAGGGAACTGAGAAGAGATTATAAGCTTTACTTCTAGGTAGCCTGAAAGGAGCGTTTATTTGTAGCCTATTATTCAAGTTAATGCAGTCTATACTGCCATTGAATAATTTGTGTAAAAAGAGCAGATCAGCTTTTTTTCTACGCAAAAATAAAGGAGTTATTTTATAATGATTAATACGCTTACGATAACTGTTATACTTTCTCGCCAATTTGTCACTGTATGACAGATGGTATAGAAATCGTTTTTGAATTGATTCGAGACGTTTGCTGTAGATGTCATAGTGAGGGTTCCAGATAACTGAACAGTACTCCAGAATTGGACGGACAAGGGTTTCGTATAGTTTGATTTTAGTATAGGAGGATTTAAAAGCTTTGCTGTTACGAGTGATGAACCCTAGCGTTTTAAAGCCCTTAGAAACTGTATTGAGGATATGAGCATTGAAGGTAAGTTTGGAATCTATAAGGACACCGAGATCTCGTATTTGGTTGACTGTGTTGAGCATTTGGCTGTTGAGGTAATATTTGTTAACTTGAGGTGTTTTGGTAGGATTAAATTGGATATAAAAACATTTATCTGTGTTGAGCGACATTTTATTGTCAATGCACCATGAAGCTAATTTGTCTAAGTCATTTTGTAAGAGAATGCTATCCGAGGGCTTTTCTATCTGTCGTAGTATTTTGAGGTCATCGGCGAAAAGAAAGAATTTAGAGTTAGTGAAGCAATCTGTAATGTCATTTATAAATATGTTAAATAGGATCGGACCCAGAATGGAGCCTTGAGGCACGCCGGATGAGGCATAAAAAGCATTTGAAGTAAATCCACCTATAGCCACCGTAGAAGGTCTTTTTTCGAGGTATGACCCGAACCAATTAAGTAATGCTCCAGGAATACCTAAGTGGTTTAGTTTAGTTAGCAATATAGAATGGTCAACTTTGTCGAAAGCCTTGCTGAAATCAGTGTAAACTGCATCTACGGGTGTAAGTTTCTCGTGGGCTTCAAAAAGTAGAGTGGTGTAGCAAGCGAGGTTGGTTACGGTGGAGCGGTTTTGCATAAAGCCGTGTTGAGCCTCCGTTATTTGTTGTTTCATGTGCCAGGTTAGATAATTTGCAATGAGTCTTTCAAGAACTTTTCCAAAAACAGCAAGTATTGAAATAGGTCTGTAGTTTGACACCAATGCTTTATTGCCTGACTTGTGAATAGGAACGACAATTGCTTCTTTCCAAACATTAGGAAACGTGCCCTGCGTTATGGACTTATTGTATATAAGACACAGTGGACCCGCAAGTGCTGACGCACATCTCTTTATAAAAACGGGTGGTATACCATCCTTACCAGCGCCCTTATTTATATCAAGGTTAGAAAATGCTTTGATGACGCAGCTTTTATCAATTTTAGGAAGGCAGAGGGAACTAAAAGCTTTAGTGATTTCAGTTTCAGCGAATCGGGGAGAAGGGGCTTTTGTAGTAGACGACGAAGAAGGCGACGGGTTGAAAATTTTAACGAAATTTTCGGCGAAAAGGTTGCAAATATCGTCCCCTTTCTCTGCTGTTTTGTCAGCGAGTTGCATCTTAGCCGGGTAAGAAGTGCATCCTTTTCGTTTTCCTTTAATAAATGACCAGAATATTTTGGGATGTTTTGTGACGGCATCTTCCATAAGGGCAATATATTTAGAGTAGCATGTTCTTTGCGCCTTGGCGCAGTCATCACGTAAAATTTCAAAATTTATAATATCAAGGGGGTTATTATACTTTTTTATCCTAACGTGCAGCTTATATTTATCTTTAAACATGCGCACTAGTTCCTTGGAATACCACACAGGGTATTTTTTTTGGGACTTCTTTTTAGTAGGTATATGATTTTTGATGATTAATTGAAGCTCACTGTAGAAGGTTGTAACCATTTCGTCAACTGAGGAGCCATCTAAGAATTTGTCATCCCAATTGATATTATTAAGTTCGCAAACTACTTTGTTATAATCAGCTTGAAAAAAGGCTGGTCTTAATTCTGATTTTGCAGTTAATAGTTTAGTATTTGTATGAACTGGAACGCTAAACTCTAAAGATGGGTGGTACTTATCTTCTGGAACAAGTGGATTAACACAGTGTTTAAGTTGATGGATAAATTGATTGCTAAGAACCAAGTCGAGTGTTTTAGCATCGCAGTTAGGAATTGAACTGTATTGGTCTAGAGCATTTAAAGTGATAAAATCTACAAAATGAGTATGAAGTTTGACATTGGTGTTGCACTCAGGGATCATATGCGAGGAATTAGTGTCTTCAATCCAGTTTACTTTAGCAAGGTTAAAATCACCAATCAATAAGGTGTGGTCGTGCTTGTCGATTAATTTTTGGGCACTGTCAGTAAAAGTTTCAAGGACACCAAGTTGGAGGGGAGAAGGTAAGTATGCTGCACCCAAAAGAAGTTTTTTAACCTTATGTCCCACATTGTAATCAATGCAAACCCACAGATCCTCAATATCACTCTCAAAGTCAGCCAGCCTGCTTGATACCAAACTTCTAGTTACAGCTACTAGTACGCCGCCGCCATCTCTCCTTTTATGAAACATACTGGTAGCTCTATCGCGTCTATACACAACATATCTATCGTCAAAAAGTTCAGAGTCAAAAACGCCATCATTAAGCCAAGACTCTGTGAGTACTAACACGTCATAATGGCACAAAGACAAGTTCAGGTAAAATTCACTTGTTTTAGTTTTGAGTCCTCTGGTATTTTGGTAATAGATCGAAATACCAGACCTATTCATTTAATAAATTTATATAGGTAAGTAATGAATATATCTATAAAGTTGAAAATAGGATAGGTAGAATAAGAGTAGCTATATAGAGCAATGAGTAAATAAAAATGTATTTGTCTAAATAGAAAGTTGATAGGTGGGGTAGGGAAATTGATAATGAAAGTAGGTAGGTATCTACTTGATAAGTAGGTGTAGGTTGGGTTAGGTTAGCTTATTTGTGTAATACTGGCCTACCAATTTACTTAGTGCAGAGTACCAAGTTTGTCTAGACTATCGATCAGAATACGATCGGAGTCTTCGGTTTTCTTAACAAAGATGTGGCCGTTTTTAACCCACACGAATTTGAATCCTAACTCTTTGGCCCGAAAGCGTGCAGCGGCGTGCAGAGATTTGTTTTCAGGCGATAAGTGTTCCACGACGAAGATCGGCTGCACTTTCGCCGCGTTGACTCCCAGTCCTAGGTGGCAGGTGCTAAGTCTGTTGCTAGGGTTGTACCGGTTGTGCCTTTTGGCGGCGGCGAGGAAAGTGTCGCGCTGGCGGGGGCTGTTCAGTTTGACAAGAATAGAGCGTTAAGTGTTCCACGACGAAGATCGGCTGCACTTTCGCCGCGTTGACTCCCAGTCCTAGGTGGCAGGTGCTAAGTCTGTTGCTAGGGTTGTACCGGTTGTGCCTTTTGGCGGCGGCGAGGAAAGTGTCGCGCTGGCGGGGGCTGTTCAGTTTGACAAGAATAGAGCCTATGTCCAACAGTGGACTAATATAGGCTGATGATGATGATTAAGAAGATCATTTTATCAAGTCAAACTCTGCGAATTTGTTTAGAAATATTAAGCGTCCTTAGTTGAGTACAAAAAAGTGTGATATCAGTAGTTCGCTAGTCATAGTACCTATTGACAAAACGTCAGAAAAAGGGGTAACTTTGGGATTATTTTCTATCGAGTGAAGTTCATTAGATCTTGTAACTGAATGCGACTTTAACTAGACTAGATCCTAAGGTTATATATTATATCTTTTTATCAGAACTTTAAACACTATTTTGTAAGTCTCAGATGGTTTTAAAATCACAAAAATGCGGCCTCTGCTGATCTACCAAGCCTTAAGGGTCCGGCGACGGATGAATTTCTTACAAACGTAATACCAAAATGATTTGTAATTTGAGCATATTTTCGCCATGGTCTGCTATTATTTGTATTAAAATAGTATTTATCTAGGTTCCTAACACATTTTTTTTTTAAATACCTTTCTGAAATGATATTAAACCGAATCGCAATTTTACATTAACGAATGAATGTATTCTTAGTTTTTGTGTAGATAAGTATTTTGAAAAAAGATTGTGGCAGGAACCTCAATAAATACTATTCTAATAAAAATAATAGCAAACCATGGTGAAAATATTCTCAAACAACAAATCATTTTGGTACTACGTTTGTATGGGAAATTCATCCGTCGCCGGACCCTTAAGGTCTCTTTCATGTGCCCTAATAATATCACGAATTTATAATAACTAGGATAATTTCATTCAGTTACCTATGTACTTCCCCCACATTGCCATTCTCGACTGCCTCCAGAAGCTGCGTGTTCAGCCGACCGATGCGGCGGTGACTGCGCCGGTGCTGCTTCGGCAGTGACTCGATCCTCGAGAGCATCAGGTCTGTGTTTCCAGATTCCCTGTCAGACAGCTCATGGTCGGCTGTCTTCATCGATGGTTTCATGTTATCTGTGCTGGATAGATAAACAAAAAGCTGAACACTAAAGTCATTTATAACGGGACATTAACCATGATTTGAGTTTTGAGCTTTCCAATATTTCGGCACAGTTTCATGCGCCATGATCACGGAATAACTCAAAACTCAAATCATGGTAAATATCCCGTTATAAATGACTTTAGTGTTAATAACCATGATGGATTTAAAAGTTTTAAAAAGCTTTACAATCTACACATCATCATCTGCGTAGTGAAAGTGCTGTAACCCTAAACTATGCCAAGCCAAAATATATAGAATGAATTTAATAGTTGTTAGTCACAATAAGTTTTTTTGCAGTGCTTGATTTGAAATAAATAGTGTTTTGTTCAACAAGTGGGCAAAAAGATTTTTCGTTGGACGTGCTGATATTAAATCCCGAGCTAGCGAAGCAGTAGACCCAAGTAGACTGCTGAGGTCGCCTGGTATTTAAAAGGCACGAAACAAAAAATATTTGCTCTCGAGTTCAACATACAAGTTTTCGAAAAAATATCTTGTCATTTATAAAAGAGGACGAATGTCACGAATATCAGGTTTGAACGCTGTCTCCTTCCCTTTGATATGCTAAAATGAGTACAACTCACAGAGGTGAGACTCCCTTACAAACTCCGAATCTGTTATTTTTAAAATTATTTATAGATAGTGCTGTCCCCCTGAAGAAGAATGGTCTGCACAAGCCCGTTGTCAAGTTACAAATAAAAATGGCGCTGCTTTCAATGAGAAAATTAACCTCCCGGAGCAGATTGCGTAGTTTTTTCTTTTTTCGGTGCCACCCATAGAGTATCGAACTTATTACATCATTGAGCATTCTGAATTCAAATTATTTTTTGGAATTAATCTAACGGTATAACACTAGTCCCATGGGAGTAGGGGAAGCTCATTGTGAGAATCTCAAGAAGCGCAAATATGCTCCCTTGGAGTCGAGAGGTCCGTGGGGTACCGAGGCACTCCGGGCTTTTCAAAAATTTTCTGAGCGTCTGTTCGAAGTGACCTGAGAGCTGGTTAGTACCTATAATAATTCCATACAGCTGGGCAATGCAGCCCTTGGGGACGATTCCGGACTGGTATTGATATGGATCAATTGACCTATCTGTAGATTGTCTGCAACAGTCCAACAGTTAACTCAATAGTTTCAATTGTTAATACTTGTTCAAATTTGTTTCTATTATTTTATTGTTATTTCTCTTCTACCAAGTTATATGTTTAAGTGATATTCTTCAATGGATTCTTGTTGAACTTGTTGAAAAAAATGACGTCAAATTGTAATTTTTAGGGTTCCGTACCTCAAAAGGAAAAAAGGAACCCATATAGGATCACTTTTTTGTCCGTCTGTCTGTCTGTCTGTCCGTCTGTCAACCCTCTTTTCTCAGAAACGCGTGGACGTATCGAGTTAAAATTAACATCGACTTCTCAAGTCCGTAACCTCTCGGAGCCGCGATATAAATAAAACTTCTAAGTCAACGTTCTCAAAAGTTACAGCAGTTTATGTCCGAATATTTTGAAATTTCCAAGGGAATCACTTGCATACAAAACCTATAGGGTAGGTACTTCCCGTAGAACTAGAATCATAAAATTTGGTGAGCAGCAAGGTCGTAAAGCACAGTAAAGGAAAAAAATTCGAAAACCATAAATTTTTAATTTATTCACTTAAAAAAATTACTTTTAATGCTCGCCATAGACCAAAACCTAAATGGTACTTCCCGTAGACCTAGAATTATGAAATTTGGCAAGAAGCAAGGTCTTATAGCGCAAATAAAGGGAAAAATACGAAAAGAGTAAATTTGTAGCTTATTCACAAAAAAATACGTTAGATTCTCGCCATGGACCAAAACCTATAGGGTACTTCCGTTGACGTAGGATCATAAAATTTGGCAAGAAGCAAGGTCTTATAGCACAAGTAAAGGAAAAAATCCTAAAACCGTAAATTTGTAATTTATTCACAAAAAAAATACTTTTGATTCTTCCCTCGACCAAAATTTACAGGGTACCTACTTCATGTTGACCTAGAATCATGATATTTGGCAAGAAACAAGTCTTACAATTAAACGGAACCCTTAGTGCGCGAGTCCGAATCGCACTTAACGTTTTATTTTCAACAAGTTGAATGATATTCTTTATTCCACATGTGAGCAAAACCCGATTATGCTCACTGTTTTCGAGCAGCATAGTCACCGTTTTCGAGCGGTGAAAATAATTATGTATTTCAAATCTAGCTCCAAAGTTGGAATTTGTGTAAATATGTTATAAAAAATATAGGAAGTGTAGCTACAATACTACTTACAAACCACAGACAAAGACACTGTGGCTGCGGTTCCGAAGCGACGGGGAAGGTTGAACCCGCCTCTGGCACACCTGGTCCGCTTCATCAGAAGTCTGCAGCTCATGGTCTTCGGATATGCTATGGACCAGGGATACTGAAAAAAGAATCGTAATCATCTTATTAGGTTAAACCCTAAGTCGGGTACCGAAGCTCTTCGGGTTTTAAAAAAAATATCTGAGCGTCTGGTCGAAGCGACGCGTGACTCGATAGCTGCCGTGCGATTACGCTAAAATCTCCCATTCCCATTAAATGGGCCATCCGGGGAGACTGGGGTATAAACGATCTAAGTTTCCAATATGGAACTAAAATATTACATTAAACTATCTGGCAGCACGAAGCCGATGAATAACGGGAATTTTAACGTCAACGTCAAAATATAACCAAAGTCAAAGTCAATTGTCGTAATAGTCGCACTTGAATTTTTTTTGCTCGATTGCTGTAATTATGATTCAACACGTTACAAACAGTAAATACTTAATAGTATTATAACATAGTCGAGCAAAACAAGATCTAGCGTGAGTAACATAAGTATGTACTTTAAATTGAAAAATGGAAACCAACATTGTTTATAGGAACCCAGTCTCTATGGCGATCTATTAAATGGGATATTTTACCGTAATCGCACCGCTGCTGGTCAGTATCTGGCGCGGCGCATCAGCATTGCCATACAGCGGGGCAATGCAGCCAGCGTCTGGGGGATGATTCCGACTACTACTACAGTCTGTAGTTATCTCAGTTGTAAATACTATGTATAGTTCTAATTTGTTTATATTATTTGATTGTGATTTTGCTTTGTGAAACTAGTTTGTATTGGTCAAAGTAAGCTTAAATTTGCCCTTAGCTGTCAATTAGGAATTGACCCCTTTAACTCGCCCGTGGATTTTGTAAAGCCGCGTTGACACGATCAGAGCCAGCTCGGACCGAGTGAACTCGGATACCTACTCGGACGCAACTCGGATTGTAGCAACCTCTAATCCGAGCCCACTCGGACGACGGCGTCCGATCTAAGCGGACTCGGACCGTGTGCTACTCATCCGAGCTAGCTCGTATACGAGTTGGAAAACAAAATGGCGGCTAATAACAACAACCAAGAGTCTCGTGCGAAAAAAAAGTGGTCTGAGCATGAAACAAGTAGATTTGTTGAACTATCATTTTACTAACTATCTATCATTGACGACCTCCGTGGCGCAGCGGGCGAAGGTCCGCCTGCGACGCAGGAGGTAGCGGGTTCGATTACCGCCTCGGAACAAATTTGTGTACGATCTGCAGAAATTTGTTCCGTTGGTCTGGGTGTTTTCTATTTATAGTAAAAAAAATATGTATCTATGTAGTGTATTGTATTAAGTATATCAGTTATCTAGCACCCATAACACAAGCTCTGCTTAGCTTGGGGCTAGATAATGCTGTGTGAATTGTCCAGCATTATTTATTTATTTATTTATCAGCAAGTCTGCGACAATTCCGATGCCACTTTGCACTAAATCTGTCATTTTTCGATGTTGACTGATAAAAATAATTGGAATAATGACGAAAATGATCCGAGTGAACTATAATAATATCAACAGCTATCCTAGTACACCCTTATGAAGCTACTCCTACGAGTCCACTCGGTTCGAGCTTGGTCCGAGCTGGCTCTGATCGTGTCAACGCGGCTTTAGAGTCGAATAAGGGTTTTAACAAAGAAAGGGCAGCAACTTCCAACATCCCGCCTGCGTTGTGTTGTGACTATGGCAAAGCCCCCCTTTGTAGCGGCCTGCGCCTTCGGGTCACTGGGCAGTAAATGTGCAAAATAAATAAATAAATAAATCAGGTAGGCATACCAATCCCACGAGTTAGAAGTCTCATGAAGTCGGAGTAACTATTTTCAGTATAGGTTTATTGATATGCATATTTTTCCTATGAAAACCATGTTCACCGGTATAAACTCCTACCGTACTACTGGGTACCTGTTTTTACTATGTATATAAGTAGCTAGGTACCCTTCACAAGCAAAGCACCTAGAAAGTACAAATGAACGCACTAAGTTGCAAACAAACATCTTACCTTTTCGCCCTTTCTTCTTTGTACTATAAAATGGTATTTGATCCATATTAATGACACTACGGGTAGTACAATGTAGAAATTATTCCCGTAGCGCCGAGTCTCTCAACAGACACGAGAGCCGCCAAGAAATTTACAAAATATAACACAAAAATCTTTAAAAATCTTTTAAATTATACAAAATCTAGTAGCGTACTTATATGCTTTTGTTCTGATGGTTATGTTTTCCTCAAAGATTTTTCTGCAATGTGTGTCTGGTTGGGTTTGTAACCAAATGAGGAAAGAACGATTTTTGTTAAAAATAACACATGAAACAGGAAAAACTAGGCATGGACACAACTCAACGGCTGGTTAGCAGCTAACCGGTGGATATGGACAGCGCACGCGCAGACCCGGGCAGAATGAAAGATTCTATGAATAAAATTCAACGATCCTATCCATCCACGGCTGTTGGTACATTTCGCCCTGGAGCGATAAGACCGCCAAAAAAAACCCGCGACGGATTCTTAGTAATCGAATTTATTTAAAAAATTAACAAGAGGTAAAAATTGTTGCAAACTTTGCTCTGATGATACCATTATCGTAAATTTCGTTCTTTGTTTGGTTTTGTTCGGAAAAATAAATAAATAAACGCGATGAATAGAATAGAATAGAAAATATTTTACCGCTTCGATCACAACCGCCTATTCATGGGGCTAGTGCGGTTTGTCCGATGTCGGCCTGTGAACGCGCACCCTAACGTTTCAACTGCTAACGTTCGAGACGTAATGCCGTGCCTTACCACAGCGTAATCGCCGTCCTGGGCCGCGATCAGTCGGATAGTCCGCACTGTCCCCATCAATGGTTTGACATAAAAGAACGGTACCTCCGCACGGAGCCGACTGTCAGCAATGCCGGCGAGGATTCTTGAAGGTGTTAGCAATTTATATTTGCTAACAATAATTTTACAACAATAATTTTACTAAAATAATACTTAATTAAAATGTTAGAAAATAGATTTAACTGACAACAAAGGCAACTTTTCCATATATGACGACCTCCGTGGCGCAGCGGGCGAAAGTCCGCCTGCGACGCTGGAGGTTGCGGGTTCGATTCCCGCCTCGGAACAAATTTGTGTACGATCTGCAGAAATTTGTTCCGTTGGTCTGGGTGTTTTCTATCTATAACAAAAATATCTATCTATGTAGTGTATTGTATTAAGTATATCAGTTATCTAGTACCCATAACACAAGCTCTGCTTAGCTTGGGGCTAGATAATGCTGTGTGAATAGTCCAGCATTATTTATTATTATTTATTATTTATTTATATAATGCGAATGACGTCATTCGGATTGCCGATCAGTGGACGAACTTGTCAGCGGATTGTTCGATGCCGGCCTGTGAACGCGCACCCTAACGTTTCAACTGCTAACGTTTGAGCCGTAACGCTGTGCCTTACCACACCGTGATCGCAGCCCTGGAATATTTCATTTTGGCACAAATGAAAATGGAATATTTCATAAAGTTAGAGATATCAAGGTGTTTAGTTTAGATGATAATTCAACTACTCGTATGATTATTGCAGGTATGTACTTGGAATATTTTGAAATGACTGTTTGACTTTTTAGCCAAAAAAAATTCAAAGTCTGACAATGTTTCGGTTATTGAGTTAAATAATATTATGGGTTTAAGTCGTTTTTGCTAAATAAGTTTTTTTTACTCCACAATTATTCTTAAAATTGCCCCTAGAAATTTGATCACAATTATAAACAAACTGCAATTTTATACAAATTACTAGTATCTTATAAGTGCGCGAGCTGCAAGCAGCTCGCGGCGGAGGGGTGGGCTCTGGGGGGGCAAATCTCAAAAAGTCGGGATTTTCCCCAAGTCACCCCCGACCCCTCTACACGATTCCGCAAAAAAAAACATACCTTCCCATCCACCATCAGGGAGAACAATCGTGTCAGTCAGTCAGTGAGTCAGTCAGTCAGTGGTAATCGAGCTTTATATATTATTATTATAATTATAAGGGTTATAATTATAAAGGTTATAGGGTATTTATAGGTTACCTATAGACAGACAGACTTTAGAATTCATATTTTAAGAATGGATTGTGAAATCTCCACCGTGTATAAGGATCTTAGCGTAATCAGTCCCTTGTAGTTATCACTAGATAACGAAAAAGTAGATGTCATAATCTCATAGACCAGTCACAAAAATGACCGACAGATTATAGAGACGACTCTATCGGTCGATTTATATGCTCTCTCGGGACCTACTCAGAAAAGGAAAATCGAAGTTTTGTTTCCGTAGTCGTGCAGAACCAATTCTTATGTTACTTGCATAAGATTAGCGTTAGCACAAAAACGAATCAGAAACTTGGATTTCGTCTACCCTTACGCGTATCTTATGCAAGCGACTTATGAGTTGGTTTTTCGCGACAACGAAAACGAATCTTTGATTTGCCTTTACCGAGTAGGCCCCTTGAATACATTATAAGTGTAGAAACGAAGGTAAGAATTATATTTGGAAGGAGGTACCTAAATAAAAACACTGAAATACATTTTTCGCTAGTCAAAATTTTTTTCTCATCAAAAGTATCAAATCTGCCTTATCATGTGGGTGGCACCTATAGGTAAGGTTCTAAATAAAGTGATTTATCCCGGCGCCTGCAAGATAACACATAAACAAGATCCGCCAAGGGCGAGTGTGACGCGTTCCGAGGGTTTCGTTTAATTTTAAAATAATCAAATTTCTTTCTCCGGCTGCTCTGGATGTTTTCTATGCACACCTAAAAAATTATCTACATAGTGAATTAAATATATCAGTTATTATTATAGTACTGTATTAGGTGTATCAGTTATTTAGTACCCATAACACAAGCTCTGCTTTGCTTTGGGCTTGATAATGATGTGCGAATTGTCCAGCATTATTTATTAATTTTACTGTAAATAATTATAGACAACATTATGTTTATGCCGGTTAGTCTTTACAAGTTTCAGCAAGTATCTTTATCTGTCAGTTCTATGTTACTTTTATTATTAACTCTATGTCTAAGGGGCTCTACATGCCAATTTTACGAGTAATCAGATAAGAAATCGTTCAGTTCCTATTACTATTTGTGTAAGTCATGTGTGTTCCTTTTATATTTGTGAAAATTTAAATACTTATTTCTGTAAACCTATGTAGAATAATGTCTTAAAAAATAACATTGAGTGGAAGTGATTTTTAGTGACAATGCCGTTCTTTAAAGGTTTGTATTACGTTTTGTTGTTATTTTACTTAAAGGGCAAATTTTATTTTTGGTGTCGACAGGTGGAGTCCAATTCTAAACTCTTATTATTTGTTTCCAACAGTTTGAATTTTAAATTTCTTAAGTATTTATTACACATATATATATATACACATATATATAACACGTAGACGAAATTTCATTGTAATATAGTAGTTGTAATAAGTAAATAGCAAATGAAACTGCTTTTTCCGTAGAAGTATTTGTGCAAAAATGAAGATTTAGAGGAAACTTTGAGATTTTTTTGTATCGAGTCAATTTTGTCAATCGTGTTTCGACTGATTGATTTTCCGTATAGTCAAAACGGGCGGGCCATGTGGCAAGAATGAGTACTAAAAAATGTTCTAGAATAGTAACAATTTGGCAAGGACCACCCGGTAAAAGAAAAAGAGAACGACCTCTCGAAAGGTGGGAGGACGAAATTTTAGAAATAGCTGGAAAAGAGTGGCAAACTTTTGCGACGAACAGAAAAAAATGGCACAATCTGGAGGAGGCCTTTACTCGGACAGCGATCATTGATTAAAGAAAATATCTACATTTTATAATAATGTTTAATAATATGTATTTAATTTTGTAATGTATCTAGCTATAATTTACTCCATGATAATAAATGGCTTAATTATTATAGACTCACTTCACCTTAACGAAATTTCGGACCGCTTGCTAACAAATAAGATGAAAAATAAAATGTAATAAGGAACATAAGAAGAATAAGTTCATAAGTGCAAATGTAGCTGGCCTATCGCACTTTTTTTTTTTTTCATTTACGAATAAACTGGTCTGGGGGGGGACCAGAATTATGTGGGACTCGACGTTCTGAAAAGAACATAATACCCACTAAAACCTCTCCGGTGTCCCTCTCTCGCCATTTTTGTCGAACCACGGGAACATTTAAAACCTCCGCGGCCCGACTGGCGTCCCCTCTTCCTCCTATACATAGCCGGCGAGCCCACCGATCCACACACTCGCCGACTCTATTCTTCCGTCATGGACTCATGGCCTATCGCACCTAAAGTAAACAAATAACTAAGATTGATATCAGCGTTATATTGAGTAGGCTAGCCAAATCCATTCTTATCATCATCCCAGCCGGAAGAATCCCACCGCTGGACCAGCCTCCTCCCCAAATTGAGCGACCCATGGTCCGGCTAAAATTGATAAGTTATAGATAAGATCATTTATTTGCATAAACATGTGTACCTAGATATAAGATTTTACGAACAGGTATGCAGGTATCAACATGTTTTATCGATTACGGTGTACAAATTGTGAGAAACGGCATGCAACTTAAATAATAAATAATTGAGTTATTCGAAGTAATGTCAAAAAAATATATTTCTGTAAGTGATTGCGTTAATTCGTTAAGTCGCTACCCCGACCCAAATCAGCGCCACCTTTTTATGGTTATGTCAAAAGAAGGAATTTTCAAAAATCGAATGGGCAGTTTGTCATCCCTATCATAAGCTTTTTTTAATGCCTCTGTAAAAGTTTTATTTTGTTTACTTTAAGCAGAGATGCGAAGTTGCTCCTTTTTGGCCACCATGGTGGCAAAAAAGAGCAACTTCGCATCTCTGCCTACACTATACAAACTAAAACATTTATATAGGCATTAAAAAAAGCTTATGAAAAGTATCACAAACTGGCCAATCGATTTTTGAAAATACCATTGATAAGATAAAATGGGTGGTGGCGCTGATTTGTGTCAAGGTAGCGCCTTAATAGTAATAATTCTAAAACATTTTCATTAAAAAGTTAAAATTTACCATTTAGAAAGTCGTCAATCTTATAATTTAAAATTTTCAATTAACAATTACTTAAATTTATTTTAATGCACCGCACGTTCAAAACACTCATAGAACAAACAATAGTGTTTATCTATTATCTGAGATGACGCGACACTGCCTGCCTTGACTCATCTGATTGAGTGCTTTGGACCATGCAGACGAGCAACTCCGCATTATGGTATGACAACCACTAATTAAAAAAACAATTTTAATTAGTGGTTGTCATGTTCTACCTATTGTGAATATACACAATAGATATTATAGAACAAACGCTATGAGAAAACAAAATTCTCACTTGATCGACGATCGAACTTTCACTAGTTGGAAAAAAAACTTCTCACTAGTTCGATGATTGCGAATCGATCTAATGCATCGAACTAGTGAGAACAACGGATTTTATGTGCCTGTTAATTTATTTAATCGCTGATTAAAATCTTTTCATTAATCGAAATTTTGCAAATATATATGACACCTGCAACAACACATGGACTCTGTTTATCCCGTGAATCAGTTCCCATGTGGGATAGAATTATTAATCGTTTCCATAAAAACAAAGCGTGCGATCCGCGGGCAAAAACTTGTACCTACTTACCTTAATAATACGCGAGTATGGCAACACTAATATCAATTATCAAGTGTTTCATTTCCTTTAGACCTTACAGGACTCTTAGACACGTCACAAAAATTCAGATAATCTGAATAGTCGCCAGCAAACTGGGAAATAAAGTGATCCATTTGATTTTTGTTCACTTCAATCTTTTTATGGTAAAAAAAGTAAAGAAGCGAAGAAGATACTTTTACCTTGTTAGGGTGTTAGTTTTCGAGTTGGTGCAAAACTAGTCCCGTGTTTTTTATGCCCTAGCCAGATAATCTGATATTTTGTGGTACCTAAGCCCTTTTACAATGGATATGTTGGACAATTCAACTTTAAATCCATCATGGTTACGGACTAAAGTTATTTTTTGTTCACTTAAATCTTTTTAAGGTACAGTAAAAAAGCGAACAAGAAACCTTTACCTTGTTAAGGCGTTAGTCGACAAAGTTGTCAGTCTGCGTAGAACCTTAGTGACCTTCGTTCCGAACCTACTAGGTACCTACGTAACCTAGGTATATTTGCCTATTCATTTAGGAAAACTCTAAGAAACCTGTGTTTCATCATACCGCGGTTGCTGTCCGTGTAAAATAATACCTAAAAAAATTAAATAAACACAGATTTCGACCGTACCGTACATTTAGCACTTCTGTGAAAAATTTAGTGCTAAATGTACAAGATCATAAGCCAATGTTTTTTTATAGTGAGCGGTTCCTTGTCAGTTAACAGTTAACTCAAAAAGTTATTTTAAAATTGTTGTGTTAAATAATCGTTTATTTGATTATCTGCGTGACTTTAACGTGACATAACGGGGTGATTCTTTTCTTGACGTGTCTGTGCTGAAAATCCGTCGGCTTTATTTTGTTAGATATGTAGAGTAAACACTTATTTATTATCACGTCGGTAAAAATAATTCGTGTACAATAATAGTGATTTGTGTAGCCTTGGATTAGATAATAAATATTATTTATATGATATCAGTAAAAGCAAAAGTGTGCAGTGTAAATTAAGGTTTAAAAACTTAGATAGGTACTAATAATGTGCACAAACGGAATTTTTGCATCTTGGTGTAAAGGCAAGTAGGTACTATGTGTTATTTTTACTGGCTTCTGCTTGTGTAGTTATTAAGAAGTAAAAAAAATGGCTTGTCGTGTTTTACAACTAAACGCAAAGACTCGCTATTTCTAACCTATTGCAATAAACTTACCTACTGAATGAACAACAGATATGGAAAGACGGACCTAAGCCCAAGTGTGTCCGAGACAACAATACGCACGCGAAACACGAACGCCGGCCTGTCCGACTATGACTGAGGTGGGTGGGCCTAATTGCACCTAATTTGAGCGTTCCACTTTCGAGTGTTTCGCGTGCGCATTGTCGTGTCGCTCACACTTCGGTCTAGGTACGTCTTTCCATCTTTGTTGTTCATTAAGCAGGTATATTATTACATTCAGTGGCACCCACGGATAAGACTGGTTTTCTAATGACAAAATATTTATATAAAAATCATAAGTAACTCAAAAGTTATCAGTTGACTTGTCAAAGTTGCAAATGTTGCAATTACAACAAATCACTCAATATCATTGGAAAACTATTGTTTGTTTATTTATTGTGAAAACAAATACATAATGTAGCTAAAATACAATTACTGGAAAGCGCATAAGTTAAAAACGTGGCTACGATAAATGCAACAGCGACACAATATTGTCTATTTTTTTAACCTTTTACGACTAATACTTTCCCATTTTATAATGGGAACGACAATCTCTCGTCACAACTAAAAAAAAATCGTGAACGACAATTAATTGTGCCGTACCTATAAGTGAACACCTCCAGCATTGTGGCTTATATATTAAAATATATAAGCCAAATATATAAGCATTGTGGCTTATACAGGGTGTAACAAAAATAAGTAACCAAACTTTCAGGTGGGGTGTAGAATCGAACACTGAATTCAGGAAAAATATTAAAAAAAAAATCCGCCCTTTAGTTTTCGAAAAATAAAATAAAATATACGGAATTTTCACTACATTACGCAAACGACTGATGCACGTGTTTATTTGACATTAAAATATGATTAAAAGGTCTACGTACCTTTTTAGCAGATAAACATCTTTTTACGGGGGGCACCCACGACCGGACACGCGATATCGCAGCAGCGCGCGCGGCGGCGGGCTGCACGTGTTGTAGTTATGTAGGAAGCTAGCCAATGCATTCCAATTTTCCCATTTCAATTTTCATCTCGTGGTATTCAATATCTGAATAACGCATACGAGCCATTTTTACGCACAAAAAACCGATAAGCGCCGCCGCGACCTTCACCTTGCGCTTGCAATGATGCAACTAAACGGCCATTGACCCTATGATAACATTTCTGTGGTATGACAGTTTGACAAAACTAACAATAAGCCTAGCATTGGGTGAACATTCGGATGAACTAAGTTTGTATACCTATCTCGCTCTCGCGCGCTAAAAGTTTGCGCCTTTTCTTGTCTCAATCTGGTGCTTCGGAAATGCAAATTGTAACAACCTTTTATGGGGTTCATTGTAAGTTACTCACCGTGTTTTTAAAGGTCAATGTGAAGGTAGGTACTTAGGTAGTCAACGATATGAAAAAATAAAAGCTAGTAGTGAATATCTTTTAGTAGGAAGGAAGGTGCATGCTTAATGAATGTACCTACTAACTATGAATTTTCGCGATAGAACGTGTGTAAAGACTTAAAATAATTTATTTATTTTTTAATTCCTAGAGGAAAATTGGAATGTATTTGTTGTTCGTAGGCTCCATATCTAAGCACGCCGTGCAGCCTGTTCGCTTCCGCTGCAATGATGTCGCGGGTCGATGACCGCGGTGGCCGCTCATTAGGCCACCGTTTAGGTGTTATGGGCTTATAAAAGAGATGAATACAGGTACTTAGGCCATTTTTTCTTAATTCCAAATAGACACATGTATTATAGTCTATTGCCTAATGTTGTGAAAATTTCCTACCTATTTATTAAATTTTTCGAAAACGAAAGGGCGGGATTTTTTTTCAATATTTTTCCTGAATTCAGTGTTCGATTCTACACTCCACCTGAAAGTTTGGTTACTTATTTTTGTTACACCCTGTATATTAAAATATATAAGCCACAATGCTTTCAACCGCGCGGGACGAATAAAGACTTTAATGGCGTGGGCCGTAAATTAGGGATGAATATGGAATAAATCAACTGCACTAATATCAGTCGTCTCGACGCAGTCGGAACGCGCACTAAAGCCTTTGTTTTAAATTTATCTCGTTTCTTGGAAAATCCCCGATGGATTGTTTGTATCATCGTCATAGGAAGTTGTGAAAAATATATTGCAATAGGTATTTATAAAATACTAGCTGTGCCCGCGGCTTCGCCGGCAACTTACTTACTTGTTTCTGGACTCGTTTCCGCAACTAGGCCACCAGGTGGGCCCTTTTTGCGTGTCGGGTGGGGGGCTGCTAGACTAACCACCCGATGTCCTCTAGGAAAGCCAGCAGCTCGCTGACGCCGGTGCATGCCTCCCTAGGCGTCCTTGGTGTTCCAAGGTATTGTAGTCGTTGGGAAGCAACGCTATCGCACTCTACAAGCACATGCGCGGCCGTCTCCTCTGCGTTCATGCACCCTCTGCATAGGGGGCTTCGCCGGCAAATAATTTAACATTTTTGCGCGGAACCCTAATTGTTTGATGGTTATTCTCCTATCACGGACAGATACAAATTCAACAAAATAAAGATTTTTGAAATCGGTCCATCCGTTCCTGAGTTACATATATATGGTGTAACTAATACGACTTTGTTTTATTTATAAAGATTATTTCACATTAGCTACCTACCTAATCATAGGAAAATTCTCAATCAAATATGACGACCGAAATGGCACGGTGGGTGAAGGTTCTGCGCGACTCGCTGGAGGTATTTTGAGAATTCCGTCGTCGATCGGCTCCATTCCGCCAGAAAGTTTTTGATTTTTTTGTACCATATTGGAAACCGAAATTGCTTAAGCCCAGTCCCCCCGGATGGCCCAAGGGGAATGGGAGATCTTAGCGTAATAGCACTGGACCGCTATCCGTGGCGTCTCGTTTGTTTGGCCAATTTTCGCTCATCTACAAGCTGATGGGTGGGAGGTGATGATGATTCACAGATTTAGAAAAATATTAATCCTACATTTCCCTGGCTTATCATATCACACTTATATAATACTAGCTGACCCGCCGCGATTTCATTCACGTGGACTTTAGTAATACCTACTAATACCCCAAGTAATGTTGGTTTCCATGTAAACTATCAACGCCATAGTTTTAAAACCAATCCTTTACGATTTTAAAGATAGTATGAGAAAACCTATAAATCCCATTTCATCCTTCTAAGAATGCTTGTTTAAATAAATACTTATTCGATTACGACCCCATTTTAACTGCCATAGAATACGAATTTCCAAAATCCGTTCTTGGCGAGTGCCTACTTTCTAAAAGTTATTATAAAAATGACATTTGACCCCTTAAAATACGAATTTCCAAAAATCCGTTTTTAACGGGTGCCTATGTCTTAATAGAAACCTCAATGCACTTCAGCTTCGTAGCTCTTCTAGTTCCTGAGACTTCATGAATGTCAGGGAGTCGCCTAACTTTGACTCCACACCATTGACCTTTAGTTAGGGTGCGAATTTCAAAAAAACCTGAACCACGTGTCTGTTTATTTTAAGTCATCTTTTTACCCTACAAATTTTGACGGACCAACAGTTACCGTTCTGAAGTTATTATAAAAATGATCTTTAATCCCCTTAGAATACGAATTTCCAAAAATCCGTTCTTAGCAGAAATCTCTTGATGAGTAAGTTTTCTATTCTCTTTTATTTACAGATTATAAATGCGAAAGTTTGGATAGATGGATAGATGGATGTATGTTTGTTACTCTTTACCTCCAAAACTACTGAACGGATCTGGCTGAAATTTTGCATAAACGTGTAAAAATTTAAACGTGTCCATAGAAATGACGCGTGCGAAGCCGCGGGCAGAAACTAGTAAATAGAATAAATCTTCAAATACAAGTACATAATCATTGTTTGTTTTCCAGATGTAGAGAAAGGAAACATAGACGATGCAGAGAACC
This sequence comes from Eupithecia subumbrata, assembly GCA_949316285.1. Lineage (NCBI taxonomy): Eukaryota > Metazoa > Arthropoda > Insecta > Lepidoptera > Geometridae > Eupithecia > Eupithecia subumbrata. The sequence continues at coordinate 2,891,348 of OX438631.1, forward strand.
AGCGGCCTCTGCTCGAAGCGAACGGCAGAGCTGGCAGAGTACGCCCTGAGCGCCCCGCAGCCTTAGGGCTTACCATCAGTACAGAGTAACTATTTACATACTAATACATGCGAAACTTTGTACGAAACTTTTTAAACTTTCGCGATTTGTAAACATAGTTAATGGTTTAATCGGGTATTTATCGCGTACCTTTTGTTATTACGACCTCCGTGACGCAGCGGGCGAAAGTCCGCCTGCGACGCAGGAGGTTGCGGGTTCGATTCCCGCCTCGGAACAAATTTGTGTACGATCTGCAGAAATTTGTTCCGTTTGTCTGGGTGTTTTCTATGTATCATAAAAAAAAATATCTATCTATGTAGTGTATTGTATTAAGTATATCAGTTATCTAGTACCCATAACACAAGGTCTGCTTAGCTTGGGGCTAGATAATGCTGTGTGAATTGTCCAGCATTATTTATTACTACATCCCCTACGTTTCGACCGCGTTACAGCGATCGTGGTCACGGGGCGACTAACCGTAGTGGATGTAATAACCAAAAGGTACGCAATAAATACCCGATTAAACTTAGATTGAGGTTGTTATGAAATAGAAAATATTTAATTTCATATTAAAATTACAATACAGTAGGTTAGGTACCATAGATGAATTATGGTTTTATTGGTCCATGGTAGGTACTAATAGCAGCGCCTCTTGCAGAAAAATTCTACCACCGAACTGCGATCTCCAACCTGCATGCCCAGCGTGGGGATTATTTCCATTACCCCCCATGATTTAAAAGCCAACAAGGCGCTTATCAAGGGCAGGCCTGCGTCCAGCAGTGGACCAATATTATAGGGTGTTGAGGTTGATGTTGAGGAGGTATTAATAACAAATTAAATAAAAATTATAGAACAATTTACGACACAGCAGTCAGCACTTAAGGATCCGGCGACGGATGAATTTCCCATGCAAACGTAGGACCAAAAAGATTTGTAATTTGAGAATATTTTCACCATGGTTTGCTATTGTTTGTAATAGAATAGTATTTTTATTAAGGGTTCTGCCACAAGCTTTTTTTCAAAATACTAATCTACACAAATACTAAGAAAACATGTCTTCTTTGATGTAAAAATGCGATTAGGTTTAATTTCATTTCAGAAAAGTGTTTTGAATAAGTTTGTGGCAGGAACCTGCAGGGGTATTTTAATTCACCGATTAGTTTCCGAATCGAATCCGACGAATCTATAAAACGCTATTTTCTTCATCCCCCATCTCGGAAAGAGTATTTTTGCTCATCGATATCTGTCTGAGTGCAAAAGCCGTTTTTATCCGCTAGAGGATAAAGTAAACTTGAATTTAGAATATCGAGTGCACTACGTTTGTGATTCAAAACCTATTTACTTCAACCTCCATGGTGCCGAATATATCATACAACCTTTTTAATTTGTTAAAAACTCAGACTCGGAACCTTCTTGGTGTACTTTTTATTAAATTTGCATTGCACGCGCCATTTTCTTTTTTTGCATTTAGTCATTTCCTCGCTGGTGGGATAAAAATTAACGTGTTGCTCTTTTGATTCCCTCGCTAACGCTCAGGATTATAATTTTTGAATCAATTTGAGAACCCTTTGCTTGCTCGGTCATCAAAAGTGAGCACGCGGTTAAAAAGCAACTTTGCATTCTTGTATAACAAATAACTATTATCCAGGATCCAGCAGGGGTGTTTTAATTCACCGATTCGTTTCCGAATCGAATCCGACGCTATTTTGTTTTCGCCTCGGGTTGATGATCGAAATAAAGAGCTCCTTTAAAAAATTAACCGATAACCGTTCGATGTTTCGTTTGTTTGATCATGGACATTTCTTCTGTTTTGAGGCTAAGCGAATTTTACCTTTTATGAGGGAAATAAATGTCTTTCAGTTATTTCGCAACTGTCCCACTGACACGAACAACTTAATGTGCAGAGTCGCGACTTGGAGAAACGGGCAAGTGCCCGTGGTATATCCAGCAGCAGGTGTCAGCGATCATGATGGCAATTAAGATGGTCCTTCCTCTTTTCCAGACACCCACAATACACTCCACCGATTCCCCCGCTGCCAGACGAGACTCCATCATCAGTGTCATCAGCGGTGAACACCCCACAAGAGACTACAGTATGCAAGCAATGGCGGCGCAGCGACCGGCGTCTGCGCCGGCTGAACACAGAACTGCTGGAAGCTATCGAGGCTCATAATCCTGAGGAGGTGGAACGGTGAGTTGGGGTTTCTGACTTCTGCTGTCACAGTCATAATCATTGGGTGCATTCCGAATTACGCTAAAATCTACTTGTACCTACTTACGTAGACTCGTGTGTATGCTAATGCGTTTTGTTTTGGGTAAAATAAATTATTTCTCTCTTTCTCTCTTATCTAATATCTGTCAGTTATTTAATTGGCCTTGTGCTTATCACATCTAGATTTTTTCAAAATACCAGCGTCACCGATAGATTTTCTATCCGCCGCGCCACTCCCGCGACGCGTTTCGGAACAGTAACGAGTGTACCGACGTCGCTGCCGCGTCGCCTAGGCGATATGTCTGTCTCCGGCCTCTTTGGAGGGCGGCTCTTTGGGCGAGAACCGCCACCTAAAAACCCTAAAATTTGGTGATGTTGTTAAAGTAACCAATCGCGATACTTAAAAAACTATACTGAAATCCGCTCGTTTCAGGCTTCTCAACAAAGGCGCTAACGCCAACGCAACTTGCCGCTTAGACCTGGTCTCCGCATGTCATACAGCAGCCATCAATGGAGGGGATACCCTGGCTCTGCTCATCAAGTTCGGCGCTGAGAAGCTCAGGATAGACCGGCTTGGCAGGACACCCTTGCACCTAGCTGCCTATGCAGGTCACGCCAAGGAGGTGGCTATACTATTGGACTTCCCTGAAGGTAAGAATCGGCAGAGCAGTCAACAAGCTTTTGCGATTAGAAGATCAGTGTCTTGACAGAACATCTGCGCAGCAGTAATAATAAATAAAACTGATGGTATTGTAAACCAATTTATTTGAAAACAATTACAAGAAGGATGGATTTGCTGCCATTCTCCGTAAAAGACCGCATCTCTGATGCGCAGAGTACGTGACAGCTCAACACCATCCATAAAACTATTGCTGGTAGAGTCACCTCTCCCACGTGGCATGGTTTCATGAGGAGAGCGATCTACTAAAATGTTGTGTATATTTTCTAACAAATTATGGATCTTTTCGCTGTCCGAAATAAGATATTTCAATTTTTTATTTTTAAAAAGCTAATGAAGATCTCATAATTCAGCATAATTATCTTACTATGTCACTTATTGTAAGAGAGATAAAGACATTAACCTACGTTTTAACCAATAAACATGTGACAGAAATTTGACTAAAACGTTCCAACCAAAACTTACTTTAAGAGAAAACCTAAAATGGCGAGTGTGTCGCTACGATAACCCAGTGTCGATTTATAATCGACAAATCTAAAAACATAATGACGCTTCACCGTGCGGTGGAAGGCACTATACCGGCGACCATTTCCATTGACTTCAACGGTAAAAGTGTTAGGTATCTTCTCTCGCGTTGGCATTTAGAGTCGTCGCGATACTCTCCCCTTTGTAGGTGATCCCTTAGTTAGAACTAGTTCATGATCGCCGCATGACTACGATCAGGTGAAACTCGGTGTCAGGAGCCACCACTGCCTCCGTCTTTCTGGAAACCAGGCGAAGGACCACCAGCTCATCAGTCACGTCCTAAAAATGCAAAGAAAATTACAATTTAAGAGTAGAAACAAATTGGAGCTAAATATTTACATTATCTTTTACCTTAAATTTTAATATTTACTACGAATTTGCAATTAGGTGCAAATTCCAAGCACGCAATGTTTGTTTGGTGCTTGGAATTTATTTACACCTCCCTAACTTTTTCCCGCGGGTGTCGTAAGAGGCTAAGGGATATCCGCTGGAAGCGGGCAGCAGCGCCCTCTGCAGAACAATTGTACCACTGCCTAGCGTGGGGATTACGCAACATAAGATAAAAACCAATAAGGCTCTTATCAGGGGGAGGCCTTCCAAGGGTAGCAAATGTGTAGGCTCGGTCGAGACCTGCATATTTGCGATTCTAGAGATCGTAGTCAAATTATAATTAACCTTTTTTGGTCTCACTGTTGTACAAACAAAATGACTTAGGCAACATAGGTAGGTAGTTATGATACTACGATATAAGTATATATAATCAAAGCGTACTTACAATTTCTTTGAGAGCATTCTTGGCTGCCATGGACAGAGACCTCATGTGGGTAGAATACGTGGCTGCCGTCAAACTGTCTAGGGTTGTGGTCTCCGGAAACCCTGCCAAGTTATTTTTATGCTATAAGTACATACGATCATGGAAACTAGGACTGCTGTGTGGTGCGGGCTTAGAAATTTTCGCGAACAATAAAAGTTAGATAAATTTGGATAGAGGAATATAAGAATAAAAAAGTCATATAACAGAATGTGCTAAAACGTCAGGTTTCTGAGATATTCATTGATGAAAATGTCTATAGCTAGTATAATTAGCTATATTTTTTTTTGTATGTGAATATCTCGGAGACCTGACACTTGATGACATTATGTTACGAGAAAGCTCTCCTTAGCTTGGGGCTAGATGATGCTTTGTGGATTGCCCAGCATTATTTATTTATTTAGGTATATAAAGTTCATAGTGCGCGGCGATTTTGAAAAAAAAAACAGCGTGGTAGCCGATGTTAGGTCCAAAATCTTCAACCCCTTCAATGGTTGTCACATGTGTGACGCCATCTAGCAGATTTCCTCCGAAGTTCTTAGTGAAGCTATCTTCCGACAGGTTCTAACTTCGAACATAAAGGAGGGGGAACCGTTGTACAAAAATTGCCCCAAACTCTCCCCTCCGATTTTCGTTGTATGAATTTTGCTGAGTGGAAGTGAGATAGTAGAGCATTTCCTTCCCGTTATGTTCGAAGGGTTCTAATGGTGCTTCTTTTAACATTGTCTCTGTAGTCCAGGTAGCGTTGGTTAGATGTCGCTAAATTAAAACTGTAGCTCGCAGAACAGATAACCGTTAGGGAGTAAAGTTTCTTGGGTTGTGTGGTGACCACAATTTAACGCGAAACGGAGTTAAATAATAGATTCAGATTTCAGACGTTACATTGCGGAAATTCATTGCATAATAGGCACATAAGATAAAACAATATTGAGTAAAACTTTTAAATCCATCATGGTTATTAACACTAGAGTCATTTATAACGGGATATTTACCATGATTTGAGTTTTGAGCTTTCCAATATTTCGGCGCAGTTACATGCGACATGATCACGGAATAACTCTATTAAACTAGTTATTCCGTGATCATGGCGCATGTAACTGCGCCGAAATATTGGAAAGCTAAAAACTCAAATCATGGTAAATATCCCGTTATAAATGACTTTAATATTGAGTAACTATTCCGCGCAAAACCTCTGAACAAAATGCAATTCGTGTGCACTGCCCGCGTAAAAAAACTCTTTTTTTACGCTAGGAGCTCAGAGAGGCAACATTTAAGCAAAACTAGGTATATTGTAAGAGATTGCAAAAAGCGTGCTTTGCGTTTAGTTGTAATGTAACACAACAACACAGGCCATTTGTTGAGTTATCGCCTGGGAGAACGTACAATATCTATAGATTTTACTGAGATCTATGCCTCGTTCCCGTAGTTCATCGGTTTTTTGTCCTGCGACCATTCATGTGGGTGTTCATCTGTGCCTGCGACAAAGGGTTCGTAAGGCGCGCGTGATTCGCGCGAGTGTGGAGGCATGGCAGTTTCGCAACGCGATCACGCCGCGAATTCGCGCGTGTGGAGAGGTATTGTAGGCGACCTCTAGGCGACATCGACATCGGCCGAACTACAAGGCTAACGTCAAAAGAAAGTAACAGCGAAAAACTGAAGCTAGCAGAATTGTTGCTAATTATCAAGCACAGCAAGCCATTAACAAAAAGAAGAAGAAGAAGAAGAAACTTACCACAGCACGTCAATGAGTGTCCGCTACGTGTCGTTAACACAAAAATTCGAAAGTAACGAAAAAAACAAAAAGAGCAAGCAATCCTAGATCGCGTAAACGCTTGATTCAGTTACAACTGACCATGTACGGGTAAAACTTTCCAGTTATTCCGTGATAGGCTTGTTCTTGCTCGGTCAGTAAAGGGATCGCTCCCAACTAGGACAATCCTACTAAAGTACTAGATCGGACTTCTAGTACTATTAGTACCTCTCTCGGCAAAACTGTGAGGGAAACATTAGTACTGAAATAGAGAACCAAATGCATATCTCGGTCTCTTTTACTGGGTTCGATTCCCGCCTCGGAACAAATTTGTGTACGATCTGCAGAAATTTGTTCCGTTGGTCTGGGTGTTTTCTATGTATATTAAAAATATCTATCTATGTACCTATATAATGTATTAAATATATCAGTTATCTAGTACTCATAACACAAGCTTTGAGTAGCTTACTTTGGGGCTAGATGGTACTGTGTGGATTGTCTAGCATTATTATACACTCATTTATTCTTTAATCTCGTTTATAAAATACATTTTTTACTATAGAAAATAAGATGTTATAAAACTATTCTACAGTAAAAAATATATCAAAACGGTGAATCACCGGCCGCGAAGCTAGGCTCAAGCGGCCGGTGACTAGGCCTGCCAAGAGAGGAACTTCCTGACGATGCGCGCCGAGTCCAGGAGTACCGCCTTTTGAATCTGGCCTTTGATCCAACTTCCTAGCGAGAGTTTCTTGAGATGTTGATCGAGACTCTTCGCTATTACGCCGTTAACCGAAACGACTATCGGGACGATAGTCGCCGAATCAACATCCCACATGCTGACAACCTCGTTAGCCAAATCAAGGTATTTGCTAATTTTATCTTTTTCAGCTTTAACGAGGTTAACATCATGTGGTATGGTGACATCAGCGAGCACCGCCCTCCGTTCTAACCGATCTATCAGTACAATATCAGGTTTATTCGCCAGAATAGTCCTGTCTGTAATGATAGATCGGTCCCAATAGAGCGTGGCACGGCCGTTTTCGAGAACTGGCGCCGGTGTGTACTTATAGTACGGAACTTCAGGTCCAGTAAGGCCATATCGGAGAGCAAGTTGTTGGTGTATAATTTTGGCTACTTGGTTGTGTCTGTGCAAGTACTGAGAGTTAGCAAGGTGCGAACAACCCGAAAGTATATGACGAAGGGTCTCTCCAGGAAGATGACACGCTCGACAGATATCGATCGTGCCATCTTTCATGATATACTTTCGGTAGTTGTTCGTCTTCACCACCTCATCCATAATTGCACAGACAAAACCTTCGGTTTCCCCGAAGAGGTCACCGAAACGTAGCCAGTTTACTGAGCTTGGGAGATCTACATCAGGTCCTGTGAGGACCTTGTAGAATCTCCCATGCAGCTCTTTGCTCTCCCATATAGCCTTCCGATCCTGGATGCTCATCACCGTAGGTTTGCGCCAGTTCTCGTTAGCTAAGGAGAGAGGGGTAAGGTTCTTATCAACTGTAACCACATCGCGATGCATCTGGTATTCGGCTTGATGGAAGTAATTTCTGAGATTGCATACCTCACGGTTGTGTAGGGTCTTGGCGTTTAAAAAGCCTCGACCACCACATTTCCGCGGGATATACAATCTCATTACCGAAGCTCGTGGGTGTCGCATGCGATGTGTGGTTAAAAGTTGACGAACCTTACAGTCCAAGGCGTCTAGTTCAGTCTGAGTCCATCTCAGTATGCCAAAAGTATAAGTGAGCAGTGGCATAACCCAGCCGTTGAAGGCACGCACTTTGTTGCCACCTGACAAAAGGCTATTTAGCACTTTTGTAAGGCGACAAAAGAAGCGCTCCTTCACCGACTGCTTTATGTCCCCGTCCAATATACCCAACGCTTCTGGCATACCAAGATATTTGTAGGTTTCACCCTCTGAGAGAGATTTGAGAGACATTTTCTCTGAAAGTTGTAAATTACTAGAATTTACAACTTTCCCTCGTTGTATTTGTATGACCACACACTTATCAACACCGAACTCCATGTTAATAGCACTACTGAATATCTGTGTGATATTCAGAAGGGCCATTAACTGGGTTTTATTCGGTGCGAATAGTTTGAGATCATCCATGTACAACAAGTGAGAAATGACCCCACCATCTCTCCGAAGGCGATAGCCTATTTCTGAATCTTTCAGTAGAGTACTGAGTGGATTCAGAGCTAGGCAAAACCATAAGGGACTCAGACTGTCGCCCTGAAATATACCCCTCTCTATTCTTATCAAATCATTGGTGGCAGGTGGATCCATTCGGCTCCCTGGATGACGAAGAACAGTGATCCACTGCCTCATACATGATCCCAAGAACGATATTAGAGTAGTATCTACTTTATACAACTCTAAGACCCTCTCAAGCCAAGTATGAGGCACCGAATCATAAGCCTTCTTATAGTCTATCCATGCAGCCGACAAGTTCCCTCTGCCACGTTTGACCTGTTGGCTAATGGCCATGTCAATGAGGAGGAGCTCCTTAGTACCACGGGACCCAACCCTACATCCATTCTGATTATATGCCAAAATATTGTTTGTAACAATATGCGTGTTAATTTTTGTGGTCAGAATGGATGTAAGTAGCTTGTAGATGGTGGGTAAGCATGTTATTGGTCTATAATTCTTCGGTTCCGCAGTACTACCAGACTTATGGAGCAGGAAAGTTACACCCGTCGTCATAAAATGTGGGAGTGACCCGATCTCAATTGCTTCTTGGAATTGTGTGGCTAGAACTGAGTGTGAGCACCGAAACCATTTTAGCCAAAAGTTATGCAATCCATCCGGGCCAGGACTTTTCCAGTTTTGGGCCGAGCAGATTGCATTACTTACGTCTAGCGGAGAGATGGTGATAGAGTCCATGGTTTCGATGTTTTCACATTCAGAATTTACCACATTCATTATTATTATTATTATTATTATTATTATTATTATTATTTTACTTCCGCAGATTATGCGCTGTCTATCTCTGTTCTTCCTTATTTATTCCTTAATGCATGTCTCACGTCGCCGTCACTGACGGCTTTGAGAACTTTAAAATTTTGCAGCATTATAATGTTAGAACGTATACCTCGACCAAGCTAAGTTTGCACCTCGCTGGAATGCGGCGCCCCGCCCGCGAGGTGCAAACTTAGCTTGGTTTAGTTGTAAAGAACGAATTATATCTCCATCTCTTTTGCACTACAGTGGATCGCTGTATGTCTTTGTTTTTCCTATTCTGTGTTTGTTTTGCAATTCAGTCGGTCAGGTCACACACAGAGGAATAGTGAACTAAAGGAAACATGTACTAGTATGATACTACTGAACTAGAGATCAAAATGCATATATATCTCCGTCTCTTTTAGTACCGCGGATTTATACGCTGTCTATCTCTGTCCTTCGTTAATTATTCATAATAGTTCTTTTTCTTCATGTTATCAGATTTTAAACTTTATGACATAGAAAATAGGGTCTTTTTAGTATAGTGGTTCCGAGATTTCGTGACTGAAGAGCAAGTGAACTAGAGAACTACTAGGAACGAGTTATGCTGAATAGTTCATACTCGTTCACTAGTGGGAACTAATTCATTTTAGTTCATCATTCCTGAACTACACAAGACTATTCCGTGATCATGGCGCATGTAACTGTGCCGAAATATTGGAAAGCTCAAAACTCAAATCATGGTAAATATCCCGTTGTAAATGACTTTCATGTACGGGAATCCGACATCAACTATTGGTCCAAATACCACCGGGCTCAGTGGACCAGAGGGGTCGGACAGGGCAAGAGATTTCCCTCTGTCTCTATTTAGGAGAAATTCCACCTTTACCCCAAAGGCATTTACCTACGTAGGTACGAATCCTACTTCCTACTAATATTATAAACGCGATAGTTTGTAAGTATGGATGGATGGAGGGATGGATGTTTGTTACTCTTTCACGTAAAAAATACTGAATGGATTTTAATGAAACTTTACAATAATATAGCTTATAGGTATATCAGAATAACACATAGGCTACAATTTATGAAGATATTGTGTGAATTGTCCAAAATATGACGATAAGTGTCAACTAAGAAAAAAATCTACCATCTGCAAGCTATTCTGGCGTGCGCGCGCTGCCAAAACCGCTGGAGTTACACATTATGTAATGTATGATGGAAATGTTTATCTTAAATAGTCTTACAAAAAAGCCCGCCACAGTATATAATATGTAATGATTTTAATGTCATAATGTTAGTTCTTTTCTACGCCACGCAAATAAGCTACTAGAAATATTAATCCTGCGCAGACGAAGTCGTGGGTACCAGCTAGTTGAATATAAAAGACACAAAGAGAGGACTCACCTTCCATATTGACAATGATGGTCCCCACAACGTTCCCATTTTCGTTTATTCTGGTCATTGTTTTCTTTGCTCCTACTCCCTGGAAGAAAAAGTGACTTTTATGAGGACCTCTGTGGCGCGGTGGGCTAAATCTCGCCTGCGACACAGGAGGTTGCGGGTTCGGTTCCCGCCTCAGAATGAATACTTGTACGATTTGCAGATATTTGGTCCGGTTGTTCTGGGTGTTTTCTGTTTATGATATAAAATCTTGCATGGATTAAATAGATTTTTATAAGGTTCTAATTTATAAGGTACTAGCTGACCCACCCGCGATTTCAGTCGCGTAGACTCAATACCCCAAGTAATGTTGGCTTCCATAAAATTTTTCAACGCCAAAGTTTTACAACCAATTCTTTACGATTTCAATGTTATTATGAGAAATTCCATTCCACCCTTCAAAAAAGCTTGTTCAAAAATGACTTAGGTATTCGATTACGACCCCATTTTAACTATCTTAGAATACGAATTTCAAAAAATCCGTTCTTAGCGGGTGTCTTATCTACGTCCTGAAAGGAACCTCCTAATCTTAACATCCAAACTTTTGCGTTTATATTATAATATGAGTGTGATATAATTAGTAAATAGCGACGGCTTAGAATTTGCTCAACTCGTCCCGCGGGTGTCGTAAGAGGCGACTAAGGGATATCCACCGGGGGCGGGCAGCAGCGCCCCCTACAGAACAATTCTACCACCGAACTGCGATCCCCGACCCGCATACCCAGCGTGGGGATTATGGCCAATACCCCCATGAGATGATAGCCAATAAGCGCTTATCAGGGGGAGGCCTGCGTCCAGCAGTGGACCAATACAGGCTGTTGAGGTTATTAAGTAATCAGTAAGTAATAAGTCGAGGTATCAGTACACAACACTACTTCGCTTATCTGTTCGGTATTTTATTTATTTACTTACCATAAAATTCTGAGCGATTTCCATGATCTTATGAGAAAACTACTTTGTTAGATATCGATGATGAAAAAATATTAAAAACACAGCGATTCAAAAGAAAAGCACCCTTAGGCTATACTGCCAAAGCAACTGACAGAAGTGTCATAATGTGTCATAAATACGCTGATATTTTTTATAATAGTTCGGTGACCAGCCAGCATCAGTTTGGGAATCGATACCAAAGATCCTATGACTATGTTGAGCGATACCACCCGATATAGTGGCCGTCAAACATCTTGTCCGATGACGGGAAGCGTTAGTGGGAAGTAGGTACACACACGCATGTGTTTCATAAGCCGCTGACAACGTAACAGGCGATTGAGAAAATTACAGCTGCGTATAGCTCTGTCTCGATTCATTGTTTGACACCAAAACTCTCAATGAATAATCGACGCGAATGCCCAGAAGGTAGCCGCCAATTTGGACTTAGAATTGCGTTCTGCGCATCTTTGTCTCGTGGTTTGCCAGAGGACAAGAATATTGACATTTAGTAGTCCTAGATTTTCTCCAGAAAACCTAGTTTCTGATTTTCCTACAATCTAGCCATAGGGCATAGAGGTACGTATAGATAGGTTGTGGAATTTATAGGGAGACTACACAACTGGCGGATAACTGTAGAACCATGTCACAGTAACAAACGCCAAAAGGGGCGTTTGTTACTGTGACATGGTTCTACAGCTTATAGTACTTAATGCTAATACCTCTAGTTCAATTTCACATTACGACACACTACACTGACCGTATCCGATTGCAGTACAGTCGGATCACGACGCACACACATTCACAATCATAGGATTCCACGAGGAAGAGAGACGAAAACCATCTTCTCGATAAAAATTCGGGTGTTTCTTGATCTCAATCGCCTCTCGAACCATCCTTTTGTGTCGTTCGCGGGATAGAAGTTTTTGATCATGTAGCTCAATCCAGTGGTTGCTTCCTGAGTCTAGCAGGTGTTCCGCTATCGCCGACTTGTTCGTTTGCCTATTTTTGACCGCTGCTATGTCATGCTATGCTATTAACAAATCGCGAAAGCTTAAAAAGTTTTATGAAAAGTTACTTAAGTTACTTATCGTACTGTAAGATGGCCTCCAGGTGGGATGACGATCTGCGAAAGACTGCGGGTAGATGCAGATGCTAGATGCGGGAAGCTGAAGACAGGGCGCTATAGCGCTCATTACGGGAGGCCCATGTGCAGCTTTGTATACATATAGACTGATGATGATGATGATGATGAAGTTGGAAAATCTTCTGTGTAAGCTAAAGCTAAGCTAGCGATTTGGACGAATCGTGTTTTGGACGAACTGGTAACAAATCTGTGTTGATGTAAGTTTCATAATCTTTTCTCCAGATGTCCAAGGCAGAATCAACAATGACAGCATGTCATCAGAGACGGAGGAAGACATCAAGAAGCTGTGCCCAAAGATCAGGGAGCTGACGATGGTGCGGTGTGACCTTGGGGAAGTCAACATCACCCTACCTAAGACCTGGAAAGATAATATTGACCATAACTGCTTGGATATCAAAGGGAGTGTAAGTTTGAAAGGCCTTTTATAACTTACTTACTCCTGTGTCTCAGCGGCCTAAAGCGGATCTTGGCCTCCGACACCAGGGGCGCGATCACGACGTAGTAAGTGTAGTTACCTATTGGCATTACGGCTCAAGTGTTAGCAGTTGAAACGTTAGGGTGCGCGTTCACAGGCCGGCATCGAACAATTCACACTGGCCCCAATGGCTTGCCGTACAAGATCCGGACCGCACGGAGCGGACGGCAATGCCAGCTAGGATTCTTGAAGGCAACTTTCCCATATAGTGCGAATGCCGATCAGTGGACGCACTTGTCAGTGGATTCTCCGACGCCGGCCTGTGAACGTGCACTCTGCTAACGCTTGACCAGGCATCTTGGTTCTGAGCTGTGTCTCGCCAGTTATTGGCGTCAAGTTCGCAAAAATAGGCTTTAAATTCGTCGATCCAGTTGTACCTAGGGCGGCCGACTGGTCTCCGCCGAGATGGTTTAAAAAATAAAGTTATTAAAGAGTTTACATTTCTAAAAAATAGAAACAAACAGTTCACTGCAGACTGTTGTAAGAAATCTAAAGGCAGCTTAACTGATCCATGTCAATACCAGTCTTCACGTCCCCAAGACGCTGGCTGCATTGCCCCGCTGTATGGCAATGCTGATGCGCCGCGCCAAATACTGCATAATATACCTATTGAAAGATCATTTTTAAGAATTTAAACTTAATATCGACGTCATCAGCATGTAGGATGACCTCCAGGGCGCAATTGGCGATGGTCCACCTGCGATGCGAAGTGACGGGTTCGATTCCCGCCTCGGGACAAATGTTTGTACGATCTGCAGATGTTTGTTCCTGGTGTTCTAGGTGTTTTCTGTGTATAGTAAAAAGTATCTATATAATCAGTAATATACGTAGTACCCATAACACAAACTCAGCTTAGCTTTGGGCAAGATAGTGCTGTGTGAATTTTTCAGCATTAATTATTTTATTTATGTACCTACCAGCCCGCGGCGTATAAAGGTTATTTCTATCCCTCAACCTCATCAGCCTGTATTGTTTCACTGCTGGACGCAGGTTTCCCCCTGATAAGCGCCTTGTTGGCTTTTATCTCATGGGGGTAATGCCAATAATCCCCACGCTGGGCATGCGTGTTGAAGATCGCAGTTCAGTGGTAGAATTGTTCTGCAAGGGGCGCTGTTGCCCGCCCCGGTGGTTATCCCTTAGTCGCCTCTTACGACACAGGCGGGAAGAGTTAGGGTGGTGCAAATTGTAAGACGGCACCACACAGCTTTTTTCTATCCCAGTAGGAACTAACTCAGGGGATAAAAAGTATCCTATATTTTATATATATTTCAGGCCTAGAATGGCTCAGGCGTGAATAGGTTACAACCATCTATCAATACAAACTTTCAAATTTATAATTATTAGTGTGAGAAGTGTGATGCGAAATCACTTATCTAAGTAGTACCTATAACACTGACTGCCTCGGTGGTCTAGCGGTCAGCTTGTTCAATCGCTGATTATGAGGTCCTGGGTTCGAATCCCGGCTCGGACCAATAGTTGTAACTGCGGTTTTTCTAGCAAGAAAAATTCACAGTAGCAGCCCGGAGTCAGGAAGTTGGCGATGTTACATCCCCGTGCCTCGGAAAGCACGTTAAGCCGTTGGTCCTGCACCTGACCTCTCCCCGGTCGTGTCGATCTGTCGTCCCATCGGATTATAAGAGTGAGGGAATATAATATGGAGGAAGAGTGCACCTGTGTTTGCGCACACACTTGTGCACTATAATATATCTTGCGCATCTGGCTAGTCTCTGATGAGACTGGCCGCCGTGGTCGAAATTCGGCTAGGAGGACATTATATACCTATAACACAAGCTCTTAGCTTGGTGCTAGATGCTGTTGTGTGAATTGTCCAGCATTATTTATCATTATTTATTTTTTTTACTTTCCAGCTGCCTCTGTTCCAAGCCGGCTGGACGCCTCTCCACGTCGCCAGCTCCTGCGCCCGCAAGCACTGTACGCGGCTGTTGCTGGCTGCTGGAAGCGATCCTAATGTCATGGACGTCGAGGGACGGACGCCTTTAGATGTCGTTGGATACGCATTTTACTACGACACGGAGGTCAATGGAAAACAGTGAGTTATTTATGTAGGTTATTTCATCAGGTTTAAAGAAAATTTCAGATAAATCATGATTTATAAACTCGGAGGTATTTTGCCAACACCTGTCTGAGTAATGTCTGTGCAAAACCACCATGTGGTTACCCAGATGCGTATGCGCCGCCTTCTTGGACACAACTGATGACAAGATAAGTAGGTAAAATAAATTGTTTACTACTGAAAAAATCGTAATGTATGTATGTATGAGACTGTAAGCGCGAGAGCATTCGCCATTTTTATAACATCTTTTAAGCAAGTCAAAATTCACGGTTAAGGCTATTATATTATATAATGTACGGCATAAGGCTGCGACTTTTTTTTTTATATATAAACAGTAATTTTTCTCTGTAATTAGACTTGTAATTAGGTTAGTTTAATTATACCACGCCTTTTGATTTGTTCCTACCATGTGTGGTTGGCAGGTAGATAATGCTATCGGTATAAAGCCCACCTTAAGTATATTTTAGATAAATGTGTGCAATAAAGGATTTAAATAAATAAAATAATTTCCCAATGGAGAAATGAATATTATTCGATAGAAAATTATTATTGACACTGCAATAAGTGATACTTATCGCTGAAGACTTATTCATAGAGTTGTTAAACAAGGTGCTATTTAATCTATTTGAAATCCAATAAGGGTTTCACCGACCCCGGAGGTCAACTTACATCAAAGACCAGTCTATCGCCATGATTGATAAAGCCCTAGGATGTCGTTTCCCAAACTAGAACTCACAATCGTTATCAACATCTCTTACCACTCCAGTACTGGGCATAGGCCCACCCTTTTAAGCACCTTCCTGGCTCTTATTACTAGGAGGTATTCCCACGCTGGGCATGCGAGTTAGAGATCGTAGAAAGATCTAGTTCTAGGAAGTAGGACCAGTGGAGTGATAAAGGTCAGTTAATTTCATTACAGTTTCGTAGACGTAATCAAAATGCTTCTAAAAGCCGGCGGGTACTTCAACACGATGCGTCGAGGAGGCATCAACAAATTAGACACGCCGATCCACACAGCTGTAGAACTGGAAAACATGGCGGCGATTCAAGAGCTGCTGGAGGCGGGGGCTGGGGTGACGTGTCTGAACAGGGCGGGCCAAACGCCTTTACATGTCTGTGTAAAGAAGGAACTTGAAGAGCAATTGCAGGTATAACTATATATATAATAACATAAGAACTAACGAGGTAGATAAAATATCAGATTCTGTACCAAACTTTAAGCCGATAGGTGCAACAGCATATGTAAAAATAGTGATAAACATAACTTTAATACCAGAAATTAACATAAACTCGCTGTGACCACAACTAGGCTACACAAAATTAGGTAATGTATCTTTTAAAGGGCAATGTATACGCTTCTACAACAAAACTCTTAGTGAGTTGCAAAAATTATCAGTAAATAAATTCAAACAAATTGTCAAAACCTTGCTGTGCAATCAGGCATACTATAAAATATCAGAGTATCTAGAAGATAAAATAGCTTGGGACGGGTTTTGCTCCAACTTGAAAAATAACAACTAACAGGCTAAATGTTTCTTCGTCGCTTCTTTACTTAAGTCTACATACTGAAGCGACAGAAATAAAAAATATCACTTTATTTCCGTGTCAGTGTTTAGTTTTATAATTTGACCTTTTCTAAGTGTACATAATTATATTGTATTTATGGAAATAAAGAGGTTTTGATTTTGATTTTGATGTAGAACCCATAAGAATCAACAAGTTAGACATTCCACTTCACAAGGCAGTGGAGCTGAAAAAAATGGCAGTGATCCGAGAATTGCTGAAGACAGGGGTAACGTGTCTGAACGGGGCGGACCAGACGATTTTACATGTGTGTGTGAAGGAGCTTGAGGAATAATTTCAGGCAATAAAAAGAACAGGAATCAGGGATTATCTGAACCTAGTTTTAGTAGGTACCTAACTTTAAGCCGATGGAAGCTTCAACACGATACGTCGAGAAGGCATCACTAAGATGGACATGACGATCCACACAGCAACACCTGGAGAAAATAGCGGCGATCCGAAAGTTGATGAAGGCAGGGGCGGGGTGATGACTTTATGTCTGTGTGAAGAGAGCGATTGACGGGGCTTTGCCAGTAACCAAAAAAGAGGTTAGGTACCTACGTCTTCATTTGACAAAATTCAAGTGGAGTCTGATACGAGTCATTGGAAGTTCTCGAGAAGTTTTGGATTCAAAAGGCTTGCCCCGCCAAAAAGTGCATTACCGTGCCCGTGTCACTTGGGATGATGTAAGCATGTGTTACCACATACATTTAACTGTGTTCAGGCATTTGAAAGTTGGTCTTTATTTACATCAAATTAAAATAACTGGTGCTTACACTCGATTTTCTCAATAGTACTATGTAATCAAACTCGGTACTTCAAGGAGCTGGGCTGGTTAGGGCTTGTTTAGGCAGGGGGATAATGCACAATACACTCCCATGCGAGATGTCCGTGCAGATCTCAGTTCCCCCAATCAGAATTGGAATAAAATTATGTAATCAAACTTTTTTCAAAATAAGTCCTCCAATTGATAAAAAACACTCAACAAGGTTTAAGATCGTGTATTTAGTTAATTTTATCGTTTATTTTAACTACAAGGATCTCAAACCTCATACTTATGTATATTTTTTTCTTTTTCAGCTACTAGCCAACTTCGAGTACGCGGATGCAGATCCCCTCTCAGCAGTGGTAGACGTGAAGGACAGAGATGGTCACACAGTGCTGCAGGCTGCGGTCGAAGCTGCGTGGGTACCCGGCGTTTGCGTGGCACTGGAGTCTGGAGCCGATGTTACTTTGAAGGTTGGTTAAAAGAAGGTTGAGCTTAAAGCAATGTTTTGTTAAATGAGCTGGTCTTGCTTTACTACAAATTACGGTTATTGAGATAGAGGTATGTGACGGACGAACAGACAAACGGAGTACCTTAGTATTAAAAGCTTGTTGGCACCCTTTGGGATTACGCAGACAGACGTCAAATACTTGTTTGTCCATATCCTTAACAAGTCATAAGCTTAATTTGTCAATTTCGCAAGTCGTCAAATCCTTTATTTATCAAACTAGAGACTGATCCAAACCTAAGGAGACCTATGTACCTACGGAAGCTTAAAGTGGTTGGAAATAAATATTTCAAAAGGTTGTGAAATGGTTGTGGAGTGGAGGGTCGTTAAAAACGACAGAAATTTAAGAAAAAACAAAAAAATCGTTTGATCTTTATTACTTTGCACTGCTGACTTTCCAATCTGATAAAATACCTTTTTATCAAACCAATATTGTTATCTTTCAGGCCAACGACGGAGAGACTCCTATACATTCAGCGGCAGCACTCGGCAACATCGACGTCATTAACGAAATTCTCAGCGTCGCCAAACAAAAAGATGCCATTGACTATCAAAACGCAGAAGGAGAAACAGCACTCTACAAAGCAATCATTAACGGCCACCTCAAATGCGTAAAGACATTTTTAAAAGAAGGAGCCTCACTTAAAATCACTCTACCTGGCGACGTCAACGTCTTCCACGTAGCTGCTGATCATGGCCATTTTAAGATATTAAGAGAACTGATAGAACATGACGAAGCTATAACATCAGCACTGATAAATTCCCTAACAGCTGGCGATCGAAGAGGCTTCGCACCAATCCACTTCGCTGTATCAGAAAACCACCTTGATTGTGTTGAACTTCTTCTATCAAAGAACGCAGATATCCGCTGCAGAACAACTTGTAGCCCTCACAAAGCATCCACACCTTTGCATATAGCCGCTGTGAAAAACCACACGGATATAGCGAAGCTTATACTAACTTATGATAAGACAACGGTGCACGAAGTCAACAGTATGGGCTGGTATCCTCTCCACACCGCCAGTCATCATGGCAGTAGAGATGTTATTATGATACTTCTAAAAGAAGGGGCTGATCTGTCAGGATATACAGACGGACCGAAGAAATACAAACGATCAGCCGTGGATATGATCGTCAACAATTTGTCGAAACCTACAGAGTTTATGGAAGAAGTCTTTGACTCCTATATTTCTAGTAATGGTCAGGATCTTCAAGACCCTTCTTGCGAAGTTACGGTAGACTACGGAATTCTAATGCCGAATGTTAAAGAATTTGAGCAAATGAAAGTTATAGAGGCGTTGTTAAAGACTGGTAACAGATATGGACAAAGAAAGTTACTGGTACACCCTCTGGTGGAAAGCTTTTTGTATCTGAAATGGAAGGCACTATTGCCATTTTTCTATACAATTATTACAATATACGGACTGTTCCTACTATCTTTGACTATATTCATAACGTCAGTGTTTTTCTACAAAGACACGGATGATTCGCCACCGGATTGGTTGGATTCTACAATTTGGGGCTATATCGTGTATGGGACGATAACATTGGTTCTTATACAGGTGAGTTGCATACTTAACTACTTAAGGTTAGTTTTTATGAGTAACTAGTTTCTGCTCATAGAAAATGAAAATGCATGATATGACTGATAAATGAAATTATTTTTAGAAATATTATTTACCTAAATTATTCACAAATTCAATGCTATACAATTTATTTATAATTTTAATTTAATCTCATAATTGTTATTTAAGATTTGGTAATAAAAGAATTATTATTATTATAAATTATTATTATACACTCATTTATTCTTTAATCTCGTTTATAAAATACATTTTTTACTATAGAAAATAAAATGTTATAAAACTATTCTACAGTAAAAAATATATCAAAACGGTGAATCACCGGCCGCGAAGCTAGTATTATTATTATTATTAGTTTCTGTTCACGGCTTCGCACGCGTTGTTTCTATGGAAACGTTTGAAGGGTATTTCTATCCCATGGGAACTCATTTATGGGATAAAAAGTAGCCGCTTCTTTAGTAACACCTATGTAACTTCCTATATTATTTAGTAACAAATAGCGATAAACATAAATAAAATAAATATATTTATATATAAATATATATATTTTAAATATCAGAAATAAACATAAACTCGCTGTGCCCACTACGAGGCTTCACAAAATTAATATTTTAAAGGGCAGTGATACGCTTCTACAACAAAACTCCTAGTGAGTTGCAAAAATTATCAGTAAATAATATTAAAAAAAAATCAAAACCTTGCAGTGCAAAAAGGCTTTTTATAAAATATGAGATTATATAGAGGATAAAAAAGCTTGGGATGGGTTTTGCTCCAACTCGAAAAATAATAACTTAAAGGCTAAGGTAAACTTAAAAGCTAAAGGTTTCTTCGTCGCTTCTTTACTTTAGTCTACATACCGAAGCGACAGAAATCAAAAATATCACTTTGTTTCCGTGTCAGTCAGTGTTTAGTTTTATAATTTGACCTTTTCTAAGTGTACATTTATTGTATTAATGGAAATAAAGAGTTTTTGATTTGATTTGATTTATGGAAATTTCAGCACAATCTATTCTGTAATTTTGGCATGAAGAAGTAACAAGCATCCACCCAATTTTTCGAAATTGTAATATTACTGTTGATTACTTTATTAATTTTTTTTTTTACTTTTTGCCCTGTGTTTAGAACTTCGTTGTCAACTGGTTTTTTTCTCATTCCAGGAACTTCTGTACATGAACATAAAGAGCAGCAGATACTTCCTCCAGCTAGAAACTTGGGTCAAATTCAGTTCCTTGGCTTTTGCCATGATCCTTCCATACACAGTCGTCGTGGTCACCTTGCCTGATGCAGAGTGGCCACGGCATGTTGCTACTTTAGCCCTTCTGCTCTCCTGGCTAGAGATGATGTTCCTACTTTCGAGATTCCCTAATTGGGGGTACTATGTGCTGATGTTTGGGAAGGTGGCATCTAATGTTGTGAAGGTATGATCATTTTAAGCTAAAACAGTACGTACTTTATTTCAAGGTCCATCAATACTGTTGCCATTATTACTAGGTCAAATAATATTCTAGATTAAGCTCCTTCACGGCTTTGTCACAAAGTGTATCTAACGCCATACTCATTCGATTACTATCCAAAGCATGTAAATTAATTACCAAATAAAATGTAAGCAAAATAAAAAAAACAACTTAGAATTTGTATTTACAATTGAAACAGTAGAGATAAAAACAGATTGTTGCTAACAATCTAGAGTAAGCTTGAGTGATCCGTATCAAAATTAATAGGTTCAGTCCCGAAAACGCTGGCTGCATTGCTCTATGTAGCAAAAGGTGCTGATACGCCGCGCCAAATATTTACTAGCTCGCTGTGCAATTGGCGAATAAATTTATGAACAACTTTTTTGTTTTTTCTAGATCCTTCTGACCTTCGCGTTCCTCGTGATCGGTTTCTCTCTCAGCTTCATGATCCAGTTCCGATCGCAGCTGCCTTTCGAAGGTCCCTGGGCTGCCTTTGTCAAGACCATAGTCATGATGACCTCAGAGTTCGACTACAACTCACTGTTTGACGCAGAACATTCCAAAGAGCTCGCGACTTCTTTAATAATTGTTAGGATCATCTTCCTTGTGTTTTTAATCCTAGCTGCTATAGTCCTGATGAATCTTCTGGTCGGTGTTGCTGTCAACGATATTAATGATTTAGAAATACTAGGGAATATCAGAAGGCTGGCTAAACAAGTCGAGTTTTTGGGAACGCTGGACACACTGGTCTACAATAAGCTGTTTAGCAAATTTCTCCCTAAAAAGGTTGGAAGCAGACTGAAGAACAAACGTAAGGTTATGGGAGTCATGGTGCTATGTCCTGGTAAGCCTAGATGGAAGTTTGCCAAAATACTTCCTTCTAGACTAAGAGATGCGATTTTTAATAAAGCACAGTCACAGAAAAAACAACTAGATGACGAATTAGGGCTGAAAGCTTTTAAAAAGATGATGGATGAAATCCATGAAACTATTGTAAAAGGACATAAAATAGTCAAAGTTCAATCTGATTTGAGTATCTCGAAGACTGCTAAAAACATAGATGACGAAATTGTCGAACATTTAGATGATATTGACGATGCTGTTTGTGAACTTAAAGGACAGACTAAGACTTACGTGGAAGAATCAAGGAATGCTGTAGAAGCATTGACCGTAAAGATGGACCAAATGTCTCTGGATGTAGAGGCTATCAAGATGTTTTTGACTAGATTAGAAAGCAAGCTTACTAGATAAGAATGGCAGAGTTTGTTAAGTGATTTTACACGTTATTTATTGAAAATCGTATTTTTGAAGTAATGTAAGCGCCGTAGTTAGTCTAAGTGTCAAGAAAAAGTATTATAATTTTACAATAATTTACGGTTTTTTAATCATGTTTAATAACGTATTTTCCCCCTTCATGTTTCTTTTTTCAATAGTCACATTATAAACGTGTAGAAAATAAACTATTTCCTGATAGAAGCTTATAAACTTTTCTTAGGTGCGAGTGTATTTCGCGCGCCGAGGGTTTGGAACTTTTGTCAATTATACATATTATATGTACTAAACAAGCCTTTATTCACAAAGAAAATTACAATAAAATAATATAAATAAATTAGAACTAGTATTTACTATTGAAACAATTGAGCTAACTGCAGACTGTTGCAAACAATCTACAGGTAGCTCAACTGATCTATATCAATACCAGTTGTCGCGTCCCCAAGACGCTGGCTGCATTGTCCCGCTGTATGGCCATGCTGATGCGCTGTGCCAGATACTAAACTAAACTAAAGGTACTAAAGGTGAGTAAATGTAAATGTTAATACCTTCCATTTTAAATAGAATAAATAGAAGGTACCAACCTACATTTCAGATAAACGGCTCTGCATACTTCGGAGATTAGGGGGTAATGGTAAATTTTTCGACTTTTACCAAAATATTTCTTAAAGTATGTAACCTACAGAAATTTCTAAAACTTATCTGAATAGTACAAACCGATATCCTTCATTTAATACCCCACTTTGTGAGGTAGTTTCCTCTTTTGAAAATTATTCCCCCTTATTGACCATCGGTCTCTGATGTCATGACTTGAAATGAATAATGAGCAGAAAAATTATTTTCTTCCTAGTTATGCTAGTGTCGTATTCTTATTCAATGTACCTTATAGACTACGTGGGTTTTTCAGGAAATAAATTATGTTGTTACTTGTTAGGTGTCCTATCCAATTTATTATAAAAACAAGGTACTGGTAAACCAGGTACTGGTGCAGGTACTCTATAATTTTTGTAGTCTGTATGTGTGTCTGTAGGTTGCAAACAAAGATTTTTAACTATCTATCGACGTTAATCTAATAAGAAAGTATGAATGAGTTCACCAGGCATTTTTTTTTGAGGGGGGGGAAATGCCCTCGCACTTCCTTTCTGCCAATGGGGGTGACGGAAGGGGGTATGGTGGGACTCGAACCCACTAAAACCTCCACGGTGAAACGTCTACCGCCGTCGTGGGGCGAGATGGGGTCGCGTTAGCATTCACCATCTCGCCCCGGCGGGTGGCCCGGGAACCGGTCCGGGCATCGGCGTCAAAGAGGGGCATCCTTTTCATCCAGGGCTAGCAAGTCTGTTGTTTACTTTCTCTGATTGCAAGTGGAAGCAATTTGTGGGAGGGCGGGCGGTACACGCGAATCACATTTTGTTGGATCTTACCGGAGGAGGTTTCGCGCTGAATCGTTACGAAATATTGTTTTATCCTAATATTACTAACCTGATTTATTAAATTATATAATCTAGAATAAACACAACACTGATTGATTTAGTTGAAAGGCACGTTACACAAAAGTTTCTCAATAGCGTCACATAAAACCCAACCTCAAAAGAGTTTCGTGGGTTTAGGCACTTACGTACTATCGGCCTGTAGATTGAGTTGAAGAATTGACAAAGGGACAGCTTCATAAACCGAAGAATAGATGCTATAAAATGCTATCGTTCAGCCCTTCCGTCCCTAAGGACAGGTTCTTGAAGGGTTTTAGATATTTTTTGTAGGACCTTAAATCCTACGTCCTACTAATATTATAAAGAAAGTTTGTGTAATCTGAATTTTTGTTACCTAGGATCTCCAAAACTACTGAACAGATCAAGATGAAAGTTTGCGTACGCTTATAGAAACGCCTAATTTAGATAATATACTAGCTACTTATTATACCGAAAATTCGTGTGCGAAGCCGCGGGCAGAAGCTAGTAACAAGTAAATTCTACGATTAAAAAACGGCATAAGACAGGTTTCGGTACCTACAGTTATATTTTACATTGAAATCGCTTAAAAAGAGTAAAAAATTAAGGATTTATGAACTTAAAATCTTATGAATAAAATGACAGTAAGCTTTGAAGAATAAAAGGGATTTGAAGTAGACCGTATTCGTATAATTATATAAGTTCTGGTCAAATGAAACTTGATGCGACGACGACGAGGCGATGTGGCACGGCGGGCGCGTGTCGATTCCCGCCTTAGGACAAATGTTTGTACGATCTCCAGATATTTGTTCTGGGTGTTTCTATGTATATTATAAAGAACTAGCAGTGCCTCGCGGTTTTATCCGCGTAATTCAAGGGTTTCACCCGTTTCCGTGGGAATTCCGGGATAAAATATAGCCTATGTGTTATTCCAGACTATAATCTATCTCTTTGCAAAATTTCATACAGATCCGTTCAGTAGTTTTTACGTGAAAGAGTAACAAACATCCATCCATCCATCCATACTTACAAACTTTCGCGTTTATAATATTACTAGCTTCTGCCCGCGGCTTCGCACGCGTTGTTTCTATGGAAACGTTTTAAGGTTATTTCTATCCCATGGGAACTGATTTATGGGATAACAAGTTACCAATGTTTGATTCCAGTGTTAGACTTACCTGTATGCAAAATTTCAGCCTAATCCGTTCAGTAGTTTTGGCGTGAAGAGGTAACAAACATCCATCCATCCATCCAAACTTTCGCATTTATAATATTAGTGTGATGTGATAAGTAGGATAGGATAGGATATCTTTGTATGTATGTATGTAACGTTTATACGATACATACATACATAGTGTACCTATCAGTTTTCTAGTCCCATACATCCAAATTAAATTTTGTAGATATGGTACGTTCTCCCAGCGCTTACTCAACAAATGGCCTGAGTTGTCTAAGAACTAAACGCAAAGACACGCTATTTCCAATATTTTGTTGAATAACAAAGATGTAAAGACGTACCTAGACCGTAGTGCGTCCGAGACAACAACACGCAAGCAAAACACAGCCGCCGCCGGTCTGACCTAATTAGACCTAATTTGAGCGTTCCTTTTTCGAGAAGCGTATCTAATCTCCCGAATTTCACTTAAATCGATGTCTAGTAAAGATGCGCGACTGTGAATTATTTCATTTGAATTATTCGACTTCACAAATCATTCGAACCATTCGAATGACTAGGGCAAATTAGTCACTAATTTGGTTAGTAATGGCGAGTGGCGTCGTTATTCGACGCCGCGATCTCTTCGTAGAGGCATTAGTAGTTACTAATTAGTAGTTGTCATTCGACTTTGAAGATTAGTATATTACTAATATTCAAGTCGAATGAGTAAATTAGTAGTTGTAGATCATTCGACTAGCCAGATCATCGCAGTCGCGCATCTTTAATGTCTACCACCCATAACAAAAACTATGCTTAGCTTAGGGTTAGATGATTATGTGTGAATTGTCCAGCATTATTAATATTATTATTTCTTAATACCACAGGAGTAATCCCTTAAGAATAAGTGCATGAAACAGCACGTCTCTCGTTCATATTCAAAGTCTGTTACATACAGACGGTTCATTAACATAATGTCAGTTGGTAACTTTACTAATTGAGATTCTCTGAAGTTAATATTGAATATAGTAGTTGTGCAACTTCATAGCGTGGGATGGCTCGAATGTTTGCGAGGGAATGTTGAGAGGGTGGCTTTTATACGGTTTCTTGAGACGTGGTTATTAACTAGTTATATATATGAAACAAGATCCGTTAAGTGCGAGTGTAACTCGCGAGCCGAGGGTTTCGAACATTTGTCAATTATTCAAAACTGTACTAAAGGTAAATGGTTAGAGACATCGATATTTGATGAATACATAAAAATAGTATGTACCAAACTACATTTTATATTAGAAGGATCGCTCTGCATAGGTACTTCGGAGGTTTGGTCAGTTTATTGACTTTTTTCATAATATTTCAAAAAGAATGAAACCCACAGAAATTTCAAAAATTGTTTTGAAGTGTAATCCAATACCTTTCATTTAATATCCCAATCGGTGAGGAAGTACCCCTTTTGAAAAAAAATATTTTTGACCGTCTCTCAAAAAGCGTTCGTTTTACAAACTTCTCAGTATTTTTCCTGTAAAATATAGATCCATATATCCACAAACGCTACAGACATTTCAGATGAATCGCTCTGCAATCTTCGGAGATTGGAAGGGGGGAATGGGTAAATTTTCGACTTTTTTCAAAATATTTCGAAAAGTATGAAGCCCACAGAAATTTCAAAAACTATTTTGAAATGTACAAACTGATACCTTTCATTTGATACCCCACATGACCCTGTAGGTATCTTTTAAAATTTCGACATCACAATTTGTTGGAAAAATGTTCCTTTTTCTTTTTTTTTTCATTAAATCTGTACAGGCGAACGAAATGTATTATTATTTTAAATTTCAAGTTGATAGCTGGGGAAGTTGCTGAGTTATTAAGGAGGGAAAAAAGGACTGACAAAGCGAGACCATTAAGGGTTTAGAAACCGATATTCGATCTCGAAACCCTAAAAATGGCTCCAGCAATGAAAAGTCCGAAGAAAAAGTTACACGCTACACGTTCACAATTTGGTCTAGGTACTCTATTAACTAAGCCTAAATCTCGAGACGAATTGATCTCTTTGATTGATCTAGATATTCATCAGGTTACCCTCTTTATAATTGTCTTTGTAAATACGAGTTCTTGTTCTAAACATTTGCACCCTACTTCGATTGAAACAATGAACACGATGCAATCGTGTTCATTGTTTGTCCGTGGCAGTGGTTCGCGTTTAATGTTCTCAGAGCCGCAGATCAGAGCTGTACCTACCGCTATTGTTCAGAACAAAAATGTGCATTCAAAATATGGGCATTATCTCGTAACAGTTACTTGAATTTTTTATTGAAGGCATCAGATTACAGACAGCTCGATTGAAGCTTGTGATAATCCATTTTGTTGGTGTAAAATATATCTATGGATGTATAACTTAGATTTTGGTAAATATGATAGACGTCGAGGAAAATCTCATAGACTAAGTTTCTGTTAGGTTTATTTTGTTTTGTTACATAGAATGTATTTTTTTTGTTGGATTAGGCACAGTGACATGCAATGTTTGGCAAAACCCTCATGCTTGGTGTGCAAATGATTTAAAAAAATGTACCTAAAGATAAATTAAAGGACAGGTGTATCTAAGTTTATGCCCATTGCCTGAGCACAGTACATAAATAGTAATGTTCTGTGTCCTGAGTGTACACTCCATTAGGTATGCGTTGTTCAGTCAAATGTACTACCTTGATCCACGCAACTGGTCCACGGAATAAAAAATACTTCGATGGTACAGTTATCTGCACCAGCGAAAAAAAATTTTTTCGATGGTCCATGGACACGAAGCGGGTATACAAAGTAAGTTGCTGTCTGGCCCTAAGTCTTGTGTATCCTACACATCATAATAACATACATACATTATAAAGTTACCGGCGGTAACTTACCGCTGGCACTACATTCGGTGGGTAGACTTTATAAGGTAGCTAAACCAACAAAGTAAGTTACCTGGGTGGCTCTACTTTATCGTCATCTATGTAAGTTTCACCAACTAGTTAAAGTTTATCTGCATCTCGGGACATCTAGCCATGAATGCTAGAGTTGTTCGGTCACACAACGACTAAATTAATTATTAAGTAAGTACCTATATTCACACAGAAAATTACAATCAAATTATAGAAATATATTAGAACTCTATTTACAATTGAAACAATTGAGCTAACTGCAGACTGTTGCAAACAATCCACAGGTAGCTCAACTGATCCATATCAATACCAGTCGGAAACGTCCCGAAGACGTTGACTGCATTGCCCTACCTAGTACCTATAAAATATACAATAAATATGTTAGGGAAAAGAACACGTCGGTGGTGGCTGGAGCCGTCCAAATCTGGTGTATCCACTGCTGGTTTCCCTGGGACAATTGTCTTCAACAGGGGATGGCTTGGCTTGCTTCTCCACTCGTACAAATTTTCCCGCTAATATTTTAGCGGTTAAAGTTTGTGAAGATGTAGGTAGGTATGTAGGGATGAGTGGATTGTCACGAGACAACGCCAAAACCACAGAACGGATCGGATGAAATTTTGCAGGCAATAACGTTCTGGACCTAGAATGATAAATAATGCTGGATAATTCACACAGCATCATCTAGCTCCAAGCTAAGCACAGCTTGTGTTTTGGGTACTAGACGACTGTAATACTTATTAAATATTTGTTACGGGTGTTCTGGTCGTTTCTATGTATAATATATCGTTTCTATGTAATGTATTATATTATGTATATCAGTCATC
This sequence comes from Eupithecia subumbrata, assembly GCA_949316285.1. Taxonomy (NCBI): domain Eukaryota; kingdom Metazoa; phylum Arthropoda; class Insecta; order Lepidoptera; family Geometridae; genus Eupithecia; species Eupithecia subumbrata. Next base: position 2,919,884 of record OX438631.1, read on the forward strand.
TAGTACCCAAGCTATACCTATATATAGCTATATGCCCAAGCTATATGTATAACTCCAGCTCGGCTTAGCTTGGGGCTAGATGATGCTGTGTGAATTGTCCAGCATTATTTATTTATATAATTTACCTTGGGCGCCATGTGCTCTTCATTGGTCATGATTAGAAAAATGCAATCTTTGTTTTTCTGAACATCCATTTTCTTTTGCGCAATCAAAGAAGTAAAATTAGCAACACATAATTTAAAATGGTAAATGGGGAAATGGTTAAAAATAAAACATTATAATTGCATTACTTTTATTCTTCTTATACAGTACATAATAAGTGAATTCTGTAAATAAAATCTTATAATATTTAGTAATTTATATTGGTGTGCGGACAGTTTAGATATTCAATTTATATGTTTTCTCATTACTTTTATTAGGAAGAGACAAAATTTAATGTATTATTCGAGTGTTGAAGTAGATAGATACAGAAAGCCTATTTTTGTTTACACTTTACACTTTTGTTTACACTTTTACACTGAAATTATAAGTATTATCATTAGCAGAATAAGTATCGATATTTTAGCATTATTAAATAAGTAAGAACCAAACCCGATGGTAGACAAAATGTAATATTGCTTATATAAATAAAAGTGACCAATTCCTATAATTAATATACTCGCAACTCTACACCTATGATTAAGATTACATATTTTACATTGCTAGGATTTACATTATTAGGATAGGTACAGCGTTTTCTATATACCTACGTAATATCACAAAACACAGACGAGGTTTAAGCGATATTCTAGTATGAAAAATTTAATGCTTATTTCAATTTATGTTTATGTAAGTACTTATAATATAGAATTCTAATAAGTAAATATATAGATTATAGCCATTTTGCAGAATTTTTTTTTTTTTTGCTGGACAAGCTTTTGTTTATTTTATTCCATTGAATTTGTTTTTTTATATCAAAGTTACAGTTTTTTGTAGGTGTTCGTATAAGATATTAATTTGTTTTCTATATATTACTAATCAAAAGTGCATAGATATTGTTTAAGTGCTTACAATAACTAATAATCTTTCTCTGAATATATTCTTTGGTGTTTTTAACAAGTAATGGTCGACAATATTTTTTTAAGATATTATTATTATTATATAGGTAACTTATTTCAATAACACCTACAATATTATTACATGTATTATTCATAAAAAGACGCGAAAGATAAGATTTTTCGTCTGTAAACAATTGACTTAAAACTATAACTTATATTGATATAATAAATATCTTTATATACAACAATTTCATCTAAAAGGCATAGGATATAAATACACTGTGGTCCATTATTTTAAAATGGTATTTAAATATATTATGTGCTTTTATTTAAAAAACAGGTCAGTTCATAAACGCTTAAGTTCTTCAATCGAAAAGTTATTTAGATATTTAGACCGTTATTAATATAAACAATGTTTTTTTTTAATATTATGTGCATTAGATTCGGCTTTTGCAATCTAATTTTAAACCAATTCTGACTAGAATAAAGGCTATTATATTAAAATTTTACTAAGTTTATAATTTATAAAATGTATTGTGATTATTTATGATTATGCTAAATTGATATTTAGACCGACACCCGCTACGAAGTCATCTCTTATCATTGGTAGAAGAGCTGTGTGCCTGAAACAAAAGTTTTTTTTATTGTAACTTGTCTATTCAAGTTGATATACTTAGATGAGTTAAAATAATATAAGTATCAGTTATTTAACCTCAAAATACTACCCATACAACCCATAACACAAGCTCTGCTTAGTTTTGGGATAGACAATACTGGATCTGGTACACTTGCGCGAAAGACACTTGCGCGAAAGACACTTGCGCGAAGGACACTTGCGCGAATGGACATATGCGCGAATGGACACTTGCGCGAATGGACACTTGCGCGAATGGACACTTGCGCGAAGGACATTTGCGCGAGTGGACACTTGCGCGAATGGACATTTGAGCGAATGGACACTTGCGAGAATGGACACTTGCGCGAAAAAATCACAAAACTCCTAATATCTCTCGAAATAGACGTCGTAGAGAGTTGCGGATTTCACCACTGTGTAGGTAATTTTGTTCTCTTTCTTGTGATATATTTCACTTTCCCCTACCCCTCCCACTTCCTTCTCAATAACGAGAAACCTTCTTTTACGTAGACGTTCGTAGCACGTGCTACGATGTTAGGAGGGATGCACGAAACTCCTAATATCTCTCGAAATAGACGTTATGGAGAGTTGCGGATTTCACCACTGTGTAGGTAATTTTGCTCTCTTTCTTGTGATATATTTCACTTTCCCCTACCCCTCCTACTTTCTTCGCAATAACGAGAATCCTACTTTTACGTAGACGTTCGTAGCACGTGCTACGATGCTACGAGGGATCGCCGTAGCATACAAAAGACTTCAACGCGCACGCACCTTCTTCCTACACTTAAAATGTAATTTCGTAGACCAACGTAGCAAGTGCTACGATGGCTACGGGTGGCTTAGCGGCGTGGCCACATTCAAAGCTTCCAAGGAGTATTCAGTACATTGGTGACTGGTCTTCTTTTAGATCTCTTTTCTTGAACATACGAATAAGTGAAGTTACCATTCACTCCACTTTACATACAAAAAAAAATGTCGTAGACCTTCGTAGCACGTTCTACGATGCTGCGAGGGGTCGGCCTAGCATACAAAAGATTTCAACGCGCACGCACCTCCTTACTACAAAAAAATTTAAGTTCGTAGACCATCGTAGCATCGTAGCTACGGGTTCACGTCTTCATGTCAGTGTAGAGACTGTGACCCATTCAGAGCTGTCAATTGCACACAGTAAAGAGGTGACACGGTCTTCTTGTTTACTAAAAACTGGATTTATGTACTGTACTTAGTCTGAGTCGCTTTCAACTAGCTCTAAGGTGTAGATTACGAATTGGCTTATTGTACAAAACCACTGGGACCAGTTTTGTTCCAGTAATTCTTGTAGCTAATGAATGAATAAATGATGAACACTTTATTATACAAAATTTATAAAATAATTTATATTTTATTGACATAAAAACGTTCAATATCGGTAGATGTTATCTACACCGACTACAGCAAGGCGTTCGACAGGATAGACCACGTCATACTTTTAAACAAATTACAATTCGCTGGAATAAGAGGAGACTTGTTTCGATGGTTCTCTTCTTATGTTCAAAATCGATCTCAGACTGTGGTTTTGAACGGGTATAATTCCACACCATTGCGGATCCCATCGGGTGTTCCACAGGGTTCTTTGCTTGGACCTCTTCTATTTACAATATTTATTAATGATATTTCTATTAATTTCAAGCATTCTAATATATTGCTCTATGCCGACGACATGAAAGTTTTATGTCCAATCAGAAAGAGCGAAGATTGTCTTAAACTACAGGAAGATTTGATTAGATTCGAAGATTACTGCCGTATCAATAAATTGGATCTTAACGTCCTTAAATGTTATGTGTGCTCCTTCACTCGCAAGCCTCAATCCATAGTTTATGATTACAAGTTAAAGGAGTCAACTGTTGCAAGAGTGGATTCTATCCGTGATTTAGGAGTGACCTTTTATTCTAAGCTGCTCTTTGACAAGCACGTAGATAACATTGTCAAAAAGGCATCTAAAGCGCTAGGCTTTGTTATTAGAATGTCGGCGGAGTTTGAGCAAATAAAGACGTTTAAGATCCTCTACTGTGCGTATGTTAGGAGTCATCTCGATTACGTTTCTCAAGTGTGGAGCCCTAGCTATAATGTTTACATTGATCGGATCGAAGGCATCCAGAAACGTTTCCTCAGGTACTTACAATATCGAAGTAGAACATATATACCTAACTATTTATCGCGTTGTAAGAAGTTTCACATTCTTCCACTGGCAGAGAGACGGCGTATAGCGGACGTAATGTATCTTCTTAGCATTGCGAGTGGCAGGGTCGACTGTCGAGAACTACTCGGTTTAATAGGTCTAAGAACAACTCCAGCATCTCTCAGAAACCATAATCTTCTATACATTCCTTCATCTAATTCAAAATATAGACAGAACTCATATATTCTACGTGCGAGCAGATACTTCAATGCTATGGCAAAAGAAGTTGATTTGTTTAATACTTCTACCAGTAATTTCAAGCGTATCTGTGGTAACCATTTCTTTAATTCCTAACTTCACATTTTACCTACTTTGTTTGTCCACCACTTATTCTCTTCAATATTCTTTAAACTATTTGTGAAAACTTTTAATTGGCCGTCCTTATATTTATGCTTAAATTTTGTACATGTTTAGCCGTAAGTTTTCCTAAAATAAATAAATAAATAAATAAATCAAATCAAATCAAATCAATGTGTGACGTGTGTGTATTGCAGTTCGCTTTGCTCACCGCAATCCGATTCACGCCAACAGATTTTGGGTTTCGCTCATCGCAATGCTACCCCACTGTCATGAAATTCGAAATCCTCACCCCTATATTAGTCAAAAACTATATCTATATAAAATTTTTGGATGAGGGTTCAAGCGGGGCTGGAGGCGCGGGAGGTCATACGTCGCGATAGAGTTTTGATTGCGGGATCGTATAGAGGGTTTTTTTCGAACTGAAATAAAATAAATCACAGCCCCTCCCACCTTTTTTCACCCCCCCTTTTGAGATTTCGCAAACGAAAAAGTTTTCAAAGTCGTAGAACAAAACATACAATAATGATCAAAAAATTAATTTGATCCCCCAGCCTCTCTAAACACCCCTTTTTATAAAAAATCCGAAATTTTCCCAGTTTTTACCTTTTTTTCGGGTGGAGCTGTGTGCGAAACGAGCCGTGGTTTTACACACCCGTGCCCCTCCGGAACCCCCTGCCTCTGAATCCGGGGAGAGCAATGCGACTACGGAGAACAGCATGGCGACCGAATCAAGCCATGCTATGACCTCCCGCGCCTCCAGCCCCGCTTGAACCCTCATCCAAAAATTTGACATAGGTATAGTTTTGACTAATATAGGGGTGAGGATTTCGAATTTCAAGACGGTGGGGTAGCATTGCGGTGAGCGAAGCCCGAAATCTGTTGGCGTGAATCGGATTGCGGTGAACAAAGCAAACTCCACTACAAACACGTCACACAGCAAGGTGGCCTGTAAGAAATTGCTTTAAGCAACAAGGCTGCCTATTGAACGTTTTTATTTCAATAAAATATAAATAATTTTATAAATTTTGTTTAATAAAGTGTTCATCATTTATTCATTCATTAGCTACAAGAATTACTGGGACAAAAGTGGTCCCAGTGGTTTTGTAGAATAAGCCAATTCGTAATCTACACCTTAGAGCTAGTTGAAAGCGACTAAGACTAAGTACAGTACATAAATCCAGTTTTCAGTAAACAAGAAGACCGTGTCACCTCTTTACTGTGTGCAATTGACAGCTCTGAATGGGTTACAGACTACACTGACATGAATACGTTAACCCGTAGCTACGATGCTACGATGGTCTACGAACTAACATTTTTTGTAGTAAGGAGGTGCGTGCGCGTTGAAATCTTTTGTATGCTAGGCCGTTCCCTCGTAGCATCGTAGAACGTGCTACGAAGGTCTACGACATTTTTTGTATGTAAAGTGGAGTGAATGGTAACTTCACTTACTCGTATTTTCAAGAAAAGAGATCTAAAAGAATACCAGTCACCAATGTACTAAATACTACTTAGCAGCTTTGAATGTGGCTACGCCGCTAAGCCACCCGTAGCCATCGTAGCACTTGCTACGTTGGTCTACGAAATTACATTTTATGTGTAGGAAGAAGGTGCGTGCGCGTTGAAGTCTTTTGTATGCTACGGCGATCCCTCGTAGCATCGTAGCACGTGCTACGAACGTCTACGTAAAAGTAGGTTTCTCGTTATTAGGAAGGAAGTGGGAGGGATAGGGGAAAGTGAAATATATCACAAGAAAGAGAGCAAAATTACCTACACAGTGGTGAAATCCGCAACTCTCTACGACGTCTATTTCAAGAGATATTAGGAGTTTTGTGATTTTTTCGCGCAAGTGTCCATTCGCGCAAGTGTCCATTCGCTCAAGTGTCCACTCGCGCAAGTGTCCTTCGCGCAAGTGTCCATTCGCGCAAGTGTCCATTCGCGCAAGTGTCCATTCGCGCAAGTGTCCATTCGCGAAAGTGTCCATTCGCGCAAATGTCCATTCGCGCAAGTGTCCTTCGCGCAAGTGTCCTTCGCGCAAGTGTCTTTCGCGCAAGTGTCCTGATACCGACAATACTGTGTGAATTAGGTATCCAGCATTATTTATTATTATTTATTCGGTTTAAATTTGGGCAATGTGAAGTAAGTAGTACTTTGTTTAAATTTCAAATATTTATATTGGAGTTACACAAAGAAACACAAGTTTCTGATAAATGAGAAATAAAAAGAAAAGATCAGATAGCCAGTTTTGCAAAAACTTTTTGATAAACAATATTTTGAACTGAGAAGGAATGTTGTAGATGGGAAAATAAAAAAAAACGTACATGCGCTGCGTGTGTGACAGCCCTAACTACAACCAGTAGCCGGGTTGTTTCGTCACGGACCAATTCTGTTTCTTTTCATCCTCGAAAAAAGAAAAAATATGACCTAAACATTACAGTAAATAAAAGTCAGGGAAGATCAGAAAACAAAAAAAAACAACTATCGAGTTTTTCTTTTATTGTAAAAAAACAAAAAAATATTATACACAATACAACAAAATAAGTGCCTACTCAAGCATAATGAATCTCCGAGAGAGAAATAAATAAATCAAATAGGTATAACAAAGACTTTGGAATAAACGACGAATACTAAGTATTACACAAATGAACACATACAAATTTTATACATAATTATATCATAAAAATCTTATAAATGTTATTTTGTGTAATACTCCAGAAGCCACGCTGGCTTCTGGAGATGGGAGTGTATGGCCAAATCTAAAACTATCTGAAGAGTCGTTTAAGGAGTCAAGGGCCACCCTGTTCATAAAACTTTTAAAATTATTATGGTTATTAGCACCTATTGCGTGATGACGACAGTGCATTTAACTATGTCGAAATATAGATTAACTCAAAATAAGACAAGTAATGGTACCGCTAAATATCCCGTTTTATATGATTTAACCATGCTGGTTAATGGTTTAATCGGGTATTTATCGCGTACCTTTTGTAAATACCCGATTAAACCATTCTAATTCTAATTCTAATTCTGAATGGGGGTACCGGGATCTGCACTGACATCTCGCATAGGAGTGTATTGTGCATTGTCCCCCTGCCTAACCAGGCCCTAACCAGCCCAGCTCCTTAAAATATCGGAGCAGGACCCTTGGCGATTGACAGCTTCGTTTCAGCTTTTCTGTAGGCGTGGACGGGTCTGATTCCTCTATAAGAGTCTTCAGTCCCGTTTCCCGTCTGACGTCCTCTGTGGCTGTGCAGTGTACCACTACATGTTCCACAGTCTCTTCTTCCTGGAAGCAGCCACGACACAGACTACTGTCTGTGGCTCCAGTTTTAAGAAGATGATGGTTCAGTTCACAGTGACCTGTGATGATGTCCACCATTGTTCTGAGGTCCTCGCGGCTCATCTTGAGCAATGTGTTTGTGGTTTTCCTATCTTTGGAGGGGAATATTAGTTTTGTATGTTTGCAGTCTGTTCGGCGCTCCCATAGTTTTTGGTGTTCTTTTTCAGAGTATAGTTTTAGTCTGTTTCTTACTTCTGCTGTGGGTGGGTTTGACAGACTGATGTCCTGTTTTGTTGGGGTCTGTCTCGCTCCTTCCTTTGCAAGTCTGTCTGCATTTATGTTGCCTGGATCGGATCGGCTCTCCGTCCATACTATGCTGACTTTCGTTTGGTCAGAGAGACTTTGTAGAGCGCTGTGACATTCTACAATTGATTTTGATCTTGTGTCTGTCCTTTTGAGCGCGTTTAATAGTGCCGCGCTGTCTGTCTTGAAGACCAGCTGCATCTGGCAGGTCGATTCTTTGATAGTTGTTTCCAGCAGCATGTGTTTTGCCGCCAGTTGTAGTCCCAGTGTTTCCGCCTGAAAGGCCGTGGTGGCTGAGTTTAGTGGTTGAGCTCTCGAGAGTCCAGTTTCGGGACAGAAGTAGCCGCAGCCAGCTCCTGTTTTGTTCTTGGCTCCATCAGTGTAGATGTTATATGTGGTAACATCATGTGAGGTGTTCGCAACTGCGTTCTCTTCGTGCGTTGTTGTGTAGGTCTTACCGGTTAAGTAGGTAGACGCTATTCTGTCAGTACCATTCGCCGCTTCTGGAATTGCAGCTAAAGCTTTACTTAATATTCTGCAGTGGTTTGTTAGGCCTAAATCGCCTTTCCATTGGTCTGTTGATTTAATTCTTAGAGACGCTGCCATTGCTTCTTGCTGTATGTGGACGTGCAAGGGCGTTAGTCCTAAAATTATGTCCAGTGCAGCAGATGGGGTCGATTTCCTACATCCGCAAATGAGTGCGCAGGCCAGTCTTTGAACTTGCTGCAGTTTGTTAATAGTGGTGACTAAGTTTGTTCTAGGCCACCAAACTATTGCACCATACGTTAGCACCGGGCGTACCATGACTGTATACAGCCACAGGCATAGCTTGGGCTTTAGGCCCCAGTCCTTGCCTACCGCTCGGGTGCATTGCCATAAAACGTTTGTGGCTTTTGTTGTGATATGGTCTAGTTGCTTGCCCCACAGTAATTTACTGTCTAGCCATATGCCGAGGTATTTGACCTCCTTGCTTAGTGTCAGTGTTATACCTAGTAGTGAGGGGAGTTCTAGTTTTGGTAGTTTAGTTTTGCGAGTGAAGAGTACTAGTTCTGTTTTGTTCGGGTTTACTGACAGACTGTGTTTGGTGCACCATGTTTCCACAGTCCGTAGCGCCTTTTGCATCTTTTCGCAAAGAGTTGTTTCGAAAAGCCCCGATATCATGATTGCAAGGTCGTCTGCATATGCGATCGTTAGAATACCATCTTTGTTCAGTGAGTCCAAGAGTTCGTTCGCGACCAGTATCCACAGGAGCGGTGAAAGGACCCCGCCCTGTGGGCACCCTCGCGTCACCCTGCATTGGGCTGCTTGCCCCAGGGATTCTGAACTCTCGATTTTGGTTGCTCTGTTGGATAGCATTTCAGCTATCCACTGATTCAGATTTTGATCAACTCCTTGCTTTCGCAGAGCGTTTTCAATTGACGGGAACGTTGTTTTGTCGAAGGCACCTTCTATGTCTATGAAGGTGATTAAACCATTAACTATGTTAACAAAAAGCGAAAGTTTTAAAAATGCTGTATATAAATCATATATTCAGACGTAACTTTCAGGAAACCCATTGCAAAATATAAGGATGAAGATGGAGGGTAAATGACTCGGCAATTTTATGTTGGGTAAGTCTGTTTTTTACCTTTCCTGATTGAATGGCATGTCAATTTGTGGGAAGGCACCGCCCGCAAGCGAATTGCATATTTTTGGATGTTATCAGAGAAGGTTTTGTGCTGAATTGTTATTAAATATATTTCATCCTAATATGAACTCTCTGTGTATGTCTAAAAACTTGCAAATAAAAGAACAAAAACTTACTCATGCGGTGCAGGCCAGGCGGGCGCGTGTTTGTGCGTGGCAGCCCTAGCCCTCGCCAGTAGGGTCATCACGGCGCGCTTAGTCGGTGACATGGCGGCTCGTGCGCCGCCCAGCAGCGGCCGCTTGCGCGTCGCACCCGCCGCACCTGCCACCAAGCCATAAAACCCATTTCTAAAGTGAAAACTTCTTTAGAAGTAGGTACCTAATTTTTATGAACAGTGCAATGACCTAAGCTAGTCCGTCACGCAAGAGTCAGTTACGCTGAATTGCGTTTAGTCGGTTCCAGTCGCCATAAGCTGTTAAAATCAGGTTTAGGTTAGAAGGATCGGGATAGTGCACAAAAAACCCAACTACATTGTTTTAATGTAGGTAAGTAGTCACTTCTATCATGTAGTTTTAAGCACATACTTTCCCAATTCTTTGACAACCCTAGCCACTGACGTAGCCTAAAATGTGACCATATGGCCTAGCTAATCAATAAATTAAAAACCGTGTTGGTGGATGGTGAATCCATCCACAACAAGTAGTTCGAAAATCAACCAAATGTTTCGCAAATACTGATTCTATACACACAGAAAACATTATTTTTTTTATTTGATTAGGTATATTTTGCTTGATGGTAAAAGTAAAGGTGGATTTTTTTGATGAGCTGTAAGTAAATTTTCGGGATATTGTGCAACGTAATAGCATTGTGGTGATCACAGACCTTAGAGCTTATCAGGGCTGCGGTGGTGACACGAAATCCACCATAAATAAAAAAAAGAAATGGCATAATTAATGTTAATATTATGAGTTTTATGCGTATCGTCAAAACTGCTTTTCGTCATTACCCAATTTTTACCAAAGGTGCGTTTTAATGATCAGGATTCATGTCAATCAAATTATTAGTAGGAACTTAGGATTGGATATGCCAACCTTTTGTGCAATTTAACAACCCTAGATAGAGTTAGGGCTGCCACGGATGTTGATAAAATGTACAAAACAAAAATATTTAGCGAAATTACATCTACTGAAGATAAATGAAAAGAATATTAGAATCTAAATTAGTTCTATTTACAATCAAAGAAAAGAAACAAATTCGAACCAGTATTTACAATTGAAACAGTTGAGCTAACTGCAGACTGTTGCAAACAATATAGAGGTAGCTCAACTGATACTGTTCTATTTTATTTAACAAAACTATGCAGAGCTCAGTATTCTTTGTATGGACTCCCTGGTTCACCCTGTGGATGATGATTTACGAATGACTGCTTGCAGATGCTACATGCAGCAAGCTATTAAGCTTGCCACATCCAATATTTGCCAACTGACTTCACAGTTGGTTAATTCTGATGCATTTATGTATCACGCATTCTTTTTTCGCTGCTAATGGATTAATTTTCTTTTGTAGTTGGGGTTCCGTACCTCAAAAGGAAAAAAAGGAACCCTTATAGAATCAATTTGTTGTCCGTCTATCTGTCTGTGCATCTGTTAACCCCCTTTTCTCGATCTGGAACGCGTGTACGTATCGAGTTGAAATCAATATCAAATAGTTAAGTCCTCTTGGAGCTGTGATATAAATCAAACTTCTAAGTCAACGCATTCAAAACTTACAGCTGCAAATGTCCGAATATTTTGAAATTTCCAAAGGAATCACATGCATACCAAACCGTTACGGTACTTTCCGTAGTTCTAAAATCATGAAATTAGGTACATGATGTTAAAATAAAGACAAAAGCTAATAAAAACCAAATACAATGGAAGCTGGAGCGAGGAGGACCTTGTCTATGTCTACAAAGGTTAAGTGACGTACCGACCTTGTGTGGCGAGCGCGTGCACTGTGGCTGGCTTGACGCCGCGGAGCGCCGGGTGCGCGTGGAGTACCCCGCCGAGGACAGGGCTGCTTAGGCCGAGGATGTCGCCTCCACCTGAAAGAAATAAATTGTAAATGGTATTGGTAATTCACTGAAACTTCCCACCATCATGAACACGTCCGTGAAGACTCCAGGTCTCAATTCTTAAAATTGGTGGGAAGGGAATGATATTAGTAGGTACAGTACACACATCCATTCAAAAATCGTTATTTATAGGGGTTTCCTTTGAAACTAAGCCTAAAAACGGCTCTGCCTTGAATTATCAGAGGGTGTGTGTGTGTTCGGCTGACTTCCAACCAGGCTGATGCCACATATAATAATCATCTTTCGTGGATGTAACATACAAGGATGTAACATAAGCCAATGATGGTGATGATGTGGATTTAAATAAGAGTGGGAGATCGGTATTTAGTAAAAATTAATTAGGTTTCGGACATTATTTTGTATGGGAGGCGTTTACAAAAAAAAAAAAAAAAGAATTAAGACCTGGCGTCTTCACTAACGTGTTCGTGATGATGGACAGAACCTGCAGTTTACGCAGTGTCAGTGAATTATCAATGACCCTGTATAAAGATTCTGGGTTTTTTTTCTCTGTGTTCTTTGATCTAATCTGAACCAACACCTATTTCATGAAATCTGAACCTCATATTCTTTTTCCTAATTCGTAATTCTTGGTATTGGTAATAGATTCCCCCTTAATTCAATAATCGTTTATTAGAGTATGTCATTGTGGTCCAAGATCCGGCTGCAGAAACAGTGCACCCATCGAGTAAGAGCTAAGAACCACATTTTTAAGCTAATTTGTGTTAAGGAGAATACATTATAGAATATACTAGGTTGCCTATCAAAATGTGGCCGCTAGTTTAAATTAAATTAAAAAAATTACTATTTTTTTTTCCATAAATCAATTTTCAATAATATTATTAAAAATACTAGCGGCCACATTTTGATAGGCAACCTAGTAGATATATATTCTCCTTAACACAAATATGCGTAAAAATATGGTTCTTAGCTCTTACTCGATGGGTGCACTGTTTCTGCAGCCGGATCTCGTACCATTGCTGTTGACAGCGTCGGATGCGGAGAATTGTAATAGATGCCCTGGCCCCTCAGTTCGAGCTCGCAAATCGCTTCTTTGCATACGCCAGGGAACTAGTCCGTGAAGACGAAGAACCGGCGAGAACCAGCACAGCTCAGGAAGCAAAAGCCAAGTCGGCCCGCCCAGAGACCTCAACCAGCCATGTCCCGGCTAACGAGGATAGCGGAAGCGAACCGAGAAGGCAAGCACCCAGATAACCAGCCGTACGCAGACAGACTCCACAGGAGAACAGCTACCCGTAGGCCCAGAAAGGGCCACCCCAATGACCCCTCGTCAGTAGGCGAGGGTGGATGATATCCAACTGCCTCCCCCACGCCGGCTTCGCCGGCGCGTGAGTAGACGAGAGTAGTAACTGTTGGTCGAAAGACCACCTACTTATTTAGGCGTGTTATTTTTTATATAAGCAATGTATACATTATATCTTTTTTTAAATAATTTGTGTGTCGTGTTTGTTGCTCTAGTTAGACGCACAAACTTACCTGTATATTTTCCTAAACCTGTACTATCAGAATAAATATACTTTCATTCATTCATTTATTTCATTTATTTCATTTCATTTCATTTCATTCTTTTCATTTCATTTGATTTCATTCACCAGGCTCAGTGGACCAGATCGTGTTGGGCCCGGTTCAGAGGTGATTTCCCTCTGTTCCTTATTGGGGGGTAGTCCACCTTTACCCCCAAACCGATATTAAATCGATTTTGTTTTATCGCATCTCTACCGCGTACCGAACTTCGACTATAACAATTTTCAACTTAACCCGCCTTCAACAACTAAACAAGTAATGCATTAAAGTTTGAAGTAGCAGCTATACAGGGTGCCACCGAAAGGGTGTACTAGGCCGAAATGGGGTGATTCTGGACCCCAAGGGAATCAACTTTTGATCTAAGGTTTTTTTATAATTTCGATCATTGTTATACTTATTTTTAAAAGATTACACTTATTATTACTTATAATATTATTACTACTTTTGTGACTTTTACGTGTATATTTAGATGATACCTAATTACTGTATTGAAATTTCAAAGGATTAACATATTTTTTGTAGGTGTAACTTCATGACAAAATACTGATTTTGATAGAAAAAGAATCAAAAAACATTTGTGAAATATTGTAATGCTAAATAATAGATAGGTGCATAGAAAATTATATCATTTATTAAAAACCATTACATAGGTTGGTTAGTAATGCCTATGTTAGGTTTGTCTAGGCAAAGGGTTCTCATCTATTTTACTTAGGATTTCTTATCACTACTGTTGGTACATGTAATTTAACTTGCCTCTATGTATATACATTGTAGGCAAATTGCTTAAGTATAAATATTCCTCAGCAGCTCTATTAAAAACATCTACAATGATAGCAGTCTTTAGAATGCACGAGTAGTATGAATGAACTCGAATAGGAAGACATAAAACTTAATATTATGAAATTACAAGTTGATCCCCTCGGGTCCAGAATCAGCCTTTTGGCTTGGTACACCCTTTCCGTGACACCCTGTATATCAAACTTTATAATAAGGTCGGGATAAAAATGTGGAAAATACGTTGAAAAGCGGTTTCCGTCTTCGCGCTCTTATAACTCGACGGTGCTTTTTATCCGACTGCAAAAATAGTGATTCATATTTTGTGGTATATATGAGTAGGTATGAAACTTCCGCTGGCTACAAAATGACTGAACAGATTTTGACAGATGGGTGAGGTGTCGTGTCGTTATATTATGAATAGACAGGGACGTAGATTATGATGAAAAAAAACAAAATGGCGGTTTTAGTCATACATGGTCCGTTCCAAAAAAAAGCATTTTGAACGCTGTTTTAAGGCTGGGTAGGCCAGCAGAAGCCGCATTTTTGTGATTTTTCATCTGAGACTTAGAAAATAGTGTATAAAATTCTGAAAAAATATATATTATTAATTAAGGATCTAGTCTAGTCAAAGTCGCATTCAGTTTCAAGATCTAACGAATTTCACTCTATAGAAAAAAATTACCCCCAAAGTTACCCCTTTTTCTAACGTTTTTTCAATACTAAAACTAGCGAACTACTGATATCACACTTTTTCTTGTACTCAACTAAGGACACTTCATATTTCTAAACAAATTCGCAGAGTCTGACTTGATAAAATGATTTTCTTAATCACCATGTTTGAATAACTACAAAAAACACGAGCGCGGCTGCTGGGCAGGCGCGCGTTTTCCCTTACACCTACTGCTGCAGGAATACCTTGCCTTAACCTGGTTTACAAAACTCCTAAATAAATGCATTGGATTTCCCTTCATATGGAAGGAAACAGAATGAGACGTGTGGTAGCTTTAGCGCCGTGTTATATATATTTAGCCGTGTTATATATAATTTTATTCTTGTATATTTTAAACTGTGTGTGATTTTTCATATGTTATATGGGTTTTTTGCCTGGAATAAACGAATTTCATTTTTATTTATTAACTTTATTTTATACCATTCATACCGTACTCGTTAGGTTAGGTAAAAGTACCCTATTTCCGCATTTGAACTCTATTTGATCTATTAGGCGTTCTATTTTTGCTAGCATAGCCAGCCTAACTCTTATCAGGTTTCGCGGAGTGACCTCGGCCAGTTGAAGATTTCTGTTCGCTGTGCTGTTACTCCCTCGCATTCCAGGACTACGTGATTCTTTGTCAGTAAGGCACACTCTGCAGAGAGGGCTGTCATACCGTACTCATACCGTTCTGTCATTAAGTTCAGAAAAGTTTTATTCATTTTTAGGTTCGTCTAGACATATATGGTATTCGTTACCCATAGCGGCAGCGAAACATTTCATTCAGGATATAATAATATTAATGCGGGCAATTCACAACAGTTATATCTGATAAACTTCATAGGTAGGTACATTACATCCGTAGATATTTTTTACTATACTTAAAAAACACTCAGAAAATCCGGAACAGATATTATCTGGTGATCGTACAAATATTTGCATCCTTCGCATTGCAGTGGTATTAAAGCCAGGCATTTCTTATAAATAATATTAATAATTGTAAGCTGTAGGTTGTAATTATTTTCTGATATTTTTTGTCTGTGGTCTGGCACCCGTGTGACACGCGCCAAAGGTCCTGTCAGAAAACCAGCGTTACTCTACTTTTTGTGGAGCAACATTATGCTCAGATAGGACCTTTTGGTTCACTGCGTGCTGCACTTGCTGCTATTATTATTATTATATCATTAACTAGGTAATTTTTTTATAATATTTTATATAAGTATAATTGTTATAGTTGCAAGTTGTACTAGTGAACTAATAAATTTATTTTCTTTCTTTCTGTCTTTCTTTCTTATGTACCGCATACCCACTCGGCTTTCGCTGCCGTTCTGTCTCTGAATACGCCTTTAAACATATATCATTATAAATCAAATCAAAAACTCTTAATTTCCATTCATGGAACATTATGTACACTTAGAAAAGGTCAAATTATAAAATTATCTACTGACACGGATATAAAGTGATATTTTTGATCTGTCGTTTCGGTATGTAGACTAAAGTAAAGAAGCTACGACGAAACCATTAGTCTGTTAGTTGTTATTTTTCGAGTTGGAGCAAAACCCGTCCCAATCTGATATTTTATAGTAAGCCTTTTTGCACAGGAAAGTTTTGCAAATTTATTTGTATTTATTTAATCGCGTATTACCAGCAATAAAAGGTATAACGGACATAGATGATGGCAACTATACTAACCAAGCAGTGAGTTCTGTGTGAGCAGATGGTGAGTCGGCTGCTGCAGAACTCCTCCGCTGACCAGCACGCCGTGGCCGCCGTGACTTGCTGCCAGCTGGAAAAGACATGGTAGAACATTAGTTGAGGAATGGTAGTTATCGGTTGTAGGCTCGCTGTGTGGTGCTGCCTTAGAATTTGCACCAGCCCAACTCTTCCCGCGGGTGTCGTAAGAGGTGACTAAGGGATGTTCACCGGGAGCGGGCAGCAGCGCCTCCTGCAGAACAATTCTATCACCGAACTGTGATCCACAACCCGCATGTCCAGCGGGGGTATTATGGGGACTACCCCCATGAGATAAAAGCCAGTAGGGCGATTATCAGGGGGAGGCCTGCGTCCAGCTGTGGACCAATATTGTCTGTTGAGGTGAGGTGAGGTGGTAGGGTTATTTTTTTTCTTCATTTTTCGATAGCCGGAAGAAATCCGATGATGAAATAATTAAAATCTGAATTAATTTGTTCACTCTTTTTATCGGAAAAACAATAAACTTAAGGTACTAAGTCTTTTGTCTTCGTTCCTTGTTCTCCGATAAAAGACACAACATGCAAAATAAAGTGGTAACTTTATTCTGCATGTTGTGTTTTTAGGGTTTTGAAGATCGAAGATCGGTTTCAAAACCCTTA
Source organism: Eupithecia subumbrata (assembly GCA_949316285.1). Taxonomy (NCBI): domain Eukaryota; kingdom Metazoa; phylum Arthropoda; class Insecta; order Lepidoptera; family Geometridae; genus Eupithecia; species Eupithecia subumbrata. The sequence continues at coordinate 2,936,772 of OX438631.1, forward strand.
TGGTCTCGCTTTGTCTGTCCTTTTTTCCCTCCTTAATAACTCAAAAACTACTGCAGCTATCAACTTGAAATTCGAAATTATAATACATTTCGTGCGCCTGTACAGATTTAGAGAAAAATAAATGAAAATAAATGAAAAATTAAAATGAATATTTTCCATACAAATTGTGATGCCGAAATTTTAAAAGATACCTACAGAGTCATATGGAGTATCAAATGAAAGGTATCATTTTGAACATTTCAAAATACTTTTTGAAATTTTTGTAGGTTTCATACTTTTTAAAATATTTCGAAAAAAGTCGAAAAAATACCCATTCCCCCCCCCTATCTCCGAAGATTGCAGAGCGATCCATGTAAAATGTATGGAGCGTTTATAGACATGGGTCTATATTTTACAGGAAAAATATAGAGAAGTTTGAAAAAAGAACACTTTTTGAAAAATGGTCAAAAAGAGGGGGAATAATTTTCAAAAGGGGGGGCTACCTCACCGAGTGGGGTATCAAATAAAAGGTATCGGTTTGTACGTTTCAAAACAGTTTTTCAAATTTCTGTAGGTTTCATACATTTTGAAATATTTTGAAAAAAGTCGAAAAAATACCCATTCCCCCCCCCTATCTCCGAAGTTTGCAGAGCGATCCATTTAAAATGTATCGAGCGTTTGTAGATATGAATCTATATTTTACAGGAAAAATATAGAGAAGTCTGTAAAAAGAACACTTTTTGAAAAATGGTCAAAAAGGAATAATTTTCAAAAGGGGGGCTACCCCACCAAATTGGGTATCAAATGAAAGGTATCGGTTTGGACATTAGAAACCAGTTTTTCAAATTTCTGTAGCTTTCATACTTTTTGAAATATTTTGAAAAAAGTCGAAAAATTTACCATTACCCACCGAACCACCCACTTAACCGAAGCATGCAGAGAGATCCATCTGAAATGTAGGTTGGAACCTACTATTCTTAGGTACCTATTCGTTAAATTGCGAAGTCTCTAACCGGTACTTTTGGTACATATTTGTTGACAAACGTTCAAAACCCTCGTCGCGCGAGTTACACTCGCACTTGACGGATCTTGTTTTGTATTAATTCCTAAAATAAAATTTAAAGTAAACCAGCTGAATGGGACGGGGATCGTATAAAAGTAAATTGTATTACGTCATATTTCTCATACAATCCATGCGTTTTCACTGCGTTGTACCTTGATTATTTAAAGATCGCGTTGTATGAATTATTTTGTAGATACTTGTAAATAAAATAATATCGCAAAAATTTTCGACTTCGACGGGACTTGAACCCGCATCCTTCCGGTAATATTTGGAGCTATTGGTCCAATTTTACCTATAATCATTATTTTAATTTTTTGTTTCATTTTAGTTTAGGTTAAGAAATTTACAGGCAATAAATGATTTGTGTTTTTAATTTTTTATGTTATAATATATAATATGAAAATTATCAAAAATATTAACATGTGAGTAAAGCCTCAAACTGAGTAGGTTAGGTACCTGCAGTTAAAAATAAACTTGAGCTGATTGAGAACTTGCGAATCTAAAATCAAATAAAAAGAGTAAGCAAAAAACCACGGATGTGATAATTTGAAAACTTAAAACCGAACTAAAATGTTTGAATATTTAACTGTTTGTTAAATTTTACGGAGTAAAAGTAATTCCTTATAAATAAAATTTTTATGGAACCAGCTCTACATCATTTTGTGTAGAAAAGTGAAATTAATAATTGACAAGGATCGAGTTACAGACACAATTACACACATTATGTTTTTTTGATTGTTTTTTTTAACTTAAACCAACTTCCTATCCCTTAATTTTAAAATATCTATAAGTTTAACGTGATGAATCCTTTGGAATTATTTTTTATGGAACTATCTTGGGATCAATTTCGATACAATTACAAAAGAATTTTCAAAATTGTGCCATAATTGACGGAAAACGGAAAAGACAAAAATACATAAAAAAACATTAAAAACATCCGTACGCACAGCCGAATTGAGATCATCTTTTTTTACGATGGGTCAAAAAAAAATATTCTTTAAAATTTGCGTTACCTGATGATGAGTCATATGCTCAGGTCCTGGCGTCTGGGCGGGCGGGGAGAAGTCTCGGTTCCCGTTGATGATGCCGGGCAGCGGAGCTGGCGCCGGAGATTGCTGGACCAGCTGTAACCAGAACCAGATTTTATGACAAAGCTGCTGTCTATAGTATAGATAACTAGCTGACGACGGCGGCTTCGCACGCGCTTTTCAAGTAGCATATACAGGGTTATTGGTAATTCACTGACATTGCGTAAACTGCAGGTTCTACCCATCATCACGAACACGTTAATGAAATCCGTAAATCCGTAATTTCCGTAAATCGCCTCACATACAAAATAATGTCCGAAACCTAATTAATTACTAAATACCGATTTCTCACTCTTCCTCCTCACTCCTTCACATCATCATTGGCTTATTTTACATCTAAACAAGATGATTTAAGGGGCATTAGCCTGGCTGGGAGACAGCCGAAAACACACACACCCACTGATAATTCAGGGCAGAGCCGTTTTTAGGTTTAGTTTCAAAACAAACCCCTTTTATTAACGATTTTTGAATGGACATACATGTACATACTAATATCATTCCCTTTCCACCAATTTTAAGAATTGAGACCTGGCGTCTTCACGGACGTGTTCATGATGGTGGGCAGAACCTGTAGTTAACATAGTGTCATTGAATGACCAATAACCCTGTATATACTCGTACAAAAAAATTGTTGTACAATTTAAAAATATACAAGAATAAAATTTAAACATGTGTCCGTCCCCGAGACACCGTCTCAGCCTAATTTCATCAAGATCCGTTCAGCCATTTTGGCCTAGGTAATAGACAGACAGAGTTTCGAATTTATAATATTACTAGCTTCTGCCCGAGGTTTCACTTGCACTTTACCGGGATAAAAAGTAGCCTAAGTCCCCCTGAAATACCGTCTACCTCCCTGCCTTTCATTGAAAACCGTTCAGCCGTTTAGGTGGATAAAGGTAACAGATCGACAGCCAACGTCAGCGTGGGCTTTACACGAATGAAGTTATTTAAATATTTGTAACCTAAAACTAACCATCCTGTTTCTATCCGACAAGCTAAATCCCTTCCTATCTTCAAAAGTATGGTTCATATTTACACTATCTGTCCCCTCTTGATAAGTCTTCCTATTATTATAATTTAACCCCCGACCCAAAAAGAGAGGGGTGTTATAAGTTTAACGTGTCTGTGTGTGTATCTGTGTATCTGTCTGTAGTATCGTAGCTCCCAAACTGATGAACCGATTTTCGTTTAGTTTTTTTTGTGTCATAGATTTTTTTTATCCCGGATGTTCTTAGCCATGTCTCATGAAAATCTGTCGGGGGGTTTTTAAAATTTTTAATTTGTGTTTCAAAGTAAACTTGCATCGTAAATAATTAACAACACAATCAGACATGAAATATGATAAAATTACTGTATGATACGTTCCAAAATCGGTCAAGTCAAAGTCACGACCCACACTAGATTTTATCCCAGTACAAGTAGAATTTAGATTTATTTACTGCACGTTTCGGCTATGACTGTGTCTGATGTATTGGCTCCATCCTCTGAATAGGAATCAGCACGCCAATTGCTGTTTAAAAATGGTAATGGGGATGGAAACAAAACAAATCTAAATAAATTCTTCAGAGCTTCTAATGTTGAGAAAGAACGTAAATGTTGTCGTTTCATGCCACAGTAAATGGTCATTGTATTTATATTTCATTATTATTATAAATTTTGCCAGTTAATAATAATAATGATTAATAGTAATATTCATCACTGATAATGTTAGGTTTACTTTGTATTTTTTGTGATACCTAATTTTTATATAAGTAAAACTTCATGCCAAATGTGCGGCAAAACGCTGTAACTGTCGACACTAGACAAACTTTATATGGTTTAAAGTGTCGTAGAAATAAGAATAGGATAAGTTTTTGATTAATAAAAACATACAATACAATGTGACAAAAAGCGGGAGCCGAAAAATACTGCGGGTTGCTGAGCCATAGAGAGTAAATAAGTAAAGAATGTTGCAAGATGTAAGCCAAAGCGAAAACCATTGATGGGATGAAGATCATTGATCTATATTATAAAGTCTGTAGATGTTGGTACGTTCTCCCAGCGTTACTCAACAACTAGTATGAGTTACAAGTATAACAAACAACTACACGCAAACATAGTTACGTTTACAACCTTGTGCAATAATTACATATAATTAACAAACACGATGGCATTGTTGTTGTCTTTAAGTCACACTATATCACACTAAAGTAAGTCGTAGCAAGCATGCGTAACACGAACGCCGCCGTCGGTCAGACGGAGAGGATCTAATTGCACCTATAAGCCTTCCCCTTTCGAGAAGCTATCCCATCTCTCCTTGTTTACTTCGATGGATGATAGCCATTCGTTTGCAGAATATGACGCTGGTCAGAGTAACACAATTTCTATAGCTACTATTAGGTTACAATAGGGTCAAGAGGTCTTAATTATGATTCAGCATTGCTCGGACGTATGGGGCGGAGAATTGGCTCAGCAGTGGTAAATAGAGCCTTGGGTTGAGGTGAATAGGACATAAATTGGTGTCGGCAACCTGAAAATGAGATAAATTCTGGTTGAGAAAAATGGTAGGATCTTTGAAAGGACGGGGGGTGGCCATGGCCATAATAGTTTGGGCCATTTTTCTACCTGTCGATTGGCGCATTTTGTCACTTTTGTGGCAGTTGTACTGTCAGTTTTGTAAATAGGGGGTGTTTTAAATATTTATTTGGTACCTACAATGATCAAGTGTTTTCTGTCAATATTAATAGCTCAGTGGAATATCATTATATGGAAGATGTATGTATGTATGTTTGTATGTAGTGTAAGTTTTATTTTCTTGTTTTTCGGGTGCCACCATCTATTTTGTTCTTACATGTCCAGTCCATCCCAAGGTTGCCTGGAAGAGATTGCTCATAGCGATAAGGCCGCCTTTGAACTTCGTCTACTCTTAGCATTTATTTCTGTATTGTTATTTGTCTTTGTGTGGTACAATGAAGCATTATCTTTCTATCTATCTACATATATGGAATATCCTTAATTCACGGGAAAATTAATTAAGTATAATAAACCGAAAATATTCCGCGAATATAGACACCATGAATATAGAATGGTTATATTATTATTATTATTATTTGTAAAGGCTTGTACGCCCAAAATATTCATCAGGCTTTATAAAGCTACAGAATTCGTCTTTTGTCTTCCAATTTCTTAAAGAATCTAACGGTTGATTCATACACATTCTGAGAGCTTGTTATACATGCAAAAGATTCGCCAAGGCGTAAACGATCAAGCAAATCTATTTTTACTTTAAGAGCCAACATTTTTTAGTCAAGGGATTGTCGCCATATTGAATTTATATATTAAAAATACGTTCGGAAGCACCGCACTGGTCCGATGCTGGTCGTTCGGATATGCCGCAACATAATTGTAGTTACAAACACAAACGTCAACTATTATAACAACGAGGGTGAATCAACAAAAGGAATATTATGTAGTTTACTACAAACAGTCCCTAAAACAGGTAAGGTCTCTCGAAATTACCTTGCAAAGGTCCATTTTCATTGCCCTACAATTGTGTGCTCCCTTGATTAATTACGAAGTAATCCAGCCTGAATTACGGTCTCTTGTCACGGTAAGGGGTTCTAGAAAGCGGACACAGCTTTTTTAATGTCGTTTTAAATAAAAACTTAATTTGTTTCTATTTCCTTGGAAGTTAATAAGGAAGCACTTGTATCGAGTGAATATTATCGAGGCAATCGTCCTAAAAACCGAGCATTGTATGTCATCCATGCGGACATAATTTGCAAAATGTGTTGCACCCGTTTCTGGGTACATGACGACTGATACAATTTTAGCTGTATGTAGGTAATGAAATTTATTCAAATTGTTACTTTTCTTATTTAATTTTTAGTCACACTCTATTTGAATGTTATTTAAACGTAATTATCTGAAACATAAAAATATAAAAAACAATAAGGCCATTTTCAGCTATAAAGAAGTGTAAGTCAACGATACTAAGAACACATAGTAGTATCACTTATACCATTGATGGTACAAATCAATGGTAGTATAGACACAAGGGGCAAATTTTAACAGTGCATTTATTTATTACTAGTTTCTGACCAGGAACTAAGAGTGAGCAGTTTCCTTCTGAACCTAAAAATAACGACTGCAAAACAGCGGCCACCGTTTTCTCCGATACCAACCTGTCCCGTTTGAATGGCGGTCTCTTGTTACGTCTAGATTAGCCCTCCAAGAGCGACCGCTGAAGGGTGGCGGAGTAGAGAGGCGTTCTTACTTAAAATCGGCTTGATTGATCGCTCGATTAGGCGCTTTTTGGTCATAATATCGAGTCGCTCAAATTAATTCAGTTATTGACGACCTTAGTGACTCTGGGGACTTTTTTGACGACCTTTGGGAACGTTTCTGTTTAATAATTTTAAAGAAAATGACGTTTTTTTAATCCAGTTAAAGGAGCCCTACGTTGCGCACGGTGAGATAAAATATTTGTATGGAATTTTCATCATTCAATCCAAATCATTCAAAGTAACCTTCAAGATGAAAACTGTTTTCAAGAGTAAGGTCCCGAGTTTTATAAGTACAATCATGCTCAAGAGACGTCATCATCAGCCTATGCTATGCCAGTCTACTGCTGGACATAGATTTTCTCTAGCCAGCACCTTTAGCACCCTGTCTTTAAATAGTAGCAACCAGCATTGCTCTTTAGCATATTTTCGTCCCATAAAAGGCCAAAGGGTTCAATACTACATTCTTCAAGACGCGATCTCCACTCAAGAACACACTTTTAATAATTTTAGTGTAAACAAGACCTCTAGCTTTTCTATTACCGTATGCTTAAGATCATCCCTCAAAGGCAGAGTCTCTTTGCTGCCACTCCTGGACTCCGGGGAGACATCCAGCACTGCTTGCTACCGAAGGGCAACAAGCAGTGCTAGATGTCTTCCCGGATCTGCATCTCGAGCATCTGCTCTTAACGTAAATGCTGATCTCAGCACAGGGGAGACTTATCTAAGTCTCCCCTTACAAGCGCCATATCAATGTAGTGCTAATGTCTTCAAATCGCCTCACTTTTGTGGTGACATAGAGCACAAATGATGTTTTTATCTTACCCTATGCTTATGATCATCCCTCAGAGGCAGGGTCTCCTCGCTGCCACTCCTGGACTCCGGAGGAGACATCCGGCGCTGCTCGCTGCCCGACGACAGGATTTGCATCTCCAGCATCTGCTCTTGTCTGATGTCGTCGTTGTAGTCCTGGGAAAAGATTCACAGCTCAATACCAGTAGGTATATACTCTATATACTATACTTATTATATGTATACTTGTGGTTCCGCGGGAAACCACAAATGCAGAGTGTCGAACGGCCATGGGACATGGAGGTATAGTGCCAGAAATATTAAAGACTAGCTGCATTCTTACTACCCGTTGTCCTATTACCCGTTTTCCCGTAGGAATGAAGCATTTTACAAGTTTTACTGAATGGAAACATTTGAGGAGAAACTCGAGAGATTTTGAATTGGATCTTTGACCATAAATGAACTGAACTCACTATGGCGAGAGTCTTATATGTGGTGTAGGTAGAGAATGGGATTGAGTAGGACATTGGCACTGCATGCTTACAACCGATACGTTCTTTCAATTGGCTTTGTTTACGTACAAACAGACATCTTCATAAACGTTGCCTTTTATCAAGTGGGTAGAACGTTCTTCTTGCAGAAAACTTTCTGTACAGCATCGCCCGATAGTGAAAAGGTTACTTAGGAAATGAATAAAACGTACCAAAAGGTCTAACTCTTTTAGAAAATGAATTTGGAAAGAGTCTGAAACCCCATATCTTAAATTAGACCCTTCTAAAACTTAGTTATCGTGATCAAACGAGCATAAGTTGATTTCAGGGGGCAAAACGTTTTTCGTTCGTTAATTTTTTCTTTTCTTCCTGTTTTGTCCATTACACCAATTTTCTTTATCTTTTTTGGTATACCTAATAAGGTTTTGAGAAGGAACCAATTCTAAAAGCTACTTTTATATGCTGTTACTAGCTTGCTCTTCTACCACTAACAATTCGTTTAGCCTTCTTGACTTGCATTCGGCAATAAGAAACTTTATCCATTAGCGTCAAAATGCAACGCTCTGCATCTTGCAGATATGCAGCTACGCTATGGCAATGTAAAGTGGGTTGATGGCGGTAGACCGTGGTTTGAGACCCTTCTAGGCTCTGATTCTGATAGATAAATGCAACTAAGGTAATTCTAATTCTAAGAGCACGTGTGCAGTGCAACCAAGGTTATTTTTCGCTTTTCGTTACTCGCAACTCGCAACTCCAAAACGACCTTAATGCGTAAAAGTATATTCTGCTCAGCACCTTTCGCCTATAATAAACTGCCGGAGTCTATAAGAGCATTACCTTGTGCGTTGTTTCGGAGGAAGGTGAAAGAACTCTTGACAAATAAATGCTATTACTCCTTTCATGAATTTATGACGGATAAATTGTAGATAGATAACGTTGACACTGTATTATTATTATTTCTTATAGGTCTGTGAATTTTATGTATTATTTTCTTTAGAATTGTATAAGCATTTATTTTATATTTTAAATTTTAAGACATTGCACGCCCAATAGGGCAGAATACATTGTGACATGCTATCTATATATATAAAAGAAAGTCGTGTCAGTTACACTATTTATAACTCAAGAACGGCTGAACCGATTTGGCTGAAAATTGATGGGGAGGCAGCTTAGAACCAGGAGACGGACATAGGCTATGTTTTATCCCGGAATTACCACGGGAACGGGAACTACGCAAGCGAAGCCGCGGGCAGCAGCTAGTTACATTATAATTACAACTTTTATAACATTTATTTCATGCAATAAATAAATTTGATTTGATTTGATTCGCCTTTACATCCTGAGAGGCAGGTTGCCTAGGTCTCCTAGGCCCTAACTCATAATTTTTTGGGATAATATAACATTCAGTACAGTCAGACAGTCAAAAATAGTGTCAAAATTGGTGTCAAAAGTAGCCGATAACAAAGAAACAATACAAAGTGTTAGTTAACACGTATTTTTATTGTTGGGTAGGTAGTTGAACATATAATACCATACTGATGTTAATGACATACAATGATATAATATGTACATACAATGACCAATGTGAGAAAGATTTAAATGCAACAATAAACAATTTCTTTATTCACAAAGATCTACAATCAAATAATAGAAAAAAATAGAACTAGTATACAATTGAAAGAATTGAGCAAACTGCAGACTGATGCAAACAATGTACAGGTAACTCAGCTGATCTATATCAATACCAGTCCGAAGTGTCCCCAAGACGCTTGCATTGCCAATAAATATATTGACTATCACTAAATTTGATCATTTCTAGAATGAAGATTTTTTGAGATATGACATATCTACAGGCCATGAACATTCACACTTCGTAGAAAAGGGAACTGATGTTATTTTTGTACAAAATACTTATTTTTAAATCTCTTTGAATGGCCCCAAACATGGCTGCTTTGGACGTAAACTCTCAATCATCATCATCATCAGCTCAAAGCGGTACTGCGCCGCTTCCATCTATCAACTCCGTGCGACCACAATGTCGTCGTTCCTCACCTCAGCTTTTATTGGTCCACTGCTGGACGTAGGCCTCCCCCAGATAAGCGCCCTATTGACTTTTATCTCATGGGGGCTAATACCCAAAATCCCCAGACAGGGCATGCGGGTTGGGGATGTCGTCGGTCGTAAACTCTCATTTAATAATTTAATTAACATGGACGCTGATCAATCATCGCGCATGAAATTAAATTAATTGTTACTTGGAAGCGGTGTCTATTAATCAACGTGTAGGTATATATGTACAGGATACTTTTTAATTTAATTAAGCTTAACAGCATTAATGGAAATTCAATTTAACGTAGGTCGAACCTCGATGAGTTTTTGATATTATTTGCAAAACCTTATCAGGCATAGTAGATTTTTTTACCTATTTACAGTTTTAAAATGATCGTTAAAAATTACTTTTATAAGTAAATTAGAAAATAAAATAAATAAATAACTAATTCCGGACCATTCACACAGCATCATTTAGCCCCAAACAAAGCTGAGATTGTGTTATGGTAATAAATTATATCTTTATTTAATCGCACCTCATCAATGCTGGTGAGTATTTGACGCAGCGCAGCATTGCCACACAGCGAGCGCGGTTTTTTGCTGATGGGTAGGTCTCAAAAGTTGCAGAATGACAAGAACAATGAAATATAGTAATTCGTTTTTTTAGTTCATATAACTTATAGCCCAATTACCTACCTGGGTTTGAAATTTCGGAAATTTTGATGTTTTCTAACCAAAGCAATGTGAATAAAAAATAAAAATAAAGCAAATTAATTCCAAACACAATACTAAATAATATAGTTAGAATAGTTTTTTGTTAATTAACTTTTGAGACTTACCGGACTCCGGTAGAAGGCTAAAAGTTATATGCGATTATTTTTTTGTTAATTATTTTTTACTTATCGTCACCCAATGCAACTCGTACTTAGTTTTCGACATTCGAAAAAATCAACCCAACCTACTGGGCATGCAGGATAGGGATCGCAGTCCAGTGGCCAAACTAGAACAGTTTTGCCACTGGACTGCGATCCCAGGACATGAGGCGATGCTGTCCGCCCCCGGTGGACAGCCTTTTGTCGCCTCTTACGACACCCGCGGGAAGAATTGTGGTGTATATTCTAAGCTACGGTCAAACATTTTTTGGTTTTTTTGTTAAATAATTTTTTTCTTTTTCTTCTTTTCATTCAATGTCGGAAATAAAATCAAGTGGCTCCAGACCACAGTCGAAGCCATATACAAACTCTCAAGAGTTCCGGAGAAACATTTACATGAAATTTCCTTTGAAGTAATATTTCAAGATGTTATTGTGGGACGTCTGCGAATTCATTTTGATGGAAGAGCTATATTTAAAACATACAGTGTTCCCGTTTGTGACGTAATCCGACGGAATTGAGTTCAAAATTGTTTATTTGTATCAAACAGATTACATAACAAGTTAAACGACTTTGTTTTATCTTTTGCCTGCATGGCTTAGGGGACCAAAGATATGTAGGTACAAGGTATTATTCAAAAATAAAACGTCATGTGCGAGTCAGATTTGCGCACTAAGGGTTCTGTATAATTGTAAGGCCTTGTGTCTCGCCAAATATCATGATTCTAGGTCTTAGTCAAAATATCATGAGTCTAGGTTTTGATCCATGTGATTCCGTGGACATTTCTAAATATTCGAACTTAAATGGCCGTAACGTTTGAGTGCGTTGCCTTAGAAGTTTTATTTATATTAAGGCTCCAAGAGGTTACGGATTTGAATATTTCGTTGTATTTAATTCGAAGCGAATCTGTTGAGTAATGGCCATGTCAATGAGGAGGAGCTCTTTATTTCGATCATCAACCCGAGGCGTAAGCAAAATAGCGTTTTAAAGATCCGTCGGATTCGATTCGGAAACGAATCGGTGAATTAAAATACCCCTGCAGTTATCTATTGGCATTACGGCTCAAGCGTTAGCAGTTGAAACGTTAGGGCGCGCGTTCACAGGCCGGCATAGGACAATACACTGACAATTGCGTCCACTGATTGGCATCCGAATGATGTCATTCGCACTAAACGTAAAAGTTGCCTTCAAGAATCCTCGCCGGCATTGCCCACAGTCCGCTCCGTGCGGTCCAGATCTTTTATGTCAAACCATTGATGGGGACAGTGCGGATTGTCCGATGGCTCGTGTACGTGTACTTGGCTCAAGCGTTAGCAGTTGAAACGTTAGCGTTTCAACTGCTAACGCTTGAGCCGTAATGCCAATAGATAACTTCACTTACTACACCGTGATCGCCGTATGTTATGTTATGCAGCAAAGCTGTACTCGTGAACATGAAATATAATTTGGTTTTAGCCCCATAACAAATGCACACACAATATGGAATGCTGGCGAGTGCATGCATTAAACATGCCAGAGAGTGTACCTACACTTACGTGCAAAGCGAGCTGAGTTTTAGTACGCTTCGGTTTTTTATGTTTTGTAATTTCGTAGCGTGAAATATAGATTTTAGCCTGTATTACAGGAACTATACAATAAGTAGGTAGATAGATAGAAAAATAAATTCTTTATTTTTCTTTATTACTATCAACAACAAAATTTACGAAATATGTGACAATTGGCGGTCTTTTCGCTCAAAAACGATCTCTACCAGACAACCGTGGATGGATAGGATCGTTGGATTAAAGATCTGTGTGGATTATTACCTAATACAAATTTTACAAAAAAATACGGTCAAAATTTATACCTACATTAAAAAATATACTATTAATTATTATTTATATTTAGGTTCTTTGCATTTGAATTTATTTTACCACCGTAAGTATATTTTTGAATAAATAAATTAAAATTAAATTTCACTTAAATTGAAAAATGATCAACGATTGGACAGTTATGCTCGAACTGACTATTTTTAACCCACAACGCAAAAAGAGAGGTGTTATAAGTTTAACGTGTCTGTCTGTGTATCTGTCTGTGGTATCGTAGCTCCCAAACGGATGAACCGATTTTCGTTAAGTTTTTTTTTGTGTCATAGATAGTTTTTATCCCGAGTGTTCTTAGCCATGTTACACTAAAATCTGTAGGAAGGTTTTTTTAAATTTTTAATTATGTTTTTGTACCATATTAGGTACATCCAAATCAAAATCACCCAAGCTGTCATTGACGTCTTCGTTGACTAGAATTACATACTCCGATCAATTATTTAATTCGTAGTACGGTCGTAATGTAATGGAGTTATTCTGCATTCGTCCCACTTTTGCTCGGACCAAAGTAATCCAAATGTGGAAAATCAAATTTATGCATACAACTTTCCTGATTCGTCCCATTTTTCAAGGCAGGCTTTAGTACTGTCAATCACACACTTCTCATTGCGATGTTAGTGTTGTGTTAACAAAAATTGTGGCTCTAATTTCACTTGTCCATTCGCTTAATGGCGCATGTATGGCTCAAACTAGCGCTGCTGCCCTGTATTACTTATAATTACGTTAGTCAAAAGAATTTTTAAAAGTTCATTATACAGTTTACGATAGCTATCATAAGCTTTATTTCAATTCCAATAAAATAGTTTTCTTTTATTTACTTTATGCAGAATAGCGAAGTTGCTCTTGGTGGCAAATTTTCCGAAACTAAACTATTTCAGAGGGATTAAAATAAAGCTTAAAATAGGTATCATAAACTTAAAATGGACCTGTAAAAGTTCCTTTCATTAACGTAATTATAAAAAAGAAAAGGCAGTGGCGCTAGTTTGAGTGCGCCTAAAGGCGAATATACTCGTAAGTAGCTCCACAATTTTTTGATAACTCAACACTAAAATCGCTATGAGAAGTGTGTGATTGACAGTACTAAAGCCTACCTTGAGAAAAGAAAGTGAGACGAATCAGGAAAGATTTTCGATTTATGATTATAAATACGAAAAGGTAGCGGCGCTAGTTTGAGTCACACATGTGCCTTAAGTTTTCATCTTACATAAGTAACTCAAAGCTCACGCAGGTAATGTGCAGACTACTTACATTTTACGATCGACATCAGCTGCCGCGGGATTTACGAGCCCGTGCGAGGGATTGATTTGATACATTGTACGTAAGAGTATGCAAGCTTAATTTAATTTTCGTGATTTTCAACGAATGAGGCTGTATATTTTGAAAGTAATTTCAGGTGGAATAATCTGCCTTATAATTAAGCCGCGAAAAAAAGCGGCAAATGTGTAGGACGCCCGCTAGCCAGGTCCATGCGAAAGACTGCAGGCAGATGCTGGATGAGGCAAGCTGAAGACAGGGCGCTATGGCGGTTATTAGGAAAGGCCTATGTCCAGCAGTGGACTAATATAGGTTGATGATGACGATGATGAATCAGGCTTGGTTTTTCAATTGATAACGAGTAGTTCAAAAGGGTTGTTGTGTATTTACTGCGAAGTAAATTAGTCACAAAAAAGCATGACTAAGTTCGCCACAATTCTATAGAAAATGTTGTAAAAATTCCTCTGTTATTAATACTATAAATAAATAAATAATAAATAAATAATGCAGGACAATTCACACAGCATTATCTAGCCCCAAGCTAAGCAGAGCTTGTGTTATGGGTACTAGATAACTGATTTACTTAATAGGTAGATACAATACACTACATAGATAGAATTTTTTTTTTATTATACATAGAAAACATACAGAACACCCTGAACGGATATCTGCAGATCGTACAAACATTTGTCCCGAGGCGGGAATCGAACCCGCAACCTCATTAAGCTTTTGACTTGAGTAGGATATGATAAATAAAGGATTTGACGAATTGCGAAATTGACAAATTAAGCTTATGACTTATAAAGGATATGGACAAACAAGTATTTGACGACTGTCTGCGTAATCCCTGCGTCGCAGGCGGTCCTTCGCCCGCTGCGCCACTGAGGTCGTCATTCTAGACTGCTTCGCTAGCTCGGGATTTAATATCGGCACACTCAACAAAAACACGTTTTGCCCACTTTTTGAACAAATAAGTATTTACTTTCTTTCTTTGTTTTAAACAGTTTGTCAGCAAATTTGTGTACGATCTGCAGAAATTTGTTCCGTTGTTCTGGGTGTTTTCTATGTATAGTAAAAAATATCTATCTATGTAGTGTATTGTATTAAGTATATCAGTTATCTAGTACCTATAACACAAGCTCTGCTTAGCTTGGGGCTAGATAACGCTTTGTGCATTGTCCAGCATGATTTATTTTATTTATTTTTTATTTATTTTAGAATAGAGTCACGAGCAAGCGAGTGGTCTAAAGTAGACTGCTGAGGTAGCGAGGGATTTAAAAGGCACGAAACGAAAAATATTTTCCCTCGAGATAAACATACAATATTTCACCACGACTAGCGAGAAATTATTTTGTAGTTTATAAAAGAGGTCAGAAACTCATTTTGGTAAACAACCTTGGAGGGTAAAAATGCTACAAACCTCTTTCAAACCACAAACGGTCAAAATATTTTTTCTGTGAAGGTTGCATTGTACCGAATTCAAATTACTATTTTCAACAAGTTGAATAATATTCTTTATTCCACATGTGAGCAAAACCCGATTTTGCTCACTGTTTTTGGGCAGCAAAGTAACCGTTTTTAGGCGAGAGTGGTGAAAATATTTATTCGTACCCTAATAGTTATATACAGAATAACAGACTATGTAGGTACCATAACTAAAATTTAATCTATATGTAGGTACAAGAACAATAAAAAGACAAACATATTGGGTAAAAAGGGTCACCACCTCAGCATGTAGCTTTTGGCAAAGCCTAATACGACGCTGCTTTTCAGTTAGAGCCCGGGTGAGTGATTCACATAAATAAGTAGGTACACGGACAAAGAATTAAAATAACATAGACTAGACATGCATAATTAAACTAAATAGATGAACATTTAAGATTCGTGTGCGTGATAGTAGGCAAAAGAAAAATAAAAACAGTTCTATACGTAAGAATTATGAAATACTAGTTTATGCCCGCGGCTGCGCATGCGTTGTTACGTATATAGGTGATTTCTATCCCATGGGAACTGATTTATATGATAAAAAGTAGCCTTTGTTTGATTCCAGGATTAGAATTACCTGTGTGCAAAATTTCAGCCCGATCCGTTCAGTTCGTTCGTTTTGGCGTCAAGAGGTAACAAACATCCATCCATCCATCCATCTATCCATCCATCCATCCATCCAAACTTTCGCATTTATAATAATACTGTGATGTGATAAGAAAGAACAACTAAATACCAAGAAAAAACAAAATGTAAGGGATTTGAAGTCGTTTATTTTTGTTTTTTCAAAGCAATCAAATTATTCATTCGTAAATTGCAACCTTTGTGATTTGCAAACACACCAATAAGCCAACGCAGGTATTCCTCCATAAAACACTGTTTTGTTGCTTTTAATCTAAAGTATGGCACCTCAAATTTTTCATAAAACCTGTCTACGGCTCAGCTGTCCATAAAACAGGACAGAATGTAACGCTACAGCCAGTTTAATGTCGGAATTTACGAGTCGAACTGTCGTAAATGTAAGAGCTGTTTTGTAGATGGAATATGCAAGAGAATATGCAAGTTGGCTGGTTTTGGTTGTCAGGTCACGTAATGTAGGCTAGTGTCCTACAAATTCTGATTAGTCCGCCTGTTAGATTATCAGAAGATTGGACATATATTTTTTAATCAGTCGATTAATCAAAAAATGATGAAGATAATAGCCAGTTAAACTTCCGCGTGACGTCACACCTTGTGACACTTTTTAGCAAGGTATGACGTCACTAGCCTCCACTCCCAAACTTTGACTCGCTTTATTTTTATATTTTTTTGTTGGATTGACAAAAGAAAACATATGTGTCCAATATCTGATAATCTAACTGACTGACTACATCGAATAACATTTTTTTTACCCAGGACACTACGCTTTTGTGCCGTAGGTAACTTGTTTAAGCCGATAATGAGCTATGAGCTTATAATTTGCACCACCCAAACTCTTCCCGCGGGTGTCGTTAGGTAAAAGGGGTCTAAGGGATATCAACTGGGGGCAGTAGCGCCCAATGCATCTAACACTGAACCCGCGATGCCAAGCGAGGGGATTATGGCATTGCCCCCTACTGATAAGATAAGCTCGCAATAAGGTGCTCATCAGCGGATGCTTTTGTTCAGGAGTGGACTCTGTTCTGGGCCGCGATCACGGTGTGGTAAGGAACGGCATCAGATCTCGAACGTTATCAGTTGAAACGTTAGGGTGCGTTCATAGACCAGCATCGGACAATCCGCTGACAAGTGCGTCCACTGATCGGCAATCCGAATGACGTCATTCGCATTAAATGGAAAAGTTGCCTTCAAGAATCATCACCGGATACCGGCCTGTGAACGCGCACCCTAACGTTTCAACTGCTAACGTTTGAGCCGTAACGCCGTGCCTTATCACACCGTAATCGCGGCCCTGGAGAGCGATTAGTGTGGTAAGGCACGGCAAACAAATGATGTCGGCCTGTCAACGCGCACCCTAACGTTTCAACTGCTAACGTTTGAGCCGTAATGCTGTGACTTACCACACCGTGATCACGGTGGATGTTGATGTAGGTAAGTATAGTATGCAGCCGTTGATTATTGGCTACGCGCGGTGGTCGGAGGCTTTTTTGTGTTGGCCAGCCAATAGACATGTAGTGCGTCGTTTTCCTGGTTGGTAGTAATGGCTAGTTTTTCAAAAGTTCCTTCGATGGAGTGTTTTTGCAACATTGAGTATGTTTAGAAATACAAATAAATAAATGTACTTATCTACTTGAGGAGTTTTTGTAAACTGTCAATGTTAAGCAATAGGCATGATGACTGATTTTGAAAAACTACTCCGAAATGTTTTTAGACATCTACTGAATTCAAAATAAATCGTATGTTTTTGTGCATCAAAAGAATGGATTTCGAAGGAAAAATTAAGCTATTAAAAATGCAATTTAAACGCTCTAAAACGCTTGAATGCTCATGGCCGTACACAAACATCTGATGCAGAATGACCATAATATTATCAAGAACAAAGAAAGCTACTGATTCAAGAAGGTCAGACCCTCATTGTGGATTGTATAATGATCTGATTGGTGATCAATGTGTCATGACGGATGCTGTATTTAGTTTTATTTAATCAAAATATGAATAAATCTCGATCAAAATAAAAACTATAGGTAACACGTGTTTCGTAATCAACGGCTCAGGTATAATTTAATACCCAAGCCGTAAATAAAGGCGAAAAAATCACCAAAAGTATATATTTACCTAATTTTAGGTAAATACATGCTTTTGGTGATTTTTAGTTACTGTCATCCCATTACGCCCATTTTAATTATCCGAAACAATAATTAACCTTACTCACCGGTACTAAGAACCTCCGTAGCTCGGCGAGTGCGTACGCGATTCGCGCATGCGCCTCGGCGGGCGTCGCGAACGCACTGATCTCCACGTGAAGTTCGTCCGAGAGATGCGCGAACTTCGGATCGCCGGAGATGCGTAGCTCTTCCTCCTGTAAAGTTAAAAGTGGTAAGCGGTTATAAAATACGACCTGTAGGACCTGTAGGAGTACGGACAAACTGGCACAAACGCTAATTTTGCTAGAGTTGATGCAGAGACGCTTCGCTCACTTCGTTCGCTTCAATTACTTACAAGCTATTTAGATTTTTTTCTCTTTTAACAGCTTCACTCACCTTTCTGTTGAATATTTTTACTTTATCTGCGTAAAGTTTTTTTTATAGTGCGTAAGCCTCACACTCTGGCAAATTTCTAGGAAATTAAATAACATCGCAAAAATTTACGGCTTCGGCGGGACTTGAACTCGCATCCTTCATTCCGTGAGTACCGGAATGTGCTTACCAACTACACCACGAGGTCAAGTGACGCTGGAGTCCAAAATCTTTGCTACTTTCTACGGACTGTAGCGTCGTTAGCTCCACCTACAGGGGAAACATTGAAGTTTATCCAATCCTGTTCAAATGTGTTCAAAGACTAAAGTTACATTTAGTTCATTTGAGGAGAGGTGTCGCGTTGCTCCAAATCTAAAGTTTTTGTTTTTACAGTGCGTAAGCCTCACACTTTGGCAAATTTCTAAGAAATTAAATAACATCGCAAAAATTCACGACTTCGGCGGAACTTGAACCCGCATCCTTCCGTCAGTACCGGAATGTGCTAACCAACTACACCACGAGGTCAAGTGACGCTGGACTCGAAAATCTTTACTTTCTACGGACTGTAGCGTCGTTAGCTCCACCTACGGGGGAAACATTGAAGTTTATCCAATCCTGTATTATGTTTATCCAGTCCAATATACCTTATTAATGATACTTCATTAATAACGTATTTTTGGTATTCAAACGCCTCGAACCAGACAAAGTGTGATAACTTGTTCAATTCCGAAATTCGTGAAATTCTTAGCACGAGGAACTCCACATCCGACAGAATTAAATATAGTCCCATCCCATTGTAAATGACTTTAGTGTTAACCAGCTGCATTCTTACTACCCGTTGTACTATTACCCGTTTTCCCGTAGGAATGATGCATTTTCCCGCGGTAGAAAGTAGCCTATGTTCATCAGAAATAATGTGGGCTTCTAATAGTAAAAGAATTTTTCAAATCGGTCCAGTAGTTTCGGAGCCGATTCAATACAAACAAACAATCAAATCTTTCCTCTATATAATATCAATTCAGTTTAAATAATCATGATGGTTTTAAAAGTTTTATGGTTAAAAATAATATCTTAAGTTACAAAAGCTTTACCCTCTAAGCAAGTGTAAAGGTAGTTTAGTAAATGTTTGTGCCTTTGCCAAACTAGCGCAAATCCACCGTTATTATTCACAAAGGGAGTTAATCCCGATGATTACAAAGGGATGTATATCGCACGGCTTAGCTTGCTTAATGGGAACAGAAACATTATTAGCATTGCAATTCTGGGGAAGTGCAGCTTGTATTTATTTGGCGGCTTCGCACGCGTTGGTTATATTTATATCATATATTTCTATATACCAATAACCTAGTCTAAACGTTACACATAACTTATGTGTTACGTTTATACAAGGTTATTGGTAATTGACTGATACTGTATGACGTCCTCACAAAAGTGTTGGGATGGGCAGATCCAATAACCCTGTATTTTTAGGTTATTTTTATCCCACGGGAACTGATTTATGGGATAAAAAGCCTATATATGTTATTTCAGAGCATTTAAAAAAGAAATCGAAGTTTCTAATTCCTTTTCGTGCAAACGCTATACTTATATAAAATACGTAAGAGTTGGGTTTCCTCGACAACGAAAATGCAACTTCGATTTTCCTTTTGCGAGAAGGCCTCCTGGTTATTTTCATACCGTGGTGGGAGGTGATTTATGGGATAAAAAGGTAGCCTATGTGTTATTCCAGGTTAAGATCTACATGTATGCAAATTCGAAATTTTAGCCTGATCAGTTCAGTACTTTTAACGAAGAAGTATTTACGAGTCGACGACCGTATTTACGTTTCGTATTTCTAACGCGCGTAATTGTATTATTTATATTTATGTCCTTTAAAAGCGATACTCAAACATAGGTCGATGTCTGAGTAAGCTTGCTTACTAAAAATATACAACAATTTACGGTTGTTAGAAATAATAGAAATAGAAGATAGTATATTAAAAATAAAATTAAGAAAATATCTGATATCAAAAACACATAAAATTAAAGAATATTTTGACAGTGCCTTACCCCCCAAAACTAAGATAGTAATTTATTGATTTAACCCCTATAGTAACCAATAATAAGTCTATAGAAAATGCGCAATTCCTATAATTATAACACATTAGAAAAAAATTTTTTGACAGTACCCCTCCAAAATTTGGATACGTAGTAATCATTGATATTTAACTTCCATTGTTAACCTTTATTAAGTGCTAGCTTCTGCCCGCGGCTTCGCACGCGTATTTTCGGTTTAATAAGTAGCCTTATATCTAATTTAGGCTTTGCTCTAAATGTACGCCAAATTTCATCTTGATCCATTTAGTAGTTTTGGAGAACTTAGGTAACAAATATTCAAATGTAAGTTGAGAAAATGGCTTGTTAATTGCGTGCACTATAATCTAAAAGAATTTTTTGATGAAAGTTAAACGGTTTTAATTCTATCTTTAAATTAAGGCATTATGTAAGGTTTTAATTTTATCTTCATAATAAGGTATAGTAAGAACTGTAAATATTTTGATTTGTATCTTTACAATTACCTAGTTAAATTGTTAAAAAAATATTATTGTACGTCCGAAACGGATAAAATTGTTGAAACATTTATTTGATTTTAAGACCTTGATGTAACACAATTTTCACAATAAAAATTATTCTATTCTATTCTATTCTATTCAGATTTCACAAACTTTCGGCTTTATAATATTAGTAGGATAAAGAAAATGTGGAATTCCTATAATTTGTATAAATAATACTCGACAATCCACACAGCATTATCTATTCCTAAGCTAAGCAGAGCTTATATTATGGGTAGGAACTGGATGACTGTCATACGTAGTATGTTCAGTGTCGTTCATAGATCAGTAACTCTCATAGACCTCTCAGTGATATACACTCACGAATAAATCTAAATCAACCAGCTGGGACGCCGGACGTACCTTTTGCCGGTCCTTCATGGATCCTCTGCCCAGCACGGCCATCTTGCACATGGTGTCTTCTTGCAGCCGCTTCAGGGAGTTGCCTTTTGGACCCAAGAGTTTTCCCACAAAGTTGAACTGAAACAAATATACATGACAAATATAAATAATGGTCTCATGCAGGTCTCGACAGAGCCTAGCCGTGGGGTATAGAGGCTCTCCGGGTTTTAAAAATATCTAAGCGTCTGGTCGAAGCGACGCGTGACCCGAGAGGCGAGTATCTGGCGCAGCGCATCAGCATTGCTGCACAGAGCGGGGCAATGCAGCCAGGCGTCTTGGGGACGCTTCCGACTGGTATTGATATGGATCAGTTGAACTACCTGTAGATTGTTTGCAACAGTCTGCAGTTAGTTCAATTGTTTCAATTGTAAATACTTATTTGTTTCTCCATGATTTAAATTTATTTATTTAATCAAAATTGTATCAACGAAGTATACTCTAAAACATAGTTAATCATCAGCAGGCTATACTAGCCCAATACTGGACATAGACCTCCCCTAATGTGCGCCATAGCGCCCTGTCTTCAGCTTGCCGCATCCAGCATCTGCCTGCAGTCTTTCGCAGGTTGTCATCCCACCTGGCCAGAAGGCGTTCGACACTACATTTTCCGGTAAGTAACTACATTATGTGACGACATAAGTGTAAATTACTGTAATGTTACATCTATGATTATTTACAGTAAACTATTAAACCGAATATCGAACTAAATAAAACCCACAGTTTATACCTAAAACCTTAATTACCAGTAAAAACTCCCCAATCAAAATCCACAGCACTTTGAGTCCACACTCAACAGTCAACACAAACACAGTGGGCAAACAGCGAGGCAATTAAAGCGCCAGTTTGCCCACTGTTTGTTTAAGGTTGTCGCACACTATCGAATCATTAACGGATCGGATAATTATGTATCACTTCACCTCATCGCCCATTAGCTGAATCTCACCTCGCTGCCTTTATCATGAAATACTTAATTTTAAAATGTCTATTAGGTTTGTAACTGAAGACAGATTTCTAAGTCATGCAAGTAAAAATTCAATTCAAACTTCAAAGTGCCTTATTCCCTTAAACCTTATAAGGCTTAAGGATACATGTTAAGGCACTATACCGAAGTTTTTACCTGAAAACTCAAGTCCAGAGAAAAAAAAATAAACACCAGACCGATTCATTATAAATTGCTAACAACGATCGAGAACAAGTTACCTTTCAAACAAAACCTAACCGAAATCTGTTCATCTGTTTCGCTTTATTCTACTACAATACTCTTCTCTGATTTTAGGCATTAAAAAAACAAAAGTAGCTAAACGACTCTGTTACGGAAGTCATTAGTGTGTGTTAGGAATAATGGAACGGTTTTAGTTGAGGAGGCGGCGATATTCCGTTTCCGATTGAGTAAGTGTGCGGCAACCTTAAAGCGGCAGTTCGCCCACTGTGTATTTACTCTCCTGTGTCCGTAAATGCTTCTTGATTCGATAGTCAATGTTGGTTGAGCATTCGATCTGTTGTGTCGAGTACACATTTTAAGTTCTTTATGTTTTAAACAGAATGGACTATGTAGGCAGGTACCTACTTACTATTTATTCTCGCAAAGCAGATAGATAGATAGTTTGTTGGTCAAACGATAATGGTAAACTATTTTATGCCGAAGATCTTTTTTTGTACAATAGTTAAGAATGAACATATATCTGATTCTGATTCTATGGTGTCAGTGCGACCTCTGTGGCGCAGCGGGCGAAGGTCTGCCTGCGACGCAGGAGGTTGCGGGTTCGATTCCCGCCTCGGGAAAAATGTTGTACGATCTGCAGATATTTGTTCAGGGTGTTCTGCATGTTTTCTATGTATAATAAAAAAATATTTATCCATGTATTGAATTAAGTATACCAGTTATCTAGTACCCATAACACAAGCTCTGCTTAACTTGGGGCTAGATAATGCTGTGTGAATTGTCCAACATTATATATATTTATTTATTTATTTTATGCCCAAGATCTTTTTTGTACAACAGTTAACAATAAAAATATAATTATCTGATTCTGATTCTATGGTGTCAGTTGAGCTACCTGTAGATTGTTTGCAACAGTCTGCAGTTAGCTCAATTGTTTCAGTTGTAAATACTAGTTCTAATTTATTTCTAATATTTAATTGTAATTTTCTTTGTGAATAAAGGCCTGCCATTAAAAAAAAATATTTATTATTATTATAAACCTATAGGGTCCCACTGCCGGGCAAAGGCCTCCCTTTCCTAGATAGAATATAATAAAAAAGTGGAAGGAGGAAAATTCTTAATGCTATACTTAATATTTAAAAATTTCTTATTTATATTTTAAAATATAGTCTACTAGCTTTTACCCGCCGCTTCGCCTGCGTAGTTTTTATCGACTCATTATTACAAACTCAACACATGTACCTGATAAAAGGAAGACGCTGCAATAGATTTAGTATGGGATAACAAGAACAAAATTAAAAACTTCCTGACATATTTTCATGAAACATGGCTAAGAACATTCGGGATAAAATTATCTATGACACAAAAAAACTAAATGAAAATCGGTCTATCCATTTGGGAGCTACGATACCACAGACTGATACACAGATACACAGACAGACACGTTAAACGTATAACACCCCGCTCTTTTTGCGTCGGGGTTAAAACGATGGTAAGTATGTTTTATTCCAGGCCTATTCTATGCAAATTTTCAGCGCGATACGTTCAGTAGTTTTGACGTGAAGAGGTAAGAAACATCCAAACTTTCTCATTTATAATATTAGTGAGATGAGCATTTTTGTTAGCCTAAAGAGATAAAAGATATTTGATTTTGATCCCATTCTGGTGTATACCTTCAAAGGGAAAACGAATTCATGCACTATTTTTATTCTATTCAAGTACCTACATGCGATCGGTAGATTTTGCAGCTTTGTTTTCGTAAAAATCTTATGTAAACATAAACAGCAAAGCCTGCTTTATTTATTTAGGTTTCAGGTAGACACCACTGTCAACTGAACAAACAAGTTCCTTTACTTGGTCCTGGAATTCAATATTTTTTTTTGTCAACAAAGACAATTTTGCATGAAAACTTTACAATATCAGAAAACAAAAAGATTTACAAAAAATTTCAACAACTCATAATTGCAAACCTGCAGCGATAATGTTCCAAATCCAGTTCAGAAACGGACAAAAGACGAATTACATTTTATTCGTTATCATATCGCATTAATAATCTGTGTGTACCAAATTTTTTTTTGTGTCTATCTTACGATAACTCTCAAATATAAATCCGGTTTTTAACTTCTGTGATTTGCTCCTATGGTACCAATGCCATGAAATTTCCAACAATATTTCTTTGATAACTGATATACTTAATACAATACACTGCATATATAGATATTTTTACAATACATAGAAACCATCCAGAACACCCGGAACAAATATCTGGTCTTACAAACATTAGTCCTGAGGCGGGAATCGAACCCGCAACCTCCTGCGTCAAAGGCGGACCTTCGCCCGCCGCGCCACGGAGTTCGTCACAAATTATAAAATTTACAAATAGGAAGGTACAGTATGTGCTGCAGCCCAGCAAAGGCAATAACTCAGCGCATAGTTTTACTCGAAGAGCAAACATCTTTGCTTTGTAACGCATTGTTTACAAAAAATATCATATATTCTAGAACCGAGAGACTGTAGGGTCGATAGCTCTCATCGAAACAAAGGTCGTAAAAATAAATAGCTGTTCAGGTATCGGTTTCGAATTGAATTAGAAAGGTTTGGGACACTGCGATTTCGTTCTGATCCAAGTAATCTTGTTTCTGTAGTTTTAGTCAGCATCATCATCAACCCATATTAGCCCACTGCTGGACATAGACCTCCCTTGATGAGTGCCATAGCGCCCTGTCTTCAGCTTGCCGCATCCAGCGTCCTACACTACGTTTGCCTAGTCGCGGTCTCCACTAAAAAATACAATTCAATTTCTATACAATTCATTTATTCATTTGTGATACACAGGTATGACAGGGATGTTCAGACATATAATTAAGAGCACTGTGATCTGCCATTTGGCGTATAAATTTTACATAATTCATTAATACCGAAAAATAATATTAATAATAGTGAAGCTTACAAGGAAGTTTGAAGAATTATTACGTTTACCCCATCTCTGAGAATCTGCCCAAGGTAAGTGTACTCGGAAACAGTTTTGAGAAGGTGGCCATGTACGACCACCGCAAAGGTCTCGGATCAATGTGGTCATTGATCATGACTTTGGTTTTATCCGAATTCATGCCGAGGCCGATACATCGGGAGGCTGCAGCTAGGCCGTCCAGCTTCTAGTAGTTTTAGTGCGTAATTTTAATGCTGTCTGTCTTTTCAATAAATAATTTTCTTCATTTTCAATATTTAATCATTTATTACGTTCTATAGGTGTACAGTACAGAGGTGTTTATGATTTTTATAATTAAGTATAACTATAGAACCCGCAGCGCTGGGCACACAATATTTATTTAACCTGTCATCAGTTTGTGTCCAAGATGGCGGCGCATGTGTAACCACATGGTGGTTACGCACAGACAGGGGTCGGAAAAATGTATGATTCATGTATGACGTGTATAAGTCATGTTTTCTCAGGAATTTTCTATGCGGAGCCCTATGTTGTATTAATTTATTAGAAAATCAACGGCTTAAACTAACTTTATATCAAATTACGTAATAACATCAGAGAGCCAATTAAAGATTTTCACGTATAATGACAAATTTAACTAATATGTATGGAGAGAGGAGAACGTCATTGGTTAGGAATATTTTACTCATTTGCATATTTCTTATTTTTCATTTAAATATTCGTCAATGGTGTAAGTGATGTGCAAGTGGTGGCTTTAGTGATTAACAAACGCTTGAATTGTTTTGTAATTTTTTTGTAGTTTTTCTCATTTTTTCAGTGGAGAGTCGAGAGTTTTTGACAGAGAATTTTATTAAAAGTTCACAAAAATCATATTATGTTACCCTGTGCACCAAAAACCTACAGGATGAAAAGATTAAAACTCGAAATTGGAAATCGCATCACACTTATAAATAAAAAGTTTGGATGGATGTTTGTTACGTCTTCATGCCATTACATGTCACAGCTTATGTTTGAATCCAGGCGAAGAGCTTTGTACATTATGCAACATTTCAGTCCAATCGGTTCAGTCGTTACTAACTGTACCTACATAGTTCTAAGCCTGGAATCAAGCATGAGCTACTTTTTATCAACAATTTTCTCTGAAATAGTAGAAATTGAGCCCAAATAGTAGAATTCCTTAGTTTGCTTTCTATCTCTAACGATTGGAGAGCCAATGCTGAGATAAAATACGTAAACTTATATTAATCATAAGCGTCAAAGCTACGGTTGACACGTGAAAAATATTGTGCCATTTGGTATTCTACTAAAAAACCAAAGTTATCAATGGCGGCAGTTTAGGTCGCGAAACCATAGACCTTTGACACAATTGTATTAACAGAATTCGGCCCTTTTAATGAAAAATTATCTTCTAAAAATATCCCTGTAGTTTTACGCGGGGTAACAAATGTGGGGGAAAATCATCTCACGTAAATAAAAGAGCAGCTTCAGTCACTGGGATATATTGTTTAAGAAATAAACAATTACACATGAATAAATGCGATAATGATATTGTGATGTAACAAGCGGAGAAAACCCAAGATGATATTTTTTTGTCTGTCCCCCGTAGGGTACTACGGATATTAGGGATGTAAACCATCAGTAGAATTGTGAAAATGAGCGATCGATTCACCACATTCTTACTCCCGGCCCTTACCTGTGGTGTTACAGAAATTCTGAAAATCTGTATTATAGGTATTTGAAAAAACAAATCAAATCAAATCAATAGTTTATTTGCCAGAATACAAAATTGAGATACATACATTGTGTCAGATCTTATAACGGCGCGCGAAGGTCCGCCGTCGACGCAGGAGGTTGGATTCGATTCCCGCCTCGGGACAAATGTTTGTACGATCTGCAGATATTTGTTCAGGGTGTTTTGGATGTTTTCTATATATAATAAATAAATAGATAATGCTGGACAATTCACGCAGCATTATCTAGCCCCAAGGTAAGCAGAGCTTGTGTTATGGGAACTAGATAACTGATATACTTAATACAATACACTACATAGATAGATATTTTTATTATACATAGAAAACACCCAGACCAACGGAACAAATTTCTACTGATCGTACACAAATTTGTTCCGAGGCGGGAATCGAACCCGCAACCTCCTGCGTCGCAGGCGGACCTTCGCCCGCTGCGCCACGGAGGTCGTCAAGTATCTATCTATGCAGTGTTGTAATTAAGTTTATCAGCTATCTAGTACCCATAACACAAGTCACAAGTCTCTGCTTAGCTTGGGGCAAGATAATTCGATGTGTGAATTGTCCAGCATTATTTATTTATATTGTTATAACTATTTGAGTAATTTGTTTTCAGCCTGCTTTCTTTTAACTAACAGTCCTTTTCTACGGCCGTCCAGTTTTGCGGGAACGGTTTTTTACTGGATCCCGCAAAAATCATTGGTGTGTTCACACACAATAGTTTGCATCCTGTTTTTTGTTGTAGAGCAACAACAACACTTGCCTCGTCTTAAAATATATGTAATTGGAATAAAAATAAACGTACCTACAAAGAGGCTCTGTAGTCTTATGTGCAAGTCTATGCGTAGGCAATTATTATATTTAACCCCCGACGCAAAAAGGGAGGGGAGTTATAAGTTTAACGTGTCTGTCTGTGTATCTGTCTGAGGTATCGTAGCTCCCAAACGGATGAACCGATTTTCGTTTAGTTTTTTTTTTGTGTCATAGTTAATTTTATGGCTCAATTCATAAAGTAAATTGTAGCCTATTTAATGGAACTATAAATTAATCTATCTATTATGTTTGAGAAATGTTACTTTAGGATATTAGCATTGTTATCATAAAATGCTTTGAATATTTTTTTTTACTAAAACTTTGTAAAAAGAAATGACTTCAGAAATAAATCTGAAATCTAATATTTCCTTGAAAATCGAGTCATTCTAGATTTGTCCCACAACTTGCAGCTAAAATTTGTCTTTGACAAGACAATCAAATTCAACATTGTTTTCGAACTGCCCAAGGCCCATTTCACGTTTTCAAAGAAAGCTTTTATTTGTGCAAATAAAAAATCTTCGTTTTATAAAAAACCCAAGAGAGTAAAATGGATGCGATATTTCACCTGGTTACCTGGCATTTACACAGCGCACTGATCCGGAAAACTAAAATTACGGTGACGCCTAACGAAACGTTGCTGCAACATACAACAATAAGAAAGATTCATTGCCCGGCCAAAGAGTTTGTTGTTGCTACACAGATTTCAACGTTGCCCGCCGAAAGTGATAGTTTCTATATATAGAGAAATGCTTAGTCTCCCAAAGCATTTCCCGAAGTATTTAATGTAACGTTCTTGCGAATGTTCGACACTGTATTCGACGTAATGTTCACGGGCTTTTACCTGTGTCATTTATTTCTACCTTGAGTTCATTTTCCCTCGGCCCGCACACCTCAGTCCCAGCCGTTCCCGTCACCCGTACTCTTGCCTTTGCTTGATATAATGTTACACCAAAATACTCGTTGTTCTTTTAAATCAGGTAGTAACAAAACATCAAGCGTCATGTTCGAAGTGTGGTTCGAGTTAATTTGAAAACAGCGAATGCATGATGTTCTGTTACTAGTAAATGCTCTAGTCTATAATCACTTAGGACAAGCCCTGCATTCCTTGGGGCAAATGATTTGTGAAAATCTCCACCAACCATTATATGGTTTTAAGCTTTCAAACATTTTAAACGTGGCGCTACTTTCACAATACTTAGCGCCACGACTCCCTTCACAGGAAAGAATTAACGGAAATAGATGAGAAACGTGTTTAATTAAAGTTCGTAACAACTTCCGGTTCAATTAACTCTTAAACTGGCGGGAAAATAACAGGGGCTCCTTTTAAAACAATACGCCGTCTCTTTTGTTTGATATACTTTCAAACTATACAATACTTTATTAGAAGTGCTCTTTTGTATTTTGAAGTGCAATTCCAAACCTCCGCAAACTGCAGTTGCAGGCTGCAAGCGACACTACTGGTTTCTATACATCTCTATGAAATTGATTCCAAGCGCGGCAAAACTGCGGTCTGTGGCCGCGTATGATGCAAAGTAATCATTTATTGCTTGAAATACACATAGTACACTCTTCTCTTCTTAGTTGGTCACTGTTCGCAGAGTGGTCGTGGTTATGATGGGGTCCTGATGAACGGCAGCTCGTGCAATGCGACGCCATCGTTCCCGGTTGGTTGCGTTATGGGAACAGTCGGTCATGCTGGACTGTGTCAGAGAGGTGATGAGGTCCGACCATCTGGTTGGAGAACGACCACGAGACCTCTTGCCCTCCATTCTGCCCTGAACCACGAGACGCCCTATGGAGTCTTCATTCCGTGTTACGTGTCCAAAGAACTTCAGTATTCATACATAGTACACAGTTGTTATATTATGTCGTCTTAAGAACCAATGTATTTCTACCAGCGTGGTGAGTAATTTCTGGTTCACAAATGTCACATAATAAATAGTTAAAAATGCTTAAATTAGAATAAAAAGAGTAAATTTAAAATGAATGAATTAAATTAAAATTACAGACAAGACATTACCAAAACTAAACAAATTAAGTTAAAAATTATAATTCTATTCTCTGAATATTCCTATTCATAGAAACCAGAAGTGTCGCTTGCAGCTGCAGTTTGTGGCTTGCGGTCCATCTTGGAATTACACCTTAATCATCATGATGATGATGCCCTCCTAGCCGAGTTTCAGCCATGGCTGCCAGTCTCAACGGAGACCAGGTGCGCAGGACATATTATAGTGCACAAGTGTGCGCGCAAACACTGCCCTCTCTATTCCCGCACTCTGATAATAATTATCAAAGTGATGAGACCAGTATGAAATTTAGTGTTTTGTTTACTTATACCCTTCATCCATTCTTTTTCTCATTGTTTACGCTGAAAGTCTGAAATTTGAAGATGCCAGGACTTTTTTAGTGACATAACTAGTATATTGATGATGAAAAACCGAAAATTCAAAAAGTGCGACATAACACCTTCATCCATTCGTGTCTTCAATTCGATGGAATGGCAGACCGACACGACCGGGATTAGAACGGGGACCGGGGAGAGGTTAGGTGAAGGACCAACAGCTTAACGTGCTTTCCCAGGCACGGGGGTGTAACACCAAGGTAGTAACACCGGGCTGCTACTGTGTCTATTTTTTCTTGCTAGAACAAACTTAAGCCGTTTTCTAGGTGCAATGTTTGTAAACAACCCACAACACATAAAAATTAATATTCTCTTTTTGGCGACGAGCTTGCGAACTAATAGTTTACATTGTAGAAAAGGCTCAAAGTGAAAATCCTGTTATTAAATCAACAACAAAGAGCTACCTGTAGCTTGTTTGCAAAAGTCTGCAATTAGCTCAATTATTTCAATTGTTGGTACTAGTTTTAATTTATTTCTATTATTTGATTGTAGTTTTCTTTGCAATGGTTGTAGTATACCCCGGCCAAAATTAGGATACAATGTTTGTGAAACATTATATCTTGATTTTGGCCGGATTATATTCGCCTACCAAGTTGCAGTGGCCGTGGCCCTAGGAAGCCATTAAAAAAGCTTTGTGAAATAAATGACTTATTTCCACTAAGAATGGTCGATCAGCCCGTAGCACCTGCTACGTCGTAGCACCTGCTACGCCGTAGCACCGTAGCAAGCTCTACGATATTTCGTAGCAAGCTACGAAGAGTATTCAGTACGAGATGCAAAAACTACAATGAATGTATTTTTAAATTGGTTTGTATGGATTTTATGAAAGTATTGAATATAAAAGTGTATTAAGGAACGAGAAAGGGGCTAATTCCTGACTTCTTACGTGAGAATAGTCTCAATTGAAAATTAATAATAGATCATGTAGATTTTAAACATCGATTGCTCACGTGAAACAAAGAAACAATTTTGACGACCTCCGTGGCGCAGCGGGCAAAGGTGCGCATGCGACGCAGGAGGTTGCGGGTTCGATTCCCGCCTCGGAACAAATTTGTGTACGATCTGCAGAAATTTGTTCCGTTGGTCTGGGTGTTTTCCATGCTTAATAAAAATATTTATCTATGTTGTGTATTGTAATAAGTATATCAGTTATCTAGTACCCATAACACAAGCTCTGCTTAGCTTGGGTCTAGAAAATGCTGTGTGAATTGTCCAGAATTATTTATTTATTTATTTATTTATTTATGGCGAGGCGTTGGAAATAGGCTACTTGTAATTTTTATCATGGGTTCATATAAAACGGTTAACGAATTGCGGTAAATTACTTTTCGTCCAGTTTTATTTCTTGTTAAACGCAGAAAATATTAATAACTCCAAAAACATCAATATCGCCTACGTAAACCAAGCCACCTTAAACTCTATTTAAGGGTTCCATTGTAGGAGATCTTTAGATCTCTAAATAGACCTTCTCCATTTTTAGATCTAAATATTTACTAAAATACTTTATTCACAAAGAAAATTATAATCAGAAATATTTACCAACTGATATTGACGTCATTTACAACGGGATATTTACCATGATTTGAGTTTTGAGCTTTCTAATATTTCGGCACAGTTTCATGCGCCATGATCACGGAAAAACTTTAATGTTAACTTTATGTTTACTGGCTTGTACCCGCAGCTACGCACGCGTATTTTCGATATAATAAGTAGCCTTTTAATTAAGTTGGGCTTTGCTCTATATGTACGCCAAATTTCATCTTGATCGGTTCAGCAGTTTTGGAGATCCTAGGTAACAAAAATTCAGATTTAACAAACTTTCGGCTTTTAATATAAGGAGGATTACTATGATGTAATTAAAAGTTTTAACTGATATTGAAATACTATATAGATATGGATCATTTCATTTGTTCATTTCATTTATTTTCAACTTTAGAAACGCAAAGGAGCACTTAGTTGAGTCAGCTTAGGTAAGATCAGTTGAGCTACCTGTAGATTGTTGGCAACAGTCTGCAGTCAGCTCAATGGTTTCGATTGTAAAAACTAGTTCTAATCACACTAATATTATAAATGCGAAAGTTTGGATGGATGGATGGATGTTTGTTACGTCTCTTCACGCCGAAACTACTGAACACATAGAGATGAAATTTTGCATCGGTGGTGTAGCTCTTAGCCTGGAATCAAACATAAGCTACTTTTTATCCCATAAATCTGTTCCCATGGGATAGAAATTACATTTGAACTTTTACATAGAAACAACGCGTGCGAAGCCGCGGGCAGAAGCTAGTTTATTTATATTATTTAATTGTAACTTCCTTTGTGAATAAAGAAAAAAAATTCTTTGTGAATAAGTACTGATATTGGTTTTATCGTCCAGTGTTCAACAGTCCTAGGCCCTGACAGATCCACTAAGGTCGAACGTCGAAGCATTTGCAGGCAATTGGTTTTCATCCAGTAACGATTTCTTCGTTTCTAGTTGTTGCTTCAATGAAGTTAAAAGAACTGGTTGGAGTTGAAATAATTGGTACCTAGGGTTGGGTTACTGTTTTTCTGTGAAATATATTTTGTACCAATTAATTGTCCGTTTGTACTCGTTCTGCTCGCTCTCGATCAGGTTTTGGCTGAAAATCAGTGTTTTTGCATTTAAGCAAAAAATTTCACTGAGCCATGGCCTATTTGCCGTGCTGCAGCACACACAAACTTGCCTCACTTTATTTATGTTAATCCTAAGTACTTACTTTACTTTTTTTCTTTCTTTTTTAAAATGCTTGTTTGATGAATTTAACAAACTATTGTACTTGTGTTTAAAATTTGTATTTAGTACTTGTGTTTAAAATTTGTATTTTGTACTTGTGTTTAAAATTTGTATATTTTTGTTAATAGTATGTGTGTCTGTAGTACCAAATAAATTTTTTATCTATCTATCTATCTATCTATCATTAATTAGAGGTTGGCCAAAGCGGTCGTGTAAGAATCGACCCTTCATCCTAACCCGTGGTTATCTACCACGGGTTAAGTTAAAGGGGTAAAGTTATGAGTCAAGAACATACCAGGGGAAGGGAACTTCTCCCTGGTGATGTCGGACTACCTTCCCATAGGATTATGAGAGTGAGAAATTGTAAAAAAAGTGAGGAGTGCACCTGTGTCTGCAAACACACTTGTTCACTACAATATGTTGAATATAGCTAGTCTCCGTTATGACTGGCCGCCGTGAAATCCAACTTGAAGAACAACAAGCGAAAATAAAGCCGTAGTGGGGTTGCCAGCTTAGAATTTGCATCACCCCAACTCTTCCCGCGGGTGTCGTCAGAGGCGACTAAGGGATGCCCACCGGGGGTGGGCAGCAGCGCCCCCTTCACAACAATTCTACCACCGAACTGCGATCCCCAACCCGCATGCTCAGCGTGGGGAATATGGGCATACTCCCCATGAAATGGAGGACGAATATGAAAAGGACGTCCAATAAGGCGCTTATCAGGGTGAGGCCTGCGTCCAGCAGTGGACAGGCTGTTCAGGCTCAGGTTGAGGGCTTGCCAAGACTTAACCTTTTTTAACGCCACATTTAACCAAAAAGGGTCAGTTATCCTCTACAAATTTTCCACCCGCTGCAGCGGTAGTCACGTAGAGGACCCGATAGGGTTTGTGATGTAACACCGACAAAGGCATAAAGATAAATTGGCCATAACACTAGAGGAAGGGAATTTCAAAACCTGTGTACACTCGAAGCTATGCTATAGGTATGCTATAGCTATGCTCGAAGCTATATGGCTGTTCGTGCAATCCTTATTATGGGTCCCAGAGAATCACTACGTGATAAATTCAAAGAAATAAACATAATGACAGTACCATGTCAATATATTTATGAAAACTTGTTGTACACTCATAGAAATATCAATCGGTTCCCTAAAAATAGTGATAAACATAATTTTAATACCAGAAATAAACATAAACTCGCTGTGCCCACAACTAGGCTATACAAAATTATGTATCTTTTAAAG
The DNA here is from genome assembly GCA_949316285.1 of Eupithecia subumbrata. Classification (NCBI taxonomy): domain Eukaryota; kingdom Metazoa; phylum Arthropoda; class Insecta; order Lepidoptera; family Geometridae; genus Eupithecia; species Eupithecia subumbrata. The sequence continues at coordinate 2,971,183 of OX438631.1, forward strand.
GGCAATGTATACGCTTCTACAACAAAACTCCTAGAGAGTTGCAAAACTTATCAGTAAATAAATTCACACAAATTGTCAAAACCTTGCGGTGCAAAAAGGCTTACTATAAAATATCAGATTATCTAGAAGATAAAAAAGCTTGGGACGGAAAAAAAACGAAAAATAACAACTAACAGGCTAAAGGTTTCTTCGTCGCTTCTTTATTTTAGTCTGCATACCGAAGCGACAGAAATCAAAAATATCACTTTATTTCCGTGTCAGTGTTTAGTTTTATAATATGACCTTTTCTAAGTGTACATTTATTGTATTTATGGAAATAAAGAGTTTTTGATTTTGATGCTATAGTGTTGGTTCAATTTAATACATAGAAATATTCAATACGGAGTGGTTTGTTCTTAGAGTGAAATGTTCTCAGTACAAAAACACGATCCGGACACATCCCAGGTAATAAGTTTTTACATTTAATGAAAAAATCAAATACACCGAATTGCCTATTATACAATTCTACAGACGATGTTTACCATATTTTGATGGAGTGTGTTTGCAACGAATCGTTTAGAAATAGTATTTTATCATTTAGTTATAGGGATATCGGTCACTGCAACAGCGTTCTAGCTGAGCCTGTTTCGGACGCAGCTAGAACGCTGTACAAACTGGTTATGTTAGGGAAATAAGTTGATTTGTTATAGGTTATAAGATTTAATTTTGTTTTTCTTTGTTTAACTCACCAGGGCGTCATAATCGCATGTGCGACAAAGCTCTTAATAAAGAATAAAAAAAAAATTGAAAAAGTGCTGCCCTGCCGAAATGACTTGACTGTCAAACGTTTAAATGGCCACGAAAGCAGAACGTCCTCAATTTTAAACGCGATACCTTTCCGTGGCACCCTGTATACATGTAAATAATTTTCTTTCTTTCTTTTTATTTGGTATTATTAACTGAGTGATGAAAACTTTAGGCTCAGTGTGCGTTTAGCTATACAATATCGTTCATAACTTCTCGCCTCTCCTCACGTGTAGTGCGAGCGAGCTGTGACATTCCTTTGTGCCAGAATTCGCGTAATTTTTCACCGCGAGATGACTGGTGAGCGAAACGAGATAGACGCTCGTTTTGAACCTTATGTTGTTGTCCATTGTTTTAAGTTAAACGATGAAGTTGTTGGAAATGTTTTCCAAAAAATTACACAAAACTATAATTTTTTTTAATCCATCATGGGTTTAACCCTAAATTCATTTACCACCGGATATTTAAAATGATTTGAATTTGGAAGAAAGCTCAAAACTCAATCATGACGTGATATTTATCACGTTGTAAATGATTTTAATTAAAACTAGTTTTTGCTTGCGGCTTTCGTTATTTCAATTCCATGGGAACGGTTTTGTGGGATAAAGAGCTTAAGTTTGATTACAGGCTTAGAGCTACATCTACATATATTTTTTCAGAATTTATATATCCCAAAAATCTACGAGTTTGCGTTCACAGTGAATGCGCAGTGGCTAGGGCTAAGGCGGGCGCGTGCGCTGGCCACAGTGACGAACGGGCTAAACCATGGACGAGAATTAGATATTTTTACTGGATATTTCGATACTGAGATGGGAGTTGTTGAAAACAAGAGAAACTAGGGTTTTATCTATACTGTCAATCGAGCGCGGGCGTGAAGTACCTATCAAAAAACTGCGACGCAGGAGGTTGCGGGTTCGATTACCGCCTCGGAACAAATGTTTGTACGATCTACAGATATTTGTTCAGGGTGTTCTGGATGTTTTTCTATGTATAATAAAAAAAAATTTATTTCATTGCTAACTATCTATGTTGTGTATTATATGATGTATATCAGTTATTTAGTACCCATAACACAAGCTCTGCTTAGCTCGGGGCTAGATAATGCTGTGTGAATTGTACAGCATTATTTATTTATTTATTTAAACATATGAAACCGGCGGTTGCGTTCAGACTAAAGTGACAAAGGCGGGCGCCTAGCGCGATTGAGTGAGTTAGCATACAAAATAACAAATCCTTGTCCAAGGTTTGCCACACCTGCAAAGCGTCCAAACGCTACAACAGCCCGCAACCGAAGTTTCGAAGTTTCCTTTTCGTTGTCGTGCAAAACCAACTCTTATGCCGCTTACATACGCTTAGCGTTTGCACGAAAACGATTCAGAAACTTCGATTTCGTTTTTAAGAGTACGGGCCCAGGGCTAAGGTGGCCCCGGCGGTGGGTGCTTGCGGTGGCCACAGTGACAATCACTGTGGCCACCGCAAGCACCCACGCTAATCTTATTTAAGGCGTATATATATACCACGATACTAACGCCACTACATATTTTATTTTATCATAACGTTATACAAAGGAATTATCAAAAATTCGGACCGCGCGTAGACGATACCTATCACAAGCCTTTTTTTAATGTATCCACGGGATGACTGGAGTACTGAAGTTACCGCCTCTGCGAAGCGGGGGCAGCATTACTTGAAACTACCCTCACTTGGTTTTCGACAGAGACAGACAGAGTATCTGTGACGCACTGAGAAACCGGTCTAAAAATACCAGTTAAAAATACAATAATAATGTGTTCAGATCGCGTAAGTTTGAAAATATTTATACGTCAAACTATCGCTATCTCCTACTGTATACGCTGAGGACCGATACCATAGACCTTGTACACAATGAGGGTTTTCAATGCGACCTTAAAAAAAAACTGATTGCCATAGACTAGGATAGATCACGCTATATGAAACTCAAATGTCAAAAAAGAAAGAAATTGAGCTGCCACCGTCGTTCATATCTTCTCTTCTCTGCCCATGTGTCTGTCATGTGTGTTATTTGACAAGAAGTTGAAGTTGCCCATGTGTCATTGCGTAGCGTTGACACCTGATTTTTGTGCAGCGCCATCTAATGACAAAATAAAAAGAGTGTGTTTTTTTTATATTGCATTGAAAAGCCCTCACTGGTCTATTATTCACTGTCAGTCTACGGTGACAATGGACCACAACTTGACTGACAACTGACATAACATAACTCATGGCTGTCACAGCCATCGATATATATGTACTACGCACTAGATTTCGCGATCAGAACACTCACTCTGTTCGACTGAACTGTACTGCAATCCGTACACCTGACATTAGTGTGGCTTCGACATGCATGCAGCTTGGACGCATAAGGAGCCGCGCTAATAATACGAAAATCCAAATCTAAGTGTGACCCTGGACGTAAATAATGAAAAATAACAACCCATAGTCAAGTAAGTAAAATTATTTGTTGTATTATGTGAATAAATAGGTAATTATATCGTAATACCTCAACAGATAGAAATAATTTTTCATAAATATGCACGCCATTGTAATCATAGACTAAAACATGCAGATGTTCCATTTCAAAAACCGGTTGTAGGTAAAAATAATGTGATTGATGGAAGACAGATAGGGTGACAGAGTTGACGCGGTGTTTTTTTTAAATGATTGATTTTTTATTATTGATTTTTAACCAGTTTCATAATTTTAACCGACTTCGAAACAAGGAGGAGGTTCTATGTTCGGCTGTATGTAGTATGTTTATAAGTATGTTCGTCGATTTCTCCGTCATTTGATTGACTGATTCCGGACCAATTTCTTGATCTTTTCAGTTGTTTATAGGTGCTCCCAAGGTGGTGCCAATATTTTATTTCCCAGGGATTTCTATTAATCCAGCAAAACTTAAAAAAACAGTTTAAAACTAAGGGATTCGAAGTCGGTTTTAAGTTTTTTCAAAACTATTTAATTATTACATTTTCAAAGAAATCAAATCATTGAAAATTTTATTATTTTTTTTCCTTTCAGAACATATCAAGTTATGAACAAAGTTCAGAAAATATGACGACGTGCGCACTCTTAATTCAATGAAAAGTATGTAGAACACAATAATTAACTCATTAACTGCGCCCGCGCCCCGCGCGCGCCGTCGCTGCCGCCATAGCTTGGAACATGGCGGTGGAGATTCGCGTCATAGGCAATGGAAGTGTTAAATTATTGTATTAAAAATATCTTACTACAAAATGTACCTACTAAATTAGTACATTTTGTCCTAAGATATTTTTGTTTGTTTATATTTGTTTTCTTATTTTAGTTGATTTTAAACTATTGCTATCATGTTTGAATAAACGCATAACAATCCATTTTTTTTTAATTTTCTACTATTTTTGCAAACAAAAATTTTTGAAATAGAGAATAAATTCTTACTAAGTTATGTAGGTACAAAATCTGTGTCACCTCTGCGCGGTGTAAAATCTATAGGGGCGACATGTTGTCAGAATACGTTGAGAAAACAATACTCTTTAGGCGATCTAGAGCTGAATGTTTTAATTGTTTGGTTAGACGACTTAGTTAATGTTTTAGCGCTGCAGCGCTTGCCGCGCCCAGGCCACCGCTGTCATGAGAATGATACGTTTTTTGTTTGAAATTTCTTCTCTAGGTACATTTAACTCAGTGGTCACAGCTCACTTTACAAACGACGGAGGTTTGTCAGCTAAACCGCGCGTGGCGCGCTTTAACCTCTCGCGTGAATGGTCGAGTTTATGACACGTGAAGCGAGATTATGACGTTTATGGGTCTATTTGGGTGATAATTCAATGGTTATTGGGTTGGAGTCGGTTAAAAATGTTATTAGTGCTAGCACTGATGTAAAGATTTAGGAATTTATACTCTGGGTGGTGGCGTTATTAACCCCCTTTACCTATCGTCTCTTATGTTTTACATTTAGATCAGATAATCGGTAAAATGAGAGGCTTTTGCTCAGCAGTGGGACAGGTACGGTTAGTATAAAAATAAAACCGGCCAAGTACGAGTCCACTTGCGCTCGGAGACTTCTGTACCAGCGCGATTTCTAGATGCCGCGCGCCAAATGCGAAATCGCAGCAGTGTGTAAGATCGTATGCGTCTTATACACAACTAGCTACCCACCCCGGTTTTTATAAAAATAAAACCAGCCAAGTGCGAGTCGACTCGCGCTCGGAGAATTCTTTACCATCGATCAAAACTATTTTGCAAAAGAAACTGTGAAGAACGGATTTCTTTTGATGGATCGAAGAGAAGAAAAAAGTCAACAAAACGCGGTCACCCACCCAAATATTCGCACAACCAAGAGCCACTCAACATGGACGTTGACCCTCTTAATTATTAAATTTATTTTATTTTATCATTTGTTGTTATAGCGGCAAGAAAAATATACTCTGTTAAAATTTCAACTCACTACCTCGGTTCGGGACTCACGGTACTTGAGAAATAGCCCGCTGACAGACGGACGGACAGACAGCGGAAGCTTAGTAATATTTTTTACCCTTTGGGTTCTTAACCCTAAAAATACCTACTAACTTTTGGATGATCTTGTACCGGCGCGCGGCGCAGCGGGGCGGCACAACAATTCGCACGCACACTGTGACGGGCTTGTCATGTGTAATTTATTTATTAAATAAAGAAGATAGAAGTTTACAGTTACACTTATTTACAGCATTCTTCTCTCTCCCTTATTTTAAAAGCAATTTAAAGATTACCAAAGTGGATCCGAGTGGGAAGGAGCATAAAACTCATTTTCCGATGATCTTTAGGCTGATCTCTCACAGGCACACTTTTACGGGCTTGTCGTGTGTTACGTCCTGCATTATTCTCTCTCTCTTATTTTAAAAGCAATAAATGGATTACCAATATTGTTCAGAGAGGAATTGAGCATAAGACTCATTTTCGGATGATCCCTCACAGGCACACTTTGATGGACTTGTTTATGTGTTCCAGCATTATTCTCTCTCTCTTATTTTAAAAGCAATAAATGGATTACCAAAGTGGATCAAAGTGGAATGGAGCATAAGACTCATTTTCGGATGATCCTTCACGATACAATTTGACGGGCTTGTCATGTGTTATTTTCAGCATCGGTTAGCAAACCTTGTAAAACTCCAGTCTCAAGTAATCCAATAACTTTAATGAATGCGTTTGCCGTACAATATTTCCTTTTTCATGTCTCGCCTTCATTTTTACAATAATATTGAGTTTTTCCCTAGATAATAAAATCCCTAGAAAATAAAAATGAATTCACAATCTTTGTCGGCACCTGGGCCGAACTTCCGCGGGACGAATATGGCATAAATCCTCAGCTGGCTATGTCTATTTTTCCGTGCTCCTCTACAGTGACGTTCCATACCATTCACATGCTATTTTGCAGGAAATAATAAACATTAATCAACTTGTTCAAAAAGAAGGGTTATGATTTCTAATGATGCTAATACATCCTTCTCTTTCCCATAAGGCTCTACCCCGACCCAAATGAGCGCCTCCATCTATTATATATTATTATTCTGTTAAACGAAGGAATTTTCAAAACTCGATTGGCCAGTTTGTGATACCTATCATAAGCTTTTTTTAATGCCTGTGTTAAAGTTTTATTTATTACACTTTAAGAAGAGTAACTTCGCATCTCTGCCTACACTATACAAATTAAAACATTTATAGATGCATTAAAAAAAGCTTAAGATAGGCATCACAAACTGGTCAATCGATTTTTGAAAATACCTTCGTTTAACAGAATAATAAGATAAAATAGGTGGTGGCGCTGTTTTCGGTCGGGGTAGTCCCTTAATGTAAAAGCAATAAGACTCACTTTAGGATGATCCCTGACAGGCACGACGACTCGCACGCACACTTTAACAGGCTTGTCGCGTGTGATGTCCAGCATTCTCCTCTCTCCTCTCCACTCGCCTGTAACAAAGAGAATAACAAACTTAAGAATAAGAAAACACTTTACAAGTTGCAGAAAAAAAAAGATCAGTGCGTGATGGAACCTTGTCAAATATTTTTCAACACACTTTCTCATAAAGTGGGTCTATGGTCACCGCAATCAGGCACAGAGTGACACCCATAATCAAACTGTGACTTTTTCATTGCTGTAACTAACTAGTGAATTTTTTTTTTTTTTTATTTATTGGTTGAGTGGCTTTGTTCTTAAAAAACATTTATTCAAAAAAAAGATCGTGTTCAATAGAACAAATAAATTAATGTTCCTATTGCTTGCTCATTTCATGCAACTTCTTATATAAATAGATAATTTTAACTGGTGGTAAGATTTCGAAATCGAAAATGATTATTCCTTGGTACGATTAACTAAACCATCGAATTTGTTTAAAACAAAAAATAGGCACATCATTGACATATAAGTCAAAATAAACATTCACTTTGTCATATTAAACATTTACTTGCACGGTGTTAGCAAACAACTTTGTTGCATTTGTTCTCTGAAATGAAATAACTACACATTATAAGGTAATTCATTACTTGGTAAAAGGAGCTATAACGATTTAATTAGGTTCTCATAGTCACAAAAGACAAGATCTTATCAGGCTCATATGGATTCATGAGCGTGATCACATTAGACAAGATCTTAATCAATGTAAGCAATTTTTTAAGTGTAGGTATAGGCGACCAAGAAATTGGTTTACCACTTTTGATGACATCTCCCAGTAAAATAATTATTCGCTAAGGATTACTGTATTACATTAACGTAATTGGTTAACTGTGAGCCAATCACAGAGAGCAATGGTTAAAAGAGCATGCAACTTGAACTGTGATGTCAACGCAATAGAGAATATTTTATGTAAACACAAACCAACCTGTCTTGGTTGTTCTGTCAAGTGTCAGTTATTGATCAACTCGAGTCAGTTACTGTCAAGAAAATGTCGCGTAATTTAAACTTACAGGAAAGAGCCGGTTAGGATACAACATAAGTGATATTTCTATACATAGTTCATCTCACAGCTAGTTTGACATAACTCTTAAACCATATATAAAATAGAAGCATAATTCAACACTATATTCGCTTAAATTCTACAGTAGCTTCGTAGCTTGTTTAATCCATTTATTAGAAGTACAGCTCTGGCATAGCTGACCGCACAGCGCTGGCTATTTGCAACTAATTTCACGTTATATTGAACCGGGAACTCTTGTTCAAACTAGTTTAACTGGCTGGTTCTCTTTGGCGATCGGTCATCAATGGGTAGTCAATTTAAATACTCGACTCAATTGAGTTTATTAACGCCGCCACCTATTTTTACTTATAACTACGTTAAACACAAAAAAATCAAATATACATTGAAAAGTTTGTGATAGGTACCTATCCTAAGTTTCTTTTTCATCCCTCTGAAATATATTAGTTTCGTATCATTTAGACAGAGAAACGAAAACAGAGTTCTTTGGCTACCAAGAGCAACTTCACTATTCTGCATAAAGAAAATAAAAGAAAACTCTTTTATGGGCATTAAAATAAAGCCTATGATAGGTATCATAAACTGTACAATGGACTTTTAAAAATACCTTTCCTTATCGTAATTATATGAAAAAAAAAAGGCACTGGCGCTAGTTTGAGGCATACATTAGAAAAACATCGGGTTTTTACTATTTTTTAGGCTCTCTAAGTTATTTAGATAGCAGATGAGAAATTTTGCGCAAATTGTTAACCATTTAGCACCCTCGCTTAGTCATGATTTCCCCATAACGTGTAAGGTGTTCGTGTAGCTATGTAGCTATGTGGTGCCGGCTTAGAATTTGCACCACTCCAACTCTTCCCGCGGGTGTCGTAAGAGGCGACTAATGGATAACCACGGGGGCCGGGCAGCAGCGCCCCCTGCAGAACAATTCTACCACCGAACTGCGATCCCCAACTAAAACTAGATACAGTCCAATAAGGCGCTTATCAGGGGGAGGCCTGCGTCCAACAGTGGACCAATACAGGCTGTTGAGGTTGAGGTTGTAAGGTGTTGACTTATTTTCTCTTCACTTCCACCATTATATGTCCACTAGTGGAAGAAGGAATATAAAGGATTAATAATCGCGAGCGATTTTCTCGCCCGTGAAGATTCTATCTAAAGGCTTTATAAAATATTTAAATGCCTTAATTCAAGAATAATTGGATAATTACGTATGAGAGTCAACATAACGTGTCTATTGAGTTAGGACCGTTTTAAATTTAATGAAATTATGTTCAGAAGTAATGCTTTAATGTAATATAACCGCTGAAAAGTTTAAGGGAATAATTATATTACATTTATAGCTAAGCCATAGGTGGATTTGCGAGGTTTTAACCCCCGACGGAGGGGAGGAATAGGGGAGGCCTATGTCCTGCAGTGGACTAATTTAGGTTGATGATGATGATGATGATGAACCCCCGACGCAAAAAGAGAGGGGTGTTATAAGTTTGACTTGTCTGTCCGTGTATCTATCCGGTATTGTAGCTCCCAAACGGATAAACCGATTTTCGTTTAGTTTTTTTTGTGTCATAGATAATTTTATCTTGAGACTTCTTAGTCATGTTTCATGAAAATCCGTCGGGGGGATTTTAAAATTTTTAATTTTTTCCTGCAAAGTCTTTGTGGGAAATGTGAGCAAAGCTATCGACATCTGTCAAACGTCTATCCATTATGTGACGTCGTAAACCGGAAAAAATCGTCGGAATTCATTTGTTACAGTTTTATTCCTTGAAGACTTTTCTTGAGACAATTCCAAGTATTGCTCCTAGTATACCTTCGGCACTTCGCCGCACTTACTACTAAACTTCTTTCCGGACCTTGTGGGGGCACGGAGGGGGAAGTTGAGGTTTTCCCTCTTTACCTCGGCTTCAACTAGAAGGGTGATGAATTTGTGAATGAGCGCTGGGACCAGAAGGAATCTGCTACCCTGGTAAATTGCCTTAGTTGACCCAAGACTACCTCCTACCTAGACGACCTCCGTGGCGCAGCGGGCGAAGGTCCGCCTGCGACGCAGGTGGTTGCGGGTTCGATTCCCGCCTCGGAACAAATTTGTGTATGATCTGCAGAAATTTGTTCCGTTGGTCTGGGTGTTTTCTATGTATAATAAAAAAATATCTATTTATGTATTGTATTGAATACAATACAATACATAAATAGATATTTTTTTACTAGATAACTGATATACCTACTTAATAAAGTATATCAGTTATCTAGTAGCTCTGCTTAGTTTGGGGCTAGATAATGCTATGTGAATTGTCCAGCATTATTTCTTATTATTTATTTAATTTAAGACTACTACCCGACAAAGCGGTTGTAGTAGTCACGGGTACCATCACATCGGCTTTTTTTTCATCAAAAAAGACTTTAAGAAGACGCTACTAGTGATAAAGGAATTGCACAAGAAAACACATACGTTTTCCGTCTCCCCTGGCCTACCTCAATGTCAATCAATTTCAATACCTTCCCAAAAATCAAAGTACCAAATGCCACGTTCAATATTCATGAACGCGTTCAAATTTGACACGGGATTAGGGTGAAAAATACGGACGGATCCGGGTTCAGAGGTTGGCGGGAAATATGACAGCTGTCAAACGGGAATTAAATATGGCGTCGAGTTGCGGATGGTATTGTAATTTATAGGTGGTTTTAGTTTTGGCAGGTTTATTGGTATTATTTTTGGCAGGTTTATTGGCATTATTTTTGGCCTTGTATTTTGATGGTAGCAACGATGTATTATTTCTAGGTATGAATTTTGAGGTCTTGGTTTGGCTGTGCAGCAAAATTTAGATATATGTATTATTTTTAGCATTTCCGGCAGCATTCCTTCCGTATTGTATTTTGTGTTAGTGTGGTACCTTAAAGCGTTATCTTTTTTTTTATTTTTAAATACCTAATGTTTTCAATTTGTATTAGAAACAGATCCAAAGAGTTCTATAGATGGCCACACCGTCGTAATTGCAAATCTACAATTTAAGGAAAACCAACTTAATATGTCAATCCTATGACTGACCAAATTACTTCTCTATAATCTAAAAAGTTAATAACAAGAAATATTTTTTCTCTTCCATGCAAACTTGATCTTTTATGTTGATTTTTCTTTAATTTTGACATTGGCAATACAACACTATGGCCATCTATCGATCTGTTTTGGATTTAGTTTAAATGCAATCGAATCTAAAAGCGAAACCTCTCATTCAAAAAGACCCAGATATTTTTATTATTTTGATTATTTTTATAAGATACATAAATAGTAGTTCTAATTGGTTTTCTCTAATTTGGTTCATAATATATGACTAAATTACTATACAAATTACGTCTAGGGGAAAATCTGGACTCTAAAAATTTATTCCAATTTTCCTCCTTAAGATTTTCAAGGGGGGAAAACTGTTTTTTTTTTATTCCAGTTTTCCCCCTTAAGGGTGATTTCAAGGAGGAAAACTGGAATAACCCATATTTATGTGCCAAAAAAACTATTTTCATATTTCTGCGGTAAAGCCATACTGTGAGGTCTTTATTCTAAAACCCGATGCACAGTCTAAAAATGTTAATTTTGTGGTTTCGCTGCTCACCTCAGCTAATTGCCACTCCACTATCTAGCTAGCGCCTCATATTAGCAGCTTACTGTTCATATATTACACGGCTATGTAATGGAAGCAGAGTTGAGATTACACACTATGAAATGTATTTTATCCGGCAAAATTTCCGAATTAATTCTTCTAACTCACAGCCTGCGGAGGTGGTAATATTTTTTGTTTTTTATTTGTTATTTATTTGTTCGCAAACAAATACATTTGTGTCGGAATATTTACAGTTTAAAAATAATATAAAATAAAATAATCACATAAATCAAAATACATCATAAAAGTTAAAATAAATGCAAAGTCACCACAAAAATATAAATAATAATAATAAATAGCCAACTACGAGCCCGTTCCCACTTGTCGGGTGTCAGAAAATCGGCTGCTTTAGTGGCAGAACACTTTATATGAAGCTGTTCATACATACCCGACACCGTTTTCTCTAAATGTTTTGTCCGATTTTCTGTCGGGCCCGACACCCGACAAGTGGTAACGGTCTGTAACCTTCCTTTAGCCTCTAGCAGATTCCTTATGTGTATTTTTAACATCTTAACTTTGCGCTTTGGCGGATTGGTCATCGCCGTGGTTAATAGGCTAACCCCCCCTCCCTCTTCCCTTATTTGGAGGAAGCATGTTAAGCAGGGACGTATGTGTGCTTAAGAAGAATTCTTCACACTGGCACTGCCACATATTTTTTTCTTTAACGTTAAACGATTAAATTTTCAAAAATCCCTTGGACAACATAAATTAGCGATGTGAAGACAGAGATTGGTGTCAAATTAAGATAAACATCGCATCTCAGCCGTATCGATACAAAAGAAAACGATTGCCTACAGAAGCATTAAAAAGCTTACATAATTATAAGATTTTTTTCATCCGATACAATAAAATGATCCTTGCAAAGGACTGAGTCGATTCGCATAAAAAACTTTCATTTTAAGGCGCTACTCAAGCTTGACCAAAAAAAATTTTAAAATATTTTTCTCCAAAAAGGAGCTGATGTTTCAAAAGAAACCGTACCTGTATCTCCTCTGGTTATGGATGACCCCGTACTGTCCCAGTTAAAAAGAAACACACTGTATAGAAAAAACAAATTGTCGAACGAACTTTTAAAACTTCCTTTTTACAAAAAAATAGAATGCACCGCTAGTGTAAATACCTACCCCGCTATAAAAAGGTAAGGACCTATATTACTAAGAGGACCTATATTTACTAAGAGAGATGGATGGATGGAAAGTTCGACGCTCGACTTTACGACCCGCGATTATGCAGATGGATATGCCAAGAAGTTTGCTAAATTAAGCAGGCAAGTGTATTTTTTACTACGCGTAGCTTATGACTTCACGAGCTGCGTTGATGAGAAAACTAGAAAATGTTTGTTTGGGAAATGTGAGTGAAGATATGACCGTAGAAACTTTAGAATTGGGGTACAGTTACAGCCTATACGTGTCCAATGCTGGACGCAGGCCTCCCTCATAAAGCCGTATACAGAAAGAAAGCTCGAAACTTATAAGCGCTTACCGGCGCTTGACAGCGCTGGGGCATGATTCTCTATGACCTACGAGATAACATGCCCAAAACGTGTGACGTCACAACGTGTTCTAAACATAAACACGATTCAAACGAGCCTAGGTGTGGAATCGAAAAATTGAATTCTGCATGCCACAAGACTGGTTGTCTATGCCCCGTGTTTTGTTTTTTTGATTATTTCACACGGTGCGTTCAAAATCTTACATTCGGACTACTCGGAAAATTTACGGTTTTATTATAAATTATTTTTTGTTTCCAAATAATAAATATTTTGAATTTTAAGCTTGCTCAACCATCAATAATTGTTGAGCTTACAATATTTTAGTGTGATTTGAAAAAAAAAGCCCAAAAATAATGATTTGTAAATACATTCAAGTCAGTCATGACTAGTTTCGGAACGTTTGTTTGGATTATCATAACCTAAAAATCTATCATTCCTAAGGATTGTGTTATTGTTATTGTGTTCTTTGATAAACACAATCAACAAAAGATATCTTACGGGTTGCATTTTATGAAATGATTTTATTAAAACCTCAAAATACGAACGACGAAACGATCTATACTAACTATTGGAGGAACACGCTAATCTGTGCCTTAACACGCTATGAACGAGCTCGTTTATTTGACAGTTCAAGCGGAATACGGTTTTGTACGATTCCACGCCGTTGTCGTGTCGTAGGTGTGTAACACGCTTGCATTGGTCATAGTGAATCACCCCCCTGGTCCGTTCTACACAAAGGAAGCAGGTTGAAGCTAAATATGCCTGTCGTAATTGCACGTGTTGTCGCAGTTGTTTATTAATTTTAAATGGCAGCGCCCAGCGCTGACCAGCGCGTGTTGAAGCTTGTCGGAACTTGTCGGCACCGTTCAGCGCTTATCGGCGCGCGTTCATTTAATTTCCTGCGCGGGTTACCAGCGCTGTCAAGCGCCGGCAGCTTTCTTTCTGTATACGGACTAAGAAGGCTATTGCCAACTGCAAGAATGTTGGTTTCATAATTACAATTAAACTATTTATTTATTATAAACAGACTTCCAATATTTATCTAATTTTAAAACTAGCCGATGCAACCCCAACCTAAACCATGTTTTTTGGTTGCCTGGAAGATATCGCTTTAAGCGATAAGGCCGCCAGTTCCATTGCTGTTCTCTACAAGAATTTATCTATCTGTTTTATAGTCGCCCGCATATTTAAAAAACCTAACCCACATTTTCCGTCTTTTTTTCTGGGCATCCCTAAATGCGAGTTGGAAGTAATTTAACCGGCCCGCTGGTACAGAAAGCGTGAATTTTAAAAAGTAAGCCAAGAATTTGAATTACTGATGTGAGAGTACTGCACCGGATTTGAGTGCAGCTGAATTACATTTTGTAGCTTGTTCAGTATTTACCACGGGGAACAATTTATTCAGTTGAAATTTTATTTATTTCTTTTCAGTTGGTGGGTAGAAATGCCAGCTGATAGTTATGTTTACTGAGAATCTGCATCGAACAAAGTATCTACTCGAGATAAGGTAGATAATTAAAAGCTATAAACAGCACTATCTGTCCACTCATAATATATCCTCCTATTAGGTATACTTAATCAAATAATTTTATAGTCCTTGTTTACTATACTAAGAAAGATAAAATAGTTTCCGATCATATGTCATTCCAATTATATTTTCTTTGTTGTTCTAATTTCTAATTCTAGCCAAAAGATACAGGTATTTTGTAGTATCATAAACGCTACCGTCAAGTTCTACACTAACCGATCCTGTCCATCCAAAGGTTGCCTGGAAGAGATCGCTTTCAGCGATAAGGCCGCCGATTGTGCTATACTAGATTTAATTAGTAGTTTGTAAGATATTTCATAAGCATTGATGGTACAATAAAGCTTATCTATCTATCTACCTAGAAACGTGTCTACTGAAAGTTTTTTTAATTGGATAAGAAGTTTTAAAGAAAACCTATAACAAACAATCATATCTGGTCGCAGCGTAAAGGTACGAGTTGGCAGCGGGCGACATCTGGCAGCAGCAGACAACGTGTCGTCGCTTCATGTCGCCACGACCCGTCGTTACGTCCTATCGCTGCAGTCATGATTTCGAACCCGACTACAAACGGCAACTCCAGCGTCAGCGGCACTACTGATCCGCGGTCGAGCGACACTGGCGTCTGCCGCTCGACGACGCGTCGCTAGCTTCGTGTCGCTAACTACGGAGGGAATTTCATAGAAATACATAGAAACCAGTAGTGTCGCTGCGACACGTCGTCTACTGCTGCCTCAAGTCGCCCGCTGCCAACTCTTACCTTAAGACTTTCAACTCATCTCCTGGATATCATTAAGAGATGACTAAGACAAAGCTTCTTTCTGTATATTTGTAACACCTCTTCTACAATAACCAAACCGCCTGCGCAAGCGTGTTAATTATCGAAAAGCCCCCCTTCTATTGGGAATAAATGCTCGGCAGTGGTGCCGTGAATTTGCACCACCCCAACTCTTCCCGCGGGTGTCGTAAGAGGCGACTGAGGCATATCCACCGGGGTCGGGCAGCAGCGCCCCCTGCAGAACGATTCTACCACCAGATTGCGATCCCCAACTCGTATGCCCAGCGTGGCCCCCATTGGAAAAATGCCAATAAGGCGCTCATCAAGGGAACGCCTGAGCCCAGCAGTGGACCATTATAGACTGTTGAGGTTGAAGTTCGCTGTTTCAGTGGACCAATGGAATTGCATAAATCTCCGCTCCGCTGCCTCGCTCCATATCAATGAGATAGGCAGCTTAAGGCCAGGTAGGCCTGCAGCAGTAGGCGTAAGGGAAAACGCTCGCCTGCCAAGCCGCCCCGCGCTCGTGTTTTTGTAGTTATTTAAACAACATCATAATTTTATCAAATCAGACTCTGCGAATTTGTTTAGAAATATTTAGTGTCTTTAGTTGTGTACAAAAAAAAGTGTGATATCAGTAGTTCGCTAGTAGTATTGAAAAATCGTTAGTAAAAGGGGACTTTGGGATTTTTTTCTATCGAGTGAAGTTCATTAGATCTTTTAACTGAATGCGACTTTGACTTGACTAGATCCATAAGTAATATATATCGTTTTTTCAGAACTTTAAACACTATTTTCTAATTCGCAGATTTTTTTTAAATATCACAAAAATGCGGCCTGTGCTGGCTTACCAAACCTTAAAGCAAAGTTAGATCATATAATAACAATTGCACATCAAACTAGATAAAGCTCAGAATAGTTTTGGTAACTGGATTATTATCAAAGCTCATTGTGGTTTAGGAACGTCTGATCCGAGTACCTACAGGGTGTTATCAAACATTTGAACAACCGTTGACCGCCGCTTAAAGTTAGGTCTAAGCGGGGGTCAACGGTTGGTCTAACTAAGGTTTAAGTAAACCATACAGCGAGTCTAGAGGTGGCGCGAGCGCGGCGGCGAAGTACTCGTACATATAAACATTTTACTATAAAAACTTTCGTAGTTTGACGTATTCATTATGAATGTAAGCGGGTTAACTACGAACCTAGCTTGTGTTGGAAGAACACCAACGTTTCATCCCTTAACGAGGGACTTCATCAGGGTGAGTGCGGTTCGCGTTAACAACACAAACTAGGTTCGTAGTTAACCCGCTTACATGCATAATGAATACTATAAACATGACAAATATATGAAACCGCCATTTGCCTTCGTCGTTTTCGTCGCATACTGAAGGCACCTAGCGCAACGGGCTAGAGTAAAATGTTGCTTGGTCATCTTTTCGATGGGAGTCACATAACACTTAAGATGTTGTCTGATAAACAGTGTTTATTTTTCAGATTTATTTATTACTTACATTCTTGTACTTACTTACTTAAATTTTTAAAAGAACATTAAAAGGGTGCAGTTTAATTTCGAGCCTTCTAAATGTTAAGGATGACCTAGGTGATGTCTAGAAAAAATATATAGAAAAGCGTAGAGTCCCGTCGTCGTAGAGACTTATAATGTTTAATATAGTAGATTGCAATAGCTGAATTTCTAGCTACTAGCCATGTACGTAGGACACAATTAATAATGTAGTGCACAAGTGCGTGCACAAACGCGTGCACAAACACTAGTGCACTCTAACCAATAAAATTCCAATACAGGGTTATTATAATAGGAGTTTGCAAACTCAGATGATCAAATGCCCCCAGGTCCAATGATTTGTAAAAAATTATGTTAAAAGATTACGGCAGCTTTTTTTGTTCGTGATTTTTGACCAGTTTCTTTTCTATTTACAATTGTATAGGTTTTGGCGGTTTGATACTTCGCACCCGCGTTAGCCTCGCAGTATGGTTTACACCTGAGACGTCGCTTACCGCTTACACTTAGATATTTAGAAACACCCTGTAGGAAGTAAAAACTTCAAATTTTAGAAATGAGTAAATTTCGGGATATTGTATATTCAGTTCTCGAAAGTGGAACACTCAAATTAGGTCCAATTAGGTCTACCCACTTCAGCCATAGTCGGGCGTTTGTTTCGCGTGCGTATTTTTGTCTCGGTCGCACTTCCGTCTAGGTACGTCTTTCGATATTGTTGTTTATTAGCTAGGTATATTGCAAAAGATTGGAAATAGCGTGTCTTTGACATTCCATTTGTTTGTTAGCGCTAGGAGAACGTACCATATCATCTACAGAATTTTACTTATATCTATGAATTATCTACATAAAATCCGCGAGCGAGTAAAACAAGTTCAGAAATATGTCAAAATAAATGTTATAAATGTCACATTTCAAAACGCGAGTTGTGAAAGTGGAATGGAACCTTGTCAATGTAAATATCCGACTTGAACAGGTAGTAGGTCTTAGGCTTCGACAAGTTCAAGATTAAACAAGCATGGCAAAGTTACCTTACTGGGCAATGTTAGCTTAGGAACGTTCAAGATGTATTCAGTTCCACCCTGTACACAAATCTAATTCATAATTCAGGGGTCCAGCGTCCGATGCTTCAAAGTTTCTGACCACAGCATAGGGCAAGCAGATGTGCACTTTAATCTCACGGGTTAGAGTTTGAATTCCTTTGACGTTTAGTTTGACACAGCATGCCTATTATATAGTATGCCACAGTTCAGGGCAGATTGTGCACTCTAAGCTCGGGGGTTAAGTTTGGAATTCCTTTGACGTATAGTTAAAACTTTATCTGGATCATGCTGCTGGTGCGAGTTGCAGCGTTTTTGATTGACGTGATTTGACAGTTGATTTTAAGCTTGTTTTTAAACTATTTGCGATCGTACGTTTTTAACTGTTCGGAATGTTTTTGTTGCAATTGTGTATTCATTTATTTGTTTCTAGGGTCTGAATTTACATAGGTAGAATTGGAGAAAAGCTTGAAAAAAAAACATAGCTCCTGTTGAAGATGGCATCACAAATTCTATGCTATATTATTTACCGCTACAATGTAAGGTATACCTGTTATAAATAATTTTGTTTAACTTTCCAGACTAGGTGTAAATTCTAAGAATATATTTTTGCTACTCGTTTTTTTTCTAAGACAAAAAAAAAATGTACCTGGAATGGGAAAGACGCTGCCTTCTGTAACACAGTTTTTATAACTAAAACAGGAGACAGAGCTGCCCAGAACTTAGTTCTTTTTTTGTGGTTTCAAAAAATAAACATTTTCTTTTTCAAATGTATACAGGGTGTAACAAAAATAAGTAACCAAACTTTCAGGTGGGGTGTAGAATCGAACACTGAATTCAGGAAAAATATTGAAAAAAAATCCCGCCCTTTAGTTTTCGAAAAATTTAATAAATAGGTACGAAATTTTCACAACATTAGGCAATAAACTATAATACATGTGTCTATTTGGAATTAAAAAAAAATGGCCTAAGTACCTGTATTCATCTCTTTTATAAGCCCATAACACCTAAACGGTGCCCTAATGAGCGGCCACCGCGGTCATCGACCCGCGACATCATTGCAGCGGAAGCGAACAGGCTACACGGCGTGCTTAGATATGGAGCCTACGTACAACAAATACATTCCAATTATCCTCTAGGAATTAAAAAATAAATAAATTATTTTAAGTCTTTACACACGTTCTATCGCAAAAATGCATAGTTAGTAGGTACATTCATTAAGCATGCACCTTCCTACTAAAAGATATTCACTACTAGCTTTTATTTTTTCATATCGTTGACTACCTAAGTACCTACCTTCACATTGACCTTTAACCCTTAACTGTAGTTGTGGGTCCAATGGACCCAGGTGCAATCTTTGAACGTGTGTAAAAATGACGGCGTGTGCCCCAGCGCCTCCCGCTCCTAGGTACCTTCCGACGGTAAGCTGAAGCACCCGTGAGGGGACGGACGCGCTTCGCTTCTTACTGCTAAGGTGAGTATTGGTGTGTGAGTGGGTCCATTGGACCCACGACTATAATTACGTAACTTTTTTCGTTTATGTTATTTATTGGTTTTACTATTTTTTTCAGTTATTTGTGATGGCAAATCAAAGGAATGTTTCTTCAAATAGAGACGATATATGAGAGCAGTGGTTAAACGTAGAATTTGACAGCGATGAAGATGAAATCGTTCAACCAGCAGGGACAGCTTCAGCAAACGATGAAAGCCTGAAATTGGATAGGAATAAAAGAAAGAGATGCTCTTTTTGTCCGCCAAACAAAAGTGCGAAGACTTTAAATTTATGTCCTAAGTGTAGACTGCCTATTTGCATGACTTGTGCTAAAACAGTGTGTAACTCATGCTTATAACTTGGCTCATCATTTTGTGATGTCAAAATTTTTTTTGAAGAAGATTTTTAGTTGTTGTTTTTCTTTTCTTAGAATTTGTTATCTTATGTTTATGAAAAAGTTTCATTTAAGTTTTTTATTGTGTTTTTCCATTTATTGTGATTTTTTTTCTAAAGCATGTTATTAAGTTCAGTAAATAACGACTGGTTAAGAAAAATGCCAGTTTAGAGAAGAATAAAAGTTCCTATTGTTGATTTTTTGTAAAACTATGATAGTTTAATAAATAGTTATTAATAAAAAAGCGTTAAAATTTCATCTGTTTTTGTATTTTTTCAAAAATAATAATCTAAAGTAGGTAGCTATAGACGTGGGTCCCGTGGACCCACGACTATAGAAAAGTGACTCCGTCTCACCACTACAGTTAAGGGTTAAAAACACGGTGAGTAACTCACAATGAACCCCATAAAAAGTTGTTACAATTTGCATTTCCGAAGCACCAGATTGAGACAAGAAAAGGCACAAACTTTTAGCGCGCGAGAGCGAGATAGGTATACAAACTTAGTTCATCCGAATGTTCACCCAATGCTAGGCTTATTGTTAGTTTTGTCAAACTGTCATACCACAGAAATGTTACCATAGGGTCAATGGCCGTTTAGTTGCATCATTGCAAGCGCAAGGTGAAGGTCGCAGCGGCGCTTATCGGTTTTTTGTGCGTAAAAATGGCTCGTATGCGTTATTCAGATATTGAATACCACGAGATGAAAATTGAAATGGGAAAATTGGAATGCATTGGCTAGCTTCCTACATAACTACAACACGTGCAGCCCGCCGCCGCGCGCGCTGCTGCGATATCGCGTGTCCGGTCGTGGGTGCCACCCGTAAAAAGATGTTTATCTGCTAAAAAGGTGTACACAAGGTACGTAGACCTTTTAATCATATTTTAATGTCAAATAAACACGTGCATCAGTCGTTTGCGTAATGTAGTGAAAATTCCGTATTTATTTTATTTTTCGAAAACTAAAGGGTGGGATTTTTTTTTATATTTTTCCTGAATTCAGTGTTCGATTCTACACCCCACCTGAAAGTTTGGTTACTTATTTTTGTTACACCCTGTATTATAGATGAGGGAGGAGTATCTACGGGATAAAGTTAGGATAACCCAGAAGAGGGTTACCTCAAGGAGATCCTATATCCCCTCTTTTGTTTAATATTGCAACTCATAAACTAGGTTTAGAGCTGGATCATGTTTGCGATTTGCAATGCGCGGATAACTTTGTATTAAATGCACAAAAAGGAGATGCATAGGTAATTAAATGTGATAATGATAAATATTCAAAATTTTGTTTGGTTACTCGAACAGCAGATATTATGTAAATACAAGTACAACATTTTTGAAAAGTGGAAGTCGTCATATGATTCGATATCAATCAATAAAGGGATTAAGGGTCCGGCGACGGATGAATTTCCTATACAAACGTAATACCAAAATGATTTGTAATTTGAGCATATTTTCACCATGGTCTGGTATTATATGTATTAAAATAGTATTTATCTAGGTTCCTGCCACATTTTTTTTTCAAAATACCTTTCTGAAATGAAATTAAACCGAATCGCATTTTTACATTAAAGAATGAATGTTTTCTTAGTATTTGTGTAGATAAGTATTTTGAAAAAAGCTTGTGGTAGGAACCTAAATAAATACTATTCTAATACAAATAATATCAAACCATGGTGAAAATATTCTCAAATAACAAATCATTTTGGTACTACGTTTGTATGGGAAATTCATCCGTCGCCGGACCCTTAAGCATAACATTTTGCAAGAACAGCCAACATATCTACCATGGTGGAGCAATTGTAAACTTAAAAGAAAACATATTGTAATAGCTCATAGATTACGCTCTGGGTACATTCCCCGTAATAAGTTTAAACATTCGATGAAAATCACAAACTCGCCCAATTGTGACACATGTAACGTCCTAGAAGATTTGCATCATCTTTAAGTGAGCGCAGCGAGTCTACAAGAGCAGAATTAAGGGACCTGGAGGGCGATTACGGTGTGGTAAGGCAAGGCATTACGGCTCAAACGTTAGCAGTTGAAACGTTAGGGTGCGCGTTCACAGGCCGGCATCGGAAGGGGTAGGGCATGCCTAAGCCGCATTCAATGGCACAACAATGGAGGCCTATGTCAAAGGACAACCTGACTTACCTAGAAACGGTGTCAAAAAAGTAGTAAATAGATAATAAAAACTATAATATAATAATTAGGATAACTTGTAAAAGTCAGTGAATAAAAGCCTCCACACACAGAAGCCGTGGCCGGGCCGGAGGCGAAGGCATGCGGGCTGTATCATACGAATTTATATGAGAGACTACACACACGCCGCCCGGCAGTCAAATCAAATCAAATCAAATCAAAATCTCTTTATTTCCATAAATACAATAAATGTACACTTAGAAAAGGTCAAATAAAGTGTAAGTGTAGTCTCTCATATAAATTAACGCATTACAACTCGCACGCCTTCGCCTCCGGCCCGGCCACGGTTTCTATGTGTGAGGCTATTTTTATTTTATTTTATTTTATTTATTTATGTTTATTTGAGCAAAGACCGAACATAGTCAGCAATGAGTCATTGCTGACTATGTCAGTCCACCAATGACTCAAAGACCCCCAAATAAATATGAATAAAAAGAAAGTACTATTGTCTCTTCTGTTTACTTAAAATAATGTTCGATTTTGAACTCTAAAACCAAACTATCAAAAAGTAGACTATCGTAATATTATGGAGAAGTTTTCTTCTACAATAATTTATTCTTTATCGCACGCTCATCACGTATCCAATCCGAACACATATTACAAGGTTGAATAGCGTAGACCTTAGAAACTACAAGTGTAGAAATGCTTAGATTAGTGATAGTAAATACCAGAAAATTTTCAAAATGAATGAGGACAAACATGAAAAAACTACCAGACATAAGTAGGTAATTTTATTAGTTGTTTTTTTGAAACTATAATAACTACTTAATGACTGAATAAAATTATCTATTAAAATTTAGTAAAAACAGGAAATAATTATGATAGTTGCGGTATTTTTTTCCAGTTAACATAACGGAACAAGTAAATCGCACAACTTCGCAGGTCACCTCGGCATGTTCGAAGTTGATCACGCACATAACTTTTCTACACAAGAAAGTTATGTGCGTATAAAAAAAAATAACATTGATAATTTTTCATATTATGAAAAATTATCAATGTTATTTTTTTTTATAACAAGGGCAGAACCAAATTCACAAAGAAAATTACAATAAAATAATAGAAATAAATTAGAACTAGTATTTACAATTGAGCTAACTGCAGACTGTTGCAAACAATCTACAGGTAGCTCAACTGATCCATATAATAATAATACCAATATCAATGTTATTAGGACTAAAAATAATAAAATAGGTACCTAGTACTTAGGTCCACGTACCTAGGTACCTAGTACCTATTCCTTTACGTGGACCTAAGAAAATAAAATATCTATTCCATTGCGACAATTTTAGTTTTAGTGTAAGAATGTTCAAAATAAGCTTTATTTGACCTTGAAGGTTGAATTTTGCTCGGTCAGTTCTGCTTCTTATCAAGTCTACACGTGACGCTAGTAGGTAGATTGATAAACAATAATACATAGCTAAAATACACTCGGTGACTCAGTTCGCAATTTGCCGGCGCTAAAACCAGTCATGCCACGCGTTTTATAAAGTTTTATTTTGTGAATTTGTTTCATTGAAATTTGGACGAAAATTGGAGGACATGTCGATTAATAGAGGTACACAGGTATTACTTTATTAATATAACAAATATGGAGCTAGTTTATATTAGAATATACTAGTTGTGGTTGTCTTTGTGTGTGTGTGTGTGTGTTAAGCGTGTATAATAAATAATGAGATCATTTTTGTTACGTTTATCCAAAAATACATTATTAATAACACCCTGTTAAGGTTATTTTCATAAATAAATTAATATAATTGATTAACCTACATGATGCTCCACCATGAGTGTGTCCAGTCATGAGTCACCATGAGTGAGTCAAGTCAGCAGTCTAACTAAACATGAACTAAACCCATCCAACTGCGCAGAAGAGTGAGGCAGGGGGATGCCTATTTTTAATTTGTACTAGCAGTGCCTCGCGGTTTCACCCGCGTAGTTCCCGTTTCCATGGGAGTTCTGAGATAAAATATAGCTTATGTACTATTCCAGTCTATAGTCTATCTCTGTGCCAAATTTCAGCCAGATCCGTTCAGTAGTTTTTGCGTAGCAGCGCCTCGCGATTTCACCCGCGTAGTTCCCGTTTCCATGGGAATTCTGAGATAAAATATAGCCTATGTGCTATTCCAGACTATAATCTATCTCTGTGCCAAATTTCATCCAGATTCGTTAAGTAGTTTTTACAAACATCCGTCCATACTTACAAACTTTCGCGTTTATAATATTAGTAGGATTTACGACTTGCCTTATCTAGTCAAGAATAATCACGAGATTGTATTGTTTGCTGACGATACTTCATAAATATTTAAAATGAAACGACAAAACACAAATTTTGACGACATGAATAATGCAATCTCAAAAGTATTCCATTTGTTTATAGTCAATAATCTTTTGCTAAGCGAAACCAAAAAAATGTATTCGATTTATTTTACCTAATGTTAAACAAGTGAAGGCTGATGTAAACGTTAAAGGAGAAACGTAAGAAATAGTAGAAAGTACCGTATTCAGAAACCATAGAACTTGAATCTCTTCGATAGCTTATCTATGTATGGGCCCCACACATACATAAGCTTTCGAAGAGACTTAGTAGCGTATGCAGTCAAAAAAATCCGTAATCTTGTAGACGTGGATACATCTAGATACATTAGATTATACTTGTGTGTACTGCATATGTATTTTATTGTTTGTTTATGTGAATTATTTTCTAATATTAAGATTGTTTATTTATCCCATGTACTAGACATAACGCTTTAGATAAATTCTGTAATTTTGTAGTCTTGTTTTTTCAATAAATAAATAATTTGTAATTTGTAATCTAGGTAGACTTGTTTATTTCAGCTACTTCTATAGTACTATGTCTTATGGGTATACTGCTGTGGGGGAACGCTGCAGATATTAACACCGTATTTGTGCTGCAGAAGAGGGCTGTTCGTGTAATCTATAATATGGGTCCCAGAGAATCCCTACGTGATAAATTTACAGAAATAAACATAATGACAGTAACATGTCAATATATTTATGAAAACTTGTTGTACAATCATAGAAAATATCAATCGGTTCCGTAAAAATACCGATAAACATAATTTTAATGAAACAAAAGGGAAATGTCTACGTTTCTCCGACAAAACTCCTAGTGATTTGAAAATTATCAGTAGGTACAAAATACAAAAAAAAAACTGTCGAAACCTTGCTTTGCAAAACGGCTTACTATAAAATATCAGATTATCTAGCTAGAGGATAAAAAGCTTGGGACGGGTTTTGCTCCAACTCGAAAAATAACAACTAATCGGCTAAAGGTTAATTCGTCGCTTCTTTACTTTAGTCTACACCAAAGAGACAGAAATTAAAAATTTCACTTTATTTCCGTGTCAGTGTTTAGTTTTATAATTTTTTTAAAAATTGTATATAAGGAAATAAAGAGTTGATTTGATTTTTTGATTTTTATATTCCGAAACTATTCAAAAATGCGTTGGATCGACGATGGAAAAAAGCGATTTTGTCGTTTCTCAAAATATCCATTTGCACACCAGAGCCAAAAAACTTTCGAAAAATCATAACTCAAAATCTAATAAAGATAGATAGTTAAAATCTGGAACATATTTGTATCAATCCAAACGTTAACTGATACAGTTCATGAGAATGTCTTAAAGTTACAAACTTCATTGATTCTTACTAGTTACAGCAATTGATGTTTCATCATCGAGCAGCGATTTCCGCTGCTCTAAAGTGAAATATATGACCACTTGAAATAGATACAAGTTTTCTGGCTACGGATCTGCTGTGTCAGTGTCTCAAATGTGAGCTATACGAAGCATGGACTGTTGGATGGACTGCTGTATGAGATTATAATGAAATTAGTTTGTAAAAATAATGTGGTTTAATTTTTTTTAGGATTAAAATCTTTATTTACTTCTCAAAAGATTAGCAATCACTGGTGAGAAACAAACTAAGCTTATTATATAGTACTGTTAGTAGTTCGGTACGAGCAAATAATCAAAACGATGTGTTAATTACTGTCTGAATTATAGATGTTATAAAAATGAAATACTTCTTTCTTTTGCTTAGCGCATAGTGTAAATTTAAGAATGTAACGACACAAAATGTCAGCTAAACCTAGTTCCTCTTTTTCAATAATAAGGTAATATGCTTCCTCTTTATAATTAGTTTTAACAATCAGTCAAACGTTTCTCTCTTCTTCTTCATTAGTTTTATTAATAAGTCTTTACATATACCTTTCAGCTGTTTAACATTAATAATAATGCTGGACAATTCACACAGCATTATCTAGCCCCAAGCTAAGCAGAGCTTGTGTTATGGGTACTAGATAACTGATATACTTAATACAATACACTACATAGATAGATATTTTTTATTATACATAGAAAACACCCAGACCAACGGAACAAATTTCTGCAGATCGTACACAAATTTGTTCCGAGGCGGGAATCGAACCCGCAACCCCCTGCGTCGCAGGCGGACCTTCGCCCGCTGCGCCACGGAGGTTGTCAACGAGAGTGTGTGGGGGTGAGGTTGTCACGGACATTGTTTGGCAATTTGTTGTAAATTTTGATAGTCATGTCGAAACAGTTGCGACTTTACAATTGCGTTTTTTTGCGGGTATTGCTAATCGGTCTTTATGCCTAGAGCTAAATTTATATAAATTCCCCAATTCTGTCGGCCACCAGTTTGTGACTATAGTCACTCGACTGACTGACTATGCTATCAAAACAGATAATAAGTACATACTAATGAATATTTCCAGATGTAGAAAAGGGCGTGTCAGACGAGGAGAACCGGGCTCTGCTTGGAGCCGGGAATGAAGGAAGGCAGGATGATGGAGAGCATCCGAACCAAGATGACGATATGGAGCTTGCCGACCTTCCGTAAGAATTTTACAACTAGTAATTGGTTATGTTAATGGAAATATGTTTATCTTCTCTTTATTTTAATTAAGGCCACGGCTTCGCTCGCATTTTCCCTCAGTAAAAAGTATTAAATTATGTTACTCCAGGTCAAGAACTACATTTATGCAAAATGACAATCCTACACTTTTTTCACATCGTACCTATGAGGACCTAGCTCCAACGGACTACCATTTTTTTCGTGACTTGGACATTTTCTATATGATAAAAAGTTTTCTTCCCAGTACTTACTAATAAATGCTTTCACACAGTTTGTCGAATAGTAGATCACGAGAGTTCTATCGCAAAGGCATTTAATGACCTTCCTATTAGATGGCAGCAATCTATAGAATAGATAGTAATGGTTATTATATTGATGAAATAAATATGATAAATTACGGAAGTACCATAAAACTAACACCAGCCTTCGTGAATGTATTATTAATTTTCAGTAAACTTAGTTGTAGAAGCCTTTATTCACAAAGAAAATTATAATATAATTAGTATTTACAATTGAAACAATTGAGCTAACTGCAGACTGTTGCAAACAATTGCAAACAATAAATAAAATAAATAACAATAAAACAACTTAGTTGTCGTGTGGTACCCATATCACCAAGCAACATTTTGATCACTTTGAATTTTCCAGCACGATTTATTATTTTTGTTACAGGAAACCGGGTCCTAGCTCCAGTAATATCGCTAATAGTGATGGTGAGAAACTTAACAATATTTAAACATTGCACAGTCAAAATTAAAACTCATTATTAAGTAAACATTTACTCGTGATAGTTTGCCAAACGCGACAAACTGTCAAATTAGACAACAATTAGTTTTTAAAGTAATAAGTTAATACAGATAAATATTGCTGAACAATTCACACAACATCATCTAGCCCCAAGCTAAGGAGAGCTTGTGTTATGGGTAGGTACTAGATGATTGATAGATATAGGTATATAATACAATACATTCAGATTAAAGATACTTTATTTCTTAAAAAGAATACAATTCACTTACATGAGAAAAAAAAATTATAATAAGTATAACATAGGGCTACTCGTACTAAATAATATCTTCAAACAATAATTAAGTGACAAAATGAGGGTAGCTCTGGTTCAAAATATTGCAATTCAAATGACACTGCGCGTAAACAAACCAGTGGCTGGTCAACTACGCAGAGCGAACTGGAAGTGGCATGCAGAAAGCGCAATTCTATTTTCATTCTTTCACATATTAAAGTACTTATAGAAGCAAGTTTTTACATGTACATTGTTTAAAAGTATATTTTAATGAATCTTTAACGACACAAAAATTGTTTAGTAATTTTATCCTTATTTGTAGTTTCTATTTTTGTCAAGAGGTTTCGTAATTTTAGGGATGCCTTTTATATATTAGGTCCTTACATATGAAATTGGCGTTTTGTATGGGAGGAACAAAAAGTCGAATATTTTTTAATATAATATATTTAATTAATCAAAGTATGAACCATTATTTTCTATGCACTTTTGCCATCTTATAGGTAGTTCATTGATCCCTTTACTAAAAAAACCAGTCGGACGGGAATCAATAAAATCTTTGAAGGCGATTTGGACTGCCCCATCGGAGTTGAATTTTTTCCCTTGCAAGAAGTTATCCAAATTTCGAAAAAAATGGTAATCTGTTGGAGCAAGGTCCGGGGAGTACGGAGGATGTCTTAGACTGAGAATGTAACGCAGCAGTCGACGCGCGTTTGCCGGTTTGCTTCAGTCAATTCGTGAGGTACCCACCTTTCAAGCTTTTTAATCTTCCCAATTTGCTTCAAGTGAATTAAAACAGTTTTATCACTAACACCGCAGCCTGCAGCTAACTCGGACGTGGTTTGCGATGGATCCGCTTCCACAATAGCCTTCAACTCTTCATTATCAACTTGAGTCTCAGGCCGTCCACGGGGCTTGTTCTGCAAGTCGAAATTTCCAGAACGAAAACGTTGGAACCAAAAACGAACTGTGTTTTCTTTTGCAACACGACCGCCATACACATCATTCACCCTTCGAGTTGTTTCCGCAGCACTAGTGCCACGGCGGAACTCGTACTCGTAAATAATGCGATATTTTAAGTTTTCCATTTTGTAAAATGAGTGACGCAAACAGAAAAAAACAGAAGAAAAAAAACAAATGAATGACGATCATCGAAGCACAAATACACGAGTCTATAGCTGTACAAATTTGAATTTGGAATTCCTTACCAAAGAGGAGAAATTTGTGATTAAAGTGGCCAGTACGAAAAACGCCAATTTCATATGTAAGGACCTAATATTTATGGTAAGATCCTTGTCGCCATCATTACTACGCCGCTTAAGCTCCTCCTTTACGTTTCTTAAATACGCTTGTTGTTGAGGCGTTTGATCTGAAAATATCTTGACAGTACCCAATTTTAGATTGTTTCTATTTCGCAGTGGCTAATGCTGATTCTCGACATTTGTAGCAGACCTTTATGGGACGGGTCTTCATTGGGTAGTATTTCCCAAGTCGCAAAATGTTTACAGGTTCGCAGCAATCAGTATACGTTTCTCGTAATTTTTAAGACTTTCTCTGTGTCTAAATTCTCTCTATGTCCTTGTTGTTCCCGTTAGGTTTTGGAACTCCAGTAATTATAATATGTCTGCTTCTCTCATCGCGTTCTTTTATTTCATTTACCACGTTTTCAAGCATATTTTGATATTTGAGGTTAGTGACTTCGGATTGTAGTTTTTTTTATTTTATCTGCTGATTTTGCATTTAAATTTTTCAGGTGGAGTATATCTAATTTATAGCGTTTTGCTCTTCTGACAGTTTCTTGGTCACATTTCTTATTTCAGCAATCTGTTCTTTGATGATCTCAATGTCTCCAGATACTTTTTCTAAAAACTCTTTTTGGTTCTGGTTTAGTGAGATCATCATGGCCATCATTTGTGAAAATTGATTTTGAATTTCACCAAGTTCGTCTTTGATTTGACTGAAATCATCATTTCTTTTAATACGCAGTCCCAGTAGACCAATCGTATTCAGTCGCAGTAGACCAATCGTATTCCCTAAAACGAAGTTTTCAGTAGACAGATTTGGAGGGGGCCGCTTTGTTCGGCAGCGGCTAGGTTGGAGTCACTTCCAGTGGGTGAGCTTAACCAACTCATGATCTTTGTTCTTGGTGAACTTGTTTATGAGCGATGTGTGAATTAAATATTGTAAAGGCGTAAATGGCGAAACTAACTTTAGACTCTAAAGTAAGGTAAGTTAAGTTAGATTTAAAAATTGGCAACACGTCTGCTTCGTACGGTGCCCTACGGCCAGCTCTACATTACATAGCTATATATTCTTATTATTCATAGAAAATACCCAGAACACCCGAAACAAATATTTGCAGATCGCACAAACATTTGTGCCATGGCGGGAATCGAACCCGCAACCCTCCTGCGTCGCAGGCGGACCTTCGCCCACCGCGCCACATCGGTTCTGTTTTGATATGCCGGTTAGGTAAATTAAATAACGTTACGCAGTTTTCTCAATCTGTCACAAATGCGGCAATATGGCGTTCAAATCAGCTTTAGTTTCAAATGCGGCAATATGGCGTCCAAAATCAACTTTAGTTTCAAATGCGGCAATATGGCGTCCAAAATCAGCTTTAGTTTCATATGCGGTAATATGGCGTCGAAAATCAACTTTAGTTTCAAATGCGGCAATATGGCGTCCAAAATCAGCTTTAGTTTCAAATGCGACAATATGGCGGCGTCCAAAATCAGCTTTAATAGGTATAAATGCGGCAATCTTTGGTAGTTTAAAATCAAACCCGGCCTTCTGGCTTCGTCAACCAATCACAGGCGTCCGAGCGGTCGCGTGTTTTCTTAAAAGTATGTCACAGTGTTTTTTAGTGTTTTAAAATTGTTTTTGTGATGCAACTAAATAGATTTATCAATAACTCAAACAATGGATTGCCATCTGCCCCTGTTACTAATAGGTTTGTATCCGGAAACGGCAAAAGCGACAATACGGCATTTTTGTTTTTTTTGTTACAAAACCGGCATGCTGAAAAATTGTTATCTAAATTTTGTTTCATACTATCTTATAAATACCACATCAGGTATTAAATTATTATATTTTTTACGGTAACTATCTATATTTCATTTTTTATGCCCTCCAGGCCTGTACTGAACCTCAAATTCACTGTCTTGTTGATGATTTTTAAACATAATAAAAAATAGGTTCCTACTTGCCGATTTGAGATCATTTCTTCACTAAATATTGTTACAAATATATCTTTATCTCGTCTCGAAGCATGTCAATTAAAATTTTTGTTATTTGAATCTCTTGACATAATTACATAATATGTTTTAGAATCTGATAGCTGCATTCAAGACCATTCCAAACATATAAGGTTCTTAAGTAGTTTCAAACAAAAAAATGTAGAAATATTGATTAATAGTAAATTCGCGCTAAAAACGCCAGCGGGTGCTTACCAGTTGGGGCAAAAATTGCAAATGGCGTTGCCTCCCAAGGGGCTGTGAATTGTGATGATGTGATTGTAAAACTATTTTCAAAACAGACTTATTATAACGTTTTTATTGAATTGCCAAAATTCATCCTAAGTACTAAGATTGCCGCCATTGATTATATAGGACTCATTAGACACTAAAATAAAGGACTCACTGTTATTCCAGAGTTCAGAGTCCAGTTCAAACCGGAAGAACCAAATGAATTAGAAGAATCAAATGTATCAGAAGGAACGATTGAATCAGACGAGTCTAAAGATGAAATGCAGAAGCAGTGGGACAAGAACACCAATCTACTAGATGCCATTGCCAAGCGCAACAATACGGATGTGATAAGGTTTGCAAATAATAAAGAAATACTTAATAAAATAAAATCCACAGCACCATGCCCCGAACATGACGGTAGAAATTTAATGACCTACCGTAAATACCTTGTCTTGAAATAAACGGAGGTATGAAATTCATACCAAAAATACAGCCGAAGTATGGATCTCCTCCCTTTTTAGGGTTCCATATGTCAAAAGGAAAAAAGGAACCCTTAGATACCTTATGATCACTTTGTTGTCCGTTTGTCTGTCTATCTGTCCGTCTGTTAAACCCCTCTTCTCAGGAACGCGCGGAGGTATTGAATTGAAATTAAGGTCTTAATATACTTAAGTACGTAATTTCTTGGAGCCTCGATGTAAATAAAACTTCTTAGTCAACGCAATCAAAAGTTACAGCCGTTGTTGTCCAAATATTTTGAAATTTCCATGCACAAAAAACCTATAAATTACTTCCCGTAAACTTAGAATCATGAAATTTCAATTCTCGGCTGTAACTCCGAGTACATCTAGATGCCCCGTGACCATGATCGCTGTAACGCGGTAGAAACGTAGGGGATATAATAACAAAAGGTACCTACGCGATAAATACCCGATAAACCATTAACAATTTTTTTTCATGCCATGGACCAAAACCTACAGGGCACCTACTTCCCGTCGACCTAGAATCATGATATTTGGCAAGCCACAAGGTCATACTATTAAACGGAACCCTTAGTGCGCGAGTCCGACTCGCACTTGACGTTTTATTTGAAATTGGTTAAACATTTTTTTCAGTTTGTTGAAAAACGGTGCTAACCCCAATGCGACCTACCGTTGTTGCCGCATGTCAGCATGTCACATAGCAGCAATCTCCAACGAGGAGGCACTACGAATACTGCTTGACGCCGGTGCAGAGAGAAGGAGGTTGAACCATAACGGCCGCACTCCGCTTCACTATGCGGCCTGGACTAATTCTCCTAAGAAAATAGCCATGATTCTCGACTTTCCAGAAGGTGAGTATTTGGGAATGTATTCCGTCGCAGTTAGTTTTTAGGGTTCCGTACCTCAAAAGGAAAAAAGGAACCCTCATAGGATCACTTTGTTGTCCGTCTGTCTGTCTGTCTGTCTGTCAACCCTCTTTTCTCAGGAACGCGTGGACGTATCAAGTTGAAATTAACGAATAACTCAAGTGCGTAACCTCTTGGAGCCGCAATTTAAATAAAACTTCTAAGTCAACGCACTCAAAAGTTACAGCCGTTTATGTACGAATATTTTGAAATTTCCACATGCACACAAAACCCCGTGTACTTCCCCTAGACCTAGAATCATGAAATTTGGTGAGCAGCAAGGTCTTATAGCACAAGTAAAGGGAAAAAACCGAAAACCATAAATTTGTAATTTATTCCCTAGAAAAAATCCTTTTAATACGAGTACTTGCCATGAATCAAAACGTATAGGTTACTTCCCGCAGACCTAGAATTATGAAGGTTAGTAAGAAAGAAGGTCTTATAGCTCAAAAAAAGAAAAAAATCCAAAAACCGTAAATTTTTTGATTATTCACAAAAAAATATATTTTTTATTCTCGCCATGGACTAAAACCTACAGCCTACACCTACTTCCCGTTCATCATGATAATTTGGCAAGACACAAGGTCTACGGAACCCTTAGTGCGCGAGTCCGACTCACACTGGACGTTATATTTCTTTAAATAGGTAGTTTGATTGTTTAAAAAAACTAAAAACCGACTCCAAATTCCTTAGTATTTACACTGTTTTTTAGTTTTGCGGGACAAAAAATTCCTCAGAAATATTCTTTTGGCACCACAACACCTTGTGATCAGTTTCGGCACAATAGTGAAAGAACTTTCAAATCGACGATTTGAAGTTGGTTAATTAAATATAATTAGGTAGGTATAAATTTACTTTGATGTAAGCCCGTTGCCATGGAAACCTTTAGTTAACAGTGATTGTCAAAATTTATCATTGTGATGATGTATTCTTATACATCATCACAATACTAGCTTCTCCCCGCGGCTTCGCAGGCGTATTTAACCCCCGACGCAAAAAGAGAGGGATGTTATAAGTTTAACGTGTCTGTCTGTTTATCTGTGTATCTGTCTGTGCTATCGTAGCTCCCAAACGGATGAACCGATTTTTGTTTACCTTTTTTTGTGTCATAGAGAATTTTATCCCGAGTTTTGTTAGCCATGTTTCATGAAAATCTGTAGGGGGGGTTTTTTTAATGTAAAGTTTGTTTATGTTTCGGTACAAGTCCTATCATCTAAGGAAGGCTATGTTATAAATGCTAGCTAAATTTCATCTTGATCTGTGCAGTAGTTTAGGAGATCATAGGTAACCAACATTTTACATTTCACAAACTTTCGGCTTTATAATATTAGTAGGAAAAGATTTGCAAAATACCTTCTAGGGCGCACATACAAATCTTTTGAGACTCAAACTTTTATGGGACCTCCAACCCAAAATCAACCTGTGTAAAGGTTGACCAAAAGAAATTTTTCAAAAGTATTATGT
Organism: Eupithecia subumbrata; assembly: GCA_949316285.1. Classification (NCBI taxonomy): domain Eukaryota; kingdom Metazoa; phylum Arthropoda; class Insecta; order Lepidoptera; family Geometridae; genus Eupithecia; species Eupithecia subumbrata. The sequence goes on from OX438631.1 coordinate 3,005,232, forward strand.
TGATTTTTAAGCTTGACGGGATATATACTAATCCCTCGCGAATAACAAAAATCAATTCATAAATTCTCTTTATAACAGCAATTTTTCTAACAGCAAAACTATGGAAGGTTTGCTGTTAGAAAACTCTTTTACCTAGGTTTAAGCTCGCCTTTGTACATGTCCATTATGTGTAAACTTTTATGTATGAATAATCTTGTGTGTGCAATAGTAAATAATTTAAGATTTAAGATTAAAGAATAACATTTTTATTGGACCAATTTAGGATCATCTATACATCTATACATATTTATAAAAGAAAAGAGAAAACTGACTCATCAAGAGATCTCTGAAACTAACTCTAGCTACGAAGCTGAAATTTTGCATGGAGGTTCCTTTCAATATGTAGGCATCCGCTATGATAGGATAGGATTTTTGGAAATTCGTATTCTAAGGGGGTCATTTTTATAATAATTTCAGAACCGTAACTGTTGGCCCTTCAAAATTTGTAGCGTAGGAAGATGCTGACACGTGTTTCAGGGTTTTTTGAAATACGCACCCTAAAGGTCAATGGTGTGGCGTCAAATCTAGGCGACTTACTGACATATCACGAAATCTAAGGAACTAGAAGAGCTACGAAGCTGAAATTTTGGAGAGATCATAGAGGTTTCTATTAAAACATAGGCACCCGTTAATACAGATTTTCGTATTTTAAGGGGGTCAAAGGTAATTTTTATAATAACTTTTAGAAAGTAGGCACCCGCTAATAACGGATTTTGGAAATTGGTATTCTAAGGTAGTTAAAATGGGGTCGTAATAAAATAAGTTTAAACAAGCATTCTCAGAAGGATGAAATGCGATTTATAGGTTTTCTCATAATAATTTTAAATTTGTAAATGATTGGTTGTAAAACTTTGGCGTTGATAGTTTACATGGAAACCAAAGTTACTTGGGGTATGAGTATTACTAAAGTCCACGTGAATGAAATCGCGGCGGGTCAGCTAGTTCTATATACAATAGTGAAAGAATCAGTAAAATCGGTTAACCACAGGCGGAGATATCAAGTAACAGACATACACAAAAAAAACTTTGAGGAATTGAGAATTTTCTCCTTTTTTGAAGTCGGCTGAAAATAACAAATATGGCTTCCGCTGCCACAAGTGTTGACATCAGTTCAATATGGCTGCTTATTGCAGGTTTAACTAATGAAGTAACAAAGGCCAATCGCACCCTTACACCAGCACAAGAAAAAGAAGTTCAAGAGATAGGGGCTCGCGTCAAAAGTTTGGTTGATGCTACTGGGCCACGGTTGTTCGACTCTACATTTGATTTTCCAAATGAATGGATGGCGCTCGAGGACGGCAAACGCTATTTTTGTTATGTAAGTGGTCATTTTGAGGCATTCCTCGTAGCGCACCCAAATGAACCGCACCCAGATGAACCGCACCTAAGTACTTCCACATAGCGCACCCGTTTTGGTGCGATTCATTCAGTAGGAATAAATGTTAAGTTTTTATTCCGCGTTGCGCACCAATGACAATGTAGGGTCTAGTGATGGGGTTGTTTTTATCTAATTAGTAACCTATAGGTGGAAATTTATAGTTAATCAATCACTGGTGAAACGTAATTCAGTAATATTTGAAGGGTACAGGGGAAAAAGGGTAATTGTCAACAGTCTTTGTGAGAAAAAAGAATAAACTGTATTTACTTTGTATCTATTATATATATTGTATATTATTTAATAAACTATTTAATACTTAAGCTTAAATTATAATTTTTTTTACTTCTATTTTTAAAGAATGAATAACTAAATAAAATAAAATAAAATAAAAAGAGCTTTATTCCATATCACAATTTTTTTTAAAGAGTTATAAAAATAAAAAAGTCAAGCGTATTATAATTTTTGAATTATTGTCAGTTGTCGTCATGTGATGTCAGTTGCTTCTTGATATGGACCGCCTACGGCGGTGTACGCCTTCTCCTAGGATCTCCAGTGATTTCGGTCTCTGGCTTTTCGTGGCCACATTTTTCCTGCCATTTTTCTAATGTCGTCATTCCATCTTTTGAAAGGTCTCCCTTTTTTGCCTTTTTGGTCAAGTGGTGTCCAGTGTGGGACACCACCAGTTTGGGAATAATAAATAATAAATAACGCTGGACAATTCACACAGCATTATCTAGCCCCAGGCTAAGCAGAGTTTGTGTTATGGGTACTAGATAACTGATATACTTAATACAATACACTACATTTATAGATGTTTTTTATTACACATAGAAAACACCCTGACCAACGGAACAAATTTCTGTAGATCGTACACAAATCTGTTCCGAGGCGGGAAACGAACCCGCAACCTCCTGCGTCGCAGGCGGACCTTCGCCCGCTGCGCCACGGGAATAACTGGCACGTATCAAATGTTGGCATGAATTGTTCAGAGACCCCATTATTTTAATAGATTCTCCAAAAAAAAAACCTGAATGAGTAGCAATTCTTTGTAGTTATCTACAAAGAATTGCTACTCATTCAGGATTTTCCTTTGGTTTCCTCGGAATTTTAATACATTCGTGTATCATAAAAGCCTATATAATTTAACCTTAAAATCAATCAATAGTACTCTGACATGTCGCCTGGTCATTCGGCCCTGCACGCAGCGAGCAACGCTGCCCATCCTCAATGCGTGCGTCTACTGCTGGCGGCGGGTGCCGACCCTAACCTACGGGACGAGACTGACTGCACTCCTCTCGACGTCGCTGGTGAATTCACCTCCGATGATGCAGCGTAAGCTTACTGTCCCTTTGTTCATAAAACCTCTTAACCTCTAAGATTTGAGTCGTCTGTGTTCTTGTCGTAAGCCAGAATACGAAGAAACTATCAACGATTCAAAAATCTTTTACTTTTGAATCTGGAAAGGTTTTTGGGCTTGTTTTTACAATTTAGAGCTAAATTTTGCACTATTTATCTACTCATGATTTTCGGCTGGTCACTGGTTTTTGGGGTCAGGGACTTGCGTCAGTAAAGTTCCAAAAATATAGGTAATAAAATGTCCTCATAATTTGCAAAAAGAACAGGCACTTTACATCATTTGTTAAGAACAAAAGGATAAAACCTCGCAAGAAATATCTGTGATAAATAAATAATATTCAACTCCAACCTTTTTCAGATACACCGAAACACTACAACTTCTTCGCAAATATGGTGGCGGTCTCAGTAGTGGCTATAGCCTAGTACTCGATAGAGCCGTGCGCAAGCGCAACCTGCAAGCTCTAACACTGCTATTGGACGCTGGTGCTCCAATTAATTGTCTAAATGGAGGTTATACACCCGTGCATCTATGTGTTGAGTTGAGGCTTAAAGAACATCTTGAAGTAAGTATTAGAATATGTGAAATAAAATATATAGGGGCATAAAGAGTGGTCAATACTTCACGTAGTTGTACTGTAGTTACAAAATATCCAAAAATGCTATAACAAAAACAGATTAAGAAAATTCCTTGATTTGTTACCTTGGCATCGAAAACAATGGACTAGGGTAAATAAAGTCAAAAAATTCGAAAATGTCCAATTACTCGTAAACCGTGAGACTTTTTCTGGGTACAATTTTATTTTCCGTACAGATCTGTAGGTAAAAGCTTTACGACACATTCTGTATATTTTGGTAGGGGTAAGGGTACTTAGTCACTATAGTAGGATTTTTTGTGACGGGGCTTGTCCGAGGCAGCGCCTTTGACTATTATGACGCCAAGAAGGGTTGCTGTAGGGTATGATCGCCGTTAAAGCACAGGAAATTAATAAGAGGGAGGTTGAAGCCATAGGTTTTAATGCATAACATCGGTGGGCCAAATATTTGTTCCGACAATCAGTATTGCAGTAAAAGAAATCAATTGTGAATGAAAGCTGCAACAATGAGTAACAAGTAAGCTTCATCAATAACTTTCAGGTTCTAGCTAATCACAGTAGTCCAGAGATGGACTATAGGGCTGTGGATATAAAGGACAGATTCGGCTCCACAGTGCTGCACTGGGCTGCGCGCGAGCGCTGGTCAGACGGAGTCACAGTAGCTCTGTTAGCGGGGGCTGATATTACTCATATGGTAAAAAGTAACATATTTCTCTGGTTTTAAAATTATCAGCCCAACTGCAAGCTGGACTCTTGTTTTAACGTACCGTTTTTAATTTCAGGATTCTTCTGGAGACACTGCATTACATTTAGCCGCAAAAGCCGGTGATTACGATATCGTAAAACAAATACTTGACCATGATACTAATAGAGAGTGCAATGTCAGCAAGGAGAACAATTACGGCCAGTCGCCTTTCTCGAATGCTATAGTTTCTGGAAATGCAGACATTGTGAAACATATGTTGGACCTAAATAACGACATGCGAGATTATCTTTACAGAAAAGTCAAGCATTCAACATATACTGCACTAGAGTTCGCAGCAGAGAAAAAGTTTCAGAAACTGTTCAAATTAATTTTAAATGAGTATGCGCACAAGAAAATACTGAACAAAGATGAAGTGTTTCGTATCGTTAACGTTATCGCCAAACGCAACGTTTGGGAACTATTCTCAGCATTAGAATATAACAATTTTCAAACTCGTGGCGATCCTCTATATTCGATAAAAGAAATTATATCAAAGAATTATACGCTACACGAAGCTTGTAAACATAATAGCAGAGAAACGATAGTTGTTTTACTAAAAAAAGGTGCCGATTTATCACAAAAAAATAAAGACGACCAAACCGCAATCAGCTTGCTTATGTATCACGTAACGAAACCAACTGAATTTATGACTCAAGTGTTGGATGAATGTATTAAAATCGACACAAATATTAACGATAAAGATTGTGTGATAACAATAAATTACAGCGTGCTAATGCCTGTAAACAAATATGAATATAATCGTGGTGATTTTGATTCCCTGAATACGAAAGCAAAAGATATGAGAGTCTTAGAAGCTCTCATAGAGACTGGAGACGTCTACGATCAAAGAAGTTTACTGACACATCCGGTTGTTGAAAGCTTTCTGGACTTAAAATGGAAAAAATATGCCAAGTTCATCTATTTTCTGATATCTGTCTATGTGATATTTTTGATATCTCTTAACACATTTATCGCCACTATTTTTTATCACATGGATCATAAAAAAAAGGCACAAGATATCCATTTTGTTTTTAATCCGATTTTTTGGAGATTTTCTGCCTTAATTACTCTTTTTCTTTTCTCTTTAGTGGTAAGTTGGGTACCTATCTATTACCTCTTCACAACATGATAAATATTAAAAGACGTAATAAGCTATGTATTAAGTAACTGGTGTCTCAGAATGTTTTTCATTTTTGATTTGAGTATTACGCGCCAACCACAAACAGCGGGGAGAGTACTTTCGTTAAGTTGAAATGTATCCAGTAGAGACGTCAAATAATAGTGTACGAATCGATGTTTTTATAAACGCTAACACGCAAAATGCGCACAGCACTCCCGTGAATCGTTCCATGGCTACTAAACTAAACAAACCCGCCAAGCGATTGAGTCTACTCCCCACCCCCGGCGTTTTGTGTTTGACGCGTAGTAATACTCAAATCAAAAACGAAATTATTCCGAGACACCCTTTATATCAGTTAACTAGTATCTACAACAAAAGCTCTGCTTACCTTGGAGCTAGATGACGCTGTGTGAATTGTCTAGCATTATTTTTATATGATAAGCTAGGTAGGTACTATTTTAACATAACATTATTGTTTAACAGGACCATTTATTTTGGACATCATCTAAAAAGAAGTGGTATTGCAACAAAACGATTTGGGTAAAGTGGATTTTAACTATTGGAGGAGTTATAATAACATTTATACCAATGGATGCCGCTGATAACGACATAATCAGAGGCGTAGCTGTCATAACTGTGTCTCTAACGTGGATTTATTTAATGATATATTTATCTTGGACTCCCACGTTGGGTTACTATATGCAGATGTTTGGAAAAGTGTCCAAGAATGTAATCAAGGTACAAAATCCAAGTTTTAATGATTATTTATCGATAAAAGTTTTACATAATTTTACCAAACAAAACGTACCAATATCCAAAAACAATTCTAGCTATAATCAATATTTTGCTATCAATATTTTTTTGCTTACAGATTATGCTATCATTTTCGTTCCCGCTTATGGGTTTTGCCATTTGCTTCATGATTCTGCTGCACTTCAGAGAGCCCTTTGATGATCCAATCGCTGCCTTCTTAAAAACAATGGTCATGATGTCCTCCGAGTTTGAATATGAAAATCTTGTGAAAAACTCGACAACTGACTCCCCTAAAGACGCTCAAAACTCGACACTCGACTCCCTTGAAGACGCGCCTATAACTTCTTTGTTTATGCTTCGCATATTCTTTTTGCTATTCTTTATATGCGTTGCAATTGTGCTAATGAATCTAATGCTCGGTGTTGCTGTGAGCGATTTGCAAGAACTATCTCACGATGGTAAACAGCGTCGGCTAATGAAACAAGTAGAATGTATAAGTTTGCTGGAAAAACTATTTCAGCAAAGCCCATTTCGTCTGTTTAAATTGAAGCAGGAATGGATGGAATATACTTCAGAAGTGAACGTCGAACGAAACTCAAAAATCTTTGGAAGAAATATGAAAGAAATAATTTTCAATAAAGCCCAGAATTTGATAGAAACCAAAGAAAAAAAGGAAAACGATGTTGGTAGGAAAGCGAAAATTGATGAAATGTATAATTTATCAAAGAAACTTTCAGATTTAGAAATACAACTGTCCGAGATGAGGAAATCGATAGATACAATTTTAAAAGCTGTGGCAATAAAAAGTGAAGATGCGAGTGAAAATACAATAAATAAAGCGGTAGATAGAATTTTAGAAGCAATTGCAAATGACAGGAAGGCCGATCGTTCCGGTTTGGGACAACAAAAGAAAAAAAAATCAAAAAGAAGTGGGCTTTATAAACATAATATGATAAAATGTAATAGACAAAATAAAATATGAACATATGAATCACTTATTATAATGAAAGTATAATTGATAAAATCAAAGCCGATTTAATAATTTTTTTAATGAAAACTACTTCATCTGGTTTTTTCTTCGTTTCTTTTTGAGTAAACGGTATATTTTATTCGAATTAGTCTCATTTAAAAGCTAGATAGTCTACCTAGCTAAGAAAATAAATAGAAAAATAAAATTTCGGTACACAAGCCTAGTAAAAATTATATTTTTTTAGAACTTTGAAAAAAAAAAACGATTTGAATTTTATTTTTGATCTGTAACTTTAAAAGTTGGCTATTGAGGTGTACTTTCTTGCATGTTGTATTAAACTTCATAATTTATTCTACAAATTCTCTACTTTTATCCTATACTTTCTATATAATTGATAAAATCAAATAAATTTGAATGACTGAGTAGATTATCTGATTTTGTAAATATTTTATGTGGAACTGATTTTTTAATTAAAAATATACCTATATGTACCTATGTTTCATTCTAAGCAATGTCGTTCTAGCTAAATCAATACAAAATTTCAGCCCGATCCGTTCTGTAGTTTTGCAATGAAGAGGTAACAAACATCCATCCATACATCCAAACAAACAAAGTTTCGCATTTATAATAAAAGTGTGATGTGATGTCATATTGATGGCAATGTCAAACTCCTGCAACTAGCCAGGTCAGTTGCTAGAATCGAATTGTTCAGTTCACGCCGATTCCCCCAACGTCGATTCCCTGAGCGACGATTCTTTTGAAGGCGTCTCCCTCCACGACGATCTCGCTTTTTTCGCGGTGGACAGTCGGCTGTGGCGTCGAGAAAATCAAAACATTATAATGGCTAGTTAAAGTCATGATCTATGATTTTTAATTACTAATGAATTATTAAATGGAAGAAATAAGGTGAATAAATTATAAATACTACCTACTTACTTATATTATAAATGCGAACGTATATAATTATAAAATGTGAAGATTAAGAGAAGTTGGTGTGTCACAACGTTTTGTTGAGCTACCTGTAGATAGTTCACAAGAGTCTGCAGTCAGCTCAATTGTTTCAATTGTAAGTACTAGTTCTGATTTATTTATATTATTTCATTGTAATTTTCTTTGTTAGTTTACTACGTTTATCACAGGACAATGCCAAAACATCAGAAGCTATCAGGCTGAAATATCGCACTCATGACGTTCTAGACCTGTCTGTCAAAAGACCAGGCCCTCCCTGAATGAAGATCCGTAACGTTTTAGTTGAGAATGCAAATTTATAGAGCGAATAAATCCATAAAACACAGTGCAAAAATTTTTGTTCTACGACAAAAATTGACGAAGTTATGACCAAATTACTAGCGAAATACACTTTTTTTATTTTTTTTTCTTTCTATGCGTCTCTCAAAACTGAGTCTATCTGGTTGTTTTATTTTTTTCCCAAAATTATAGTTTCGAAGTAAATAACTAAAAACTGATATCTGCCTACGGTTAACGGGCGGTCTCCGAGCGAGTGACGTCACACGCACCCGCATAACTTGATTAAACCAGCAGTAACGGCGTAATGTTTATTACTTAATATCTTCGTCCATAATTAATGGTCCGATTTGGATAATTCAAAAAGATATATCATTCTAATGTCAAAAAGAATAACGTGGATACTAGTTCTATTGAAATTGCTATACCATTACTGATCCTCATTATGACCCTAGACTTGACGCTCACCGTTTCAGCTCTATAGATTTGATTTCTCATTGTACAGTCAGCTACGAAAACGTGGATACTAGTTCTATTGAAATTGCTATACCATTACTGATCCTCATTATGACCCTAGACTTAGACGCTCACCGTTTCAGCTCTATAGATTTGATTTCTCATTGTACAGTCAGCTACGAAAATATGTATACACTCCCAAGTTTTCAATTTGACTAAATTAGTTATTGTGACAACATAAATACTGCGGTCTGACAAATATGCGATGACTTTTTCTACGAAAATTGTGTGAGTGGACTTTTATTTGAAGTAAAATATAAGTGATCACTTGGGATGGTTTAGATATCTGAGCAGCTAACTGTACTTCACGTTCAAATTTTAATATTAATATATTTACTGGACAGGCTACTTTGTATCCCGAAAATATGCATGTAAAGCCGCAGGCAGGAACTAGTGCTGCTATAAATGCGAAAGAATTCCCGTCTGTTTGTTTGTTATTCATATAGCTGAAAGGATCTCCTGATCTCGAAATTTTGTCTTGAAGATAGATACCTACGTATAGTCTCTCAAAATGTACTACGATACCTACCACGTGAGTGAAACCGAGGGCAGAATTCAAAGAAACTCAGTAATTTAATTTTCAACACACTTGCTCATAAAGTGGCTCTATGTTCACCGCAATTTGGCACAGAATGACACCCATAATCAAACTGTGACTTTTTCATTGCTATAACTCACTAGAATTTTACTAACTGCACAATTACTAATTGTTTCTCTAAATAAACTTTTTATCTATTAAATAAAATGAGTTTTTATTTTATTTCATTCACAAGTGTGTTGAAAATCGTCGTATGATACACGTGTGTATTGATGATTACCGTCCTCGGCTCTCTTAAGACCCTCGCCTACGGCTCGGGTCTCAACGGCGCCTCCGGCGGTAATCACCAATGTTACACACTAGTACCATAATGTACTATTTATCTATCAGCGAACACAAACTCGCATGTTTTTCATAACTGAATTTTGAACCGCTTTTAGTCGTTTGCAACTGAGCTTCGCAACCAGTTACGAAAGAATAATTATTCCCTTTATTTTCAAAGCTTTCAATGCCTTCAATGTCTGTAAATAATGATGTCATTAGTTTCAAGATACTCTTAGAAAACATCCGTAGTTTGCCTTTATGTCTGTTTGTCTTTACAGTCTTTTCTCTAAATGAACGAGAGTCATGAAACCAGAAACCGTACAGAAACGTGCTTTAATGCTGGGTTGAATGAGATGGTGCAGTTAGGAATAGACTCTTTCAGACTACTATTACTATTCTATTACTTTGGTTCTTCTACGGATTTCCGTATTCCAGATCCTATTGCGTAGAGAAACTTAGCACATAGCTCTCTCCATAGCTCGCTTAGTGACTTTGAGCTTATGCAAGAGGCCTAAAGTCAGCGACCACGTCTCGGATTTGGAAGAGATTACCTAGTAGCCATAAGATCGCATACTATACCTATCTTTTTTAACATAGGCTTAAGAAAAAGTTAAGTGTGCGAACGTAAGCCAAAACGAATTTAAAATAAACTTTTAACAGGACATTTAGGTACATAATGATATTTTATAACTAAATCTTTGTAAATCTTTGCTAGCGTTGTAATTTTCTTTGTGTGATGAGAATTTAAAGTAATTATTAAAAAAAAAATAGAATTTAAATAGGTAACTTTGATTTGTGATATAATTATGTCCATACATGCGGTTTCCAAAGTTTAACACTAAAATAGAGATTGATCCGTTGCGTTGATTCCTAACATAAATTCCGTTCTAGAATTCAACCGTAAATCTGGAGCAACCTTTATTTACCTGTTTTACCAGAAGTTTACAGTACAATAAAGTATGGTAGTCACTTCACCAGATGAAAGTAATAAAATGAAATGTCCAACACTGTACCTATCGCGGAAACGTGGAATAGGATTGCGGTGATGTGGCATAAAATAAAATTTATTATGTATTTTAATTCATTTTATGGTGGCAGTAGGATCACAACAAAAACAAGAAAAACTAAGTAGGTCCAATAAAAATATATTTTTACAATGTGTGTTTTCGAACCTTGATCAAACGAAATGTGCGGATAAAACGACATAAATTTATCGATAAATATCGGATAATTTTTTTTTATATGTTGGCTATTAAAAAAAAAAGCCGATTTAATATTTTTTTTTTAATGAAAACTACTTCATATAATGAACATTACTCACATGGGAATGATGATATTGAATTTGGAACATCAAAATAATTTGTGTAAATTTTTTAACCATAAAGATTCGTACAATAAGATCGTCAGAAATCAAATAAACCTCTGCTCAGAAGGCGAAAACTTAGGCCGCAAAACACGTAACCAAACTTTTACTATTAACTAGCAGAATTTGTGAAACGTAGAGTATTTCCTCGTGCACAAAGATGTATTCGTAATGGGCGTGCTTAAACCCCTCTCGCAATCACATTCAAGTAACTCCCTCGCTTCGCTCGTGAGTTATTCTAGTATCCTGAGTTGCGCTCGGGATTCAGTGACACCCGTGACGTAAGACACTGCTTTTTGCCCTCGGTGCATAATCTACATTTATTTTTACCAGCAAGGCGCGGGTTATGTTTTTCGAGTGTTTATTTATATTTGTGGACACTCTTTACCTTGAAGCATCAAAAGAGCTAAAGCAATTTTGGTGAATGTCATCAAAACACTCATCATTTTAATAATTGTAAAATATCTGACTGCTATTCGCAGTTCAAAATATTAATCTATACTAATTTATAAAGAGGAAAGATTTGATTGTTTGTTTGTTTGTATTGAATAGGCTCCGAAACTACTGGACTGATTTGAAAAATTCTTTTACCATTAGAAGCCCACATTATTCCTGATGAACATAGGCTACTTTTTACCGCCGGAAAATGCTTCATTCCTACGGGAAAACGGGTAATAGGACAACGGGTAGTAAGAATGCAGCTAGTATAATAATAAATTATATGCTGTAAAGTGCTAATGATGAAATGTCGTTTAAAGAAGCCTTCTCCAATTCTCCAACCTTCCCAGCTACACTCTTCGAGTGGGTAAATCAAAATAATGCAGTTGGATGTGGTCCAAATAGCCGCCTATGTGAGCCGACAATTCGCGGAACATTCGAATGATTTGGCTATTCGGAACTTCCAATTGTTTAATAGGTTTTTGGAATAACGTTACTTCCATTCTATCGTTTCTTCATCATCAATTCATCACTCATCGTTTTATCTATTCTTCACATAATTCTTCTAAAGCGCATACACTGCAGAGTGCAGAGCTGTTAATTAATTATTAATTAATTAATAAGTGATGTATGTAATAGAATTTCGGAAATAAGTTAATATTTATGTAATTGTAATGATCATGTGTTATTTATAATTTGATTTCGACGTGTAAATTTTTATTTACCAATAAATTCTTTGATTCTTTTTATGGATTTGGTGGATATAAAATAGGGCCAAACTAATCTCCTGAAGAATCGAAAATCTATGGGGTAAACTAGTTATTGAGTGGACTCGGTAAATTTATGGTCTATTGTATTGTATTATGTGTTCTATTGTATTGTATTGTATTTGATCATCTTCCGTAGATGCAAAAAGGCCCATGTTGATGATTTCTGCCCGTGGCTTCGCACGCGTTGCTTCTACGTAGTTTAAAGATTCCTATCTCATGGGAACTGATTTATGATAAAAAGTAGCCTTCGTTTGATTTCAGGTTGTAGGTACTTACCAACGCAAAATTTCAATCTGTTCAGTAGTTTTGCGTGAAGAAGTAACAAACACCCATCTATCCATCTAAACTTTCTCATTTATAATAATAGTGCGATTCCCAATATCACGAAAAAATTTATGAATGGTAAAATGGCTTCGGATTTCTCCAACCAGATGGTCGGACCTCATCACCTCTCTGACCCAGTCCAGCATGACCGACTGTTCCCACAACGCAACCAACTGGGAACGATGGCGGCGCCGGCGCATTGCACGAGCAGCTATTCATCAGGACTCCATCATAACCACGACCACTCTGCCAAGAGTGACCGACTAAGAAGAAAGAAAAATGGCTTCAAAAGTGTTTATGTACCCTGTGGCCAGGTGGGAGGATGATCTGCGAAAGACTGCAGGCAGATCCTGGATGCAGCAAGCTGAAGTTAATTTTTGTGTGTGACAAGTTTTAGGTTTCACCGGGATTTGTCAGGGGCGGGTTATTGAATGACAAATTTGTATGTTGTACTGACAGTGTCAGAAATAAGTAACCCCCCCCCCCCCCCCCTGCATAACAAATGCAGGTTTAAATTCAAACCTGTTAATTGAAGGAGTTTTACAAGTCGCAAATAAATTATATTTTTTAGGTAAGTAACATAAAACAGAACGAATAGAAATAACAAATTAAAAATCGGATTCTAACCTGCATTGTGTTACGCAGGGGGGATACTTAATTCTGACGCTGTCCGTACATTTACAACATACATATTATGTAGACTTTTATGACCACAAATAAGTTTACCATTTATTACCAGGTTTCTTTTTCTAGTGCCTTCAATAATAAACACCCATCTCTACATAAATCACAAATAAACTTTCACATGTCTCAAATAAAGCCAGATACCTTCTGCAACAAACTTTGAAACTTTCAATGTATTAAAACTCTTGCAGTAGCGAGCTAGCTATTCATATCTATTTTACAGTCTGTTTTCTCCTTCAAGACATCTTTCAGTGCAACGAAGCGAACATCTTATGTAGGTTTCTGCGAGTTGTGGCCAAAGACTTCCGTCCGGAAGTTATTAATGTTTTCAGGCCTTTATTATAAAATTATTATTTAGCGCACAGAAAATTACAATAACACAATGTCAAGACAAAATTATACATTTAAAAACACGCCGACGTTTATTGGCTGAACAGATTTTCATTAAACATGGCTAAGAACACATGGGATAAAATTATTTTTGATACAAAAAAAAAAATTGGTTGCCTGTAAAGTCGGTATACGGGCGAAAGTTTTACGTGACAACGACTTTGAGTGGTAAAATAATTATGTCTGTCTCTCTCGCTCTTAGGCGGGCTAACCATGCCCGAGTGGAAGGGACGCGTGCCTCTCACTCGCTCTCATTGTGAGCGCATAACGTGAGCGGAGCGTAACGCAGTTTCTTGAAGTGTCACCCGGCAAACCAATTTATAAGACGTTGTCACGTCAAAAAAATAAACTAAAATCGGTTCATCCGTTTGGGAGCTACGATACCACAGACAGATACACAGATACACAGACAGACACGTTAAACTTATAACACCCCTCTCTTTTTGCATCGGGGGTTACAAATCTAATCCGTCACCAAAGGCAGAGTGCCTAGGATGCTGGCAGCATTGCCACGTTGAATGGCAATGCTAATTCGTTGACCGAAATAGAAGCCAGCATTCCCATCACCTGTGGACTCTATAAGAAGTTTGGTAAGATCTTTATAAATTGCATGTGCCCCAAGACCCAAAGGACCAATGCCTTTGATTGAATGTAATAAAAATAACTTCTCAGCTCCTTTGGTTGTCTCTCGCTGTGTCTTAATTATATTGGACAACAAAAAAAAACCTCTCCCGTCGTTATCAGATGAATAACAGAAAAAAATACTAACAGTTGGTTGTTTGTACGCTCTCTATAGTAAACTTATTAAATTGATCTCTTGATAGATTCAGGCGTTACAGAAAGAATCCATTCGATATATTAGAAAGAAAAAATATAAAGACCCAAGAACATAGATTTAGAGACAGAACATACTTTTCAAAGAATGATTCTATAAAACACTGAACAATATGAAAACAGAACAAGTAAAGGAAACTCAAACGCTTCGACGTGTTGCAACAACACTCAAAGGAGGTCAGTTGAGCGCAAAGCCTTTGTGGATCTAACGTCTGTATCCGTTGCTTTGGTATTTCTTACTATTCATTACATTGTTGGGATTTCTCTTCTTGGAAAGGATGTTTATGTACGATAGCCGGTTTCGGCCACTGCGTGACTGGACCTTGTACATAATATAAATAATGTTATACCTACAAGAATTTTTAAATGGTCTTACAAACTTAGGAATATCTCATAATTTATATTTCTTTCTGCATATTTGCAATTATGATTTGACCCTTATATATAGGTAACTAGCGTTATTACTTATTTATTATACATATATTATTACTTAGTACCTAGTACTTATCTTGAATCATCTAGCCGGGTCCATATTTGAGACTGAATAACTTTAATAACTTATGTACATACAATATGGTGGCAATAAAAAAAAAATTATAAATTCGAAAGTAACTCTGTCTAACTGTCTGTATCTCTGTTACCCTTTCACGCCTAAACGGCTGAACAGATCTCAATGAAATTTGGCAGGGAGGTATATTTTATCCCTGGGATGGACATAGGCTACATAAAAAGCACGTGCGGAGGCGCGGGCCAGCAAGGCGCGGGCCAGTAAGGCGCGGCTAGTGACAAAATATGTGACAATTAGCATTAATAGCGGTCTAATCGCACAAGATCTCAACCATGGATGTTGTTGATGAATGGAGATAGTAGAATTTTGTGCCCTAAAGACAGAAAAGAAACTTAGCTGCAGAAAAAATAATGACTAGGTACGTAGAAAAACTTAGGAACAAAAATTAGTATGCAACTGTGGCGTACCCACGCGCCACTTGACACCGATCCGAAATGTGCGTTTCAAATTGTATCTCTAATTTGCAATTTGTATCTTGAAAATACAATTTTAATTTCGCATAATTCTTTCAACTCGGACTATATCCCAAGTGAACTGAACCTACACTTCGGACCGGTCTCGCTTGGTCACTCACACGCAGCCACTCATTCATTCGCTTTGGCATTCCGCGTCTGACCACCGTGATAACTTCCCGCGCTCACTGACAATCTTGCTCTGTAATTTCTTTCGTAGTATTAGCTTGCTTTCTGATACATACTAATATTATCTATCTAGTTTAATGTTTCATTAAAATATCTCATTCTATCGTAAATAACACTCTTCATTTCTTCCGCCTCGCTATCATTCGTCCGCAATCAACCTTTCAATCCATATTCAATACTCAATCATATATGGTAACGATGTTGGTTTTCTACCCTTATTTAGTGATAAGTACCTACCTCTATATTTCGCTAAAATAATATTATTTGAAATCAAATAATATCCCAGACATAATTTATCGACTCCTACGTCACTTGACCTAGTTGGTTAGCACATTCCCGTACCGGGGGAAGGATGCGGGTTCAAGTCCCGTGGAAGTCGAAAATTTTTGGGATTTTATCTGATTTCTTAGAAATTACCCCGAGTATGAGGGCTTACGCACTATAAGAACTAAAACCTTAATATTATTTTATCCATTATATATGAGGCATAAAATATTATTTTATCCATTATATGTATATGAGGCACAAAATTCTGATAAAGATAGGGGCTTCTTTCATAATCAGTTTTGTTTTATTGTGAACCCAATGAAATCCTTTCTGTACCCCGTGGAGTCACCCAGGGACCCATTCTAGGTCCAAACCTATTCATATTATATTGCGTGGGAACAATTTCAAAACTTCAAAACTTCTCCAAAATCTACGCCGATTATTTTCTATAGAAAACATACCATTAAACTCGTTCAGACTAAAACCAAACCAATGTTCCTCAAGTTTCACCGTGGCCCACAATTTGAGTGGGAAATACTTTACCACCGTAACTTTCGGACAACGGCGGTCCATTCCGCCTCCGGATCCGGTTACAAGCGGCAGTAACTAGATTGAACTAGTTATGGTTTAGGAGTCAGCGGTGGATTTTGTACGTCATTGTATGAGTGTTTCAGTTAGAGATAGAGATTTCTTCAGGTCTGATTTGATCGGGAATCGTGACAATTCTAATACGGATAGAACCCGGGTGTATCTTAAAAGTGAAAAAAATACGTGTGAATTACTATGATATGTAGATATAAGTAGGTAAAAACAGACCTGCCGGGCATACGCACCGCGACGACTGTTTTTAGCTTTGATTTGATTTTTGATTTTGTCGTGCATTTGTTTCGTATTCGCACAAAAATTAGAGAAAAAACAGTAGACAAATCTGTGCGCATGCTATGTTAAGGTGGTTTAAGAAAGAAAGAAAGAAGAAATAAAATAAATTTAATGGCTCACACAAAAATAATCATGATAACTAAAAAAAATCCTTAAAATATAAAAAAGTATAAATTCGATGTGAACCAAAAAGGTCCTGCCTCAGCTTCATGTTGCTCAACATAAATTTGAGCAACGCTGGTGTTCTTGCAGGACCTTTAGTGCGTGCGTGTCTACACGGCTTACATACCAATCACAAAAAAAGAAAATATGACAATCTATAATAGAAAAAAAAAATCAATAATAATACCTATTTAATAATGCCAAGTACCTAAGATTGCCAAGTAACTCAAGTAACCGTAATAAGTAATCTTATTTCAGCTTGCAAGTGAAATTCATGAAAAAATGTTTCGAGAGCTCGCAAATCTAATAGTATTTTTTGCAAGCTCTCTGTACTTTGGTAATATTGTTTAACTTTCTAGGCTTGATACGTAATATAATGACGTAAGTTCTTTACCTTTGACTCCCGATCTATTTGTAACTAGATAGAGTTAGGACACGTTGGAGTTATCCGCCATTTTCAGCTGCTCACCTGATGGACTGGAAATGGGGTAAATTTAAAGGTTTTGGGACTGATTGTAAGCTTTCCTCTTTTATTTTGCGGTTGTGGGTTCTATTCCCGCCTCGGGATAAATATTTGTACGATCTGCAGATATTTCGTCCGTGTTTTCGGGGTGTTTTACATGATATAAAATATCTACATGCATGTGCGCAAAAACACAGGTGCACTCTTTAATCCCTCGCTCTCATAATCCGATGGGTTGGCAGACCGGCACAACCTGACCGTACCGTACCGTCCTACTAATATTATAAATTCCAAAGTTTGGATGTTTAGATGTTTGGATGGATGTTTGTTACCTCTTCACGCCATAACGACTGAACCGATTGGGCTGATGTTTGCATAGATGTAGCTCTAAGTTTGGAATCAAACATTGACTACTTTGTATCCCATAAAACAGTTCCCATGGGATAGAAATAAACTTTAAACTTTTCGTATAGAAACAATGCCTGCGAATAGCCGCGGGCAGAAATTAGTACTACTTGATACACTTTCGGAAAGAAAAAAAGAAAGTAATAACTTAACTTAATCGATAACTTAAATTATTTATTAGGACTACCAGCCAAAAGGTAAAGTATATATATGTATGAATACAACATATATTCTATGCTCGAGCTTAGAGCTAGTTCAACAACAACAAAGTAAATTTTAGGCAGAATTTATTTTTTATTTTTTTGCAGACAATTAGAAATTGAATATTTTATTTATTTATTTATTTTTATTGTTTAAACAAAATCAACAGCCCTTATGTCTAAACAGTTCTAACCATATTAATCTAACTTAGGTACATATTAATATAAATTTTAAATGTCCTATCAGAGAGGGACTTATGTCAAGCAATAGAATACACTTTCCTTTGACAAGTAACCATTCAAAATATAACATGCGTATCATCTTTCAAGGCCAGTGAACTGGATGGGGTACTCTTTGTCCTTTCAACTTTCAACTCTATCAGATCCTGACCCTAAAGTTCTTCAAAAAGCACAGATAGCACCCCTATCTGGACATTGTTCAGTTAAAAGTTATGTTTTACTTTCAAAAGAGGGGTGCAAGGCTGTATATGAACGCGAATATTATTTGTACTAGCGACCCGCACCGGCTTCGCACGGATGCAATGCTGATAGTTCGGTACCGCTGCGCGACGCCGCAACTATGTCTCTGATAAGGGTTAATGCTGTATTGCTTAAAATAGCTTCGTAAATAAGTCATTATTTATCGTTAAAGGTTAAAAAATGGTTATTGTGGGTTATCCCTGAGAGATAGACATATACGATCACGGACTTTTTTGTAGACCTTTTTAAGGTGTTTAATATTGTAGTACATTATTATGATTTATCTCGTAGGGTTCAGCCAGCGTTTGCAATGTAAGCGCAAAAAATGTGATTATTTACGACATCACATTAGAAACCTCTAAAACTATCAGTGTTTCTCTACTATATTATGCATGTATTATACATTATAAACCTTCCTCTTGAATCACTCTATCTCATAAAAAATTTAATCAAAATCCGTTGCGTATTTTTAAAGATCTAAGCATACATGGGGCAGACAGACAGACAGACAGTGGGAGCGACTTTGTTTTATACTATGTAAAGATGAACGTCAGTTGAAGAGATAGAAACTCGTAGTTTCAATAGTTTTTATCTAAAATCACTAGCTTGTAGTTATTAATACTTAACGGACCTAAAGGGTATCCACCTAATAAATATTATAAAACCGAAAATTTGTGAAATCAGAATTTTTGTTACCTCGGATCTCCAAAACTACTGAACAGAATGAGATGAAATTTGGCGTACGTTTAGAGCAAAGCCTAACTTAGATAATAGGCTACTTATTATACCGAAAATACGCGTGCGAAGCCGCGGGTAGAAGCTAGTTAGAATATATAAATTTGTTAGAACAACTCTTCTCATATTATTAGAGTTTGTAACTACACAATTTTTTTTATTTAATCTAAGAGGAAAAACCAATATCCTACTTAAATACAAAGGCGAAACTTTATGCCGTTGTACCTTAGTTCTGAAGATATTTGGCAGAAGAATATTTTATATCATCATCATCATCATCATCAGCCCATATTAGTCCACAGTTGGACATAGGCCTCCCCTAATGAGCGCCATAGCGCCCTGTCCTCAGCTTGCCGCATCCAGCATCTGCCTGCAGTCTTTCGCAGATCGTCATCCCACCTGGCCGGAGGGCGTCCTACACTACGTTTACCGAGTCGTGGTCTCCACTCAAGAACACGTTTACCCTATATTTTATATATATTTTAATATTTTTAAGAAACAACTGAATATTTTATATATTAGGTGCTGGACAATTCACACAGCATTATCTAGCCCCAAGCTTAGCAGAGCTTGTGTTGTGGGTACTAGATAACTGATATACTTAATACAATACACTACATAGATAGATATTTTTTATTATACATAGAAATCACCCAGACCAACGGAACAACTGCAGATCGTACACAATTTTTTCCCGAGGCGGGAATCGAAACCACAACCTCCTGCGTCGTAGGCGGACCTTCGCCCACTGCGCCACGGAGGTCGTCAATGAATGAATGAATACGAGACTATGCTGATGTTACCTACCTGTCGCGAATCCTCAAATCTTCAGTCGATTGCCCAGAATTACTGTCAAAAATTCAATTTTCCACTCCGTCGCGCATAACAAGACTTAGTGACTTGTTCTACCTATGCAAGCACGAATTATCGTCAACATTCATTTATTATTATTATTAACTCATTTATTTCAGATTCGGTAATACAATCCATAGACACATTTCATTCCTCCACTTCCACAATAAGAACAAAACTCAATAGTTTATTATTTTTACAGTAGATTATTCTATTTTATTTTTTCTGATCTATAAATTTCATTAATTTTTAACCCCCGACGCAAAAAGAGAGGGGTGTTGAAAGTTTAACGTGTCATTCTGTGTATCTGTGTATCTGTCTGTGGTATCGTAGCTCCCAAACGGAGGAAACGATTTTCGATTAGTTTTTTTTTGTATCATTGATAATTTTATCCCAAGTGTTCTTAGTCATGTTTTTTGCAAATCTGTCGGGGTTTCTTAAAAAATTTTAATTTTATTCTTGTGCTACACTAGTTTTATGAAAATTTCGTGTTTACTTGGTGAGGTGTTCGCCAGCCCACGTATGATAACGTAAGTTCAGGTCACAAGTTTGTACGTTGTCTGTACTCGTAGAAAGATAATTTTTCGCTATTATTTTGTTTTCTCTGTTTGCTACGTGTTTTTTATTGTTGTTTCTAAGAACGATGATTTTTATTTTACCATTGAAACTATTTATTCATTGTGATTGTGGTAAGTAATACATCAGGTCTTATATATAGTTTTCGGTCTACACTACATAGATACATATTTTTTATTAAACATAGAAAACACCCAGACCAACGGAACGAATTTCTGTAGACCTTATACAAATTTGTTCCGAGGCGGGAATCGAACCCGCAACCTCCTGCGTCGCAGGCGGACCTTCGCCCGCTGCGCCATGGCGGTCGTCAAACTACTACTAGGTAAAAGTACGTTACTTTTCAAAGGTTCTGTAACTGCTGGTCGTTTCCCTAAAATAAATAAATAAAAATTTATCGGTCTGAAATTTAGCACACTTAAAGACCTGGACCCCTAAAATAAAAAATTAAATAAAATTATTAAAAAGGAATCGGTCTGTAATTTTGCACAGATAAAGATCTGGACCTGGAATCACATGTAGGCTATTCCAGGTCCAGAACGTTTATTTCCAAAAAATGCAAAGCCGCGGGCAGAAGCCCGTATCTACCCGTATCTACCTATAATAATCTCTGCATCGATTCGCCTTCACCTTCTCAGACACCTCCTCTGAGTAAATATCCGATTTGTTAGCGGTTAGTTCAATAAGCGATTCGTCCAAATCGCGTTTCGTCCAATAAACGGTTTGTCAGGAATCCATATGCAGTTCGTCAAATTCTTGAATTATCCAAAATAGTTTACATTTCTTAAGTTTCATACATATTTGAAAATTGATAGTGAATGCCAAATATGACAGCTGATGTCAAAAATGACCCTTTTGTTTCAATGCGAAATGGTTCCATCCCGTTGTGATCGCGCGCGAGTTTTGTTTAGTTGTATTTAGTTCCTTTTAAACCTCCGTTTTAGATTGCCACTTCAGCTTTCCCGGAGATTTTCTGGGATTTTTATAAAAGCAAATGGCTACTTGTAAGTATCTACCTAGGTTTACAAGCAAGCCTGGCTCTAGTAGGCTGTTTGCTGGTACTTGACCCAGAGTAATGTTTTCATCTAGGTACAGTCAACGACAGCGGAATAATGCTTTTAAAAAAATGCTGGAAAATCTACACAGCATCGTCTAGCCACAAGCTAAGCAGAGTTTGTGGAATAATGCTTTAAAAAATGCTGGAAAATCTACACAGCATCATCTAGCCACAAGCTGAGCAGAGTTTGTGTTATGGGTACTCATCATCATCATCAACATCTTTTAGTCCACAGCTGGACATAGGCCTCCCCTAATGAGCGCCATAGCGCCCTGTCTTCAGTTTGCCGCATCCAGCATCTGCCTGCAGTCTGTCCGCCGAGTCGTGGTCTCCACTCAAGAACACGTTTACCCCAGCGGTTTTCGATTCTTCGCGAGATATGGCCGGCCCACTGCCACTTCAGCTTGCTAATTCTTTGAGCTATGTCGATAACTTTGGTTCTCTGTCGGATGTATTCGTTTCGAATTCTATCCTTCAGAGAGACTCCGAGCATAGCTCTTTCTATAGCTGGCTGAGCGACTTTGAACTGGTGGACCAGCCCTACCGTGAGTGTCCACGTCTCAGCTCCGTAGGTCATGACGGGTAGGACGCACTGATTGAAAACTTTAGTTTTCAAGCATTGCGGTATGGATGACGAGAAGACTCGACGTAGTTTCCCAAACGCTGCCCAGCCTAGCTGGATCCTCCTCTTGGCCTCCTTCTCAAAATTATTTTAGCTAACTGCAGAATTTGCCCAAGGTAAGTATATATATATATATATGTATACTCGGAATAAATTTCGAGAAGATAAGGGTACTATGATGACTGATATAATATAAAGTCTGATATAAGTCCCGTCTAAGTCGAAAACATTTTTGGGATTTATATTATTTGCTATCTTAGAAATAACCATTATTAAATATTTCTAAATATGTTTTAAGAATTACCAAGACGCTCATACATATCCCGTAGTCTGTAATCGTAGTCTTCAAACAAAGTCACTGAACGCTATAATGTTTTAACTTTACTGGGTACCTACTGGTTTCGACAGTGGCTTTGCACGCGTTGCTTCTATGGAAACGTTGAAAGTTATTTTTATCCAATGGGAAGTGATTTATGGGAAAAACCGTCAGCCTATGTTTTATTTCAGGCCATGAACTACATTTATGCAAAATTTCAGCCCGATCTGAGTAGTTTTGGAGTGAAGAATACAATATAATAAAATACAGTAAAGCTTTATTGCAAACCAAGAAAATACATAAATAAAAATACAGGAAAAGAGAGATACAGAGTTGCACAATGGGTGGTCTTATCGCTAAAAGCGATCTCTTCCAGACTACCTTTTGATGGACATGAAGCAGTTGTACACGTTAAGACGGTGGCGTATCACTTAAATATACAATACATACATAATAATACATAATGTACTTTAATAATAATAATACATACCAAGATTTAGAAAATAAAAAAGATACAAAATAAAAAACAATTTATGACTGAAGAGAGATGGTATTTATAGACCATATTCTTGAATACAGGGAGAGACTTAAGAAGTAAAAAATATATCTCCATCCAAACTTTCTTATTTATAAAATGAGTGTGTTGCCATAATTTTTCTTTGTTTGCATGTATCTGACACTGACTGTACCTAGTTGAATGCAGTACGGTTGACCTACTGGCAAGCGGCCATCCAGGGTTAACACCGAGCTCGCCGGTTGCCCGCAACCACAAGGTTTCAGTGCACGCGTGGTGGCTAGAAACCACAACCGGTTGTAGTGTAGATCTTGTAGTTCTCTATTGAAATTGTTTGACAAAATCTTGTTCATATGAGTAAAGGAAATGTTCCTAAACAGAACAAAAATAATGTACTTACAGTAATAAAATAGGTGCTATATTATTACTGTAAGTACAGGCAGAAGCCTTTATTCACAAAGAAAATTAATTTTATAAGTATGTATGTTTTTGTGCAATAGAGAATTATTATTTTTATAAATAAATAAATAAATAAATAAATAATTTTATATAAATTATACATTTAGTTTAATGTATACTACTAATAGAAATAAATTACAACTAGTATTTACAATTGAAACAATTGAGCTAACTGCATAGATAGATTTTTTTTCGTTATACATAGAAAACACCCAGACCAACGGACCAGACAAACAAATTTCTGCAGATCGTACACAAATTTGTTCCGCTGCGGGAATCGAACCCGCAAACCTCTTGCGTCGCAGGCGGACTCTCGCCCGCTGCGCCACTGAGGTCTATAGATATAGATAGATGCTTCGCACGTTATTTATAAGTGGCCTATGGTAGTCCCCTATTTAGGTACCTCCCTGCCTTTCATTGAGATCCGTCCAACCGATTAGGTGTGAAAAGACAAAAGACAGACAGAGTAACTTTCGAATATATAATATTATACTAGCTTCTGCCCGCGGCTTCGCACGCATATTTGCGGTATAATAAGTAGCCTTTTATCTAAGTTAGGCTTTGCTCTTCCTCAACAGCCTGTATTGGCCCACTGCTGGACGCAGGCCTCCCCCTGATAAGTGCCTTATTGGCTTCTATCACATGGGGGTGATGCCCATAATCTCACGCTGGGCATGCGGGTTGGGGATCGCAGTTTGGTGGTAGAATTGTTTTGTAGTGGGCGTTGCTGCCCGCCCCCAGTGAATATCTCTTAGTCGCCTCTTACGACACCCGCGGGAAGAGTTGGGGTGGTGCAAATTCTAAGCAGCTACTAGCGTACTCAAAATTTCATCTTGATCTGTTCAATGGTTTTGGAGATCTTATGTAACAAAAGTTCAAATTTTGCAATCTTTTGGCTTTATAATATTAGTAGGATAGGATAATTACCTGTAAATTATGAGTTTCATTTTATCATTATGATCTATTTCACAAATCTTCATAATAATTATGTTGCCAATATAGTATACATAAAAAATGCTATTTTATTTTCACTTCATCGTAAAAATATTTTGCTAAGAATTCATAAACTCTGTGGACATGTGAATTTATTAATATAAATATTGGGATGACTCAAAATTGTTTAATATGTTTGGCAAAATGCCAGATATATTTTAGGTATTTCGTGCTCAATTATTAACTTTTTAGGGATCCCGAATGAATTTATTCTATGAATTAAAAGAGGCTTAAAAAGGGTTGGAAAATGTAATCTGCGATTTGGCGAAGTCATTAAAAGGATATAAAATAAAATTATAATTACGTATTCGTAAAATAAATAAACATTAAAATAAACATAAATCTACCTTCCAAAGTTGTTTCTGATTTTTCAGCTGGATCGATTCCCGACTTGGGACTATCGTTTGTACGATCCGCAAATATTTGTTCCGGGTGTTCTGGGTATTTTCTATGTTTTATCCCTCAGATGGCAGACCCTACGCGCTGATACACCCCTTAGAGTGGCAGGGTTTTCGCCAGCAAGCTGCCCGCCAGCGCGGAAATGGGATGTGGTGCATTATTTCGCTGATTTCTTGATTATTATCTAGGAATACCTCTTAACCTCTATATATATTTGGATTTTCCTTGAAATTTCCTACAAAAAAGCATGAGAATATTCTGATTTTGTGTAACGTTACTAATAAGGTTAAATTAAATTTTATTTATAATTGCGTGAAAATGGTGAAATTTTAGAAATTTTTAAAAAAATCATAAAGAAGTTTACAGTTTTTATGACCAGTTTGAGTTTTATTTTAGAGATTTACCATCTTAATGTTACACTTAAAACAAAAAATAACACATTTCCTAATCATTTAATTATAATTAATTTTAATTCCGAAAAAACGATAAAAAAATTACGCGCGTATCAGATTTCAAATTTGAATTTACGATTTTTTTTTTAATTTCTTCTAAACTTGGTTTTGTTTTGACGTCAGCTTGAAACTGTCAGTCAACTTTTAAGACATTGACATGGCTCAAAAGTTGACTCTACGTAACAACACTTCGACGAAACAAAAGACAAGCTGAAAATGACGCAAATCGGCCACATGGTCGCTTGCCACGCAGGGCTTAAATATTTATCTATTTAATATATTGTAATAACAATCAGTCATCTAGTACCCATTAAACAAGCTCTGCTTAGCTTGGGGCTAGATGATGCTGTGTGGATGGTCCAGCATTACTTTTTTTACTTACCTACTTATTATTTATATTTATGTTATGTTATTGTTCTGGACATATACATACGGTTCACATTTAGTGTACCTAATCAAAACCTTCTGAGAATCTATCCAACAGTTTATGACAGAGAACCCAATAAGTGCGAGTTGACCCACACTTGACCAACAAAATCGTATTTGTTTTGCTGTCTAGACAAAGTTTTATTTTGCAGCTTTGACGGCAAACTTGTACCTAATTATCTTGTCCTTACTTCTATTATCCTAGCCTAGTTTTATATTAGTTTTATGCCTTTCTTTTCGACGTTCTATTTTGTTGTTTGCTCTTTCTATTCCAGTTTTGTATAATTTTGCTACCTCGACTCAACTAGCGTCGCCACCTACATATTTAACTTGTTATTACGTTATACAAAGTAATTTTCAAAAATCCATTGGGCAGTTTGTTTTGTGGTATCATAAGATTTTTTAATGTCTCTGTAGTAGTTTTATTATGTATATTTTAGACATAGATGCGAAGAGACTTTGATGGTAACATAAAATTATTGCAGAGGGATTAATAGTAGTTTATGCAACTCTTATATAATGAAGGGTATTAAAACACGAGTGTGAGTTTATGAAACGAGCGCAGCGAGTTTCATAATAGTAACGAGTGTTTTAATACCCGTGTTATATGCAGTTGCATACACTACTTTATCTTCACTAATGCAATTAATCAAACAACAAGAGTAAAAGCTGACAATAGTTTATTTATAATAATTGTTCAAATTTTGGATGGTACAATTTTGAAAGTTAATGTTAATTATTGATCCAGCAGCTGTAGCGGCCGCGGGGCAAGCAGTAGAGCTCGTAGACGGAGTCGGAATATTTATAATTACTTCATTCGTCTTGTTTTCTATACTGTTCAAGATCGTATTTGAGACTTGAATTTTATTCATTAAAGACTCATCAATGTAGCTTTCAGCCACAGTAGAAGACTTCAACCCCCCGTGTCGTTTCAGTGCGGTCAAATCACCACCGCTATCTATGAGAAGGGTCGCCGAGGTGCGCCGGAAGCAATGCCCCGTGTACAACGCTGGGTTAGGCAGATTCAAAAGTAGTTTCGACGAAGTTTTCACGTATAACCCAACTGTTTTCAAAAGCCAGCCTAATATCAAAATTTTATACAACTTGTATGAGGATTTTGACATAAGGCTCGCCAGGTTAATTGGTCGCGTTTTATTGATGTTATAATGAGATTTTACGATATCGATGTGGATATTATACCATCATGTGAAATTGCTTAAATTGAGTGTTTTGTTATCTGCGCTATAACAGTAGTAATTATAAGTCAAGTATTGGAATCATAAGTAGAATGTTATAACATTAGTGTAGATAAAAAAGCTTATGACAGGAACCACTAACTCACCGATGGATTTTTGAAAATTAAGATCTATGATATAATGCGCGCCACCTATTATATCATAGATCTTAATTTCCAAAAATAATTTTCTGGGATCTAAAAGTTAATTTAGATAGCAGATAAAAAGTTTTGCGTACATTCTAAGCCATTTACTATTAATCGCTAAAAGAAACTTTGAATCAATTGTATTTTGGAGTCTATACAGGGTCATTGGTAATTCACTGACACTGCGTAAACTGCAGGTTCTGTCCATCATCACGAACACGTTAGTGAAGACGCCAGGTCTTAATTCTTATTTTTTTTTGTATACCGCCTCACATACAAAATAATGTCCGATACCTAATTTATTACTAAATACTTATCTCCTATTATAATCCACATTGTCATTATTGGCTTATTTTACATCTACGCAAGATGATTTATGTGACATTAACCTGGCTGGAAGACAGTCGAACTCACTCACACCCACTGATAATTCAGCGCAGAACCGTTTTTAGGTTTAGTTTCAAAAAAAACCCCTATAATTAACGATTTTTGAATGGAGTATGTATGTATGTATGTTTTGTATGGAGTACATACTAATATAATTCCCTTTCCACCAATTTTAAGAATTGAGACCTGGCGTCTTCACGGACATGTTCATGATGGTGGGCAGAACCTGCAGATAGCATAGTGTCAGTGAATTACCCTGTCTATTTAATGTTGAATTTAGAAAAAAAAACACCAAAACCACAATTATTTATTCGTAGATTGTTTAAGCGTGGGTTCATAGCAAATGGCTTACCATGTGCGCAAAACTTCTCAACTGCTTTCTAATATACTTGCAAAACCTAGAAAATAGTAAAAATCAGTTTTTTTCGAGCGTCCGTCACAACCGTAAGTTGTTTGTAGATTGTTCTTTATGCTATGAGAAATAAATTAGTTAAACACAACTTAATTTATAATTATTTTTATGTAATTAATTCAATTGTTTCAGTCTCGTGAGATCTGTTTTCCTTCCTAGAGGGGAAAACTGGTATAACCCCTTTGGCCCTAGTTGTAATTCTCTACTTGAAAAGTCCTTAGTTTGATTTTTTTTTACTGGTACTTGCTTCTAAACATTGCTTCTCGCAATGTATTAGACGAAGTCTTTTCAAAATGACTGCTGTTCTCTTAAAAACTCTACACATTTTAAAAGGCTGCAGGATCTAACTAGATTCGAAACACAGTTCTCTCCTACTTCCGATTCAATGCTGTATTTCCGGTGAGCAGAGTACAAAATGCGTTAATTTCCGGCAGGCACGGAATGCATCGATTACCTGATGGCCTGCCTAGGGAACTTGCTCTAGAGCGAGCGGGGCGGGTAGCGGAACG
This sequence comes from Eupithecia subumbrata, assembly GCA_949316285.1. Lineage (NCBI taxonomy): Eukaryota > Metazoa > Arthropoda > Insecta > Lepidoptera > Geometridae > Eupithecia > Eupithecia subumbrata. The sequence continues at coordinate 3,033,767 of OX438631.1, forward strand.
ATAAGCGTAAATTAAATTAAATTTACTATCATTGCTTGGGACGAGTTTTGTTCCAACTCGAAAAATAACAACTAACAGGCCAAAGTTTTCTCCGTCGCTTCTTTACTTTAGTCTACATACCGAAGCGACAGTCAAAAATATCATTTTATTTCCGTGTCAGTGTTTAGTTTTATAATTTGACCTTTTCTAAGTGTACATTTATTGTAGGTATTTATGGAAATAAAAAGCCGGTTAATTCCATCTCATGTCACATCTTAACTTTCTAAAGTGAGATGGTGACCAAATGTTGAATAATAATTATTATTTTGTGAATTATTATTCACCTCTCCTATACTCTCCTAGTCATATCGAGCCAAGGCTTAACTCATTCATTGCCTAGCCTTTAAAGTGCGTGTGACCCACAGAAGCGTGCCGCAGGGACCGCTGGTCTACCAGGACATGTGTATCATGGGAAGTGAAAGTGTTACACTGGCTGTCATTACAAATGACGTTTGCGATGACTCGGCTAACATTGAGGCCCTTTTCCTTAGACGTTCGGTAAAAAGATACAAATTTGTTATCATCATGTTGTAGCTCTTGTGCGGCAAAAAAAACTCTACAATTTATATTTCCTTCAATAAATTATGGATGAATCCAGAATTTTCTACTCTTGCGTTGACGTCTTCTGTTTCTATTAAACAGAAAAACTGCAAGCTTTGTCACCGGAATCGCTCGACATAACGTCCGTCGACACAAGACAAGTTTGCACAAATGATGAATTTGGTAATTTTTCAGTAGCATAATATGCGAGCGTCGGGTAACAAGTATCCAACTTGTATTCTATTCGAGTATCGTATCCTACAAGTATTGTAATGGGAGAAAGGCTTGACCGTCAGAAAAACGCAGTTGCCCGCTCCGCTCATCGCCCTGCTGCCACTCCACCCATACCCTGCCTCCCGTATACTGCACAAGTAAATTGACACCGTCTTCAGCAATTTTGTTGGTGCATTGCGGCCGTATACGGCAGATTGGATTCCGCTGCTCACTTTATTGTTGCTCACGAAGCGGTTTCATTTAGGTGAACGTCGGCTGTTGTCGGCTATTGTCGGCTCTCTTCGGCGTTGAGATGTTCTTTTGCGACGGCACTGCTGCTTTTTAGAGTTTCGTATCCGAAGGGTGAAAACGGAAGCCTATAACTAAGGTCCGTCCGTCAGTCAGAGGGCTCTATCTCATGAACCGTAAGAGGTAGACAGTTGAAATTTTCAGAGAATGTGTATTTTTCTTGCCGCTATAACAACAAATCATCATCATCATCAGCCTATATTCGTCCAGTGGAGGATATAGGCCTCCCCTAATGAGCGCCATAGCGCCCTGTCTTCAGCTTGCCGCATCCAGAATCTTTCGCAGATCGTCATCCCACCTGGCTGGAAGGCGTCCTTTACTACGTTTGCCGAGTTGCATCGCTTAACAGCAAATAATAAAAATAAAATAAATATCCAAATTAAGGCTCCTATTATTTTCTCAACTGTGCTCTAGTGTGGCCATTTTCCCCTTTAACAGTAAAGTTCGAAAATAAATTTGAGACACGTACTACAAAATATAAGCCAGATTGTATTCTCAGTTGCTTATGTCAGTGTCGTTTCTATTACCATAGGTGAGTAAAGAGTAAGTATGACCCACAAAGATAGGTGAACTAACAAAACTTAACTAGGCACCAGTAAATTTTGAAAGTCAAACAATGTATACAGATTTAGAATTCTCAACTCTACCCCAAAACGATATTTGTACAGAAATTGCCTGAGCGACTGACCTTTAACTGAAATTGGACCTTGGACGCGTTATTCATAAAAACAGAAAAAACTCGAATATAATCCGAAGCTAGTCCATTCTTCGAAGCTTACCTACCCTTTGGCAAAATATTCAGATTTCATTTTGTTTCTATTAGATTCCGTCTACTCAAATTTTATGAGACCTTTGACGTGTCCGGTACGGAAAGAAGTGCAAAGCAAAGTGAATTTGATGAAGGTGAAGAAAGCTGACCCCACCTGCACCATGTGGGATAACCAGCCAGGAAGATCATTCTACCCATCCTGCCACCAGCCATGACTAGTGGTATGCCATCATATCAGTGGACTAGAAAAAAGAAAACAGAATTACACTGGGGACTTAGTATTATAAAAATATCTTATCATAAAGTTTTTGTTTTTATAGTGCGTAAGCCTCACACTCTATTTAATTTCTTATCTTATCATAGCTAAATAATAGATTCAGGCGTTACTTTGCGGAAATCCATTGTATAATTATTAGGATAAAACAATATTTCGTAACAAATTCCGCGCAAAACCTTCTCTGATAAAATCCAACAAAATGTAATTCGCGTGTACCACCCGCCCTCCCACAAATTGCTCCCACTTGCAATCAGAGAAGGTAAACAACAGACTTAAGCAATATAAAAGTAGTAAAAGCAGTAAATCTAGTTTCTTTTTCATAGACAAAAATCTGTGTTTTAAACATTGATTGTAGTTTGACAAGGTTCCGTCCCATTGTGACGCGCCACTAAGCCAGCTCTAATCCAGCTTAACTAGTTTACCAATAACCTTCCAGGAAATTGGAAATAGCTTGTGATTTTAGGCTTCCGTCAAAGGAAAACATGGCACCCTCCCGGATACTCATAAATAAATAAATAGCACATATTGCAGTCGCGTAGGGTTGAAAATTCATTTCTCACCCCGGGACAAAAAACAATTTGGGACACGCTCTCGCATACCCACGCGGGGAAAATAAAGTTGGTGAAACCTGAAGGATCTGCTGGTCGTTTCAGATTTTTTTCTATAGTTAACTTGCTTCTGCCCGCAGCTTCACACGCGCTTTTCCGGGATAAAAATTATCTTTGTCCTTCTCCGGGAAACCACCTACCTCTTTGCCAAATTTCATAGAGATCCGTTCAGCCGTTCAGGCGTGAAAAGGTAACAGACAGACAGAGTTAATTTCGATTTTATAATATTAGCACAGTACAGTTCGTAAGTGTATCACTCAAGCCCGTAGCACACCTTTGCTGCGAAACCTTAACAGCGGAACCGCTGTACTTTCGCCATATCTTGTCCGTATGTATGAGGAGCGGAACGCTAGTAAAACTGCCTGTTCTAACGCATAGATTTGACTATAATTCTATATCTTTCGGAAACCTCAGAAACCTGACGCTTTAGGACATAATGGGAACATTTTTTTGTATAAGTGTTCTATATCCAAATATAATATTCAAAGTGAGCGGTGATTAAAAAAAAAACAGAGTGATCGCCGATGTTAGGAGTCATTCCCAATTCGGACCGCAAGAAGTAAGACCGCGCGAGCTCAGCTGCAAATTCTAAATAAATTTAAATTTCTAGCATAAGTACAGGCAGCGTGGTAAGTGATTCGGATCTTTTTTACAGGTGGATGCTTCTACTAATAATATTATTGTATCTCCCTGTTCTATGTACGGTACGAAATCTGGCTCAAAGTAGTATTGTGTAGTGTACTCAATGTAGCTACCAGGAGAGCATATTTTTTTTCGAATGAACTAAAATGCTGTTGACCGCAGATGGCCATGACAGCGTTACCGGACTTTTGGCAGGCGCAGAGGGCGCTTCGCCGGTTAAAAGTTAGGTTGGGGCAACACGCACAAGGGCCACCACTGCGAGCCTCGGCTTGGGCTGTTGCCAGATGCTACGAGAGGGAAGGGAGGTTTCGCTTAGGTGCACAAGTGCACCTATGGGCGGAAGCGGGGAATTCTTCGACTCCGCATCCGGCAGGGTCGGTTTTTGGTCGGTTGTGTAGTGTGTGGAAGCGAATCGGTTGACGTCACCTCCGGGTTAACGGCGGTGATTGGGTCAACGGGGTCACCGAGAACGTGTCTCGGTCTACGGAGAAAAGCCAGGAAAGCATAAGTTCATAGGAGATACTTATAAAGATGAATCGATCGAACGAGCAAAGTTTTTGCCTTGGACCACGCTTTACTGACAAAGCATAGACTACTGAGAGGGCCAAAATCCTCAAACCAAATCTGTACCCCTTTATAACATTCCTATTTTTGGGTCGGGGATAAAATATCCGAATCTACAGCATTTGCAATAACAAAAGAAATACAACTCTAGTCTCTAATTGGCAACCCGAACTGAAATTTGAAATTCACGTGAGTTTTCACACGAAAAATCGGGTTTTGTGTTGCAAAACGCAATATCTACGCGCCTCGGGACATGTGTCGAATAGTTGTGAAATCGAAAACATAGCTGGGAGTTAGTAATTGAGTGTAGGTATATTGGCTTGGTTACCTATGTTTTACCTTTTAGCATGCGTTTTAGATACAATACTTTTCATAAAGACTAGGCTTAGGCATTGCTTTCCTCCGCCTACCCACAGAATTTGCAGGATTGTGTGTCGCTAAGCCCCAGTTTGAACATATGGTTGTGGAGGCGACAGTATCCATGTATCTAAGTATTCTCTAAGTGTCATACCACACGTCGTAGAGCTGGGAATCAAGAAGTTGAAGCGGATGAAGGAGATTATTGCGCATAAAAGATTTTACAATAGATAGAAAATACAGGAAATAAAAGCTTTTAACCCTAGATCACTAACCATTCGTAAAAATGACGAGGAGTACCTGGAGCATTTAGTGTTTCGGTATGTTCCCGACCTCTGTCACCCTACCCGTTCCTAATACCTTCCTAAATTGTATTATTAGAGACCTGGAGTCACTTATTGCGGATGCAGATATGTTGAATCGAGATATAACGAGTTATAAAAAATTCAGACTGTAACTTTGCACACAAATATGAAGCCAAATCATCGGTGAAATCATGAATATTTATGATTTTCAGGTAAGCCATTCAAGGTGTTCCCAGAACTTTTAAAACTTGCAGCTAATATCCTACAAAAAAAATCATAAGACCTTGAACTTCTGTAAGGCAGCAAACAAGCGATTTGCAGGGAGCATATTGTTTATGGGTCTACTTACTATTCTTATAAGTTATTTTCGAAATAGACCCTTAAGTTTTACTCAGAGAAGGTTAAACGTTCTAATTATGGTTGTTTTGTCTCATAAATAAAAACTGAATAACAAAATATTGATGTTTTAAGTCGTCGTAAAATTTACGAATGGTTAGTGATAACGTTACTCGAAATTAAGGTTAGTGAGCTAGGGTTAAAGACGCCACACATAGAAACCGTGGCCGGGCCGGAGGCGAAGACATGCGGGACACGTAATGCGTGGATTTATATGAGAGACTACAAATACCTACACCGCCGGGCGGCGTGTGTGTAGTCTCTGATATCAAGTATGATACAACCCGCACGCCTTCACCTCCGGCCCGGCCATGGTTTCTGTGTGTGGCGGCTTTTAATGCTGTTTCTTTTGTTTTACAGATGAAACATCAATATTTTTAAGTATCTTAGTTTTTAATGGCACAAAAGATAAAGAAATTATAACTAATATTTACAATTGAAACAATTGACATAGCTGCACGCTGTTGCAAACAATGTACAGGTAGCTCAACTGATCCATATCAATACCAGTCGAAAGCGTCCCCAAGACGCTGGCAGCATTGCCCAATGCTGATGCGCTGCGTCAGATACTCACCAGCTCTCGGGTCACGCGTCGCTTCGACCAGACGCTTAGAGTCCGTCTTTTTATTACCTTTTCACGAATTACTGGCTGACGAGATCTTAACACGTTCGATGCCATATCGATCAACGGTGTCCGTCATAAGTCAATTCTCAAGGGGCCATATGAAAAACTTTAATTTTGCCAAATTTTAATTGATCTTTTTTTTGTTGTAATGATAGATACTGTAAAATTTGCATGTGTTATATTCTACTTAAGCATTGTTTTATGACAGACACTACTGAATGGGGGCCGATCGGTTACAAAGTCGCCCAAAACGCGGGTCTCACAACTCGCGCGCTACAAAATTAAACAGTTGAAAACAATAAAAAAAAAGCTACATTAATAAAAATACAAGCAGTGAATATATTTCATGCACTAAACTTTAATGAAATTAAAGCTTACTTTCGATTTATTCGTTTCGTAGGTAATTTTCGCCTATATAAATATTTTTTAAGGACACTTAATGGTAGGTAAGAACCATATTGCATGGAGATATTAGAGGGCCATGCGGGTCACCTTTCATATAAATTTGTTCGCTGGTAATATCCGCCAGTCTGCTATGAGAGATCTAAAACTCCTCCGCGCGGGTCACTGTGGGTGTCACGGCTCGAACGTACAAACTTCGTTTTTCCTTTGGCGTAGAACGTGTTAATGAGTGAGGCCAGGGTTTCAGAAAAGGAAAAGAAAACGTACGTTGCTAAAATACTAATTCGAAAAAGCTCGTGTCCCAGTTCGTCTATTAATCTAACACCTACCTTATCAGCTCCAAATAGAAGTCCTCACCGGATTGCCTTTGAAATGTTCTTACCTGTGAACAGAGAAAACCTTATTTAATAAATTGCGACGTCACATTTGTATTATAAACTAGCGTCTGCCCGCGGCTTTGCACGCGAATTTTCGGTATAATAAGTAACTTATTATCTAGGTTAGGATTTGGTCTAAGCGTACGCCAAATTTCATCTTGATCTGTTCCGTAGTTTTGGAGATCCTAGGTAACAAAAATTTCACATTTTATAAACTTTCGGCTTTAAAATATTAGTAGGATAGCTCTGCTTAGCTTGGGGCTAGATGATGCTGTGTGCAGCATTATTATTATTATTATTATAGATGTTTGGATGGATGTTTGTTACTTCTTCACTCCAAAACTACTGAACAAATCGGCTGAAATTTTGCATACGGGTAGTTTTCAGGTTGAAATAAAACAAAGGCTACTTTTTATGCCATAAATCAGTTCCCATGGGATAGAAATAACCTTTAAATTATCCATAGAAGCCGCGGGCAGAAACTAGTTTTGTTATAAAAGGGGATTACTACCTACAATAAGAGAATACTAATTTTATTTCGTCGCTTCATTATGAAGATATTAACATAAACAACTTAGTTAAATTCTACTAGACAAATCGCACTTTTTCATAGACAATTTATAGAGTAAAAGAATTACCTGTGACCAGCCAATAATGATCGAATTTCACATCAGCGAAGTAGTTTTGATCATTATAGTACCTTGGTTAACACCTAAGAACCTAACAGAAGAACACTTCACTGGTCCAAATTATAATTAATTTGGACCAGTAAAGTGTTTTTCTCGAGACGCAATCGTTGTCTACCGAGCAAGTCGATTTCAATTTAATTTTCCCAGCCATTTCACAAATTCTTGGTCAAACGATAAGGTCTATTTTCCCTTGAAACCACTTGTAAACATTGATTGTCGATTGAATAGACTTCTCTTCTGAGTCTGGCCCTATTCTAAAGTCGTATTTTCTTAAGACGAACTTCAATTTATTCATGAAACCAATTCCAATTCTAGGTTTCTAAGGTTTCTGGATATACAGGGTGCCGCGGAAAGGGTGGACTAAGCCGAAAGTGGGTGATTCTGGACCCCGGGCGGGGATTTACTTGTGCATTGCGATTTCTTGAATTAGGTAGCTTTTATTTTTGGAATAAATTAAGTCTTAATTATTATTTTTAATTATATTCCTATTCGTGTTATTTTACAGGCACTCTTGTATCTTCTAGCATTTTAAAATATTTTACTAACATGTGTTTTTTGCTTGATTGTTCAGCAAAACCAGTGTTTTGTCATGATATTATCACAAAAATATATTATGTTAATCCTTTATACTAATTAATGATTCAAATCAATAATAATAATGTGAGACGTATATTTCCAAAAACCGCCAAATACACTTTTTTTACCGCGCTTTTAGTTTTAAGTAGTAATTTTTTCAATATCGAGATTATTTCTAAGGTTTCCTCCAAACAGCGCTAAATCCGGAACAAATCAGCATTCAAATGTGATTTTCATTCCAAATCCCACCAACAACATGACGTAGTTAGTTTGAAATTCCGCTATCACCCACATCGACCAATCAGAAGCCGCAAATTTGAATCAAATTACAATGGCGATTGTTGTAAAACAAGTAACTTGGTGCTCCTCATTTATATTGTTTTTTGGCAGAAAACAGTGTGTTAGAAAAGAAAATTAAAAAGAAGAACCTAAGAAAGCCAGAAAGGGTAAAAGTAAACCGCATTCGTGGAAGAACAATACAGAACGTGAAAAAGGGTGGGTGAAAAATGCCATACCTACTCTGTATTAAATACTATGGCTTCGTTAGTACATTCCATAAACATCATGTTAAAATTTTGACCTAGCATGCTTCATCATAACAGAAGCTGATCGTAGCTTTATTTCCTGAATTTTATAGAGACGTAAAATGCTGCGCTGACAATATATCATAAAACTATTTTGAAACGTACAAACCAATACCTTTCATTTGATACCCCACTCGGTGAGGTAGCCCCCCCTTTTGAAAAATTTCCCCCCCTTTTTGACCATTTTTCAAAAAGTGTTCTTTTTTCAAACTTCTCTATATTTTTCCTGTAAAATATAGATCCATGTCTATAAACACTCCATACATTTTACATGGATCGCTCTGCAATCTTCGGAGATAGGGGGGGGGGGGAATGGGTATTTTTTCGACTTTTTTCGAAATATTTTAAAAAGTATGAAACTTACAAAAATTTCAAAAAATATTTTTAAATGTACAAAATGATACCTTTAATTTGATATCCCATATGACTCTGTAGGTATCTTTTAAAATTTCGGCAGCACAATTTGTATGGAAAATATTCATTTTGATTTTTCATTTATTTTTCTCTAAATCTGTACAGGCGCACGAAATGTATTATTAGTTTAAATTTCGAGTTGATAGCTGCAGTAGTTTTTGAGTTATTAAGGAGGGAAAAAAGGACAGACAAAGCGAGACCATAAGGGTTTTGAAACCGATCTTCGATCTTCAAAACCCTAAAAATCGTGGAACAAAAGTTTATTCTCTTGGGGTACAGAATCACCCCCTTACTGCTTAATGCACTTTTTTGGCACCCTATACAGAGAGTAATAATTTTAGGAAAGCTTACGGTTAAACATAAATAAATACTAAGTATATTATGTATGGATGACCAATTTAAAGTTTTCACAAATAGTTTAAACTGGTACCTAAGAAAATATTGGACAAACAAAGTATATTATAAAATAATATACCAATAATAATGAAAATACCAGTGACCAAGTTCAAAAACCAACATTATATCAAGCCCCAAAAGTTCCAAGATCATTCCTAATATTTAGTGCGATTTTATGATAAAGTTCTTTGATTTACCTAATCGGTGTGACTTCAACGTAAGCAATTGAAATAGAGTTGTAAAGCGGTTTGCTCTCCCCTTTAGCGATTTATATTCAAAGCAAAAGCTAAAAATACATAAAGATTGCGAAATAGCAAATAAAAATATCATAGAAGAAACCCTAATAAAATAAACCGCCCTAGATTCGACCGAGAAGTAAATAAAATGAAATAAACACACTAGTACCGAATTGAAACAAACAAAAATCCAATACAAGTTTTAACGTCGCAGATATAAAGATCAGTTTACGTTGTAGGATAAAGATTAGGTGATACACACGGTTCTGTTATTTGGAAAATATCTTGGGTATTTTATTTTATTTGAACATAACCGTATTCGTTTATGTTTGTTTTTATTTTGTTGCGGGTTGATTAGATGGTTGCTGGCAAAAAGAAACTGAAATGATAAATATGTAGGAACTTAATTTAACCTTCGCTTTTTCAAGAGTTGTTATGAGTCTATTTTTTTAATAATATTGCGAATGAAGAAAAATTGCAAATTTAAGTATACCACCGTCACACATAATGTCATAAATGCAAATTTTTGGACGACAAGCTGTTTGTTACTTTTTTCCGCAAATCGGCACAAATTTTGAATAAATTTAGTTCCAGATCTGGGCCGCAATCATGGTGTGGTAAGGTACAGCATTACGGCTCTAACGTTAGCAGTTGAAACGTTAGGGTGCGCGTTCACAGGCCGGCATCGGACAATCCGCACTGGCCCCATCAATGGTGCTTACCCGTCTGTGGTTTTGTGTTATTTTTTTTTGGGAAAAACACTAGCAACTCATAATAATAGGTATGCATAATATAATAAAATATCGAAATCTAATTCTTGTGGTTTTCTTTTGTCGAAGAAATAAATAAATTTCCTTTGTTTTCAAGTTTTCATTTCTATTGACGTCTAAGTGCCAACGTCAATTCATAAATATGTCATCTGGTTATAAGAAGTTATAAGAAGCGGTAAGGTATAGGGTGTCTATATGTTGCTACGAAAATTCCAACCATCCAACCAAATTACCGATTGGGGTCGGTCAAGGCGGATGCGTGCTTTTTTTGCGCCCATATCGGCACGCGGGTCAGCTACGAACCTTATTTGTGTTGAAAGAACACCAACGTTTCATCCCTTAACGAGGAACATTCCGTAATGAATACGTCAAACTACGATAGTTTTTACAGTAAAATAGGTAGGTAACTGTACACTGAAGAAGAAAAAATTGTTTACATTGATTAAGATCTTGCTAATTGATCAGGCATGAATCCATATGAGCCTGATTCTCATAGTCTTATGTGACTATGAGAACTTAGTTAAATCGTAATAGCTCCTTCTACCAAGTAATGAATTGGCCTTATAAACTGTAGTTTTATAATTTAATTCGGAGATTAAATGCAACAAAGTTGTTTGCTAACCCCTGCAAATAAATGTTTAATATGACAAAGTGAATATTTATTTTAACTTAGAGCGTTGATATGTCAATGATGTGCCTATTTTTTGTTTTAAACAAACTCGATATGTTGCAGGTACCATGCATTCTTGTTTGTATTGAATGAGATATTTATCATTACAACTATTTTGACGCCAACTAAGATAAAATGCGTCTTAGTTGAACTATATTTTTTTCAGTGTAGAGATGTTAGTCATTCTGGTCAATCTTGTGTCTCCTTCTAACCCGCCTACGCAGCCGGTGGAGCGTCGACACCATAAGATTGACTTGAAGCGGTAATCCCTTGTCTTTTTTGTAAAAAAGCTTCTATGGCATCTTGGCACATTGTTGTATTACATTTTGTTAGATATAAATACATTTTTACAATTCTCTAAGAAGGTAAATACTGGTTCTAATTTAACTCTATTTTTTGGTTGTAATTTTCTTTGAAAGTAAGTAAAAATTTACTTTCATACGAGTAGTAATACCTACTTCTTAAAGTTCAGACTACCTATCTGTTGACACATAATAAGTATTAAACTAAACTAATATTGTATATTAATAGTGTATAAAAGATTTCGTCAATTTTTTTTTAGTAAATAGTTCAATTATACGCATAATAACACAGGTACCTAATAATTTAGAGTAAAAAAAATTACTTGTGACTTTATTTTGTAAGCGTAGAGAAATAAACATTATTAATTTTTGATTCCTGATACAGCCAGCATGTGCATGTTTAACGTGTCTGTCTCTTTAACTGTGTATCTGTCTGTGGTATCGCAGCTCCCAAACGGATGAACCGATTTTCGTTTAGTTTTTTTGTGTCATGGATAATTTTATCTTGAGTGTTCTTATACATGTTTCATGGAAATCTGTCGGAAAGTTTTCAAAATTTTTAATTTTGTTCTTGTCGTATGATATTAAACAATCTTTAAAATAATTTGCTGGCGTCAGATACCTAGAAGCTTCTTGTTCTTAGAGAAAATTAAGAAAGTAAATCTAAGAGACAGGTAGATTAAAAATTTGCTGATGTTGAGGTATCAACTACACCTGGTAAGTGCAATTATTATTGCTGGTAAGCTGTGTGGTGCCGGCTTAGAATTAGCACCACCGCAACTCTTCCCGCGGGTGTCGCATGTCGTAAGAGGCGACTAAGGGATATCCACCGGGGCGGGCAGCAGCGCCCCCTACAGAACAATTCTACCACCGAACTGTGATCCCCAACCCGCATGCCCAGCGTGGAAATTATGGGCACTACCCCCATGAGATAAAAGCCAACAAAGCGTTTATCACGACTCCGTAGCGCAGCGGGCGAGAGTCCGCCTGCGACGCAAGAGGTTGCGGGTTCGATTCCCGCCTCGAAACAAATTTGTGTACGATCTGCTGATTTTTTATCCATTGCTCTGGGAGTTTTCTATGTATAATAAAAAAAAAACTATCTATGTATATAATGTATTAATAATATCAGTTATCTTGTACCCATAACACAAGCTTTGAGTAGCTTACTTTGGGGCTAGATGGTGCTGTGTGGATTGTCCAGCATTATTTATTATTTATTTATTATCAGGGGGAGGCCTGCGTCCAACAGTGAACCAATACAGGCTGTTGAGGTTGAGGAGGTAAGTGCTATTATAGAGAATAAGACCGACTAATCCGGACATCGAGTATCTCCTGGATCCAGCTGGATTGGCTGGATTGGAAGTTTCGCATTCACACACACGACAACAGGGCACCAGCAAAAGTTCATCACTGAAAAAATAAATAGTCCAACTAAGACGCATTTTATCTTAGTTGTCGTCAAAATGGTTGGAATGATAAATATCTCATTCAAAACAAACAAGAATGTTTAATTAAAACTACATGCATGGTAGCTGCAACATATCGAATTTGTTAAAAAAAATAGGCACGTCATTCATTGACATATCAATGCTCTAAGTCAAAATAAATATTCACTTTGTCATATTATACATTTATTTACACGGGGTTAGCAAACAACTTTGTTGCGTTTAATCTTTGAATTAAATTAAATATCTACACTTTATAGGGCCAATTCATTACTTGGTAGAAGGAGCTATTACGATTTAACTAAGTTCTCATAGTCACAGAAGACAAGATCTTATCAGGCTCATATGGATTCATGACTGATCTTACATTAGACAAGATCTTAATATAAACAATTTTTTTTCAGTGCAGTTTGTTGATTCCGCTCGCACCAAAAACACAGCCTATTCAAAGTCGTAAACTGCTTATACTTTAATTGCATTACCGCGTTTACTGTTTAAGACTTTCCGGGGAATACGGGTTGATGGACAGCCGTCATTTTTTCAAGGAAATACAGTCAAGTGTGAGATCTACTTAAGGGTTCTGTATAGAATTAACCGTGCCGTGGCGGTCGCGGGGTAAGAATCGACCTCTTCATCTCAGTGGATGTCGTGAGAGTCGACAAAGGGACAAAGAGCAATGGCTTTTTTCTGTGTTTTTAACACCTATACTGCGAAACACCTTTCCGCTTGCCAAGCGTGGAGTATTTGGCAAAGTCCCCATATGAGGGTGGCATGTTCTGTTCAGTGGACGTAGGTATTTGTGATGATGAAATATACCTAGTATTAAGAACCTTATCACGCTGGCGATTTGCGAGCGATTTTAAAGCGAAGCGAGTGTGCAGCGAGCACGCCGCGACGACGCCGTCGCGGTACGCAGCATGCTCGCTGTGGACCTTGGAATTCCTCGCAATTCGCCAGTGCATGGCTATAAAAAAGGCATTTCCGAAAAAAACATCTTAGTAAACCATTGCAGAAATTCTTTTATAACACTAATCACATCACACTAATATTATAAATGTGAAAGTTTGGATGGATGTATAGATGGATGGATGTTTGTTACCTCTTTACGCCAAAACTACGGAACGGATCGGGCTGAAATTTTGTATACAGGTAATTCTAATCCTGAAATCAAACATTTTATCCCATAAATCAAATTTAAACGTTTATAGAAAAAACGCATGCGAAGCCTCGGGCATAAACTATTATTCAATATGCAATAGTTTGATGTTTGTTACCTCTTCACTCCAAAACTACTGAACAAATCGGGCTTAAATTTTGCATAGGCCAGGAGTAACATATTAATCTACTTTCTATCCTGAAAGAATGGTGCGAAACTGCGGGAAGAAGCTAGTAATTAATAACGAATTTATAAAAAAGAACCACGACACGACGCCTTACTTGGTTTATTTGTCATGTTTTTTGTACGAAACCCCAATAAAAAGGAAAATTCTCCCATTTGAAGGACAACAACGCAAAATTCTGAGGCTGCCATTAAAGTTAACGACCGGGATCTCCGACGTGATGAGAAGGTGGTACTTACATTTGAGCCTTCAGATAATACAAGAGTAAATAGATTTTTTTTTTAGTAATTTAGAGTAATAGAAAAAATATGGACGATCTGCCGACGACAGGCTAGTGCTGGCGAGAGATGGCTTGGAACCACAGAACTAAATATATGAGACCCTAGGTCCGTGGGGTACCGAGGCTCTTAGGGTTTTCAAAAAATTTTCTGAGCGTCTGGTCGAAGCGACGCGTGACCCGAGAGCTGGTCAGTATCTGGCACAGCGCATCAGCATTGCCATAGAGCGGGGCAATGCAGCCAGCGTCTTGGGGACGCTTCCGAATGGTATTGATATGGATCAGTTGAGCTACCTGTAAATTGTTAGCAACGGTCTGCAGTTAGCTCAATTGTTTAAATTGTAAATACCAATTATATTATAATTTTCTTTGTCAATAAATAAATTTTTACTATAATATATCGATGTATTGTTGTGCTTGCAACCGAGATGCTAGGAGAAATCGAACCTCAACAGCACAGGAGTAAATTAATCGGCATTGTTATTCAACCACGTGAATTTATAATAATACCTATTAATAATACCTTTTTTGTAAAATTTGTATGACAGGTAATAATGCACACAGATCCACATCTTTAATCCAACGATCCATCCACGGTTGTCTGGTAGAATTATCACATTATTGTGTTAATTTTGTTGTTGTTTGGGAATTATCTTGATAAGTGTGCAATAAAGAATTTTCTATCTATCTATCTATCTTTTATTCCACACAATGATCCTAGTTTTAACTGACGAACTACAGAAATTATATTAAGGTAATTTACATTTATAATGTCATTCGACTCCAGTTGAACAAATACTCTAAGCTCTACGTTCATTAATCCAATACCGTTACTACGCACCACAAAAACGTGCATTATAGTAAATATGGGCATAAACAGCTAGTAGTATGTTTAGATACATTTTCTAATGACAAAATGGCTTCCCACAAGCTTCAAACAAGTGCTCCGCGAGCTGTTTGACGCTTTTCATATAAAATTCATCACAACGTAACGAGTTAAAGCCCATAGTTATTCAAATTTTTGTGCTGTTGCGGTGCATTACAGGTGTGCGACAACCTTTACTCCTTGTCTTAAATATTTGTTTTTTTATGAAAAAGACAGACATTTGCTTTTGTTTCTTGGGGTAGTTGACATGGTCGGGCCAAATTATTTCTTTTATGTACCTTTTTGCGATGAAAAGCAGGTGTTTTTTTAAACTACAAATATTATTATAAGTAGTCGTTATAAAAAAAATTGTGTCCCACCGTCGACGGCTTAGCAGAAATAATGTAGATAAACTTTTAAGCCCCTCTTCCCCCTCGTGGCATTTTGTTACTTTTTCCGACCCCAGGACTTTCGAGCCTCAGGTGATTAATTGACGACCCCTTGTGGACTGAAATAAATATGCATGTGATAATTTGAAAATACCAATTTGACCAATAAAAGCTGCAAATAAAAAAGTAGAAGTACCAGAACATAATGCAAAAAATCAGACACGTTCTATAAAACAAAACTAATTGCTGGCCAATGTTTCTACACAATTTGCTTTTACAAGGAAGGTCGCAAAGTTATAGAACATCAAAAATTCTATGCGACCGTCGAATTTTTAACCTCGCGCTAAATTTTAAACTCGGCTTATGAACAAAGTTTGGGTGATGCCGGGAAAATAGAGATGAGAAACAAATAGGGAATTTATCGATGAACATGGCGATAAACGTTCATTTGGTAAGTCAACGTGTTGATATAACTAAACTTACTTTCCTACCTAAGAATATCAAGAAATGCATCATTAAAATTTGATATCTTACACAAAAACATTCTGTTTACGACTCGGTATACATAGATTGAATCGAAACAAACATAATGTTATACATTTTATAGAACGTTAAATAAAGCCCATCAACACAGTTTCAATAAACATACGTTTCAATAAATATCATTGCTACCTAAACGCTTGCAGCTGAGTCGATGCCAAGATACATCGATAAACCCGCCGCCGCCAGGATAAATATCGATAAAGCTCTCCCAACACTAATGTGACGCAAACTCAATGTCGTAAATATTGGTAGTCGTCATTTCGTTCAGAAATACACAAGACAAATATTTCATTGACTTGAAAGTTGAAACTTTAGGTACGTTTTCTTCGAAACAATTTCGTAAGAAATTTAAGGAAACAACACAACAGCACTCAATTTTGCTAAAATGTTTTCTAAACTTATTTTTTTGGAGAGTTTATTTTGTGGGTATTTTTTAAAATTATTTATTTAAGCTTGCTAAAGCTTGCTATGTGGTGCCGGCTTAGAATTTGCACCACTCGAACTCTTCCGCGGGTGTCGTAAGAGGCGACTAAGGGATTTCCACCGGGGGCGGGCAGCAGCGCCCCCTGCAGAACAATTCTACCACCAAACTGCGATCCCCAACCCGCATGCCCAGCGTGGAGATTATGGGCATGAGATAAAAGCCAATAAGGCGCTTGTCAGGGGGAGGCCTGCGTCCAGCAGTGGACCAATACAGCCCGTTATGGTTGTGGTTGAGGTAAGCTTGCTTTATTTGAGACATTAGTTATTTTTTCATGGTGAGATGTTCGTCGTTTAAATGTTAATCATAATTTCTTATGGGCTAGTGAGGTGGTCATTTGTAGTGGACGGTCGCGGTGGACACCGCGACGAAAGAAATACTTTCATTGGAAGAGTTGGGGTGGTGCAAATTTTAAGCCGGCACCACAGAAATTATATTATTGCCAGAACTTTTATTGCCAACCAAGCAGGTCGTGTGGATTCCACACGACCTGCTTCGTTGGCAATAAAATGTTGGAGTGTTTGCTGCACCTTCCCACGAACGACATTTTATCGAAACACCACGACTAAGGCTCAAGAGCAATAATTCTCGGGCACGCCTAAACTCCGGAAAAGCGAAGGAACAAACTTTGAAAGTAAAAGTAAGTTTCTGCGACGGTACACGAATAGCAAATCCCTTTTTAATGACCTTTCTCACCTACTTAAGGGCTCAAGGTGAACTGGCTTTGAGACTAAGGTATTTTATGTTTTTACTTTATGTACATAATTATTTAGAACAATATTTAGGGTTTCGTAAAGAGGAATAAAATAAAAGTAAAAACAAAAGGAATAAATGAAACCCTTACAGGATCAATTTGCCGTCAGTCTGTGCGTCTGTTTATCTGTCCGTCTGTCAACTCTCTTTTCTCAGGAACGCTTGAAGGTAGCAAGTTGAAGTTAACATCAAATATTCAAATAACGTATGCTTGTTTTCTTATATGGTACGCATTTTTGAAGAATTTTTACCGTTAATTTACAAAAGTCTCTGATGTCTGATCAACCGACGAAAATCAAAAGGAAGTTTTCGATTCAGCTGTATGTTTTTTAAAACTTTTTAAACTTTCGCGATTTGTAAACATAGTTAATGGTTTAATCGGGTATTTATCGCGTACCTTTTGTTTTTATATCCCCTACGTTTCTACCGCGTTACAGCGATCATGGTCACGGGGCGACTGAAACGTAGGGGATATAAAAACAAAAGGTACGCGATAAATACCCGATTAAACCATTAACTATGTATGTTTTTTTATAGTTAATAGTTTAATCGGGTATTTATCGTGCACCTCTTGTTATTATTTCCCCTACGTTTCTACCGCATTACAGCGATCGTGATCACGGGGCGACTAGATGTACTCGGAGTTACAGCCGAGAATTGACGGCAGTATCGACGACTACCCTCAATTCGTCTTCAGAATCAGGAATATCCAAGTTCACATTACAACACACTACATTAACTATGTTAACAAATCGCGAAAGTTTAAAAGTTTTATGTTTTTTTTTATGGATGTACATGTTACCTCTATACTCTATACTCGATATCTTCGTGATTCTTTTGTATAGAAAATGATCCCAAGGTGGATAAAAGCTATGTCGAGGTTATCGAGCTTTAACAGTATACATTTTTAGAAATGGGTTTGAAGAAATGCTACCACACAATTTTTGTTTCAAAATCGCCGTGCACGATAAAAGTTATTCAATTTGGATAGAGATGTCATAAACAAACAAAAAACTGAAGCAAGCGACATAAACAACTAAAATATCCAACACTTTCTGAGATATTCAAATACGAAAGAAAAAAAAATTGAGCAAAAGTTATTTTCATCTGTGAATTTCTCAGAAATCTGACGTTTTAGAACATTATGTTACAGGACATTTTTTGTATGCGTATGTGTCTTCTATCCAAATATATAATTTGCATCGTGCGCGGCGAGTTTGAAAAAAAAAACAGCCCGGTAGTCGACGTTAGGACCACCCTCCATACTAAAACGTCTTCAAACACCTTTGAAGTCGGTTTTTATTGTTCACTGAATCATCCATTCAGGATCATTAATAAAATTAAGAAAGTGGATAGGTAGTTTTAGAGGAAGGAGTTTATTCCATGAAAAAAAGTGTGGACAGAGTATAACACCACTGTTTGTCAATGATCTATGTTTTTTTAAACTAACCCAATTTTCTGAACATAAAACCTGTTTCCACAAATAAATAATTTAAATAATGCTGTTGTTAAAGTCTTCACTTTTGAAACTTGTACCAACCTATTAAAAAGGTTTGGTTAAATAACAGGTTTGAACCTTATGTAGCAATATAATAGTTTAATTTTGTTTTGTTTTGTATTTTAGGTATAGTACCTATTCAAATTAATTACTCATGTACTTTAAGGTTTAGTTTCTTTTGTTTTAGTAAACATAACTGTCATTTTATACCCATAACTGTCTAAACCGGGGGGTCTAGACACGTTAATAAGGGAAATCAAATAATATCGCAAAATTTTCGACTTCGATGGGACTTGAACCCGCATTTTTCCGTCAGTACCGGAATGTGCTAACCAACTACACCACGAGGTCAAGTAACGTGGGAGTCGAAAATCTCTGCGACTTCCTACGGACTCTAGTGATGATAAATGTGTGCAAACCCACGGACCGAAGCTAGTCCTATTTAAATAAACTGATCCTTTTACATTTATCACAGAAGAAAGAAGTTTTTTGCTCATCAACCCATGATTTTTCTACCCATTTGGTATTTAGCTCCGTTCAACCCAAAACATTTAATTGTAGTTCCCCTCACCATAACCTTATAACAAAAACAATGGCCACGTTCTATATCCCTTCTATGGGCACCTGGGTTAGCTGAAAAAGTGGCCAGTAAATTGGTAAGTAGCCAAATATCGTCTGTGGGATCTTTAAAATTAGTGTCAACTAGACGATAACTTGCATGGTCACTTATGCTACGGCTCCACCTACGTCTTAAAGCGTATTTGGGCGTTACGCAGATGTGGCCAAGTGCTCATTACTAGAAACTTATAACGGCATTAGTAATGCCGTTAGAAGTTTCTAGCATTCAAGCATTAGACGCTAATCCTACTTCACTAGGTAATACATCTTGACGGCGTTGTAACGTAAATGTAGCCAAGGTGCATTTTTAACGCCTTAATTAACGCGTTAACGTCAAAGTTAACTCAGGTGGAGCCGTAGCATTACAATCTCGAAAATCAGATTATTGGAACACCTACGCTTGACAAAAATATTACAAATAATCTGTCACAGGAAAAGACGACAAGTTCGTTAGTTTTCATCCAATATAATCAATAATCAATAATAATAATAATCAATAATCAATAATCATTTATTTCATATGTTTCTAGAACTATACGTCACTTCTTATGAATAGGTTAGTGCCTACGTATGTAGGTATTACCATAATAGCAATTAACTTAAAAAAAAATATATAACTAAATAAAAGCAAAACATTATCATTATTAGAAATTATTAGAAAAGTAAGTACAGTATTAACAAAAAAAAATAATAATAACAATTTTAACAATTTTAAGTTTAACCTAATATAAGATAACTTATATTACATTGAGTACCTAAGTAATCTAAGTACTTATATGTACATCAGTAGGTAATGCGTCACTTTTACAGGCTAGGAATTCCTCGTAGCTGTAAAAGCTGTTGTCAGTGAGCCAGTGCTTTAGCTTGCTCTTAAATGATGTCAGGCTTGTTGCGTTCGTTACAATTTTAGGAAGACTGTTGTACACTGTCGGTCTCATTATGCGCGTTAACTTTCCCGACTTCGCGAGAGTACGAGGCAGGGTGGTGAGCTTGTCCGCTCGCCGAGTGTTATACTTGTGCGTGTCGCTATTTTTATTAAATAATTCTAAGTTATTCCTTACGTACACCGCTACCTGCAGGATTACAATACACGGAAGGGTGAGTATTTCGAGCTCTTTAAAATACGGTTTTGCGGATACGTCCTGTGGAATCTTCACTATTGCACGTATGGCGCGTTTCTGCATACGGAAGGCGCGCTGCCAGTCGGCCGCGCGACCCCACAGTTCGGCGCCGTACTGCAATAGTGAGTGGATATAATGACTTGATCCTCACGTAAAACAGAGACGATCCGCATAAACAAATAATCAATTTTACTCATCAAAGAGCTACTCTTTGATGAGTAAAATTGATCGAACGTGACTAAAACTTTTTTTGTTTCCCAAAATGGGTTCTGTAAATGAGCTGTCGTATCATAAGAAAATTTCCCTGCATCTCCTCTAGATATGGAAGCCATTGAGGTACAATACCACTTTAAAACAAGATCCGTCAAGTGCGAGTGTAACTCGCGCGCCGAGGGTTTCGAACGTTTGTCAACAAATATGTACCAAAAGTACCGGTTAGAGACTTCGCAATTTAACGGATACCGTAGGTACCAACCTACATTTCAGATAGATCTTTCTGCATGCTTCGGTTAAAGTGGGTAATGGTAAATTTTTCGAGTTTTTTCAAAATATTTCATAAAGTATGGAACTTACAGAAATTTGAAAAACTGTTTTGAAATATCCAAATTGATACCTTTTATTTGATACCCCACTCGGTGGGGTTGCTCCCCTTTTGAAAATTATTCCTTTTTGACCATTTTTCAAAAAGTATTAATTTTACAGACTTTCTCTATATTTTTCCTGTAAAATATAGATCCATATCTACAAACGCTCCATGCATTTCAAATGGATAGCTCTGCAACTTCGGAGATAGGGGGGGGGGGGGGGGGAATGGGTATTTTTTCGACTTTTTTCAAAATACATATTTCAAAAAGTGTGAAATCTACAGAAATTTTGAAAACAGTTTTTAAATGTCCAAACTGATACCTTTCATTTGATACCCCACTCGGTGAGGTAGCCTCCCCTTTTGAAAATTATTCCCTCCCTGTTTGACCATTTTTCAAAAAGTGTTCTTTTTACAAACTTCTCTATATTTTTCCTGTAAAATATAGATCCATATCTATAAACGCTCCATACGTTTTACATGGATCGCTCTGCAATCTTCGGAGATAAGGGGGGGGGGGGAATGGGTATTTTTAACCGAAGCATGCAGAGAGATCCATCTGAAATGTAGGTACTATTCTTAGGTATTCGTTAAATTGCGAAGTATCTAACCGGTACTTTTGGTACATATTTGTTGACAAACGTTCGAAACCCTCGGCGCAATGGACCAACTTCGAGTCTAAATGCGGAAATAGGAGTACTTACACCTAAACCTAAACCTAACCCTCGGCGCGCGAGTTACACTCGCACTTGACGGATCTTGTTTTAACTAGCACGGAAGGAGCGAGACATGTAACACATAGTTGCCTTAAAGTATTTAGTTTTATAGATAATGTGTTTAAGATAATGTGTTTACTGAGCTAACTGTAAAGTAAATTTGTTTAGTGATATAAATTTCTATAATGAACCTTGTAAATTTTGAAATAAAATCATTCTTATTCTGACATAAATTTCTAAAATCTGGCGCGATTTTCTTTTGTTTTTTATACAATTATCCTTTCTGACGTCACAATTCCAGGCCTGTAGTACGAAAACAAAAGGGGATCGCCACCTTTTAAAAATGTATCTATACCTAATAGCATAAGATACCTATCTATCTTCTTAACTACTTCCAACATGTCGACATATTCAACGATAGTCTAAGTCATATCTATTTATGCCTTAGATCATTTCTTACTTTTAAATGATATATGTTTTTTTCTATTTAATTTTTGTTTCTCCATTTTATTTTATGTTTTAATTATTTGGTTCTATTAACAATGTATAATTTATAAATAATTTTTGTGTACTTTATTGTTAATTAATTTTATAGTTCTAATATATGTATTTAGCGTAGTTAGTGCTTTGGTTTAGACTGTAAGCTAACTACTGTTTTGTTAAAATAAATAAATAAATTAAAAGTATGTATTCACTCGTGTAACCCGTAGCACCTTCAAAGAAAATAGTAACTTTATAGAACATTCCAATCGATCGTTCTAAGGACCAGGTGTTCGATTCTCCTATAATTAGAGACAAACTTAGTTCCAGAACTACGAGAAACTTAGATACCAGACGGTCACATGTTACAAGTTGGTTCTAGTCAAGGCATTTTGTACCTCATTCTCATCATCATCTGGACGTCAACTGTTGGACAAAGTACCAAAACACTTTAATTGTAAAAATAAATTATGTATATGAATTCAGTCCTTTGATTTAAGTTTGTTCGTAGAGAAGTAAAAGTACACGCATTTGCCTATTAATAGGGTTTGTAGATTTTTGTACGGCGTCAGGTTTCTGAGAAATTCACAAATGAAATTAACTATATTTTTCTTCATATGTAAATATCTTAGAAACCTGACGCTTAAAGTCATTATTATATTGGAATTTTTTTATTTGTTTTTATGTCTTCTATGCAATTATACAACTTTTATTGTGCGCGACGATTTTGAAAAAAAAATCAAAATCGTAACTGATGTTAGGGCCTTCAAACCTCTTTCATAGTGTTATCCAAAGAGAGGTGGATGGCCAGTTTGGCATGGTTTTCTGTAGGAATAGATGCATATTACATTGAAAGCGTAGTGGTATTTTTGAAGGTATCAATCACGGATAAGTAATATTTTTTGTTATAAAAAAATAATTGGGAGACTAAATGTAAAATTACGAGGCAAAATATCTACATAATTGATAAACACCCTTCATTATTTCAAAATTAATGATGATAATAGGGAAATTATTTGAAATTGTTCTCTTATTATTTTTGTTTTTTCGTACCCTATAACGGGCTAAATAGAGACTCCAGGGTAAATAGAAATGGATGAAATAACGGTTTTAACTGGTATCTCATAAGTCAATAGTTACTTAGTTTATTATTTTCTTATTACACAATAAACCGCCATGTATATTTACTACAGTTTTTTATAAAGATTTATTTTATAAAGGTCCTTATACTGAATATGATTATAAAAGAAATACCGCAGATTTAACTAAGCTTTTACCCGGGTATTCTGTATCTGCGATAACCGGGAGCGTCCGGTCCAACTAACGACACCTCTACCGGATGCAGGAAACTTCGATACGACTAATGTTCCGCCGAGTAGATTGTACTCTCTGGATGTTTGTTTGTATGTGTTTAACCCTTTGGCTAGATATACAGTTCGATAGTGAATTAAAAACTGAGTAAAACTGCATTATTGACTCAATTTAATTTCGACCATGTCCTTCCAATGTCCTTTACACCCTTTGAGCCTAGAGGTATCGATATGGGCGTTTAAAATAATCATTTGTGACGTCACACTAATATCATAAATGCGAAAGTTTAGATGGATGGATGGATAGATGGATGGATGGATGTTACCTCTTCACGCCAAAAGTCCTGAACGGATCGGACTGAAATTTTGCACACAGGTTATTCTAATCCTGGAATCAAACATAGGCTACTTTTTATTCCATAAATCAGTTCCCATGGGATAGAAGTCACCTACGTTTCCATAGAAACAACGCGTACGAAGCCGTGGGCATAAACTAGTCAGTATTAAATAAATGATGCTGGACAATTTACACCGAAACATCTAGCCTCAAGCTTAGCAGGGCTTGTGTTAGATCTCGAATCGACATACATATCACTTTATTTCCATTGTCTATTTTAATTCTAAGAATTTGACCTTGTCTGAGCTCGCTTGCGATATTTAAATTGCTAATCATATTTATGTTTCATATACGTATTTGTAGTACCTATCACATTTTAGCCACTTAATTGTAACGGAAGCGGGCCGTAGTGACATTGAGTCATCCATCAGTCATCACTGTCCATAGACAAAAAAGTAATTCCTTGAAACCTCACACGGTGCTGTGTTGCGTCAAAAGTTGTATCAAACGTCATAAGTAGATAATAATTTATTCTATAACGCACGCTCATCACGTATTCAATCCGAACATTTTTTTTATTACGTACGTACGAGCAGGCGTCCGTGCAACCCACCACAGTAGCACGTTTTTTGCTAGTTTTTGGCGCCAACTGTTTTGCTTCATATTTAAATATACCACCATCCTAGAACCTACCATAGTGTTTAATTTAATTGTAGAACAGTATTATTTTTAGACGATTGTTTACAGATGGGTTAGACACATCTGGCATTTTTCGCCAAAAGACGCGCACACGCACACACGCGGAGGCCCAAATTCGCAAAACAGGCACGTCACCGCGTAAAAACTTGAATAGCGTAGATCTTAGAATCTACAAGTATAGACTTGTTAACGTTACTGGTTGTAATACCAAATAATTTAAAAATGAATCGACGAACATACATGAAAAAACTACTATACTAAAGGCCGATTTTTCAATCCTCAGTTAAGTCGTCGATTAGCTATCTAGCTTGTAATATTATCTGTCTGTTTATCAGGCAAATAAATATTATCAACTCAATAACCTATCTATTTTCTAGAGAATATCTCAAAAATCGTGCGACACAAGACGCGCTTCAAAATCGCGGCTGTGGTCATTGAACTGTCAAACTTAATCTGAAACGTCACACATAACGCGGAGATAATAACTCTATCTGGTCCATAGAGTAGCAGGTAACTTTATTACTTAGATAAGAGCTTCATTCGATAGTTAACTACTATCTGACCATTGAAAAATCGACCCTAAGTAACCTAAGTAACTGTAATTATATTTGTTGTTGTTTTGAAACTATAAAAAATATTTTATAGCTGAATGCAATTATTAAAAACAGTAAATAATTAAGATAATCGCGACATTTTTTTCCAGTTAATATAAAGGAACAATTAAGTGAATCGCACAAACATCTCCTCGATATGTTCGAAGCTGATGATCACGCATACACAACTTTCTGGTTAAAAAACCATCAGATTTAAAACTCAAAAATCAATGTTATTAGGACCAAAAATAATAAAAACCTATTCCATTAAGATAATTTTAGTTTTAGTAATAATCTTAAGAATGTTCAAACCAAGCTTTATTTGACCTTGAATGTTGAATTTTGCTCGGTCAGTTCTGCTTCTTATCAAGTCTACACAAGTGACCCTAGTAGGTATAGACTGATAAGCAATAATACGTAGCTATAATACACTCAGTTTACAATTTGCTGGCGCCTATATTAGTCACGCCATGTTTTTTGTAAAGTTCTTTTTTGTGAATTTGTTTTATTAAAGTTTGGACGATATTTGGACGAAAATTTGAGGATATGTCGACTAATAGAGGTAAAGTATTATTTTATTAATAAAACAATTATGGAGCTAGTTGATATTAAAATATACTACTTGTGGTGGTCTGTGTGTGTGTGTGCTAAACATTTAGGTATAATAATATATTTAGATAATAATTGTAATGTTTATCCAAATAATACCTGTTAATTACACCCTGTTAAAGTTATTTTCATAAGTAAATAAATATAATTGATTAATACAATACAAAACAAAAATACTTTATTGTATACCAACAAAAATACAAAACAAGAGAAATTACATAAGACACAAGAACAATGGGCGACTTTATCGCATAGAAGCGATCTCTTCCAGGCAACCTTTGTATAGAAAGAATTATGTGAATTTAAGAAAGTCGGGGGTGTACCAATTCACCTACATGATGCCCACCATGAGTGTTCTACTCCAGGGCCAGCAATCTAAACCCATCCAATTGCGCAGAGGAGTGAGGCAGGGGATGTAATATTCCGAAACTGTTCATAAACGCGCTGGAATATATGTTTGAGATCATCATGGAAAAGAAGGGGCATTAACATAAACGGCAACTACATCTCACACCCACGATTCGCTGATTACATAGTCTTAATGGCGGAGTTGCTAGGAGAACTGAACCAGATGCTGGACGGCCTAGGCTCAGCCTCCCGATGCATCGGTCTTGGCATGAATATGGATAAAACCAAAGTCATGATCACTGATCCAATACCGGTTAAAGTTATCGACATAGCTTTAAGAATTAGCAAGCTAAAGTGGCAGTGGGCCGGTCATATCTCGCGAAAAACCGACAACCGCTGAAATAAACGTGTTTTTGAGTAGAGACCGCGACTCAGTAAACGTGTGACGAGCTGAAAAAGACTGCAGGCAGATGCTGGATGTGGCAAGCTGAAGACAGGGCGCTATGGCGCACATTAGGGGAGGTTTATGTCACCACAGCTGGACATAGGTCTAGGTTAATGATGATGATAATGATAAATCTACATAATGCATCGGTTTATCTTAGTAAGACCCATTTGTAAAACATGAAAGCAATCAAACACTTAAAACTTGAAACTAGATAGTAACCATATCTTTGTGTATCTTTGTTTAATCCCTTCCTATTTGACGGTACTAATCGTATGAAGTGCCTACCAAGGCAACAGAAAAACAATTAACAACTTGAAATAGTTATAAACCTACCTTATTATGTCCATTCCTGCTGATTATCACATTAATATTATAAACTCTAATGTTAACTGAAAAACATATAGTCCAAACGCATTTTATCTAAGACTGCGTCAAAATATTGGAAGGTAAATATCTCATTCAATACAAACAAGAATGCATGGTAGCTGCAACATATTGAATTTGTTTAATACAAAAAATAGGCACATCACTGACATATCTATGCTCTAAATCAAAATAAATATTCACTTTGTCATATTAAACATTTATTTGCACGGGGGAAAACAAACAAACAAACAACTTTGTTGCATTTAATCTCTTATTTATAATAGATAACTACACTTTATAAGGCCAATTCATTACTTGGTATTACAATTTAACTAAGTTCTGATAGTCACAGAAGACAAGATCTTATCAGGCTCATATGGATTCATGATGCGTGATCACATATGACAAGATCTTAATCAATGTAATTAAATTTTTTTTCAGTATTTGTGTGTTTGTTGCCAAACAAAACTACTGATCGGATTGTTGTCTGTTGAACTCACTAGGTCAATACTTAAAATTTAGCTAATCTTCCACAGAATTAAAACATAAATAAATTAAATAACTTTCTGTTGAAAAAGGGACTCTTCAGTTCTTTAACATTGTTTGGCAATTTGTTGTAAATTTATATTAGATAGCCATGTTGTAACAGCTGGGACTTTACAATTGCGTCCTTTTTGCGGGTATTGCTTATCGGTATGCCTCGAGCTAAATTTATATTAATTCCCCTATTCTGTCAGCCACCACTCTGTGACTATAGTCACTCGACTGACTATGCTATAAAACAGATAATAAATACCTACTCATTAATTTTTCCAGATGTAGAAAAGGGTGCGTCAGACGAGGAGAAACGGGCTCTGGTTGGAGCCGGGAATAAAGGAAGGCAAGATGATGGAGAGCATCCGAACCGAGCTGACGATATGGAGCTTGCTGACCTTTCGTAAGAATTTAACAACTAGTAATTGGATATGTTAATGGAAGCAAGTCTGTCTTCTATAAAACCACGGCTTCGCTCGCGTTTTGCCTCAGTAAAAAGTATTAGGTATATTATGTTAATCCAGGTCAAGAACTATATTTATGCAAATTGACAATCGAACTCTACCCGTTCAGTAAAGAGGAAGAGATAAGTGAAAAAGAAACCTCTATCACACTATACATATCAATAACATGTACTTTCTTTAATATCACCAAGCAGTGTATTACTTTGAATATATTCAATTTTCCAGCATCATTTTTTATTTTTGTTGCAGGAAACCGGGTCCGAGCTCCAATAATATCGCTAGTAGTGATGGTGAGAGATTTAACAATATTTTATACTATTTATTTTAAAGTTTTTGTTATTATAGTGCGTAACCCCACACTCAAGGTAATTTAAATTTCTAAGAAATTTTTGCGATATTATTTGATTTCTTAGAAATTACCCTGAGTGTGGGGTTGCGCACTATATAACAAAAAACGTTAGAATTAAGCCACGCAATACCTCTCGTCAAACGAACTAAATGTAACTTTAGTCTTTGAACAGGATTAGATAAACTGCAATGTTTCCCCTGTAGATGGAGCTAACGGCGATTGAGTCTATAGGAAGTCGCAGAGATTTTTGACTCCCACGTCACTTGACCTCGTGGTGTAGTTGGTTAGCACATTCCGGTACTGACGGAAGGATGCGGGTTCAAGTCCCGTCGAAGTCGAAAAATTTTGCGATATTATTTGATTTCTAATTTCACAATCAAAATTCAAAGTCATTATTTGATAAACCTTAACTCATGATGCTTCATCAAAGTAGGCAAACTGTCAAATTGACGCTGTCAAAATGACAAAAATAACTTTTTGTTATGATTTATGGGATATACAGTAGCCTATGTTTGATTCCAGGGTTAGAATTACCTATATACAACATTTCAGCCTGATCCGTTCAGTGGTTTTGGCGTGAAGAGGTAACAAACATTCATCCATCCATCCAAACTTTCGCATTTATATGATTAGTGTGATAAATACCACACCTGTGCTATTATTAAATTTTACAGCAACTATCTATATACCATTTTTTTACCCGCAAAAATGAAAAACAACCCTCTCTCTACTTTAGCTCAAATTAACTTTCTTGTTGATGATTTTTAAACACAATAAAAGTAATCTCCGATTTAAGATCCTTTCTTCAATAAACATTGTAACAATCTCGTCTCCAAGCATATGAATTAATTTTTTTGTTATTTAGGATTTGTTAACATAATTTGCAGCTAAATGACAAAACGATCATTAATACCTATTATAAATGTGATTGACAGACTTAAAAAAACGTTTTTATTAAATTGCGAAAATTCATCACAAGTACAGATTTCCACCATTGACTATATAGGACTCATTAGACACTAAAATAAAGGACTCACTGTTCTTCCAGAGTTCAGAGCTCAGTTCAAACCGGAAGAACCAAATGAATTAGAAGAATCAAGTGTATCAGAAGGAACGATTGAATCAGACGAGTCTAAAGATGAAATGCAGAAGCAGTGGGACAAGAACACCAATCTACTAGATGCCATTGCCACGCACAACAATACGGATGTCAAAAGGTTTGCAAATAATAAATAAAAAGTTAGTGAAAAATTGTTCAAAGCACCATATCATGAACGGTAGGAATTTAATGACCTTACCACCTACCGTAAATACAAAGGCCTTGACGCCCGTAGCACACCTCTGCTGCGAAACCATAACAGCGGAACCGCAGTATTTTCGCCATGTCTTGTCCGTATGTAAGAGAAGCGGAACACTAGCGAATCTGCCTGTTCTAACGCCTAGATTTGACAATTCTATCTTTTCATCACGCGGTTTCGCCGATCTACTCCAACGTCAGCCACACTTCCGCACTTGTTCCGCTACTCAACTACACTGATCGCAGCGGAATTCATTCAGCGGTTCCGCTACTCGTATTCCGCAGCGAAGGTGAGCTACGGGCGTAAAATAAATGACGGAGGTGTGAGATTCATACCAAAAATACAGTCGAAGTACGGATCTCCTCCCTTTTTTGAAATTAGTTAAAAACTTTTTCAGTTTGTTGAAGAAAGGTGCTAACCCGAATGCGACCTGCCGTATAAGCCTCACGTCAGCATGTCACATAGCAGCATTCTCCAACGAGGAGGCACTACGAATACTGCTTGAAGCCGGTGCAGAGAGAAGGAGGTGCGACTGCATGGGCATCACTCCGCTTCACTATGCGGCCTGGACCAATGCACCTAAGAAAATAGCCATGATACTCGACTTTCCAGAAGGTGAAGTTTTGGAAATCTATTCCGCTGCCGTAGTTAGTTTTTAAGAAAGTAGAAGCCCAATCTCATTTGTTATAATTTACTAGTTTCTGCCCGCGGCATCGCACGCGTTGTTTCCATGGAAACGTTTTCTATACCTTATGTTTGATTATAGGATTAGTGCTGCATGAAAAATTTCAGCCCAATCTGTTCAGTAGTTTTGGTGTGAAGAGGTAATAAACATTCATACTTCTAAAGATACAAATTTTCGCATTTATAAATATTAGTGTGATTTCGCAACACTGGATAACATTGGCACATCTCAATCTCAGGCTGAAGTGGCAAATAAATGCTTGTAGATACATAAATAAATAAATAAATACATTACACGTTACAAAAAATGGTAAATCAATGAGATAAGGGGATATTTTTAGGGTTTTTCGAAGATCGTAGATCGGTTTCGAAACCCTTATGGTCTCGCTTTGTCTGTCCTTTTTTCCCTCCTTAATAACTCAGCAACTACTGCAGCTATCAACATGAACTTTAAAATAATAATACATTTCGTGCGCTTGTACAGATTTAAAGAAAAATAAATGAAATTAAATGAAAAAATGTTGTTTTTCGAATTTCTGTAGGTTTCATACTTTTTGAAATATTTTGAAAAAGTCGAATAAATACACATTCCCCCCCCCCCCTATTTCCGAAGTTTGCAGAGCGATCCATTTGAAATGTATTGAGCGTTTGTATAATAAAAAATATAAAAATATACGAATAAATAATATACGAAAAATATAGAGAAGTCTGTAAAAAGAACACTTTTTGAAAAATGGCCAAAAAGGAATAATTTTCAAAAGGGAGGCGACCCCCCCGAGTGGGTTATCAAATAAAAAGAATCGGTTTGGACATTTCAAAACAGTTTTTCAAATTTCTGTAGGTTTCATACTTTTTGAAATATTTTGAAAAAAGTCGATTAATTTTCCATTACCCACTTTAACCGAAGCATGCAGAGAGATCTATCTGAAATGTGGGTTGGTATCTACTATTTTTAGGTATTCGTTAAATTGCGAAGTCTCTAACCGGTACTTTTGGTACATATTTGTTGACAAACGTTCGAAACCCTCGGCGCGCGAGTTACACTCGCCCTTGACGGATCTTGTTTAGGTACGTAAAAATCAGAGGCATTCATTTGGTTTCTTACTAATGCTACAGATATGGGATATTGCCCTCGTCAATCAAGTTGCCTTATCACGCTGGCGATTTGCAAGCTTTTGAGAGCGATGCGATTGCACAGCGAGCACGTCGCGAACGCGTCGTCGCGGCAACGTAACGAGCACGTCGCAGCGAGATGCCGCGGGCACGCAGCGAGCTCGCGGCGTGCGATCTGCCTTTTGAACTGTGGCGGGGCGTCGACGGCGCTAATCGTGGCGAGCACGCCGCTCACGACGTCTTTGCGGCGTGCTCGCCTTCGATCGCGTTTCTTGAAAATCGCTTGATTAATGCTGACACGTCCAACACCACTACCGCACAACAAAAATGTGTTTTCAGATATGGAGTCTCATAATAAATAATAATAAAATAAAATAAAAAGTATTTATTTCAAGCAATTTAAACTCATAACATAACAGTAACACAAAAAGAAAAATTAAAAACTAATAGGATTGCTGGGAAGGTGGCGTTCACAGCAGTGCCTGGTGTACGGGCAGTCCAGCCTCCCTGCTATCATTGCCAGCACGGTGTTGGAGCTGGCCCGCAACCTGCGCACCAGGGAGGCGGCGCGCTTGCGCATGGTGGTATGGAAACAGTCAACCCGCGCCGCCGCAAACATCCCTGATGCGCTACAATAGCGGGGCAGCCCCAACACCGCTCTGAACGCATTGTTGTACTGGACGCGGATGGCGCTGTACGTCACGAGCGTATACTTCGCCCACAGGCTGCACGGATACAGAGAGGTGCAGTACGCTCTAAAGAGCGTTAACTTCACTTTCTCTGAGCTACGCGCAAACCTCCTGGCAACCATATTCGCCCGCACCGACAGCGCCCTCCGCTCCCGTTCGATGTCATCATTGTCTTTGAGGTCGGTAGTGACTATGTGACCTAAGTACTTAAAAGAGTACACCCTCTCTAAATCAACACCGTTCAGTCGAACGGGTGGGACGTTTTCCAGCCTCTTTCTACCGGCCTCAAAGACCATGAACTGACTCTTTTTTGAGTTATACACCAGTCCGTGACCACAGGCGTATTCCTCACAGATTTTCATGAGCTCCCTCAACCCGCAGATCGAGGCGCTCAGCAGAACCATATCGTCGGCATAACTGAGGTTATTTATAGAAACATCATCAATATGACATCCGATTTGGCGACCGCTGAGCGTCGAAATCAGCGCGTCTAAGTAGAGGTTGAACAGCGTGGGTGAGATCAACCCGCCCTGTCTCACTCCACATTCCAGCCGATATGGTTCCGACATTGCTCCCCCCCATCGTACGCTGTTGATCTGGTGCTCTTACCAATACTTAAATATTTTTCTAAACTCGGGTGGTAAGTTGATGCTATCTAGCTTTTTCCACAGTATGTCATAAGCTACCAGATCAAAAGCCTTGGACAAGTCAAGGAAGCAGGCGTATACCGGCGTCCCACGATCTGTGTAGTATCTGACGGTATGCTTAAGACACAGTATTGATATAATAAATATAATATTTAGATCCAAAATTTAGAATAAAATTGCGCGAGTTGGCTATTCTCTGATGAGAACAACCAACTCGTGGACCACGCGCTTGAAGATTGTGGTAATCATTTTGACATCAAAATGTATCTCATCATCATCATCACCTACGAGTTTAACCTAGATTTGCATGTTCATTTTTGTGTTGGGCGGTAGCATTGTTTGACACTACTACAATCTATCTTATAATAAAACTGTAACAGGCCCAATTCTGCACATTGAAGATATTTTGAATTTTTTTTTTGGAGGGCACTCTATTATCGATACTGAAGCCAAAACTGTAATTTTCTTCATGTCTGTCTGTCTGTCTGTCTGTCTGTCTGTCTGTCTGTCTGTCTGTCTGTCTGTCTGTTTCTTAAACGCGCATCACGCCGAAACTACTGAAGGTATTGAAGTGAAACTCGGCACGATTTTAGGTCATAATACGAGGAAGGACATAGGATACCTTTTATCCCGGAATTCAGTCAGGTTCCCCTGGGAGAGGGGATGAATGTAAAATTTCTTCAGCGCGCATGACGCCGAAAGTGCTGAATGAGTTGGAATGAAACCTAGCACGATTTGATTTCATGCTACAAGGAAGGACATGGGATACATTTCATCCCAGAATTCAGTAATGTTCCCCTGGGAGAGAGGATGAAAGTAAAATTCTTTAACTGCGCATCACGACGGAACAACTGAATGAATTCGAATGGAACTCGGCATAATTTGAGTTCATACTACGAGGAAAGATATATTTTATCCCAGAATTTAGTAAGGTTCCCCTGGGAGAAGGGATGAAAGTAAAATTCCTTCACCGCGCATCACGCCGAAACTACTGAATGAGTTGGACTGAATTGGTACTACCTATTTGAGTTCAAGGAAAGACATGGGATACATTTTATCCTGGAATTCAGTAAGGTTCCCCTGGGAGAGAGGATGAAAGTAGAATTCTTCAACCGCGCATCACAACGGATCTACGCGTCGTCCGATTTCATGCATTCTTTTGATAGAAACAGTGTTGCAAGATCGAATTTGATTAAATCAGTAGAAAGTCGAGTAGAAAATCAGTAGATTGATGAAATAATCTGTAGATTGAAGAAAAAAAATTGTAGATAAAGGGTAGGTAAGTTCCTATCTATTTATTTTTCCGAGACGCACCCATTAGTTAGGTATGCTACCTACTAAAGTGGTGCGCTTTGAACAATAAGTTAGGTTCTTACCTTACATGATATATGGTGGTTTGGCTGGTCCAGTTAACTGTACTACCGAAGTTTGGTTGCAGAAACTGGTCTAATTAAACTAACTGGACCACAGAAAAATATTTTTTACTGTGGTACACAGCCAACTGTAACTACCTACTAACGAAAATAAAATTACGGTGGTCCATTCAAATGGATCAGGAGCCCAATTCTGCAATATAATTGCTTCAGTATGACAAAGGAATCGTCGCAGAATCATCACGTAGAATCCTTACATTAATAAAAATCCAGATAGTGCATGCGAGATAAATTAATAGTTTCAAACTTGACGCTCTCCATCTGCATTCATCATAATTTCTTTCATCTGAGGTGGAATACCAAAACGTGTCATTCTGTGTCGATACCCCCCTGTCATAGTGAAGCTATTAGTATAGCAGAATAGGGCCCCAGCTGAACGGAACCATGAGTAAGAAGTGAAACGAGTATGACACTTCTTAACACTGACGCTGGCCGAGTCGCCGTGTGGCCGAGCTAAAAGTCGTGTGGGTAAAGAATGGTATTGAAGATGACAACATGCTATTCCCCGTAGCTTTTTTGCACGGCGGCGTTTCATAATATGAGAGACAGTGGTTAAATGTGAACTTAATTAGTCGGCAGGTAAGGCAATCGCGAACGAAGTCGCGGGTACAGCTAGTTACAAATAATACTACAACTCTAGTCGTACGTACGTAGAAAAATAACAAACATGGCTTCCGCTGCCTGGTGAACCTGTTTTGCACATTTGTATGTGCAAAACAGGTTCACCATTTCAATATGGCTGCTTATTGCAGGTTTAACTAGTGAAGTAACAAAGGTCAACCGCACCCTTACACCAGCACAAGAAAAAGAAATTAAAGAGATCGGGGCTCGCGTCAAAAGTTTAGTTGATGCTACTGGGACAATGGTGTTTCCATCTCCATTTGATTCTGCTTTCCCAGATGAATGGATGACGAACGATGATGTCAGAGACTTTGGTTATGTAAGTGAGAGTTATACTTACATTTTTAAAGAATGAATAGCTGGCACGTAGTATAAATAAATAAATAAATAATGCTGGACAATTCACACAGCATTATCTAGCCCCAAGCTAAGCAGAGCTTGTGTTATGGGTACTAGATAACTGATATACTTAATACAATACATTACATTGATAGATATTATTATTATACATAGAAAACAACCAGACCAACGGAACAAATTTCTGCAGATCGTACACAAATTTGTTCCGAGGCGGGGATCGAACCTGCAACCTCCTGCGTCGCAGGCGGACCTTCGCCCGCTGCGCCACGGAGGTCGTCAACGTAACGAACGACAAAGTAACGAATCAGACTGTAGTTCTTTTCGGCCATGTTACAGTAAGATATTTTCACAATAACTTTCAGAATTTTGCTATCTTAACCTATTTTAACATGGATTATTATCACAGATTCTCCAAATCTACAAAGAATTGCTTTTATTCAGGATTTCTTTGGTTTCCTCGGAGTTTTTAATACATTCGTGTATTATAAAATCCGATAAAATTTAAATCAATAGTACCCTCGCTTGGAGCCTGGTTGCTCGGCCCTGCATGCAGCGAGTGAGGTTGCCCATCCTCAATGCGTGCGTCTACTGCTGGCGGCGGGCGCCGACCCCAACCTACGGGACGAGAGCAACTCCACTCCTCTCGACGTCGCTGGTGCGTCGAGCTCCGATGATTACGTGCAGTCGTAAGCTTACCGTCCCTTTGTACATAAAACCTCTTAACCTCAAACAGAATTGATTTAAGTCGCCTGTGTTCCCGTGAACCAGAATAGAAAAAAACATGCCGCCGCACGAAAGCATTCCCAGATTCAAAAGCTTTTTGAGCTTTTAGCACATTTCAGAGTGATTCAGAGCTAAATTTTGTTCTATTAATCTACTTACAATTTTCAGCTGTTCGTTGGTTTTAAGGGTCAGGGATTTGCGTCAGTAATGTTCCAAAAAATAAATTAAATGCCCTCAGAATTTGCAAAAATAACAGGAACTTTACATTATTTGTTAAGAACAAAAGTGTAAAACCTGGCAAGAAACATCTGTGATAAATAAATAAGACTCAACTTTAACCTATTTCAGATACGCCGAAACACTACAACTTCTTCGCAAATATGGCGGCAGTCTCAGTAGAGTCGAAAGTCTAGTACTCGAAAGAGCCTTGCGCAAGCGCAGCCTGCAAGCTCTAACACTGCTATTGGACGCTGGTGCTCCAATCAATCATCGAAACCCCTCAGGTTATACACCCATGCATCTATGTGTTGAGTTGAGGCTTAAAGAACACCTTGAAGTAAGTATTCATCATCAGCCTATATTAGTCCACTGCTGTAAGTATTAGAATATGTGAAATAAAATATATTTGGTAGGTGTAAGGGTGCTTAGTCACTGTATAGTAGGGTTCTTTGTGAAAAGGCTTGTCCAAGGCAACACCTTTGACTATTCTGACGCCAAGAGGGGTTACTGTACTGTTTTGTGGGGTATGATTTCCGTTAAATCACAGGCATGAGAGAGAGATTGAAGCCGTTGGTTTTAATGCATAGCATCGGTGGGCTAAATGTTTATAAGTATAACAAATCGATTGTGAATGAATGCTTCATCAATGAGTAATAAGTAAGTTTCATTAATATCTTTCAGGTTCTAGCTAATCACAGTAGTCCAGAGATGTACTATAGGGCTGTGGATGTGACGGATGAGGAAGGCTCCACAGTGCTGCACTGCGCTGCGAGCAAGTGCTGGTCAGACGGAGTCACAGTAGCTCTGTTAGCGAGGGCTGATATTACTCATAAGGTGAGAAGAGATACAAACCTCTTGTTTTAAAATTATCAGATCAAATGCAAGCTGGAATCTAGAAGATCAACGTACTTTTTTTGATTTCAGAATTATGTGGGAGACACTGCATTACATTTAGCCGCGAAAGCCGGTGATTACAATATCGTAAAACAAATACTTGACCATGATACTAATAGAGAGTGCGATTTCAGCAAGGAGAACGTTGAGGGAGAGTCCCCTTTCTCAAACGCCATAGTTTCTGGAAATGCGGACATTGTGAAACTTATGTTGGTCCTAAATAACGACATGCGAGATTATATTCACAGAGAAGTCAGGGGTTTATCTCCACTAGAGTATGCAGCAGAAAAGAAGTTTCAGAAACTGTTCTTATTAATTTTAAATGAGCAAAACCAATTACTCGACAGAAATGAAACGTTTCGTATCGTTAACGTTATCGCAAAACACAACCTTTGGGAACTATTATCGGAGTTAGAAAATAACGTTTTTATAGTATATTGCATGAAAGAAATTATATCAAAGAATTATACGCTACACGAAGCTTCTAAACATAGTAGCAGAGAAACGATAATGGTTTTATTAGAAAAAGGTGCCGATTTATCACAAAGAAATGAGGAAGGCCAAACCGCAATCAGCTTGCTTATGTATCACGTAACGAAACCAACTGAATTAATGACTAAAGTGTTGGATGAATGTATTAAAACCGACAAAAATATTTACGACAAAGATTGTGTGATAACAATAAATTACAGCGTGCTAATGCCTGTAAACGAATATGAAGATAATGGTGGTGATTCTGATTCCCTGAATAAAAAAGGCCTGAATAAAAAATTGAAAGCAAAAGATATGAGAGTCTTAGAAGCTCTCATAGAGACCGGAGACGTCTACGATCAAAGAAGTTTACTGACACATCCGGTTGTAGAAAGCTTTCTCGACTTAAAATGGAAAAAATGTGCCAAGTTCATTTATTTTCTGATTTCTGTGTATGTGCTATTTTTGATATCTTTAAATACATTTATCGTCACTATTTTTTATCACATGGATCATAAGAAAAAGGCGCAAGATATTCTTTTTGTTTTTAATCCGATTTTTTGGAGATTTTCTGCCTTAATTACTCTTTGTCTTTTCTCTTTAGTGGTAAGTTGAGTATCGATTACCTCAGCACAACTTAGCAAATAATAAAAGAAGTGGCTAGTTGGTACTATGTATGCTTAGCTAGGGGCTAGATGACGCTGTGTGAATTGACTAGCATTATTTTTATATGATAAGTGAGGAAATACCATTTTAACGTATCATTGTTGTTTAACAGGACCTTTTCTTTTGGACATCATCTAAAAAGAAGTGGTATTGCAACAAAACGATTTGGGTAAAATTGCTTTTAACTGTTGGAGGAGTTACAATGATATCTATACCAATGGATGCCGCTGATAACGACATAATCAGAGGCGTAGCTGTCATAACTGTGTTTCTATCGTGGATTTATTTGATGATATATTTATCTTGGACTCCCACGTTGGGTTACTATATGCAGATGTATGGAAAAGTGTCCAAGAATGTAATCAAGGTATGAAACCAAGAGTTTTAATAATTATTTATCGGGTATTACTCACATACCTTTTGTAATTCCCTTATGTTCTCCACAGTTTTTTTTATAATTTTAACGACCAAAACGTACTCTCAAAAAACAATTTTAACTCTAACCTTAAATTAAATTTTTTTGCTTACAGGTTATGCTATCATTTTCGTTCCCGCTTGTGGGTTTTTCCATTTGCTTCATGATTCTGCTGCACTCCAGAGAGCCCTTTGATGATCCAATCGCTGCCTTCTTAAAAACAATGGTCATGATGTCCTCCGAGTTTGAATATGAAAATCTTGTGAAAAACTCGACAACTGACTCCCCTAAAGACGCTCAAAACTCGACACTCGACTCCCTTGAAGACGCGCCTATAACTTCTTTGTTTATGCTTCGCATATTCTTTTTGCTATTCTTTATATGCGTTGCAATTGTTCTAATGAATCTAATGCTCGGTGTTGCTGTGAGCGATTTGCAAGAACTATCTCACGATGGTAAACAGCGTCGGCTAATGAAACAAGTCGAATGTATAAGTGTGCTACAAAAACTATTTCAGCAAAGGCTATTTAGTACGAATAAATTGACCCAAATGAAATCGATGGAAGTTCCTTCAAAAGTGGAAGTCAAACCGGACTCAAAAATCTTTGGCAGAGTAATGAAGGAAATTATTTTGAATAAAGCCCAGAGTTTGATAGAAACCGAAGAAAAGAAGGCTGATGATATTGGTATGAAAGCAAAAATTGATGAAATGTATAATTTATCCAAGAAACAATCAGATTTAGAAAAAGAACTCTCGGAGATGAGGAAATCGATGAACAAAATTTTGGATGCTGTTGCAATAAAAAATGAAGATGCGAGTGAAAAAACGATAGATAAAGCGGTCGAAAGAATTTTAGAAGTAATTGCAAATGACAGAAAGACCGATCGTTTAGGTTTGGGACCACAAAAGTAAAATTTTTCAAAAAGAAGTGGGCTTCTTATACGTATTATAAAATGTGACTGACAGAATGAAATGACTTCAAAATGTCTTTATTCTAAATATGATGAAATTAAAATTAATTAAATCAAATAAATTTAAAGACTGTGTACATAATCTAATAAGATCTGGAATATGCTTTCACAATATGGAGTCCCTTCTACAGTATACATTCACAGCACATTTAGAGCATCCAAAAAGCTTTTAGTAGGGACTTAGCATTTCCCACCCCTTACTTCTCTTACCGAAATCCTTATAAGCAGCGCTTGTCCAAGTATAATAATGATCTCTTTCCGCAATCCACGTAAGCTTTTAGACCTTTGTTTCTTCTCTAAGAGTGTAAACGGAGTATCAAAATGTAGTAAATTTTTAGATGGATTTCCTTTATACTTACCATTTAATTATCACATACACAGTATTTTTAACACACGATAATCAAGAATTGGTTCTTGATCTTGGCCTTCAAATTCCTTATACCAGAATTTGTAAGGAGTATAACCTAATAAATACGCAAATACCAGAACTAAAATTTAAAAAAAGTATGAACAAATTTAAAAATAACCTTATGAATCATTTTAGCGCTTCTAGGTACTAAATATCAATGAACCAACTCATTGTTTAATTTTCTATTATTATTTCACTTTTATTTATTAAGTTACCTTTTTTAATATTAATTTCTTTAGTTTTAAGTATATAATTTTTTTTTATGCGCCTGCCCTCTACCAAAAATATGTTAAGTACACAAAAGATTGGTCATTTTATTAGAATAATTTTATTATTAAAGTTTTATTAGACTTAGTTAAAAATATGTTTGTGTTCTTAGAATAAATAAATAGATTAACAGAATTTGTAATTATTTTTATGTCAACCAAATTATATTTTATTAGGCTTTAAATGACTTTGCTGAGGGATCACATTAACTGCCGACGAACAACGCCGGTACGTTGTTCGTTCATTCTTAAACCGGTTTCGCTCGCGTTGTTTTTATGGTGTATTTTATCTCATGGGAACTGATTTATGGGATAAAAATTAAACTATGTTTTATTTCAAGCTTGGAACTACATCTATACAAATTTCAGCCCGAACCGTTCAGTGGTTTTGGCATGAAGAGGTAACAAACATCCATACATCTAAACTTTGTTGCGAAATGCGAAAGTTTGGATGGATGGATAGAGAAGGATGGATGTTTGTTACCTCTTCACGCCAAAACTACTGAACGGATCGGATTAAAATTTTGCATACAGGTAATTCTAATCCTGGAATCAAAAAGGCTACTTTTTATCCCATAAATCAGTTCCTATGGGATAGAAATCACCTTTAAACGTTTCTATAGCAACAACGCGAGCGAAGCCGCGGGAAGAAACTAGTTAATAATAATACTGTGATGTGATGTGATGTGATATTGACAGCAATGCCAAAGTCTTGCAACTGACCAGCAGCCGGCAGGGCTATTGAGACTCTTTGTTACCGAGTCATCGACACCAATCTGACACAGAATCGCGCGAAAATCAGGTGTTTTCTCGTGGTCCCATTA
The DNA here is from genome assembly GCA_949316285.1 of Eupithecia subumbrata. Lineage (NCBI taxonomy): Eukaryota > Metazoa > Arthropoda > Insecta > Lepidoptera > Geometridae > Eupithecia > Eupithecia subumbrata. Next base: position 3,074,700 of record OX438631.1, read on the forward strand.
TTTTGTCCCATTAATGGGACCACAAGAGATAGTTATTGCTCGTGGTCCCATTGCTTTTAGGTGTTTTACACTTTCCATCCAGTATAAAATTGAGGGGGAATAAAACCTTTGTTTTTATGGGTAGATAAACTTTTTCAATTCCATAATGAACGCAGACGATAGAATTAAAACTTCATTCAATGTCATTCACTGTCGGGTATTGATTTTATGGGTATTATTATGGGGTTTTTGTTTTTCATTGATTGAAGTGTACGCGGTAATACTTATTTACTTATTATACATCGTTATAATACAATATTAAATAATTTTGTATACCATACTAATTGAGTATGGCTGAGGATGTTAAGTAGGTACATCCAAAGAAAGGGTGCCGTGGTGCTCTATGGCGGCAACCAGTATTACAAACATACGGTTTATAAAAACGGAAGTGCTATTTGGAAGTGCAGCAAAGCCAAAAGCAAATATTTTAGCCGTTTTTCATCACAAATTATAATGCTCTAAGCAAATTATAGAAATAAATTAGAACTAGTTGTAGAGCAAATTTTGAAATTTGGCTCTTTTCTGTCGAATCATAACATCCCCACGTTTAGTAAAGTAAGCTGGGTAAGATTTGACAAATATACAGACATCTTTAATGTACATGCATGGTAGAGGCAGGACTTTACAATTCACTAAGAGGGGTTTGCAAGCATCACGGAACCATGATTTGTTTATTAGATATATTATTTAGATGAACCTTACATTGAGAGTGTAGTGTTTTTGTTGAAGGTATCAAAATCACGAATAAATGCAAATACAGAACAAAAGTAAGTTGGAAACTATATTAAAAAAGAAAAAGGAAATTATAATAAATTTTTTACTATCTACAACCAATCACACGGTTAATCAAAAACTTAAAACCAGTATACATCAGGTAAAGCAAGTAATATTATTTAAAAAAAAAAAAATTCGCTAAAAAATCATTTAATTTAAAAATAATGTTGCAAAAAACCTACTAATTGATCAAAACGATTGATTGCTGATTTAAATTCTAAAATTATAAAATTTATTACTATCTACAACCAATCACACGGTTAATCAAAAACTTAAAACCAGTATACATCAGGTAAAGCAGGTAATATTATTTAAAAAAAAAAATTCGCAAAAAAATCATTTAATTTAAAAATAATGTTGCAAAAAACCTACTAATTGATCAAAACGATTGATTGCTGATTTAAATTCCATAGGAGTCCTTAATTTTGGGATTTATTAATTCTAAACAAATTATGAGTAGATTTTAGTAAACAATTCCGTAGATACTATAAAGTTTAGCTAATATACCTATCACTTTATATGTTTTACGCAAAAATCACAAAAAGCTTGCTTTGTCTAATAGCCACGTGAGACGTGACGTCACGTTTTTAGTTCTGATGCATTTAACTAGATGTCGGTTGTAAAAAGTGGACGATCGATGGAGCGCGCTGACGAAAACGCACAGTCTAGCTAGAGATATATATAGTTTTGTGTTGAAATTAATAAATTCAGTCTACTCCAAGAATTCAAGATGATTTATTCCATAAAATTCCTCATCAGTCCAGATAGTTACGTCGGGCTCAAAGAAGCTATTTTCTTATCTCAATGCATACAATTTAACGCCCCACACAGACGAACAATAAATCTTACAGGTCTCAATAACACGAGGTATTACAAAGATACATCAAACTCGTCCAGGTGACTGGATCATTTGAAAAACATTACTTTGAGGCACAGTGGATATTTAGAAAAGCTGAATCACCATGAATAATCAATTTATTGATATTACAGGTCAGAATTGTAATTGTATACTTATTTGTAATATTAATATGGCCAAAATTATAATTAAAGGAAAATAATGCGAGTTGCAATAAATTAATAGTAAAACAAAATAAATAATATAAACATTGTTCGATTTTTGCACAAATTCGTCAACATTGTAGAGCACCATGATGTCCTGTCGGATTTTCCGCACGGCCTGTGTCAACGAAGATTAGCCGTATCTTGCCGTGCTTCTTCACGCTAAACTCTGAATATTTGCTTAGATATGGTACCTATATTCCAGACAAATTGGATGTACAATGTTTGTAAGCAAACGCCCATACATAACCTAAAATTCACTCTATGGCCGCGTCTTTTTTGATTTTATTTGTCGATGTGAGCATCTTTTTTCAGTAAATATTGATCTGAAACTCCACGCCAAGCTAGTGAGTTTTAGTTTTTTCACATCGAGTTTGGCTAATGTATAGTATAACAACTATGCAACTTAGTTACTTTTTCAGAGCCGTGGCTTTTATTATTCCCGGAATTATTAAGTACAATCTTAAAAACGACAAATGACGTCATGATTGCATTACAACTTTTAGTAGCGTTTTAGTAACCTTTAGGTGACTTACTCTGATGGATTTATCCATTGTGTAGTCGGTTGGGTAAACATGTTCTTCAGTAGAGACCGCGACTAGGCAATCGTAGTGTAGGAAGCCTTCCAGCCAGGTGGGATGACGACCTGCTAAAGAGTACAGGCAGATGCTGGATGCAGCAAGCAGGAGACAAGGCGCTATGGCGCTCATGAGGGGAGGCCTATGTCCAGCAGTGGACCAATAGGTTGATAATGATGATGATTTAGTTGGTGTGGTTTTTCTTCTACAGTTAAATTGTGTGTGTGCTTGAAGTTGGAGAGTAAGTTACTTGGCAATTTAATATGGTGCAAGAGGGTGCAATTCTGTTTTGTATCTACTCGGATTGTATGGCATATCAATTTGTGGGAAAGAGGGCGACGCACGCGAATGTATTTTATTGAATAGTAATTAATTTATTAATATTCTGTTCCTGTAATTTTCTATGAATTTTGATAATTTATTATGTAAATTAATAATAATTATTAATTTTAATTTCATCAGTTGGTTTGTGTTATATGTTATTTAATATTTTTTATCCTAATATTGAGCCTGCTGTTTAAATTCAGCTACGACATTACCCCAGGGCCAGTCACAAATGGCATAAAACATGTTGTTTTTACGTCCCGCCGGATCGTGACTGATCGTCTGAACAGAGCTTTATTTTGCTTGCGACTTGACAGAAGAGCGATACGTTATTCTTGTTTTCTTTGTGGAAGACAGGTTTATTTGTAAAGAAAGGCGTAGCCAGGGGCTGCGCTTAGTCATGTAACATGGACTTGGTAGGGGAAGGATTTTTTTGTAACATAAAATAATAAAACAATTGAAAACGGACGAATGTTTTGGGATAAGAGAACTATTGCTGGTTGTTTTTACACAAATGAAAAGTTTATCATACGAAAGTAATTATTAAGTTAGCAACAAAGATGAATTGGCTAAAACATGTATAATTGCATGCTATTAATTTAATTCACTATCTATATTTATTTTGTGTTTGAATATTTGTCAATGATAAAATACCTTGTAAATTTTATTAGTAGTGACCTTTATTCATATAGATTGTTTTTGAATAACTAAAACTGATTTTAGGGTCAACGAATTGTGAATTTATTAAATTTACAAAGTTTCAAAATTTTTATATGTTTGTTTCACAGGTTTTTACGATTAATGAGTATTTTATTTCTCAAGTTTCAAGTTTAAAGTTTCTAATTACTTTGAACTTGAAACTATCACGGTACGGCTTAAATCTGTCCTTGTAAGAAACCCGACTAGAACAATAAAATTGAAGCCGAGCCAAAAACCAATTCCGAAATTGGTTCATAAGCGAAAGACTCTCGCGCCTAGCAATGTACTATACCTACCGTAGTTATGAGTACAGTCATCGACAAAAATCGCTAAAATACTAAAATCCCGCACTTATAATAATATAGTTTATTTGGTACACTTAATTAGACAGACAGCACAAAAGTAGATTAAACATCACACTAATATTATAAATGCAAAAGTTTGGATGGATGGATGGATGGATGTTTGTTACCTCTTCAAGCCAAAACTACTGAACGGATCGGGTTGAAATTTTGCATACAGGTAATTCTAATCCTGGAATCAAACATAGGTTTTTTATCCCATAAATCAGTGCCCATGGGATAGAAATCACCTTTAAACGTTTCTATAGAAACAACGCGTGCGAAGCCGCGGGCAAACTAGTATCCAATAAAGTAGGTTTTTTAGACAATAAAATTTACACTAAAGTCATTTATAACGGGATATTTACCATGATTTGAGTTTTGAGCCCTTAATATATATATATAATAACTTTAGTGTTAATAACCATGATGGATTTAAAAGTTTTATAATAAAATTTCAAGTTATTGAAAGTTTACACTGTCTATTAAAACTATGCGCACAAAGCGTAGTAATTTCAGGTGTTAACAATTTTGTCTTCCAAATCTCCCATTTTTTTGTGTCATTGTCACTCAAAACCGAGGTTCAAGACGTATAGATAGATAGATATATAATACATATCTTTATTGTACTATCAAAAACTTATAAAATAACTTACAGACCGTAACTAGGTACTAATTAAATCTAGTATGGCACAATCGGCGAATCGACGTACATATGAGTAGGTTATTTTATTTTCCATTCTAATTCCGGTTTTAATACTATAAAAGTATACCTTACGAAGTCTAACTAAGTTACATGAAAAAAAAAATTGTTAAATTGACTTTTGTGCAAAATAAACTTTAATTTAGGTAAGTCCCTATTTCGCAATTTTTGTTGTCGACTGTACCTAATCTATACCTAAGCTAGGCTATCATCGTAGATAGATCGAGATTAAAATCTAGCCCCAAGGAACACAGGTGCTTTGGCAAGTGCGCCCGCTGAGACGATTATAATAACACGGACGGACTTAGGACTGTCACAACGGGGGCATGATATAGCATAAAAAAACTTTGCGTGCAGAAATTTTGCACTAATGTGAGAATAATAATAAATACAAATAATAATGCTTGACAATCCACATGGCATCATTTAGAACCAAGCTTAGTAAAGTTTATTGTGTTATGGGTGTGTGTTATGGCTGATAGACATAATACAAATACAATACGCAGATTTAGATTTTTTTCTATCAGTAGAAAACATCCAGAATGCTGGTCATGTTTATACATATATGTTGCTGAGAAATGCTTAATTTTTTCACATAACAGCACATGACGACACAGAAACGGCCACACAGACATCGCAAATCAAATCTAGCCTCAAAGAACACAAGTGTTTTGGCAAGTACACCCACTGAGAAGATTGTGGTCACAGTGAAGAAAATCTGATTTGCTTTGTTTTTGCTTTGCGGAAAATTGCTAAAGGTCGAATTGTTACTAGTCGAAATGTTTTAGTTGAATTGTTTTTAGTCAAAATGATTTAGTCGAATTTTCCGTAGACGTTGTTTTTACGAAACTACAACTTTTGTTGGCGTTTTTAATTGCTTATTTTATTTGCGTAAACTTCCAGTCCAACCAAGTGCCACCGAGTAATTCCATGAGAAAAAGAGAAGTTGATATCTTTGACTAGAACTTGTATGCAAAAGAATTACTTTCAATTTGGCAATCAATATTACAAACAGAAAGAGGGGTTAGCTATGGGTTCACCACTGAGCCTACTTAAGGCAGATATTTTTAGAATAAAAACATTATAAGGGAGTCTAAAATTTTATATTATTATCGTTATGTTGCTGATATAATCATTTGCTGGACTGGAAGTTTACGTCAAATAAAACTGTTCGTTAACAAACTTAATGCAATTCATCCGTTGCTTATTATATTTTTAGCCCATGAGCCCCATTCCTAAGTCCAGCCCTGGACGGGAACCGTGCCAATTTACCACGGACCATTAAGTTGAAGAATAGAAGTTTGCAAGTTTAGAACACAGTGGTATCATTAGAAACGTTTACTTCATATTATGTACGGTTTAATATTTTAGGTTAGTAATTTTCTTCATAGTTTTATCATAAATGTGTCTCTATGTCTTTATTAGGCTTGCTCTTCATTTGTTTTGACGTTCTAATTTCAAAGCCACGAAACCTCATTTGTTTTGACGTTTCTTAGTAGTATGAAATGAAAATGCAAAAACAAATGAAGCTAACTTCATTTGTTTTTGCATTTTAAGTCAAAATTTCAAAAGCCGACAGCGTTTGCTTTTGTTTGTGCAGATGGCGTAAAATTAAAATTTACTTAAGGAGAATGTATGACTCAAACTATCTCTCTGAAATAGTTTAGTTTCATATATTATAGACTGAGAAGCGAAAACAGAGTTCGGTGACCACCAAGAGCAACTTCGTTATTCTGCATAAAGGAAATAAAAGAAAACAAGTCTTTTAAACTTAAACCTTAATCATAACTTTTTAGACTTATAAAAATTCCTTTGATTAACGTTATTATTCAATAAAATTTATTTTATTTCGGTTGCTCACCACAAATGTTAGTCCAACACCTGTAGACTATGTTAGTTACCATAAAACAGATTTCAATTATTCATGTCACATAAACTCCAGAATAAATTCAATAAATTATCATTACAAAATTAAATTAAAATCACAAACTCTAACAAGATGAAATTTAGGCATGATATATTATTAGAAAGAAAATGCAGCGGCGCTAGTTTCGAGTCATACATGCGCCTTAAAGCGTTCACTGCCCAGCTTCTGCTTTACGACCCGATAGGGAGCGCGCCGCCGCCACCGCACCGCCTCGTAGCAGGAGATTTGACATGACATGTGTATGATTGGCACTGAAAGTGATAACTGCGAAGGTTTATTTGTTGTGACGTAGGTTTCTCTTTTTAAGGAAAATTGGATGGTTAAGTCGAAAAATAACAACTAACAGGCTAAAGGTTTCTTCCTCGCTTGTTTACTTTAGTTTACGGACCGAAGCGATATATCACTGCAACGATATGCACGAGCAAAAATATCACTTTATTTCAGTGGCAGTGTTCAATTTTATAATTTGACCTTTTCCGAGTGTACATTTATTGTATTTATGAAAATGAAGTTTTTAAAAAATTAGCCTATGTTCATCAGGAATAATGTGGGCTTCTTATGGTAAAATAATTTTTCAAATCGGTCCAGTAGTTTCGGAGCCTATTCAATACAAACAAACAATCAAATCTTTCCTCTTTATTTTTTTAAAGAATAGTTATATAATAGGTATAATAGATGATTTACGTTTTAACCGTTGAAGCTACTGTTATCTTTCAGAAAACAATTAAACAATAGAAATTTAGTATTAATGTATCTCTAACAAAACAGAAATCAGGGCAATTCGGCTTAAGTCAGTTCTCAAACTGACATGACAGTTGGAGATGCTGCACTACTCCAACTGTCATGTCCGTTTTGCCATCTGCCCCTATTTATCCGAGACATAGAGCAGTTACATATCGTGGCAGCTTTAGTTAGATATGCTGCTTCGAAATGCTGGAACGACCTTCCACCTCCTGCAAAAAATGGTCAAAGCCCAAATGGGTTTTAAAAATTATATAATTATATCTTATAGAATTCCAAAACAATGTCACCAACAAACAATATACCAAGAACAAAATTTAAAAATTTAAAAACCCCCCGACAGATTTTCATGAAACACGGCTAAGAACACTCGGGATAAAATTATCTTTGACGCAAAAAAATTAAACAAAAATCGGTTCATCCGTTTGGGAGCTACGATACCACAGACAGATACACAGTTACACAGACAGACACGTCAAACTTATAACACCCCTCTCTTTTTGCGTCGGGGGTTAAAAGATACCTAGATACAAGATACAATAAGCCTAGATTTCGAAACAAACACAATACTTCATTTGGTTTGACATATGGATTTCAAACGTTGCAGGAAGGCCTCAAAGGACTTCAATCATGGACACACGGGACAAATAGCACCCAATTTCTCGCGAAAATTTCCCCAAACTATTATCCCATGCGACAAAGTATTAAATGTCAACCAGTGACGGGTTATTTATAAATGGTTGGCTAGTTTGATGTCATCCGTCTCTTCTGTCTTCTCACTACGTACTCGTTCGTTGATAGAGACTTGGCGGGTCATTATTTTTCACGAGTGACTTTTATTTTACGTTACAAAATTTTTATTTTTGCGATGTGATGAGGTAGAAACTACGTCGTTGCTGTCGTATGAAATTTCGGGAGTGAAAACACGGTGGAAACCCATTTATAACATGCATTTTTTTATTTTGTTGAATATCAGGCGTTACCCATGGTCATTAGAGGTCAAACGTTAAAAAGTTTTTATTCCAAGCCTGGCAAATGATATCGGGATTATCCTTTTTTCACTGAGAAGAGTGAATCTGCACATCGTCACTTAAGCATCATCAGGAAGGCTATTCAGACTCTCCGCTACCGAGTCATCGACACCGACAAAAATTGGCACGAAATTAATAAATGATAAATAAATAAATACCGCTAGACAATTCACACAGCATTATCTAGCCCCAAGCTAAGCAGAGCTTGTGTTATGGGTACTATAGATAACTGATATACTTAATACAATATACTACATAGATAGATATTTTTATTATACATAGAAAACACCCAGACCAACGGAACAAATTTCTGCAGATCGTACACAAATTTGTTCCGAGGCGGGAATCGAACCCGCAACCTCCTGCTAAATTCAAATATTTTAGCAATTTTCTAAGTTCTGCAAGTATGATATTATGTAGCTTTTGGTAATATGTTGATTTTGAGTAATAAAGCTCTCATTATATTAATTGCTTCAAAAGTAGCACTGAATCGAAATTTGTTAAAAAATGGGTTCATAGAAAATGTTTTATTTTTTATGGAAAACTACTAGTCTGGTAGTTTAATTCCTAGCAAGATACAGAATATATAAAAAAACCGCCAAAATAATTGAATTTCGCGCGAATATGTGTCAGATTCCGTATACTCTCGTTAGCGGACGGTCTGAATAGCCTTACAGGTGAAATTGTGGTCAAATGAAGGTCTTATGACTTAAAAAAAACTAACTATGGGGGTTCTGAAGATCGATAATATACACAGTTAGGCATACACCATCTCACCAGTGCCATAGTATTTTCAAGCGTCACCTCGCCCACCGTATAGCATCCGTTCAACAGTCAAAACCCTATTCCCCTTTCTCGACTATGTCAGTGTGTCAGATGACAGTGACAGCTTGGATAGCAACACCTTGACACATGAGATGATGTTTAAAGGCCTTAATATACATAGATTCAATTTAGAAGGATTATATAGACACTTAGACTTAATTTAGAAGGATTATATAGACACACAAAATAAATTATTGTTTAAGTATCTTGTATTAGTTTTTGCTGTGAATAATTGTTTTATCTTTAACTTATCTTTATCTGGCTAAACACTCACAATACAATTTTTCGTTGTCATGCTATCAACCGTTTACAAACAACTCGGTAAATGTCATCCTCTCTATTCGTTGAGTTGGAAACAATTTGCGAGATGTAATTTGCCCGTCGCGTATCATTGTCCGTTCTACCCTAGGAGTTTGTTTTCTTTGACCCACTCGCTTGCATGTTGTGTAACAAATGTAACAATAGGCCATTGGGTGTTGTTTTGTTTCCTATGGCGTTATTAGAACATAACGGCATGGAATAACCATTTTTGGTATAATCTTACGTCCTCACCTTACATAACTTCATCTCAACAGCCTTTAGTGGTTCTCTGCTGGACTCAGGTCTCGCCTTAGAAGCGCCGCAGTTTACATCATGGGGCAGTGAAAGCGTTAATAATGTTTTCATGACTATATTATTACAGTTAAAAAATCTTTGGTCATCTTTTCTACCTTATTTAGATAAGAATAATTAGGTGAAGAAGATGAAAAACTAAAAACTAATTATAAAGTTTTTATACATTTTTATACGAATTCAATTTTTTTCCGCCTTCAAATCTCACCGCCGGAATTTATGGGCGTGTAGGTCCTAGTAATTTTGATTTAAAGGATATCTTCTAAGATAATACTTTTCTGAATTTATGTGTTAATTTTGTTAATACATTGACGGCCCAGCCACAGCGACAACAGATTCAACTCGTACCGTGCTCGTGCGTGCATGGGCAATGAAAGTATTTCTTTTTGTCGCAGTGGACACTACAAGTGACCACCTCAGTATCCCATAACAAATTAAGATAATCATTTGAACGACGAACATCTCACCATGAAAAAATAACTATGGTCTCAAATAAAGCAAGCTTACCTCAATCTCAACAGCCTGTATAGGTCCACTGCTGGACTCAGGTCTCCCCCTGATAAGCGCCTTATTGTCTTTTATGTCATGGAGGGTAACACCCATAATCCCCACGCTGGGAATACGGATTGGGGCTCGCAGTCTGGTGGTAGAATAGTTCTGCGGGGGCGCTGCTGCTCGCCCCCGATGGATATCCTTTAGTCGCCTCTTACGACACCCGCGGAAGAGTTTGGGTGGTGCAAATTCTAAGCAGGCACCATACAGCCAATCAAACGGACAATTTGAATTGAAATTGAAGTTACTGAATTGTAACCCCTAATACAAACCACCAGATTTAAAAATAATTTATTTGTATCTTAACAGAAGAGATCTCATACTAATCTTATGAGTAGACCTATAGGTAGACCACACAACTATCGGATCGCTGTAGAACCATGTCACAGTAACAAACCCCAAAAGTGGTATTTGTTTGGCGTTTGCTTCTTATTGTGACAAGTATAAGGGTTCCAAACACCGATAGTGTACACGATAAGGGATACATTGGCTCTGCACAGTAAAGGCATTGCCATTCCATCATCAGCTGGACCTCACCTCCAGTCGGCATCCGTTCTCCTGTCAAACCGGATTCCCGCCTTCTCGGCTATGTCCGTCTGACAAGTGACAGTGACAGATGATTCGCAACGCCTCGACCTACGAGATGATGTATGTAGACCATGGTTTTACCTGGACATACACTACAACAAGGTTCTACAGAGATCCGCCAATTGTGTGGTCTACCTATAGTCATTCATAATTTTATGTGGGAGCTCTTCAGCTAAGGTACAAACTAATTGTTAAAATACTTAAGAATCTTTGTAAATTTTGTTTTTATTTGAGAATGGAATGGTAGTATAAAAATTTGGAACTATGGGCCAACATGTTGCGCAGAGAACCATGGACCGCGCCATGCGGCATCACATTGCCAGATTGAGTTCATAACACTAAAATTCGAAAAAGTTCCCGTCAGGCAAACGTGGACAATTTTGTGTCTTGTGTTATTTTTTGTGTCCAGTTGCTCCCACTTAACAGATCCTCATTGACGATCAAAAAGTGTTAGGTGTCGGTAACTGGAAACTAAAAGTCGTCAGTTGAAGACACAAGCAACATTAACAAATTTCCTTACAATTTTGCTGAGCTGTGCAAACGGACGAGTTGCATTCGGTGTCCGTCTCCTGTGTGCGATACAAGCCAAGCACATTGAGCGGGTGGCACGTGGGGGGGGGGGGGAGAGACTAACAGAAAACAAGCAACTAATTGCACCAGTGCCAGTAGTAGCAACGGGCGCCTGTGTCCGATCACCGCTACAGGTCACAACAACTACGGTTCCCAGTGATGGTGTGCCGTGTCGGCAGCAAAAAGTGTCTACGTTTACGCAGCGACTTAGTGAGCGGATGTTGGGGATAGCAGGGCAGGACACTTCGCCAGAAATAGTGACGACAGGTGGACCAAAGCACTGACCTGGTGGTGATCGAGAGACGCTAGTAGGAATAGAGGACGTCAATGGATCGATGACATACGCAAAACCGTAGACTACACCTGGCCCAGATTAGCCCAGGGCCATGGCAAAGACATAGAAAGGCCTATACCCAGCAGTGAGTCGACAAGGGATGATAATGATGATGGGTCAACATGCAAAGGTATTCAAGATCATAAAACCGTTTCAAAATTGTTAAACTTCCCCGTAAGTTATATTTGACGTGGCGTAAAACTTTAACGTAATTTGTAAAAGGAAATGTAAATGTATGAAGTAAGCCGAAATCTGATAACTGCAGAGCGAGTGGTCACCGTGACCTTACAAGTAATTACCTACTCACTATTGTTGCTGAAGAATTTTACAGCTAGGTAACATAAAGTTTTGAGTTTCCTGTCCCATTCACGATCCCTCCGTTCCCCTGATAATCTTCTTTTAAAAATTCCATCGCACATTTCCCAGTTTATGGTGATTCCTTCACGTTGCAGGTTACCAGACTCTGGAGCGCCCTTCCTTTTACCACAGATATTATAATACTATACTAGTAGCGCCCTTCCTTTTACCATCCGACAAGCTAAATCCCTTCCCGTCTTCAAAAGCATGGTTCGTCAACACTATCCTGTCCAGTCTTGATAAGTCTTCCTGATATTCTTTTATTTATTAATCATTCCTTTTTTTGTCTGTTCGCTCGCTTGTTATAAATTATTGCATTTCTTTTTTCTTTAATATCTACTTTAGTGTATACTACTTATTTTAATACATCATCAATAACGCTACAGTCAGCTTCAATACGTACCGATCCAAAGGACCATCCACAACGACAAGGTAGGTAACCTTTAGGAAGAGATCGCTGTTAGCGATAAGACCGTTGATTGTGCATTGTGCCACATTCTTGTGCACTTCGACTTTGGCCGGGGGTGGGCAGCAGCGCCCCCTGCAGATTAATTCTACAACCGAACTGCGATGCCTAACCCGCATGCCCCTACGTGGGGATTATGGGCACTACCCCCCTATGGGATAAAAGTTAGCGCTTGTGAGAAGGAGGCCTGCATCCAGCAGTGGACCAATACAGGCTGTTAAGGTGAGGTTGAGGAATAACATAAAGATAAAATCTCAATACGCACACGGCTGCTTTATGAACGAAAGTGAGCTCGTACCCTTAAAAACGAATCGAAGTCTCTTATTCGTTTTCATGCAAACGCTAATCTTAAGCAAGTGATATGAGAGTTGGTTTTGCACAACAACGGAAGCGAAACTTCGGTTTTCCTTTCCGAGTAGGCCCCCTGAACCGTCACACTTGCGTCGGGTTACGCAGAATGTAAGTATAAACTCAATTTCAGTCCTAGTCAACATCTTTAAATTTTTCTATAGTCTTGACATTCTATCATTTTTACTTTTGTTATTTGTGCTTATTAAGTTACCAATTGCGTCACCCTAAATGTAATTAGTTGTTACTGTTTATTTATTTTATTCGTTTTGATGGTGCATTATACATATTCTCTATCTATCTATATATAGTTGATGCTATAGGTAATCTTATTTAAAGACCACATCCGGATCTGATTTATTTAAACTAGCTGCAATCCGCAACTTCGTTAGCGTAGGACTTAATTTATTTTTAATGCCTGTTATACGCCATAGCTGCCTAAAATTAGCAATACCTTGTGTAGTTCGTAGGATAGATTAAAATTTGTAAAAGTGACTAAGCTGTTTCCTAGTCACTAATACCTAAGCATCGTGTAAAAACTAATTACTTAGCACGCGGGTTCACCCTTCAGAACGGCGTGAACGTATTCAATTTGTTCGCTTTGACATCGGGAATTACTTACTTTTGAGTTATTTCTTTCGTTTTGCGGTAATTAAGTTCTGTTTGCAGGGTAAAATGTTTATTTTTTATTAGCTGTTTTATTTACTTTCTTATTGCAAGGAAGTACTGGTAGGTCACTAACAGATGTTAAAATGTTGGTTTTGTGTTCTTTAATTCGGAATCGGATAAAAAGTTCCGAAAATTACCCGTTAACTTTGTAAGCCAACAAATTAAAAGAAACATACTTACATCATAGACTACTAGCTGCGTATATGTTATATAATATATTATAATACATCTATGTACTCTTATTTTTAAAATGTTGATTTTACGGTTCTAGCTAAGAATTAAGGTGTTTTAAAAAATAAAAAGTTTCTTTAAGACTTGGAGAGGATTTTCACTACGTAATTATCTACTTATGTTACATCCCAGCGCCTCGGAAAGTAAGCCGTTGTTGGTACTGCACCCGACCTCTCCGCGGTCGTGTCTACCGTCCCATCGTATTGAGAGATTGTGAGAGTGAAAAATGAAGAGATCGCACCTGTGTTTGCGCACTCACTTGCACACTATAATATGTTCTGCGCCACTGACTAGTCTCCTTTGAGTCTCCACCGTGGTTGAAATTCGACTAAGAGAACATCATCATCAGCATCTACATATAGATCTTCCAATACCCATAATTACGAAAGTACAGAAACTTAATAAATAAATAAATAATGCTGGACAAGTTAAACAGCATTATCTAGCCCCAAGCTAAGCAGAGCTTGTGTTTTGGGTACTAGATAACTAATATAAATAATAATATACGAGTACATAGATAGATATTTTATATTATACATAGAAAATCACCAGAACACCCTGAAATAATATCTGCACATCGTACAAATATTTGTCCCAAGGCGGGAATCGAACCCGCAACCTCCTGCGTCGCAGTGCCTTCGCCCACCGCGCCACAGAGATCGAATAATAGTATAGTATAGTAATAGTATAATAATAGTAAAGTAAATAGTACTTTATCATTAATTTTCCTAGTCCAACATTAAAATTGATGAAAATACGCTTTTCCTTCGATACGTTTTACACAGCCCTAAGGGTAGGATCAAGTCATCGCAAAGACATTAATCAAAGTTTGGTTGGAATTGGGCGATGACAACAGATGATGCTTGCTTTTTAGATTGGGATTCAGAGTATATAACTTAACCAGAAAGGATGGAATTTTTTTAGGATAAAAAAGCAATATTTTGCCCCTATTTTTAGTAGAAAATATCTGAGTTAAAATAAAAAACTTGGCCCTTTGGGTGCCCATAACAAACGTTGTGAGTCACGTCACTGAGACTTGCAATGTGTTAATTAACATCGTGTCATTTGACCTAAACTATCAGTTTAATGTTAATTTAAACTCTATAAAATTATTTTTAAAAGCTTTCATTAAAAGACATTTATTATAGACCTCAGAATTAACAAAGAAAATTACAATCAAATAGACACAAAATAGAACTAGTATTTAAAATTGAATTAACTGAACTAACTGCAGACTAAGAAATCAAATAATATCCCAAACTTAACTACAAACCTGCAGACTGTTGCAAACAATCTACAGGTAGCTCAACTAAAATTATTTGAAATCGTAAGTACCTTTAACTCAAAAAAAAACTGGGTAAATGACCAATAGAAAAAAAACTCCCTATATCAAAACTGAAAGAGTTGCACAACCTATTTAGTAAAAAATACTGATATTATCAATATCAACTACTTTTTTAATCCAAAAATTTAAAAAAATATAAATATGTTAACCTATTCGACGAATGCCCTGTGCTTTAAGGCCGATTCACACATATCAGTGAATTCACAGTTCAGTATCAGTGAATCTCCAATTCGGTACAGAATACTGTCGGTCCGTCATTGGTCCGTGAATATTCTGTATCGAATTGGACTTCACTGATATGTGTGAATCGGCCCTTATTGTTTGTAAGAACTCATTTTTAGTACCAATATGATTTTCACCTGTTCTCGTGTCATGCATGTCCCAAGGCTAACAGCTAAACTAAACAACTATACTAAAATGAGACGAAGGGGGGGGGGGCCTTCCCCCCATTCTCCCTCAGCCATAATATATTACCACTCGTGATGTAAAAGGCGTAGCTTTGGTTCGGACACAAAACAGCTATAAACTCTTTATGGCCGGTCACTGTCGGATCCATATATGTTATATTTTAAAAATACGTAAATCTGGCTGATGATATGAAAGAGCTTTTCTTAACATCAATACTTTCATTATTGACCGGAAAAGATCAATACTATGAGCTAAACATTTTAAGTTGGTAATATTGAAAATATTTTCTGGTATAATCCGATCTTTAACAATATTCCCTTCTTACTTTTGAGTGGTTAACGCTTTGAAGAGGTTACTTAGAGACCACGTGAATGAGTCCAATGTTGTTTGACTAAGTACCTACATTATGTATGTATGTATATGATTATTGTAAGTTTTAATTTATGAGTTCTCCAAAACTTATAGTTATCACAATACTATATGATGATATCATAAATAGATATACGTGTAAATATTAGTTGTAATGGTTTTATTCTGTTACTGTAATTTTATGTGTCCTAAATAAATGTCTCCAATATAGCAGCTAAACTAAACAAAGATCTCAAGAAATCTCGAGATAATATACAATTTTTCTAGGGACATGGCTCCAGCGATATAATAATTGATGTAAAAGGCGCGTCTTTCAATCGTACACAAAACAGCTATAAAAATCTTTATGGCCAGTCACTGTCGGATCCACGTTGGTTATATAATTAAAGATGGCTACATTATTGACGACTATTGAGTGGTAGTGGGATTATCTAGGTATCACGTGACCCAAATATTATTGAAAACGGGCCATTTTTAGCTTTAATTTATGAGTTTTTCCTAATCTTATAATTATCAGAACTGAAATGAGCAAAGATATCAAGAAATCTTGAAAAATGCACTATTTTTGTAGAGACGTGGCTCCAGCCATATATTACCAGGCGCGTCTCTCAATCGTACACAAAACAGCTATAAAATCTTTATGGCCAGTCACTGTCGGATCCACGCTGGGTGTTTCGTAAATCTGGCAAACGCAGCTGACTGGAGCGGCTCAGATAAGCAAAGAAAGAGGAATGATGTGTATGACGAGATATTTTAACGTTAGTTTGTAATCTATTTATGCATCAAGAATATTACAAAGAATAGAAATAAATAAGAACTATTTTACTATTAAAGAATCGTAGTTTGACGATTCCATTGAGAATGTAAGTGGGTTAACTTCAAACCTAGTTTGTGTTGAAAGTTCTGACGTACTAACGTTTGTGATATTCCAACACAAACTAGGTTCGTAGTTAACCCGCTTACATTCTTACTGAATTAGAAGTAGTAGGCAGATAATGAAAATAAAAACGAATAATTGATCATCTTCGGAATTAGATATTAGTAGACAGTGCGTGCCTTTGCGTGACGTTAGGTCTCCTTTTCACGTTTTATACAGGCCCAATGAAGTAATATTAGTTACGGTAACAAAAGTCCAATTTTGAAATTTAATATCCTCTTTTATTTGTAGAGGTAGAGAAAAAGTTTACCTTCGACTGGTACTGAAAATATCGATTCGTAAGTTACCTATGAAAATTTAATTACCTTCTTCAACTGATTGCTAGCTAGGAAACAATAATTAATAGGTAGACCATCGACATTGTAGAAGTAGGAAGGTATTAACATTAAATGTTTTAACTTTAAAGGAAAAAAGCATATTAAATAAGTTATTTATATAATATCGAAACCAGTCAAATCACGCTAATACCACAGCTTACCATATATGCATAAAGTCGTTCGACGAAGGCATTTTGACGTGGTTTTTACAGGGCAATCGTGCGGGGGGCAAGGGACAGGACGGGGTAGGGACGCTCCCCAGTTGCATATATCACCGCCTTAGTAACTCGGTTGCGTCCCCCCTTCGCCCTCGCACGATTGCCCTGTCAAAACGCCTTCGTCGAACTACTTTATGCATATAGATAGGCTGTGCTAATACGGTACGATGATACTACGAAATCTTGGATGTATATTCTTCACGCCAAAACTACATATTCAATCGAGTTCAAATTTAACATAGATCTAGTTCTAGCTCTTAAATATAGGGTCCTTTCTAATGTCTAGAAGAACGTAAAACCGCTAGAAGCTAGAATGAATCTAATGCAGGAATCAAATCTGGCCAGACTTCTCTGAAGTCTACACATAAAAATAGTAAACCTAAAGTCGTAGAAAAGTCCATAAGATCCAAATCCCAGATCCCATCTCATTCTTGTCTTTTCCAAAAGATTGCAACATCATTGCTTCGAGCGTAATATCCTCATTTTATAACGACGCACGTAAACTGGATTTATATTTACGACGTCAATCGGACGAGCGATGTTATTGCTTTGTTTTGTTTAGCTTTCAATATTGACAACATGATGACCAACAACGCGAGGTAAACAGATGAAAGAGCTTTTGTGTTCTCAAACAATCTTGCAAGCACTTTAATCATATTATTACGATGGGTTTATTTTGCTAGTATATTTTCAGAAAAATATGGCGTTTTAGCTTTATTTTGTACCAGTTTCTGCTCGCTTCGCACGCTTGTTTCTATGGACAGGTGATTTCTATCCCATAGGAACTGTTTTATGGGATAAAAAGTAGCCTATGTTTGATTCGAGGCTTAGAGCATTTATACAAAATTTCAGCCTGATTGTTTCAGTTTGGCGTGAAGAGGTGACAAACATTCATTAAAACAACCATAAACGCTTCTACAACAAAACTCCTAGTAAGTTGCAAAAATTATCAGTAATAAAATAAATTGTCAAGACCTTGCTGTACAAAAAGGCTTACAATAAAATATCAGATTATCTAGAGGATAAAAAAGCTTGGGACTCGAAATTTAACAACTAACCGGCTAAAGGTTTCTTCGTCGCTTCCTTACTTTAGTCTACATACCGAAGCGACAGAAATAAAAAATATCACTTTATTTCGGTGTCGGTGTTTAATTTTACATTTTGACCTTTTCTATGTGTACATTTACCGTGTTTATGGAAAAAAAAAGTTTTTGCTGTGTGGTTCCGGCTTTAATTTGCACTACATATGTAAACATAGAGTTTTCGTTGGATTTCTAGACTTAGACCACGACAGTATATAAAACATCGAAAAATCTAAATATGACTTATAATATTTTGATTTTGTAAAGTAAACATCTTTATTCACAAAAAAATACAATGAAATAATAGAAATAATTTAGAACTAGTATTTACAATAGAAACAATTGAGCTAACTGTAGACTGTTGTAAACAATCTACGGGTAGCTCAACTGATCCATATCAATACCAGTCGGAAACGTCCCAAAGACGCTGGCTGCATTGCCCCGCTGTATTTGGATTGAAAAGATTTCATATTTTAAAGAAAAATCACGCATCAAGTCTTTTGCTCATTCTAAAAATATAAATGTTTTATTTGATTTTACTTCACTCAATTATGGTTCAATTAAAATTGTGCAAAAGTAGGTTGAAGGAAAGAGCATTTTATAATATCGATTCTATAAGTACTTATGAAAACAGCTCTCCGTTAATACAAGTATGAAAACTAATTATAACATCATGAAAAGTTGAGAAATTTCAGCTCATTTTCAAAACGAGTTCAGCCATTTTGCAAAATCACCAAACTTCCGCCGATAAAGAACAATTACGTCATTTCCGACACTTAAAACTTAACCCCTTGAACGTCCCATTAATCCACCATTCAATATTTCATAGAGGCTGGGACAAATGATCCCTAATGGACCAATTATTAATAGGCGTAAGCGTTTTGTCCCATAGCTATTAATATTAATTAAAACGAGTTGGTTTTAAAACGGGTGCCTATATATTAGTTTATTCAGTAGCGATTACACCTGGTTGCTCGTAAAACCAGCTTCCGCTCTTAGCTTCACACGCATTTTACCGAACGAAAAAAATAGCCCAAGATTTTGTTATAATAGTGTGTAAGTCCTCACACTCAAGGTAACTTCCGTCTTTAAACAGGATTGGATAATTTTGGGATAATTTTGAAATTCTTAGAAAAATAGCCTTAAATGTTATTCGAGGTATTAAGTCATTTATTAAATTATTAAGTAGAACGGCGAAAACCCCAATTACACTAATTAATCATAATTACATGCAAACAATGAAATTTATGAAACAAACATAAAATTTATATAAACTTAATAAAAAAGTCAGACTAAAATTATGAATTATTAAATTGTTATTTATAATTTAAACAAGAAAGAAAATAATAATAATAATCAATCATCCATCTGTCTCATAACATAATAGAGCAGACAGACTGACATAAGATCTTTCCATTAGTCTTCATTCTTCATTCGTTTTCCATTCGTTTAATACAATACTACATGTGTGCAACATTTTAGCTCCAATCCTTTAAGTAGTTTTGGCACTCTCTTGTGGCAGACACACATAAATACATATTATACTAAGAAATCAAATAATATCGCAATAATTTTTGACTTCGAGGGACTTGAACCCGCATCCCGTCAGTACCGAAATGTGCTAACCAACTACACCACAAGGTCAAGTGACGTGGGAGTCGAAAATCTCTACGACTTCCTACGGACTGTAGCGCCGTTAGCTCCACCTACAGGGGAAACATTGAAGTTAAATTTTTCATTTCATTCAAATCCTGTTCAAAGACTAAAGTTGCATTTAGTTCGTTTGACGAGAGGTAGAAACAATATATTAATATTTTATTTTAGTTTGTAGTGTAATAGTTTACCTTTGTCTAAATGTATTTACAAACTTTTGCCAATATTAGTAGGGTCTTTAAACTATTAGTTATTGTTTTTTACTGTTCCTTATCACAGACATCTTTTACTTTCTTATACCAGGAAGATCTATTGCTGTCATAACCTGAGTACTTTTAGAATGGGATTGAAAATGAGGTCATCTTTCATGCTGTCTTGCCTTTTTCGGATCCAATCATTTAATTTTCCTTTTTATTACTTACTAACATCTGCCCGCGGCCCAAAAATTATATTAATTACGACATATATGTAGATGCTGGATGCGGCAAGCTGAAGACAGGGCGCTATGGCGCTCATTAGGGGATGCCTATGTCCAGCAGTGGACTAATTTAGGTTGATGATGATGATGATATGTAAATATCAAAAATATTCATTAAACAATGTCAATTACTAAATGTTTAATTGTTATTTTCTCAGACTTTCATTTGTTGCCGCACTCGCATTTGAGCGGAACAGTACCATTCTTAGAGCACGCGGGTTATGGTGACGTTCTGTTGAAATGAGTTGAAGATTATTCTAATTTGGTTCAATATAAATCATTCATTTCGTGTATTCATTTATATCATTATTAACGGTTTAATTATAATTAAGCCGTTAGCTTTGTATCAGCCTCATCCCTTTACAAATAATGTAATCGGTCTATTTATTAAACTTCAAACGGCAAGCAAACATGGAGCGCTCATGCATAATACCATCCGCTCGAAATTATCAGCCAATCAGCGCCCTGCATTTCATTAGTAGGTGATTTATATGGACCGACACGACTATCAATTTTATTATACAAAAGTGTAGAAAGTAAAAGAAAAGTAAAAAAGTAGTGTAGAGAAGTGGTAGCCATATTGGAATCTTCAATCTTGGGCCATTGCTTATTTTGTTGTTAACAGGGACCATTGGAAACTGAATGATTTCGACAGGTGAGTGTCGGAAGTGAAAAAGTAGCAAAATATTAATGACAGGCAAACTGCTAGAAACTCAAAATGTATTATTTAAAATTAAAATGGTGCGAGCAGAGCAAGTTGTTGGCCGATTTGGTACGAGTCATCTCGAATAAAATAACTGCCGTATAGTTTAAGTAATTTAATTTAAGTGAGTCATACATTACATAAATTTATTTTTATTCATTATGTAACTTGATGGCAAAATTAATGAATATCTGAATATCTTTGTATGTAGCACTCTTTTACAACTCACACTTACAAGTATCGCCTTGCCTCTTGGCTGTTTTTTCCTCTCCGAGTTGAAAAGTTTTGTTGAATTAATTTTTTTAACTTTAAACTACATGAACTAGTGATCACATGATTTAAAGCTAGTTAAGTTTAATTTTGTGTACGCCAACCGACAACCTTCTTTAGTAGTTTTTTTATGATTTGACACACATTATCACTGTGTATTTTTTTGTGATACTGGGGTTCTTGTCAGAAATAAACAAATTTTATTTATTTATGTCAGATTATATCGTATTATATAAAGCGCTCACCATTACACGCGTGGACGTTATGCAAATGAAGTCGCAGAATAAATCTGGTAATTCTGTCGACAGTTTATTTGCTGAGCCGTGATCACGTCGTTCATGTTTATTGTGATTGGGTAACAAAACTAGAGTTCTATCGCGTTCTACCGGGCTCTACAAGGTTCTTAAGAGGGCACAATGATTTCGCGTTCATAGGAGCGGGACAGAGCATGCGTTTTTGGAACGGCTTAAGCGCAAAAATGAAGTTCTTCTTATTTACAAGAAAACTACATAACTTAGGTAGAAACTGGTTCAAGGAACCAACTAATCTGTAGTAACCTACAAACCAAAACATAAATCATTTCAATAGACCGCAGGGTTCCTGAAATCTCGACCAAATGTTGTGCGAAACAGTCCACTTTCATGTTTTTTATTGATATTTTTTTTCTGAAATTCAAGGAGCCATAGAAAAAATATTGAATTTTGTGGTGTTCGAGTTTTTAACCACGGGGATCCCAAGAATACTGAGATCTAAACCTAGTTCGACTACCAAACCCGTTAGGTTCACCCCTAAAAGGACAAAATTTTTGTACTATCTGCAGATATTGTACGATCTGCAGATAGTGTTTTCTATGTAATGTTGTTTAATTCAAACAAAAACAAAATTTAAAATTTAAAAAACCTCTTCAACAGATTTTCATGAAACATGGCTAAGAACACTCGGGATAAAATTATCTATGACAAAAAAAAACTAAACGAAAATCGGTTCATCACACAGACAGATACACAGATACACAGACAGACACGTTAAACTTATAACACCCCTCTCTTTTTGCGTCGGGGGTTAAAAACCATCTAGCTAGTCTAAAAGTAAGAAAAGCCATAAAGTAAAGAAAAGCAGAAATATTTTTATTTACTACTTCTCCTTCAACCATTTAAACTATTTCCTCAGTTTTCAATAAATTATATTACACATTTCATGCCGATAACTTCTACTAATAAAAAGCCGTCAAAATTTGTTATAGCATCCAACCCTTTTTATATTTACTACGAAATGCTCCCTAAGGCCAGTCATGTTGGTCTACATCTGCAGCCTAAACTTGACCACTGATGGACGCAGGCCTTCCCATGATAAGCGCCTTATTGGCTTTTATCATACGGGGGCTAATGCCCATAATCCCCACGCTGAGCAAGCGGGTTGGGGATCGCAGTTCAGTGGTAAAATTGTTCTGCAGGGGACGCTACTGCCTGCCCCTCGGTGGGTATCCCTTAGTCGCCTCTCACTACACCCACGGGAAGGCTGGCCATGTGGGTTGGGGATCGCAGTTCGGTGTTTAATCGTTTGGCATTTCATTTTATTTCTATTTATTTTCTGAAACAATTTACTTTGTGTCGAAAATGTCACTTATTAACGAGTAAAATGTAAGACAAGAGCGTACAAAATGAAAAAAAGAATACTGAACGAAGAATCGGAGTACAATTTGGTACATAAGACGAATGAAAAAACAATAACAATGAATATTTAGAATATTTTCAGAATGTCAATATTACTCGAATGTCAAAAAGCAATTAATAATCAAGACGACCTCTGTGGCGCGGCGGGCGAAGGTCCGCCCCCGAAATTCCTGCCTCGGGACAAATGTTTGTACGATCTGCAGATATTTGTTCAGGGTTTCTGGATGTTTTCTATGTATAATAAAAAATATCTATCTATGTAGTGTTTTGTATTAAGTATATCTCATATCTAGTACCCATAACACAAGCTCTGCTTAGCTTGGGGCTAGATAACGCTGTATGAATTGTCAAGTATTATAATAATAATAATAATAATAAACATTTACTTCAGACATCATACATAGGTCCATAAATTTCATTAAATTGGTAGGTACATATTAATAAAATATTCACTTAAATTACAATAGTCAAAAATTACATTAGTCAAACAAAACATACACAATAATCAAAACGGAAATAAAAGAAAAAATAATAATAATAATAAAATTAGAAAATAAAAGTATGTTATCATTAATTATTTGGCAATATTGCACTTTATATTATAATCATTTGTAAAAGCGTGCATCTTCGAGGAGTGATATATATAGATGCAGTCAAATCTGTTAGCGAACACGCTCAGAATGCTGTTGGAGCTGACCCGGACCCTGCGCACCAGAGATGCTCCCCGCTTGCGCATGGTGGTGTAGAAACAGTCTACGCGCGCCTCGGCGAACATCCCTGAAGCGCTGCAGAACCGGGGCAGCCCCATCAGCACTCTGAACGCGTTATTATACTGCACCCGTAGGGCGCTGTACTGTTTTTGCGTATGGTTCACCCACAGGCTGCATGTGTAAAAACTAGAACAATATGCTTTAAAAAGCGTTGTTTTTACCTCTCTAGAGCAGCGAGCGAACCTGTCGTATTAATTTTTTTTAATTATTTTATGAATGTCAAATTAATAATAACAAATTATTTTAAGGGTTCGTGGCGACTCTGTGACTGAAAGGGTTTGTGTACCTATGTTTAATTGCACCCAGAGCCATATGCAAATCTTTTTTGTTGTTAAGACGAATAGTTTTAGTCATTAGTCGAATAGTTACTAGTCGAAATGTTTTTAGTCGAATTATTTTTGTCGAATTATTTTAGACTACTCAAAAATAACGCGTAATAATTAAAATAACAACCGGTGTAAATAACAAAGATAAACAGCTAAAATTATAACCCGCATTATACGATCGCTCATCCGAGTTACGGCTGAAATTTTGTCATTCAATTATGCAGAATCTAACATTTACATGCAAAAACGTACTTTATTATGCGAAAAATACGCTTTATTTTATGCTAAGCAGCGTAACAGGTTGACTAGGGTGATCTCTATCTAAGCAGATTATGTTGAAACAACGGAATTCCAATTCTGTGTTGTGTTTACTAAGCGCTTTTGTATCTACATCGTTAATATAAAGAGGTAAAGGTTTCATTATGAATGTAAGCGGATTAACTACGAACCTAGTTTGTGTTGGTATTCTTCCAACACAAACTAGGTTCGTTGTTAACCCGCTTACATTCATAATGAATTCGTCAAACTACGAAAGTTTTTATAGTAAAATAGGTAAAGGTTTGTTTCTTTGTAGATAAAGGGTTTAATATTAAGCTCCGGAACGATTTGGCTGGTTAGTAGACAAAGATCCACCTGCGTAGGAGGTTGCGGGTTCGATTCCCGTCGCGGGACTTAGGTTGGACGATACTGTTCGGGGTATTATCTATTTATAATAAAAAATAAACATGGTTATTGTTAAATTACTACATGAACTGCTTCATTTGCCCATCACGAACACATTCGCGAAGACGCCAGGTCTTAATGCTCATTTTTTTGATTCCTTTACCAAAAAATTCAAAAAAAAAATTGATCTGGTACCCAATGAATTACTAAAAACTGATTTCCTACTCTCACACCCACTGTTAATTCAGGGCAGAGCCGTTTTATAGTTTATTTTCAAAAAAAGCTTCTCAAAATAACGATTATTGTATGGGTGTGTGCCTACCACCAATACCAAATTTAAGAATTGATACCCGGCGTCTTCTCAAACAACCATCTGAACCCAAAGACCATAATATTTGCATCGAAACAACAAGAATTGCATATTAAAAATGCTATTATGAAGCAAAAGACTTTTTTGAAGACAAACTATTAGGATACAGAATACATGTTTTACAAAAAAAGAGCTTCGAAGCGTTCTTTTTAATATAATAGCTATACATATTTATTTATTAACAAGATGTTAAGTATAACCTAGTCACACAAATTTATAACAAGAAAAGTATATTGTTACTTTTGTTGTTTTTTGTTGGTCAGTATCTGACGCAGCGCATCAGCATTGCCATACAGCGGGGCAATGCAGCCAGCGACTTGGGGACGCTTCCAACTGGTATTGATATGGATCAGTTGAGCTGCCTGTAGATTGTTTGCAACAGTCTGCAGTTAGCTCAATTGTTTATATTGTAAATACTAGTTATAATTTATTTATATTATTTTATTGTAATTTTCTTTGTGAATAAAAGTTTCTGCCCATTTATTAAAAAAGCTCTGCTAAATTTGGGACTAGATGTGATATGGTTGGATAGCTGTGTGGATTATCCTGCATTATTCATTTTATCATCACAACTAACGCGGTCTTTCCTCTTCCGGAAGTATTTTTCTAGTCCTACTTACATTATAAATGCGAAAATTTGTGAAGTGTGAAATTTTTGATACCAAATCTCCAAATCTACTGAACAGATCAAAATGAAATTTGGCATACACTTAGAAAGTAGCCTAACTTAAACAATAGGCTACTTATTAAACCGAAAATACGCGTGCGAAGCCGCGGGCAGAAACAAGTTTGAAATATAGAAAAATTTTATAGATTGCGTCGCTGCCTGGTGATCATGCCAAGCCCACTCGTATAATAATGCATGTGACCCAGTAACCCACAGATTGGCGTATTAAAGCTCATTGGAGTAATGTGTACTCCGTAATGCAATAACTTTGAATGGAGCTTTCACTAGAAATACAGGGTGCCACAAAAAGGGTGCACTAAGCCTATAGATGATATTCTGGACCCCGAGGGAATCAACTGTTGAATAATTATTTTTTGAATTTTTAATATTTATATTTTTAGGGTTGCCAACCTCAAAAGGAAAAAAGGAACCCTTAATAGGATCACATTCCGTCCGTCTGTCTGTCTGTCCGTCTGTCAACCCGCTTTTCTCAGGAACGCGTGGACGTATCGAGGTGAAATTGACGTCAAATACTCAAGTTACGGAACTTCTTTGAGCCGCAATATAAAATAAAACGTGGCACCCTGTATGTATAAGCCTTTTCAGAAAAACTATTAGTGCTGAGTACCTTCACTTTGCCGTGGTGAAACTGTTGTCAATTGTAATTACAGGTAATTTGTTTCAATTTGTTTAGATTTATAACTAGTATTTACAATTGAGCTAACTGTTGCAAACAATCTACAGGTAGCCCAACTGACCTAATCTCCTAACAGATAAGTTGAAGACACTCTATTTCGGTTTCACGAACTTAATCAACCAAACATAAAAGTTTCGGTTTGTGGACAACTTTATATCAAAGAAAAAGATCAAAGAAATAAAAATAATTACGGAAAAGTAATTTTATCTTGGAAACAAATTAATGAAAGCGAAAAATAATTATGATGAGGGGAAAAATAATTGGAGCAAAATCCCTTGCAGCTTCAGTTACAATTTGATTGCGCACATGTGAATTTGAACCTTATAACAATAACAAGATCCGTCAAGTGCGAGTATAACTCGCGCGCCGAGGGTTTCGAACATTTGTCAACAAATATGTACCAAAAGTACCGGTTACAGACTTCGCAATTTAACGAATACCTAAGAATAATAGGTACCAACCTATATTTAAGATGGATCTCTCAGCATGCTTCGGTTAAAGTGGGTAGTGGTAAATTTTTAGACTTTTTTCAAAATATTCAAAAAGTATGAAACTTACAGAAATTTGAAAAACTGTTTTAAAATATCCAAATTGATACCTTTTATTTGAAACCCCACTCGGTGTGGTAGCTCCCCTTTTGAAAATTATTCCTTTTTGACCATTTTTCAAGAATTTTCAGATAAGTTGAAAACCGATCTTCGATCTTCAAAACCCTAAAAATGGATATTAGATGGATGTGTGTTACCGTAAATTAAATTCTTGCAAACACCTTTATGATCTAACAGGTTCACAGTCCAGCATCGAGAGTATAAAGTACCTCCCAAGTCCGGTAGAGATCTTGATCCATTTTATTAGAGTAACTAGTTTATGCCCGCGGCTTCGCACGCGTTGTTTCTATGGAAACGTTTAAAAGTGATTTCAATCCCATGGGAACTGATTTATGGGATAAAAAGTAACCTATCCTTGATTCCAGGATTGGAATTATTAATTTAAATATTAATTAAACAAATTTTCGCTTATTCTACCAAGTCCACGTTTAATTTAAGACATCCATATGAGTCCAATAACATATGAACCGTTAAATATCAGTAGGCGGACAGCCCACATGCGGGCTGTGGACTCATCGATGCTATCGGCCTGCAGCCCATTATATGGGCTGTAGACTGTGAAACTGTTAAACTAGTTTAGTGCAGGGTGTAGTTAGTAATATAAGTAATTATTTTATTATTATCCGTGAGGACGGGTGCGGCGGCAAATTTGGCCGAAGATCTCAAGAGGCGCAAGTATGCAGGTCTCGACAGAGCATACAAATTTGCTCCCCTTGGAGTCGAGACCCTAGGTCCGTGAGGTACCGAGGCTCTTCGGGTTTTTTAAAAAATATCTGAGCGTCTGGTAGAAGAGACGCGTGACCCGAGACCTGATGAGTACAGCACAGCACAGCGCATCTAAAAGCCTAACTCAAATAATAGCCTATATCTAAGTTAGGCGATGTTCTAGATGTACGCCAAATTTCATTTTCATCTGTTCAGTAGTTTTGGAGATCCTAGGTAACAAAAAATCACTATTATAATATTAGTAGTTCTTAGGTAAATCGCTGTTGCTACAAATTATCGCTACGACAGGCTACGGCGTAGAGGCTTCCGTAGCAGCACTACGAGACCTCTACGAAATTTGCTACGAAATTTGATAGACGGATAAGAACGGATTATTTGACATAAAAATTAATTACCTACCAAAATAATTAAATCATCTGCTCCTCTTCTAGTAGGCTGTGCCCTTAGTCGGCTGTTACGACGTTTACGGGCTGAGGTAAGGGGTCTATTCTTACGCATCGACCGCCGCGGCGGATTATACCTTTGGAAATTTACGACCAACGCTTCAGGTGTGAGTCAAGGTTCCCGGCAATTGCATGAATATGTAGTAAGCTTTCTCAGTTTTACGACATTTAAATATGACAGCATATAATTTAAATTATACATTAGCCACAGGCCTTTGCATAGCTTTTTAAATGGTCAAAAATAGTTCGAATTTTTTCATTGGAAAATGCCTCATTCGAATACATGTCGTTTATTATATGCATAGTGAATGAATGAATGAATGAAAGAACACTTTATATACTAGTAATTTAAATAAATAAAAGTTTTATATCTAAATGACAAAAAAAAGGGTTCAAAAGGCGGCCTTATCGCTGAGAGCGATTTCTCCCAGGCAACCTAGTGTTTCGAGAAATATTTTTGTGAAAACTGGTCACCATACATCAATGCTTGTACACCGCATCATTATACATACATAAAAATTAAAACAGAAAATGTTTATTTGCGTTTCGAAAAACAACACAGTAGGTACTCTTTACGGATATAAGCGGGTCAACTACGAACCTTGGAAGAACACCAACCCTTATATCCGTACCCTTATACCTTATATCCGTACTGAATTCGTCAAACAATGATAGATTTTATAGTAAACAGTAGGAACTAATAAGAAATAGATAACGATACGTATAATTGATACTAAATTGACGACCTCCGTGGCGCGGCAGGCGAAGGTCCGCCTGCGACGCAGGAGGTTGCTGGTTCGATTCCCGCCTCGGGACATATTGTAAGATCTACAGTTGTTCAGGGTGTTCTGGATGCTTTCCATGTATAATGAAAAATATCTATCTATGTAGTGTATTGTATTAAGTATATCAGTTATCTAGTACCCATAACACAAGCTCTGCTTAGCTTGGGGCTAGATAATGCTGTGTGAATTGTCCAACATTATTTATTTAATTAGTTGAAAGTCTTGACTTTGGCACTCTTTGGTTAAAAAGACTCGAAATTGGCACTCATGTTTCGTAAACTGCCTATTAATGACCAACTGAATTACCTGATGCAAATATCTACATGCACGCCACGGATCGTAAAAATAGTAAGTCGCTGTATGGACCCCTTCCCTAATTTTAATAGCTATTAATCATTACGTTTGAAGCGTTTTCACGAAAACGGCAGCCGGTAGTAACGAACGTCAAAAGGACAAGTCACTTTTTAGCTGAAGTTTTTTAACCACGTCACAAGCAGCAGTTGCTAAAAAACGGCGACCGCACGATTCCTATGGGTTTTAGAGCGTGATATTCAAAAACTTGCAAGAAAGAAGAAAACTATCAAATTCCGCTAAAGTTTCCGTACAGTAAAAATGCAGACATACGAATTCGCACAAACAATTCTAAGAAATCAAATAAAATCCAAAAAAATCGACTCGAACCCGCATCCTTCTCTCAGTACGAGAAAGTACTAACCAACTACGAGGTCAAGTGACGTAGGAGTCGAAAATCTTTAGGAGTTCCTGTGGGCTCTAGCGGCGTTAGCTCCACCTACAGGGGAAACATTGAAGTTTATCCAATCCTGTAAAAAAGACTAAAGGGAGTTAAAACTAAAGTCACATTTCATTTGACTAGAGCTGACGAGGTGTAGGTTCTTAGAAATTACCCTGAAGGCTTACGCATCATAATTACAAAAGTAATTCTACATCTACATATCAAATTATATCCCAAAGTGCGAAAGTGATTACGCACTATACTAACAAAAACCATAATTCTACATAATGTACATTTCGATTCCTTCGGTGCGTTCTAAAGGTGTTCCACTTTTTATTGTGATCTTTATATAGCGTCCGACGAATGAAGCCCACCGCTTTTCCCAGTCCCTGATTTAAGGAGGAGGTTGAACACGCGAGTGTTTTGTACGTGTAGGATTTAATAAGTCACGACACTGTTACGCTGAAATTATTACGGCATGTGACGAAAATTATATTTCATAGATTGCTAATAGGGGCACAGTTTACGATAAAGCCTTGTAGGCTTTCTTTCACAGGAGTTTATAAATAAATAAATAATGTTGGACAATTCACACAGCATTATCTAGCCCCAAGCTAAGCAGAGCTTGTGTTATGGGTACTAGATAACTGATATAGTTAATGCAATAGACTACATGGATATTAATTATACATAGAAAACATCCAGAACGCCCTGGACAAATATCTGCGTACTAACATTTGTCCCGAGGCAGGAATCGAACCCGCAACCTCCTGCGTCGCAGGCAGACCTTCGCCCGCTACACCACACAGGTCGTCATTTTATTTTCATGCTACCTTTCCGTTTTCTCTTTGTTTTTGTGATGTGCGTGTTGTGTAAGCTTTGGGTTGGAAGAGCTCATGAGTGAAACAGCAGGACACAGTAAGATAGCGATATGATTTGGACAATGATAGTAGACAATAAATAAAATTCTTGGACAAGAGAAGCATCAAGAAATCTTACAGGCAGAATTTCCATTGAACTGCCCTACAATATCGGTTCTTCTCGTTCCTTCTACAAATAATGGGTCTTATCATCTGTTTGTAGTTAGATTTAAATTCTAGATTCGTAGGTACCTACTTTGAAGCTGTTTTTGTATAACCTAGGATCTACAAAACAACTTAAAACCAGGTATTCCTGCAGCGAAGGGAAAACGCGCGCCCGCCAAGCCGCCACGCTCATGTTTTTTGTAGTTATTTAAACATAGTGATTAAGAAAATCATTTTATCAAGTCAAACTGCAATTTTTTTTGAAATATTAAGTGTCTTTAGTTGAGTACAAAATTTATATATATTTTTTTATTGGGTAGGTACCTACTTAATTGAAAGTTTATCGAGATTTTTTTCCGTTTTTGTCACAACAAACAAAATACTATTAGGCACTTATTATAAGGCTTTATACGTTACTTAGCTAAACTTCAATAATTTGCTATGCCGACCGATAAAATATTTCGGCTCTGAGGCATGTCCCATAAAATTCCTACCTAGTTTATGGCCATAACTAAATAAAGTACCTTCGGCCTATATTTTAATGTCACTATATACCTTCGCGACAAATAAGATTGTTTACGTAAAAATCCGACCCCCCAATGACATTTCCAATTCGAATAACACCCCCTAAAGGGCATGTTACACTATCCTACATGATACCTACATCAGAACTTATTAATAACGCACTTGGGAGTATTTGCCATGATTGGAGGATTTAGGGATTTGTGGGTTTCCCGTTAAGGTCTGGATAATGGCCATGGGTGTTATTGGGTATCCTATAAAGTGCATGTATAGCATTATTGATAGATTACCAATTTGACAAAAATGACCAAATATATAAATTTATAAAAACTAAGCTTTTTGACCGAGCTAACGAAGTGAGCGAAGCGTCAAGTCTAGCAAAATTAGCATTTCTGTTAGTATGTCCGTACCCAGGTCGTATTTTACAACCGATCAGAAAGAAACTTGGTTTATAGATTTTTTTTTGTCGTTGAGGTTTTTTTATTAAAAGCGTACTTCCTCCAAAAAATGCGAAAAGAGGGCTTTAGAATATCTTCACTATAAGACATCTGATGATTTTAGTTGTAATTGAAAGAAGTAGAAGTAATTTTAAAATAACAATTAATTTCAGTGCAGCTAATCAATTACCAGTTTATTTTAAACTTGTTGATAATTTAGTTTAGGTCTCTATACGACTTGCCTGAACGTAATTATCATAAAAAAATGCGATTTGATTTTGAAATTATCCGTCATAATTTCTTGTGAACTTTTTTCACGACAGTCTCACGTTTAATGTATTCCAAGCCTTATTTGCTAAGTGGGTCATTCGAACCCTTTAATCAGGCTGGCGCTCTGACGGATTGGGGTAGTTATGAATGGAGGGTGAAATATACCCCCTCGGAATAACACCCTACTCGGGGCATGTGACAACGTGTTGACAACAGCACATAGATAGGTTGAAAAAATCTTTTTTGTGTAGAAAACTAAGGCTGGAAGATTTTTTGCTGCGGTTGATGAGTGTTTGCGTAACAAAATAAAATAAAACGTCAATTGCAAGTCAGACTCGCGCGCTAAGGGTTCCGTATAATTGTAAGATCTTGTTTCTTGCCATATATCATGATTCTAGGTCAAAGGGATGTACCCTATAGGCTTTGATCCAAACAGTCCTGCTTTGCTAAGATCTAATAAACAGAATACTAGGCAGTCTTTACATTTTAGATCATACGACTCAGCAAATTTGATTTCGGATCTTATGCGTGTGAAATTCGCTATTATAGTCCGTCTATATTTTTATAATGATGATCGTTTGCTAATGTCAATTGTTAGTTTCGACCCGTATGACGTCACTGCACAGCAAAATACGGCTGACAGCGTTTACGCATGATTACGAAAAGTAGACTAAATAAGGTAAATTTTTTTCACTCTCAAACCTCAACCTCGACATCCTGTATTGGTCCACTACTGGACGCAAGCCTCTTAATAATATTAGTATAGAAATAGCTCTGCTGCCCGTGCAAAACCGGGGCGGGTTTCTAGTGGTTACTAAAATCACCCGGACGTCTATGAAAATCAGCATAAAACAGGACGTAAACCGCTTTACACAGTAGTTACATAATGTTATTCACATTGACCCAAAACTATCCGGGCTTCGTGTCGAAACTTTAATACGACTATAGGTACTATAAAACGCTTTGTGCGGGCGGTTTGACAAACATTTTGGTTTAATTCATTATTCTGAATCTTTTAGACGACTGACTGAAAATGGAGTGTCATGCTTTCAGGTGTGGTTTTTTTTATGTAAATTTTTCATTCCAACATAACTTGGAACTGATATCTGACAACACAGGCTTTATGTAGTTATTGTTATTTACTAGCTGTATTCTTACTACCCGTTGTCCTATTACCCGTTTTCCCGTAGGAATGAAGCATTTATCCGCAGTAAAAAGTAGCCTATGTTCATCAAAAATATTTTGAGCTACTAATGGTAAAAGAATTTTTCAAATCGGTCCAGTAGTTTCGGAGCCTATTCAATACAAACAATCAAATCTTTCCTCTTTATAAAATTAGTATAGATTGGTAAATCATAGCGTAGTTGATCAATATTTATGGTTTTACATTAAAATAAGCCAAAAAAGATTTACACCTACTAGGTAAATATTAAGTTCAGGTAAGATTAAGTGCTTTATACAAAACTATAACATGGCTTTATAAGGTAGAAAGGTATGTACAAAGAAACTCACTGCATTGTATTTTATTGAATTGAATATTAATGCAGGAGGTTGCGGGTTCGATTCCCTACTCGGGACAAATGTTTGTACGATCTGCAGACATTTCTCCAAGGCGCTCTGGATGTTTTCTATGTATAAATATAAAAAAATATATATCTATTTAGTGTATTGTA
Source organism: Eupithecia subumbrata (assembly GCA_949316285.1). Taxonomy (NCBI): domain Eukaryota; kingdom Metazoa; phylum Arthropoda; class Insecta; order Lepidoptera; family Geometridae; genus Eupithecia; species Eupithecia subumbrata. Next base: position 3,108,636 of record OX438631.1, read on the forward strand.
TTAAGTCATCTAGTACCCATAACACAAGCTCTGCTTAGCTTGGGGCTAGATAATGCTGTGTAAATTGTCCAGCATTTTTATTTATTTATATTAATTGACCTCAGTGGCGCACCGGGGAAGGTTCTGCAACACAAGAGGTTGCAACTAAAAACACACACACACACACACACACACACATACACCAACACTCACAAACCATACAATGTTTTTATGTGAATTTGTAATAGCCAGTAGTAAAAAACCATAAATAGATTAATCAATAAATAAGTAGCTTGTAATTTTGTTTAGTAATTAAGGTTTTAAATTTAATTATTCATAAATCTAGGAGACGGGCGTTAACACTACCACACAGTTTGTAAAGCTTCGGTAGTGTTAACGTTTCAATATTTTTTTTTTTAAATCATTTATTTGGTGCATGAGGGTTTTGCCGAGCATGGCATGTCACCCCCGTAATTCTTAATTACAATAGTGCTTATTTCAACAAAATAATATTATATTCTATGTAACGAAAAATCTAACAGAAACTTAGTCTATGAGATCTTGTTTACCACAATCTAAATTATATATACATTCAACAAAATTAATTTATCATAAACTAATCTGTGACATAGGTACCTATTACAATAACACATTATAATAATATACAAGCAAACTTTTTAAACAAATTAACTGAAAACTAATCTATGAGATAATGTATAACCTAAACTATTCACTATCATTTAGGTAGGGTAGGGTACTACCTATTACGTGACTACATTTACGCGCTGATTGTTTCCAAACCTATCAAAAAATACAGTGTTACCTACCTAACTTGTCTCCTCTAGGGAGGAGATGTAAATTTTAAGCAGTTTCTTGGCATTATCGGAAGTCGGTTCAGCCAGAAAACTGTTGCACATACCTACATTACTATTAAATAACATGCCGCGCTGGACCGCGCCCCGGACACACTCCACCAACACGTGATATACGTCTTCAACTTGATTGCAATCCGAGCAGTTCGGCGAGTCCGTTAGTTTCATTAGATGTTTAAATTTATTTGATGGTATATGACCCGAGCGCAGTCTTAACAAATAAACGATATATTTCCTTATAGTCGGTAATTCTTCAAACCATGGGTAACGAGGAAGTTCGCACTGAATGGTGTTATACCAAATGCCTTTTACTTTAGATCTCTCATTAAAATGCTCCTTCCATTGTTCTCTACATATCTCTTTTACTTTGTATAAAATTTCACTATGTACTGGCAAACAACTAAAAGGAATCCCTTCAGTGACGGCTTGTCTAGCGGCCAAGTCGACGATCTCGTTGCCCATGATACCTATGTGCGACGGTATCCACTGTAGTGTTACTGATTTTCTAGAGGACTTTAATCTGCTGATGGATTTCAGAATATTGTAGGCAATCGGTAGTCCTCGAATATTCGAGGATATGCGAGCCAAGTGTGCAAGCGCACTCTTTGAGTCAGACAATATAACAAAATTGCTATGATCGACTGATAATGCGTAAGATAACGCCTCAGAGATTGCGATAAGTTCAGAGTGCATTGTCGAGATGTTTGCTTCAATTTGAAATTTTACTCGTAATTCTGTCTGAGGGTCGTAAAATGCCGCTCCTGAACCTATCGATTCCTTTGAACCATCAGAGAAAATTTTGTAATAGGTGCCATAGGTCTCATTTAAAACTAGATCACATTGGTTTTTTACTGCCACCTTATTAAACATTCTTTTAGGTAACTCAACTCCTTTAATTTGTAAACATACCTGTTGTGAAAGGTCGTAATTAGTTAACCAAGTATCCATCGAATACATAAGTAGGTTTTCAGATGAGTAAAACATAAATTGTCTAAATTTTCTACACAAAGCTATTAGAATAGGTATTTTCTTTGTTGCCCAATAGACATGTTCGCATTTTAATTCAAGCTGTTCTATGACATCTATTGTAACATTGTTCTTGAAGGACCTTGCCCTTAACCAGAATTTGCCAGCAAGATAATATCTACGTAGGTCTAAAGGAGGAAGACAAAGCTCACTTTCCATGACGTGTATAGGTGTAGATTTAATAAACCCGCCTATAACGCGCATTGCCTGATTTTGTACGATATCTAGTTTCTGCAGGTGACTTTTGACACTAGTATCATAAAGGAAACTACCATAATCGAGTCTGCTTCGTATGATTGCTATATATAGACGCCTCAAGTGCTTAGGATGAATTCCCCAGTTACCCCCAGCCAGTACCTTAAAAATATTTATGAATTTTAATAATTTCTCGCGAGTTTCGTTGATATGCTTACCCCATTTTAAACTTCTATCTAAATACATTCCTAGATACCTAACGCTATCTACCTGCTGCAGACAATTCTCGTTTACTGTAATATTTAAATGTGCATTACGCCTACCCCTGCTAAATACAATAATTTTAGATTTCCGATAAGAAACATTAAGACCTAATTCGTTTATCAAGTTACAAAATATATCTATAGAGCTTTGAACATCACTGACTGCCTGGCTTAGAATTTTGTTGGAGCTGTAAATAACAAAATCGTCAGCGTATTGCGAAATAAACGCCCTCTTAATAGAATGACAAATTTTAACTGTTGAAATGTTAAATAAGGTCGAAGATAACGGGTCCCCTTGGGCTAAACCTACCCCTGTAGTACGGCTTATTAAAGTACTATTATCTAGTTCAATTGAAAGATTTCTCTCACGTAAAAATTCCCATAAATATTTACAGATGGTTTTATCCACTCCTATACTATCCATTACTGATAACAGACTAGTTACATTTACGTAATTATATGCTCCTTCTATGTCAATAAAGCAACCTATTGTTGGAATTCCATCAGTTAGACCTGTTTGGATGCGTGAAACGATTCTAGACAAATTATCCAAACATGACCTTGACCTTCTAAATCCGATCGTTTCGTTTGAAAGTAGGTTATTTTTCTCAATGTACCACTCCAGCCTACGAGTTAAAATAGTATGAAAAATTTTGCAAACGCATGAGATTAATGCTATGGGCCTGAGACCCACCGATGAACTATTAATACTACCAGGTTTTGGTATGGGAATAATGCGCGCGTCTTTCCATTGTTTAGGCACAAAACTTAGTGATAAGAACCTGTTATAAAGCGATACAAGTACATGCTTACCTACGTTTGGGAGATTATAAATCATTGAGTAGGGTATGTTATCAGCGCCTGGCGCTGTATCTGACCGTTTTAAACAATTATTTAATTCCTGTATTGAAATAGGGCAACCTAATTGAACATTTTGCGTATTAAAACTAGGTTCCTCTGGTGACACAAAGTCCGGCGCTAAGGTACATAATAAACTGTCTGCTTTATCGCGGTCAATACTAGGTTTACTCACTTTATAGCCCTTTAGCCATTGCATACGTGTCCACATCTGGCTGGCTGAGGTAACACTGTCTATGCTAGAACAAAAACACTGCCACGACTTACGTTTACCATTGTGAATAGCTGTCCGCACCAAGCTAATCTTATTTTGTAGCAAACTATAGTTTCCAGGGGTCGGGTTTCTTCTGAACTTAGCTAAAGCTAGGCGACGTTCAGCTATACACTTAGATATGTCCGCTGACCAATAAGGTTTAGGCACAAATTTCTCCGATCTAATAGGGCAATTAGGAATTTTACTGGTAGGTATGCATTCGTCGGCTGCCTGATTTATAAAGTAAATAAAACTATCGTAATCTATTTGCAAGTCTATCGAGTGATTGTAGTCCGATAATAGTTCTTCAATTTTCAACTTATATGTGGTCCAGTCAGCTTTACTGTAAATTCTTCGTTTTCTATAATGAGTAGGGCGAGATATCTCTGTGCTGATTTTCAATATCAAATGGTCACTACCCAAGTTCTCATTTGTAGCTTTCCAGTTATATCTAAGAGCTGTATTTGTCGAAGAAAATGTTATATCTGGCGCTGTTTTCTGAACTAAACCGTTCACAAGTTTAATGCGGGTCGGGCTACCATCATTCAAAGAAACGAAGTCGTTTTCAATTGCCGAGTCGAATATATTCCTACCCCTAGGATCGGTTTTCGTGGACCAGTTACTGTGGTGCCCATTAAAATCTCCAGCGATGATCGAGTTCTGGCTTAGACGTGAAAAAATTATGTCCCAATCCGCTGTAGAAGTCCGAACATCAGATGGGCAGTAAATAGATATAATATTTTGTAGGTGCTGTGAGTTTAATAATTTTATATGAAGTACTTGAATGCCGTTATTAGGATGTGTGAATTCACACTCTTGTGCCTTGACTGAGCAATGAGTCATTATTGCTATTCCGCCATATCCATCGCTGCGGTCTTTTCGGAACACGTTGTATCCACTTAAACGGAATTCCGATCCGGGGTCGAACCATGTCTCACTAATAATTGCAATATGGACCTTTTCTCTATTTAGTACTGTTTCAAACTCAAACTTTTTATTACGAATACTTTGCGAATTCCATTGTATAATGTTTATTGCCTGTAATGGGACATTAAAATCCATATTGGGTCAGAAATGCGAGGAAAGGCAGATCTGACACATACTGAACCATAAACGATAACGCAGCCTTCCAAATGATCCCCAAACAACTCTTAATCTTATCCTCCCATGATACCTCCGCTTCTCCAATCTTTTCTGTTAACTTCTGTACAAGTCTCCTCCACGAAACCTTCTCCTTGTTTGGTTTTTCCCCTTGCAAGTCACTAGCATCAGATGACTTAGCATTTTCCTCACCCGGTGCCCATTCCATCCACGATCCTTCTGTCAAAATTTCTACTTCTCTATCTGAACCAGTCTTCTGATTTTTACCTTTCTTCTTCTTCTTCTTGGTCGGTAATTCGTTTTGCGATACAATGTTAGCATATGTGTCCTTAGCTACCGGTGCTTCTTCGCTGCATGAAGATTCATTCTCGGTGGCGGCCTTCTGACGTAAATCAGGGAATTCCTCCAAGCGGGGAGGTGAGGGTGCGCGGGGAGATGGGGGGACATACATCGTAAGCGCTCTCTTGTATGAACAATTAAGCTCACTCATCAAGTCTCGGATCTTCCTCTCTTTAAGGTACACAGGACACGTTTTTGACATCACCATGTGCCTTCGTCCACAGTTATTACACCTGAATTTGTTTGTCTCGCAGTTTTGATGATTATTTCCACATTTTGGGCACACCGGTTTGATGGATGGACACATTCTGCTGACGTGCCCGAATCGCCAGCAGTGCGAGCACTGTGTTACCGGGTATCTGTATGCGTATATATTGGCTCTTATGTCAAATAACATTACGTCGGCTGGCACAAAAGTTCCTTCAAAGGTGATTCTTATCGCTTCGCTGTCCTCCCACTTTCCATCATAAGAATTTCTACGCTTTAGTCTTTTCACGCCTGTGATAAGAATGGCACTGCTTAGGCTTTGTAAGATGTCTTGATCCGTAAGTTCAAGATCAATATCTTTTATTACCCCATATGAGTGGCTAACTTCAAAGGTTTTTTGGCACTTAAAACCATTCTCATTGAAAAGTTTAGATGACAGTAATGTATTCGCGCTTTCTTCTTTACTAAATTGTAGTAGTACCTTATATGCGTTTATATATTTTACTCGCGTTACGTCATGTATATTTTCCTCTTGCAACGCTTTAGCTAGCTTGAATTGTTTGGGCAATTTTTCTATTCCTGTAATGCTTATTTCAATTTTGTCTTCGGAACTTGTTATAATCTCTCTACTGTTCGAGAAGAGCCTTCCCCTTCTCTTTGGATGAATCCACGGCTGCTCCTGTTTTCCATCATCTCTTATTTCTATAGTTCTCTTGGCAAGTGAAGTTCTCTTCATTTCTTCCATGTCACAGTTGGTATCGCCTTCACTCTCGCTCAAGTCGGTATCTACTAAGTTTTCTCTACTCCTAATTTTCTCATTCTGTTCATCTCTGCTCCGTATTGTCTCACTCTGTTCATTTAACACTCTGTCCCCCGTTTCGCATTGCTCTTGATCCTCCAATAATGCGAATCTATTCATGGTGGTGAAATACGCGCGCAAGGCGCGGCTAGGCGAAGCAACACTTAATCGACTTGCGATAAGGGCACTGCACGCGTACGACGATAACGAGCGCCCGCGCGCAACTGACGTTTCAATATGTATTTAAGAAAAAAAAAAAAAAAAAAAAACTACGATGCTCGTCGCGGGACAAAAATTTTAACGATCCGCAGATATTGGTTCTGGGTGTTTTCATGTGTTTTTTTGTGGTTTCATAAGAATCTATGGTTTTAATTTATTGTATTAAGTATATCAGTTATTATTATCTGCTTAGCTTGGGGCTAGATGATGCTGAGTGGATTATCCATCATTATTTATTTATAATTATATAGTATCCATAACATAAGCTCTGCTTAGCTTAAATAATGCTGGACAAATAAGATAAATAAGATAATAAAGGGCTAGATATCGTGTGAATTTTCCAGCATTATTATTACTAATTAATCTAGATTTAAGATCTATATCTACAGATAAACCTGGCAGTACTTCTCTTAAAAGCTTCTACAAAAGATTATTTTGTATTTTTGTATTCATTTACTGTATTTTACTTCATTACTAACCCCATATGGATTTATGTTGTCCGAAATAAAAGGATTTTATTTATTTATTTAAAAGAAAAGTAAAACGCAAGTGAAGTCGGACCCCGACGTATAACGCTTATAAATAGAGCAGAATCAATAAAAATAGTTGAAATAGCTTTCTTAATGAATGGCTAGAGTTTTGATATAACGGGGCTAAGGAATTTTATGACTCTTGTTTTCGTTGTCGGAAAAATATTTTTGTTATATTTTATTTGACTGCTTGTAATAATTATGGATTTCTACGCAAAGGTTGGCATGAAAGACGATTATAAAGGGTGATAACCGTTATTTGTAACAAGTCGACAACAAAACTTTGTCATGTACAAACTCTTTAGTAGAAAGTATTTTTTTATTTACCGGGAAATTTTTCATGTTGTTTTCTATTGATTTATGTCTCCTCTGGGTCGGTATCGTAAGTATCCTACTATCCAACTAATATTATAAAGCCGAAAGCTATCTATCTTTCTAACCTAAAAACTAATTATGCAGTATTATAAATCGAGGGCATGTCTCCTTTCACGACCTTTCTCTAACTCTCGTGGTTTCGGACTTGGTCATCACCGCCCTTATCAAAAAACCACCCTGTATAGATTCGAGACGCCATCGTGAGTGACGTCTCATTTTTCCATGGGATTTGATGGGACAGTGCCTACCAAGAGCTACGCCAATCATAAATGCTATTATGATTTAAGTGACTTCTTCAACGACAAATTAAAATAATAAAAAAAACTTACGAATTTAAAACCTACATTACTGCCTATACAATATTTTATAAAAAAGTACCTCCACATTGACTAAAAACAAAAGTTATTGAATTATATTTTTCTTCTAAAACCTAACTAGAGATTTTTATAGGAAACGGTCCAACTCCACTTTCAGTACCTATTGCCACGCCCTGCTAGGGTACCGTTGTGTCTCATATACATAAGACCTAAAAATGTACTTAATGATTGCAATAAATAAATATGAATGTGAATAAACTCTCATACAAAAATGAGACATCACAACGACGCCTCGATACTATCGTCAAACTAAATTATATTTGTTAGCAGTTCGTCCAAAAAGCAATTCGTCCTAATCGCGTTTCGTCTAATAAGCGGTTTGTCAAGAATCCATGTCGAGACTTTCTCTTCTCCAGTGATACGCTAACCAACAAAGGCATCAAAACAAACTACATTTTATTTATTTCAAAATGCTGAAAGTAATTGGTTAATTCTATTTATTTCCCTGAAACAAGAGTGTAGATTGGAAAAATAACACCAATGGAAAAACGAGTGAGGTAAAATACGCAAAAATTGGGAAAAAGTGACGTAAAATGATACGAAAATAAAGAATGGGAGGTTGTGTGGTAGCGTTCACTATTTACGGTATCTATAAACTTTTACGTCGAAATCCCAACGAAATTTAATAATAATATGTCGAGAAGTATGTCTTTGCAGGCCTATAGGAAACCGGGAGGAAAAACTCTATGGAATTTCATTTCTCACGTGTTTTAGCGGGAGGAAAAAGTGTATGGAAATCCATTTCTAACGTGTTATTTTTTTTTAATTTCCTAAAAGATCGGTCGGTAGCTATGGTTATTTTCGTTCGGTCAAACGACAAAAAGTTTTTACTCCAAGTCCATTATGCCTCTTCCGATTTCCGAACAATATTTTGAAAAAAGAACCCAAAGGCTGGCGCAGTCAATGAGGTTTTACCAACATCATTGGGCGCGGTAAGTTCTTCTAAATTTCAATTAATAATTAATTCTGCTTTTTATTTTCCTCGAAGGTGTAGTATAAAGCACTATTTATCACTCGGCAGAAAGTGCGATTCCTACCTCGTGTGTTTTAAGGCCCTCGGCTGCGCCTCGGGCCCAAAACGACACACTCGGTAGGAATCGATTACTTTCTCGCCTAGGTGTAAAATGTACTATTTGCAGTTTGCTTTTGTTCCCTCCGAATTTTGCAGCAAAAATTGTAAATGAAGTTACAGGAAAAGTTTTTTTAACCTCCTACGCAAAAAGAGAGGGGTGTTATAAGTTTAACGTGTCTGTCTGTGGTATCTGAAACGATTTTCGTTTAGTTTTTTATAAAGTATCAAGCTGTCAAAATGTCGAGTCAGTCATTCATGTGTGGGGTAATTCTCAAAAGGCTCAAAAATACGTGTCCGGCTCGAAAAAAAATACAAAAAGTATCCCTAGCCCTTTGATGTTTTTTTAGGTGTTAGGTTAGACAAAAGTAATGGGGGAGGCCTTTTTTAGTTTTTTAATTTTCTTATTCTAAATAAGAAAAAATAAATAAAAAACTCGGAAATATTGACTTTCGTGGTGCGTCCGGACCTCATGTTCGAGTGTTAATAAATTTTTATATTATCTCCTATTAATAATAGCACTATTTCACACAGGTTCACAAATAAACAGATAGTTACTAGCTTAACTGACACTATTACTTTGCAAAAATAAGTTTTAGTTGATAAGTTACAACTAGATAACTTTGCGTCCGACGTTTGGCGTTGATACCCCTGGCGCGCACTAATTTGTTCATATAAATTGTACTTTAGTAATTGCGTGAATAGTTGTTAGACCGAGACAAACTATCAGTAGCGCTCCATCAGTGGTGAGGACAACACATCTCTATGTCTCCGCGTCCATCTGTTATTAAGGTAAGTAATCACTTTCCGTGGCTTGGTATACCGCAAGTGTTGATTACCATGTAGAATTTAAATTCGTTCATACTTATCCTATTGTTTTAATGATTGTAATAACAGATGCCTTTTAGGTTCCTAATTTCGACTGCAGATACCAAAGTAATATATACCAGCAATTTAGGAAATAATGTACGATTTTGTACATATTTTTGATTTTCGTGGTATTGATTTTCGTGTTTTCCGTGGACAAAAAGTACACGAAATGTCATTTAAAACAACGAAAACCTAATCTGCAGGTCGATTAACATTTTTATATTGTTAATTTTAATAATGTTTTTTCAGTGAGTGCGCTGGGAATATGGTCTACTCACGAGAAGATCGCTTATTTGCAAAAATATTGGCTGAAAGACGGAAGAGAGCCCGAATCAAGCTTAATTTAGAGAAATATTAGGGGTTAAAGTATGAAATTGCCGATTTGTATTGAAAAATTTTAATTAGTTTTTTTTATATAACATTTTTATTTAATCAAAACAATTACCATTATTATCTATACACTGCTGCCATCTAATAGGAAGGTCATTTATGCCTTTGCGATAGAACTCTAGTGATCTAGATTCGACAAACTGTGTGAAAGCATTTTGTACTGCCTCCTGAGAAGAAATTTTTTTATCACGTAGAAATTTGCCCAAATCAGGAAAAAAATGGTAGTCCGTTGGAGCGAGGTCTGGCGAATACGGAGGTTGACGAATGGTTTCTAATTGCAGTTAATGTAGAGTTAAAGCCGTTTCACGTGCTGTATGAGGTCTCGCGCTATCATGGAGCAATAATTATGAAGATTGATTCATGAGTCGGGGCTTTTTCACTGCTAGTTTTGCTATCATTGTTCGGAGTTCGGCACATTAGACATCTGCCGTTATTGCTTGACCAGATCGGAGAAAGCTATAGTGAATAACACCATGCTGAGACCACCAAATAGTTACCCATTACCTTTTTATTGGTAAGCTTTGCTTTAGAACACTATTGCGGCGTTTGACCTGGGGTCAGCCATTGCATTTTTCGCGAACGGTTATCGTAAAGAATCCACTTTTCATCACATGTCACAATTCGATCCAATATTTCTTCATTTCTGTATCGATTCAACAAGGCAAAACAAGTTTCAACACGCGTTTCTTTCTGCAAATCAGTCAAATCATGAGGCACCCGTTTTTAATTTTTAATTTTATTGATTTGACGCAAATGAGTCAATATTGTTGGTAGGTTAACGTTAAACCATGCCGCTAATTCCTGGGTAGTTTGGCTCGGATTGGCTTCAACCATTTCTTTCAATTCATTTTTATTCACCTGTGTGGGCGGTCTTTCACGTGTTTCGTTCTTCAAATCAAACGTTCTATCACGAATGCGTTTAAACCAAAATTGCACGATGCGTTCATTAGCAGTCCCCTCTCCAAACGCAACATTGTTATTGCGAGCTGTTTCTGCCGCGTTAGTTCCGCGTCGGAACTCGTATTCAAAAATCACTCGAATTTTCGAAGTATTCATTTTTCTTGTCTAAGCTAAAAAAAAATACAACTGGAAGTCGATAATCGAATGTTGCACATTTTTAAAAGAAGAACCTCATAGGTACCATGTAAAAAGAGTTTCGCTCAAAAATCTCAAACCATGAAGGTTCTATGTCAATTCGAAGTACCTATTACAATAAAACGGCAATTTTATACTTTAAACCCTATTATTCCGTGCAGAAAGAAAAAGATAGGCAGCGGTATTATGGAAAGAAGAAAGAAGGGAAGATACAATCAGTTAGTGAATTAGATCTTCGTCAACAACGAACTGCTAGAGAGAAGCAGATTTTCCTCTAATAATTAAAATTAAACACAAAAAAATATAAAAAAATAATGTTTACTGTATTGACTTAAGAGTGTGTAAATGTTTGTTATACTTTCTTAGAAAAAAATTGCAAACATAAAATAATTACTCCTTAATTTTAAGAAATTTTCCATCAACTTCCTACTGAAAAAACATTATTTTATTAATAAACCAACCCGAATATCCTTCTTACATTGATTTTAATATGCTAATTCACACAAAATGTATGTTTCAACGTATAAATGTCCAATATTTTTATATATTTGATTTCGGTGATATGAATACTGATTTCCGTGGATACCATATTTTTAAAATTGAATTACTTCGTAACCATTAAGTCAATTAAGTTCCCTCCACTACCGATAAATTTTAAATTAAATCTTTATTCAGAATATTTCACCATTAGGTGCTATTTCAACAAAAAAAAAATGTGTTACGAAAGTCAACCAAAAAATGCCTTTCCGAAGAATGACCCTGTGACAGTTGAAAGACAAAAGGAGTAATGGTAATCGTAGCGCGAGTTTTTTATGAAAATATTTCTTTTTTGTCTGTATTTTGCTATGTTTTGCTCGACCGGCATGCGAAGGGTTAATGTAATTTGTCAAAATCATCATTAAAAAAATATTTTGTTGTGTCGATGGACACATTGGCGTAATCTTAGGTCATTTGAGCCTAATCTAGGTCATTTCCCCGATTAACCTTATTTGTCCTAACTCCTTATCTGATGGTAGTTATTGGCAACTTTCAGTTGACTTTGTATTCACGGCAAATGACCGTGGGTCCTTAAATAAATGTGTTTGCCTCATATTAACTTCCACAGTCAAAGGTGACTACACAAATGTGCCTACTAGCTTTTGCCCACGGCTTCACATGAGTTTTTCGAGATAAGAGTAGCTAAAACAGGAAAAAAACATCCAAACATTTCAACTTTCGCATTCAAAAAACAAGTATGATAGATAGTGTTCGGTGGTAGAATTATTCTGCAGGGGGCGCTGCTGCCCGCCCCCGGTGGATATCCCTTAGTCGCCTCTTTCGACACCCGCGGGAAGAGTTAGAAATGCGATCCCCAACCCGCATGCCCAGCGTGAGGATTACGGGCATTCCCCCCATGAGATAAAAGCCAATGAGGCGCCTATCCGGGGAAGGCCTGCGTCCAGCAGTGGAACAATTCAGGCTGTTGAGGTGAGGTGCGGGGAGATAGTGATTCAAGAATTTATATGAATCATTATACCAATTTGTGAGCAAGGTCTTAAATTATATCACTTATCGTTTAAAAGCCCTGTTAGGGCACATGTTGAGAGTTAGGGCTCTTGTACACACACGTTTTTTTCACCGTAAAAATCTATGGTTAATTTGCCTAGGGTAGTATGGTCGGTGATGTATGGATAATTAAGGGAGCTTGTAGATGGCGCCGTGCATACTGTAAAAGAATATGAATGAAGTAGTTTATTGACAAAAATGATTATACCTACTTTACAATAAAGCTTCATATTTTTGCTAATTTCTAAGAAATCAAATAATATCGCAAAAATTTTTGACTTCGACACCTTAACCTTGTGAGGTTTACGCACTATAAAAACAAAATCTTTAAATTTTGAACAACGAGACACCTCCCGTCAAACGAACTAAATGTAACTTTAGTCTTTGAACAGGATTGGATAAACTTCAATGTTTCCCCTGTAGGTGGAGCTAACGGCGCTAGAGTCCGTAGAAAGTCACAAAGATTTTCGACTCCCACGTCACTTGACCTCGTGGTGTAGTTAGCACATCCCGGTACTGACGGATTAATGCGGGTTCAAGTCCGGTCGAAGTCGAAAAATTTTGACGTTATTATTAGATTTCTTAGAAATTACCCTGAGTGTGGGGTTACGCACTATAATAACAAATTACCTGATAACATAATCAATTTATAATTATATTCAGAGTTTATTTAAGTACAAGCAATCTTTCAGATTCAGATTCAGATTATTTATTGGCAACATCGTTACAGGTCGTACAAGTGGTACAAGTGGTACAAAGTCTTACTTAATTTGTAAGTAGTGGTAATTAAAATTAATATAGTATAATAACATTATAAATTAACAATTGGATTCAGTAAACATAACAATAATCATAAATATCAAACAATACAATTTTATATTATATAAAATCGGAATGTCAAAATATAAATTCATTTTCATTATAATTAATTCATTAATATCATAAAAACACATGTCAATAAGCCAATTTTCCTGAATAACGGTACAAAATTTACATTTACACAACCGATTTACTGATTTCAATGCCGCCTTAGTCAATAGCCCCAGAAATTCAAAAGGCTTTCATAGTTCACCATAATTAGTCCCACCCACCTGCGTTCAAACTTAATGTTGTGTGACGTACTTACCCGCACCTGTAGGCAATCGCTTTTAGATTTGCCACTCTCTTGGGATCTATAGATTTTATTATAATAACTTTAGGAACCTTTTCAAGAACCACAATGGAGATATCACGGACGAAATTATGATAATTAAGTTTTCATTTAGATTTTATTAACGTTAAGACACCGTCTGTTAGATGATAGAGAATTTGAATCGGCTGAGAGATATTATATTAAATATCACAATTAATATTAAATTAGTAGAGAATTATTAAATTGATGACCTCTGTGCGACGCGAGGGGTTGCGGGTTCGATTCCCGCCTCGGGAAAAATGTTTGTACGATCTGCAGATATTTGTTCAGGGTGTTCTGGATGTTTTCTATGTATAATAAAAAATATCTATCTATGTAATATATTGTATTATGTATATCAGTCATCTAGTACTCATAACACAAGCTCTGCTTAGCTTGGGGCTAGATAACGCTGTGTGAATTTTCCAGCATTATTTATTTTTTATTTTTTTATTTTATCTCAACAGCCTGTTATGGTCCACTACTGGACGCAGGCCTCCCCCTGATAAGCGCCTTATTGACTTTTTTTACATGGGAGGTAATGCCCATAATGCCCACGGTGGGAATTCAAAGCGATAAATACCCGTGATTGTTCCGTTGGTCTGGGTGTTTTCTAAATATAATAAAAAATATCTATCTATGTAGTGTAGGTATTGTATTAAGTATAGCAGTTATCTAGTACCCATAACACAAGCTCTGCTTAGCTTGGGGCTAGATAATGCTGTGTGTATTGTCCAGCATAATTTTTTTATTTTTATTTATATTATTGTTTTATTTATTATTTATAATAATGTGTTTTGATCGCGTAATTTTAAAAAACTTAACGTTATAAATATTTACTGAAAGATATGAATTATCAGTTGAGCTACCGTAGATTGTTGCAGTAAGCTAAATTTTTTCAAATTGTAAATACTAGTTGTAATTTGTTCTATTATTCGATTGTTATTTTCTTTGTCAATAAAAACTATGAAGAGAATAATTAAAATAAACTCCAATCTTTTAACAATAATGTCACAAATGATAGCTCTAAGTGACGTGACATTTTTTTTTAAATATTCAGTAATAGTTCGACCAGACTGAAAAGAGCTTTTTTTACTTGGGATCTGTTAAATTCAAATAGCATATGACCTGCATAACCCATAACATTTTTTACTGGGCACCCTTTCCTATCCAGGAAAGATCCCGGCCATCTATTGAGTTCTATGGAGCTTGGCAGAACAGATTGAAAAAAAATGGGGTAAATATACTTAACAACATTTTTTTCGAAACATTTTTCCAAGTATTTAGGAAAAGGTAAAGTAAAAGGTTTTAAAAAAAACTAAATATGCAGTTATTGTTTTCTTATAAATCGAGGGCATGACTCTTTTCACGACTTTTCTCTAACTCTCGTGGTTTCGGACTTGGCCATCACCGGCCTTCTCAAAAAACCACCCTGTAAATGTATATATAAAAATATGTTATTTCTTTAGGAAAACATTTAAATCGACATACCATTCTTATGTCCATAGTATCCAGTGCCAGAAGAAGACCCACTGCCGGTCGATGACCCCTGCTGCTGTCTCGCTTCCTCATCCTCAAGTGGCGCCACCGGCTCCATAGCTGTCACTGTCACTTGACACCTGTCACTATAATCTGCCACTTCACGTCAACATCACTTCACTGACACTTATACCTGGAGAGAGAGAGAGAGAATGGTATCAGTTTCAGGTTATCTACATCAAAGGGAGTATCAGAGCTTGCCGGAGTGGAAGATGGTAAAGAAAATCATTGTTTGTGGATTTCTCCATCACGCTGTAGACTGTAAAATGTGTAAATATGTAAATATCATACGTAAAATGTGTAAACATCATATTGTATCCTTGTAAAGAGTTAACAAGCTTAATGTTTATGTATGTTTATTATTAATCTTTGTAGGTATTATGGTAGGTTTTTAGTGAATTAGTTTCCTTTTCTTTAAGTAGGTATCTATATATTTATGAAGTGCCACCGTCTATTTTGTTCTTTCATTTCCAGTCCATCCCAAGGTTGTCTGGAAGAGATTGCTCTTAGCGATAAGGCTGCCCTTTAAACTTCCTTTTTCTAAGCATTTTCTCTGTATTGTTTCCTGTATTTGTGTAGTATAATAAAGTGTTTTCTATCTATCTATCTATCTATGTGGTAGGAGCACAGAGGCAATTCTGCACCCAAAAAATAATTGGCGAAAAACAATGTTAACAAATAAAATTGTTAGATGAACCAAAAAATATTTTTGAACTCTTGAAGTCCCGATAGACCAAACCATTCAAGCAATATGAAAGATTTACTCCCTTCTTCGTAATAGTCCGCTTATTTAAAGCATTGCTATATTTTACTCTGTCTTCTTCTATTGAAATATTTCAGAGTGAGAAAAAACATTGCTTAGCAACTGTTTTATGTTAGCAGACCATCACACTAATATTAAAAATGTAAAGTTTGGATGGATGGATGGATGTTTGTTACCTCTTCACCCCAAAACTAAAAAACGGATCGCATCGGGCTGAAATTTTGCATACAAGTATGTAACTTTAATCCCGGAATCAAACATAGGCTACTTTTTATCCCATAAATCAGTTCCCATGGGACAGAAATCACCTTTATAGGTTTCCATAGAAAAACGCGTGCGAAGCCGCAGAAATAAAATAGTTATGAATAAAGGCGTTAGACTTTTTAGCATACGTGCATTTACCCTATGCAGCTGAAAATCTTCCATAAGACATATCAATCGTTACCAACGTTATAAAAAATAACGCAACAACTTTTCGAAATTTTAGTTAGAGTCTTGGCCAACTGCTATAAATGTGCAACAAAGCTGTTAAGTAAACTATTCTATATTCTGACTGTTATTTCTTGCAACAACAGCACAAAAATAACTAAAACTATCGAAATTCAGTAAGCCTCGGTTCCACTGACCTCTTTCTTCAAACTTTTAAAATAAACCGTTTTCCAAAATCGAATTCCAACCACAAAGTACAATTGCACACAAAGGCACCGGCAGAAACGGGTCACAATAATATCACGCCCCAAAAAACACATTAGCGAATTCGCATTTCAAATTTGAATATTCGCGTTCGAAATTGTAAATTCAAAATTGAGTTGAACGGAACGTGTTGTTTTCGTTACGTCGCGGTACATACTGACTATTTTTACAGATGGATGCTTGGAGTAAATAAATGTTATTTTGAATCATTCATACTAATGGGAGTTTTGATGTATCGTTGAGACCTCGTTTGCATTGGAATCTCGGAATTAACAGTGTTAGTTTATTTTTTAATATTTTTATTCAGAATTTTTACGCTGTGACAAAAAAGCGATAATCTAATTTGACATTCGCATAGAATACCAGAAGATTTTCATGAAACATGGCTAAGAACACTCGGGATAAAATTATCTATGGCCCAAAAAAGACTAAACGAGAATCGGTTTATCCGTTTGGGAGCTACGATACCACAGACAGACACGTTAATAACACCCCTCTCTTTTTGTGTCGGGGGTTAAAAATGACGCATTTAGTAAAATGACTCAGAAGTCCGGTCCACTTAATTGTAACCGGACTACTGAGACTACACCATTTTTACATCCCAAAAATTATCGAAACAACCAGTTACCAAACAGTGGAAATAAAATTCTGTCCAGGTAACTGGTTGTCTCCGCGGAAGATAATTTTCCGTCGAGACAACTAGTTACCGAGCAGTTGTGTAGATGGAAATAAAATTCCGCCCAGGTAACTGGCTGTCTCCGCGGAAAATTCCTTCTACGTAGACAACCAGTTGTCTAATTGGGTTGTCTGGGCAGAACAAACCACTCAGACGGGACTTGAACCCGCACTAGTCTGCGTCAATCTATTATTTCCTATCACCCTCAAATCCGTCCGTCTGTCTGAAATACGATCGTAGTAAACCGGGATTCTTGGCCAATGTTCCTGTGGTTTATGACGATTGCTGCTTGGTCATTCTTATTAATAATTTATTGTTTTGGAGAGCTGTATATTTGGTTGGACAATTATTGGGTGCCGTTGAGTAAAGCTATAAGCTTTTGAACGATGGATTTTGGATCTTGCTGTGAATAAAACAAGATTCAAAATAAATGAGGTTGGACAATTCACACAGCGTTATCTAGCCCCAAGCTAAGCAGAGCTTGTGTTATGGGTACTAGATAACTGATATACTTAATACAATACACTACATAGATAGATATTTTTAAACAAAGAAAACGTACAGAACACCCTGAACAAATATCTGCAGACCGTACAAACATTTGTCCTGAGGCGGGAATCGAACCCGCAACCTCCTGCGTCGCAAGGACCTTCTTCGATTAGTAGCATCAGAGTTTCTCTGAAGGATAGGATTCTTTACTAATCCATCCGACAGAGAATCAAAGTTATCGACATAGCTCAAAGAATTAGCAAGCTGAAGTGGCAGTGGGCCGGCCATATCTCACAAAACCGACAACCGCTGGGATGAACGTGTTCTTGAGTGGAGACAGCGACTCGGCAAACGGCAGTGTAGGATGCCCTACGGTACGTGAACTAAACTCAAATCGTTAAAATAGAAATTCAGTTGGTCGTAATTTCAAATCAGTTCAAACACCACTCTCAAATAAAACATGATTTTAATCCGATGGGACGACAGACTGACCCAACCGGGGAGAGGTCAGGCGCAGGACCAATGACTTAACGTGTTTTCCGAGGCACAAATACAATTGTAAATACTAGTTCTAATTTATTTCCATTATTTGATTGTAATTTTTTTGTTTGAAAAAAAAATTACAATCATACAAATATCTGCAGATCGGTCAAACATTTGTCTCGAGGCGGGAATTGAACCCGCAACTTTCTGCGTCGCTGGCGGACCTTAGCTCGCCGCGCCACCGAGGTCGTCATAAGAAGGTATAGTAAGTAGTAGATCGAAATAAATGTAAGAAATTAATTTAAAAATAAAACAATGGCTTCAAAATGAATGTACGTTTTCATTGAAAAGAGCACATAGAGAAACGTTCTTTTTTATTTTTCGTATATTTTTTTTTAATTCGGACGTTATTTTAATATCAGTTGGTTTCACAATTTTAACAACGTGCTTCAAAAATGGAGGAAAATATTGTAGCAGCGGTATTTTTTATTTAATGCAACATTTTTTTTTGCACATAATTCCATCGGTGACATTTGACAAGTTAACTTTAAAATACAAAAAGAAATCTTCGAAATTTTAAATCGTGGCAACTATCCAAAACTGTTTGACGGAAGTTATTAAAAAACCGGCTATTCATAATGCTTTTATTAGCTAGAGCAAACATTTCAACTGAAAAATGCAGTTGAAATAAGATGCTACCGTTCTTGTCAGTTTAGATGGGTAGTGTCCACTTATGTCACTGTCAGTTTGACGTAAGACAGTGTGTGTCCGCTCAGAGCGGTTTAAAAGCATTGCAGAATGTCACTTTATTGTGTTACTAGTTTATGTCCGCGGCTTCGCAAGCGTCGTTTCTATGAAAACGTTTAAAGGTGATTTCTATCCCATAGGAACTGATTTATGGGATAAAAATTAGCCAATGTTTCATTCCAGGATTAGAATTACCTGTGTGCAAAATTTCAGCCAGATCCGTTCAGTAGTTTTGGCGTGAAGAGGTAACAAACATCCATCCATCCATCCAAACTATCGTATTTATAATATTAGTATGATGTGATTTCTGTACGGTCTAAGTCAACTTCTTTAACTTTTGCAAACAAATATCCGAACGTGAAAAAGTAGCAAAATCAGTTCGTTGAATACCCATTCACTCCAAACCTTCAAAAAACTTCATTCATCGCCATTACGCCGCCATCAAGGAAAGTCAAATTCCAGCTAAATATAACAACTCATCAATTAAAGGAAGAAAAACATCATACAAATATCTGCATTCAGATGCAATTTTACAATCTCGGGAGTGTTCTTAAAACAACTCTTATTAAATTAACTTCTTGTCGAGTATACGAGTGAAGGAAAACCATTTATGAATGAAAAAGTTAGAAATACTGATAACAAGAACATAAAACTACAAGGTAACATCAAGACTAAAGCAAATATTTGCTCCCCTTGGAGTCGAGACCCTAGGTCCGTGGGGTACCGAGGCTCTTCGGGTTTTTAAAAAATTCTCTGGGCGTCTGGTCGAAGCGACGCGTGACCCGAGAGCTGGTAAAATAAGCTAAGCAGTGCTGGGGAATAAAGAACAATAATTAATTAATTTATTAGCCATAACAGGTTTCTTTTTAAACCCTAAGGCGATGCTAAGTATTAAACTTATCTATAAAAACATTTTGTTTCCATCACGAGTTGTGCCAATTCCATGACTTTCGGCAGATTTTGACTTATATTGATACTAGCGACCCGCCCCGGCTTCGCACGGGTGCAATGATGATACTAAATATACTACAGAATCGGACCCCGGCCGGTATCGCTGCAACCGCTATGTCCCTGCATTTTAAATCTGTGATATCTCTTCGAAAATATACATTTAAATTACATGCTGTAAACAGCCATAATGATCTATATTATATGCACATTGTATTTCTGGTACTTTATAGGATAAGGATTAATGCTGTATTGCTTATAATCGCTTCGTAAATAAGCCATTATTTCTCGTAAAAAGTAAAGGATAAAAAATGGTTATTGTGGGTTTTCCATAAGAGATAGACGTATACTCTCGCGGACTTTTTTGTAGACCTTTTTAAGGTGTACAATATTGTAGTACCTACATTATTTTAATCTATCTCGTAGGGTTTAGCCAGCGTTTGCAATGTTAGTGCAAAAAATGTGTTTATTTACGACATCACATTAGAAACCTCTAAAATTATCAGTGTTTCTCTACTCTATTATGCATGTATTATACAAATCATAAACCTTCCTCTTGAATCACTCTATCTATCAAAAAAACCGCATTAAAATCCGTTGCGTAGTTTAAAAGATTTAAGCATACATATTGACAGACAGACAGACAGACAGACAGCGGGAGCGGCTTTGTTTTATACTATGTAAAGATTATATCAACGCTGTTTTCGGACAGGATATTGCGTAGTGACATGGGGGCTAACTTAAGGCTTGGTAGGCCAGCAGAGGCCAAATTTTTGTGATTTTTAAAATCAACTGACACTTAGAAAATAGTTTTTAAAATTCAGAAAAAAATTTGTATATTGTTACTTAAGGATCTAGTCTAGTCAAAGTCGTATTCAATTACAAGATATAATGAACTTCGCTCGATAGAAAAAGATCCCAAAGTTACCCCATTTTCTAACGTTTTTTCAATACCAAAACTAGCGAACTACTGATATCACACTTTTTTTGTACTCAACTTAATATTACTAAACAAATTCGCACAGTTTGACTTGATAAAATGATTTTCTTAATCACCATGTTTAAATAACTACAAAAAACACGAGCGCGGCAGCTTGGCAGGCGCGCGTTTTCCCTTACGCCTACTGCTGCAGGACTACCTGGCCTTAAGTAGGTTGGTCCGACAGCTGGGCCTTCAGCATGGAGGGGGCGTGCGCCCAAGTCGCATCGTCGGCTGGTCCAGCTCCCGCGGAGCACCCATAAGTATCCACACGAGCATCTTCGTGGGCAAAGAAAGTTTTATAAGCGACTAGCAGCGTCTCGCGGTTTCACCCGCGTTATTCCCGTTCCCGTGGGAATTCCGGGATAAAATAAAGCTTTTGTGCTATTCCAGACTATAATCTATCTCTGTGCCAAATTTCAGCTAGATCCGTTCAGTAGTTTTTGCGTAGCAGCACCTCACGGTTT
Source organism: Eupithecia subumbrata (assembly GCA_949316285.1). NCBI lineage: Eukaryota > Metazoa > Arthropoda > Insecta > Lepidoptera > Geometridae > Eupithecia > Eupithecia subumbrata. The sequence continues at coordinate 3,129,953 of OX438631.1, forward strand.
CACCCGCGTAGTTCCCGTTCCCGTGGGAATTCCGGGATAAAATATAGCCTATGTATTATTCCAGACTATAATCTATCTCTGTGCCAAATTTCATCCAGATCTGTTCAGTAGTTTTTACGTGAAGGAGTAACAAACATCCATCCATCCATCCATACTTACAAACTTTCGCGTTTATAATATTAGTCGTTTATAATATTGGAAGGATAATTTTGAAACCGAAATCCATAAACACTAAAACCACCGTAACTAAAGGCTCGCTTGCAAGTAAATCACAAACTTACAAAACTAAAATTTTAAAACCCATTTCCCTATAAAGTAATGGAAATAAACAGCTGTGTACACTCTCGAACGAAAGTACAACCCGTAACACGGTACAATCGCACACACAGAGTACAGCCGAGCACAGTGGTGTTAGTAAAGTACGTTACAGAGTCATTTTAATTTGCAAATTAATGAGTTAGGCTCCGAATTTGACGGCACTCTACGCCCATTACTGAATTCATTGCTGCGTAAGTACCTGGGCGTTATTCTGGTAAACCAATCGCTTCTCTATGACAATGGTGTGTAATGTCTCTATGAATATGATGACCTCAGTGGCGCAGCGGGCGAAAGTCCGCCTGCGACGCAAGCGGTTGCGGGTTCGATTCTCGCCTCGGAACAAATTTGTGTACGATCTGCAGAAATTAGTTCCGTGGGTGTTTTCTATGTATAATAAAAAAAAAACTATTTATGTAGTGTATTGTATTAAATATATCAGTTTTCTAGTACCCATAACACAAGCTTTGAGTAGCTTACTTTGGGCTAGATGGTGCTGTGTGGATTGTCCAGTATTATTTATTATTTATTATTTATTATTTAATGGTATAGTCGCAAAACCATCACAATACTCTCGAAATAGACTCGTTATGTGTACGTGTCAATTCTGCTACTGATTGGGGTAGCAATCATATGATAGGTAACTTAAATACTACTACTCCGCTATCCGAAGTGCATCGGAGGCCAATACACATGTGTTTTGGCCTCCGATAAGTCGAAGTCGCCATTTTTTCTTGGCAGTTTCACGCCAGTCCGTTTGTAGCTTACGCATGTAAGCTGGGGTTTAAACTGCTAAGATCCCTTACCAACTTAACCCCCAGCTAGCTAGCAAAGGGGTGGTAAAACTCCGAAGAGATTGTAATAACCGAAACCGTTAGTATTGATTGAACACTGACTTTATTGTTTCCGTGTAATAATTGGTAATTGAAGTGTTACAAGCTTAAATTTTGACGTTTGGTGAACACCATTTTGTCATTGATAGTGTAATTTAATGTCTTTTATAAAATCGACACCATTTTTTATTGCACTTAACCAATTCGACTATTTAAATTTTTTTGCCATTGTTCAATCTGCCGAAATCGTACGATAGTGTTCAAAATTGCGGTAAAATGTTAGCTAAATAGTAGAGTAAAAGTAAAAATGAGTTTATTTTGTAACCAATACATACATAGCACATACAAAAGATAAATGTTAATATATATGTAACAACTTGATGATCAAAAAAATGGCTAAAATCGAGTATAGCGCTGGATTATAATTGTTTTCAAGAATATTCCCCCTGAATTCATTGCGTAAGTACCAGGTTAACAGACGGTTTGAAAAGTGAATAGACTGACAATAATGCTTTGTTGAAATATGTCCGTAGAATGTTTCAACTTGTCAACATAATGAAAACGGATGATATCGGCTGATGTTTTAACCAAAAAAGAAAATTTCGAGGTAAACGATGATGTATGAATGAATTGTCCAGTATGTCTAGCATTATTAACAAAAAAATATGGAAAACCAAGACTACGGTTTTATGGTTTCGTCTCGCCCTACCACCAGGGGTTTGGTGGTAGGCCTGGACCGCAGTGGAATCGGAATTGCCTTATTGAACGCCTACCTTACCTCTGGATTGTTTGCAACAGTCTGCAGCGAGCTCAAGTGTTTTTGAAATGGTAGGACTTTACAATTGTAAATACCGTCTATTTTTTTCTAATCTTCAATTGTAATTTTCTTTCATATTAAAGTACTTCATAATTATGGATCATCTTTCCTGCATTTTCCCATTAGTAAAGTTAAAATAAATTAACCTACTTACATTATATTTTTTTATCGTAACACAACTTCACAATCAAATCTTCACATATTATTATGCAAACTATAAAATAGCCCCTAAAGCTATTCAATAAAAAAAGCCTTTACGATGCCTTAACACTTTTCCGCTCATCAGTACCTACAAAACACCTGAATAAACAAGCAGGCTGCATGGCGCAGGCGATGCGTCAAACACTACCCTTAAAATTCACCCCTTCACCCCCCATTCACCCCAATTCACCCTCCATTCGCCCCCTCAGTTACACCCCCATTTCACCCCGTAAAATTGAGCCTCTTCACAGTAACTATTATTAAAATAAACAAAACTGAGGTTCTTCGAACTACTGATTTCTTTTTGAATTTCCATGGCTGAGGATATAATTGCCGTTTGATAAACTAAACTAAATACTACATTATTTGTAAGTTATTATTTCTTTATATGATAATACATTTTGTTTAAATTTTGCCAAGTAAGTACCTACTTTTAAAAAATATCTGAGCGGCGTCTAGTCGAAGCGACGCGTGACCCGAGAGCTGGTCAGTATCTGGCGCAGCGCATCAGCATTGCCATACAGCGGGGCAATGCAGCCAGCGTCTTGGGTACGCTTCCGACTGGTATTGATATGGATCAGCTGAGCTACCTGTAGATTGATTGCTACCTGTAGATTGAGCTAACTGCAGACTGCAGTTAGCTCAATTGTTTCAATTGTAAATACTAATTGCCATACAGCGGGGCAATGCAGCCAGCGTAGCGGGGACGCGACGACTGGTATTGATATGGATCAGTTGAGTACCTGTAGATTGTTTGCAATAGTCTGCAGTTAGCTCAATTGTTTCAATTATAAATACTAGTTCAATTTTTTTTTTAATTCATTGTAATTTTCTTTGTGAATAAAGAACTAAGTTCCTACTTGACAATAATATTATCAAATAAATAGGTAGGTTAGGTAACTAACCTACTCAAACTACATATTTAAATAAAATAATATAAATAAATAATGCTGGACAATTCACACAGCATTGTCTAGCCCCAAGCTAAGCAGAGCTTGTGTTATGGGTACTAGATAACTGATATACTTAATACAATACACTACATAGAAAGATATTTTTTACTATACATAGAAAACATCCAGAACGCCCTGGAAAAATGTCTGCAGATCGTACAAAAATTTGTCCCGAGGCGGGAATCGAACCCGCAACCTCCTGCGTCGCAGGCGGAACTTCGCCTGCTGCGCCACGGAGGTCGTCAATTATTTTATATAATGTTTTTTTTTTAATTTGACTTGTTTTGAGATGATTATTTTGTGACTCTAAAGAAATAAATTTATTGATTTTGATTTTAAAAATATTGCTGGACTGTCCATACATCATCATTCGCCCCCAAGGAAGTAAAGCTTGTGGTATGGGTACTAGATAACTGGTAATTATACCATACCATGGACGGCGCGGTGGTCGGGGGTACCTATCTGGGAATTTAGTTTTTATTAACCCCCGACGCAAAAAGAGAGGCGTGTTATAAGTTTAACGTGTCTGTCTATGTATCTTTCATGTTTTTTTTGTGTCTTAGATAATTTTATTCCGAGTGTTCTTAGCCATGTTTCATGAAAATCTGTCGGGGGTTTTTAATATTTTAATTTTTGTTATGGTTTCTCTAAACATTAGTGCTTAACCCTAGCTCACTAACCTTAATTGCGAGTAACGTTATCACTAACCATTCGTAAATTTTACGACGACTTAAAACATCAATATTTTGTTATTCAGTTTTTATTAATGAGACAAAACAACCATAATTAGAACGTTTAGCCTTCTCTGAGTAAAACTTAAGGGTCTATTTCGAAAATAACTTATAAGAATAGTAAGTAGACCCATAAACAATATGCTCCCAGCAAATCGCTTGTTTGCTGCCTTACAGAAGTTCAAGGTCTTATGATTTTTTTTTAGGATATTAGCTGCAAGTTTTAAAAGTTCTGGGAACACCTTGAATGGCTTACCTGAAAACCATAAATATTCATGATTTCACCGATGATTTGGCTTCATATTTGTGTGCAAAGTTACAGTCTGAATTTTTTATAACTCGTTATCTCTCGTTGCAACATATGTGCATCCGCAATAAGTGACTGCAGGTCTCTAATAATACAATTTAGGAAGGTATAAGAAACGGGTGGGGTGGCAGAGGTCGGGAACATAGGGAAACACTAAATGCTCCAGGTACGCCTCGTCAATTTTACGAATGGTTAGTGATCTAGGGTTAAGAACGGTGGCCCTGATAGATGCGTACTATTAATATTTTTAACATTATCTGATATATTTTTATTAGACAAGTGAACACCCAGATCATCCGGAACTAATGACTGCAGATCGTATCAATATTTGTCCCAAGGCGGGTATCGAACCCGCAATATCCAGCATCGCAGGCGGACTTTAGCCCGCTCCGCCACGGAGATCGCCAATCGTTATGAATCTCTTTTCAATACAAAAAAAAATACAAAAAATACCTTATTGTACACCGACAAAAATACAATACATGAAACAAGTACAATGGGCTACCTTATCGCTTAGAAGCAATTTCATCCAGCCAACATACACTACTAATTATTATAAACTGGTTTCTGCCCCCGACTTTACTTCACCACTTGGCCTTCCATTATCATTATCCCTCAATCCATACTTTCGCATTTATAATATTTTTGAATTTTTCTAAGAGTACATTTATTAGTATTTATGAAAATAAGAATTTTTTATTTGATTTGATAAACCAATTTTAGCGATAAAGCATTCAGCATATTTCAATACTGCATAGTATGTTGAAACAAAATTCTAAATCAGACGGTTCGAACAATAAATCTAGCTCAGAAAATCCTAGATAAGCTTAATGATGTGTTTTACAACAAGACGTAAAACCTATAGGTAGATGGAGAAGATTCTAAATCACGAATTCTAGTTTTCAGACGAACTAATCTATTGTTTTTACTCGTGGTATAAATAACCGTCCCCAAGAGATATGCGAGCAAGCTATGAAGAGATAGGTAAAATTATAGAAGAGTGGGAGAATATGGGAGATATTTTAATTAATTTATAATTTTTTGATGGGGCTATAATCTATCGATCTATAATTATACAGGGTTATCATTGTCAAGCAAGGTTCAAGCAATAAAAAAGGTGGTTCCAAAGTGGATTGAATCTGCTTTAATAGGATGCGGGCCATTTTTAACCGACTTGCAAAAGAGAGACTTCCAAAAGAGAAGTTCGTCTAAAAGGAGATTGTATGTTTGGTTGAATAAATGTTTTTTTATCGTCTTTTTTCGTCCATTTCTCCGTGCACGTTGAACCGATTTTGAAAATTCTTTTACTTTAGTATAGAAAATGATGAGGTAGTCCCATAAAAAAATAATTTCCGAGGGATCAGTATTTATCCCGCAAAACTTAAAAACCATGTAAAATTAAGGAATTCGAAGTCGGTTTTTAGTTAATTAAAAACTATCACATTAATTTGTTAAATTACCTTTAGATGGCCAATTCAGATTGATCCATAAGTGTATGTCTTACTATTTTGGCTGCTCATTGGCTGCATTTTGATAACGAATAAAAAACAGGAGAAAAAACCAATGAGAGGCGAATAGTATGTTACGTAGTACACTCACGAATCCACACCTACATCTGAATTGACCAGCTGGATACAACAAAGAGTAACCTAGTTTACAACAGAAGGTAATTAAAAATCCATAATTCAAACACCAAACAACCGGTCCCATAGACAGAAACCATCAAACAATAAAAAGAAAACGTAAAAAGTTAACAGTCAAAGAGCGTGGCTTCACGGCATCTTCGTAAATTTATCTTTGGCTAAAGTCCAGCTGTATATAAATATCTACACATAAACGTTATACGTCTGTCAGTCTGGAATTATTGTTTAATGAATAACTATATTCAGGTGACGGATATAGGTTTGACTTTATTTTTGATAGAAAATGTTTTGGGAGTTATAACACGCACGCACGATCGAATGACTTAACAGAAAGTTTATTTCATGGAACTGTTTTATGGGATAAAAAGTATGTTTGATTCCAGGCTTCTAACTACGCAAAATTTCAGCCCCATCGGTTTAGTCGGTAAGGCGTGAAGAGGCAACAAACATCCATCCAAACATCCAAACTTTCACGTTTTTAATATTATTGTGATTATTAGTATGTGTGTGACGTAATTTCAATGATTTAAACTTCTTTAGCTTGGGGCTAGATGATGCTTTGTGGATTGCCCAGCATTATTTATTTCTTCTTATCTTTTGACATGTTCATAGGACATTCACCATGTCATGTTATGACGGGGGACTTAATTTATCCCAGATCCCTTGAAAATTATTAATTCCATGGGGAGTTTTAAGACTGTTTCGTCCGTTAATCACTTTCTATTTTCTAGAGTTCAATGTTGTTTTCAACGGGATAGAACTGCCAATCCCCTGGGGGATGAGTTCCCAATAGTTAAGTAAACTCTGATTTAAAAATGTGTCAAACTTCGACTGCGGTGGATATACGGTGGATATACAAATCTATGGGTAGATTTTTAGGAATGAAAATTAGAAGTTTTTATTAACCTACGTTTCTATTTTAGGCCAAGCACAGCGATGGCAACAACATACATATTTTCACTTTTGTTTTAACATATTTTTGTGTCATTTTGCATGTTGTTGTCACTTCGCGCATGTCAACGAACAAATAAAAAATGTCGGTTATTTATACTTTGCCTATAAGTTTTTCAAAGATTTTAGTGTTAGTCTACGATCCGTTTTTTTATTTCTGAGAATTAAATAAAAGTGTTTCGTGCTCGTTGTAATCGGTAAATATGACAGCTGATGACAAAAAGACAGCTCTTACGAAATAAACTATTTCTCTCAGAAACTTCATAATCGGGAAAATAGGTTAGTCCATTTTCTATTTCTCAATTTCACCGCCATGACACTCATGAAGTTATCAAAGTATTTAAAAAACGTGAAGTTTTTTATATTGCTGCCTACTAAAAAAATAATCAAATATGGTGGTGTTTTTTTCTGTTTCTGGTGACGGGTTAGGTTTTTAAGAAATTGATATTGTAAATACAAGTTGCAATTTGTGTAAAATGTTTGCTTTTTTTATTGATACCATCAAATAACGTTTTAGAGATTCAATTAGGTTTCTTTTGATACGCATTAAAAACTTACGTCATCGTTAACCCTGTATTATTTTTATGCATACTTTTTAATTTTATTCATTTATTCCTAATCCATCTAGCGCAAGGCTATCCACCGTTATGCGCAGGAGCGGTTATTGCTGATATAAAATTAAAGCATATCCAGCAGTGAACGTTGTCGTTCGGCTAATATATTTGATGGTCCTCTAATAATATTATCGTAATCTTAAAAATAAAGGTAACTGTTAAAATTAAATGAAAATAACAAAATATAATAAAATCACTAACATCTTCACTGCTCGTTTCTACCGCCATTCTATTTAAACAATCTTCAGTTCAAAGTAAACTGAGGTGTTGATAATTGGTTGACGGGCTGGCCCTTTGAAATTTATGTGTTTATTTTTAATAGCAGCTGGAAATAAAATCGTTCAATTGCAAGACAACGCCGTTTGAATTAATCAGGCGATTGACCTGATTAATTCAAACTGCGTCAGCTTCGCAAAAAACTAGTGAACTGTTAAGGTTGTAGCATACATGGGCGAGGACGCTACCGCACAGCACATAAAGTAGCATTCAAATATTATGGACCTTGGCTTGTAAGTTTTAGATATATTTTACAGTGACTGCATAAAATAGCAGACAGCGCGCGGTAAGCCAGCTTGCCGCAACTCGTTGCTTACCGCTTCAATCGAGAGACTCGTGCGCCGTAGCCGTGTGGACCCCTCCTTTGAGTAATTTGTAAGATCGTACGGCTCTTTGCCGACTGTGCGTGGACAGCAACCCTGTCGCCGCGTTGACAGCGCGTGGACAACGCATTCAGCACGATTGGAGGCGGAGCGCAGGGTGTGGGAGCTATGCAGTAGCGGTGCATAACATATGTGCTATGTCCTTTATAAGTTCTTGTAGGCAGTAAAAATTAAATTGTAAATTAAGTCGAGACTACTTTAGTACCTTACAATGTAGCTAGGCGGTGAGGCTATCACAGAAAACATAATTACAACAATGTATTGTTATTTTGTTACCAACATGTAAAACAAAACGCTTGTAAAACGGCGCCTTTGTTACCAAATGGTACCTACATTGTAACAACTGGCCCTTATTTCGTAACTAAAGAAGCAAACCACTACGGCACAGGGCTACTGTGAAATTAAACGTGGCTTGACGAATTCGTGGATTTCGCAGATCGTATAAGATTTTTATCAATCAATGAAGAAAGATACATCATTCATGATGTAGGTAAGTAAGAACGTGTATTATTCGTATTAGTTAAGTTTATTTAAAAAAAAAGTATTGCCAAAATAACATGAAATATGGCGTTAAAAAGATAAAAAAAAACATAAAGCCCCTTTACAATTCATGAATCGAATACTACGTAGTATTGTTGTATTTTTTGTATTTATTTATTTAGCAACTAACACGATTATATTAACCAATTACATTAGTTACATAGATTGAATAGATAGATAAAATAGTAATTAGTCTAAGAAGAATATGCAAGCTTATTTTAATTTTTTTGACTATTTTTGTTTTTCTACAAATCTTTTGTAGACCTTTCCACTTTCTACGTTAAGCGATATCATATTATGTAATTAACTAAAATAAATAGAAAAAGCTTGTTCCGATTGGAAGCTGCAATTCAGTAGAATAAACTCTGACATAGGATATAAGAACTTATCTAAATCTTAACCAGCAATGGCAGCACCGTATTATTAACACTGAAGTACTGAAACCAAAGAAGGCCAACTGTCCGGTTCACGTGGACAACCGTATCGGTAGAACGTATCATAACGTATTTATTTTCTTTTAGTAAGATTTATGCTCAAATTCAATGATAAAATCTTCCGCACGACAACGGCCCGTAAGAAAATAAACGAAGGTAGCTACACGTTTCGTTTTGCGCTCACTTCGCAACAGTGGATAAAAAGAACAAGATTATGGGTCCTGTCTACCACACGTTTTTTTCGTCGAGGAATAACAAGTATTTCTGATTCGGTCCTGCTGTTACGACACGTTTTTTTCCGTCAAGGATTAACAAGTATTTCTGAGTAGCGCTCGTCCGCGTAGTTTCAGCTCGCTAATGAGGCAGGCTTGCAGTATTATTGTTCACGTGATGTTATCCAACTTACACGACGACGGTCATTTACGACTTTGTGTCGTTTCTATTATAATACCAATACTAGATTCAGCCCGCTGCTGCTTCGTATGCTTTTTTCTGAGATTAAAAATAAAAAGTATATTTTTTTTTTATTATTGTTAAAAAGTAGATTGTGTCTACATATACCCTGGGATAGTTAAAATCAATTTCAGAAAAACCCTTGAACACTAAAAGAATGTGTTAGGATAATTAAAAATAGGGAAGTGTATGGCTAATTCCCAATTATACGACCTACCACTATAAAGTTACTGAATCCTGTGAATTTCATTTTAAAATAGTGTGGCGCTGTATCGCACCAAATTTTTCGCACCACAAACTAAAAGTAATAATAATTTTTTCGTTTCTCACCGGCTAATCGGTGTATTGTTATTTCAACCCACAGTTTCTCACCACGAATTTAAATTTGTTATTTCGACCCATAAATATTCTCAAATTAACCCACGATAATCATATTTAAGTTTTAAGAATGTATACCTAACCTTCAAAATCTATACATAAATACTGTTGTGTATATAAGGTATTTGTCACTTTGGAATACGAGTCGGTATTTATATAATACTTGGGTTGTTCCGAAAATTATACAAGTGGTAGTATCTTTGGCCTGCACTGAAAACTAGCGCTGGGTAGACACACCAGGTCTACTCAGCACAATGCTGAGTGTAGGTCATATTTGTCCTAAACCTGCTACGCACAAAAATTGGATCTAAGAAATAAGTAATGTTTAGTTAGCTATTAGGTTATGTAGTTAAGGTAGGTAAAGAAAATTATTTTCTTTCTTTATTTATCAGAATTTTCAGATTTCAACAACTTATTTATTTAGTCTTACAAATTAAGCATTTAGACCAGTCAAATTTTAAACTATAAATTATCATCAATTAAGAAATAAGATGTTATTGATTTTATCTCTTCACTTCACTTTTTGTCCACTTGTAGAAGAAGTGAAAAATAAAAGTCGGCTTATATTAAAGTAAATATTGAATAATTCAATAAAATACATGAAAAATCTCTCAAGGTACCTTAACTTTAAGATAACATACCTTAACTGTTATCTGGACCTAGAAAGACCCCCAAAAGCAATTTACTCATGCTGATATTCCCATTTTATTTCACTTACCCTGAGTATAGATCAGAAAAAGCCTCTTACATTAAAAATGCAAAGCGTACGTCTAATCTTTTAAAACATCCGCTTAACTCGGAGGTGTAATCTGCCGGATATCCGGCCCACATGCCGCCACACCTCGGTTCACCCAGATGGCCCAGTTTTGGTCGGCTGCCAATCTTACTTGTTGAGTGCTGGAGTTGGATTTGTAGAAATGTGATTTGATTTTGATGGCAAGAGTGATTTCGGTAGCTTTTTAAACTTTGAGACTGAATTTTTATTTTAAACTATGAAAATGAAAAGAAATGAGAAGAAACGAAACGAACATTTAGAAATTGTTATTTTTGCGTGTTTTAAAGTTTGAATAACTAATTCACTTGAACTATTTGAGTGCTTGTCTGAAATATCAGGTAAGTAGTAAGATAATAGGTAGCTACTGGGACCTTATTGTAGACAGTGAAAACATTGTTCAACTGTTTGAACTTTCAACTTTTTGAAAAGGAAATATCTCTTTGTGATTTTTTCAGCAGATAGTTTTAGTGTTTTATATAACAAACGACATCACGTCGCGTCGTTTGTTTTATCATAATAAAATATTAGATATATAAGAAAATATTTTTATGGTGGAGGCACTGAGTATTTGTGAGAACTAATTATTTTAAATTTTTTTATGTAACTTAATCGTTTGCTTGTGATATGAACCAAATATATAAATATTTTTTTTCTTATGCTTTCTACGTCTATGTGGAGCCTACACGTCAAAGTCGGCAACACAGCACAGCGGGTTGGTACGACATTTCAGCGTATGAATATTGCTGGCAGTATTTTGTCATTATTGTCGGCGGCTTGCCGACTTTGGTGCATAGGAAATAATGTGTCTATTTGCTCTAATAACTAAACTCACAAGTTCAAGTCAAAAGAAACAAATAATAATTATAATGCTGGACAATTCACACAACACCATCTAGCCCCAAGCTAAGCAGAGCTTGTGTTATATATAGGTACTAGATGACTGATATAATACATAGATATATATTTTTACAAATGGCCGTATACCAAACCAAAAAGCCATTTAGTAGATTCCTGCCATACCTTTACTATCTAACCCAGTTCTGAAAAAGTACGAGTTGGCTTAGAATTTTCAGCTGTGAATAAATAATGATGAATAAATAAATAGAGCATACCTTATTTCAGAGTCTGAAATATTTAACAAGCGTGGAAAGACGGAATTGAATATTAATGAGTTAACATGCTGTGGTTATTTATTTGTTTTACCTTTTCTCGTAAATATGGGAAGTTAGGTACAGCTTGCTTTAGCGTGTGGTCGCTGCAACGCGGTAGAAACGTAGGGGAAATATTAACAAAAGTTAAGAGATAAATACCTACCCAATCATTAATTATGTTAACCAATCGCGAAAGTTTAAAAAGTTTTAAATAAATAATGCTGGATATCATACAGCATCGAGTTCTATGGTTCACTCAAAAATCGAAACAAACGCATAGGGGTACATAATATATTAGAGGTCGGTACATTAAAAATCCTAAGAAGTTAGATAATTTTAAGATTTTCAATAAAACTGTTACTAACTGAACATCAACTTGACATATTAATTTCTGACATTCATAAACAAAGACATATAAAAAATCAGTCATTTTGGGAAAAGGTGTTGTTTAGATTTGCTTAATGTGAGATCAGTATAATATGAGAATCCTAACAGACCGGAAAGCTCTGTATCACAAAAATTAAATAAATAATTATACTGAACAATCCACACAGTATTATCTAGCCCCAAGCTAAACAGAGCTTGTGTGTTACGGATACTAGTTAAGGATACATAATTATATAGATATTTATTACAATACATAATATCATCCAGAACACTGAACAAATATCTGCAGATGGTACAAACATTTGTCCCGAGGCAGGAATCAAACCCGCAACAACCTGCGACGCAGGCAGACCTTCGCCCGCCGCAGAGGTCGTCAGTAGATAGATTTACTTAGATATTCAAATTATATCAGCTTAAATTCATCCCTTTTTAATACACCATAAAAATTCATAGGGCGCATTAACACGGATTTCTCACTTCAGAATATAAAATAAACCTTTGTAAATAATAACCTGCTATATTTAAGGCTACAGGGGCTTTGATTTATCATTTTTTTACCCTCTGCGCCAGGTGAATACTAAATAGGTCATTTTTCTATTTGCTTCGTGAGGAATATTTTCTATAAAAGATCAACTCGTCCTTTCCTATCCTAATAATATTATACAAGAATACATGTATTTATTAATAAACTAGCTGCATTCTTATTACTCGTTGTTCTATTACCCGTTTTCCCGTAGGAATGAAGCATTTTCCCGCGGTAAAAAGTAGCCTATGTTCATCAAGAATAATGTGGGCTTCTAATCGTAAAAGAATTTTTCAGATAGGTCCAGTAGTTTCGGAGCCTATTCAATACAAATAAAGAAACAATCAAATCTTTCCTGTTTATAATATTTTAGTATAGAAATAATATTTTACACGTCCATTGTTTCATAATTATCCAACATTACAATTAATTAATTATCAATATTGTTATTCATCTTGTTGAAACATTGCCTATAATAATTTAAATATTGACTATATATGATGCACCTAATAGCTTTTTAGGGGGATTCCGCTACAGTTCAGGTAACTCAAGGAATTCACCCATGCTGTAAAAAACCCTTTCAACCAACCATGTCTTCAGACGACCCTTAAACGCTGCGGTGGAGGCTGCATTACGGATACTATCTGGTAGTCAAAAGTTTTTTGTTATCATAGTGCGTAACCCGACACTCAGGCTAATTTCTAAATCAAATATATCCCAAAAAATTTCTACTTCGACGGGACTTGAACCCGCATTCTTCCGTCAGTACCGGAATGTGCTAACCAACTACACCACGAGGTCAATTGACGTGGGAGTCAAAAATCTCTGCGACTTCCTACGGATTCTAGCTCCGTTAGGTCCACCTTCAGGGGAAACAAAACATTGAAGTTTATCCAATCCTGTTCAAAGACTAAAGTTACATTTAGTTCGTTTGACGAGAGGTGTCGCGTGGCTTGATTCTAAGGTTTTTTGTTATTATAGTGCGTAACCCCACAAATCCGGGAATTCGGAGGAATTCCCGAGAAGAGGTGGTTTTATCCGCTCCATGTTGTGTCTTGACGCTAACTTTAGGTAAATAAGCGCCCGAATTTCCGATCAATGCTGATCACCCACTGCTGGGTACATATAGGAGGCCTCCGTTTGCCTTTAGCATCTTCATCACTACACCAGTCAGATTGACCCAGATTCACACACTCAAAGATTGTACTACCTATCACGGATTTTAATGATCCAATTGTGCTTCGTTTCTTTTTTTGTGCAAATTGGTACTGTGATTGGGTATTAGAGTTGACAGAAACGAAACATGGTATTGGGTATTGGAGAAATAGATTAGGCTTCCTGTGATAGCCGTTTTTACATAATTGGATTTTCCCCACCACAAAAAAAATAATGCTGGCTATAATTTATTGAGTTTTGAACAAAGAAGTATTCCTGTAGATTCTTTGCAACGGCAGTTAGCTCATTTGTTTCAATTGTGAATGCTAGTTTTAATTAATCTAGTGGTAGGTAGGTACATGCAGTGTAGTTTTTTTGTCTGCTTTATTTTGTGTCTACGACTTCCAAGTTCTGTAAAAATTAATTTATTTTATTAATTTAAAAGTTATTGTACTTGTTATATTTATTATTGTAGTAGGTATTAGGTAGTAGGTAGTCTCCTTATAAACCTAACGCAAGCTAGTGACCAGCCTAGTGTTCTCAATCTTCCTATACGGAGCAGAAACTTGGACCTTGAAAAAGGCAGACCGAGGGCGTATCGATGCCTTTGAGATGTGGTGCTGGCGTAAAATGCTTTGAATACCGTGGACTGCGTTCCGCACCAACGTATCCATTCTGAAGGAGCTCAACATCAAGATCAGACTCCCCACCATATGTCTTCGCAGAGTCCTTGAGTTTTTCGGACATATTGCCAGGAAAGACGGCAACAACCTGGAAAGACTCGTGGTTACCGGCAAGGTCGACGGAAAACGATCCCGAGGACGTAGTCCTATGCGCTGGTGTGATCAAATCCGCTCAACACTAGAAACCAGCATGAGCGACGCTATCCGCGTTGCGGAAGACCGACCCCGATGGAGACACATCGTGCATTCCAAGGTCCTACATAAAGGTCTCGACCCTCAGCACTGAGGATATCGACGCAAAGAGAGAGAGAGTAGGTATTATATTACTCATGTTATTAAGTTTTCAACATCTTAAACGTAGAGCAGTAAAAGCAACGATGAAGAACTCTTCATCGTTGCTTTTGCTGCTCTACGTTTATTCAAATCATGTTGTGCATGCATGTTTAGGAATTCAATCTAGCATAAGAACCTTAGCTATAATTTCATATCTCGATTGTTTTCTGTTTTGTATGCCAATAAATAAATTAAATTAATTTGTTTCTATAATTTGAATATTATTTTCTTTGATAAGAAGTATTTATAGTTACGAAAGTAACTTTGGAAGGCCAGACAAAAATCATATCGCTGTCTAAAACATGTATACTCTGCCACCATTTACGAAAGTGCCTTGACATTTTGTCCCTGATTCCGACCGATTTTGCCGATACACTTAAGTGAATAGAAAGCAAAAATATTCCGTTACCTATTCCAGTTCATTTTATCTTCGACAAAGGACGCGAACAAAAGACTCTCTGTTACTTGACTCATCTGTAGTCCGTTCAATAGATAAGACGTATACCTACCTACCTTACGGCGTTGGGTTACAGATTAGGTCTTTTCTTCTTCTCTAGCTAAAAATTCGCGTAAAATTCGCGTTCAAAATTAACTGAAGAAAATCAAATAAAACTATATTTTACTATAAAAAACTATCGTAGTTTGACAATTTCATTCCGGATGTAAACGGGTTAACTACAAACCTATTAATTGTGTTGGAAGAACACCAACGTTTCACTTCTTCAGAGACCGCAGGGACGCGGATACACGACTCGAAACGCAATCACCCTTACGTTGGTGTTCTTCTTACACTTTATTTCCTTCATTCTTTCGTTATGGTTTGAAACAGGTTGGTGTTTCCTTTTCATTTGAAAACTAGCTGCATTCTTACTACCCGTTGTCCTATTACCCGTTTTCCCGTAGGAATGATGCATATTCTGCGGTAAAAAGTAGCCTATTTTCTTCAGGAATAATGTGGGCTTCCATGATAAAAGAATTTTTAAAATCGGTCCAGTAGTTTCGGAGCCTATTCAATACAAACAAACAAATAATCAAATATTTCCTCTTTATAATATTAGTATATATTAGATTTTTCTAGTGCTTATTTTTTTAAGCCTCAAGAAATAAACGTCATTGATTCATGTGTACAAACACAGAGACGGTAATTTTTTTACAGAAATAGTGTGTACATTTTGTGTCGTTTGTTTTCTTACCAAGTTGGCTCTAACTTTATCGCGTGTGTAAAACGAAATTAACTAAACTTTAACTTACGCCCGAGGTGACGCCATAGCTGAGAAATACCGCCACGTTACACCCCGTGCCTCTGATGGCACCTTAAACCGTTAGGTTAGGTATCATAATATTAAACTTAAAATAAGTTAAAAACTGAGGGATTCGAAATCGGTTATTAGATTTTTCAAAACAATCAAATTGAGCTAGATGTAGATTGTTTTGCAACATTCTTCAGTTAGCTCAATTGTTTCAATTGTAAATACTAGTTCTAATTTATTTATGTTATTTGATTGTTATTTTCATTGTGAATAAAGAGATCAAATTAATGATTTTATGTTTCGTGTTAGCACTCTTGTCGCTTGAAAGCCAGGATTACCTAACTTTTTTCAAAATTGTTATACCTTGCTATATTTATTCGCTTAGTTTACTTACGTATAGCTTATTTACGAGATTCTTTGAATAAATTTAATGTAATTTTTAATGTTCATAAGATTTAGACGAGAATCCCAGACTCTGGTGCCACTTTCATTTATTTAAACACAAAAATGTTTATCAGCCACGTTCACATGATAAAGTATAATGTACACTCACGTAACTCAAATCTCGTTACGGCAAAAAGTATGGCTTACGGGAAATGAAGTTCTAAAAATGTTTTATTACACCCCTGTTGGGGCTCATTTCCGAATTCACCCCTAGCACGGAGCTTTTCTTGTCGTTATCACGCTTTATCTTATACCATAATACTCCAAGTATTTCTTTTAATTCAATAAAAAAGTCATAAACATTAATTTTCTACTTTTAGTTCAGTTCAGTTCAGTAGACAATCAATTTCATCCATAAGACAAGGCTTTTAACACGTTAGCTGTCACTTATGCACTCCATTTAGTGCATTTTGGAGTTAGCTGTGAATTCCGGGCACTACATGTAGTTCATAGCTCTGTTTCAAATTCATGAGATATCACGCACTGAACGCTAGAGCTACGGTTGAATTTCGGGGGACGTATCTAGAGGTAATTTGGTAAAATAAAACACGGTGGACGTGACGAATATTTTTTAACATTTAGGGATATCAGTATGGACTCAGTGTCAGTACTCCAAATTATCTTGGGACAGCTAACGTGTTAAGAAGCCAGAAAACACGAAAAGCCGAAAGGGCTTACAAATTTTGAATTAAGTATTTTTTCTATATTAGTTTAAATTACAGTTATAGTATAGAGTATTTTTATTGAAAAAGTGCAGACTGTTGCAAAGAATGTAGAGTTAGTTCAACTGATCTGATATCAATACCAGAAGCGTCTCCAAGACGGCTGCATGGCCCCGCTGTATTGATGCGCTGTGCCAGATACTCACCAGCTCTCGGATCACGCATCGCCTACCAGACGCTCAGATATTTTTTAGACAACCCGTAGAGTCTACCCCACGGACCTAGGGCCTCGACTCTAGACCTCCCCATAAGGCGTACCAGTTACCTACCAATTATTATATTATGTACTTACTGCATTCTTACTACCCGTTATCCTATTACCCGTTTTCCCGTAGGAATGAAGCATTTTCCCGAGGCAAAAAGTAGCCTATGTTCATTAGAAATAACGTGGGCTTGTAGTGGTAAAATAATTTTTCAAATCGGTCCAGTAATTTCGGAGCCTATTCAAAACAAACAAACAAACAATCGAATCTTTCCCTTTTATAATATTAGTATACATAGATTTTATTCATAACTACGATGCTACTTCACACTTTTTATTTTTCTATGTGCCAAATATTAAAACCGGTCAAAATACCTACCTCAGCTTTCAAAATATACCTACTCACGACACGCAAAATATCGGAACATAATAATTTTCTATTTAATTTATACTCACTCGTAATTATTTCAGTATCGCACTGTTTTATAGACCGCTTATAATTATATTAGAAGTACCGGAAGCTATTTACAAAATTAAGCTATAATTAACCATTTTATTTTGACCTATTTGATGAAATGTTAATTTTATTTCATGTAACTGAACATTAAATAATAAACAGTACAGCTTTGATCGGCTAAAATTATTTTGCTAACCAATCAAATTGAATGGAGACCACGCGAAACGGGAGTGAAAAATTCTAATAAAACTGTAGGTAGTACCTACTTAGTGAAATTAATTGCAAACATGAAATTTCTCGACTCCCGACTTCGAGAATCCCGACTCTAATACAATTTTCTTAACCAACCCATAGTTAGCTACTTATTCAATTCAGATATTTATTAACCCTTTAACTGTCATCATCATTTTGCTACCCAGTGTGCTGACATGTCGATGCTCCCGTGTCACCCGGATATGCCTCTATCTGCGGAGCACTAATGGATGAAGCTGCTGACGTTATTTGCTGACGCTGTCATCCATCAGAACTGACGGGGGTGGATTTAGGGATGTGTTTTAGTCTTTTCCATGTTTTTTATTTTACCTTGTGGAACAAAATAATATCAATGTTTTTAACACCGGCAATATTTTTTTTTCTTTTTTACTTTTATAAAGGTTCAGTCGCACCGGTCACACCGTAAGAATTGATCCCTCCAACTCAGCACGTGGGTGTCTTAAGAGCCGACTATGGGAATCTAGAATCTATTAAAGCATCTGCCAGCGCCTTGGCTCACAGATCGCATTAAACATATTATCCATCGCAAGAATATAGCCAAGTTTAAAGTTAAATGTTGTCCCTCGGATGCGAATGTTGCTAAATATGTCGAGCGGAGGAATCTGTGTAACAAGGTGTGTAGGGACGCCCAACGCCGTTATATCCACAACTCTGTCCAAAATCAAGACCCTTCTAAAGTTTGGAAGTTTCTTCGAACACTAGGGGTTGGCAAATCACCTAACAACACACTTCCTAAAGATATAGATGTTGATTCCTTAAATCGACACTTCTCCTCGTCTTCCCAATTTGATGGGACAACTAAATCTAACACTCTGCGGGCTCTTTCTCACTCACCAACCCCTGTGACTTCACCCTTTTTTCTAAGTCAGTTTTCCGATTGTGATGTTAGGAGAAGCGTCATGTCGATCACATCAAATGCAGTCGGCGATGACAACATAAGTCGTAATATGCTGCTGCCCATTCTCGACGATGTTATTCACGTACTTGTCCACATCCTTAACCACTCCATTATCACCAGCACTTTCCCTAGCATTTGGAAAAATGCTCAGATTATTCCTCTCCCTAAAAAATCCAGACCCTCCTGTTTTTCCGATTTCCGTCCTATTTCTATTCTCCCTTTTCTCTCTAAGGTGCTAGAGCGTCTGGTACACAATCAACTCAGCCGATTTATCTCTAGCAACTCCCTATTGAATCCTCTTCAATCTGGTTTCCGTCATGGTCATAGCACTATGACAGCCCTCACCAAAATTACGGATGACATTCGCCGGGGTATGGACGGCGGGCTGGTGACTGTATTGTCGTTGCTTGATTTTAGTAACGCTTTCAACAATGTCGACTTTGACATTCTTCTTGCTGTGCTTCGTTCTCTCAACATATCTCCAATGGTTACTGACTGGTTTCATAGTTATCTGTTTGGTCGCCGGCAACGCATCCGCCTTGATGATGAATTTTCATCTTGGTGCGATGTTACCGCTGGTGTTCCACAGGGCGGCGTACTTTCTCCTCTTCTTTTTGCAATTTTTATTAACTCTATATCCGAATCTTTGTCCAGTTCTTACCACCTATACGCTGATGATCTCCAGATTTACCAACAAGCTCCAATTTTAGGCCTTACGTCCGCTATTAACAATATAAATGATGATCTTTCGCGCATCCTTGCGTGGAGTAAAGCACATGGTCTTCTGGTGAACCCCAGAAAGACGCAAGTCATCGTTGTAGGCAGCTCAAGAACGATATCTAAGATTGATATAACGGCCTTATGCCCTATATATTTTGATGGTGTGTCAATTCCAATTAGTAAATCCGTTAAAAACCTGGGTCTGATTCTTGACACTGAGTTGTCCTGGGGTCCGCAATTGGCTGAACTTAGCCGAAAAATGTTCGCATCGGCTGGCTCACTGCGGCGACTGCGAAATTTCCTCCCGACGTCCACTAAGGTGACACTTGCCCAGTCCCTTTTGCTCCCCATTCTCGATTACGCCGACGCTTGCTATCCGGACCTCACTGAAGACCAATTAAACAAGCTTGAGCGCCTCCAAAATTTCAGCATCAGGTTCATATTTGGCCTTCGCAAATATGATCACGTTTCAGAATATCGCGCTAAACTCAAGTGGTTGCCCATTCGACTTCGCAGGAATACTCACATACTATCTCTCTTGTACAGTATATTGTTCTATCCTCCTAGCCCTTCCTATCTCAAGGAGCGCTTTGAATTCCTTTCTGACTCTCACTCTCTCTCTTTGCGTTCCTCTGAAACACTCGTCTTAAAAGTTCCTGCCCACACTACCACTTTCTACGACAAATCTTTCACTGTACAAGCTACCCGTCTCTGGAATGCTCTCCCCCTGGACATCAGACGTGCCAAATCACTTCCTATCTTTAAAAAACTGCTTCATCAGTATTATCTATCCTTGCAAAGTTAGATAACTTTATTTTATGTTTATGTAAGTTTATTAAATTGTTTGTAGGTTATAAATGTATGTATTATAGTATGTAGTGTAAGTATTATTTTATTTTTTATTGATATTTTTCGGGTGCCACCGTCTATTTTGTTCTTACATGTCCAGTCCATCCCAAGGTTGCCTGGAAGAGATCGCTCATAGCGATAAGGCCGCCTTTGTACTTCGTCTACTCTTAGCATTAATTTCTGTATTGTTATCTGTCTTTGTGTGGTGCAATAAAGTATTATCTATCTATCTATCTATCTATCTATCTAGCAGAGGCTTTCTGTGAATTTTTAATTGGTGTACGCAATGGAGGTACCATTGCGTACACCAATCTTTCTGCCAAGAGATCATAGTAAAACCGGTTTTTTAGGAAAGCATATTCAGCAGTGGGTGTATGTGTACTGATAAAGCATGAAACAATAGCTCCAAGAATTCATGAGAAGGAAAAATTTATTTGTAATGTTATTATTGCTCGGTTATCTAGTAAAGCTGTAAGCAAAACAGAATACTAGTAGAAGTAATAGAATATTATAAGTTTACGCTGTAAAGTTTCTATTAAAACATAATGTGAACAATTACAAACTTGAGAAGTCTTAAGTGTCTCTAAAAGTATTTTTGATTTAACAGATTTTTGTTGCATAATTCATCCAAAGTTCGTCTCTGTGTAGCTTTGACAGTTAAATTCGCAGTTGTTTTATATGACAGTCAGTCACTCTTGTCATCGAACGAGGAACGACTTAATATATTGGACTTTATGGCACGTTGAGAAGGTAGGCATCGTAGGCATTTCTTTCAACGACAGTTTTTGATGGATGTTTTGCCACCCCGTGAGCTTTCTACTATTTTTTATGGGCGAGATATAGAGAAATTGTTTGCCTCTAACGTAAAGATCCAACAAGAGACCAGATCATTCAGCTTTGGAATCAGTTTTACAATGTTAGACAAAGCGGCTTTCATGTTACATTAAATTCTGCATACACTTAGAAAATCGTCCTATTCAATTAAATATAGTAGGTACTACTTTTTCCCGTTAATAACTCATGCGATGTTGCGGGTAAAATAGCTAGTCTTTTATGCTAACATTTCTCGCTTCCGCTCCTGCAATCCACTATAAATGCGGCCCTATAACCTATAGACGCGATTGTTTTGACGGGGTAGATGAGGGGTTAAATTTGATGTCGTCTCTGTTTACTTTACGTTTCGTTACTCTGTCAAGCTGGTGTAGGTACCTACTTTGCGGAAAATTCGAGTAAAACAATTCTAAGACAATTCGACAAAAACACAATTCGACTAAAACATTTAGACTAGTAACAATTTGACTAACGAAGAAAACAATTTGGTTCAACAATAAAAAAAAATTGCGTCAACATAATGGCTCTGGGTGCAATTATACATATACACACCTTTTCAGCCACAGAGTCGCCACGGACCCGCCAACGCCCCCGCTTCGCGGGGGTGGGACCTGTTAACTCATGGTCGAATTGCATTAGTCGAATTGTTACTAGTCGAAATGTTTTAGTCAAATTGTTACTAGTCGAAATGTTTTAGTCAAATTGTTTTTTACTTGAATTGTTTTAGTCGAATTGTATTAGACGGATTGTTTTAGTTGAATTTTCCATAGACGGGTGTACCTAGCTAGGGTATAGGTAAATCTAAGCTTTCTAGCAGTAGACAAGCCTTTACATAAGCCAACATTGAGAAATACCTACACTACATTTTTGAAGAATTTAACATAAATTTACATATTTTAATTTGGGGGTAGATCACCCTTTACTCTACACTAAAAGTTTGTATGGATGTATATTGGTTACTACTTCACGCCAAAACTACTGAACGGATCGGGATAAAATTTCGCGTAGACGTATGTAGGTGGTTCTACATATACCTGAATTAACAGAAAGGCCGCACCTTACCTTTAAAAAGACGTGAAAAGGGGGAGAAGATAGATTTCAATAATCCTTGTCATTTAACTAAAAAAACCATCGTAGTTTGCCAAACACGCGTTGTTTCTATGGAAACGTTTAAAGGTGATTTCTTTCCCATGCGAACTGATTTATGGGATAAAAAGTAGCCTATGTTTGATTCCAGGATTAGAATTACCTGTATGCAGAATTTCAGCCTAATCCGTTCAGTAGTTTTGGCGTGAAGAGGTAACAAACATCCATCCATCCATCTATCTATCCATCCATCCATACAAAGTTATTTATAATATTAGTGTAATTGTGATGATATAAGCGGGTTTACTACGATCCTTATTTGTGTTGGAAGAACACCAACGCTCCATCCCTTAACGAGGGACTTCTTCAAACTTTGGTGTTCTTCCAACACAAAAAAGGTTAGTAGTTAACCCGTAATGAATCCTTGTGATGTTGAGATTTTTTCTCCCATTCTTCAATCTAAGCATCATTAACCTTTTCAATGGCCCTCATTACGTCCGTATTGACTTAAGAACAAAATTAAGAATTCATTTCGCCTTAAATCGGAACAATATTGGACCGAAATGGGAATGCTAACGAGTTTTCACTAAACGCGAATCTGGGCTTTATTCCTTGTGCAATGGGGTGGTTTTTGATTGAATGTTTGGAATTGTTTTTCTAGGAGATAAATGCATCGATTTATCAGTGCAGTTTTTCAGTAAAATGTATTTTACAGAGCAGAAATACAGAACAGCAACGTAATGCCCTTCATTTCGGGATATTGGGAGTATTAATTGTAAATACTAGGTCAAAGAACAGGTGGCGGTATAACGCCACCTAAAAAAAATCACCAAATATTATTAGGATCTCTTCATTGCTTCATTGCTAGAAGACCGTCATTTCCTAGTGATTACAGTTTATATGCCAACAGACTGTAGAGATAACTTGGCTGAATTTACAGACTGTATGAGTGAGGCGAGTGCGGTGATAGACAGTCGCGGTATTGACTCAGTTTTTATTTTAGGGGATTTTAACGCGGATCCTAAGCAGTTATTTGGTAGAGAGCTCAAAAACTTCTGTGCAGAGCAAAAATGGTTGTGGGCGGATGTCGACTTTTTTGGTTCTACATCTGATACGTATACCTACATTAGTGACGTTCATGGTACTTGTTCATGGTTGGACCATATTGTTACTACCGAAGCAGCACTGAGCACAATATTAGACATTGAAATTAATTATAATGTGACGTGGTCCGATCATTTCCCGGTTGAAATTACTTGTAATTTTAATACATTACAGCCCAAACTTGTTAGCAATCGACCGTCTCATAATAATGTAATCTGGGGGGAAAGAGATAGCTCTCAAATCAAGCAATATACGCAGCTGTGCTCAAGTATGCTTAGAGATGTAGATTTCCCTCCTATTTTTAGAAAGTGTGCTGATTACGTTTGCAATGACATAGATCATAGAAGGGTAATTGACTCGATGTACAACAAAACAGTTAAAATATTAGGATCTGCGGCGGCTAGCAGCTGTTTAAATAATAGTTATAGCGGAAAATATAAGAAAAGGAGGCCGCATGTAATAGGATGGAATCGTCATGTAAAAAAGGCTCATGGTGAGCCTCGGCTCTGGTTTAGGGAATGGGTTGTTCATGGGAAGCCATCCTATGGCTTTTGTTATGATAAAATGCGTGACTCACGAAGAGAATTTAAAACAAAGCTTAAATGGTGTCAGGACCATCAGACTCAAATAAAAATGGATATTCTTGCGACCCATCACTCAGCTAAAAACTTCAGTAAATTCTGGAAGGAAACAAATAAAATAAATCCAAAGCCGTGCGTCCCCATGAGTGTCGAGGGTAATAGCGATCCTGTTCATATCGCCAACATATTTAGAGATCATTTTAGAGTAAAGTCTCCACTAGGATCTAGTAGTTCGGAATCTGAAATAAGGCTTGTGCAGGCTGGTGATGAAATCGTTAGAGTAACAGCTAAGGAAGTGGCAAGGGTGGTGAAAGGGATGAAACGGGGTAAATCTCCTGGTCACGATTCCTTAAGTATTGAGCACTTGAAACATGCAGGACCTCATTTACCTAGAGTGCTCGCCATGCTTTTCACCTTCATTATAGGTCACTCTTACCTTCCTGAAGAAATGATGAGAACTCTAGTAGTACCCATTATTAAAAATAAAACCGGAGACGCCTCTAGCTTGGGCAACTACAGGCCCATATCACTAGCGACAATAATAGCTAAGGTGCTGGACGGTGTGATTGATGAGCATCTCAGTCATAATTTGAGCTTACACGATGCCCAGTTCGGCTTTAGGGCCGGACTGTCTACTGAATCGGCAATACTGAGTCTCAAACACACCGTCCGGTACTATACCAGCAGAAACACACCTGTCTACGCCTGTTTCTTAGATTTATCGAAAGCTTTTGACCTTGTGGCGTATGACAGGCTGTGGCCGAAGCTGTCCGGTGATACGGATCTGCCGCCTGAGCTAATAATGCTTCTAAAATATTGGTATGGCAATCAACGTAACACTGTAAAATGGGCAGGATCGTTATCGACCGAGTACAGGCTGGAATGTGGTGTGAGACAGGGCGGAATTTCTTCTCCACGAATTTTTAACCTGTACATGGATCGTCTGACCCGTGAGCTCAGCAGCACCGGTATAGGCTGTTCAATTGATGGAATGATAGTTAACAACATAAGCTACGCCGATGACATGGTGCTGCTGAGCCCATCGATCAGTGCCCTCCGAAAGCTGTTGAAAATCTGCGAGAGTTATGCGGAGGCACATGGGCTCAGATACAACGCCAGCAAAAGCGAGCTGATGGTTTTCAAAGCTGGAGCAAAGACCTACTCCACGCTCCCATCAGTTTCGCTGGCAGGCACTGAACTGAAGAAGGTAGCTGAGTTCAAGTATCTGGGCCACTGGGTCTCCGAGACTCTCTCAGATGACCTAGATGTAGAAAGGGAGCGCAGGGCATTATCAGTTAGAGCAAATATGTTGGCCCGCAGATTCGCGCGATGCAGTACAGCTGTTAAGATCAGTTTGTTTAGAGCGTACTGTCAATCTTTTTATACGTGCAGTCTGTGGGTTAACTACACGCAGAAATGCTGGAATGCCCTGCGCGTCCAGTATAACAATGGATTCAGAGTGCTACTGGGGCTGCCCCGCTTCTGTAGCGCGTCGGGGATGTTTGCCGAGTCCCGCGTTGATGACTTTTACGCAATCATCCGCAACAGAACAGCATCCCTGATGCGCCGGGTCAGGGGCGGTACCAGTAGCTATCTGAAACTTATAGCTGGAAGGCTGGACACGGACTGCGCTTTCATGCAACATTGGACGCGCACTCATAGTGCCATGCGCTCATCATGAATATTGTGTGTACCATAAATTTAAGATGTTTTTATTTTAATTAATTAATCTATGGCTGAAATATGTATTATGTGTATCTAAGCTGAAATAAACGTATTGAATTGAATTGAATTGAATTGCATATATATAATTTTTAACTTCTTCCACTTGTGGACAATAAAATTGAAGTGAAGAGAAAATTAGAAACACTATTTCTTTTTTTCTTTATTTACGGTTTAAAATTTGACTTGTCTATTGTGAATATTTAAGCTTATATCTTAAAAAAAATTACCTCCGACTTATACTTATCTTTACCCATGATAAAACTGTAATAGGTCCAATTCCGTATAGGATGTCAATTCAATTTCAAAATATTAGATTTTTTTTAAGGCACTGTTATTGATACTGAAACCAAACTGTAAATTTTATAAATACGAATAGATACTCGTAGTACACCATCTCCAGTCTAATATTATAGCGCAGTAAACCAATGATATAAATAAAATTATGTAGAAATGGTACTCGCATTCTCCCAGAATTAACTCAACAAATGGCCTGTGTTGTGTGTGTTGAGTTACAACTAAACACAGACACGCTATTTCCAATCATTTGCAATATACCTACCTAATGAACAACAAAGACGAACCTAGACCAAAGTGCGACCGAGACAACAAAACGTAAGCGAAACACGAACGCCGGCAGCGGCGGGGGTCCGACTATGACTGGACTGGACTATGGTGGACCTAATTGGAACAAATTTGAACGTTACGCTTTCGAGAAGCTGGTACCCAATCTCCCGAATATTATTTACATATATGGCCCTGTTCGGGCCATCTATGTAAATGGTTTCGCAAGCTCGTAACATCTTATAACAAGATACTTACATGTAATAAATAATCAATCCTAGTATTTTAATACCTATTAAGAACACATTACACAATTTTGCCAAGATTCGCTTCCTTTCCAATAAAAGCAAGTTGGCAACTCCACCGATAGCAATTCTACGAACGAGTGAAATTCATTCGTCGATTATTGAATTCTAAATCTTTCCGAATTGCCAGCTGTATTTCAGCCTGATTTTAATGGATTTCTTACGCAGGTTGAATTCTACCTGGGATTTGTATTAGGCTGGGATCACACTGGAGTGGATTGTGCGTTTACGCCACCTGTTCTGTTGAGTAGTTCTGTTGACAGAACTTCTGGGATTTTTTTTCCCATTAGTTCTGTCCACAAAACAAATGGGAATACAAATCTCACTTGTTCTGTTAAGTAGTTCTGTTTTGATTCAAACTATTTACTTCTCCAAGCAATCAATTGTCAAGTACTGGCACTTGAGGTAATATTTATTAAAAGGTATATTTATTTAAATATTTTTCGGTTATTATGTTCGATGACAACGTCACTTGTCTGACTCAACATATAAAATAGATTGACAAAAATTCAGCTATATCTACACTAAGTTCATCGATATGATGGTTACCAATCGATTAAGTTTGAGGTCAATTTCTAATGAAATATTGCGTGACGCGAGAGCTGGTGAGTAACGGACGCAGCGCATCAGCATTGCCATACAGCGGGGCAATGCAACCAGCATCTTGGGGATGCTTCCGACTGGTATTGCTGGGCTGGTATTCATTTGAGCTACCTGTAGATTGTTTGCAACAGTCTGCAGTTAGTTCTAATATATTTGTATTATTTGATTGTATTGTGAATAAAAGTGAAAAGTGTTTCTTTGTCAGTAAAGAAACCTATAAAAAGTAACCAAACAAAAAAAAAAGGTAAAGTAAACAAAACGGATTGTAGGAACCTAAGTTAACATGAAGCTGGAACAAACATTAGGCTGTAGGTGCCAATTGTCAGCTGTCCCGCTGTACCTCCAGCCTAATGTTGCTAGTGTAATTTTCCCCAGAATGTCTATTGAAAGAATGTAATTGCCTTAACGGATCCCCCGTTGACTATTCATGTAAACGCATTTCGCGTGTAAGCACTTTGAATTTGGTAATGGCTGCTTATCATACTCGTAAACAAGTGAAAATGGGTAAATGTGGATTAAATTCAGTTACCGGCATTTACCTGCCAAGAAGAAACTGAAAGAAATGAAATTAGTAAAATGTAAGCGGGAGAAAGCATTGGCGGTCGCGGCCTAAAAATCCACTTCGTCAGTTTCCATGACAGTGCTAGTATGGGTTCTGTGCATTATTCTACCTTTAATAGTTTCTATGTAAATGTTTAAAATGAAGTGAGTCTTAAAACCCACGTTTTGATTGTACGGAAAAACAATTAAAAAAACATTGAATTTTGTATAATTTTTTGATAAGCTTCAAAAGTTTAGGTGACTCGATACCAAAAATCGCAAAGTTTCTTCTAAATCTTCATTTTTACACAAACACTTCTATGGAAAAAGTTTCATTTTCTATTTACTAATCATATTTCAATTAAATTTCGTCTACGTGTTCCCTAATAAATACTTTAGACGATTATGGTTTTTTTTTTTTTTTTTGCGAAAGAGTATTATTATTATAAAGCACAAAACAAATTTATAAAAAACGACCAGTGAAATTGCGTGCGGGCTGGCCATTCCGCGGCTCTCGCCTTTCTTTCTCGCCTTTTCCGCGCGACGTTCGCTCGTCCTTGTCTCGCAAAACCGATCTCACTTCGTCTTAAAGGTAATTTCTATCCCATGGGACCTGATTTATGGGATAAAAAGTAGCCTATGTTTGATTCCAGGATTACCTGTATATAAGCCCCATCCGTTCAGTAGTTTTGGCGTGAAAAAGTAACAAACATCCATCTATCCAAACTTTCGCATTTACATAATATTAGTGTGAATTCAGACTTTTCAAAACAAAACCACCGAGCGCGAGCAGAAGCGCCCCATGCAGAACAATTCTACCACCGAACTGTGATCCCCAACCCACATGCCCAGAGGGGAGTTATGGGTACTACCCCCCATGAGATTAAAGACACTAAAGCGCTTATCGAGGGGAGGCCTGCGTCCAGCAGTGGACGCATGAGGTGAAGTGAGGAAGCCCTTAAAAGTTTGCATAGAGACCCGGCATCCTTTTTTTCAAGTGCTTTCAAGAAAAGAATGGCCTATTGATTTTCTACACAAATGTTTATCCAAAATAACATCGTCTATCCGTCTGTTATGAAAGTAGCGAATCTCCGGAAACAATTCTCTTTGATGCTATTTCAGACTTGACTTTTCGATTTATGGTTGCTTTGTGTTATCAGAGGGGACAAACCTTGGGAAAATTGAATCTGGCGTGGTTTTTACTGAATTTTGATCCTTTGTCGTTTTTGTTGAGTTGTATTTGCAGATAAGACTACTCTGGTATTGCCTGCTGCTTCGTTCGTGTTCTTTTACTTATTTATTTTTTATTATTTTGAAAAGAAAATTAAAAAATAAACGAATTATCGTTGCTTTGTGTTCAGAGGCGACAAACCTTGGAAAAATTGAATCTGGCGTGGTTTTTACTGAATTTTGATCAATTGTCATTTTTTTTGAGTTGTATTTTCAGATAAGACTACTCTGGTCTCGTCTGGTGCTTCGTTCATGTTCTTTTACTGTTTATATTTTTACTAGCTGCATTATTACTACCTGTTGCCCTATTCCCGTAGGAATGAAGCATTTTCCCGCGGTAAAAAGCAGCCTATGTTCATTAGGAATGATTGTGGGCTTCTAATGGTAGAATTTTTCAAATCGGTCCAGTAGTTTCGGATCCTATTCAATACAAACAAACAAACAATGAAATCTTTCCTCTTTGTAATATTAGTAAAGAAGTATAGATTATTTTAAAAGAAAATTAATACAAAAACAAATAGGTAGGTAGCTGTTCAAAAACTAAAATCTCTGAATCGTGTCACCACTACTGCGGTAACTCGATTTAGGAAATTAAACCGATCCCTACTAATATTATTAAAGCGAAATTAACTCTGTCTGTCTGTAACCATTTGACGCCGAAACGGCTGAATGGATCTTAATGAAATTTGGCAGGGAGGTAAACAATATCCCGGGGCCGGAGAAAATTAGTTTCAAATAATCTTAATGTAATATGCCATAACCATTAACAATCTGATGTTTTTTAACAAAAAACTATAAACCGACTTGTATGAACTATTCGTTTACAAACTTAATACATCTTTAAAAATAAAACAAAGTTGTACAAAGTCGTAGTCGTAAACAAATTACACCGTTTATAACTCAAGAACGGCTGAACCGATTGCAAAGATCATTGTTTTGTCGAATTTGTCTATGTGCGGGATAGGAGAATAACCATCAAACAATTGTGTTCCGAGCAAAAATTTTCAATTCTACGAGGGTGAAGCCGCGGGCACAGCTAGTTAACAATAATTTTATACTTTTATTCAGTATTGTTGCATTGTGTTTTAGTTGTTACATAATGTTCATGGTATCAAATAAACAATTTGTATTAAAAACAGCCGAATTGAGCACCTTTTTTGCAGTCCATTGAAAAGGTTTTATATTCCACAAGCTTTTAATCCCAAAAAGGCAACTCATTAAAGTTTCAGTTAGCGGTCGTGTCGTATCGAATTGGATTTGCACGATCGGTCAGATAAGTATTGATCGGATACCTGCCAGTTAATTTCGTTAACTTTTTGAGGTGACTATCATAAATGGATAGAGGCATTTTATTTGGTGTAGCGCTGTTTCGCACCACGGGTTCTCACCACAAATTAATTTTTGCCGTTTCATACCAAAAAATGTCAGCGTTTCAACCCAGATCAAAAAAAAAATATTGTCGGCCTTTGTACTTAAAAATTGTATGGTTACAGTAGCAGATGAATGACTTTTTTGGTCTTATAAACAGGAATGGAAATCATGTACCTACAGTTACTTTATATAGGTACTTTATATATAATTATAAAACAAATGCGAATCTAAAATGGTGATGATGATGTTTCTATATTGGTATAGGATACCTGTACGATTCGTACAAAAAGTACCTACGTGAATGCAAAGTCAGCATTCACGTAGCCCCGACCGCTCGAGGGGCGAACTGCAGTGACGCCGCCGCACCAGTCCACATTAACATCGCGGCTCATCAACACATCTTTCCCATCAATTATTATTAAAGTATTTTAAGTGTTGCAATAAATCGTATTCAGTGTAAATTAAGCCAAACTCTTTTTCTTTGATGTCCCCAACATCAATGGTCCTTCGAGCCTCCGAAGGCAGGGCCTAACGCGAAATTGTGATTTTTCGTGAATTGTGCCTAAACTGGATTGCCCAAGGTCACAGCCTACAACTGTGACCGTAGGTGAGATAGCGGTCTTCGGTGAGTCAGTACATTCTCTATCCATAAAAAGCTATCATGTCGACCAAAATGGAAGAACTTTTGGCTTCTCAAAGCAACATCATTGGAGCGATGGATCAACTCCTGACTAACTTCAAAAAAGACGGTGCTGATCGGAAAACTCAGCAATACATCAAAAAAAAGCTGAGCTCTCTCGAGGCATACTGGCAGGAGTTTCAATCCAACCATATAAAATTGTGCGAATTTAACGAAAAAACGCATGAATATTTTGTAGGTGACGCTTATCAACGTACTTCAGGTTTTTACATTGAAACACGTGCATACTTACAAAAGTACATATCCTCTGACACTAAGGCAGAGGAAAAATCGCTTCTGCGTCCCCCTACACCCCTAGCAACAGGGGGGCAAGTATTTTCACGTCCCGGGACGCCAGAAGCAAGGCAGCAGCCACCGTCGTCCGAATTCCAAAATCCGCGCAGCAGCAGCGGGCAGGGAACCAGCAGCAAGCTGGATGAGATGTTAAGGAAGCAGCTAAGTAATTTCAAGGCATTCTCTAGGATGATCAAAGCAATCAGCGTCGACGACATCACTAGCAAGTGGGAACTCGAAGATGCTCTACGGGCAGTGCAGTCCCGCTGGTCCGTAGTTGATTCCCTACATTGGGAAATCGATAGCGAGCTCTACGAAGAAAACTACGAGTACGAGCAAAGCTACGGTAGGTATGAACAGCAGTTCAACCAAATAAAAAAATCTCTCAACGAGAAAATGTGGTCTCAATGTCATCGGGAAAGATCGACGCCACAGATGGATATACCCACTTTCAACGGGAACTACCAGCAGTGGGTCTCCTTCAAGGATTTATTTGTAGAGGCGATACATAATAATCGGTCTCTATCGAATGCCCAAAAAATGCAGTTTCTTAAAAGCAAACTGAAGGGCGAGAGTGAAAAATTGGTACAGCATTTACCAATCAGCTCCGAAAACTACGAGGTAAGCTGGAAAATTCTCGCAAACCGTTATAATAATCAAAAGCTGATCTTCAACAGCTACATGAATACCTTAACAGGCCTGCCTACGTTGCAGCAGCAATCGGCAGCAGCCATTAAAAAGGTATATGATACCGCTAACGAGTGTCTAAACGCGATTAAGGCCCTAGGAGTTGACACAAGTACCTGGGACCCCATTATCGTTTACCTCATCACCAACAAGCTGGATGCCGACACGCATACCGACTACAACGAGTCATTGAAAAATCATAGAGACTTACCTACTCTTAAAGATCTACTTGAATTTTTGGAACTCAAATTTACGTCACTAGAAGCATCTAAGCGTAAAGGCGATTCTAAACAGCAGCAGCAAGAGCCATCGACCAACAAGAAAACGCCATTTTTCAAATCATTTACTAGTAACAAAAAAAATGATCAAAATTCTAATAACAAAAATTCTGGTAACGAAGTACCTAAATGCGCAGTATGTAATTCAACTAAATTACATGGAATATTTAGTTGCGAAACATTCCTCGAAATGAATCCCCACATGAGACAGAAAACCGTCGAAAAGCTATCCTTATGTAAAAGATGCCTGAAGTCACATCGCAATAAGAAGTGTTTTTCTAGCAAGTATTGCCGCGAGTGCGACGGAGAACACAATACCTTACTGCACAACGCTACAAGCGGTCGAGTTACATCTCAAATGGTGCAACCGAGTGAAGCGAAGAGTTCTCAGCAGAGTCAGCAGATAGGTAGTGCACATGTTTTACAGGGGGAGGCGGGGGAAATTCTCTTGGCAACAGCGTTAGTCAACGTTACCAAGGCCGATGGAACTTACCAAACTTTACGAGCGTTGATCGATCAAGGTTCGCAAACATCCTTGATTTCAGAAAATGTGGCTCAAATTTTGGGAATAAAGCGTCAAAGATGCAAAGGTATTATTTTTGGAGTAGGTGCTAAAGAAATGATATGTAAAGGGACAATTGGTATCTCGATCTCTTCACGTCATTCGGACTATGAACTCGACATCGAAGTTTTCATCATGAAGCATGTAGTCAACAACTTGCCAAATCAAACGTTCATGGAACCATCGTGGCCTCATTTGGAAAACATTCAGTTGGCAGATCCAGAGTTTTTTAGGAGTCGTTCCGTAGACCTATTACTAGGCGCAGACGTTTACTCCGAGGTGATCATGAGTGGTATCATCAGAGAAAATCCATCCATGCCAATAGCTCAGCAGACGCGTTTTGGCTGGATATTATGTGGCAGCGCAAATGTCACAAAATCATTCCACTGCAACGTGGTTCAGACCGACGATAGTGACCTTAGTCGATTTTGGTCCATTGAAGATGTCGGCGATCAAGATAACATGTCAACCGAAGATCTACAGTGCCTACAGCTGTTCAAAGAAACGACCGAACGTCAAGCAGATGGTCGATATGTCGTTCGTTTTTCGCTACATTCCGACGCTGATGAAAAGCTAGGTAGATCAAAAATAAAGGCATTGGCCCAATTCTATCAAGTTGAACAAAAAAATAATAAAGATCCAAACATCGCAATTGCATATAAAACATTCATGAACGAGTACCTAGAGTTAGGTCACATGTATGTGGCGGCAAGTACCGGGAACAAGATACCTACCTACTATTTGCCTCATCACTGTGTACGCCGTAGTGACTCTACAACAACTGCATTAAGGGTCGTTTTCAATGCATCGGGAGTTACGTCAACGGGCTACAGTTTAAACAACGTTATGTACCGTGGCCCAAATTTACAAAAGGACCTCTTATCTCTTGTTTTAAAGTGGAGGCAATATAAATATGCATACACCGCCGACATAGAAAAAATGTTTCGGCAAATTTGGGTCCACGAAGATCAACATAGCATAGAGTCAGCACAGAAACTCAAAATCGATCTGATTGCACTTTTACAGGCGGGAGGTTTTCATCTACGCAAGTGGGCCTCTAACGAAGAATCATTACAAGAAAAAAATGACAAAGACACAGTGCCTCAAGAAACCTTCGACTTCCGTCACCAGGAGTCGACTAAAGCATTAGGACTTACCTGGAAAGCGACGGAAGATGTATTCACTTTCACGTGCAAGATGTCACCAAAATCGTTTTCAACACCTTCCAAAAAAAATCTCCTTTCCGAAATATCGAAAGTCTTCGATCCGCTTGGCTGGTTGTCTCCTGTTGTGATCCAGTTGAAACTTCTATTTCAAGATGTTTGGGCTTCGGAACTACAATGGGACGAACAAGTACCCGAAGATGTCCACAAACAATGGATCAAGATCAGAGAAGATATCGATAACATCGAGCAAGTGAGAGTACCAAGATGGATAGGAAGTGGAGAGTGCGAAACGATTGAGCTTCATGGGTTCTGCGACGCCTCCTCAAAAGCATTTGCAGCAGTGGTTTACGCACGGATTCTAAAGCAAGATAGTACAACAATCACGCTTCTTGCAGGGAAGACGAAGGTGAATCCAATTAAAAGTAAAATAAGTTTGCCAAGATTGGAACTTAGTGGGGCACAGCTATTGGCCAATCTTATGACCAAAGTAACAGAGAGCCTAACCGGTCACAAAATAGAGCTATACGGTTGGTGTGACTCAACAGCAGTACTTGGTTGGCTAGGCGGAGAACCAAGCAAATGGAAACCCTTTGTCGCCAACAGGGTCATAAAGATAAAGGAGGTCATGCCCCTAAAATGCTGGCGTTATGTAAAATCTAGCGAAAACCCAGCTGATTGCGCTAGCCGTGGTCTATCAGCCACTCAACTTCAAAATCACAAGCTCTGGTGGAACGGACCTGCCTGGCTATCGTTCTTCAAAAATGATGATGAAAAAATCATATACAAAACTGATTTAGAAAAGAAGGTCAAAAAATCAGTCAACATAACACAAGTAGATAGTGCAAGTACCAACATTGTACAACAATTAATCTGCAAGCATAGCAGTTTCACGCGTGTAGCGCGCGTCCTTGCTTGGATAATGCGCTGGAGAACGAATAAAACACGCCATAGTAAACAATACTGTTTAACTATAGATGAGATTCGTGCTGCCCAATATAAAATCATAAAATGCGTTCAGAGCACTGAATTCGCGGAGGACATCATGAATCTCAAAAATAAAAAATCTGTTAATCAAAAAAGCAGACTTATAAACATGAATCCATTCTTAGATAAAGATGGCATGCTTAGAGTGGGAGGTCGCCTGAGACACTCCAATATTAGTGATGAGATGAAACATCCACTAATTATACCACATTGCAGCCACTTCACTGATATGCTCATCGACCACGCTCACAAACACACGTTTCACGGAGGAGCTCGTTTGACGTTATCCTGGTTAAGACAGGAATATTGGATCGTAGGGGGCAATCGCGCTGTCAAAAAACGACTACAGCAATGCGTCATTTGCAAACGACACAACCCAGTCCTACAACATCAAATAATGGGAGATTTACCTTCGTCAAGGACAAAAAATCCTTCAAGGCCATTTTATCGCACTGGCTGCGATTTCACAGGATTTATCGATGTGAAATCTAGTAAAGGACGGGGAATTAAATCAACAAAAGGATACGTGTCAGTTTTTGTGTGTATGGTGACAAAAGCCATTCACCTTGAACTTGTTTCGGATTTATCATCGTCAGCGTTTTTGGCAGCTTTGAAAAGGTTTTCAGCAAAAAGAGGTACCCCGCGCCACATATATTGCGACAACGGTACAAACTTCGTTGGAGCAAATAAAGTTCTTAAAAAAGATTTTTTAGAATTAAAATCAATTTATACAGACGAGTTCCAAAATGAAGTAAATGAGATGAAAATCGAGTTCCACTTTCTGGCACCTTCATGGCCTTCAGCAGGGGGTCTGTGGGAGTCAGGAGTGAAGAGCCTAAAACACCACTTACGCCGAGTAGTGGGAAAACAAAAACTTACGTTCGAGGAATTTACGACTCTTCTCTCGCAGTTAGAAGCATGTTTAAACTCCCGACCTTTGTGCGCCCTGAGTGAAGATACTGACGACATCAACTATCTTACTCCATCTCATTTCCTCGCGAGCGGTCCAGTTTTAACCATCTATGAAATAGAGCATGATCAGAGAACAAGGTGGCACCTAACACAAAAAATCTTCCAAGACGTATGGAAGAGATGGCGTGCAGAATACCTCACGCAGCTACTGGCCAGAAGCAAGTGGAGAGAAGCACGGCCTAACATAAAACTCGATGATATCGTTATCATTCATGACGCAAATCTGCCCGCAGGCAGATGGGTTTTGGGCCGCGTGATCGAGCTCCATCCTGGCAAGGATAATCATGTCCGTGTAGTCAGCATCAAAACAAAAAGCGGGATCATCAAAAGACCCGTCGTCAAGGTTTCCATCCTGCCGGTAAATAATGAAAACGTGCCAGAAGCACTTTCTGTTTCGGAGGAAAGGGAAGAGGTTGATTCAGCAGAACCAGCCCAAAAAAAAGGGAAGAAAACAAACATCATGACGTCATGCATCAACATAATGACAATGATATTCTTCCTTACTATGTTGTGTGTAACGAATACAGTCCACGGCGCTTATAACGTCACATCAGTTCAAAGTAACAACAGCATTTACTTTGACAAAGTTTCAGACATGCGAATAGTACAAGACAAGTGGAAGCTCATTGTTTACTACAACATGGAGCCGTACTGGAAGGGTTTACAACTACTTTCGGCTTACAACAAACATCTCGGCGAGTTATGCTCACAGTTCACGGAACGAAAATCCCATTGTGACATAATAGTACTCCAGCTACGTCACGGATTCTCAGAATTGGAATATAACAATTACATACTGCAGTATGGCGATAAGCGCTCTCGATCGAAACGAGGCCTTATAGACGGAGTGGGGAACATCGCAAATAGCTTGTTCGGTGTTTTAGACAGCCGTTTCGCAGAACAATACGAAGCCGACATTTCCAAGCTTAGAGAAAACCAAAAGCATTTGGCTATTCTATGGAAAAATCAAACCTCAGTGATAGAAGCAGAAAACAGTTTGCTTAAAAGAATTGAAACCTCGATGGAAAAACAGCATGAGAGGTTCATTCATCACATAAATGAGTTAGAAGAGTCAGAACTCAAATTAAGTGACGCGATTGTCAAGATAGGAACCGTTGAAGAATTCATCATGTCAGGAATAATTGTCAACAACATCTACATAAATCTCAAGAACATCCAAGACGCTTTGCTCGATACTATCACAAACTCGCATGAATTCAACTTCCATCTTCTTACACCTACGCAGCTTCGTGAAGAACTCAGCATCATTTCAGGGCAGCTGTCCAAGGATTTATCTTTGCCTAGCAACAACATTCAAAATGATCTGACAAAGGTTTACAAGATTCTTCGAGTTAGAGCTTGCATGACTTCGCAGTACTTCATCTTCGAAATACAAATTCCTTTGGTGAACCGAGACAACTATGAGCTATTCAAGACATACTCAGTTCCGCGGCAAGTGGGGGACGGCAAGCGGGGAATGGTAAGCGTTACAGCGAAAGCGGCTTATTTTGCAATAAACCTGCAAAAGGATACCTACTTACCAATTTCGGAGAATGAATTGTACCAAAAATGTACTAATTTTGAAGAAAATCTACGCCTATGTGACCTTCAGAAGCCGGTGTACCAAAAAGCTAATGGGGACAATCTTTGTGTCAAAGATCATCAAAAAGATCAATGTAAAACAACTATAAGCACGTGTCAATCTACTTACACGGAGCTTATGCTATGTAAACACATTCATGCTCACCTGTTGCGGTCAATGCACCGTAAGATTTATCTGTGGCTATCAAGTAACACAGGAACAATTAACAGGTGTGAGTATAATCGCACTAGGTAACGACTGCGTCATCAAGGGCGAGACCTTCACAATTACGTCACACAAACAACACTCCAGTAAAATAAACATTGAGCCAGACATATATCCAATAGAGATTGCACCAGTCAATGCCATTATAAATCTGACGATACCGATCAGCCACATAGAAAAGAGCAGCAGCGACTTCAAGGGATCGATCGAGCGCATAGATCAGCGCATCGCAGAGATGAAGGCGGCGACGGATCATCTGGAGGAAGGCGAGAGTGAGATCTCGTCTCACGACGTACACCACTACGTAGCTATCTATGCGGTTGCAGCAGCAGCGGCGGTTGCGGGCGCGGTCGCCTGGTGTCGGTCGCGCCGCACCGCCGCCGCCGCCTCCCCGGCCGGCGGCAGCGCGGAGCGGGCCACGCTCGTGTCGCGCGCGCCGCCCGCGCTCTCCGGGGGCGCACAGCCCGTACCACCACCGGCGCGTGCGGCATTCCCTAGGCATGGTGTCAGTGTCAGTGATCAGTGTAGTGTTGTGTGTGAGGACAGTGTAAATCTGCCTAAACCTAGTGTTAAAAAACAATATAGTGTTAAGTGTGAGAAATCTACCACGCCTTCTTTTAGCACGATTAAGTTTTTAAGCGATAGTGATTAGGTTCGGTATCCGACTGCGTTTATGCAGTACATATACGATCACAATGTCGGTATCGGTATCATACTGCGTTTACTAACAAAGCATTGTTTAGTTAAGTTTATCAAATCAAGTCAAATCAAGATACCTCTTGATGAGCCTACACTTAACACTACAAACGCGAACCAATCTACTTATAGTGCTGCTGGTTGGACTGAAATAACGAAGAGGCCTCGCAAGGCTCCTGTCGGGGTTGTCAGGGGCGTCGCTACACCTGGCTCCAGTAGGTTGGAGGCAGCTGAAAGGCGAAGGCAGTTACATGTTTACTACCTAAGGGTCGGCACGAGCGTGGCTAACGTGCAGGACCACTTGCACTCCATCTGCGCCGACGATACCTGCGCCGTCGAAGAATTAAAGGCGCGTGGTAATTATGCGTCTTTTAAATTGGATGTTTCTTCGAGGTATGCAGATATTATTATATATATACTGTCAGCGGAGAGCTGGCCTGAGGGTATATGCATCAAGCCTTGGAAGCAGCCCTTTCGTTCAAAAACCAAAGAAGGCCAGGAAGCAAAGGAATAGTAAGGATATCAAAATTTATTACCAAAACGTCCGTGGCTTAAGATCAAAAACAGTAGAGTTTTTTAATAACACGTCTTCTTCCTGCTCTTTGGATGTGATAACACTCACTGAGACTTTCTTGAACAGTTCGGTGTTTGACGCTGAGCTGTTTCCTCCGGGCTACGTGGTGCTACGCAGGGACAGAGCTGGTGATGTTGGTTACGGCGGAACTTTGATAGCAGTGCGTGATTATATGACTCCCACGTTAATTACAGATGTTGATGGTTTGACTAACGATAAAGAGATACTTTTAGCAAAAATTGTTTGGAAAAATATAAAATTTATCCTATGTGTTGTATATGTACCGCCTAGCTATAAAGATGATGAATTTATGAATGTACTAGAGTGCCTTGAAAATACTATTTGTAAATTTTCATTATTTGATATTATTATCGTCGGAGATTTTAATCTTAATTCATTTAGTTCAAATTTTAGATTGCATTTTGATTCTTTTCTTGAGTTCTGCAAGTTGAAACAACATAATGTTATATTAAATTGTGACAGTCGCATGTTGGATCTTGTTTTGTCTACTGAATTTGGCAACAATGGTTTGTCCGTGTGTGGTGATGTTGTCCCTCTGGTTAAGGCTGAAAAATATCACCCCCCGTTAGAGATTATATTATCCTTATCTCGTAGTCATAGAATCTATATATATAAAAGAAAGTCGTGTTAGTTACACCATTTATAACTCAAGAACGGCTGAACCGATTTGGCTGAAAATTGGTGGGGAGGCAGCTTAGAACCAGGAGATGGACATAGGCTATGTTTTATCCCGGAATTACCACGGGAACGGGAACTACGCAAGCGAAGCCGCGGGCAGCAGCTAGTTTCAGATAGTTGTCGCCCACCTCAGGTTCACAGTAGTCCATTAAGTAACGAGTGGAACTTTCGAAAAGCTGATTTTAACGGTCTGTATTCGGGTATATTCGCTATTGACTGGAGTGACGTACTTGCTGAGCCAGATATTAATCTTGCAACTAATCTGTTCTATAACAAGCTGTCCGACGTAATACACGATCATGTACCGGTGCGAAAACCGCCCTCTCAACAAAATCGTAAATACCCTCCCTGGTTTACGCCCGAAATTATTGACAAGCTGAAAACTAAGTATTTCCATCTTCGTAAGTACAAGGAATTGGGACTCGCTTTTAACTTTGAGGTGTATAGGTACTACCGAAGCCACATCAAATATCTTATTAATGACGCATATTCCCAATACATTGGTGTAATGGGGGACAATATTGGTCGTGATCCTGCTCAGTTCTGGCGTTACGTAAGAGACAGACGTACTAACAGAAATAATTATAGTACCTTCTGTGCTAATGGTAAAGAAGTATCTGGACAGGAGGCCGTCACTGCGTTTGCTGAATATTTTAGCTCCGTGTTCCTCGCTGATATTCCAAAGCTAGATGCTGACGAGGCGGAGAAAAAGGCGCTTCAGTACACCAGTGACGTTAGCCTAATTTCCATGGACTCCGTGACCGAAACAGACGTGCATCGAGCAATACGTCGCCTAAAGGCATCGTCTGCGGCAGGACCTGATGGTATCCCGCCTTTTGTGGTTAAGGATTGTTTGCGAGCTTTAGCGGAACCGCTGCTCTATCTCTATAATATCTCTTTGACCAGTTGCCGCTATCCAGCACGCTGGAAAGTGTCAAGAGTAACACCTGTCCCGAAGAACAGCGATTCCACTGAAGTGAGCAATTTCAGACCAATAGCTGTCCTTTCTGTATTTGCTAAGGTGTTCGAGTCGATTTTGAACTCACACATGACTCGTCAAATAAACTGTTCATTAGATGACTCACAGCATGGCTTTCGTACAGCTAGATCCACGTCTACAAATCACACGGTATACGTTGACTTTATTTCCAAGGAAATGGATCATGGTAGGCAAGTGGATTCTGTGTATCTTGACTTTCGGCGTGCATTTGATACGGTTCATAATGACATCTTACTGGTCAAACTCTCTGCAATGGGATCTTCTCCCCGTTTCTTAAGGTTTTTCGCAGACTATCTGAATGAACGAAAACAATATGTTCAACTTAATAACTTCCGATCCCAAGAGTTCTACACTAGGTCAGGAGTTATTCAAGGTAGTACGCTCGGTCCCACCCTTTTCTTAGCCATGATAAATGATCTTCCTGCAGTTCTACGTACTTCGAGGTGTTTGATGTTTGCCGATGACCTGAAATTATACACATCAGTTGTCGATCTGTCTGATTGTGTGGAGCTTCAGCGAGACATCGACTCCTTGGATAGCTGGAGCCAGCAAAATAAACTGGCATTCAATGTATCGAAGTGCAAGGTAATAACTTTCACCAGACTCCAAGATCCCAAAATGTACAACTACTCTCTGGGTGCCAGTTTACTGGAAAGAGTGGATTCCATTCGTGATCTAGGATTGATTGAGGATGCGCAACTTAACTTCCGTCAACATATTGTCGCTATGTGTAAGGCTGCTAATAGAACTCTAGGTTTCATCATGAGGACAGCTTCGCATTTCAACAACATAGGCATAGCAATAATGTTGTACAACGCCTTCGTCAGGAGCAAACTTGAGTTCAGTGCAATCACCTGGGATCCACGCGAGGTGAAATATTCTATAATGATCGAAAGATTACAACGAAAGTTCGCAAGGTATCTATACAAAAGGACGTATGGATACTACCCGTATCTCTTTCCCTCTCTATTTGTGACCGGTATGGTGGGCATAGACACCTTAGAGTTGAGACGCAAGTTGCAATTAGCAATGCATTACTGTTTACTTCTACGTAACAGAGTGGACAACCCGGTGATACTGAGTACAGTTACTTTATACGTCCCTAACAAGTACTGCAGAGCTGGACGCAGGTTTCACCGGCTATTTGCGCAGCCACCAGCACGCACGAGACACGCCAATAACGCACCCACACCTAGAGCTCTCGTACTTCTCAATGGTTTCTTACAGGAGTTCCAACATGTCGACA
Organism: Eupithecia subumbrata; assembly: GCA_949316285.1. NCBI lineage: Eukaryota > Metazoa > Arthropoda > Insecta > Lepidoptera > Geometridae > Eupithecia > Eupithecia subumbrata. The sequence goes on from OX438631.1 coordinate 3,172,185, forward strand.
TATTCAACGATAGTCTAAGTCATATCTATTTATGCCTTAGATCATATCTTACTTTTAAATGATATATGTTTTTTTTCTATTTAATTTTTGCTTCTCCATTTTATTTTATGTTTTAATTATTTGGTTTTATTACAATGTATAATTTATAGACAATTTTTGTGTTTTATAGTTCTAATATATGTATTTAGCGTAGTTAGTGCTTTGGTTTAGACTGTAAGCTAACTACTGTTTTGTTAAAATAAATAAATAAATAAATAAAAATAACTTATCACCATGTATCACGATCAATTTTCGCTAATTAACCTAAACATCTCAGCTCAAGCACTTCGTCTCGCGCCCGGGAATATGTACGATTCGTACAAAAAGTACCTACGTGAATGCAAAGTCAGCATTCACGTAGCCCCGACCGCTCGAGGGGCGAACTGCAGTGACGCCGCCGCACCAGTCCACATTAACATCGCGGCTCATCAACACATCTTTCCCATCAATTATTATTAAAGTATTTTAAGTGTTGCAATAAATCGTATTCAGTGTAAATTAAACCAAACTCTTTTTCTTTGATGTCCCCAACAATACCTATTGTCACTGTAATAAGCTTAAAAATTTCACAGTAATTAAAACTTTACCGTACAGAAAATAGAGACTAAAATTAAGTCTATGTCCCCTCGAGCTTTCTCAGCAAGGATTTGACTACAAAATAAGCAAAAGTCCCCAACTTCCTGAGAGCTGCTATAGATTGTGATTACGTGATAAGGCAAAATAGATTCTGTGCCAGAACTGATAGAATCGAAGATGCTCTAAAAGTCACCTGATAAAGTTTATCTTGATGGGAACGTCTTACAAAGTACGTTTGGATCCGTTTTATTAACTAGTTTTGGCTCGCGACTTGGCACGCATCGAAGCTTTATTTACACTATAGCTTCGGTTAAAGAATCTTTATATTCTCAAAGGACATAGTTTATACAGTTCACTTAAATGAGAAAAACAAAAATTTTGTACTTATATTTAGGTATCTGCTTCGGTTAATATTTAAGTTCGAGTGTGTTTATTTACCAATTAACATAATTTACAAACTAATTGATACAAAACAAAATAAAGAAATGCCCTGACTGATGAAAGTCATCCCGTGACCACGACAGAGTGTAAACCTGTTGAAACGTCGGGAAAAATAGGTAAATAAACATGATAAATACCCGTGAATAATTATAATAATGTGTTCTGATCGCGTAAGTTTAAAAAACTTTAAAATAAAGAAAATAGCAATGATAGAAATTAAAACAACTTAATCTAAATAAGTAAAGGAACAAAACCAAATATACCAAATAGGTATATTCGTCGCTGCACATAGAAAACCCACTCCATCATTTTCTATAGACCTAGTTAACTATCTACTTATTATTAGAATGAAATATTTTAAGAATACCAGCTCGTCAAAGCAAAGTAATAAAAGTTGTGACGTTAGCCACACACGGGCCTACCCTCATTTTTACCGGCCGGTGGCCGCCTGCTCGTAGGCCTATGCAATTGTTTTTGCCAAGCGTTTTTTGTGCACGTTGACAAAGTGTGCAGAAGTCATTGAATTACTATTACTAGCGTATGGAACAGACATCCGCGAACAACAACTTTGCGCCATGAGTTGTTGCCGGTCGGCAACAACTCATTTAGTCGTTCGCCTGCGCCCGTCGCGACCGCATGCGAATAAACACAAACTAAAAATGCCGTCTTGCGTGATAAAAACATGTAAAAATCAGTCAACTGCGAAGAAAAAAGATAGTGGCGTGACTTATCATCGGTAAGTAAACAGAATATCACCTAAATCCAACCAAAATTAATTTTTGTTTATTATTTTCTATTGTACCTGACATTTTGTTTGAAAATCGTAGATTATGAAAAGTGATTCGTACAGATGGGATGTGTAGGTACCTACTAAGGGATGGTGACAATAGTTTAACTGATTATTTTTAACTCATATTACTCACCCTATGCCGTCTGTCTGATCAGTAACAGTAGGTACCTACTGTAGGTAGGTAGGTATCTTTTGCAATCGTCATTATAAACTAAAGCTGTATTATACCTATATGGTTGTCTGAACAAATATCTTAAGGCTTGGTGGGCGAAGGTCCGCCTGCGACGTAGGAGGTGGGTTCGATTCCCGCCTTGGGACAAACGTTTAGTGATCGATGCAGATATGTGTTTTGGGTGTTCAGGTCGTTTTCTACGTATAAATAGGTAGGTCTAGGTATTTATGTATTCTGCGCCACAGAGGTTGTCATATTTATTGTATTCATTTTAATTTATTGTAAATATTTTCACGTTTTGAAATTCATAATGTATCTACTATCTACCTACTGCATTAAAATTCAGTTTTGTATGTACTATTGTAATGACGACAAGCGACGAGTGTCCCTTCTGCGGTGAAAAAATCTATGAGAGCGACATGTTCTTGAAAGAAAAGCGTAAGCGCCACGACATTCACGACGCTTACGACGTTTTGGTCGCGAGAAATCTATACTCTATTAGCGATCTCGCGCTGCACGTTTTGATAGTATGGTTTGGCGACATTCTAATCTTGTAGCGCTGCAGCGAATACCTGTGGGCGGGGCCGAGCGCGCCTCGCGCATCCACTCCCGCTGTCATCAAGTTGCGACACGTTTTTTGTTTGGTTTAGCTACTCTAACTACTTACAACTCACTGGCAGAAGTAGTCCAAGAGCGAGGAAGCTTTAATATTATCTTATATTGCTTTTTGTATAATTTGGTTAAGATCTTCTTCCCGTGGTTTTTCTCGGCTTATCCACGGTTGAAAAGTAGTGTATCATTTAAGGCGCTTGTATGCCTCAAACTAGTACCGCTGCCTTTTCTTTCTTATAATTACGTTAAACTAAGAAGTTTTTAAAAGTGAATTGTACAGTTTATGATACCTATCATAAGTTTTATGTTAATGCCCATAAAATAGTTTTCTTTTATTTCTGGCTTAGGGGGGCTACTCGGAAAATGAAAATCGAATTTTCGTTTTCGTTATCGTGCAAAACCAACTCCTGTACGGGCCGCTATTTGTAGCGTCGTATGGGGAAGGCCCATGTCCAGCCAGTGGACATGTGTCATCTTTAAAGGCAAAGTAAAAGCTCGTTTTTCCATTGACCGGTTCTTCATTGATCGATACGACACCGGCCGGCACCCTTTAGTTACCTACTAAAATACTTGCCAGCAGTCACGACATTTCTATACAAAATAAATAAATGAATAAATAATCTAACGTGGTGGGAGTCTGCAGAAGATCGAGAAGTTTGGAAGGGTGCGGGGGAGGCCTTTGCCCAGCAGTGGGATGAAATAGGCTAAACAAAAATATATAAAAAAAATCACAAGACAATTAATGCTTATCATAAAGAAATAATAACTTAATTTCTATAGATTACTCACGTAATATAGTGAGCTTGAACTGGTAAAACCTGTATCTCAGGCAAAATTGCTTACAACAAATATATAGTAGCATTAATATAATAATAACATAACTAAAGTACTAATATTATTTCATAGAATTGTGCGTCTACTAATTTCGGTGTCGGGTCGGATCGGCTGATGAAGAAACGCACATTATCCGACACGACAAGAGGACGATCATAGTAGCCAAGAATTCAATAGATGCTATTAAGGCGCATACCCGACGCAAACTAGGACCACCACCTATTTTATCTTACTATGTTATAAAAGAAGGAATTTTCAAAAATCGATTTTGCAGTTTGGATACCTATCATAAACTTATTTTTAATGACCCTGTAAAAGTTTTATTTTAATTAATGGCCACGATGGTAAGCAAGAAGAGCAACTTTGCATCTCTGCCTACACTAAACAAAATTATATGCACTATTTGGTTGTCAAACTAGGCCTAGACCACCGTACTCACGGGATCCCCGTTGTAAAAAACTCAAATTACATAAATTAAAAAAAAAAATCTTTGGTTCCTTGAATATGAAAACATGAATGAGAAAAAAATACTTTTTCGCACATTTGGTAGAGATGCGATGGAACCTTGCGGTCTATTGAATTGAATGAAATGTTTTAATTCGTAGGTGTGTGATGGTGATGTTGTAATAAAGTTGTATATTAAGTATTACTTATTATTTGGTTCCTTGCACCAGTTTCTTCTTAAATTGCATAGTTTTTTTGTAAATAACTAACTGTACCTAATAACTAATAAGTTGCAAGAACTTGATTTTTGCGCTTACGTCGTTCCAAAAAGGTATGCTATGTCCCGCTTCTCTGAACGCGAAATCTTATGCCTATCCTTCTCTCAAAATGGCGCGCATTGCTTCCTCTTAAGTAATGATGATAATGAGTGCAATGAAAACGTTTATTTAGTACAATGTCTTTTGTACACAAATTCTATTCTTGCAGCGAAGTCGCCCACAGGTCAATTGCTGCGGGAAACGCGTACTTATTTGTGTGTACTCAGGGTTTATTTTAGGGGGCAGATATTTATTTATAATATATGGGGTTCAGCTTTGTAGCTTCTGATCATAAGCGTATTTTATTTATTGAGCCTCGAAAGGCTTTGCAAGATATTGCATGATACCTATAGGCAAAAACGTACTTAACTGCTTTCTATGCGTCGTTTATCAAGTTCTACAGAGATCTATATAAATTGAAAAAACTTATTGAAACATTGACCAAACAAATGGATTTGTGTTGGATTTATAGAACAACGGTGCACATAAATTAATTTGAAATAAAAGATTACAAAGGCACAGTAGACATATCTACTGTGACAAAGGCGTGTCCTCCTTTAGCGTATGAGGTCACTTCGTAAGTGATAGACAAGACATGCATATTATTTGCAGCTCACAGTTCAACTATAACAGATATAATTTTACACAACGAAAGTAAACAAACATAGATAAAATTATTAAGTTGTAAAATTATACATAAAGATGTAATGAAGACTGTGTGATTTAAGATGTTATTTCCATAATTATTTCTCTTAATACATATTTTACTTTCGGGTAAAGCTGGAAATAGCAGTAATCAATCATTTTCAAACGATTTTCTTAAGGAAATAGGTAGGTATACCTACCGTAAATCCGAAAAACGTTTGAAAATGATTCCTATAGGACAGAAGATCCTATGGAGACAAAAACATTTAATCACAAGTCGCCCCTGCTGCCCCGCCCTGAGTCCGCCCCGCTATTTTGGTTCAACTCCAAGCATGCACGTAGCATATAATCGCTGCATTAGTTATTTAACAGGTCCCCGGATTATAATTGAAATAATACTGAAATACTGTGAATTCGCTGCCAAATGCAACACAATAGTGGGAATATTGTGGTTTAGGGCTAGAACATACTGAACTGAGTGTTACGAAAATTAGAAACTATCAGTGTTCGATCGATCACGTAGGTGTAAGCGATGTTGCTCTTTTTGGCCTCAATGGTGAGCAAAAAGACCAACTTCGCTTCGCGTTATTTATTTATTCGATGTTTCTTTATTTTATTATTTAGGCGTTTATTTATTCGACAAAAAAAATCTATAAAGTCGTAGAATCTGTGCACAAGGTTTCGTACCGATCAGTTGTAAAATACGACCCGTAGAGGAGAATGGATATACTGACAGAAACGCTAATTTTGCTAGACTTGATGCAGAGACGCTTCGTTCACTTCGTTCGCTCGGTCAATTAATAGGATACATAATCTGATACTAAAAAATGAATTTTGTAGCATTTTGTAAATACCACATCAATAGGAAAATTATTAGAAAAACCTTACTAAAATCTACGACATGCTTTAGCTTCAGTGTGTTCCAGCTTTATAAATTATCGGAATAGTTTAGTTGTGTATTGTTTAGAAAATACTTGGCTAAATCGAGACCACTAAATGATCATGAATAAGTATTCAATGACATTTCGGAATGAATTGGTGAATATTTTAGTGAATAACATTTTGTCAATAATTTTCATCGATGTAAGTAAAATTCGGGAGAAAACGGTAGAAACGTGTTTCCATCTTGAAGACCTCTGTGGCGCAGCGGGCGAAGGTGCGCCTGCGACGCAAGAGGTTGCAGGTTCGATTCCCGCCTCGGGAAAAATTATTGTACGATCTGCAAATATTTGTTCAGGATGTTCTATATCTATCTATGTAGTGTATTGTATTAAGTTTATCAGTTATCTAGTACCCATAACACAAGCTCTGCTTAGCTTGGGGATAATGCTAGATAATGCTGTGTGAATTGTCCAGCATTATTTATTTATTTATGTTTGTGCAGCTGTGGACCAATAGGCTGTTGAGATGAGGTGATTGGTTTTGCTAGTAGTCCTGCAAGTAGCTGAAAACCAGCGATGACATCGCTGGCTGCTGAACCGAAAATTGAAAAAAAAAGGTTTTTCTTTTACTTCGAACTACTACAAAATAAATTGAAGGGTATTGTGTATAAAATATTTTTTCGCCACTCTCTCGCGAGAACGGTGACTTTGATGATCAAAATCATCATCATGCTATTGTTCTAATTTCGAATTATTTTAATGAACAAGTTGAATAGTATTCTTTTCACACTCTCGCTTGAAAACGGTGACTTCGCTGCTCAAAATAGTGAGCAAAATCGGGTTTTGCCCACCTGCAGGTACCTTACCCTGCTCCATATTTTGGAACCCTTCCACAGTTTTACGCGAAAAACCTTGAATATTTCCCTAAACCGTTCGTAAGCACTATTCAATAGCGAGATAGTTATATGAAATCCATTTTATCCCTAAGCTAGCACGTTCAGAATTCAATCTTCATAAAATGGTTTATTGTGTATCCTTCTGTTGATCCCTGGTGCTTTGTTGATTGGAAGAACTTTGAAGACGCTTGTTAAGACGGTAGAACAGTAGGTATATGGTCATAAATAAATTCTTAGTTTCGTGTTACATTCAGCGATCGGTAATCCCCTTGTTAGAATATAAATCATTTACAGCAGATATAGGTATAAATTTCTGTGTTTTGTTTTGTTTTGATTATATATTTTATCCTAGTAGATATCTTTATTTTAGATGAAATGTAAATTGACATAACCAAGTGGGCTCTGTGCTCCTACGCCGAATAAATGTAAACATGTTTGAAGACAATTTCTATTAACACTGAAATATTACACGCATCTTAATCTCACTTGAATCACGAATCTTTCGGTAAAATAAAGATAGCACTATTTTATATAAAATCAAGAAACAACCGACTTGTTGACTTGTTGTTGGTCTGGGTGTTTTCTATGTATAATAAAAAAATGTCTATCTATGTAGTGTATTGTATTAAGTATATCAGTTATCTAGTACCCATAACACAAGCTCTGCTTAGCTTGGGGCTAGATAATACTGTGTGAATTGTCCAGCGTTATTTATTTATTTTTATTTATTTGTAATATCGTCAAGGCGAATTTGTCCCACTCCGGGACCGATAATAACAGAACGAATAAAATTTTATTTTCAAACATTAGGGTTTAATAAGGCTTGTAACCTTGTAGTCATTCGATCTGGAATGAAATTAACTACAATTTGGAATGTCATTGTCAATAATAACCCGAGTCAGAAAGAATACTTGAGAAGTAATATTACAAAACCAAAAATAATTTAATTACAAGACTTGGAACTTGTCGGGGGGTAACCTAACGTTAAACGCTACTACCTGCCTTCTTATGGCCACATTTTAAACGGTCATCCTTGTATTAATCGCCTTCTCTCCTCTGTTTTAGTTATGTCACCTAAATTACAAATTGGTTAGCGTCAGCCTAAGAATTTCATTCTCATAACAACGATAACCAGTGATCGAAAATTCGGGCGCTTATTTACCTAAAGTTGGCGAGATGACATAACATGGAGCGGTTGAAACCACCTCTTTGTCGGGAATTCGCGGGAATTTCTCAGAATTACGGAATTTTCCAAAATATTGTTTTACTTTCGCTGGAATGTTATTTATAAATGAAATACAAGACACTTTTATCCTGACGCGTTTTTCACTAAAGTCGATATTAAAATTTAGAAACGTAAATAAAAAACTTTTGCTCCGGAAATATCGACTTTAGTGAAAAACATATTTATATTTCGTCTTGCAGGTGGTTTTAACCGCTCCATGTTCTTCACGCCAACTTTAGGTAAATAAGTGCCCGAATTTCCGATCACTAACGATAACAGACAAAATTTGAGACGTCGCATGACGTCACAGAGACGAAATCTGTAGTAGATGCAATGTATCTCTACACCGCATGTTCCCGGACTCCGACGAAGCTATGAAACGTATCGCTTTCGTGTGTATAAGGGCCTACATACACCGGCAGCTTGAAGCAGTCAGAATCGACTGCTTCAAGCTGCGACTGCATAGTGAAGTACAAACTTCTATGTACGTACATACAGGAACCGCTCAAGCAGTTGCAACTGCTTCGGCCAGTTAGCAGCACGGTTAAATTTTATGGCATACACTGACTGCTCGAGCTGTTTGAAATTGCTCGTGTATTGATTTGAAATTGCTCGTTTAACTGCTCGAGCAGTTAGTTTAACTGCTCGAGCAGCATGACTCTACCATCGCAGCTTGAAGCCGTCGATGCTGACTGCTTCAAGCTGCCCATGTATGTAGGCCCTAAGACAGTTACTCTAGTGTGCCCGTACCTTTCAGCAATATGTAAACTAAGCTACGGAAGTTCTACATAAGTTTCTCTATAATTCAACATGCTCGTTCTCCCCTACTCTCGGTGTCGAAATATATCGCGGGTCCGAATTGGTGACAATTCGTATTCAGTCCGTGCTTTTCCCTAGTTTCTTAAAGCTAAAGCGTGTGCTGGTCTTGGGATGGTGCAAGTTACAGATGCTTATGCGCAATGGACCGTTTTTTAATCCAAATGCGTATATAATCTTTACATAGAATAAAACAAAGTTCCTTCGCGCTGTCTGTCCCTATGTATGCTTAGATCTTAAAAACTACGGGACCGATTTTGATGCGGTTTTTTAAATAGATAAAGTGTTTCAAGAGGAATGTTTAATGTTTATATGTATAAAACATGCATAATATAGTAGAGAAACACTGATAATTTTAGAGGTTTCTAATGTGATGTCATATATGTACCTACATATTTTTTACAGCAGCATGTTATTTAAATGAATATTTTCCAAGATATCACAGATTTAAAATGCAGGGACTTACTTGCCAGGGGGGGGGGGCGATTCTGTAGTATATTTAGTATCAGCATTGCACTCGTGCGAAGCCGGGGCGCGTCGCTAGTACATTACTAAACTAAACTATACAGGGTGCCACGGAAAGGGTGTACTAAGCCGAAAGGGCGTGATTCTGGACTTAGGGGGTCAACGTTTGTTCTACGATTTTCTGAATTTCAAACATTTTTGAAAAATCTTTTTTTTTATTTCGTGTTCTTTTACGTGTAGGTATTCTTTTTTTATAAAATAAACATTCATTCACGAAGAAAATTACAATTAAATAAAAAATTACAATGAAATAAATTAGAACTAGAATATTTCCCTATGGTACGGCTCCACCTGCGTCTTAACGTGCTAATTTGGGCGTCACGCAGATGTGGCCAAGGTTTTAACGTGTTCATTTATTGATGACGCTAAAAATCTAAAAATGCACCTTGGCTACTAGTACCCAAAGTGCATTTTTAGCGCCTTAATTAACGCGTTAATGGACATAAACACTAACGTCAACACTAACACAGGTGGAGCTGTAGCATTACATTATTACAATTGTTTTGATTTTAAAAGATTTACATTAGTGTCTGTAAATGAGATTTACATTAGTGTCTGTAAATGAGTTAATTATCTACTTTCATACAACCTCTCAATCAAATCGCTTCCGTCTATTCCATGTACCGCAGACCACGAACTCAAACTTACTGTCTGGTCTTCGACTGGACTAATAGTCACCGTTAAGGCGCATGTATGTCTCAAAATAGCGCCGCTGCCTTTTCTTTCTTATAATTACGTTAACCAAAGGAATTTTTAAAAGTTCATCGTACAGTTTGTGACACCTATCTTAAGCTTTATTTAAATCCGTCTGAAATAGTTTAGCTTCGTATAATTTAGACAGAGAAGCGAAAACAGAGTTCGGTAGCCACTAAGAGCAACTTCGCTACTCTGCATAAAGGAAATTAAAGAAAACTATTTTATGTGCAGAAAAAAAAGCTAAAAGGTATCATAAACTGTATAATGGACTTCTAAAAATTCCTATGTTTAACGTAATTATAAGAAAGAAAAGGCAGCTGCGCTAGTTTGAGTCAAAGTCAATCTATCGAGTTTGGTTGTCAACTAGGCTTAGACCTCAGTACTCACGGGATATCCGTGGTAAAAAGAGTTCGAATTACATAAAATTCCCCCACAAATATTTGAAAATCGTAAAAACATTCCTCCCGAAGCGAGAATCAAACCCGCAACCTCCTGCTTTACAGACGCATCTTCACCTACCACCACATCGGTCGTCCACCGCCTATAACTTGGCCCACACAATATCACAGTCTCCGCCATGCAAATCCCCGTACCTCATTGTCAGGACTTGAACTTTCCTTTTAATGAACTGGACTTAATCCACACTTTGCATTCTCAACGCGCTATCGGCTAGTCTGAGGGAACATTGCTGTAAAACAAGTTTCGTTGTAAAACTTTTAAATCCATCATGGTTTTTAAAACTAAAGTCATTGAGAACGGGAAAAATCACTCGCAGTGCCCTCAGTTATTCCGTGATCATGGCGCATGACACTGTGCCGAAATATTGGATAGCTCAAAACTCAAATCATGGTAAATATCCCGTTGTAAATGACTTTGAATTTCGTTATGTCTATCCTGACTCCTCTAGACACCTTATGTTTTCAGGGCCATATTACCTTGTGCTTTATTTATTTATTTATTGTAAGGAAAACCAGCAGCACATAAACCACAGTCTACCTTTAAGCATACAGTCGTTTCACGAAGACATTTTGACGTGGTTTTGACGCAGCAATAGTGCGGGGGGCAAGGGACGGGACGCGGGCGGGACTGACGCTCCCGAGTGACATACATCACCACCTTAGTAACTCGGGAGCGTCCTCCCTTCCCCGACCCGTCCCTTGGCCCCCGCACGATTGCCCTGTCAAAACGCCTTCGTCGAACAACTGTATGCAATAGGTAGGCTGTGGTAAAACGGTAAGTTTAAGGCGCACTAAGGAGTTTCTGTCTTACCTTCTACTCATCACCATCAGCCCGTTTACGTCTACTGCTGAACATAGGCCTTCTCCAAACGACAATACAACAAATAGCGGTCCTGAGCCGCCTCCATCCATCGACTCCCTGCGACCGCTACCATGTCATAGGTCCATCGAGTGGGAGATCTTCCCACACTCCGTTTCGCATTGCATCGCGGTCGCCACTCGAGAACCTTTACTCTCCAACGTGCAACAGTTATCGCTTCAGCGAGCTATATGGCCTGACCTGGGCCGCGATCACGGTGTGGTAAGGCACGGCATTACGGCTCAAACGTTAGCAGTTGAAACGTTTCAACTGCTAACGTTTGAGCCGTAATGCCGTGCCTTACCACACCGTGATGGCGGCCCTGCCCATCGTCGGTTCAGCCTGCTAACTCTGACAGCTTTATGTTATTTTGTGCTAGAACTCTTGAACCGCTCTGCCTTTGGTACCTACCTGCGCGTTTTTATAGTGTGCGGCTTAATTGGATCTATTCGGTTTTCGCAAAAACTTTAAAAAGTATCTACAGATGTATGGATATCTTACTAGAAAGAGATGCATTACTACTTTCTACTTGTAGGCTTCTCACTCGGCTCGTTTTACAATACGAAAATAGTAATTTGTTCAACAAGTGGGCAAAAGGATTTTTTGATGAGCGTGCCGATATTAAGTCCCGAGCTAGCGAAGCAGGCTAAAATAAAGTCACAAGCGTAGCGAATGGCTCTAAAGTAGACTGCTGAGCGTAGCGAGGGATTTAAAAGGCACGAAACGAAAAATATTTACCCTCGAGTTAAAATCACGACTAGCGAGAAAATATTTCGTAATTTATAAAAGAGGTCGAATGAGTGAAACTAATTTTGGCAAACAACCCGGTAGAAATGCAACCTCTTTTTTTTTTCTTAAACCTCTTTCAAACCATCAACGGACGAAATATTTATTTCTATGAAGGTTGCATTGTTCTAAATTTAAATTACTTTTTCATCAAGTTGCATATTATTCTTTATTCCACATGTGAGCAAAACTGGATTTAGCTCACATTTGGAATAAGAACTGTTTTTGGGCACCAAGTCACCGTTTTCGAGAGAGAGTGGTGAAAAAAAATATCCAAATCGAATGAGATAAATAAAAAAACCTACATTTTGATAAAGGACCGGCATTTTCCGACCAGTCAACAGATTTTACCTACGCTGACAAAAACATATTCTTATATTTATTATTTTATTCGTACCTCTGCTTACTTTTGGGGCTAGAATGCAGCTGTGTGATTTCCAACGTTGTTTATTTATTTACGAGACACTGTAGGGCCGGGGGCATAAATTTATTGGTTCCTTTTTACCTGTAACAAGAAAAGTAAAATTTAGTAGACACGTCGCTATTGGGTGATATCAGGGGGCCTACTCAGAAAAGGATATCGAAGTTTAGTTTTCGTTGTCGTGCAACGCTTGCATAAGATAAGCGTTTGCACGAAAACGAATCAGAAACTTGGATTGCGTTTTTAAGAGTACGGGCCCGGGTTCGACCACGAGCCACTATAATATGAATAATTTTGATTTGGCGATGTTTTGGTCACGTTATTGGTAGGTACCTATACCTACTCAGATGGTCTTTGAAAAAACATATAGTAAAATACATCAAATCATATCATCTACAGCCTATGCTAGTCCACTGCTGGACAGAGGCCTGATAAGCATAAGATCACACTTATAATATTATAAATGCGAAAGTTTGGATGGATGGATGGATGGATGGATGGATGTTTGTTACCACTTCACGCCAAAACTACTGGACCGATCGGGCTGAAATTTTGCATACAGTTAATTCTAATCTACTTTTTATCCTTTATATCAGTTCCCGTGGGATAGAAATCACCTTTAAACGTTTTCATAGAAATAACGCGTGCGAAGCTGCGGGCTGAAACTAGTTAGGTTATAATTCCCAGAGGCAAGCCGGTTGAGGATCGCAGATCAGTGTTGATGTGATCGGATAAAAAATGTTCACATAAAAAAATATAAATACACTGAACGCCCATTTTTCCGATCGACATGCATCAAGCAAACTGCAGGTTAGGTGTATTTCCACCAACAAATAGTCGAGCGGAAAGGACTGCGCGAACTGAAAGCATTAAAATGACTCTTCGCTCACTCATCTCTCTCATTTTCGTTTTGCGGTGGAAATCAATAGACAAAACTCTTTTTTGGTGGAAATGTAAAAATATTTATTTGAGAAGGACTCCTTTTTAAATTGTATTTGTATATTGTATTTTATTTAAAACATTACATCTATTATTACAGGTCAGACAATACAATAGAGTAGTCATCTAAATAATTTTATATGCAAATCAACCAATTCAATATCAGTAAATCAATAAGCAAAATAATAATTTACAAACGTCTCTATGCATAACAAATCAATAATAATCAGTGAGCAAAAAATATAAGTCATATTAATTTCTTTTAAGTCATTATTTGATTTGTAGCGTAAAAAAAACATTATTTACCATAGCACAAATTAAACAATAAATGGATACTTAAATTTTTTTTTGGTTTTTATAGTGCGTAAGCCTCACACTCTGGCAAATTTCTAAGAAATTAAATAACATCGCAAAAATTTACGACTTCGGCGGGACTCGAACCCGCATCCTTCCGTAAGTACCGGAATGTGCTAACCAACTACACCACGAGGTCGAGTGACGCTGGAGTCGAAAATCTTTGCGACTTTCTACGGACTAACGGCGCTACAGTCCGTAGAAAGTCGCAAAGATTTTCTACTAACGGCGCTACAGTCCGCACATTCCGGTACTTACGGAAGGATGCGGGTTCGAGTCCCGCCGAAGTCGTAAATTTTTGCGATGTTATTTAATTTCTTAGAAATTGATACTTATCAATAAATAATAATAGGTTCCCGCCTACCATTTCCCGCTCAATACGCTTTTACGGTGGAAACCCGGGTTTAGAAAGCATTGAGCACACTTGTCCGCGCCGAGTCGTACGAAATGTCAGAATTCATTTGTTTCAAAACTACGTAAAGGAAATCTTTGGCGCATTCATCTGAATTCCGTAACCATAAACAACGAGTTCAAAACAATTTTTATTTCACGCTCCGAATAATTCTGCAAACTTTATGAAGTGTCCTTTCTAGTCGCTTGTTCCTTTCATCAGTGAAGGATGGCTTATATTTTATCAAATTGTCTTTTTTCTTTGTAATTTTTAGCCTGTCTTTGTTTACGGAACCATTTCCATTTTGATGATTCGCTTGCTTTTTCTGGAGCAAGTAATTTTAAATTAATAATTAGGTCTTATTTTGATGCCTTCCTTCAGTTTTAATTGAATATTGTCATTTTTATTTTTCACATTTATTCATTTGGTTTTCCGTAAAAAGTCTATAATAACTCGGAAACAATTTTGTAATACAAAATACAATTCTATTAATTTATAATTCACGTGATGTTTTGTTTTTTCTGGGTCATCGGGAACCCTTTTCCTTCGGTTTCGGCTTGACGTTGAGTTTCGGGACACGTTGTATACCGCATATCCACTTGGATTTTGCTACCTCTCTGGGTAGCGAATACCGCGCAGGTCTAAATAGCCCTCAAAGGTCATGCATAGCTGCAACGTTGACGACATCATTATACACACCATCCAATTCTTCATACTGGTACGTACAATGACGTACATCTTAATTTCAGTGCCGATAAAGATACAAATATAAGTTCTACGAACAGTTGACCTCGCGAGCACTTACTTTTTCGAACAATTAAGTTACTAAAGTTATTTAAAACGGGATATTTAGGTAGGTACCTACTATGTTTTTTTTTTTAATTCCTGCTGTAGGTGGTTTTTGCCTTTTTTGGAGGAAGTACGCATTTAATCGAAAAACCCCGACGACAAAAAAAAAACAATCTGTACACCAAGTTTCGTACCGATCTGTTTTTAAATGCGACCTGTTAAGTAGTACGGACATACTGACAGAAACGCTAATTTTGCTAGACTTGATGCAGAGACGCTTCGCTCACTTCGTTCGCTCAACAATGAGAAAACACTAGGTATATTTTGTTATTTTGCTATCCTTTAAACCCGTATTTGCGCTTTAGGCCCGGGTCTTATGTACCCGGGTATAAAGGACCGGGTGTCCGGGTAGGGGTTTCCGGGGTACAAAGCCGATGTTTTGAAAGTCAACTTGAGTGTTTATCTTGAGATTTGAATAGTCTTGAATAGTTTGATAATGATATTGAAGTACGTAACTTACGTCTTCTGAAATATCCCTGCAACCAATTCTACTATTATTACAATTGAACTAAAAGTAAAGGTACATTTATTTCTTAACTAGCAGCGCCTCGCGGTTTCACCCACATAATTCCCGTTCCCGTGGGAATTCCGGGATAAAATGTAGCTTATGTGCTATTCCAGACTACAATCGATCTCTGTGCCAAATTTCATCCAGATCCGTTGAGTAGTTTTTGCGTAGCAGTGCCTCGCGATTTCACCCACGTAGTTTCCGTTTCCTTAGGAATTCCGGGATAAATATAGCTTATGTGCTATTCCAGACTATAATCTATCTCTGTGCCAAATTTCAGCCAGATCCGTTCAGTAATTTTTGCGTAGCAGCGCCTCACGGTATCACCCGCGTAGTTCCCGTTGCCGTGGGAATACCGGGATTTTTACAGGTTTTTACGTGAAAGAGTAACAAACATCCATCCATCCATACATACAAACTGTCGCGTTTATAATATTAGAATGATTAATTTTACTAGAGAATCATAACTATGATTCTTAAGCTTATGGTCTACCGTAATAACATTGATTGATAATAATTTTAAATGTAAGTAATTAAATTAAATTGCAATTCGAAAAATTTATCCTCATTAATTAACGATTAAGAACTGCTCTTGCAAGGGAGGTCTGGTCATCATAAGGTACAAAAGTTAAGTTAAACACAAAATATTTATCGACGACCATAATTTATTAGTCAATTCAAAAAATGTTGAGCAGTAACACTTTGTATTCGGTTTATAAATATATACGATAAAGAAATCACGTAAAATATGGGGTAAGCTTAAAGTAAGGGCAGCATCCTTTATTCACAAAGAAAATTACAATAAAATAATAGAAATAAATTAGAACTAGTATTTACAATTGAAACAATTGAGCTCACTGCAGACTGTTGCAAACAATCTACAGGTAGCTCAACTGATCCATATCAATACCAGTCGTCGCGTCCCCAAGACGCTGGCTGCATTGCCCCGCTGTATGGCAATGCTGATGCGCTGCGCCAGATACTCACCAGCTCTCGGGTCACGCGTCGCTTCGACCAGACGCTCAATAATTTGTTTAAACCCGAAGGTTAAAGTAACACTTATTTATTAACTTGTATAACCCTACATTTTTATGTAAAAGGGGTAATCTTTTTGAATTTTTTGTAAATTTCAACCTTCAGGAAATTTTAACGTTGAACGTTCACTGTCCAGTGACGTAATTTTTGAGTGTGTTTACGTTTCATTTTATTTACGTTCGTTACTAAATTTAATGAAAAGTCAAAAGGGAAACGTTATACTACGTTAGGAAGCTTTTAAATCTGTTTTTACAGGACAGTACCTACCCTGAAGCTCAAAATGTTGTTTAAGTGATACAGGAAAATTACTGTACCCTATTTAAAACTAGCTTCTACGCGCGGCTTTGCACACATTTTTTGCAATAATATTTATCATATTATCCAGTCAACAGTGTGGTCGAATTTAGCAAAATGGCGTCAACAGTGCGACCCGATATGGGCTGGGGTTTTATGATGTACAAAAAACTATTTTGTTTTAGTGTTTTTAAGTTGTATAACTATCTAATTTAGGTACAAACTGATTAAGAAATGTTTTTATTACCATTTCAGGTACTTTAAATGGAACATGCAAGAGAAAATAAAGTATATTATTGTAAACTAGCTGTACCCGCGACTTCGTTCGCGATTCCCTTACCTGCCGACTAATTGAGTTCACATTTAACCATAGTCTCTCAAATTATGAAACGCCGCCGTCCAAAAAATCGTGTAGGGTCTACGGGGGATAGCATATTGTCATCTTCAATCCCATTCTTTATCCACACGACTTTTAGCTACGACTCGGCCAGCGTCAGTTTTAAGAAGTGTCCTACTCGTTTGACTTACTCACAGCTGGGGCCCTATTCTGCTATACTAATCGCTTCACTATGACAGGGCTATCGTCACAGAATGACACGTTTTGGTATTCCACCTTGGATGTAAGAAATTATGATGAATGCAGATGGAGAGACGCGCGTCAAGTTTGAAACTACATATTAATTTATCTCGCGCGCACTATCTGGAATTTTATTAATCTAAGGATTCTACGTGATGATTCTGCGACGATTCCATTGTCATACTGAAGCAATTGTTTTGCAGAATTGGGCTCCTGATCCATTTGACTGGACCACCGTAATTTTTTTTCGTTAGTAGGTAGGTACAGTTGGCTGTGTACCACAATAAAAAATATTTTTCTGCGGTCCAGTTAGTTTAAGTGGACCACAATAATTAATTAATTTAATTGTACACGAAGTTTGGTTGGAGTCTTACTCCTTTTTATTGTGGTACACAGCCAACTGTACCTACCTACTAACGAAAAAAAAATACGGTGGTCCAGTCAAATGGATCAGGAGCCCAATTCTGCAAAACAATTGCTTCAGTATGACAATGGAATCGTCGCAGAATCATCACGTAGAATCCTTAGAATAATAAAATTCCAGATAGTGCGCGCGAGATAAATTAATATGTAGTTTCAAACTTCGCTGGACCAGCTAAACCACCATATATCATGTAAGGCAGGAACCTAACTTATTTTTCCAAGACCCACCACCTTAGTAGGTAGGAACCTATAATAGATATATATAAATAAATAGATAGGAACTTACCTACCCTTTATCTACTAATTTTTTTCTTCAATCTACAGATTATTTCATCAATCTACTGATTTTCTACTCGACTTTCTACTGATTTAGTCATATTCGATCTTGCATCTCTGTTTCTAACAAAAAGAATGCATGAAATCGGACGACGCGTAGACCCGTCGTGATGCGCGGTTAAAGAATTCTACTTTTTCCTCTCTCCCAGGGGAACCTTACTGAATTCCAGGATAAAATGTATTCCATGTCCTTTCTTGTAGTATGAACTCAAAACGTGCCAAGTTACATTCCAACTCATTACCTATGTAGTTTCGGCGTGATGAGCGGTGAAGGAATTTAACTTTCATCCCCTCTGCCAGGGCAACCTTACTGAATTCCGGGATAAAATGTATCTTTCCTCATAGTACGAAATAAAATCACGCCGAGTTGCATTCGAATTTATTAAGTAGTTCCGTCGTGACGCGCGGTTAAAGAATTTTACTTTCATCCTCTCTCCCAGGGGAACCTTACTGAATTCCAGGATAAAATGTATCCCATGTCCTTCCTTGAACTCAAATCGTACCAATTCAGTCCAACTCATTCAGTAGTTTCGGCGTGAACGTGATGCGCGGTGAAGAAATTTTACTTTTATCCCCTCTCCCAGGGGAACCTGACTGAATTCCGGGATAAAAAGTATCCTTTGTCCTTCCTCGTGGTATGACCTAAAATCGTACCGAGTTTTATTTCAATACCTTAAGTAGTTCCGTCGTGATGCGCAGTTAAAGAATTTTACTTTCATCCCCTCTCCCAGGGAAACCTGACTGAATTCCGGGATAAAAAGTATCCTATGTCCTTCCTCGTAGTATGACCTAAAATCGTGCCGAGTTTCATTTCAATACCTTCAGTAGTTTCGGCGTGATGCGCGTTTAACAAACAGACAGACAGACAGACAGACAGACAGACATGAATGAAAAAAATTGCAGTTTTGGCTTCAGTATCGATAATAGAGTGCCCTCCAAAAAAAATTTTCAAAATATCTTCAATGTACAGAATTGGACCTGTTACAGTTTTATTATAAGTACTAGCTGTACCCGCGACTTCGTTCGCGATTGCCTTACCTGCCGACTAATTAAGTTCACATTTAACCATAGTCTCTCATATTATGAAACGTTATGAAACGCCGCCGTGCAAAAAATCGTGTAGGGTCTACGGGGGATAGCATATTGTCATCTTCAATCCCATTCTTTATCCACACGACTTTTAGCTACGACTCGGCCAGCGTCGGTGTTAAGAAGTGTCCTACTCGTTTGACTTACTCACAGCTGGGGCCCTATTCTGCTATACTAATCGCTTCACTATGACAGGGCTATCGTCACAGAATGACACGTTTTGGTATTCCACTTTGTATGAAAGAAATTATGATGAATGCAGATGGAGAGACGCGCGTCAAGTTTGAAACTACATATTAATTTATCTCGCGCGCACTATCTGGAATTTTATTAATCTAAGGATTCTACGTGATGATTCTGCGACGATTCCATTGTCATACTGAAGCAATTGTTTTGCAGAATTGGGCTCCTGATCCATTTGACTGGACCACCGTAATTTTTTTTCGTTAGTAGGTAGGTACAGTTGGCTGTGTACCACAATAAAAAATATTTTTCTGCGGTCCAGTTAGTTTAAGTGGACCACAATAATTAATTAATTTAATTGTACACGAAGTTTGGTTGGAGTCTTACTCCTTTTTATTGTGGTACACAGCCAACTGTACCTACCTACTAACGAAAAAAAAATACGGTGGTCCAGTCAAATGGATCAGGAGCCCAATTCTGCAAAACAATTGCTTCAGTATGACAATGGAATCGTCGCAGAATCATCACGTAGAATCCTTAGAATAATAAAATTCCAGATAGTGCGCGCGAGATAAATTAATATGTAGTTTCAAACTTCGCTGGACCAGCTAAACCACCATATATCATGTAAGGCAGGAACCTAACTTATTTTTCCAAGACCCACCACCTTAGTAGGTAGGAACCTATAATAGATATATATAAATAAATAGATAGGAACTTACCTACCCTTTATCTACTAATTTTTTTCTTCAATCTACAGATTATTTCATCAATCTACTGATTTTCTACTCGACTTTCTACTGATTTAGTCATATTCGATCTTGCATCTCTGTTTCTAACAAAAAGAATGCATGAAATCGGACGACGCGTAGACCCGTCGTGATGCGCGGTTAAAGAATTCTACTTTTTCCTCTCTCCCAGGGGAACCTTACTGAATTCCAGGATAAAATGTATTCCATGTCCTTTCTTGTAGTATGAACTCAAAACGTGCCAAGTTACATTCCAACTCATTACCTATGTAGTTTCGGCGTGATGAGCGGTGAAGGAATTTAACTTTCATCCCCTCTGCCAGGGCAACCTTACTGAATTCCGGGATAAAATGTATCTTTCCTCATAGTACGAAATAAAATCACGCCGAGTTGCATTCGAATTTATTAAGTAGTTCCGTCGTGACGCGCGGTTAAAGAATTTTACTTTCATCCTCTCTCCCAGGGGAACCTTACTGAATTCCAGGATAAAATGTATCCCATGTCCTTCCTTGAACTCAAATCGTACCAATTCAGTCCAACTCATTCAGTAGTTTCGGCGTGAACGTGATGCGCGGTGAAGAAATTTTACTTTTATCCCCTCTCCCAGGGGAACCTGACTGAATTCCGGGATAAAAAGTATCCTATGTCCTTCCTCGTGGTATGACCTAAAATCGTACCGAGTTTTATTTCAATACCTTAAGTAGTTCCGTCGTGATGCGCAGTTAAAGAATTTTACTTTCATCCCCTCTCCCAGGGAAACCTGACTGAATTCCGGGATAAAAAGTATCCTATGTCCTTCCTCGTAGTATGACCTAAAATCGTGCCGAGTTTCATTTCAATACCTTCAGTAGTTTCGGCGTGATGCGCGTTTAACAAACAGACAGACAGACAGACAGACAGACAGACATGAATGAAAAAAATTGCAGTTTTGGCTTCAGTATCGATAATAGAGTGCCCTCCAAAAAAAATTTTCAAAATATCTTCAATGTACAGAATTGGACCTGTTACAGTTTTATTATAAGTACTAGCTGTACCCGCGACTTCGTTCGCGATTGCCTTACCTGCCGACTAATTAAGTTCACATTTAACCATAGTCTCTCATATTATGAAACGTTATGAAACGCCGCCGTGCAAAAAATCGTGTAGGGTCTACGGGGGATAGCATATTGTCATCTTCAATCCCATTCTTTATCCACACGACTTTTAGCTACGACTCGGCCAGCGTCGGTGTTAAGAAGTGTCCTACTCGTTTGACTTACTCACAGCTGGGGCCCTATTCTGCTATACTAATCGCTTCACTATGACAGGGCTATCGTCACAGAATGACACGTTTTGGTATTCCACTTTGTATGAAAGAAATTATGATGAATGCAGATGGAGAGACGCGCGTCAAGTTTGAAACTACATATTAATTTATCTCGCGCGCACTATCTGGAATTTTATTAATCTAAGGATTCTACGTGATGATTCTGCGACGATTCCATTGTCATACTGAAGCAATTGTTTTGCAGAATTGGGCTCCTGATCCATTTGACTGGACCACCGTAATTTTTTTTCGTTAGTAGGTAGGTACAGTTGGCTGTGTACCACAATAAAAAATATTTTTCTGCGGTCCAGTTAGTTTAAGTGGACCACAATAATTAATTAATTTAATTGTACACGAAGTTTGGTTGGAGTCTTACTCCTTTTTATTGTGGTACACAGCCAACTGTACCTACCTACTAACGAAAAAAAAATACGGTGGTCCAGTCAAATGGATCAGGAGCCCAATTCTGCAAAACAATTGCTTCAGTATGACAATGGAATCGTCGCAGAATCATCACGTAGAATCCTTAGAATAATAAAATTCCAGATAGTGCGCGCGAGATAAATTAATATGTAGTTTCAAACTTCGCTGGACCAGCTAAACCACCATATATCATGTAAGGCAGGAACCTAACTTATTTTTCCAAGACCCACCACCTTAGTAGGTAGGAACCTATAATAGATATATATAAATAAATAGATAGGAACTTACCTACCCTTTATCTACTAATTTTTTTCTTCAATCTACAGATTATTTCATCAATCTACTGATTTTCTACTCGACTTTCTACTGATTTAGTCATATTCGATCTTGCATCTCTGTTTCTAACAAAAAGAATGCATGAAATCGGACGACGCGTAGACCCGTCGTGATGCGCGGTTAAAGAATTCTACTTTTTCCTCTCTCCCAGGGGAACCTTACTGAATTCCAGGATAAAATGTATTCCATGTCCTTTCTTGTAGTATGAACTCAAAACGTGCCAAGTTACATTCCAACTCATTACCTATGTAGTTTCGGCGTGATGAGCGGTGAAGGAATTTAACTTTCATCCCCTCTGCCAGGGCAACCTTACTGAATTCCGGGATAAAATGTATCTTTCCTCATAGTACGAAATAAAATCACGCCGAGTTGCATTCGAATTTATTAAGTAGTTCCGTCGTGACGCGCGGTTAAAGAATTTTACTTTCATCCTCTCTCCCAGGGGAACCTTACTGAATTCCAGGATAAAATGTATCCCATGTCCTTCCTTGAACTCAAATCGTACCAATTCAGTCCAACTCATTCAGTAGTTTCGGCGTGAACGTGATGCGCGGTGAAGAAATTTTACTTTTATCCCCTCTCCCAGGGGAACCTGACTGAATTCCGGGATAAAAAGTATCCTATGTCCTTCCTCGTGGTATGACCTAAAATCGTACCGAGTTTTATTTCAATACCTTAAGTAGTTCCGTCGTGATGCGCAGTTAAAGAATTTTACTTTCATCCCCTCTCCCAGGGAAACCTGACTGAATTCCGGGATAAAAAGTATCCTATGTCCTTCCTCGTAGTATGACCTAAAATCGTGCCGAGTTTCATTTCAATACCTTCAGTAGTTTCGGCGTGATGCGCGTTTAACAAACAGACAGACAGACAGACAGACAGACAGACATGAATGAAAAAAATTGCAGTTTTGGCTTCAGTATCGATAATAGAGTGCCCTCCAAAAAAAATTTTCAAAATATCTTCAATGTACAGAATTGGACCTGTTACAGTTTTATTATAAGTACTAGCTGTACCCGCGACTTCGTTCGCGATTGCCTTACCTGCCGACTAATTAAGTTCACATTTAACCATAGTCTCTCATATTATGAAACGTTATGAAACGCCGCCGTGCAAAAAATCGTGTAGGGTCTACGGGGGATAGCATATTGTCATCTTCAATCCCATTCTTTATCCACACGACTTTTAGCTACGACTCGGCCAGCGTCGGTGTTAAGAAGTGTCCTACTCGTTTGACTTACTCACAGCTGGGGCCCTATTCTGCTATACTAATCGCTTCACTATGACAGGGCTATCGTCACAGAATGACACGTTTTGGTATTCCACTTTGGATGAAAGAAATTATGATGAATGCAGATGGAGAGACGCGCGTCAAGTTTGAAACTACATATTAATTTATCTCGCGCGCACTATCTGGAGTTTTATTAATCTAAGGATTCTACGTGATGATTCTGCGACGATTCCATTGTCATACTGAAGCAATTGTTTTGCAGAATTGGGCTCCTGATCCATTTGACTGGACCACCGTAATTTTTTTTCGTTAGTAGGTAGGTACAGTTGGCTGTGTACCACAATAAAAAATATTTTTCTGCGGTCCAGTTAGTTTAAATGGACCACAATAATTAATCAGGTAGGAACCTAACTAATGGGTGCGTCTTGGAAAAATAAATAGATAGGAACTTACCTACCCTTTATCTACTAATTTTTTTCTTCAATCTACAGATTATTTCATCAATCTACTGATTTTCTACTCGACTTTCTACTGATTTAGTCAAATTCAATCTTGCAAAACTGTTTCTAACAAAAAGAATGCATGAAATCAGACGACGCGTAGACCCGTCGTGATGCGCGGTTAAAGAATTCTACTTTTTCCTCTCTCCCAGGGGAACCTTACTGAATTTCAGGATAAAATGTGTCCTTTCATGTCCTTTCTTGTAGTATGAACTCAAAACGTGCCAGGTTACATTCCAACTCATTACCTATGTAGTTTCGGCGTGATGAGCGGTGAAGGAATTTAACTTTCATCCCCTCTGTCAGGGCAGCCTTACTGAATTCCGGGATAAAATGTATCTTTCCTCATAGTACGAACTAAAATCACGCCGAGTTGCATTCGAATTCATTAAGTAGTTCCGTCGTGATGCGCGGTTAAAGAATTTTACTTTCATCCTCTCTCCCAGGGGAACCTTACTGAATTCCAGGATAAAATGTATCCCATGTCCTTCCTTGAACTCAAATCGTACCAATTCAGTCCAACTCATTCAGTAGTTTCGGCGTGATGCGCAGTGAAGGAATTTTACTTTCATCCCTTCTCCCAGGGGAACCTTACTAA
This sequence comes from Eupithecia subumbrata, assembly GCA_949316285.1. Lineage (NCBI taxonomy): Eukaryota > Metazoa > Arthropoda > Insecta > Lepidoptera > Geometridae > Eupithecia > Eupithecia subumbrata. The sequence continues at coordinate 3,196,736 of OX438631.1, forward strand.
ATTCTGGGATAAAATGTATCTTTCCTCGTAGTATGAACTCAAATTATGCCGAGTTCCATTCGAATTCATTAAGTTGTTCCGTCGTGATGGGTGGTTAAAGAATTTTACTTCCATCCTCTCTCCCAGGGGAAAATTACTGAATTCCGGGATGAAATGTATCCCATGTCCTTCCTTGTAGTATGAAATCAAATCGTGCTAGGTTTCATTCCAACTCATTTAGCTCTTTCGGCGTCATGCGCGGTGAAGAAATTTTACTTTTATCTCCTCTCCCAGGGGAACCTGACTGAATTCCGGGATAAAAAGTATCCTATGTCCTTCCTCGTGGTATGACCTAAAATCGTACCGAATTTTATTTCAATACCTTTAGTAGTTCCGTCGTGATGCGCAGTTAAAGAATTTTACTTTCATCCCCTCTCCCAGGGAAACCTGACTGAATTCCGGGATAAAAAGTATCCTATGTCCTTCCTCGTAGTATGACCTAAAATCGTGCCGAGTTTCATTTCAATACCTTCAGTAGTTTCGGCGTGATGAGCGTTTAAGAAACAGACAGACAGACAGACAGACAGACAGACATGAATGAAAAAAATTGCAGTTTTGGCTTCATTATCGATAATAGAGTGCCCTCCAAAAAAAATTTTCAAAATATCTTCAATGTACAGAATTGGACCTGTTACAGTTTTATTATAAGTATATAGATAGATGTAACTTCTACCTTGGACTTTTGGATAGTTCTCCAAAATAAAAGCCCGAAAAGCACCTCTGCACTGTTGACCGGACATATACTCTTCCAGGTTCAGATCTATACATCGGCGTAAATTTCAGCCCGATCCATTCAGTAGTTTTGGCGTTGTCTTCGGCCAAACATCCTCACAACGGCACAAACTTTCGCATTTTTTATAGTAGTGGTATTTCGCTTCCCTATTTAAAATTACGTTCACCTATTTATAATCCTTTTTGGACCACTTAGGGTGATATCCCATGAATACTGTACGGTTCTAAATTAGGCTTGAATTATGTGGGTTGAAGAATGGTTCTACCCAAGGGACTAATGAATCACCTTTACAGGGTACATCACTGGATGAATTTCCTTAAATTCCTACAGGGAAAATATTCCGTTGGTAATTCTTTTTGTTCTGTTTTGTTTTGATAGCTTATTGGTGACTTGATTAAAAACGCACATAGAAAAAATCTAAATAGTACTTGTATAATACAGTGTATTTTTTACTAGGTATCTATTACATATACTATAATATGTACTCTTGTTTTTCTTTTTTTTATAGTTTTTTTTTTGATCTGGTCTATATCTAACACAGCGCATCAGCATTGCCATACAGCGGGGCAATGCAGCCAGCGTCTTGGGGACGCTTCCGACTGGTATTGATATGGATCAGTTGACCTACCTGTGGATTGTTTGCAACAGTCTACACTTAGCTCAATTGTTTCAATTGTAAATACTAATTATATTATAATTTTCTTTGTGAATAAAGGCTTCTGCCCTGTCGTAATAATAATGTTTTATTAGTAACGAAAATAACAATTAAAGAAAACAAAAAAAAACTTATAATAACTTATAATAACTTATAATAATAAGTATTTACGGGTTTGTGTAAACGGATACCGGGATCAGACTCAATATTAAACAAATTGTTTTTGTTTAAACTTCTAAACAATGCAACCGGGATCCGTTTCTAAAACAACTTTATTTAATTTCTTGTCGCCACGGACACCGGGATCAGCGGGTAAAAATAATTATTTGTTATTTGTTGGACCCGGTATCAGTGGATACAACTTGGCGGGATCAGTGGCTAATTTCATCTGATCCCGGTATCCGTTTACACAAACCCGTATTTACAATGAAATAATTGAGCTAACTTTTTGACACGCTAACTACATACAACCTATTACATGTAGTGACACTTCGATAATATCTCAAATCCTAAAGTCAATTTACAACGCAATCTAATCGTACCGCGATTTGTGTTATGAGCTTTCTAATATTTCGGCACAGTTTCATGCGCCATGATCACGGATAAACTGAGGTCACTGCGAGTGAGTTTTTATTGGCAAATATACCAGTAGTTTTAAAAGTTTTATCTCAATAGATTTTTTCCTACGCCTTTTCTCGCAAAAAAAAAATAAAAATAGAGACTGATCATCACGAAATTATAAATTACTAGTTTCTGCCCGCGGCTTCGAAAGCTTTGTTTCTATGGAAACGTTTTAAAGTTATTTCTTTCCCATGGGAAATGATCGCTGTTTTCTCGTGGTCCTACTATTTTGTCCTACCAATAGGACCACGAGGAAGACCAGTTTCTGTTCGTCCTACGATTTATGGGATAAAAAGTAGCCTATGTTTGATTCCGGGGTTAGACTTACCTGTATGCAAAATTTCAGCCTAATCCGTTGAGTAGTTTTGGCGTGAAGAAGTAATAAACATCCATACATCCATCCAAACTTTCGCATTTATAATATTAGTGTGATCTTCGATCCTAGAACAGACTACAGTATAAGAAATTAAATAACATCGCAAAAATTTACGACTTCGGCGGGACTTGAACCCGCATCCTTCCGTTTGCCAGAGTGTGAGGCTTACGCACTATAAAAACAAAAACTTTAGACTACAGTATAGGCTGTTGATAATGATGTTGATAATGCCTTCACGGCGAGTTGATGAGACAAGGCGACGCCGTTCCTTTTCTAAGTTGATATTTTTACGACAACCTTGTTGGTATGTCATTATTAATGTATACCTCCGTCCAACATGGCCCACCGGAAACCCTGTGATTAGCCAAGTCACTTCCGGTCTCAGGTGTGCGCGGTAACTTTGAAAATTAGTTGCTGTTGCTATAATGTATAACTACTTTATCTTATGGGGCGAACCTAGCGGATTTGGTTGTCAAACTAGGCGTAGAACTCTGTACTCTCGGGATTCCCGTGATAAAAAACTAGTATTATATAAAATACAGCATTTTCTCTTCGATTCCTCATTTATGAAGAAAAGATTGCGAAAAAATTACGATAAAAAAACATAAATTGCACTGTTTTGCACCTAATTTGCGGTCGACATCTCTGGAACCAACTAGGCAAGGAACATTTTTGTTCTGATTCGTAGGTTATTACTAATTCTTTGGTTTCTTAATACATTTTCTTCATAAGTTGTGTAGTTTTCTTGTAAACCAACAAAAACATAATTTTTACGCTTACGCCGCCGTTCCAAAAACGTATTCCCTGTCCCGCTCTTATGAACGCAAAATCCTATGCATTTCCTTTTTACAAAATTGCGCGCAAAATAAATGCAAAATAACTTGACTAATATTGTTTAAAAGAACCGAAACTGCCAAAAACTCTTTGTTCACGATGAATACTGGAATTCTCTGTGCGAATACTCTTTAAAAATAGTTAATTCGTATGACAAAAATAAATATTACCAATCATGTCCCAATGCATTTGACTTTGTAAATAGCAGTTGCTATCAAGTCGTCATATCAAATTTCTAATAGATACCAATAGCAACATCAGCAACGTAAATGCCTTAAGTTATGCGAAGTTTATAAGCCGTGCCTCGGTAAACGAAAACTTGCGAAGCGACTCAACATTGAAACATATTAAATTATGTTTCAGTAGGTATGTACTACGTACATAATATAGTACATTATGTACTAAGTAGAGTGCTATTCACAGATTACGAGGGTTCCAAGTCTAGTAATTATATAAGACTGTGCTCGCGACTTCGTCTGCGCAGGATTAGTACTTCGAGTAGCATATTATTAGCGTGGAGTGGAAAAGAATTTATCATTATCATTATGACATTAAAATTGTCACATATATATATACTGTACCGGGCTTTTTTGTAGGACTATTTAAGATAAACATTTCGATCATACATTACATCTGTGTAACTTTAGCGGTTTTGGCAGCGCACGCCAGAATAGCTCGCAGATGGTAGATTTTTTCCTACTTACTTGACACTTTTCGATATATTCCCATCCGCCACATTGACTGCCCCATCAATGGGGCGGATGGGACAAAAAATTCCCATCCGCCCCATTACTCAAGTCAATGGTGATGATGATGAACCAAAGAACAATAGAGAACGAGATAGAGCGACAGGACAAAACAACAGGGACGGCACTATACACACTTGCACGTGGCTGAGAAAGACAGATTTATGAGCGGGACATTTACAGCCGTCGTAAACCTACCTAGACATATTAATCTGTTTTGAGTAAGATTAACCCGCAGAAAGGGACAGTGCCATAAACACTCGCACGTAGCTGAGTGAAAGGGGTGATCGGGATTTCAGATTACTCACTGTTTTTTTAAGATTATCATTTGATTTTACATATTTGCTTCGTAATTATTTTACGAAAAATGTTATTGACCATAAATCAGAACTTGATTTGTAATTCCGACTATTCCTACTTATACTCAAGTATGTGTAAATAGTGAGATTTAATATTTCTATAATTAAAAGTCGATGGGGTGGGTTAAGTTTAATCAACTCAATAGGGTGAAAATTCCTATCCGCCCCATTGATATATTCCCAACCACCCCATTGACTTGAGTAATGGGGCGGATTGGTATTTTTTTCCCATCCGCCCAATTGATGGGGCAATCAATGGGGCGGATGGGAATAATTATATCCACTTTTCGTCATATTTTGGACAATTCACACAGTATCTTTATAAATTGTAGCCTTATTTCTTATTTCTTCTTTCGTTATTCTGATGTATAAGGTATATTATTGTAAAGTTTCATTAAAATCCATTCGGTAGTTTTCACGTGAAAGAGTAACAAACATCCATCCATTCATACTTGCAAACTTTCGCGTTTATAATATTAGTAGGATATGGTTTTATCATGATCATTGTATGGAATTTGTGGATGATTGAAAGACGTTTGTTATGGGATTTCACTTGTATTGAATCATACACTGTTTCACTTTACTTTAAATACTATTTAAGGCCAGTTACACACTAAATTGATTTGTTAAAGAATAAATTACTGAGAGCCTAAACGTCCTGTTACAAGGCAGTGGTAGAAGAGAACGACCCAAGAAAAGAGATAGATTTATATAGGCTTCAGCCTTAACAATCATCATCAACCTATGAGCGCCCTAGCGCCCAGTCTTCAGCTTGCCGCATCCAGCATCTTCCTGTAGTCTTTCGCAGATCGTCGGCCCACCTGGCTGGAGGGCATCCAACACTACGTTTGACGAGTCGCGGTCTCCACTCAAGAACACGTTGCTTTAGTAGCGAGATACCTACTATCAAACTTGTTTACCCCAGCGGTTGTCTGTTCGTCGCGAGATATGACCGGCCACTGCCACTTCAGCTTGCTAATACTTTGAGCTATGTCGATAACTTTGGTTCCCTGTCGGATGTAGGTATTTGTTACGAATCATTTCCTACAGAGAAACTCCGAGCACAGCTCTTTCATAGCTCGCTGAGCTACTTTGAATTGGTGGACCAACCCTACCGTGAGTTTCCACGTCTCAGCTCCATAGGTCACGATGGGTAGGACGCACCAGATCGACTTTTGTTTTCAAGCATTATTGCAGTATGGATTGGATTGGATTTGGTTTTATAATAAGTGTTGAATTTGTTCTTTTTAAGAGAACTTCTAATCTTCATTTTACCGAAAGATAGGATCTACGTTTGATTTATTTCGTTATGAACAGAAATTGACTTCAAACCAAAGTTCCCAAAGTGGGAAACACAGGATGCATGGGTAAGCATACATCTTAAAAGTTAAAAACATAAGCCAGTGATTCCATTTTTAACCCCCGACGCAAAAAGAGAGGGTTGTTATTAGTTTAACGTGTCTGTCTGTGGTATGTAGCTCCCAAACGGATGAATCGATTTTCGTTTAGTTGTTTTTTGTGTCATAGATAATTTTATCCCGAGTGTGTCATGAAAATCTGTCGGGGTAGTATTTAATTTTTTTGTTTTTATTCTTGTTAATATATGTGTTTTAAAGATATTAATCTGCAATAGCAAAAATAATTCTTTTCAGCATCTTTTATAAGAAAATTCTCACTCAGCAACGTATTAAATCTGAGCCCAGACCTTACAATTCGCAATATTATGGAGATATTATATCCATTCAGGCAATTTCTAAGATTAAATGCCCTTCTTAGTAATCGTTTTTGTCTCAGCGGTATAACGGCTCAATTCAGTAGGCTATTCTGTTACTTGAGCCGTGAACTGCGTTATCGTAGGATTGTAATAGGAACCTTTTATTATTTGTGCCTCTTCACCGGAATTTGATCATTTAGCCATTCAATAATAGCTTAAAGATAAAATTCCGGTGAAATTCCTTGTGTTGTGTTACTAGATAACACCAATGTATTTAAGTTATCTAGTACCATAACACCATAACACAAACTCTGCTTAGCTTGGGGCTAGATGTTGTGTGAATTGTCCAGCATTATTTATTTATCTACAGTAATATTATTCAGAAAGAAAATTACAAATTATAAATAGTGTAACTAACACGACTTTCTTTTATATATATATAAAAGAAAGTCGTGTTAGGTAGGTAAATAAACGCGATAAATACTCGTGAATAATTTTATAATAATGTGTTCCGATCGCGTAAGTTTAAAAAACTAGAACACATGATGTGTAGGTTGGTTAAGTTGGACGAACCAGGGATGAAAACAACAATCAATCAAGTCCCGTCGAAGTCAGATTTTTTTTTCGGGATATTATTTGATATGTTAGAAATTACCCCGAGTGTGGCTTACGCACTATCATAACCAAAACTTTAACAATCAATTTGATCTTCCAGCCTCGGATTAGCTGCTTGGGTCTTAGACCGTGGGACAAATGTGGAATAAGTAGATCTTAAATTCTGACATTTTTGACATTACTGTCAAAATACAAAATAAAAATTGATTTTACTGCTAGGTACTGAAGTTTTTATAGCTTGTCTTTGGTTTCCTTCTCTTATGGGGAAAACTGGAACACGAAAAATCTTTGAGGGGGAAAACTGTATTTTTTCTTATACTATTCTAATTCCCCTTTAAAAAAAAATCTCAATGGGGTAAGCTGGACTTTAAAAATTCAATTCCAGTTTTCAAAAAGATTTTTCAATCGAGAAAATTGGAATAAATCTCTTTTTGTGACTTCTTACTAAAGTTTTAATTAGGAACCTAACTAAAATTCGAGCGTCATCGTCATAATCCTGACGCTACAGTCACGGGTAGACATTGGCCTCGTCGAGTAAATTTCTCCATCCGATCCTATTCTTGGCTTTTTCCTGCCAACCGGTCACTCTGTTATCAGGTCTTCTTGTGTCCCATTGAGCCATCTGAGTTTAGGTCTTACGGTGGTCTACGGCCATCAGGTTTACCATGCAGAAGACGGTTTAGTATTTTATCATTGAAGAGAGTCTTCTTTTTAAAAGCTTTTATTTAACTTGCAATGTATACAATACCATACCATACAATCACCACCTGTAATCTACCAATGTACCAATACACAATGTACAATGTACCAATACAATACCTTGTTTGTAGGGATGGAATCTTGCAACTCAATTTTGAAGCAGATATCTTCAACCGATTGAGCTGAAATTTTGTATACACAGTTTGTATGACAATGCATTAAAAATTTTTTTTTAGAAAAAGGTTTTTTAAAATATTAAAACTTATTTAAACTTTACGACATGAATTCAAATTCATTTTATTTCGGATAACAGTGACCCATAATTTGTTAGTAACAGAAAGAATAAAAAACTGGGAGTGTGTATTAACTAATACAACTAGTTATAGTAGGTAAATATGGTGGTACCCTCAGGTACGGTACAGCTTTGAACGGATATTAAATGAATACAAACGTAGTGTCCGTTGTGCTTCAGTGCAACACCATTAGAGAGCATAGAGACTGGTATGAAAAACTACCGGATATCCGGTATCGGAAGCTTTTAGTGAGTTTGATATTCCCAATAGTTTCGTACAATATTAATAGGTTTTGAACGTCAGCACAGGCAAATAATACTATTATCTAACTGACCACAACCTAGGTGTGGCAACTGCTTTTTAAAACAGTTTTTCAAATTTCTGTAGGTTTCATACTTTTTGAAATATTTTGAAAAAAGTCGAAAAATTTACCACTTTCACCGAAGCATGCAGAGAGATACGAATACATCTGAAATGTAGGTTGGAAGCTACTATTTTTAGGTATTCGTTAAATTGCGAAGTCTCCAACCCGTACTTTTGGTACATATTTGTTGACAAACGTTCGAAACCCTCGGCGCGCGAGTTACACTCGCACTTGACGGATCTTGTTTCTACTGTTAAGTGTTAAATTTTCTATTTATAAGTTTTTATGCTCCAGAAGAGTAAAATTACAATAAAATAATATAAATTGAACTAGTATTTATAATTGAAACAATTGAGCTAACTGCAGACTTTTGCAAACAATATACAGGTAGCTCAACTGATCCTTATCAATACCAGTCGACAGCGTCCCCAATACGCTGGCTGCATTGCCCCGCTATATGGCAATGCTGATGCGCTGTGCCAGATACTGACCAGCTCTCGGGTCTCGCGTCGCTTCGACGAGACGCTCAGATATTTTTTTAAAAACTCGAAGAGCCTCGGCACCCCACGGACCTAGGGTCGCGACTCCAAGGGGAGCAAATGCGTAGGATCTGTCGAGACCTGCATTTTTGCGCCTCTTGAGATCTTCGGCCAAATCTACCAACGCGCCTGCCCGCTGCGTACGCTCTGATTCCTATCCGGTGGGCGCACAGCTTTAAAAGCATTTAACACAAATATTAAGCTTAAAGGTGATAAACGGTGTTACTTTGAATTCCCGGCGAGGTCGCGATATGGCGCTTAATATCCGCAGAGATACGAAGCTGCCATTAGGATGAAGCTGGTAGCTGCTATAAGTATATATACGGGGAACCACAAAGTATTGTGTAGCGAGTTTACGATAGACGACATCGTCTAAACGATTTCTCAATGTCGAATTTTCTTTCATATTTTTTAACTTCATCAACGGATAGGACTGGTTGCACCTTCTTTAGATGAAACAGGCAATGAAGAGGTCATTTATTATGATGATGATGAAAATTTATTTATTTTATTTTAATTTATTTGCAGGTCTCGACAGAGCTCCCCTTGGAACTTCAATCTTAACGCTGCTGCTTACAATATGTTTTAAAAAGGTTTATTTTTTTCATTACATTTTTTTTTGTCTTTTTTTCTGTATAAGTTGTGTGTGGCTATGAATAAATTCTTGTATTCTATTCTTGTGTACGATTGTCGGCAAGCTACCTCCACAAGTTTTATATGTTGTAGAACGCAAGCATGCGTTCTACTAAAATCATCAAGGCAACGACACGACCCCTGCTAACGGCGCAGTTGTACCGGTAGTGCGTACTGATAGAAAAACGCTTCCGTCCTGTTATATTCCTCTCATTAAAAAGCAATCGGATGAGTGAGAAAATACAAAAGCAGAACCATCAAAGTGTTTTTTCTACATGGTTTATTTCGTTCTTTTTTGTAGAGTATAAGAACCTTTCTTTTTAGATGGGGGGCGGGAGTTACCAATCTGCATCGAATGGATGCAGATATATCTTTTTTTACAAATTACAACATTTTCAACGGAATTCTGGCCTCGTAGAAGGAACCCTATACGCTTTTGGAACAAGAATACAACCTCTTTGATTTTTTTGTTTTCGCTTCGCTTGTTTTTAAATGAAGCCAATGATCTGTTCGTCTCTCAGAAAAAATGCGTCCGGACCATAGCTAACATAAGAGCACCAGAGACATGTAAACCCCACTTTATTAAACTGAAAATACTCACCCTAGTTAGTATATACATTCTAGAAATAAGCAAATTCGTAAGGAATTATCCAAATTTTTTCCAAAAAATTAATGACCAGCCCCGACGATACCAAACTAGATATAAACACAACCTGGTGAAACCCGAGTCAAAATTAAAAATCCACCAATCCTCCCCCAACACGATGGCGGTAAAAATTTACAATAAACTCCCAGAAAACATAAAATGTCTCGAAAAAAATAACATGTTCGAAAGCAAACTCAGAGATGGTCATAAAAAAATGTTTTTACGAACTTGACGACTTCTTCAACGATTCTTTTAGCGACTCGCAAATTAAATTACCTATAAATTAGTTATTTCATATTTAGTAGAAAGGCACGATACCTGCCAGTCTTCTATTGCAACACCCTAAATGGGTACATACTGTGATCTTAACATAAACTCACCTAATCACTAAGACCTGATTGGATTGTATGAATGCAATAAATAAAATACTGAAATACTGAATAAATTAAATATAAAAAATTATATAAAATAAGATTTTATTTAAAATGCGCTAAAAAGAATAAAATTAACTTTTCCCTTATAGCTTTTAAAATGAACTCATAACGTTTGATATAAAAGCTTGTCGAGAGATTTAAATACTCGTATCTTATTAATTTAAAGTTTAAAAAAATTAAAATAAATTAGATCGAGTTATATAATTTACTTGTTTATTTAGACAGGTAAATCTCGTGACAAGTTTTTATATCATGTACATTGATTAACTGACTTTATAAGTTACAAGCACAAGTTTTACAAGAAAAGTTTATTTTATTATGCTAAGCGCATTTAAATATAAAAGCTGATCAGCAGTTTTGGCATGGAGAAGTAACAAATCCATTTATCGATCCAGCCAAAGTTTCGTATTTGTATTATTATCGTGTTAATCTGTCTAAAAAAACAGATAAATATTTATCAAAATTACATTTTGAATGGTACGAGATGTCAAAATCATTATACAGCCCCATAAGAAAATCACCTAAAAATTTCAGCCACCCAGTCACTAGTAAAATCTAGTCGCACATTCGCGCAAAAAAGCATAAAGCAAAATCGCCTCGCCCATTCACTACCTGTATCGGGTCCACAATTCAATTATTCATTGGACGTCCGTATTGAACCTAGCCTGCATATCGAAGCAGTCCGCATTGTGGGTTAGGATAGGTATTTTTTAATATTAGGCTCGCATAGTAGAACGAATCTATTCACTTATTAAACCTAAGGAAGGTACCAATCCAAAAGTGCATTCCTTTTGCAAATCGATTGATCGTACAAACATTTGCCCCGGGACAAATATCTGTACGATCTGCAAATATTTGTTCAGGGTGTTCTGGGTATTTTCTATGTATAATAAAAAATATCTATCTATGTAGTGTATTGTACTAGGTATATCAGTTATCTAGTACCCATAACACAAGCTCTGCTTAGCTTGGGGCTAGATAACGCTGTGTGAATTGTCCAGCATTAGTTATTATTTTTATTATTTTGCGCATAACTGCATTAAAACTAGTACCTACATAATCATATCACACTCATATTATAAATGCGAAAGTTTGGATGTTTGAATGAATTTACAATTACTCTTCACGCTATAACGACTCAACTGATCGAGCTGAAATTTTGCATAGATGTGGCTCTAAGCCTAGAATCAAACATAGGCTTTTTATCCCATAAAGCAGTTCCCATGGGATATAAATAACCTTTAAATATTTCCATAGAAACGAGTTTGAAGCCGCGGCAGAAACTAATAGCATTTTATTAATTTGTTGTTATTCGAAATGAAGCGTTGACAAACAAAAGTTCGACCAATCTTTTAAATCCATCATGCTTATTAACACTAAAGTCATTTACAACGGGATATACAGGGTGTTTGGTGGAGGGTTAGACAAACTCAGTGGGTGTGTAGGTGGACCTATTTGTGAAATACAAATTGAAGGAAAAGACCCTAACTGTTTTAATTATTAATATAATAATTTAAAAAAAAAAGTTCTAGTGGTAGAGAGGTAAAATTTCGGAAAATCTTAAAAAAATACAAAGAAAAGGATTTAAAAAAATTGTAAACAGTTAGGGTCTTTTCCTTCAATTTTTATCTCACAAATAGGTCCACCTACACACTCACCGAGTTTGTCTAACCCTCCACCAAACAACCTGTATACTTACCATAATTTGAGTTATGAGTTTTTTCCAATATTTCGGCACAGTTTCATGCGCCATGGATCATCGCCAGGATTTATCACGGAATAACAGAAGGCACTGCACTTGCTTGTAAATGAGTTTAGTTCGACCAGACTGGTAAGACGGCACCTTGAGTTTGGGCCCATTAAGGCACTACCCGACCCAAAACAGTACCACCACCTATTTTATCTAAACGAAGGAATTTTTAAAAATCGATATGGCCAGTTTGTGAATCCTATCATAACCTTTTTTTTGAAGCCTCTATAAATGTTTTAGTTTGTGTAGTGTAGGCAGAGATGCGAAGTTTCTCTTTTTTGCCACCTTGGTGGCCAAAACGAGCAACTTCGCATCGCAAGCATTCTCGCAAGCATTTCGCATTCTCCTTTTGAAGGCTATGCTCGTTCTCCAGTTATCATCTAATTAAAATAACAATTAATAGCCGTTTATTTTAAACCAGTTGTTTTTAAAAAAGTTTCCAACGTTAATTCCTGTGAAATGAAATTTATTGGTATTTTTGAGTCATTCTAAACTGACTTTGGTCGGTTTACTTTTATTACTTATTTTATGTCAGTTCCGGCTCTTTAAAGCCACTATTAAAAGTTTAGAACCTGAACAGAGATATCAGGAGGTAGCTGGTTCACTGTTTAGTTTCATGGTGGATTATTATTATTATTTAGAATCTTTATCACCCATCGATTAGCTTATGTTTTTATTTATTTATTTCAATCTTTATATAATTATTTCGTTTTACTGCATGCCTTTCACATTGTACCTACTTATTTTATTTTATTTTTGCATGTCTTTTTTTAATCTGATCTATTTGCTAGTGTACCGCTTTCTTAGTGTCATGGCAATCAATCAATGCTCACTCGGTCTCCCGCGAAACATTAGCAAATAGAAGCGCGAATATGCAGGTCTCAACAGAGCCACAACATTTGCTCCCCTTGGAGTCGAGACCCTAGGTCCGTGGGGTACCGAGGCTCTTCGAGTTTTGTCAGGCCGAGGCTTTGTCAACGCTTGATTTCAATTGACAACAAATTAATATAATGCAACTAGTTCCTTCCCGCGGCTTCGCACTCGTTTCTAGGGAAATTTTGTTCATAGCATTATATTACATCTGTTAATCAAAATTTCCAATGATCTTCTAGCTATCCCAAAGAAGCCTGAGGAGTTTGCATTTTTCTTTGGGATCTGGTACAGCGCTTCTCGTTCACACCGCAATGCTTGAAAACTAAAGTTTTCAATCAGTGCGTCCTACCCGTCATGAGATACGGAGCTGAGACGTGGACACTCACGGTAGGGCTGGTCCACCGAGCTATGGTAAGAGCTATTCTCGGAGTCTCTCTGAAGGATAGGATTCGTAACGAACACATCCGATAGAGAACCAAAGTTATCGAAGTAGCTCTAAGACAAGCTGAAGTGGCAGTGGGCCGGCCATACCTCGAGAAGAACCGACAACCGCTGGGGTAAACGTGTTCTTGAGTGAAGACCGCGACTCAGCAAACGTATTGTAGGACGCCCTCCGGCCAGGTGGGATGACGATGTGCGAAAGACTGCAGGCAAATGCTGGATGCGGCAAGCTGAAAACAGGGCGCTATGGCCCTCATTAGGGAAGGCCTATGTCCAGCAGTGGACTAATATAGGCTGATGATGATGATGAACTTTCTTCTGGGAAGCAGGCTACATCTTCACTTTAAGTGAGTTAGTGGCCAAATGCTTGACCATCTATATATATACGATAATATAACAGAGAGGAAAGATTTGATTGATTGTTTGTTTGTATAGAATAGGCTCCGAAACCGATTTGAAAAATTATTTTACCATTAGAAGCCCACATTATTCCTGATGATCATAGGCTACTTTTTACCACGGGAAAATGCTTCATTCCTACGGGAAAACGGGTAATAGTACAACGGGTAGTAAGAATGCAGCTGGTTATCAATAAAAAAGTACTAGACCAGCTTTTTCCACACCACTACGCTGCTAAGTTCGCCATCTCATCCAGGGAACTTGCTCAGCGCACTGGAGCTAAATGTTCTTGTTCCGATGGCAAACGAGTCACTACCCTTTAATGGCTCAACTTTAGTTCTATTTAACAGCCGTTTAGTTCAAAAGCGTTTGACGTACTCGAATTTGTACTTTAGTTATTGTCTAATAAATCAAATAATATCGCGTTTTGCGATTTTATTTGATTTTACTATAAAAATTATCGTGGTTTGACGAATTCATTACGGATGTAAGCGGGTTAACTACGAACCTTATTAGTGTTGGAAGAACACCAACGTTTCATCCCTTAACGAGGGACATCTTCAGGGTGAGTGCGGTTCTAGACGCGCGCGTTCCGCATCCCTCCGAGCACTGCTCGTTAAGGGATGAAACGTTAGTGTTCTTCCAACACAAATAAGGTTCGTAGTTAACCCGCTTACATCCGTAATGAATTTATTTGATTTCTTAGAAATAACCCTGAGTGTCGGGTTACGCACTATAATAACAAAAAACTTTAATTATTGTGTTTTAATTTCATTATCTGACTTCAAAAAGGATATGATTCTATGTTTGGAATTATGTATGTTTTTTTATGTTGGTAAATATGTTGTCGATTTTCCCGTTAATTATGAAACTATTTAAAAATTCATTCGCTATAGAAAATGATCCCGGTTGCCATAAAAAATTTATTACCATGGAATTAGTATTAAATCCGTAAAACATATAAATTGTGTAAAATTAAGAGTTCGTTTCATAGTTTTTACAAAACAATAAAATTATTAGCTTCCTATTGTAGTAAAATATGGTATATTCGATATTTTCGGCTGTCCAGCAGTAGCTTAAATAAATTAAATAATGTTGGACAAGACATACCTACACCACAATTACTGTTCTCTTACTGTTCTGTAAGGTTATTAAATTTTAGTTGAATTCGACTTGCCAATATTTGCCCCTACAGTATTTCTATAAACCAACACAGCCGAAGTTTTCTTTGGCGAATAAATACTTGAAAGTTGGAAATGAAAAATGACCGATTAAGTTTCAGCGACGTATTGGACTGGTAAAACTGAAACTTTGAATTTGTTGCGAGTTTGACCTAGTCGAAATTTAGAAAGACGTGAGTTCGATTTCGATCACCCAAAATTATTGATCTTCAAAACTGTTCTTCCAAGATAATTTGGCTTGGTGTTTTTAACTTAAAGCATTATACAGGGTTATTGGTAACTGACACTGCGTAAACTGCAGGTGCTGCGCATCATCACGAACACGTCCGTGATGACACCGGGTCTCAATTCTTAAAATTGGTGGGAAGGGAATGATATTAGTTTGTACCCCCCTCTATTCAAAATTCGCTCATTAAAGGGGTTTTCTTTGAAACTAAACCTAAAAACGGCTCTGCCCTGAATTATCAGCCAGTCCAGCGATTTTTGTCGTCTTTTGCGTCTTCACTGACGTGTTCATTATGATGGGCAGAACCTGCAGTTAACATAGTATCAGTGAATTAGCAAAATCTCTGAACATGAAAATAACACAGATAAATGGATAGATTAATTATTTTTTTATTGTGTACACCATAACCAAAACGTATAAACCTATAAGTATATCTGCGGAAACTTGTAATTAGCCGTCAACAAACATGCCTGGTCTACCCAGGCAATGTTCATCTGTTAATTGTAAACCTAGCTGAAAGTTTCTCCAAAATTGTAAAAATAAAATAAATAATATAAAATCATTAATCAGACAAATACTTATAACTAGTGATGAACACAATCGGCGGTCTTATCATTAGCCATAGTAATATGTTTATTTGCCAGAAACATATGTGCATACAAATTAGATCTTAAATTAATGTCCATTATTTTCTACCATTAAATATAAAATTGTCATGGAATTTTTTTAAGTAAACACATAAAAATAAAAAAAGCAACCTCTCCCAGGCAATGGTTCGTAGCCCACTTACGAATAAAAAATAAAACCTTGCACATTACAGCCCTAGGGGAAAAGTACCTAACCTCTCAAGAACAGAAAAGCATTTTATTTAACATTGTTAAACAAACTAAGTTATTTAAGTAGTAATTAGAGCAAAAGAGCAATTCTGCTAATAAGTTCTGAGTCAATGGTTCTAATGGCAAACAGGCCGGCGACAGTTACTTGAATTACTTTGAAAGAAACAGTCTCCTCGTCCCTGAGGTCACGGTGTGTAGTGCTTACAGTAGTATAACTTAACGCATTCACTGCCCAGCCTCGCCACCGCTACACGGGGATCAGAGAGCTACGCTACGCAGAGATCTTCGTCTTGGGCCATAAAAGTGTTAGTATATCGCATTCACTGCCCAGCCTTGGATGTGCGACCCGCAGGGGCGCGCCGCCGCTACACGGGGCTGGGAGAGATTAGTAGCGTCTCTGGTCATGAAAGTGTTAGTTTAGTATTTATTTATTTATTCATTCACAAATCAGATAACAATCGAATAAAGAATTAACTTGGCTACTTTTACAAATTTTGATCTAGATAATCAATAATAATGTGAACATAGAAAAAATAATGTTGCATCCAATAGATTTAAATTACCCTAAGGCGTAAAAAAGAAGAACAACAAACACTGTTACCTACTGAGAAAATAATTTTGCAAGATTTTTTTATACACCGCTTAAATCTACTGTGGTTATTATCGAAGCTAACTATTTTATTTGATTTAACTACTTTGTTATTTAAACGACACATTCTATGCAGGGGTATATTGTAAGAAACATTGTTTATGTATACACTTATTGAGAATATTTCGGGAGAACGGAACTTATATTTTGTGTTTATATTGACGGACGCTTACAATTCGGGACAATCGATATAAGAATGAAGTATTTTGTGCAGGTACACTAGGTTAATATAATCTCTTCTACTAGATAGGAAGTATATCGCATTCACTGGCCTGCCTTGGATGTGCTACGCACAGGAGCGCGCCGACGCTACACGGGGCTGGGAGAAATCATCTGCCATGAAAGTGATAAATAAGATATTAATTTTAGGACCGGATGTCATAATTGCATTTGCGACAATGCCCATAATAAAGAAAAAGAAAGATATACATTAAGAAGAAAACCATAAAAAAACCTTTTCGATTTCGGTTTTCGGTTATTTGTTTATTCACTTTTTTCGTCAAATGACAGGGCAAAAACCTACTAAAAGTAGCTAAGAACCATATAGAAAACCAGACGAATTTTTGATGCCAGATTTATCAAAATAGCTTTAGCCGTTTTGATAGAGAAAGAGTGTGTCCACACAACCGCATAGAAACACTCGAAAAACATAACCCACTCTCGGATTCGTACCTGATTTACAAAAACGTTTAGATAGAACCTATTCTTCTGTAAGTTCATAAACTGTTCCATCAAGAGGTCACCAAGATGTTCGAGAAGGTTAATGAAGACAGATGATCGGAGTTGCTGAAGCCAATTTGACTGCAGACAGTTCGACATTATTGAACGACTGTTGACTTTAGAACTGTCACGAGTAACTTGTTCTCGCTTGTTATGTTTAATCTCCAAAGTAGTTTGAAGGTTTTTGTATGGAGGGGGCGGCTTAAACAATTGTTTTTTTTATCGAAATTATCGCGTAAAATAAACTTTTTGTGCAAAATTAACGAGATATTCTCAGATGACTAATTACATAACTACACATTTTTTTTTCATCTGTCGATATCTCGGTAACCTAACTTTTTAGGACATTATTTCACATGTCTTTTTTATATGTTTAGTCTCTCTTCTATCCAAATATGTAATATACATTTTACTGTGGACGGTAATTATGAAAAAAATACAAAATGGTGACCGATGTTAGCGCCAAAATCAAATCCCTTTGTGTAAATGGTATTTATAAATATTTAAATGAGTCGTTTTATTTTTATAAATAAAAGCGGATAATTTTTTTATTTGACAGGGTTCTTTCCCGTTTTGACGACGCACAGATTGTATCAAATATAAGTAGATCAAATGAATTGTATAATATTTACTTTGATAAGGTTCCATTTCCCATTCTGATCGCGCACAAATTATACACATTTAGCTACTCAGAGCCACGGCCATGCCGCATATTGAAGAGACAAGAAGACTTAGTTTTTATTTAAAAACAATTAACACTGCATTCAAAGATTCTTTAATAATCGCCTGTCTGAACCGGGAATTAATCCCGCCAAATTATAAAAAAAAACTCTCGTTATTTTACGATACCAATTAAAAGGCTCAATCATAAGAGTTACTTTTTTCCAAATAACATATCAAATCAAAAACTCTTTATTTCCATATGTACAATAAATGTACACTTAGAAAAGGTCAAATAATAAAACTAAACACTGACACGGAAATAAAGTGATATTTTTGATTTCTGTCACTTCGGTATGTAGACTAAAGTAAAGAAGCGACGAAGAAACCTTTAGCCTGTTAGTTGTTATTTTTCGAGCTGGAGCAAAACTCGTCCCAAGCTTTTTTATCCTCTAGATAATCTGATATTTTGTAGTAAGCCTTTTTACAAAGGATATGTTTGACAATTTGTTTGAATTTATTTATTGATATTTTTTGCAACTCACTTGGAGTTTTGTTGTAGAAGCGTATACATTGGCCTTTAAAAGATACATTTATCTTGTGTAGCCTAGTTGTGGGCACAGCGAGTTTATCCTTATTTCTTGTATTTATATTATGTGTGTCGCTATTTTTAGGGAATAGATTGATATTTCTATGAGTGTACAACAAGTTTTCATAAATATATTGACATGGTACTGTCATTATGTTCATTTCTTTGAATTTATCACGCATATAGCATCTTATATAAAAGGAACCCCATGAAATTTTACAACGTGAGAGGCCCTGTATACTATATAGTAGGCCTACTTATTTACTAAAGATACGCATCCACTGTATCAGTATTTATAAGCGTATTTATATGCGTAAGGATTTGTTCCTTTGTATTGATTTCTTTGGTACAGCGTGCGCTAGATCGGCATATCTGCCGATACCGATAACAGAGATCGGTATTTTTGCAACAATATCCTCGTCACTACAAAACACAAAAGTATATAAGTGCACGATCTGCAGAAATTTGTTCCGTTGGTCTGGGTGTTTTCTATGTACCTATCATAAAAAAAATCTGTCTATGTAAATAATGTATTAAATATATCAGTTATCTAGTACCCATAACACAAGCTTTGAGTAGCTTACTTTGGGGCTAGATGGTGCTGTGTGGATTGTCCAGCGTTATTTATTTATTAATTTATATTTTGCGGATGACGTCATTGGCAAACTCGGGCGTTTTGCAAATACTTAATTGGTGCAAAATCCGAAAGTAGTAGACGCACCATTAATTTATTGTTTTATTTGTTTTAGTACATGTTTTAATTGTTTTATTCGACCTAAGTGTAAATGTCATTTTGTGTCATGTCGTTTTTTATTCGACCTAAGTGTAAATGTCGCACCCGTAATACCGGCGCCGCGTACACTACGTACGTAGCGATCTCGTTCTATTGGACGCTTTACTTTAAACTGCTTTATATTCATATTCATATTCATATATATTTATTGCAATCATTGTGTACATTTTTAGGTCTTAGTTTAAAAGTAATGTTTATGAGGCACAATGGTACCCTAACAGAGCGTGGCAATAGGTACTGAGAGTGGAGGTGGACCGGGTTTCTATAAGAATCTCTAGTTATGTTTTAGGTTTTAGCGGAAAAGTATAGTTCAATAACTTTTGTAGTTACATTTTTATATATTCTTGTATAGGTAGTAATGTATATATTCATAATGCATAAAAATTCGTTAGTTTTAGTTTTTATTTTAATTTATCGTTGAAGAAGTCATTTAAATTATAATAGCATTTATGTAAAAGGTATTGTTTTAATTTTTTTTCAAATATATGGTCTTTTTCCTCGTCTTTTAGTATATTCGGTATTTTGTTATAGATTTTAGATGCCATTGATTTTGGCCCGGAACTTTGCATTTTTAGTTTTGACTCGGGTAGTGTAATTTTATGCTTAAACCTAGTCGGATAGCGTCGCGGTTGATCAGCTGTTTTTGGGAAATTTTGGGGATTTATTGATTTCCCATGTATTTTTATGTCGACAAATCTAAATTTCACAGTGATTTAAATGAAAAATCAACGCAAACAGGTTTTCCTGCTGCCAATCACCAAATATTCACACAACTCTATTCCGTTACACGCTGAATATTTGACCTTTTCATGTTTATAGTGACCTTTTCCCTCTTTATAGAGACTTCCCTCTATTCATGGGGCTGTGCTGACCGCATATTACATCCATATTCAATATTCAGTAACGCATTGTTCGGGGAAATAGGTTCTTACGATGGAGGAAAGGAATTTGAGTAGGTTTATGACATTTGAACTGAGTAGTAACGTCGTAGGAAACAATGTTTGTTGATATGAGCATGCTTTATATAATATATACAGGGTGTAATCGTTAAGTGTGCACAGGCGATTATTCCGTAACTATTGCAGATATCAAAAAACTTTAAACTGATATCGAAAGTACTTTACCTAATGAGTAAAATGACATTAATAACTTTTTAAAAATAAAACGAGAAATATCCAAAAAAATTACATTAATCACTCCCATACATTTTATTTCTTAGTAAGTACAAAATTTTGTGTTCAAAGCATATGTTCGAAGTGACGTCCTCCTTGTGCAATACAATGACGAGCTCTATTTACAGTTTCTAAATGAACTTTCCTTAACATTTGCGGAGTAATTAAAGCAATTGCACGACGTACACGATTCTGTAACTCTTCTAGGCTGTGTACTCTCTCAGCGTACACGTGGTCTTTGACAAATCCCCATAGGAAGAAATCACAAGGCGTGAGATCCGGGGATCTGGCAGGCCAAGGGGTTGCACTATTATTGGCTATTAAGCCATTATAATTGTTTCGTAAGAAATTCATTACAACATTTGTATTATGTGCAGGTGCTCCATCTTGTTGAAAAATTATCGACCTTCTTTCATCGTCTGGAATTGGTTCTAAGAGACTTGGCATATCGTTTTGTACAAAGGAGAAATATCTCTGTCCATTTAAGGTTCCACTGTAAAAATGTGGCCCAATGATCCGATCTCCAAGAATACCACACCACACATTAATTGAGAATCGCACCTGAGCTCTAACTTCAGTAGTTAAGCGAGGATTGTCAATTGACCAATAATGCGAGTTTTTTCTATTGTAAATGCCGCAGTTTGAAACATTACTTTCATCGGTCCATAAAATTGACCTTACATTGACATAATTATTGACTAGCCAATTGCAATAGACCAGCCGACGAGCAGGATCATCATTGTGCAGCGTTTGAGTAGGTTTTATCTTAAATGCTTTGAAGTTGTGTTTTTTTAATAACTTGTGTACATAATTGTGGGACACTGGAAATGATCGGGCCACTGAACGCGTTGATTCTTGTGGATTATCTACTACGTAGTTAATAATATTGTTATCTAAGTCATTATCAAATTCCGGAGCTCTTGTTCTCGAACCTTTTTTTCTGTTAAAAGATCCATAATTTATCAAATTGTTATCCAACTTACGTAAATACGTACCAGAAGGAACTTCTCTATCTGGGTACTCTTTTCTGTAGGCGATAATGGCCGCCCTATTGTTACAATCATGTTTGTAGTACATTTTTAACATGTCCCTCTTTTCTGTATTGGAATATGCCATTTTTCAATCAATAAATGCAACAATCACGATTATTAACGCAAATTGAAAAATACAATAAATTGGCGGGAACGAGAACCCGCGATAAAGAATTTGAATTTAGAACGAACACCAAAGAGTATCTTTCTTTTTGTTTTTATTTAGTATGTTGCTTTTCAGCTAGTTCAAATCAATACAATATTGAAACAAGGTTTATTATAAATTTGAAGTGGTAAGATAATTAATCTACACGTGTATCTACTTGAAATTCATTAATACCTTCATATCGTACATAATTATAAAATGACAAGGGTAAAATGAGTAGGTACTATTCCACTTAAAATAAGGAAACTAAAACCTTTCTACTATCTCATACTAAATGTATGGGAGTGATTAATGTATTTTTTTTGGATATTTCTCGTTTTATTTTTAAAAAGTTATTAATGTCATTTTACTCATTAGGTAAAGTACTTTCGATATCAGTTTAAAGTTTTTTGATATCTGCAATAGTTACGGAATAATCGCCTGTGCACACTTAACGATTACACCCTGTATAGCTCGATTACCACTGACTGACATAATTGTTCTCCCTGATGGTGGAGGGGGAGGTATGTTTTTTTTTGCGAAAATGTATAGAGGGGGTCAAGGAGACCTAGGGAAAATTCCGACTTTTTGAGATTTGCCCCCCGGAACCCCCGCCCCCCAGGGGGGCTTCGTAACGGAGTCATACTGATGAATAATTTTAAGGGGGTTGTATAGAGGGGGTCAAGCGATTTCGATTGCAAAAATAATTTCACCCCCCCTTGCCCCCAAGACCCCCCCCTTTTGAGAGTGCTACGAGATGCCGTCGCGATAGAGGGGTTCTGATTGCGGGATCGTATAGAAGGTCTCTTCTCCAATTGAAAGTAAAAAAAAATCACCCCCCTCCCGCCCCCTTTTTCACCCCCCCTTTTGATATCTCCCAAACGAAGTAAGCTAGAAGAAAATTTTTTTCACAGTCGTGTGAAGAGCTTAACACCATTTGGATTGCAAAAAAAAATTTTCGCCCCCGACCCCTCTAGACCCCCCTTTTTATAAAAAAACTGAAATATGGCCATTTTTAGCCTATATTTTGATCACTTTTTAGGGTGGAGCATTGCGGCGAGTGAAGCGAGCCGCAATGCGACTACGGGGAACAGCAAGGCGAGCGAAGCGAGCCGCGCTGTGACCCCCTGCGACCAGCCTCCCCCGAACCCCGCCCCCATCAAAAAATCTGATATGGGTATCGTTTTCGACTGACATGGGGGCGAGGATTACGAATTTTATGACGGGGGGCGTGTGTCGGATTGCGGTGAGCGAAGCGAACCGCAATACGACTCACGTCACAGAGCAAGGCGAGCGAAGCGAGCCTTGCCGTGTGGCAGCACGAGCGGGGAATACAGGGGAACAGCACGGCGAGCGAAGCGAGCCGTGCTGTGACCCCCTGCGCCCAGCCCCGCCCCCATCAAAAAGCGACTTCGGACTTCGGAGGAACAGCACGGCGAGCGAAGCGAGCCGTGCTGTTACCCCCCCACGCCCCCAGCCTCCCTGAACCCCCTCCCCCATCAAAAAATCTGATATGGATATCGTTTTTGACTAACATTGGGGTGAGGATTACGAATTTGATGTCGGCGGGCGTGTGTCGGATTGCGGTGAGCGAAGCGAACTGCAATACGTCACACCGCAAGGCGAGCGAAGCGAGCCTTGCCGTGTGGCAGCACGAGCGGGGACTACAGGTGAACAGCACGGCAAGCGAAGCGAGCCGTGCTGTGACCCCCTGCGACCAGCCTCCCCCCGAACCCCGCCCCCATCAAAAAATCTGATATGGGTATCGTTTTCGACTGACATGGGGGCGAGGATTACGAATTTTATGACGGGGGGCGTGTGTCGGATTGCGGTGAGCGAAGCGAACCGCAATACGACTCACGTCACAGAGCAAGGCGAGCGAAGCGAGCCTTGCCTTGTTGTGTTAACCCCCACGCCCCCAGGCACCCTGAACCCCCTCCCATCAAAAAATCTGATATGGATATCGTTTCGCTCACCGCAATACGTCACACCGCAAGGCGAGCGAAGCGAGCCTTGCCGTATGGCAGCACGAGCGGGGAATACAGGGGAACAGCACGGCGAGCGAAGCGAGCCGTGCTGTGACACCCTGCGCCCAGCCCCGCCCCCATCAAAAAATCTGAAATGGGTATCGTTTTCGACTAACATGGGGGCGAGGATTACGAACTTGATGTCGGCGGGCGTGTGTCGGATTGCGGTGAGCGAAGCGAACCGCAATACGACTCACGTCACACAGCAAGGCGAGCGAAGCGAGCCTTGCCGTGTGCCAGCAATGCGACTAAGGAGAAACAGCACGACGAGCGAAGCGAGCCGTGCTGTTAACCCCCCACGCCCCCAGGCTCCCTGAACCCCCTCCCCCATCAAAAAATCTGATATGGATATCGTTTTTGACTAACATTGGGGTGAGGATTACGAATTTGATGTCGGTGGGCGTGTGTCGGATTGCGGTGAGCAAAGCGAACCGCAATACGTCACACCGCAAGGCGAGCGAAGCGAGCCTTGCCGTGTGGCAGCACGAGCGGGGACTACAGGGGAACAGCACGGCGAGCGAAGCGAGCCGTGCTGTGACTCCTTGCGACCAGCCCCCCCCCCAAACCCCGCCCCCATCAAAAAATCTGATATGGGTATCGTTTTCGACTAACATGGGGGCGAGGAATACGAATTTTATGACGGCGGGCGTATGTCGCATTGCGGTGAGCGAAGCGAACCGCAAAACGACTCACGTCACAGAGCAAGGCGAGCGAAGCGAGCCTTGCCTTGCTGTGTTAACCCCCACGCCCCCAGGCTCCCTGAACCCCCTCCCATCAAAAAATCTGATATGGATATCGTTTTCGACTAACATTGGGGTGAGGATTACGAATTTGATGTCGGCGGGCGTGTGTCGGATTGCGGTGAGCGAAGCGAACTGCAATACGTCACACCGCAAGGCGAGCGAAGCGAGCCTTGCCGTGTGGTAGCACGAGCGGGGACTACAGGGGTGCTGTGATCCCCTGCGCCCAGCCCCGCCTCCATCAAAAAATCTGATATGGGTATCGTTTTCGACTAACATGGGGGCGAGGATTACGAATTGTGTCGAATTGCGGTGAGCAAAGCGAACCGCAATACGACTCACGTCACACAGCAAGGCGAGCGAAGCGAGCCGTGCTGTGACCGCTCACGCCCAGCCCCCCTGAACCCCCTCCCCCATCCAAGAATTTGACATGGATATCGTTTTCGACTAACTCGAAAGTGTAGATTACGAAAAAGATGTCCATTTGAAAATCCAAAATGGCTGACATTCTTATATCGCAAAACCCACTCTTATGCTTATAAATTTCCATGAAATCGATTATGTAGGTTGCGAAAAGGGGAATACAATGAAAAAAAAACAATATACACAGCCGCCGCGAGCTGCTTGCAGCTCGCGCACATATAAAATACTAGTTTGATATTATATAGGTAACCTATGTTACCTATAAAATATAATACTGTGAATGTGCTTTAGTTTTTGCAAATAGCGTCATTAATATCACTGTACTTAAACATCTATGGAGAATTATTAACACTTTTTTTTAAATCTACTTAGAGTGGATTTATCTGATTTTGAAGTTCAGCGACTCAATTGGTTTCAACAAGTCATGGAGCGAGCGATACACACTTGAAGAAACACCAATTTTATATGCATTGACAGCTTACAAAGGAATGCAATGTAATACTGCAGTTAAGGCCAGGTATTCCTGCAGCAGTAGGCGTAAGAATAAGAATAAGAATAAGAACATCTTTATTTGTAGCTAAGATAGGTACAGTATTTTGTAGTAGATATGTATTTAGTATAATACAGATATAATTACTACTAACTAACACCACATATTCGAACTTAAAGTATTAAAATAATTAAAGTAATATGGTAGTAGTAGTAGTTAGTAGTAAGGGCCAACGCGCGTGATAGCCACGACACGGTCAATGTACTCATACCATACATATCGATACTTAAACATAGTTTTGTAAACAAAGAGCGTTGAGTTAGGACCTTTGGATAATAAAGGGAACCAGCAGTTGGGTACTGGACCACTATGTGAGAGGACGTTGTTTTATTCACAAAACCGCCCCCTATTATATATCTATCTTTAAGTATAATTTACCCCTTCTATCATCAGAAGTGGGATAAAGAACCCCTATTTAAAGACAATTAAAATAAAAAAATAGAGTGTAAAAACAGACAATTTATGGAATAAATGTAAGTTAGTGAAACAGACTGATCTTAAGTGTAAATAGACAGTAAACCTGGTGATTAGACAAGTTAATTCATAAGTGAAAATAACTAAGGTGAAAAGTGAAAATGAGTGAAAAAAATAAAAAGGGACAGAAACGAAAACATAGTTCGGAGCGACTTCCTACGAGTGCTGAGCCGGGACCGGGACCGGGAACAACACCGTCACAGTTTGGTGGATCAACGAGTAAGGCAATTGCATTGCCAACATTTGACCCGGATATAGGAGCAATAGAGGCTTCAGAATGGTGTGCGGAAGTGCAAGCTTTAGCTGAAAGAAACGGATGGGATGATATCGAGACCATCGCGAGATGTGTACCGTTTTTGGTGGGACGGGCTCACGATCTGTACAAGGAATGGACCCCACTTTTAAGGAACTGGCCTTCACTAAAAGAAGACTTAATGATCACTTTCCCTAAGTGCAGAGATTTACATCGAGATTTTAAAATTGCTGCTAACATGAGTAGCGATCAATATGCTACAGTGTCTATATATGCTGCTAAAAAGCACCGTATTTTAAAACAGCTACGACTCAAATTCAGCGAGAGTGAAATACTCGAACTTATTACCGGAGGAATAACTGACCCACATGCAAAATCTATTGCTGGTGGTGCTAACTCTATTACTATGCTCTATGAAAGACTGGCCCGATACGTACCTATTTCTCTTTCAAACAAAATAAAAGATAGCGAGAATTCTGAGCACCCCCATAAACGATCAAAACAAGAACTGAAGAGGTGCAATCGCTGTAATTGACTAGGTCATCTGCAACGCGACTGTCGAACCAGGGAAGAAAATCTACCGAACAGCGGACAAGGCTCAAGATCGCCCTCTAATAAGATTCTGCAGTGCACGTTTTGCCGAAATAAAGGCCACAGTGTCGAAAATTGTTGGACAAAACAAAGGGCACAACCAACCAAACGAGGCAAAGATGTGAATTATGCTACCAATGCGCAGGTATGTACCACAGCAGTGATTATTAATGAAAAACCATTACATGCCTTAATTGACAGTGGAGCGTCGTGTTCTCTAATGAAAGACAGCCTTGCTAGGTCATTGGGAATACATCGTCAACCATAATTTATTCACCTCTGTGGGTTGTCCAATAACGTTATAACGTCAACTGAGAAAATTACAGCGGTGGTTCAGTTGGAAAACCTCGCATTGGAAATAGATTTTCAAATCGTCCAAAACAATGACATACGTTATGAAGCAATAATTGGCCGCGACGCTATAACATCAAGCGATATCATGTTCGTAACTACTTGCGAAGGAACCACGATAAGATAGGCGCTCTCAGTCTCCCATGAAGTACGGACTTGTTTATAATTTGGAGGAAGCGATTAAAGTATGTTTGGTTCAAGCTCCAAACGAAGCGCAAAAGAACTTACGTGAGCTTTTAAATAAACACGCTGGACTCATTGCTTCGACGAATAACATTCGACAAATAAAAACTGCTAAGATGGAAATACGCACAACGACAACTGAGCCTGTTGTTTATAATCCTTATCGTATGTCAGCGTCTGAGCGTACTAGGGTACAAGAGATTGTTACGGAACTTTTAAAAAATAACATCATACGAGAGTCGACTTCACCCTACGCTTCGCCAATTATTTTAATAAAAAAAAGATTCAAGCGATAGATTATGCGTGAATTTTCGAGCTCTGAATCGAAACACTATAAAAGATAGATATCCTTTACCTTTGATCGATGACCAATTGGATAAGCTAGAAAAAGCTCGGTATTTTACTACACTAGACATGGCATCCGGTTTCCATGGGATACCGGTGGATGAAAATTCAGTTGAGAAGTTAGCTTTTGTGACCCCTGATGGACATTACGAATGGTTACGTGTCCCTTTTGGCGTTTCGAATGGACCCAGCTGTTTCAACGAGCAGTGAACACCGCGCTAGGAACATTAGCACAAAATACAGCCCTGGTATACATAGATGACATCATTATCCCGTCCATGACTATAGCTGAAGGGTTGGAGCGATTGGACCTAGTACTCTTTGGATGATGCAGGATTTACGTTAAATTAAAAAAATGCAAGTTTCTGCAAACAGAAATCGAGTATTTAGGGCGGGTTGTGTCCAAAGATGGCATCCGCCCGGGAAATGCTAAAGTAGAAGCCTTGATACATGCCCCTATTCCTAAAAATATAAAACAGGTTCGGCAACTGATGGGTCTTGCAGGATACTTTCGCAAATACATTCCTGAATTCGCAACAAAAACTGCATGCATTACAGACCTTCTGCGCAAAGAGACAAACTTTTGTTGGTCGGAAGACTGTGAAAAGTCTCGAAAATACTTGATTGAAAAACTGGCGAACCAACCCCTATTAGTTGTGTTTGATCCTGAAAGGGAAACCAAATTACACACAGATGCAAGCAGCTAAGGATTTGGCGCTATTTTGTTTCAAAGACATGACAAAGAACTCCGAGTTGTGTCATACTACAGCAAGAAAGCTTCACCTGAAGAATCTAAATATCATAGCTATGAATTGGAAACCCTTGCGATCGTGAACGCCTTGAAATACTTCAGAGTTTATCTTCTGAGCTTAAAGTTTAAACTAATCACTGACTGCAACGCCGTGAAGGCGACATAAAAAAAACGGGATTTATTGCCTAGAGTGGCCAGATGGTGGGCATACATACAAAATTTTAATTTTGACATTGAATACAGAAAAGGTAGTAGCATAAAACACGTCGATTTCCTGAGCAGAAATCCACCACAAAACCAAGTTGTGGAAGAGGTACAAATAAATGACCAAATAACATGGCTCGAAGCTACACAAAAAAAAAAGATCCTGAAGTGATTGAAATAATAAGGAGAATTCAAGAAAATCCAGATAGCTTAGCTAGAATATTCTATGAAAGATGGAATCTTATTACAAGTTTTTGAAAATGAGAACAAAAAACCGTATTATTGCCTATGGAAAACCTAAGAAGTTCACAGCTTGTTATGGCATTAGAACCATCATTTAGTTTGTTTGGCACAACAAAACGATTAATACCTAACTGACAAAGGAACCAATTTTTCGAGTAATGAAACAAAAGTGCTACTGAGGAGAATGGATATTGATATACATTACATAGCGACTGGCGCGAGTTGACGAACGGACAGGCTGAAAGATATGTCGCCACAGTGTTGAATTTGTTAGCCTGTGAAGTAAGTCCAGGATCAGAATGGTCGAGCGTTCTTTGGAAAATACAACTCACCTTAAATACCACTGTGCAAAGCCGGAATTTGAATCGGATGTTGATGTCCGACAGCTAAAAATAACTGCAGAAGAACGACTCAGAAACAATGCTCTAAAAACCAAACAACGATTCGATAGAATGCGTAGAAATAATATTAAATTAAAATAAGGCGACATTGTTTATGTTCAACAACAAAGAACACGGTTGAACAAATTAGAACCACGGTATAATGGACCATATACTATTGAAAAATGTTTACCAAATGACAGGTACAGAGTAAGAAACGTACAAAAGAAAACAACACAAATAGTTCCAAAGGACAGAATACGGCCAAGCGATAGCCAACTCCAATAAAAAAAAAATATAAAAAAAAAACTCAACTACATTGTTGTCGTATCTAATAATACGGCATGAAAATCAAATTGGCGTAAGCAACTCCCAATAGAGTCTGCATGGATCGCCGACTAAAATAAAAGCAACTCCTAATAGAGTGTGCAATGTGCATAGATCACAGACTAAATAAAAATCAAATTGGCGTAAGCAACTCCCAATAGAGTCTGCATGGATCGCCGAATAAATGAAAATAAAAGCAACTACTAATAGAGTGTGCATAGATCACAGACTAAATAAAAATCAAATTGGCGTAAGCAACTCCCAATAGAGTCTGCATGGATCGCCGAATAAATGAAAATAAAAGCAACTCCTAATAGAGTGTGCATAGATCACAGACTAAATAAAAATCAAATTGGCGTAAGCAACTCCCAATAGAGTCTGCATGGATCGCCGAATAAATGAAAATAAAAGCAACTACTAATAGAGTGTGCATAGATCACAGACTAAATAAAAATCAAATTGGCGTAAGCAACTCCCAATAGAGTCTGCATGGATCGCCGAATAAATGAAAATAAAAGCAACTCC
Source organism: Eupithecia subumbrata (assembly GCA_949316285.1). NCBI lineage: Eukaryota > Metazoa > Arthropoda > Insecta > Lepidoptera > Geometridae > Eupithecia > Eupithecia subumbrata. The sequence continues at coordinate 3,226,868 of OX438631.1, forward strand.
TAATAGAGTGTGCATAGATCACAGACTAAATAAAAATCAAATTGGCGTAAGCAACTCCCAATAGAGTCTGCATGGATCGCCGAATAAATGAAAATAAAAGCAACTCCTAATAGAGTGTGCATAGATCGCAGACTAAATAAAAATATAATTGCGTAAGCAACTCCCAATAGAGTGTGCATGGATCGCCAAATAAATAAAATATAATTGCGTAAGCAGCTCTTTAATAAGGAGTGTGCATGGATCGCATAAGTCACTCGTAAGGGTGGCATTATGAATAAGTTTACCTTAAACTTATTTTTCTAATTCCAGGTACAGTGAGACAAAGCTTCGAGAGCGAAGCCTGGGCAGGAAGGCCGTGATAGCCACGACACGGTCAATGTACTCATACCATACATATCGATACTTAAACATAGTTTTGTAAACAAAGAGCGTTGAGTTAGGACCTTTGGATAATAAAGGGAACCAGCAGTTGGGTACTGGACCACTATGTGAGAGGACGTTGTTTTATTCACAAAACCGCCCCCTATTATATATCTATCTTTAAGTATAATTTACCCCTTCTATCACGCGCCTGCCATGCCGCCGCGCTCGTGTTTTTTGTAGTTATTTGAACATAGTGACTAAGAAAATCATTTTATCGCGTCAAACTCTGCTTAGAAATATTAAGTGTCTTTAGTTAAATACAAAAAAAGTAAAATATCAGTAATTCGCTAGTCATCTTATTGAAAAAACACTTGAACAAAGGGGTAACTTTGGGATTTTATTCTATCAAGTGAAGTTCCTTAAATCTTGTAACTGAATGCTATTTTATCTAGACTAGATCCTTAAGTAATATATATCTATTTTTCAGAATATTAAACACTATTTTCTAAGTCTCAGATTATTTTAAAAAACACAATTTTTCGGCCTCTGCTGGGCTACCAATGGAATATTAATTTATTATCACAAAAGATAATAGATTGTTTACATCAGGCTGCAGTTAGCGCAATTGTTTTAATTGTAAATACTAATTCTCATTTGTTTCTATTATTTACATTTTATCATGAGCGAGGCTCTCGGGGCGATCTATTGTATCAAAACTAAGGTTAGGTGGAGAAAAGCTTATAAAGTTTTTATGGAATTTAGTAGCACAATAAACTTTTACGCCAAAGTATAGATGGTAGGAACATTAGACGTGCCACCTACTTTATATCCTTACTACAGAAAAACACCGCAATTTCGCGACAACAAAAACAAAGGCACTTTGGGCTCGTCTCAAGGGATACAAGTCCCAAAAAATGCTATCAAAAGTCCTTCGCCCTTCATTAATTAACCGCAGAAAAAGTAAGATTCATAGCCAGGTGCCTTTTGTACAGGTGACGGCATGGGCCGTGGCGGTCGCAACGTAAGAATCTACGCCTCCAACTCAGCCCGTAGAAAGTCGTATTAAGAGTGGATTAAAGCTCTGCGTTCATTATTCCGCAACCGCACAACACAAAAACGTGCATTTAAATATGACCTCAAACTTGTTATCTTTAGATACTTTTTACAGTGACAGATGCAGATGCAGGTCTCGACAGAGCCTACACATTTGCTCCTCTTGTATTTATTGCTACACTTTAGAACACACACATTTTGAATTTACTCGTGTGATTTTAAAGATTCTAAAACGATGATTTTCCTCGAAGGTATAAAGCACTGATACGTGACGCGTCGTGTTTTAAGGCCCTCGGCTGCGCCTCGGCCCTCAAATGACACGCTCGATAGGAATTGGGCACTTTCTCACCTAGGTGATCAATGTTCTATTACCTCTCTATGACCGTGTCTCCACACAGATTATTTCTATTGAAACGCCGCTAGACATTCGCCTGTGTACGTGATCCCTCGGTAAATTTTGCCACCGAAAAGATGGGCGGTATAACAAAAGGACAATGCATAATAATTACCTCGAGTTTTCCTCATAAAATTGTATTTTAATTCATAAACCTTGGAACTTTCGTATTTAATTGCGAAATTTTAAGATTCATAGATATTTCGGAAGATTTTAAATGATTAATTATCACTTTTATTAGGTTCGAAGTTTGGTGAAAAGGTCTTTTAATATTTTGATAATTTATGTCAGTAACTTTAGGCTGTAAAAGGATCACCTCCAAAAGCGAATGGTTTGTAACTCGTTCCTTGCTTCTGTTTTTCCAGCCAACTACAAAAAGGGTCTCCTCAAAAACAAGGCAATTATTATTTTCTAGTTTAACTATAATAATAGCTGGAACTTCAGCCAATTATCAATATGATAACAAAAAATGTTTTGCATTATCTAATTAAAGTCAAAAAGGTTTAAAAGTAAGAATTTTATGAATAAGAATTCCAATTTTAGATGATTTTGGAACCTCTTGCCTTTCCTCTGATAGGTTCCCTTAGTCGACTCTTAAAACATCCAAGGGAGTCGGAGGGGTCTATTCTTGCGCCGCGACACGGCCAATGCGATTTCCATATTAGAGTTGCGTTTTGAAGTCTCTATTTTGAACGGTAAGCAAAGGAAATCAGAATTAAAATTCAGTTAAAACAGATATAAATAAATACAGAGCAAGTCGTAATCAGTAAAGCCGTAATAAATTAATTACTCTCAAGAGATTTCAACTTCGCGTCTGGGCTGAGGAAATTCGTTGCGCTGTATTTTTTTACCCGTAAGGAGTGATATATTTTTTTAGAGTTCGTATTTGGTTGGCAGACACTTTATTAACTCCAAGCACCAAAACAGCTAAAGCGATTTTGATAAGTTATGTAGCAAAATATTCGTCTAGTCTCCTGTTTGATTTTTAGCTACATTTTGTAGGCCTTCGCCTTCTCATTTGGCGTCAAAAGTGAAAAAGCGAAGACTGAAAATGAGTCGGGTTTCGTTTTCATTTAATCACTTTTTTGATAAGGTAGGTAGTATGAATGGTTTTACTAATATTCTGAAGAATGTTCTGCAATTAGTTGAGAAGAGCCTTGGGGTCGAGACCCTAGGTCCATGGGGTACCGAGGCTCTTCGGCTTTTAAAAAAATTATCTGAGCGTCGTCTGGTCGAAGCGACGCGTTACCCGAGAGCTGGTCAGTTTCTAGCGCAGCGCATCAGCATTGCCATAGCGGGGTAATCTTGGGCACGCTTCCGACTGGTATTGATCTAGATCAGTTGAGCGACCTGTAGATTATTTGCAACAGTCTGCAGTTAGCTCAATTGTTTCAATTGTAAGTACTAGATCTAATTTATTTCTATAATTGGTTGAGAAGACAAATTATAAAAAAAAATATTTAAAAAATGCTGCACAATTCACACAGCGTTATCTAGCTCAAAGCTCTTGTGTTATGGGTCTTGGTGGACCAAACGCTCAGATATTTTATAAAAAACCCGAAGAGCCTCGGTACCCCACGGACCTAGGGTCTCAACTCCAAGGGGAGCAAATGTGTAGGCTCTGTCGAGACCTCATAATTTGCGCCTCTTGATATCCTCGGCCAAATCTGCCGCCGCGCCTGCCCTCACGGATGTCCTCGGAAGCTGGGAAGGCGCAAGTGTGTCGACGCATGTAGCGTCCCACACAATATAGGCCTCCCCAACTCCCATGGGACTAGTGTCATACCGTCGGGCAATTCAATTCAATTATAATTAAGGCTTGGTAGGCCAGCAGAGGCCGCATTTTTGTGATTTTTAAAACCATCTTAGACTTAGAAAATAGTGTTTAAAATTCTGAAAAAAAGATATATATTTTTTAAGGATTTAGTCTAGTCAAAGTTGCATTCAGTTACAAGATCTAATGAACATCACTCGATAGAAAAAAAAAATCCAAAGTTACCCCTTTTTCCAACGTTTTTTCAATACTATGACTAGCGAACTACTGATATCACACTTTTTTTGTACTCAACTAAGGACACTTATTTATAAACCAATTCGCAGAGTTTGATAAAATGATTTTCTTAATCACCATGTTTAAATAACTACAAAAAACACGAGCGCGGCGGCTTGGCAGGCGCGTATTTTCCCTTACGCCTACTGCTGCAGGACTACCTGGCCTTAAATAGGTAGTGAAATGTCAGATGGGAAGGCGCAAGTGTGTCACACAATAGGATTTGTAATTACCTGTCTCGTTAGACTCATCGGCTAGACTCTTCAATTATTCTATCGCCTAATAGTCTAGGCACGTTTTTGAAGAAGGTAGCTGAATATCCAATGCCTTTGTTCACGGCGACTCACGAATCACACTATATTATACTGTTTTCTGCCCGTAGTTTCGTATGTATTTTTTTTAGATAAAAAGCTAGGTAAAAGTAGCCTTTATATGCACTTTTATACAAGAATAAATAAAAGTAAATAATTATTATTCGGCAGGCCAAGTACGCTGGCGAGACGATTTCGACGCATTCCGGGTAGATTGGTGGGACCTAGCCAACAAACGCGATTCCTGAAAGAGTTTGGGGGAGACCTTTGCCCAGCAGTAGGACAAAATAGGTTAGATAAATAAAAATTCTTACCTATCGTGGTCGATGTTTTCACAATTTTATTCATATCCTAATCTATTTTTTTTAAGTATAAAGTAATAGTATAAAGTATAAAGAAATAGGTTAGTGTGCATATTGAACATCACTTTTATATTATAAGCAATTGTTTTGTAGGTACCTACTCTTAAGTTTTAAGTTTTAATTTTAAATTTGTTTTTATATACCTACCTACTTGTCTATTTGCTTGTATTTTGTGCTGTCCATTTGTAAGCCAAATAAACTATGTATCTATCTATCTATCTATCTAATAAACACTTGTTTATCAAGTAGGTATTTATTTAATCCAGGTTCATTAAATCTATCCAATAAATTAAATAATATCAGAAAAATAATTACTGCGACGGGACTAGAGTCCATTCCCGTACCGAGGTAAAGACGCGGGTTCAAGTCCCGTCGAAGCCGAATTCTTTTTGGGATATTATTTGATTTCTTAGAAATTACCCTAAGTCTGAGGGCTAACTTTATTCACAATTAAAATCACAATAAAATAATATAAATAAATTAGAACTAGTATTTAGAATTGAAACAATTGCGCTAACTGCAGACTGTTGCAAACAATCTACAGGTAGCTCAACTGATCCATATCAATACAATACAATACAATACAGACAGGCGACCATGGTCGCGTGGTAGTCTGGTCGCCTGTCGCGGGTCGCGGTCGCTAAGAACGGAATGCTACCTAGATGTTGGTTACTTCCCCACGCCATAAAAATGAATATTAAAGTGATAACTTTATTCACAAAAATTACAATCAAATAATCGAAAGTAATTAGAAGTTACAATTGAGCTAACTGCAGACTGTTACAAACAATCTACAGGTAGCTCAACTGATGTAAATAACTTCCATAAATCAGTTCCCACGGGATAGAAATATCCTTAAAACGTTTCCATAGAAACAACGCGAGCGAAGCCGCGGGCAGAACTAGTAATAAATAATTGGAGTATTAAATAGGTCCGTAAATAGTCAAATTAAAACGAGTCTATCGAACTACTTAAACTTAAATGTATGCAGAAACCATCGTTTGAACTCACTATCAACTTAAATAATTCTACAGTGGCTATCGATTGGAAATAGATACCGCTTCGACGTAATGACTATCATTTGTCTTTCCTTTGCGAATAAATGATGGGAATTATAATGCTCCTAGTTTCTAGCAGAGGTAATGGGTCCTACAACTATAGAATAACTCGATATTGTTTTTTTAATAGACTGGCAACTGTGATGTCGTTTTTTTGGAAAAAAGTTCAGTTTAGGCGGTTAACACACTACCACGCATCACGCTGCATGTTGCGTGTCGACGCACCTACGCGCGTACTTGCGGGAGTGCAGATGTGCATCATCACGCGGGTTTTTTACGCACTCACGCGCGTACTTGCGTTTTGTGGATTCACGGAGGTTCTGACTCATTTCATTCAAAGCTGGAGGGCGATTACGTTATTTTAGCCTTATTTTTAAAGCTGAGACGTTTAAGCGTTTCAGACGCTGACGTGTGAGCGAGGTGTCTGAACCGCATCTTACGAGCGATTGACCTTAAGCGATCTAAAACTTGCTCAAATTCGTATCACGGTACGTAGTTTACAAGACCCAAAGCAAAACGTTAGTCTTTCAGTGAAACGTTACGCTCAAACGTATGTATGAATAAAGTTAGTATAATCGGGCCCCTGTACGCTGCACTGCGGGACTCGGTGTGCCATACCTTGCTTCTCGCCCCGCACCTACGCGCGTGGCTGCATGTTTCTCTGCGCCTGAGCACGTGATCTGCATGTACGCGCGTAGATGCATTTTCGGTGTGTTGGACCGTGCGCGTTTTCTATACAAACGGAGGTACTTACAAGCAACGTTAGAACACGCATTCGGGAAAAATGCAGCGTGGTGCGTTTCGGTGTGTTGATCACCTTAAGGACCACATCTATTGTGTCTTGTAGAGCCTCAGCTCAGTAACTTTAAGGGCTCTTGCATACACACGTTTTTTTCGCCGTAAAAATCTACGGCTAATTCGTCGTGCGTGCACACGGCGAATAAACCGTAGATTTTTAAGGCGGAAAAAACGGTGTGTCACCAAGCTTACATAGTGATCCATACAACACAGGCGACCGTCACAACGCACGGCGAATTAACCGTAGATTTTTCAACGGCGAAATAAACTTGTGAGAATAAAGTCTCTAACAGCGTGATAAAGCGAAAAAACCAAATAAAGAATGCGCAAAAACTTCGTTCGTGTTCGGTCCGCGTGGGCCTGACATGACGCACTATCCGGTTAGCCGCAACGCGGTGAAACGTCCGGTTGGCCGCAATCAAAAATATGGACCAGGAAACCAGGAAATAGTTTTTATTCGGACTGCGATGTAGCTGCCGACACAGTCGACAGCCAGACGGCTGCCCGTAACGGGGCGCAGCCAATGAATAAAATTGGTGAGTCACCGCGGCGACGCCAACTTTAATCCGACGTACGAACTTAGGCAAAAAAAAACTAACCATGTTCTTAGCTATCTAAAGTTTATTTTTCTGAAAAATAAACAGGACTTTTTGGTAAAAATGGTTTACCAACAAACGGATCAAGGCGGAAGTCTTTAAAAATTTCGAAAACAATATCGTGTTACTCCTGCAGCACCATTTTCTCACCATGGTATTGGCTGTTTTCACCAGCGGTTATTGATAGCCTATAAAATGTAACTCTCCGTTAGCAACCTATCATTTACTGTATTTTCTTAAGGATCTTACTCTGTTTTGTTAACTAATAAACAAATAAATAAATAATGCCACACTCCTAGCGAATAGTACGAAAAGCCCGGCACCGGCTGCCTGACGACCGGAACATGTGAAAAGGCACTCAGGGTCTAAAAATACGGTCAAATTTTGATTGAGCTCACCTCGCTAATAAATCTACAGTACTTTACGTGGAGTGGTGGGTATATCAGAACATTAAGGAGGGCAGGTGGTATTACTGGAGATCGTTATTAACATCTATAAATAAGGTTGTGACAACCGCCAGTGAGATTTATCTGTTGGTTGACGCACGAGTTGAAAGTATGCAGAATGGCAACTCTACGTTATTTTAACTTCGATAAAATTATAGCGGGCATACTTAAAATATGGATGGTTCCCGACATTCATAATTTTGTCATGGAAATAAAATAATTTCGTTAAATTTAACAGTTATCTCTCCTTCTCACTTCAACGTCCAACAGTGAACCAATATTTATAGACCATATTGGTTTATAAGGGCAGCCTTTATTCACAAAGAAAATTACAATAAAATAATAGAAATAAATTAGAACTAGTATTAACAATAGAGCTAACTGCAGACTGTTGCAAACAATGTACGGGTAGCTCAACTGATCCATATCAATACCAGTCGGAAGCGTACCCAAGACGCTGGCTGCATTGCCCCGCTGTATGGCAATACTGATGCGCTGTTCCAGATACTGACCAGCTCTCGGGTCACGTGTCGCTTCGACCAGACGCTCAGATAATTTTTAAAAACTCGAAGAGCCTCGGTACTCCACGGACCTAGGGTCTCGACTCCAAGAGGAGCAAATGTGTAGGCACTGTCGAGACTTGCATATTTGCGCCTGTTGAGATCTTCGCCCAAATCTGCCGCCACTCCTGCCCTCACGGAATTCCTCGGAAGATGGGAAGGCGCAAGTGTGTCGACACATGTAGCGTCCCACACAATGGGCCTCCCCAATTCCCATGGGACTAGTGTCATACCGTCGGGCCTTTTACCATCGTCACGTAACAGACCATTCCGTTCGAGAATAGCTGGTACGTTAGCGGTGACAAAGGCCCGCCGGATGATATCGTTAAGGCTGGCGTGGCGAGATATCCGACCGGCGGCCCTAGTACACGATAATCCGTGATGACCAAGCTGTTCGACAGCAGCACCGCACTGGCATTGATGAGGCGCGCAACACCTTGCACTCAACCGAAAACATGTTGCGTGAACCAATATAGACCATATTGGTTCACTGTTGGACGCAGGCCCCCCTTTTTTTTTTTTTTTTGGAGGGGGGAAATGCCCTCGCACTTCCCTTCCGCCATGGGGGTGACGGAAGGGGGTATGTGGGACTCGAACCCACTAAAACCCCCCCGTGAAACGTCCACCGCCGTCATGGGGCGAGATGGGGTCGCGTTGGCATTCACCATCTCGCTCCGGCGGGTGGCCCGGGAACCGGTCCGGGCCTCGGCCTCAAGGAGGAGCAACCCTTTCACACGGGTCACCCCTCAGACGCGTGGAGCCGTGCTAGCCGGCAGAGAGTCCCCCGACTCTCCACCAGTGGCCCCACTACGGGGGACGAAGGAGGCGGGCGAACCGCCCCCTTCGTCTCCCTGGACGTCTGCGCCGGAGCGGGTCAGATTGGGCGTCATCCTCCCTGACCCGCTCAGCGGCCTCCTTCTGCGACATAACCTCTTCGCAGAAGGAGACCATGGCCTGCCACTCCCTTTCGCCGTCGAGCATGGCGTTCACCACGCTCGGCAGCGAAAGGTCCCGGCCCAGGAACGCTGAAAGCGTGTGCCGCATGGGACCCCACGCAGCACACGCCTCCAGCGTGTGGAGCGCCGTATCCTCCGGCGCCCCACATTCGTGGCAGACCGGGGTCGCCTCCCGTCTCGCGATCTGGTGCAGATACTTTCCAAAGCATCCATGCCCGGAAAGTACCTGCACCAATCGGAAGGTCAGCGACCCGAACCGCCGCCGCACCCACCTTCGGAGGACCGGCCTGATGGCGTCCACCGTCCACTGACCAGGGACCGGTGGTGCCAGGTCCTCCGCCCACCGCCGCAACAAGGCGTCCCGCGCCAGCCGCCGCATGCGCGTGACCTCCTCCCACACTGGGCGCTCCCCGGCAGATCTCCTTGCCGCCACGAAGTGATACACTTCGGCGAGGATCTCCGCCTGAAGAGCCCAGGGGGGATCACCGGCCAGCACGCATGCTGCCGTCCAGGACACCGTCCGGTAACCACGTATCGCCCTCGTCGCGATGACCCGCTGCGGACGTCGCAGCAGGGTCAGGTTCGCGCGACTGAGGGCGTCCACCCAGACCGGTGCCCCGTACAGGGCCATACTCCGGATGACCCCGGAGTACAGCCGGCGACATGTGGCGCTCGGGCCGCCCACGTTGGGCAGCAGCCTCCCTAAAGCGGCCGCGGCTCCCAGGACTCTTGGGGCCAGTTGGGCGAAATGGGCCCCAAAAGTCCACCTCCCATCCAGGATGAGACCCAAATATTTCATCTGGGTCCCAACCCGGACCTGAACCCCGTCCAGAACCACCCTGGTTCCTGGACGAGGCCCTCCCCGAGGCCCGTGGAACAACAGGGCCTCGGTCTTGGAGAGGGCCACCTCCAATCCCAGGGAGCGGATGCGGTCGACCACTAGGGTAGTGGCCATCGTGGCCAACCGCATCACCTCCCCGAGGTCCCTCCCGTTGACCACGACCAGGGTATCGTCCGCGTAGCACGCCACTCGCATACTTGCGGGGAACGTGCCCCGGAGCACCCAGTCGTAGCCAATGTTCCACAGGAGCGGTCCCAGCACCGACCCCTGTGGAACCCCGCGGACGACGCGACGGTGTCTCAAGCCGTCGCGTCCCTGGACCAGGACCTCCCTGTCCTGGAGGTAGTCAGCCAACAGCCTCCGCAGGTACAGGGGCACTCTATCGTCGAACGCCCCGCTCTGAACCCATACTGGGCCTGGGACAGGTCAGGCCCAGTCCCCGCCAGGTGCCGGATGACACGGGAAGCCACTACCCTCTCGAGCAGCTTCCCCGTGTCATCCAGCAGCACGATTGGCCTGTATGCGGAAGGCGAGTCTGCGGCTCGACCTTCCTTCCGCAACAGGCACAACCGCCCGTCCTTCCAAAGCTTCGGGAACCGTCCAGACGTGAGACAAGAGTCGAACAGCTCCCGAAGCCGGTCGCTCATCTCACCCAAGGCGATCCGCAGGACCAGCTTTGGGATCCCGTCCGGACCCGGGGCCGTCCTTTTGCCACGCAGGCGTCCGACGGCCACCTCTATCTCCACCTCTGACACAGGTGGGATGGAGGCCGGGTCAATCTCCTCGGGGAGGACAGGCGGCGCCGCCATCGCGGGCGGGGTGTGGAGGGGGTCGATGTCGGGGAAGAGCCCCTCCATCACCCTGCCCAGAAGCTCCGGCTCTAGAGACTCCGCAATCGGGGACGTCTGGCCCCGGAACTTTTTCCGGGCAGCCCTATACGGACGTCCCCACGGGTCCCTGTCGAGGCCCTCCAGAGCCTCTTCCCAAGCCCGCGTCTTGGCCCGACCGACGGCCAGCTGCAGCTCCCTTTTCGCTTCGCGGTAGGAGCTGTACAGCTGGTTCTCGGCTGCCAGCTCCTCCGCTGACAGCTCCCCGTCGGTGCGGCCGTGACGCCGCCTCCGGCAGCGGGCGTAGGGCCGCCGCGCCGCCGAGCAGGCTTCTCGGAGATCCCCGATCTCCGAGCTCCACCAGTACACCTCTCGGCGACCGGGGAGGCGCCGGGCCCTGGGCATGGCGGCGTCGCACACCGCCGTCACCGCATCCCGGAAGTGGCTCGCCTCTACGTCCACCTCCGGGTGCGTGGGCGCGGCAAACCACGACTGGACGATCGCCGCCTCAACCGCAAGATCGCGGTCGAGGCGACTGACCGTCCAGCGCGGAAAGTCCGCCCGCGCCCCACGACGGCCCCCCCCTTGGACGTCGGAAGTGGATATCTCGAACCTTATATATTTGTGGTCCGAGAGAGTCTCCACTTCCGACATCACCCTCCAAGCCCGGGCATGTGCCGCAACAGCGGGGGTGGCGAACGTTATGTCCACCACGGACCCCCCTCGCTGTCGCACGCACGTGTGGGCCGACCCTCTATTAAGAAGGGTCAGCCCGGTGGCAAGCGCCCACTCCCTGACGATCTCCCCTCGAGCGTCAGTAGTGGGGCTGCCCCAGTCCCGGGCCTTGGCGTTCAGGTCCCCCATGATGAGGACCTGACGTGGCGCCTGCCTACGCACCGCCGCGGCTAGGAGGTCCATAAAGACCTCCAGCTCTGCAGCGGTTCTATTGGGGGAGAAGTATGCGCCGACTATCGCATACCCACTTGGCCACCACATACCCCGAACCCCTTTCCTCTACTGAGAGGGGGGGGACGCCACTTCCCTTCCCTATAATGACCACGGAGCCGTCCAGGTCCCCAGCCCAACAATGGTTTTCGGGGGGGACGTAGTACGGCTCCGCGGCGACCGACAAATCAATTTCCCACTGCGCCAGGGACTGCATGAGCAGATCCTGAGCTCTAGCGCAGTGGTTGAGGTTCGTCTGGAGGAAGTTGAGATGGCCGACCTGATCCATCAGTCAGCCATCTCAACCTCTTGGCTCAACGCCGCGTGAGCTCCGGCAGAGGGAGCGGGGGCGATCCGAGCCCCGGCGGTTTTCCCTTTCGTCTTAGGGGGAACGCAGCTGCGTCCCCCCATTACATGCCCGGAGGGCCTGCCAGACTCTGCGCATATAGCGCAGTGTGGCTCGGCCCTCCCGCAGGTGGCTGCCTTGTGACCTTCGCCTCCACACCGGAAGCACAGGTCACCTCTGTCCGCCGCCGCGGGGCACTGGGGGCGCGAGTGCCCTAGCCCCATGCACCGGTAGCAGCGCATGGGACGCTCCCCCAGCCCCACCACTCGTGCCGAGCTCCACCCCACCAGCAGTCTGCCCTTTTCCAGCAGCACTTTGGCTGCCGGGATTGGGCAGAAAACTAGGGTGGACCCGGTGCCACCAAAGCCGGAGCGGATCTCCCCGGCCTTGACGAGCCGCACATCACAGCGGCCCGCATCGGCGACCGCTGCGGCCACCTTCTCCTTGGTGGCCGTGTCGTCCAGGCCCGTGACACGGATATCCGTGGACTTCACGGGCCTGGTGACGTTAGCCACCTCCGACAGGACTTCGCGGAGCTTCTCCGCGAGCCTGTCGGCCTTTTGTCCGTTTTGGGAGCCAGTGATCTCCAGCATCCTGGCTCCCGTGGCAGTCCACCGGAACCCGACCCGTCCTATCTCTATCTCCTCGAGGCTTACTTTCTCCTGCGCCAACTGGAGGACGGAGGAGTAGGTCACCCCTTTTTCCGCAGCCCCGGGCTGTAGCGACAGCACGACAGCCGCGGATTTCGGGGACCTCAGCGCCGCCCTGGGCTTTGGGGCCGAAGCGGCGGGACGAGCCCTTCAGGCGGCCGACAAACTCGCCCTTGAGGTTGCCGGACTTCCTGGCAACCTCCAGGATACATGCGAGTTTCTCGCCAGCGTGGGCCCTCAACTCTTGAGCGCTCAGCGCGCTGATGTCCCCGACCCGCACGGCGGCATCGGTATCGCTACCGGTCGTCGTGAGATCGGGGACAGCAGCGGCGCGCTCCTTCCCATACTTCCTGCTGAGCAGGACCTCCGTCAAAGCCTCGTCGACCGGGAGAGGCCTCAAAAAGGCCCCCCTGGCCGACGAAGCCTTCCCCGACTTCTTCCTCCCTCTAGAGGCCGTGTTGACCTTAGCGGCCACTGTCCCCTCGGTCTCCGTGTCCGAGTCTAAATACCCGGGCACGAAGAACGAGGAAGACGGCCGCTTCCGGGCCACCACGTCCTCCAGCATTCCCTCCGCCGTGTCGGACTCCACCCTTACCTCCGAAGAGGGGCCCTGAGAAGGGCCTTGTTTGGGCGGAAAACCGACGCACACCTCCCCAACAAGATTTGCATCTCCGTCGTCCGACTCCCGCGGGAAGGGGCCCTGAGAAGGGCCTTTTGAGAACCTCCCCGCCTCGTCGCGCAAAGGCCTCGGCATGCCTTGGCCTTCCGCGACTCAAAACACCGCCCTCACAAACAAAATCAACCGAAAATCCAATTTATGGTGTAGCACAAGGGTACTTATTCTCCTCCGTGAAACCGTCCTCAGGCGAACAACCTAACCTAACCTTTTTTTTTTTTTTTTTTTTTTCGACGCAGGCCCCCCTCCGCTAAGCGCCTTGTTGGCCTTTATCTCATGGGGGTGCCCAGAAACTTCACGCTGGGCATACGGGTGTGGGAATGCAGTTTAGTGGTAGAATTGTTCTGCAGGAGGCACTGCTGCCCGTCCCCTCGGTGGGTATCCCTTTGGCGCCTCTTACGACACCCGCAAGAGTTGGGGAGGTGCAAATTCTAAGCTGGCACCACACGGCTTCAAAAGTCGAAAGCGAAAAAAAAACTTACAAAGCTCATTGAGAAAGACAGAGAAAATTAAGAGCCGGTGGTTCTCTTCTCAAATACGTTTAGTTCTTTCTCTTGCTAAATCATGGACATGGTATACGTAGAAGTTCTTACGTAAAGTAGACCGTACCTAAAAGTTCTTTGTGCTTAAGAGCCGTTACACACTGTCGACTGGTCGCCGGCGACTGCGATTTCTATAGTTAATTATAGGTGTTTACGCACTACCGGTCGCCCGGGCGACTCAGCCTATGCTTTGGTCGCCGAGGGACAGAGTCGCTGGCGACAAGACGACAGCGCGTAACGGCGCAAACTGACTCTAACAAGCTTCTAACAAGAGATTCGTCCATAGCCAGTGACGCGCTCTACGCTAAGGCGCCACGGAAGACCAGCGCTGCAGCTGCTTCCTGAGCTTTTGCAGCACACTCTGAGTGGCAGCCTTTTGGTCTCACGTTGTTTTGATTTTTTCATTTGTTCATTTTAATTCTTTTCATCGTTGTATTTTCTTGTGAACTAATAAAAAAATTCTTATCTTATCTTAGATTAAATAAATAATAATTTCTTTACACTGGCAGCAAGAGCAGCAGAGTACGAGTAAGTATAAAACTGGTAAATTTCATTCATCATTTCTAATAAAATAAACTGTAGTTAATGGTTTAATCGGGTATATATCGCATACCTTTTGTTATTATTTCCCCTACGTTTCTACTTCGTTACAGCGATCGTGGTCACGGGGCGACTAGATTTCTCGGAGTTACAGCCGAGAATTGACGGCAGTATCCACAACTACCCTCAATTCGTCTTCAGAATCAGGAATGTCCAAGTTCACATTACGACACACTACACAGACCGTATCCGATTGCATTACAGTCGGATCACGACGCACACACATATTAATCACAGGATTCCACGAGGAAGAGACACGAAAACCATCTTCACGATTAAAATTCGGGTGTTTCTTGATCTCAATCGCTTCTCAAACAATACTTTTGTTGTAGTGGCGTTCACGGGATAGAACTTTTGGGTCATGTAGCTCAATCCAGTGGTTGCTTCCCGAGTCTAGCAGGTGTTCGTTTGCCTATTTTTGACCGCTGCTATGTGCTCTTTCACCCTTTCGGCAATGGTTAGTTTAGTTTGCCCTATGTATGAACGGGCACAGCTACAGTCAGCCTTGTAGACGCCTGACATTTGTAGAGGTATGACATCTTTTGGTGTTCGTAGTTGCTGAAAATTTTTTGTGTAATCTAATGAACTGCCTCTACGGGCAAGAGTCTCGCAATAAACGAAGAAATTGTCGCGACGGTTTTATCGACGTATAGTATAGACACGCACATAGAGTTGCTATTGAATTAAGTGGCCTAGTTTATTACCTTGTTTTGTACCCAGCGAGCTGGTAACTCCGTAATTACTTGTGAATATCAAATTATGTTTTCTTTTTTCTTTTCAACGAGGCTATTAGGATTTAATAAAGGTTATTTTATAGTTGTAATTAATGGAACAAATAGATGTTTCACCTTCACGGCACACAAACGTTTTGACAGGGCAATCGTGCGGGGGCCAAGGGAGGGGTCAGGGGGGAGAATCTAAAAAGACACATTGCACACACTTAAAAACTAAAGTAGTACTAAATTCTAAATTCAAATATAAACGTAGTTGCCTCTCTGTTTGTTGTTACACTGGTGCGCTGTCCGGCCGTCCGTCATAGTCCGACTGAAATTAATTTATTCTGCTCAAGTGGCGCGTATTTTGGTTTTGGGAATTCTAATGGCGATGGATGTATGTTTGTTTGTTAACGAGATTAGGTTTTTGCAGAGCTGCTAGTTAACTATGTAGCTTTATACAGGACTAGTTAATGCCCGCGGCTTCGCACGCGTTGTTTCTATGAAAACGTTTAAAGTTGATTTATATCCCTTGGGAACTGATTTATCGGATAAAAAGTAGCCTATATTTGACTCTAGGATTAGAATTACCTGTATGCAAAATTTCAAATCGATGTGTTCAGTAGTGTTGGCGTGAAGAGGTAACAAACATCCATCCATCCATCTATCCATCCATCCATCCAAACCTTCGCATTTTTAATATTAGTGTGATTGTGTTTTGAAATGGGAATGGATGGCCAAATCCGCAACCATGTTAGAGAAAAATTGTGAAGGAGTCATAGCCTCCGATTTATGAGAAAACATAAACTGCATATCTATACTAATATTATAAAGAGGAAAGATTTTATTGTTTGTTTGTTTATTTGTATTGTAGGCTCCGAAACTACTGGACCGATTTGAAAATTTCTTTTACCATTAGAAGCCCACATTATTCCTGATGAACATAGGCTTTTTTTACCGCGGGAAAATGCTTTTTTCCTACGGGAAAACGGGTAATAGGACAACGGGTAGTAAGAGCTAGTTTACTATAAAAATCTAGTTAGGTTTCATCACCAAGTTCAAATTCTTTAAGTTATTTCTGTAGATACTAGTTTTTAGTTTTCATATGTAAAATATTGTAAATAATATTATGTATAAATTAGGCGATGTGGTCACACAGCGATAAAGCCTTTTGTGTGGAGTGAAAAAAAAAAGTTCAAATTGATTTTACTAAGCACCATAATAATGTTACAGAGAATATAATCTAATGCTCTATGGCACTGAGTTTACTAAGTAGGTATTTAGGTACTATATTAACTTAAAATAACATATAATAAATTTTGTGTTATTCCCAACGTCTCTCATGAGACGTGTTCATTCCCAACGTCTCACGATAAGTATTCCCAACGTCTCACAAAAGTCAGAGCGTCGTGTTTGACATTCAGTTTTTGATTGACATTCAGTTGTATTTGATATTTGATTGACATTCAGTCAGAGCGTCGTGATTGACATTCTGGTAGAAACCCAAATTACTAAATCACACAAGAAATGAAAATATCCTTGTTCTTATTCTTTCTTTTTCACTCTCGTCTAAGTAGGTAAATTAGAAATCAAATAATATTGCAAAAAATTTCGACTCGGACTAGAACCCGCATCCTTCCGTCAATACCGGAATGTGATAACCAACTACGCCACGAAATTTTTGCGATATTATTTGATTTGTTAGAAATTACCCTGAGTATAGTTACGCACTATAATAACAAAAAACCTTTGGTAAATTAGCTTTAACAAATAAAAACTTTTATCAATATCTATAATATCTAACCTTAAGATTATTTTACTGGATCTTCATAGAAATATACTGCGTTTATTTTTGTATTTTCCCGGCGGTGTTTCAGCAGGTTAACACATTGCCGTGGTCAAGGGATGACAGCAGTAATGGAATTACCATCGCCACCGCAGCGAAGTTAATTTATACAGTGTTCTGATCGCGTAAAGAGTAAAAACTTTATTAATTTTTATTTCACTTTATTTAAACATTTGTTAAAAAATACTAAAAAGTAGAGGAAAAATGTAAACGTTATTCAAAAGATCCATAATATCTCCGAAAGTTTACCTGCACACAATTTGTTTGCCCACTGATGAACTTGCGTCCTCCAAAGAAGGGGGTATTCCCAACGTCTCACGCATGACTATTACCAGGGTGTTTACTGTAATCACCACGCTTGGCAGTCAGATTGGTGAATAAAAGTTATACTAGATAGGTTGGTATTATAATTATGTTTATCTGAGCATCGTCGAAGCGACGCGTTATTCGAGAACTGGTGAGTATCTGGCGCAGCGCATCAGCATTGCCATAGAGCGGGGCAATGCAGCCAGCGTCTTGGGGACGCGACGACTGGTATTGATATGGAACAGTTGAGCTACCTGTAAACTGTTTGCAACAGTCTGCAGTTAGCTCAATTGTTTCAATTGTAAATACTAGTTCTAATTTGTAACAATTATTTGTTGTAAATTTTCTTTGTAAATAATTAATAATAAATTTGGCAGTGTCAATGATGACGTCACAGAAAAATCGCGCCAGTATCGTTTTTATGACCCGAAAATTATTGTTGTTTTTGATTTGTATTTTTTACCTTGTGATTGCCAAATTTAGTGAGCGTCTTATCATTTTTCGGTTAAATAATGACCTAAAGAATCAATGAAAACAATAAAAAAAATATATGCATATACCCCATTTGTTGGTACTTTTTCCAAATTAATAATAAAATTATAATAATAATAATGGACAATTCACACAGCATTTTCTAGCCCCGAGCTAAGCAGAGCTTGTGTTATGGGTACTAGATAACTGATATACATAATACAATACACTACATAGATAGATATTTTATAAAAATATTTATGTATGTAAAATTATACATTTTTTTTTATCTTATTTATTTTAAGGACTTTTACTTTTCAAAGTATGTCAGTCCTATCATAACCTAAACTTATGTAACACACAAAAGAAAACAAACAATAAAATTAAACTAATCAGTCAGATATTCAAGGGGAGTCACTGATGCATAAAAATTTTAAATAGTGAAATGGCTGCTAATGAATTTGGGTCCGCTAAAATGTCAATAAATGTTCCTAAATTTAATCTATTTAAATTAAGTTCAGTCATCAGTGCCTCCCTTTGATCTTTGAACTTGGTGCAGTCCATCAAGATGTGATGCACATCATCTAGGACTCCACAAATTATACATAATTAAATTAGGCACTTTTACTTTCGGTCCAAAAAAGTGTCAATGTTATCAAATCTAATCTTAATTTTTATTTTTATTTATTGACTGTATTATTTTGAATTTTATTTAATTATGTGTCTGTGTGTACTATGGATTATTTCATCATCATCATCATCATCAGCCCATATTAGTCCACTGTTGGACATAGGCCTCCCCTAATGAGCGCCATAGCGCCCTGTCTTCAGCTTGCCGCATCCAGCATCTGCCTGCAGTCTTTCGCAGATCGTCATCCCACCTGGCCGGAGGGCGTCCTACACTACGTTTACCGAGTCGTGGTCTCCACTCAAGAACACGTTTACCCCAGCGGTTGTCGGTTCTTCGCGAGATATGGCCGGCCCACTGCCACTTCAGCTTGCTTATTCTTTGAGCTATGTCGATAACTTTGGTTCTCTGTCGGATGTATTCGTTACGAATTTTATCCTTCAGAGAGACTCCGAGCATAGCTCTTTCCATAGCTCGCTGAGCGACTTTGAACTGGTGGACCAGCCCTACCGTGAGTGTCCACGTCTCAGCTCCGTAGGTCATGACGGGTAGGACGCACTGATTGAAAACTTTAGTTTTCAAGCATTGTGGTATGGATGACGAGAAGACTCGACGTATGGATTATTTAATTATCTGAAATAAATAATATACAATACAATACAATACAAAATCACAGTACACAACACACCTACGGTTCTTTGGAACCTTTTCGTTCTAATTATTTGAAAAAAAATCGACATACACGTGCTTCCATGAACGCGGCTGACGCGCGACTGAAAAATCAAAATGAAATAGAGTCTAGGTGCGGCACGTTCCGAAACTTTTTCATAGAAAAATGTATGGAAAAATCATGGTGGGATTTCGACTTTAAATTCTTTCTCATAAATTAAAAAAGTATTTGATTTGGGTACAAAATAATACCACGACGAATAAGGGACTACATAAGCCACATTTTCTATTACCTTCACGTTGAAATATAACATCAGAATTGGCTTTACATAACCTGACCCCATTTTTGGACATTTTCAGCGATTCTTGCTTCGATAAAAACGTATTTATTTGAAAATATTGTATGGAACTCATTTCATTTTCGCACCCTATAAAGATTAATACCTTTCATTTTATACCCTGATATCTATACAATGACGATTCCTGGTTCATTAAATGGTACCTAAAAACCATTGAAATTGATAATTACACCCTTAATAAAGAACTAATTGTATTTTCTTTTCCAACCGTACCCAATTATAATAGTGTTCTAATTGTTTTGCACATTCTTTACACATTGCATTGATAAAAACTATTCACACGATCTGATAAAACTACATTCGATGAAATTGAAAACTAAAAAGTATTCAAGGTTTTGCAGGTAGCGGCTTCTTCCGTAGCATGTAAACTCATTTCCAAAATTTTCTCAATAGACATATCGAAAACGCATATTGTTTTGAATGGGTAGTGCCATGAGTTTGATGGGTAGTAAAAATATGTTATGATTAAGTAGCTGTGTGGTGTTGGCTTAGTATTTGCACCACCCCAACTCTTCCCGCGGGTGTCGTAAGAGGCGACTAAGGGATATCCACCGGGGGCGGTCAGCAGCGCCCCCTGCAGATCAACTTTACTTTACTCAGATTTACTTTACTTTACATGCCCATCGTGGGGATTATGGGCATTTCCCCCCGTGAGATAAAAGTCAATAAGGCGCTTTTCAGGAGGAGGCCTTCGTCCAGCAGTGGACCATTTTAGAATGTCGCGGAGGAGGACGCGGGAAAATTATATATGTATATGTTGCGTTCTCCTCTAACTCAAGAAATGGTCTGTGTTGTGTTACAACTAAACGCAAAGACACGCTTATTCCAATCTTTTGCAATATATCTACCTAATGAACAACAAACACCGTACGCACGCGAAACACGAACGCCGCGGCTTCGAGCCGGTCCGACTATGACTGAGGTGGGTGGACCTAATTGGACCTAAATTGAGCCTTCGAGAAGCTAGTACCATATCTCCCGAATTTTACTTATATCGATGGGTGCCCACTCCCGAATCCGCCCTCCCGATCGGAGGGCGGATTTTTGATAGCTTTCAAAGAAATAATTGCACGTTACGGGCGAAAATTTCAAACTCAAATTATAAACTACATCCTGTCCAAAAGCGTCCGAAAATGCTGAGCAAATATTGTTAAGAAGTACTTACTTGCTAAGTACTTATTTATTTGTTTTTTTTTTTAATATTTTATTGTAATTTTATTCATTTATTAATTCGTTTTTTCAACGTACTGTTCCTATGTTTGTATTGTGTTATTGATGATTATGTATTTAGTTTTCATTTCCAAATTGTTAATTAATATTGTGTGGCAATTTGCTGCCGACTTTGATAAAGACTCCATTACAGATGAAAAGATTAACACGTCAGACTTAAATTATAACCCCCCCCCCCCCCCTGTATCCACAGACTTGTTATATCTTGTCGAAATATAAAAATAATCAATTTATTGAATCAGACAACTTTTATAGTCCATTTTTTTGTTTCAATTTATGTTAAAATACAATTAATATTAAAATGGCAGGTTTATGGACCTTTACTCGTGTCCCGATCAAGCTGTCTCAACCGAGAGTTTCTACTTCATCAGGACCCGAATAAAGGTCTTCATTACAGGCAGGTCCTAGCGATCTGGAATGAACTGCAAGAATATGGCCGGCCCACTGCCATTTCAGATAGCTAACTCTTTGAACTATGTCGATAACTTTAGGTAACCAACAGTAGTGGTAAGAAATCTTATAATATTAGGATAAAACAATATTTAGTAACAATTCCGCACAAAACCTCCTCCGACAAGATCCAACAAAATGTGATTTGCGTGTACCGCCCGCCCTTCCACAAATTGTTCCCACTTGTGGACGCAATATAAAATTGCCCAGTAAATTACCCTCCAACTCCAAGGACGAACACAACTTAATTTGCGAAAGAAAATACCAGACCAACCACACAATGAAAAAACTCATCAAAAGTAAATCGTCAACTAGTTTCGTCTCTCCACGAGACATCATCAGGACACCACAACAATACTCGACTTTGACACTGAGACCGCCAAGCAACAACGACAGAGTCCTACCAGAGATGTTGCCTCTCTGAGCTCCCTGCGTAAAGTAAAAAATAAATCTTATGTAAAATAGATGAGGACCCTTTGCCTAAACAAACCTAACATAGGCTTTAAGGCATCACTAACTAACCTATGTAATGATCTTTTATGAATAAATGATATATCTCTATCTTTGTTTTAAATAGGCCCTTGACTGCAAAAACCCCGATGCCCAGAGTTAGATAGAGTGTTTTACAAAAGCGTTACCACAAAACTGCATTTTACGATGGCTTACAGTTGTTTCAAACTCTTGTTAAACCAATGTCTAACTTTTTACTATCGTACCTCTAGTTTGACGAATTCATTACGGATGTAAGCAGGTTAACTACGAACATTATTTGTGTTGGAAGAACACCAACGTTAGCCCTTAACAGTTTACAGTTAGACATGGCTTAGACATAGTTTAAACGAGAGTTAAACTCTTGTTAAACCCATGTCTAACTGTTTAGCTGATAGGGTTGCTATCAATAAGCTAAGCTGGAGTAAAACGCTAAGGGATGCTAGCTAGCTGGGGGTGGTAAAAACTCCGAAGACATTAAAATAACCGAACCCGTTGAGTGATGATTGAACACTGCTTTATTGTTTCCACATTAGTTGATAATCGAGGTCAATGTAAGCTAAGCTAAATGTTACATGAAATGTTCTGGTTAACATATACCGGATTAGTTACATTTCGTGCGTCGACATTTTGGAGTAAACAACCATATAAGTCCCATTTCGTGCGTTCTGCTACCTGGTGAAAAAAATAGCTTAACCTTTTGTTGCATTTCGTGCGTCGAGTACATTATAATTATGTACAACCACAGATATTATAATACTATACGTACAACTAAGTTTTAACCATAGAGCTGCAAAACTACATATTAGAAGTCTCGTTTTAATTATTAGAAGTACCTATCATACATTTGTTTTTTAATTGAGAGATTTAATAAATATAAAAGTATATTTAAAATAAGTACATAGATCTGTTTGTTGCATTGTTTTCCATAAGATAACAAGTAAGGTAGTCAATGTTTTGGGATAAAAAGAAAGTGATGGCGTACATAGTTAACTTTACTGATCTGCATGTACTTATGCGATAGCTTGTACAGACACTGTTTAGCTAAACGCTAGACCAGAGTGTCTGTACTTTTTACGTTGGTTTTTGTTGTACCGGGGTAAGCGATCTTTAACCAAAACGTGTGCCACAGCAAGAGCCACGCACATTCTGACAGATTGTGACCAGAGATAATGTTGATTGTATGGTGGCGGTCTGTATAACGACCACAAATACAGGCTTCATTACATGGTAACCTTTTACGTTTCCGAGAACCATTGGCCTGGTTGGTTGGCAAAAAAGTTATGTTTTACGCGGTAGATGATAAAACTTTTAAATCCATCATGGTTATTAACACTAAAGTCATTTATAACGGGATATTTACCATGATTTGAGTTTTGAGCTTTCCAACATTTCGGCACAGTGTCATGCGCCATGATCACGGAATAACTATTGGAAAGCTCAAAACTCAAATCATGGTAAATATCCCGTTATAAATGACTTTAGATGGTTAAAGCTTTTGTGCGTATTGGACGAAACTCGAGTCTGAGGAAACACGTGCTTGTCGAAACGCGTTTAACATTGTAATTGGACGAATCGCGTTTTGTATTACAATTCCTCCTATAGAGGTACCTACCAAAGGTAAGATATAACAAGTCTTATTATCACAAGACGAAGTTTTTTGTGTGACAGACAGACAGCATTGTAGCTCTTAGGACAGCCAAAATACTGGATATGATTTAGGTAGTAAATTATATTTTTGAATTGTTTTTAGGGTTCCGTACCTCAAAAGGAATAAAGGAATCCTTATAGGATCACTTTGTTGTCCGTCTGTCTGTCTGTCTGTCAACCCTCTTTTCTCAGGAACGCGTGGAGGTATCGAGTGGAAATTAACTTCAAAAATTCAAATCCGTAAAACCTCTTGGAGCCTCGATATAAATAAAACTTCTATGTCAACGCAATCAAAATATAAGGCCGTTTATGTCGGAATATTTTGAAATTTTCAAGGGAATCACATGTACACAAAACCTATAGGGTACTTTTAGTTGACCTAGAATCATAAAATTTGACAAGAAGCGAGGTTTTGTAGCACAAATAAAGAGAAAAAACCCTAAAACCGTAAATTTGTAATTAATGTACAAAAACAAAAATATTTTTGATGCTTGCTATGGACCAACACTTACAGAATACTGCCCGTTGACCTAGAATCATAATATTTGGCAAGACACAAGGTCTTACACTTATACGGAACCCTTAGTGCGCGAGTCCGACTCGTACTTGATGTTTTCTTTGTGTTTTATAAAAACGATTCAGTCATTGTAATGAAAAAAAGGTTTGATTTTCTCTAAATTAACGAGACTTCCATCCGCGCTAAAAAAACTAGGTGTTATTTTCACGACATTCAAACTTTTCCATTCCAAAACTCTGTCGGCAACTTCGACTAAATTAAAATCAAAATGGTGTAATGAGAAAAAACGCGCAAACTATTTCTAGAGAGTTGGAACCCGTAACGTTTTACAAAGTGGGACACTTGAAACTTTAGGAAAGTTTCGCTGCGATATTGTAGGGTGTGGTACAAGGAGAAAAAAGAACACAGACTAATAAAGGGATACTACATTCAAGAATGTTTCGACTACGGCCATTGTCAGTTTTCTGCCAGATTGTAATGAGTCTTTGGAACCTAATAATTTTCTAAAAATTTGCGAAACTCTGATCCTGTGAATTGCACCTGTTCTGTTGTATATAATAATATATAAAAGGTTGTACCTAAGTACCAGGAATGCATAAACCATGAAGAGGTTCATGGTCTATGCTATGCAATCTTCCTCTTCATGGTTTATGGACTTCTACCTACACCTTTTTTGAGGTCAGCAACTATTGCTCCAAAGTGGTTATCATTGTGCAATACAATTTTAAAATTCATAGTAGGAATAGTTATTTTTATTTAACCCTGATAAATAGAAAGTTGATCTAATAGGATCAATGTTGTCCAGAAAGTTCAACTTTTACAAAAAAAATAGGTATAACAGTTGAGACAACGGGAAGTTTTTGGTGCAATTAGTTCAACTGATTGAACTTATAGTTGAACTAATTGGAACAGGTGGTGAATTGCACTCCATTATCTACAATTACAGTTTCTGGAACCCCGTGTGTCAGGAAAACGCCGTTTTCTAATGCTAGTACGACCATTGCACTAGTCGCCCGTCTGAGTGGGAACAAAATCGTATATTTCTAAAAACAACACGACCACCAATGATGTCATAAGAGGATCGTGGATGTCATAAGAGTCCACTAAAGAAACCTTCCAGAGGAAAGGCAGTAGTTGCCTTCTGCGTATTTTTACCACCTCCACTTGTGATCACCAATCAGTCGAGGGAGAACAAGTCAGTTAGAGGTGGGTGCTAGCAACCTGCTTTGGTTTTTTTCGGTTCTTATAAATAAATAAATAATGCTGGACAATCCACATAACATTATCTAGCCCCAAGCTAAGCAGAGCTTGTGGTTATGGGTATTAAATGACTGATTATACATACATAGAACAGTCGGAACTAATATTTGCAGATCGTACAAGCATTTGTCCCAAGGCGGGAATCGAGCCCGCGACCTCCTGCGTCGCAGGCGGACTTTTGCCTGTCGCGCCACATCGGTTGTCAAATATGTAGGCTTAAATAACCGAAAATCTATGGCTTTACGCTTAGATCAAAGACAAATGTTATAATCAACCTGAAAGAGGTGATTTTATTAAGGTGCTTCTAAACGGGCTACACTTTTCTGCAATTAGTGGCTGCAATACAATGGCCGGCAACATTGCTCGCAATACCAGCCAGAGCAGTAATGGCCCGGTATTAATTGCTAAACATTTTAGGTGTGGCCAGTATGGCCGGTATGGCCGGCGATCGCTGACCGATCGATTTAACTGCAATATTGCCCAGCCAGTTCTATTGTTGTTTCAGGCGCTCCCTATTGTAATGGCATAGTGCATCTTTTTCTACCGACATGAAGTTTGTTATGAGTGATGCTTTGACTAATTGCTATGTTCTGTGCTTTGTTGTTTGTTTTTGAACGCAACACATGGCCCGGCCATACCTAGATTGCTCGGACATCAGTGTTCGAGCAATATTTTTGTAACGGTCGGGCAATTAGTTGCCAAATAGTGCAGCCACTAATTGCAGAAAATTGTAGCCCGTTTAGAAGCACCTTTAACGATGTTTGGCCATTTTCACAGGAACTTTCCCGAGTGGTTTTTTTTTTTGACAAATTCCTAACTGAAATTTTCATGTTTATAGCTTGCTACTTTAACTTGCGGTTTGAAAATAATTTCCGCATCCATGCAAGACACGTTTTACAAAAGACTCGTCGATCGCTCATGTCTTGTTCCACGATAGGTACAAAGCACCGCACGTGAGATGTATCGCAGATAGCCTCTCTCTGGGCTTATTTTCACCATGTTTGACAGATGTGGCCGAGTATGCGGCAGACACCGTGGCAGATATGGCTTGCTTCACGATCATGACAGGTGATGCTATCTGTCAGGATTGAACATGGATCTCAACTGCAGTTTCAAACGAATGCAATCGTTTTTAGGGTTTGGAAGATCGAAGATCGGTTTCGAAACCCTTATGGTCTCGCTTTGTCCGTCCTTTTTTCCCTCTTTAATATTTCAGTAACTACCGCAGCTATGAACTTGAAATTTTAAATTATAATACATTTCGTGCGCCTGTACAGATATAAAGAAAAATAAATGAAAAATGAAATTGAAAATATCCATACAAATTGTGATGCCGAAATTTTAAAAGATACCTACAGTGTCATATGGGGTATCAAATGAAAGGTATTGGTTTTGACATTTCAAAACAGTTTTCAAATTTCTGTAGATTTCATATTTTTTGAAATATTTTGAAAAAACTCGAAAAAATATCAATTCCACCCCCCCTATCTCCGAAGTTTGCAGAGCGATCCATTTGAAATGTATGGAGCGTTTGTAGATATGGATCTATATTTTACAAAATTTAGAGATGTCTGTAAAAAGAACACTTTTTGAAATGTTTTAATGAAAAAAGTCGAAAAATGTGCCATTACCCACTTTAACCGTAGCATGCAGAGAGATCAATCTGAAATTAGGTTGGTACCTACTATTTTTAGGTATTCGTTATATTGCGAAGTCTCTAACCGGCACTTTTGATACATATTTGTTGACAAACGTTCGAAACCCGGCGCGCGAGTTACACTCGCACTTGACGGATCTGGTCACATAATTCCTCTTTTGGGTTTTGAGGAAACAGTTGCCAACTTCAAATTCTAGTTCACGGATCAAATTATAAAAAAACAAACGCACTAACTGCGCACTAAAATAAGATTTCGAACAATTAGTGTGAGTAGATAATTAGCGTGTATTTTAATTGGGTTTATGCTCGACAAAACATCTTAACCTACTGAATTATTTCATTTACTGAACTTTAATGAAAAAGTCCGTAAAAAAGGAAGATAATTATGCCGTTTTTATTATAAAATATCTGAGTATTATGGTCGACGGGACGAAAATACTAGTTCTAATTTGTTTTTATTATTTGATTGTAAATTTCTGCAAAAAAAGTTTACGATATACATATATGTAATACTAAATTAAAACTAGTTTTTACAGTTGAAACAATTGAGCTAGCTGCAGACTGTTGCAAACCATCTACAGGTAGCTCAACTGATCCATATCAATACCAGTCGGAAGCGTGCGTCCCCAAGACGCTGAATGCTCTAATAATTTTTTAAATTAGTAATTAATAATTTTTTAAAAACCCGAAGAGCCTATACGCCGCGGACCTAGGGTCTTAAACTTTTATACCTTTAGTTTAGTTTAGTTTAGTTTATTTATTAATAACGTTTTGTGTTACAGGTCAGTTCTTAAATAGGTAATAATAATTTACAATTGTAATAATTTAGTACTTATACATAGGTATTGCAAAATAATAATAATAACTTAATTGTCTAACAAAATATTATGATTAAAAAATTTAATAAAAATAGAAATATTGAATATTTAATCAAATAATTCATGAAAATTATAGAAACATTGTTCAATAAGCCAGAACTTTAGTTTGGTTTTGAAGGATTGCGTTGAAGCAGCACTGGTGATCTCAAGTGGAAGACGGTTATAAACAGCCGGCCCCATCACATGCACCAGCTTCGACGATTTTGTGAGACGCCGCGGGACAGCTCTCAGCTTGTGTGCGTGACGAGTAGGGTACCTGTGCCCGTCGCCGAACCTGGAGTACTCGTCAAGGTGGCTCCGAGCATACATGGCGGCATGGAACATGACTAGACCAGGGACCGTCATGATCTTTAGAGAGCGGAATATTGGACGAGCGGGTGTGTCCCACGGCACTCGTATTACAGCTCGTACTGCTCTTTTTTGGATTCTGAACACTCGCTCCCAGTCCGCGGCTCTGCCGTACAGCTCTACGCCATACTGAAGAAGCGAGTGCACAGATGCGAAGTAGCAGCTCCTCATCATGGTTGTCTCCAGTGTCTCTGACAACCTCCAAAGGGCGAAGCACGCTCGACCCACCCTCTCACACAGTTGGTCAATGTGAACTTCCCAAGTAAGCCCTTCGTCCAGCCTAAAGCCCAAAAATGATGAGTTCTTGACCTGTCTCACGGCTTTACCTCCCAAGGTCACTGATATAGGTTGGCTAGTGCGGCCGGCTAGATTGAAGTGGACAAAGCTCGTCTTGCTCACATTGAGAAGAAAACCGTTGACGCTGAACCAGACGTGGAGCTGGTTCGCCACCATGTTCAATCTCCTCTCCAACTGCTCCGTATTCGGTGCTTTGACTACCGCCGCGACATCATCAGCATACATGAGGATGTGTGCATCCGCTATGCATTCCGGTAGGTCATTGAGGAGGAGAGAGAACATGATGTTCGAAATCGAGGAGCCCTGTGCCACCCCAATGGACGCTGTCAGTGGACCTGAAGTCTCCCCACCGCTTACGCCTGATACGACCTGCTTACGATCGGCCATGAAGTCTGTCAAAAGCGCTAGTGACGAGCCGTCAAAACCGTAGTGTTTGAGCTTCGCGGTTAGAACATTATGATCGGCAACGTCAAAGGCCTTTGAAAGATCACACATGATCACAGCCACCTGCTGACGTTCTTCTCGGGCTTCCACTGCATGCCTTACCAGTTGCCGAACCACATCCGTCGTCGACCTTCCTCTCCTGTATGCATATTGCCTATCGGACAGTGAGTCAGTCGACGTTAGATATTCGCTAATTCTGGCACACAAACCGTACTCGAAGATTTTGGCTATTCCCGGAATGATTGAAACTGGCCGGTAACTGTTTAATTCTTCCCGCTTACCTTTACCCTTGTAAAGCGGCGAGACTCGGACATATTTTAGTACTTGTGGATACTTTCCTTCTCGTATACAGGCGTTAAAGAGTTCGGTAAGAATAAACGATAGGGGTACTGCTACTGCGTTCATGAGAGACACCGAAATCTCATATATATCCCGAGTGGTCTTGCGAGCTACTCCGCTCACAATTATTTTAAGTACCTCAGAGTGCGAGAAGGGTCTGAGCCTGATGGACCGGTCCGATGGAACGCGCGCACTCTCCAGCGCTCGCCGCACAGCGCCCAGGTCCGCCGTCGGCGCGCCACAAACCGCCGCAGCAGTCACAAAATGTGCGTTCACTGCGTCGAGGGCCTCCACCTTGCTATTATACTTGGAGCCGTTTGGTGTCCGTAAATATTCCGTCAGATCCTCAGTACGTCCACACCTCCCGGTCTCAATTTTAACAACATCCCACATGCTCTTTGTTGTGTTTGATGAACCTGCTATAATATCGCAATAAAACTTACTACGTTCCTTTTTTAATACCTCTCCAACTCTCTCTTGAAACTCGTGGAGTTTTGTCGCGAGTTGCGTGTTAGTGGGAAATTTAAAAGTCATGCATTTGATTTCCCTGAGTACTGAATCTAAGGCTATGATTTCCTTTGTCACCCAAGTTGCTTTGTTCATTGGTTTAAATAGTACCCGTTTTATAGGAAAACATATGTCTAACATATTTTTAAAAATATTAATTATCGTCTCCGCTAACTGCGCGGCTGGCAACTTCCTACCGCTTACTTCTAGCCAGTCAATACTCTCGATACTAGAGACAAAATTATTTGTATTAGCACGCGAGTACGTCCTGGCGAAGCGAGGCGGGGATGAGTCACGCGGTCTACAGCAGAGCTCGGCTCTCACGGCGTAGTGGTCGCTCAGTAGCGAATTCACGGCTGTCACGCGCACACTTCCAGCCTGCACCCGTGCGCTGCTTACATACGCGTGATCTATGCATGTACTCGTCGAAGCTGTTACCCTCGTATGAAAGTCCACAATATTGCAGTAGTCGCGAGTATTTAAAATATCATTTAGTCTTTTTTGTGTACTATTTAATGGGCACAAAAAGTCTATGTTAAAATCTCCGATAACAACGCAATCCTTCCCGCTGACAACCAAAGAATCTAGCAGTCGTTCTAAACATGGATAGAATAGAGATACATTTGTCAAGTTTGATCTGTACACACATAATACAACAATGTTATGATCCGTAAGTTCTACGGCTGATATTTCGCAAACTTGCTCCACGGAGAAACAATCGCAGTCCAGTTCTTTAAATCTAATGTCCTTACTCACATAAATACAGGTCCCACCGTGACCAATAGTCGGTCTACAGTAGGAGGCACCTAAGTCGAATTTATTAATATTAATTGTTCTCAGTTCAAAGTTTTTTAACCAATGCTCTGTAATGCAGAGTACGTCACATTTTAAAAAAGTTTCTAGGCCTATTTCTAATTGGCGAGTCTTATTTTTAAGTGATGCTATATTTTGGTGGCATACCACTATCCTGTCCAACTTATCACTGGTATCGCCTTCGAATTGTCTCCGCCGCCGCGTTCGAGTTGATGAGTCATGCGTCACCGCCGCCGGCGCCGCTGCTGGAGCCCGAAGAGGTAGTGCTGGTGCTCTCGCTGCCCCGTTGGGTACGGGGCCGGTACAGAAACCACTCTGTAAATCGAACCCCTGCGGGCCACGCCGTTGGCGAAGTTACTGTCTCGAATATATTCTCAGGCATTCCTATAATGAATGATGCGTGCCTGTTCGATTTTATGTCGCGTTTTTCAACGGTGTAGTCAGATTTAGTAATTTTGTTTAAGAAACAAAGAATCGTCTCTCTGGTGGTCTCTGGCTTGAACGACCACGCTTGGATGTGCCGCCGTCTCTCCGCTGCTTGGAGATCGTTGTTAGTAAGAGTAGCCGTCCCTACGATGACGGGGGCTAATTGTTTTCGCCTGCGACGCTTATTTACTACTAGCTGAAAGTCATCATCACCTTTGCTCTCGTCCAGTATATCAACAGAAGAGGTAGTCCTTAAATCTGAGTTCATAGCGATTGTGGCTGCAGTTGATACAGATTCAGTGACTCCCTTGGTCATTTTGTTCGTACCACTAGCTAATATTAGTGTGTCGGATTTGGGTGTTGTCGCTGTGCCAGTGCATACATTGCGGCGTTTCTTCGTTGGGTTGGCGAGATCGGAGATAGCGAGCGAGGCCTGTGCACGCGCAGTGCGCACGGGGCGCTCCACTCGCGCGGTCGAGGTCACGGCGCTCGGAACCGCCGCTGACGGAATATTCGTCACAAGTGATTTGCGGGTAGCGGCCTTTTCGTTCGGTGTAGTGAGCTTGATTATCAGCTGTGATTGTTCCGTTATAGTGCACTTAAGGGTCTTGACTTCACTAACTAGGGTGGTCACTGTTTGTTGCAACTCGCGCACAACACTTTCGATGGATTTCATCGACATTTTCACGCGGTATTGAATATTATAACGCGGAGCAGAAGTGAACGTGTCGCCCGGCGGGGGGTAGGCGGGCCTTTCTTAAGCTATCCACATTTCCACAACCCATACTAAATATTTGTACATGATACATGCTTGTGGTAGAAGGTAATATTGAAACAAGCCATTTATTTTATTCTCGCAGCTCTCTTGAGACTTTATTGAAGCTAAATTTTAATACTTGTAAGGTATTATGACGTCGTCGTAGCTTCCCCATCTTTACGTCACGTGTGAAACCACTTTATAAATAACGGAGCGTTTTACCGCATTTACAATTTACGAGGCTTCTTGTGCACTTAAAAATTAACAACCCTTTATGGCTTCTATAAAGGAATAAGCCACCGGCTTTCCTAGGAATAAGAGGCTCGGATAGGAGAGGAAAATTTTATCTATCATCGGCATATATTAGTCCACTGCTTTTATGGCTTCTTTATAGGAATAAGCCACCGGCTTTCCTAGGAATAAGAGGCGCGGATAGGAAAGGAAAATTTTATCTATCATTAGCATATATTAGTGCACTGCTTTTATGGCTTCTTTATAGGAATAAGCCACCGGCTTTCTTAGGAATAAGAGGCGCGGATAAAAGAGGAAAATTTTATCTATCATTATCATCAGCATATATTATTCCACGGCTGGACATAGGACTTCCCTAATGAGTGCCATAGCGACCTTTTTTCAGCTTGCCGCATCCAGGATCTGCTTGCAGTCTTTCGCAAGTCGTCATCTCACCTAACCGGAGGGCATCCTACCAGTGTAGGAGCCAGTCGCGGTCTCCATTCAAGAACACGTTTACCCCAGCGGTAGTTAGTTCTTCGTGAGATATGACCGGACTTGCCACTTCAACTTGCTAATTCTCTGAGCTATTTAAGAACTTAAAATTAGAATATGTTCCTCCAGAGATCTGTGAATTGCAAGCACCTATACACTAGCCAAATTCGATTTAGAATGGTTGTATACAAACAACGATACAAATAACGATAACTCATTGCTTGGTGTCTAGTTTCTGATATAATTGAAAGCAATATTTGTTGAAGGAATGAACTCAACTCGACAAGTATTGGTAATTACGTAAAAAGACGCGTCAACAGGGTATATTTTAGGTTAAGTATGGGCGCATTGTTTACAAACAATCTACATCGATTTTGGCTAAGGTATGGGTAGGTACTTTATAACTGTTTCTATTTTGCATAACTGTAGCGTAAGCCAAAACCCTAAGCATTTTAATTAATCTAAAAGAAAGACGAGTTTCAGCTAATTATTTCTAAAATGGTCTCAAAATGCTAATTTTCGCGGTAAAAACGCCAGTTGTGGCTCGGACGGATGAAATTAAAACATTAGCGCCTGGTGTAGGTTCGAATCCTTAATTAAATTATATTTTGTCTGTACACAGGGTTAGCCAGATTTGAGTGAATAAAGAAATTTAAATAAACTGACTAAATTTGGACTTCATAAGCAACCAAATTTATTCAAATGAGAAATTCAACCAAAAAATAAATCAGTGATGATAACAAATAAAAAATAACACTAATTACACTGACATTATAATGCGAAAGTTTGGATGGATGGATGGATAGATGGATGGATGCATGTTTGATACCTCTTCACGCCAAAACTATTAAACGGATCGGGCTGAAATTTTGCATACAGATAATTCTAATCATGGAATCAAACATAGGCTTTTTATCCCATAAATCAGTTCCCGTGGGATAGAAATCACCTAAACGTTTTTAGAAAAAATGCGTGCGAAGCCGCGTTCATAAACTAGTAAATTTATAAGGACAGCCTTATAAATTTACTACAATACGGTGACGGGAATCGAACTCGCAACCTCCTGGGTCCTAGGCGGACCTTCGCCCGAGGCGCCAGTGCGGTCGTCAATGCTGCAAATTTTCACAGATTTTGCGGGGGGCCGGAGACAATGTATTAGGGGGAAGTCCCCTAGTGACGGACACCTAAGGTTTTCAGGCAATAAAAAAGAAACTGTTTTCAAAAACGTTTATTTATTTATTAATTAAGTAAGCCAACAAAGTTTAAAATCAAAATAAAGTAACATAAATGCAACCTCTACATAAACATTAACTAAAACTTAAATCAAACTTTGGTAACGAAAAATGCTATCATTGCAAGTGGCACCTAGTACCGGACGGAATTAACGTCAAAACCCCAGCACCAGTCATCTTAAAAAAATCATGCAGCTATCGCATACGTAGGCTTCTGAACATTCAGGGATGTCAACCCAAGCTTCGTGAGACCACTCACGGCAGCTGGAACATTGTATCCAGTCTTTGTCATTGTCTTCTAAGCACGCTAGGCAAGTAGTTCTAGTATTATTAATTTCAGTTATCGTTTCCTTTTTCTTTGCTTTATCTCCACTTTTTCCTTCGACCTTCACACCTTTTGTTTATTCCCCTTCTCTTCTATTGCTATTTTATAGATATTTCCCATTTCTTTCTTTTTGTCCTTTGCGTTCTTCTCATTTCCATCATCCTTTCATCAACATCCTTTCTTTTTCTTCTCCTCCATTTCAATTTCTCTTCGTTCTTCTAGTATCTAAAACAACGTACAACATCTGCCATAAAAAGTATAAATACCTACTTATGAGAAAATACAATTTATTTTTTGTCCGGCGTTAAGGGACGATTTTGTGTCCGGTACCACGGGACAGAAACTCCCCAAAATTACGTCATTTGTGTCAAAACTTCTTTGCAAATGAACAAAAACTTTTATAAATATCAAATATCAATGAATCACTTAGTATAATAACAATAACTATAAAGACATAAACACAAACACATAGCAATAACACTCACTTAGATTATATGTGACGCACTGTATACCCGCCAAAAGCAAGAAACAACCTCTCCCAGCTAGGCCACGAGCGTCCCTGGCATATCGCGTCCCGCGGCCGGGCATCGATATGCTCTCCCGCGCCCCTTTCACCGGTTTTTGAATCGAACGTGTTGCAACTTGCCGAGATAGTACGAGTGTCCGAAACTAGGTGCCGTCCGTGGTTACGGGAACTCCCCCTACGGCGGGGGGGGGGTCACAAGACGCGTTTCAAAATCGTGGCTGTGTGGCGGAGGTTTTATCTAGCTCGAATTTAATCATTCGGGCTAGATAATGCTGTATGAAAAATTTTGAAACGTAGAAATTTGTAGAAATTTGGATACGTAGTGAATTTATCTGACAGTCTCAATGTCAACAGTACAGTCGGCGCGATAAATGAAGAACGGGTCTATGTATGTTTTGGTGTATGGTGTAGGTAATCCTAATTTTTATTTATTTATTTATTTACAAATGGACTTACAGAAGAAACCAATACGTCCAGGAGTCAGATACATAAGAATAATAAAATAGACACAAAGTAGTCAAATCTTGGACACAATACAATACAAAACAATGAATACAAATAATTATCATTCTTAATGTCAATTAATTGTATTTTACATTCTCTCTACAAAGCAGCACTTATGTTATGGGAACCTACAATTGACTCATATACCTATTTTTATTACCAAAGAAAATACCTAGACCCGGAACAAATATTTGCAAATAATACAAACATTTTCTCCACGCGGGAATCAAATCCGCACTGCGGCGCAGGCTTACCTTCACTCACTGCCCTAAAGACACACCTACATATGTACCCACATTAGTTTTCTAAATAAATTATTTGGCATATTTTACAAAACAATAAACCTACTTCAAATTCCGGTAAATAGTATTCATTTAATGTCTCGAATGAATGAAATCATTTCTCCCATACTTCCCTGATCGAAGATCACGTGCAAATAATTGAGTTTACACTTGGATAGCGCGATCTAATTTCCCTAGTGGCGACATCTATGTTGTTATAATCAAGACGTCTAATTTAGTTTGATGACACATGGATGAAACTGTTGACGCCCGTCGCCATGGAAACCATTAGGTAATAGTGAAAATATTATCGTAATGTTATATTTTACAAGTCGGATATCTTGCCACGCCTGCCTTAATTAACGAAATCATCCGGCGGGCCTTTGTCACCGCCAACGTATTCTCGAACCGAATGGTCTGTTACGTGACGATGGTAAAAGGCCCGACGGTATGACACCAGTCCCATAGGAGTTGGGGAGGCCCATTGTGTGGGACGCTACATGCGTCGACACACTTGCGCCTTCTCATCTTCCGAGGACATCCGTGAGGGCAGGCGCGGCGGCAGATTTGGCCGAGGATCTCAAGAGGCGCAAATATGCAGGTCTCGACAGAGCCTACACATTTGCTCCCCTTGGAGTCGAGACCCTAGGTCCGTGGGGTACCGAGGCTCTTCGGGTTTTTTAAAAAATATCTGAGGGTCTGGTCGAAGCGACGCGTGACCCGAGAGCTGGTCAGTATCTGGCACAGCGCATCAGCATTGCCATACAGCGGGGAAATGCAGCCAGCGTAGCGGGGACGCGCCGACTGGTTTTGATATGGATCGGTTGAGCTACCTGTAGATGGTTTGCAACAGTCTGCAGTTAGCTCAATTGTTTCAATTGTAAAGACTAGTAGTAATTGTACTAGTAATTGTAAATACTAATTTATTTTGTTATTTGATTGCATTGATATTCAATGTTTGATTGTAATTTTTTTATTAACCGTGATATAAAAAGATTTTCTTTAAATCCTGATAACAATAACCCATAGATTCTCTATTATCTTAGTTATGGGAAGTATATTGACAATGGGGTCCCTGTTGACCCCCTCCCACAAGATGGCGGGCTTCCCATCAATCATGGGGTCCGGTAATCTCGACCACAACGCATTACTGATAAATCGAAATAGATTTCAGGGTGTCATCCATCTTGAAGATGATAGAAAAAGTGTAATTAAAAGACGTTGTTCATGAAAGAAAAAAATAAGGTTGTTCTTTCATCTGTACCAACATCTAGAAAATTTAAAATTCCAACAATATGCCATTATAGAGAAAATTGCGGATAGATTTTTGATTAAATTCTCGGTGACGCCCTGAATCTTGCATTAGATCTAGTTCAAATACGCGTTTTGTCCATGGTCCCGTTGACTGTACCACCAAAGTTTGTGTACTATCGTAGTCCAATTGACTGGATCACGGTAGGTACCCCGTTAAAATTGTAGAAATCTAAATTATAGTAAGATTTCCATAGTTCCAAATAATATTATTTAGATGTCTATGGTCAAAATATATGATCGCTGGTACAGTTGACTGGACCACTCATAATCTCTGGCACAAGATTAAAAAAAAAACAGTAGCTTCTGCCCGCTACAGTTAAAAATACAGAAAAATAAATCTTATCTTCAAATTCCAATCATACATCAAAAGCCCATAATCGAGAGTGCTATCAGTATTACCTTCGGGTGTACTTGGGGCATGGTGGAGACCACGACTCGGCAAACGTAGTGTAGGACGCCCTCCGGCCAGGTGGGATGACGATCTGCGAAAGACTGCAGGCAGATGCTCGATGCAGCAAGCTGAAGACAGGGCGATATGGCGCTCATTAGGGAAGGCCTATGTCCAGCAGTGGACTAATATAGGCTGATGATGATGATGATGTGCTTGGGGCTAGATGATGCTGTGTAGATTGTCCAGCATTATTTATTTATCAGTAATTGGTTAAACTAAACGAACATTTGTTAATAAACTAATGCATATCGGTTATTAAACCAAGGATAACAAAGATGAAAACGGGTCAGTTAGTAAAATCGAAGGGTAACTCGATCGAGGGAACGATTGTGTCTCTCCAATTATCGAGAAATTTCCATTCGTTAGCACACATGCCCTTGTTCATCGTGATAACAGTTTGCGGTGGTTTCGTTATGATTGGTAGATTACATCGTTGGGTACATAATAAAGTGATTAATTAATGTAGTCAGTTAGTTAGTTAGTTGGAGAGATCCATTGTGTGGGACGCTACCTGCGTCGACACACTTGCGCCTTCCCATCTTCCGAGGACATCCGTGAGGGCAGGCGCGGCGGCAGATGTGGCCGAAGATCTCAAGAGGCGCAAATATGCAGGTCTCGACAGAGCCTACACATTTGCTTACCTTGGACCCTAGGTCCATGGGGTACCGAGGCTCTACAGGTTTTTATAAAATTATCTGAGCGTCTGGTCAAAGCGACGCGTGACCCGAGAGCTGGTCAGTATCTGGCACAGCGCATCAGTATTGCCATACAGCGGGGCGATGCAGCTAGCGTCTTGGGGACACTTCCGACTGGTATTGATATGGATCAGTTGAGCTACCTGTAGATTGTTTGTAACAGTCTGTAGTTAGCTCAATTGTTTATATTTTAAATACTAGTTCTTATTTATTTCTATTATTTAATTGTAATTTTCTTTGTGGATAAAGGCTTCTGCCTGTATAGTTATGTAGTCAGTGATAAAATAGAGAAGGAATAATTATAATCTAATGTTTTTTTTTGTTATCTAGAAGTCTATTATTTTAAGTCAAATAATTTCTAAGAAACAAATGATTTCCCAAAAAAAAATCGACTTCGACGGGACTTGAAGCCCCCCTCAACTAATCCTCGGGTTCAAGTCCCGTCGAAGTCGAATTTCTTTGGTATATTATTTGATCTGTTAGAAATTATTTGACGGGACTTGAGCCTGAGGATTTGTTGAGGGGGCTTCAAGTCTCGTCGAAGTCAATTTTTTTTAGACATAGAGGTTAATGTAT
The DNA here is from genome assembly GCA_949316285.1 of Eupithecia subumbrata. Lineage (NCBI taxonomy): Eukaryota > Metazoa > Arthropoda > Insecta > Lepidoptera > Geometridae > Eupithecia > Eupithecia subumbrata. The sequence continues at coordinate 3,264,926 of OX438631.1, forward strand.
GCCGGATTGGATCGAAAATAATAAAATTGACGATGCTAAAGGACTTTGAAGATTTTGACCCTTACATCGGTTCCCACACTGCTTTTTTTCAAAATTGCGGCGCGCAATATAAGTTAGATATTTGTTATATATTTGGACACTTTACAAAAAAATATCAAAAAAGTCATGAGAGCAAAATAGTTATTTTCATCTGGGAATATCTCAGAAACCGGATGCTTTATGATATTGATTATGGAGATTTTGTATAAGCGTCCTCTATACAAATATTATGACATCTATAGTGCACCGCGATTTTGAAAAAAAAAACAGTGTGTTAGCCGATGTACCCATCATACACAAATCTTCAAATCCCTTTAGGTGCCTGTCTGTCCTAAAAATAAAAAAAATCCGTGTCAAAGGATAGCTATGTAAATCTCGGAAACAATTATTGAGCAATTTCCTGCCTTTAGACCACATGTCCATATTTGCATTTGCGGTCAGTTTGTACCGTTTGTCAGGTGAACCTAGTGACTGTGAAATGATAAAGGGGTCGGCATGCCCATTAGTGTAGCGAGCATAAACTTTAATTAATTGGTGGTTAATTTACCTTCTAGCAGTGGTGAATTTACCAGCAGGCTGAGTAGGATTAAGCATAGGGCGGCTGATTTTAGGGGCGGCAAATTCGGGGACCGCTCTATATTTTATCGAGTGAGTTGATTATTTTTAACTCTTTTTAAGCGCGATAAACATTATTTTTCGACGTTTACCGAATATACATCATTGTGTAAGTAGACCACATTACCCCACCTTAATCATCGTACACGATTGAGCTTTGATAAGCTCAGAAATATACTCAAAAACTATTTCTCTTGCAATTTCAACGAAATTGTTGGATTGTAAAAATAATCTATGACATGAATTGTAGAGGCAAGGGCAGAAAAAACTTTAGAGCCACACATTGGAAATGTATAAATCCGACACTGCCTAGGTACTAGTAAATAAATTAATTATTACACAGTAAAGTTGATAGCGTTTAGATACAATTGCAATTAATTGTAAAACAGTAAAAAGGTTTCACTCACTCACTTCCTCAGTAATGTCACCAAAAATCTAATTTCTTAGAACAGAGCCGAGTAAAGATATTTACAACAGGATATATACCATGATTTGAGTTTTGAGCTTTCCCATATTTCGGCAGAGTTTAATGCGCCATCATCACGGAATAACTGAAGTCCCCGTATATCCCGTTATAAATGACTTCAGTGTTAATAACCATGATGGATTTAAATGTTTTATAAAGACGAGATAGTCTTAAAAAATTTACCATACATATAACTTATTATGTTAGAATTATGATAAAGTTAGTAGCTTGTTGGTGTAATTTTACTAATGTGTTTTTTTCTCAATGTATCTCTTATATTTCTTTGTCGATTTGGTGGTTCACTGTTATGACAAAGTAAATATATTACTTAATAAATAAATAAAACTATAAAACCGCAATACTCTGCGAATGGCTCTTACAGTACATCTAGCTATCCGAGTCTAAGCGTAGAGCTCATTATGGAAGCACATCATACTAAGCCTCTCTTCTCCCTGAGATGTACTTGACCGCGTTACGTGAAATGCACCGGTTATTTCTCAGTAGATACAGGTTACACTTATGGTTACAGGGAAAAAAGTGAGAAACAGAGAACAAACAGGAAAAAAGTGAGACAGATCTCCGCTTTTGACACGTCGCAAAAAACGCCTAAAGCGTCTTGCGACTTCTCCCAAGCATCAATAATATGCGATACTAACTCTACACCAGCACAGTTGATCTGCCGCGAGTAAACCCGAATTGCTTACAATGCAGCAGGTTATACAGTTAAAATGCCTAAGCAATTGATGTAAAATAAGTTTTTCAAAATATTTGCTGAATGTAGGCAGTACTGATATTGGTCTAAAGTTAGTGGGGTCAGACCTACTACCCAATTTAAGGAATGGGATTATTTTACTTCATTTCATCATGTCAGGAAATACGCCACAATCAATAGATTCATTAAATATAAAAGCTAGATCTGATTCAATGGTGTCAATCAATGGTTTAAGAGCCCTGTCACATATCGGAGAATTGCAAGTTTAGGTATTTTACGCACCGAGTGGGCGGCGACCTGCACAATAATAATTGTAACGGAAATGCCCCAAAGATCTGCAGTTTTCTATATATTTAAAGTTAAAAGGCTTTTTATATCTCACAGGACCTTAATATGCAGTTTTTTCGTGTAAAACGTTTTCTGAGATCTCTGTTTGTAAGTGACCAACAAACAAATCACACATTATCTTTTCACAAACTTTCATATTTATTAATACTGGTAGAATAGGAAAGTTTAAATCAAATACAATCGCAAAAAATTTCGATTTCGACAGGACTTGAACCCGCATCCTTCCCTAGTATGGAAATGTGCTAACCAACTACACCACGAGGTCAAGTAACGTAGGAGTCCAAAATCTTTGTCGGAAAATCGGTCTCTAGCGCTTTTTTGCGATATTATTTGATTTCTTAAAAATTACCCTAAGTGTGGGGTTACGCATTATAATAACCAAAAACCTTATGAAACTTAAAGTTTGTAAATAAGTGAAAGATAAATTACAATCCCACAGAAACCGTAAAGTTTCACCCTCGTGCAAGGGTAAAGCAAAATATTTGCGCAAACAATCGAAGTTAAACACAGTTTGGACCAAGTGAGAACAATATCTTGGTTCTTGAGTTAATAACAACCCTATCTTTTGATTAAAGGCCGACCTCAGCCTCAATCGAGGCATTCTTTGGTTACTAGGGTTGGCAAGAGTCCGACCACATGAACTGTCCTACTATCCCAGTACAGTAACAGGTCTGCACTGCTATTGAACAGTGTATAAAGGCAAAAAAGAAGGCAAAAAGCAGTATGTAAAGGCAAATAAGTTCAGTTGCGATCACATGAAGGCTTTATTTTGCACAAATCGGTCTGATGAGTTTATTTTAAAAACGTCTCTAGTAATTAGGTTACCTTAGATTTTTATGTAGTAAAATAATTCTGGAGTAGGAAATTGAAATTGTTTTCAAATTCAACAGAGGGCTATTGCTTAATGACTCCCGATAAATTATAAGGCGGTGGGCAGAAAAGACCAAAAATTATTTTATCCGGCTATTTAATTTTTCCGGCTTTCTGCCATTCATCTCAACTCTATCGGAGATAAAACATTAATTCTCTCCTTGATGATTTACAGCGTCTGACTATCGTCTCGAGGTTCCGTGGCTACACTTAGCGCTTAATCAGGGTTCCGTAGGTATCGCTTTGTTAAATCTTAATAGCTTTTACAGATTTATCAATATTATTTTATGGCTTCTTTGTTATTTTATTCGTGTTTTTTTTGTCCTTATTGTAAAGGTCTGTGTTACGTAAAGGTTTTTATAAATATATTTATAACAAGATTAGAATCATGGCAATCTTTATATACTTAACCAAATATTTTAACAATTTATATGTTTAAATCTATTGCAATTGCAACATTGTAGGGGGGAGACACAGCTGCCTATTTACAAACTTTTTAGTCTAATTTGGGTAACAAAAGGCTAAAACATATTTATTTAAAACAACATTCTCACTAGTGTAATCCTACTAACTAACCTACTAATATCATAAATCCGAAAGTTTATGAATCGGAATTTTATTACTTAAGATCTCAAAAACTACTGAACAGATCGAGATGAAATATGGCGTACGTTTAGAGCAAAGCCTAATTTAGATAATAGGCTACTTATTATACCGAAAATACACACGCGAAGCTGCTGGCGGAAGCTAGTATTTTATAATGTCAGACAAATTGTTGTGTAATTATTTGCAATGTTTCTATTTGCAATAAAATATTAACTTACTTTATACTTTAGGTATATTTTGTCTATGTGATAACTAATAAAATGTATTCGTTTGTAAGTCTGTTTGTAATGGATTACCCGTTACAAACATTACTACGGAAGTAAATAAAATGAATAAACTACTGGCCCGATTCGAATTTCTAATAATTTTTTCACTGGTAGCTGTAGCCAAAGATATAAATCGTTAGATACGCGCCGACACCACAAAACTGTGACGATGTCTATGAATGCGGCCGACACATGCACACTATGAGTGGTAAAAAAAAACCTAGTGCGAGTCGGACTCACACGCTAAGGGTTCCGTAAGAACTTGTGTCTTGCCAAATTATCATGATTCTAGGTCAACGGGAAGTAGGTACCCTGTAGATTTGGTCCACGGCGAGAATCAAAATTTTTTTTTGTTTTTTAACTACAAGTTTACGGTTTCTGGATTTTTCTCCTTAATTGTGCTTGAAGACCTTTCTTCTTACTAAAAAAATAATGTTATTGTCAATAAACCCAACTGTTATTATTATCTTTTATTGTGCAATCATATCCTGTTCCTGTTCCCGGAGCGAATTCCAAAAGGCTTTGTTTTTTATTTTATGTTATCACAGTTCGTATTAAATGTAATTTTTATTTATTTTTATTTTATTTATGAATTATTGATATTGTTAATAATGAATTATCTTTGTTGTGTTGTGTGTGTTTGAATGTTATTGTATTCTGTAAATGTTGATGATTTCCATTTTTATTATAATAAGACTAGGATATAAGGTACTCTATCGCATTGGGTGTGCCTGTTAGGATAGATGTACGTTTCTTAATAAATAAATAAATAAATAAATATTGCACTAACTTTTGTGAAAAAGCACACCGAAAAAACACACTCCAAATGAGCGAGCTATCTCGTTTCACTTGGCAACAAACAACACAGCGCGGTCTCACCACGGAAAAGGCATATCTAACGTTCAAATCCTTGGCTGTATCTACATTATTCCTTTGAGATACTGTGATGGTACATGCTATCGGCACAGTAGGTAACAATGCGACCCTTATTTTTTTTTTTGTTTATCTTATCCAGAAACCCCGAACGTTAGGAAGTTGGTAATAAATAATTTCTCCTACGTCAATAATGAATGCAAAAAGCTATTAGGAACAAAGCATTTTAGAGGAACTTACATTTGGGCAATACGCATCAATTCTACAGGCCTTATGTTAAGACAAAAGACTCATACAGAGCAGTGCAGCTGGAACCCATAAAATAGGTCCATAGAATAGGCTAGTGAAAAGGATCTTTCTTTTTGTGGGCCATAAAATATCAAACGGATACACCAAGCATTGTTTGCGTCTGCGAGGTTCTGCGCATTGGTTCAACACGTGTTTGGGTTTCAATAAAAAACAACAACGCTCTAATGTGAAAGTTGGATTATTGTTTTATGCTAAGTTAGTTTTAATGAATGGTAACTTTAGTGGAATGATATAATATAAGGCTTATAAACGCATGAAATGTTATTTATTTTCCACGAAGGCGCCACGTTGAAAATAAATAAATATGAATAGACTAAGACTTCTATTTTATAGTGTAAATAATCATTATGCCATACTATTGGTGAAATACAAATGTATACTATTCAAGGTTATAGAATCGACTCTGTGTTATGCGATAAACTAAAATTAACGTCTCTTTTATTTTCATTATTTTAAGTGATACGGACTTTGCGACGTGTAACGACATCTCGTGGCAGAACGCTGAACCGTTCAAAAGAGGAGGTAACAAATACGCCTTCTAAGGTCCCAGAGGCTGATGATAGGCCAATGGAGACGCGGCACAATAGCGTCTTTCTTGGAAATGCCAGGATGCGCCCGCGCAGAAACAAAGGTAGCGGGGGTGGCGCTCGCGCAGGGTGGGACGCGTGGAGATCTGCGTAAATACCCCGGAGAGGACGGAGCTCGAGACAGTGGAGTAACGGACGGGAGATACCTTAGCGAGATGGAGGTCTCGATGTCCAAGCGCGGTTCTGAGGTCGTTAAGTTTCAGTGATAGCTTTCGGGATAGTGTGATTGAAATCCTGTCTAGATATCTAACGTCAGTGTTGCCTTAAGATAGTATCTGTTGTTTAAGAAAGTGGTGTTAGTATTAGAGTTAGAATCTGTGGTGAGCGTGTGTTCCTGATTCGAGTACGAAAGCTAAGTTTATTGTATAATTGTTGTACCTATACGATTGATATTGGTGATTCTTGAATATATAATATACTGCGAGTTCGAGAGGCCCATGTAATCTATAAAACCTGACCCCACTGTTGCTAAAATCAATCGTATTATTTTCTGTTTATTATTGTGTTTTCCTCAGGAAAATCCCGCCCATTTTTGAGGCCATTTCCCCGTAAAACTCTACTGAGTTAATAGAGCGACTGTGTTTCGTCTCTTTCATAAATTCATCTTCTTTTGGTTTTGAGTACAGGTTTGGCGAGGGCCTTCTGCCCCGACAGGCCTGGAGGCGATGTTATAGATGGGAGCTTATTAACTGAAAGCTTTGGTATAGTGCTTACACAGACCCATAACAAAGCTCTCCGTTACAGCACATGGGTGGCAAAACCAATCAAAACTTATAAATGTTTGATCTTTTCACTGTAATATTTCTATGTGCATCCTAGGAATTAAGTTCTGACTATTTTACTGTCTGTTTACTGTATTTTTAATGTATTTGTGTGTGTGTTATATGTATTAAACAATACTAAATTCCTGTCGATCAGTTTGTTTACATTTTTATATTAATTTGCCCTTCAAGTTAGAGATTTCATGAAGCATATGCTATTCGATTAAAGTCTAGGTTATCTAAAAGTCTTACTCAAAGAACAGATCACTATAAAGAAAGAATAAGCCTTTCTCACAGCCGAGTAAAGCCATTCAGAGTTCTAAGTTACAGAGATGGATTGATACTTTACTTTAAGATGTTATTGAATATCCAATTATGAGCATTATCTAAATTGATTTGTTCTATTTCTTGTAGAATGTAACACATATGTAGCCCACGTAGCGGTGCATTATGTAGCAGTGCAGGTGGCCACCTGATAATCAAAAATATAAATACACACACATCATATCGATGTAACACTGCCCTCGGTAAAGCCCATAAACTGAGAGACACAGGCATTCGAACGATTGTGAACAAATCAAAAGGTCTTATAACCAGACCACAGGCCAGTAATCTACCTGAGGCTCAGCTAAACTGACTGGGGCACTCCTTTTACATGGGTAAGAACTGAGCCTAACACCTTAAATAAAACAAACTGCTCTATACGGTATCGATCCATGAACTGTATCATTCGCTAAGCTCACTGAGTCATAAGCTACAAACAAAGAGGTAAACTAAAGATGCTATAAGTGCATAATATATCTGGTGTTCATACAGACACTCAGGCCGGGTCCGTTACAATACGTATTCAGTACCTTCAATCACGTGAGCGAAGTCCCGGGCAGAAATTAGTGTGTCATTTTACATTAATTTATCTATCTACTAGCTGCATTCTTACTACTCGTTGTTCTATTACCCGTTTTCCCGTAGGAATGAAGCATTTTCCCGAGGTAAAAATTAGCATTTTACATTAATTTATCTATCTACTAGCTGCATTCTTACTACTCGTTGTTCTATTACCCGTTTTCCCGTAGGAATGAAGCATTTTCCCGAGGTAAAAATTAGCATTTTACATTAATTTATCTATCTACTAGCTGCATTCTTACTACTCGTTGTTCTATTACCCGTTTTCCCGTAGGAATGAAGCATTTTCCCGAGGTAAAAATTAGCCTATGTTCATCAGGAATAATGTGGGCTTCTAATGGTAAAAGAATTTTTCAAATCGGTCCAGTAGTTTCGGAGCCTATTCAATACAAAAAAACAATCAAATATTTGCTCTTTATAATATTAGTATAGATATAGATTTAACAAAAATTCGTTCCGCCCCAAAAATGTTTTAATTTACCAAAATAGGTATTAATTGTTTTCACTTGCCTTACTCAATTTATGTTCCAAGATTTATTCGAAACTTCCCGACACAGGTGACTCAATAAGCCCATAAGCTGATTTTACCACGTTCAAACAACTTACGAACTTCCAGACTTCCAAGTTGACTAATTTATGTTGTGAAGTTCTGATAACAGTACAATGAGTGACGCGTCGAGTTCTGCGTGATAAATTACTGACGCGGGAGTTAGCACGGATCTTTGTGTTAGCACGCTTGTTGTGTAAGTGAATCAATGTAGTCAGGGCCGAGTACACAAGAAACTGAGATTGAAACTTTTTTAACCCTAACTAAATAATAAATAAATAATGTTGATAACAGGGTTATCTAGCCCCAAGCTAAGCTTGTGTTATGGGTGCTAGATAACTGATATACTTAATACAATACAATACATGGATAGATATTTTTTATTATACATAGAAAACATCCAGAACACCCTGAACAAATATCTGCAGATCGTACAAACATTTGTCCCGAGGCGGGAATCGAACCTGCAAACACCTGCGTCGCAGGCAGACCTTCGCCCGCTGCGCCACTGAGGCCGTCAAACGTCAACTTGGTACACGTACGGTCTGCGCATGCACTTATTATATCATCATCATCATCATCAGCCTATATTAGTCCACTACTGGACATAGGCCTCCCCTAATGAGCGCCATAGCGTCCTGTCTTCAGCTTGCCGCATCCAGCATCTGCCTGTAGTCTTTCGCAGATCGTCATCCCAACTGACCAAAGGGTGTCCTGCACTACGTTTGCCGAGACGAAGCCTCCACTTAAGAACACGTTTTACCCCAGTGGTTGTTCTTAACTTGTAGGTAATTTAGTTTCATTCAAAGATGATTTCAGTCACGCAAGTTTAGAATGGAAAAGTTATATTCATCTATTGGTGTAAATTCAGATGTCGCCAAAATTAAAAAAACATAGAAGAATATTTATTGCATAATTACATGTTAAATAGATAGTACAGTAAAATAATAGTGTAATTTACCCTTTATAGGCGTGCAATTATCTGTCTATGACATGCATTATGACAACTAAAAATAAAACTTTAAAATAACTGAGAGCGGAATGAATAAGGTATATAATGTCATATTAAATAAATAAAGTAGGCTAGTGAATAGAAAATAAGAAATAATTTGGTTATTTTTCAATATTCTAGTCATTTATAAAATCTTTTATTGTATAATAACAAAACTAAAATTTGAAAGCACTAAAAGTGATGCCATACTTTTTATTTCGATCGATAAGAAAGGGACCGCTACAGTTTTATAGCTGTCAAATTAGTATAGTTTAGTTTTCGCGACATCTGAATTGACACCATTAATTATGTAAGTAAGTGATCTGTCTTTTCAATGTTCAATTACACCAAATGTTGAGAAACCCTGAACCCTGCAGATTAATATAAGAGCCTACGTAACCGACTCGTCGACGTAAGGAAAGGGCCCTTCCCTTTCCTACGCAATATTATAATCATCTCCATAAGGTGCCTTGGCAGCGGACGACAACATAAGCACGTAAGCCCAACTTAATTATTTATTTAGCCCTTGGTATGCTCGAGTTCTGAATTATGTTGATGTAATGAAATTAATTAATATATAATTGTAAAATTGTGCTTAGATTGATTGTATTGAATTGAAAAACAGAAACTGGTAGTGGATGCAACATAACCGAATTTTTACTATAAAAACTATCGTAGTTTGACGGGTTAACTATGAACCTTATTTGTGTTGGAAGAACACCAACGTTTCGTCCCTTAACGAGGGACATCTTCAGGGTGAGTGCGGTTCTAGACGCGCGCGTTCCGCATCTCTCCGAGCACTACGCACGAGCGCGCGTTGAGCCCGCGACGTGAGCGCCGGTGGTGGGGGTGGTGGGGGGTGCGCTGCTTGTAGATGCTGTAGGGCGTGAGAGTCATGTTCTCGTAAAGATCCTACTGTGTCGGGGTTGGTATCGCGTGGGTACATATGGAACTAACAGCATCTACACCCGGCTCCATACTGCTGTTCGACTTCTCATGAAGACACGGCTTCCAGGCGGGTGGTAGGTTCCAACCTCTGTCTCTGTTGAAGTTGGTTCGTCCATCGTTCTATCTCTATCGCCTCGCGTATCTTGCGGGGAACAAATAATTTTCCCGAGACAAGACACGGGCTTTGTCGAAACGTACGTAATGCGATGGTCCTTCCTCAATACAGTGTTCTACCACCGCCAAGCTATTGGTATCAAGTCAACATTCTAATAACCGAATTTCTTATATAATGAATAACAGCAAAAACATTATAATCATGTATCTACACAATTTTTAGCGTAAGGTGGAAAAAAATTGATAAGTATTTTTTAAATGGAATCAGCAGATTGGCCTTCCATTTTAATAAAAGAAATATCGAAATCGGTGAGAGCAACTAGATTTAGAGTGTTTTAGGCATTAGTCGTGCGAAGGGTGTTCAATTATTTATTTTATTTTATTTAAATGAGAGAGTATAAAGGTCGAAAAAAATACAGCCAATTTGAGAACCTCGGTTCTAAGTGCATATTTTAAAAACATCTTCCTACAAGGGCGTGGGGAAAGTTTACGTAAGGGCTTAAGAAGAGCTGAGTCAGACTCTAGCCGAGAACGACATCGTAGCAGGATGATTTAATTCCTGTATGTTCCCTTTACGTCATCGAGGTTGCTACAATATTAATTAAAAACCAGCGTTTCTCAACTTAGGACCCTAAGGGCCACTACCACCGGCGAGTTTCTTGCAGGTGTTTTTTTTTTAATGATAGGTTCACATAACTGATTTTAACACAGAACAAAGAAAGGATTAACTTAAACAATATATAAACTAAAATGAGTGTAAAACCTACTCGTTGTCAACACAGCTTGCTTAGTAATGAGTTGTATCAATAAGTATTTATTAATTAAAAAAAAGAGTAGATATGTACCTATACAAATAAAAGGTTAACAAAACAATGAAATGTTGAAAGAGGGTTTTACAGGCTAGGGAATCTCATAAGAATGGAGGCTGAAACATAAAATATGTACACATTTTGTCAGATTAGTATTTTAGGAAGAACTCATGCTTTATTCACTTGTGTTTTTGTAGGTATGTGTTACTAAGTAGTCTTTTATTTTAATTCATTAGTAGTGTACTGTAGTGTTTAATAAATAATTTTCTTTCTTTATTTCTTTCTTTACATGCGATTAATTGCAGAATATTGGCTAGGTGGTGTTGGTAGATTTATAAAGTCACCGTGTGAAGACACGTTCACGTTAGGCACGAATAAACAAAATGATGGGTTCGGTCTATTAGGTATAATTCCTTGAATGTCCAGTCGTATCTATTTCGTCAAATTCCCCTTCGTCCAATTCTCCGAATGTCCATTCCTCGAATGTCTAATTTCATGAATGTTCAATCCCGGAATGTGTAACTGGGAAGTACCTTCGTAAGTTTCTGTTTAGCCCAACGGTAGACTGGTAGAAAATGCCTTGGCATTAAAAGTAAAAAGTAAAAGTAATTTATTTGCAAACACGTGTAAAAAAATGGTGACAAATATTTTTTTTTGTTTTTGAGGCAACATGTTTGACCAATATACATTGGTGTGCAAAAATAAATAATTAGAGAGTATGGCATGCAGGTCTAAATGTAATTGTAAATAACAATAACAAATTTACAAGATTATTAATTTTAGATTTGAATTTAGTATACGTAGCATAAAATTAGATTAGGTACATCATTTAGAAATTCGTCAATATTATAGTAGCATTATGAGAGAAGACGTATGGTATAAAGAAATAAACACAAGCCAAATCAAATTAAAATCAAATCAAAAACTCTTAAATAAAAAACATAGACTAAGAACAATTTTTGACTAATATAATATGGAAATCAATTGATTTTGTTGTGTTGTCTGAAATAAATGAATTTATTATTATTATTATTTATTAAATGACGACCTCAGTGGCTCAGCGGGCGAAAGTCTGCCTGCGATGCAGGAGGTTGCGGGTTCGATTCCCGCCTCGGAACAAATTTGTGTATGATCTGCAGAAATTTGTTCCGTTGGTCTGGGTGTTTTCTATGTATAGTAAAAATATCTATCTATGTAGTGTATTATATTAAGTATATCAGTTATCTAGTACCCATAACACAAGCTCTGCTTAGCTTGGGGCTAGAATGTGCCGTGTGAATTGTCCAGCATTTTTTTTTTATTTATTGCCCAGATGTATGGCAATGCTGATGCGCTATGCAAAAAACAATAAAAAAGTAGTCTTTTAAATATATTTTATTAGTCGTGTAAAATCTATAAATATATAAATCGTGTTGTGTTTTTAGTAAATCATTTTCTTTCTTTCAATCTTTCTTAGGATTTCTTTACAATTACAAACTTTTTGTCGTCGACTCCACCCACATTAAATTTGTTTACCAAACCAGGTAGGTTTTTACCGAAGTGTTTTTTTCTTTTGTTGTTCGATACTTTGATATAGTACAAATTAAATGGATTTTGGCATTGTAAGCAATGTATGTATACAGTCATCTACTTCTTTAGAAAGTATCGCGTCGGTACTAATGGTTTAACACATTTGTTTCGAATTTTATTGGAGTTTGCTTATATCTTTTGCATATTTTACGTGAAAAGTTTTGCGTTGCCAACACAATGCTACCTACCGTACGTTAAAATTTGAATCTTTGTTTTGAGATCTGAAAAAGTTATATGGCAAAAACATTTTCTTTTTGTCGTCGTTTTCGATAATTTTTTCTCTTACTACTGTCTACTTGTAGTAACAAGTAGGTACCTATATCAGCTCATATAAATTTTTAATTAACTTATTCAAAATAATCGTATCCGTTTAGTTATACTGCTCAGTAAAACTATTCGGATTTTTTTTGTTAATTTTGTTATAAATTATAATTTTCGTATAACTAATAGTATAACTAGGTGGCCATCCTACATAAACTATAAATGCGAAAGATTGTATGAATGTTTGTTACCACGTATCTCCGTTACTACTTAACCGATTTAGATAAAAATTCAACAAAAAGAACGAAGAGGGAATCGAACCCGCAACCTCTTGCGTCGCAGACGGACCGTCGCTCGCTGCGCCACAGAGGACGTAAATTTTTTGGTACCTACCTTACTACTTCCTAAAACTAACTGCATTCTTACTACTCATTGTCCTATTACCCGTTTTCCCGTGGAAAGAAGCATTTTCCCGTGGTAAAAAGAAGCATCTGTTCATCAAGAATAATGTGGGCTTCTAATGATAAAAAAAAATTCAAATCGGTCCAGTAGTTTCGGAGCCTATTCAATACAAACAAACAAACAAATCTTTCCTCTTTATATTATGTATAGATTGTAAGCATGGTGAAGAAAATTGCCATACAGCGGGGCAATGCAGTCGGCAGCGTGTTGGGGATGCTTCCGATTAGTATTGATTTAAATTTACTAGAGCAAAATCTATTTTGCTCTAATAATTACTAACTAATTTCATTTGATCATATCACGTACACGCCCCGCGCCTGTGCGCGATAATGAAGCTATGCAGGGTTATTGGTAATTCACTGACACTGTGTGAATCAAATCAGTTTCAGTTTCAGTTATTTATTTATAACAAATTTTTCTTACATGTCAAAATAGTATAGCTAGGTACAAAATAATGTAAACAAACAAACAAATAATTGTCTTTGGTAATCTTACCAGAGTATTTCAATATTATAAGTGTGGATCTGCGACATCGGCGTCAGCAAATTTATCAACGAAGAACTCTTCTAAATTGTAGTATGTCCTGTCCACTAGGATTCTCCTTAGTTTATTTGTAAATATTGCAGTCGACGCGACACTAGTTATAGAGTCCGGCAGATTATTGTAGATTTTCACTCCTATATAGTCAATTTTGTGTTTTGCTTTAGCTAATCAAATCAAAACCTCTTTATTTCCATAAATACAATAAATTTACACTTAGAAAAGGTCAAATTATAAAGCTAAACACTGACACGGAAATTAAGTGACATTTTTTATTTCCGTCACTTCGGTATGTAGACTAAAGTAAAGAAGCGACGAAGAGACCTTTAGCCTATTAGTTGTTATAAATACTAAACAGTGTTTATTGGTAACGCAAAACGATTACATACAAATTTCTACCCTTAATCGAAACCTGTGGTAAGGGATACGACCCCAAGAAGGTCGGAACTATTTAGAAATTGGATGATGATGACCAGCGAAATACGCCTTTGTGCCCCGGCATCCCTAAATTCGTGTTATTAGACGTACAGTTATTGCTATGAGGGCTATAAATACCCATTGGGTACCCGGTACCCCGTATAAAGGTTAAGGAGATATTCTACGACGGTTCATGCAGAAGTTTTGTAGTACCTAAATAACCTGAGGGATGAGTCTATTTAATGTTAGTAACGAGACGAGATGATGTCTCCTTTTTCATACAACTATACATATAATAAATAAATAAATAATGCTGGACAATCCACACAGCATTATCTAGCCCCGAGCTAAGCAGAGCTTGTGTTATGGGTTCCAGTCTTCCAGATAACTGATATATATAATACAATACACTACATAGATAGATATTTTTTATTATGCATAGAAAACACCCAGACCAACGGAACAAATTTCTCCAAATCGTACACAAATTTGTTCCGAGGCGGGATTCGAACCCGCAACCTCCTGCGTCGCAGGCGGACCTTCGCCCGCTGCGCCTCGGAGGTCGTCAATATACTTAATACAATACATTATATATACAGTCTGCAGTTAGCTCAATTGTTTCAATTGTAAATACTAATTATATTATAATTTTCTTTGTGAATAAAGGCTTCTGCCATACTTATTATATACATAGATATTTTTTTATCATACATAGAAAACATCCAGAACCCCTGAACAAATAGCAGCTTGCTGTGCTTAGCTTGGGGCTAGATAATGCTGTGTGAATTGTCCTGCACAATTTTTTTTTTTTTTTTTATTTATCTATCTACTACAGTGAGGAGTCGTTTGTCTCTTCAAGACTAGCGTGAAAAAATATCTTCTAGATCGGGATACATCGTCAATTCGTCAGCCATTATCGTCACTTACTATCAGGTAAGATTGTGGTCAAGTCTTCTCAATAAGCTTGGTTTTGTCCAACTCGAAAAATAACAACTAACATGCTAAAGGTTTCTTCGTCGCTTCTTTACTTTAGTTTACATACCAAAGCTACAGAAATCAAATATATCACTGTATTTCCGTTTCAGTGTTTAATTTTATAATTTGGCCTTTTCTAAGTGTAAATTTATTGAATTTATAGATATAAATAATTTTTGATTTGATTTAATAGTTTGTTTAATGTACATCGCTTTAAAGCAAACTCGTTAGAGTAAAATTCAATTTTGAAATTCGTGAATGTCTAAAGATAAAAAAGCTGTTAAACTAATTTGGATGTAAAGCTGAAACTAAATATTAAAGTTTTCAGTACTACCTATACTTAAGAAGGATTTTGACACAGAAATAACAAGTTTGGGATGATTTAGAGTCATATTATCTCACCTGGCAGAGTTGCCAGATTTGCCAGTTCCCTAGAAAAACAACTCAAGTGAAATTTAGAGCGACAACTCACTGAAAACAACTCAATTGAAATTCGAGACCCTAGGTCCGTGGAGTACCAAGGCTCTACTGGTTTTTATAAATTATCTGAGCGTCTGGTCGAAGCGACGCGTGACCCGAGAGCTGGTCAGTATCTGGCACAGCGCATTAGCATTGCCATACAGCGGGGCAATGCAGCCAGCTTCTTGGGGACCCTTCCGACTGGTATTGATATGAATCAGTTGAGCTATCTGTAGATTGCTTGCAACAGTCTGCAGTTAGCTCAATTGTTTCAATTGTAAATATTAATTGTAATTTATTTCTATTAGTTAATTGTAATTTTCTTTATAAATAAAGCTACACATAGATTATTATTATTGTTAATGTGTTTTTTAGTTCTGTAACCGTAATTTTGTTGTAGAAGTCTTTGTATATAAAATTTATAAAATGCTTAAGCTAAGAATATTATTATCTTAAATTAATTCGTGTGCCTGAACTAGGTAATACCTGAATCTAGTTCAGGCACACGTAATCAAATGTGAACGCGCACCCTAAGGCCCCGCTCACTTTGGATTTGTATTTGTTCGTACGTAAACGTACGAGTACTGTTTGTACGAATTGAGTGCTCGTACTGAATACGTTTTTCTCAGTCAGTGCACCGGTGATATCGCGTACGTGAAGTCATCTTTGTTGCGATGAATAGTCTGTATCTTCAAGATAGTTAGATATAGGTTAGATATTTATATAACATTTATGCCCGTAAATCAAGTTAATTAACTTTTCTACATCCAGTGTCCATTTTTTATGTAAAACTGAACTTACGACTGCGTGATAAATCCCAACAAGTTCTGATTGAATTCGGACGTCGTAAGTAAACGTACGACTGATCGCATGCAGTGTGAGCGCTCCCATAGTCCTTGGAAGGTCGGCATCATTCGTGCGTAGTCGTACGTTTACATGCAAATCAAATTCGGATGAAATCATGTCCAAAGTGAGCACGGCCTAACGTTTCAACTGCTAACGTTTGAGCCGCAATGCCGTGCCTTACCACACCGTGATCGTGGTCCGGTATCGAGTCATCGACACTACGACCGCCACGGCCAGCGCCGTGTATTATTTCTTTTTGAACTAGGCTACCTACCTACCGAGTGACGACTAATGTGGCGCAGCGGGCGAAGGTTCGTCTGCGACGCAGCGGGTTGCGGGTCAGATTCCCGCCTTGGGACAAATGTTTGTACGATCTGAAAATGTTCTTCCGGGTATTTAAATATATATTCTTTAATAAAAAATATATGTAATGTCTTGTATTAAGTAAATCAGTCATCTAGTACACAAGCTCTGCTGCAGACAGACAGTAGCCTGTGTCGTGGCTGCTTCCAGGAAGAAGAGACTGTGAAACATGTAGTGGTACACTGCACAGCTACAGAGGACGCCAGACGGAAAACAGGACTGAAGACTCTCATAGAGGAATCAAACCCGTCCACGCCTACAGAAAACTGAAACGAAGCTGTAAATCGCCAAAGGTCCTGCTCCGATATTTTAAAGAGCTGGGCTGGTTAGGGTCTGGTTAGGCAGGGGGACAATGCACAATACACTCCTATGCGAGTTGTCAGTGCAGATCCCAGTTCCCCCATTCAGAATCAGAAGCTCTGCTTAGCTTAGGGCTAGATGATGCTGTGTTGATTGTCCAGCATTATTTATTTATTTAGTATAAGTTATTGGTTCTTTATCGCATCTACGCCAGTCAATTTAAATCCAATTGCTGAAATAAGCTGTAAAGTCCGAAACAGATTTGAAAACTCTTAATTAGGGTACCCGCTATAAAACTACCGCTACCGAAAAGGTTAAAGCCATAACATTTATGGGCCATAATAACACGGCTGGGTATCCTATTGCGGCAGCGTAGTGGCTATGGGTATCGATAAAATCAAATGCCAACGCAAAAAGTTTTTTTTTAACTTTTTAATATTTGACGGAACCAGGGATGACCCACCAGCTGTTCAATTCAGATGTATTCATAAGTTGCTTACATTATTTTCGCCGCACTAGATAATTTGAAGCTGTGTGGTGCTGGCTTAGAATTTGCACCACCCCAACTCTTCCCGCGGGTGTCGTAAGAGGCGACTAAGGGATATCCACCGGGGGCGGGCAACAGTGCCCCCTGCAGATTCTACCACCAAACTGCGATCCCTAACCCGCATGCCCAGCGTCGGGATTATGGGCATTACCCCCATGAGATAAAAGTCAACAAGGCGCTTATCAGGGGGAGGCCTGCGTTCAGCAGTGGACCAACACAGGCTGTTGAGGTTGAGGTTGAAGATAATTTACTTTTGCTTTATATCTTTGGAAAATGATAGGTATCAGTGATACACTCAAGAATACACGTGTTAGTGCATGCTGCGGCCGCCTATAACTTAAAGAGCACTAGACCTAAGAACCCTGTCATTGTCATTTAATTAGAAGCAGTCCTAATATATAAATTATTTATTAATTACATCTGAATTTAGAACTTATCTTACCCTAATCCCGGGTAAAGCAAAAGTCTCTGCGATACAGTATTTTACTTCTGCAGGTCGTATCGCTGCCTATTTTTTGTTATTTGCCTCAATATGTTACTTTTTGTGTTAAAAATGTAAAAAAAATCAAAAATACCAGCTAGTGTGGAAAATATGGCTGTATACTAATCTTTTGAGAGATAAATTATTCTTGTTCCAGTTCAAGAGATAAATAATATACCTTATGATGGTCAATAACTTTGTGGGACTTATGTAACTGGTAGAGGGACACATTTACCCTTCTGGGACAAAAGGCTATGAGTCATAGAAGGTTAAAAAAAACCATATCCCGATTGAGACGCAGACGATTTTGGATTCAATTCGGATAGCATTTTATTGGAAAATACCTGCATTCTACCCATTGTCCAATTACCCGTTTTCCCGTAGAAATGACGCATTTTCCCGCGGTAAAAAGTAGCCTATGTTCATCAGGAATAATGTGGCCTTTCAATGGTAAAAGAATTTTTCAAATCGGTCCAGTAGTTTCGAAACCTATTCGATACAAACAAACAAACAATCAAATCTTTCCTCTTTATAATATTATTATAAATTGATACCCATAACGATTTGGATAACACAATAAGCTCCTTACCTAATTTTCCGGAAAGCTAAGGCGTTTAGTATAGAATTTGCAAAATGCATTTCCTAAAAATAATGATTAAATTGTTAGTTTCGTGGTTTCTTTCCGCTAAAGTTTTATTATTGCATTATTCCTGGATATTTTCATGTCTGGAAATTAGTTTATGTTGAAATATGTATTTTACGTCAAGCTATTTCAATATAAGTGGCTGAAATAAACGCGTTTGTTCAGTTTTAATTATTTCTGACATTTCTGTTTGATACAGGGTACTTTTTGGTAATAAACTTTCCACATTTCAATGCCTTTTAGTTTTATAGAGTAAGTATTTTACACCATTTAATTTTATGCATCTACAAGATTTTACAGCAATACGTGGATTTATTGACATAATATATAAAATGTTTTGTATTCAACTTTAGAATTTTACCTCTTATTTTCCGGTCAGAGTAGAAAACCGTATTAAATTGTCGCCGCAAACGGAATCCGATTATTAAAGACGTAATACAAGATTAAAAATACAAAAGAATTCAACCAAAACACATTCTATTCATTCAAACCAATAAAGCTGAAATTTTCCTGAAGATCCCAAACAAAAAATGCCGTTTCAACACAATGCCGACAACAAAATATATTTCGCAATCAGAATAATGACATTAGGCAGGCTCCGTCAATGGGAAACAGGCCGTTTCATAAAAGAAATGTGAAAGGACCCCTCCAAATGAGAATCTTTAAACAAACTTGGAACAACAAACACTTACCTTTGACTTATATCAGGAAAACACCAACAAATCTACCTTAGAACAATTTAAACACAGTTTAAAATATAAATCACTATTAAAACTAATGTTATGTAAGAACTTTTAAAAGGAAACGTTCGCGGTCTCGGTGATAAATGGAGACGTTGTACAAACGTCCTACCCGCGCGGAGTCCGAGCGAATACTGAAGGAAAAATGATGGAACACCTCTGTTCCACATTTGAAATTTTCAGGACAGCGCATGTCATTTCTCCCTGTTATTCCATTCGCAACTTTACCACCTGAAGATAAAGTCTAAATCAGCTTTATCCAGGTTGTTTATAAGACAGGTTTTGTCCATAAATGTTAGGAGGTAACCAATCCCTGTACGGCGTTTTCGATTTATTTATGAAAATAATGAATGTCACTTTTAATTATCCGGTTTTATTATCTTTTTAGAAACTTAGAAAAACACTCAGGTATTTAATTGTAAGTTAAGACGACGAAAATTAACTAAATTGTTTGGATTTCGAACCAATTTATCAACGTTTTGAAACGAATTTCAGATGTTGAATTTACTTTGCCTACGCTAACTCTAGAATTTAATTTGATCTTTTCTAAGTGTACATTTATCATCAGCGAGACAGTGCAGCCAGCGTCTTGGGGACGCTTCCGACTTCTATTGATATGGATCAGTTGAGCTACCTGTAGAGTGTTTGCAACAGTCTGCAGTTAGCTCAATAGTTTCAATAGTAAATACTAGTTCTAATTTATTTATATTATTATTTGATTGTAATTTTCTTTGTGAATAAAGGCTTCTGCCTCTTCGTTAAAAAAAAAGTGTACATTCGGTCAAGTCTCCCCCTGACAAGTGCCTTATTGGCACGGACGCGAAGCCGGGGTGGGTCGCTAGTTGATAAATATCACTTTTATGTTTGACTGTACTTGCGCAGCTTTGCTTCCGAGCCTAAGTTCACAGAGCTCATTAAGTTTTGCGATCACTCTTCCTACATGTCAGCTGAACGCCAATTATAAATTTCCACTGATAGGTTACTAATTAGATGAAAACAACCCCGTCACTAGAACCTACATGGGTGCGCTATGTCGAAGTACTTTGGTGCGCTTCATCTGGGTGCGCTACGAAGAATACCTGTTTAGGCCAAAAATGCCTTCAATTTTTATAACGATTACGATTGGTAGGTATTTTTTTTTTCAATCTATAAAAAAGTCGGCTGCACTATCGATGAAAGCCACCACCTCAGTCATAGTCGGACCGTCGGCGCCGCCGGGCCGTTCGTGTTTCCCGGGCGATTGTTGTCTCCGTCGCATTTCGGTCTAGGTACCTACGTCTTTCCATCTTTGTTGTTTATTAGGTAGGTATATTGCAAAAGATTGGAAATAGCGTGTCTTTGCGTTTATTTGTAACACAACACAGGCTGTGTTCAACAATTAACCAACTGTCTACGTTCAACATTGAACCACGGTTCATTGTGTACCAACTGGCTAAATGTGTTGTAAAGTTCTCTATTTTTATAATTATAGATAGAACTAAGACCAGGGTCAGAAAAAGGGGCAACCATTCTGAAGATGCAATCAAGAAGGCCATCAATCTAGTCCACTCCGGCACAAGTAGCTCTTGCAAACTTTAGCAAATTACTAAAATGGTTAGAGCATAAACATAAAAGAAGACTGTTATTGAATTCGTTTTAGAAGTACATCTAAGTAGAAGTACCTACTTCTAAAACAAATTCATTAAGAGAAATGTGATGTAGATTATGCTGAAAGAATGTAGATTATGCTGAAAAACGGTTATTTGACTTATTCTTGATACTTACCTAATTTAATTACTAAAGGAAACGAATCTTTCAGGTCGAAATCGGTATCTGAAATGGATCCATTGTTATTACAATGGATCTCTGGAGCTCATCTTTTTTCAGATGCTTATTATAATAATAATAATAACAATAATAATAACACATTTATTTCAGACAACATTAGAACAAGTATAGATCTTATTTACTTATTCTACGGTCCATATTAATTTATACCTTAAATCTAACATACATATAAATATAAAAGCTTATTATTATTAGGGTACGATAGCTACAATGTCACTTTTATGATTTCATTATGGAAACAACAAAGATAAACATTTTATTTCATTTTTGTACTATTACATTATATAAAAACTATTGTTCCATATGATTCTTCTAAATAAAGACTGAAAATGTGCGTTGCTGGTTGTTGAGGTTATATTACATTGTCAATTAAAAGTTTATTTTAATTTATTATTATTATTATTATTTTCTAATAAATAGTGTTTTCTTTCTTGTGTAATAATAAATAATTAAACAATTAGAAGTCTTACCTCATAATTATCACAGTCATGGTTAAATGTGTACAACCATGATCAACTGTTGCAAACCCTCCTGGTTAAATGAGTACCAGGGGGTGGAAACAGTGAACCATTTCCTATCTTAAAAGAAGTATTTTCAGATAAAAACCTCAGTAAATAAAGCCCTTTGTAACATGTAGCCCAATTATCTAGCTTTAAAATATACCCAAAGTTATTGAGCTATTTGAGTAATTAAGAAAGCTACGGTGATTTGAAGAAAGGGTGAATCACTGTTGAAGACGTCACTCTTGTCTTTTTATTCCGCGAGGAAATTCGTTTATGAATAAACTGGTATGGGGGGGACCAGAATTATGTGGGGCTCTACGTCCTGAAAAGAACGTAAAACCCACTAAAACCTCTCCGGTGTCCCTCGTTATTTTTGCCGAACCACGGGAACATTTAAAACCTCCGCGGCCCGACTGACGTCCCCTCTTCCTCCTATACCAGGCCGGCGAGCCCACCACTCCACACACTCGCCGATCCCATTCTTCCGTCACCTTCCTCCCCCCGATTAGGATTCAGACAGGACAGACACAGTTGGAACCGCGTGAAGACCTCACCCTACCTAACTAAGTAAAGCAAGTAGTACGATATTATCCGTGGTACCTATTGTTTGCTTCGGTAACTTAGATCGGTATGTTCTATCAAAGTTAGATCGCTCTGCGCTAAGTAATTCTATTAGGTTCCTGAACTTTTAATTAACTTCGTAGAAAATTCTACAACTTTGTCTTGGCTTTAGTTAGTTTTATCTATTGGAGGGTATCGAGAGCGTCAAGTTTTCATCATCATCATGGTATTTTGAGAAAGGCGGTTTTGGCCAAGTCTGAAACCACGAGAGTTAAAGAAAAGTCGTGAAAGGAGTCATGCCCTCGATTTATAAGAAAACAATAACTGCATATCTGGGGTGTTTTCTATGTATAATAAAAATATCTGTCTATGTAGTATATTGTATTAAGTATATCAGTTATCTAGTACCCATAACACAAGCTCTGCTTAGCTTGGGGCTAGATAATGTTGTGTGAATTGTCCAGCATTATTTATTTATTTATTTATTTATTTATATCTAGTTTTTTTCTATTTAACTTTTGATGGAAATCGACCCGAATGGCTTATCTTTACATAGTATAAAACAAAGCCGCTCCCTCTGTCTGTCTGTCTGTCTGTCCCTATGTATGCTTAAATCTTTAAAACTACGTAACGGATTTTGATGCAGTTTTTTTAATAGACAGAATAATTCAAGAGGAAGGTTTGTATGTATAAAACATGCATAATATAGTAGAGAAACACTGATAATTTTAGAGGTTTCTAATGTGATCTCGTAAATAAACACATTTTTTGCGCTTACATTGCAAACGCTGGTTAAGCCCTAAGAGATAGATTAAAATAATGGGATCTGGTACACTTGCGCGAAAGACACTTGCGCGAAGGACACTTGCGCGAAGGACACTTGCGCGAATGGACATTTGCGCGAATGGACACTTTCGCGAATGGACACTTGCGCGAATGGACACTTGCGCGAATAGAGACTTGCGCGAAGGACATTTGCGCGAGTGGACACTTGAGCGAATGGACACTTGCGCGAATGGACACTTGCGCGAAAAAATCACAAAACTCCTAATATCTCTCGAAATAGACGTCGTAGAGAGTTGCGGATTTCACCACTGTGTAGGTAATTTTACTCTCTTTTTTGTGATATATTTCACTTTCCCCTACCCCTCCCACTTCCTTCCCAATAACGAGAAACCTACTTTTACGTAGACGTTCGTAGCACGTGCTACGATTCTAGGAGGGAATCACAAAACTCCTAATATCTCTCGAAATAGACGTCGTAGAGAGTTGCGGATTTCACCACTGTGTAGGTAATTTTGCTCTCTTTCTTGTGATATATATCACTTTCCCCTACCCCTCCTACTTTCTTCGCAATAACGAGAATCCTACTTTTACGTAGACGTTCGTAGCACGTGCTACAATGCTACGAGGGATCGCCGTAGCATACAAAAGACTTCAACGCGCACGCACTTTCTTCCTACACATTAATGTAATTTCGTAGATCAACGTAGCAAGTGCTACGATGGCTACGGGTGGCTTAGCGGCGTGGCTACATTCAAAGCTGCCAAGGAGTATTCAGTACATTGGTGACTGGTCTTCTTTTAGATCTCTTCTCTTGAACATACGAGTAAGTGAAGTTACCATTCACCCCACTTTACATACAAAAAAATGTCGTAGACCTTCGTAGCACGTTCTACGATGATGGATACGATGAGGGATCGACGTAGCTTACGAAAGATATCAACGCGCACGCCCCTCCTTACTACAAAAAAATGTTATTTCGTAGACCATCGTAGCATCGTAGCTACGGGTTCACGTATTCATGTCAGTGTTGAGTCTGTGACCCATTCAGAGCTGTCAATTGCACACAGTAAAGAGGTGACACGGACTTCTTGTTTACTGAAAACTGGATTTATGTACTGTACTTAGTCTTAGTCGCTTTCAACTAGCTCTAAGGTGTAGATTACGAATTGGCTTATTCTACAAAACCACTGCGACCACTTTTGTCCCAGTAATTCTTGTAGCTAATGAATGAATAAATGATGAACACTTTATGATACAAAATTTATAAAATAATTTATATTTTATTGAAATAAAAACGTTCAATAGGCAGCCTTATTGCTTAAAGCGATTTCTTCCAGGCCACCTTGCTGTGTGACGTGTGTGTATTGTAGTTCGCTTTGCTCACCGCAATCCGACTCACGCCAACAGATTTCGGGCTCAGCCCGAAATCTGTTGGCGTGAGTCGGATTGCGGTGAGCAAAGCGAACTACAATACACACACGTCACACAGCAAGGTGGACTGGAAGAAATTGCTTTAAGCAATAATTGAACGTTTTTATTTCAATAAAATATAAATTATTTTATAAAATTTGTAAAATAAACTGTTCATCATTTATTCATTCATTAGTAGTGGGGGTAACCTAACTGATGACGAAAGTGCTCTTACTATTTTTTGACGCTAAAAATCGAAAATGACTCAGAAAGTTCTAGAAAGTGCAGTCCGCGATCTTCACAAGTTAATCAACGATTTGAGTGATAAAGTTGTGCGGTTGGAGATCAAGGTGAGCGATCAAAACACTTTAATTGCGAACCAAACCTCTGCAATCAATTCACTCAAAAAGCAAGTTGAGGGTAGTCAGGCGCAGGCCCAGGCCCCGACTCCGCGACCTCCAACGGCCGCGAGTGCGCCGCCGCCGCCGCCGCAGGCCCAGACAACTATGCAACGTCCTGTGCGACAAGCGCGAATAGTCGCGGCCGCGAACATCTCGACTTCGAAGAAAAGGACGACCAATAAAGACAAGGTGCTAGAATGTGCGACTGTCAATTCTCCTAAGTATGATGAGACGAATAAGCACCAACTAAACGAAGACCCCTGCACTACCTCTACTAATATGGCGACCATGCCCCCGAAAGGAGCGCTGACTTTTACTTCTGAAACTGAGTGGAAAGAAGTTAGCTACAAACGACGACCAGGCAAGCCACGCCGGGTATTGACCGGCTCAGGAGTACGTAATGACGAGCTGCAAATAGCAGAACGACTGAAATTTATCCAAGCGTGGTCATTTAGACCTGAGACTACTGTTGAAAATGTAAAAAATCATATCAATAAAATTGCGGCCAATGATAAATATATCGTTGAAAAAAGGGATATTAGAACGGACCAACACGCCGCCTTCGTTATTGGATTCCCGGAGACGATGTATGGGAAGGTGTGTGCACCAGAGTCGTGGCCACAAGGTGTCAAGGTATGCGACTGGTTTCGATACAGCCACCGCGCGGAGCGGGGGACGCAGGCGCAGGCAGCCGGCGAGCGCGAGCTCAGTGCAGCGGCGGACCGCCGCAGTCACTAAAAGCAGCAGCGAACGAAGCACGTATGATTCTTCATTTCAGCAGCAGTGTGAAAAAATCGTTTTATGCCACCAAAATATTGCGTCGCTCGACAAAAAATCTCAAAGGCTCGAAGTGTTGTTATGTAGTGAATTAAAATGTGATATTCTGGCACTAACCGAGCACTGGTTGCCCGAATCTAAACTAAAGTGTATCGATTTGCAAAACTTCAAACTAGCATCTTATTACTGTCGGAATCAAATAGTACATGGCGGCTCGTGCCTGTTTGTTAGAGATAGCTATAAGTGTGTTGAAAATATCGATTTGACTGCTTTATCTGTAGAAAGAAAATGCGAAGTGTCAGCTATTGATCTTATAGATTACGACTTGACAATTGTATGCGTTTATAGAACTTATTTAATTTCAACTAATGAATTTATTTATTCTTTTGAAGTTTTGCTCAATAAGATCAGCGAAATAGGCAGAGAATGTGTTATTGTTGGCGACTTTAACATAAATTGTTTGGGGAACCGGAATATCGATGCGATTAAGTTATCGGACTTGATCTCGGTACATGGCATGTGTAACTTGGTCGACTTCCCTACGCGGGTCACGGAGTCCACTTCTACTAGCCTAGATCACCTGTACAGCAACCTGGCGGAAGGTACGGTTGCGGTGGCTCCCGTGGTCACTAACATTAGTGATCACCTCGCGATAAAGGGCGAAATCATACGAGCAAGGATGAAATCGCGGCAAAGTTTCTCATACGTTAGAAAATTTTGCAACACTAACAAATCTAACTTTGCTGCATCTATTGATAGCGTTGACTGGTACGAACTAATCTATAATAAAAATAGGCCTACTTCTGACATGCTTCATTCAATTATTAATGTTATCAAAAACAAATATGAAATATGTTTCCCTTTAAAAAAGGCTTGTATAAAAATTTTTGACTCATCCTGGATAAGCTCGGATGCTAAAAATTATAAATTATTGTTATTTGACATAATTCGGCTCGGTAAACTAGAACCTAATAATGAGTCAATTCAATCATTAATATTTGACATGAATAATTATTATGAATCAATCTTAAAATCCAATAAGCGCGACTACTATGAGAATTTATTAGGGTCGAGTGGTAATGCATCAAAAGCCATGTGGAATGTTATTAACAGGGAACGGGGAAAGAACAACTTCCCCGAGTAGACTTCACTGACGTAGTTCTGCGACCAGACGGATCTGAGTTTTTGGACAAAAAAGACCTGGTCAATACTCTAAACGCTAGGTTTCTGAGCGCGGCTGAGACTTGCGGCGTGCCTAGTGCCAGTGTCTGCGGTGTGCGCCGAGCTTTAAGCTCAATGCGCGTTAGTTCGGACCGCTCATTAAGACTACAACTGTTTAGTGCTGATGAAGTGTTGCAAATAGTGATGACCCGAATACCACCTAAGGTCTCAAAGGATGTGTATGGCATATCTATGAAACTTCTTAGGTATGCCATCATTCCTCTTGCACCTATACTTGCGTATGCATATAATACCTGTATTAGAGAGGGCGTCTTTCCTTGTCCAATGAA
Source organism: Eupithecia subumbrata (assembly GCA_949316285.1). Taxonomy (NCBI): domain Eukaryota; kingdom Metazoa; phylum Arthropoda; class Insecta; order Lepidoptera; family Geometridae; genus Eupithecia; species Eupithecia subumbrata. Next base: position 3,292,069 of record OX438631.1, read on the forward strand.
AATAAGTAAAGTCTCCCCTTTATTTAAAGGCAAGGGAAAGAAAAGCAACATAGACGGATATCGGCCGGTATCAATCATACCGGCAATAGCGAAGATATTTGAGAACGGCCTTAGCTCCCGTCTTGTTGCTTTCCTCTCAGCCACGGAGGCCCTCTCTGATCGTCAATATGCATACCGGGAAGGGCGTTCGACCACGTTGCTGGCGCGGGAAGTCATCCACCGCATACTGGCCGCTCGCGAGGCGAGGCTGCAGGTCGCGGTGATCTGCTGCGACCTGTCAAAGGCCTTTGATGTTGCCGACCACAACGTACTGGCAGTCAAGCTACATCACTACGGAATCACTGGTAAGGCTCACGATTTATTTTGTGACCTTATGCGTGATCGATCCCAAGTAGTGTTGGGCAGCGGTGGGGAGGCAGTATCCGATCCACTTAAATCGAGGATGGGCGTTGCCCAAGGATCCTCGGTTTCAAATATATTGTTCTCCCTACTGCTAAACGACTTACCCGATCACATAACCAGTGCGGAGGTGTACATGTACGCCGACGACGTGGCCGCTATCGTCGCTGCGCCCACTGTCGATCTGCTGGAAGCGAAGCTCAATAGTACGGCGACACTACTGGCGGAATGGTTTGGATTTAATGGGCTTGCCCTAAATCTGAGCAAAACCCATTTCATCCACTTCAACCTGTCAGGCCGTGCCCCTAGACCACTAACAGTATTAGTCAATGGAAACAATATCGAGCAGGTTGATAACACCACATTCCTGGGCTTCCGCATAGACAGAGGACTGCAGTGGGCGAGCCATATCGACAAGCTATGTGGAAGGCTGGCTGGTGCATGTTACGCGCTGAGTCGGATGGCGCGAGTGGTGTCCGCCGATGTGGTCCGAGCTTGCTTCTTTGCAACTGTGCAGTCGCTGCTGCAGTACGGCGCCGAGCTATGGGCGCGCGCAGCCGACTGGGAACGCGCGTTCCGGATGCAGAAAAAGGCCGTACGAGCAATAGTGAAGATCCCACGCGACCAATCGGCGAGACCACACTTCAAATCCCTTGGCATCCTGACATTGCCATGTCTCGTCATTTACCAGGTGGCCATGTACGTGCGGCAGAACCACGGGATATACGCGACACTAGGCAGCACGCACTCGTACGCCACGCGCGGCCGCGACAAGCTCGCCGCCGTGGAGCGCTCATTGACGAAGTCGTCCAAGCAGTTGACGCATGTCATGGGTCCAGACGTCTACAACCGGCTTCCCGATTGTGTTACAGAAGCCCGCAGTCTGCCTACATTCAAAAAAAACTTAAACGCTGGCTTGTTGAAAAAACCTTCTATAGCTACGACGAGTTCGTAGCATATAAGTGTTAGTAGGTATGAATGTAGGTAGGTAATTCAATTAGAAAGATTTGATTTTATACAATTTTAATTAGTATAAAAATGCAGTATTATTATTATGTTTTTAATGAATTAATAACTCTTCAATTTATTATTATTTAATTATATTTAATGTTATATAATTATTAATTCTAATCAATTTATTAAGTTATAAGTAGGTACATTTTCAAATTAAAATGTATATTATGGCAATACATTAGGTAGGTATACATAGCAAAGTATGTATACAGTTTTTGACATGTAATTATTATTACCCAATAAAGACTATTATGACTATTATGACTATTAGCTACAAGAATTACTGGGACAAAAGTGGTCCCAGCGGTTTTGTGGAATAAGCCAATTCGTAATCTACACCTTAGAGCTAGTTGAAAGCGACTAAGACTAAGTACAGTACATAAATCCAGTTTTCAGTAAACAAGAAGTCCGTGTCACCTCTTTACTGTGTGCAATTGACAGCTCTGAATGGGTCACAGACTCAACACTGACATGAATACGTGAACCCGTAGCTACGATGCTACGATGGTCTACGAAATAACATTTTTTTGTAGTAAGGAGGGGCGTGCGCGTTGATATCTTTCGTAAGCTACGTCGATCCCTCATCGTATCCATCATCGTAGAACGTGCTACGAAGGTCTACGACATTTTTTTGTATGTAAAGTGGGGTGAATGGTAACTTCACTTACTCGTATGTTCAAGAGAAGAGATCTAAAAGAAGACCAGTCACCAATGTACTGAATACTCCTTGGCAGCTTTGAATGTAGCCACGCCGCTAAGCCACCCGTAGCCATCGTAGCACTTGCTACGTTGATCTACGAAATTACATTTATGTGTAGGAAGAAAGTGCGTGCGCGTTGAAGTCTTTTGTATGCTACGGCGATCCCTCGTAGCATTGTAGCACGTGCTACGAACGTCTACGTAAAAGTAGGATTCTCGTTATTGCGAAGAAAGTAGGAGGGGTAGGGAAAAGTGATATATATCACAAGAAAGAGAGCAAAATTACCTACACAGTGGTGAAATCCGCAACTCTCTACGACGTCTATTTCGAGAGATATTAGGAGTTTTGTGATTCCCTCCTAGAATCGTAGCACGTGCTACGAACGTCTACGTAAAAGTAGGTTTCTCGTTATTGGGAAGGAAGTGGGAGGGGTAGGGGAAAGTGAAATATATCACAAGAAAGAGAGTAAAATTACCTACACAGTGGTGAAATCCGCAACTCTCTACGACGTCTATTTCGAGAGATATTAGGAGTTTTGTGATTTTTTCGCGCAAGTGTCCATTCGCGCAAGTGTCCATTCGCTCAAGTGTCCACTCGCGCAAGTGTCCTTCGCGCAAGTGTCCTTCGCGCAAGTGTCTATTCGCGCAAGTGTCCATTCGCGCAAGTGTCCATTCGCGAAAGTGTCCATTCGCGCAAATGTCCATTCGCGCAAGTGTCCTTCGCGCAAGTGTCCTTCGCGCAAGTGTCTTTCGCGCAAGTGTCCTGATACCAAATAATGTACTACAGTATTGTACACCTTAAAAAGTCTACAAAAAATGCCACAAGAGTATACGTCTATCTCTTATGGATAACCCACAATAACCATTTTTTATCCTTTACTTTTTACGAGAAATAATGGCTTATTTACGAAGCGATTATAAGCAATACAGCATTAATACTAAACCTAAAAACTACTAGTTTAGTGTTTTTAAATCGAACCCACACTTCGGGTTATGGTACGTAGCCTATAGGTTTTCTTCTTTGGAGGCCTATACCCAGCAGTGGGTAAAGTCAGGTGATGATGATGATAGCTTGTTCACCAAAATTGATTTTTTATCTTCTTTACCACTACGCCAAAAGAGCCCTTCCAGATAAAAAGCCAACGCATCATAAATAAGATAGATAGATAAGACATTTATTTGCAACTGCAACACTCAATACAAAATTAACGTTGTAGTACTAAGGAACATATACAATCAAACCTTGAAACTGCCAACATAATAAAAGTATAGTCACAAGTTTTCAGGGGGAAACAAACGAAACACATGGATATAACATGAAAATGTGTTCAAAAATCACTATGTTTTGTAAATTGACATAGCTTTTTAAGAACATCTTAAAAACAGCGCTTAAAACTGACATAAATAAATAAATAAATAAATAAATAAATAAATAACGCTGGACAATTCACACAGCATTATCTAGCCCCAAGCTAAGCAGAGCTTGTGTTATGGGTACTAGATAACTGATATACATAATACAATACATTACATAGATAGATATTTTTATTATACATAGAAAAAACCCAGACCAACGGAACAAATTTCTGCAGATCGTACACAAATTTGTTCCGAGGCGGGGATCGAACCCGCAACCTCCTGCGTCGCAGGCGGACCTTCGCCCGCTGCGCCACGGAGGTCGTCAAACATATTACATATTAAGATAAGTTTTGACAGAACATAAGAATAACTGAATTTGTATCTGAGGAACAATGCTTGCAAACTATTTAGTCGGTACATAAGTATACATTCAGGAAAAAAGTACGGATTCTCAGTAAATAAGCCGAGTGCCACGCCGTCAGCGGTTGTTTCTAGAACTTGATGACTTACAAATATTACGGGGGGATTGAGCAAACGGAAATATTACTGGGTTTCAGCCATTGAGTATCTATGTAGAGTATATATCTTTATTCACAAAGAAAATTACAATCAATTAATAGAAATAAGGTAGTGTATTGTATTCATCATTATCATCAATCTATATTAGTCCACTGGTGGACATAGCCCTCCCCTAATGAGCGCCGTGTGGTGCCGGCTTAGAATTTGCACCAACCCAACTCTTCCTGTGGGTGTCGTAAGAGGCGACTAAGGGATATACACCGGGGGCGGGCAGTATCGCACCCTGCAGACCGATTCCATCACCGAACTGCGTCCCCAACTCACAGGCCCAGCGTGGGGATTATATGCATCACCCCTCAATTTTAATACACGCCAGAAAGTATTGTAATAGGAGGGCGCATTACCGAAGAAAATATGTTGAATTATGTAATTCTAGTTTTTTACCTCGGGGATCCCATGAATATAATAATAATAATATAATAATAATGCTGGACAATTCACACAGCATTAACTAGCCCCAAGCTAAGCAGAGCTTGTGTTATGGGTACCCAATTTATATAGTTAGGTTAGCCTATGGCGAGTACACTAAAACTTACAAGGTAGATTCGTAAAAAAATTCGTGAAATGCTAAGTGCACCATACTCTTACAACTATTATTATGTAATTTTTTTTTATAAATGAATTGGACAATCCATAATGGGTACTAGGTGACTGATGTACTTAAGACAATACAGAGAATTTTGCTTATTCCTACTACTTTAGTGTTTTAAAATCGAACCCACAATTTGCATCTCACCCGATCTTCCGCCATGCCACGGAAGCCGTTAGAATAGAGAAAAACCAACTTCTCGTTTCTCACGTCTTAGTTTTGTAAGAAATATATGATGCTGGACAATCCACACAGCACCATCTGGGATAGATGGTGACAAAGTAAGCTACGCACAGCTTGTGTTATGGGTACTAGATAACTGATATATTTAATACATTATATACATAGGTAGATTTTTTTTATACATAGAAAACACCCAGACCAACGGAACAAGTTTCTGCAGATCGTACACAAATTTGTTCCGACGGGAATCGAACCCGCAACCTCTTGCGTCGCAAGCGGACTATCGCCCGCTGCGCCACTGAGGTCGCCAAAAGAAGATTCAAAACCCGCATCTCTTCAGCTATTCATCCACTATGCCAAGGAAGCCGTCAGTATAAAAAAAAAAATAATAATAATAATAATAATGCTGGACAATTCACACAGCATTATCTAGCCCCAAGCTAAGCAGAGCTTGTGTTATGGGTACTAGATAACTGATATACTTAATACAATACACTACATAGATAGATATTTTTTTATTATACATAGAAAACACCCAGACCAACGGAACAAATTTCTGCAGATCGTACACAAATTTGTTCCGAGGCGGGATTCGAACCCGCAACCTCCTGCGTCGCAGGCGGACCTTCGCCCGCTGCGCCACGGAGGTCGTCATAATTGGACAGGTACTTCTCAGGTCTTGCCCTTAGAGTGAAGAAACGTGTTGTTGGTTTTGTGAGCTCATTACGAAAAGGAGGCTTGGGCCTCGACTCTGAGCAACGCTTTTCAGTATTCAGTATTGTTTTTTTATTATTGGCCTGTGCTATCCCACTGCTGGGCAAAGGCCTCCCTTCCTTCTTTCCACACTTCTTTATTTTGCGTCTAGTAATGTTATTGTTTGTCAGAAATATTAAAGTAAGGCTAGATAAAGTACTGAAACCTGGAGCGATCCTCTTTTATTTTTCGTAGACTAGATGCCTACTTTCATTACGAAATTTCGTTTTATTTCTTTCGATCGGTAGTCTAATCGAATGAAAACGGATGTTTCGTATCAAGTTAACCTGCTTTCTCACTTTGGAATGATGAAAGTACATATATTTTTCATTCTACTTGATACTGATATTTTGGTTCTTTACAATGTTTTTCATTTAAAATGTTTTATATAGTTATAATATTCGTCCGAAAACTACCCTTTCATAGGTAAGACAGTATTGATTCCGTACTTCGCAACTGCAGATGAAAAGAATTAGAGTAGGCCTCCAGATTGGACACAATTTTGACGTCAACGTGGTTAACTGTAGGAAAATACCAAAAATAATCGCGCCAGCTTATAAAAATTTACTATAGTACCAGTGCGAAATATCAAAACTGAAAAGTTTTCGAGAACCATTGACGTATTTTGTAAGCCACCGCCATTTTGTTGCGCGTCAGATTGTCCTTTGTTCTAAGCCTGGACTGGGCTTTTATTTGTTATTTTTAAACCCCGACGCAAAAGAGTTATAAGTTTAACGTGTCTGTCTGTGTATCTGTGTATCTGTCTGTGGTATCGTAGCTCCCAAACGGATGAACCGATTTTAGTTTAGTTTTTTTTGTGTCTATTTTGTTCTAGTTTCAGTCTTGTTAGAATTTAATTTAATTTATATACGTCACTTAGGTATTCCATATTTAGGCATGGGGAATGAAGAGAAAGAGAGAGTGGTACTTATAATGGATATTTATCACTATCAGTCAGTTCTCTCAGTATTTATGACTGTACTACGGAATACCAGAAGTCTAAATACCGGAAAACGATATCCAGAAAGAACAAACCGCATAACGAAATACAGAAAATTTATGAACGGAGCCGTTGCCTCAGAGTTGGGGCCTAGCTTACGTCTAATTGATGTAGAAACGGCTATTACTGTTTCTCTGGGATTTTTCTTATCTTTGATGTTATTTACGACACATATAATAAAGCCAGAATACCTTCTCTTCAGCTATGGTTGATAGATAGATAAAAAAAATATTTGGTACTACAGACCACGAACCTCTGCACACGTTACTGACACTCGTTGTAAGAGTTTGGGTGGTGCAAATTCTAAACTGCCACCACACAGCTATGAGAAGCTATGTGAAGCTATGAACTAGGAGAAGCCAGCTAAATCAAAAATTTAATAATGCTGGACCATTCACACAACATCATCCAGCCCCAAGCAGAGCAAGCGAGCAGAGTTATGGGGATATTTTTACTACATTATTATTAAAAAAAAAAAAAAAAAAAATTACTTCATTTAATTAATTTAATTTAATTTAAGTCTATTGTTTACTTTCTCTGATTGTAAGTAGGAATAATTTACTTAATTTAATTAATTTTAAGTCTATTGTTTACTATCTCTTATTGTAAGTAGGAACAATTTGTGGGAGGGCGGGCGGTACACACAAATCACATTTTGTTGAATCTTATCGGAAGAGGTTCTGCGCGGAATTGTTACTAAATATTGTTTCATCCATATAGTACATTATTATTATAGAAATAGAAATAGAAAACATTTATTTGTAACACAGACATACAAAATTTAGAACAAAAGAACAAAGACAGAGTTACAAAACGGTCTCAGTCTCAGCATGAGTTGGTTGTATTTGCGTACAACTAACGCTGGTCTTCGTTATAAACCTATACGGTCCCACTGTAGGGCAAAGAGATCCCTTTCCTCCTTTCACTTTCCTCTATCAATAGCTTGACTTACTACATAGATTTTTACTACACAGATTTTACTTCACAGATATTTTTTATTATGTAGTATTAAATAAAGTTTTTAGTAGTTTTTTAATTATAGTACAGTCTTCTTAAAACTTTTATATACATTACTAGCTGGTGCCCGCGACTTCGTCTGCGCAGTATTAGTATTTCGAGTAGCTTATATTATCTACTTTAAATAACAGAAGCGATAAAAGTATCTATTTTCATTTAGGATTAATTAATTACTACTAAATGTGCATTTGAAATAAATAATAAATTTTTATTATAGTTATGGTTCACTATTTTGGCTACGATGCTTACACATTTTGGCAATAATGGCTTACACATAAGATATAGATATATACTATGGCGAGCTTTTTTGTAGGACTATTTAAGGTAAACATTTCCATCATACATTACATTATGTGTAACTCTAGCGGTTTTGGAAGCGCACGCCAGAATAGCTCGCAGATGGTAGATTTATTCCTACTTGAAACTTATCTTTGGACAATTCACACAAGATCTTTATAAATTGTAGCCTATGTGTTATTCTGATGTATAAGCTATATTATTGTAAAGTTTCATTAAAATCCATTCAGTAGTTTTTACGTGAAAGAGTAACAAACATCCATCCATCCATACTTACAAACTTTCACGTTTATAATATTAGTAGGATGTAAGTCCTAAATAATAGTGTAAACCTACTAACTTACCGACGTAAAGAACCCTCGCGTCCACATCACAAGTCTTGAACTTAGTTAGAGCGAGGTGTCAAAACTAATAAGTGAAATAGGTCTATAGTACATTACTATGTTTTGTTTTTATTTATAAGACCTTAACTTGAATAAATATATACATTTTTAAATTATACATACCTGTAAAGCACCCAGAACACATTGCACAAATATCTGCACATTGTACAAGCATTTGTCCCAAGGCAGGAATAGAACCTTGCGCGACGCTAGTTAGGAAAGGTATATATATATATGTATGTCCAGCACGACTAGTAAAAAAGTAAGTTAGTAATAGTCCATAGATTCATCAGCTTATGGTGATGATGATATTTTATATTTCAGTCAAAACAGACGATTCAATTGCAGTTTACCTTAATAACTGGAACGCTAGAAACCTGCCTACGCTGTTTGCGATTCATTATTCTGTTTATACAAGGCTTCATTTTCAGCCAGCACCGAACACAGATGCGGAATTTTGTTTATTTATTTCAGGCAATACTCGAGTGTTTACTTGTTTAAACGAGGTGTGGTACTTATACCTGGATGAGGGATGAAACGAGGGGTATCATTAAAACATCATTCAAACTACTGCAGCAGGGGTAGATATAATAATCAGATATTAATGTGCTTTATTTCCTTTTAGTATTAACTATATTTTAGTCTTTAGCTACTGTGGGTTGGTTGGAATAAAAGAGTTTGTTCACTATACTGAGAGTATATTCATTACACTGTTAACACAAGTACATACAATTACATTTACGTTAATCTTTAATCCTTAATTTAGGATATGTCTGTACTAGGGAGAGGTTTGGAAAGTGACTGCTCTAGGCAGGGTTGGTAGAGTGAATGGCGACGATCGGCTTAGCCAGTAAAAACGCGGAATCATCGAAACGCGTTTGCGCCGCGTACTATATTAGACCTTAGTGGACTCTTGGGCATGTCACAAAATTCAAATTACTGGAGTAAAACTAGGAAATAAAGTAATCACTTAGATTTTATGTTCATTTTATTAATTTTTAAGGTAAATTTAAGGAGCGAACAAGAAACCTTTACCTTTTTAGGTTATTAGATTTCGAGTTGGAGAAAACCTCGTAAGTAAAAGGAACAAATTAAAAAAGAGTATTTTTACAATTGAGCTAACTGCAGACTGGTGCAAACCTCAACTGATCCATATCAATACCAATCGGAAGCGCCCCATGACGCTGGCTGCATTGCCTCGCTGTCCCCGCTGTATGCCAATGCTGATGCTATGCGCCAGATGCTCACCAGTTCTCGGGTCAGGTGTCGCTTTGACCAGACGTCAGATAATTTTAATATAGCATTGATGAGACGCGCAGCACCTTGTACCCAACCGAAGACATGTTGCGATACGGAAAGTTACGGGTTGCCATAAAGTACCAGTGTTATATGGTAGAGCTACATACATTTGAAATTTTGTAGTAGTATTCTTTATTATGTTGTCGAAGCTTTCCAAGAGCTCGCTGTGTTACTTCTATTGTGTGTGTGTGTAGAAATTACTTGTGGATAGTTCAGCGTCTCATCTTAAATTCTTGTAATGTTTATGATTACATGACATGTATTGTATGTATCTTGTATTTGTTAACTGTTGCCGTAGATTATGTTTATTTTTAATTGTTAAGTATATTTTTATGTGTTATCTTCCGTGACGTCACCAAACGGCTCTGTCGGAAGACCAGCGTTGGTTGTAACGTGTTTACAACTAGCTCATGCTGAGACAGATACCGTTTTGTGACTCTAATCGACTGAAGCTGCACTCTTTTATTTTATTTTAAAATCATGTTTGTTGATAGAGTTACAAATAAAATACTCTCATTCTTATTCTCATATTGTGTCGTGAGAGACATTAATGTGTACCCACCATCTGCTCCAAGTTTTGTGATAGTAAAGTACTTTTCACGTAAGGTAAAAGAAGGTAACAGACGAGTTCTGCACAGGAACTCGTAGGTACCTACAGGAGGTAACAGATGACGTCCGCGAAAGTTTAATTAATTTGTGTATAATTAATCAGGTCGCAACAAGTTACTGTCGCTGTTCCCTGTTGGGGCTGTGGCATATGGAAGAAGCGGAAGCGAAGGCGCTTATAGATATTTTTCTGCCAGTCGCAAAAAAGTTTCAAAATCCTCGTGATTTTTGTGGCTCAATTCGCTCGCATCTTGATACTGCGGGAATAGATTCAACGTTTCCATGGGAACAACGTGTGCAAAGCCGCGGGCATAAACCAGTTTCTCATAAACCACAATAAAGCCAAACATTGGAAATTAAAACCACTTAAAACTAAAGAATGATACAAAGAGATTATGCATAAAAAATGAAATTACAACAAGTTGCTTAAATATACGTGCATGAGTAATTAATATATTATTGTGGTAGAGAAGTGGCCCATAGCTCAGCTTTATGTTCAAGCATGTCTCCATACTGTAGCGCTGGTATTCTCCTTAAAAACTAAAAAAGTGAAACACACTCTTGTCCACCTATCTGTCTTTATCCTATGGATTTTGGATAATAAAACAATTAGCTAGTACTGCACTGACTTTATAATTTCCTTACTTTTCCTTATCCGGCAGAGTTACCCCTAATAGTTTACTTGAACGACTGAACCCAGTTTTGGTCGGATTCCGGCTTTTTATCACGTTCGATCCAACGACTTTACTGGTTTTTGACTCCGCCCAATCAACTCGCAAACCCAGTTGAGTCAAACCAATGACTGTTTCCACTACCCGATTATGGGAGTATTAGTGTAGAAATGATACAAAAGCTTTCAAAAAGTTCCCGCTGTCGCTTATAAACAAGGCGGCATTCTAACAGCAATAATAAATGTCCATTATAATGGTAGGAACACTAGCTCCATCGTGCAACATTTAGTATGCCGTGCCAGTTTATAACATCATCCGAGTTCAGATGAAATTATCTAACAGTCGTGAGCGAAGCAAAACGTACTATTTGATTATCTGATATTCTCTGTTTTATTCAAAATCGTAAAAGTTTCTTAGACATCACACTGTAGGTGTTCTATTAAACCTGAGAATGTTTATCGCTGTGTGGTGCCGGCTTAGAATTTGCACCACCCCAACTCTTCCCGCGGGTGTCGTAAGAGGCGACTAAGGTATATACACCGGGGAGCGGGCAGCAGCGCCCCCTGCAGAACAATTCTACCACCGAACTGCGATCCCCAACCCGCATGCTCAGCGTGGGGATTATGGGTAGTAACCCCCCCCCCCCCCTCCCCCATGTGATAAAAGCCCATAAAGCGCTTATCAGGACGAGACCTGCGTCCAGCATTGGACCAATACAGGCTGTTGAGGCGAGTGTTTATAAATTCCTATTAATAATAAAAGGGCGAGTTTGTGCCGTTGAGAAGATCTTTGGCCGAAGGCAACAGAATGGATCGGGCTGAAATTTTGTAAACATAAAGATCAGGACCTGAAATAATAGAAACATTAGGTAGACCACACAATTGGTGAATCGCTGTAGAATCATGTCACATGTCACTGTAGAATCAGGTCACGTCATTGGCGTTTGTTACTGTGTTTGGCGTTTGTTACTGTGTTTGGCGTTTGTTACTGTGTTTGGCGTTGTGTTTGTGATAAGGTTCTACAGAGGGTATTTTCATCCCAAAAACGCATGCGGCCAGCTATTAATTTTATTAAGAGGTTGTGTTGGGTTTGTGAATTAGTTTGTGATGGGTTATCTTCAGAATTAGAAATCCAATTAAAAATTTATTTCACTAGGTAATACAGACTATCCCTGGTTCTAGAATGCTAGATAGTTTTTGTTAGCAAAGAGGTTGATCTTTGAAATATTGGTGGAAAGTATTTAACAATAGTGGTATCATCGTAGCAAATCGCAGAAGATCGAAACAATATTTGTATCTGACAGCTTTCATTCGTCTCTCGTTCGATTTCTATCTCAGATTTGCACCTGTTTCGCTGCGCGTGTCCAATTTATTCTATGTTGAAGTTTTTTGTTTTTTATTTAAATGTTTACATAGTTCTAGCTAAACGCGTGTTGGACGAAACACGAAAATCTATCTATATTTTTAACGACAAGTTGCCATCACCTTATATTTTACAGTACTTTCAGGCCTCGGTCTCGAATTTTGCGGGCAGCGGGGCGGCGGCGGCGGCGGCGCGGGAGAGTGGCGGGCAACGCATACCTGTTCTCGAAACCAGCGGGCAGATCGCGCGGCACTGTAGCGGTGTAGTGTTGTGTTCGTGGTTGTGTTGTCGACATTCGCAAACGAAATGTCTGAAAATCGGCGACAACATCTTTTTGATTCAAATGTATTCCTAACGCTCGATTTATTATCAATCTTATCAAGCACAATATATAGGTACGTGAAAAATTCAAAGAATATTTTGTAAATAATCCCATTAGCTACTAATTAATTTGTAAACCATAATAAGCATTGTATATAACATAATAAATAATTTTTATATTCACCTACCTTCAATATTCAGTTCGTTTTTTATTTCTTCCCATAATTGATTAATTATTCTTCTATTTTTATGGTTCACATCTTTGCTGTTCCATATGGGTCTCCTCTCAAAGATTGCCGAAATAATTTGCTCTTGCACGTCCGAGGACATTTTGATACGTCACAAAAAAAAAGTACAACACTATACTAAAACACTACACTAAACCTAGAAAGGAAGTTAGTAAGTTAATTGTTGAAAAAACATTTGAAGTTTGTTGTGTTGAAATTAAAAACTATGTAATTGTTGTTGTTTACCGTTCGCCAGATGGAGACTACTCTGTATTCTTAGAGAAACTTGACATCTGCCTATCTATGCTAACAAAAAATAAATCTAATAATTTTAAGGACATTATACTCTGTGGTGATTTTAATGTAGATCTTCTAGTCAATACAAATCAATGTAAAAACTTATTAGATATTCTTGGATGTTACAATTTAAAGCAAAACATTACAGATGTTACTCGATTGACAAGTCATAGTGCTAAATGCATTGATAACATTATTTTCAACAGTGGATGTTTTAAGTGCTCACGTGGATAATGGGGTAAAGTCTGATCATTTTGCTCAATTGATAACTGTTAACGCAGATAATGAAGCAGCTAATAATATTCGCATGAGAAAAAGAATCTGTGATAATGACAAACTAGAAATGCTAAAAAAAACGTTACAGGAGGAATATTTAGACAGAGGCAATATAAACTATAAGGACTTTTTTTCCGCATTTGTGAAGCATTTAGACGCTATTATGCCATTTAAAACAGTTCGAAAAAAAGAAAGGAAATTTTTCAATGAATGGGCAACGCCCGGTATAAAAAAATCTCAAAATCATGAAAGATTTGTATTTCTTACTGACGCTAACAAATGACGAAAACCTTAGAATACACACTCGTAAATATAGTAAAATATTTAAACAATGTTCATTGATGGCCAAACGAATCAACATCCGTAATAAAATTCTATCGTCTGACAACATTATCAAATCGACATGGGACATAATTAAAAAAGAAACTGGAAAAACATTAAATGCTAGCGATGCTTTTTGTAAGATAAAAAATTACAGAAATGAATTATTAACTACGCCATTTGTCATAGCGAATCATTTTAATATATTTTTTACTCAAGTTGCAAATGTACTTACGAAAGACCTTATCCGTTCTGAAAGCAAAGCTGTGGAGCTCCTGTCTAAGTATACTCCGCCAACTACTACCACTTTTTCACTTAGATCTATTACACCAATCGATATTATCAAAATAATAGATGGCTTTAAAGGTAAGAAATCATGCGATCTATGGGGAGTATCTACATCATTGCTTAAAGAACTAAAATTTGTAATAGCTGTACCCTTAGCAGACAGTATAAATGATTGTATAAGTAGAGGTAGTTTTCCAGATTTGCTCAAAATAGCCAAAGTTATTCCACTATATAAAAAGGGCACGCGTGCAGATGCTAATAATTATAGGCCTATTTCACTGCTCCCAACATTTAGTAAAGTCTTTGAAAATTTTTTAGCAAATGAGCTTTATTGTTTTATCGAATCAAATAAAATTATCAATACAAGGCAATTTGGATTTCAGAGAGGCAAAAGCACTAGCGATGCAATAACATCACTATTGAAGAAGGTCATGTGGGACTTGGATGGATCAAAAAACACGTACGGTCTGTTTTGTGACCTATCCAAGGCCTTTGACTGCGTCAGTCACAAAATTCTGCTAGCAAAACTTAAGCACTATGGCATACGTAACAATGAGCTTAACATTATGACATCTTATCTACAGAATAGAAAACAAATGACAGAGTGCAATGGTTACTATTCAGATTCCTGTGATATTAATATGGGAGTACCCCAGGGGTCAATTCTGGGACCTTTACTTTTTATTTTATATGTTAATGATATAGTGACATGTGTTGAATATGAATCAGACATAGTTCTTTTTGCAGATGACACTACGATAATAGTAAGTGATAAAAATAAATTTAATATTTATATGAAATTAGATAAGTTAATAAATAATATTAATGAATGGTTTAAAGTAAACAACCTACTTTTGAACATAGAAAAAACTAATATAGTAAGATTTTTTCTAGGAAATGGCCAAAGTATTGACCCCGCACAGGAGTCTATTGTTAAAAACTCTATGAATGTATTGAATGATGTTAAATTTTTAGGTATTAAGATAGATAGTAAGTTGACATGGATTAATCATATTGACTCCATTGTGGGAAAACTTAAGTCAGCTGCTTATGCAATTAAAACTATACGACAGCTAAGTGGATTACAGGCTGCGCAGGCTGTATATCATGCATACTTCCACTCTGTCATGAAATATGGCATACTGGCCTGGGGAAATGCGGCCCAATCCAACAGAGTTTTCGTTTTGCAGAAGCGAGCTATAAGGTTCATTCTGCAAATGGATAAACTAGAGACTTGTAGGGACAAATTTAGACAATTAAATATCATGACATTCACCGGAGAATATATATATCAAAATTGTATTTATGCTAAAATGCATGTAGAAGAGTTAGACCTACAAAGTGATTTACATAATTATGATACACGCAAAAAAGAAAACGTCGTCATTCCGAAACATAGACTAGCGAAGTTAAATAAGAGCTTTCTCTACCTTTGTATAAAATTTTATAATAAATTACCTTTACATGTAAGGAAACTTAATTTTAAAAGTTTTTGTGAAATAGTCAGAGGCTTTTTGCTATGTAAATCATTCTATAATATTGACGAAGCTATTGCTGATGAATTTTGTATGTAATCATACCAATGTTTATGACTTTTCCGAGTGTACGCGATTGTATCAAAAAGGAATAAATAAATGAACTGAACTGAACTACAATGCAGACGCGCAACGCGGGACGGTCACCGCTCGACTGGAGTGCACCGCTCGTTGCCCGCCCCCGCGCCGCTCCCGCGCCGCTGTTTTCGAGACCCGGTCCATTTGACGATACGCATAAGATCCTGCCGCTCCCGCGCCGCCGCCGCCGCCGCCCCGCTGCCCGCAAAATTCGAGACCGAGGCCTCACAGTTTCGTACGTCATCATCACCATGGTGCATGCTGAAAATCAGCGTTGTGGGGCTACCCGCAACATACAGCTGAGCATGAACCTCTTCTGATAGCGCAGGCGCACGGCACTGATCACCACACACGGCCAGACCAAAACAATATTACCTACTTATTTAGGCATGTTAGTTTTTATATAAGCAATGTATACATATATCTTTCTTTTTTCAATAATTTGTGTGTCGTGTTTGTTGCTCTAGTTAGACGCATAAACTTACCTATATATTTTCCTAAACCTGTACTATCAGAATAAATATATTTTCATTTCATTTCATTTCATTTCATTGTATAAAATTATAATTTGACGTATCGCGTTAATACCACCGCAATTTCTTAGATGTTAACAGCGGTATCAACATTTAGATATTCTGGTGGACCACAAATTATTTTCTTCAATGTTCCACCCAGGTGAAACGTTGGTGGACCACCCCAGACAACAAGTTAAATTAGACTTAGTAAAAAAAAAGAATTATTTTTTTATTTTAAAGAATGAACACTTTATTGTAAAAAAAAAACCAAATTAAATAAGAACGTACAATAGGCGACCTTATTGCTTAAAGCAATTTCTTCCAGGCAACCTGAAATTCATTCACAAATGAATAAACAGTTGGTAGTGCGCAAAATATAGGAAGTTTTATGTATATAATACATAAAATACAAATACGAACATTGTTACATAATTTTACATACCTACATAATGTACATAATAACTAAGCTACATTGACATCAAAAGTTACAGGTTATGGCGAATTAAAAAAAATGAAAGCACAGTTCAAATAGCTGAAGACAGGAAATGGGACTTTGTCGACGGGACTTGAATCTGTAACCTTCGCCCAGTACAGGAATGCGGTACCAATTACGATATAAAGTCAAGCGACTAACGACATTTTTGGGATATTATTTAGTATCTTAGAAATTACCCTGAGTGGGCTTTCGCACTATAATAAAACAAGAACAAAATTAAAAATTTCAAAACCCCCCGATATATTTTCATGATACACTCGGGATAAAGTTATCTATGACACAAAAAAAAACTAAACGAAAATCGGTTCATCCGTTTGGGAGCTACGATACCACAGACAGATACACAGATACACAGACAGACACGTTAAACTTATAACACCCCTTTTGCGTGGGTCGTTAAAAATATTAGGCTAAGTTAAGGCTCTGCGCACATTCATTCAACGCCGCTACCGATTCAAATAATATGGCCTTAAACTCGTTATCTTTAGATAAATCTCATAGTGACAAAATGGCTTCCCGCAAGCTACAAATGGTCTACGAGCTGTCTCTCATCTAATACCGTCAATATGAAATGCATCTAATTGTTACGAGCTAAAGCCCATAATTTTGAATGATTGAATTTGAATGAAGATTTTTGTGATGTGCGGTAGCGGTGTTCCCCTTATATACGACTACCTGTAATTTTAATTTAACTTGGCTACATATAGTAATGCACGTGTAAAGCCGCAGGCACAAGCTTTGTTCTTTTCTAAAGTTCTCTTCCTTTGTTGAGTCGGATATACAGGGTGTAACAAAAATAAGTAACCAAACTTTCAGGTGGGGTGTAGGATCGAACACTGAATTCAGGAAAAATATTAAAAAAAAATCCCGCCCTTTAGTTTTCGAAAAATAAAAACAATACGGAATTTTCACTACATTACGCAAACGACGATGCACGTGTTTATTTGACATTAAAATATGATTAAAAGGTCTACGTACCTTGTGTACACCTTTTTAGCAGATAAACATCTTTTTACGGGGGGCACCCACGACCGGACACGCGATATCGCAGCAGCGCGCGCGGCGGCGGGCTGCACGTGTTGTAGTTATGTAGGAAGCTAGCCAATGCATTCCAATTTTCCCATTTCAATTTTCATCTCGTGGTATTCAATATCTGAATAACGCATACGAGACATTTTTACGCACAAAAAACCGATAAGCGCCGCCGCGACCTTCACCTTGCGCTTGCAATGATGCAACTAAACGGCCATTGACCCTATGATAACATTTCTGTGGTATGACAGTTTGACAAAACTAACAATAAACCTAGCATTGGGTGAACATTCGGATGAACTAAGTTTGTATACCTATCTCGCTCTCGCGCGCTAAAAGTTTGTGCCTTTTCTTGTCTCAATCTGGTGCTTCGGAAATGCAAATTGTAACAACCTTTTATGGGGTTCATTGTAAGTTACTCACCGTGTTTTTAAAGGTCAATGTGAAGGTAGGTACTTAGGTAGTCAACGATATGAAAAAATAAAAGCTAGTAGTGAATATCTTTTAGTAGGAAGGTTCATGCTTAATGAATGTACCTACTAACTATGCATTTTCGCGATAGAACGTGTGTAAACTTAAAATAATTTATTTATTTTTTAATTCCTATAGGAAAATTGGAATGTATTTGTTGTACGTAGGCTCCATATCTAAGCACGCCGTGCAGCCTGTTCGCTTCCGCTGCAATGATGTCGCGGGTCGATGACCGCGGTGGCCGCTCATTAGGGCACCGTTTAGGTATTATGGGCTTATAAAAGAGATGAATACAGGTACTTAGGCCTTTTTTTAATTCCAAATAGACACATGTATTACAGTCTATTGCCTAATGTTGTGAAAATTTCGTACCTATTTATAAAATTTTTCGAAAACTAAAGGGCGGATTTTTTTTTCAATTTTTTTCCTGAATTCAGTGTTCGATTCTACACCCCACCTGAAAGTTTGGTTACTTATTTTTGTTACACCCTGTATAAAAAGCTGTAATGCAATACCAGTTTAGAACAACTTGCATAAAGCTTGCAAATGGTCTCTTCTGAAACCTTTGAAATATATCGCATCATATATAGTTAGGTACAATACATAATATCTAAACTTAGTTGTACAAGAATCAAAGGTTTGGATGTTTGTTGTATTGAATTGTTGAAAAGGTTTCTGAATTAGCAAAAGCCTGATTTCCGCTAAAATTCATTGAATACTTACTTACGTTGCGACGACGCCACAAATAGCGTCGAAGTCTATGGGGACATATTGTGTGGGTTGGTAATGTGGTATGTAAGTCATACTTAATATGTTTTATACACTACATAATATGTTGTGTATTACTCCTAGATTTTTTTATTATTTAATTATGATTATTTTCAGAAATCATAGAATATTACAATAACAGAATAAAACAATTATAACTATATAATATTTTATATAGTTATAATTGTTTTATACTATATTTAATATTTTTAACTAATTACTTAGATTTATTATTATTTAATTATGTAACATAACATTATGTTACCTTAATATTATGTGCTATAGATTATATTATCTACACCTAAAAAATTAATAGGTTATCATTGTCTCTACCTAGTTAAATGTGCAGTTTCACTCAGCTTAAGTAAAACTAACAAAAACAGATAAATAAATAAAAAACTCAATTTTTTCAGACTTTATTTCAGACGATAAAACAGACTTCTAAGAGTGGGTCTAGAGCTTGGAATTGAGGGATCAGGGGCGGCCTTTGCCCAACAGTGGGACGTTACAGGCTAACTATGGCGTTTAATAATGAAACTTTCACAAAAAATATTACCAATAACAGAAAACAGCAAGGGTTTCGCAAAATATATTAACCCAAACTACAACAACGGAAAATAACACAAGCGCAGCGAAAAGGGTTAAAATTCGAGTTCAAAAACGGACGACAGACTGAATTAGTGAGTGAAAGCTTTCATAATCAAAATCAGTAGTTTAAAACTCTGCGATTCGCTCCGATAACAGTGTCATTAAATATGTATTTTCTATCATCATTTCTTTAATATACAATTACCTACCAAATAACCTTTGTTTACAAAAATATCAAGGATTCGAGAGCCGAGTAAAATTTTACTTGGTAAAGTAACGAATACAAGACAAAATTAACAAAAAATAAAAACTTCCCGACGTTTATTGGCTGAACAGATTTTCATGAAACATGGCTAAGAACACTCGGGATAAAATTATCTATGACGCAAAAAAACTAAACGAAAATCAGTTCATCCGTTTGGAAGCTACGATACCACAGACAGATACACAGACAGACACGTTAAGCTTTCAACACCCCTCTCTTTTTGTGTCGGGGATTAAAAAGTACCTACTGAAGTACTAGTGCATCGATTCATAAGTTTTAACGTGAACAAAACCGCGGATATAAGCTAGCGTATCTTTAACTTGAAATCCGATCATTCACAATAGCCTAGAGCGTCAAACGTTCGCTTCACACGGTTATATGTTATCCATTTTAAAATATATCTCTTTTGCATTTTATGTTTAAAGTTTTCGAGGGATTTATTTTTCATAAATTTTGCTATAATGTAGAGTACCTACTTAGTAATGATATTAGCGGATTTAATAAGTGTATTGAGAGAGGCAGATTTTTGATTCCGATTTAAAAAATCATACGAAACAGAAATAATAAGCAGCGATAATAAAAATAAATAAATCATAAAATAACCTACATAAATTGCAATGATTGCATGTAAAGAAATAATAAAGATAAATTTCTGTTGATAAATCAAAATGGGAGAAACTGTTTTCAGTAGGTACAGGTTCATTGATATGCATATTTTTCCAATGAAAAACATTTTATCGTATAAAGTGTGTAAATAATGAAAAAAATACCTTTCGCTATCCATTTTCAAACAAATCCGGTACAAAATAACTCTCACGAACACCCTGATGACTACTAAATAACCATAGCGACCGGCTGATAATTTAGAAAAAGAAAAGAAAATGACACGTTAGAAATGACTTTCCATACACTTTTCTCAAATGAAATTCCATAGAGTTTTCCCTCCCGCATTTCAGTATGCCTGCAATGAAGTACTTTCTACCTTATGTTTGGAAATGGACTAAGCAAATTTCTGAGCAGGTCTAGTATAAATGACATTTTTGAAATACAGTATGATGTATGAGTAGCAGAAGTAGAATAGTAGGAATAATACACTCACAATACATCAGAATTGACCAGCAGGTCTAAAAAAACATCACAGCAATTTTTCACCAGCCTGAACCTTCAGTGCGGTAAGAGGAATCAAACATCCATCCAAACATTTAAATAAACATTCAAACTTTCATTGCTAATTATTGGAGCGATGATCTGTTCCTGTTATTTTAAAAACTTTTGAATCGGCTGGAAACCTAATACAAACCCAGTACATTTAAATTATCTATCTATGTAATGATAAAAAAAAAATATCTATCTATGTAATGTATTGTATTAAGCTAGCTACCTGTAGATTGTTTGGAACAGTCTGCAGTTAGCTCAATTGTTTCAATTGTAAATACTAATTATATTATAATTTTCTTTGTGAATAAAGGCTTCTGCCCTTTTATTTATTGTATTAAGTATTATCAGTTATCTAGTACCCATAACACAAGCTCTGCTTAGCTTGGGGCTAGATAATGCTGTGTGAATTGTCCAGCATTATTTATTTATTTTATTTATTAATTTCTAAAACAGGTAGGCATAGATAAATAAATAATGCTGGACAATTCACACAGCATTATCTAGCCCCAAGCTAAGCAGAGCTTGTGTTATGGGTACTAGATAACCGATATACTTAAGAGGCCATTCATTTATAACGTAAGACGATTTAGGGGGGGAAGGGGGTCGACCATGTCTTATTTTTTCTTACAAGGGGGTGGGAGGGAGTCTCGATAGTTCTTACGTAAGATCACAAAAAATCAAAGTTTAATACTAGTCTACCAAAAAAATTAAATTATGTATTAGTAACTTTGTAAGTAGGTAGGTACAAATAAACATTTCTAAAAATGGTTACTCTGAAAAATAAACACTAAAACAAACCAAACGTGTATTAATTTTTCCTTTAAATTTTAACGTAATAAATATTAAACAGGGGGAGGGGGACGGCCTATTCTTATTTTTTCTTATATTAGGGGGGAGGGGGTCAAAAACTAACGAAAATCGTCTTACGTAATAAATGAATGGCCCTTATACAATTTATGAAGTATTCACTTCATAAATAGATATTTTTTATTAAAAATAGAAAACATAAAGAACAAGATGCACTATCGGTAGGGGCCTGTGTTTAGGCTTTTGAGGGGGAGACCTGCGTCCAGCAGTGGACCATTATAGGCTGTCGAGGAGAAGGAGGCCTGGGAACGTGAATGTTTGTCCAAAATTTAGTTCCAAACTTAACTACTAACTAAAAACGAACTAAAACGTGGGCAAGATAGATAGATAGATAGATACAAAATTCTTTATCGCACACTTATCAAAATTATTTACAAACAAAATAAACAAAAAATAAAACGTTAAGTGCGAGTCGGACTCACGCACTATGGGTTCCGTTTAGTTGTAAGACCTTGTTTCTTGCAAATATCATGATTCTAGGTCAACATGAAGTAGGTACCCTGTATATTTTAGTCGAGGGAGTGAATCAAAAATTATATATGTTTTTGTTAATAAACTACAAAATTACGGTTTTCAGATTTTTCTCGTTATTTGTGCTATGTGACCTTGCTTCTTACCAAATTTTATGATTCTGGGTACACTAGAAGTACCCTGTAGGTTTTGGTCTATAGCAAGAATCGAAAGTTTTTTTGTGAATAAATAACAATTTTACGGTTTTAGGATTTTTTCCTTTACTTGTGCTTTATGTTTGTGTCAAATTTTATGTTCGGAAAGTACCCTATAGGTTTTGGTCCATGGCAAGCATAAAAGTATTTTTTTAGTGAATAATCTACAAATTTATGGTTTTCGGATTAATCCCTTTACTTGTGCTATAACACCTTGCTACTCTTAAAATTTCATGATTCTTGGTTTACGGGAAGTACCCTATAGGTTTTATGTGCATGTGATTCGCTTTGAAATTTGAAAATATTCGGACATAAATGGCTGTAACTTTTGAGTGCGTTGACTTAGAAGTTTTATTTATATCGCGGCTCCAAGAGGTTACGGACTTGAGTATTCGACGTTAATTTCAACACGATACGTCCACGCGTTTCTGAGAAAAGAGGGTTGACAGACGGACAGACTGACAGACGGACAACAAAGTGATCCTATAAGGGTTCCTTTTTTCCTTTTGGGGTACGGAACCCTAAAAATACAAAATATGTGATAATTGGCAGTCTTATCGCTCAAGAGCGATCTCTATCAGACAACCGTGGATGGATAGGATCGTTGGATAGAAGAGCCCCAATCTTCTGATAAAACCTAATATTTCCATATTCCCGCAAAAATCAAATTTCTCGGGACGATCAAAACCATCAAATTGATATTATCATAACCTCAAAGAGCGAAGTTAACAAACCAATATAAGTTAAGCCATTCTGGACTCGGGTAAAATCTAAGTTTATCAATATCGACCTTTTGGGTAACTTTATACTTAGTTGGGTTTTTTAAATGTTATACAAAGTTTTTCTTTGTTATAAAGACAGACAAGGCTAAAAGTTTGCTGTTTTCCAACACAACTTGAGTAAAATTTCTAGCATAACTAACCTACTTAAATTTTCTATTCTTGACTCAATGAAGAAACTAAAGGTAAAATTTTGTTTTGAAAAGTTCATTGGATGTAAGCGGGTTAACTACGAACCTAATTTGTACTGGAAAAACACCACCATGTTCAAGCTTCTATAGTTTACATAGTAAAATAAATCGAGGAATTTATGTTCAACTATTTAGCTAACCAAAACGCCTATCTATACAGTGGTTCACCCAACTGTACTCGTAGTTGGGTGTACGGTAGGTGGCTATAATACTTTTGTGGGTCCACCAATGATATGCCAAAATAGGGGACAATTTCTGCTTACCAATCGCTGTACTATGACTGAGACTATGACGAATGCAATGGTCTCGTCGCAGAATCGTCCATAGATGAAAAAAAGCTCTGATCCGTAGAGATTTGACAGATTCGTTTCAACCTTGATATTTATGATAGATACGTGTCCAATCTATCTTATAATGATCTATATATATATATATATAATGATCTAGAAAGAAAGAAAGAAAATAATTTTATTTACCTTAAATTTACTACACAACATAATATTATCTAACTAAACACTACTTATTTCTTAGATTCAATTTTTGTGCGAAGCAGGGTTATGGCAAAAATGGCCTACACTCAGCATTGTGCTGGGTAGACCTGGTGTGTCTACCCAGCGCTGGTTTTCAGTGCAGGCCAAAGACAGGTCACGTCACGACCATCCGTGGTAGTGCGTTTTTTTTCCAAAATATTAGGTACTCCAACTAAAAATTATTTTTATTTACATATGTACGTACACTATAAACCTATTGAACTATGCAAAATAAATAAAAAAGGTTTTACATTAATACAATATACAAAATTAAAATTGACTTGCATTTATCTGTCTGAGACATAGAGCAGAGGCTGTCGTCTCCGAGATCGGCCGGTCGAGTTTGTTATTCAGCGAGTTAAATTGATGCATCTGTAGTTTCATCAAAGGTAAATTGCTAAAATGTCTCAAAATTTCTCAGACGATACCATTCAAATCAAATCAAGAACTCCTAATTTCCATAAATACAATAAATGTTCCGACACTTACAAAATTACTTAGAAAATATTGTTATGAAGAAGCGATTAAATTAATTAGGCCTCAGTGGTTCAACAGTGATAAAACAACGACACTTGCATTCCTAAACCTACGCATGACTTTTATTATGGAAGACCCCTAACTATTTATCTCAAGAATACATGAGAAGATTGAGAAGACAGTCAAAATACAGAAAATAGGTGCATACATGTAAGATAGATAAGCTCACCAACATTCGTCATCTTAGGTGGGAGAGAGCATGTGTGAACAGCAGTCTAAAGGTTGTCGTACACATATCAACTAATCGCATCGAGCCAGCTTGTATTTTTTAAATGAAACTTCTACTCACAGTAATCAGCTTCGGAACGACAAGGACTCGCCACGTATAATTTTTCTCACTGACATTTGCATTGACGGCCGGCAATGATTGATGTGTAACCTGTGGTCTCTATTTTAAAGATAGGCGTCGTGATTGCTTTTCACAAGAAACAGATAAACGTTTCGAACAATTTTCTTGATTTCGATTGTACCAGTAACGTTAAAATATTTTCCGACATACTCCGCTGCCATTTTTTTTATTTTCTCTACAAAATTTATGTATTTACAAAAAAAACATCTTGGCTTAGATCCTTAGTAAATTTTTTGTTGCACCATCTTCTGTGACGTTCCATCCTCATCAACAACTCTTGTCGTCTTGGAGTCGAATCGTTCCCGATGTGATATATGTGCGTCAACCTTACCCGTGCATTTTAAATGAGACTCTATATATTAGTTACTCCGTTTGTGATGTCTATCTGGCTGTTTGTTCATTACTGTTCTCATTAGCGGGGGGTAGAGTAGGCGGTAATTAGAGCCAACAGACGTGAAGTTGCCGTGGCGGATGCGGAGTAAGAATTGACCCCACAAACTCAGACCATGGATGGATGTTGTAAGAGGGCCTAAGGGAACCTACATATGCAAGGGCGGCACCTTTCTTTTGTATATTTTTACGACTCTATTGCTATCAATAAATGTACCTGCCAAGAGTGGTGATAAGGAAAAGCCCCATATGAAATCAAATAATATAGCAAAAAATTTCGACTTCGACGGGACTTAAACCCGCATCCTTCCGTCAGTACCGGAATGTGCTAACCATCTACACCATGAGGTCAAGTCACGTGGGAGTCAAAAATCACTGCAACTTCCTACGGACTCTAGCGCCGTTAATTACCCTGAGTGTGGGGTTACGCACTATAATAACAAAAAACCTGAAAAGCCCCTTGTTTATGGAGGAGGAAGGGAACATATTATACGAGTAACTGCAGCGGAATTCTTATGGGTTTTTAAACAAATCCACCCACCCCAACCACACACACAACCACCCCCACCCTTCCCGCGGGTGTCGGAAGAGGCGACAAAGGGATATCCACCGGGGGCGGGCAGCAGCGCCACCTGCAGAACAATTCTACCATCGAATTGTGATCCCCAACCCGCATGCCCATGAAGAGATTTTGGGCATTACCTCCCATGACATCAATACCAATAAGACGCTTATCAGGGGGAGGCCTGCGTCCATACCGATTGATTCAAATCAAATCAAATCAAAAACTCTTTATTTCCATAAATACAATAAATTTACACTTAGAAAAGGTCAAATTAGAAAACTAAACACTGACACGGAAAAAAAGTGATATTTTTTATTTTTTATTTTGTGGGATTGGGCTGGTCACGTCTGCCGCATGCCAGGAGAGCTATGGACAAAGGTAGCCACCGATTGGCAACCTGAACAGGCGAGAAGGCGACGCGGTAGACCTAGACGGAGATGGCGGGACGAATTAGACAAATTTCGGACCGACTGGACGGAGCTGGCCAGTGATCGTGATGTCTGGAGAGAGTGGGGGGAGGCCTTTGCCCAGCAGTGGGATGAACTTGGCTGATAATAAATAAATATAATATTTATATATTTAATAATAATAAATATATAAATATATTTTTTATTTCTGTCGCTTCGGTATGTAGGCTACAGTAATGAACCGACGAAGAAACCTTTAGCCTGTTAGTTGTTAATTTTGGAGCTGGACCAAAACTCGTCCCAAGCTTTTTTATCCTCTAAATAATCTGATATTTTGTAGTAAGCCTTTTCACAAAGGATATGTTTGACAATTTGTTTGAATTTATTTATTGATAATATTTGCAACTCACTTGGAGTTTTGATTGGGATGAGGAGTAGGTACATTCAGCAGTGGAAGTATCTGCTGATAAGGAGGTATGATAAAACTTCCGTCATCATTATTGTATTTATAATGCCTCTTCTATAAGCTATTCTTGGGTAGTTGAAATAAAAGAGTTTTTGCACGATATAATTGTACTATCTTGTACTCGTGTTTACATGAATAGACTCAGATCTATTCATGTAAGCACAAGTACAAGATATTACAATTTATCTTATTACATGTTAATAATCCTTTATGATTTGTAAGCATAGTTGCAAAATTCGGGAGATTGCGTACTAGCTTCTCGAAAGTGGAACGCTCAAATTAGGTCCCATTGTGTCCACCCACATCAGTCATAGTCGGACTGGTGCCGCCGGCGTTCGTGTTTTGCGTGCGTATTGTTGTCTCAATCGCATTTCGGTATGGGTACGTCTTTCCATCTTTGTTGTTCATTTAGTAGGTTTAATGCAAAATATTGGAAATAGCATGTCTTTGCGTTTAGTTGCAACACAAAATAGGCCATTTATTCAGTTAGCGCTGGGAGAAAGTACCATATCTTCAGAATTTTACTTATATCTATGCTTGTAAAGCCTTTTACGGGAACGACAATCGTAAAAAAAGTACAATTGAAAATTAACATTAAGGCCGCTGAAAACAGGGCGCTATGTCGCTCATTAGGGCAGGCCTATGTCCAGCAGTGAACTAATATTAAAATCTGACATATTTATACATAGATATATTTGCTTCATTACTAATATTACATTCGTTATCGAGAAATCTTTAAAAGTGAGGACAGAATTGGGAAATTTGACGCGGAGCTTCAAGACGTTATTCTCTGTACTTTCCTACTCTGTACATTTGCATTAATAAGTTGGTATCATGACGGCGGACAGAGAGCGGAGTCAAGCCTCTTAGTACAGTGAGCTCTCGGTGCTTTTTGGCCTATTAGGCCTCCACTGCCGAGGCCTTCAATGGGCCTAGTTTTGGTGCCCTAGTTTTGGAGATGAGTCTTCGAAGAATATTTATTATGAGAATTGGAAAGACCCGGCATGGCAAACAGATATTTATTTGAAAACTGGAAAGATCCGACATGGCTGGAGACAACTAAAACTGATCACTATTGAATATATATTTTTCACACTCTGTGCTCGTAAAACGCATTTTATACGACAAGTATCCCTTACCGAAAGGAAATGATATGCAAATGATAGCCCTGTAATGATGGTTTCACCAAATTAAAAAATAAAATATGAAATCTCTTAGGTGGGGGAGTCTCCTTGGTCAATATTTCCATACATATTTTGATATTCCAAATTCAATCTCATTTTCTCCCATGTTTCTCCCCTTAGATCAAGCAGCCTTAAAATTCCGTTCAAAAGCGAATTTTTTATTAAGAAGATCCTTACAATGAGATCTTCTTCAAAATTCGAACTAACCTCCGTTCAAAAGGCGGAATAAAAAACGAATGCCGCGAAACACGTTACCAAACTTTTAGTATTTACAAACAGAACGTGTGAAAAGTAGATTATTCTCCTCGTACATAGCGACCTCTGTGGCGCAGCGGGCGAAAGTCCGCCTGCGACGCAGGACGTTGCGGGTTCGATCCCGCCTCGGGACAAATGTTTGTACGATCTGCAGATATTCGTTCAGGGTGTTTTTTATGTACGATAAAAAATCTTTCTATCAGTGTATTATATGTATTAAGTAAGTACTAAAGTCATTTATAACGGGATATTTACCATGATTTGAGTTTTGAGCTTTCCAATATTTCGGCACAGTTTCATGCGCCATGATCACGGAATAACTGACGGCACTGCGAGTGATGAAAATGGTTTTTATGGAGAATTTTTGCAGGAAAATCCTCCATAAAAACCATTTTCACGCCTTTGAAAAAGATTACACACTACCTGCGTACACCCAAAGACACGTACCCACTAGAGAAACCAGGGGTGTACAAGATTGACTGTAGCTGTGGAAGCTCGTATATAGGCCAGACGAAGCGCACTATTGCCTGCAGAGTCAAGGAACACATACGAGCGGTAAAGAATCGGGCAACAGAGAAGTCTGTCATAGCGGAGCATCTTCTGGAGTCTGGTTCAAACCACTGGATCGAGTTACACAATCCACAAGTAATCTCAACAGAGCGACATTACATACCAAGATTGGTACAGGAGGCCATTGAGATTACCAAACACAGGAGACTTCAACCGAGAAGAAGGTTTCCAATTATCGGGAACCTGGAATCCTGTTGTGAGAATGTGCAAAAACCGAAGAAGTGATATACGAACCGCGCCGCGTTCTGATACCGTCAGTGTTGTGTGTCGTGATCGAGTTGTGTTCGATAATGAAACCGGTGGTAGTAGTAACGTTCGTAGCAAAAGACGAAAAATGAGGGTAGATCGATATGTCTGCCAATAACAACTCACTCGCAGTGCCGTCAGTTATTCCGTGATCATGGCGCATGAAACTGTGCCGAAATATTGGAAAGCTCAAAACTCAAATCATGGTAAATATCCCGTTATAAATGACTTTAGTGTTAATAACCATGATGGATTTAAAAGTTTTATTAAGTAAGTATATCAGTTACCCATAACACAAGCTCTGCTTAGCTTAGGACTAGATAATTCTGTGTGAATTTATTATAATGTCATGTCTTTGTCTTGGGCGTGATTATATCCCTCTCGCACTCAGGTTTCAAGTAATCCCTCGCTTCGCTCGTGAGTTATTCTAGAATCCTGAATTGCGCTCGGGATTCAATGACGCCCGTGACGTAACAAACTGCTTTGAGCTCTCGGTGCATAACCTTGGTACTATTATGGCACATGGCAGCACTGGGATGTCAAAACCCTGGGTTTAGAAGAAATGATTAAATTCTAGTTGAATTTTCAACTACATAAATACTTACAACTATACTATGAAAGAACTAATGAAGGGCAAACTACCGCTATCCCTAAAAATGAAACTCATGGACGTACGAATTCTTTCCATACTCACTAATGGAGCTCAAACTTGGTCCATGACCGACCGTCAGAAGTGCGCCCTGGGGTTCTAAATAAATAAATAAATAATGCTGGACAATTCACACAGCATTACTTAGCCCCAAGCTAAGCAGAGCTTGTGTTATGGGTACTAGATAACTGATATACTTAATACAATATACTACACAGATATATATTTTTAGCATACATATAACTGCAATAATATAAATTTTACTATACATAGGTCTGCCAACGAGCCATGGAGCGCAGTATTTTCGAAGTAAAGCTGTCAGACCGCGTGCGGAACAGCATACTGCGCTCCAAAACACGCATCGTTGACGTTGCTCAAAAAGCCGGAAGCCTGAAATGGAACTGGGCCGGACACGTTTGCCGAATGTCCAGCGACTTGTGGGCAAAGACCACGACACAGTGGAGCCCACCCAAGGCTAGGAAGCGACGTGGAAGGCCCAGAATGAGATGGCGAGACGAGCTTGACGCACACCATCTATCATGGCCTATGACAGCGTTAAATCGCGAGGAGCGGAAGGAGAAAAGAGAGGCTTTTGCCCAGCAGTGGGACAGTAAAGGCTGAAAAAAAAATACTATTAACAATACTTACTACATTAATACTTACTAAAGTTTTTGTTTTTATAGTGCGTTAGCCTCACACTCTGGCTAATTTCTAAGAAATTAAATAATATCGCAAAAAAATTCGACTTCGACGGGACTTGAACCCGCATCCTTCCCTCAGTACCGGAATGTGCTAACCAACTTTAGATTTTGAGCAACGCGACACCTCTCGTCAAACGAACTAAACGTAACTTTAGTCTTTGAACAGGAATTGATAAACTTTAATGTTTCCCCTGTAGGTGGAGCTAACGGCGCTACAGTCCGTAGAAAGTCGCAAAGATTTTCGACTCCAGCGTCAATTAATACTTACTACTAGATATATACTATTTATATGTTAAACAAGCTTCTGCGCGCGCCTACGGACGTGTATATTTAGTAGCTATTATCTAAGTTAAGATATGTTCTAAATGTAAGCCAAATTTCATCATGACCTGTTCAGTAGTTTTGGAGATCTTAGGTAACAAAAATTCACATTTCACAAACTTTCATCTATATAAATTAGTAGGATTTAAATCCTGCAGTAACCATTCATATATTTTTTTTAAATAGAAGCAATAACAGTAATTACTAGGTACCTAAGCTCCCGCGGCTTTCTGAAGCATTTCTTAGTACCTATTGCAAGAAACTAATTTACCTGCAAGAAGTAAGCCGGTGCTCGCAAAATGATACTATAATTGCGGAGCAAAATAAGACAGCTAGGTAATTTTAGTTTATATATAATAGAGATATTTATAAGTTTCTTTGTTTATGTAGGGTTTACGTAGGTTAAATGTTAATGTCAGTCGGAAAATGTAAGTAAATAGACGGCACGTTTGGTACCTAATAAATAAAAACTAAATTACAATTTTAAAATTAATTATAATATTTTCATTATAATAATAAGTTAGGCTTTGCTCTAAGCGTACGTCAAATTTCATCTTGATTTGTTTAGTAGTTTTGGAGATCCTAGGTAACAAAAATTCATATATCATAAATGGGTGAATTACGGCATCTCGACACACACTATCTCGATGCACGGAATCTCGACAAATATCGACAAACGTTAGATCGACGCACGGAATCTCGACAAACGTTAGCTCGACACACGGAATCTCGACAAACGTTAGCTCGACGCACGGAATCTCGACAAACGTTAGCTCGACGCACGGAATCTCGACAAACGTTAGCTCGCCACACGGAATCTCGACAAACGTTAGCTCGACACACGGAATCTCGGGCTTTATAATATTACTAGGATATTTGGCGATTTCTACGTCAATATTATTTGGATTTTAGGATGACGATCTGCGAAAAACTGCAGGCAGATGCTGGATGCGGCAAGCTGAAGACAGGGCGCTATGGCGCTCATTAGGGGAGGCTTTTGTCCAGTAGTGGACTAATATAGGCTGATGATGATGATGATGATGGGTGGTTTGATAACAAACATCGTACATCGAGTTTAGCTGGTGTATGGATCCCAATCAGGTCACTGTCCCTATACCACTATGGTCCAGCCCTTACTTCGTGGAATATAACAGTGGGTGGTTAAAACAATTCCAAACTTATCAAAACTATAGATGGGAAACCAAGTTTCAAATTGTTATTCAAACTAACTCAAAATGGATACACATTTATGTAGAGAAAAAAGGTGTAATCTCAACAGTTCGGTTGCCTAATTGAACCGGAATTTAGACCCTTTTTTTGCAACAGTAATATCGGCGTTGATGATACATTGCAGGTACAGGGTGCCACGGAAAGGGTTATACTAAGCCGAAAGGATTCTGGACCCCGAGGGGATTAAACTGTGAATAACGATTTTATAAAGTAGTTTTTCTTCCTATTTGTGTTCTTTTAAACTCACTCTTGAATTATTTGACGTTAAAAATTCTTACACATATGTTTTTTGCTTGTTTTTTCAGAAAAACCAGTGTTTTGCCATGAAATTATTACAGAAAAATCATGTAAATCTATTTAAATTTCAAAACGATACTAAAAATGTTTTTAGACGAAGCTCGAACGGCTTGGCATAGTGCTTGCCCCGATATTGCTCTCCC
Source organism: Eupithecia subumbrata (assembly GCA_949316285.1). NCBI lineage: Eukaryota > Metazoa > Arthropoda > Insecta > Lepidoptera > Geometridae > Eupithecia > Eupithecia subumbrata. The sequence continues at coordinate 3,324,257 of OX438631.1, forward strand.
AAAATCACTTTTGTCCCAAACACTACTTCTAATTTATTTATATTATTTGTTTGTAATTTTCTTTGTTAGTAAAGAATTTATTTCTTAATTAATCAGATTAATGATACTTCCTAAATAAATACTAGGATAAGCAATCTATTACCTACTAGGTTTGCTACGGTATGGCTATACTATTTTGAAAACAATGGATATTTTCGTTATTGCAATAGTTTGGGTAGATATACTTACCTCTTCACAGATTTCAAATTTATACAACTCTATTTTTGTAAGCCCAGAGAAGGCTTACAAAATAAGCACTGAGACATGTTAAATTTTATACTATGCCATACAAAAACTACTGAACGTTTTCAGAATTACAAAATTTAGCTGATATTTTTCAAAGATGTGGTTGAAAACCTGGAATAACATTTATCCCGATTACTTTTTATTCAGAAAAAACCCATGCGAAGAATTATTATGGAGTTAAGAAGTTAAGAATTATTTCAAAAATTCTTGTTTTACTTCGTAAAAATAGTGGCTACGCCGCTTTTTAGTCTCACTTTCGAGTGACTGACCTATATTTTGCCCATTTCGTCACTTCCCCTGAAACACACAGGAAAATTCAATTTCATGGCCTTATTGTGAAGCTTGTCGTTGTGCACTGTAATTTCCCACAGGACACTTCGCTATGGAGGCATTAAAAATTGCCACTAACTCAGAAACTTACTAACTAAAAAGGTTGGATCTATATGAAGCAGGAATTAGCATCAGTGTTCTGATACTGAATAATTATAATTTTTTAAAGGTGCTACCCCGACCCAAATCAGGTAGCGCCTTAAAACATTCTCCCCGCAATTTTAAGTAAAAGTAGCTTTCAGTCAGATCCATTTATTAGTATTGGCGTAAAGTCAAACAAACATCTAAACTTTCGCATTTTACATCTGTAATTTTGTGACCAACTTTAGGTTTTTTCATGTATGAAAATAAAAAACACTCACATTATAAATGCGAAAGTTTGGATGGGTAGATGGATGGATGTTTGTTACGTCTTCACGCCAAAACTACTGAACAGATTGAGCTGAAATTTTGTATCGGTGTAGCTCTAAGCCTAGATTCAAACATACGCTACTTTTTATCCCATAAAACAGTTCCCATGGGATAGAAATAACCTTTAAACGTTTTCATAGAAACAACGCGTGCGAAGCCGCGTGCATAGTAACTGATATAATGATGTAGTTCAATGGGTGAAACGTAACAATTATTTCAAATATCGGGTTAGTTTACTAAATTTTCTTTAAACCTAGATCCGAGCATTGAATGAGAGATAGTTTGGTGTAACCGGCTTGTAGACGCTTCCTCTCATTAGCTTATTAAATGGTAAAGTGATTTACTATGAGTTAATTAAGCCCCGTTCCCAAACGTGTTCCTAGCTCCACTGATTGAATTGTCTTGCATTGCGTTGGAAAGCATACTGAATATCCAACTAAATATTATAAAGGTGTTTGTGAAGTTACTTTGAGATGTTTGGGCAAAGACAAAGCAAAAAAAAATACTGAAAATACTGAAATATAATAATTAAAACGTTTATTTCAAAAAGGTGTTAAAAGTAACAAGTACATTGTTTTAGACCTAGTTAACCAGTCTTAGTTTTAACACCTCGCTCTAACTAAGTTCGAAACTTGTAATGTAGACGCGAGGGATCTCTACCTCGGCAATAGCGGAAATGCTGTAGTTATTGTTCTAGATTTGAAATAATATAATAGACCACTATTTGAGCCTTGGGCGGAAGCTAGTAACTGATGGGAACTGATTTATGGGAAAAAAGTAGCCTATGTAGATTTATGGGAAAAAAGTTCCAGGATTAGATTGAGATTTTGCATACTAAATGTATGCAAAATTTCAGCCCGATCCGTTCAGTAGTTTTGGCGTGAAGAGGTAAAAAACATCCATCCATCCATCCATCCAAAATTTCGCATTTATAATATTAGTGTGATAGTGTGTTTAGCGTGATTCTAGCTCGAGCCGTCATCGCGAGGCCAATTGTGGGCCGATTTTGACTCGAAATCTGTCACTGATTCGCAAATTCAAACATTTTAGCGGTTTTTAGTACCGTTTTTATTTAGTTATCCAAAAATTTCATGTTTTTTTTGCACAAAAAATACACGTGATTTTGGGTAGGGGGTAGTCTAGAACGTATCGCCAGGGGGGTGGGCGGAGGGGCAAAATGTGACCTGATTAATGAAGGACCCTCAATCAGAACAATACAGATGTATCGCTAAACTAAAGTGCTGATTAGTGTCATCAAATACGGGCCAGCCGGTCAACTCCATGAGGGTTTGAAATAATTGTCGCAGTTGACGAGATTGATGGAGTGAGATCTACGATGAGAAACAGTACAGAATAACTCTATTATAGTATTTCGTAGTAATAATTTAGTATCTTGAAAGTATAGACGACAATGTATTACTATGTAAAGACAATGCACATTAGATTTTACTGCTATTGTAATTTCAATTCTTAAAATAATTATGGATGTAATAATTTTTGAATTCCTATATGTTTGTTAATAATTTCAATTTACCACATTCCCGTACTGAGGGAAGGATGCGAGTTCGAGTCCCGTCGAAGTCGAAAATTTTTGCGATTTTATTTATTTCCTAAACTTCTTATAGTGTTTTATCGAGTATTTATCGCGTACATTTTACAAAGTCCGATAAAATCATTAGCTGTGTTAACAAATCGCGAAAGCTTAAAAAGTTTCAACTTTTTAATTTCATTTATTCATTATTTCATTTCCACCGTAGGTTTCTCCATCTTTATACACCTTGATATCTTTAGAATCATTTTGATTACTAATAATAATAATAATAATAATAATAAACATTTATTTCAGACTTCATACATAGGTCCATAGATTACATTAAATGTAATGTACTTAATTAATAAGGCTTTGTATCTTAATCTACCAATAATGCAGCACCTAGGACACAAGTGTAACCACTTAGTGTAGATACCTAGGTGCTGTAAATCGAAGATCTAGAAGCCAAGCCAAAACATCTTTAATCAATAAATTATTTGTTAGACTTAAGACGCTGCCCAAACAGCGACACCGTATAAAGTACACTTTTTCGTCGCACCGTTAGCCGTTCTCCGACATATTACAAGCCCAAAAAAAAAACAGTGTATAGTCAAATGTATGGAAAAAAGACTTATACAAAAATATTTTATAAAACGATCTAGGATCTTGAAAAAAAAAATCACAAGAAAGAACAAGAAAAAAATTTTTCGTCTCGAAATGCTCAATATTTTGAGTGACAACCATTAATTATTTTAATACTATATGAAAGGAAATTTTATCAACTAAAGACATATGTAAAAAGTTTTAAATAAATAAAACCATTAACATAATAAAACCCAAAAAACACATTTTTGTAAGGCGTTTAGCGAAGTAATTGCAAAAATTATAATATTTTGCCAATAGAATTTCAACCTTATTACTCAAACATCCCTTTCAATATATGCTCAAAATAGCTTCCACTAGCTTCATTCGGAGGCTGGATGCCTCCTCGGACGGACGTGAGGTTATGTAACTTTTTTCGCGATGACAGCTGGGTTCGACGGACGAATTACGATTTTCGACAACTTTTGTTTTGCGGGTTAAATGGTTCATTTGTCATTGAAATAAAGTCTATATTTGATTGAAGCTAAGCCAAAAGAAATTTGCAGGAATTTTATTCATTGACAGACCTACCAATTAAGTAGAATAGGTTTATAGTGGTTTTTTCTCTGGTAGCTAGATAGGTAGGTACTACTCAACATGTTTACAGCACGGAAAGTATTGGTCGAGTTAAAATATGTTAAATAGGTAGGGCGATTTTGATGACCTTATTATATAAATAAATAATGCTGAAAAATTAAAATAGGAGCCTACGTCCAGCAGTGGACTTATATAGGCTGATGATGATGAATTCACACATCATCACCAAGGCCGAAGCTAAGCAGAGCTTTGTTATGGGTACTTACTAGATAACTGATTTACTTAGGACCAACCATTTGCATTTTTTTTCTCGTAGTTCTACCAGTAGAACTACAGGCAAATTTAAATTACTCGTAGTTCTATCGGTTTGTTCTCTTAGAGAAGAGAGATTCTCAAAAGGACAGATACTCAAAAATAATAATTTACTTTAAATTTTTAATAACTCATAGAAAAACCTCAACGGAGCGGTTTGTCATAACTTTTTTGTTATTGGCAATATGTGTACATTGACATCAATATAATATATTTTTTTTAGCGTAACAAAGAAGTCAAGTAAAGGAGATGTTTAAAGACGCTAAAAACGTAATAAACATGCAAAACAATTGTATTTCCAATGACAGTTGTCAAAATTATTGTTAATCACTCATGTTAATCATAATCACTCATGAGTTCTTGGAAGGCAGCAACATAATAAAGAATACTTTATATCGGTATGAATATCAATTTGGATAGCAAGGCATGGTCTGTTGTGGTTTTTATGATTATTTTGTAGAATTACAATCTAAACTAAAACTATCTTCATGATTGTTGCGTTTTATTTCCGGAAAATAAAATTAATTATGTAAGCGAGTAGTACTGAGATTGTGTACAAAATTATATCCGTGAAATTCATCATTCAGCATTCCAACATTCACGTATTTTATTTTACGAATATTTTTATAGATATATATTTATATATTTTTATAGTATCGATTTATAGATTATCTTTTAAAGGGAAATGTATACGATTCTACAACAAAACTCCTAAAGAGTTAAAAGTTATCAAAAAATAATTTCAAACAATTTGTAAAACATATCCTTTGTTAAAAAGGCTTACTACAAAATATCAGACTATCTCTAGAGGATAAAAAACTTAGGTACCTATTGCTAATAGTATTGCTCCAGCTCGAAAACTAACACCCTAACAAGGTAAAGGTTTCTTGTTCGCTTCTTTACTTTACCTTAAAAAGATTGAAGTGAACAATAAATTAAAGTAATCACTTTATTTCCCAGTTTTACTCTTGAACCTTATTTGAATTTATTGACGTGTCCAAGACTCCTGTAAGGGGTAAAGGAAATAAATCACTGTTATATTTCATTTTATATCTGATTATTTGATTGACGACCTCTGTAGCGCGGCGGGGAAAGGTCCACCTGCGACACAGGAGGTTACAGTTAGTTTGATTCCCGCCTCAGGACAAATGTTTGTACCATCTGCAGATATTTATTCCAGGTGTTCTGGATGTCTTATGTATATAAAAAATATCTATCTGTGTAGTGTATTTAATAAGTATATCATAACACAAGCTCTAATTACTTTGGGGTTAGATGATGTTGTGTGGCTTGTTCAGCATTATTTATATTTTAATTTTTTTTTTGAGAAAGCCCTCCAAAACCAAATCGAAATATCTTCAACGATTGACACTTTTGTAATCCATTTAGACCTCAGTTGTTTTGACTAAATTAGTATATTTTTTTAATGTATAAAGTATTATCATAATGGTCGGTGATATTGTCGGCACTTTAACATGCATGAAGATGATATTATTTTTTTAAGTGTTTCTGATTTCTATGAATAACTATCGATGAATGTAATTTTTATTATAATTGAGAAGCTTCAAGCGACATAGGTTTTATTAAGGTATTTTACATGCAACGATAGTAAAGCCGCGGGCAAATGTTAGTTAACATTACATTATTACCTTGTGATTGTGCTATCAACCAAAATAAAACAAAAGTTTGCCTCTTCTACAACAGATAAATTTTGCATAAGTCTATGTTAAAAATAAGCGCCTCTGCCGACCACATTTGGTAATATTGACATGCAATCTGACAGTCTTAGTTTTCCATGCACAGCGCCTTAATAAGTTTTCTTGATTTGAAATAAATTATTATTTAATAAAATTAAAAATATGATTTCTGTTACAAAGACTCAGAACCGACTGCGAATTTCTGAATATTTACTTTGTTTATTAATTAAAACAAGATCCGTCAAGTGCGAGTGTAACTCGCGCGCCGAGGGTTTTGAACGTTTGTCAATAAATATGTACCAAAAGTTAGAGTTAGAGACTTCGCAATTTAACGAATACCTAAGAATAGTAGGTACCAACCTACATTTCAGATAGATCTCTCTGCATGCTTCGGATTAATGGGTGGTTCGGTTAAGGTGGGTAATGGTAATTTTTTCGACTTTTTACGAAATATTTCAAAAAGTATGAAAGCTACAGAAATTTTAAAAACTGTTTTGAAATGTCCAAACCGATACCTTTCATTTGATACCCCACTCGGCGGGGTAGCCCCCCTTTTGAAAATTATTATTTTTTGACCATTTTTCAAAAAGTGTTCTTTTTACAGACTTCTCTACATTTTTCCTGTAAAATATAGATCCATATCTACAAACGCTCCATACATTTTAAACGGATCGCTCTGCAAACTTCGGAGATAGGGGGGGGGGAATGGGTATTTTTTCGACTTTTTTCAAAATATTTCAAAAAGCATGAAACCTACAGAAATTCAAAAAACTGTTTTGAAACCTACAAACCAATACCTTTCATTTGATATCCCACTCGGTGAGGTAGCCCCCCCTTTTGAAAATTATTCCCCCCCTTTTTGACCATTTTTCAAAAAGTGTTCTTTTTTCAAACTTCTCTATATTTTTCCTTTAAAATATAGATCCATGTCTATAAACGCTCCATACATTTTACATGGATCACTCTGCAATCTTCGGAGATAGGGGGGGGGAATGGGTATTTTTTCGACTTTTTTCGAAATATTTTAAAAAGTATGAAACCTACAAAAATTTCAAAAACTGTTCTGAAACGTACAAAATGATACCTTTCATTTGATACCCCATATGACTCTGTAGGTATCTTTTAAAATTTCGGCATCACAATTTGTATGGAAAATATTCATTTTCATTTTTCATTTATTTTCATTTTTTTTTTCTCGAAATCTGTACAGGCGCACGAAATGTATTATTATTTGAAATTTCAAGTTGATAGCTGCAGTAGTTTTTGAGTTATTAAGGAGGGAAAAAAGGACAGACAAAGCGAGACCATAAGGGTTTTGAAACCGATCTTCGATCTTCAAAACCCTAAAAATGGACGGATTTTGATGCGGTTTTTTATTAGATAAATAAAAAACCGCATCAAAATCCGTTGCGTAGTTTTAAAGATCTAAGCCTACATAGGGACAGACAGACGAAAGCGACTTTGTTTTATACTATGTAGAGATATTGTAAATAAAATTCTACTGAAACGTTTCAGAAAACTATGAAAATGTATTCATACACGTATTGACAAAGGATAAACTGAAACTAAAGCCCAGTCCCCTTATGAAGGAAATTGAAAAAGTTTCATCTTAAACCCGCGTGGAGTGGGTTGCCAACATGTAGTAATGAGAATTTGTTTTTGTTACCAGCTGTTAACAGCTTGACTCTCGGCGAAATGAAAGGGTGGATTTTCGGTGGGCAATCTATGGACCTATGTATGAAGTCTGAAATAAATGTTTATTATTATTATTATTATTATTAGTAATACAATAGTAAATTTGATTCTAAAGATATCAAGGTGTATAAAGATGTAGAAACCTACGGTGGAAATGAAATAATGAATAAATGAAATTAAAAAGTTGAAACTTTATAAGCTTTCGCGATTTGTTAACACAGCTAATAATAATAAATAAATATATATATAATGCTGGACAATCCACACAGCACCATCTAGCCCCAAAGTAAGCTACTCAAAGCTTGTGTTATGGGTACTAGTTAGCTGATATATTTAACACATTATATACATAGATATATAGATATTTTTCTTTTACATAGAAAACACCCAGACCAACGGAACAAATTTCTGCAGATCGTACACAAAATTGTTCCGTTCTGCACTTTTTCCAGCAGTGGGATGCCCAGTTAATAACATTAATAAATCAGTGCGATTAAGATAAGTTTCAAAAGTTTGTAAAAATGCCAAGAAGCAACTACAATAGGTAGTGAAATCGGCACTACCAATTAGACATGTGTAAGTAATGCTTGTAATATCACAAAAGTAATATTACGCGACGAAGTAATACAACATCACTCATCACTCGAGACGCCGAAGCATTACGCATTACACACATCACGCGACGCTCGGTTGGTGATAGGCAGGCATATGCACGTTCTTCCATCTCCTTATCTCAATCGTGCTTATCCGGCTTTGTTCGGAATGTTTCGTAGTTTATATGGCACTGTATTGCGTGCGAATGAGACGCAGATAGATGTGTAAGTAATGCGTGCGAATGAAAGTAAATACTAAAGTAAAGTCATCACATCACGTTACCTACATTGCATTCGGCAAACATTACGCGGAGTTCGGTTTGGTTGGAGATTTTAATGCGAGCGAGTGATGCATTGCGTTGCGCGGACTCGGCTTTATTCGTTATGCTTCGTAGGTACATAATAATTATATTTGGTTAAAAACCAACCTACTTGCTCATTCGTTCTTATAATACTTACCACAATACCTACGTACACTACCTAGCTTATATAAAATAAACTGACTACCTAGCCTACCTACACTAAGATGAATCTCTCTCTAGCCAGAGAGAGATTCATCTTAGTGTAGGTAGGTTAGGTAGTACGGGCCTAAGTATGAAGGAAAATCAACTTTACTACCTATAAATTCCATGTATTCTAAGATAAATTTGATCCTATGTTATGTATGTACCTACCAAACAACAGTATTATCTAGGTAGGTACCACATTAACTTACCTACTAAGCCACTCCATCCGTACTCGAATGTAGGTATAAGTATCGTTTCTATGGGAAGGAGCTACATGTAGAAAGTAATAAATTAAGGAAGCATTGCATTTGGTAATTGTAATATTACCTATCCTAGGTACTTATTACAACCATTCATAGCCGTGTCCGACATCACTCACATCACCGTGCACGGGTAATGTTTCGAGTAATGGTAATATTACAAAGTGATATCACCTTATCGTAGTGCAATAGTAATATGGCATCACGTTCTAGTGTACTGTTTTGCGCATGTCTACTACCAATAGGTAGTGAATACCAATAGGTAGTGACTACAAATAGGTTATGACTACCAATAAATAGTAGGATGAGATTTGAAAACAAGTCACACAGTAAATTTAAAATTTGATCAATTATGTCTCTCCATTAAGAAGCGATCTTTGGTAAAAACGCAAGTTACCAATCTTACTAATATTAGGTATAAATAATATTTAGTAATAGTAGTTAATATTAAGTGAATCTTTGTACCGTTGAAAAGATGTTTGGCCGAAGACAATGCCAAAACTACTGAATAGATCGGGCTGAATTTTGCACACATAAGCATCTAGATCTGGAATAACATAAAGGTTACTTTTGTGTTACAAAACCGCGTGCAAAACCGCGGGCAATCTATTAATCAATATTATTTAATTCAAACTTTGAACTGCAGATTTACTGACGGTCCTGCGGCAGCAAAAACAGGTATTTGCAACACAAATTGATTTTACACCAGCAAAATTCATTTCGTTTCAATTTGTACTTACTACTTACTCGATGAATTTGCTCTGATTGGATTCGTATTATTAATGCAACTTTGAATTTAGTTTCTTATTAACCGACTGCAAAAAAAGCAGAGGTTCGCGATTCGGCTGTATGTTTTTTTATAACCCCCGACAAATAAGTTTGACGCGTGTACCTATTTGTGCAATCTTAGCAGCAAGTGGATGAACTTGGTGAGGGAGAAACATTTCAGGTATCAGCTTCCCCTTGGAAAAAATCATAATCGCTGCGAGAACTAACAACCTTATAGATAAAGATTACTTGTTCTCTTCAACATTAACAAGAACAAAATTAAATATTTTAACAAACCCTCGACAAATTTTCATGTAACATGGCTAAGGACACTCGGGATAAAATTATCTATGACACAAACAAACTAAAAGAAAATCGGTTCATCCGTTTGGGAGCTACGATACCACAGACAGATACACGGACAGACAAGTTGAACTTATAACGCCCCTCACTTTTTGCGTCCGAGGTTAAAAAGATTGAAGTGATCAAAAAGTCAAAGTAAACAAAAAAATCTAAGTGAAAAAAGTGTAAGTTATTTCCTTGTTTTTTTCTAATTTATTTTTAACGACTTTTGTATATAACAAAAGTCCTTAAAAATAAATTAATAATTAACATGCCAGTCCTATTATATACACAACAAAGTATTTTCTAAATATATGTTTAACAAAATTAAAATATAGTGTAAAAGAAATATCAATACAAAATAACAAACAAAACTAATCTTAAACCTACTTATCTAATAAGTGACCGTGGAAGTAAACACATTATTAAAAACGGCATTTAAAATGTCCGAAATGTATTTGATTCCTGTTAGGTCTAAGGGAAATAAAGCACTTAGGAGTTTTTGGGTTTTTTGAGTGAAGAGAAGAAATTATTTTCAAAGGTAAACATTGGACTACCAATGGCCACTATAATCATTTTCACGTAGGAAGCATTCGGTATGACAATCATAGAAAAGACCTAAGGTGGAATTGAAATAATTTAATTCGATTTAGTGGCTTGATTGACAAAAAATCGATTTTCCGTAAAATATTTGTATTGACCTCATCTAACAGTTCAAGTCTTTTCTTGAGTAATATAAATAATACAAGCAGAGAGATAGGTAAAAGAAAATTAACAACATAAAAACCCGCAAGGCAAGTAAGATGATGATGATATAATAAGTAACGATTTTAATTTGCAATAATCGATTAATCGATTTTCCTGATTCATTTATATTTTGGCTATCTCTATTACGTCTACGCAAAACTAACTATCCCTGATTTTGCAAAAAAAAAGTTTTCTATTGTGCGGAGGCTAATTATTAGTTTCGTTTTTGATAATTTGTGTGGCATAGTACTAATATTCTATAGGTGAATTTATACGCTAAAATAAAATAAAATTTATGTGAATTTTCGAAATATTAATTAGACAAAATCCAAGTCAATAGAAATGAAACGCAGTCAATCTGTCAGGCAACGCTTCCAACGTGAAGAAGACTACCTATAGTGGTGCCGGAGATGGTGGTGTCAGTAGTCGCCACTGGGAACAAAAACATTCCCAATGGCCACGCAGTGGAGGTCACTGGGTTTTTCCCGATAGCCACCAGTGGCAGCGAACATGATGGCCAATTGGAATAGACGTATCGAGCGAACTCTTGTAGGTATATTTCAGTTTTACTAAAATTGGTTCGTTAATTGAGCGCGTACGATGCCACAGGCCGTAGCTAGTGGGTAGTAAAGTACATAAACTTGTAAATTCTACGCTAGTGCATGTTGTATTATTTCCTGCATCCTTAGAGATTCAAAATACATGTACCACGTTTCCACTCTGTGTTGTGTTGTATTGTTACGAGATGACTGTAACACGCTGTTTTCATACAAACGGCCAGCAGACTGGCTGCAGTCCTGCAATTCTCTTACTAGTTCAACTTCAAAAGTATTCCTGTAAAAGTAGGCATAAGGGCCAACGCGCGCCTACCAAGCCGCCGCGCTCGTTTTTTTATTTATTTAAACATAGTGATTAAGAAAATCATTTTATCAAGTCAAACTCTGCGAATTCGTTTAGAAATATTAAGTGTCTTTAGTTAAGTACAAAAAAAGTAAAATATCGCTAGTCTATAGAAAGATGTTCATTTGATCTTTTAACTGAATGTGAAATTGACTAGACTAGATCTTTAAGTAACATATATCTTTTTTTCAGAATTTTAAGCACTATTTTTGAAGTCTCATAATGGTTTAAAAAATCACAAAGGTGCGGCGTATGCTGGACTACCAACCCTTAAGACGCTACCCAAACAGCGACACCGTAGAAAGTACACTTTTTCGTCGCACCGTTAGCCGTTCTCCGACATATTACAAGCCCAAAAAAAAAACAGTGTATAGTCAAATGTATGGAAAAAAGACTTATACAAAAATATTTTATAAAACGATCTAGGATCTTGAAAAAAAAAATCACAAGAAAGAACAAGAAAAAAATTTTTCGTCTCGAAATGCTCAATATTTTGAGTGACAACCATTAATTATTTTAATACTATATGAAAGGAAATTTTATCAACAAAAGAAATATGTAAAAAGTTTTAAATAAATAAAACCATTAACATAATAAAACCCAAAAAACACATTTTTGTAAGGCGTTTAGCGAAGTAATTGCAAAAATGATAATATTTTGCCAATAGAATTTCAACCTTATTACTCAAACATCCCTTTCAATATATGCTCAAAATAGCTTCCAGTAGCTTCATTCGGAGGCTGGATGCCTCCTCGGACGGACGTGAGGTTATGTAACTTTTTTCGCGATGACAGCTGGGTTCGACGGACGAATTACGATTTTCGACAACTTTTGTTTTGCGGGTTAAATGGTTCATTCGTCATTGAAATAAAGTCTATATTTGATTGAAGCTAAGCCAAAAGAAATTTGCAGGAATTTTATTCATTGACAGACCTACCAATTAAGTAGAATAGGTTTATAGTGGTTTTATCTCTGGTAGCTAGATAGGTAGGTATTACTCAACATGTTTACAGCACGAAAAGTATTGGTCGAGTTAAAATATGTTAAATAGGTAGGGCGATTTTGATGACCTTATAAATAAACAATGCTGAAAAATTAAAATAGGAGCCTACGTCCAGCAGTGGACTTATATAGGCTGATGATGATGAATTCACACATCATCACCAAGGCCGAAGCTAAGCAGAGCTTTGTTATGGGTACTTACTAGATAACTGATTTACTTAGGACCAACCATTTGCATTTTTTTTCTCGTAGTTCTACCAGTAGAACTACAGGCAAATTTAAATTACTCGTAGTTCTATCGGTTTGTTCTCTTAGAGAAGAGAGATTCTCAAAAGGACAGATACTCAAAAATAATAATTTACTTTAAATTTTTAATAACTCATAGAAAAACCTCATCGGAGCGGTTTGTCATAACTTTTTTGTTATTGGCAATATGTGTACATTGACATCAATATAATAATTTTTTTTTAGCGTAACAAAGAAGTCAAGTAAAGGAGATGTTTAAAGACGCTAAAAACGTAATAAACATGCAAAACAATTGTATTTCCAATGACAGTTGTCAAAATTATTGTTAATCACTCATGTTAATCATAATCACTCATGAGTTCTTGGAAGGCAGCAACATAATAAAGAATACTTTATATCGGTATGAATATCAATTTGGATAGCAAGGCATGGTCTGTTGTGGTTTTTATGATTATTTTGTAGAATTACAATCTAAACTAAAACTATCTTCATGATTGTTGCGTTTTATTTCCGGAAAATAAAATTAATTATGTAAGCGAGTAGTACTGAGATTGTGTACAAAATTATATCCGTGAAATTCATCATTCAGCATTCCAACATTCACGTATTTTATTTTACGAATATTTTTATAGATATATAGTTATATATTTTTATAGTATCGATTTATAGATTATCTTTTAAAGGGAAATGTATACGATTCTACAACAAAACTCCTAAAGAGTTAAAAGTTATCAAAAAATAATTTCAAACAATTTGTAAAACATATCCTTTGTTAAAAAGGCTTACTACAAAATATCAGACTATCTCTAGAGGATAAAAAACTTAGGTACCTATTGCTAATAGTATTGCTCCAGCTCGAAAACTAACACCCTAACAAGGTAAAGGTTTCTTGTTCGCTTCTTTACTTTACCTTAAAAAGATTGAAGTGAACAATAAATTAAAGTAATCACTTTATTTCCCAGTTTTACTCTTGAACCTTATTTGAATTTATTGACGTGTCCAAGACTCCTGTAAGGGGTAAAGGAAATAAAGCACTGTTATATTTCATTTTATATCTGATTATTTGATTGACGACCTCTGTGGCGCGGCGGGGAAAGGTCCACCTGCGACACAGGAGGTTACAGTTAGTTTGATTCCCGCCTCAGGACAAATGTTTGTACCATCTGCAGATATTTATTCCAGGTGTTCTGGATGTCATAATCATAATCACTTTATTGCATGTCTTATGTATATAAAAATATCTAGTGTGTAGTGTATTTAATAAGTTTATCAAAATAAGTATACCATAACACAAGCTCTAATTACTTTGGGGTTAGATGATGTTGTGTGGCTTGTTCAGCATTATTTAAATTTTAATTTTTTTTTGAGAAAGCCCTCCAAAACCAAATCGAAATATCTTCAACGATTGACACTTTTGTAATCCATTTAGACCTCAGTTGTTTTGACTAAATTAGTATATTTTTTTAATGTATAAAGTATTATCATAATAGTCGGTGATATTGTCGGCACTTTAACATGCATGAAGATGATATTATTTTCTTAAGTGTTTCTGATTTCTATGAATAACTATCGATGAATGTAATTTTTATTATAATTGAGAAGCTACAATGAGCGACATAGGTTTTATTAAGGTATTTTACATGCAACGATAGCAAAGCCGCGGGCAAATGTTAGTTAACATTACATTATTACCTTGTGATTGTGCTATCAACCAAAATAAAACAAAAGTTTGCCTCTTCTACAACAGATAAATTTGGCATAAGTCTATGTTAAAAATAAGCGCCTCTGCCGACCACATTTGGTAATATTGACATGCAATCTGACAGTCTTAGTTTTCCACGGCAGCGCCTTAATGGCGCCGCTTGCTTTTCACTACGAATGTGTCACAATCCTAAGCTACTCAGTGACCGTGACCCACAGATCTCAGGGGTCATCCACTTATTACGTTAGGCTCGGACTTTCGGAATAATCACGAAATATCACGTGTTGACGTAAGTGTTAATGTCCATTAACGCGTTAATTAAGGCGCTTAAAAATACACCTTGGTTACTAGTGGCCAGAATTGGATAAACACGTTAAACTAAAGCCTTGGCCACATCTGCGTGAAGCCCACATTAGCACGTTAATTAACGCTTTAGGACGCAGGTGAAGCCGTAGCATCAGAAATAAATTATTTGATTTGATAACGAGGTCGTTTGTAATAAAACAGCGCGAACCAGCTCCACCTCAAAGTTGAAACGTACCTGTCCCGGGTATATTTATTTCAAGACGTGAAGTGCAATTCTGCTCCTAGCACTTCGTGTCTCTTCTTTCAATGGATAACTTGTTTCTCACACTGTTTTGTAACATCGTGGCTACACGGTTTTTCCGCCACTCATTATATATTCAGTATTTACTTACTTGTTTTTATAGACATTGGGTACTTACCTACTGAAAAAAACTACTACTAAAAAAATCCCCTGGCACATCCAGTTATCTTGAGGTGGGCCACGGAAAGAAAAAAATGCCTCTGGTACAGCCAGGTGTACTATGTAGGTGGACCACGAGCACGGACCGTTTTCTAGAAGACATAAAATATTTTCAGTAGGAACTGTGTTTAGGTGCATGTTGTCTGGAAGAGATTGCTTTAAGTCTTGCTAAGCGTTGACCACCTCCACCGCCTAATCTTTACTACTTGCCTACAAAAATACCAACTTCACATCACACTAACACACTAAGGTCTGTGTTCACCAAAAGATAATCAGACAATTAAGCAGCTTCGTCGGCTAACTTTGACGTTAAATGTAAGAAAACTCGCGTCAAAAACTACAAAACAACTGTTTAAAATTTAACCATTTGTTGGTGAACTCGGGGTTAAGGCGGTTAACACACTGCCACGCATCACGCTGCGTCTTGCGTGTCGACTGCGCGTTTACTTTACAAACGGAGCTTGGTTTGTATAGTCGTGTTAACCGTCTAATTATGTGCTGATATTGTATATACTGTTATAGCTGTGTGATGCCGGCTAAGAATATGCACCACTCTGACTTTTCCCACGGGTGTCGTAAGAGGCGACTAAGGGATATCTACCTGCAAAACAATTCTATCACCGAACTGCGATCCCCAACCCGCATGCCGGGGGCCATTGAGGTTGAGGTTGATTGTAAAGACAGTTTGGATGTTTGTTACCACCTTCAGCCCAAACTACTGAAAATATTGGGCCGAAATTATGCATAGATATAGTTCTAGATTGAATCTACATAGATTAACATAGCTCTTTGACGACCTCCGTGGCGCAGCGGGCGAAGGTCCGCCTGCGACGCAGGAGGTTGCGGGTTCGATTCCCGCCGCGGAACAAATTTGTGTACGATCTGCAGAAATTTGTTCCGTTGGTCTGGGTGTTTTCTATGTATAATAAAAAATATCTATCTATGTAGTGTATTGTATTAAGTATATCAGTTATCTAGTACCCATAACACAAGCTCTGCTTAGCTTGGGTCTAGATAATGCTGTGTGAATTGTCCAGCATTATTTATTTATTTATTTTATCTTTTTTATCTAAAAAACGCGTGCGAAGCCGCGGAAAGTAGCTGATATTTCATACCGAGTCTCAACCGGGTGTCTCGCTACCGCAAAACCGTTTTTTCTATTGTCAGAAATTGTAATCTACTAGATTTCGACTCAATTTGCCACCACTAACCAACTTTCGATTTGTACAATTGTGATTTAAACTCTTTTCAATTGAATTTTCAAGAGTGAGTTGCACACCCGAAGTGATGCTTCAGATCCTCGTCACCACAAGTCCACAGCTGAACGTGCTTCCCCCCAAACGAGGAGAGTTTTGCCAAAATCACCAAGCTTGGCAGGCGCATTTCCCCACTGTGTAAATGCGTCCTACCTTCATAGAATATTAGAGTTCCAGAGGCATGCACGCTGTTATTCTTTAATAAGATGGTTCCGTACCGCACATAAACCAAGTATTAAACCTTTGACAAATCTGCTCTCTACGAGGATGGTTCGGATTTACGGATATTTTGTTTTTATTAGTGGGGTTTGAGGAGGCTTAGAGGAAATTGTAACAGAACAGATCATAATCTGCCTGTTGTTGCAAATATAAAACGATTACTAGTTCTTATTAATCTATGGTAATAAAATAACGAGATTTATGGCATTTCTTACAGTCATTTAAATTCAACACTGAAAGCTTTTACGATCTGTGAATTGAGAAGGTAATTAGAAATTATAGGTAGGCGACAAAAAAAAATAGGCTGGTTTTTACAATTTGGTGCCGTGACCAGGATATAGAAATTTAGATTTACAATAGGTATTCTTTATAAATAGGTTATTTAGGTAAAACTTGTAAGAGAATTATATTTATGATAAGAGACGGGGGGTCGCATAGAATTGTTTAGTTTCGTAGAATATAAATAGTCTATGAAATGCTATTAGTTTTAGTTAGGTTCGACTAGATCTTTTTATAAAGTGCGGGTTTAGATCCGTAAAATTAATAAAGCATAACCACGGTAAAGATATTTAGTTAAAATCACACATCGAGATTTTTCAATAAATTAGTCAATCAATCATTTAATTATAACTTAAGATCTAGGTTTACTGTTTAGGAGAATGGGGGTCGTATAGAATTATAGTTTTTTTATAGGTAGATTAAATATAAATTATACTACGAAGAAATACAAAGTGCGAATTTTTCGCACAATTTGCTGCTTGTGAAATGGAAGGTGCATAAAGACAAACGGAATAATATAGGGATATTTACAGACTTATCTTTTGATTAACTTTTAATTTTAATAATGTTAGCTATTAATTAATGACTAAAAAAAAAACACTTTCTTTTTAAGAGCTGGTTCTAGTTCTAGGTTGTATGTATTATCATTACGAAGTAACATTAGTAACCATAGAATACATTAGGTATTATGTATAACAGGAGGTACATACCTGGCAATTAGTATTCATATTTATGAAATTTATTTTGATTGTGATTTTATAATTATTTGGGGTTCGCTCTTGTCGTAATACATAGTCGTACCCTTACTTTGGGGTCAGTCTTTAAATATTATTAGATTGTAGATACAGCTTATTTGCAAAAGTAAGTACCGCAATGGGTATCATATAAAATGAAAGAAATTTAGGTAGATCGGTAGGTACTGTTATTAGAAAAACGTTGAATCATAATTTGACAACATTAAGTACGCAGACTCCGGGGTCGATGATAAATATTAAAACAATTTAATAATTACGAAAAAGATTAGGTAAGGTATAAATTGTATTTGACACTTAGGTGGGATTATAGAGTAGTGTAGTTAAGTTATTATTTGAGTTTCATAAATACATAGAATAAGAGGAGACTTCAAACAGTTAGAGTTGTATTGTAAAACAAAGTTAATTGATGCTGGGTTCACTTGGTATTAAACCTCTCATAAATAGTAGATGACAGAGATTTCAGTGTAAATTTTATAAAAATAATGGATCGTTGAAGCAGGTGGATGAAATATTTACTAGTATTACAAGATACTGTTAGCGAATTCATAATGTGAAGTAATGAAGTAAATGTGAAGGGGTTGTAAAATGGCAGTTTTTCCGAAAACGTTTATAAATGAATCATAATTTTCTCTTAATATCAAACTTTAAATTAGTGAAAATTTTAGAATCGTATCATGAAGGCGTTAAAACTAATGGATTTTATCTAATAATATATGAATATTAACGTGCAGTTGGACTAATTACAATGTAGTTTTACTTATTTGGAAAAATATTAGACATACAATTTCGTATAAGAATCAGGTATGAAAATGATAAAAACAAAGAAAATATCCACGCACGTGTTAGAAACTCCGATAAGAAAAATTAGAAAACTTTCTAGTAATTGTTTTGAAATAAGTTTGATTAAGAATTGCTTAAGCTCTGTGTCACAGGTTAGAATGGTGTGCTAATTCAATTGGGAGAATGAGTGAAACGATAGAGGGAATTGATTGTAAATACTGAGTGATTATTAGACATAGATTTCTGTTTGTGTGAGAGAAGTGAGCAAATAACTTGTATGAATGATTAGTAGATAGACTATTAGAATCAGGCTGGAGGGCCCACGTGAGTTATCACATTTCAGAATCTGGGACAATCTGATGAAGTTTGAATCATACATGCACCACAAATAAATTTTATGAAGGAATAATTTTGGTGTTAGGTTAAGAGATCATATCAGACATTTTTAATGAATCTGAGATCTAAATTGCAGCTGAGGCTGACTTCATAAAATTTCACACTAAACATGTTAGGTTTCGATCTGAGCACACTATACACCTATTCCAGATTTGAATTGGGTTGGTTTCAGGTAAATCAAAATTGAGTTTTCAGTCGAATTGAGATACAGGTAACGGACAGTTGTGCAGGAGTTAACGAGCATTTCGTGCGTAAACAGAATGTAAGTTCACAAAGAAATCGTTCGCTAACTATTCACTAGGAATTATCTCGACTCACAACCGGGGTACCGAAGTCAATTGTACTTACTCTGTCAAGGAGCTTGGTAAAACAATATTGATTTAATTGTCATTTGGTTTATCATCATTTTTGTGTGTAAACTTCTTCTCTAAACGGAGTTATAAAAAAATAACCAATCTTTTTCAATCTGGTCCTACACACACACACACATACGCTACATTAAAATATGTATGATTTCAAGGTCCAACAGATCAAGAGCTAATAAAAAGGATATCATACAATTTGAAATTAAAGAGACAACCCAAGAGTTATATTTGCAAAATTAAAATTATTAGGAAATCTTTATTTCAGTTATTAAAAAGGTCACTTCCATAAAGATTTGGGGTCGAGTGTAACAGAACAGATCATAATCTGCCTGTTGTTGCAAATATAAAACGATTACTAGTTCTTATTAATCTATGGTAATAAAATAACGAGATTTATGGCATTTCTTACAGTCATTTAAATTCAACACTGAAAGCTTTTACGATCTGTGAATTGAGAAGGTAATTTGTCAAGAGCTGTGTTTATCGTAAGAACACTTGATTTTGAAACGATAAAACTAACATTCCCATGAAACGTGAAGTGTCATAAATAAAACCTGTCTAGAAGCAAAAAATTAAACACTTCAAATCGATAAGCAAAATGCCCAAAATAATAAGGGATAATTTGGACCTTATGTGCGTAAGAGTTGATCATGTGTGGGCTCCTATGGAAATATTAGGGACAGTCTAATTTCGGAATCCGCGCGGGAAGCTAGTCTAGGGTACCTACCTACTGGACAAAAGCTTAAACGATCCTTAGTAAAACCGTATAGATTCAAGTTATTCATTAAAATCAGTGTTGAAGTAGAATAAGTGTTAACTAAAACGAATTTTATTTATTGAATATAAAGTCAGTGTTGTGATTCATGGCACTTGGTCATGTAATCAATTTAGTGTAGAGTAGAGTTAGTGTTTCAGATACCTACCGGTGCTGGTTCCAGCTACAGCTAAGTTGCATGTTTTTTTATTGCAAAAATACATCTGATATTTGTCAAAATTTTAACTACTTGTCAGATTACTGTTTTTTAATCAAAGGTTAAATAATTCACATAAAACTAAATAATAATGTTGACTTAAATCATATGTATTTTTATCCTTTCTTGTTTTTTCATGTGATTCTTGGAGAAGAAGTTGTGTTTATTGTTTAATGAATTTCATTGTGTTTTCCCTTAGGTATTACAGGAAATATAATTTCACAGAATCAGGACACTGATCAATCTAATATTGATAATATTGTTCAAATTAAATAATAATTAAGGTTGATTAAAACTCGTAGAGTAGTATATTCTGATTTCAGGTAAACTATGATTTACATTGCAATTTAAACTGTATTTACAGTTATCTCCATTAGAGAGAGCTTTTATATTTTGATCAATCTAACTATAGCTTGGTGCGAATGTCACTTCAGGCAATAATCTCCGAAAGTGGGAAAGCCTTATATAAGCTATGAGAAGTAATCTCAGTTGGATGAATCATTATATTATATTGAGAATAATATCTAAAAGTAAACCTGAAATTTGGAAATATTTTACATTCAGAAGCTGTCGACTTCTTGGACATAAACTCCCATGTGAGGAGGTCCTTATTATCATGTTATGAGAAGTAAACTCAGTTGGATAAATCATTATATTATATTAAAAGTAAACCTGAAATTTGGGAATATTTTACATTCAGAAGCTGTCGACTTCTTGGACATAAACTCCCATACGAGGAGGTCCTTATTATCATGTTATGAGAAGTAATCTCAGTTGAATAAATCACTATATTATATTGAGAATAATATGTAAAAATAAAGCTGAAATTTGGAATTATTTTATATTCAGAAGCTGTCGACTTCTTGGACATAAACTCCCATACGAGGAGGTCCTTATTATCATGTAGACTTTTAACAGTCTATACCTACTTTAAGCCATAAAGCGCGGAATAGGGGTCATTCGGTACTAACTAGGGATAACTAGCTTGGTAGAGTCTGACTCCGCATAAAAATTGGATCAGTCTGTACTTCACTAGTTAATAGGATTAGATACTGTAGAAATTTAGTGGACCACGGACTATTTTAGGTATGAAAGTTGATACTGACAATTTTTGTAAGAAAGTTGATGGACTGAATGGTTTGAATTAAATATCACAAAGTAGCTTTCCCTCTGAATGTGATTATGTTATTTATATATTTATTGTTATAATTAAAATAGATATCAAAATTAATCTCATTAATTATAATATGACAGACAATTGAGGCTGGCTATAGAGGTATTAACTTACGTACTGACATACAATAGGGTTGATAAAAGATTATGCCCTCTTATTCCCCCGACATACCAGACATACTGTAGTATGACTGTTTTGTGATAACTCCAATTATGATTATTATAAAGTAGATGGTATGTTAGCCAGCATACATCTTCTACGGAGGGAGCTATCCAGTAAGGTGTCGAAAGTTACTGCACAGAGGCGGTGGAGGGGCCTGTGCCTATGCCGTAATAAAATCAGTACGATAGAATGAAGAGTGATTATATTAATACCTACAAAACTACCTATCTGAACTTCTGATGTTTGTTTCAAGCTTATAATATTATTTAAGTACATAAATACTTCGAAACATTGAACTTTAGATTTATTATTAAATTAATACGAGGAATGGAAGGGATTAAGTTAACTTTAGCATTGGTTCGTTTGTCTTTAGCACCTAAAAGAACCTAGGTACTACCACAACACAACGTAGGAGTCCTACCACTATCTAGACGATCATTGGCCACACAAATCATTAATTATACATTCGGTAGTCTAAGAAACAAAGGTATAGTAAATTACTAGGAAGGTTAATTTTATAGGTAAGGTTATTTAGAAGTTATAGGTAGTCGACAACAAAAAAAAAGGAGTGGGGTTTTACAAAATTCACGTTGGAACTTAGAGATTGCAGTTTTATCCTTTTAGGTCGGTTTTCACTAAAAACGGAGCATGTAGAGGTGAAACAAGTAATTAATTGAAAACGATAAAAAAACACGACTCTCTCAGCTTTACTACAAAAAAGTTACACATCTGTTGATAGCGTGTTTTAGAAAATCGTTACCACAAAACTGCATTTTACGACGGTTTACAGTTAGACACGGCTTAGACATAGTTTAAACGAGAGTTAAACTCTTGTCAGAGTTAAACCCGTGTCTAACTGCTTAGACACTGTTTAGCTGAACGCTTGTTGGACCAGTGTTTACGTTGGTTTTTGTAGTACCGCTGTCTATGTTTTAATTCTTTGTGCTTTTGATTAATTTTAAATCTTAATATTATTATTATAGATTTTTGTGCGTACCAACAGACACATGATTGGTCGCCCTCTGCGTCATAGGAACACACTTGGTATGCTCCTGCGCACATACGCAGTACATCCGGTCCAGAACGCGCAGTGTGCAGGTCCCGCTGTACTGTAGCCCGGCAGAGAACTTACTAGTATTATTGTAAAATTGTTCATGTTTTTTCGTAGCAACACTTCGAATTTAATTCCCCGGGGCTTCATTTCCAACGCCAACATGTAATAAGTTTTTTTTGTCAATTCTTGGATTTTTTTGTCAATCCATTGCTGGGGCCAGTGCGGATTGTCCGATGCCGGCCTGTGAACGCGCACCCGAACGTTTCAACTGCTAACGTTTGAGCCGTGATGCCGTGCCTTATAACACCCGTGCATCACGGCCCATCATTTCATTTTATCGAGTTAGTGCCGGGAGAACGCATATCTACAGAATTTTACTTCTACCACTCCCACGGATTGTAGGTACCTCTACCTCCAAAACACTATAATCTTAAAAAACTACAAATAGTTTGGATCTGTTTATTTTTTAAAAACGTACAGGACTTGGTTATTGCTTAGAAGGATTTCTTCTGGCACAGTCTTTTCATCATTGCATCTCGGGCCTTAGCACCGCTGATGGAAGCTTGAGCGCGCAGGGCGCCTTTCGATTGCAGCTGCGAAAAGAAAACAAAATAAATTAAAGAAATACATGACAAGAACCAAATAAAAACCAAATAAAAAAATTAAAAAATCCCCCCCCCCCCCCCCCCCCCGACAGATTTTCATGAAACATGGCTAAGAACACTCAGGATAAAATTATCTATGACACAAAAAACTAAACGAAAATCAGTTAATCCGTTTGGGAGCTACGATACCACCGACAGATACACAGACAGACACGTTAAACTTATAACACCCCTCTCTTTTTGCGTCGGGGGTTATTAAGAAATCAAATAATATCCCAAAAAGTTTCGACTTCGATGGGATTTGATCCCCTTGAACTCGATTCTTGGAGTCCTACGTCACTTGACCTCGTCGTGTAGTTGGTTAGCACATTCCCGTAGGAAAGGTTGCGGGTTCAAGTCCCGTCAAAGTCTAAAATTTGCGGGATATATTGGATTTTTTTAAAACTGCCCTGATTGTGAGGGCTAACGCACTAAAACGTATATACAAGATAATTTTATAAAAAACTTAGAGCAACGTTGGCATCTTTTCAGTCACTCGCTAGTCCGAGAATACTGTAAGGACTAAGGAAATAAAGCACTTTAGAGTTTGAGTTGGATTTATATGCCTCGATAGCGAGCAACGAAGCTATGAATATTCGATTTTCAGAGTTGATTAAAATGTATAAGGCAATATTTTACTAATACCTACTTTTATTGTGTGAATTGTCCGGCATTATTATTATTAATTTACTGAGCCCCGCTAGCTTAGAACTGTATAAAATTTGATTATTGACGTATTTGTTTTTGCTACATTTTTGTTTATAGTATAGTTTTGCCATTATGACTAATGTTTTGTAGAATATTGTGGTTTTTATTTAATTATTATAGTGTCAATTTTATGAATCCTATTTTTGCTGTCAGAAATATAGATTTTAGTTCATAAAATAAAATAAAATTCTTGTGCAAGCGAGGCTTGGTGTGTATTAAATTAGAGTCGACAACATTGGGAGACTTTTAGTCGCTCGCTGGGCACACCTCGAATCGAAAAGCAACAGGACCAAAGTCTCGAGTTTACCTCGTTAACTTTTCGAAAATTGATCATGTTAAGCGATTTATACCGCTGACTGTACTTATCACTGACAGAAGAACCCAACAAATTGAAAGAAACGAGTCAGAACATTTATCTAAGGTGTTTTAACGGTCGAAAGAAACATTATAGGAGATACCTTAAGATTCGCTCTTGGCTATAAAAATATTTCAGGGCTTTGCAGCGTCGTCCCTCGAGTCCGTACGGGTTGGACCCTAGCTATATGGTAAGCTTTTGATGACTATGGCGCGTAGCTTGACTGAGAAGCGAATTGTTGCGAGTTTTATTCCCGCCGCGGGACAAAAGTTTATACTATCGGTAGATATTTTTTTGGGTTTTGTAGTTTCCTACGATTCTACTTACACTAACGTCTGTGTTCACCAATAGATAATCGGACAATTAGGCTGTTTTGTCGGTTAAAATTGACGTATAATGTATAAAAACTTGTGTCAAAAACATCAAAACAACTGTTTCAAATTTAACCATCTGTTGGTGAACTCCGGTCTCTT
This sequence comes from Eupithecia subumbrata, assembly GCA_949316285.1. Lineage (NCBI taxonomy): Eukaryota > Metazoa > Arthropoda > Insecta > Lepidoptera > Geometridae > Eupithecia > Eupithecia subumbrata. Next base: position 3,349,120 of record OX438631.1, read on the forward strand.
AGTGTGTTAAATCCAAAAATTTAGTACTTTTTTAAAGTGTATGTAATAACAATCTAACAAGATGCGATTTTATGCATTCTGCTGCGATCTAATCAGTTGTTTTTACAATGTCAGAAGAAACGGCTATTATGTTAAGGCCAGATAGTCCTGCAGCAGTAGGCGTAAGGGAAAATGCGCGCCTGCCAAGCCGGCGCGCTCGTGTTTTTTGTAGTTATTTAAACATAGTGATTAAGAAATCATTTTATGAAGTCAAACTCTGTGAATTTGTTTAGAAATATTAAGTGTCGAACTCAACTAATTGAGTTGTTGAAAATTAAATATCCATAAGCAAGCTGGTCTTAGTCCTGTCAAATATTTATATATAATTTAGATTTGGCAAAATCGGAATTGGCATCTATCTATTGTAATCGACAACCTGAAAGCAAACGCATAACACTATCTGCTTAATGTACTTTGTTTTCAACAACTACGATTTGGGTCTTCTAGGTGATGTTAGTTATGTAAAAAATCTGATAGGCTGGCTATAGGCACAGGCCACAATCCCGGTAGTAAATCGTTTAACCTAAATCGTAACGGTACAGAAACGGTTTGACTTACGATTTTACTACCGGAATCGCCCCCCTGGATGGTGTTCAAGCCTTATTCAGGCTATTCAGCAACCGGTACCGTAACGACCAGTGCACGGAACGCGAAGAACTGCGGGGTACGATTGGAACCTGTCAAAATTACGGACTTTTAGGACTTTAAGAATAACGTGGACAGTAGAATGAGAATATAGCTGAATAATTATGGAAATTGGTGATTTGTTTATTGTATTATTAGATGAGAACCAAGGCGCGTGAATCACAAGAGACCGGTCGGATATATAAAGCGCGCTGGCTACGGCGCGCGCTCACTTTGCTTGCGCCTTTTGCCCTGTGCGGACGTTATTTTGTGCTCTACTTACCTAGTTATTCATTTTGTTAATTTAATTGTTAATAAATCGTTTTAGGTAACTTTGTAATTTCTTTTTTTTAAATAAATCCGCTTCTGATTCCTAAAATCAGAAGTGGGATAAAGTGCTCATTTACCCACTAAATTCAGTTTTTCGGTCTATTCATTTATCAAAAGAAAAAATTACATCCGCAAAGTGCGTGTTTCATAACCTCATTTTTCCACGTGTTATTTTGTTGAATTTATTTTGTGTGTTCTTTGTGTGTCTTTTGTGTATCTTTGTGTTTGTCCTACGTGTTCCAAAATGGAAAGGCCATCTAGGTCACGTTCACGCGAACAGCGTTCGCGGAGTCCACGTGGGCACCGCTCTCCTCGCAGGGAATCACGAGGTCGGCGTTCGCGTAGCCTGTCGCGAGTACGTACGCCGCGTCGCAGCAGACGGCGTTCCATAATTAGTTCAGTTCGCAGCAGATCACGACATGCATCGCGGTCTCGTGATCATGGTTCGGGTCACAGTGATGGTGAGGCTCGGAGGCACAGACGCCGCCACAGCCGTGATCGTGACAGCCACGATCGTTACCACCGTCGTAGCTATCGGAGTCGCAGCCGCTATAGCTGTGATCGTGATAGCTACGATCGTGACCACCGTCGTAGCTATCGGAGTCGGAGCCGCCGCCGTGATCGTCATAGTCACGATTCGTTGCACACCATGTTGTCTCGTATACAGGCTTTAGAGACACAGAACACTACACGGCCGCAGCCACCGCAGCCGCCGCCGCCGCCGCCGGAGGGCTCGGCCGCCCCTTCTTTTAGTAACGGTACTGAGCAGATAGTGGAAGCTATCCAGTCGCTCAAATCCGTAAGTAGTCGCAGTTATTACGTTTCCAATTTCGACCCCAGTATACATAACGTCGATGCTTGGTTTGACGAGGTAGATAGGGCTAGGTTAAGCAATCGATGGGATGATCACGAATGTCTGTGTCGTGTCGGAAATTGTTTGAAAGGTGACGCGAAGTCATGGCTAGACATGTGGGTTACTGACGATCGTTCATGGTCAAATTTTAAAAGAGATTTTAGATGTTTGTGTGTCAAAAAGATCGACGTAGCCAACATCTTGTACGAAGTGATGTCAACCGATTCAAACAAGTTCCGCACGTACGCTGAATACGCCCGTCAGTGTTTACTACGTCTTCGAATCGTAAAAGGTCTTAGCGAAGATCTTATTACGGCCATAGTGTTACGCGGTATCAAGGACCCACACGTCAAAGCTGCCACGACCAACGCCAACCTCTCGCCAAATGATTTGGTGAACTACCTTTCGACGTTTTCTAAGCCCGAGGAGACGACGGTCAAGGATATGGGTATGGCACGTCGCCCAACAGGTCACAACAACGGCAACAGGGTCGCCGCCAGTAACAAACCACCTCCTAGGCATTTAAAGGCACAGTCTGGTAAGTGTTTTTCATGTGGCGAGACCGGACACCAGAAAGCTAACTGTCCCAAGGTATCCAAGTCTTCCAATGCAGGTACGCCGGACCAAACCAAGCCAACCGCAGGCGAGACTTCGGCGGAAATAACGTGCGCTTACTGTAAAAAGGTGGGTCATCACATCAGCAAGTGCCGTGCTAGGCAACGCTCCGATCAACGTAATAAGAGTAACGTTAACTTTTGCTCAAAGCCTGTTACTACTCGCCAAGATATTGTGGTAGGCGTGATCGAAGGTATACCTGTAGATATCTTGATAGACAGTGGCGCTATAGACGTTTCACTCATTTCGTCATCAATTGTGAACCACTTTTCCTGTCAACAAAAATCGACAAACCGCTTAATAAAGGGCATAGGTCATTCCCTTACTAGAGTAGATAGCTATGTCACCCTCGTTGTCGAATTGCAAGACATAACCTTGGAGGTCGATTTACTTGTAGTGCCTAAGGAATGCATGTACACAGCCCCTATCATCATAGGTACGGATGTGCTCAACCGCGAAGGTGTGACGTTTGTGAGAACAAAAGATTCCCAGCGTATCATGCATGATCCTAAGTTCTCGACAGTGTCGGCTGTGAACGCGAGCGAGCGGCCTCCGATGAAGACGGCTGTAACCGGCCGTGACTTGGAGGAGCTGACAGGTATTTTGGACGAGTACGCAGACTTTATGATTACGGGTACAGCTACTTCCACCGTCACCACAGGTAAAATGCATATTCGGGTAAATAGCGACAACCCGATATATTATCGCCCGTATAAGATGTCGTTTGATGAGAAGATCAAGGTACGTACCATTATTCAGGATCTACTTTCCAAGGGTATTATCCGTGAATCAGAGTCCCCCTATTCGAGTCCCATCCTTTTAGTAAAGAAGAAGGATGGGTCTGACCGCATGTGCGTCGATTTTCGCGCCCTCAATCGCATCACGGTCAAGGATCGATACCCGCTACCCTTAATCGACGACCACATCGATCGCCTAGGGCAAAGTAAGTACTTTTCGACATTAGACATGGCGACTGGCTTTCATCAGATCTGCATAGATGAAGCCTCCATTCCTCTCACAGGGTTTGTCACCTCAGAGTCTCACTATGAATGGCTCAAAATGCCGTATGGGCTAGCTAATGCGCCCATAGTATACCAGCGGATCATTAGTAAGACTTTACAGGATTTAATCTCGGAGGGAAAGGTTTTGGTGTATATCGACGATTGTTTGATACTAACTTCCTCAGTTTCAGAAGGCTTAGAGACTTTGCGTAAAGTACTTTCAACTTTGACTGGAGCAGGTTTTTCTATAAATCTAAAGAAATGCTCGTTTTTATGCACCGAAATCGAGTACCTAGGACGAGTGATCTCCAATGGTGAAGTACGACCCGCCCCAGGTAAGATTCAGGCGTTAGTCGATTCAGCTATCCCTCAAAATATTAAACAGGTGAGGCAGTTCCTCGGCTTGGCGGGATACTTTCGTAAGTATATTCCCAGCTACTCGACAAAAACGGCTTGTATTGCGCGGTTGACCGCTAAGGGCGTAACATTTTGCTGGGGTAGTGAACAGGAGGGTGTACGACAGGATATAATTAAAACACTCACTAACGCGCCTGTATTAGCTATATTTGCTCCGAAGTTGCCTACCGAAGTACACAGAGACGCCAGTAGTCTCGGTTATGGTGCTGTTTTACACCAGGTTCATGGGGATGGTAGTCGGCGTGTAGTCGCCTACTACAGTCAGGTTACAAAAGGGGCGGAACCAAAGTACCATTCCTATGAGCTAGAAACTTTGGCGGTAGTGAAGGCTCTGAAACATTTCAGACACTATTTGATAGGCATACAGTTTACAGTAGTTACCGATTGTAACGCCTTAAAGGCGACTCAAAACAAAAGAGATCTGTTACCGCGTGTGGCAAGATGGTGGATCTTTTTACAGGATTACAATTTTCAGATTAATTACAGAAAGGGCGCCATGTTGTCACACGCGGACTATCTTAGTCGTAACCCTTGCCATGTTAATAACATTGAACGCCCTCGGAACTGGGCACAAGTAGCACAAGCAGGTGACGAGGAGACTCAAACCATGATCCAGTCTTTGGAACAGGGTCAACTGGACCCTACAAGGTACGTAAAACAAAATGACATCCTTTATTACCGATATACACCAACAGGTGAGGAATCGCGGCTATTGTGGTACATTCCAAAGGGACATCGTTTGAGCCTCCTCCGAATCTTTCACGATGAACATAGCCATATAAGTTCGGATAAGGTAATTGACCTAATCTTAAGACATTTTTGGTTTCCTGGCCTTAGAACTTTTGTTGTAAAATATATTGCTCATTGTCTGACATGTATCGCACACAAGCGTGTACCTCGTGCACCTTTGCAACCCATTATATCTTGGGAAAAGCCCGACATACCATTCGATACTCTTCATGTTGACGTTTTGGGGCCTCTCCCCCTGTCAAAGGGCTACAAGTTTGTCATGCTTGTGGTCGATGCATTCACGAAATATTGTCTGCTGTGTCCGATATTAAATCAAGATGTGTACGAACTTAAACGTGTGTTTAAGCAAGTTATATCGTTGTTTGGTACACCTAAGTTAGTTGTATCGGATAGGGGACGCATGTTCGAGTCGGCGAACTTCACTTCGTGGATGCAGCTGCTGGGAGTAGATGTGCATCGTATTACACCCGAGATGCACCACGCTAACGGTCAGGTAGAGCGCTACGTTCGCACAGTCTTAAATATGTTACGAATTGCTGCTAATCACCGAAAGGGCGAGTGGGCGGATGAGGTTTGGCAACTTCAACTCATAATAAATCTCACTAAACAGAAAACAACTCGGACCTCAGCTCTTAACCTCTTGGTTGGCCACGAGAGTGCTACACCGGCAATACGCGCACTGGTAAGAGACGTTTCTGTAAACTCTGATACGGGTAATCGCGAGTCAAGGCGGGAGATGCTTAGACAAAGGACAGCCGAACGGTTGACAAGGAACCAGGCTCAGCAGGACGCTACAGTTAATAGGGACAGACACGCTCCACGAGTATTTCATGAAAATGACATGGTCTTTGTCATCAAGTATTCCCAGTCTAAGGGAAAGTTGGATCCTGGTATGCGTGGACCCTACCGTGTGACCAGGGTACTTAGTAACGGTCGTTACGAGTTAAAACTGATGGCTGGGTCGTATGGAAAGACAACATATGCTGCCGCCCAGTTCATGGTACCCTGGAGGGGCGAGTGGACCCCTGAGACATGTGCTGCTTTCTTTGAAGGTGAGCTCAAAGTGTTGGTGCGCCGCAGCAGTCTTGTACTTGTTTTACCAGTAGCAACTGCAGGCATGTGGCTTTCCTAGGCCTATGGTACAGTGTGAAATCTTTTCGGTATGCAACCTAAGTGCCCTCCGGGGTGAGCCTATGCCGAAGAGTCACTGAGAGGTATTCAGTTACCTGGGTACTCAGTGTGAAATCTTTTCGGTATGCAACCTAATTGCCCTCCGGGGTGAGCCTATGCCGAAGAGTCACTGAGAGGTATTCAGTTACCTGGGTACTCAGTGTGAAATCTTTTCGGTATGCAACCTAATTGCCCTCCGGGGTGAGCCTATGCCGAAGAGTCACTGAGAGGTATTCAGTTACCTGGGTGCTCAGTGCGAAATCTTTTCGGTACGCGACCTAATTGCCCTTAGGGGTGAGCCTATGTCGAAAAGTCACTGAGAGGTATTCAGTTACCTGGGTGCTCAGTGTTATTTACTCGTTTTGCATGCATGTTTGGGTCGACCCTATCTTTTGTTAAATCAGTCTCTATTGGTTTGTGTTCCTTAAGGATCATAAATTGATGAGATCATGACTAATTCACTGTAGTGATCTTGAATGCTAACTTGAGCTAACATTACTTAACACGATCTAACCTTGTCGGGTTCAGTTTGGTACCCAATATCACTTTTGTAATCCGTTAATCAACTTGCAGATACTGCCGATGATCCTGATTGCCCTAGTAACGATGATAACTCACCAGAGTTTGAGACAGACCAACCAGAACCTCCAAGAAGTGACAACACCAGTGGACCTGCATCATGCCCTAGATCCATGCCGCTTTTGGACACTGATGAACCCGGACCATCTTCAAGATCTATGCCAGTGTTAGATGATGAAGAAGAACCTGGACGTGACTCCAGGGTATCAGGAGAAGCCGTATTAGATGAGAACCAAGGCGCGTGAATCACAAGAGACCGGTCGGATATATAAAGCGCGCTGGCTACGGCGCGCGCTCACTTTGCTTGCGCCTTTTGCCCTGTGCGGACGTTATTTTGTGCTCTACTTACCTAGTTATTCATTTTGTTAATTTAATTGTTAATAAATCGTTTTAGGTAACTTTGTAATTTCTTTTTTTTAAATAAATCCGCTTCTGATTCCTAAAAGTATATAACTTTTATTTTCTTTTAATTAAATTTTATTCTAGTTTGTAATTTGAGAAATACCTTGTCTTTGTATCTTTTGAATTGATTCGTATGTCACTGGCAAGAGCGGAGTACCCTAACACAAGCAATTTGCTTAAATGGAGGCTCCCAAATACATTTGTTTGTAAAAAAGGTACTGCAACGATTTTTTTTATTTTTTACCTAATGTTTGACTTATAGAGTGCAACAAATCGCGCGTTATTGGTGTTGAGTAAAACACGGGGTAACAATTTCGTGGGAATTTAGTATTTGAAGTGTGTCATTTAGATTTAGAAAGATTTAAATAAAAATAAAAAAATTATAAGATTTGTAATTGACTTTTCAGAGTATGTTTCCACTAGATCAGCTGAGAGCAGTGGAATGTGTCAAATCCAACCAATGCAATGCTGAGTGAAAATGTAGCTACGTTTGATAAAGAATCTAAATATGTAAAACTAGCTTCTCACCGCGACTTCACATGCGTTTTCCCGGGATAAAACGTAACCTTTGTTTTATCCCAAATCTAGACATAAATATACAATACATTACACTTTATTGCACACCGAGAAAATACAATAATAAACGTACAGGAAAAGAGAGATACAGAGTTGCACAATGGGCGGTCTTATTGCTTAGAGCGAAATATCTATGTCTAGACTTAATAGTGGCGTTCACGGGTTAGTTTTGGGTCAGCTCAATCCAATGGTTGCTTCCTGAGTCTAGCAGGTGTTCCGCTATCGCCGACTTGTTCATTTGCCTATTTTTGACCGCTGCTACATAGCAGCGGGAAAAAACACATGCTTTTCCACCCGTTTGGTAATGAATTTTTAGTTTACCCTATGTATGATTCGGCTACAGCTGCAGTCAATCTTGTAGACGCCTGGCATTTGTAGAGGTATGACTTCTTTTGGTGTTCGTAGTTGCTGAGTAACTTTTGTGGGGGTGAAAACCGACTATTGAAAACCTTTTCAGGGTAATTAGTTGTTTTTCAATAAAAACGTAGGGGAAATAATAACAAAACCTACGCGATAAATACCCGATGAATAATCATTAAGTAAGTTCTAGTTATTTGTGTCTTGGTTTGTTTAGACGTTCGTTGAGGGATATTTTTTTTTTTTCACCACACAAAAGGCTTTTTCGCTGAGCGACCACATCGCCTAATTTATACATATTTACAATCTTTTACAAATGAAAACTAAAAACTAATCTCTTCAAAAATAACTTAAAGCAAGGTTGTAAATTGTGTGGGCTTCTTCAGACAATGGATTGGATAACATACCGTTACATTTGCCAACATCGTTATATAACTTATGTAACGTATATAACAACAACAAGTTATATATCTTAGCCACTCCAAAAATACGAAGCCGTTCGTTTGCGTTTCGTACACATTCCATTATAATATGATGAACATAATAAGGTATGAAACGTTGGTGTTCTTCCAACACAAATAAGGTTCGTAGTTAATTCGCTTACATCCGTAATCAATTCTACATTCAGTTTGGCTTGTAATGGATTGGACAATGTCCCTTTACAGCAGCAAATATTTAATTCGATTACTACTCTGACATTGTTTTTATGTTAGTTATTCCATTATTTTATTCATGTTTTAGCTTATTTTGACAATGCCCTTATACAGCAGCTCTATTTACATGTGAATTTAATCTATATATATAAAAGAAAGTCGTGTTAGTTACACTATTTATAACTCAAGAACGGCTGTACCGATATGGCTGAAAATTGGTGGGTAGGTAGCTTAGAGCCGGGAGACGGACATAGGATACTGTTTATCCCGTTCAACAGCGTTCCCGTGTGACTTGACATAAAACGTCAGTCACTATAAAACGTGGTATAACAAAAAAGAATCAGACTTGGATTAACAAAACGCAAATGACAGTTATGTAATGGACGTATGGATGACGTATGCACGCCGGGGGGCCGATTCTGTAGTATATTTAGTATCAACATTTCCACCCGTGCGAAGCCGGGGCGGGTCGCTAGTTTAAATTATTTTATGTCCGACCCAATCATTATTATTCCCTCAGTTTATCAATTTTATCATGATTGTAATCTTGTACATTATTTTTAATAAAGTTTGACAATACCCCCTATATTTAATTAATTAATTATTAATTTAATTCGGACTTATTATTTTTATTGAATTTTTCAGTCATGTCTGTCTGTTTTTACCTTTGTACCTTACGGTGTTTCCTATAGCGAAGTACCTATGTGTGTTATTGTTGAAATAATATAGAATGTAACGACATCAGGTGTAACATCAAGTGTAAGTACCTACGAGTACAATACAATAAATAAATACAAATACAAATTATTATTTGACATATATATTATACAGAGCCATTTGCTCCCCTTGGAGTCGAGACCCTAGGTCCGCGGGGTACCGAGGCTTTTCGGGTTTTTAAAAAAATATCTGAGCGTCCGGTCGAAGCGACGCGTGACCAGAAAGCTGGTCAGTATCTGGCACAGCGCATCAGCATTGCCATACAGCGGGGCAATGCAGCCAGGGTCTTGGGGACGCTTCCGACTGGTATTGATATGGATCAGTTGAGCTACCTGTAGATTGTTTGCAACAGTCTGCAGTTAGCTCAATTGTTTCAATTGTATATACTAGTTCTTATTTATTTCTATAATTTGATTGTAATTTTCTTCGTGAATAAAGGCTTCTGCCAGTAGTTCTGCCCTTAAAAAAATTATTATTTATGCGTGCTAAAGCTGTAGTTCAACCCTAATCCATAGTTATATACAGTCAGGCACGTTTTACACTCGTTGCCGCCGCCTGTTTAAGGTCAGCGTCGAGGGAATTGGGATTTATCGTTTTGTAAAGATACACTACTTCCAAGGGCTCTCTTAGGACGAAGTGCGGCCTGAAAAATGTATAGGTTTATTCATTTTCTACAACAAAATATTGAAAGTGATACTAATAGATTGTTTTTTTGTTAAAAAGAAGAGTTTAGAGTTTAGCATAGCAAAGAGTGGAAGAAGAAAAGAATCGCCTTTGTTCTGCAATGGGACAGTGTTGACTTATTCGTTAGATCCGGTGGAAAAATAGTAATTATCCAGAACTCACCTTTTTCATACCAATTTGACTACGGCCTTCAGCTTGTCCACATTATATCTACCCTATTAAGCGCCCTGTGTTCATCCTACCAGTTCCAGCATCTGCCAGCTGTCTTTGGCAGATTGTCAACCCATCTAGCCGGATGAACATGACCAGGCACACGCGGGATAGAGAAATCTGTCTTTTTATAGAATTGTACAGATTATGTTACCGGGTTCTTTCTGACGATGATGGCGACGCTGCCGCAGTGGCTGGTGCGGGCGCCTAGAGGTCGGGGGACACGCCTCGCCAGTCATTTATACCAACGGGGTCCACGCGGGGTAGAGACATGTCTATGTATTTTTATAGAATTGTACACATGATATTACCGGGTTCTTTCTGACGATGATGGCGACGCCGCCGCCGCAGTGGCCCGGAGGCTGGGTGACATGACCCACCAGGCATTTATCAACAGGGTACAGGGGCACAGACATGTCTATGTCTTTCTATAGAGTTGTACAGATGATGTTACCGGGTTTTTTCTGACGATGATGGCGACGCCGCCGCAGTGGCCCGGAACACGACCCACCAGGCATTTATCGACGGTGTACAGGGTACAGACATGTCTATATCTTTCTATAGAGTTGTACAGATGATGTTACCGGGTTCTTTCTCACGATGATGGCGACGCCGCCGCAGTGGCCCGGAACACGACCCACCAGGCATTTATCGACGGTGTACACTGTACAGGGTAGAGACATGTCTATGTCTTTCTATAGAGTTGTACAGATGATGTTACCGGGTTCTTTCTCACGATGATGGCGACGCCACCGCAGTGGCCCGGAACACGACCCACCAGGCATTTATCGACGGAGTACAGGGTAGAGACATGTCTATGTCTTTCTATATAGTTGTACAGATGATTTTACCGGGTTTTTTCTGACGATGATGGCGACGCCGCCGCAGTGGCCGGGGCGGGCGCCCGGAGGCCGGGGGACACGCCCCACCAGGCATTTGCCGACGGGGTATATGCGGTCGAGAGGGATGTCTATGTCTGTTAGGTCTTCGTCGGATGCGGAATCTGAAAACAAAACAACATTGATCGTTATGAAAAGTAGGATCGTGAGGAACCCTTTTTGGCCACGATGGTGAGCAAAAAGACAACTTTGCATCTCTGCCTTCATACATCATCATACCAAATAAAACTTTACGAGGCATTACAAATAATCATGATGAAAAACAGAAACTGCAAAAAGCTGACTCGTGAAGGATTTGAACCTCCGCCCTCCGATTGTCAAGCCATATGAGTAAATATCGGTGCTCTGACCTACTGAGCTAAAGAGTCTTATACTAAATGATTGAAATAGCGCTCCAGCTTCATAATAATGAAAAACATCAATACAAGGAAATTCCTGCACTAAACACAAGCGGCCAAAGCTCATTTTATTGTAAGAAAAAAATGTTATAGCTCCACAGGAATTTGAACAAAAACCAGCATGACTCAAAGTTTGTTTTTCTATGCGACTCCAGCAGCGATGACATCATCTTGTGTTCGAGGATGACGTCACCAATATTGAATACGGAACACAAACAAAATTGAACCTTTAGACAGTTAATTCAGAACTGAGATTTAGGCGATGTGTTGGCTCAATTCATTTAGAAGATCCTAATCAATTTTGTGACGTCATCGTAACCAAGGAATCTGCTGCAGGAAAGAAAACTCAATACCGATAATTTTATAGTTTATTTTCGATTGCGTTCCTAGCTTGTTAAGTTAGGTAGGCAGTGTATAGTAGCTAGCAGAACCAATAGGATCCTTCTCCAGGTCATTAGTTTCACGATAGTGGGAAAAGGTATAGGTACGTACCATTTGATTGGAATAATCTAGAAAAATTGTTCGTTCATGAACTGGAATGGAATAGTATCAAGATATATTTTAGTGCTGTTAAGTTTTTTAAGTGTAGTTTTTGTAACATCTTATTTGACATGACACCATAGATTCTGCTACTTTTTGGGGCTCGATAGCGCAGTATGAAAATTTATAAAATTATAATAATAATAATAATAAATATTGCTGGACAATTTACACAGCATTATCTAGCCCCAAGCTAATCAATTATCAGTTATCATACATAATACAGGTTGCCACGGAAAGGGCACTAAGCCGTAAGGGGTGATTCTGGCTATAGAGGAAGTCAACATTTGTTTTACGATATTTAGTTTTTCGAACATTTGTTTACTTTTACTCGTGTTTTGTTACGTGTATTCTTTCATTATTATTATACTAGTTTCTGCCCGCGGCTTCGCAAGCGTTATGTCTATATGGAAACTTTTAAAGGTGATTTCTATCCCATGGGAACTGATTTATGGGATAAAAAGTAGCCTATGTTTGTTTCCAAGATTAGAATTACTTCTATGCATAATTTCAGGGTTAGAATTACCTACCTGTGTGCAAAATTTCAGCCAGATTCGTTCAGTAGTTTTGGCGTGAAAAGGTAACAAACATCCATCCATCCATCCATCCAAACTGGCATTTATAATATTAGTGGGATGTGATTATTGTGTATAGTATATTAATGTTGTTTTGAAATTTCATTGTTTTGTAATTTCCTGACAAAACACTGGTTTTGCTGAAAAACAAGCAAAAAAACATTTGCGAAATATTTTGAAATGTTAAATAATGCTCTAGCATGTATGTATGCATGTACGTGTAAAAAACACAAATAGGAAGAAAAAAACCCTTTAATTTGCTAAAAAAAATTAAATGACAGTTTATTAAATTAAAAAAAAAATCTCTAGTTGTTCCCCTCGGGGGTTCCAGAATTACCCCCTTTCAGTGGCACCCTGTATAGTATATATTTAATTTTTTATAGGGTTATGTAGTACCTACTTCTTCCTTCGAGCATAAAATGAAGGAAATGCTATACGAACTCACTTCCCATCAGCAAAATACATGCGACATTGTTTTAGTCCCTATGGGTTCGTACTACGAACATCGCAGTAACACAAGTCTTTTTGCGAATTTGAGCGTAATCCCGCCGCCTTGTGCCCTGTGCTTTACGTTATCTTACCTCCCCGTTTGAAAATCGGAGCGGGGAGTCCGGGGCAATTTTCGTACAGCGATTCCCTCCTTTATGTTCGAAGACTACAGATACCTACATAAATCTGAGTTCCTATAATCTGTATACTGTTCATAATTGGACAGGTTAAAGTAATGAGACAGTTTGCATAGGCATTTATTGCGTCTTTCTTCGGACATGCAAGAGAGGGCTCGGCCAATAACAAGGCCGATCATTAGACACCTTTGTACGTCTTCGACATCATCTTCTCTTCGATCTTCAGAATTATAAAACTCTTGCTGCTAAAAATAAAGAACAGTGTAAAAAAGCGTGTTGATTGCGCGTTTTCTATACAAACGGAGCTCCGTTCGTGTAGAAAACGCGCAGTTGACACGCAAAACGCAGCGTGGTGCGTGGCAGTGTGTTAACCGCCTTATAGCCTAATCACACTGGCGATTTGCGAGGGAGTACAAGAACTTCTTAAGTTCCAAATTTGTATGTAGTTTTAATCCAAAAACGCGGGGCAGAGCGGGCGCGCAGCGAATACGTACGGGGGCGCAACGAATACACCGCGGATGCGCAGCGAATTCGTTGCGGACGCGCAACGATAACGCCGCGAAAAGCAGCGTGGACGCCATTTTGTACTGTCTCGTACAAACGTTTTATTACGTACATATTTTTTATTCGTTTGCAAAACAACACAAACACAAAGTTGTCGCTCTCTTTCATTCGATTAATTGATAAGTTTGATAATGGATCTTCCCTTCGCTAATGTCAGTTATGTAATGCTAATGTAATGCCAGTGTGATAGCGCTCTTACGCGAGCAAAACACGCGTTTTTGCGGGGAAAAAAGTAACCTTTTATAAATCTAGGTTAAGAAATTTCTAGATCAATAAACAAACATCCACTGCTGCACATGATGACTCTTCAAACAAGGGTGATTTTACCATAGCATGCTTGGTGGGATTGGTGATCGAAAGCTGCCCTTCCACTAGTAGATTCCCTCAGTAGGGGTATTTTAACTCGTTGTAAAGGCCGTCGGATTCGATATTGGATACTTTTTACTAAGAAAAAAGTTTCCGATATCGAATCCGACGGTGGCCGTGGTTGTCGGCTATTATGACATCCACGGGCAACCCGCAACCGCGACGGATACGATCCAGTACTTCAAGCATACCTAATTTTAGCCCAATCCAAACAAGCCAAAGGTAATCTATCTTCTATAATAGGCTAGTGTCCTAAAAAATTCTAATTGGTCCGTCTGTTAGATTGTTAGAAGATATTGGACACGTATTTTTTATTTTTTCGATAAAACAAAAAATTATGAAGATATAGCCAGTTAAAGTTACGCGTGACGTCACACCTTACGACACTTTAGCAAGGTGTGACGTCACTAGCCCCCACTCCAAAACCTTGACGCGCTTTAATTTTTCAATTTTTTGTTTGGTTGATCAAAGAAAAAATATGTCTCCAATATCTTCTTCTTTACGTAAATTTCATTCTATGAAGTCCGCCAGTTAGATTATCCCTATCTGGCGGACTTAATAGAATGAAATTTACACACCACAATCTAGAACATTCTAGATATTAATATGACACCTAAATGAAAACTGTAACCAAACTAAAATATAACCAAAACCTAAGTTATAAAGAGAGATGATGATTTACAAAATACATAAATAATGCCATTAACTAACGTCACGAAGTATAAAAGAACCCTGTGATGCCTCAGAATGTCCCGAAGTCATACTGGAGCAGTCTTGAAACGTGCCTGGAACTTGCTTGTTATCGTAAATAATCTCACATTTCGCCTCAGAATATGGTGAAGTCATACTGGAGCAGTCTTGAAACCTGCCTGGAACTTGCTTGTTATCGTAAATAATCTCACATTTCGCCTCAGAATATGGCGAAGACATTCTGGAGCAGTCTTGAAACCTGCCTGGAACTGGCTTGTTATCGTAAATAATCTCACATTTCGGCTCATGCTTGTATTCAGGGATCTGGGTTTCAGAGCTGCAAAGCTCTTTGTTTAGTAAAAACTCTGCGATATACTCTTGGGCTATGTGGCTTGTTTCTTGTGCGACTGAAACTGAAAATACTAATATAAAATGTTTCACTATAACAAGGAAAAAATATATATATTTACATTTCTCTACATTGTTGTGCATTGGAGTGCAGTAGAGTTTTTTTGGGAACTGATTTATGGGATTAAACGTACCCTACGTGCTATTTCACGTCTAGTCCCACATCTTTGCAAAATTTCAGCCCGATCAGTTCAGTAGTCTTGGCGTGAAGAAGTTACAAACATACATACATCCATCTATCCATCCAAACTTTCGTATTTATAATATTAGGGCGATTCATCAGCATCACAGCATTCAGCCCATCGGCAACTACTGCCGGATTTAAGCCAAAATGTTACAAGTCAACTTAATCGGTTCTGTGCGAACCTCAGCCAGTCTTCATATGGTCATTACAGCCCACACAAGTCCACAGCTGGACATAGACCACAACTAGCGGTCCAGGGAAAGGAAATCCTCGGAAAAGGAAAATCTATGTTTCGTTTTCGCTTGCATGAAACGCTTTTTAAGCTTCGGTACGGGTCCACCTTCCAGTCCAGTCACCTTCATCCTTGATGGATCTGCGATCGCTACAATGCTGTCGGTCCATCGAGTGTATAGTCCGAAGATATCGAAACTGGGCATGTGATTTTTGTAAAATAGAATTAAACTCTGTGGCCAAAATTTCTGAATCTATCTCATTTCAGTCTACAAGAAAAGTCTTACTGACTACCTTAAGTAAAATCTACATTCATACGCCTGTGAACGCAGGATTTGGCAGTACTAAGGATAGTTAAATCTGAAATCTTAATAATTCTTTAAATACAACTCTAGGTTACAAGGAATAAGGTACAACTCACGTCGATTCATCATCTCTCTTCTTTGCAGCGAAGACATTTTCCTTAACACCGGCACTGATAAAAAAAAATTAGGTTCTAGCATAGATGTAAGTAATATGTAGATATGGTACGTTCTGCCAGCGCTAATTTATCAAATGACTGTTGTGTTACAACTAAACACAATACGCTATTTCCAATCTTTGGCAATATACCTACATAATGAACAACAAAAGTTGGGAAGACGTCCATAGACCAAAGTGCGACCGTGTCAACAATACGCACGCGAAACATGAACGCCGGCGACGCCGCGCCGCCGGTCCGACTATAACTGAGGTGGGTGGACCTAATTGGACCTAATTTGAGCGTTCCACTTTCGAGAAGCTAGCAATCTCCCGAATTTTACTTACATCGATGGGTTCTAGCTGGTTTTTCACACTCAATTTATTATTCAATCAAAAATAAAATATAACCTCAAAAATGCTTTTTGTAAAACCGAAGTTGCGTTACTTAAAAACTACATAAAAAATTGTATATTCCGTTTTTCTAGGAATTGTTTTTCGGATTAGTAGGTATAGGGATAGGTGCGTAATAATAGGTGCGGTGGACACAAAACTTTATACAATATAGGCTAGATAATGCTGTGTGAATTGTCCAGCATTATTTATTTATTTGTACTGAAACGTTTAGGCTTGCTTGGATTAAATATTTATGTGCTTGGTAGGTATATTACTTATAGAAAGTAGAAAATACTCAAATCTGGAAAATATTAGATTTTCTTAAAACGCGCGAAACGTTCCACTTCATATTAAAAGAAAACGGATATTTTCAGGAATATTATTCCGGAAAATATCCGTTTTCTTCTACAATTCACACAGCATTATCTAGCCTATATTGTATAAAGTTTTGTGTCCACCGCACCTATTATTACGCACCTATCCCTTTTATGACTAAAAATCATGAAAAATCTTATGTTCCAAAAAGTCAGGTGAAGTCAAGTTAGGGTTTGGTTACAAGTAATAATCAATTATTTTTTATAGTGGATTTCATTATTTATTATTAGCCCTGGCCATCGGACTGCTAAGCAAAGGCCTCCTCCCATATCCGTTTTAAATTAAAATTAAAGGCCTATTCTAGATCGATTTTTAAAACGGGGACATTATGTCCCCGTTCACTAATAATTTGGCGTGTTTTAAAAAACTATAAGCCGCCTTCAAATTTTTCTAGTGGCGACATCTAGTTAAAATCGAGTCTTTTTTATTTTGATGACACATGGATGAAACGACGTATGAAAGAAGGCCTACTTTGAAACACGAAATGCGAAGTTTCGGTTGACGGATCGCACGAAATGAACAACCTTATTAATGAACGTGCAAACGTTCATTCAATCGACATCATCAATTTAAGAGATAACTTCGTCAGTGAGGAGGTAAAATTCATCCAGATAAACTCTGGAGTTTATTCCGAAAAGACCGTCCGATTTCAATATATCATTAAATGATACATAGCTCCTTCTGAGTGGTAAAGGCTACCTTTTATACGGGTACCACACAAATGAAGCCGCCGGCATAGGCTAGTGTAGGTAGAAATCAAAAATTCCGAATATTCGGGCGGTAGTACTAAGGGAAGGTCGCGGGTTCAAATCCCGTCAAAGTCGATTTTATAACAAAACTTTTAAATCCATCATGGTTATCTATACTTATAATAAAACTGTAACAGGTCCAATTCTGTACATTGAAGATATTTTGAAAATTTTTTTTGGAGGGCACTCTATTATCGATACTGAAGCCAAAACTGTAATTTTTTTCATTCATGTCTGTCTGTCTGTCTGTCTGTCTGTCTGTCTGTCTGTCTGTCTGTCTGTCTGTTTCTTAAACGCGCATCACGTCGAAACTACTGAAGGTATTGAAATGAAACTCGGCACGATTTTAGGTCATACTACGAGGAAGGACATAGGATACTTTTTATCCCGGAATTCAGTCAGGTTTCCCTGGGAGAGGGGATGAAAGTAAAATTTCTTCACCGCGCATGACGCCGAAAGTGCTGAATGAGTTGGAATGAAACCTTGCACGATTTGATTTCATACTACAAGGAAGGACATGGGATACATTTCATCCCGGAATTCAGTCATGTTCCCGTGGGAGAGAGGATGAAAGTAAAATTCTTTAACTGCGCATCACGATGGAACAACTGAATGAATTCGAATGGAACTCGGCATAATTTGATTTCATTCTACGAGGAAAGATACATTTTATCCCAGAATTTAGTAAGGTTCCCCTGGGAGAAGGGATGAAAGTAAAATTCCTTCACCGCGCATCACGCCGAAACTACTGAATGAGTTGGACTGAATTGGTACTATTTGAGTTCAAGGAAGGACATGGGACACATTTTATCCTGGAATTCAGTAAGGTTCCCCTGGGAGAGAGGAAAAAGTAGAATTCTTTAACCGCGCATCACGACGGGTCTACGCGTCGTCCGATTTCATGCATTCTTTTTGTTAGATCGAATTTGACTAAATCAGTAGAAAGTCGAGTAGAAAATCAGTAGATTGATGAAATAATCTGTAGTTAGAAGAAAAAAATTAGTAGATAGAGGGTAGGTAAGTTCCTATCTATGTATTTTTCCAAGACGCCCCATTAGTTAGGTTCCTACACTTCCTACCTACTAAGGCGTCTTGGAAAAATAAGTTAGGTTCCTACCTTACATGATATATGGTCGTTTAGCTGGTCCAGTTAACTGTACTACCGAAGTTTGGTTGCAGTAAGTGGTCCAATTAAACTAACTAGACCACAGAAAAATATTTTTACTGTGGTACCTACCTACTAACGAAAAAAAAAATTACGGCGGTCCAGTCAAATGGATCAGGAGCCCAATTCTGCAATACAATTGCTTCAGTATGACAATGGAATCGTCGCAGAATCATCACGTAGAATCCTTCGATTTATAAAACTCCAGATAGTGCGTGCGAGATAAATTAATAGTTTCAAACTTGACGCACGTCTCTCCATCTGCATTCATCATAATTTCTTTCATCTGAGGTGGAATACCCAAACGTGTCATTCTGTGTCGATACCCCTGTCATAGTGAAGCGATTAGTATAGCAGAATAGGGCCCCAGCTGAACGGAACCATCAGTAAGAAGTGAAACGAGTATGACACTTCTTAACACTGGCCGAGTCGTAGCTAAAAGTCGTGTTTATAAAGAATGGGATGATTGAAGATGACAACATGCTATCCCCCGTAGACACTACACGATTTTTTGCACGGCGGCGTGTCATAATATGAGAGACTATGGTTAAATGTGAACTTAATTAGTCGGCAGGTGAGGCAATCGCGAACGAAGTCGCGGGTACAGCTAGTTAACACTAAAGTCATAAATAACGGGATATTTACCATGATTTGAACATTTATTTTTACATGATTTTTTGAGTTATTCCGTGATCATGGCGCATGAAACTGTGCCGAAACATTGGCAAGCTCAAAATTCAAATCATGGTAAATATCCCGTTATTTATGACTTTAGTAATAATAACAAAATCCTCAGGTAATATCCCCCTAGCCGAATTTCGACCACGGCGGCCAGTCTCATCAGTGCACATAATTACAGTGCACAAGTGTGTGCGCAAACACAGGTGCACTCTCTATTCCCTCACTCGCATTCCGATGGACGACAGACCGACACGACCGGTATAGGTAGGTATGTAAATACTTACAATCTTTAGCGATGTCGTGCTTGAGAATCCCGCGCAGCTTTTTGTTCTGGACCGGGTACTCCGGTTCCTCCATGTCTGGGAGGCTGTGCGCCTTGCATTTCTTCTTCACGCTGCGTTTCGTGTACTTCAGGATTCTAGAAGGATAAATAAATAAAAAAAACAAATGATGCTGGACAATTCACACAGCATTATCTAGCCCCAAGCTGAGCTTGTGTTATGGGTACTAGATAACTGATATACTTAAAACAATACACTACATAGATAGATATTTTTTATACATAGAAAACATCCAGAACGCCCTAGACAAATGTCTGCAGATCGTACACTTATTTGTCCCGAGGCGGGAATAGAATCCGCAACCTCCTGCGTCACAGGCGGACCTTCACCCGCTGCGCCACAGAGGTCGTCAATGATCCATGATATTGTTAAATATTAGGTACTGTGTTGATGCACAATTTAAACTAATCTATGTGAATAATCACACTTCACACTAATATTATAAATGCGAAAGTTTGGATGAATGAATGGATAGATGGATGGATGGATGTTTGTTACCTCTTCACGCCAAAAGTACTGAACAGATCGGGCTGAAATTTTGGACACAGATAATTCTAATTCTGAAATCAAACATAGGCTACTTTTTATCCCACAAACCAGTTCCCATGGGATGGAAATCACCTTTAAACGTTTTCATAGAAACAACGCGTGCGAAGCCGTGGGCATAAACTAGTATATTATAAATACGAAAGTTTGAATGTTTAGATGTATGGCTGGATGGATATTTGTTACCTCGACCGTATGATGTGATTTGTTTTTAGGTATTCAAAATGGCTTGTATATATCTACTTTACATAATTTTTGGTACACTCCTTGTCTTTCTTTAATTTTCATAATACTTTCGATACGAAGGTTGCCTGGAAGAGATCGCTTCTAAGCGATAAGGCTGCTCATTGTACTTTTCTTATGTAATTTCTTCTTGTGATGTTATTTTTATGGTGTACATTAAAGCACTTTTGTATTGTATTGTTTCATTTTATCTTGGTCATAATTTAACTAAGGTACCTACTAGGTATAAATAGTATTTAAAAAAAAACGATATTATATCAGATATTGCTTTCAGCGAGCCTTCCAACGCAGTGCACTCAGGGACTCAGAAAGCAGACTAGAACCGCACTCGCCATGAAGAAGTCTGTCTGTCTTTTCACGTCTGTCTATATATTACCTTTTCACGCCTCTTTAACCGACCTTTTTTTGTGTTAACATATGGCTGGCTTGATAATGCCAATACCACACCGTGATCGCGGCTCAGGTCGGAACAAGTTAAAACAAGGACTCGTTTATATTCATGAACTTTTTTAAGTCTTTCTGCAGCCAGCGTCTTGGGGACGCTTCCGACTTGATATGGATCAGTTGAGCTACCTGTAGATTGTTTGCAACAGTCTGCAGTTAGTTGAATTGTTTCAATTGTAAATACTAGTTCTAATTTATTTCTATTATTTTATTCTAATTTTCTTTAAAGTCTTTCTTGCCTTGTAATTGAACGACACATTTTGACCTCTAGCGCCAAGGTCATTGAACTTTTAGGTCAAAGTCAAGAAGAGCCCTATTGACCCCCCACAATTCCGCAAAAACTATAAATTATTATATTATTTATGTATGCATAAAATTTTTGTAATGTTTTTGTAATGTTTTATATGACATGTGTGTGTAATTTATGGACAAAATTATGTCTGAATAAACAAACTTTTTATTATTTTATTTTATTATTATTATAAAATTGTTCATCAAAAATTATTTTTTGCCTTGAGTACCGTAAACTCCACTACAACCGAAATTTCGCTGGGAGGTACGACTATAATGGTATCCCAAATTAAAAGCGGATGCAAAGCCGCGGGCAGCTGCTAGTGAACAATATTTTTTTTAATAGGGCTAGAAAAAAAAGTCTTACGAAAACTTCTTCTTCTTCTTTGGGATCTCAGCTATGCTGGAGGCATCAGTCTCCGAGTCGGGATAATATGGAACTTTACCCATGCTGGTCAGGCGAAGTATCTTGAAGGTTAGGTTTCTCTCCAAGCCAAGGTTCACTTGACTTGAAGATTATAGGTTAATCGCTGCTTGTAAAGAGCACTGGCTTGTGGTTAATTATTGATGATTGGTTCGGGCCTGGGTTTTTAGTTTGAATCACATTTTTATTTCGTTGATTTCCGGATTTTCGGTGTAATTTTAAGATTTCGGCTTGGCAGTGCCGGTGATAATTTGGTGACGTATTGTCACTCTGGCAGTGGAAAAGGAGGTCCGATAAGCTCCTATAGAAGGAGGTTTAAATTCGTGTCCTTTTAAAAAGGTAATAAAATACGAAAAAGTTTTTATTACCTTCACCCACAGGGAAGCTTTGTAAGAAATCTTAAAAGAACAAATTAGTCGATGTCAGTGAGAATTAAACAAAATCGTTGTACCATTTACTGAATTCAAAAGGAAGATAGCCAAATCAAATCTCATTGCATTTTACTGTTACGAAATTCAGTCTTGATTTTCAAATTAAACAAATTGGGATAAAATAACAGACTATTTCCCGCCAAAAATGAATGGACGCCAATTTGAATAGCGTACGCTTTGAATTTAGAATGGCAACGCTCCATTTTCAAAATTACCTTACTTTTGCACTAGTGTTTTTTGTTCGCTGTTGATGAAAGTTATTCGCTAACAATTAATTACATAGCTTTAAGAAGCTTTTCAAAGTTTATCTTTCAGTATTAGGCACTTAAATCCGGAGTCAATACAAAAAAATTATTTACATTTTTATTTATATAATACTTAATAAATATTGTGACAAAACAGCCAACACACCGAAAAATCATTTCGTATTATTTACATCACAAAAAATTATCTACATATTATATTAACAAGAAAATTACGGTCAAATAATAAATAGAAACTAATTAGATGTTGTAGTAGGTACCTATTTACAATTGAAACAATTGAGCTAAGTGCAGACTGTTGCAAACAATCTACAGGCAGCTCAACTGATCCATATCAATACCAGTTGAATGCGTCCCCAAGACGAAGCCTTTTCTTTTCATGCCAATAAAACAAAATAAAATTACACCCATAGAGTAAAAACTCGCTGCTGTCTCAGCAGAGGGATAGTGTCATTCAACAATTTGACAATTTGTGTAACCAAAAACCGATCTATGTGTGTTTTGACAGCACGTAAATACAGTGCTTTCACTCACACATTCGTATGATTGAATGTTGCAAGTGAATAGCATTTTCCCTAAAAAATTGGGTAACTGAAGCAAATTTCCAATTAAAAAATAAGCCATTGTTTTTTTATCACCTTACATTTATTTTCGATATTATCTTATTTCTTTTTTTAATTTGACGAAATATCAGCTGGTAGCTTTGGTAACTATCATTCTTCCTAGATCTAACGACAACAAGGTTTTACTCCAAGTCCGCAAAATAAGATGGGCTCCGATCGTGTTCGGAACAATAATTTAAATAGACGGTCAAGTGCGTGTTCGACCACGTGCAGTGTAATGTAAGTAATTGCACGGTTCATGTCCTATCTAAACAAACTTATTTACGTGTTTTACATATCGAACAACCTTAATAAAGTTATTTCCAACAAAATTTGTTCAAATTTTCCTTTTTACCCACCAAATTACATAATTTAAGTTGATTAGGACTATTAGGTACTCAACTAGTGAAGTGTATTGTATCTGTGCAGTTTTCCTTTAAAATTCACACCACATACGACCAGCATTTTTTCCACGAATAATAATGCCCAGGTTAGACAAGCACCTACACCAAAATAAAACCAGGATTTCCTACGACTTCTTCAGCGTTAATAGTAATAATGTACAATTTTCTTTGTAAAATAGTAAGTTGAGTTTACAATATGAATCTATTCAGAATATCGTCGAGTGACAGAAATTCTAAAACTGATATTCCGTAGTAGCGTAGTTTGATTCCTAAGTCCTAACTTAAGTGAAGTCCACCCTCTCCTCAACCATATTAATAATGTAAAATAAAAACCACGGCGGCCAATCTCATCGGAGACTAGCCAGATACGCAGGACATATTATAGTGCACAAGTGTGTGTGCAAACGTAGGTGCAGTCTCTGTTCCCTCACTCTCAAAATCCGATGGGATGACAGATCGACACGACCGGGGAGAGGTCAGGCGCAGGACCAACGCTCAACGTGCTTTCCGAGACACGGGTACTGTTATTATTTTTACGGTACTATTTTTATATACTTATACTATGTGACAAAACCGGGGTATTTTTTCCCCAGAGCATAGCAACATTTTTACGAAAATGGTGGACGAAATTTTTAAATTTATTTATGAGTTTTGATGACTGTTTTAGGCAAAATTACAAATGTAATATGTGTGTAGACCAGTGAAATGAGATATCTGCAGTATTATTTTTCTTGCTACTGGTATTTAAATACCCTTTCACCGCACAACACATCATTTTTATATTTTTATGTGAGAGCTGCTTTCCGCGTCATTTGAAGTATTGTACTAACGGCTAAAAATGAAAATTGCGACGTTTAGTCGCAATTTTTTAGACTTTTTTAGACTCGTTTGTGTCAACTATCATTCTAAGCGTTATTCTTCTAAGATTACACCAATACAAACTATCATTGGCAGTTTGGAGTCTGAGGCGTCAAAATGCGCCAGTGTAACAGCACTTTTCAACTTTTTCATCACGAATTCAGAATTTATAATTAGAATACAATCACGATCTTTTTAATTTGAGCTACATTCAATGGTTTCTAAAGTTCTAAAGAGGTTTTATTTCTTGCTTTTTAGGTGATTTAAAAATAGAACCAGATTCGGAAGACTGCAAAGAGTTTTTATTAGATCTTGTTAAACAAGTCATACAGTAGGTACGGTTTGCAAAAAAGTTTGGTAAATCCGTTAAGCTCTTCCAGCTTAAAAGTGAATTAAAGGAGAATAAGCCTTCGAATGCAGGTCAGTGTGCGCCACACGATTACCTGAGGCTTGTACTGACGGCCGCATACCACGCTCCGTTAACCTAACGTGGATGGTTCGCAAAAACATCGCTGTAGTGATAAATCTTTTGAAACTGTGTTTATTATTTTTGAATGAAAATTGGTAGTTGTAGTTGAACAAATGGTGGCTAAAGAAGCCCCCTTAACGACGTAAATAAATAAATAATGCTGGACAAGTCACACAGCGTTATCTAGCCCTAAGCTAAGCAGAGCTTTGTTATGGGTACCAGATAAAAAGATTTCTATAGATATTTTTTATTATACATAAAAAAACATGCAGAACATCCTGAACAAATATCTACAGATCGTACAAACATTTGTCCCGAGGCGGGAATCAAACCCGCAATCTCCTGCGTCGCAAGCGGACCTTCGCCCACTGCGCCACAGAGGTCATCCATCACGGACATCCACGGACTGAGTTGAAGGGGTCAATACTAACGCCGCCGCAACCGTCACAGCTTAAAACTTCCAGTGCCGTGTGCTTCAGGCACATGGACGTATTCCACCAGCTCCAACTGAGGCCCTGCGGGTCACACAGCAGATTATTAGCAGTGAATGCATCAAAAATAATTTAGGTAAGTAATACTTTTTTTGCAAACGCTACTAACCAATTGCAAGATGGCGGCGCATTCCCGCATTTCCGTGCGTTATCATGCGACGTCGGTAATCCTCCACTCAGCAGAACCTGAACCCACAAAAGGTTGATTCCAGTAACATCGATTAATTCAATGAGGGGTTTTCGATTTGCATTAAAAAAAGGTTAGTTCCATATTCCGCGATAGATGGCAGTGTTTCAATTGGCAATTAGGGTTGGAGTTGGAGTTGGAAAAAGTTGGTTTTCCTTTCATTTGACATTGACATACAATGTCAAATGAAAGGAAAACCAACTTTTTCAAGTTTCTAGTTTGTGTTTCCAATTTAGCATCATTTTTTGTCGTTTTTGTTTTCCTTTCATTTGACATTGATATACTCACATTGCCAATCGACGGCCCTGCCACCTATCGAGATATTTAGTACTAATTTTTTTCATCATAAAAATGTAAATCGAAAACCCCTTATTCAATTTCACACGTTTAATGAATTCTGACCGTAACCAGAGGCGTGAGTCTATTTGACGTTAGTAACGAGACGTGATCGTGACGTCTCTTTTTAATCCCCGACGCAAAAAGAATAAGTTTAACGTGTCTGTTTGTGTATCTGTGTATCTGTCTGTGGTATCGTAGCTCCCAAACGGATGAACCGATTTTCGTTTTTTTTTTTTTTGTGTCACTGATAACTTTATCCCGAATGTTCTTAGCCATGTCTCATGAAAATCTGTCGGAGAGTTTTTAAATTTTAAATTTTGTTCTTGTTTCCATACAATTTGGTACAGCGCCTCTATCGTGCGGACATAGATAGATAGATAGATAGATAGATATTTATTTATTGTTTCAAAGTTGTTACAATTTAACGTTAAAGCGTCTTAAATCCTAACAAAGGTTTATCTAGACAGAGATCTAGAGTTCTCTTAATAATACTTAATTATAAATATAAGCTAGCATTGGAGATTAATGGGGTAGGCAGCCACGCACACAAGTACAGTGAGATCGCTGTCCGCTGCGTAGCTCGGGCCGGAACTACGGGCATGGAACTACGCAAATCCCATACGTCACGGAGTAGGAAACGTCACCTTCACGTCTCATTGCTAACGTTAAATAGACCTCCCTGAGAGCCCTGAGTCCGTTTACTCGATATAGTACGCACCTAAGTATTCACACGTAGTATATATACGGAAGAAAGCCACTGGTCTTCCTCTGATAGGTCCTCCTGCAGTCCAGCTACATGAATTGAGTTTTTCTATTCGTGAATATTATTTTCTTCATTAAATAAATATATATTTTTTTAATAAATAAATAAATAATGCTGGACAATAAACACGGCGTTATCAAGCCCCAAGCTAATCAGAGCTTATGTTATGGGTACTAGATAACTGATATATTACAATACACTACATAGTTAGATACTTATTATTTTTATTATACATAGAAAACATGAAGAACACCCTGAACAAATATTGCTGTCCCAAGGCGGGAATCGAACACGCAACCTCCTGCGTCGCAGGCGGACCTTCGCCCGTTGCGCCACAGAGATCGTCATTTAGCAGTTCTGTCCGCGGCTTCACACGCGCTTTTCAAATGGTGTAACATAAATTGTTACTTACGTTCGTATTTATAAATCATTTAAAATCTATTACAATGAGCGGTTTTCGATTTGCAATAAAAAAGGTGAGTTTGCGCGCGTGCGTTTATTAATGTAATAAGGCTACTGGCAGATTTAAGAACACTATCGAAAGAATTTTCCAATTCGGTACATTTTGACGTCTACGGTTGTTTTCATTTCATTTGACATTGACATATCCTTATTTCTAGTTGACGCCCTGCCACCTATCGAGATATTTTGAACTAATTTTTTTCTTTATTAGAATGAAAATAGAAAACCGCTCATTCTAATCGATTAATTACCACTCGACTATATTATACTGTATTAGTCTAGGATAGATGGCTCATAGATAAGTTCGTCAACCCGCCGCTAACTTCACGACGTTTCCGATGCATTGTGTATGGCCTTGAAATTGGACGGGTCACTCTTACTGCGCAGGAGATGCACAGAGACGCCATTTTACTCGATCGATCTCTTAATTTCCTCGATTACTTTTACTATTTTAACTGCACTACAGTGAAATTTTATAGACCCCTATTGGGGTTCAAATTCCACCCTAGGGCAGTCTTCGTCTCCGGTCGGCCTTCTCACGAGGAGCCCCCTTTTTTGGACCTGCTGCGCGATTACGCATCAAGCACCCATCATGTATTGACATAAGAAAGCCCTTTGAATGGCCTTAAAGCCATTTCAATGGCCTTCGCCATACATTTGCAAATTACGAAGGCCATTCAAAGGGCTTTCAAACGTCAATATAGGATGGATGGATTTTTCGTAATTGCACAGCTAGCCTCCAACACTTGTATCTTTACGTCGGGTCGCTGCTACACCCGCGGCGCACTATAAGGAGAGTACGGTGGAAGAGGAAAAACAAGGAGAAGACTCTCATAACCTAGTAGAATCAGCCTCCTGCAGGTCCTGTAGGTCAACGAACCCAGCCCCTCTGGCCGAGTTAGTTTCTTAAATCAATTTAATAACATCATAGCCCCTAGGGCTCTACTTAATCCTTATTAATTAAATTTGTTATGTACTCAACTTGTCTTTAATTCTTAGTACAGTACCGAACCAGGTTTAGGTACCCCCCACCCCCCGAGAAGTCAGGGAACTAGACTTTCTCAACTGGGACAATGGCCTATGACAAAGCCTATGACAGTCTTCGGACTCTCGGGATACGTTTACCTGCCTGTCAAATTTCATCAAGATCCGTTCAAACGTTTAGGCGTGAAAAGGTAACAGACAGACAGAATAACTGTCGCTCTTTTTATAGTAGGTATTATAAATATGTGCCCAAACATACACTTCGTCAGCCCTTTTTAGTTCATTATTTTCTGTGTATAATAAAAATATCTATATACGTAATGTATTGTAATAAGTATATCAGTTATCTAGTACCCATAACACAAGCTCTGCTTAGCTTGGGGCTAGATAATGCTGTGTGAATTGTCCAGCATTATTTATTTATTTATTTATTATGTCCTTTTTGATAGCCCTTTTTAAGATTAAATTAATTAACCATGAGGATTGGCGCGGCGGCAGATTTGGCCGAGGACAAACAAAGCCTCCGCATTTGCTCCCCTTGGAGTCGAGACCCAAGGTCCGTCGGGTACCGAGGCTCTTCGGGTTTTAAAAACAAATTCTGAGCGTCTGCTCGAAGCGACGCGTGACCCGAGAGCTGGTGAGTATCTGGCGCAACGCATCAGCATTGAAATACATCGGGGCAATGCAGCCAGCGTCTTGGCGACGCGACGATTGGTGTTGATATGGATCAGTTGAACTATCTGTTGATTGTTTGCAACAGTCTGCAGTTAGTTCAATTTTTCAATTGTAAATACAAGCTCTCATTTATTTTTATTATTTGATTGTAATTAACTTTGTGAATAATGAATAACCACCAGAATCTAAATAAGTTAATTTTGACTTAAAAATTTTACAATCGCAAAATTCAACTAACTTCACTTGTACCATCTGTATATGAGTATGCATGAACCCTTCATAATGAGGGTGTGGGTGGGCATACATCAAAATCAAAATGAAAACTCTTTATTTCCATAAATACAATAAATGTAGGTACACTAAGAAAAGGTCCTAGAACCGGTGTCAAAAAATTAGTAAATAGATAATAATAAAACTGTAAAATAATAATTAGGATAACTTGTAAAAGTCAGCGAATAAAGGCTATTTTTATTTTTATTTATTTATTTAAGAAAAGGTCAAATTATAAAACTAAACACTGACAACGACATAGTAAAGTGCTATTTTTGATTTCTGTCGCTTCGGTGTGTAGACTAAAGTAAAGAAGCGACGAAGAAATCTTTAGCCTGTCAATTGTTGTTTTTCGAGTTTGGAGCAAAACCCGTCCCAAGCTTTTTTATCCTCTAGATAATCTGATATTTTACAGTAAGCCTTCTTGCACAGCAAGGTTTTGACAGTTTGTTTGAATTTATTTACTGATAATTTTCGCATAATCCATATCCAATATCCGATCGCGTATACAAGTCGAAATTATTAAACAACCTTGATTGTTTTGCCATAATGCGAAGAAAGCGTTATTAGCTTCACTCCGGATATTACATTGATTGGGGTGTATGTAGGTACCTAGATGGTACCTACATGGGTTAGGGTACATCTGGTCCGAATCTCAAACTGATCCGCGGACGAGATGTCCACTTCACTTTTGTGTCCACCATAACTTCCAGGCATTACATAGTGCTTATGTAATGCCTGGAAGTGATCGCTTCTAAGCGATAAGGCGGCCCATTGTACATGTCTTTACATAAATCAATCAAATCAAATTAAATGTATTTATTGCATGAAATACATGTTAAAAAAAGTTGTTATAATAATGTATTGGAACATCACAATGTATTCTGCCCTATTGGGAGTTCAATGTCTTAAAATTACAATAGATAGATAGTTAGATAGAAAATACTTTTATTGCACACTTAAAACTAAGAAACAATTTAAAAAGAAATAATTATAACCTTAGTGACAATTGGCGGTCTTATCGCTCAAGAGCGATCTCTGCCAGACAACCTGGTATGGATAGGATCGTCGGATATGTACATGGGGTCAGATCTGTGTGCATCTGTTAAGGTACTACTCAATAACAGCTAATATAATTCAGAAGAAAATAATAATAGTAATATCTCCTTATAATGTAATTTTTATGGTGTGCAATAAACCATTTTTGTATAGTATTGTAATCTTATAACATTTAAGCATGGAGTCGATGGATGGAGGCGGCTCACGACCGCTATATGTGGCGTCGTTTGGGGGAGGCCTATGTCCAGCAGTGGACTAATAGGCTGATCATGACGAGGATATTGTTGCGGATGACGTCATCGGCAGAAATACTGGTCTCCGCTCCAGCACGCTGTGCCACAGAAATCAATACAAAGCAACAAATCCTTACGCTCAGTACGATACGAAATCGATCCAGTATACCGTAGCTGTAAAGGAGAGGCAGTACGTAACGCTGATCCAAATGAAGGCCAAAAGTCTCCCATCTTCCTTCTTCATTTAATTAAAACAAATACCAACAGGTCAATAAATAACCCTGAAGTAATACGCTCTGGTCCATATAGTAAACCACTATGTCTTCTCTCAACCACTACAAATCACGAGAGACGCGTGATGTTTTAGGGTTAAAATTAGTTAAAAGGTAAAATTTATGGGTTGGATACACGGTTGGAGTGGTCAGGTCCAGCCGGTCACGATAATAGAGTGTTTTATTCATTGGTGAGAGTGGAAGGTAGATATTATGTCCGCAATAATAATGACGTTATTTAGAAGAATGCCTATTAGCTCCTGCAGAAGCCTTTATTCACAAAGAAAATTACAATCAAAAATAGAAATAAATTAGAACTAGACAAAAATAAATTAGCTCATAATTTATGGTTTTGGATACCTGAAAGGAAGTTTCAAATGCTATGAACAATGCGTAAAAGTAACGTTGAGAATTAAATAAACATTTTGTATTGTATGATACTGAAGTAAAAAAGACTCGTACAGTTGTGTTAACAGAATAAACGAAAAAAAACATCGTTGTAGCAGAATAGTTACTTAAACCACTGGATCGAGTTACACAATCCACAAGTAATCTCAACAGAGCGACATTACATACCAAGATTGGTACAGGAGGCCATTGAGATTACCAAACACAGGAACTTCAACCGAGAAGAAGGCTTCCAATTATCCGGAACCTGGAATCCTGTCGTGAGAATGTGCAAAAACCGAAGAAGTGATATACCAACCGCGCCGCGTTCTGATACCGTCAGTGTTGTGTGTCGTGATCGAGTTGCGTTCGATAATGAAACCGGTGGTAGTAGTAACGTTCGTAGCAAAAGACAAAAAAATGAGGGTGGATCGATATATCTGCCAATAACAACTCACTCGCAGTGCCGTCAGTTATTCCGTGATCATGGCATGAAACTGTGCCGAAATATTGGAAAACTCAAAATTCAAATCATGGTAAATATCCCGTTATTTATGACTTTAGAATAGTTACTTACCTAATCTGTGAAACATTGGTCGTGCTACTTTATAACGATTATAGAGATAGAGGCATGTGACGAAACGACAGACAGAGACAGCGTAGGCTTCGCAACAGTAGTAGGGGTCCCTTTGGGTACGGATCCCTAAAAATATGTGACTTAGATATAGAGATGCATTTATTAGGTGCTTCAAACACGGAACCATTAAAAACAGGCATAATAATCATCATGATAATTTCGATCGAATTTTTTTCGGTAGCGAATATCATAGGTCTCTAGCATTCAGGAACATACCACCGCGAAACCAGTCGGTCTGACTTAAACAACCATGTATTCTGTATGTGGTGCTTGAGTAGAGTGAACGTAAATTGGAGTAAAAATATTTGATAGGAAGTGAAATAAACAAGGGTCGTTTAAAATTAATGAAATAAGACACACATATATATTGGAGGGGGAAAGTGGGGCAATGTAGGTAGTGTAGTCTGCGCAGCTAATCGACGTAGAAGAAGTGTGGTTTTTAACCGACATCAAAAAAGGAGGGATGTTCTATGATCGGCTGTGTGAATTTTTTTATTATTGTTTGTCGGTTTTACCGTCAATTATGGACCGTTTAAAAATTCTTTGGGAAATAATAAAAAAATAATTTCGGGGTGGTCCCATAAAAATTTTTAGGGATACGCTTGTGTCCTAAAAACCCTTTTTTTCAAAACAATCAAATTATTAAAACAAGTGATACTCTTAAATTGAAACTAAAAACACCAATTCGGTCCTTTATAACCCCCGACGCAAAAAGAGAGGGTTGTTATAAGTTTAACGTTTCTGTCAGCGTATCTGTGTATCTGTCTGTGGTATCGTAGCTTCCAAACGGATGAACCGATTTTCGCTTAGTTTTTTTTTGTCTCATAGATAATTTTATCCCGAGTGTTCTTAGCCATGTTTCATGAAAAACTGTTGGATGGTTTCTAAAATTTTTAATTTTGTTCTTTTTACTTTATTCGCCAATGAGAGGGCAAAGGCCTACAAAATGTAGCTATGAACCATATAGGACACCAGGTAGACAGAGTATTTGATACCTCATTTATCAAAATCGCTTTAGCCATTTTGATGCTTGGAGGTAATAGAAAGTGTTCGCCAACAACATAGAAACACTCGATAAATATAACCTACATCTTGCGGGTAAAAAATAGTTTCATAAACTACTATATAAAAAAAACCCAAATGACAAATATTTAAACACCGTAAATACTTATTCGATATTGAAGGAAAACCCGCGATTTTAAAATTAAAAGTCTGAAACCTTCCACTAACCCAGTAAATTTCCTCAAATACTCCTTCGCATATGAAATGTAACATGTGTTTTATTCCCCTAAACACAAACAGTATGAAGCAATATTAAATTGCTTGTTTATTGAAATAACTTGGATGGAACGTAATATTGTTTTGGTACGGAGCTATTTATAAACTAGAGTTGTTATTTTAGCCATAAAGTGAATGAAATTTACTAGATAAATAAAATTTAAATTAGGGTTTTCAAAACATAGTACATAATAACAGAAACCAGCGGTTTGTTCGATGCATAATTCACTTATTCATTGAACACTACTAGCACACAGCTGTGCTTTTAGTAAGTGAAGATACGCACTTCCTAGCGATTACTTGTTTTTTATTGATAATGGGTCAAGCGTTTGGCCACCAACTCTCTAAAAGTAACTGAAGATGAGGCCTAAGATGAAGCGCGCTTTCCCAGAAGGAACTTATTTACCCTGGACTTGAAGACTCCTAGATTATATTCTAACGGGAAAACAGACGCAGGAAGCTCAATCCACTCTTTGGCCGTGCTTATTAAAAAAGTAGAGCAGAATTTTTTGGTTCGACACTGTGGTATGTTGACCAGGTACGGGTGGTATTTTACTTCCGAACAAACTACGAATATCTTAGCAAACATCTACGAATCTGCTACGAGGCGTAGCAAAGTTTGCTACGACTCGTAGCGGACTCGTAGGAGTTTGCTACGCTGCGTAGCAGTCTCGTAGATGTTTCGTCTACGAGTCTACTACGAGTCGTAGCAAATTTTGCTACGACTCGTAGCGGACTCGTAGCGGACTCGTAGGAGTTTGCTACGCGTCGTAGCAGTCTCGTAGATGTTACGTCTACGAGTCCGCTACGAGTCGTAGCTAATGTCCTCCTAGCAGAATTACGACCACGGCAGCCAGTCTTAACGAATGCCACGTGTGCCAGACATATTATAATAAACAAGTGTGTGCGCAAACACAGATGCACTCTCGATTCCCTTATTCTCATAATCCGATGGACGGCAGACCGACACGACCGGGAGAGGTCAGGCGCAGGACCAATTACTTAAGGTGCTTTCTGAGGAACGATCAGTCGCGTATTCAAGCTGCGATAATGAGGCCCCATAGCTAATATCCTTCAGTCAAGGCACCAATTGGCTTGATGACTTTTTTAAAGTAGGTCTTTCATTATTATTAATTATTGTCCAATTAGAGGGAAAAAAATATTACCATATGTTTTTAGGACCTAGAAAACCGCAAAACTTTATTTTAAGTCTACTTTTCGCAAACAGGCGAAAACGCTGTCAGCCATATTTATCGGTGTTGTGACGTCATACATCTCGAAACTAACAATTGACATTAGCAAACGTTCATCATCCTTCTTCCTACTATTATTATAAAGCCGAACTATACTATAATTATGTCCTGCGCATCTGGCTAGTCTCCGGTGAGACTGACCGCCGTGGTCAAAATTCGGCTAGGAAGACATCAATCTTGGCAAGCGGATTGGTGATGGCAGAAGAGGGGTTAAAAATACACAGAAGAAAGCTGCTTTTCTTCCTCTGGTAGGTTCCTTTAGTCCAGCTACACTACTTGAGTTGCAAATAATCTCCATCTGATCCATAACAATACCAGTCGTCGCGTCCCCACTACGCTGGCTGCATTGCACCGCTGTACGGCAATGCTGATGCGCTGCGCCAGATACTATTCATTGAGTTACCTCAACCTCAACAGTCTGTATTGGTCCACTGCTGGACGGAGGCCTTCCTTATAAGCGCCCCCATGAGATGAAAGCCTTATTGGCTTTCATCTCATGGGGGTAATGCCCACTTATCCTCACGCTGGGCATGTGGGTTGGGGATCGCAGTTCGGTGGTAGAATTGTTGTGCAGAGGGCGCTGCTGCCCGTCCCCGGTGGATATCCCTTAGTCGCCTCTTACGACATACGCGGGAAGAGTTGGGGTGGTGCAAATTCTAAGCCAGTCAGTACCACACTTTGACTTAAAACTTAAATAAATTATTCCATTTTATATAATAAACTCCGTTCGTTCATCAATTCTTTTTAGATATTCTTACATAAGAAAAATAATTCCTCACAGTCAATACAAAAAAACTTTAAAATGTTTTCCCTATTCCCGGCTAAAAATAAATTGAAGCTTCGTTAATTAATCCCCGAGGCCGATCCTGCTGCCGGTGACGTCACTTCCTGCCAATAACAGGGAATAAGTACCCATCAGACTTATTGGAATAAAGATTATTTCGGTTATATATTGCGATAGTTTAGAAAAATTCTAATAATAACATAACAGTACACGGAAAAAACGTAACGGTTGGAATTAAATAACTTATTACTATTTACAACAGAGTGATTCGCTTCGGAGGGAGCCTGCAAAGTTAAATGCTAATGCTAGACAAGCCATCTTTGCTAATGTAAGTTAGTAATATTAAGTTAAAAAGTTGGTTGAAATTTGATAACCTGGGGTGAGTAACTTCCAAGAAATCTAATTGTGATCATGAATCGAGTAATTCTGTTAGTTACAGCCAAGCATCTTAGTTTAAATAGACGATTCTAACAAATCAACTTTGTAAACGCAGCTAATAAACGTTGCTATAGTTAACAAAGTGACTTTGTGAACTAGACTTAGCAAAGTTACTCGGCGCTGTCAA
Organism: Eupithecia subumbrata; assembly: GCA_949316285.1. Taxonomy (NCBI): domain Eukaryota; kingdom Metazoa; phylum Arthropoda; class Insecta; order Lepidoptera; family Geometridae; genus Eupithecia; species Eupithecia subumbrata. Next base: position 3,384,358 of record OX438631.1, read on the forward strand.
TCGTAGCCACTGGTTAGCGATACCCAATATACTTTGTTACTTCTAGTCAATTCAAAAAGGTATACTTAGCAAATTTACTCGGCGCTTTCAACCGTGTTCAGTGGGTTAGCTACAACCAAACTACATATTTTTTTCTAGCCTACTTGAATTGGTATATTTAGCAATGTTGTTTGTTATTCCTAAGAGGGTTCATTGGGTTAGCTACAACCAATCTACATTTTTACTTCTAGCCTACTTGAATTGGTATGTTTAGCAATGTTGTTTGTTGTTCCTAAGAGGGTTTTTTGGGTTTTTTACTACTTAATTCTTAGCTGCAGGTACCTACCATTTCCAAGTGATAACAATATAATTAAGCTACAGATATTTCAAGTTTGAACTTGTGTTGTACTGAAAGCTGCTTTTAGTACAATGCAACATATATCTATCGTACGTTTTAAATGAGTCTTAGTTATTTGTAATCATATCAATACATAAAAATTTTACCGATTACGATTAGTCTAAAATTAGATAGGTATCTACTTGTCAGTTTATAAATCTGAAAACTTATTTATTTTCAAACGAAACCAGAACAGGTAAATTTTACTGAGACACTCACTTGGAAATTATCAAGTACTCAGTTAGTATTATATTACCTAGAATATTTAGTAAACGTAAACAGAGCTTTATTGTGCGTTTTAAATAAGTCTTAGTTATAAGTAGCCAAAAAAAAATAACCAAGCCAAATTGGTACTTTGCTAGTGCTCCGTTTTTTCCGTGTTCGAAATTACGATTCTGACCGTAATTTCGCACGCGTTGTTTGTGGGGAAAAAGTTGCCTTTAGATTCGTTATCAAAATCAACAAAGTTTAATTATTGTTTTATAAAAACGAATAAAAGCATATTGTGACCTGGAATAGGTAGGTCTAGAACTTTCTAGAAATTTCAGCCCGATCTGTTCAATAGTTTTGGCGTGAAGAGGTTATTTGTTTTTAAACTTTCCCATCTATCTATACTTATAATAAAACTGTAACAGGTCCAATTCTGTACATCTATACTTATAATAAAACTGTAACAGGTCCAACTCTGTACATTGAAGATATTTTGAAAATTTTTTTTTGGAGAGCACTCTATTAACGATTCTGAAGCCAAAACTGTAATTTTTTTCATTCATGTCTGTCTGTCTGTCTGTCTGTCTGTCTGTCTGTCTGTCTGTTTGTTAAACGCGCATCACGCCGAAACTACTGAAGGTATTGAATTGAAACTCGGAATGTTTTTTGGTCATACTACGAGGAAGGACATAGGATACTTTTTATCCCGGAATTCAGTCAGGTTCCCCTGGGAGAGGGGATGAAAGTAAAATTTCTTCACCGCGCATGACGCCGAAACTGCTGAATGAATTGGAATGAAATCTTGCCTGATTTGATTTCATACTACAAGGAAGGACATGGGATACATTTGGTCCCGGAATTCAGTCAGGTTCCCCTGGGAGAGGGGATGAAAGTAAAATTCTTTAACTGCGCATCACGACGGAACTACTGAATGAATTCGAATAGAACTCGGCATACTTTGAGTTCATACTACGATGAAAGATACATTTTATCCCGAAATAAGGTTCCCCTGGGAGAAGGGATGAAAGTAAAATTCTTTCACCGTGCATCACGCCGAAACTGCTGAATGAGTTGGGACTGAATTAGTACGATTTGAGTTCATAATACAAGAAAGGACATGGGATACATTTTATCCCGGAATTCATTAAGGTTCCCCTGGGAGAGAGGATGAAAGTAAAATTCTTTAACCGCGCATCACGACGGAACTTCTTGATGAATTCGAATGCAAGTCGGCATGATTTTAGTTAATACTGTGAGGAAAGATAAATTTTATCCCGGAATTCAGTAAGGTTCCCCTGGAAGAGGGGATGAAAGTAAGATTCCTTCACCGCGCATCACGCCGAAACTGCGGAATGAGTTGGAATGAAACCTGGCACGATTTGAGTTCATACTACAAGGAAGGACATGGAATACATGTTATCCTGGAATTCAGTAAGGTTCCCCTGGGAGAGAGGAAAACGTAAAATTCTTTAACCGCGCATCACGACGGAACTACTGAATGAATTCGAATGGAAGTCGGCACGATTTGAGTTCATACTACGGGGAAAGATACATTTTATACTGGAATTCAGTAAGGTTCCCCGTGGAGGGGGATACAAGTTAAATTCGTGGGTCGCGCATCACGCCGAAAGTACGGAATGTATTCAAATGAGCAATACGATTTATCCCGGAATCAGTGCTGTTCCCTTGGGAGGGTGGATGAAAGTAAAAATATGCTACTGAATGAATTCAAATGAAACTTGGCATGATTTGAGCTCATACTACGAGGGAACATAGGATGCATTTTATCTGGGATATCAGTAGGCACGGTTCTCTTGGGAGAGGGGATAAAAGTCAAAATGTGTTCTTATTAAGAATTCATTAACGCGTCGTCCGATTTCATGCATTCTTTTTGTTAGTAACAGTGTTGCAAGATTGAATTTGACTAAATCAGTAGACAGTCAAGTAGAAAATTATTAGATTGAAGAAATAATCTGTAGATTGAAGAAAAAATATCGGTAGATAAAGGGTAGGCAAGTTCCTATCTATATATTTTTCCAAGACGCACCCATTTGTAAAGTTCCTACCTAAGTAGGTAGGAACCTAACTAATCAGTGCGTCAATGCCTATTTCAGGCAAAGTAGGTAAAATGTGCAGATGGTCCATGCGATATTCATGGACATGATATTTGGTGGTTTAGCTGGTATAGTTAACTGTACCACCAAAGTTTGGTTGGAGTAAGTGGACCAATTAAACTAACTAGACCACAGAAAAATATTTTTTTCTGTGGTAAACAACCAACTGAGTCTACCTACTAACGAAAAAAAAATTACGGTGGTCCAGTCAAATGGATCAGGACCCCAATTCTGTAATAAAATGGCTTCACTATGACAATGGAATCGTCGCAGAATCATCACATAGAATCCTTATAGATTAATAAAACTCCAGATAGTGCGTGCGAGATAAATTAATAGTTTCAAACTTGACACTTTGACGCGCGTCTCTCCAACTGCATTCATCATAATTTCTTTTATCTAAGGTAGAATACCAAAACGTGTCATTCTTTGACGATACCCCTGTCATAGTGAAGCGATTAGTTTAGCAGAATAGGACCCCAGCTGAACGGAACCATGAGTAAGAAGTGAAACGAGTATGACACTTCTTAACACTGACGCTGGCCGAGTCGTAGCTAAAAGTCGTGTGGATAAAGAATGGGATTGAAGATGACAACATACTATCCCCCGTAGACTCTACACGATTTATACACAATTTAACTAAGTACCTAAATAAAGATACTTATGTTAGAAGTGTAACTGGTCCAATTCTGGGCATCGAAGTTTTTTTGCACGGCGTTTCATAACATGAGAGAAACTGTGGTTAAATGTGAACCTAATTAGTCGCCAGGTATGTCAATCGCGAACGAAGTCGCGGGTACAGCTAGTTTATTTATAATAAGAATTAGTGTGAGGTAATGTGAAATTCTCTGAAGGATAGCATTCGTAACGAATACATCCCATAGAGAAACAAAGTTATCGACCTAGCTCAAAAAATTAGCAATTTGAAGTGGCAGTGGGCCAGCCATATCTCGCGGAAACCGACAACCGCTGAGTTAAACCTGTTCTTGAGTGGATACTGCGACTCGGCAAAAGGAGTGTAGGACGCCTTCCAGCCAGGTGGGATAAAGACCTGCGAAAGACTGCAGGCAGATGCTGGATACGGCAAGCTGAAGACAGGGCGCTATGGCGCTGATTAGGGGAGGCCAGCAGTGGACTAATATAGGTTGATGATGATGTGAAATTATGGATGAATGTTTGTAATCTCTTCACGATACAATACTGCACGATTCAATCTGAAATGTATCGTAGGTGATAGGTATTTCTCAAACGGCCATCGGCTCTGCGATCTATGTGCTTCGACCGTTGGCATTTTAAGAGCCACATACCACGGGCATAAATGCATTCACATACTTGTTCTCGAGAGGTATTATATGAGGCTATTTATACCTACTTTTTCCAATATATTCCCACTAGTAGGTATTATAAAAGCGAAAGGGACTCTCTTTATGAAATTTGGCAAAGAGAGATGATATTGATATGAAAGGTTGCATGGATGAGATCGCTTCTAAGCGATAAGGCCACCCATTGTACTTGTCTTATGTAATGTCTCCTTTTAATGTTATTATTATGGTGTACAATAAAGCATTTTTGTATTGTATTGTATATTCCCGGGAAGGTAAAATCGTAATCTAAGTATTTATTATCCAGAAAAATGCGTGTGAAGCCGCGGGAAAATGGTAGTGCGGGTACTATTATGTCTTGTGTGCAAAAATATCATCATCAGCCTATTTTTGACCACAGCGTCTCTCTCAATGAACGCCACGGTGCCCAATCCAGCAGCTGGTTGCAGTTTACAACTAAACTTTAAGTGGGTTACAAAAATGATCAGTAAATTAATTGAAACAAGATGTCAAACTATTATTTTTGTAAAAAGGCTTACTACAAAAAATATCAACAGCGGATTTCCTCCAACTCGAAAAATAACAACCTAACAAGATAAAGGTTTCTTGTTCACTTCAATCGTTTTAAAAATCTCAGTGATCAGTTTATTTCCTAGTTGATATTTCTGACGTGTGACTAAGAGCCCTGATAGGTATAAAGGAAATGAAGCTCTTTGAATTTCGAGGTTACTTTCCAGTCTCTCGCATCGTCAAAATGTATTTTACTTTAAAATTCAAATCTAAACTCATCCATCGATCTAAACATACCAACAGCCGTATTTTGGAAAGCACTTCAGCAAACACAAATTCCCAATATAGCCCATTCGTCTCTAATCCCCAATGAAAGCCATGCTTCGTAATATTTTAAGACGTGCGTACGTGTTGCAAGGTTGAACCATAAAATGTATTTAAGGCTGACTTTAGGATTATTATTCTTACTTTGATAATTATTAAACCTTATAATCAAATTACTTTGACATTATTATCTGCATACCTATTATTGTTTCTATCTTTGACATTTATATTTATTAAATTTTTTGTCGTTTTTCTATAATGTATAAGGATTTGTTAATTAAAATATTAACCATAATAAGACTAGAATCTCTATCGCATTGGGTGTGCCTGTGATGTACATGTTTATAAATAAATACAAAATAAATAAATAAAATATTTGAAGAACATCCGAGCTAACTCGGATGCTCACAGGAACTACATGACCTGATCCCACCATCTCCCTTCCACTCCAGGACAAGCAGACGCACTGCACAATATCATCCCTGCTTTTGGATATATCTACGCTTTACTCGCACTAAGCGGTTTTCCTCCACATTCATCATTCGCACCGTTGACGAATGGAACTCGATTCCTGCTTCTGTTTTTCCGGACAATTATTGTCCGGAAAAACAGAAGCAGGAATCGAGTTGTCACACTCGTGTCTTCAAGAAACTCAGGTTATAATTATTATAACCTGAGTTTCTTGAAGACACGAGTGAATAGGTGTCTTCTAGACCTTATAGAAAGTGGCCACATTGCCACTTTCTATAAGGTGAGGTTGCGGTCAAAAGATGGTTTGATTTAAAAAAACCTTTGCTGATGTTTCGTCGCAGCATCTGTGCTTTGCTTAACCTTAGAGCATCCTTAGAGCATTAAAGGTTTAATGCTCGAAGTAAGCATCACGTTATAAAGTATAATTTACCTTTGGTTTTAAAAAACAACGTGATAAGCGAACCACGAACTCTAATCGTCGTAAAGCATTCAATATTAAATTTTCTGCACCAATTTACCCTTCACTAGGCGAGTGCAAGAGGAACATTTTTTTTTCAGGATCAACCGAAATTTTTAGTTTTTGTAATAAGAGTTGAAACACCGAGTCGATCGGAGTTGAACTGGCAACACCGTCCCACGGTGCTCAATCAAACTTCCCCTTGCAATGTTCAGTGCGTAGACAATGCTCATAAATGTAGCCTCACCGCGGTGAAACGTGGGTATCGGCAAATACAGGATTGACTGTCGAAGCGCAATGGAAACGAAGCATTAGATATTCTGTGCTTGAGTAGTACCGATAGCTATATTCTGTACTCGTGTTGTACAGGTAACTGTGGAGGAATGCTTCTGGTACCTACAGAAGTTCGTAGGTGAATGTGTGGCCTGAGCATTTCGAAGAGAGCAAAACTAAGCATTTCATGTTCTGGATCTGGAAGTTCTTTATCCTCAGGTACCTTAGATTGTAAATGAGAAAGGAACTGTGTCTGTCAGTCTGTCTGTTACTTTCTTAATGAAGGCATGAAGTTAATTGTAATCCAGTGGAAGGCCTTAAACCATAAGTCTCAATAAAAAAATACGATAAAAAGTAATAATAGCAAAAAAAGCCGCGCTAGTTTTAGGTACTCTATTAAACTTTTCAATAACAAATGGTAAACATCAAAGTCCTATTTAAAAAGTTTAATGTAGGTAATTAAGAAAAGATCATCTCGACCACGGACTAGATTTTGGGCGGAAATGTACCCTAGGTGCCTTTTCACGCCGCGGGTATCGGGTACCCGACGGCGAAATGTTTGGCTTACCGGCGACCGGGCCAGTGAAAAGGGACTAACTCGTCTACAACTCAGATTTTGAGCAGGAGAGATTGGCTCTAACCCAGATAAATCGATCAAAATCCTCATACCGCTCCGACTTCTATTGTTTACGATATTGGCAAGCTCACAAAGCCTAGACTGCTTGTAATCCGCAACCCACATTTCTGTATCTACCTGGATTGGTTTTGATTGGAAATTCCGAGGTTTCTATAATCTTTTGTCAGTTTTGGATAGTCAAGGGATATCAAATACCTGGGAAATGGTTTCCATCATAGATTGCAGCAACTGACCTTTTGTCAGGTTTTGGATAGTCAAGGGAAAGCAGATATCTGGCAAATGGTTTCTGGCTGAGATTGGGGCAATTTCACAGAGTGGTCGTCTCTTGTGCTCACAGTTTAGTATTCTACGCGTGCAACGCAATATATTTTTTACGTCACGTAGCTCGGTTTCAGAGGTTTACGCTGCGTAGAAGTGTTGTAAACTTTAACTGCGACGCGTAGAGGTTTTGCGACCATGTGTAGATATTTTTTTAATTGAATAATTAAATTAAATTCGGGCCAGTCTGATTTTGACCTACTTCCACTGTTTTCAATTGATTTTATTAAGTTACCTATGACAACTGATTATTATTTATTTTAGTAGGTAGGTAATTATGCAATTAATTGACTGGTTAATATTATTTTACCAACAAAATGTCTATCTGCCTGCCTATGCATTAAGCAAAGAATACCTGAAGCTCTGAAATAATGCTGTTGTAATATAGGAGAGAATTTTTCCCTAAGATTATAAGAATCGTAGGTACCTTTCATCACATATACCAAAGTTATCGAGATAGCTCTAAGAATTAGCCAGCTGAAGTGGAAGTGGGCCGGCCATATCTCACGAAGGGGAAACGTGTTCTTGAGTGGAGAACACGACTCGGTAAACGTAGTGTAGGACGCCCTCCGGCAAGGTGGGATGTCGACCTGCGAAAGACTGAAGACAGATGCTGGATGCGGAAAGCTGAAGACAGGGCGCCATTAGGGACGTGGGGCAAACATAAGAACACTCGGGATAAAATTATCTATGACACAAAAAAAAATAACGAAAATCGGTTTCATCCGTTTGGCAGCTAATACACAGACAGACACGTTAAACTTATAACACCCGAGGACGGAGGACATCGGGTGGTTAGTTTAGCATCCCCCCACCCGACACGCAAAAAGGGCCCACCTGTGGCCTAGTTGCGGAAACGAGTCCGGAAACAAGTAACAAGTAACTTATAACACCCCTCTCTTTTTGCGCCGGGGGTTAAAAATTGAGATTTATTGGTGTATAGTTAATATACAATTACTCATGGTTTACACTTAAATATTACGTTAATAGGATCGTGATATTACAACCATAGAAAAACCCAAGATGATTTTCATCTGTCACCCGACTGGGACAGGGATGTACCCAACCATCAGGGTTGTGTTGTGACGGACGAGTTTCTCGATTCGCCACAAATGGATGTTTGTTACCTCTTCACTCCGCGCCATAACGACAAAATTTACATAGATATAGCTCAAAGCTGGAATTAAACGTGGGATACTTTTCTCCTATAAATCAGTTCCCATCGGATAAATAACCTTTAAGAGTTTCCATAGATTCAACGCGTGTGAAGCCGCAGGGAGAAATAGTAAGCGATAAGTCGAAAACATATTTCGCCTCATAATTTACCACCCCCATAGGATTACTGCCATACTGCCACAACACAACCGGGTACAACCGGTTTTAATTAGCTAAATCTGGTACAATCCGGATATAAACTTGGACAAGTCCGGGCAAGTTTGCAGTTTGACAAATTCGAGTTTCGACTTTGAGCGCACTTTGGGGCGGATTAGGCACAAGTGTTTTAGGGTGTGCTTACACTAGCGAAACGTATATTATTATTATTATATATTATTAACGTAGGTATTTAACGTATAATTTTTGTTGGTTATAAGTAATATCATTGCTAATTGGTTTTTATCTCTCATTTATTATTTTTCTGCTATATTACAGGGTGAGGCGTAAAGAGTGGCCAAGCCTTTACCTACGGGTAGGGAGCAACAAATCTGTTCAGAAAAAAGAAAAATTGTACACAGTCGACAAAAGTCTCACGGTTTTAGAGTTATTGGACATTTTTTTTTTTTACCCTTGTCCATACTTTTCGATGGTTACAAATCAAGGAATTTTCTCAATCTGTTTTTGTTATAGTATTCTTGGATAACTGTGCTATCAAATACTAATTGCCATTTGTGTGCCAAAATAATATTTTTTCTTTTACAACATGATAAATAAACTAAAATCTGTTTTGCTAATTTTTTCCAAAAGTTTAAACCTCCTCTGGTAAAAAAATAAATTATCGCCACCTGAGTGACCGACTAAAAAAAACTTGTCCACTTCAATGAAATTCCGAAATTATAAATACTTGGTATTTCCAACTTTCCATGCAAGGCGTATTCCTGAGTTAAGATTTTTAAATTTACAATTAAGCTTAAAACTCGCTTATTGCATTGGAATTTCTTACAATAAGTGCTCAAAATGGCTAGCAATAGCTCTTAGCACGTCCTGTCTAATGAAAGAGCGCTTTATTTTGCGTGCATGTCTGGATTCGGAAATGGTTTGGGCCGCCCTTGTATTCGCTCACGCAGCTGCTTAATTCAGGTGATGGGCTCCTTGTAAACCATCTCCTTGAGGCACCCCAGTAAAAGACGTTGTTATCTGTTAGAGAACGTCTCGTTGGAAGATAGAAGAATAATGTGGAGGTGGATCAGGCGATAATGTGGAAATAGATCCTATTCTATTCAATAATAACCCTTGAGCTACAAGCCTGTTCCTATTCTTTTACGCGGCCGTTTTACGAATAAATTTATGTGCATTTCATCAAGCGCGCGGGAATATCTATTAAGTCAGGTGAGATGGCATACATTTAGGCCGTGCCCTCTGATGAGTTGGACCGGACGACTTGTGCAGCCTTACGGGCAAAACGCTTACTACGCAGAGAAGAAAAAAATTAAATATATATTGATGCTTTGATGCTGTTGTTTATTCTCGCGTATCTCCACACGGCGTCGGCGGCGATAACATCACGACGATCAATTCTAATGATCGCGAGGCAATAGCCCATTGGAGTGTTCCTTTACGCAATAACTCAGTTTAGAGTCAGAATACCAGTGAATCAATTGCTTTAGTAGATCAAAACTGCTTGAAGAGGTTTGGATCAGCGAGTTAGCGATGTTATTCTGTACCACTTAGTTAGGTACTTCACAACTTGTTAAGCCTGATGTAAGTAAACGATGTCTTGGTGATCAAACATTATTCAAGATAAAGAACATGTAACCTACCAGATAAGTACGGAACGCTCACCATGATCTCTAACTTTTTGTGAATGTGAATTTTGGTTTTGTTTTTTTTACTTTATATTTAATTTTGATTGAATTTTGACTTATAAATTCTTAAATTTATATTATAGGAGTCTTGAATATTTCTTATGATAATTTAATTGTTATATTATTGTTTATTATTTGACATGGTATGTAACTATTTCTAGCACTAACTACACTAATATTTAATTTCAAAACCTACTGTAATTAGTTTAATTGGCTAAAGCCGTTCTATTTGCATAAATTAATAAATAAATGACAACAAAACGTCGTGTGAATGACGTCTAATCGTCTTTTTTAACGTGTTTATTTATGTAGGTACAGACAGCTTTATTAACCCCCGACGCAAAAAGAGAGGGGAGTTATAAGTTTAACGTGTCTGTATCTGTCTATGTAGTGTCTGTATAGTAGCTCCCAAACGGATGAACCGATTTTCGTTTAGTTTTTTTTGTGTCATAGATAATTTTATCCCGAGTGTTCTTAGCCATGTTTCATGAAATTATGTCGGGGGGTTTTTTAAATTTTAAATTTTATCCTGTTTTTCAGTCAGTTTTCAGTTTTATTTTACTCGGAACTTCGCAAATAAAAATCCTATAAAGGCACATAAATTATTTTGTATATTTATTTACTAGTAAGTATGTAAAGATTTTTACAAGGAACTTAAAACTGTTTCGCATCTAATACATTTATCGCTATTATCTAACACATTATACTTTCTACATCTTAAGCATTGACTATTTCTACTCTGAGACAAACACACCTCCCATTTCCCGCCATTTCTAACCTCCAAACTGACAGTTGACAGTTCCAATATCTCAGACAAAACACTATCATTCACATCGTCAGAGGAATTTAGGTCTTGCAGCTTTTGATATAGGTCTGAATTCACTTTGATTGTAGCGTCAAGCTTTTTTAGATTCTCATTTTTTGCTTTAGCGCAGACATCTTTCTTTAATTCCAAAATGGCGTCCATAACCGATATATCGATACTGTCAGTTTCGGTTGTCAAAACTGGTATTTTCTCCGTAAAATAAAACGGTTTTTCTTTCAAAGGATGGTGCAACCACGCTTCTTCGACTAGATGAGGCAAAATTGGTCCTAAAGCTTTACACAGAGATACTAATATCGTATGAGCGACTAGCTGTGCTGAAATTCTATTACTTGAATCTTTTTCAGAGCAATATAACCTATCTTTTATACAATGGCAATACAATCCAGATACTTTGTTGCTTATAAAATGCAGTATCGACTGAGCTACATGATTATACCTCAAATTATTGTAATTTTCATAGATTTGAGACAAAAATCCTTCAGTTTCTTTCACCATGTAGCTGTCGAAGTAGTTTAATACCGGTTTCTGACTAAATACCGGTTTTTGCACATCGCTGATGACTCCAAGCAGATATTTGAGTATGTTCCTGATTCTGATGACTTCTGTTTGGCAGTCATCGAGGAGTTTTTTGCTGATTATTATTTGGGAGTGTTGAGTGGAATGGCTGGCTACCCACCATCTGCAAAAAAAACATTACCTAGTATTTATTCATGGTCAAATATTTATTGGTTGAAACATTCACTCACGTGGCCCAAGCAAGCGTGTCCCCTATTGGCGACCCTATTGGTCCAAATATCGCTTCCCATATATAACTCACTAGTTCATGCCCGCGGCTTCCCCCGCGCTGTTTCTATGGAAACATTTAAAGGTGATTTCTATCCCATGGGAACTGATTTATGGGATAAAAAGTAGCCTATGTTTGTTTCCAAGATTAGAATTACTTCTATGCATAATTTCAGCCCGTTCCGTTTAGTAGTTTTGGTGTGAAGAGGTAACAAACATCCATCCATCCAAACTTTCGCATTTATAATATTAGTATGATATGATTATTCCTCCATTCATTAGCGGATATGCATTGCTACAACACTCGCAATGCCGCCAGTGGCTGGTTAGTGCCTGCAGCAAGAAAACTGGCAAAATCGGACAAGTTGACGCACGTAATGGGACCGGCTACCTACAACAAGCTCCCAGACAAAGTTAAGGACGCACCGAGTCTCGAAAATTTTAAAACTAAACTAAAAAACTGGCTCGTAGAGAAGACGTTCTATACCTACGACGAATTTTTAAATTCTGAATAATTTGCTGGTTAAACTTAATAAATTTATATACATTTATTATTTGTATATCACTTTATCATGTTTACACAATTGTGACGTATAATTTGACAAATTATAAATAAAATGTTTATCTGTTTTATCTGTTTATCATTCATTTAACATATATTCCCATATACCTATCCCATAACTCAAGCATGATAGTAATTATCTTGGCACTTAACTAACTAACTTAGCTTAACTAAACACCTATATTTGTTGACGTCCCGTTTTTCGGTCGTATAAAAGGGACGACAATATTTTTACGCTAGTTTAGTTTAGGTTTAGTGGCAACAGAATCACTACCAATGTGGCCAAACGCAAGCCTCTATACACTCATATTATAAAGAGTATTTCTAAGTAACAACTAATTCTCCGGAACAAATCCGATTTGCAAAATTATTTTATTTACCTCAAAGTGTCAATTCCGTAAGCCGGTTGCGAGTTCCTGTCCTTTCCTCCGTTGATAATGGTCTTGGGATCGATGACATTCCCGATGGACTTCGACATTTTGCACTTCTTGTCGTCCACGACAAAACCGTGCACGAAAATTGACCTGGGAATAAAATGACTGTTAATTGTCAAATAATGTACACATGATATTCTACAGAAAACTTGACTCACTTCTCCTGCTTCAATTATATATTTTGTACTTACAAATAACTTTATAAAATAAATAAATCAAAAAGCTTTATTTCCTTATCCCTAGCCTAATTTACATTTTTAGTTTGAGATTCCAGTCATTTTAATATACATATTTATTAATGTGAATTATAGTACGTACTAATAACTATCTAATTTTTAAAAGTATAAGTACCGCCCAGGGCGATAAAAACCCCCAAAGGAGGCTTCTACCGCCCTGGGCGGTCCTTATACAAATAACTTTACTGGTACATAAATGAAGTTGAGAAAATTCGTATTTTCCTTGACAATTCCAATATTACCTTCCCTAAAAACAAACCCAGTGGATCTTACTACAGTTGCCTGTACCTCGGTTGGTTTAGGATGTCCCCTTAGTTCAGAATATTCTAGGACAGTTTCCCTACAGCTCCCGATAGTTTCGGATTTTCCCGTAATACAGTGGTTTTAAACCCATAAGAGTTAATATACACAGTTTATATGCCATACACATGGCAGCACTTACTTGTGTAGAGCGGTGCCTTGTATCGCCACAGCAGTGAACAAAGAAAATTGGAATCAGCCTGTTAGCTGGTCCACTCCCTCGCAGTATAGATCATTAGGGGAGTCACTACCCGGGGAGGGGGGGGGCGTGCTCTAAGATATGCCAGAGTATACTTACTTGTAGGGAGCGGTGCCTTGTATCGCCACAGCAGTGAGCAGTGAGGACTGGAACCAGCCTGTTAGCTGGTCCACTCCCTCGCAGTATAGATCACTGGGGGACTCACAACCCGGGGGAGGGGGGAGTGTGCTCCAAGATATGCCAGAGTCAAACCAGATGTCGAGAATATCCTGGAAATGATAAGAGCGAAAAAATAGATACATATTTAACATGGCTAGAAATTTTTCGAATTTTCCCTAAGGCTTCGGTCTCGAAGTTAGCGATTGCGGTGTAGCGGCGGCGCGGGGAGGGTAAACGTGTTCTTGAGTAGAGACCGTGACTCGGCAAACTTAGTTTAGGACGCGATGACTATCTGCGAAAGACCGCAGGCAGATGCTGGATGCGGCAAGCTGAAGACAGGGCGTTATGGCGCTCATTGGGGGAGGCCTATGTCCAGCAGTGGACTCATATAGGCTGATGGCGATGATGGATTGGAGACTGGTAGTTAGATGATGCTGTGTGAATCATCCAGCATTATTTATTCTGGTATTATGCCAGCAAAGCTTACCTTCCCCTTCTTCAATTGTTTGGCGTCTAAGTTATGGTCTTTGATAACATCTTTGGGCACCAGGTTGTCAACTTGCGAGGTCCACCAAACGTCAGGTCCTTGTTCTTCTATTAGCTCACATAGATTGTTGATTATTCGTCTGAAAGTACAGCACATTTTAGGGGTTAAAATTAAAAAATTAAACGAAAAGCAAGTTGGTAATTTAAGAAGATGGGCAAATGAGGTCAAGAGAGGTCAGAGTAACTGCAGATTGGACCATAATAACAAACTTTAAAAATTAGGCGTACTTTCAAGAGTCATAATCTATACTAATATTTTAAAGAAAAAAGATTTGATTGTTTGTTTGTATTATATTATTTATATTGAATAGGCTCAAAAACTACTGGACCGATTTGAAAAATTATTTTACCACTAGCCCATCATTATTTCTGACTAGTTTATGCCCGCTGCTTCGCACGCGTTGTTTCTATGGAAACCTTTAAAGATGACTTCTATCCCATGGGAACTGATTTATGGGATAAAAAAGGCCTGTTTGATTCCAGGATTAGAATTACCTGTGTGCAAAATTTCAGCCCGATCCGTTCAGAAGTTTTGGCGTGAAGAGGTAACAAACATCCATCCATCCATCTATCCATCTATCCATCCAAACTTTCGCATTTATAATATTAGTGTGATGAACATAGGCTACTTTTTACCGCGGGAAAATGGTTCATTCCTACGGGAAAACGGGTAATAGTACAACGGGTAGTAAGAATGCAGCTAGTTTAAAATAAAAATACTAACCGATCAACAATAACATTATCGCCTTTATAGACAGCGGGTATCGGAACGCCCCACGCCCTCTGCCGGGAGATACACCAATAAGGTCGCTTTTCCAACTGCGATTTGAACCCTTGTCTGTATTGCTCGCTGCTTGATGGCGGTAGGATTTCCACTTTTTCCAGGGCTGCCTGAAATAATAAATGCTTATATCAGCCTGCAGTAAATTAATTACTGTCACAGGGGGTTGAAATGCCTATCGCTGCGCTGGTGAGATTTCGTAGTTGTTTTCCTTGACCCCTACTTTCGGCGGAGTTGTATGTAAGAAATGAAGTATGAATTATTCTACTAAGATACTTAAAGCAAAAATAAAACAAATACACTCCATACCATAATACCTACATAACCTAAAAACATTATAATAAACTTACATAGACATAAAATAAGGTGTACTTCTTACAAGGATAAATAATGCTGATGAAGCAATTTTTTGAAGATAGACAGTGATTTTGCACGCCTGAATCGTCTGATGTACAGAGGGAGAGCATTCCACAGACGGGTAGCTTATACAGTGAAAGATTTGTCATAGGAAGAGCTGGTGTGAGCAGGGTCTTTAAGATGAGGGTTTCAGAGGAACGCAAAGAGATAAGAATGTGCAACTAATACATATAAATACCTATGTCTTTTGCTGTCATAAATACTTTACTTTAAAGGTCAACTCACCAAAGCCTTTTCTTTTAAAGCAGCTGTATCAATAAACCACTGCCTGCTAGCTCTCAGGATAACCGGCTTCTTAGTCCTCCAATCCAAAGGGTAGGAGTGCACATAGGTCCCTTTATGTAGGACGGACGGGCCTAGCAGGGAAATGACCTTGTCTTGACCTTGGGTTAATACTGGTAGGCCGTTGAGGTCAGGGTGTAGATTAGTGTAGCAGCCCGATTCGTCTACATTGCAGTCCTGTAAAAGAAATTAACTTTTAGGGAATTTTCAGTCTCAGAATCTTTACGCAAGTCTTTAGGATCAACATAATGGTGTCGATGTCTACACCCAGGATGCTGTAAGGTTGTTGCAGATCTGAGATTCATCTCTCGTCGGTTTTTGAACTCCTATTTAAACATTTTTCGCTGCCCCTGTGCATTTAAATATGTATGCGTTGTTTTAGGTTGTTTTTGTTTTTAGTAATTTTTTACTTTGTTACCCTTGTTCTTCTGGTCTTAGTTTTAGTTTTTGTGAAGCATTCATTCATGTCTATGTTGATATAAAATA
Organism: Eupithecia subumbrata; assembly: GCA_949316285.1. Taxonomy (NCBI): domain Eukaryota; kingdom Metazoa; phylum Arthropoda; class Insecta; order Lepidoptera; family Geometridae; genus Eupithecia; species Eupithecia subumbrata. Next base: position 3,400,401 of record OX438631.1, read on the forward strand.
TCTAGGAGAGTTTAACCGAGTATAATTAATTAGGCCTTCAATAAATCATACCACATGCATGTTATTCCGTAAAGCCACTAGAAAGTCGTCTGGTCCATGCGCCGGCGCAGTGTGGACTAAGCCCGTTCCTTTGCCCTCTGTCACGTGATCAGCTTCTAAGAACGGTAGTGTACCTTGAACTAGTTTGTTTGTGTATGTTGTGCCTTGGAGGTGATGCCCTGAAATGAAAAAGAAAAGGTTTTGGAATGGTTTTTAAAATTTGAAAGAGGCGTGGCGATGCCGATCTGTTTGCTAGTTTGCAATTTGTTTGACCACTCTATGCTACATTTTTGTGTAACATTGAGTTCATTATATTACTTATTTACAATATATACAATTTATTTATATTATATTACTATTTATATCGCGGCTTCGCAGGCGTATTTTCGTTATAATAAGTGGCCTGGTATCTTAGTTAGTCTATATTCTAAATGTACGCCAAATTTCATCTTGATCTGTTCAGTAGTTTTGGAGATCCTAAAATCTTAAAAGATCTGGATCTTTCGGCTTTACAATATTAGTAGGAAGTAGGATGTGTTTAAGACTGCCTCGTTGGTCTAGCGGTTGCGTGTTCAACCGCTGTTAATGAGGTCCCGGGTTCAAATCCTGAGTTGGGACAAGATTTGTGTTATTGTCATTTTTCTAGCAAGAAATATTGACAGTAGTAGCCCGGAGTCAGGAAGTTAGCGGTGTTACACCCCCGTGCCTCAGAAAGCACGTTGATTGAGGTATTGGTCCTGCGCCTGACCTCTCCCTTGGTCGTGTCGGACTGCCGTCCCATCGGTTTATGAGAGTGAGGGTATAGAGAGTGCAATTGTACGCACAATTGTGCACTGTTATATGTTCTGCGCACTTGGCTAGTCTTCGGTGAGACAGGCCGCCGTGGCTGAAATTCAGCTAGGAGGGCATCATGTGTTTAGAAGAAGCCTTAAAAGGCATTATAAATATGTATAAGGCATTAAGTATTACTATATTAATACTGGTCGAAGCGTCGCGTGACCCGAGAGCTGGTGAGTATCTGGCACAGCGCAACAGCATTACCATACAGCGGGGAAATACAGCCAGCGTCTTAGGGACGCGACGACTGTTATTAATATGTATGAGTTGACCTACCTGTAGGTTGTTTGCAACAGTCTGCATTTAGCTCAAAAGTTTCAACTGTAAATACTAGTTCTAATTTATTACTATTAATTGATTGTTTTATATTAATACAATATGAACATTAAAGATTGATAGACCAAATTATTTTAAACATAATTTTTTTGATTCATTTTCCGATTTTTTCCCGATCTTGTTTTGAAATGGATTTAGTTATTAAACATTAAAATTAGGCTACCTTAATTTAAAAAAAAACAGCATTTTTCAATATGAATGAAATTAAAAGCCTATGTAAAATCGGATTCATAGAAATGGTAATCAAATCCAATTCTCACCTTCAAATTCAAGATGCTTCTGGATTTCCACTCCCAATGTCTTCTCCAGGCCTTCGATGAGCCCAGATCCTACTAGGAACAGATCCTTGCCCATGTTGCTCAGGGTAACGATGCTGTACTTGAGCTGGGGGTTGTAGCATATTGCTCGGTTGGCGACGAGAGTCCAGGGAGTGGTCGTCCAGATTATAGCTGAGAGTGGCTTGCTAGAAATGAATTTATTTATTTTTTATTTATTTATTTTAGGAAGGCCTACAGCCTATGTAATAACAAAATAAGTAACAAGAATTATCAACATAAAAGCTAATTGGCCTTCACGGCTAAATAACATTGTGGATATAAAATACGCTATGCAATCATATAATTTGGAAAAACATGAAGATACATTTATACTGCCTTAAAGTAATTATTTGAAGCTACAAATAACTACTTTAAGGCAGGTGTTTGTTGCCCCCGGATCAAAGAATCAGCCCGTTTGTAATGCCTAGGGCGCTTAAAAAATGAATGCTGTTTTTTTTGGGTATAGCTAATTAATTTCAATTGACGAGATGGCTAAGTAAGAGGTTTTGTCATATTGTTGAATGTTGATCATCCAACAACCGTCTTAAGCTTTAGACAATTAACTGACGCCGTTTTGTAAACCACCTAGCCATTCTACAAACGGGCTCATTCTATGATCAGCCGCGACATTTACATAATCTCTGTTGTTAATTTAAGCTTACACACGCGGCTTTGCTCAAATAGTACCAGGATAAATCATAAAATATTTAAACCGTAAAAATAATATGTTTAAACCTTAAAAATAATACTTAAAAACATAAAATATTTATTCTGGTTCGATACTGTGGCTTCGCAGGCGCTCCCCGGGATACCATTTAGAATTTCATTGAGATCCGTTCAGCCGTTTAGGCGTGAAAAGGTAACAGTCAGATAGACAGAGTTACTTTCGAATTTATAATATTACTAGCTGCTGCCCGCGGCTTCGCCTGCGTAGTTCCCGTTCCCGTGGTAATTCCGGGATAAAACATAGCCTATGTCCGTCTCCTGGTTCTAAGCTGCCTCCCCACCAATTTTCAGCCAAATCGGTTCAGCCGTTCTTGAGTTATAAATAGTGTAACTAACACGACTTTCTTTTATATATATAGATTATAGATGGCACTGGGGCCTCATCATCATCATCGGCCTATGTTAGTCCACTGCTGGACATAGGCCTCCCCTAATGAGCCCCATAGCGCCCTGTCTTCAGTTTACCGCATCCAGCATCTGCCTGCAGTCTTTCGCAGGTCGTCATCCCACCTGGCTGGAGGGCGTCCTACACTACATTTGCCGAGTCGTGGTCTCCACTCAAGAATATGTTTACCCCAACGGTTATCGGTTCTTCGCGAGATATGGCCGGCCCACTGCCACTTCAGCTTGTACATAAACTTACAATTTTTACCAGTGTCACTTTTCTGGACTAACTATACATTTTCAAAAATCCGAATATACAGTTTATTTCTTCAAAATTAACTTATCTGTGATTTTCTAAGAACTAAAACTTCCAACTTAAAAAAAGTCCTCAAATACGTTTTTGTCAAAACGCTGTATTGTGATTGTGACACAGAAGAATAATGAAATCGTTTCCGCTCTACTTTCATTTTAAGTACCGGTAAAGAGTGGATTCTGATTCAGATTCTGAATGGGGGATCTGGGATCTGCACTGACATCTCGCATAGGAGTGTATTGTGCATTGTCCCCCTGCCTAACCAGGCCCTAACCAGCCCAGCTCCTTAAAATATCGGAGCAGGACCTTTGGCGATTTACAGCTTCGTTTCAGCTTTTCTGTAGGCGTGGACGGGTTTGATTCCTCTATGAGAGTCTTCAGTCCCGTTTTCCGTCTGGCGTCCTCTGTGTGTGTGTAAAGAGTGGAACTAACTTCCTGTGTCCGTTATTCCGGAAGAGTACAATCTCGGAGTCTTCAAATCCTGAGTGAATAAGTTCCGTCTGGGAAAGCAAGCCCCATCTTAGGCCAAATCGTCACTTTCTTAAGTGTGATGGTGGTCAAATGCTTTGCCATCCACAATAAATAAATAAAAAAAGAAATGACATACCCATTCAAGAAATCCTGAGCTATCTGTGGTGGCTTCTGAACCGGGAATGAGACATACACTTCTTTGCTTTTGTGTTGAGGGTCATACTCTAATTCTGCTTCAGCTAGAGCTGTTCTGAAAAAGAAGATATATGTTTCTATGTAACACTTCATATTTATTTTGTGAACTCAAGATCAGATATCATTATCCTAGAGTTTTTTTATGAGCTATTGGTAAAACATAAAACAGCCAAATAAATGATTCTAAAGGGCATTTTAGGCATTTTATTTAGAGATTTGATCATTATCACAGCTCTTATGTTACCTACGTGCAAGGTAGCTTTCTAGTTTCTTGAAAAAATTTAAAACCTATGTTTTAATGCTTTTAATATCAGCTAGAGCTCTTCTGAATCGAAGATACATGTTTCTATGTAAGACTTAATATTTATTTTGTGAACTCAAGATCAGAGATCATTATCCTAGAGTTTTTTTATGAGCTATTGGTAAGACATAAAACAGCCAAATAAATTATTCTAAAGGGTAACTTGTTAGGCATTTTATTTAGAGATTTGATCATCATTATCACAGCTCTTATGTTACCTACGAGCAGGGTAGCTAATTTTTAGTTTTAGTTTTAGTTTTAGTTTTAGTTTTAGTTTTTTTTTTTTTTTTTTTATTTTTTTTTTTAGAAACCTATGCTTTTATGCTTTTAATAAAGGTGTGTTGGTGGCCATAACATATTTCAAATAAAAATAATAGATTTGAGTTACTTACTTGCAAAGAATATTATCAAGTACTTACTTTGAAGACGGTGACCAGTAAACTGGTTTCAATGCTCGAAAAACCAATCCCTTCTCATACATCTTGTAGAACTGATGCAATTGATTCTGAACATAGCTCTTACTCAGGGTCAAGTAACTTCTCTCCCAATTAGCCATAACACCCCAAGTCTTAAAAGCGGCTTTTTGATTCTCAACTGTTTGTAATGCAAATTCTCTAGCAATTTTGCGTATATGCACAGGGTCGTTGAGTTCATTTTTATTTGCAGTTTTCTTAGCTTTTTGCAAGGCTTTGAGTTCTATCGGAAGGCCGTGGCAGTCCCAGCCGGGTACATAATGGACTCTATTGCCTTGGAGCACTTGGCTGCGGTTGTTTATGTCTTTTATTATCTGAAAAACATAATTTTCTATTTGGTTTTTCGTGGTAATGTTTGTAGGATACAATTTATGATGGAACTTAGTCCAGGCTCAGTGGAGAATCATCAAAATTCTTTTGATATCTGCTTATACCATACTTGCCTACTTTAATAATAATAATGTTTTAGCTGAATTTCGAGCACGGCGGCCAGTCTCATCGGAGACTAGCTAGATGCGCAGGATATAATAATTATAGTGCACAAGTGTGAGCGCAAACATAGGTCCACTCTCTATTCCCTCACTTTCATAATCACGTGGGACGGCAGACCGACATGATCGGGGAGGCGTCAAGCGCAGGACCAACGGCATAACGTGCTTTCCGAGGTACGTTTTGCCTAGTTTATTCATGTAAGGTCAGCATTGGGAAGACCGTCTACAAGGCAAGACCGTCTGTGCGCAATATCTTGCGTTAAATAAAAGCATTAAGCAGCTTGTGTTGACGGTACAGCAGCATTGCAGTTAAGTTCGAATTTATTAACATAGATGTCGCTATCAACGCTATGGCGAGAGAAAACTGGCCGCCATTTTTATTCGCGTTTAGAACTTCTATTACCTCGTGACACATGCTAACAACAAATAAGAAAAAAGTGATTAATTTAACGATTTTCTCAGACCAAAGAGGTTGAGTTGGTATTTCATTAACACCTTTAACAATTTGAAGTAAATAAATAATGCTGGACAATTGACACAGCATTTTCTAGCCCCAAGCTAAGCTGAGCTTGTGTTATGGGTACTAGATAACCAGTGATAGGAATAGGTAGGGCTTATTTACCTAAACTTCGAGGAACAGTGACAAGAATCGGAGACTTCCTTCCGACAACATTTTTTTAAAAAATTCCGGACATTACTTAGGTACATTAAAAAATAATGTTATTCGAATAAGTAGTTGATCTATGTTTACCTAAAGTTCGCGACTAGACATAAATAAGTTGTTGATCTTAACACTATCAAACAAAATCTTTGTTTAAGAAGCCGGACACGTTTTGAAGTAAATATCGGCTTTCTCATTCGCTCTCGACCACGTTTCTTAAGATTTCTAAAGTTGAACTTTAGCATAAATATATGTACCTGATTAAAAAAAAATGCGGCCATCTTTAAAACGATAAAACAGACATTTTTATCATTTAAGCAGTATTTTAAGTACTTTGGACGGAGATAGAGGAATAATCATTTTTAAAACGAAAAGTATTTGTCTTTTATCTTACTAAAGATCAAGATAAAAAAGTTTATTTCAAAATGTACGTAATGTTATCAAAATAATGGGCGTATCACATGTTCAGTATCCTTCGAGATATTTTACCACGTGAGAACTGTGCTAAGCTGGTGTTCGTCTGAGCACATAAAAAATAAACAGGAAAATATTATTAATTAAAATTAATATCCAGAAATCACGGCCTGGGTAAAATTAGAGACATGTGACGCGTTAACAGCAGGAAAAGATGATCGGTCATACTATATTTACGTGCCTTTGACCTCAGTCGAAGTTGAGAGGTCGTTTTCAACTTATAAATGGATCCATAACATAAAATGAAATCGCTTGAAAATTTAAAATATAGAAAAAAAAATGATTGTGTATTTAAACTTAATTGACTCTTCTGAGGCAGAGAACTTCGGTTCTGACACTGAACTTGACGAATCGAATCAAGATGATTAGAGGAAAATCTGTATTTTTTTAAGACAAATAAAGATTTTCTAAATTCTCAGAAACCTTGGAATCTATTTGCAATAATTGCTTATGTAAACATAAAGAGTTCACTTTGTAATTTAAGTTATTCCGTCTGTACATTTCGTTTCATGTTTTCCAATTATATGTTGATAAATTATTAAAATATAACCTGTATCTGTTACAGCAATGTTCACTACGTTTTATTTTTCTTTTATCGTTATAGTTTTATGTATAAATAGATAAAATACTTTTCAATGATTTTTGTCAGATAATTTTGTGGTTGTAACGACTCCCATGTTATGTTATGTCTAGTCGCGAACTTTAGGTAAACATAGATCAACTACTTATTCGAATAACATTATTTTTTAAAGTACCTACCTAAGTATGTGCGGAATTTTTTCCGGTACATCTGTACCAGAAAAAAATGTTGTCGGAAGGAAGTCTCCGATTCTTGTCACTGTTTCTCGAAGTTTAGGTAAATAAGCCCTACCTATTCCTATCACTGTAGATAACTGATTAACTTAATACAATACACTACATAGATACCTAGATATTTTTTACTATACATAGAAAACATCCAGAACACCCTGAACTAATAACTGCAGATCTTACAAACATTTGTCCCGAGGCGGGAATCGAACCCGCAACCTCCTGCGTCGCAAGCGGACGTTCCCCCGCTGCGTACGTGCTAACGTGTAACGTGCCTTATTTCTTTGGATGATTGTGACATATTTTTGTAACGCCTGGATTAGAATAAAATTTGTACCATTTTAGCTAACCTTTCATTAAATTTTAAACCAGCTTTTTGCAAACTCAATTAGCTAAGGTGATTCTGACAGCTACTTATAAAAGTCCTATACTAAGTGTCTAGATGAAAAATTATAAGCTGACAGAAAATTCCATATCTAGTTTTTATATTTAAAGGGTCTTCATCTCTTTCGAGATGATGTGACAATTTTACCCTTGAAATATGAAAAAGTGAATTCTCTACGAATTTGAGCTTTGTATGTTTTAAGTGCATATTTGAAGGACTTATATTTTTTATAATAAGTTCTACTCAAACATATACCAAATAACACCAAATAACAAGTTAAATGTCAATAGTCAGTCTTGCCTCCAATAGCATGGAAAGACCCTCTACACCCCGAGTTTTAAAAAAAGGGTTTAAAAAAGGTTTGTATTTAAGAGCTGTTCTATGATAATGGAATTAAAATAACACAAAATTGTCACTGAAAATGTGTTTCATCCAGGGTTTGAAAACATCTGATTTTTATACTAAACTAGCTGACCCGGCGAACTTAGTATCGCCTAACAGTCGATTCTTTAATTTTTTTTTTTTTTTTTAGAATTTTCTCTCCGTAAGAACCATCCTCGTACTTCAAGGAATATTTAAAAAAAAAGAATTAGCTAAATCGGTCCAACCGTTCTCGAGTTTTGCGCTTAGCAACACATTCAGCGACTCATTTTTATATTATAGAGATATCAAAAATCAGATTGTTTGATATATATCCAGGCTAATAAAAAGAAGCAAATTTCAATATGTAAGGGGATTAAAGACTTAAAAATGTAACAGGAATTTGTAAAATAATATACATATCAAATTACCACATTTTTTATTGTAAAAAAAACTGAGAGACATTTTGTAGAAGTAACATGGAAATGGCAACAGAAATCAGTCAAAGAGTAATTATATTGTAGTGAACTAAGTTTAAGAATCTTTTCAATTAATGTCACACAGTTTTGGAAATAAAAGGCTATATTATTATTATTATAAGAAAAATAACAAAAGAATTATTTCTACGACCTCAGTGGCTCTTCGGACGAAGGTCCGCCTGCGGCACAGGAGGTTGCGGGTTCGATTCCCGCCTCGGGACAAATGTTTGTACGATCTGCAGTTATTAATTCAGGGTGTTCTGGATGTTTTCTATGTATAGTAAAAAATATCTAGGTATCTATGTAGTGTATTGTATTAAGTTAATCAGTTATCTAGTACCCATAACACAAGCTCAGCTTAGCTTGGGGCTAGAAAATGCTGTGTCAATTGTCCAGCATTATTTATTTACTTCAAATAGTTAAAGGTGTTAATGAAATACCAAGTCAACCTCTTTGTTCTGAGAAAATGTTTGTACTATCTGCAGATATTTGTTCAGGGTGTTCTGGATGTTTTCTATGTATAAAAAAAATATCTATCTATGTATGTTTTGTATGAAGTATATCAGTTATCTAGTACCCATAACAACAAGCTCTGCTTAGCTTGGGGCTAGATAATGCTGTGTGAATTGTCCAGCATTATTTATTTATTTATTTCCTCGTCTCCTTTGGTTTCTTTCATATTTATTCTGCCTTTGTTTGCGCTGGATCTGAGATCGTGTCTGTCATCCTACTCTATCTGGTCCTGACTGAAAACCAGCGCTCTTTCACAAAATACCAAAACTAGGTTTTTGTGTTTGAGCAAAAAGCTGAGTCAGGCCCTATTAGACCTACACACACGCGCTCGTCATCTTGCTGAGTGGGCTACTTGTACCAACCCAATAGGTAGATAGGTCCTTGTGTTATGGTACCTACGTATTGTATTGTGATAGTCCTGTTCACTTGTGTTTTTGTAGGTAGGTATGTGTTACTAAGTAGTCTTTTATTTTATCTTTTATTTTATTTCATTAGTTGTGTACTGTAGTGTCTAATAAATAATTTTCTTTCTTCTAATTTTCTTTCTATTTAAATATTAATATTTTTCATTTGTTTATATTTTTCAATAAAGTATGCCGGTCGTAGGTACCCATGTTCACCTTACGTCATAATGTACATTTTAATTTTCATTTGAGAGCAACATTTTTGGTGATGTCTTTACCTTGTTCACTGCATGTCCCATGTGCAAATCTCCATTGGCATACGGTGGGCCGTCGTGTAAGACGAATTCTGTGCCCCTTAGATGCTGTCTTTGCCAAATATACAGCTCAGAAAACTGAGCCGTCTGAAAATTTAACAAGTGTTGGTGACTGAAATATTTTAAAAAAGCTTAGATATTGTGAACTGTAATGGTTCCATGCCATAGCCTGTATCTTTAACTGTTTAGTATTTATCTGAATGCGATCTGTAGGTTCAAAATACCTTCTGAATTTCTTCTTTTACTGTATTGCTTGAACGAGCCGGAAAATTTGTTTTAGGGAAGATTATCGTGTGAGAATAAGTCTTCGTTTTTGGTTCGGCTGAACTTTTTAATCGCAGGCATTCTATGCAAGCCCATTTTGATACAATTTTTCTATAATTATTTCGCAAAATTACACTTTTGGATAACATTTTGAGGTTACTTTTGTTCGCTCTTGTTTGTTTTCTTTTTGAGCTGACTGAAGTTGGTTGACGTTGACAGACAGCCATTAAATTTATTTTTCTCATGTTGGTAAACGGATGAGATATCTAACCGAATCCACCTTATTTATGGCGAGGATTCCCGAGCGGCCGATTCTAATAGGGCAGGAGCGCGACGGTGAGTAGTCAGCCGAACACGATTTTGTAGGTATTTAGGTGTTTTTAAAAATATTTATATGGCATTTAAAAATATTTTCTAGTGATGCACTGCGTAATAACGTTTGCAATGTTTTGTTAGGTACCTATAGATTTTGTGTTATTTTAATCATTTTTCTTTTCACACTGATCATTCAAAGTTTCATAGAGGTAACTTTGTCATTTCTTTCTATCGGGTGAAATAAATAAATAATGCTGGACAATTCACACAGCATATGTCGCGACGGCTCACGAAGTGCACATACTTATAGATAAAACCTTCTTTTAATATCTTCGAACAAACTCTGTAACAGTTCAGGCAGAGCCTGAGTCGTCAGTATGTTGGTATTTACAGAGATGCTCCTGGATGGAGGTCTCATCAACAGACATTAATATGCTTCAGAGCTCTGGTAGCGCGTCACATAACGGCGTCCCAAGGGAGGCCCTGAAGGCTTGGTATTGTGGACGGCTAAACTTGAAATAGTAATACTTTTGTAATCTACGGACATATCATAAGGCGGTCTCACAACAAGTGAGATCATGGTAGGTAGGTACCTACTATAATTATAATTACAGATGGAACAGTTAATACTAACTTCGGAGAAGTTCATAATAAGCAAAGCAGAACAATAAATACTAACGCTGAAAGAGGTCGCTGAACCAGGTTGTTGTAATAAAACAGCCCTGTTTACAGAGTATAGGGTTTATTCCACATGACGTGACATATCGAGACATCACGATGACATTCTCTGTCCATGGTCTATAGTTTATAATATAACTAAGAAGGTATAAAGTATCTAACATAAAACCTACATCATTCTCCCCTACTTAGATTTGTTTCATAGTCTTGCAGATGAGGTGGCGGACGTCGGCTTCTTTCGGAACGTCGAAGGTCAGGTGGAGGAAGTGAAGGAGATTCTTCTGTGTCATGAAATTCCGCATCTTCAGAGTCTGAAGTTTCGCTAACATCTGCGCCTTCGCCTCTTGGCGCCAAGTGTCTGTTAGATACCAATATTTCTCGTCCACTAGCAAATCGCACTCTGCTGCTCATTGGTGCCGGTTCGATCATCTCAACCTCTTCCACCAGTGGGTCGTACTTGCCGCGTACATGTTTCTTCAGAAGCACTTTGTCGTCTTTGAACCATGATGGCAGTGATTGTCCCGAGGATGATCGTCTTTGATGGACAAACATCCGTTCGTGTGGAGTCATGTTGGTTGCGGTGCAAAGAAGTGATCGAATGCTGTGTAAAGACTGCGTTAAAACATTCTCCCACATTTCTACAGCCATGTTCTTGGTTTTCAGTGCAAGACGTATTGTTTGCCATAGCGTTCCATTTAAGCGTTCTACTTGTCCATTACATTGAGGATTGTACGGTGCTGACCGGCTAGTGGCAATTCCTTTTTCGTTTAAGAAGTCTTTTAATTCTCTGGACATAAACGCAGCTCCTTGATCTGTATGTATCATACTTGGCATTCCAAACATTGAGAATAATTCCGTTAAACTTTTGATAATACTGTCTGAGCTTGTGTCTTTGCAGGGGTATGCAAACGGGAATCTTGAATATTCATCAATTATTGTAAGTATATATTTGTTTGCGGTGGAAGATGGTATTGGTCCTTTAAAATCTAGAGATAAACGTTCGAAGGGTGTTGTTGCTTTTATCAAATTGCCGATTAAATTTCTATTGAATCTTGGTTTTTCTTCGGCACATACTTTGCAAGACAGAACAACGCGTTTTACCTCTTCCGCTGAATATGGAAGATTTTTGCATCTTACCCAATGTATCATTCTTGTTACTCCTGGATGGCACAAAGATTCGTGTAATCTCATAACATCATTACTATTTGTATTAGCACATACTGCTTTTGTACGTGACAGAGCATCGGCTACAATGTTTTCTTTTCCGCATCGATATTTAATGTCTATCTTATAGTTGGCAAGTTCCATACGCCATCTCTGAATTTTCTCATTCTTTATCTTACTTGCATGTCCATTCATCATAAACGCCACTGATTTTTGATCAGTTATAAGATAGCATTGCCGTCCGAGTACGTAGTGTTTCCATTTCTTTAGGCTTTCGATGATTGCACATGCTTCTTTCTCAATAGAAGGATATTTTTGTTCACTTTCACTTAATGTTCGTGAGAAAAATGCTACAGGTCTTTCGTTTTGAGTTAATGATGCAGCTATTGAGTGTGCTGATGCATCAGTTTCGATTGTGAATGGCTCCTTTGGATCAATTGCAGAAAGAGAAGCTTTTGATATGATTTGCTTCATGTTCTGAAAAGCTGCAATTTGTTTATCGTTTAGTGGATATACTTCTACATCAATTAATGCTCGTAGTTTGTTCGAAAAATCTGGTACCCATTTTGAATAATGTGAGAAAAGACCAATGGTACGTCTTAAAGCAGCTGAATCATGTGGCACCGGCATTTCTAATAAGGGAGCTAAACGGTCTTTGTCCGGTTTAACCACTCCATCGTTAATGTTATATCCTAGTATGTTGAGGTTCCTCACTGAAAATTCGCTCTTGTCTTTGTTGATGGTAAGGTTATATTTTTCAGCAATCTCCATGAATTTGGTCAGTTTTTGATCATGGTCTTCCTGATTTACTCCACAAATTGTAATATCATCTAAGTACGAGTAAACACTATCCAGATTTGACAGTTGCAGAATCGAATCAATCGTTCTTTGGAAGCAAGCTACGCCGTTTGTAACTCCAAAAGGTATACGACACCATTGATACAAATTTCCTGCTGCTTCAAAAGCTGTCATTGGCTTATTCGTTGCAATTATCGGTATTTGATGATAAGCTGATTTTAAATCAACTTTGCTGAAAACCTTGAACTTGGATACCTTGGAAACCAAATCTTCAATATTTGGAAGAGGGTAGGCGTCTAAATAGGTGAATTTATTGACAGTTTGTGAGTAGTCAATGCACATTCGTTTCTTGTGGTGAGAGCCAGACGTTACAAGTACCTGCGAACGCCATGGAGAAGTACTCTTTTCTATTATTCCGTCTAACAACAGTTTCTTTATTTCAGTTTCTATAAATGCTTGGTCACCAGGCGTATATCTGCGAGATTTGATAGCGATTGGCTTACAGTCAGTTGTTAAGTTCTCAAATAAATTGACAGGTTCTATGTTTGCTGGTCCTAATACACACAGTCTGAGCTTAGGCTGGGTTCCACCAAACTCTATGGTCAGCTCGGCATGATGTTTTAGAATGTCATGACCCAATATTACTTGAGTGCATAGATCCCTCATCACTCGCAACGGAGTATTTGGAATTTCATGGTCGTTTATCTGAACAGATGCATAACATATTTCTTTAATATCTTCTTGTAAGGTCGAGGAGGCCATCAAAACTTTTTGGTTCCATGGTTTTGTTTCCAGTCCATACTGTCGTATCACGTCCTTATCAATAAAACTGGCAGTACTTCCAGTGTCTATTAAGGCTTTTACTGGTACTCCATTGACGTGAATTGAAATGATACATTTCTGAAAACCAGCTGTTGATGCCAATTGGATACATGAAGCGGTGTCATCACCCTTTTGAGTCGTTGTTGAGGTAATTGGGCTTTTGCAAACTTTTGCAAAATGGCCAGTTTTGCCACATTTTAAGCAGCTAGCATTTGCGGCAGGACAAAAACGGCGAGGATGTCTTGATTTGCCACAAAAATAGCATGCGCTCTGGTTTAAGCTTCGGTTCAAGTTACTTGCAGCGGCAAAGGGTGTTTCTACAGATCGAGATGCATAACCCACTGTTTGAATTTTAGCTGACTCTAAGGCTCTCGCTTGATTACCTGCTTCCTCCAAACTCAGCATCTGATTTTCCAGTAATCGTTGTCGTATGTCCGGGGATGTTAATCCGGCAATGAATGCATCCCTAATAAACGCCTTCTCGTTCTCAATGGCTTTAGTGTCCTTGAATTGACAGTCTTTGCTTAATAAATGTAGAGCCTGTATATACTGGTCGATAGATTCGCTTGCCTGCTGTTTCCTTGTTGCTAACTTATATCTTGCAAAAATTACACTTTTTGGCTTTACAAATAATGCTTCTAATGTTTTTATGGCCTCTGTGTAGTCCTCGCAGTGTTCTATGTACTTATACAAACCCGATGAGATAAAATTAACCAACAGTTGTAGTTTCGATGATTCTGAAGGCTTTTGCTCGTTTGCTCCGAGAAAATTTTCAAATGTTTTCTTCCAATGTATCCACTGTGACGAAATATCGTTAGCTTGCCCCGTCAACGCGGGGTCTCCGTCGAACCGCTCTGGCCGGAGATACTTTTCCATGTTTCTAGAGTCTGATTATATACGATTACATGTGGAATAAATTGTTGTAATAAAACAGCCCTGTTTACAGAGTATAGGGTTTATTCCACATGACGTGACATATCGAGACATCACGATGACATTCTCTGTCCATGGTCTATAGTTTATAATATAACTAAGAAGGTATAAAGTATCTAACATAAAACCTACATCAATTATAACGTATTAATATGCTATTAGTATTAATATGCTTCAGAGCTCTGGTAGCGCGTCACATAACGGCGTCCCAAGGGAGGCCCTGAAGGCTTGGTATTGTGGACGGCTAAACTTGAAATAGTAATACTTTTGTAATCTACGGACATATCATAAGGCGGTCTCACAACAAGTGAGATCATGGTAGGTAGGTACCTACTATAATTATAATTACAGATGGAACAGTTAATACTAACTTCGGAGAAGTTCATAATAAGCAAAGCAGAACAATAAATACTAACGCTGAAAGAGGTCGCTGAACCAGGTTGCTGATACAAAGATGATTTAATTCTAATTCAAGATTGAAGTCAAGGTAAAAAGGTAATGATTTACTTCTACACCAAACAAATCGTTGACGGACTCTACATAATATTATCGTACTTGAGTTTAATTCCCCAAGGTATTATTCTGTGAACAAACATGTTGTTTGCTTGGTAACTACTCGATAAGCATAAAAGTATATGAAGTTATATAGGGAGGCGGTGTTGCGACAGCATTATCTAGCCCCAAGCAGAGCTTGTGTTATGGATATACACAATTTTTTTCCGAGACGGGAATCAAACCCGCAACCTCCTGCGTCGCAGGCGGACCTTCGCCTGCTGCGCCACGGAGGTCTTGACGACCTCCGTGCAGCGGGCGAAGGTCATCACCAAAGTGTTTTTGTCTAGTGCTGCACTAGACAATATCCTCGACTTTAATATGTATGAATTTCAAAAGTAAAGGCCTTTTAGTTAATGAGGTACGGACAGTTAAAAATCCCGAAATCCGGGAATCCTCGCGTTAACTAAGCTTCTTTTTTTAAGGAATCCACACTTGTTCGGATATGATGTGGATTCACTCCGCATGAACCTTTATTGCGATCCAGTTTACTGAGTTTACTCTAAAGATTCATATCTCTATGAAAGTCCGGATAAATCAGACACATTCTTTAAGTCACTGTCACTGTCATTCGTAATCCCTCTCCCCTCCGTCCCTTTTTGGTTCCTTTGACAGAAATTCTGAAAACAACACATGTTTTTGCTTACATTCTATTTATTTTTACACCATCTTCAGCTTATTTGATCTGATTTAAATACCCCACAATGGTAAAGGCTTCTTCAACCATTCGATGAATCTGTTTACATCCGTAATTCTTTCAATAACGTGAAAATCTAACCTATTCCAGCCAAAAGCCAAAAAGAAGTTTATCGACAGGAAAAAGGCTGTTACCTTCAATCTGGTGCATCGTTCGCAAAAGGATCCTTTAGCTGCTGATGAGACAGCCCCTCAGCGTGTCTTGGTGCCTGTAAATGCAAATATTCCTGCAAGAAAAGAGAAGGACCCTGTAAGTTTGTTTTGCTGCCTGCAACATGATTTGTTGTATGTTGGTAAGCTATGTTCGGCAATAGCTGGGCTCTAAGTAACTTCTTAAAAACATGCTTAAAAAGGCTGGGGCTTGTTCAGATGGGTTATTATGGTTGTCGAAAACTTTCAGGAAACCTTTCTAATCTTTGGAATGGTATTTGGGCAACCTTAACTTGATGCTAGGAATCTTAGCCCGCATGTCATTAGCTGACCTATAGTAGGTCATTTTAGTATTATTCAAATTGTGAAAATGATGGATTTCATGTATTGTTTTTTTAGGATCTTACTCCAGAACAGCGGAGAGAGGAACAGATAAAGTATGGAATATACTTTGATGATGATTATAACTACCTGCAGCATCTCAAAGATACCAGAGAGGTGACTCTTGTTGTGCAACCGGTAAGTATTAAGACAGATTCAAGTCCAGTCTAGGTACATTTATGGGATACTTATAAATCATAGTTTTAAGGCCAAAAAGTATTTATTTTGCACACAGGTCTATAAAAAAGTTATCCAAACATAATATTCCACTTCTTGATAGTGGAATAATATATTAATTTATTTTGGGTTTGTCATTGGGAAATAGTTATTGAAAAGATAATATGTATTAAAATCTTTGCTTTAATTACCTATCTGTAGAATTGGATGAAATCAAAACTAACCAGATGTTCAGCAGGACTAATAATATTCTAATTTACTTTAAACTTTGATAAAATGAGTGTGAAGTTTTGATTCTAAATTATGTTAAGTTAACCCAAATAATATACTTACAAAAACCTAAATATACCTAAGAAATCAACCCGCAATTTTAATTTTTGCAATATTATTTCATTTCTTAGAAATTAGCCAGAGTGTGAGGCTTACGCACTATAATTACTAAAACCTTAAAGTTCATTATGAATATGGGTCGTTAACAATAAACCTTGTAAGATCACCAAAATCATTATACTAATTAAATCTGGCTGAACCTTTCAGAAAGCAACTCACAAAAAGAAAGAGAAATCATCAGAGCCAAATCAAGATGATGAGGATGAAGAAGAGAAACCCAAAATCAAATCAAAACTGAATCTGCCCAGTTCCGTGTTTGCATCAGAAGTTGAAGAGGAGATTGGTCTACTAAATAAAGGGGCACCTCAAGGTAATTATGGAGACAAATACCACTAAGCTACGCCACACACCAGACATACACTTGTATTAAGACTGGACTGGTAGCCACCACATTTAAAACGCGACACATTTCTCGCCCCGTATAATCTGCGCACAAGCACGCCCATCAAGGATATACGGGGGCGATAATGTGGCGCGTTTACGCTATGGCGCTCATTAGGGGATGCCTATGTCCAGCAGTGGACTTGGCTGATGATAATGATGAAGTGTATGTTCGGTGTGCCGCCTCACTAGCATCATCAACATTACAACCCTTTATCACCCACTGGCTGGGTATAGGTCTTCTTCCATTTTTGGCACCCTTTGTGCTGTGTAAAGTTGTAAAGCTGGCTTACAAGGATTTTGATCAATTGGTGTTCATCAGATGTAAACTGATAAAACCCTGTTACAAACTAGGGTTTTTTGGCTGCTTTGGTTATAAGCTTTACAGCTTTCAGCCAACTGGTATCAAGCAGGGATGGGTGTTCACAGGTGTTTACCTGCTGCTTTACATTTATAGTCCTGCGCCTTTTTTTTTGACGACCTCCGTGGCGCAGCGGGCGATGGTCCGCCTGCGACGCAGGAGGTTGCGGGTTCGATCCCCGCCTCGGAACAAATTTGGGTACAATCTGCAGAAATTTGTTCCGTTGGTCTGGGTGTTTACTATGTATAATAAAAATATCTATTTATGTAATGTATTGTATTAAGTATATCAGTTATCTAGTACCCATAACACAAGCTCTGCTTAGCTTGGGGCTAGATAATGCTGTGTGAATTGTCCAGCATTATTTATTAATTTATTTACATCCAAGCATGCCCAGCAATTTTGAATTAACTGACTACTTGATGGCTTGATAACTACCACTACAATAATACAAATTCCTATATTTCAGTAGTCTTTTAAATACTTACATCAACTTTTGATCTGAAATTTGATCAATTGAATTTGATAGAAGGAATTTGGTTTGTAGTTTTTTCAAACAATCAAATTATACCATACTCCTTTCTTGCAGGACTCTGCCTGGACCTGGATCCAGATGTAGTGGCAGCTTTGGATGAAGACTTTGACTTCGAAGACCCGGAGAATGAACTTGAGGATAACTTCATTGAGCTGGCTATGGGAGATGGTGAAGGTATATTGAACAGTTTAAAAAGAATATACCACACAGCTTCATTTATACTGATTGATTACATAATTTATTAATAATTACTTAGGTTGGGGCTAAATGACGCTGTGTGGATTGTCCAGCATTGAAATAAACAAAAATTTATAAATTCATACTTATCTCTATTCTTACCTTAAGTTTCAGATGAAGATGATTATGAAGGAGAATCCGATGACGATGCTGATGATGATTCGGAGCGAGCATTCGCTTCTGATGGTGATATGGACGATGATGATGAAAGTGCAGATTCACAGGTACGAAATAAATAATGCTGGAAAATTCACACAGCATTATCTAGCCCCAAGCTAAGCAGAGCTTGTGTTATGGGTACTAGATAACTGATAAACTTAATACAATACATTACATAGATAGTTTTTTTTTATTATTCATAGAAAACATCCAGACCAACGGAACAAATTTGGTATTAGGGGATCCTTTTTATATCTTTTTAAGCTGTGTGGTGCCGGCTTAGAATTTACACCACCCCAACTCTTCCCGCGGGTGTCGTAAGAGGCGACTAAGGGATATCCACCGGGGGCGGGCAGCAGCGCCCCCTGCAGAACAATTCTACCACCGAACTGCGGTCCCCAACCCGCATGCCTAGCGTGGGGATTATGGGCACTACCCCCATGTGATAAAAGCCAATAAGGCGCTTATCAGGGGGAGGCCTGCGTCCAGCAGTGGACCAATACAGGCTGTTGAGGTTGAGGTTTTTATATGTTTCAGCACAATCTGTATGTGTGCGCGTTCTTGCGCGCCACGGACACATTTGTAGCGGGTACAGTTTGTTAGATCGCTTCATGTGGCGAGGTAAATGTAGCGTCGAGGTAAATGTGGTGCCGGTGTGAAACCTCACTAAGTACTATTGAATTTGTTTTAAAATAAAACAACTGGCTAACTTTATTTAACCGAAGGATACGTGTTTTAAATATTTCTGTAAAAATAGAAATTGACTCAAACTTAACAGGGTAACCTATCGATCAACGATACTGTAGGTACACGGAATAAATTTTGACTACACCTTGATTTTCTAATTTCCACTCGTCTGTTTTACGCTAAAACCTTACGCAGGTATTTTCCCTACAAAGAATTATAGTACATTGTACACCTAGGCCAGAAAGTGTCCAATTCCTATCGATTGTGTCATTTGAGCCTTAAAACACACGAGGTAGGAATCGCACTTTCTCCCCGAGTGATACATAGTGCTTTGGAAAACCATCGCTTTAGAATCTTAAAATCACGAGTAAATTCAAATTGTAAACTCAAATGTAGCAACAAATACGCGCAAGTGTTATTTTCACACGGTTCTTTTATTAAATTATTGTTCACACCTTCCGAGGAAAATCATCGTTCATCATTCCCTCCCTCTACTTTCTACCTTAAGTTTAGAAAAGGAATAAGCAATTTTCTGAGCAGGTGTAGTATAAAAATATTTATCAATCGCCTAATACCTTTCAGGACCGAGGCAGAATGCCGGTGTGGGACGCAGCAGACCACGACAAAGACGACACAAAGTCCCGCTTCTCTCAGTACTCGATGTCGTCTAGCGTCATCAAACGGAACCAGGGACTCACGCTGTTAGACCAACGGTTTGAGAAGGTATGTGGGCTTTTTTAAAGAGAATTAAGGCGGTTCTCTGACGTCCGCCGCACGTGCCGACCGCCCGTCGCGTATCCGCGGCCGACAACGTTTGGATACTATGTTCGGAAATGCTCGGCGCTGGGTTCATTTTGCTTCGAGGTCAACCACGGCCCTGACGCTACAAGCCCAGGGCCGACAACGGACGGCCCTCTAGCCGATGTGACCTGAGAACTCACACGCCCGCGACCGACGGGCGAGCGGTGCTCTAGCCGACGCGTCTCCACACGTCGTCGGTTGCACGCGACGGTTCAGAGAACCCCGCGCCTAAGTATTTTGGACTAAAAAATTAACTTCATTCTAACTTGTTTTTATAGCTTGAAAGGCACTACCCCTGACACCTGAGAATAAATTGGTGAAACTCCTCCCACTCGCAAACGCATGCACGGAAAATGACGACGTAAACTGGCCTGATCGGGCCTCACAAGAGGAGCGATTGAAAATTGTTTATTTGTATAAAAATAATATTATTACTCTACATGCTAAGCAGTGTTGGTAGGAAATCCTTTTAATTATGTAAATATACTTCTGCCAGGGTTCCTGCTCTTCCATTCAAATACATGGATTTAACAAATAAACTTAATTAATTAATATTAATGATAAAGTCTGCAAATAACAAATAATCTGAGTTAAAAATGATTAGTTAAATGTTTTTAATTATTTAAAAGATTGAAGTGCGAAAATAATCAAAGTGACAAATTCATTTCCTAGTTTTACATATGTGAGTTGAAACATCGGACGATTCCAGGAGTCCTGTAAACTAAAGGAAATAAAGCACTTTCACTAACGTTCTTCAGTCTGAAATGTGATTCGCCTCTTGTGTCTCTATTTGTCTATTTTTCCCGGTCGATTTCTGTCTCAAGCAGAACTTTAATAACTGACTGCCACAAAGGTTGCTCACGAAGACATCTGCAAATTATTCAAAGGTTGCCTAGAAAAAATAGAAATAGCATCTGGGAAAAACAATTGAGCATATTCTCATTTCTATTGTCTATAGCTATGTCTTTACTTCTGCAAAGAAATAGCAACAGAGAATAGAAATAGAGATATATTTGAGAATATATCTCTTCGCTTAGCGATGTCATAGAAACGCCTGCTTACTTTTACTTACTTTTTTACACTTGCCTTTTCCTAAACTCGTCTGTTTATTTTTTTAATTCCATATTTGTCATTCCAGATGTTCGCCGACTACGATGACACAGAGCTAGGAGCCCTAGATCTAGACGAAATCGAAGGCTTCATGCCGGAGTCCCACAGGATGATGCTGCAAGCTGCCGAGGAGTTCGAAGAGTCGAGACGGAAGGTCCTTCTGGATAAGGAGAAAGAAATAGCCAGGTTAGTCATTTTAAATATCAGCGCGAAAGCGCAGCTCACTTCGCTCGCCGCACTTAGATGGCATGCATATGTGTTTGTTGGGATAATCTTGTATCGTGTAGCATCGCACATTACACAGCGTGTTTGCTGGGATAATCTTGCATCACGTAGCATCGCACATTACACATCGTGTTTGCTGGGATAATCTTGCATCACGTAGCATGGCACGTTACACATCGTGTTTGCTGGGATAATCTTGCATCACGTAGCATGGCACGTTACACATCGTGTTTGCTGGGATAATCTTGCATCATGGAGCATGGCACGTTACACATCGTGTTTGCTGGGATAATCTTGCATCATGGAGCATGGCACGTTACACATCGTGTTTGCTGGGATAATCTTGCATCATGGAGCATGGCACGTTACACATCGTGTTTGCTGGGATAATCTTGCATCACGTAGCATGGCACGTTACACATCGTGTTTGCTGGGATAATCTTGCATCATGGAGCATGGCACGTTACACATCGTGTTTGCTGGGATAATCTTGCATCATGGAGCATGGCACGTTACACATCGTGTTTGCTGGGATAATCTTGTATCGTGTAGCATCGCACATTACTCAGCGTGTTTGCTGGGATAATCTTGTATCGTGTAGCATCGCACATTACACATCGTGTTTGCTGGGATAATCTTGCATCACGTAGCATGGCACGTTACACATCGTGTTTGCTGGGATAATCTTGCATCATGGAGCATGGCACGTTACACATCGTGTTTGCTGGGATAATCTTGCATCATGGAGCATGGCACGTTACACATCGTGTTTGCTGGGATAATCTTGCATCATGGAGCATGGCACGTTACACATCGTGTTTGCTGGGATAATCTTGCATCATGGAGCATGGCACGTTACACATCGTGTTTGCTGGGATAATCTTGCATCACGTAGCATGGCACGTTACACATCGTGTTTGCTGGGATAATCTTGCATCACGTAGCATGGCACGTTACACATCGTGTTTGCTGGGATAATCTTGCATCATGGAGCATGGCACGTTACACATCGTGTTTGCTGGGATAATCTTGCATCATGGATTGAGGAGAGAAATCAATGCGTCATGCATCGCGCGAATATAGCGCCAGCTACGCCAGTGACATTATGCATTGCCGAGTAAAAGTTTCAATTCTCTAATCTTAAATATGGTAGGTATTAAAAAAGTATCGTCGTTTGGTGGAGGCCTATGTCCAGCTGTGGACGAATGCGGGCTCACGATTATGAATAAAAAAGTGCGGGTGCGTGATATTATAAACTTTCGTAGAAACAAAATTATAGGTTGATAGTATTGTTCGATTTAGGAAAAATGTTTGTACGATCTGCAAATATTTGTCGCGGGTGTTATAGGTATTTTTATGTGTAGTAAAAAATCTATCCATGTTATGTATGTTATATTAAGTATATCAGTCATCTAGTACCCATCACACAAGCTCTGCTTAGCTTGGGGCTAGGTGTTCCTGTGTGGATTGTCCCGCATTATTTATTTATAGGTAACTGTATTTTTCAGAATGCGGCGCCTACAAGAGATCGAGGAAGAGTCTGAAGATGAGATAGAGACGGTAGAAGTGGATCCGAAAGAGAAATGGGACTGCGAGACCATTCTCTCCACATACTCCAATTTGTATAACCATCCGAAGATCATCGAAGAACCTAAGGTGAGGTTTTCAGGCATGGAATACTTGGCAGTTCTACTAGGCAGACTGGCAATCTTTGGTTGAGGATCCGTAACGTTTTTAGTTGAGAATTAGAGCTAAGAAATCCATAACACACAGTGCAAAAATTTTTGTTCTATGACAAAAATTTACGAAGTTATGACCAAATTACTAGCGAAGTTCACTGAGTGACCGCCGCGGGTGGGTGTGACGTCACTCGCTCGGTCGCCGCCCGTTAACCGTAGGCAGTCGTATCAGTTTTTAGTAATTTACTCCGAAACTATAAGTTTTGGAAAAAAATGACAAAACCAAATAGACGTTTTGAGAGACACATCAAAAGATTTTTTTTTTAATTTTGTTCAGGTTAACGGGCGTCGACCGAGCGAATGACGTCACACGCAACCGCGGCGGACACTCGGTGAACTTCGCTAGTAATTTACTCATAACCTCTTTCGTAATGGTCCGATTTGGATAATTTAAAAAGATATATAATTCTTATGTAATAAAAAAAAAACTATTTAGCGAATATTTATGGCAGTGTTCTAAGATGTTTCATGAAAATGGGTGCAACCATTCTATCATTCAAGAGTGATGGTAAAAAAATATATTTTTATTTAATTTTTCGTATTTATTCCTTTCAGAAGCCCCAAAAAATCAAACTCCACCCCAAAACTGGCATACCAAAAGACGTCCTCGGCAGTGACACTAAACTTACCCTCAAATCCTTGGCCAAGTTCAACGCGATGCAGGAGAATGAAGGCTCTGATGATGATGATGATGGAAGGACGCACGCAGAGAGCATATTATCCACGCTGTCAGTTTTATCCCTCAGGTAATGCATATTCAACAATTGGCATAGGCATATAAGGCCATAACTCTTCCCGCGGGTGTCGTAAGAGGCGACTAAGGGATATCCACCGGGGGCGGGCAGCAGCGCCACCTGCAGAACAATTCTACCACCGAACTGCGGTCCCCTAACCCGCATGGCCAGCGTGGGGATTATGGGTATTACCCCGATGAGATAAAAGCCAATAAGGCGCTTATCAGGGGTAGGCCTGCGTCCAGCAGTGGACCAATACAGGCTGTTGAGGTTGAAGTTGAGGATATAAGGCCACACAAGTAGTCGGCGCGAACTCGTCGGTAGGTGCGGTCACGGTTTGCTATCTCACCTGCCATAGTAGAGATATGCGCTTGGATGAAATGCACAATAATTCATTCGTAAAACAGAAGCGTGAGAAAATGGGATCAGACTTTTAGCACAAGGGGTATAGAAAAACTATTGAGTATATCTTTTGAAAATAAATTTATTTCAACTTGAATAACTAAACTATGTCGGTACGGGCTTTATTTTAGAGTTGGGCTAAAATCAGTGTTGAAATATGAAAGTTTAGAAGCTTGTATTTTTCAAATGTATACTTTTTTACGGGCTAATTTAACGATCCGGCGGCGACATTTATGCGTAAGAAAGAGTCGGCCTGTCTCTCTGTCCATTTGTTACCTTTCACAGTTGAACAATCCCTTCAACCTTTCCATGGTCCCGTCAACCTTGCGGTTTTACGGACCGAAACTGTGAGAAAAGAGCCACTCGGGTGAATCAAGACTCTACAACGCACTTTGTCCCGCACACTCTCCCCCTTCTTCTCTTGATCTTAATAAAAATTGTTAAGGAGAGATATGGTATCCCAAGGAAGGACATAGGCTACTTTTTATTCAAGAACTAGCTGCTGGAAATTCCAGAAATTTATTGCAAATTGCAAACCCCCTGGGGGTAGTTATGTAAAAATAAAAAATACGCGATTCATTGTTTACAATTATCTGCCCACGGCTTCGCACGCGTATTTTCGGTAAATAAGTAGCCTATTATCTAAGTTAGGCTTTGCTCTAAAGCTCTTTGGCGTACGCCAAATTTCATCTTCATCCGTTCAGTAGTTTTGGAGATCCTAGGTAACAAAAATTCCGATTTCACAAACTTTCGGCTTTATAATATTAGTAGGGTTACCTTATACCGGTTTTGAATAAATCGAGTTGGCACTGTGGTGCCGCGTTAGAATTTGCACCACCCCCACTTGGGTGAATCGAACCAAGGAATAGTAATTTTCCATATTTTTCTAGAGACATACAACATAGCCCAAGTACTCAGGGATACTGCATCTACCTTCAACCTTGTCTCTTGACTTATACGCAGTACTGACCCTTACCGCTGATGCAGCCTTCGACGAAACAGAAGACCACTCTAGACGTTTTTCATACAATTAGTTGTCCGGCACCGCATAGCGGATAACGCAGCGTTCCACAGTTTTCCACAATAAACTTACTAAAACTCCATTTAGGTAATGATAATTTTTGTATTTCCCAGGCCTAAAGACGAAAGCGCAGAAGAAAAGAAGGACCGCAAGCGTCTCCTCAAAGAGTACAGAAAAGAGAGAAGAGTGGAAAAGAAGGCAAACAAAGAGGCTTTCAAAGAAGAAAAGAAGAGGCAAGAGAAGATTATGTTGAACAATAAGAATAATGTGCAAGGGAATAAGATAATGTAGATTAGGAATTATATTTTTTTAAGCTATTTTTGTAGTTTTATTGCTTACAGTAACAATGTAGCTACATATCTATTAGTGAAAGAATTTTCAAAGTTGGACTAGTCGTTCCTCGTTCTCTATATATTTTGTATACTATGAGGTCTTGCTTAAGAAAAGACAAAATAATAATAATTAATTTATTGCTTCATCTAATCACATAAAAAATATCTTATCTAGGTAAATAGAACATAATTTATAATTATTATAAACTAATATACAAAAACAGATATAAATTCATACATTCACAGGAATGTACTATGTTATTTAATCACACATTTATAGTTGGATTTCCAACGACAACATCAGTAAAGCTAGACTATTATTTAAAATACGATTTTTGTCTAAAATTACTATATTTCGATACGAATTCCAAGATTTATCAAATTGCCAGCACAACTTTTAATTTCAGTGCATTTTTAGAGTGAGTATACATTAAGAGTTTTACTGCGCTTTGGTAACGCGCGTTTTAAAAACCAACTAGTCAGATACCTACGTATCCGTACACACGTAAGCGAGCGCTTAAAACGCCTAGAGGACATAGAATTTACATTCAGCACCGTTACCGCACAGCACAAAAATAAACATTTAAATATGGGCCTGAATTTGTAATCTTTATAATAATATACATTTTATGATTTCGGCTAGGAGGACCTTAGACGAATTTCGACCACGGCGGTCAGTCTCATCGAAAACAAGCCAGATGCGCAGGACATATTATACATAGTTCAAAAGTGTGTGCGCAAACACAGGTGCACTCTCTATTACTCTCATAATCCGATGGGACGACAGACCGACACGACCGGGGAGAGGTCAAGCGCAGAACCAACGGCTTAACGTGCTTTCCGAGGCACGGGGGTGTAACACCGCCAGCTTCCTGACTCCGGGCTGCTACTGTGAATTTTCCTTGCTAGAAAAACCCCAATAACATCTATCGGCCCAACCCGGGATTTGAACCCAGGACCTCATAATCAGCGGTTGAACAAGCTGACCGCTAGACCAATGAGGCAGTCGTATATATTTTATAGTGACAAAATGGCTTACCGCGCATTTTAAGCTAGTGGCCCGCGAGCTGTTTTAGGAGAGTCTATTTGACATAAGTAACGTGTCGTAACGGCTCCTTTTTCCATACAATTTGGTATAGCGCCTCTAACGTGCGGACAGGGAACTACACAAATCCCATACAAGACGTCAAATCAAATCAAAAACTCTTTATTTCCATAAATACAATAAATGTACACTTAGAAAAGGTCAAATTATAAAACTAAACACTGACACGGAAATAAAGTGATATTTTTGATCACAGTTTCACGATAACGTTTCGTTACTAACGTCAAACAGACTCACCCCTCTGATCTGAAGCCGTCAATATAAAATGCATCTAAGGCGCTGCGGAAACGTATACACTTTGTTTCCAGTTACTGACACCGAACACTTTGATCGTTAATGAGTATGTGTTAAGGGTCCGGCGACGTATGTATTTCCCATACAAACGAAATACCAAAATTATTTTTAATTTGAGCATATTTTCAGTATGGTCTGTTACTATATGTATTAAAATAGTATTTATCTAGGTTCCTGCCACAATTTTTTTTCAAAATACCTTTATGAAATGAAATTAAACCTACTCGCATTTTTACATCAAATAATGAATGTTGTCTTAGTTGTTGTGTAGATAAGTATTTTGTAAAAATCTTATGGCAGGAACCTACATAAATACTATCCTAACACAAATAATAGCAAACCATGGTGAAAAAATTCTCAAATTCCAAATCATTTTGGTACTACGTTTGTATGGGAAATTCATCCGTCGCCGGACCCTTAAGGCACTACCCCGACCCAAATCAGCACCCCCGCCTATTTTATCATGTAATTCTTTTCAAAAACAGATTGGCCAGTTTGTGATGCCTATATAAGCTTTTTTTAATGCCTCTTTAAAAGTTTTAGTTTGGATAGTGTAGGCAGGGATGCGATTTTGCTCATTTTGGCCAGGCAATAAAAATAAGCTTAAGATAGGTATCACAAACTGGCCAATCGATTTTTGAAAATTCCTTCGTTGAAAAGAATAACATGATAAAATACGTGGTGGTGCTGATTTGGCTCGGGGTAGTGCCTTAAGTGGGAGCAACAGGACACAAATAATATATGCGTATGTGCAAGGAGTGGTGATTTCATACTGGTTCTATAGAAATCGAATATTGATCGGTAGCTTCTATTAAGATACATAATGTTTCTTCATATTAAGATACATAATGTTATATTATGTCTAGTAGATACATAAGGGAAGATACTGTTCGCCTGTAACACAGCTACATTGTAGCTACCACAGGAGGCAGTGATCTAACTAAATTGTGTCAAACATTTCTGAAATAAACGTTTTTGTATTTTTGTATTCTTATATTTTAGCTTGTATCTGACAGAAGACACAAAAGTGTCCACGTTTGCGCCCTACCTTAACGCATTCACTGCCCAGCCACCGCCTGAAGGGTGCTAGAGAAAGATGTGCGTCATGGGCCAAGAAAGTGTTAATGTTACGAGTTTAAGCCCATTATCTGAATGCACATATTTGTGTACGGCAGCGGTGCTGACAGATGCTGCGACAACCTTATTGTGTTTAGTGTTATAAAAGGACGTGTCTAAGACAGCACCAACCCTTCGTACCCTAGTCCATCAGGGTCAGGACAGTCCATCCTGTTCTTGATATGCTGCAGCGTGTTGTGGAAGTGTTTCGTGATCTGTTCCACCTCTTCTGATTGGTCCAGGTTTGCTAGCTCTTCGCGGATCTTCTGGATTATCTGTAGGAAAGAACAGACTCTGGTAAGAAATCACAAACTTGTCGAAGATCAAAATCAAAAACTCTTTATTTCCATAAATACAATAAATGTACACTTAGAAAAGGTCAAATTATAAAACTATACACTGACGCTGAAGGTTCGGTTTGACTGAAGTCTGCCAGATAGCGGCGTAAGACTTGTTCTATTTCAGCATACATAAAATGGCGTTCATTGTTAGGTGAATGTTTCAATGTTATGTTTGAAGTAAATTTTTATGAATACACGCCAAACATTATCCGGCGAAGGGACGTGTCGCGCATCACGCTTTACGAATTATTAATTTGCTTGTTTGGCGCCGACTCAAAATTACTTAGGTATACTTACATTAGTTTAAGAACTTATTTATGAAGGTTAATTATGAAAGGTTTGTTATTTTTTGCTTTTCAGTTTTTTCGGCGGTTTTTAATAAACTTATATTTAAAAAAACTGTGGCTTTAATCTACTAATTACTATGCTTAGTTTTTGATAACTTTTAAAATAGCTATAAAATAAAATGAAATGACGCAGACGCTAGATAATAATATAGCGTCTGCTTTTGCATACAAATAATCCAAGATGGCTGACATTTTATATCGCAGTTTCCACTCTTGGTTATCGATTTCGAATCGAGTGTAGGTTACGAAAAGGGTAAGTCATCATCATCATCATCATCAACCTAAATTAGTCCACTGCTGGACATAGGCCTCCCCTAATGAGCGCCATAGCGCCCTGTCTTCAGCTTGCCGCATCCAGCATCTGCCTGCAGTCTTTCGCAGATCGTCATCCCACCTGGCCGGAGGGCGTCCTACACTACGTTTGCCGAGTCGTGGTCTCCACTCAAGAACACGTTTGCCCCAGCGGTTGTCGGTTCTTCGCGAGATATGGCCGGCCCACTGCCACTTCAACTTGCTAATTCTTTGAGCTATGTCGATAACTTTGGTTCTCTGTCGGATGTATTCGTTACGAATTCTGTCCTTCAGAGAGACTCCGAGCATAGCTCTTTCCATAGCTCGCTGAGCGACTTTGAACTGGTGGACCAGCCCTACCGTGAGTGTCCACGTCTCAGCTCCGTAGGTCATGACGGGTAGGACGCACTGATTGAAAACTTTAGTTTTCAAGCATTGTGGTATGGATGACGAGAAGACTCGACGTAGTTTCCCAAACGCTGCCCAGCCCAGCTGGATCCTCCTCCTAGCCTCCTTCTCAAAATTATTTTTACCCAACTGCAGAATTTGCCCAAGGTAAGTATACTCGGAAACAATTTCGAGAAGGTGGCCATGTACGACGACCGGTCCCGGATCAATGAGGCCATTGATCATGACTTTGGTTTTATCCAAATTCATGCCAAGACCGATGCGTCGCGAGGCTGAGGCTAGGCCGTCCAGCATCTGGTTCAGCTCCTCTAGCGACTCCGCCATTAAGACTATGTCATCAGCGAATCGCAGGTGTGAGATGTGGTCGCCGTTTATGTTGATGCCCTTACCTTTCCAGTCCAGCGTCTTAAACATATCTTCCAACGCGCTCGTGAACAGTTTCGGGGATATAACATCCCCCTGTCTCACTCCTCTGCGCAGTTGGATGGGTTTAGACTGCTGGCCCTGTACTTGGACACTCATGGTGGCGGCCTCGTAGAGACATCTCAGCACCTCGATATAACGATAGTCTACTTGGCATCGCTGTAAGGATTCCAGAACAGCCCAGGTTTCGACAGAGTCAAAGGCTTTTTCATAGTCCACAAAGGCCAGACACAGAGGCTGATTATACTCTTCGGACTTCTGTATAATCTGCCTCACCGAGTGAATGTGGTCTATGGTGCCAAATTTGGCACCAAAGGGTAAGTAATACAATTAAATAATAATTTTTATTGACTTAAAAACTGAGTCTTACCGCATGTATAAGCGTAGTGGTCATAGCGTGGTTTCCGCGCTCTCGTAGCAAGGCGTACCTGAAATGAATATTAAATTAGGTATCTAAGAGAGTCAATGACAGGGGTTGACCAACGGCTTAACGTGCTTTCCGAGGCACGGGGGTGTAACACCGCCAGCTTCCTGACTCCGGGCTGCTACTGTGATTTCCTTGCTAGAAAAACCCCAATAACTATTGGCCTGACCCCGGGATTCGAACCCAGGACCTCATAATCAGCGGTTGAAGAAGCTGACCGCTAGACCAACGAGGCAGAGGATTCCTTGATGAGTGGTAAGAGCTAGCTACCTGGCTAGAAGCTCGGCCAGCAGTTGTGCCTGCACGCCGCCGTCCATACATTGCTGCGCCACTCGCGCACCTTTCTTCACGCAGTCTAGCGCTCGGGCTGCGTCGTTTAGAGGCCACTGAAAAAAAAAAATAGCTTGTAGGATTTCACATAATCGTTTATTCGAAGCACAATTCGAAGTAAGACTTCGTGCGCGTCGCACGAGTGCATTATCCCAACTGAACTGGAAGTTCAAGCGAGAGTGAATGAGTCATACGATGAATGAAGGGAAGTGCACCCTACAAGCTTTATTTTCCAAGAATAATGTCATCTTAGCAGAATTGACGACCTCCTTGGCGCAGCGGGCGAAGGTCCGCCTGCGACGCAGGAGGTTGCGGGTTCGATTCCGCCTCGGAACAAATTTGTGTACGATTTGCAGAAATTTGTTCCGTTGGTCTGGTTGTTTTCTATGTATAATAAAAAATACCTACCTATCTATGTAGTGTAAAGTATATCAGTTATCTAGTACCCATAACACAAGCTCTGCTTAGCTTTGTGCTAGATAATGCTGTGTGAATTGTCCAGCATTATTTATTTATTTTATTTAATTTCGACCACGGCGGCCAGTCTCATTGGAGACTAGCCTATTATGTGTATTAGTATTAATAGTTTAGATTTATGTTAAGTAGCACCGCCATCCTTTATTTTTCTCCCACCGTTTTGGTTGCCTGGAAGAAATCGCTTTAAGCGATGAGGCCGCCAGTTCCATTGCTGTTCTCTACATGTTTTTATGTAAAATTAGTTTTCTATGGTGATGAATAAAAGTATTATCTATCTATCTATCTATCTATCTACTAGCCAGGTGATAATAATAATAAATAATGCTGGACAATTCACACAGCATTATCTAGCCCCAAGCTAAGCAGAGCTTGTGTTATGGGTACTAGATAACTGATATACTTAATGCAATACACAACATAGATAGATATTTTTATTATACATGGAAAACATCCAGAACACCCTGAACAAGTATCTGCAGATGGTATAAACATTTGTCCCGAGGCGGGAATCGATCCCGCAACGTCCTGCGGACCTTCGCCCGCTTCGCCACAGAGGTCGTCAAAAGTACTTTGCCTGTTATTTTAAGGTTTCGCCATGGGTGTTCTTATTAGAAGCGTTTTACATAAAATAAAACGCATATTAATTTACTTACCTTTTTCAAAGCTATACTAATGAGATAGGCCTATCGTTTCCCGCCACAATATTCAAATTAAACAAGTATATGTATGACTTTCTGTCAAAATTGACCAACAGCCAATGAGAACATTCGTCCAATTAGGAATTGGCCAATCAGGTGTCTTCCCGCCACGTCAGAGAGGCGCGCGAGCGAGCTCGTGGCGCCATTTTAATTCTCCATTGCGTCGAATATCACCAGGCAGGATTAAAAGTTATAGCTTTGAAAAAGGTAAGTAAATTAATATGCGTTTTATTTTATGTAAAACGCTTCTATTAATTGTACTGTAGCTTTTTCAAAGCTATACTAATGAGACGTGTTTGTTATCGCCTGGTGGTGGTGAAGACACTCTACGCCAATGTGAACTTACTATAAAAAATGTTATAATCGTAAAATTCGTTAGACACACAGTTTTGAATGCAAATTAGTCATTGTGACATTCAAACGGAATACATAGCTAATGCACGTATTGGTCAAAATAGCCATATTTAAAAAGTTGGCAATATCTTTACAATAAAAGTGAAATTTCATTAAATTTATTGGAAAATTGGACTTTGGCTCTCTGCTACTGCCATGATAGAAAGTTGAACCGATGCTAGTATAATAAATAAATAATACTAGACAATACACACAGCATCAAATAGCCCCAAGATTAGCAGAACTTGTGTTATGAGTAGGTACTAGATGATTAATAAAGTTAATACACAATACAATAAATTGGTATCCGTAAAATAAGACCTCAGCGGCCACGGCTCAATTTCTATTAGAAACAGTTAATTTTTGTAATTTATAACGTCCTCATTACTACTACTACTACTACAACTGTGAAGAATTTAATTTCTGATTCACAATAAAATTATTGGACGTATTGCTATACAGGCCATAATAAAAACTCACTTATCAGGTTGTATGGTCATTCTAAACAATTAAATCATGTAGGTAGGTAGTTAAATGAACTTTTGAAATTATTGCAGTACGTTTAATTACGTACTTTTAACTATAGCGAAGCTATGCTTATCTAAGATGTCCAGTTATGGGAAGTTCTTGTAATGGGTTTCAGTAAATGATTAACTTTTCCCCCACACTGTTTGGAATACAACATTACAAGTGTTGAAATAACAGATTTGCATATATTTCCAACTTTAGGAAAGCTTACGGATCAGATAGACATCAATAAAAATACAGCTACCTCAATTGAAAAAGCCAACCGGGTTATATTTATGGTTTGCTCTTAGAAACGTGCCATTGGTTCCTTTATATCTCATCCGGACTTCATTCCGAATTATATGTATATGTACACACAGCATGTCATACCTTGAAAGAAAAACCTATCGAGACATCAATAAAATTATGTCTCATAATGGTGACTACCAGGCACTACATATCCTGCACCCAACAAAGTATAGTTCAAAAACCAGCAATATATTATTTTTACAATGTACTCGACTTGTAGATAAATACGTCACTCATTACCAATGTACTTCATCCAAAATGGTCTTGGTTTAAGACGCAATCGTGACTGTTGCTCCACAATGCTAATGAAATAATCAAAAAGAGCGATTTAACGTTTAACTTTTAGTTATGTTGAAACATCTCTTTATGTCAAATAACTGATGATACTGACTTCATACCTCCCGCTTTCGAAGCGAAGGTTGCAATTTTCTTCTCGTTCAGGAACATAACTCACATAACGCATCAGCGCTGCAGTTCAGAAGCTGACAATGGTCGCTTGCTCCACCACAAAAATTTTAAAAATATTAGTTTTGTATGTGTAACACTATAGAAAATAAAAACAGCGCATGTCAAGGACAGAAGCAGTAGGTACTGACTGATGTTTAAAAAGAAGGCATCGATAACTTTTTCATTCTTGAACTCGCCAGGTTTTAAAAAGTTATAAAAATAAAATACTTAACATTGTATCTAATACAGTTGAGAAACCATTCAACAACTTATCATACAAAGCAGATAACTGAGAAATGCCACCGATGATAAAACTTTTGAAGAGGGTGGTTAGTCGTAAATATACACGGAAGGATTAATACCATACAATCATTTGTATCGATGATAAAAAGTTCGAACAGGGTAGTTAGTCGTAAATAAACCCGGAAGGATTATTACCATTCACACCCCTGCTGTTCTCACAATCATAACTCCGGACATGGCCGGAGTTTAATTTAAAACCAGATATACCTATGTAACTGTATAGCGTAAGCCAGACATTTATAGACTTTAAGCCTGGGGCCAGTTCCGCACTGGCAGTAATATCATCGAATAGTCATCTTTACTTGTCAGACAAAATGTACACCTAAAACGGCCAAAGTCGAAGTCAAAGCTGGATCTATGCATTTGCGATGGCACTTCCTTCATCTTTTGTTTGCATTTCTATGATTGCTTACCGTGGCCTTAAAAATGTTGACGATGCCTAAACAGCATTTCAACTCGGTATGACAAAGATAAAATTGAGGGTAGATAATTTTAAAGAACTAGTCTTTTTAATGCGACTAGTCTGGCAGGCAACAAAATTTTGTAGGTAGGAAGACGGAATGTCAATCTGTTTCACTCAATTCTGCGATCTCATGAACCCATAGAATGTTCCTAAATCCTCTCCTACTCATTACATACAGGTTACGTATCTTAAAGAAAAACTACGCAGATGGTGGTAACTTTGAGTTAATGATGAATTAACAATGTTGAATGTAAGTCAGTTTTAAGACTTAGTTAAAACCTTAATTTTCCAAGACGCACACGGACATCTCCCAGCAGCTGCAATTAAGGCAGGCAATTTATATGTCCCTGACTTATCAGCTAATCGATGATTCATCAATCTATTAAACTTATCAACCTGAGTTGGATAAGAAGAGTTTCTTAAAGTACGGTACCTATCCAACATGGTGATGATGATTTTTATCACAATTGCGGTATACCAGAAGCCTGGAAGCCAGAAGTTAATTTAATTTATCATATTATAACGGCTCTTTCTGAAAGTTTATATCAAACAAGGAAACAATCATAGCCCAATGTTACAGATGATAAATATATGTATAATAAACATCAATAGGTATCCGATACCTTGATAAGAAATCGTTATAAAGCTGTAGTGCACCAGGTATACACAATTTGTCTAAAAATAAATACTACCAGAGCCTCCCGGAAGTTTGTGTAGACGGGTATGCAATGCCCGAATAATATGGATATTAGTTAGCCTTCCTGGAAGTTCATGTCAATAGGTACGCGATACCCTGGAATTTTTTCATCACTGGTGGATGTGCACCACGATGACTTCCATTCAATACATACTCATGGTGTGGGTACCCGAATCATTATGGATAGAAGTTAGCCTTCCTGGAAGTTCGTGACAATAGGTACGCGATAGAGGTGCAGTACGGCGACTACCTTTATCCAAATCCAAAACCAGTCAGGCCTTTCTGAAGGTCAAGTGAACACATACTTACGTTATTGCAGAAAAATAACCGAAATTACCTTTCGCCTCGTTGTTCGAGAAATAGGATCATCAGATCACGTCCATGATAATTATAATAGCTGAAACATATTCGGTGCGGCCGAATTTTGTGTGTCATCGCAGCCCTGCGAGGGTGCGCAAATGAACCCTGCGAGGGTTTTTTGATATGTATCTTGCAAGAAGATGCCTATGACAATATGTGCCATTGCAGCCCTGCGAGGGCGCTAAAACAAACCCTGCGAGGGTTTTTTGATAAGTATCTTGCAAGAAGATGTCTATGACAATATGTGCCAATGCAACCCTGCGAGGGCGCTAAAACAAACCCTGCGAGGGTTTTTTGATAAGTATCTTGCAAGAAGATGTCTATGACAATATGTGCCAATGCAGCCCTGCGAGGGCGCTAAAACAAACCCTGCGAGGGTTTTTTGATAAGTATCTTGCAAGAAGATGTCTATGACAATATGTGCCAATGCAACCCTGCGAGGGCGCTAAAACAAACCCTGCGAGGGTTTTTTGATAAGTATCTTGCAAGAAGATGTCTATGACAATATGTGCCAATGCAGCCCTGCGAGGGCGCTAAAACAAACCCTGCGAGGGTTTTTTTATTACTTGCAAGAAAATACATCGGGTGTGTTGCTTAAAAACTACTAACATGATTTTATTCCTTATTCATCCTTCAATCGTATCTTCTCGAGGGTGGACTTGATGCTGTTCGATAGCCACAAACAGTAGGCAACAAAATATGTAAAACTTCTTAGTTTTGCTATCCTAGGTTAACACTTTCAGTGCCCTTACAAATAGCTGCTCAGAGCCTTAGCTGGGCGGTGAATGGATAAGACAACCCAATCACGCAAATTAATTCTGATAATTCTAGTACTGCAATGTAATTCTAAAGATAGTAACCAAACATATTCTAGAAACAAACAAATTGTAGTTGTAACTGTGTGTTGTCGTATCAACTGATTCAGAAATCTTGGTTACATTCAGCTTGGTTTCATATTACACAAGGAATCTTCCTTTAGTTTAGATAGGACATTCGATTCTGAAAGCTAGAACTACATGGACACCCAAGTTTGTAATTGGGTCATGAAAACGCAAATCTACAACACGTTGAGCGTAGTGCACGTGTTATTTTCCAATTACTTATAATATATGAGCACGGGGAACCAATCGAACGCCCTACGTAGGCGTTCATGTCCCACAATGCCCAAAATACTAGGTATATTTTAAGAGTACTCACGATTTTATTCCCATGAACATTCCATGTCGAACTTTTTCTCCGGCTGTTCACGGCCCGTCGACGTCGATCCCACGATTTCCGTGGTCGGAATTTGGTATTTTTATCGTTTTTAAATCTTTGCTAGAAAGAAATAATATTTTAGCGTACAGGAACAAAAACCAACAAAAGACCGGAAAATAAAATTAACAAATCGAACGGTACAACCGTTAAAATCTCGTTTTAAAATAAAAAAGGACTGCCACTGATAATAGCGGAAATACTGCTTGCTAGGTTGGACAAGCCTCAGCTTACGTCATTAAAATAATAAAATAACCACGTGTTGGCAAGCCCGTGTTATACGTGTTATACGTATATAAATTCGAAATAAAAAGTCACACAAACATAAATTACTTACGCGGTACCACCTCGTGCGAGGTAGTAAAAGCGTTAGCTTTCGTAATGACGAAGCGACACGGACGTGTCGTTAGTCTACGAAATAATAGAAATGAAATGGACTATCAGTCCATGGAAATTTTTTTACGAAATTATTTCGCAAATTAAAATTTTATACAAAAGGTGTAACTTTGAAGAAAAGGTTACTTACGCAGTAATGCACTGTTTTCACCGTACCTTCACATTTGTGCACTTTGATAATAATACGTTGTGAATTAATGCACCTACAAATATATTCTGGAATAGGAAATTCTTCAAAATCGTGCTACGTTTTGGTAGCACGTCCGTACTCGGCGGGAAACTAAACGCCAATGGAGAATTAAAATGGCGCCACGAGCTCGCTCGCGCGCCTCTCTGACGTGGCGGGAAGACACCTGATTGGCCAATTCCTAATTGGACGAATGTTCTCATTGGCTGTTGGTCAATTTTGACAGAAAGTCATACATATACTTGTTTAATTTGAATATTGTGGCGGGAAACGATAGGCCTATCTCATTAGTATAGCTTTGAAAAAGCTACAGTACAATTAATACTTCTATTTCATTTGAACCAGAATCAAATTCAAGCGTCTTATATCGAATTTTATACTACACCTGCTGAGAAACTTGCTTATTCCTTTTCCAGACGTAAGGTAGTAAGTACGTCATTGCAGGCGTAATAAAATGCGGGACGGAAAACTGATATTGGGCAAAAAGTTTCTACACCGAATCCGCCATAATGATATCGGCCTCTTCCGTATTCGGAACAATATTTCAAAAGCGAACCATGTGAAAATCACACGTGCGCGTATTTATTGCTACATTTGAGTTTACAATTTGGATTTTCGAGTGATTTTGAAGATTCTAAATCGATGATTTTCCTCGAAGGTGTAGTATAAAGCACTATGTATCACTCGGGAGAAAGTGCGATTCCTACCTCATGTGTTTTGAGGCCCTCGGCTGCACACATTCGATAGGAATTGGGCACTTTTTCGCCTAGATGTACAATGTACTTTATATTTATAACACCTACCTCTTTCCCGTCCTTAGGTGGTTTCCAGAAGAGATGTGCGCAGAGTGCCACCGCTCTGCTCTGGTCAGGTTTCTTGAGGAGCTTGCTGGCTGCTAGCGCGCATTGCGTTCGCATCGGCTCCGCGTTTTCGGCACCTGAGGGAAAATATTAACAAATTATTGTCTTCAATAGGATTTTATGATTTAGGAGCACAAACTTTCGCCGCCTTTGTACTTCGTCTAGTCTTAGCATTTATTTCTGTATTGTTATCTGTCTTTGTGTGGTGCAATAAAGTATTATCTATCTATCTATCTATATAGATAGTTATTATGATACTATGTTATATAGTTATGATTCCTGTAATTTTAAGTTTATAAACTAATGTTAATAATTTTATTATTGTGTGTCCGAAAGGACAATTTAAAAGTAGTTCTTAAGACCAACTATGTACACAGTTTGAATACTAAATTTTTCTGTTCTGATTCTACTTACCAAAGCAGTTGATTTGCTCAAAGGTGGCTATAATCAACGTCATATGAGCCAGTTGCGACTTGCTATCAGAAATCTCGTCCTCGTAGATAGAGAAGGCTTGCGATAGAAACTCGTAGGCAATCGTCTCGTGGTTGTTGAAGCCGATTTCACTGATCGCTAGCGCGCCTTGCAGGAATAATCTGGAATGGGAGATTGAATCTTATTGCTGTGATTTTATGGTTAAAAGTCGTCACACACAGAAACCGTGGCCGGGCCGGAGGCGAAGGCGTGCGAGTTGTAAAGGCTGGCGTCCTTTAGGGACGGATCGGGGCGGGTCGCATTGGAACGGGCCGCGGTTCTGTGATGCTCTTGCGTCCATCTGTACGGGGCGCGGCGGACCGCCTAAGCGGATTTGATCTTACAGACGTGTTTTCGTGCTTGGACTGACATCGCGCTACCATGGACAGCTCAGACGAAGAGATGTTATGGTTTCAAATCCTTCTTGAGGAAGAGCAAAAAAATAAAGAAATAATATTAAAAATAAAGAAATAAGCAGTTCTTCGTTCATTTTCGTTTATTTTTATTAGCACGGCACGTGCGCTCACATCCGCCTGCCTGCGTCGACTAGACGGATCGGGGCGGGTCGCAGCGCACCGCCGACAGAAATACGCCTGCGAAGCGATCCGCCAATGCGTTGCCGCCCGCCGCGCTCCGATCCGTCGCTAATAGACGATATTTCATACAAAACATAGCCAGGCGTATTTTTGCGTTGCGATGCGGCCCGACCCGATCCGCCTAGTGGACGCTAGCCTTTATGCGTGGATTTATTTGAATGACTACACATAAACCGCCGGGCGGCGTGTGTGTAGTCTCTCATATAAATTCGTATGATACAGCCCGCACGCCTTCGCCTCCGGCCCGGTCACGGTTTCTGTCTGTGACGGCTTTTAATGTTAATTACTTGTTACGAGATTGGAGTAGTTTGAAGTCTCTAGGTATTTGTGTTACTACTTTGTCTGCTTATGTAATGCCAGTGGTTTTACTCGTCAAGATATATAGGTACAGGGTGCCACATAACTTAAGTACTAAGCCGAAAGGGTTGATTCTGGACCCCAAGGGGATCAATTTGTGAAGAAAGATCTTTTGAATTTGGAATATTAAAAAAGAATATATTCCTATTTGTGTTCTTTTACACGCATTATTAAACATTTAAGAATTTTTACAATTTTTTTTTGCTTGTTTTTTCGCAAAACCTGTGTTTTGTCGTGATATTATTACAATAAATATTGTGTTAATCCTTGCAATTTCGAAACAATAGTAATAATGTAAGAAAACACGAATATGAAGAAAAAAGACACAAATTTTTATGAAAATAAGTAAAAAAATATTGAAGTTCGAATAATCGTAGAACAAAAAACGATCCCCTAAATATTATGGTGAACAAGTTAGGAATAGTTTCCACCCTGTTTCGGCAAAGCAAATGGGAAGGGTTTAAGTTTTTTTTTATCATAGTGCGTAAGCCCTATGATAAAACTCAGGGTAATTTCTAAGAAATCAATTATTGGGAAAAACTAAATTTTTGATTTTTTTTAGAATTTTCGGGATATTATTTAATTTCTTAGAAATTACCCAGCGCTTACGCACTATAACAACAAAAACCTTGGAATTGCGACATCTCCCGTCAAACGAACTAAGGCTACGTCCGCCCAGACAGGCGGCTTGCTTAGCGCCTAGAGCCTAGCGAGTCATCTAGCGAGTAGCTTAATAAAACGAACGTTCTAGAATGTTCGCGACCCGCCGCACTGCGCGCTTGGCGCCTAGCACTAAGCGACTAGCTAAGCGCGAGGCGCGCAGTGCGGCCGGTCCCGAACATTTTCGAACGTTCGTTTTACTAGGCTATTCGCTTGGTGACTTGCTAGGCTCTAGGCGCTAAGCAAGCCGCCTGCCTGTGCGGACGTAGCCTAAATGTAACTTTAGTCTTTGAACAGGATTGGATAAACTTTAATGTTTCCCCTGTAGGTGGAGCTAACGGAGCTAGAGTCCGTAGGAAGTCGCAGAGATTTTCGACTCCTACGTCACTTGACCTCGTGGTGTAGTTGGTTAGCACATTCCCGTACTGAGGGAAGGATGCGGGTTCAAGTCCCGTCGAAGCCGAAAATTTTTGGGATATTATTTGATTCCTGGGAATGGTTTATTTGTCTCAACAATGTGTCATGCTTTTTAGATGTCAGTATTATACCTGAGTGGTAGCTCCGCCAGTTCAGCTTTGGTCAGCATTGTGATGGTCTGATGACAGAATTGGAAGATCTTCTGACATTTCTTCTCCCACATCTCATCCTGTAAAGACAAAAACTTTTATTCAACAAGAAAATTTTTTTTTTTTAATTTTGATTAATCATTTTCATTTATCACAATTATTTTCTTCTGAAACATTTAGTAGAGTCTGGACTGGAACACATGTCAATCTTACACTGAAAAAAATATAGTCCAACTAAGACGCATTTTATCTTAGTTGGCGTCAAAATAGTTGGAATGATAAATTTCTCATTCAATACAAACAAGAATGCATGGTAGCTGCAACATTATCGAATTTGTTTAAAACAAAAAATAGGCACATCATTGACATATCAATGCTCTAAGTCAAAATAAATCTTCACTTTGTCATATTAAACATTTATTTGCACGGGGTTAGCAAACAACTTTGTTGCATTTAATCTCTGAATTATATTAAATAACTACACATTATAAGGCCAATTAATTACTTGGTAGAAGAAGCTATTACGATTTAACTAAGTTCTCATAGTCACAGAAGACAAGATCTTATTAGGCTCATATGGATTCATGAGTGTGATCACATTAGACAAGATCTTAAGCAATGTAAACCATTTATTTTTTCAGTGTACGTACTTGTTTATAACCCTACCCTAGCTTTGGTTACTTTAGCTGACAAGTGGGGTGGGGGTTCAATACTTGAACGACCCCTAAAATGAAGGAGGCCCTTATGAGTTATTCAACATCACTTCGACTAAATAATCATCATTTACAGTCTAAGCTATCCCACTGGTGGGACACAGGATATAATGTCATACCCATGATACCTATCATAAATAAACTAAAGAGTAATTGACTTATTACAACTAAACCAAAGTTATGAATTCAATTTTGTTTTTAGAAATTAATATTCGCTTCCAGTGTGCACGTTTTGTTTCCTTAGTAAAATTTGACTTAATTTTATTGATATACTATCTGTGCTCGCGGCGTCGCAACGTAGAATTTTTAATTTTTGCGCGCAACCCTAATCGTTTGATGGTTATTCTGCTATCCCGGACAGACACAAATTCAACAAAACAACGACTGACGACTTCAGTGGCGCAGCGGGCGAAGGTCCGTCTGCGATGCAGGAGGTTGCGGGTTCGATTCCCGCCT
This sequence comes from Eupithecia subumbrata, assembly GCA_949316285.1. Classification (NCBI taxonomy): domain Eukaryota; kingdom Metazoa; phylum Arthropoda; class Insecta; order Lepidoptera; family Geometridae; genus Eupithecia; species Eupithecia subumbrata. The sequence continues at coordinate 3,441,977 of OX438631.1, forward strand.
CGAGACAAATGTTTGTACGATCTGCAGGTATTGGTTTTATTGGTTCAGGGTGTTCTGGATGTTTTCTATGTATAATAAAAAATATCTATCTATGTAGTGTATTGTATTAAGTATATCAGTTATCTAGTACCCATAACACAAGCTCTGCTTAGCTTTGTGCTATATAATGCTGTGTGAATTGTCCAGCATTATTTATTTGTTTTATTTATTTATTTTAGATGCCATTTTGGATATTCTTCCCGTTCGAAACGCAACCTTATCACCTGATCCTTAAGATCTTTGTAAGTTAACACAGAGTGTTTCTAGTATTTTCTTTGCTTTTCATAGTGGACACAATATTTTGAAAATGTAGCCCGCTTTGTGTTTTTTCCCCATAAAATGAACTTTATTACCTGATCCTTAAGGTCCTTATAAGTGAACGCGAGTGCGAAGGCATGGAACATTATAGGCGGAAACGTGTGTTGTATTCTTCTGGCGCCTCCGCCTTGTAGCGCCTTTTTGGCACCGGAGAGAATCAGGTACTGTTGGTCTGCTGAGTCCGATTTAAAGTGGTGGATTAATCTGTGAAATAAATAAATAATAAATATATGTTTTAGAATATTATTGTTAAGGCCATGTAGTCTTGCAGCGGTAGGCGTAAGGGAAAATGCGCGCCTGCCAAGCCGCCGCGCTCTTGTTTTTTGTAGTTATTTAAACATGGTGATTAAGAAAATCATTTTATCAAGTCAAACTCTGCAAATTTGTTTAGAGATATTTAGTGTCCTTAGTTGAGTACAAAAAAAGTGTGATATCAATAGTTCGCTAGTCATAGTATTGAAAAAAACGTTAGAAAAAGATTAGATTTGATTTTGTTATTGGGAGTTCTTAATAAAGCAAAGTTTACCTTGCCAGTAACCCCTGTTCCTCCACGAAATCTTCCACGTCCGGCTCCTCCGGCTGGTCCGGTTGGTCTTTTACTAATACCTCCATCATGCTTAGCACTGATTCCACCTAGGAAAAGAAAAAAATAGGTATCAGTTTATTTTATGGAGTTCCGAAGCCAAGTGGTTTCAGCCATTTAATATATTTTTTTGCTCGTAGTCGTTATTCACAAAACAGTTTAAAGAATGCCAATGTCAAAATGGAACTTCAACTTCTTGTCTAATGGCTTCTGCATTTGGTTTTACATAATTCTGCCATTGTACGTCTCATGATAGCATCCCAAGCTTTATGGAGTGAGCAACAATCTCTATGTACGTTCCATCATAAATAAAGTACGTAGTTAACCCTTCTTTTCATTTGCCAGAGATAGGATACACTGGGGCTGTTTCTTCTACTTCTTTAATGGTTCCTAATTCTAGCTAAAGCACAGTTTACCTACGACTAAATTGTACCGCCACAAAAACATCAATCCATATCTATTCTCATGTGCTCAAACACTGCATCAGTCAAGTATGCAACATGACTTAAGGCCAGGTAGCCCTGCAGCAGTAGGCGTAAGGGAAAATGCGCGTCTGCCAAGCCGCCGCGCCCGTGCTTTTTGTAGTTATTTAAACATGGTGATTAATAAAATCATTTTATCAAGTCAAACTCTGCGAATTTGTTAATAAATATTAAATGTCCTTAGTTGAGTACAAAAAAAAGTGTGATATTAGTAGTTCGCTAGTCATAGTATCGAAAAAACGTTAGAAAAAGGGGTAACTTTGGGATTATTTTCTATCGAGTGAAGTTCATTAGATCTTGTAACTGAATGCGACTTTGACTAGACTAGATCCTTACGTAATATATATCTTTTTTTCAGAATTTTAAACACTATTTTCTAATGGTTTTAAATCACAGAAATGCTTAATACTTTATACTAAATTGCATGCAATCACACATTATTTGTTTTGTTAGTGTTTCGTTCTTCTGGTCGCCTCTAAGGGTAATACTGAAAATCAGTGTTTTTCTTTTCGAGCAAAGCTTTTCGCTGAGCTATTGCCTTTTTGACAGACTGCAGCACACACACAATTTCTACAAATCTGTACCTACTTCTTAAATTGTTTACTATTTATTTATTTCCCAAGCTTTGTTCTATCAAATAACTATCGAGTTTCTCTGTGTTATGTAGGGACTACACCAACCCAAATCAGCACCACCACCTATTTTATCTTAATATTCTGTTAAACGAAGGAATTTTCAAAAATCGATTTGCCAGTTTGTGAATCCTATCATAAGCTTTTTTTAAAGGCAATGTTTTAGTTTGTATAGTGTAGGCAGAGATGCAAATTTGCTCGTTTTGGCCACCATGGTGGCTCTGCTTAAAATATACTAAATAAAACTTTTACAGAGGCATTAAAAAAAGCTTATGATAGGATGTACAAACCGGCCGGTCGGTTTTTAAAAATTCCTTCGTTTAACAGAATAATAAGATAAAATAGGTGGTTAATTATCAGAGATAGGAATAGGTAGTGCAATTCAACGGGACTTCATGAGGAAATCATAATGTGGACATGCCTTACAAGTCCCGGGAATTTAATGAGAAATTTATAAGCCATACAAGTCCCGGGAATTGAATAAAAAACTATTATTTAATACTATGTAAACTATTATTTTAAATAGACATTCTTACGATATTATCAAATCAATATAATTATTATGAATGAAGCTAAACTTTCCGCCACATTGGTATATACTTCAAGATATACCAACATTATTATGGACTGCATTGTTTCGGCATCTTAAAGGCAGCGTTAAGATAAGAGTTAAAAGAGACCTACAGGATCATGTGAAATGAAAGGTATCAATTTGTACATTTCAAAATAGTTTTTGAAATTTCTGTAGCCTTCATATTTTTCGAAAGATTTTGAAAAAACGTCGAAAAAATACCCATTACATAGCGCCAAAGATAGCAGAGCGATCCATGTTTAATGTAGGTATGTAGCATTTGTAGATATGGACCTATATTTTACGGGAAAAATATAGAGAAGTTTGAAAAACGAACACTTTTTTAAAAATGCTCAAAAAGGGGAGAATAATGTAGCATTCTAATGGTGAAAGAATTTTTGAAATCGATCCAGTTTTTTTTAGAGTTTATTCGTTACAAACATACAAAAATACGGTAAACGTGTTCTTGAGTGGCGACCGTGACTCGGCAAACGTAGTGTAGGACGCCCTCCGACCAGGTGAGATGACCATCTGCGAAAGACTGCAGGCAGATGTTGGATGCGGCAAGCTGAAGACAGGCCGCTACGGCGCTCATTAGGGGAGGCCTATGTCCAGCCGTTTACTAATATTATGCTGATGATGATGATGATGAAAAGACAAGTAAAACTTGTAAAATGCAGTTATTGAAAACGGATAGTTACTGCATTAAATAAATTATTTTATTCTAATCCCGGAATCTCGGGGGCGTATCCATACTATTTATAATGTTTGAGGTCATCAACCCTAAATTGCACTACCTATTCCTATCTCTGTTAATTATTGTGATATTTTTGGATTATGTGCTGCAGTGTGGCAGTATGGTTGCGGGTTCGAATCCCGCCTCGGAACAAATTTGTGTACGATCTGCAGAAATTTGTTCCGTTGGTCTGGGTGTTTTCTATGTATAATAAAAAATATCTATCTATGTAGTGTATTGTATTAAATTTATCAGTTATCTAGTACCCATAACACAAGCTCTGCTTAGCTTGGGGCTAGATAATGCTGTGTGAATTGTCCAGCATTATTTATTTATTTATTTTATTTAGTGTCAAATAATTTTTTTATCTATCTATCTATCCCGCTTCAATCCGTAATGACTTCTTCAATCTACGATATTTTTTATCGTACTTACATCCTCGGGGGTAGATATCAACGTATCACTATCCAGTATATCATTGATGAGATGCACGGCGATCATCCTGCGGCCCGGGTGGTTTAAGTGCTTGATGAGCGGCGCGTAGTTTTGCAGCTTTATGAGCGTTAGCACGTTTTTGTAGTGGTCGGAGGGGAGCTTTAGGATCTTCATTAGTTCTTTGAATACGGGCGTGTTGTGTACTAGGTGGGTTTTTCCGCTGGAATTTAAAAAGTATAATTTTAAAAGTATTAGGTATAAGGTAAGATGCGTGGATCTACTGACGTGGAGGTAGAAGTGATCAATCAAGAACGAATGGAAGAGGAATGCGCGTATTTAAACCACACAATTAATTTGAATTATTAAAATTATTTGTCATTTACATGCTTAAATTTAATATAATTAGGCTTGAGTATTTGACGTTAATTTCAACACGATACGCCCACGCGTTTCTGAGAAAAGAGGGTTGACAGACAGACAGACAGACGGACAACAAAGTGATCCTATAAGGAATTAAGCCAAGGTCGATGCAGAATGTTTGTAAACAAATAACGAGACGACACCGCACTGTGCGTAGTTCCCACTCCCCACTTCACCGCGCTTGCCCCTCACCGCTGACGTAGACTTCGACGGAACAAAAGACCACTCCAGACGTTTTTTATACGATTATGTGCTCATACCGCATACCGCAGCCTACTGCGTTGTGGACGAGAGACCACGGCTCTAAGAGCCTTATCACACTAGCGGTTTGCGAGCGGCTGCGGGGCGGAGCGGGCGGGCAGCGAATGCGTCGCGAACACGCCGTGGCTGCGCAGCGAATGCGTCGCTGATACGTTCGCAACGTTTGACGTTCGTACAATACACTCAGTAACAAAATGGATTCCGACGAGGAGACACTGCTGTTGGCTTTGTTACTTCGAAGACGCCGGAGATGAAAACGAAAGCATCGTCGAATTTGGGAGGATCCATTATCAATCAATCGAATGGAAGAGAGCGACTACTTTGTGTTGTTTTGCAAACGAATAAAAAATATGTATGTACTAAAACGTTTGTACGAGACAGTACAAAATGGCGTCCACGCTGCTGTCCGCGGCGTATTCCCTGCGAATCCGCGGCGTATTCGCTGCGCAACCGCGGCGTGTTCGCTGCCGCTCGAACTATGAACTATGTAGTTCTACGAACAGTAGACCTCGCGAGCGTTGGTGCTCGCTTTTTTTACTACAATTAATTGACTTATTACAAGTTATTTAAAACGGGATATTTAGGTAGGTACCTACCATTTTTTTGTAATTTCTATTTGTAGGAAGTGTAATATAGTGAGAAATAGATACCAAACGTACTCGTTTTCACTAATCAACTTTTTGCCTTACATGGGTAGAAATAATGTTCCTAACTCTCTGCTCGCTGTTAGCGAGACGGCTCGCTCAATATTCTGCTTGTCATGCAGAAAATCCTCATCAGATCTTTAGCAAATTAAAGTTACTACCTTTCAATTAAAAAAATTAAAAATTGAAATCAGATCTCTGAAAGCAGACATATTCTAAACCTTCCTTTTTACCTCTTTTTGGAGGAAGTACGCCTTTAATCAAAAAATCCCGACGACAAAAAAAATTATTTAATTGTAGAATCTGTAAACCAAGTTTCGTACCGATCGGTTGTAAAATACGACCTGTAGAGGAGTACGCAAATTTTGCTAGAGATGTTTCGCTCACTTCGTTCGCTCGGTCAAAAACTTGGGTATCACCACCTACTACTTCACTACCATGGAGGTAGGTTTAAGCTAATTACAGATACACTGTCAACATCGTTAGCTGTGTGGTGCTGGCTTAGAATTTGCACCACCTCATCTCTTCCCGCGGGTGTCGTAAGAGGCGACTAAGGGATATCCACGGGGGCGGGCAGCAGCGCCCCCTGCAGAACAATTCTACCACCGAAATGCGATCGCATGCCCAGCGTGGGGATTATGGGCATTATTTAATTACCCCCATGTGATAAAAGCCAATAAGGCGCTTATCAGGGGGAGGCCTGCGTGCAGTTGTGGACCAATACAGGCTGTTGAGGTTGAGGGGGCTCCAAGTGTGCCTTGTGCTCCTACGGCGAAAAAATGAGTATGGGGACGACGAAGGTCCGCCTGCGACGCAGGAGGTTGCGGGTTATTCCCGCCTTGGGAAAAATGTTTGTACGATCTGCTTCTATATATAATAAAAAATATATATCTATGTAGTGTATTATATTAAGTATATCAGTTACCTAGCACCCATAACACAAGCTCTGCTTAGCTTGGGGCTAGATAACGCTGTGTGAATTGTCCAGAATTATTTATTATTTATTAAAAATTTGTTCCGTTGGTCTGGGTGTTTTCTATTTATAATAAAAATTATCTATCTATGTAGTGTATTGTATTAAGTATATCAGTTATCTAGTACCCATAACACAAGCTCTGCTTAGCTTGGGGCTAGATAATGCTGTGTGAATTGTCCAGCATTATTTATTTATTTTATAATGTGGTATGATATAGCGTGAGTATAGTACTAGGTCGACCCAGCATTCTCTCAATCAGGCACACAATTCGTCACAATTTCTGGAAAACCTAGCAAAAGCCCACTGACTCTTTTTCCTACCCAGACCCGACTGGCATGACTGAATTGTCCAGCATTATTATTATTATTATTTAGTATGAGTATCACGCTACGGTGTAATAATCAAATGATGGATTCTCCGCACAGACAGTCGACGTTGCGTCATGACGGTACGTTGTGCCGCAGACTAAAGCGTTAGTGCCTACGATAAACGTTCTTGTGTGTAAATAAATGACATTCTTTACCTATTTTGGTGTATATCCGCACAGATCTTGTCGGTATGAGCGAGTACTCTGTCCACGTAGTTGAGTTTGTCAGGGTGGCAGCGCTGGGCCAGCTTCAGTAGTGCCAACTGTAGGCTTAGCGTGTCTTCTGGTGGTACGTCAGAGCGGTTCTGTAAAATAACAAATGCTTAGGGATAAAAATGAATTTAGAAGAAGCCATTTGCATGGATTTTCACTACCCCATCTCTTTCCCGCGGGTGTTGTAAGAAGTGATTAAGAGATTTCCGCAGCGCCATTCCTACCACCGAACAGCTTACAAGAAACCTTTACCTTGTTAGGGTGTTAGTTTTCAAGCTGGAGCAAAACTTGATATCTCACCTGAGTGATATCTGCCACTTGGTCAGAGAAAACCTCGAAGAGCTGAACTTCTTGCTCCTTCCCGTCTTCTAAAACCACGCTTAGATTCACGTTGCCTTCGTTACGCTGGAAAAAAAAGAAAGAAAAGTGTTATATGTTATTCCAGGTCCAGAATTTTATATGTGCAAAATTTCACTTTGAGGAAAATTTTACAAAAACAATTCAAGTAAAACACAATTCTGTCAACATATGACTCTGGGTGCAATCTATATATATAAAAGAAAGTCGTGTTAGTTACACTATTTATAACTCAAGAACGGCTGAACCGATTTGGCTGAAAATTGGTGGGGAGGCAGCTTAGAACCAGGAGACGGACATAGGCTATGTTTTATCCCGGAATTACCACGGGAACGGGAACTACGCAGGCGAAGCCGCGGGCAGCAGCTAGTTATACATAAATACACCCTTTCAGTCACAGAGTCGCCACGAAAGCTTCGTGCGGGTGGGACGCCTACAGGTTGGGTTAACTCAAGGTTGAATTGTTTAAGTCGAATTGTATTAGACCAATGGTTTTAGTCGAATTTTCCGTAGACGAAAATTTCAGCTCGATCATTTCAGTAGTCGGCCAATGGGCCCTCTCAAAAGGGGGGTGCTTAAAATTGGTACATAACAGTGGAACTGAAGGCCAAGGCATGTTTAAGATCCGGATTTAATTCCAACCGCTGGAAAAATGTTTTTATGATCCCCAAATACTTTCTACTTACTTCTGGGACCTTTGCAAAAACATGTGTGCTTAGGTTTTCGTTACGTAGTCAATATCCTCTAGGGAAATCTCGCGCTTTTTAGAGCTATATTCAATATGGCGCACAGCGTTTAGTGATTTTAAAACTCACAGGTGGAAAGACTTGTTTTTGTAATTTAAGCTCCTGTTACAATTTGTTTTTACACAAGTTTAACTTACAGTTTGCAAAAAAATATTAGAAACCCTATTCATGAGTACGTGAAAACTAGAGGGGGAGGGATCTTCTCATAAACTTACGGTGGTGGGCACCAAGGGGAGGAGGGAGATTTTTTTTAAATGGCTCACATAGTATGGATGCATTCTCTAAAAACTGTCGTAGTTTGAAGAATTGATCATTTTGAATGCAAGCCTCACCACTGAAGCACAACATCCATAATTCGAACACAAGCAAGGTTCGCTGTTAACCTGTTTACATCCATAATGAATTCACTATCAATAACAGACTGGAATAAAAGTTCTTATTAACAACGCATCAACCTAATTTACCTCGTACCTATGTACGTGTATGTGTATGTGTACGTGTGTGTGTGTGTGTGTGTGTGTGTGTGTGTGTGTGTGTGTGTGTGTGTATGTAGTACCTAGGTACTGTGTTAATATTGTACACTTGTGTTTTTTTAGGTATGTGTTACTAAGTAGTCTTTTATGTTATTTCATTAGTAGTGTACTGTAGTGTTTAATTAATAATTTTCTTTCTTTCTTTCTTTAATTTCATTATCAGCAGAACTTATTATACCTGACTGAAGCTAGCCAGTCGTTCGATGAGTGCAATGATGATATTCTTGATATTCACTCCGGGTTGCAGTTCAGCACAGGACTTCAGGAACGGCTGCAGATTAGCCAGGTGGAACTCGTCAGGGAACACCTGGGGAAGGATGAAATATTAAGATTTATAATTTAGTTTACTGTGATAATGTAAATTAAAAAAAAAAACTGGACAATTCACACAGCATTATCTAGCCCCAAGCTAAGCAGAGCCTTTGTTATGGGTACTAGAAAACTGATATACTTAATATAATATACTACATAGACAAATATTTTTTATTATACAAAGAAAACATCCACATATGCGATACAAGTGGTGTGGTCGACCATTCTGGGAATCTAGGAGCGGGCTGTGTCTCAACAGAATTGCCAGAAAAACGTAAACGAAGCTGTCAATCACCAAAACTCTGCTCCGGTACTTCGAGGAGTTAATAAGCTGGCTGGTTAGGCAGAGGGATTATGACATGACGATTAGATTGACTATGATAGTCTTAGCGGTCATGTCAGTGCAGACCTCAGTGCCCCCCTTTTTAATTAGGGCTGTGTCTGCTGGCCACAGCCCCCTCGCAGACATCTCACAGACGTATTTTTGGCTGGGACCATGATCTTCATTGTATCAGCTTTATGCTAATGTCCATTAAGCAAAGCCAATTTTAAAGTCATTTACAACAGGATAACAAAATCGATTACCATCATTGGAGTTTTGATAATAAAAAATAAAAATAAAAATATTTTATTTCGAATAACAATAGATCCATATTTTGTTAGTAAAACTATTATCGAAAAAACTTAAAATTAGTTAATAATGGGGCATAAAACTATGCCGAGATTTTGGAAAGAAAACTCAAATCATTGTAAAAATCTCCCGTTGTAAATGACTTTAGTGTTAATAACCATGATAGTTTTATAACCGTTTTCAGATACTAAATAGGGTACAGAACAAGCAAACAAACCTGTATAATACACCTAAACTGACAACCTGCTACAGTATCCCCGGTAGAACCAGTCTCTTGTAGTCTTATATGCCAACTGTCTAATAATACATTCCATAAGAACTGACCTGTATAATACACGCTATAAGGTACTCCTGCGCGATAGCGTCCCTACAACTGACGACCTGCTCCAGTATCCCCGGTAGAACCAGTCTCTTGTAGTCTTATATGCCAACTGTCTAATAATACATTCCATAAGAACTGACCTGTATAATACACGCTATAAGGTACTCCTGCGCGATAGCGTTCCTACAACTGACGACCTGCTCCAGTATCCCCGGTAGAACCAGTCTCTTGTAGTCTTCTACTGCGACTGTCTTATTTTATTATACACTTTATAAGAACTGACCTGTATAATACACTCCATAAGGTACTCCTGCGCGATAGCGTCCCTACAACTGACGACCTGCTCCAGTATCCCTGGTAGAACCAGTCTCTTGTAGTCTTCTACAGTGACTGACTCCAGCTGTGATAGACGGACTAAGTTGGTTCCGACTAAGATGCGAAGCTCAGAGCGTTCACGCTCTCTACGCTCTTTGTCTCTGGAAATAAAGTTTGTTTTTGTTCAGCAGTATGAAAATTGCTATCACGATGAACTTTTAATACAAACAAAAGTCATTTACAACGGGATCTTTCCCATGATTTGAGTTATGAGGTTTTCAATATTAAATATGCCGTTGTAAATGACTTGAGTGTTAATAAACATGATATTTTTAAAAGTTTTAGAACCCAGTTGTTTCCTATAATACTGCTAATGGATGGAATGGAACAAACAAATACGGTGGCAAGCCGGAAAAACGTCACGGGCCTACATCCCTAGAGAACCCCGCAGACCTAACAACATGGTAAACCACAGCCTACCTATATGCATACAGTCGTTCGACGAAGGCGTTTCGACAAGGCAATCGCGCGGGGCCCAAGAGACGGGTCGGGGGGGGCGGGACGCTCCCGAGTAACTAAGGCGGTGATATATGCAACTCGGGAGCGTCCCTCCCCCGTCTCGTCCCTTGCCCCCCCCCCCCCCCCCCTTCGATTACTCTGACAAAACCACGTCAAAATGCCTTCGTCGAACGACTGTATACATATAGGTAGGCTGTGTATCTTCTAATCTTAATAGACTTCAAAACGACAATTGATTCGTATATTGTTAAAGCGTGGGTTCATAACAAATGGCTTAACATGTGCGCAGAACTATCTCCTATCTTAATTACTTGTAGGTATTTTGGGCATTACCTCCATGAGATAAAAGCCAACAAGGCGCTTAGCAAGAGGAGGCCTGCGCCCAGCAGTGGACCAATACAGGCTGTTGAGGTGAGGAGGGTATTTTACCTGGAGTGACCTTGATGTTGCATCCGCACCCACAACTTGTTCATCTCAGCAAAGTTCATCAGGACAAAGTCAATCGCATCACGGACCTGGAATGGATCTTATGTTAGCAGTTATCTTTAAAATTCGTTTAAAAAATTGCAAAGCTATCAAATCAAATCATTTATTTCAGACATAGCACAGTTTACATACTATAGCGAGCAATCCTATTTCGCTGCCTGCTTCTGCGTCGGTAGGCGGGGCTTCCCTTATAGCGAGCAATCCTATTTCGCTGCCTGCTTCTGCGTCGGTAGGCGGGGCTTCCCCTCGCCGTTCGGCTCGGGTGCGTGCGCGACGTCACGTGCGCCAGCAGTCGTAAGCAGTCACCAAAGAGAGCGCACGTCGCCTCGCCCGCGCACACGATACTTACCTATTTTTGTTACCTATTCTATCTTTTTTGTGAGTTTTTATGGTGTTTTATATTAATATACGGGATTAAATTGAACGTTCGTCTTTAGCTCAAAACCCTATCCTATAACTGGCGCCCAACGTGGGGCCGAATCGTAAACTTTAACTGTGCCGAACATTTACGTTTGAACTCGGAACCTACCGAAATAGTGAAGATAGTGAATAGTGAAATACATTCCTTCTTAGTGACTACCTATGTTCGTGCGGTTCCTTGTCGCGAGTGTGCTACCTTATTCGACCTAGCAACAGTAAAACACGGACGTTTTCGATCCTAACACCCCGCACCTCTCGCTCCCCGGAATAATCGCGCGCGCACGGAATAATCGAGAACTTTCGCGATGTGTCTTCGAAGTTACGCGGTTATTGTGCATAGCAACACGGTTTCGTGACAGGTATTTTGTTATACCTGAACCAAGTGTGTAATACGAACTCAAAAGTGAACAGTAATAGGTACCTACCTACCTACTTAGTGCTTGTGCGTCAGGTACGGTAACTGTAGGTTTTGTCGCTCAGGTTACTCACGACTCGGTAACCTGAACCTACATGTTACAGACTCGAAGTGAACTTTGGTGTGCTTAATTAATTAGGTTTCGTGGTACTAATTCTAGGTTTTGCTGCAGGTTACCTATCTTTAACCTGAACCTAGGTACCTACCTATCGTTACGGACAGTGTGAACTGTGTATGCGTGTTAACGTAAACAATATAGGTACACCTACCTATTAATAAACAAACTGTGTTTAGACCAAACGTGTGTAGGTATTTTGGACAAACTTTTATCTTAGTGTAAATAAATACCTGTTGGTCCTGTCCTGTTAAATCAGTGATTGTTATTGTTTTGTCTACGGATACCTACTTGGATACTTTAGTGACTCATGTGATTTGTGAAATAGTGCTTGCTTGCCAACCAAACTGTTTTGTTGTCGCGTACTTAATCGTGAACAGTTTGTGCCTATTTGTATTGTGTACCTACCTATACATTTGTTGATGAACAGTGCATGGTATTGGACGGTTGAATATTTTGTGACTTTTCCCGCCAATTCGTATGAACTTTTCACGTGTTTTTGTTGAACTTTTGTGTTATAATGATGTTGAGATCGCGAAACGTGAGCCCGGCTTCGAGGGTTGATAATCCGTCTGAAGAAGTGACGCCGCCGCCTCCGCCCGCTGCTGGCGCCGCGCAAGCGCAGAGCTCGCTTAGCGTTAGCGACGATGACGCTGCTCCGCATGCACCACTGCTGGCGCAGCCTGATGCTGCCGCCGCAGCTGGCGTTTCTGCTGCCGCCGTGGGCGCTTCCGCCGCCGCCGCCGCCGCTGGCGCAGCGGCCGCTCCAGTCGTAATGACGACCGATCAGCTGTTGTTGCTGATTAACAGGCTAAGTCGCAGCGATCCTGTAAGTACTCCCACACCTACTTACTCAGGAAACTTCGCGAAAAATACTGCGCGATTCGACGGTGATAAATCCAGTAACGTACAAAGCTTTATAGACTCCGTGTTAACTTATAAAGACTGTGTTGGCGTGGAGGATCACATCGCACTCCGTGGATTTCCCATGTTATTGACGGGGTTGGCCGCTACGTGGTGGCAAGGAGTCAAGGATTCTACCCTGACATGGCACGATGCTATGGAGGCTTTGAAGCAGACGTTTGGACCAAGATTGCCGCCGCACAGAGTTTACAGATGCATTTTTGAACGAGAACAGCGCACGGACGAATCCACAGACTTGTTCGTCTGTCATCTCAGAGCATTATTCGCACAACTGCCGCCTTTCACACTTTCTGAGACAGTGCAGTTGGATATGTGTTATGGTCTGCTACACCGACGGATTCGTGAGAAAGTACCTCGTTCTTCTTTCGACAATTTCGGGGATCTATTAGCGCAAGCGCGTCGCATCGAGGACATCTTCGACGAGACCCGCCCGCGCACCTCTGCAGACAGCAAGCCGTCGATTTCTTCTTCCGCTACGGTCACAAAGCCGTCGCCACCAGCTGCGCCTTCACCGAACAATCACAAGCCTCGACCTCACTGCAACTACTGCAGGCAGTACGGACATATGAAGGAGGCCTGCCCGCGATTGGCTAACAAACCGAAGAAGAATACCAAAGATGGTGCTGATGAAGGAGAGCAACGCACAGCTACATCTACAGTGACGTGTTTCGGGTGCGGAGCGCCCGGCGTTATCCGTTCTAACTGTCCAACGTGCAAAGAAAAGAAGAATGTTGCCGCGAGTAGTTCGATTCAATCGGTTGCCGCGAGTAGTTCGATTCAATCGGTTTCCGCGAGTAGTTCGTTTCAATCGGTTTCCGCGAGTGCCGACAATATTGATTCCCGTGGTAGGCCAGTGTTAAGTGTTGAAATCAATGGTGCCGTAGGCAAAGTCCTAATAGACACTGGAGCTAAACATTCGGTAGGGAGTGAGAGCTTAAGAGCTCACTTAGTTAAGACTGGTCATAGTTTTAAAACACTATTTGCTGAATTTAAATATGCCGATGGCCGTATTTGTTCTCAAAATGTAGAAATAGCACGTGTTATGGTCACGGTACGAAAGGTAGAACTATATGTAGATTTTGTGATGTTACCTCAGGCCACTGAAAGTTTACTGGGAATGAACTTTTTAGAGGATGCTGGCATGGTTTTAAATTTCGATGAAAATGTTTATTATATGAGGTACGATAAGACGCCTTACCCCATTATTTTCGAGAACAAGCAATCGGTGCTTAGTTGTTCGTCTGTGGGTCTCCGCGAGGATGAAGGAGCACATTTGAATGCGGGTGATCGGGCGAAGCTGTCTGATCTCCTGAATGTGCATGAGGACATTTTCACTCCAGGGGGAGGACCAACACAGTACGCCATACATCATATAGATACGGGCGATGCGAGGCCAATCGCTTGCCCGCCTTATAGAGCAACGCCAGCCAGAAAAGAAATAATAAGGAAAGAAATAGAAAAGATGCTAGAAGAAGATATAATTGAAGAGGCTGAATCCGAGTGGGCTGCACCTGTGGTCTTGGTACCGAAGAAGAATGGTGAAACTCGTTTCTGCGTAGATTATAGGAAGTTGAATAGTGTCACGCGTACGGATAAGTACCCACTTCCAGTAATTGATGAGCTATTGCAGAGCACCAAAGCAGGTTGTGTGATGTCCACCATCGATCTCAAAGCTGGATATTGGCAGATATTGGTAGCACCTGAAGATCGTCATAAAACTACTTTCACATCGCCTTTTGGGAACTTTTCTTTTAAGCGTCTCCCTTTCGGACTTAAAAACGCACCATCCACCTTCCAAAGGCTGATTGATAGGATGCGGTCTGGCTTAAAAGATGTTTGTGTGTTAGCTTACCTTGATGATCTACTTGTTATATCACCGAATCTGGACCAACACTTGAAGGATTTGAAGCAAGTGTTTGAACGTCTTCGTCTATTCAATCTGACGGCGAACCGCGCTAAGTGTGTCTTTGCTAGAGACCAGGTTACATACCTGGGACATGTGATCTCTTCTCGTGGAATTGAAGCTGATCCCACAAAAGTAGAAGCCGTAATAAAAATGAAGCCTCTAACGAACGTTAAGGAACTGAGAACGTTTCTTCAAACCTGCGCATGGTTCCGTAAATTCATTGAAAAGTTTTCAGACGTAGCCCGTTGTTTGACTGACCTTACAAAGAAAGACAGACGCTGGGTCTGGGGGGAGAATGAGCAAAAGGCGTTTGAAGAACTAAAGTCACGCCTTTCCACTAGTCCTATTCTACGCCAACCAAACTTCGAACAACCGTTTGTCTTGCGAACTGATGCCAGCGCTTATGCTTTAGGTGCCGTATTAATGCAAGGAGAGAGCCCGAAAGAAGAAAGGCCAATCGAATATGCAAGCAGATTGTTGACCTCCGCCGAACGCAATTATCATACCACCGAGAGAGAAGCGTTAGCAGTGGTTTGGGCGTTAGAAAAGTTTAGAGCATATGTAGAGGGATCGCGTGTACGCGTTGCAACTGATCACCAGCCGTTGAAATGGCTCTTGTCCTTGAAGACACCCAGTGGTCGTTTGGCCCGTTGGGCAATGAAGATCCAGACGTATGATCTTGATGTCGAATACACCCCGGGTAGAGTAAACGTAGTTGCTGATACGCTCAGCCGTCCTGTGGATAAGGACTCTGAGGAGCCGAGTAGCGGCCCTTGCAGCATTTGCCCGGTGGTTATTGATCTTCCCCAGCGACGACCAGAAGACATACGAGAAGCTCAGTTGAATGATCCCGAGTTGAATAAAATAATACAGGATTTTGAAGATAAGGAGAATCCTGCGGCAGCCATCCGTTGGACTGATAGAGGTTATTATTTGGCCCAAGGCATTCTGTATCGATGCGATCCGGACTGGGAGTCAGAAGAGCCCCAGTTAGTAGTACCAGATGCGCTAAAGAGCGACCTTATGAAAGAATTTACAAGAGTGTTGGTGAATGTAAAGGAACGTATCGAGAACCAACAGGACACTCGCAAAGTTCAGGGAGACCTTCACCGAAGAACAGCCCCTCCGTATGAAGAAGGCGACTTAGTCCTCGTAGAGACGCACATGGCGAGTAATGCGACAAAAGGGTTTATTACTAAATTTGCCCCGAGAAGGGAAGGTCCTTATCGTATCTCTAAGGTCGTAGGACCAACCTCTTTTGTTGTTGTTGGCAGTACTGGCCAAGTAAAAGGGAAGTATCATGCCAGTGCTCTTACACCATATTTAGGGACGACTTCTGTAATTGTACACCCACGCCGTCGTGGCAGACCTGCCAAGCCACAGACGAGTCGTACCTGTGACTTGGAGGGGGAGGTTATAGCGAGCAATCCTATTTCGCTGCCTGCTTCTGCGTCGGTAGGCGGGGCTTCCCCTCGCCGTTCGGCTCGGGTGCGTGCGCGACGTCACGTGCGCCAGCAGTCGTAAGCAGTCACCAAAGAGAGCGCACGTCGCCTCGCCCGCGCACACGATACTTACCTATTTTTGTTACCTATTCTATCTTTTTTGTGAGTTTTTATGGTGTTTTATATTAATATACGGGATTAAATTGAACGTTCGTCTTTAGCTCAAAACCCTATCCTATAATACCTACATAATGCGACGCAAGAGGTTGCGGGTTCGATTCCCGCCTCGGAACAAATTTGTGTACGATCTGCAGAAATTTATTCCGTTGGTCTGGGTGTTTTCTATGTACTATGAAAAAAAAAAACTGTCTATGTATATAATGTATTAAATATATCAGTTATCTAGTACCCATTACACAAGCTTTGAGTAGCTTACTTTGGGCACAGATATTATAATACAATACCTTTGGGGCTAGATGATGCTGTGTGGATTGTCCAGCATTATTTATTTTATAATAACGAGTGTTGGGGATACCGTGAATAATAAGTCCTCCAACAGTTTGATCGCAACTGAAGTTTATTAAGATTTAAGTTAAGAGGGAATTCACAAGTAAACCAGAAATTCCACGCTTATTTCGTCCAAATTCTATGGTTTTCGTTCGTTGATTGAAATAACAATTACTTGTTAATAATAGTTCGTTTTCTCTTCTTCAATAATAATAGATCAAATTTTAGAAAACTTATTTATTTATTTTATAATAATCATTCTACCGATGCATGTTTACGCAAAAACTCTCGCGAGACCTATCTAATTTGATCTAATTTGTAGATTCTATTGAATATAGATAAATAAAATATTTGTTTTTAGATTGCAAATATCCTATTCTTCAATAATAATAGAATACATTTTTGTTAAAGGCCTTTATGTAAACAAAAAAAAACCTGAACCGAATTCAATTACCGACCGAAAAGGCTTCAAAACAAACCCCAATATCTCCGAAGTTCTACGTCATTTTTACATAATATTTATACTTAAATAATCCTCAACATTTGCTTAAACTACAATATTAATTTTATTTATTATATCACTACCATTATTTTTTTATGAATTTATTAAAAGTGCTATATATTTCATTGCGCCGGCGATCTGCCCTCAGTACCGCGCGAGCGCTTGTCGAGGTCGGACCTATGTCAGTTTATTTCACGCACTACGTCAGAGTGTGCGTGCTAGAACATCGTAAACTACGACCAAAGTTTTTGATCGTTGTAAGTATTTACATTCGTACAGTATTTTTCGGGTTAGGGTACATCTGGTCCGAATCTCAAACTGATCCGCGGACGAGATGTCCACTTCACTTTTGTGTTGTGGTACATCTGGTCCGAATCTAAATTTGTGTTGTACCCTCAACCAAAAGTGAAGGGGACATCTCGTCCGAATCTCTTCGTTACTTTTCAAGGTTTCTAAATCGAAATACATCCAGCACAAATGCTGCCAGATTTCTAATGGTAAATTATAGTACTTGTCAAGATCTACATTTAGGATGACAGCTGTCCTCAAATCACGATATCTCAGGAACTGACCATCCCAGAGCACCAGTTTCTAAAGTGAAATTGTAGTACTCGTCGAGATCTACATTTTTGATGACAGCTGTCAAACTTCAAATGACGATATCTCGGGAACTGACCATCCCAGAGCAAAACCCGTCACAAGCTTTTTATCCTCTAAATTATTTTACAGTACCTAAGCCTTTTTTCACAACAAGGTTTTGACATTTGTTTGAATTTATTTACCGATAATTTTTGCAACTCACTAGGAGTTTTGTTGTAGAAGCGTATACATTGCCCTTTAAAAGATACATTAATTTTGTGTAGCCTAGTTGTGGCACAGCGAGTTTGTTTATTTCTGGTATTAAAATTGACTATCAGTTTTTTAGGGATTTATATTTCCGATTTATATTTCTATGAGAGTACAACAAGTTTTCATAATGATATAGACATGGTACTGTCATTATATTTATTTCTTTGAATTCTTCACGTTTTCTGACTTTTCTAGTATTCAAACGTGCCCTACGTTTGAATACTAGAAAAGTCAGAAAACGCAAAAAACTTTTTCCATACATTTCGAAGAAAATCATTACATCCTTGAAAACCAAGTCAAAGAAAAATACGAAAAAACAAACCAACGATAAACTGATTACGTTGGTATATAGTATTTTACAATAATATACTTATTCACACTCTTATTTGTACACGTTTACACTCTTATGTACAAATTTACAATCTCAATCTACGAAATGAGATGCTCAAAATGTCCATTATTTTGATTATTCGTAGAACTCACTCAAACCGTTTTAATTAATTAAATAATAAATAAATAAACAAAACCACACACAGTCAGAGTTTGACATATTAATGATAAATTTTGAAAAAAAAAGAAACAATGCGTTTGAAACACAAATTTTCTATTCAACCAAGTGTTTTTGCAATCCAACCCACGGTTACAAAAATTTATTTATATTATATTTTTATTACGGAAAAAATAAATTGATTTGAACTCCCTACAATATGTATGGGATCTTATTTTTGTGATTTCTGACTTTTCTAGTACAGAAAATTTAGTTGGTTCTAAAAACTTATTGATTAGTATAAAAAACAGGATTGATTGGCATCAAAAAAAAGTTTTTGTGTAAAACGCCCATTTTCTCGGATCTGTACGTAACTTTTTTGATAATCTATGAAAGGGGATGATATTTTTTCTAAAAAGGATGTTTAGTTTCCTCAGACCATTTTCATGTAGCATTGTCCAAAAATTCCACCCTGTTTATATATACTGCGTATGTCGGTAAGCATTCGATTACTGCGTAAAATAATGAAAAATATATCAAAACAAATTAGGTACCTCTATTATGAACAAAATTAATACTTCACATAAAAAACAATCCATCGAACTCCATCCTAAGAAAACTTGTATTACGGTGGATCAAGATCATTTAGTCGCAAAAGAAAGCACGCTTGTGCAGGTCGCCGCCCCCTCAGTGCGTAAAATACCTGTGTTCATCACACGCTACCGGCTGTCCGGCTCGAAGAATGTTGGGGATACCGTGAATAATAAGTCCTCCAACAGTTTGATCGCAACTGAAGTTTATTAAGATTTAAGTTAACATGAAGGTTTAATACGGAAGATAGAAATCACGTTTTACAACAAACATCACGTTTTGCAAGTAGACAAAATAATGTAGGATTTTAGGTGAACTCGATCTGCGGCCTGACCTGACACATTGTACTTTGTACAACGAGAATCATTTTACATCACTTATTTTTATTTTATTTTATTTTATTTTACAATTTTAGGGAAACTAACAGCTAGGTAACTATTATTACAGAGATGGTGGGTAACTTACGGCTAATTAGAAAAAATAACTAAACTAAATACTTATGAAACAAATTACAATAAATAAATAATCCTGGACAATTCACACAGCATTATCTAGCCCCAAGCTAAGCAGAGCTTGTGGTATGGGTACTAGATAACTGATATATCTAATACAATACACTACATGGATATATTTTTTTTATACATAGAAAAACATCCAGACACCCTGAACTAATATCTGCAGATCGTACAAACATTTGTCCCGAGGCGGGAATCGAACCCGCAACCTCCTGCGTCGCAGGCGGACCTTCGCCCGCTGCGCCACAGAGGTCGTCAAAATAAAATAATAAGAAATAAATTAAATTATAATAATTTAAATTGTAAACACAATGAAAAACTAACAGAAAATATGAGCTTTTATCCAGAGCTGCACGAAGACCTTATAATTAGTTACGATAATTTACAAAAGAAAACACCTATTTTGGTAACACAATATTTTGACTTAACAAAAGAACTGCTTCGATGCGGCAAGCTGAAGACAGGGCGCTATAGGGAAGGCCTATATCTCGCAGTGGACTAATACAGGTTGATGATGAAAGGAACGGCTTCAGTAAAGAAATTCAATCAATTTAAAACTGCAGACACTTCTTTGACGTTATGAGTCGAAATTGATAAACCAGATTAATAGAAATTGTTGAGCTAGTTGAGTCGAAGTTATAAGCTGAATCAGTCGAAATTGAGCTTAATGAGTCAACATTGACAAGCTAGATGAGTCGAAATTGATGTCTGATGGGTTTTTAACCCCCGACGCAAAAAGAGAGGGGTGTTATAAGTTTAACGTGTCTGTCTGTGGTATCGTAGCTCCCAAACGGATGAACCGATTTTCGTTTAGTTTTTTTGTATCATAGATAATTTTATCCGGAGTGTTCTTAGCCATGTTTCATCAAAATCTGTCGGGGGGGTTTTTTAAATTTTAATTTTACTCTTGTAATCAATACATCTGACTCTTTACACAAGTCGTTTAAAAGCTGTCACTTACAGTGCCTTCATTCTCATTGGTCTGTCCATCTGTGGTATCGGGCAGAACATTCCTGGTGCACTGCAGAAGGTAGTTCCTCAAGAACAGCCCTCGCAGTGGGTGCTGGACGCCGCGGCACATTTCTACGAGATCCTGTAAGAAATTGGTATTTTATTTGATAAATATACGTTTCTGGTCTAGTAACTAAACCTGCGTATTTATATCGTCATCTGACGTATCGTGACTGCTTCATCTCTCATGCAGTCCTCCTCAGTTCGAATTTTGAAGAGATGACGTTATTCTCCATCCCATTCTTTAAGTACACAGGTTATATTCGATAACGATCGGCCACGGCCTCTGTTTGTATTTCTGCAATAGGGTAGTGTCCTGGATAAAAAAATATTATTCTATTTAGTCCGTCAGTCCGTCAGTAGATAGCAGAAGAAATTGGACACATTTTTTCTCGTCAATCAAACAAAAAATTACAAAAATATAGTGCGTCAAAGTTTGCGCCTGGGGTCTAGTGACGTCACATCACTGCTAAAAAGTGTCGCAAGGTGTGACGTCACGCGAAACTTTAACTGGCTATATCTTCATCACTTTTTGGTTAATTGACAAAAGAAAAAATATGTGTCAAATATTTTCTGATAATTTAACAGACCGACTAATTAGAATGTTTTAGGAGACTAGCCTATTCCCGGTATTACGTTAAATATCGTCAAATTGTTGTGTATTTTACTTGTATGGACACTATCAAATTATTTATATCCAAATATTTTTTTAAATTAGTCGAATTAAAAAAGGATTTATGTTTTGATATGTTTCATATCAAAAGCGCTGCTAAGATGACAACATACCTATGGAATTTCTTTACGGTAGCAACTTTCAATGAAACTTTAGATGTTGACTAACTTTATGATCCTTTCCATTCCATCGATTGCTACACATTCTTATCATATTAGATTCCTAGCCAATTGGAGCAAAACATTTATATAAAAAAGACTCAATTGAATCATTGAACTATTGAACATTGTAATAAACAGACAACAAACAAACATCACATTATAGTAACTAAATTAAGCTGAGTATTCGTAACTGCTCTGCAAATAAAGATTTATTATTCAAAACTGTATCATAGAAATCAAATACCCCAAAAAAAGGGGGACCTAGGCGCAATTAATGGTTAGCGCACATTCCCGTACAGAGGAAAGGTCACTGGTTCAAGTCCCGTTGAAGCCCATTTTTTTTTGGATTATTATTTGTTTATTATACACTCGGGGCACGAGGGCTTACAAACTATACTAACAAAAACCTCATAATCATCAGTCTTTGTATTCACTGCTGGAAATAGGTTTGTCTGTGTTGCTATTACTGTGTCCTGTGTCAGTTTGTGTCATGTTTCACTTTTTATTTACCGTAAAGTTACATTCCATTAATTTATTAATTCCATAACAGGCTAGTCAAGTTTTACAGTTATGTAGAATCAGTCCTTTAGAGGTAATGTATATTCCTGTTAATCAATTTGCATAGCCTAGTCTTACAGATGTCACTAAGTATGTACTTAGTCAAACTAAATAGGTATTGTTGATGAAAGCTTATGGCTAGCTTATGTTATACATCTATCTGGGCCTGGAAAAATTCATTCTAGATGCTAATTGCAATGAATAAAGTTGATTTCAGCTTGTACTTCTCCGACAGAGCACTGTATGTCTAACAGTGGCCTGTCTGCATTGAAATAGAGGGCATCTCTTTCTACACTATTCAAACTAAGCGAGACATCAGACCCAGATAGATAGATAAGGCACTGCAAATGTAAAATCTCTATTACCTTTAATAAATCCCTCCTCAAGTTACTGTTAGTCTTTATATAAACAAGACCAACAGTAATCAGTAGATACAGCCGTGGGACAATGTTGCCAGCATACTGGACCAGTTCATACAAATCAGCCACTTTACGACCTTTCTGGAACTCTTCAATTAGGTACAGTTCTAAGTGACGGAGCTCATCGGTTATTGCCATGTCTAAGAGGAGTTTGTTAGGAAATAAATTGTTTTAATAGAAAGACTAAGACAAAGTTATGACAAACAAATTGGAAAGCTAACCTAGAAATACATTTTTTGTTTAGTAAATTTAAGGTGCTTGATGAAATTCCTTCTTACATGTCTATTCTTTATTTTCTCCTTCCTCTTATAAGATTGATTTTCAAGAAGCTCTTAGGGCTCTTTTCTTTCTTTTTCTATCTCTTAATTTAAATCTATGTTGCGTTGTACCAAGCTGAGGGGCCTGAGGAAGGTTTGAGCAATTGATTGTAATGTTTAAAAAATTTGAAGTAGCGTCAAATGTAATATATAACGCTAAATGTAAAATAATTTAAAAGTTAAGATTGGACAAGGGCCAACCTCAAAATTAAATTCTACCTAGAAGGCAAGAAAATGGATCCGCAGGTCAAAATATAAAAATCAAAACTAAGAAAATAAATGTTCGGGCGCCAGACCCACGGATACCACTATAAATTGTGCCGGAAATGTCAGCTGATAACACTAGACTTCTAATCACAGGGCAGGGACCTTCAATAAAACAGTAGATTTAAAATTTAAAAATCTAAGTTTATTAAAATTAAGGTTAAGACTAGGCTTATTTAGGATAAAGGTGTACAATTACGGTTCTTAAAAGTAAGGTAGCGTTTCAATAAAATCGTACACTTGTTTTATTAAAAAAATTTTGAAAATGTTCCAACTGAAAAAATGTTCCAGAATGGCGGCGTGAGAAAATTGGCAAAATAAGAAGCACACGGGTCGCAGAAGGCAGCCCGGAGCTTGGTTTATCATTAAAAGAACAAAAATGTCTCACAACTGAAAAAATGTTCCAGAATGGCGGCGTGGAAAAAATGCCTTATTATGAAGCGCACAGGTAGCAGAAGGCTGCCTGTGGCTTTGGTAGGTCTGTAGGACCAGTAAACAAGAAGTTGAGTGTGGTCCGCTAGAAGAGCGAACTTAAAAAATTAAAATT
Organism: Eupithecia subumbrata; assembly: GCA_949316285.1. Lineage (NCBI taxonomy): Eukaryota > Metazoa > Arthropoda > Insecta > Lepidoptera > Geometridae > Eupithecia > Eupithecia subumbrata. Next base: position 3,465,498 of record OX438631.1, read on the forward strand.
AAGTTTTATTTCAAAATTAGAAACTAGGATTTACTACAAACGACACGCCAGTAAAGAGGCGGTAGCTAAGCTTAAAACTAGGGTGTAAATTACCACTGCATCCTTATAAAAAATAAAGTTATGCAAAAGTGTGTGTGTTCCGAGGATGTTCAACGCTACAAAATAGAAAATATTATGTTATTTCTGGAGAAAAACCAGACGTAGAACGTGTAAAGAAACTAGAATATGAGAAAGAACTCACTCCTAAACTAAAAGTTAGGTTTTAAACACTAATTTAAATTAAGGTTAGACCATGAGGTATTTTTGGATTGGGAAATTAGGCTAAAGGACAAAAACAACCAAAATATAGTAAGACAAAGTCTAAGACAAAGTCTAAGACAAAATCTAAGACAAAATCTAAGACAACCACTGCTCAGAGTCTGGCGATACTTAGCTCGAGTACAACGTTCCTTTTCATCGCGTGGAGCGGAAGCCTTGGTGGTCCTCAGCTAAAGGAAATGCTCGAACACGCGGCCACGCTTCCAAGGTGCCAAGAGACGATGGAATGTCCAATACGCCTTCGCGTCAGAGCGCCGAATAAATAAATGCCAGTCTGGGTCTCCTGGAGAAGAAATGAAGACATTAGCAGACATTCCGAGGAAGCGTCATGTCCAAAGGGGACAATTGAATTCCAAACTCACCGAGGAAGTGGCAGTAAATTTCTCCTACGGCAATGATCCCACGGCAGCAGCGACTCTGAACGCGCCAACTCACAGCAATACTTTCATGTTTTAATACAACATGGTAAGATAAAAAATTTTGATAAAACCCCTACATGGTTCTTTTCATGTCAGAGGGCAAGAGGAAAGTGCGTCCATCTTGAAATTAAATGTCAAATACGAAAGTAATGCCAACCTTGAAAAAGAACAAATCAGAGGTCATTCTCGATATGATCGACAAAACAAAAACGAAACGTCACTGTCAAATGTCCGCGACCTGTCAGATGGACAGAGAACCTAGCTAAAATCGACTAAAAATCGAACAAGACAGCAACAAAACATGGGGCGTAATATAAAACGTCACATTACACCCCTTCCAAAAAAATAAAAGAAAGGGTGCTTTCTTTTATGGAAGAGAAAAACTAAAATTTTTATAATGACAAGCAAAAACAAAAAATTTATCTGTCTAAGCACATCCATATGAAAGTGCGGTGAAACATAATAGTTGCCGACTATCGGAGGGCTAGCTCAGAACAAATTCAAATAAAACTAAGATTCAAAGGAAACTAGATTAAAAGTAAACTCTAAACCAAGTTAGAAATAGCTCAGGAGAAGGGAGGAGACTTGTTGCCGGAGTGCAGTTGGAATAAAAGTATTCACTGACTCGTAAATGCACAACTAAAGTCCAAACAATCTTCAAGAGGAAAAGTCTGGAAAAATCCAGTTAGCTAACTACTTGGAGAGGTGCGGTTAGAAACATTGTTCACCGACCTGTAGTGTAACTAAAGTCAAAATCGAAATTTCGAGTGAGTCCGCGCCATAAAGTGACGAAAGGAGCTAACACTCTAAAGGTCTTCTGAATGTGATCGGTACAACAACACCGAACTTCCGAGCACAAACAGGGAAAAAAAACTTTGCGAAACGTGACCGACACAACACCATCGATTTTTCGAGCACGAACGACAAAAGTAAAACTGAACGTGAACCGTGTACAAAAGGAAACTACGAACAGAAAAAAATGTTTTGCGAAACGTGACCGACACAACACCATCGATTTTTCGAACACGATCGACAACAACAAACAAGCAAACTCGAGGCTGGAGGCTAAGACAACCAGGCTGACAACGAGTGCAAAAGTGGGAAAACACGAGACAAACAGGAGGCTAAGACAACCAGTTGTCGTCATGTCCTAAAAAGGTTGGAGGGGAAAAACTCCACAAAACAATATTTAAGTAAACCGGTAAAAACAGGAAAACTAAACAAAAAGGTCCGCCGCTGGATCCAAGGAAAAAGATAAGAAACCAGCTAGCGAGATGAACAAAACTAAAACTAAGTCTGAAAAATCAGTAAAACAAAGGTACACATATGAGTGCATACACAAAAGTTGTACAAAGGTACAAAATAAATAATAAGATCGTTTGATGTTGGAGACAAAGAAGGATCAAAATAATAAGTTAACAACGGAAAAATTTGGAACTAAAACTCAACCTGACAAATCTCATGAATTTCCCTTTCATACTTCACCTAAATACAGACCGTAAATCCCTCACATACGTCACACACATACATCAGCTTACAAATACGGTGCTCCATTCAATATGAAAAGTTGAAATTAAAGCTATGCTAATAAGATGATTTTACAAATAAATTTAATATTTAATTATGTCTTTTACGTGGTATCTACCCGAAGTTCTCTTGTCTAAATCTTTCAAAACATATACATTATCTGAAATTTTTTCAATGATCTCACATTTAATAAATTTAGGGGCTAGCTTAGCCGAAAAATAAGCAGGGGCGTTTGATTGCACAAAGCTTCTTCTCCAAACCACATCACCTACATCAAACGAAATGACTTTCCTCCCTCTATTATAATTAAGCGCATTACGCTTATAAGCTTTTACTAAATGAGATTGAACTCTAACAAAAACATCACTAAGTGAATTTAGTGAAAAAGCTAAAGAATGCCTATCACCGAATTCCAGCTGATTTAAGGTATCAATGGAATCACTAAAACGGTGTAAAGAAGCATCTAAAATCAATTCCCTTCCAAACATGAGGAAATTGGGAGTAAAATCTGTAGCTAAATTAACACTACAGTTCAAAGCTAATTGCACATGAGGTAAAAATTTCGACCAAGTGCGATGGTCTTTCTTCACAAAACAAGATATGCAGGTTTCTATTGTTTTATTGTATCTCTCTACAGGATTATTCTGGAGGGTATAGAATGTATTATAAAAGATTTTAGTTACGTTAAAGCTTTTCATGAAATCTACAAAATATTTAGAGGTAAACTGAGTTCCGTTGTCACAAACTAAAATTTTTGGAACACCAAACTTTAGAAAGATCTCTCTCTCGAAGAGTCTAGTAATTGTTAATGTGGTGGCTTTAATTAATGGAAAAATCCAGCAAAACTTGGTAAAGCACCACTATCCAGTAGGCCAATAAATTTTTTATCCATAACGGTGAACTCTAAGAAAGGGCGTTTATCGTTAGATTTGACATATAGCACTGGAGAGGCAAAAAATGTTTTTAAATAGTCGAGCCAGTCAGAGAACTCCTTTTCAGAAACAACCTCATCAGGTTTAATGTGACTTACAATTTTGTTCGCCGAGACACTGGCAGTTTGTGAGAAAACCCGTGCTCGACGGAGCCTAATTAGTTTTTTGAAGAAGACGGTTTAACAGGGTTGCACACATCACAAGATCTAGTGGTGACATCTGGCTTCTTGCATTTAAAGCAGATCACTCCAGGAATGGTGGGGCAGTTCTTATAAAGGTGATCTTTGGCGTTACATTTAAGACAGATAGTCTCGGTCTTTCCGGCACAAAACCGAGGCTTCGGCTTAGAGGTATCCTTGACAGTCTTTCTGTCAACGAACATTTCAAGTTGCCTACCAATGTCGATAAAAGCGTCAAGACTAGGAACGACACGACCTACAACAAAAGGCATGTAAACGGGCAGCATGTTGTGCATAACAATCGTGATCAAAACTGACTCTATCAATGGCTCGGCCAGACGATTCGCCATGTCCATGATGTCTGTGATGAAATCAGGAAGAGACTCGGTGGGTTTCTGCTTTCTGGTGCGCAGCTCGCTTTCCAGGTGATAATCAAACTCCAATCTGTCAAATCTCTTCAGAAGAGCAGCTTTAAGTTCAGGCCACGATGAAATGGTGGTGCGCACAATGCGAAACCATTTGGCGGCGGTACCCGTAAGAAGGTCTGAGAAAGAACCAACGAGAAGCGGCTCACTAAAGTTTTTATAAAGAAAGAATTCTTCCACCTGCAGTATAAATTCTCTAACGCAAGTGTTGCCTTCGTAAGAAATATTACTACGCTTGAGGTCCGGTAGTTTGAAGCTAGATGAAGGAAGGTTTCTTCTGATGGTCTCGTTCATCGCGTTGAAAGAAGGTACAACAGGTATACGGGAGGAGGAGTGAAGATGGGGTTCAGGAAACTCAATTAAGTTGGCATCTGGTTGAGCTTCCACTTCAAAGTTGGAAGTTGTTCGGTCAACATCCTCTGAATCGGCCGAGCTCTTAGCTAAAGGCTGCTTAGGCTCTCCGCTAGTGGAAGTATTCATCATGAGGGGATTTAAATAATATTATCAACGTAGAAAGTTTTTTTTAAGGTAAAAGGTGTGAGTTAAATTTTAAAGTGTAAGTGTAATTTGTAAAGTTGTGTAAAAAAGTGTAGGCGAAGGATGCAAAAGTATCACAATCTATTAAAAATATCTTAAGAAATAAGTGCTTAAAACTACAGGGTAGTATATACCACACTTAAAGCTAAGGTATAATTAAGTTCTTAATAATAATCCCTAAGAGTACAACTCAACAAATAAAAAACAGACTTATTGGTTGTTCGTGAAGATAAAAATAAACAATAGGTTCAACAAAAAGGTTGAAAGTCCTATAGTATAGGTTTGTGACTTATATTTAGCACAAAAAATAAAAAATAAAAGTGTGAGCGAGCGACTAAGAGAGTGGTTGTCAAAAAAGCTTAACAGGTAAATCCTACAAATCCAACCTCAGGTCTATAATAAGGTATTCCTAATAAAGCCAAGTCCTATCCAGGTCCCTGTTCGCTGTGCGTCAATTGTAATGTTTAAAAAATTTGAAGTAGCGTCAAATGTAATATATAACGCTAAATGTAAAATAATTTAAAAGTTAAGATTGGACAAGGGCCAACCTCAAAATTAAATTCTACCTAGAAGGCAAGAAAATGGATCCGCAGGTCAAAATATAAAAATCAAAACTAAGAAAATAAATGTTCGGGCGCCAGACCCACGGATACCACTATAAATTGTGCCGGAAATGTCAGCTGATAACACTAGACTTCTAATCACAGGGCAGGGACCTTCAATAAAACAGTAGATTTAAAATTTAAAAATCTAAGTTTATTAAAATTAAGGTTAAGACTAGGCTTATTTAGGATAAAGGTGTACAATTACGGTTCTTAAAAGTAAGGTAGCGTTTCAATAAAATCTTACACTTGTTTTATTAAAAAAATTTTGAAAATGTTCCAACTGAAAAAATGTTCCAGATGGCGGCGTGAGAAAATTGGCAAAATAAGAAGCACACGGGTCGCAGAAGGCAGCCCGGAGCTTGGTTTATCATTAAAAGAACAAAAATGTCTCACAACTGAAAAAATGTTCCAGAATGGCGGCGTGGAAAAAATGCCTTATTATGAAGCGCACAGGTAGCAGAAGGCTGCCTGTGGCTTTGGTAGGTCTGTAGGACCAGTAAACAAGAAGTTGAGTGTGGTCCGCTAGAAGAGCGAACTTAAAAAATTAAAATTAAGTTTTATTTCAAAATTAGAAACTAGGATTTACTACAAACGACACGCCAGTAAAGAGGCGGTAGCTAAGCTTAAAACTAGGGTGTAAATTACCACTGCATCCTTATAAAAAATAAAGTTATGCAAAAGTGTGTGTGTTCCGAGGATGTTCAACGCTACAAAATAGAAAATATTATGTTATTTCTGGAGAAAAACCAGACGTAGAACGTGTAAAGAAACTAGAATATGAGAAAGAACTCACTCCTAAACTAAAAATTAGGTTTTAAACACTAATTTAAATTAAGGTTAGACCATGAGGTATTTTTGGATTGGGAAATTAGGCTAAAGGACAAAAACAACCAAAATATAGTAAGACAAAGTCTAAGACAAAGTCTAAGACAAAATCTAAGACAAAATCTAAGACAACCACTGCTCAGAGTCTGGCGATACTTAGCTCGAGTACAACGTTCCTTTTCATCGCGTGGAGCGGAAGCCTTGGTGGTCCTCAGCTAAAGGAAATGCTCGAACACGCGGCCACGCTTCCAAGGTGCCAAGAGACGATGGAATGTCCAATACGCCTTCGCGTCAGAGCGCCGAATAAATAAATGCCAGTCTGGGTCTCCTGGAGAAGAAATGAAGACATTAGCAGACATTCCGAGGAAGCGTCATGTCCAAAGGGGACAATTGAATTCCAAACTCACCGAGGAAGTGGCAGTAAATTTCTCCTACGGCAATGATCCCACGGCAGCAGCGACTCTGAACGCGCCAACTCACAGCAATACTTTCATGTTTTAATACAACATGGTAAGATAAAAAAATTTGATAAAACCCCTACATGGTTCTTTTCATGTCAGAGGGCAAGAGGAAAGTGCGTCCATCTTGAAATTAAATGTCAAATACGAAAGTAATGCCAACCTTGAAAAAGAACAAATCAGAGGTCATTCTCGATATGATCGACAAAACAAAAACGAAACGTCACTGTCAAATGTCCGCGACCTGTCAGATGGACAGAGAACCTAGCTAAAATCGACTAAAAATCGAACAAGACAGCAACAAAACATGGGGCGTAATATAAAACGTCACATGATTTAATCTTAAAGTCTAATGATCTTGGATTATTTCATAGTAATTTTCTTGGTAAATAATGCTTAAATGATTTTTGGTTGTTACCTAGATACAAGGTTGATTAAGTAGCACCAAAATAGTTCAACTTTTAAAGGATACAAAGTTCATAGTAGCCCTTAGGAGAGAGCTGTGAAGTCCTCAGCTCTCCCAGCATAGTGGAGGCATGTTTCAGAGCATCCATCAACTTGGACTTGTCCAGGCATCTTTTCATTTGGAAAGCCTGAAAAAAAAAATAAGCAATAGGGTACCACTTGAGATAAGGTACATAAGTCATAGTAAGTTAAGTTTTTTTTTAAGTATGTTGACCAATTTCTCTGTCAGTTTAGGACTGATTTAGATGATTATTTAGTTTTGTATATAGAACGATCCCCAGGTGGTTCCATGATCTTTTTGTCGCAAAACTTTAAAAACAGTGTAAATTTATGGAAAATCAAAGTATTTTTTCATTGCAATCACTTTTGCTGTAGAAGTATATACTATTAACAGTTACCATGAACTCGAGTAGGAAAGATTATCGGATATGTGCGAGAGGTTCTTAGAACCGGTTTCGCATGCAGTAGACAATAAAGCACCCTGTTTATTTTTATTGTTTACCTGGACTTTCACCACACTCAGGGCATCTTCCAGGAGCTTCTCCTGCTCCTCCACTGGTGACGGCTGGTTCGTCATCTGCGCCTAAACACACAAATATTATTAAATCGTTACGAAATCACCAACAAAAACCGATAATATAATCAAAACTAACCGTCGACCAAATATACAAAAACGGGTGATCTACGCGATCCATAGGTGAAGCGCGTCGTACAGTGCAGAGTTAGCATTGCATAGTTACCTTATTTGTAATCCCTTGAACCCAAGATAAGGTTTTGTAAGCGGAAAATGAAAATAATTAGTAAAAGTGGGAGTATGTTGATCCACCATACAGCGATATCTTGCTAAGTGACAATGACATTGACAACCAGCGACAAAAATGAATTTTATGACAATGACAGTTCAAGAAAAGAGCAAAAAAAGCATGGCAATTTCGTTCGTCCATTCAGCAATGAAACCCATGAATCCTTAAAGTAAACTGGATCGCGCACGAACATAATTTTATTTTTATCATCTCAGAGTAGAAAAACGAGCCGAGTGAGGGGGCTTGAATGTAGTAGTTTGTTCTTTTCTAGCACGTTGCAACATGGTGTGGGGTGTCCATGAAACAATAAGATGTCACAGGGCTATAGAACAAAGCGGAACAAAGACTGTCATACTTACTTCTAGAATAAGTAGGTACTTTTAAAAAGCTGTTCAATTTACACAAGAATGGTAAATACATGTTTTCAAATCTTTTGCGCACTATGAAAGTAGTACGTAATATTGGCTTGCAGATAGTGAATACTACTACAAACCAATAGAAACTTAATTATCGATTCATTATGTTATTTTAAAGTATCATTTTCCAATAGAAAAAGTTTATAATAGCAACACATCACAGTTTTACTAGAATTTACAAAAAAGGACACATGTATGATGTTGATGTATTATGGACATCGTACTAGAAAGAGATGAAAACTTTGAGGCCCATCACTCGGCTCGTTTTTAGGAAACACGAGCTTTTATCAAGAGCAAAGTTCGTTCTGCTATGTTGGTTAGACTGACAAAATGTCAAAGTTATAGAACGTTGTTTTGTTATCATCTTGTTTTCATTTTGCTTAAAGTTTTAGTGATAATAATTTACGGAAATATGGATAACAAACCGTCGCTGAGTCAATATTTTGGCGATAATAATGTGCCCCCCGCCTCCCAATTCTTTGACGAAATTGGAACATCTCCCTCCGATATGATTCAGAGCATTTATCTCGGGAGCAGCGATAGTATGTTAATTGTCGTTTTACTTTGCATGTACTACGTAAACTGTTGATTTATTAACTTCTCTATCTCTATCTATTCTATTTCTAGATAATCAAACAGCACCAGCAAACTTATTTTCATCGAATATGACAACATCTTTTGCTCAGCCAGTTTCTGATGAAGTTACGTTTTCCAACGATATTCCGACTGTGAGCTCGGCTACCAGCTTACCAGCCACTAGTCTGCCGGATCCGTCTACGTTTTTTGATAACATTGGACCTGAACCAACCTTGGGACCACCCAAAAGTGGGATTGTGAGCCCACATATACTGACAGAGGCAATGGACGGACTGAGTGTCAAGGTAAGCTCATTAGAATTTTTTGAGCTCTGAACAACTATTACATAAATAAATAAGTAATTCAGAAATTTTACTACTCATAGCAATAATGCAAGTAGCTCAACTCCTTCATAGTAGCATGAACTGTTCTAGCAGATGATAGAAAAGAGTGAAAGGAAGGTAAGGAGGCCATGTAGAGGGATATTACAGGCTTACTACTTTTGTAGTACCCTAATGCCACAGAACAATAACACAGAATTGTATAGCTCAAAACTAAGCTGAACTTGCAAGAATGATAAGCATTTGAATTGTAAATCTTATTTATCATCAATGCAGTTTCTTACATTTTGTGTTTCATATTTCAAGAACCAGCCAGTTGACAAAGAAGCTGATAGAAGAAGGGATGCTTGGATCCCTAATGAAGAGGCCAAGAAATCTCTGATGAAGGTAAGTCAATAACATAAATACATAAATATCTTATTATAAACGTTTCACGTGAAATTCCTGGTACTATAAACTTTTATGGGACCATTGTAAATCCTGGTACTATAGTAAACTACTCATTACATTGCAGGCCCAGTCTTCACCAAAAGGCTCCTTTTTCCCAGAGAGGGAGGTTCTTACAATGCCTGGTCTAGTACTTGAAGAGGAGTTGGTAAGATACATTCTATCATATGTAATGAATGAATGAATGAACACTTTATTGCACAAAATTAATAAAATAACTTATATCTAAATAAAGTAAAAAAGGACAATAGGTGGCCTTATTGCTTAAAGCAATTTCTTCCAGGCAACCATATTAGGTACTACCAAAAATACAAGTCTTTTATTAGTTGGTAGTGCACATAATACAGGAATATACTTAATACATACATACAATACAAATACAAACATACCTACATATAATTTCACATACTTACTTAATATAGCTAATAACCAAGCTACACTGACATCAAAATGACAGAGTAGGGCGAATTTATAATGAAAGTTTAAATGGCTGAAGATAGGAAATGGGACTTGAGTTGGGATTTGGAAGAGTTGATGGAAGGAGCAAGTTTGATAGCGACAGGCAGTTTGTTCCAAAGACGTACTGCCTGTACACTAAAAGAGTTGCCATAAAAGGATTGGGAATGGGTAGGAAACTTGAGAAGTAAGTTATCTGAGGACCTAAGATTGAGGGAGTTTGAAGAATGAAGGAACTCAATATTTTTTTTTTGTAATGTATTCTATCAAGTATATTTTGGTCATCTAGTACCCATAACACAAGCTCTGCTTAGCTTGGGGATAGATGATGTTGTGTGTATTGTCCATAATTATTTATTACTTTTTTATTATACAGGGTTAGTGGCAATTCACTGATACAGAATGAACTGCGGAATCCGTGATTATCACTAGTGCGCTCGTGAAGATGCTAGGTTCATAAAATTTTATGTAAATTGCCTCTCTCCTATGGTCATCATTATCATTCTCTTGCCCTTTTCCCACTTAGATTAGGTCGGCATAAAAGGTTTTTTTTTCTTCCATTCGCTTCTATTAATCATCATCTCAGCACTGCTCCTTTCTTACTCATGATTGAAATAATAGTTATAAAAATAAAAGTTTTTTGTCTGGAACAAACTCATCTTCAACTCCCATTTGAATTCCCGCTGTTAATTCAGGGCAGAGCCATATTTAAGTTGTTAAGTGTATTTTATCACAAAGACTAATCAGTGGGTGCTTCCAAACTGAATGGAATACCTGGGAAATTAATACTGTGCTTGAGACTATTGCTAGATGGGTGGTCAATAAGGCAAGGTTTAACCACAGGACTGATATGAGTCGCACAGATTGTAGAAGGCCCAATTGTCATTTCTATCAGAATCAATTCGGAACATTATTTAAAACAAGCATCCAGAACAAAACTAAAAACAAAATAATACTAATCAGCAACTGATGTGCCATGAGGTGTCTCCAGCAAAATTTTAAGAAAGGATTAAAAAAGTGGCAAATTAAACTTCTTGCTGGTTTGAAATTTAGTATTCTTTTGCATATTTATCTAGTTATAGAAGCCCTAGATCACATCACATCAAACAGTATCTAAGAAATATGTCCTCCTAGCCAAATTTTGACCATAGCGGCCAGTCTCATTGGAGACCAGATGAAATATAAAAAAATGTAATAAGAAATATACAAACTATCTGAAGGATGATGAGACTATGCCGTTCTTAACATTTGCACTCTCTAATTCGTCCTCATAACTAAGTATTTGTACTTGCGAAGTTATTCAAAAATAACCTATTTGTATTCTATCCTAGCCCGACGCATTACAAGAAGTAGCAGTAAAATACCTCGGCGTATCGTCCGCCGGTGCACGCGGCGTGGTGCGCGCCGAGCACGTGAGCCGTGATGAGGCGGGACTTAGGGAGCTACTGAGGACCGGATACTTGAGGGCCGCACTCAATCTCACTGCGCTGTTGCTGGGGGCGGCTCAGCAAGGTAATACTAATATTATAGATGGTAGTCATCAAGGAAACAGTAGAGATAAACCATTCAAAAACACACGTCATACATAATCCATGATACACTCGGCGTGCATTTTGAGAATGGTTTATTTCGATCATATGTCATTCCAATTATATTTTCTTTGTTGTTCTAATTTCTAATTCTAGCCAAAATATGTATTTAGGTATTTTGTAGTATCATATACGCCACCGTCAAGTTCTACACTAACCGATCCTGTCCATCCAAAGGTTGCCTGGAAGAGATCGCTTTCAGCGATAAGGCCGCCGATTGTGCTATACTAGATTTAATTAGTAGTTTGTAAGATATTTTATAAGCATTGATGGTACAATAAAGATATTATCTATCTATCTATTTCTACCTCAAGTTGAGGTGTCGCAGTATAAACCAGCATTTTATCCATCATATATCTAAGGTACAGAGATATTTCACCAGTTGCTCTATGCATGAGTCGAGAAGCAAACCATGCAAACATTACACTCCATTTTATAATTTTACACTGTTTGATGCTATTTTGTTTGTTGGTGTTTTACGCACGTAGTATTCTTATTTGTTATTTGTTGTCATAGTATTGTGTATTTACCTGACTATTTTATTCTTTAAATATAATTGGTAAAGGTAACTACAGTAGGTACCTCGGTGTATCGTCTTGATGAGGCGGGCCTTAGGGAGCTATTGAGGACGGGGTACTTGTAGGCCGCACTCAATTTCACAACGCTGTTGCTGGCGGCGGCTCACCAAGGTAACTACAATACCTCGGTGTATCGTCTTGATGAGGCGGGCCTTAGGGAGCTATTGAGGACGGGGTACTTGTGGGCCGCACTCAATTTCACAACGCTGTTGCTGGCGGCGGCTCACCAAGGTAACTACAATACCTCGGTGTATCCTCTTGATGAGGCGGGCCTTAGGGAGCTATTGAGGACGGGGTACTTGTAGTCCGCACTCAATTTCACAACGCTGTTGCTGGCGGCGGCTCACCAAGGTAACTACAGTACCTCGGTGTATCGTCTTGATGAGGCGGGCCTTAGGGAGCTATTGAGGACGGGGTACTTGCGGGCCGCACTCAATCTCACTACGCTGTTGCTACGCTGTAGTACTATTTACCTCGCGTAAAAGAGTAAGAAAATAAAAACAAAAATGCCATGTGTGTTTCGAAAGTGTAATACTTATACTGGGACGGCTGTACATTTTTAATTAATTTATTTAAATCTCATTAAAATTGAAAATCATAAATTTACCAAGCCAACGAAGTGAGCGAAGCGTCTCTGCATCAAGTCTAGCAAAATTAGCGTTTCTGTCAGTATGTCCGTACTCCTATAGGTATAGGTCGTATTTTACACCCGATCAGTACGAAACTTGGTGCAATTTTATAGATTTTTTTGTCGTCGGTGTTTTTTGATTAAAGGCGGGCTTCCTCCAAAAAAAGGCAAAAATGGGGTTTTAGAATATCTCCGCTCTAAGAGATTTCGATGATTATATTTTTAATTGAAAAGTAGTAGTAATTTAAAATAATTCTCATAAAAATCTGATGAGGATTTTTGGCATGATGAGCAGAATAGCTCCGCAAAATGCATAGTAATATGCAAGAGAGCATATTACAGTACAGCGCCACCTATTAGAACATCTTTACTGAGGAACGTAGGTAACATTGCATGGGCAATTGGTCTAATGGTTGAAGCTGGCACGATAGGTATGTGTTTGTGCAACATTTCGTAAAAAAAATCCTACAACAACCGTACCTCAAGTGAAGTGAACTGTAATAGCTACCTTTCCAAGTTAAGTACCTAAGGAACTTAATTTGATGCCTACTAGGTACCTACCTACAAAAAAGATTTAATCCATTCTGGAGAAAAAGACGCCTATTCTTGCATCGTGTGCAATATTTGAAAGGTAGGTAAGGAAATCATTTCATTTGTTTTGAGCTAGGACCTATGGTAGGTAGGTAAGACGCACAATGCACACCAACGTAAAGGAGTATTTACCAGTGAGGGTTTTTCTGATTTTCGAGTATACCTAGGTTACCCACATTACCCACCTACCTAACTATGGGATTTTTATTTTGACGCGTCAAAAATAAGCAGGCACCGATTATTATTATTACTTAATAATACTTTTATGACAAGTTTAGCACCACTATAGGTACCTAGACTGGTGCCTAATCTATAATAAGGTGGTGCTTATTCTGATAAGCACTTTTGCTTCGTAATAAGTTTTATTTTTTTAAATTGTCCAAAGTTTCTATCACGTTTCTACGCTCTCTAGTCTGGTGGTTTCATTAACATGATCATTCACGAAGGTAGCCGGGTGAGCACGCATGAAAAAAGGCCTTCTGACATTGCAAAAGAACGTCGGAGACGTCGCACAGTGTTTTATGAGAGCCGATTTTGTGACATCCCTTTTTCAATGCAGATTCCTGAAACGGTTTTCATCCGGATATTGGAAGCGACAACCCTGACAAAAAACGAAAAGTGCTTATTATTCCAATAATCCATGGAATTAGGTCGTGATATTATTAGGGCACATGTAAGTCATTGTAAGTCACCATAAGCAATCGTTTGGTGAAATATCTCGTCCTAATACGGCGGATTATTGAGTTAAAAAAATAAAAACATAAAATGATAAAAATTCGAATAATTTCGTTATGGTTGAACTTAGGTTATTTTCTTATTGCACTAAAATGTGTGCCGTCGATGGTTTTATCTACCTGCATTATCGATTTGATTATTGTTTTTATATTTTAGAAGTTTTGATTTTTTTAAGTTATTATCTGGTAAAAAAATTATTTGCAAAAATTAATTTCTCTGTAACTATGATTAATAGACACGCGGGAGTTTTACACTCGCATTTGAATTGATTCAAACATTCAAACTATAGGAAACTGCATTAAAAAAGGGATGTCACAAAATCGGCTCTCATAAAACACTGTGCGTCGGTCGTATATCATTGGGGTCGACAGTGTCGGATGCGGAGAATTATAATCTGAAAGCAACCTAGTGTTACACAAGTAACCTGTATAATTTATGTTTTCTGTAAGTAAATAAATGCCTTTTTATCTTTTGTCTTTGGACAACATTCCAAAGTGACTTGCGCACTGCGCATTTCCAACATAGTGCGTAATACGAGCCATCTATGATACTCAGTTAGAACTAGAATTGTCTCAGATCATAACTAGATGTCGCTAGTTAAAGTGAACGAGGGCTAGATCGCGCTGACGAGAACCCACGGAGTTGCTTCATAGTCTGAGAGGTTCAAGTTTCATTAACTTTGAAAACCGAAACTTCTGAAGACTTGTAATTTTTGTATAGCGGTCCTTTAAGACTGCTTAGTAATTATTTATTGATTCTTGAAATGAAAATTTTGATTTGATTTGATATACTTAAACATTATGTATGTCTATGTCATGATTTTGTATCGTACTTCACTCACTCACACCTATCCTACTAATACTATATACCTAGCTGAAAGTTTGTGAAATGTAAAAAATTTGTTACCTTCAGTTCAGCACAGATATCCTACAGTGAGTTGATAGTTATTCAATGGTTACCTAGGATTTGCCAAAAGTAATGAACAGATCAAGATGAAATTTGGCGTACCTTTAGAAGCTTAACTTAGATAATAGGCTACTTATTATACCGAAAATACACGAGCATTTTTTAAATATTGCATTCATAGATTTTTAAATAATGACATGGTTGAACTGAACCGGTAATCGAACCCGTTACACCAGAAAAATAACCACCTGTACCTTTATCATACCGATCGAAAGGATTCATCATAAAGCCGGCTTTTCACTATGGGATATATATTACATCCCGAGATATAATATTTTATCACTCACCATACATTTTGTATGGCACCGTTTACACTGTGCTATAATATATATTACATCCCAAACTATAAATATTTTTTCGACCGAGTGAGCGATATTTGAAGGTCATTTGAAGGTGTATATTTTACCTCCCGTCCCCGCACACCGCGCCTCCCCCGCTTCGCCCTCCGTTTGAATGTTGGCGTTCGTGTGCAGACGTGTAAACTGATCATTGTGTGCTCCAAAATATATATCTTACAGTGTGAATAGCAATCGCGGGATGTAATATATAGCACAAGATGTAAATTATATTATATCCCATAGTCAAAAGCCGGCTTAAGGATTGTTTTTTGCTAAATAACATACAGTCAGAAATAAAAGGAAGACCATGGCATACCCGTGGGAGGCCCTGTATATATTTATCTGTAGGTACTTATAATAAAACTGTACTGTACATCTATACTAATACTAGCGACCCGCCCCGGCTTCGCACGGGTGCAATGTTGATACTAAATATACTCCAGAATCGGCCCCCTGGCCGGTACCGACCCAACCCCTATCTCCCTGCATTTTAAATCTGTAATCTCTTCGAAAATATTCATTTAAATTACATGCTGTAAATGGCCTTATTGATCAATATTAAATGCACAATGTTTGTAATGTATTTAAGGTACTTAATTGGATAAGGATTAATGCTGTATTGCCAGAAATCGCTTCGTAAATAAGCCATTATTTCTCGTAAAAAGTGAAGGATAAAAAATGGTTATTGTGGGTTATTCCTAAGAGATAGACATATGTATATGGTCTTTTTTGTAAACCATTTTAAGGTGTACAATACTGTACAACCAGCGTTTGCAATGTAAGCGCAAAAAATGTGTTTACTTATGAGATCACATTAAAACCCTCTAAAATTAGCACTGTTTCTCTACTATATTATGCATGTATTAAACATACAAAACTTCCTCTTCTGTCACTCTATCTAAAAAAATCGCATCAAAATCTATTGCGTAGTTTTAAAGATCTAAGCATACATAGGGACAGACAGACAGACGGGCAAGAAGCGATTTTGTTTTATACTATGTAGAGAAGTATGAAACCTACATAAATTTTAAAAACTGTTTTGAAACGTACAAACCGATGCCTTTCATTTGATACCTCATTCGGTCGGGTAAAAAACCCTCGGCGCGCAAGTTACACTCGCACTTGACGGATCCTGTTTATTAAAAAAAATGAAAAATATGTTTATTGCTACTTATACAGAATTAAAATTACAAAATTATAACTAATTAGGTATATATTGTAATTGTTTTATTCTGTTACTGTTATTTCTATAGCTGGTTAATTAATAAACTAATTATACAAATAATTTCTGTGTAAGTAGAGATAATTTACATAGTCAAAATGACAACGATTCCCACACTAAGCAGGGCCTGTATCGTGGGAACCAATATGATTAACAGGTAAGGAGTAAAAAAGCCTCAATTGACTGTCAAACTTATGCTGAGTTACACAAAATAAAATTATGAGAAAAGAAAAACATAAAAAAAAACAATGATAATATACAGACGATAAAGATTTGAAATTAAAATCAGAATGAAAGTAAACAAACTAAATATTAAAAAATATATTAGAAACTAAAACACTAAAAATTAAAGGAAAAAAAAGACATGCTTTAGGAGACTTTTAACAATAGACTTTCGGTTATTTTATATTCCCTTCTCCTTGCACCATCAGAGGGCCTCGTGACTTGCACCTAGCCCACATAGAATAGAATAGAATAAAAAATCTTTATTTGTGTGACATAATATAAAACTTATAACTAATAGTTAGCAAAACACAAAAAGGTCACCTGCTCAGCTTATATGCTGTTATGGCACAAGGGCCATAGCAGCGCTGGTTTTCAGCGGTGCCGGGTGATAAGTGCAGCGCTACTCGCTACACCAATCTTACACACATATCAAAATGATAGAGCACACAATACCTTAACACTAATTAAATTAAGTTAAAGATTATAATACAAAATTAGACATTTATACATTAACGGTAGAAAATTCTTAACAATAGCTAGTAAGTAAATAGATTTTTAAAATAAATAAATAAATAACCTATTTATTTATTTATTAAGTTACACATAAATACATTAAGTTTAGTAAGGCGGCGACTCTACAAGATATGGAACTGCTACGCAATGGCAATACTGCTATACAATAAACTTCCAAATGACATAAGAAAATTATCAAATAATGAATTTAATCGGAAATTATATCATTGGCTCTGTCAAAACTGTTTTTATAGTATAGATGAATAATTTGAAATTTAAATAAATCATTTTTGGCATACCTAATATTGATAAATCATTCTTTAATAAAGTTTTTTTTTTACGGTTTTATGCATATGATCTACATGTATATATTTGTTTAAAATTGTGAGAGCAAATTTATTAATCAAATTAGTTAAGTTCATTTTCTATTATAACATAAATGACCAAATTAAACATGCACGACTAATAAGTCAAATGTAGTGATACCTACCCTATTCTAAAACCATCATTGTTAACCTATATTTAAGCAAATAAATACTATATTTATATACTATAATAAATAATACAGCGCATCAGCATTGCCATACAGCAGGGCAATGCAGCCAGCGTCTTGGGGACGCTTCCGACTGGTATTGATATGGATCAGTTGAGCTACCTGTAGATTGTTTGCAACAGTCTGCAGTTAGCTCAATTGTTTCAATTGTAAATACTAATTATATTATAATTTTCTTTGTGATTTATTCACAAAGAAAATTATAATATAATTAGTATATATATATAGTAGGCTTTTATTATGTCACTAAAAAAAAAAATACTATTTCATTTCATAACTACAGTATCTCAGTGTATCGTCGTGATGGGGCGGGCCTTAGGGTGCTGCGAACGGGGTGCTTGAGGGCCAGACTCAATCTCACTGCGCATTTGTGTCCATAAAATTAAGAGCACTGTAATCTGCCTTTACAGTCAGATGCCCAGATATGTAAACACTCCCAAGTTTTATTTTACTCGGAACTTTTCTAATAAAAGTCCCCGCACATATTTTTCTTACAAAGTATGTCATAGTACTGGTCATTGGTCAGAATGCGGTAGATGAATTATCACAATTAGTATAAACTTACTATTTAGTCAAATTGAAAACTAGGAAGTGAATGTTATATTTTTGCAGCTTACGTACAAATTTTACATAATCTAGCAATACGAGATAGTAGAACAAATCAATTTAATAATAGTAAAGATAATAAAGTTAAGTTATGTGCATTGATGACCTCTGTGGCGCAGCGGGCGAAGGGTCCGCCTGCGACGCAGGAGGTTGCGGGTTCGATTCCCGCCTCGGGACAAATGATTGAACGATCTACAGATATTTGTTCAGGGTGTTCTGGATGTTTTTCTATGTATAATTAAAAATATTTATCTATGTAGTGTATTATATTATCTATGTATGTATATCACTTATCTAGTCCTCATAACACAAGCTCTGCTTAGCTTGGGGCTAGATAATGCTGTTTGAATTTTCCAGCATTATTTATAGAAAATAATGCGTTTACAATTTGAAGATAAATATCATTAACATCTCTACTCTGCATAATAATTTAAAGGCGCAAAAATTTCATGCAAAGTGATAAATGTCTAATTTATTAAAAAAACAAAAATGGTAAGATTTAAATGCTACCAGAAATCGCCAAAGGCAACCTAAACTTATTTGACTAAACTAAAATGTTGCCATACTTTTTATTTCGATCGTTACGAAAGGGACCGCAACATTTTTATTATTATTTAAGTCATTGCTGTCATATCATTGCCCACTGCTGGGCGAAGGCCTTCCTCATCCCTTCCACTCCTCGCGATCCAACGCTGCGACAAGCCGCGATGGAAGACGTGTCTCGAGCTCGTCAAGCCATCTCATCCTGGGTCTTCCACGTCGCCTCTTAGCGTTGATGGATAGATAGATAGATAGATAGATATATCATTTATGCGTAAACAATCATTACATAGGTTGGTTAGTAATGCCTTAAAGCCTATGTTAGGTTTGTCTAGGCAAAGGGTCCTCATATATTTTACTTAGGATTTCTTATCACTTCTGTTGGTTAACATGTAATTTAACTTGCCTTAATATATTACATTGTAGGCAAATCGCTTAAGTATAAATATTCCTAGCTCATAAATAAACCATCTACAATGATAGCAGTCTTTAGCATGCATGTATTCACTTAACAACGACCGCAATGTTGCTACAGGTTCATTCATTCAGCGTGAAGCTCGCTGCTTATCTTGTTGGGTGGGCTCCACTCTGTGGTGGTCTTTTCCCAAAAGTCGCTGTACATGCGGCAGACGTGTCCAGCCCTGTTCTACTTTGGGCTTCCGGCTGACCAACATCAATGTGTTTTGGCGCGTAGTTATGCTGTTCCGCACGCGGTCTGTCAGCTTAACTCCTCCGCCATGGCTCGTTGGGAAACCCCGAGGGCGGACTTTTGACGAGAACATTTTTAGTGCTGTCAAATATATAAGTTCTGGCGACATCTGTATCAACACCATCTCATTTTACATTTCCTAATGGCAGTTGCGAGATTAATAATTTTGGGTGTCATTACAAAAATACACTATTACTAAAAAGAGCTGTTTTCACGTTAGTCCGATGTTGCAAACAGTCTTGTCTTCGCCTGTTGGTTTATCAACATACATCATCTAGCCCCAAAGTAAATAGAGCTTGAGTTATGTGTACCTACTAGATAACTGATAATAGGTACGTCAAACAGCATTTAATATCAAAGAAAATTACAATTAAATAATAGAAACAAATTAGAACTAGTATTTATAATTGCAACAATTGAGCTAACTGCAGACTGTTGCAAAAAAAACAATCTACAGGTAGCTCAACTCAACTGATCCATATCAATACCAGTTGGAAGCGTCCTCAAGACGCTGGCTGCATTGCCCCGCTGTATGGCAATGCTGATGCGCTGCGCCAGATACTCACCAGGTCACCCTTAGACCAGACGCTCAGATAATTTTGTTCTACATACATTACATAGAAAGATGTTATTTTTTTTATTTTTTGATATTTTTTAAATAAGTACATGGAGTACCTACTTAAAATAAGTTAATATAATTTATTAGGTTGCAATTCGTCGACGAATTGCGAACCTTTACAAGACAAAATCTTATTACGTTTGTAACCAACAACGTTTGTATAACCACAATTTGAACAAAATCTTCAAAAGTGGTCGACTTATTCTGCAAACGCTTCGTTAGCGCGATCTAGGATTTGGTCACTTTTAATAGCGACATCTAGTTAATTATTTTGGTAGCTCTAGAGATTTAAGTGAGGAAATGAGGGTAGTTACACTGTTTTTGATGGTATAAAATGTCAATGTATCTGTTAATGACTTAGATGCAGGTAGTTCGGTTTTATTCTAGGGTCATACAGGTTTCTTTAGTATGTGGTTTTTGACCAAGTAAAGTGTTGTTTATAAATTACAAAAAATGTGTTTGCTCGTTTAATTAGATTTGTGTGGTTTGCGATAAGCAAGACGTGTGTGATGAATGTATTTTCTTCTGTGAAGGTTTCTTTTTCATGAAACGAATGTGCCAAGGAAACCGAAACCGTAAGTTTATGTCTTTTACGGTTTATGCGAGTTAACTAATAAAGTATTGTATAGGACTAAATTTGGTGTGTGAAATGGGCATTTTTGAAAACGGAACTACTTGTCCGATGAAATAAAAACTCACCTTATTCGGTTCTAGGATCCTTTATAATACTTATGTGAACAAAGGCAAACCTAAGAAATGTTGGTGAAAAATATTTTATGTATCATCAGATTCATCAGTTAGCTTATACAATGCTTGGTTTGAAAGATTTCTTTCGTCTCTCGTCCGTTTTCGAGCACGAATTACTTATTAATTACTTACGTTTACATTACTTACGAATTTTTTACTACGTAGATTTTGTAAATTTTTCATACAATAATAATAATAATAAATCATTTATTTCAGGCAACATTAGTCTGGTACAGGATGTAAAATACTTAAAAACTACGGCCCATATAAAATATATACCTTAGTGTAACATATATAAAATAAACCTATTTACTAGCACGTACTGTCGGCGACGTGTGACACGCGATATGTGCTGCGACCGGTAATCGTCCGCGAAAACGCCGGAACAGCACATTCTTCGGCCAAAATTCTTCCTTAGTGAAGGTCGAAATATTTTCAGTTGGAATACGCACCACAAATGATTTAAAATCATTGTGACGCGACTCCAACCGCTCGACCCTCACCAAGGTGTTGGTCTTCCTCTTCACATACTCCATTAATTTATTATTAATGCCTGTAGACTGTAGGTATATATAGCTATAAATGTCTTGGATACTAGAATCGAGTACCCAAATTTCGAATTTTGGCCTCGGTGGCCAATCTTATCTACGACTAGCCATGTGCACTGCACAGGACATAAAATAGTGCACAAGTGTACCTATGCGCAAACACAGATCCACTATCCTTTTATTACTAACTAGTTTCTGCCCGCCGCTTCGCACGCGTGTTGTCGGGAAAGTAAGGAACCTATTATCTAAGTTAGGTGAAGTTAGGCTTTGCTCTAAACGTACGCCAAACTACATCTTCATCTGTTCAGTAGTTTTGAAGATCCTAGGTACCTAACAAAAATTCAGATTTCACAATCTTTTGCATAAGTATATAATAATAGTAGGATACAAGGATTAGTACCTCCTCACCTCAACAGCCTGTATTGGTCCACTGCTGGACGCAGGCCTCCCCCTGATAAGGGCCTTGTTGGCTTTTACCTCATGGGGGTAATGCCCATAATTCCCACGCTGGGCATGCGGGTTGGGGATCGATGTTCGTTGGTAGAATGGTTCTGCCCGCCCCCCGTAGATATCCCTAAGTCGCCTCTTACGAAACCCGCGGGAAGAGTTGGGGTGGTGCAAATTCTAAGCCGGCACCACACAGCTTAGATCCACTCCACTATCTTTTTATTACTAATATGTAAATTAGTGGTACAAATAATTAGTAAGTTCATCTTAAGTAGAAAGGCACGATACCTGCCATTCTTCCATTGCAACACCCTGGATGGCTACATACTGTGATCATAACTTAAACTCACCTAATCACTAAAACCTGATTGTATGAATGGAACAAATAAAATTATAATAAAAATAATGCCCTCCTAGCCGAATTTCGACCACGGCGGCCAGTCTCATCGGAGGCTAACCAGATGCGCAGGACATATTATAGTGCACAAGTGTGTGCGCAAAGACAGGTGCACTCTCTATTCCCTCACTCTTATAATCCGATGGGGTGACAGACTGACACGATCGGGGAGAGGTCAGGCGTAGGACCAACGGCTTAACGTGCTTTCTGAGGCACGGGGGAGTAACTCCGCCAACTTCCTGAATCCGGGCTGCTATTGTGATTTTTTTTAATTCAAATTCATTTTATTTCGGATAACAGTGACCCATAATTTGTTAGTAACAGTAAGATCTCTTATATTAAATGTTAGTATGCTTAACCTACCTACCATTTAATTTAATTAAAATTCTATAAAATTCAATAATATAAAATTGTATTAAAAAAAATTAACTAGAAAACTAGAAACTTTTTGCTCGAAAAATCCCAATAACAACTATTGCTCCAATTAAATAAAAAACTAATAAAACACTGAAACACTAAGACCACAACTCACCATGAAAATCAGTAACCTGACTTACCAAGTAATTGTTTTTCCAGGTGTAGGCCGAATGCACCGTCCATCCAAGCACACCCCTCGAACACTCCAGCTCTGGCTGACCAGATTCGGCGTGATGCTGCGAATCAAGCTGCACCAGCCGTTGGCGAGGGAGGCCGAACCTTTCGGGGACTGCAGCAAGCCTGATATGTTCTACCAGGTGAGGACCTAGTACAGTCAGCGTCAAATTGATATGAGCGTCTAGAGTAGTCAAAATGATCATAAAACCATAAAAGCAATTTGATATACGCAGTTCGAATCACCATAATGTTGTAAGCAGTCAAGGTGTTCAAAATATCTTACTACTCATTATTTCATATTTATATAAGCATTCAGTCACCCTGCCGGCTCATAATATAAATGTAAAACAAGGAGTAGTAAGATATTTTGAACACTTTGGGTGCTTACAGCAATTTGATGATTCTAACGGCGTATATCAAATTGCCTTAATGTTTTTCAGATCATTTTGACTACTCTAGACGCTCATATCAATTTGACGCTGACTGCACATGCGTTCACTGCTGAACGCATACCGTCAAAACAAGGGGATTCGCCATAGCACCGAATTCGTGTCCAGTAGTGTTAAAAAAACAGAAAATGAATAATAATAAATAAATAATGCTGGACAATTCACACAGCATTATCTAGCCCCAAGCTAAGCGGAGCTTGTGTTATGGGTAAGAAGAAAGAAAGAAAATACATTTATTTGGACAATACATAACACAACACATTACAATCATATATACTTACAAAGAACACAGTATTATATAGAAAAGAACTAGATAACAGATATACTTAATACAATACTCTACATAGATAGATATTTGTTTATTATATATAGAAAACATCCAGAACACCCTGAACAAATATCTGCAGATCGTACAAACATTTGTTCGGAGGCGGGAATCGAAACCGCAACCTCCTGCGTCGCAGTCGTCATCAAAAGGAATCTTATTTACTTTTTATTTATTAATTTATTTATTGAGAGAATAACTTCATTACAGGTTTTTTTTTTACTAAGCCCTAAGGTGATGTTATATTATTATCTAGGTATTTATCTTCATAATTTCATAAATCATTTATTTACCAAATATATACCTACATACTTAGGGATTACTGGTGAGACCCAAACTAAGCACTAGGCTTGTGTCTTGGGTGTCAGGAGAGCCCTAGTTAAGACTAAACTGTAGTTTTATGGACATAAGCAGGTACATTTTTGTGTGTAAAATTTATTAAAAAAAAGTTATTATCATACCTAATTAATTGGTTTAAGGTACATACATACAAGCAATACACAATACTAATCTAAACAGTTCGTCTCAATAACAAGCTGGGCCATTTCCATGGCTTTCGGCACTTATATATACTATATATACTATATATATACATATATATTATATATACTAGCTTTCGGCAAGTTTTGGTAAAATATGTATATCTACGCTGTTTTCAGACAGAATATCAGGTAAATAGAGCGAGTGACATGTGGGCAAACTTAAGTAGATTGGTCCTACAGCTGGGCACCTCCAGCATGGCAATGTAACTGATGCCCTTACTCGGTAGGTTCCTTTCGGCTCTTACGACATCCACGCAAATCAGAGGGGTCGATTCTTACGCCTAGACCGCCTAGATGGAGCTTAGGAGATGCTATGTGAATTGTCCAGCACTGTTATTTCTCGGTGCCCAAGTTTGCACAAATAAATGTTTTTCTATTCTATTCTATTCTATTCAACAGTCTGCAATAGCTCAACTATTTCATGTGTATTTTGAACATTACATTGTAAATAATTTATAATACATATATTATTATTAATATTACTGAACTATTCAGCAAGTTTATTTTAAGCATTTAAGCGTCTTTTCTCATACGATTAAATAAATAAATCTATAATTTTGAAATTTGGAAATATGTGAAGTAAATGCAACAAATATGTTCGATTGCTAGATTTATGAAATGGTGGATAAATGGACTGTAGATTTTTTGTTAATGAATGTTTGTGTGACTCCGAAATTGTGAGACACGAATGCAACGAAAGTGATTATAATCTTGGAGCGAGAATATGAGAGTAGGCGTGAATTGCGTGAATGAGGTGTATCGAGAGTGTTACGAAAAACCACTAACCTTTGAATCAGAGGCGCGTAGCAGTATTCAGCTCTTTCCAGAGTTCCTCGGGGCGTCACGGCTAAAACTATACCTTGGAGATCTGTACTTCACTGGGCGGGCAAGCTTAGCGTTAGCTTAGAGGGGCCGGTCGGAGCAGTAGAGCTAATATGTGGAGTCTCGTACAGCGTCGAAATTCACGTCAAACGCAAACAATTACACGCACCGCACAAATCCGTATCGTATTCTTATGATAATTACAACAACGACAATAAATTATAAATACACCGAAAACAATAGCGTAAAAATGTGTACTTTCAACTCGACTTTCCAAGAAGGAATGACATTATTTATTTCAAATCGCGGGAAAACCTAACGGTCATAAATGTACGCGGCGTGAGAAATGTCAGAGTCACGAATGTCAGATACGTCAATGACAAGTCGCAGCGTTACCTATAAAAAGGTGATAGCCAATTCTGAACATTCCGACCACCAAAATGCGCAGTATTTTCCGCAACTTAATAAAAAAAAAGTATAATTAATCAATTTATAGAATTATGATACGAAACAATTTATCAACAAAAAAAAAACAAATTTACAATTAACATAGCTAGATTTACCTAATCCTTTCAGCTAGAATTAGGTGGACTGGGCATCAGGTTCGATGTCCTCGTTCATGGGAAGGACACACAATTTGACCACAGGCCGTTTGCATTCTCCTGAAGCCGTCCTTAGAGTAACTACTCGGCAAACATTATCGGCTCCAAGATGGAGCTGCGTTACCCGACCGAGTTTCCACTTCATCGGACTGCATTGCTCGTTGGCAATGAGAACCAGAGTTCCAAGGACTATATTTTCTCGCGCATCCACCCATTTATGTCTCTGCTGCAGCGTGTGCACATACTCGAGGTGCCATCTCTGCCAGAAGTCCTGGTGCATTCGTTGGATGAGCCTCCATCGACGAAGAGGACTTACGTGCTTTTCTAGGATTGGTTCCTCAGGCAGAAGAGTCAAAGGCTCAAGTGTAAGAAAATGACCTGGGGTCAACGCCGAAAAATCATTTGGGTCGGAGCTTAGTGGTGAAAGTGGCCGTGAGTTTAACAAGGCCTCGATTTGAATCAGCAGCGTGTTAAACTCCTCATAAGTCAGGCGTTGCAAACCAACGACACGAGCGAGGTGAGTCTTAACCGATTTAACTCCTGCCTCGACTAGCCCCGAAAAATGTGGGCTACCAGGAGGGTTAAACGTGAACTCCACCTTCTCGGCCTGCGTCGCCTGCGACATTAAGTCTTTTAACAGGTTACTTGCTCCGACAAAGTTCGTCCCTTGATCAGATACCAATCTAGAGCAACGACCTCTACGAGCTATAAATCGCTTCAAACATGCCAAATATGCCTCCGAAGTGAGTTCTGATGCGAGCTCCAAATGGATTGCTTTGGTAGCTGTGCAAACAAAAACACATACATACGCTTTGTATGTTCTGACGCCACGACCACGACCAAGGGCTATGTCAAACGGCCCTGCGTAGTCCACTGAAGCCGATGAAAACGGTTTCAGTTGACTTAGACGATAACACGGTAAATTTCCCATCCGGGGAGGTGCGGACAGTCGTGGTTTTGCACGGAAGCATTTGACGCAGGATGACACCACGGAACGAATTGCTCGCTTTGACGAGAGGATCCAAAAATCCTGTGCGAGAAGACTCTGTAATGTCTGCGGTCCTGGATGTAAAAATTTCCTAT
This sequence comes from Eupithecia subumbrata, assembly GCA_949316285.1. Lineage (NCBI taxonomy): Eukaryota > Metazoa > Arthropoda > Insecta > Lepidoptera > Geometridae > Eupithecia > Eupithecia subumbrata. The sequence continues at coordinate 3,492,195 of OX438631.1, forward strand.
GGTACTCGTCGATTAGTAGATAGGTCAGACGGTGAGTTCGAGGAAGCAGCAGCGGATGCTTCTGGCTATAACTCAGATCGCTATGCACGAGGCGGCCGCCCACCCTGAGCAACCCATTGGCATCTACGAAAGGACATAATTTTCTTAAGACTTTGGGGAGCAAATTTGGGTTGCCTTTATTTAGCGCACGAAATTCTGAAGCAAACACGACTTCCTGTACATGCTTCACTAAGAACTGCAACGCATGGTTAGTTTCGACAGCCGATAAGGCGCCAGTTGATTTCACCGATGCCTTTAAATTTTTAGAGAATCGGTAACAGTAGGCGACGATATTCACTATACGCGAAAGTGACGAGAACTTGTTTAAAAGTCCGTCGACAAAACCAATATTGTTTTCTGTCATAAAAGTCAATATTCTTCGCTCCTCGAGTGCGGACTCATTGTTTGCAGCGTACGAACTTTGCGGCCATTCTTCACGAGGGTTCAACAACCAGTTCGGACCCGACCACCATGACTGACACCGGATTAAATCTTCGGGCAGTAAACCTCGCGAACCGTGATCGGCTGGATTATCAGCTGTAGGAACATGTTGCCAGAATTCGGAGGGTATACCGTCTTGGATTTCCGTAACACGGTTGGCAACAAAAGTTTTCCAACGCGACGGACAGGAATTGATCCAGGTTAATGCAACGCTGGAATCTGACCAAGCGAAGAGGGCACCGACACGATGAAGACCATCTAGGGCGAGGGTTAACGAAGACATAAGCTCAGTCAGCAAGACAGCTGCCATCAACTCCAAACGAGGGATCGAGCGTTTGCGGAGGGGGGCAACTTTCGACTTGGCACAACAAAGTCGGACCTCAGTTGTCCCGTCACTGCACGACGCGCGGCAGTAGACAACAGCGCAATAACCTCGCTCAGAAGCATCACAAAAGCCATGAAGTTGAAGAGATGCAAACGAAGGAACCATTCTCCGAGGCAGTGCCACAGCACTCAGCGACGACAGTTGGTTCTTGACCTTAAGCCATTCAGACGAAATGAATTGAGGAGCATCCTCATCCCAGTCAACACCAGACAGCCACAATAGCTGCATTATATATTTGGCAAGGAATACGACAGGAGACAAAAGGCCTAACGGATCGAAGATCCGAGCTATGTCTGACAAGATGGACCGCTTTGTACACCTCTTTTCGAGCGCAGCTGTTCTGAATGTGAGCTGGTCTGCGGTGGGAATCCATAACATTCCGAGGATTTTCAAGGACAAATCCTGAAGGTCTTCAAAGTTGCACATCTTTTCCGAGTACAACTCGGACGGCGGCAAGTCGCGGAGGAACTCTTTAGAGTTCGAAGTCCATTTTCTCAAGTGTAGACCTGCGGATGACAGAATTAGCGTAAGATCACGACGAATTTGAATCGCATTCTCCACCGAGTCTGCTCCCGAGACAACATCATCCACATAAGTGTCCCGCTGTAACACCGATGCTCCAAGGGGAAAACGGGGTGCAAACTCGGACGCCAGACGAGACATGCACCAAAGAGCCTGGTACGGCGCACACGAAACCCCATATGTGACCGTAAGTAGCCTGAAATCGCGAATAGGTAAATCAGCAGATTCGCGCCATACTACTCGTTGGTAATCAGCATCATCAGGGGTTACCAGGAATTGACGATACATTTTTTTTATATCTCCCGTGAAGACCACTTCGTGCCATCGAAAACGTATCAAAATATCAAAGATGCTTTTTTGGAGTTTGGGACCTGGCAACAACACGTCATTCAACGACCTACCCTCAGCATCTTTGGCGCTAGCATCGAACACTGTTCTTAGTGGCGTGGTGACTGATTCTGGGCGCAGGATACCATGGTGAGGGATATAGTAGAAAGGACCGACATTGGTGGTAGGAGGCTCCACTTCCTCCATATGACCACTCTCCAGATTATCTTTCATAAAGTCGACGTACGCTGACTGGAACTGGGCGTTCACTTTAAATTTACGCTCTAAGTGAAGGAACCGTTTCACAGCAATATCGCGAGAGTTAGAGAAGACTGGTTTAAGTTGAGGATCAGCAAAGGTCAGCGGGACAACCAATCTTCCCTCAGAATTTCGATAACTATTTGCTTCCATAAGCCTATCGCAAGCCACTTCAGTTTTCGAAAAGGCTACTGGTCTGGGCGGCTCGACACTTTCCAATTCCCAGAACCTTTTTATTGAGTTGTCTAGTGACAGGTTGGACACAAAAAAACAATTTTTACGACTATTGGCATTGTTGCCAAGGCGAGCGAATCCGGTGCCAATAGTGCACTCGCCCATCACTATCCACCCGAAGATAGTGGGGATAGCGACGGGTTGACCTGATGCACCCTTAACCAAACCAGGTCTGAGTGCCGACGCCAAAATGTTGACACTTACAAGCATGTCAACAGGCCCTGGTTTATAAAAACTAGGGTCGGCAAGATCCAAGCCATCTAAATGCTCCCATGATGAGGTATCAATAAAACCAGGTGGCATGTCGTGACAAATAGTCTGTAGCACAGCAGCTTCCACAACCAAATTGCTTGAGAAGTCCTGACTCTTGGGACTCAATTCACACATAACCGATCCAAGTGTTCTGGTAGAAGCTCTGCCAATTCCATCGACAGATTGGGCTTTTGGGCTCAGCTCTAGTCCCAGCCGGCGTGCGCACGACAAGGTCATAAAATTACAAGCGCTGGCGCTATCCAGCAAGATTCTAATTTCAACAAATTCATTATTATTATTTTTTGCCAAAATCACAGCGGTAGAAAATAATGAATCGGTACTGGATGAATATGCGGCCAGAGCCACTGGCGGTGCCAATTCTTGGGATGTAGTGGAGATAGGAGCAGCTTCATCAAAATGCAACAAAGTATGGTGCCGTTGGCTACATTTTCCGCATGTTACTTTAGAGCTGCATTTTTTGACCGAATGTGCAGGCTTTAGGCACAAAATACACAGTCTCCTTACCTTCACATCCCGGAACCTATTTGCTGGGTTCAATTTCAGAAACTCCGGACAATTTTCTGGACCATGGCCTTCATTGGGGCAGAACTCACAAGTGGAGTCGGGGGATACAATTAATGATGTTCGATTTTTTGGTGCTGGCTTAGAGGTTGCGGGTGGCCCATGGCAGTTTTCTAGAGCCCGAGCACGTTTGTCCAAAAACTCCATGATGTCTTCGAACAGCGGAATGTCAATATCCGGGCTAAGTTGAAGCTCGAACGCTTCCCGAGTAGCCCCATCCAGCTTTGACCATACCAACTGAAACAGCATGAAATCCTGACTTGGAAGGGTGTACCTTGACAGTATGGCCAAATTCTCTGTGAATGTCCGATGAACCCGTTCCAACTCCGAGGCACTTTTATTCTTCACCAACTCACATTTTAATAACTTTTCATAGTAGGTGTTGGCAATGGTTCTCTTCCTATCATAGTATTTGTGCAGTGCATTGTATGCTGCCATATAGTTGCTGCCTGTCAGTGGATAATTCTTTATAAGATCAAAGGCAGCACCCTGTACACTTGACAGCAAATAATGTAGCTTCTCTACATCTGGCAACTCCCTACTGTGTATGAGCGAGTCGTATAGCTCCTTAAAAGACACCCAGTTCTCAAACCTTCCATCAAATGGCTTTAAAACTATCTTGGGCAATTTTGCCAACATACTGCCATTCTGGATAGTTGGTTTGTTTATCTGCTCACGTATTTTTGACAACCTTGACTTGAGACCTAATAATTTCTTATCAAAAGAAATGGTGTGCGAAAATTCATTGCTACGATCTGCCTTAGACGTACCTGACAATACGTAGATTTGCGCCGAGTGAAACTCTTTACTAATTATGTTGAGATCTTCTTCTGTTACCCCTTCGAGATCCGAGGACTCCAGAAGTTCGATCCGCATATAGGAATAATCTCGAGCGATCCTGTATTTATCTCCGCCTTCGGTTTCCATTATTATTGAGTTGAGATTTCAAAAAAGTATTCTATAACAAATGTAAACAAAACAAATACAAAGCTACGGCTATTTTGCCGTTTCCACTTCTTTTTTAGTGGCTACAACTGACGCCTATTTGTCAACCGAGCTTAGCAATACAAATAGATAAAACGAAAAAGAACATTTATGACCGTTGGATTGTTTTAAATACGTACCCTCAATATTTTTAGCGAATCTAAATAATATTGTCGGAACGGTAACAAACGACAAATTTACCGATTCCGATACTATCTTATAAACAAAACAATGATGCGAAATGAAATGATAAAGCGAAAATGAAAGCTAGTTAAATCCGGCTCGAAGGACCAAATGTTCGATTGCTAGATTTATGAAATGGTGGATAAATGGACTGTAGATTTTTTGTTAATGAATGTTTGTGTGACTCCGAAATTGTGAGACACGAATGCAACGAAAGTGATTATAATCTTGGAGCGAGAATATGAGAGTAGGCGTGAATTGCGTGAATGAGGTGTATCGAGAGTGTTACGAAAAACCACTAACCTTTGAATCAGAGGCGCGTAGCAGTATTCAGCTCTTTCCAGAGTTCCTCGGGGCGTCACGGCTAAAACTATACCTTGGAGATCTGTACTTCACTGGGCGGGCAAGCTTAGCGTTAGCTTAGAGGGGCCGGTCGGAGCAGTAGAGCTAATATGTGGAGTCTCGTACAGCGTCGAAATTCACGTCAAACGCAAACAATTACACGCACCGCACAAATCCGTATCGTATTCTTATGATAATTACAACAACGACAATAAATTATAAATACACCGAAAACAATAATTTTAAAGAAACTTAACACTAAGGGTGGTCGTTGAATGAAGGAACAGTTTTTTTATACAGTTTGTTTGCCGGAAACCGTTAGACCTGTTTACAGTCCACTGATAATACAGGATTTTTTTTCAAAAAGAGTTCTAATTACAGACTTCTCTTTTCCTGTAAAAGAAAGATCCATATCTACAAACGCTTATAAATTTATGGGATAAAAAGTAGCCTTTGTTTGATTCCAGGATTAGAATTACCTGTAGACAAAATTTCAGCCCGATCCGTTCAGTAGTTTTGCCGTGAAGAGGTAACCAACATCCATCTATACATCCATCTAAATTTTCGCATTTATAATATTAGTGTGATTGTGATATTGTAATTTATCTTGCAGTTCTACCCAGAAAGCTACGAAGGTCGAACCGGATCATTGGTACCGTTCTCTCTGCGTCTGTTACTCGCTGAGCTGCCGGGACATCTCGGCAAGCCTGAAGAGGCAGTAGAGAAACTCTATGCGATGCTGCACGTCATACACACGGTAAGGGCAATGCTGCACGGTATATAATTCAATTTTATTGCAGTCGTCGCCCGCGTGGAAATTTATGGGTCAAATACGGAGATCATCATCATGATCATCATCATCATCAGCCTATATTAGTCCACTGCTGGCCTCCCCTAATGAGCGCCATAGCGCCCTGTCTTCAGCTTGCCGCATCCAGCATCTGCCTGCAGTCTTTCGCAGATCGTCATCCCACCTGGCTGGAGGGCGTCCTAACTACGTTTGCAGAGTCGTGGTCTCCACTCAAGAATACGTTTACCCCAGCGGTTGTCGGTTCTTCGCGAGATATGGCCGGCCCACTGCCACTTCAGCTTGCTTATTCTTTGAGCTATGTCGATAACTTTGGTTCTCTGTCGGATGTATTCGTTTTGTGGTATGGATGACGAGAAGACTCGACGTAGTTCCCCAAACGCTGCCCAGCCTAGCTGGATCCTCGTCTTGGCCTCCTTCTCAAAAATATTTTACCTGCAGAATTTGCCCAAAGTAAGTATACTCGGAAACAATTTCGAGAAGGTGGTCATGTACGACGACCGGTCCCGGATCAATGAGGCCATTTAAAATTTTCCGAATACGGAGATACGTGGTAACAAACATTCACACAAACTTTCGCTTTTATAATATTAGTATAATACATTTGTAGGACTTGGTATCTAGCCAAGCAGAGCGTGGAAATAGGTATTGAGAGAAAGCGGACCGGTTCTCGAAAGGTTTTCCATGTTAGGTTTTAGCAGAAAAATATAATGCCCAACTTTTGTTAAGCTAATTTGAGTTTGAAACCATTAAATGAGCTTACACTTTTAATTTGGGAGGGTAATTTATTGTAAACCTGTGTGCCACATAGCCACATAGTGACTCCTGCGACGCAAGAGGTTGCGGGTTCGAGTCCCGCCTCGGGACAAATGTTTGTACGATCTGCAGATATTTGTTCAGGGTGTTCTGGAATTTTCTATGTATAATAAAAAAAATCTATCTATGTCGTGTATTGTATTAAGTATATCAGTTATCTAGTACCCATAACACAAGCTCTGCTTAGCTTGGGGCTAGATAACGCTGTTTGAATTGTCCAGCATTATTTATTTATTTTATAGTATAGTTTTTTCCCTAGTTAATTCGAGTTTTCGGTAGAACGATAAAGCTGGGACGACGTGACCTACGTTTTCTTATTTCTTCTACTTTAGTGTAAGTTAAATTTGTGTGAATTTTATTATTAAATATTTTACAGACTGGGATGAATGTTGTATAATTATTTAATGTTTATTAGATGTAGAACATAATCGCATTATGTGTATGGTATTCTTTCAATTTGCATAGTATATTTTGTCAAATACACGACTCAAATGTCAATTGCCTAACGTGTATACTAAAAAAATGTAACCTTAAATATAATTTCAGATAAATCAAATATTATCGCAAAATTTTCGACTTCGACGGGATTGAACCCGCATCCTTCCGTCAGTACCGGAATGTGCTAACCAACTACACCACGAGGTCAAGTGACGTGTTAGTCGAAAATCTCTGCGACTTCCTACGGACTCTAGCGCCGTTAGTTATTTGATTTCTTATAAATTACCCTGAGTGTGGGGTTACGCACTATAATAACAAAAAACCTTATAATTTCAGATGCTACAAAACCTTCGTGAAGGTAAAACCGAAGACGGCGAAGGCACCATCGCTTCGGATCTGGACAAGACAGAGTCAGTCCGACTCTGGACCGGACGCCAGACCAGAGTCATGCATTCTATTGTTAACTGCGCTATAGCTATGAAGGTTAGTAGGACTTATTCACCAGTCAAATTCGTTATGATACATAATATAAGGTACTAGCTGCATTCTTACCACCCGTTGTCCTATTACCCGTTTTCCCGTAGGAATGAAGCATTTTCCCGCAGTAAAAAGTAGCCTATGTTCATCAGGAATAATGTGGGATTCTAATGGTAAAAGAATTTTTCAAATCGGTCCAGTAGTTTCGAAGCCTATTCAATACAAACAAACAATTAAATCTTTCCATCTTTATAATATTATATAGTACCTATAGATATCAGTCATCTAGTACCCATAACACCAGCTCTGCTTAGGTTGAGGCTAGATGATGCTGTGTGGATTGTCCAACAATATTTATTTATAAGAATACCAAATAATAATAAATAATATTTTTGTAAACAAACTTCCCACACATACATAATCTACAACTAACTTTGTCGCCGTGAATTCTAATTCGCAAATTACATTCTTTGTCGGTTTCCTTCCATAAATATTGTTAACAATAAAATCTGAAACAATAGGCCAAGCTCGTCAATTTTAGTATTTTTGTTGTGGTTTGTTTACAACCTTTTTTTTTAATAGGGCAGAAGCCTTTATTCACAAAGAAAATAACAAACAAATAATAGAAATAAATTAGAACTAGTATTTTACAATTGAAACAATTGAGCTAAGACTGTTGCATACAAACTTAAAAAAAAACACAAACAAAAAAAAAACTGTTCATACATCGAATTTGGCTGGAGGTATAGTATTATTATATCTGTGGCTGGAGTAAGTAAAATGGTTCTGGTAGAGTTTCTAGTGTTATTTTAATCGTAAAAACAAAATTGTATGCACAAAATTCAGCGCAGTTTGGTTATCTTGCTATGCTTTGTGAAGGCATGCGGTTCGCTTCGCTCGCCACACTGCGATGGCATTACCATATACGACGCGGCTGGCTTGCTTCGCTCGCCACGCTGTAGTAGATAGAAAATAGATAGATAGAAAATTCTATATTGTACACTTAACAAGATAATTCACAAAAAACAACAAAAATTTACAAAATATGTGACAATTGGCGGTCTTATCGCTCAAGAGCGATCTCTACCAGACAACCGTGGATGGATAGGATCGTTGGATAAAATATGGGGATCTGTGTGCATTATTACCTAATACAAATTTTACAAAAAAATTATCGACAAAAATACAAATATACCTCAATATAATATAATACCTATATACCTACATATACATACTTATATATTTATAAACATAAATATCTATATTTTATAAAAGAAAAACAAGGGTGCGGTCAGTGACAGCAGGACAAATAGTGTTCCTTTACCATACTCTTGAATATTGGTAGTGACTTTGCACGCCTTACTGAAACTGGCAGTGTGTTCTAAAGCTGTACAGCACGGGCAGTAAATGAGTTGTCGTAGAAAGAAGTAGAGTGGACAGGGACTTGAAGCATAAGAGTTTAAGTGGAGCGCAGAGAAAGAGCGCGCGTGAGAATGATGAAGAAAAGTGAAACGTACGTAGTAAACGTAGTGTAGTAGTTACGTGGTGGTTTATGCACGTGACCCCTTCTGACCGAGTTGAAACACGTTGCGATTAGCAAAACTTGTTGTCGTTATTGGTTATTGATATAAAGGTAAGTATAGAGTCCAAAACGAGAATTGATTCTAAAGTTTTTGTTTTTATAGTGCGTAAGCCTCACACTCTGGCTAATTTCTAAGAAAATTAGCCAGAGTGTGAGGCTTACGCAATATAAAAACAAAAACTTTAGATTTTGAGCAACGCGATATCTCTCGTCAAACGAACTAAATGTAACTTTAGTCTTTAAACTGGAATGGATAAACTCAATGTTTCCTCTGTAGGTGGAGCTAACGGCGCTAGAGTCCGTAAAAAGTCGCAAAGATTTTCGACTCCTGCGTCACTTGACCTCGTGGTGTAGTTGGTTAGCACATTCCGCTACTGACGGAAGGATGCGGGTTCAAGTCCCGCCGAAGTCAAAAATTTTTGCGATATTATTTGATTTCTTAGAGAATTGATTCGTAGTTTGTCTTAGCGTGGATTCATGGCAAATGGCTTACAATGTACGCATAACTTCTGATCTGTTATATAAATTACTTCTAGAACCTAGAAAAACCCCGATTTTTTTTCACGCTCCCCCAACCACCTTAACTAAAGTTTGATTGACTGAGAGAACAGTTTCATGGTTCAAGACGCATATGATGTCTCCCAACCCAACGCCGAGGCTGGGCAGTGAATGTGATATACTAAAGTAAACTAATTGAGTTTAGTTTAACATCAGTCAATATCATGATATTTCTTCATCCCCAGGACTACCGGCTCGCCGCAGACACCCTAACCACCCTGATCCAACAAGCGAGCTCCCCGATGCAGCGCCGCGCCCACCACAGCGCCCTCTGCAGACTGTGGCTCCTGTGCGGCCACGTAGCGAGGGCAACCGCCACCTTACAACTGGCTAAACAGGACAGACTCATACAGTAAGTACTGTTCCATACACTCTCATACAACAAACGAGCTCCCCGATGCAGCGCCGCGCCCACCACAGCGCCCTCTGCTGACTGTGGCTCCTGTGCGGCCACGTAGCGAGGGCAACCGCCACCTTACAACTGGCTAAACAGGACAGACTCATACAGTAAGGATGGTTCCATACACTCTCATACAACAAGCGAGCTCCCCGATACAGCGCCGCGCCCTCCACAGCGCCCTCTGCAGTAAGCTATACAGCAGGGCTATTCAGACCTTGATAATGAAAAGTGACGGATGTGGATTGGTGGGCTCGCTGGCCATGTATAGGAGGAAGAGGGGACGCCGGTCGGGCCGCGGAGGTTCTAAATAAATAAATAATGCTGGACAATCCACACAGCATCATCTAGCCCCAAAGTAAGCTAAACAGAGCTTGTGTTATGGATACTAGATAACTGATATATTTAATACATTATATAGGTACATAGATAGATATTTTTTTTATACATAGAAAACACCCAGACCAACGGAAAAAATTCTGTAGATCGTACACAAATTTGTTCCGAGGCGGGAATCGAACCCGCAACCTCTTGCGTCGCAGGCGGACCTTCGCCCGCCGCGCCACGGAGGTCGTCAAAATGTTCCCGTGGTTCGGCGAAAATGGCGAGAGAGGGACACCGGAGAGGTTTTTAGTGGGTATTACGTCCTTCTCAGGTCGTCGAGTCCCACATAATTCTGGTCCCCCTCAGACCACTTTCGCCGAATAAAAAAAGGGCATTTCAGACTCTTCGTTACTGAGTGATCGATACGGAATCTGACCCAGATAAGCGCGAAATTAAAATAGTTTAGCGGTTTTTAATATATTTTGCGTTCTGCAAGGAATAGGTATGAATAGTGGAAAAGTAGGTAGTGCAACCCATGTTATATTTTAATGAACTATTAATGTGTGGGTATTTCGTATCTATAGCACCTGGGTAAAGTTCTCAATACTCAATCATTTATTGCGTTCTAAAAGTGTACAGAGGTATTTGACTTTTATAAAATTAAGTATCACTATAGACCCTGCTGAGCACACAATATGTATGGAGAGAGAGGACATCATTGGTTAGGAATATTTTACTCGTTTGCATATTTCTCATTTTTCATTTAAATATTCGTCAATGGTGTAATATGCTTTTGTGATTAATAAAAGCTTTAATTGTTTTATATTTTTTTTGTTGTTTTTCTCATTTATCAACGCGTCAGGCAGTTTATTATATAATTTAATACTCATTATATAGGGGCTCGATGAGTGAAGCTTAAGTTTGGGGTTCTAATGAAGGGTTTTGCGACCAATCCTCTATTTGTGTGTTCGTATCTATAGATATACCTATTGGTTGGTTTAGTTTTGTTAAAGGTATCAAATAATTTTCTTTGCAGATGCCCCATGGCCGACGTGCGAGAATACGTCGACATGGGACTGATCGACATAGCGCACGGAAAGTACCAGGAGGCTTATAACAATTTCGCGAGGGCCGCCGACCAGGAGCCCACTAATATTATGGTCAGTATTCAGCCTACACCCACAGCATATAACTGCCCACTGCTGGACGCAGGCATCCCTCTGATAAGTGCCTTATTACCATTTATCATAAGGGGGATTACCCTCATATGAAGAAAGCAAATAATGAAAAAAATAAAAATCATTTTATTGACCTTAAATTTACTACAATAGACAAATAATACAAAACGCCTCAAGACAAATGTTTGTACCATCTGCAGATATTTGTTCCATGAGTTTTGGATGTCTTATGTATATTTAAAAATACCTGTGTAATGTATTTAATAAGTATATCAAAATAAGTATTCCATAACACAAGCTCTACTTACTTTGGGGTTCGATGATGCTATATGGCTTGTTCAGCATTGTTCATATTTAATTAAAATTTTGAGAAAGCCCTCCAAAACAAAATCGAACGATTCTTCAACGATTGACATTTTGTAATCCATTTAGTCCCTAGTTGTTTTGACTAAATTATTTTATTTATTTTAATGTACAAAGTATTATCATAATGTAAGTATTGTCGGCACTTTAACACGCATGGAGATGATATTATTATTTTAAGTGCTTCTAATTACTATGAAACTATCAAGGAATGTAATTGTTATTATAATTGATAAGATACAATAAGCGACATAGGTTTTATTTAGGTACCTTACATGCAACAATGGCAAAGCCGCGGGCAAATGTTAGTTAACATGACATTATTACCTTGTGATTGTGCTATCAACCAAAAAAAAGCAGAAGTTTGCCTCTTCCACAATAGATAAATTTTGCATAAGGCATGTAAAAAATTTGCCCCTCTGTCGACCACATTTGGTAATATTGATATGCTATCTGACAGTCTTAGTTTTCTCTTACTGCTAAGCCTTAATCTTTTGTACGCATTGTTTCTATAAACGTTTAAAGGTGATTTATATCCCATGGGAACTGATTTATGGGAAAAAGTAGCCTATGTTTGATTCCAAAATTAGAAATACCTGTATGCAAAATTTCAGCCCGATCCGTTCAGTAGTTTTGTCGTGAAGAGGTAACAAACATCCATCCATCAAAACTTTCGCATTTATAATATTAGTGTGTTGTACACAATTTTTACAGTAAAATATTCTTATGTTGTGTCCTATGAAACTGTTTTTTTTTTCTATTACAGGTCGCCAACAACCTATCAGTCTGCCTACTCTACATGGGCCGCCTAAAAGAGGCCATTGCAGTCCTCCAGAAGGCCATAAACTCGGATCCAGAGAGAGGCCTCAACGAGAGCCTCCTCATCAATCTCTGCACGCTATACGAGCTGGAGTCCTCGAAAACAACCGAGAAGAAACTTAACTTGCTTAGGATGCTGTGTAAATACAAGAGTGATACGATACCTAATGTTTTAGAGTGCTTGAAGTTAAGTTAGGCCCGGGTTCACCAAACTTAACCTATCTTTAATTCTTTATTGCACACACAAGTTAATTCATAAATCACCTCACCTCATCTCAACAGCCTGTATAGGTCCACAACTGGACGCAGGCCTCCCCCTGCACAGCGCCCTATTGGCTTCTATCACATGGGGGTAATGCCCATAATCCCCACGCTGGGCATGCGGGTTAGGATGGCAGTTCGGTGGTAGATTTGTTCCGCAGGGGGCGCTGCGGCCTGCCCCCGGTGGATATCCCTTAGTCGCCTCTTACGACACCCGCGGGAAGAGTTGGGGTGGTGCAAATTCTAAGCCGGCACCACACATAAAAGTTAACAAATACTGGACATGTACAAAGTCGAGGTTAACGCTAAGAGTTTTCTTACAGTAAAACTATGGATATAAAGAAAACTTATGAAACGATTGTGGATAGATAATGTGTACATAAAAGACAGAAAAACATACAGATAGTCTATATATATAAAAGAAAGTTGTGTTAGTTACACTATTTATAACTCAAGAACGGCTGTACCGATATGGCTGAAAATTGGTGGGAAGGTAGCTTAGAGCCAGGAGACGGACATAGGATACTGTTTATCCCATTCAACAGCGTTCCCGTGTGATTTGACATAAAACGTCAGTCACTATAAAACGTGGTATAACCTGAGGGTATAACAAAAAAGAATCAGACTTGGATTAACAAAACGAAAATGACAGTTATGTAATGGACGTATGGATGACGTATGCATGCCGGGGGGCCGATTCTGTAGTATATTTAGTATCAGCATTTGCACCCGTGCGAAGCCGGGGCGGGTCGCTTGTTATTTTATAAAACCTACAGTTTTAGATTGCTTGATGTTGGACAGGTGTCACGTTCTATATTGGTCCACTGCTGGACGATACCTTCCCATATATATCTCAAATATAAATCAAATCAAAATATATATAAATCAAATAAATCATTTATTTGCTGAACACATGTCAGATCTTATGACTAGAGTGATGTCAAATGTATTCAACCCGCAAGCAGCTGTGCAAGTATTAATTAAGCGCCTTATTGGCTTTTATCTCATGGGGGTACCCCACGCTGGTCATGCGGGTTGTGGATCGCATTTCGGTGGTAGAATTGTTCTGTAGGGGGCGCTGCTGCTCGCCCCCGGTGGATATGCCTTAGTCGCCTCTTACTCTCTACATTGGAACTTATTGTATAGGTACCTATTAGGCTGTTACGCCGGCAGATTTATCTGAGGATCTCAAGAGGCGCAAATAGCAAATGCAGGTCTTGACAGAGCCTACGTATTTGCTCCTCTTGGAGTCGAGACCCTACGTCTGTGGGGTACCGTACCTCTCCGGGTTTTAAAAAATTATCTGAGCACCTGGTCGAAGCGACGCGTGACCGGAGAGCTGGTGAGTATCTCGCGCAGCCATAGAAAAAATAGATCCTCTTTGGGCTGCAGCATTGCCATACAGCGGGCAATGCAGTCAGCGTCTTGGAGTCGCTTCCGATTGGTATTGATACGGATCAGTTGAGCTACCTCAAGATTTTTAGTAACAGTTTGTAGATAGCTCAACTATTTCAATTGTAAATATTAGTTCTAATTTGTTTATTATTTATGTAACTTGCTTAGTATACATCATGTAAATAGCTAAACATTATATGAAATTAAAAATTATTAATTGAACTAATCTGAAGTTTTTTAATATGCCTACCTAAGATAACTAACTACAGAAATCATCAAGGAGTAGAAACCATTCAAGAAAACAACTTTTTTATGATACGAAACAATTATATAAAATATGATGGTCTAGACAGAGCCTACACGTTTGCTCCCCTTGGAGTTGAGACCGAGGTGCAAAGGCACTTCGGGTTTTTTCTTTCACAGCTGGTAACTACCTATCTGACGCAACGCATCTGCATTGCCATACAGCGAGGCAATGGAATTGTAAATACCAGTTGTAATTTATTTCTATTCTTTTATTGTAATTTTCATTATCTAATGATCTATTCAGAAACTGTTTTACTACTGAAGACATTAATTAAAATAAAGTTATACGAACACTTGTGAGAAACTTGGAACCTAGTCTTACCTACATTTTGAAAATGCTGTCTGTACTGTAAGTACCTACCTAATTTTAATGATAAAGGGTAGATATCATATAATCAAACTACAAAATATAGTTTACAATTACTTGATTTATTTACCGAAATCTTACCTTTCCTTGATCACATTAATTATTATGAACAACTGGTTACAGACGGACAGAATAACATTTCATAAATAAATGTTGTTGTTAACCATAAATAAATATTAGGATCGAAACAAAACGGCACACTTTATTGATCCCTGGAACTGCAAGACAAGTGAATCTGATTCAATATTATTCTGTATTAAAATTATCATCATATTTACTAAGAGCGTTTTCACACTGACGATTTTTAAGAGAGACGATGCGCAGCGAGCGCGCGGCGAACACGCCGTGAAGACGCCGCGAGCGTGCAGCGAGATCGCCGCGATTAGGAAGGAAGTATGGGACGAGGTTGTCATCATCATCAGTGTGAAAAGGCCTTTAGGCGTATGTATTAAACATTCTATAGGTAGGTAGGTAGGTACTAAAATCATCAATTAGGTAAGTAAAAATAGACTTAATATTCTCCAATCTTACACCCATAGGATCATTATGAGCCGTCGACTATACATTTATATTGCTGCTGATTTTGATGAAATTTCAACCCAAATAAAATGGAAATAGGATTTACCTACCCGATGATATCATGCATCATTTACCCTTTTACTAAAAAACACCGATTCGCTCGGGTCGCAGACCGATAGCTAGGTAGGTACTACCCGGGCGAATTAACATGGCACGGAACTCGATACTTCCCCCGCTCTGCCCAGCGCGACGGCTGTAGCGATAGCATCACAATTACCCTTACAAATGTTAAATTTTCCGTATGGTATTTTTGTTAAGTTTTTGTTCGAACCAGTTGCCATGTTAATTCGACCGGGTAATCTAACTTAGCTCAGCTCGCATAGTTGACGTTATTTTTGACTCCCGGCCCCGATGCAAAAAGAGGGGGGTGTTGTAAGTTTAACTTGTCTGTCTGTGGTATCGTAACTCCCAAACGGAAATCATGAAAATCTGTCTTTTTTTTAATTTTTAATTTTGTTCTTGTTAATACCATTCCTTTCACTTAAGTAGGTACCTACATCTGCCTCAGAGTCAACCTGTCGTTACCAGAATCTGGCCTAAGCCGAACAAGGGATAGGTACCTACACTTGTCAAAAACTGCGTCAGATATGCGATATATGCAAAACTAAATTGCAACGGTCTGCAACCCGCATTAAGCCGGCTTTTCACTATGGGATATAATATTTTATCGCTCACCATACATTTTGTATGGCACCGTTTACACTGTGTTTTTATAATATATATTACATCCCAAACTATAAATATTTTTTCGACCGAGTGAGCGATATTTGAAGGTCATTTGAAGGTGTATATTTTACCTCACGTCCCCGGACACCGCGCCTCCCCCGCTTCGCCCTCCGTTTGAATGTTGGCGTTCGTGTGCAGACGTGTAAACTGATCATTGTGTGCTCCAAAATATATATCTTACAGTGTGAATAGCAATCGCGGGATGTAATATATAGCACAAGATGTAATTTATATTATATCCCATAGTCAAAAGCCGGCTTTATTGAGAAGAGAAAATAGCTAATGGCCAAGTTTTCTGTTTTCTTTTAAACGACAAAAAACCTGCTCAGCCTTTGCCTAAAGTTGACAGAATTTTATGATTAAGGCGGGTAAGTGTGCACAATCCTAGTCACTATCCACCAACCAGATAAGTATCACCGAGTAAAAACCTTAGCTCATGTTTTAAAAAAGATATTGTTTATATAATACCCATTGAATCTCGAATAGATTTGATTGTCATTTCACGTGATTCTGGCGATAGGGTACCGTACTAAGCCATATATTAGGTCCTTACATATGAAATTGGCGTTTTGTATGGGAGGAACAAAAAGTCGAATATTTTTTAATATAATATATTTAATTAATCAAAGTATGAACCATTATTTTCTATGCACTTTTGCCATCTTATAGGTAGTTCATTGATCCCTTTACTAAAAAAACCAGTCGGACGGGAATCAATAAAATCTTTGAAGGCGATTTGGACTGCCCCATCGGAGTTGAATTTTTTCCCTTGCAAGAAGTTATCCAAATTTCGAAAAAAATGGTAATCTGTTGGAGCAAGGTCCGGGGAGTACGGAGGATGTCTTAGACTTTCCAATTGAAGTAATGTAACGCAGCAGTCGACGCGCGTTTGCCGGTTTGCTTCAGTCAATTCGTGAGGTACCCACCTTTCAAGCTTTTTAATCTTCCCAATTTGCTTCAAGTGAATTAAAACAGTTTTATCACTAACACCGCAGCCTGCAGCTAACTCGGACGTGGTTTGCGATGGATCCGCTTCCACAATAGCCTTCAACTCTTCATTATCAACTTGAGTCTCAGGCCGTCCACGGGGCTTGTTCTGCAAGTCGAAATTTCCAGAACGAAAACGTTGGAACCAAAAACGAACTGTGTTTTCTTTTGCAACACGACCGCCATACACATCATTCACCCTTCGAGTTGTTTCCGCAGCACTAGTGCCACGGCGGAACTCGTACTCGTAAATAATGCGATATTTTAAGTTTTCCATTTTGTAAAATGAGTGACGCAAACAGAAAAAAACAGAAGAAAAAAAACAAATGAATGACGATCATCGAAGCACAAATACACGAGTCTATAGCTGTACAAATTTGAATTTGGAATTCCTTACCAAAGAGGAGAAATTTGTGATTAAAGTGGCCAGTACGAAAAACGCCAATTTCATATCGTCGCCGTAGAGCGAAAAGTCACTAATTAGGTCATTTGGTGTTTTGAGTTATGAAGGTTTAAAGTTTTGAAAAACCAATTAAATCATAACTTTGTTTCGATATGGGATATTTCTAATTTATTGGTCTCATATGTTAGAAAATATAAAAGCTATTAAGGTCAATTCACTACAGTCACTGAATGCCTGATATTTTCAGGGATAATGAAGAAATACTGACTTAGTTAATTTTCGCCCTCAAATCTTCTACTCATTTTGTGAGAAAATGATTTGTTAAATATAGTTGGTGACTTTTCACCCTCGTTTGGATAACTTATTTAGTGTTTTAGTAATTTTCTAACTATCTTTTTTGCCTAATTTATATAATTTATATTCCTCGAATCAGATAATGAATAAGAAAAAGATAGATAGTCAAATACAGTTGTCATACTTCCTTGAAAAATACCTAAAAATAAAACATTCAGAACAAGTTATTAGGAAATTACTATTTTTTGACGTTATTGTTATTATTTTAAATACGAAAATCCTATTATTAACATTAATGATAGCGTTTTGGTCCAGTGAGTCTGAACATTGTGAATGTCTGAATTCTTGAACTTGATTATAGCTTTTCCATGGCGTATTCGCTTCTCATACACAGACCGATGACTAAGTAAGCTTTCATAATACGGCCCATAGTGATATCGGGCTCCAGCAGCTATTCTGCAACATCGTTGTGTGTAGCTGTAGGGTAGAGGATAGAGACTCGCACGTACAATGAATGAAGTTATCGGGGAATGGTCCAGTCCAGACGACGAACAATATCAACGGGTTTTGTATTTCTTTTAGAGACTCGCTCGTACAATGAATGAAGTTATCGGGGAATGGTCCAGTCCAGACGACGAACAAATATCAACGGGTTTTGTATTTCTTTTAGAGACTCGCTCGTACAATGAATGAAGTTATCGGGGAATGGTCCAGTCCAGACGACGAACAAATATCAACGGGTTTTGTATTTCTTTTAGAGACTCGCTCGTACAATGAATGAAGTTATCGGGGAATGGTCCAGTCCAGACGACGAACAAATATCAACGGGTTTGGTTTTTCTTGGCCTCTGAAATACATGACAGAGTGTGGTTCAAACGAACATTACCTGGATGGAAGGCAGTTACCCGAAATATTCAAGTTAGCAAATTTTACTAAAAGGAAACACTCCTTTATATTATTTAAACTACTGGACTACTTGACAAGGCAGCAATCGCCTTGGTGTACGTACTTGCTTGTATGCGGTAGCTGCTATGAGTACTTCGGGTAGCTGCCCCGCAGGTAACGTTCGTTTGTACTACGCTGCATATTCAAGGGGACATCAGAAAGGGTAAAATGGGTCTGAAGTAAAAAGACTCGCAATGATGGCTCATTAATAAGCTACTTGCGATCTCAATGTATTTGCTTCTCTTTAGATTGCAAGGGCTTAGACAAGGGATTTTGTTGGTCTTTCTGGCAAGAGTAGATGATTTCTCAAGAGCTTTATTGATAGTTCAATAACCAGCAAATTAGAAAACTACGCCAAGTCTTCGCCGAGTCATTCATACTGCAATGCTTGAAAACGAATATCTTCAATCAGTGCGTCCTTCCCGTCGTGACCAACGGACACTGTAGGACACTCACTTTAGGGTTGATCCACCAGTTCAAAGTCGATCAGCAAGCTATGGAAAGAGCTATGCTCGGAGTTTTTCTAAAGGATAGGTTTCGTAACGAATACATCCGACAGGGAATCAAAGTTATCGACATAGCTCTAAGAATAAGCTGAAGTGGTAGTGGCCAGGCCATGTCTCGCAAAAACCAACAACCGCTGGGGTAAACATGTTCTTGAGAGGATACCGGGACTTGGCAAACGTAGTAAAGGATGCCCTCCACCCAGGTGGGATGACGACCTACCAAAGACTGCATGCAGATGCTGGATGCGGCAAGCTATAGACAGGGCGCTGTGGCGCTCATTAAGGGGAGGCCAGCTCCAGCTGTCTCAGTACAGCTGTAGACTAACATAGACTGATGATTAACCAGCAAAGACGTTTTGGACAGGTCGCTGGGGCCTAATAAAAGTCACTAGCCGCAGAGTAAACAAAATCAAGAGCGTAAAAGAAACCAAATTGTACGTTTAATTCTCTCAAGCAACATAGACGTACGAAACTTATAGCTATAATAATCAACAAAACACTTTAGATATCATTGAAAACAAAGCTTTGTAGCCATAATATTGGGGCAAAGACTAACTTAACATGTTAAATGATTTCTTGCTCTAAAATTATGAAGAACAAATATGGCAAATAGCGATCTAGAAGACACTAAGTCGACTTGGTTAGTTTTCGCTTTCATGTTGTGTATCAAACCAGTTACTACATAGCTAATCATGTAAATTTAGTTATTTCTCATTTAGAGTAAGTCCTAGCAATAAGCTATTATTTTAGAAAAGAAAGTAATCAACCCGACTTGGGTTCTAATTTTGCAATTCTTTCAAATAGGAAAAAAGTATCTAAGTAACTTAATTAGTTTTCGACTAAAATGTTTTAGGCCAAATGTAGAGTTAGTGAATTTTTGCAGATCCTAAAATGAAAACTGTGGTAGCTAGGGATATGGTTGTAAGACTGAAAAATGCAGAAAAAATCGGTGATTTTGATGGCATTTCTAACTCGATTTTGGCCAAATAGCGAGTTGATGACTTTTCGCTCTACGGCGACGATATGTAAGGACCTAATATATATGGGTTGCTGTTATTGAGACGGCCTCTGTGGCGCAGCGGGCGAAGGTCCGCCTGCGACGCAGGAGGTTGCGGATTCGATTCCCGCCTCGAGACAAATGTTTGTAAAATCTGCAGATATTTGTTCCGTTGGACTGGGTGTTTATGTTTACCTAATAAAAAATATCTATCTAGGTAGTGTACCTATTGTATTAAGTATATCAGTACAGTACCCATCCAACACAACACAAGCTCTGCTTAGCTTGGGGCTAGATAATGCTATGTGAATTGTCCAGCATTATTTATTTATTCATAGGTCTCATAATCAGGTAGGCAATAAATTTGCAGGAATGTAAGTACTCAAAAGGTGTTATGGTTAAAGCTTATCCTATACATTCTGCCTTATAAGCTTAATTTTCACAGCACAACCTTACATTGTGTTAAATACGATACAATGATTTGATATTATTATTTATTGCAACCTTTAGTTTAAATATTCACTATCAAGAATTTTTACAATACTACATGTTCAAGATGATAAGGTTTGTTTACACGCATCCAGTCGACCACTTGAACGCATCACTATCCAGTGATGCACTCCCGTAGTCGACTGGCAATAACATTACAAAGATTATTTTCAAGTCAAAATATCAAATTCTCCTTCGTAGTCTTAGATAATCTACAAAATTGATTATTGGTAATTACAAGATAAGTCATAATTACACAGCAATTATTTGAAATTGCCGTTTACACCTCATGCATTTTCATTCTTAAAGTCATTAGGACAATAGTGATTAATCAAGTAATCATGGAAGCTATAATTTGTTAATAGAGATAAAAGTAGGTATGTAACAAAACACCATCACAATGATCGCCTTACTTAAACAAATCACTCAACTTTAAAGAATTGCTAAGAGTAGATTGTTTTCTTCTGTTAACATATGTCAGAATGAGATAATAATATGCTGCTTATTCATTCATATAAGTTGAAATATTTTTTTTAAGTAAGGTGTTCTTTTACTTTCACATAATATACTCCAAGTTTTTGAGTTCGTGCAACGATGTATTATGAAGAAAATAAGATATTATTTTTCCTAATTAACAGCTATGTATTAAACATCGTTTTTTTATCGAATGGCAACCCTTTATTAGCACAAAACTATATCTATATCTTATTTAAAGATTTATTGCAGTAATGTACCTATCTCATTCTATAGCTATCGTTTGCAGGCAAGTCACTGGCATCTACCTACTACGCATACTTATATACACCCTACTTATAAACG
This sequence comes from Eupithecia subumbrata, assembly GCA_949316285.1. NCBI lineage: Eukaryota > Metazoa > Arthropoda > Insecta > Lepidoptera > Geometridae > Eupithecia > Eupithecia subumbrata. The sequence continues at coordinate 3,513,578 of OX438631.1, forward strand.
TTGCATAACTTAATCGCTGTAGTTACACCAATATGTAAAATGTGGAGATAAATCTGAGAAAAAGATGTTTCATTAGGTAGATCACTTACTGATATTGGTGCAATTACGCTGTCGAAATTGTCGAAAAAGGTACTACTAACTGAGTATCTAAGCAAAGTTTATAAGCCAGGGAGTTCGCAAACCTACTTAAATTGTAATGCAATAATAATCCTTCTGACTATAAGCTAATATCCAATCTGCCAATGAGGTAGTCATGTTATAAAAATTCAAAACCTAGTGCAAATACAACAGCACCAATTATAGGACAGTATTGAAATGAAACTAAAGGCTCAATAATAATAATGACAGTACAAAAATCGATTTGCTATTTAACATAACAAAATACTGATTTGCTCAAATGAAAAAATAATTGATCGCACACAATGCACTATATTTACATAAATATTTTTACACAATAATATGGCTAAATATCAGTTTATGATTTTCAATGCGCCAAAGTAGATCACTAATCTTTACAACAAGACATAGCATGCACATTTTAATGGAGCAATTTAAACTGTCAATAAGTGAAAGAGGCCCATTATAGAATTTTCGTTAAAAGTTGATTATTATTCTGTATTTTTATTTAAGTCATAAAATATCAAATTTATTAGGTCAAAACAACAATTATTCAAATTACGTGCTTTGTTAAAATTTATTGTAGATATTTTTTTTGCACTCCTGCGGGAAAAACATGGGACTTTTCAATTCGTAATAAATTCTCTCGTAATTTTTGTAAAAATAATATAAATTTTCTTGAGTCATTTTCGTACAATCAATCATTGGACTGGCAAACAGAATGTAAACAAGCTTCGAGGTCTAGTGACTCGATCCAGTTCTATTCACTGGATTGAAACACTAGTTAATGCTAAACAGGCTTTCTCATAAGCCTAACAATTGAGCTCGAATTAAAACATGAGTATTGACAATGTTAAGGCTCGTTCAGACCTACGGTATTCGCTACCCAGGGCAACAGTGAAGGCCGGAAAATTTTTCACTCCCGCGCGGGGCCCGTACCTACTCGTAAAAAAGAGAATTCGTAAAGAAGACCCCATGGATAGAAAATACCTAGGTCTGATAGGCCTGTAGGTGTTACCTATGAAATCAAACATTTTGTCTTAACCTAGATGCTCTATGATTTATTCACACAAGCTTAAGCACACTCGAGAGCCAGCTATGACTGTGTGGTATTTATAAAATGTTTAGGAGTAAGTTAACAAATCTTTTAAGAGCTGTTTGTGTAGCACTATCCAAAATCAGTTTACATCACAGCATCAATTTATGATTTCAATTGAAAAGTTCACAGCAAGTTAATTTCAATCAATGCAATGAAATTAAAGTTTCAATTGATGCTACAGCCCAATAATTGCCAACTACAATTTTTTCTGCAATCCATTGAGCTAAATCGCCGCAAAAAGATGACTTTCAAAATATTGTAATGCATAAATACACTTATGCAGACAGAGTGCCTGGCTTAACCTAACTAGCCTTCGAGCTGCCTAGGCTCAAGTAGTCTTATTTACGTTTCTGGCTAGTCTAAACTAATTAACCAATATTTACAAAGCAGTGTGGTTTATCTACACTAGAACTATGCCAATTGTATGTGAATATGTGACAGATGTAATAGGTTAAGGGCAGACTTCCAACTTACATAAAGGAACAAAGTCAGGCTTTGGTAAAACTGATAGTTCTTTGAGGAGCTCTTGCAAAAAAATGAACATTGAAAAATCGCTAAGACCAACAGTCATAGGTATTTTGCCTTTTCTTTGATGAAAATTCACAGGTTTTACTATTTATTTTATTTCCCGACTTTTGAGCCATGTTCCCGGGATTGTAGTTATAAATCTTGAAAGTGAAATAGTAGCATTATAAATGAAAGCTACAGAAGTATCTTGCAACCAAAAAGCGACAAAAATGCGGGCAAAAATACCATGATGCGCTTCTATCTCGTGTTATAGTGTTGTCTATAGTGCTGTCAACGCAAAACTGGCAATAAACAACTTGAGTCTAGGGCTGCATCAGGGTAGGTAGGTTGGAAGTCTGTTATAGTTACACTAGTAAGCGTAATCCCGAACTACACGTTTAGAAAGTACCACTTCAGTTCACTGTGATGTTTTCCAAATAAATATTTCCTCTTACACTATACTGAACGGAAGAATGTTCACAACCGATTACGGTTCCTTATAGCCCTAAGGCGCGCTCGGCGCATCTTTGCGGATTAAATGTTTCCATTCTGACTTATCCCGATTCGCTTGATGAATTCCTCTTGGAGCATGACTCTCTCTATCAGGTTCTGGTGGGTCCCGTATGCCATGGGGACCTGGTCAGGGGTAGTAGAACAGTACTGCTGCGTACCGTCCGCCATGATCGCACCCTGGCCGTTCGTCAGAGTAGCTGTCGAGTCTACCGAGTTCCAATATGTTTCACTAGGAGAGGTTGTGTTAACCCCGGGAGGGGGCGCAGCCGGCGCTCCCGTATACCTGAAGTAAGGGTTCTTTAGGTCTAAGGTGTTAGATGATGTGACATTTGTACCATCTAAACTGACTTCCATTGTGACGTCGTAGCTTTGTCTTTTGTTAGCAAGCAGCAAAACTCTGCCAGTTAGCGTCTGTCCTTGCTTAGCGAAGATTGGAGTTTCTAGCAGGCAGCGCACTTGGTACCAGTGGGTTAAAGGCTCAGTGGGGGCAGTGGATAGCCAGATTGGGTTTTGTGAGCCGGCAAATAACACATCAAACCAGAATGCTAGGCCATGGCAGGTGCCGGATTGTGTCAGCTCGAATTTAAATGGTACTTCAATTCTATGTAAATCTGTCTCGTGTGCGTTTAGGAAGTCCACTACGTGTCTCACTGATCTCGCCATGCAAATCCTTACATCAAATGTGTCTACAATAGGCTGTCTGAAGTATTCCTTCATAGCTGCTGTGCGTAGTGCACTAAGGTCTACTCCATGGAAGCATGCTTGGTACCAGAAGTTGGCCTTGTTATACTGTTCCATAAACAATGCATCATCAGTGAACGGGGCTATGTGTAGATCCCCTCTCGTCGGGTACATATTTCCATTTGGTTTCAGCCATTTCTTAGCATGTAAATATGTTTCTAACATTCGTTCATTGTACAGCATGTAACCCATTGGCTCGGATATGATAACATCTACGGTCTCAGGCAGTTCAATTTCTTCTATCTTACCGGCTACAACAGTGATTCTGTCATGGAGGTTGTTCGCTCGAACTAAGGCTTGTGCATGATGCGCCATGTTGCTGGCTTCTACAGCGTATACTTTCCGAGCGCCTGCCTGCGCCGCGAAGAACGAAAGGATCCCAGACCCCGCGCCCACATCCAAAACCACTTTGTTCTTGAAATCGTTGATATTCGATAGTATGGCACGCTGGTACGAGCTCGTCCTCACGTAATCCTGCATCATATTTTGCTGCTGACTCAGGTAACCATAAAACTGAAAGTACTGCATTGCTGAGGAGTCCTCCGTCCGTACTGTGAAAACGGACGATGACCTTCCCGCCTTGATCTTACTGACGAGGAGGTGGAAGTTCTGACATTCAGCGTCCGACGCGAATTTGAAGAATAAAGTCTCATTGTCGATCGTGAATATGTACGATTGGCCGGCGACGCGCGAGCACTCGGTCTGGCAGTGGACGGGAAACTCAAGCACCTCTTGGGCTAACACTGGATCAGCACGAATCACTTTTACACTTAGCCCTTGTGGATCGTAATCCACGTTTACGTTCGTGGGGAAGTTGAAACGAGGCGTCAGAACGCCATCATTGTTGACGGCGGAGACGATCACCCCGCGAAACGTGTTCGCCATTTTATCAACTCTACACAAGTTCGCGGTTTTCGCGAATTATTGTCCACACGCGTTTTGGCAAACAAAGAAATGCCGTTGAGATTGAGAAGTTGAGGCCGGTGTAAAATCGATCATTCACAAACTTCCACCTTCTTTTTGTCTATGGCTAGCAGCGTCGGGGCTTCCACTACGGCGAGATAACATTTCCCTAACCACAACGCAAAAGTGCAAAAAAATATCCGATCTGGTGCCTACATTATATTATTGTTATCATCCGTGCGTGATAAATATCAAGCACCCAGCTAAGTTTAGAGCCACATTGACACTAATCCAATCCAAATCAGCCTGGACAAAGTAGCAATGCTCCAAGTTTACTTGGATAAATATATTAAACCTACCTAGTATAATAGATTATATGACTATACACTAGCCAAACTCGATATAGAATATTTGTAAACAGACCGCCCATACTTAACTTACAATTCGCTCTGTTGCCGGGTATTTTTATTCGCTTTTAAAATTATTTGTTGATTTGAGATCCTTCCTTTAATAAATATTGCTTACAATTAATATCTGAAACTTAACGCCAAGCAAGTGATTATAACTTAATTTGTGTCGTGGTTTACAAACACTGGGTGAATTGTTCAGCAATATTTATTTATGATTTATTCTTCATCGAGTTTGGCTAGTTTAAAGATAGGTACCTACTTCTACTTGAAAATTACAATAAACGCGGAGTGCCAAGAGACACATGCTCTCATATATATACACAGTCTAGAAGCATGTGTATGACCACACAACCGTGTGCGGCGCACACCCTGCACACCTGCTATAGCTGGCGCTCATCAATCAATAGCATTGTAGCTACAGATTTCTGCAGAGTCCATTGTCATTGTAATTGAACAACACTTCAAAAAAAGCGATAGCTGAGTGTGTTCATCATAATTTATAAGTAATTTTATTTTCAAGGAACAGGAATTGTTTGATTAGAGTTTTTATTTGTTTAAAACTTCGGCATGCGCTCCTTTCTATCCTCGCACGCACCCCTAGGCGCGTGCCTAGTTTGCTTTAGGGATAATCTGCCACTGAAGGCAAGTCCATTTCATGTTCAACTGACCCTGAGAGTACGGAATATATTTTAAGCTTCACAACACTGAACAACGCGCAGAGAAGCGTGCACGCTTTCAATAAAGCCATAAACAAAATTTATGTCACTGTCACTGTCAAGTATTTTTTATTTGTTATAAGTCAAAAACACGACGATATTTTTTTAAGGTTAGAATTTCAGAATTTTCAGAATCGTCTATTTTTTGACTTAGAAATTTTTCAAAAACTGAGTGAAAATTGTGAGCTTACGCGAAAATGAGTAAAAAAGTTAAGAATCTAAAATGGGAGTCGGTTGCACTAGAAGGATTTCCTTTAACAACTAGTAATTTCGACGGATTTGTCGGCCTCGAAGAATGCTCGAGTTATGGTTTGGATAAAGAGTGCAAAAAACCGAAAAAAGTGAGTAGAACTTTTATTTTACACGACCTAAAATCAATTTACATTACTTCTAACACAGCCTGTAAGAATGATAGCTAGAACCAGTGATATTGATCTATACTAAAAATGTAAACAAATAACATGTGTCCGTACAAAATTACAGAAAAAGCCGGAACAGAAGCGCAAATTTCTTCAAGAATCGGAGAACAAGGATGTACCAAACAAAAAGGTTAAACCTAATCAAATACACAAGGAAGCCAATTCAAAAAAACCGAAACAAAATAAAATTGAGAAGCCTCTCAAATTAGCCAATGGATTTATTGTAGAAACCATTTCAAATTCTAGTAATCCATCTCAGGATAACAAAATACTCACCAAAGCAACAGAAAATGTCGTACCAGAAGCACAAAGGAGCAAAAGAAATGAACGAAAAAAGAAAATTAAAGAAAAAATACAACAGATCAAAGAACAAAAAGCCAAAACACAAAGCATGTCAAAGCCAGTGAAAATACAGAGTAAACCAGAGAAAAAATTCAAAAAACCTAAATTAGGGGAACAGGATGCGCTTAAGTCTGATTTAACTCCTGAAGATATGTTGACTTGGTCTGAGTTTAAGTTACAAGAGCCTATTATGAAGGCTCTGATGGAACTAGGCTTCAAAAAGCCAACAAAAATACAACAGCTATCCTTACCCGCTGCTATACATGGTAAGATTTTAGAATTGTTAACATTCTTTTAAAGAAAAAGGGAAAACTGAGAAGTAAAAAAAGAAGAATGAGGGAAAGAAAGAACAATTCACAACTCTAATTTATCCTTATTATTATAAATAATTGATAACTCAAGCTAAATGTAGAATATGCACATTGTTACTTGGAATGGTTTTATTTTGCTGAGAATTACAAGATTCATTACGGATGTAAGCGGGTTAACTACGAACCTTATTTGTGTTGGAAGAACTCAAATAAGGTTCGTAGTACGCGTACATCCGTAGTGAATTCGTCAAACTATGATAGTTTTTATAGTAAAAATTACAAGATTATTTATTTAGCACATAGAAAATTAGGATAATAGAATATAACAATTACAACTAGTATCTGCATGGCAATGCTAATTCATTGAACAAAATAGAAACCAGCCTTCCAATCACCGTGGACTGGTTGAGAAGTTTTGTAAGATCTTTATATATTGCATGTGCCTCTGAACTCCAAGGACCTAGGGTCTCCACCCCAAACGGCTAAAAAAATTGGTAACCTCAGTCAAGATTAGCATATTTTCGCCATTTGAGGGACTCTGCTGATAATGTGGAGCCATTGTTACTTAACATATATGTATTATGTATGTACAGTCCCACAGCTGGCCAAAGGTCTCCCCTTAACAAATTACCTTTAAGTCTGCATATATATCTTCACAATTACACCTGGTCATAATTTATAATTTTGTCTGAATACATTCAGTACCTACCTTTCACTACCTCTATCCTTTCTAAATAAAATCCACCACTTTACCACCTACTATGCCATAATCTGTACTGTTTTTTGTGCTCAATAAATTAAATTAAAATTATATAACTATTTTCAGGTCGTAGGGACATTCTTGGTGCAGCGGAGACAGGCAGTGGTAAGACCCTGGCTTTTGGCCTACCCATACTCTCTGGCATCCTCAAACTGAAAGAGAAAGCTGAGGCTAAAGGTCTAGATGTCTATGAGATACCCTACAAAAAAGGACCATCCAAACCTAAAAAGACAGAAAAAAAACCTAAGAAAGAATCTAAAAACATTAAAAGAAAAAACAAAAATGAAGTTAAAGAATCTTCTGAAGATGGTTATGGCAGTGGTGATGAAGATGATGAAACTGAAGATAAAAAACCAGAAGTTAAGAAGAAAAAGTTCAAAAAAGCTGAGGATTATTTAGAGGAATATGAAGTGCCTGTAAAAAAAAATGATGCATCAGTTGATGATGAAAGTGATGATGAGAATTATGTTCACTTATCTGATATGCTGGATTCTGATGATCTGGCTGATAATAGTGATGAGGAAACTGAAAGTGTTGATGAAGGCAAAGATGAGCCAGACGCAAGTGAAGATGAAGAATTACAAAGTGGAGATGATGGTACAGATGAAGATGTACAAAGTAAAGATGAAGATGACCAAATTGACTATGAAGAAGAATTGAGCGAGGATGAAATTTTAGGTGATTCTGGTGACAATGAAGATGAGTCAGGGTTGGATGAAATGGGGTCAGATGAAGAGACTGAGGATTTGGGTAACCCTGATGAAACAGGTAGGTAACATTGAAACAATTTGCTAGAACTTAATCATGTCTGATGAAGGAATTTTTACGTTTACTTTAGCTTTAGTAGGGTGTTCTATGTAATGTGACTGTAGCATCTTAACTTCCAAGCAGATAAACTGATTTTTATTTAGTTTTTTCTGTTTGATTGTTGACTTCATCAAATCTACTAAGATTACTTATTAGATACTTGATGGTAATCACAGTGAAGCTGTGCTCATGCAATTCATCAAGTTTAAAGTAAAATCGTCGAGGGTTCGATTTGGTAAAACTAGCTCGTAAATGGTGTTTTTAACGGGACGCACGTATGTCAAAACTGCGGCCGCATCTGTCATTCCTGTATGGCCTACATCATCTCCGTAGGTGTCGACAAACGAACACTACATAAGATAGATTGTTTATAATACAAAAAGCATTCATGTACAAGTCCTTCGTCGTAGCATACTCACACTGCGATTTTATCGCTCTGATTATTTAGCACAAAATAAAAACAATAGGGTAGTGTCCTAGGTAATAAAAATATTATTCTATTTAGTCCGTCAGTTAGATTATCAGAAGATATTGTACACATTTTTTTTCTTTTGTCAATCCAACAAAAAATAAGGCGCGTCAAAGTTTGGGAGTGGCTAGTGACGTCATACCTTGCTAAAAAGTGTCGTAAGGTGTGACGTCACGCGGAACTTAACTGGCTATATCTTTATCATTTTTAGTTTAATCGACAAAAGAAAATATACGTGTCCAGTATCCTCTGATAATCTAACAGATATAGATATTAGATTTTTTAGGACACTACCTTAATAAAAATGAGAAAAAGAAAATAAAATTACATAAACCAGATAAACCTGTTTCAAGTATAGGCTGTATGAATAATAAATAAATAAATAATGCTGGACAATCCACACAACGTTATCTAGCTCCAAGCTAAGCAGAACTTGTGTTATGGGTACTAGATAACTGATATTCATAATACACTACATAGATAGATATTTTTTATTAAACAAAGAAACATCCAGAACACCCGGAACAAATATCTGCTGATTGTACAAACATTTGTCCTGAGGCGGGAATGGAACCCTCCTAACCTCCTATGAAAATGGCCGAAAACACAAAAATGTGGTTGTTATTTAAAATTCTTATTTCTTTTTTCCAGGCATAGGCTGTGTCAAAGTGGTGGACAATGTAGAAATACCTGGGCACATGGTCACAAAGACTGGGAAACCTCTGTATGCTCTTATCCTCACACCGACCAGGGAGCTCGCTATACAGATCAGCAGGCATCTTATGGCTGTTGCTAAGTATACTGGTGAGTAGAATTGCATGCATAACATTAAGAAAAAATAATGAGGATCCATAATGTTTTTGTTTGAGAATGCAGATTTATAGAGCTAAGAAATCCTTAACACACAGTGACAAAATTTTTGTTCTTCAACAAAAATTTTCGAAGTTATGAACAAATTACTAGCGAAGTTCACTGACCGTAGCGGTCGCTGTGACGTCACTGCCTCGGTCGCCGCCAGTTTACCGTAGCCGTTTGTTTGGTTATATGTGACTTTGAAACAAATTAAGTTTCCGATTTGTGTCTAATTCACCTTTTTAACCGTCGAACCGTGAAGTAAGAGTGCCGGCTGCGCTCCGCTCGGTTCGCTCGGCAGAGTCAGTGACGTCACACTTCTTCTTCTTATAGTGCCTCTCCATTACTGAAGGTCGGCGGTCATCCTCTTGAATTTTTCCTTATCCAGGGCTAGCCTGAATAGGTCTTCTGCCTTCTTAATGCCAGTCCATTGCCGTATGTTGCGTAGCCAGGAAGTCTTCCTCCGACCAACTGCTCTTTTACCCTGTATCTTCCCCATCATGATCACTTGCAGCAGTTGGTATCGATCATGTCGTAGGACATGTCCGAGATAGGCAACTTTTCTCTGTTTGATGGTTCTTACCAGGTTAGGTCTTTTGACTCCTATTCGTTTGAGGACTTCGATGTTCGTGACTTTTTGAGTCCAACTTATACGCAGCATGCGACGGTAAACCCACATCTCAAATGCCTCTATTCGTTTGCGAAGATCTTCTTTTATTGTCCATGCCTCGCAGCCATACAGAACTACTGGCCAGATGTAGCATTGGACAATTCTGGTGCGGAGTTTGATGTTCAATCTCCTTGAGCACAGTACTTTGCTCATTCTCACGAATGTTGCTCTGGCGGTCTCGATGCGAACACGTATTTCGGTGTCGCTCTCCCATGAGTTCGTTAACCAGGATCCTAGGTATCGATACTTCGGAACTCTTTCAAGATTGACACCTTCTACTTGGATGTTACACTGTAGGTCCGCTGTTTTAGAGACGACCATGCATTTCGTCTTGGATGCATTCATACGAAGTCCCGCTCTAGAAGCACACTCAGACACTCGACTCACAATTCTTTGAAGGTCTTCTTCAGAAGAAGCTATCAGGACAGTGTCATCAGCGTAACGAAGATTGTTAATCCTTCTGCCGTTGATGAGGATTCCTTCACAAGCGTCTTCGAGTGCCTCGTTGATTATGCTCTCTGAATACAAATTGAACAGTAGAGGTGACAATATGCATCCCTGACGTACTCCTCGCTGGTTCTCAACAGCATCAGTTTCTTCGCCGTTATTAACTCTTACCGTCGCAATCTGTTGCCAATGTTTTCAATAATACGTATATCTTTGCTATCCAGACCTATATTTTTCAATAACATAATGAGTACCTCGTGCTTAACACGGTCAAAGGCCTTTTTATAGTCTATGAAGCAAAGATACACGTCTTGTTGCATATCACGACATTTTTGCACTAACACGTTCAATGCGAACTGAGCTTCTCTGGTTCCCATTCCTGCTCGAAAACCAAATTGGCTCTCGCCTAGTTGAGAGTCGCATTCTCTTCTTATGCGGTGATGTATTATAAGAAGGAATAATTTTAAAACGTGGCTCATAAGGCTTATTGTCCGATATTCTTGACATTTCTTTGCGTTTTGTTTCTTAGGTAGAGTGATGAATGTCGACTTTAACCAATCCTGTGGTATAACACCTGTGTCATAAATACTGTTGAAGAGATGAAGTAATGAGTCTATATGGTCTGATTCTATAAGTTTAAGAATTTCGACATTAACTTGATCTGGGCCCGCTGCTTTACCTGTCTTAGATTTGCGTAGAGCAAATAAAATTTCCGATTTCAGTATATCCGGTCCATTTGCTTCAGTTGTACTCCGTACGCTACCCCGACTGTTATCGTGGAACATGTCTGTAATGTATTCTTCCCATGTTTTCTTTAGTTGGTCTGTGTCCAGAATCGCGTTGCCTGCACCATCTACCAAGAAAGTTTGCTGTCGCTTTTTGTGGATATCAGCCATGGCCTTGATCTCCTTGTGTAGGTTGAATGCGTCATGTTTTGCCATGAGAGATTCCATGTAAGCGCAATGGTCTTCATGCCATTTAGTGTGAGCTTTTCTAACTTCCCGTCGAATTCGGTTATTGAGAGCTCTGTACTTGGTCTCATCCGACTGTTTATAAGAACGTCTCTCATTGATCAGCTCTATTATAGCATCCGTCATCCATGGCTCTCTCTTCTTTAGTAGAGGTGGCTTAAGTATGTTAATGTTAACATCGGAAACAGCGTGTTTGAGGCTTTTCCATAGTTCCTCTACATCTGTAGATTTGTCCTGTTTCCTATCCACTGCCCATTCGTTAATCTTTATATGGACTTTTGCTCTTACTACAGGATCGGACAGCAATGCAACATTGGTTCTTATTGGTTTGTTTGCTATCTTACAGATTTTAAGTCTACATCTGAGCCGAATTACTACAGGATTGTGGTCTGAACTTATGTCTGTCCCAGGATATGTTTTAGCGCTGGATATATTGTTCCGAAATCTGTGGTTGACTAATATGTAATCAATTTGATTACGTACGATATGCGTGGACGTGTGAGCAGGAGACGTCCACGTATAAAGTCTTCGAGGTGGTAGTTGAAAAAGAGTATTTGCAACCACAAGATTTTTTTCTTGACAGAACTGAACTAACACATCTCCTCTATCATTCCTTGATCCCAGTCCAAACTTCGTGACGTCACACGCACCCGTATAATTTGATTTTACCAGCAGTAACGGCGTAATGTTTATTACTTAATATCTTCGTAATGGTCCGATTTGGATAATTCAAAAAGATATATCATTCTTATGTCATAAAGTATAATAAATAAATAAATAAATAAATAATGCTGGACAATTCACACAGCATTATCTAGCCCCAAGCTAAGCAGAGCTTGTGTTATGGGTACTAGATAACTGATATACTTAATACAATACATAACATAGATAGATATTTTTATTATACATAGAAAACACCCAGACCAACGGAACAAATTTCTGCAGATCGTACACAAATATTTTCCGAGGCGGGGATCGAAGCCGCAACCTCCTGCCTCGCAGGCGGACCTTCGCCCGCTGCGCCACGGAGGTCATCAAATAATTTGGATACTAGTTCTATTGAAATTGCTAAAACCTTACAGATCTTCATTTAGAAACAAATTTCTGCCAGTGGTATCGCATGCGTTTTTTCGGGATAAAAAGTAGCCTATTGTCAGGCTTAGAACTATATGTATGAATGAAATCTATACCTCGAAGAGACCGCTCTTATCGATAAGGTCGCTATCTCTTCCTATATTTTTGTATTCTTTTCTTGGTGTGCAATAAATTATACATGTATTGTTAATTAATAATAATAATAATTCCGTTAAATTCGTTCAGTGGTTTTTGCGGGAAGAGGTAACAAACATACATCTAAACTTACGCTTTTATAATATTAGTGTACTGTATTAAATACCTATTTATGAGGGCGCTCTTAATAGTGTAGTTGATTAACATCGAAATACCAAGATATATGTAGGTACATGTATAAAGGTGCTGAAGACAACTACCCATAATCTTCAGTCCTGATAGATAGATAGAAAACACTTTATTATACCACACAAAGACAGGAAACAATATAAAGAAAAAGCTTAGAATAGAGGAAGTATAAAGGGCGGCCTTATCGCTGAAAGCGATCTCTTCCAGGCAACCGTGCGATGGACTGCTCATTAAAATAACATAAGTAAAAAATAAAAATTTTAAGAAACCCCCCGATAGATTTTCATGAAACATGAAACAGACGGGATAAAGTTATCTATGACGCAAAAAAAACTAAACGAAAATCGGTTCATCTGGTTTGGGAGCTACGATACCACAGACAGACACGTTAAACTTATAACACCCCTCTCTTTTTGTGTCGGGGGTTAAAAATAGTTCTGATTTACCAAGTAAGTCCATAACAATTAGTGTGTTTGTTCTTTGCTCCAGGCATCAAAGTAGCGACAATAGTCGGTGGAATGGCGCACGTAAAACAAGAAAGAGTGCTGCGCTCCGGGCCTGAAATTGTAGTGGCAACACCGGGACGGCTGTGGGAGTTGATCAACCAGGGACAGCCGCATTTACAGCAGCTGGATACTGTCAAGTAAGTATTGTAGTCTGAAAAAGATCGTCATCATCATCAGCCTATTACTAAAGTCATAAATAACGGGATATTTACCATGATTTGAATTTTGAGTTTTCCAATATTTCGGCACAGTTTCATGCGCCATGATCACGGAATAACTGACGGCACTGCGAGTTAGTTGTTATTGGCAGATATAGCGATCCACCCTCATTTTTTGTCTTTTGTTACGAACGTTACTACTACCACCGGTTTCATTATCGAACGCAACTCGATCTCGACACACAACACTGACGGTATCAGAACGCGGCGCGGTAGGTATATCACTTCTTCGGTTTTTGCACATTCTCACGACAGGATTCCAGGTTCCGGATAATTGTATTGTAAATCATGGTAAATATCCCGTTATTTATGACTTTAGTGTTAATAACCATGATGGATTTAAAAGTTTTAGCCTATTACTAGTCCACTGCTGGAGATAGGCCTCCCCTAATGAGCGCCATAGCGCCCTGTCTTCAGCTTGCCGCATCCAGCATCTGCCTGCCAGTCTTTCGCAGATCGTCATCCCACCTGGCCGGAGGGTGTCCTACACTACGTTTGCCGAGTCGTGGTCTCCACTCAAGAACACGTTTACCCCAGCGGTTGTCGTTTCTTCGCGAGATACGGCCGGCCCACTGCCACTTCAGCTTGCTAATTCTTTGAGCTATGTCGATAACTTTGGTTCTTTGTCGGATGTATTCGTTACGAATTCTATCCGAGCATAGCTCTTTCCATAGCTCGTTGAGCGACTTTGAACTGGTGGACCAGTTCTACCGTGCATGTCCATGTTTCAGCTCCGTAGGTCATGACATGGTCAGTCTGAAATAGATGACAATAGCAAAATCTGAAAAATTCACAGTTCAGCCAGGAAGTAGGCGGGGGTGTATTCCGTGCCTCAGAAAGCACGTTAAGGTCCTGCTCTTGACCTCTCCCCGCTCGTGTCGGTCTGCCATCCCATCGCAGCTTGTGTAATGAGTTCTAGATAAATAAATAAATAATGCTGGACAATTCACACAGCGTTATCTAGCCCCAAGCTAAGCAGAGCTTGTGTTATGGGTACTAGATAACTGATATACATAATACAAACAAATACACTACATAGATAGATCTTTTTATTATACCTAAAAAACATCCAGAACACCCTGAACAAATATCTGCAGATCGTACAAACATTTGTCCCGAGGAGGGAATCGAACCCGCAACCTCCGGTGTCACAGTCGTCCTGAACGTGAGTCAACAACATCAGATAAATGTGTAGTAACAGCTATAATCTCGAACACATTTGATATTTGATAAATTATTTTTTTGACCATGTTTATCAGATTATTTTGCGAATCTAAACAAATAAAAGTTGTTGATTTTAATTCTATTGTTACTAAAAGACAGACCGATTTAACCATAGGACCCGCACATGCACTTCTGTTTATGTGTTTTGCTCATTGCTTTCCCTCCGTTTTTAGTACTAATCTATATATATAAAAGAAAGTCGTGTTAGTTACACTATTTATAACTCAAGAACGGCTGAACCGATTTGGCTGAAAATTGGTGGGTAGGTAGCTTAGAGCCAGGAGACGGACATATGATACTGTTTATCCCGTTCGACAGCGTTCCCGTGTGACTTGACATAAAAAGTCAGTCAATATAAAACGTGTTATAACAAAAAAGAATCAGACTTGGAATAACAAAACGCAAATGACAGCTATGTAATGAACGTATGGATGCCGGGGGGCCGATTCTGTAGTATATTTAGTATCAGCATTTGCACCCGTGCGAAGCCGGGGCGGGTCGCTTGTAATTCATAATTCTTAAAATGTATTCGCTTTTCCAGATTCCTAGCCATAGACGAGACAGACCGTATGATCGAACGCGGTCATTTCGACGAGCTGACCCCACTGTTGGAGCGTCTCAACGCTGATGAAGATCGCAAGGCAGCCAGGCAGAACTTTGTCTTCTCAGCTACATTGACGATGGTGCACGATCTACCCACGCATATGAAAGGGAAGAAGGTAATTCAAACCAGTTACTAATGCTGCAGAATCGACAAAAATACTAGACAAGTCAATTAAAATGAAACTTCAACTGCGAGTCGGATCGCGCACTAAGGGTTCCGTATAATTATAAGACCTTGTTTCTGGCCAAATATCATGATTCTAGGTGAACGGGAAGTAGGTACCCCGTATATTTTGATCCAGGGAGAAAACCAAATAATTTTTAAATAAAAAAATTTAAATTTTACTGTTTTCCGATTTTTTCCTTTACTTGTGCTATAAGACCTTGCTACTTGCCCATGAGTCTAGCTAGGTCTACGGGAAGTACCCTATAGGTTTCGTGAGCATGTGAAATTTCAAAATTGGATTTTGGAAATTTAAAAATATTTGAACATAAACGGCTGTAACTTTTAGTTGCGTTGACCTAGAAGTTTTATTTATATCGACGCTTCAAGAGGTTACGGACCTGAGTATTTAGTGTTAATTTAAACTCGATACCTCCCACGCGTTCCTGAGAAAAGGGGGTTGACAGACGGACAGACAGACGGACAACAAAGTGATCTTATAACGGTTCCTTTTTGCCTTTTGCGGTACAAACGAAACCCTAAAAATTGAAGCGGACGATTCATGCGAATTGCATTTTGTTGGATCTTATCAGAGAAGGTTTTATGCGATTGATAATTGCTACTAAATATTTTTCATCCTAATAATATATTGAAATATAATTAATTAAATTAATTCCCCTTGGAGTCGAGACCCTAGGTCCGTGGGGTACCGAGGCTCTTCGGGTTTTCAAAAAATTATCTGAGCGTCTGGTCGAAGCGACGCGTGACCCGAGAGCTGGTCAGTATCTGGCACAGCGCATCAGCATTGCCATACAGCGGGGCAATGCAGCCAGCGTCTTGGGGACGCTTCCGACTGGTATTGATATGGATCAGTTGAGTTACCTGTAGATTGTTTGCAACAGTCTGCAGTTAGCTCAATTGTTTCAATTGTAAATACTAATTATATTATAATTTTCTTTGTGAATAAAGGCTTCTGCCATTAAAAAAAAATATTAAAAAAAACTTACAACCGTTTCATTGATAGAGCGTTCCACAGCTTTGAAATAAATAATTAAAACGGACGGTGCACGCGAATTGCTTTTTTTGGATCTTATAAGAGAAGATTTTACGCGATTAATTGTTACTAAATATTTTTCAATTGAAAAGAAAATAATTAAAAACAAACTTAAAACCCTTTTATTGAAAGAGTTTGGCGTTCCACAGCTCCAATTATTATGATTGTATCAGCCATCTAGTGCAAGTAGTAGGTACACATGCCATAACACAAGCTCTGCTTACTTTAGGCCTAGAAAATGCAATGCGAAATAATAATAATAATAAATAAATAATGCTGGACAATTCACTCAGCATTATTTAGCTCCAAGCTAAGCAGAGCTTGTGTCATGGGTACTAGATAACTGATATACATAATAACAATAGATATATATTTTTTATTATACATAGAAAAACATCCAGAAAACCCTGAACAAATATCTGCGGATCTTAAAAACATTTGTCCCGAGGCGAGAAATGATACTTAAAGATAGGTACTTACTTACTTTTTAAAATTATTTCCAGGTAACGAAACACGGCAAGATAATAAACCGCAAAATAAAGAAGATGACGCCGGAACAGAAGGTGAAACGGCTGATAGACCTGCTTGGGATGACGGAGCCAAAGGTCGTTGACATCACGCAAACTAACTTGGGTAAATACCTACTACTTATAACCTCCTGATGAACCAACACACCAACCGATCCACTAATATTATAAACTAGTTTCTGCCCGCGGCTTTGCACGCGTTGTTTCTATGGGAACGTTTAAAGGTTATTTATATCCCATGGGAAATGTTTTGTGGCCTATGTTTGATTCCAGGCTTAGAGCTACATCTATGCGAAATTTCAGCCCGATCGGTTCAGTTGTTTTGGCATGAAGAGGTAACAAACATCATCCGTCTATTCATCCATCCAAACTTATGCAGTTTTAATATTAGTTTGATGCGAAGGTTTGGATGTTTAGATGTATGTATGGACTAGCGAGCCGATGAGCCTAGCGAGAGGCTATCCAGGGTTTAAAAAAATTATATGAGCGTGTGGTCGAAGCTACTCGTGACCCGAGAGCTGGTGAGTATCTGGCGCGGCGCTTCCGTACAGGCAGTGTCTTGGGGACGCTTCGAAGCAAGGCCTTATAGCACAAGTAAAGGAATAAATCCTAAAACAGTAAATAATGTAGTTTATTCACCAAAAATACTTCTGTTTTTTGCTATAGACCAAAACCTATAGGGTACTTCCCGTTGACCTAGAATCATAAAATTTAGTAAGAAGCAAGGTCTTATAGCACAAATAAAGAGAAAAATTGGTTCGTCGGTTGACATATGCTTTCAGCCTTGAGTCCACGTCACTTTTCTTGTCAAAATACCATCGCGCACAAAAGTTTACGAAATGGTTTTACGTAGAAAAGTGAGAAAAATTAAATAAGACATATATTTTTTTAGGAAGAGAGACGCAGATAATAATACTGTTGATAATTTAAAACAGTGTATGAAACGTTTTCACGTCACCCAAGACATCATAATGGATAGGGTTGCTACATTACATACATTCTAAGTAATTACATTAAACATTCTAAACTGAATCGAACATGTTTTTAATTTTATCTAATATTATTTTCTAATAACCAATACCAAGCCACGAACGAAATATTAGTTAAAAATAGGCTTAGCAAATTGGCATAGCACTATCGTGCGCGAGAGTACCCATGCGCGAACACACCCCTTCAACTTTCTTCCAGCGTTCTTTTTACGTGACGCGACCTATACCCTTAGTGACGGAGTCCAACTCGCACTTGACATTTTATTTTTATTTCACCTTCTATTACAGGCACAGCGGAATCACTAACAGAGTGTAAGATAACCTGTGCCATGGAACATAAGGATGCCTACCTATACTACATTCTAAAGCGACACCCCGGCAGAACCATTGTCTTTTGTAACTCCATTGGCAGCGTGAAACGGTAAGACCCCTGCTTTTACCATTTTACCCGACTGCGTACGGAGGCTTTGATTTTATACAGGGTTAAACACACTGCCACGCACCACGCTGCATGTTGCGTGAATGCGTGTTCTAACGTTGCTTGTAAGAATCTCCGTTTGTATAGAAAATACGCACAGTACAACACGCAGAAAATGCATCCACGCGCGTACATGCAGATCACGCGCTCAAGCGCGGAGAAACATGCATCCCCGCGCGTAGGTGCGGGCGAGACGCAAGGTATGGCACACCGAGTCCCGCAGTGCCGTGCGTGATTTTGGAAGTGTGGAAGAATTAAATGAGTCAGAGCCGCCGTGAATCCACAAAACGCAACTACGCGCATGAGTGCGTAAAAAACCCGCACGATGATGCAGATCTGCACTCCCGCAAGTACGCGCGTAGGTGCGTCGACACGCAACATGCAGCGTGCTGCGTGGCAGTGTGTTAACCGCCTTGCTGGCTAAGTCCACCTAGGTCCTTGGTAGGTCCTGTTGTAGTTTTCATATATTACTGACAAATTTGACTATTAAACACCATACCCCAAACTGTTTTCGAGATATTGTAGTATAAAGTTTTTTTTTTTAATTTCTATTTATTGGCTTATTTTAGACGCAGAATCATCAACAGACTTCTGCGTCTGAGTTTGTTGGTGTACAATGAAGTATATTGTATTGTATGATGTTGAGACCATCGCGTTAGTTTCGTTGTTCACATATCTCCCATTTCATATGCATAGGATTTTTTTACGATTTTTCCATGAAATTGAGAATATTTTCTCCTTCAGGCTGGCAACACTGCTCACGGTGCTCAAGTGTCACCCTCTACCGCTACACGCAAGCATGGCGCAGAGGCAGCGCCTCAAAAACCTTGAAAGGTAAGATCAGTAATTCTATGGGTGCATTCCGAATTACGTTAAAATCTAAATCAGCGCGCTCACAAGCGTTCGACATTACTGTGAGCGCAACAACGATGTCCTGTGTGACGTCATAGATAAATAAAATAAATAAATGAATAATGCTGGACAATCCACACAGCACCATCTAGCACCAAAGTAAGGTACTCAAAGCTTGTGTTATGGGTACTAGATAACTGATATATTTAATACATTATATACGTAGTTTTTTTTTATTATTCACAGAAAATACCCATGACGCGTTTACATGCGCCATTTTGCGATATCACCGACCGTCCTACAAACTGAAATCACTGAGCGCTTTGTCAAAACTGTCTATTAGCCTTGATCGTAGTACTGTATTCTCTTTTTTTTTCGTTTATTTGTGACCGTGAGCGTTAATGAGTGTTCCGTATTAAGGCCAGGTATTCCTGCAGCAGGAGGCGTAAGGGAAAACGTGCGCCTGCCAAGCCGCCGAGCTCGTGTTTTTTGTAGTAATTTAATTATCTTATTATATTCATGGTGATTAAGAAAATCATTTTATGAAGTCAAACTGTGCGAATTCGTTTAGAAATATTAAGTGTCTTTAGTTGAGTACAAACAAAAGCAAAAAATCATTAGTTCGCTAGTCATTATATTGAAAAAACATTAGAAAAAGGGGTAACTTTGGGATTTCTTTCTATCGAGTGAAGTTCATTAGATCTTGTAACTGAATGCGATTATGACTAGATTAGATCCTTAAGTAATATATATCTTATTTTCAGAATTTAAACACTATTTTCTAAGTCTCAGATGTTTAAAAAATCACAAATGTGACAGCGGTCTCTGCTGGCCTATCAAGCCTTAATGATAGCACTCAACTGTCAATATGGTGACTTCTGATTTGGAGCGCAAAATTTCGTTGTGATCGCTATCAGCGCTATAATTGTATTTCGGAACGCACTCTATGTTACACTTTTCTGGTACCGCTTGAAATCTCAACAGCTTATACCACTGCTGGGTGCAGGCCATCCCTGATAAGCACCTTATTGACTTTTATCTCAGGGGTGTGCCAATAATACCCACGCTGGGCATGCGGGTTGGGGATCGCCGTTTAATGGTAGAATATAAATAAATAAATAATGCTGGACAATTCACACAGCATTATCTAGCCCCAAGCGATTTAAGACTACTTACCATAAAAAATTACACTATCTAACCCTGGAATCGAACAATGGCTACTTTTTCCAAGAAATCCGTTCGATGAGATATAAACATTTTCATGGAAACAACGCGTTCGAAGCCGCGGGCAGAAATTAGTTTATTATAGTGAATCTGACGATGACACCGCTCTAAATTCAAGACATCACAAAATCCAACATGGCGCATAATGTTTCCTCTTAAAGTCTTTAGTGTATGCACCACCCCAACTCTTCCCCCGCGGGTGTCGTAAGAGGCGACTAAGGGATATCCACCGGGGTCGGGCAGCAGCGCCCCCTGCAGGACTATTCTATCACCGAACTGCGATTCCCAACCCGGATGCCCAGCGTGGGGATAATCGGCATAACCCCCATGAGATAAAAGCCTATGAGGCGATCATCATTTTGACGACATCAGTGGCGCAGCGGGCGAGAATCCGCCTGCGACGCAAGAGGTTGCGGGTTCGATTCCCGCCTTGGAACAAATTTGTGTACGATCTGCAGAAATTTGTTCCGTTGGTCTGGGTGTTTTCTATGTTCAATAAAAAAATACCTATCCATGTATGTATAAAATGTATCACATATATCAGTTATCTATTACCCATAACACAAGCTTTGAGTAGCTTACTTTGGGGCTAGATGGTGCTGTGTGGATTGTCCAGCATTATTTATCAGGGGGAGGCCTGCGTCCAGAAGTAGACCAATATAGTCTATTGAGGTATTGTCTTTAGTAGACTCATCAATAGACTTCTAAATTCTACTAACTAATCTTTCAGATTCCGCGACGACCCCCAAGGCATCCTGATCGCAACAGACGTGGCCGCCCGCGGCCTGGACATCCCACTCGTGGACCATGTGGTCCAGTACCAGTGTCCACGGACAGCTGAGAACTATGTCCATAGGAGCGGACGGACGGCGCGTGCGGACAGAGAGGGACTCAACGTACTGATGGTGGAACCCGCGGAGGCCTATAATTATTCGAAATTATGCCTTACGTTAAACAAGAGTAAGTTCAATTTATTTTTTAAATTTTTTTATTCATACTACTAGCTGGCGCCCGCGACTTCGTCTGCGCAGGGTTAGTATTTCGAGTAGCTGCTATTATCTACTTTAAATACAAAAAGCGATAAAAGTATCTATTTTCATTAAGGGTCCGGCGACGGATGAATTTCCTATACAAACGTAATACCAAAATGATTTGTAATTTGAGCATATTTTCGCCATGGTCTGCTATTATTTGTATTAAAATAGTATTTATCTAGGTTCCTGACACATTTTTTTTTTCAAAATACCTTTCTGAAATGAAATTAAACCGAATCGCAATTTTACATTACAGAATGAATGTATTCTTAGTTTTTGTGTAGATAAGTATTTTGAAAAAAGATTGTGGCAGGAACCTAAATAAATACTATTCTAATACAAATAATAGCAAACCATGGTGAAAATATTCTCAAACAACAAATCATTTTGGTACTACGTTTGTATGGGAAATTCATCCGTCGCCGGACCTTTAAGGAATCAATTTACTATTACATATAAACCTTCGTCTTGAATCACTCTACCTATTTAAAAAAAACCGCATCAAAATCCGTTGCGTAGTTTTAAAGATCTAAGCATACATAGGGACGGACAGATAGCGGGAAGCGATTTTGTTTTATACTATGTAAAGATAGCTGGTACTTATAATGACCTTTCTCTTCCAGCCTCCGAAGTTCCCACGTTCCCAGTAGCATCCCACCTACTAGCTCCTCTAAAGGACCTGGTGGCACTCGCCCGAGAGATGGAGACGCTGGAGCAGAGGAGGCGACGCAACGCGCAGGCTCGGGGCTGGCGGGAGAAGGCGGCTGTGGAGATGGATATCATCATCGATGATGATGATGTGTATCCTTTTACTATCCAAACAAAGAGCTAAGCTAACTGTCAAGGAATAATTTGCATCACCCCAACTCTTCCCGCGGGTGTCGTAAGAGGCTAAGGGATATCCACCGGAAGCGGGCAGCAGCGCCCCCTGCAGAACAATTCGACCACTGAACTGCGATCCCCAACCCGCTTGCCCAGCGTGGGGATTATGGGCATTACCCCCAAGTGATAAAAGCCAATAAGGCGCTTATCAGGGGGAGGCCTGCGTCCAGTAGTGGACCTGTACAGGCTGTTGAGGTGAGGTAACTGTCAAGGAGCTGACGCAGCTATATAAGTCTCCACACACAGAAACCGTGGCCGGGCCGGAGGCGAAGGCGCGCGTGTTGTAATGCGTGAATTTATATGAGAGACTACACATATACCGCCGGGCGGCGTGTGTGTAGTCGTGGGGTTTTAATTTTTTTTAATTTTGTTCTTGTAAATGTATAAATTTATTTATTATATAGAAAATACCTAGAACACATGAAAGAAATATTTGCAGATTGTACAAACATTTGTCCCGAGGCGGAAATCAAACCAGCAAGTTCCTGCGTCGCAGGTGGACCTTTGTATGTAGTATGTCCGATAGTTCAAAGTAAGCTATCGGTTTTCGATTCCTTGTGAAGTTGGCTAGTTTAACTAAAAAAAGTGTATTCAACCTCAACGGCCTGTATTGGTCCACTGCTGGACGCAGGCCTCCCCCTAATAAGCACCTTATTGGCCCTTATCACATGGGGGTAATGCATATAACCCCTACGCTGGGAATGCGGGTTGGGGATCGCAGCTCGTTGGCAGAATCGTTCTGCAGGGGGCGCTGCGCCCCGGTGGACATCCCTTAGTCGCCACTTACGACACCCGCGGGAAGAGTTCGGGTGATACAAATTCAAAGCCGACACCACACAGCAACCTATTCATCATTATATTTCCTATACCCTCGTCAGTCCTACAGCCCAGGCCGACCCCACCATAGACAAGGCTCTGAAAGCCCGCCGTAAGCAGCTGGACATGATGCTGTCTCGACCCATCTTCCCAAAAGGATTCTCGTTCAAATACCCCACTTTGAACGACCCTATGGCACTGAGTATGCCCCAGGAGAACGCTTTGGAGGTCAGTAAATTACATACCTAATACGTTTAGCTAATAAAAAGAAAAATTATAAATAAATACTGCTGGATAATTCACACAGCTTTATCTAACCTAAGCTAAGCAGAATTCTAATTGTAATTCTGAATGAGGGTACCGGGATCTGCACTGACTTCTCGCATAGGAGTGTATTGTGCATTGTCCCCCTGCCTAACCAGGCCCTAACCAGCCCAGCTCCTTAAAATA
The DNA here is from genome assembly GCA_949316285.1 of Eupithecia subumbrata. Classification (NCBI taxonomy): domain Eukaryota; kingdom Metazoa; phylum Arthropoda; class Insecta; order Lepidoptera; family Geometridae; genus Eupithecia; species Eupithecia subumbrata. Next base: position 3,537,071 of record OX438631.1, read on the forward strand.
TCGGAGCAGGACCTTTGGCGATTGACAGCTTCGTTTCAGCTTTTCTGTAGGCGTGGACGGGTCTGATTCCTCTATAAGAGTCTTCAGTCCCGTTTCCCGTCTGACGTCCTCTGTGGCCGTGCAGTGTACCACTACATGTTCCACACTCTCTTCTTCCTGGAAGCAGCCACGACACAGACTACTGTCTGTGTCGTGGCTAAGCAGAACAGACAGTAGCTAAGCAGAGCTTGTATTATGGGTACTAGATAACTAATATACATAATACAATACACGACATAGATATATATTTTTACTATACATAGAAAAACATCCAGAACACCCTGAACTAATATCTGCAGATCGTACAAACATTTGTCCCGAGGCGGGAATCGAACCCGCAACCTCCTGCGTCGCAGGCGGACCTTCGCCCGCTGCGCCACACAGGTCGTCTACAATTGAACAAAAGTACGATTTTTCTTTACTTTCAGGTCATGAAAAAAGCCATAGCAACCGGTGAACTGAAAAAAGAGAAGAGGAAAAGCAAAAACGCGCCTCTTCTGAAGCTTAGCAGAGGCGTACATAAAAATAAGAAATTGAAGAATAAATCCTGATTTACAGATTATTTTACTAAAATATAAGAAATTTAATCAAATAGATAATTTGTAGTATTTATAATTTAAACAATTGAGCTAACTGCAGCCTGTTGCAAACGATTGTTTGTAGCATAAGTAGTTATAAGTAGCTCAACTGATCCTTATCAACAACAGTCGGAAGCGTCCCCAAGACGCTGGCTGCATTGCCGCTGTATGGCAATGCTGATGCGTTGCGCCAGATACTCACCAGCTCTCAGGTCACGCGTTGCTTCGACCAGAAACTCAGATAATTTTTTAAAAACCTTAAGAGCCTCGTAAAATATAATTAAAAATTATTATGTTTTTCTCGGTGCTGACCTTAGATTAAAAAATTTAATATCAAAGATGTTTTAGTTACTCACATGAAAATTCACACAGGAGAAAAACCATTTCCCTGCAAACAACTGCTTAGCGGATCTACACAACAACAACAAACCGGGGGACCGATATAAGCTACTTGATAGGGACGTGCGAAGCTGCGGGCGAAAGCTAGTTTAGTGAATGTTATTTGTTATGAAATCTTGTGATGCGGGATGATGTGGGATTAGGTGTTCCATATGAAATTATGCGAACTGAAATTCGGTCTTGTAGGTATATGTAGGTGTATACTAAGTGTTTAGTTATTTTGTCATTCGACCAAACGTACAATACAACCGCCTGCACTGTATGTGATCCTGAATTATTAAAATGTAGGTAATTAAAGTGTAAGTAAAATAATTAATATTTCATTTTTTTTATCGTTTTACCCTTTGTTTATAACCATCTAGTTCAGTAATAGAAAATTAAGTCTTAATCATAACTTAGGCCTATAGGCCTTCGCATGATTTATAAATCATCCGAAAACATAGATTTCGGATGATTGAATTATCGCCGTGTAAGAGTAGTTGAAAGAAAATTACGTCAGTCTATAAGAAATAATGTTTAATTACAATTACAAGAAAATATAAATTAATTTTAGATTAGACAAGCTAGCTAGATGAAAAATGTAAGTTATTTTAGTGGAACCAAATTCTTTAACACCCATTTCACTGTTTGTTTTTTTTTTGCTTCAGTGACTCCTTTTGAACATACCTACAACTGGACTGATAAGTTTAATTTTGTTGATGGTTCTTTAATTTGTTATTAATAAGTTTAGGCTATGATAGGACTGACATACTTTGCAAAGTAAAAGTCCAAACAACAAGTATACAAAAAATATATATATTATCTGAATAAAGGCTATCTATAATTAATTTTACAAGTAGATAGTTCTGTCTCTAAACAGTTCATTTTAACATAAGCTGCTAACTAATCCCCTTAACGAAGTTAGGGTCAACTGCATAAAACACAAGCTCTCCTTACTTTGGGCCACTTGATTATTTGTGGATTGTTCAGCATTATTAATAAAATTATCGTGAAGGGATTTTTACAAAATATAACCACGACAAAGCCTTGAAATAATGTTACAAACAAATTAGTTCTCTTAATTCTAACTTTATCCGGTGCTGCCATCTAGTTTCGTAGCGGTAACCTGTAGTTAGGGTCGACCTCTAGAGAGTGCGCTTTGATGACACTGGAGTAGTAGTGAGCCGAGGAGCGAGGCGAGCGCGTGCGCTCCGGGGATTCGAAGTCCACTTCGTAGAGACCGAATTTTGATCTGTAACACATTGTCATAAACAAACAGTTTGTAAGTGGAAGTTGGGGCCTGTAAGTATAAGTTGAGCTGTTCCACTCTCGCTCAAAAGACAATGAGGGGTTTTCGATTTGCATTTTTATGAAGAAAAAATTAGTACTAAATATTTCGATAGATGACAGGGCCATCGATTAGCAATTTGAGTACATCAATGTCAAATGAAAGGAAAACCAAAACAACAAAAAATTATGCTAAATTGGAAACACAAACTAGAAACGTGACAAAGTTGGTTTTCCTTTCATTTGACATTGACATACTCTAATTGCCAATCGAAACACTGCCATCTATCGCGGAATATGGAACTAACTTTTTAATGCAAATCCAAAACCCCTCATTGTCAGCTCAGAACCGAGATGCATAGAAAATCTATGTCAGAGGCTACGGAAGTTAAGAAAGTCCTCTGCTGGCAAAGTCACCCAATTAAATTCATAATTGCTCTTGGTAGACAACAAGAGCAAATATGCATTCTCTGCCTAACATTAATACCGGGACAAGTTGTGGGTTCGATTCCCACCGTGTGCATAGGGCTTGCAGGTAGTTTTATGAATTGTTCCTTGCACGTCGATTCTATGAACTTAAAGTCTAGCACGAGTAGTAGGTAGGTACTTACGTATATCCATCCATCCACTCGAAGTTGTCAAGCAGCGTCCAAGCCGTATACCCCGATACGTTCACACGGTCTTCTGTAATGGACAGCAACACCTGGGAAGCAGTCCACGGAATACACATTTCAATTGTGCTTTTTAGGGTTTTGAGATCGGAGATCGGTTTCGAAACTTTTATGGTCTCGCTTTGTCTGTCCTTTTTCCCCTAATGCGCCTTAATAATCTCGGTAACTACCGCAGCTATTAACTTGAAATTTAAAATAATAATACCTACATTTCGTGTACAGATTTGAAGTAAAATGAAAATAAATGAAAATGAAAATTTTCCATACAAATTGTGATGCCGAAATTTCAAAAGATATCTACAAAGTCAAATAAAAGGTTACATTTAAAAATAGTTTTTGAAATTTTTGTAGGTTTTATAATTTTCAAAATATTTTGAAAAAAACGAAGAATTTCTCATCCCCCTATTCTCCGAAGTTTACAGAGCGATCCATTTAAAATGTATGGAGCGTTTGTAGATATTTTTTGCATCTATTTTTTACAGGAAAAATTTAGAGAAGTCTGTATAGCCTATATACCATATACAATGCACTACATAAATATATATTTTTTATCATATTATATAGGTATCTGCAGATCGTACAAACATTTTGTCCCGAGGCGGGAATCGAACCCACCCGCTGCGCCACGGAGGTCGTCATTGGGAGATATTAGGAAAAATATGCGGAAAATCCTCAGGTAGGTAGGTACGGGATGGCCTCAGGGGATTTCAGGAATAATCCGAACAAAACTGGTTCCTTTTTATACTAGACATAGGTACTTTTTATACATACATCAGTCCATGGGATAAAATAATTATAACGTTCCATCAACGCCTGTGAAGCCACGGAGAAAAAGTATAAGTTTTCACGTTACCTGTTTCAAATACTTCTGCTGGAAGTCGACCCTGTCGAAGTCATCGAGCCCCCCCGTGTTGGGGTACCCATTCTCTGTGATCAGGATCTCGATGTCTCCGTAGGTCTTCTTCAGCCAGGCCAATTGCTTGCGGATTCCTTCAGGGTTTATCTGGAAAGGAACATTAAATAAATAGGTCAATTAGACACATTTAGCCACTGAGTTAAATGTACCTAGAGAAGAAATTTCAAACAAAAAACGTCTCATTCTCATGATAGCGGTGGCCTGGGCACGGCAAGCGCTGCAGCGCTAAAACATTAACTAAGTCGACTAACCAAACAATTAAAACATTCAGCGCTAGATCGCTTAAAGAGTATTGTTTTCTCAACGTATTCTGACAACATGTCGCCCCTATAGATTTTACACCGCGCAGAGGTGACACAGATTTTTTACCTACATAACTTAGTAAGAATTTATTCTCTACTAGCTGTACCCGCGACTTCGTTCGCGATTGACATACCTGGCGACTAATTAGGTTCACATTTAACCACAGTTTCTCTCATGTTATGAAACGCCGTGCAAAAAAACTTCGATGCTCAGAATTGGACCTGTTACACTTCTAACATAAGTATCTTTATTTAGGTACCTAGTTAAATTGTGTATAAATCGTGTAGAGTCTACGGGGGATAGTATGTTGTCATCTTCAATCCCATTCTTTATCCACACGACTTTTAGCTACGACTCGGCCAGCGTCAGTGTTAAGAAGTGTCATACTTGTTTCACTTCTTACTCATGGTTCCGTTCAGCTGGGGCCATAATCTGCTAAACTAATCGCTTCACTATGACAGATGTATCGTCAAAAAATTACACGTTTTGGTATTCTACCTTAGATGAAAGAAATTATGATGAATGCAGATGGAGAGACGCGCGTCAAAGTGTCAACTTTGAAACTATTAATTTATCTCGCACGCACTATCTGGAGTTTTATTAATCTAAGGATTCTATGTGATGACTCTGCGACGATTCCATTGTCATAGTCAAGCCATTTTATTACAGAATTGGGCTCCTGATCCATTTGACTGGACCACCGTAATTTTTTTTCGTTAGTAGGTAGGCTCAGTTGGTTGTTTACCACAGAAAAAAATATTTTTCTGTGGTCTAGTTAGTTTAATTGGACCACTTACTCCAACCAAACTTTGGTGGTACAGTTAACTGTACCAGCTAAACCACCAAATATCATGTCCATGAATATCGCATGGACCATCTGCACATTTTACCTACATTGCCTGAAATAGGCATTGACGCACTCATTAGTTAGGTTCCTACCTATTTAGGTAGGAACTTTACTAATGGGTGCGTCTTGGAAAAATATATAGATAGGAACTTGCCTACCCTTTATCTACCGATATTTTTCTTCAATCTACAGATTATTTCTTCAATCTATTAATTTTCTACTTGACTGCCTACTGATTTAGTCAAATTCGATCTTGCAACAAACTTACTAACAAAAAGAATGCATGAAATCGGACGACGCGTTAATGAATTCTTAATAAGAACACATTTTGACTTTTATCCCCTCCCTGATCTTTAACCGTGCCTACTGATATCCCAGATAAAATGCATCCTATGTTCCCTCGTAGTATGAGCTCAAATCAGTAGCATATTTTTACTTTCATCCACCCTCCCAAGGGAACAGCACTGATTCCGGGATAAATCGTATTGCTCATTTGAATACATTCTGTACTTTCGGCGTGATGCGCGACCCAGGAATTTAACTTGTATCCCCCTCCACGGGGAACCTTACTGAATTCCGGTATAAAATGTATCTTTCCCCGTAGTATGAACTAAAATCATGCCGACTTGCATTCGAATTCATCAAGAAGTTCGGTCGTGATGCGCGGTTAAATAATTTTACTTTCATCCTCTCTCCCAGGGGAACCTTACTGAATTCCAGGATAAAATGTATCCCATGTCCTTTCTTGTATTATGAACTCAAATCGTACTAATTCAGTCCTAACCCATTCAGCAGTTTCGGCGTGATGCACGGTGAAAGAATTTAACTTTCATCCTTTCTCCCAGGGGAACCTTATTTCGGGATAAAATGTATCTTTCCTCGTAGTATGAACTCAAATTATGCTGAGTTCTATTCGAATTCATTCAGTAGTTCCGTCGTGATGCGCAGTTAAAGAATTTTACTTTCATCCCCTCTCCCAGGGGAACCTGACTGAATTCCGGGATCAAATGTATCCCATGTCCTTCCTTGTAGTATGAAATCAAATCATGCAAGGTTTCATTCCAATTCATTCAGCAGTTTCGGCGTCATGCGTGGTGAAGAAATTTTACTTTCATCCCCTCTCCCAGGGGAACCTGACTGAATTCCGGGATAAAAAGTATCCTATGTCCTTCCTCGTACTATGACCAAAAAACATTCCGAGTTTCATTTCGATACCTTCAGTAGTTTCGGCGTGATGCGCGTTTAAGAAACAGACAGACAGACAGACAGACAGACAGACAGACAGACAGACATGAATGAAAAAAATTACAGTTTTGGCTTCAGTATCGATAATAGAGTGCCCTCCAAAAAAAAATTTCAAAATATCTTCAATGTACAGAATTGGACCTGTTACAGTTTTATTATAAGTATAGATTTCAAAAATTTTTGTTTGCATAATCAGTAGAAAATTAAAAAACATGGATTGTTATGCGTTTATTCAAACATATTCTTGATGTGTTTTTGCAGTATCGAAATGCGCACGTCGTCATATTTTCTGAAGTTTGTTCATAACTTGATATGTTCTGAAAGGAAAAAAACGAATAAAATTTTAAATAATTTGATTTCTTTGAAAATGTAATAATTAAATAGTTTTGAAAAAACTTAAAACCGACTTCGAATCCCTTAGTTTTAAACTGTTTTTTTTTTTAATTTTTGCTGGATAAATAGAAATCCCTGGGGAATAAAATATTGGGATGGGACCACCTTGGGAGCACCTATAAACAACTGAAAAGATCACCAAATTGGTCCGGAATCAGTCAATCAAATGACGGAGAAATCGACGAACATACTTATAAACATACTACATACAGCCGAACATAGAACCTCCTCCTTGTTTCGAAGTCGGTTAAAAATATGAAACTGGTTAAAAATAAATAATAAAAATTTCAATCATTTAAAAAAAACACCGCGTCAAGTCTGTCACCTTATCTGTCTTCCATCAATCACATTATTTTTACCTACAACCGGTTTTGAAATGGAACATCTGCATGTTTTAGTCTATGATTACAATGGCGTGCATATTTATGAAAATATATTTCTATCTGTTGAGGTATTACGATATTATTACCTATTTATTCACATAATACAACAAATAATTTTACTTACTTGACTACTGGGTTGTTATTTTTCATTATTTACGTCCAGGGTCACACTTAGATTTGGATTTTCGTATTATTAGCGCGGCTCCATATGCGTCCAAGCTGCATGCATGTCAAAGCCACACTAATGTCAGGTGTACGGATTGCAGTACAGTTCAGTCCAACAAAGTGAGTGTTCTGATCGCGAAATCTAGTGCGTAGTACATACCTATATATCGATGCATTTAGCGTCATCCAGCCCCAAAGTAAGCAGAGCTTGTGATAAATTTTAAACAGAATGTACTTACCAACCAACCAACAGCAATCCGAAAGAAATATTTGTCCCGCAACAGCGAAAATCGAACCTGCAACCTTCTGCGTCTCAGACAGACAATCGCTAACTGCGCTACAGAGATGTTCGTACAAAGAACAATACAACTATCAGCAGCCAAGAACAATCGTTCACCACCAAAAAAGTGCTAAAATATAGTACCTTATTATATGACAGGACATAATAATATGCTACCTTACCTTTTCTCAAAAATAAACTTGAGGGGTTGAAATAGGGGATGGAAGTATGTGGGGTAAGGCAAGTAGCGCGTGCGAACCATTATGAAGAGAGGGCATGTTTCTGTAGCCAAGTTCGCACGCGAAACTACTTAGGTTATTACCTAGTTACGGCTCGTAAGGTAAGGATTTACAGGTACTTAGATAAACGCTGCTGGAAAGCCCTTTACTCTCCACCAGCGGTTTTCTCTGCTCCCCTCCGTCCCTTCGCGTTCTCGAGTGGCGACCGACGGAGTGTTGGAAACCATGGACCCGACGATATTGTAGAGGTTGCAGGGAGTAGGTAGAAGGATGGAGGCGACTTAGGACTAGGGTTGCCACCTTTTTTTCGAGCAAATAGAGTACCTGGTACAGGGGTTAAAAAAAAGTACGGCATATAAAAATAGAGTACCTACCTTCTATTTTATTTTGATGTTTTTTTGAGTTTAGAGCAGTTGGCCAAAACGACGAGCAAACAAACCTAAGGGAGCGAGCCGCGAAAAATTTTCAGACGTAAGCCCGAAATAAAGTACAATACTTTAATATATAGTACGGGTGGCAACCCTACTTAAGACCGCTAATTTGCGGAGTCATTTTGGGAGGCCTATGTCCAGCAGTGGACGAGTGCCCTCGGGTACTTACATAGAACCAGAAAGACTGGCAGGTACCCCAACTAGGGTCCTTCAGCAGCTTGGCGTCCAGATCGGGCGCGTCTCCGAGCGGCCAGGGGTGCAGCGTCTCGTCCTCTCTAGCCGGACGGATCAGGCGACTGGTGTAGAAGTTCAGCCCGTAGAAGTCATAAGTCCCTGAAGAACAGAATATATAACCTCAACCGCCTATATTGGTAGACTGCTGGACATTTATAACATAGGTCGTTATACAAGGTATGTCAGTTAATGTACAATTTGAAAAGATAAAACATACTTAATTCACTAAACAAAATAAAAAGGTCCTGAATAAAAACAAATTTTAATTAATTCCAGATCATAAAATTCAATGTCATGTTTAGGTAGATATTATTTAAAGAAAGGGATTGAAATAAATTAGTACTCATAAATTCACTGATGCTATAGAATGCATGACTTTCAAAGAAATGCTTGATTTAAGGTTTTAAAACGTTCAAAATTTTCAATGTTCGTTACGTTAATTGGTAGTTTATTTTAAAATTGTATTTTGATATATTCTCCCTGCTTTTGTACCTTTGCAAGGCTTTGTATCTCATGGGGGGAAATGCCCATGATCCCCACGCTGGGCATGCAATTGTTTTGCAGGGAACGCTGCTGCCCGCTCCCGGTGGATATACTTTACTCGCCACTCACGACACCCGCGGGCCACTGCTAGGTCTAGACCTCCTTGCGTGCACTGGATGAAACGTTGGTGTTCTTCCAACACAAACTAGGTTCGTAGCTAACCCGCTTACATTCATAATGAATTCGTCAAACTACGAAAGTTTTTATGGTAAAAATGTGGCATTGTCTTTAAATGAGTGCGTTAACAAAATACCGACGCACGCACACTATGAGTAGTAAATAAATAGTATTTTTGACAAAAACCTGACTGTTATTATTTATATTTATTGTGCAATCATATTGCACGACCTTTTGTGAAAAACACAACAGCGAGCTATCTCATTTCGCTTGGCATCGTCACGGCAGTCTTACTACGGAAAGGGCCTACAAACTAACGATTTAAATCTTTGGCCACTACAGATAAATATTTACCTTTAACAAATTCCTTCTCCTCGTCCGTGAAAGCTGGCAGGTTGGAGCGTGGATACCCTTTCTTCAGGCTGTTCTCTGCCAGACGCCGTTCGATCGACGGAGGCCAGCCGCCTGTCTTGGAGTAAATGGCGTGCGAGTAGCGCCCTGCCTGTAATCAATGATCCTGTTGGTATTTATTCTGCTCTTGCTATTCTTATAAAAACACAGTAACTTCATCCAGGAAGATATAAGCCATTCTAAAAAAGCACGCCCCCTCCACTAAAACGTCATAGATAGGTACCTACCTACAATCGGCGTGAATGTTTAGAATAATTATCTCTCTCTACAAAAATAAGTAGGTAGGTACTTGAAAATTTAGAACAATGAACTAAAATAAGTATTTTATCTGATTGGAATATTTAAAGTAGGTTTACCGATATAAATCTATGGGTATACCTCTTTATATCACCTACTAGCTGCTGCCCGCGGCTTCGCCTGCGTAGTTCCCGTTCCCGTGGTAATTCCGAGATAAAACATAGCCTATGTCCGTCTCCTGGTTCTAAGCTGCCTCCCCACCAATTTTCAGCCAAATCGGTTCAGCCGTTCTTGAGTTATAAATAGTGTAACTAACACGACTTTCTTTTATATATATAGATATACCTACAGGTGATTGGCGCAGACCATTTGGAACCATTTGAGCCATGGTTGTCTAAGACGATGTCTGACCATCAATTTTTTACCTAATTTTTAAGGATTTTTCAAAAAAATACCAAAGTCTACAGTTAATTGATAATATCGGCGCATTGGAATAATGAAAGGGATCTTTTTTGCTTTATTTCCATAAAATAATGTGTAAACCATCTAACAAAACGTAGTTTGATGATCTGTGGCATCAGACTCTTTTTAGGGATTCGAAGATCGAAGATCGTTTTCGAAACCCTTATAGTCTCGCCCTGTCTGTCCTTTTTCCCTCCTTAATAACTCAGCAACTACTGCAGCTGTCAACTTGAAATTTAAAATAATAATACATTTCGTGCGCCTGTACAGATTTAAAGGAAAATTAATGATAATAAATGAAAAATGAATATGAATATTTTCCATACAAATTGTGATGCCGAAATTTTAAAAGATACCTACAGGGTCATGTGGGGTCAAATGAAACTTATGAGTTTGTACATTTCAAAATAGTTTTTGAAATTTTTCTAGGCTTTTACTTTTTAAAATATTTCGAAAAAAGTCGAAAAAATACAAATCCCCCCTCTCCCTATCTGCGAAGATTGCAGAGCGATTCATATAAAATGTATGGAGCGTTTATAGTTATGGATTTACATTTAACAGGAAAAATATAGAGAAGTTTGTAAAAAGAACACTTTTTGAAAAATGGTCAAAAAGGAATAATTTTCAAAAGGGGGGCTACTCCACCGAGTGGGGTATCAAATGAAAGGTTTGGACATTTCAAATCAGTTTTTCAAATTTCTGTAGGTTTCACATTTGGCAATATTTTGAAAAAAGTCGAAAAAAATTCCATTACCCACTATAACCAAAGCATGCAGAGAGATCTGAAATGTAGGTTGGTACCTACTATTCTTAGGTATTCGTTAAATTGCGAAGTCTCTAACCGGTACATAGTACCTATTTGTTGACAAACGTTCGAAACCCTCGGAGCGTGAGTTACACTCGCACTTGACGGATCTTGCTTTCGAAAATTTTCAAAGATTTTAAAAAGACATTTCTTGGTGGCTTTTTAAAATAAACGGAGGATGTTTCTTTTGTGCAAACCTTTTTAAAAACATGCCTTTATAAGGTTTTTTCTTTTGAGGTATCATTTATACCTACAGATTTTCTTAGGAATTATTGAAATTAGGTAGGACCCACAAACCAAATTAAAGAAGAAAAATGTAAAATTTAAATCCATTGCCATGCCGTCCCAGTCTGCGTTGGCCTTTAGTTACCTAACAACGCTGAGCAAAGGCCTCCTTCCTAAATCCACAAAACTCCTCACCATGTTTTCCCTCGCCAGCTCCGCCAGCTCCTCGTCCGCCGGGGACTCCGGCTCCATCCACACCAGATGGTTCGATAATGACAAACGACCTGAAGTCAAAACAACTGTTCAGTGCTTTGCATTAAACCACTCAACATAATTTTCGCTTCCGGCGAGACTTGGCACAAAATACGAAACGAAAGGACTTAGGTATTGTACTTCCATGTAAAATAGTACCTACCTAGGTATTTAGTTAAAAGTTATTGAAAACATTTTTACATGGGTCTATGATTTTTTCTCGAGTTTTTTACTTGCTGTATGTTGAATATGTAGATCCTACTAATATTATAAATGCGAAAGTTTGTGAAACGTGAACTTTTTATTACCTAGGATCTCCAAAACTACTGAACAGATCAATATGAAATTTGGCATACACTTAGAACGTAGCCTAACTTAAACAATAGGCTACTTATTATACCGAAAATACGCGTGCGAAGCCGCGGGCAGAAGCTAGTAGAAAATAAAGCTTTGCACACACAAAATTGTACATTCAAATAAGAGCTTAAACTCGTTGTATTTAGATACATTACACAGTGACAAAATGGCTTCCTACAAACTTAAAACGTGGTCCGTGAGCTGTCATCTGATGCCGTCAATGTAAAATTCATCTAAATGCTAAGAGTTAAAGCCCGTATTTGAATGGACATTTTTGTGCTGGGCTGCAACGATGCTTTCCAGCTATGCGAAAAGCTTTAACGTTCATCCTTTGGTATTTTAAGGAAGAACTTGGTATAAATAAATAATGTTTGACAATTCACAAAGCATTATCTAGCCCCAAGCTAAGCAGAGCTTGTGTTATGGGTGCTAGCTAGATAACTGATATACAATACACTACATAGGTAGATTTTTTTTTATTATACATAGAAAACATCGAGAACACCCTGAAAAAACATCTATAGATCTTACAAACATTTGTCCCGAGGCAGGAAATGAACCCGCAACCCTTTGCGTCGCAGGCGGACTTTCGTCCGCCGCGCCACGGAGGTCGCCTATATACTCTGTATAGTTCTGTGATAGGTAGTTTGGTTGGTTTGGTCCACAACAAATTATTCAGGCACGTATACTGTTGAAATAGTATTAATATTCTTTACCTTTCTGTGTAGCTCTGAACTCTTCATCATAAATCCTCCAGGCCTTCGCATGTGCCATCAAAGCATGCTTGTTGCATAGGTAGGGTGCCACCTGAAAGTTATATGTATACATGAAAGTTAGTTATAAATAAAATAAAAATAAAATAAAAAACTCATTTATTGCCTAGAAATTAATTAACCTAAACTAGAATTAAACACAAATACATAAAAACAACTAACTTAGGCAAAGGGAGTAGATTCAGTATAATGTCGCATGCCAGAAACATGCGGCGCTCATTTTAAATCTACTCCCCTATTTTATTTGTTATTAAGTTAGTTTATTATAAGTTAGTTACCTATATGAAATTACTAGCTTTTCCTATAGGTACGTAATATTTTTTATTTATATTTATTTATTTAGATGCACAAAACATAAAATAATCACAGAATATACAAAACTTGAATAAAATTGGTTGAGGACTTGATTATTTCACAAATTATGTGCATACAGAAAACATGTAGAGCAACAAATTCACAATATAAAAAAAATATACCTATATATAAAACAGAATAAAGGCTACCAACAATTAGACCTTTGTATGTTTAGTATTAGGAGTTTAATTTAATTGATTTTAAAGTTCGGGATATGTAGATTTTAAGTTATTCCAGGCACAAAAAGTCATCATTGCAAAATTTCAGCCCGGTCATATACCGATATGATATTGTTTGTATAACGAAATATAATAACGAATTTGCGAATATCTCAAAAATGGTTCACTTTTGCATACAATGGGGTCAAAATAGTTGTCAATGGCCTCTCCCATCAGGCCCTAAACTAAAAGGATCTGGCCTAATTTCCAATAACCCTGTATATTTATGAGCCCGATCCATTCAGTAGTTTTGGCATTACCTTCGGACAAACATTCGCCTTTGTAATATTCTAGTTATCATCAAGTCATTAAGTGGCAGTTTCAAATAAATCTTTACATAGTACAAAACAAGTCACTCCCACTGTCTGTCTGTCTGTCTGTCTGTCCCTATGTATGCTTGGATCTTTAAAACTACGCAACGGATTTTGATGTGGTTTTCTTTATTAGATAGAGTGATTTAAGAGGCAGGTTTAAATGTATGATACATGCATAATATAGTAGAGAAACACTGATAATTTTAGAGGTATCTAATGTGATGTCGTAAATTTACACTTTTTTTGCGCTTACATGAAAACGCTGGCTGAACCCTAAGAGATAAATCAAAATAATGTACTACAGTATTGTACACCTTAAAAAGGTCTACAAAAAAGTCCGTGATGGTATATGTCTATCTCTTAGGGTTTGCCCACAATAACCATTTTTTCCCGTTACTTTTTACGAGAAATAATGGCTTATTTACGAAGCGATTTTAAGCAATACAGCATTAATCATTATCCATACATTGTGTATTTAATAGATCAATATGGCCCTGTAGCGTGTAATTTAATAGAATATTTTCGAAGATATTACAGATTTAAAATGCAGGGACATAGCGGTTGCAGCGAGATGCGCGGCGGTACGGGCCGTGGGGCCGATTCTGTAGTATATTTAGTATCAGCATTGCACCCGTGCGAAGCCGGGGCGGGTCGCTAGTAAATAAAATAAATAAATTCAACTGTGTCCTGTCCTGTCTGTGTCCTAATCGGGAGGAGGAAACGTGACGCAAGAATGGGGTCAGCGAGTGTGTGGAGTGCTGGGCTCGCCGGCCATGTATAGGAGGAAGAGGGGACGCCAGTCGGGCCGCGGAGGTTTTAAATGTTCCCGTGGTCCGGCGAAAATGGCGAGAGAGGGACACCGGAGAGGTTTTAGTGGGTTTTATTACCTACGTCCTTCTCAGGGCGTCAAGTCCCACATAATTCTGGTCTCCCTGCCCTAACCTAGTATCTGCCGCCGGCTTCGCATGCTTTGTTTCTATGGAAACGTTTAAAGGTTAATTCTATCCCATAGGAACTGATTTATGGAAACAAGTACCTAGCCTGTGTGTTATTCCAGGTAAAATCGGTGCATGAGTGCATGCTTAGAGATCCGTGCTCGCGCTCCAGGGCATCAATTACAATTCTCCGCATCCCACACGACAGCAATAGTACGAGATCCGGCTGCAGAAACAGTGCACCCATCGAGTTAGAGCTAAGAACCACATTTTTACACATATTTGTGTTAAGGAGAATATAAATCTACTAGGTTGCCTATCAAAATGTGGCCGCTAGTCTCTTTAATAAAATTACTGAAAATTTATTTTTGGACAAAAAAATATATTTTTTTTATTTAATTTAAACTAGCGGCCACATTTTGATAGGCAACCTAGTAGATATATATTCTCCTTAACACAAATTGCGTAAAAATGTGGTTCTTAGCCCTTACTCGATGGGTGCACTGATTCTACAGCCGGATTTAGACCACAATGACATACAACCGACGATCGTAGAATTGTAATAGAGCCCCAGATTCGACATCAGTAGGTAGGTAGGTATAGGTACCCACCTCGGCGTCTACAATCGCTGGAGCCATAATGCCAGTGTTGTAAGCGATGTCGCAGAAGACCATAGGCTCGTTGAGGGTGATCCAGGTCTTCACGCGGTCTCCGAGGACGGAGAATGCTGTGCGTGCATAGTCTGCAAACCAGTCTGATACCAGGGGATTCGTCCAACCTCCTGGAAAACGTCGATGAAACAATGTTTTATGTAACTACTCACGGTAATTGGTGTTTGTCTTATGGTATAAACGCAAACAGACCAAAGGCCCGTATTATGAAAGCTTAGGTACTCAGTTGTCAATCGCTTTTCTATGACATAAGCTTTAGGCCTCGGCACAGATTAAATATAACCAGATGTGTGGCAAGCGTGCCGATGAGCAAGACCAAAGATTGCAAGGTGGTGGGGGGAAAGTGTTGCCATGCAATTTTATTACCCCGATTTTAGGTTTCTTATTTCATGTCTCTGTTGGTGGATTGGATTTGCGATTTTCCAGTTCATAAATTTGGGTGTTCAAATTCAGAACAGGAAATTCCACCAAACCTTGGTTGACCTTTGTAGTGAATGTTTTAAGTACTGGTGTGTTTAGGTCCTTACTTTTTGTTACAGCCTGCAGGTATTCCTCGGTCCGGTAGGTCTTATTTTATTACTTGCGCACTTACAACCTATTGATCCTGTTCTGTTAGGATTTAAAGCAAACTTTTAACTTTTTTGTGTATTTGGTTAAGTTTAATCGTTCCAGTTCCAGTAAAGTTATTAGTTTTTTAGTAAATAAATATATAAGTATATACTTAAATTAGGTACGAATGTGGGAATAGGTAAACATTTAATTTAACTAAGCCTAGAAAGGAAACAACGTTTAGTTAGGAACCTATCAATTTTGTTTTGTTATGTAGGTATATTCACTTATTACGATACGAGTAGAAATAATTTTAAACACTAGAATATAGAAAAATAATATCAATAGTTTTATGTTAATAGTAATTAAATAACATTTTTATTAGGGAATTAAATCTTACACGTTAACCAGGCTTAGCCAACAGACTTCGAAATCACATTTCTACTAATAAATTAAATCTTACGGTTTAGATATTGCTAAGGTAACCTTTAATACGAAATTTAATGGCACTTTTAAAATTATTATGCAGCTAAAAAGAAAAAAGTGCAAATACAACAAAATTAAATGACACTTTTACACCACAATATTACCAACATTCCTGCCTACTAATCCAAATATTTATATTCTGTTATAATTAATAAGTATGTATGATCAGTCTTTAAGACGATTATTTCAATATGTTCTTAATCAAATCAAATAGTCTTTAGTTAAATAAAATTTATTATTTTTTATACTGGATTGCATTTCTTTTACATTCTCAGATTTAATTTTCTCAAATTAAATCTATATTATGGTACTAGCTGTACCCGCGACTTCGTCCGCGATTGCCTTACCTGCCGACTAATTAAGTTCACATTTAACCATAGTCTCTCATAATTATTATGAAACGCCGCCGTGCAAAAAATCGTGTAAGTTCTACGGGGGATAGCATGTTGTCATCTTCAATCCCATTCTTTATCCACACGACTTTTAGCTACGACTCGGCCAGCGTCAGTGTTAGGAAGTGTTATACACTTTTCACTTCTTACTCATGGTTCCGTTCAGCTGGGGCCCTATTCTGCTATACTAATCGCTTCACTGTGACACAGAATGACACGTTTTGGTATTCCACCTCAAATGAAAGAAATTATGATGAATGCAGATGGAGAGACGCGCGTCAAGTTTGAAACTATTCATTTATCTTGCACGTACTATCTGGAGTTTTATTAATCTAAGGATTCTAGGTGATGATTCTGCGACGATTCCACTGTCATACTGAAGCTATTGTATTGCAGAATTGGGCTCCTGATCCCTTTGACTGGACCACCGTATTTTTTTTTTTTCGTTAGTTGGTACTTGGTAGGTACAGTTGGCTGTGTACCACAGTAAAAAATATTTCTGTGGTCTAGTTAGTTTACTTGGACCACTTACTCCACCCACCATGTATCATGTAAGGTAGGAACGTAACTCATTTTTCCAAGACGCACCACCTTAGTAGGTAGGAACCTAACTAATGGTCTTTTGAAGCGTACTCAGCGTCTTATCCAGCGAGTTCAAAATGCTTGCGCAAGGTTCTGTTTTGCTGTGCCACCACGAGGGCATGTTACTCCTTTCCTTAACCGACACTACATTCTTAGAATGAAATCTCGTAGAAAACTCCATTTAGCTACTCTACTGTTTGGTGTTGTTAAGTTTGGTGTACCCCCCTATCTCTACGATAAACTGACCTGGTTTAAGAAAGAAGGTACGCGAAGAAAATGTTCTCCTGTTTTGGCTAGGCCCCAAAGTTCTTCCGCAGCTTTTAGGGGTAGCTTTCGTTACGCAGCAACAAAATGCTGGAATAATATTCCGCCCCCCATAAGGGATCTTAAAAATATAAAAACCTTTAAATTAAAATTGAAGCGTTTCCTCCTTAACGCCCAGAAGGAAGACGAAAATCTTAAAGATAACGATAGGTCAGTAATATAGTTGAAGAGTCGTACAAAATAATTTCATAGTTCCTTATGTAATTTCATAATTTTGTTTAAATTTTATAATAGTTTTTTATTACTTTACTTTATTTTATCTTTATTATTACTTTGTACTTCGCACAGCCATTTGTGTTACTTTTTGGTTGGTTATGAAAGTATGGTTATGAAAGCTCTTGATTTGCCTCTCCAAAACAAATTTCGTAGCATCCTAATGGCATCAATCTAACTCGCATAATAACAAACTCGACAGGCCGACTTCGGGGACGACAGCCTTTGCTCTATGTCTCAGATAAACTGTATGATCTGACTGTATGATCTCAGATAAATGCAAGTCAATTTAATTGTGTATAATGTTTATATGTGTAACTACCTTTCTATTTATTTTGTTAATTTTTTATTTAAATTATGTTAATTTTTAGTTGTAGTACCAATTTTTTTGGAAAAATGGACTACCTACCACCTATGGTCGTGACGTGACCTGTCTTTGGCATGCACTGAAAACCAGCGCTGGGTAGGCACAACAGGGTCTACCCAGCACAATGCTGAGTGTAAACCGTATTTGCCCTAAACCTGCTACGCACAAATGGGTTCTAAGAAGAGTAGTGTATAGTTAGCTTTTATGTTGTGTAGTAGATTATTAAGGTAAATAAAATTATTTTCTTTCTCTTTCTTCTTTCTAATGGGTGCTTCTTGGAAAAATAAATAGTTAGGAACTTACCTACCCTTTATCTACTAATTTTTTTTTTCAATCTACAGATTATTTCATCAATCTACTGATTTTCTACTCGACTTTCTACTGATTTAGTCAAATTCTATCTTGCAACACTGTTTCTAACAAAAAGAATGCATGAAATGGACGACGCGTAGACCCGTCGTGATGCGCGGTTTAAGAATTCTACTTTTTCCTCTGTCCCTGGGGAACCTTACTGAATTCCAGGATAAAATGTATTTCCATGTCCTTCCTTGTAGTATGAACTAAAAACGTGCCAAGTTTCATTCTACATAGGAATACCTACTTAGGGTAAACCGGTTAGATAGCCGACCACCGCCGGCTCACGACCACTTTTTCGTAAATCCAATAAAAATAGTTGAACTGAAACGCACTAAAGTTCGTTTTGTTTTTGAACGAAACAGCAATCTACCCCTTCCCAGCCGCGACACCGTTTGTTCGCCTATGACACGTAATGAATGTCATTTATCTTCGGAATTAGAGCCGCAGCGGGAGCATCGGATTTTAATCTGCAATTCTATAAAATAAATAGTGAGAGGACACTTTTTCAAACGTAAATAAAACCGTTTCTTTTATAGATTTATGTTTGGAAATGTGGCTTGTAACGTTTAAAAAATATGTAATTTATCTCGTAACCAGTAATTTGAATGATTCAATGCGTTTTTAACTAAATTAAAGGGTGTTCGCCAAACTAACCTACTAAAAATACGCTTCCATCGTTTCTCGACCACATGGTCGGCAAATGACTGTTTTTGACCAATTTTCTTTAGGATTTTTCTGCTCCAAAAAGCATGGTATATCATGTTGTACTTTGTCATTTGCCGACCATACATATGGTTTACTTACATGTTAGAATGCGACCAGCAAAACGTTGATAAAATATAAAATGCAGTCCATTTTCAAAAAGCATTATTCGTGGTCGGCAATCGGCCTGCTACCGACCATGTATTTATCCCATACTTTTTGAATGAAAATTTTGCCTACTTGTTAGTTTTGCAACTAATTAAAAAATTATAACAATGAATAACAAATAATTAATAAGTAATAATTAATAACCAATTATTAATAACAAATAATTATGTAATAAATGGTGTGATTTTTTGTACCCTACATTGCTGTTGTAATTTTAGACCCTATACATACTACTTAAAGCCCTTTTCTTAATGAAGCTTTAGTGGACGCCAACTGACGAAAATGATGGACGCAAGCTGGCTGCAAGCGGTCGGGAACTGAGAAAATACCACTTTGTGATAAATCTACATTTATTTAATACTTACAATTACAAAATATGATCAATCTAGCGAACATTCGTTGATTCCATATTTTTTCTATCAATTTCAATAATTTTTAATGTTAGAACACTATAATTTTCATGAAATAAGTTACTTCAAAGGATCCAAGTCGACTAAGTGGTCGTGAACCGGCCTAGTCACCCTATGTAGTTTCGGCGTTATGCGTGAAGGTATTTTACTTTCATCCTCTCTCCCAGGGGAACCTTAATGAATTCCAGGATTAAATGTATCCCATGTCCTTCCTTGAACTCAAATCGTACCAATTCAGTCCAACTCATTCAGCAGTTTCGGCGTGATGCGCGGTGAAGGAATTTTACTTGCATCCCTTCTCCCAGGGGAACCATACTAAATTCTGGGATAAAATGTATCTTTCCTCGTAGTATGAACTCAAACTATTCCGAGTTCCATTCGAATTCATTCAGTTGTTCCGTCGTGATGCCCGGTTAAAGAATTTTACTTTCATCCTCTCTCCCAGGGGAACATTACTGAATTCCGGGATGAATTGTATCCCATGTCCTTCCTTGTAGTATGAGATCAAATCGTGCTAGGTGTCATTCCAACTCATTCAGCAGTTTCGGCGTCATGCGCGGTAAAGAAATTTTACTTTCATCCCCTCTCCCAGGGAAACCTGATTGAATTCCGGGATAAAAAGTATCCTATGTCCTTCCTCGTAGTATGACCTAAAATCGTGCCGAGTTTCATTTCAATACCTTCAGTAGTTTCGACGTGATGCGCGTTTAAGAAACAGACAGACAGACAGACAGACAGACAGACAGACAGACAGACAGACATGAATGAAAAAAATTACAGTTTTGGCTTCAGTATCGATAAAAGAGTGTCCTCCAAAAAAAATTTTCTAAATATCTTCAATGTACAGAATTGGACCTGTTACAGTTTTATTATAAGTATAGATGTAAGAATATTGAATCATAATTATTGATTATAAATAATATACAGGTTGTAACAAAAAGTAAGCACTAAACTTTCATGGGTGGGTTCCGACTTGATTATAGAACCGAAGAAAAATTCCCGAATAGTTTCGAAAAAAAAGTAAACTAAATGTTGTGCTTCTTTTCAGGTAACATAAACTAAAAAGGCCTACGTACCTCTTTACAACTCCTTTAAAACACAAAACACCTTCGTCGTGGGTCGTTGACCGTGGAGTTCAACGACCCGCGACGTCATCGCAGCGGACAACGCCTCTGAGATGTGATAGGTAGGTCTTACAAATGCATTTTTCCTCGGTTCTATGATAATAAGCAAATGACAACAGTCATTCATTCATTACCCAGTTTAGTGATAATTTCGTTTTTATTTATTTGTTTTAAATTTTCATATTTTCCTGTGTTCTTTGATCGAAGCTAAAGTTTGGTCCTTACTCTTTGTTACACCCTATATAAAAAGTAATACTACCCAATATTTAAATATTTTGATTGGTTATTTCTTTATTTGTTTGGAAGGTAGATTATAATACAAAGTAGGTATGACAAACTTTCTCAGAGTCTTAAACAGACTTTCATTCTTTTTATATATATTACGTACCAGCCTTGAAACAGCATGAGGGAAAAGATAAGGTCGCTGTTTCATTTTTATTAATAAATTTTCATAGAAATGTTTACTACAAATTTTGGACAGTATTTTGGGTCCCCAATCTTTGCAACCCGTTGCTTCTTTCCAACGCAAACGAAATGTTTATCTGCAGGAAATCTGTAACAAATAAAAACATGACACTTAAATAATAAATGCGAATGTTTGGATGGATGGATGAATGGATGTTTACCTCTTCACGCTACTTACTACTGAAAGGGTCGGCTGAAATTTTGCATACAGGTATCTAATTCCAAAATACTTTTTATTCCATAAATCAGTTCCTATGGGATAGAAATCACACCCTTAAACGTTTCCATAGAAACAATGCGTGCGAAGCCGCGGGCATAAACTAGTTTTAAGATAATGTTTCTCGTTATGTACGTATTCAAAAATATTTCAACGCGCCATTTGGGGAATTTTATTGTCTAGTGCAGGCAACCCTAAATTTTCGCAATGTTAGGTTATATTAATTAAAATTTTCATAAAACATAACTTTTGAGCCTTGTACCTCTTAATTGTTCATGTAAATCTATGAATCTGTAAATTTTGAACCTTTTTGTAGTCAAAAGAACTTGTACTTACGAGTGGAATGATAAATTCGGCACTTTTGCTTCACTGTCACTTGTACATTCGAAAACACAGCACCGCACCATTGTTGCCTTTAGTTTTTATTGTTTTTAGGTGCGGGAATGTCCACAGGAACACTTTATTCACATTTATACTTAGAAATCAAAATTTTACAACAATTTCGATGATTCTCGTGTCGAGCTCCGTCGATGTGTAGGAAATTTGTTTAGCAACTAGAGTTGCTTTTCAATGAAAAAACCGGCACGCGAGAAAGTGATAGCAAGCCATTCGCTCTATCTCATTTCTTCTTAGGTTATAGGCATAAGTCGTTCTCTCTTTATGTGTGAATGCGATAGCATTTGCGCGTGTTCTATAGCATACTCTTTCTACGGGCCTCGGTCTCGAATTTTGCGGGCAGCGGGGCGGCGGCGGTGGCGGCGCGGGAGAGGGGCGGGCAACGCATACCTGTTCTCGAAACCAGCGGGCAGATCGCGCGGCACTGTAGCGGTGTAGTGTTGTGTTCGTGGTTGTGTTGTCGACATTCGCAAACGAAATGTCTGAAAATCGGCGACAACATCTTTTTGATTCAAATGTATTCCTAACGCTCGATATATTATATATATTTATTATATATCGTGGCATATTTTCAGATCGCCCATAGAGACAAACAAATGTCATGCAAGATTACTCATCAAAACTTGCTGTTTGTTGCATAACATTATCCGAGATAAGGACGGTGATAATGACATTGCCTATATAACTGTCAATACGAATCAACAAACATTACAAACACGATTACAAACCAACGCCCGGGCGTCTTATCAAGCACAATATATACGTGAAAAATTCAAATAATATTTTGTAAATAATCCCATTAGCTACTAATTAATTTGTAAACCATAATAAGCATTGTATCTATACTTATAATAAAACTGTAACAGGTCCAATTCTGTACATTGAAGATATTTTGAAAATTTTTTTTGGAGGACACTCTAATATCGATACTGAAGCCAAAACTGTAATTTTTTTCATTCATGTCTGTCTGTCTGTCTGTCTGTCTGTCTGTCTGTCTGTCTGTTTCTTAAACGCGCATCACGTCGAAACTACTGAAGGTATCGAAATGAAACTCGGCACGATTTTAGGTCATACTACGAGGAAGGACATAGGATACTTTTTATCCCGGATTTCAGTCAGGTTCCCCTGGGAGAGGGGATGAAAGTGAAATTTCTTCACCGCGCATGACGCCGAAAGTGCTGAATGAGTGGGAATGAAACCCAGCACGATTTGATTTCATACTACAAGGAAGGACATGGGATACATTTCATCCCGGAATTCAGTAATGTTCCCCTGGGAGAGAGGATGAAAGTAAAATTCTTTAACCGCGCATCACGACGGAACAACTGAATGAATTCGAATGGAACTCGGCATAATTTGAGTTCATACTACGAGGAAATATACATTTTATCCCAGAATTTAGTAAGGTTTCCCTGGGAGAAGGGATGCAAGTAAAATTCCTTCACCGCGCATCACGCCGATACTACTGAATGAGTTGGACTGAATTGGTACGATTTGAGTTCAAGGAAGGACATGGGATACATTTTATCCTGGAATTCAGTAAGGTTCCCCTGGGAGAGAGGAAAAAGTAGAATTCTTAAACCGCGCAACCCGACGGGTCTACGCGTCGTCCGATATCATGCATTCTTTTTGTTAGAAACAGTGTTGCAAAATCGAATTTGACTAAATCAGTAGAAAGTCGAGTAGAAAATCAGTAGACTGATGAAATAATCTGTAGATTGAAGAAAAAAAATTGTAGATAAAGGGTAGGTAAGTTCCTATCTAATTTTTCCAAGACGCACCCATTAGTTAGGTTCCTACCTACTAAGGTGGTGCGTCTTGGAAAAATAAGTTAGGTTCCTACCTTACATGACATATGGTGGTTTAGCTGGTCCGGTTATCTGTACTACCGATGTTTGGTTGGAGTAAGTGGTCCAATTAAACTAACTGGACCACAGAAAAATATTTTTTACTGTGGTACACAGCCAACTGTACCTACCTACTAACGAAAAAAATATTACGGTGGTCCAGTCAAATGGATCAGGAGCCCAATCCTGCAATACAATTGCTTCAGTATGACAGTGCAATCGTCGCAGAATCATCACGTAGAATCCTTAGATTAATAAAACTCCAGATAGTGCGTGCGAGATAAATTAATAGTTTCAAACTTGACGCGCGTTTCTCCATCTGCATTCATCATAATTTCTTTCATCTATGGGATTGAAGATGACAACATGCTATCCCCCGTAGAACCTACACGATTTTTTGCACGGCGGCGTTTCATAATATGAGAGACTATGGTTAAATGTGAACTTAATTAGTCGGCCGGTAAGGCAATCGCGAACGAAGTCGCGGGTACAGCTAGTATAACATAATAAATAATTTTTATATTCACCTACCTTCAATATTCAGTTCGTTTTTTATTTCTTCCCATAATTGATTAATTATTCTTCTATTTTTATGGTTCACATCTTTGCTGTTCCATATGGGTTTCCTCTCAAAGATTGCCGAAATAATTTGCTCCTACACGTCCGAGGGCATTTTGATACGTCACAAAAAAAAAGTACAACACTACTACAATGCAGACGCGCAACGCGGGACGGTCACCGCTCGACTGGAGTGCAGTGTGCACCGCTCGTTGCCCGCCCCCGCGCCGCTCCCGCGCCGCTGTTTTCGAGACCCGGTCCATTTGACGATACGCATAAGATCCTGCCGCTCCCGCGCCGCCGCCGCCGCCGCCCCGCTGCCCGCAAAATTCGAGACCGAGGCCTAAGGGTCCGGCGACGGATGAATTTCCTATACAAACGTAATACCGAAATGATATTTAATTTGAGCTCATTTTCACCATGGTCTGGCTATTATTTGTATTAAAATAGTAGGGTACACTGGGGTCAATTGAAACGTTTTTGAGAAAATTGGTCGTGTGACTTCATTCTATTAATGGGTTTTAATCATAGCCAGACTATCTGGCTATATAATTAACCTAGTAATTTGGCATAATATACAAATTAGATAGAAGCTATTTAGAAACCCTTGGAAAATGTTTCAATTGCCCCCGTGTCAGTTGAAACGGTGCCTGGGGTAAGTTGAAACAAGTTATTTATTATTTATTATAGTGTATAGTTATTTATTATCGTGTGTGCGTTCGCTAAGTAAACATACTCTGTAACGGTGTCCTCGAAGTTTATTAAATTTTTATTGGAAATACGGAAAGTTTCACCATCGGGACGGCATCTGCTCCAAGTCTAAGGAAAGCAGAAAGGAAAACAGGTACACACCACACGATTTCACTGTTTTTGGGCCCATTATTGCCGATTGAAGATACACACCGCTCGTTTGCATTTCGAAATATCCTCACACACACCAACATATTATGTAAACACGCAAACTTGGATTCATACGGCAGCCAATAGCGGGAGGAGCTCATACTGCAAAATACCGTCGAAATAAACTATTTTCCAAAATTACGAGTTCGAATCATCACATCACAACACAGCAGCAGAAACTTTTTCATGCGATTGAGGATCTGTCAAATGAGCAGCTATTTCTGACAGTTTTGACGCTGACGTCTCTACCGACTGACGTTCACAAAGTAAATCTTGCCATATACAAAAAATTTAAGTCAAACAGAAGAAGCGCCATCTAGGGTTGAGCAGCCGCACTCGCAGAAATTAAACTTCGAACCAGTGAACTAAAATCGATTAATCTACCACCACTAACCAGCCAGCCTAGTACCGAGTATATCCACAAGAGGGCATTATGAGTAATCTGGCGATAAGTTGTGCAGCTTGTTCCTCGACAATATCAACATCAGATAAAAGCTTGGCGTGCACTAAAAAGAGTTGCGGAAAGCTGTACCACGAGGACTGCGCCGGAGAGAACAAACCATGTCCTGGTACGTGGGTATGTCCGGAATGCCGCTGCGCGCGGAGGAAAGGAGGGGACAACAGTCTCACCCCGGTCGGCGCATGCACCGCTAAGAATAATAGAGACCCAAATGTTACTCACCGTAAGAAGACGCCGATACCTTCGATACCCGCGATACCGACGACTACGGAAACGGACACGCATACACGCAGCCATACCGAAAGTGACATGTCGCAGCTAGCTGTAGAAGTCTGCAGTCTACGCCAAGAAGTATCTTTACTGAGAGATCAGCTGGCACTGGCGGTATCAATCTTGACTAGCTATGACACAAAACTCGAGTGTTATTCTTCGCAGGTGCAAGCACTTCACAATAAGTACGATCGCGCTGTGACCTCTGTGGTAACGGGGGAGGTTAGCAGACCGTGGGAGGTATCTTCGGTTTCCCATCCGGTCATTGAATCTGCCGAAAATCCAAAACCAAAGCCGAGCCAAAAAAAAGGGAGTGCTAAGAATGTCCAGGCTTCTGTACAGCCAAGCCCACAAGAAGAAGACATTGTAACGGAGATCCACCCTCGAGGAGGCAGCAAAACGGATAACAGGGGAAAAGGTACCATGGACGAGAGCGAAACAACAACTACCAGCCAAAACCAGGGAGGCGAGGACAAACAGCAGTGGACGGAAGTTATGAGAAGCCGCCGGCCCACCTCTCTGTGCGGAACGGCCGGCCCGACGGTTACCGCTCTAAGAGCGGTAGAGCCACGCCACTACATACATCTCTGGAATATGGCATCAAGCGCAGACGAGATTAGGAACTATCTTCGAGATCTGTGCCCAGGCGGAACATGCTCGGTTATGGAACTAACTCCCAGAGGTGATTATAAATCATACAAAATTGGAGTTCCCGTAGCGTACAGCGACATCTGCATGTCAACCGAAGTTTGGCCAGTTAACGCTAAAATCAAACCTTGGATAGTATATGGCGTAAAATCAGCTGGACAACGATCTCAACAGCCCTTTCGTGCAGGCGGCAGCGGCGGCGGCGGCACGCAGACCTTCAATTAAGAAAAGGAGTGTCATAGAAATCTATTATCAGAATACAAGAGGACTGAGAACAAAGTTAAACAGATTTTTTAATAACATAGAATCGTCAGGCTCCGAAATATTCGCAATCACGGAAACAGGATGCAATGACTCTATACAAGACGCAGAGATAGTACCGCAGGGATTCCAAATACTAAGATGCGACCGAACTGACGGACGGAAACATGGAGGCGTGTTTTTGGTGGCCTCGCCCCGCCTAGAGCTGCGCAGAGTGAAAGTACCAGATAACGTAGAAGTGGACAATTGCACGTTTGAAATAGTTGGTGCAACAGTATTTTTAAATAATAATTTTTTATTTTTTTGCTGTGTTATATATATACCACCACGTAGCAAAGATAACGATTATATGATTTTATTTAGGATTATTGAAAACTGGTGTTCTAAATATAAATCGTGTTTAGTAATAGGGGATTTTAATATGTACTCGTGTAGTGAGACTGTTATAAATTATTTTGAATATTTTACAGCCTATTGTGAATTCGTTCAAAGGAATGAGGTGAAAAACTGTAACAACCGTTTATTAGACTTGGTTCTAGTCTCTCAGAGCATGGAGGAGGTGGGAGTGAGCGCCGCCGACGAGGAGTTGGTGCCGCCGGACGCGCAGCACCCGCCGCTCGCGGTCACGGTGCGCCGCCGCACCGCGCAGCGCTCGGCGCAGCCGTGTCTACCTTCTTTTGCTCCAGTTTGTGACGAACATTGGAACTTTTGTAAAGCCGATTTTCACTCGTTGTATTCGTCCATAGCCGCCGTGGATTGGGACCACCTGTACGACACGCTAGATTCCGAGAAGGCCGTGGAAAGTTTTTATAGCACATTAACAGGCATATTTGAGAAATGGGTTCCTAAAAAACTTCTAAAGACGGGAAACTCTAGGCATAGCTATCCAAAGTGGTATACGGCTGAAATCATCAGCGAAATTAGACTCAAAGCTAACCTGCATAGGCGTTACAAGGCAAAAGGGTCAAAGTCTAATTATACTGCTTTTTCTGAATGTAGAGCGAGAGTAAAGAAAATGATCGATGATGCCCAGGACCACCATCGGAAACGAGTGGAGGACCATCTGGCAGAAGATCCAAAATCATTCTGGAATTACGTAAGAGCAAAGAGAGAAACCGTCAATCGAAAGAGAATATCAAAGGATGGAACAGCTCTATCGGATTCGGAATGCGCAGTAGAGTTCGCCAAGTTCTTTCACTCGGTATACGGCACCTCAACTGCTCAGCTGGATGTTCCTGCGGCGGAGGCGGCGAGCTGCGCTAGCGCTGCGCGAGTGCACGTACCGCAGCTAACGCTGCGCGAGGTACGCGCGGCACTGGTAAGGCTCAAACCGAAACGATCCGCAGGCCCGGACGGGGTCCCGGTCTACATTGTTAGAGACTGCCGTATGGCTCTTGCAGAACCGCTCGCCTATATCTACAATCTTTGCTTAGAGGAATCATACTTTCCGAAACGCTGGAAAACAACACGGGTGGTTCCTATACCAAAAGGAGGGTCGGGAAATGATATAACGGGATTTAGACCGGTGGCGATTCTTTCGACGGTGGCAAAGGTGTTCGAGTCAGCGGTGCAGCGCAGCATACAGGAGCAGGTTGTGGCTCGTCTGTCTGATGCGCAGCACGGGTTCCGTCCAGCACGAAGTACCGCCAGCAACCTCCTAGACTCCTTGACCTACATGCTTCCGCACGTCGACGCAGGGGTGCAAGTCGACGCCGCCTACTTCGACTTCCGAAAAGCATTCGACTTGGTCGACAATGACATACTGCTTCAGAAGTTGGCGACGATCGGCTGCACGACCAAATTGCTGCAGTTCTTTAAAAGTTACATGAGGGACAGGCAGCAATATGTCGACTATGCGGGGTGCAAGTCCGAGCCTTACGCTACAAAAACCGGTGTGAGTCAGGGTAGTAATCTAGGCCCGCTCCAGTTTATCATAATGATTAACGACCTTCCGGCGGTGGTCAAGGACGCAAAATG
The DNA here is from genome assembly GCA_949316285.1 of Eupithecia subumbrata. NCBI lineage: Eukaryota > Metazoa > Arthropoda > Insecta > Lepidoptera > Geometridae > Eupithecia > Eupithecia subumbrata. The sequence goes on from OX438631.1 coordinate 3,565,807, forward strand.
CTTACTCTTCGCGGATGATCTTAAACTGCTGTTGCCGATCAAAGACCAAGGAGACTGCGAACGCCTGCAGCGCGATGTGGACAGAGTGGAGGAGTGGACTCATAGGAACAAACTGCAGTTTAACAACAGTAAATGCTCAGTAATCACGTTCAGTAGAGCAAATGCGCCACTCCACTACAACTACCAACTGAACGGTTCCATGTTGGAGAGAGTAAACTCGGTAAGGGACCTAGGGATTCGCCTAGATGTAGAGCTGAACTTCCGAGTACACATTACCAACGTTTGCAAAAAGGCGTTCAAGACTCTTGGGTTTGTTCTTCGGCAAACAAACAACTTCACTAATTTGAGAGCAATAAGAGCTCTATATGATGCTTTGGTTCGAAGCCATCTAGAGTTCAACGCCGTGATATGGGCTCCACACGAGGCCAAATATAGCGTTATGGTAGAGCGCATTCAAAACAAGTTTACCCGATACCTATACCTAAAGCTCTACGGCGTATACCCTTTCTACCCACTCATGTATCCGACACTATTTGTTATAGGCATGGTTGGATACAACAAGCTGGAGGTAAGGAGGGACGCCGCGCTTGCTACTTATGTGGTAAAGGTTCTTCGGGGGATCATATATAATCCGGACATTTTGGAAGGGATGAAGCTGAATGTTCCGGAGGAATTCGTGCAACGGAGGAGGCGTCCCACCCTATTTGCTCTGCCTCGAGGAAGAACCAATCTTCTTAACAAAGCTCCCATGACGCGCTGCATCCGCACACTCAATTTGCTTGCAGAGAAGTTGGACTTGTTTCACTGCTCCCTGAACGAGTTGACAAAGGCTTTATTGTTTATTTTATGTTTTTAATGTTGTGTGACTTATTTATGATTGAATTAATAGTTAGGTTCTTATTTTATTTTGGTGTATTTGAATTATTAATTTCGAATTTAAATTTAATTAATTAATTACTATTATTGTTATTATTATTATTATTTTTAATTAATTTGTATCGTTTTGTATCGTTTTATGTTATTCTTGGAATTGTAATAAGTTACTTTAAAAAATGACTAAATATTGTATGACATGCATGACTCTACCTATTAAGATTGAGATTAATTATGTACCCTATCGCATTAGGTGCGCCTGTAAGGATAGGTGTACTTTTTAATAATAAATAAATAAATAAATAAATAAATAAATAAATAAGTGTTTCTACAAATGATTTAACTAGCCTCATGTACAGTTGATGTTGTGAGTGAAAAGGTAAAGTAGGTTTGTTGTGAGAAAAATATGTTTTAATCAAAAATAATGTTTTATTGTTTTTGTGGTTTAAAAACTAAAAAAACACTAAACAAAAAACTAAGAGCTAACCTGTAACTAAACTAAACTAAGTATAAGAATACTTATTCAAGTTTTATCACCACTAAGTATCAGGCACATTACCTCTTCAACCTCAAATCTCTGTATCCTCAACCTTTATATGCTAATTTCCTTACTTCCTTTTTGGAAAGGCAAAAATAAATGTCAGCACATCTTGGTAAATATTTTGCTAGCGTTATTTTTTCGTAGTCAGTAAATAATCTGTTATGTGGTGAAAATCCCTTTTTCACTGATTCTGCTGTCTAATCGTTGGAGTTGTCTCTTTTTTTGTATCTGAACAAGGATGTAACATTTATAGCATATTTTTCGGCCGCCTTTCTCAATGGAGTGCCTTTCGTAACGACTTCGGCATATGCTTTTTATCAATACTAGTCTCACCGCAGTTGGTAGTTTTTGGACGGTTTCTTGGCATCTAAAATATAAATAAAAATATATAAATAATGCTTTACAAACATTCGTCCCGAAGCGGGAATCGAAACCGCAAATTCTTGCGACGAAGGCGGACCTTCGTCCACCACGCCATAGAGGTTGACAAAAATATGACATGATATGCGTAATATGCTAGAAAAAGTATTAAAAAACGGTTTGGTGTCAATAAAAATACATTTCAATTGACCCCGAACCGTTTGTTTCAACTCAAAAAATATTTTATCAAACAGAAAAAAACCAGATGTGATAGGTGGACATTCACCACGAAGCATTCAACTAGAATATTCATAGAAACAATGATAGTAAACAACACTGCAAACACTAAATAGTTTCAGTGCAATACACAAAACAACAATAGTAAAAAAACTAACTTTTCGAGTCGAAAAAGCGATGCACCCACGTAAAAATGTCCAGCGCGCTAGGAGCGGCCATGCGTACTTAGAGACACGTTCCGACTCGCAGCGCGCTTCTTTCCCCCCTCCAGACCTTGCCCCTATTACTAACCGTCTTAGAGTTATGTAACTTGTTTCAATTGACCCGTGTTTCAATTGACCCCAGTCTCCCCTATTTATCTAGGTTCCTGCCACATTTTTTTTTCAAAATACCTCTCTGAAATGAAATTAAACCGAATCGCATTTTTACATTACAGAATGAATGTTTTCTTAGTAAGTATTTGTGTAGATATGTATTTTGAAAAAATCTTGTGACAGGAACCTAAATAAATACCTACTATTCTAATACAAATAATAGCAAACCATGGTGAATATATTCTCAAATAACAAATCATTTTGGTACTACGTTTGTATGGGATGCGTTACTCAAATAGATCGGTGAATGCACAAAAATTACACTTTCCCATAGATAGATACTTATTTATTGTTTTGTGCGCTTTCCATAAATTTTGATCGCAGAAAATGGAATAGAAATATTTTTATTAGTTTACTTATAACGTTGGTAAACTACGTAAACTGGTAGACTCTGAAATACATATTTCGTAGGCGAAAGATTGGGTTGGTAGGTGTGAACACAGTACAGTAGTGTGCATAATCATTCATTCCTTCTGACACCTTAAACTGCACCTAAACCTTTACTGCACAGCCACGCGCGTACTTCCGAGAATTCAAAAAGATTTGCGGTTAGTAAACGTACATTACCTTTTCATTTCAAAACTACTGAACTTTATCGGGATGTAGGTAAACACATGTAAATACTAACCCTCCTAAACGAGTTCATCTCCTCAACTGACGCCGTTTTCTTTGACAGCATCGCTAAATTACACCATTTGCTGCTCTCATTTTTTAATTGTACTTTTTGACCTTGCTATTATTTCTATTATTTTCTCTATTGCTATTATTTCTATTATTTTCTCTATTGCTATTATTTCGACATTGCTATTATTTTTACAATTAGATACCTAATATACATTTTTTTTTTCATTTTTATTGTGACTTTTCCACATGTAGGTATTATTTTATATAATTTAACGTACCTACTCTAGCTAGATTTTATAATAATGTTTGACGTTTTGGAATTCTGTAAGTCAAGTTTGAGTAAATAAATAAATAAATAATGTCTTTTTATCGAAAAATACGCTCAATGCCGCGCGCAAGCAAGTCTAGAATATACTTTTGAAGCCGAAACCAGGGAGGCAGATATGGACACGGGGTAGGTCGGCCTTAGTCCCCTTTGGCCTCGTTAATATCTCTACTGCCCATACCAAGATCCTGCAGACTCTGCGGCAGGTCCCAGTGGTAGAGAGTGATGACCGGCTCGATGCCCCTCTCTAGTAGAGAGTCGACCAGGGCGTTGTAGTACCTCGCACCATCCTCACTCACGTGGTTGCTGAACCCTGAGGGCAGGAGGCGGCTCCAGGAAAGGGAGAACCTGGGAATAAGGGGTTTATGTCAATTGGTAGTAGGGTTGGCACCTGTACTATAAGTTTTGTACTTTATTTTGGGCTTACGTACTTTATACTTTATGAGCACAATAAAGTACGCCAAAATACTTTATTTGGCTTTTCAAGTTTTTATTTTAATGTTCACTGTACCTACTTAACGTTATAGTTGAAGTTTTTGAGTGTAATATCGTTATGTTACACCGCATCGCATCGTGTATAAATTCTACAAAACAAATTTTATTGAATTTGAACGCAAAATCAAAATCAAAATCAAAAACTCTTTATTTCCATAAATACAATAAATGTACACTTAGAAAAGGTCAAATTGTAAAACTAACGCACGCAAACTAACGCATAAACTACGCAACATGAAACGTCAAGTGGCAATAATAAAAAATATATATATAAATATAAAATATAAATATATTTCCCATCTTCCGAGGACATCCGTGAGGGCAGGCGCGGCGGCAGATTTGGCCGAAGATCTCAAGAGGCGCAAATATGCAGGTCTCGACAGAGCCTACACATTTGCTCCTCTTGGAGTCGAGACCCTAGGTCCGTGGGGTACCGAGGCTCTTCGGGTTTTCAAAAAATTATCTGAGCGTCTGGTCGAAGCGACGCGTGACCCGAGAGCTGGTCAGTATCTGGCACAGCGCATCAGCATTGCCATACAGCGGGGCAATGCAGCCAGCGTCTTGGGGACGCTTCCGACTGGTATTGATATGGATCAGTTGAGCTACCTGTAGATTGTTTGCAACAGTCTGCAGTTAGCTCAATTGTTTCAATTGTAAATTATATTATAATTTTCTTTGTGAATAAAGGCTTCTGCCATTATATTAAAAAAATATATAAAAAAATGCTGGACAATCCACACAGCACCATCTAGCCCCAAAGTAAGCTACTCAAAGCTTGTTATCAACTTGACTTTTTTTCGGTGCGACCAGTGTTGCTGATCTTTTAGCCCCGTTTCAGATATCTCTGAGGACATTTTGCGGATCATAAGGCGATACGAATCTTTTCAGACCAAAACGCCTACTGGAACGGCTCATACATAATTATTATGAGTTTGTTCCTGAAAGAAAGAGACATTGAAGAAGTATGGAATATATTTATGCCTTATTGTGGTTCGTTTCCCGTTACCACGAGATATTTTTATTTAGGGGTTTTTAATATGCTTTTCCTGGAATAAAACTACCGCAAACGTAATTTATTTTGTTGATTGCGGCCAAATTAGTCTCCGAAATGGTCATGGCCTCTCCGCATGGTGTTGCCTTAGCTTGTCTAAGAATCTACCTGTAGTAATGAACTCCAAGCTCCCCCATCATCTCGACGTCTCTCTCCCACAGGTGGTAGGAGTCACTGGCGACATCTCCGTCGCTCCCGTCGGAGGCTGCGGCCGGGTTGCTGTGCATCAGTCGATCCCAGATGCTCTCACTCTTGTCTGTAGAGTACGTTAAATAGGAATAAATAAATAAATAAATAAAATAAAAATCATTTATTTCAGACATAAATCCATACACACAATTACAAATTTCAATTTAATATAATATAATAATAATGATAATAATAATAATAAGTATACACTTATACAGTATGGCCGTGGTGGCGGCGTGCCCCTGGTTATCGTAAGAGTCGGCTATGGGAAGCTACTAGCTGAAGACAGCAGCTTTGTTATGTGTATTTTAACTACCTCGGCGATCATCAATTCGCGTGCCAAGCGTTGTGATTAGGTTTATCAAAACCCACTTGTTTGGCCTAAGCAAAACAGGGGGTACCTACTTGCTTGCCAAGTGGTCAGGATTCGTCGAGATAATCCCGACTTTTTGTGTGATATCCCGACTCCCGACAAAATACAAAATATCCCGACTTTTTATAAACTTTTAGTTTTACACTCGTGTATCTGCCTGCGCCCAAATACTGTGAGAGAGTCTTTAGCCTTCTCAATAGCTTGCATTCGAAAGAACGAAACCGAATGGCATTCGATCTAATTAAAGCCGAGCTAGTTATCCGATTAAATTTTGATTATAATTGCTTAAAGTACCTAATTTTTAGGCACACCACAAGGAACGAAATTAGTAGAGTCTGTGAAATCAAACTCTAAGTATATGTGGCAACATAAAAATAAGTAGAGTTCAGTTCTAAGGTAAAAAAAATAAAATTTTAATTAGTTTTTTATATATCCCGATAAAAACACCAAAATCCCGACATTTTGTTAATTTATCCAGAGATTTAAATTTTCTGATCTGGCAATCCTAGTAACGGATGATGAGAAACTAGTTTTTTTACTTTGTTTATTATTAAGGTAACCTTTGGAACAGATTGGTTTTATCACTGATAAGAAGGACCCCCTTGCTTATCAAGTTGATACATTGATAACCACCTACCTACCTACTTAAACTGTCTAATCTTTGATTACTCTCTCCCTTGATGTGAAAACGGATCACACGACCGACACGTAAATACCTTTGTTTATCTAATCTTTACATAAGTAGGTGTATTTACCGAGACTCGTTGTTTGACAGATAGATACCTACCTAGACTTACCTATCTAATCTGAAGTCAGGTGCAGTTTATTCAAATAGGTAGGTATCCAACCTACCCAGGGCCGCAATCACGGTGTAGTAAGTGTCGTTCCCTATTGGCATTACGGCTCAAGCGTTAGCAGTTGAAACTGAAACGTACGGATCATCCGATGCCGGCCTGTGAACGTGCTCACAGGCCGGCATCGGACAATGCGCACTGGCCACATCAATGGTTTGCCAATTTCCATACAAGATCCGCACCAAGCGGAGCGGACTGTCGGCAATGCCGGCGAGGATTATTAAAGTCAACTTTACTATTTAATGCGTATGACGTCATTCGGATTGCCGATCAGTGGACGTACTTGTCAGCGGATTGTCCGATATCGGCCTGTGAATGCGCACCCTAACGTTTCAACTGCTAACGCTTGAGCCGTAATGCCAATAGGTACCTAACTACACTTACCTCACCGTGATCGCGGCTCAGTTGTCCGACCTAGCCCTAACGACAAAGAATTGTGAGCACACTGATGACTTTTTCAATCTCAGTCAAGTGTGAGTCACTAACACATCAAATTATATTAAATAGGATTGTCTTTCCTTGAGAGTGATTAATTAATAGAAGTATGAATCTTAGAAGAATATAAATTTGTTCAAGCCCCGTCTGAGTCGTTGATAATGAATTTGTAGTTCTTACAATTAAATAAAATATTAATTAATCAAATCATCCACTCTTACGAGTGATAAAATTAATGGTATACGAGTAATGTTGGTCTTACCGCTGACATTCCATGCCCCTTCCACCTGGTAGGCTGACGAAGCGACTCCGAACTTGAACCCTGGAGGAAAGCTCAGTCCTTCAGCACAGGCGCTTACGGCTACGCTGAAATATAATAATAAAAAAAACACGTAAGTCAATGATGTTATACTTATGTAGGTATACTTATAAAGTTTCAGTCGGCGTCAATCGCAAGTGTCGTCGGCTGCGTCAAAAAATACTTATGAGAAAAATTGCACACGGGTTGAAAACGTTGGTAAAGTTTCAATAGAAAATTATTAGGTTTTAAAAATTATTAAGCTTTGGTTAAATTATTAGGCTTTGGTTCAATTCACTCAAAACTCGGCATAAATAGGCTATAAAGTAAATACCTAATGAATAACGTATTTTTTATTTTTACAAAATTACCCCTACAATGTGCAATCAATTTTAGAATTTTGTATGATTTCCACGTGGGAGAAGCCCCGGGGCGCAGCTAGTCGTATAATAAAGCTTTTTGAAAATAACTAGGTACTTACTCATTTTATTCACTTACCCACAAATTTAATCTATTCTAATAATTTATAAAATAGAAAGATTTTATTGTTTGTTTGTTTGTATTGAATAGGCTCCGAAACTACTGGACCGATTTGAAAAATTATTTTACCATTAGAAGCCCACATTATTCCTGATGAACATAGGCTACTTTTTTCCAAGGGAAAATGCTTCATTCCTACGGGATCACGGGTAATAGGACAACGGGTAGTAAGAATGCAGCTAGTTTATAGTACCTAAGTAGGTAAGTAGATACCTATGCACTTACCAAAACACAACTGTTATCCAAGGGAGCATGTTGATAACTGTCCTTTATCACTATTTTAACCTATCTTCATAATCACATACAAACAAATATTTAGAAACAAATTCAGTATCAAGAAATGATTTCTACGGATATCATGTCAACAGGTAATTCGTTATCTTAGCAACTGCCTTCCGCACGTTTGTTTACCGGATAATCAGTTAACGATAAGTCTGATAATCCTGGTAAAAAAACTCACTAAGAAAGAAAAGAAAGAAAGAAAATCCATTTATTTATTTATATGAATATTCTATTTTTTATTAGGGCAGAAGCCTTTATTCACAAAGAAAATTATAATATAATTAGTATTTACAATTGAAACAATTGAGCTAACTACAGACTGTTGCAAATAATCTCCAGGTAGCTCAACTGATCCATATCAATACCAGTCGTAAGCGTCCCTGCTTGCTGATGTGCTGTGCCACATACTGACCAGCTCTCGGGTCACGGGTCGCTTCGACCAGACGCTCAGATAAGTTTTTGAAAACCCGAAGAGCCTCAGTACCCCACGGACCTAGGGTCTCGACGCCAAGAGGAGCAAATGTGTAGGCTCTCTCGAGACCTGCATATTTGCGCCTCTTGAGATCTTCGGCCAAATCTGCCGCCGCGCCTGCCCTCACGGATGTCCTCGGAAGATGGGAAGGCACAAGTGTGCGACGCATGTAGCGTCCCACACAATAAGCCTCCCCAACTCCCATGGGACTAGTGTCATACCGTCGGGCCTTTTACCATCGTCACGTAACAGACCATTCGGTTCGAGAATATCTGGTACGTTAGCGGTGACAAAGGCCCGCCGGATGATGTCGTTAAGGCTGGCGTGGCGAGATATCCGACCAGCGGCCCTAGTTCACGATAATCCGTGATGACCAAGCTGTTTTACAGCAGTACCGCACTGGCATTGATGAGGCGCGCAACACCTTGCACCCAACCGAAGACATGTTGCGATACGGAAAGTTACGGGATCCAATAAATTACCAGTGTTATATGAAGGAAATGCTTGCAACCAATGTCCTGATTCCCATTTAGAAACGGCCAGGAGGCGGGCACGATCCGCAGAGCTGGAGCACGTTTGTAACAAACAATTCCGTGTCAACTCACACAGAGGCCCGTCCCATTGCCGTTGGGACAAAAGTGATTTTGGGGGAGCAGCCGATGCTGCTCCCCCAAAATCACTTGCAAGCATTATGCCAAGCCGTTCGAGCTTCGTCTAAAATTGAAATTTTTAATGACATTCCAGGCGGGACCAAACGAGAATGCTTTAAAATTTTGTCAACTAAAGAACTAGTGCTGTAGACAGAAGACAAGAACGCTGGCAGGGCTACACTTGAAATTTTGCGTATACCTAAGCCTCCCAATTTGACAGGCAGGGAGGCCTGCGACCATGCCTTGTCATCTAAATCAATATTCAAAAACGGAGATAAAGTATTCTTTACCTACACTAATGTTATAACATTCTACTTATGATTCCAATACTTGACTTATAATTACTACTGTTATAGCGCAGATAACAAAACACTCAATATAAGCAATTTCACATGATGGTATAATATCCACATCGATATCGTAAAATCTCATTATAACATCAATAAAACGCGACCAATTAACAAGGCGAGCCTTATGTCAAAATCCTCATACAAGTTGTATAAAATTTTGATATTAGGCTGGCTTTTGAAAACAGTTGGGTTATACGTGAAAACTTCGTCGAAACTACTTTTGAATCTGCCTAACCCAGCGTTGTACACGGGGCATTGCTTCCGGCGCACCTCGGCAACCCTTCTCATAGATAGCGGTGGTGATTTGACCGCACTGAAACGACACGGGGGGGGTGGAAGTCTTCTACTGTGGCTGAAAGCTACATTGATGAGTCTTTAATGAATAAAATTCAAGTCTCAAATACGATCTTGAACAGTATAGAAAACAAGACGAATGAAGTAATTATAAATATTCCGACTCCGTCTACGAGCTCTACTGCTTGCCCCGCGGCCGCTACAGCTGCTGGATCAATAATTAACATTAACTTTCAAAATTGTACCATCCAAAATTTGAACAATTATTATAAATAAACTATTGTCAGCTTTTACTCTTGTTGTTTGATTAATTGCATTAGTGAAGATAAAGTAGTGTATCCAACTGCATATAACACGGGTATTAAAACACTCGTTACTATTATGATGACAGTTGCATAAACTACTATTATTATGTTGTCTAAGTCTTCCAAGAGCTCGCTCGGTACATCTCAAAGAATACGTAAATTAAGGTACAAATAGACAGAACCGAATAATTGTAAAAGCCATTATGACTATTAATTTTGAGCAATCTGTCCGAAGTTTTGTTGAAATTTTGAATTTTCTCATCTACAAATGACTGAAAAGACTCATCAAGAATTGGTGAACCAAGGAGTCGAAGTGAACATTTATCTACAACTGTAATGTTGGGGGCTGAACTATTGAATTTTCCAATGATATTGTTTTTGTCTACACAAGAGCTCGAAAGAAAAAGCTCGCATTTTGAAAAATTTCATTCAAAACCTATTTTTTTTTAATTTCTCTGTGATGGTTTTTAGATCATCAAAAACTGTGTTCACCTCTCCACCTAATGTTCCATCATCCAAATACCAAACATTGAGCTTGGATTGGAGACGTTAAATTATGGCCGCACCAAGAGGGTCGCCCTGCTGACAGCCAACTGCGGACGAAATTACTTTGTTCCTAAATTAATTTTGACGGTGAAGTGAACCATAACATTGCCAAAGAAAAGGGTAAATTTCTGGAATTTAGTCTTTAATTTCTTAGCAAGGCGCCCCTGTCTACGGAATTAAAGGCGTTTTTGACGTCAACCTTCAGAATTACCTCCCCATAATTTTGGTCTAATATGAATAGTCTTAATTGTTCTTTCACACTTATTTAAATTTTTCCTAGATGATAAGATATTAAAATTTGTTCCTCAACTAATGAGACTGAGAGTACCTTGTATGATCTCATATTTTACTTTAGTGTTATGAAAAATTCTTAGTATGCTAGGTACTATACTATAGTGCCTGTCGAAAACTATAGAGGCTAAGACATATATTTTGTTACCTAGTATTTGTTATTTGGGTTTCATAATTAAAAGTTCCTACTTAAATTTCGTGGTTTTATTGTATTGTACTGTATTGAGTGTGTCATTTGAGGGCCGAGCAGTGCTTCCAGAGTCACTGTAATTGCAGTAGATTTACTGTATTTTAGACTTTTCTACTGTATACTGTAATTATAATATACAGTGTATGGAATAACGTATTTAATTTTCATATAGCAATAGTAGCCATAGCTGTATTACAAAGGAACATTGCATTTTCGTCCTATTTATTCTTATACTTGTTTTGCCAAGGTTCATAGGTAAGTACATTTTATTTGAGATTTATAATTGTTTTTTTTGGGTGATGTTAGATGACGAATATAGAAACTTAATTTTGACTGCGAGTGAACTACAGTTGAATACAAATCGACCAGCGGACGTGTTTTCAGGTAAAATTTAGGGTAATATTGCACATGTTCACATTTCACATATTTGTCCTTATAAAAATTATTCCCCCTTTTTTTCAAGTTTTAAAAAAAAATCTTTCTTTAAGCTTCTCTATATTTTTCCTATAAAATAGAGATCCATATCTACAAACGGTACATAAATTTTACATAGATCGCTCTGCAATCTTCGGAGATGGGGGGATGGGTATTTTTTCGACTATAATCGAAATATTTCGAAAAGTATGAAACCTTCAGAAATTTCATAAACTATTTTACTTTTCATTTGATACCCCACATGAACCTGTAGGTATCTTTTAAAATTTCGACATCGCATTTGTATGGAAAGTGTTCATTTTCATTTTTTGTTTTTTAAATCTGTACAAGCGCACGAAATGTATTATTATTATTTCCAATTTCAAGTTGATAGCTGAAGCAGTTGCCGAGTTATTTATTAAGGAGGGAAAAGAGGACAGACAAAGCAAGACCATAAGTCTGCAGCCAAAAGGGCGTAATTTTTTGGGTTGTCAGTCGCGTAATTTTAGTCGCGTAATTTCTGCTGCATTTGTTTTCACAGAAAAGTCCTGTTTGATTCACACGGCGACTCAAAATGAGGTATCTGCCGACTCACACGCATAGTTCCAACCGAATTGTGGTCGCGGGGGTGAGGGGAGCGAGGAATGCGTCAGTCTGGTACAGATTGTGTGAGAGTCGACACATTTTTTGCTCGCAAAATGCTGGACACAGAACTGAATAAATTGCGCCCGTCTGGCAGCCCAACAGATTTTCTGCTGGGCAGAATTTATGAGACCGAAAATACGCGACTCACGACTCAAAAAATTACGCTCGTTTGGCTGCAGCTTAGAGGTTTCGAAACCGATCTTCGATCTCGAAACCCTAATAAATACCTAAGCGCGAGCGAAAACATGCCACAGATTAGATAATGTTACTTCGTAAACCACCGGCAGAAAAATGGGTCGTTTTAATTGACGGATATGTTATGTTTTTTTACGTATAATCTTGAAATTCACAAAGCATATTAACTACTTATCAAATTAAAGGCACCTACCTGTAATTTGAAATGATAAGGATAAGACTTATTTGTCTTTAACTCATTATAAACCATGTTATCAATTTGTGTGCTTGTGTTCACAAGGTAAACGACATATTATTAATTGGTTTCATATCATTTCAGTTAATTATTCCACCGTAGGTACATGTTAATTCTCTTGGTGTCGTCGTTATAATTTAATTTACTTTTGCTTAACTAAACAATATTACATAATTATTGATTATTTAAACAATACACATAAGTTTTTTGAAAAGAAAGCAAGCACCATAAGGGATTGTAACTACGCAGAAAAAGAGAAAAAAAAATCAGGCATACAAGTGAGTCCTAATATAAAATAACAAATGGTTGGCTATAAAAGGGCCTAGAATTCATAATCATGTCAGGAAAAAAAATCAACGTAATAATCTCAAGAAATGTCATAACGCGAATAAATTTTAATTATTTTTATTGAGTTCCGTTGTCCCCATTGAATAGGGATACCGTCAATGGGGACAACGGGAAAGCAGCTGATTATGGGCTTTTATTTAAGTATATATTTTTATCTCTTATATTTTTGTTTTGCTGTTTTTCATTACCGTTATTTAATAATAAGCTCACATCACAAGACAAATAAATTTTAAAAGAGATTTGTTTATCGATTACTTAATTATACGAAGAACCGACTGTTAGTCCATAATCATAACACACTTTAGATTAATAAGTTTTCATACCTAACATAGGCACACACAAGAATACCAAATTGGGTAGGCGAGGAAATTCATTTAAGAATAAACTGGTCTGGGTGAGACCAGAATTATGGGACTCGACGCCCTGAGAAGGACGTAATTCCCACTAAAAACCTCTCCGGTGTGTCTCTCTCTCGCCATTTTTGCCGAACCACGGGAACATTTAAAACATCCGCGGCAACCAAACCTAGACCTCCTTTTTCGAAGTCAAAAGACGATAACAAAAGACAAGCTTCCCTAGAAAGATAACCATATTGCGAGGTACATAAAAGATAACCCATACGCTTGAGAGGCGCACTATTTTTAAATGGGATTATTTTATTAAATAAGTAATTTGTAGATATATCAATTTTCTTCGTCATTGCAATTTACAAGAATAGTTTTAAATAAAATATCAATTACAGTTAATTTTGTTTATTTTAAGTAGTTTAAAGCCAATTGAGTAGACCTCTAGACAAAAATAATGAGGATCAACTGTCTTCTCTTTATCGGATCAAATTTCGTAAATTATCATCAAATTTTATTATTTTTCATGATAACTTAGAAAATTATTTCATTATATCAAAATAAAAAAGAAAGAATGGCAGAAGCCTTTATTCACAAAGAAAATTATAATATAATTAGTATTTACAACTGAAACAATTGAGCTAACTGCAGACTGTTGCAAACAATCTACAGGTAGCTCAACTGATCCATATCAATACCAGTCGGAAGCGTCCCCAAGACGCTGGCTGCATTGCCCCGCTGTATGGCAATGCTGATGCGCTGTGCCAGATACTGACCAGCTCTCGGGTCACGCGTCGCTTCGACCAGACGCTCAGATAATTTTTGAAAACCCGAAGAGCCTCGGTACCCCACGGACCTAGGGTCTCGACTCCAAGAGGAGCAAATGTGTAGGCTCTGTCGAGACCCTGTTAAAAATAATTAGAAATAAGTTATATACCAGTTAATCTTATTTGCTACCGGAAGCTCAAAGTTACACAAAAGATAACCATACGTCGCTCGAGCGCATGAACTATTTGTAACTACAAAATTATGGTATTTACCGCATTGAAACAGTTATTTCACGGTAGAGCACACCGACTGCTGAGTTGGTTGAGAAGAACAACTTATTATACACGTCGGATAAAAAGATATATCAAAATATTTTCTGCGCGTGCGCCTCTGAGGCGTAGGTTATCTTTCTAGGGTTAAAAGGGGTTTGGAGATTTTTGTACGAAGGGTGTCCCAAACCTTTATTTTTTTTTTCAAAAAACACCGCGCACAACAAAAGTTATATATTTGGATGGAAGACACTAAAACAGATAAAAAATGTCAAGGAAGATAATTCCCTAAAGCGTCAGGTTTATGAGATATTCACAGATGAAAATAACTATATTTGCTTCATTGTTATACCGAGGCCACGCACGAAATATCGAAAAACAACGATACTCTATGAAGGCGCACAGCTTTACAATAACCGACCCTCCCAAATTAAAAATGTAACCTCGTTCAATGTGTTTAAATCTAAACTAACCGAGTATAATCATTAATGATGATGAACTCCTCAAATAATAAACACATTGAAAGAGTAAATTTTGAACGACCATAACCTATGTAAACCTAATTTTATGTAAAAACCCTGTTCTCAGTAAGTGACATGTAGGTAATATTTGTCTTTTTGAGAATAAATCATTTAAAACTTTTTTTTTCATACGTGAATATCTCAAAAAGACTTTTAGGACATTGTGTTTTAGAATATTTTTTATTTGTTTTAGTGTGTTCCATCCAAATAAATAACCTTTATTGTAAGCGGTGATTTAAAAAAAAACAATGGTTAGGGCCACCCTCCATCATCCAAAATCGTCAAACCCCTATAAACACTGATATGATATACCTTATTTTTTGTCAGTGTTCTAACAGTATGGAGCACAGACGAGCTGGACTTTCCACCGAGCTTCCAGTTTGGAGTGGCTACTTCAGCGTATCAGACTGAGGGGGCTTGGAACGCTAGTGGTTTGTATTTTATACCTAGTTATTATATTAGTTACTAGCGACCCGCCCCGGCTTCGCACGGGTGCGATGATATACTACAGAATCGCCCCCCCGGCATCCATACGTTATCAATACGTCCATTACATAGCTGTCATTTGCGTTTTGTAATTCCGTTTATAAGTCTGATTCTTTTTTGTTATACCACGTTTTTTATTGACTGACTGAGTTTTATGTCAAGTCACACGGGAACGCTGTCGAACGGGATAAACAGTATCCTATGTCCGTCTCCTGGCTCTAAGCTACCTACCCACCAATTTTCAGCCATATCGGTACAGCCGTTCTTGAGTTATTTATGGTGTAACTAACACGACTTTCTTTTATATATATAGATATTAGTAACTATAATCACAGCTTATCTATAAGCATACAGTCGTTCGACGAAGGCCTTTTGACAGGGCAATCGTGCGGGGCCCAAGGAACGGGTCGGGGGGGAGGGACGCTCCCGAGTAACTAAGGCGGTGATGTATTCTACTCGGGAGCTTCCCTCCCCATCCCGTCCCTTGTCCCCCGTATGATTTCTCTGTCAAAACCACGTCAAAATGCCTTCTGTATGCTTATAGGTAGGCTGTGCTATATTATAGGACCAACGGCTTAACGTGCTTTCCGAGGCACGATGGTCCGGCGTCTGATTTCTCCCCGGTCGTGTAGATCTGTCGTCCCATTGGATTTTGAGAGTGAGGGAATAGAGAGTGCACCCGTGTTTGCGCAAACACTTGTGCACTATAATATGTCCTGCGCATCTGGCTAGTCTCCGACTGACCGATGACTCCGATGAGACTGGTGGCCGTGGTCGAAATTCGTCTAGGAGGACATTATTATTATTATCTTATTATCTATAATATGTGGGCTTTTTCAGAGAAATGTAATAAACCGCCAAGTGCGAGTCGACTTGAACACGAAGGGTTCCGTTCCGTAAAAGTCGGGCAAATTTTCAAAGAACATCAAATTTTCACTTGTTCGGAGACCCCATTAAATTTTAAACTTTATTATAACATAGTATTTGTTGTTATTACGGTTGAAGTTTTACTTATTTTATAGAAAGTTTCATGTGTCTACCTATTGTGGTTCAAGAGCCTTGAGAAACGAAGAGCACAAATAGCCAAAGAATACTTTTTTCTTGTATGGAAGCCCTCTTTAATTTGTATATATATAATTTAATTCTATTATTTCTGTTGTCAAGCTGATAATAGCGGCAAGAGCAATACACATTATCTGAAAATTTCAACTGTCTACCTCTTACGGTTCACGAGATAGAGCCCTCTGACAGACGGACGGACGGACACTGGAGGCTTAGTTATAGGGTTCCGTCTTCACCCTTCTAGTACAGAACTCTAAAAAGCAACCAGCCGACTCAAAATAGCGTCATACGATGATGATTTCAAGTATTTGTTTTATCAAAATGTATACCTAGCTATAAATTTTATAAAATAATATAAGGTAAGTAGGTAACTAAGAATTAAGTCAGCGAAAGTGGCATTGGGCCGGCCATATCTCCCGCAGAACCGATAACTGTTGAGGTAAACGTGTTCTTAAGTGGAGACAGTGACTGCAAACGTAGGACGCTAACCGGCCAGCTGGTGGGATGACGATCTGCGAGAGATTGAACGCAAATGTGTCAAGCTGAAGACCGGGCGCTATGGCGTTCATTGCGGGATGCGTTTCCACTGACGCGGAGCTGGGTGGAGTGGAGAGAAGAGCAGTCAAAAATGGCAATTGTTTCCATTGAAGTGGAGTGGAGCGGATCCACCACACCACACGCTCGGCACCACAGCCTGCTCGACTCCGTTCTGTCCAGCTCGGGGCCGTGTGTTCATATATTTTACTTGAAAGTCCGCTCCGTTCCACTGACACTGCCACTGATGCCGAGTGGAGATTTCAAGCACTGTGATTGGCCAATTCACTCTTCGCTTCTCTTTACTCCGCCCAGCTCCGCGTCAGTGGAGATGCGAGGGTGCCTTTCCACCATTGAGCACGTTTCCACTGAAGCAGAGCTGGGCGAATCAGGGGGCCAATCTGGGGAGGCCTCTGTCCAGCTGTGGACTAGTAGGTATCTAAAGGCTCATGATGAAGTTTAAGTTTTTCTATAGTTGCTGAGTATAATTTTCATTGTGTTTCTTTTTGCGCTATAAGGATGTGTTCAAGCGACACATGACTGCTTGCGATATTGACCCGGGGTGTTGAAGGAAAGGTCATCTTGGCGATCTACTATTAACATCAGTATTCGAGGAAAATTTGAGGAAAATCGCCTCGAGACGCTAGATGCAATCACCTCGAGACGCTAGATGCAATCACCTCGAGACGCTAGATGCAATCACCTCGAGACGCTAGATGCAATCACCTCGAGACGCTAGATGCAATCACCTCGAGACGCTAGATGCAATCACCTCGAGACGCTAGATGCAATCACCTCGAGACGCTAGATGCAATCACCTCGAGACGCTAGATGCAATCAACTCGAGACGCTAGACGCAATCACCTCGAGACGCTAGATGCAATCACCTCGAGACGCTAGATGCAATCACCTCGAGACGCTAGATGCAATCACCTCGAGACGCTAGATGCAATCACCTTGAGACGCTAGATGCAATCACCTCGAGACGCTAGATGCAATCACCTCGAGACGCTAGATGCAATCAACTCGAGACGCTAGACGCAATCACCTCGAGACGCTAGACGCAATCACCTCGAGACGCTAGATGCAATCACCTCGAGACGCTAGATGCAATCACCTCGAGACGCTAGATGCAATCAACTCGAGACGCTAGATGCAATCACCTCGAGACGCTAGATGCAATCACCTCGAGACGCTAGATGCAATCAACTCGAGACGCTAGATGCAAAACGCCAGATACAGAGGATTTGATGGCGGTTTGTCCAAAACGCGATTCGTCCAATTACCTACAATTTACACCCGTTTCGTAAAACACGCGTCTAACAAGTGTTTTGTCCAACACCAGTTTCGTCCAATTAGTGGTTCGTCAGGAATCCATACGCATTTCTAAATAAAAAAAAAGTAAATATACTTGTCTAAAATCCGAATTTAACTTAGGTAGGTACCTACATACATCGATGTTTCAGCCACAATTTTTTTGCATGAGGGGTTATTAATCAACAGTACCAAACAATAATGTAATGTAATAAATAATGCCTATTCTAATACCTCCTTACCAAATACATAAACCTAACTGAGGGTTAATTCTAATCTCAAATAGGGAGATACTAGATACCTGTTCCATTTCTCGTAACCTTTGATTGTGATTTTAGGCAAAAGTGAAAGCATATGGGACCGGTACTTGCACAGCCGTACAGGGAGAGACAACGGCGACGTGGCCTGCGACTCCTACCACCAGTGGAAGAGAGATGTCGAGATGGTAGAGGAGTTGGGCGTCGACTTCTACAGGTACGGTAACATTCATCGATAAGTCACAGGTTGACAGGTTCCAACTGTTCCTACTCTTTAAATTACATGTCCATAGATACAGATTTAAAAGCTGGCGCGATCCCCTTTTGTTTTACGTATACTGTAGCTGTAAAGTTTCCCGAGATGGTTCGAGATGAGGGTTCCCAGATACGGTCGTCTACTCGACTTTGCTGAGCCACTATCATGGCTCTTTCGTAAATATAGGGTGTTTGAGCCACATCATCGTTAAGAAATATTATCAATCTTTCTAAAAATGCATCGTTTCGTGTTCGTTTGTGTCGAAAAGCGGTGAGAGGAGGATGCCAAGAAATACCTATGTATTGCATAAAGATATAGGTAAGTCAAATTCTGTGGATATAGTACGTTCTCTCAGCGCTAACCCAAAAAATGGCCTGTGTGGTTTTACAAATGGCATGTGTGGTGCTATTTCCAATCTTTTGCAATACCTAGGTACTAATAATTATGGTATTCCCTCACCGTTTTGCGCAGCCTTACGAAAAAATGCGTAGTAGGGCCTAGGGCTCCACCAACTAAGGGATATATCAGGACCCAACTAAGGGATATACCCAAACCCAACTAAGGGATATCCACCGGATCGCGAGCAGCAGCATCTCTTGCAACAGATCCAGAACCGAACTGAACTAACTAACCCAACCCTCATGCCCAGCGTGGAGATGATGGCATTTTAGTTCGAGCTATTGAAGCTTTTTTCAGAGGAGGCCTATGTCCAGCAGTAGGTAAGCTGTAGAATCTTTAGATGTAGTTGATTACGCAATAAGACGACTATTTCATATTTTGCAAGCTACCAATATTTTTACTCCCCCTTTCTCTCGCTGCTTGCATACAGAGGTGACAATTGTCACCCTCTGTATGCAAGCAGGTAGCTTAAGCTCTAGTTCACGCAAGGAGTAATGTGGGAAAAATTATGTTTTTTTTCTCAGATTTTCAATACCCTGGCCCAGAATTCTGCCCAAAGCCTTGTCCGGCGCTGTGAACAAGGAGGCCGCTCAACATTACAGCGACCTCATCGACGGTCTGCTGAAGAGGGGCATAGAGCCAGTCGTCACTCTCTACCACTGGGACCTGCCGCAGAAATTGCAAGACCTCGGTAAGATAGCAGAAGGAGAAAAAAATAAACAGATCAAGATGAGTGTTACACGTTCACTCACACCGAGACAAAGTTAATCAATCAGTCAAATCGTTTATTTCTAACATAGTAAAATGTTTACGATATTATGTTGAGTCCGCAGGATCCCGAACTAGCCTAAGCTGTATTACAGGACCCGCATCCTTCCGTAAGTACCGGAATGTGCTTACCAACTACACCACGAGGTCAAGTGACGCTGGAGTCGAAAATCTTTGCGACTTTCTACGGACTGTAGCGCCGATGCGGGTTCGAGTCCCGCCGAAGTCGTAAATTTTTGCGATGTTATTTAATTTCTTAGAAATTTGCCAGAGTGTGAGGCTTACGCACTATAAAAACAAAAACTTTATTTCAAAAAATATTTTGAAATGTACAAAATGATACCTTTCATTTGATACCTCATATGACTCTGTAGGTATCTTTTAAAATTTCGGCATCACAATTTGTATGGAAAATATTCATTTTCATTTTTCATTTATTTTTCTCTAAATCTGTACAGGCGCACGAAATGTATTATTATTTTAAATTGCAAGTTGATAGCTGCAGTAGTTTTTGAGTTATTAAGGAGGGAAAAAAGGACAGACAAAGCGAGACCATAAGGGTTTTGAAACCGATCTTCGATCTTCAAAACCCTAAAAACTTAATGCAATAGATAATAATATTTAAAATTTGCTAAACCAAATAAAATATCATTTAAAAAGTATTTAGTTGTAAAAAGCGAACAACCAAATTAAATCTATCAAAACTACCTTGTCGTTTTTGTAAGAATATCAGCTTGGACCTCTCGATACAGGCTCGGCTTAGTGTGAGATCCATCGGTCTTTAAGCCCTCAGCAGTAATTTTTTAACATTTTTATGGATCATAATAATAATTTACCTACCTACCTTAAAATGGTTATAAACCAATGCTAGCTCTACCTTACCCATCTTTAAGTGCTTCATATAATATAATATATCAAATGATTGCTTTTGCTGCAAATAAATAATATTATGTTATGTTTATGTTATCAAGAAAAATTTAGTAGTATCGAAAATTTGACTTACATTATGAATAAGGCAGTTAACACACTGCCACGCACCACGCTGCATGTTGCGTGTCGACGCCTACGCGCGTACTTGAGGGAGTGCAGATCTGCATCATTGTGCGGGTTTTTTTGCGCATTCACGCGCGTAGGCGCGTTTTGTAGATTCACGGCGGGTCTGACTCATTTTATTCAAGCCCTTCCAAAATCACGCACAGCACTGCGGGACTCGGTGCGCCATACCTTGCGTTTCGCCCACACCTAGGCGCGGGGATGCATGTTTCTCCGCGCCTTGAGTGCGTGATCTGCATGTACGCGCGTGGATTTCTGTGCGTTGGACTGTGCGTGATTTCTATACAAACGGAGATACTTACAAGCAACGTTAGAACTCGCATTCACGTAAGATACAGCGTGGTGCGTGGCAGTGTGTTGATCGCCTTAATGTAGGCAGGCTACCTACCTATTCAGTCGGTAGGTATTCAATGTGTATTGCTTAGTCATCAAAAATATTACAGATTTGTAAGTAGGTAGGTACAACACAACACATCTACAATCGTACCGACCTAGGTAGCTACAATGTGATGCCATCCTTTTTATTTCGTTCGCTAAGAAACAGACGATAACAATTTAGTACCGTCAAATTAGTTAAGTTTTGCTAATTAATTAGCTGTATTGTATGGTGCCGGCTTAGAATTTGCACCACCCCAACTCTTCCCGCGGGAGTCGTAATAGGCGACTAAGGGATATCCACCGGGGGCGGGCAGCAGCGCCCCCTGCAGAACAATTCTACCACCGAACTGCGATCCCCAACCCGCACGCCCAGCGTGGGGATTATGGGCACTACCCCCCATGTGATAAAAGCCAATAAGGCGCTTATCAGTGGGAGGCCTGCGTCCAGTAGTGGACCAACCAATACAGGCTGTGTTAAGTTTTTGCAACATTTCAATTGACACCAATAGAATATCATCAGCACGGGCTGATGCCTATGTCCATCAGTGGACGTATACGGATAAATCCACTGCTGAAAATAGGCCTTCTCCAAAGGACGCCATGAATAGCTGTCCTGAGCCGCCTCCATCCATTGATTCCCTGCGACGGATAAAATGTCGTCAGTCTAATACCAAGGAATATAATAGGTACTTACTTACATATAAATACACTATAAATACATTTCTGACTTATCAGTAAGTAGTTATTCGAAAGCGTCTTTTGTTTTGGGAAAAAAGAAGTGGAAAACTGTAGCAATTATGAGGAAACCGAGGGACTCCTCGTTACCCTAAAATAGTCCATTTGATTCTCCTTTTCTTCAGTTGCAACATATTTCCTGTAGCCCAGACTCTCACGAGACTGGTGCCTCAGGAGAATCCAAGTCCAATTTTGCCACACACACCAGCATTGACACAACCACTCATACAGACACACACACGCACATACACAATCACACACTGGGTCTCCGGTTGCCCAGACTCTTAAGAGACGGTGCCTCGGGAGAAACTATTTATACACACACACACACACACAATACACACACTAACTCATGCTTACACAACCAAACCCTGGGTCGCCTGTTGCCCAGACTCCTATGAGACTGGTGCCTCTGGAAACCACACACACACACACACACACACACACATACACCAAGACTCACAAACCATATAATATTTTATGTGAATTTGTAATAGCCAGTAATAAAAACCATAAGTTCATTAATAAATAAGTAGCTTTTAGTATTATTTAGTAACTAACGTAATTTTATTATTCAGAAATCTAGGAGATGGGCGTTGACACTACCACACAGTTTACAAAGCTTCGGTAGTGACATCGTTTCAATAGGTATTTAAGATCCTATAAAAATGTTCTGAATAAAGATTTATTATTATTATTAATCCAGACTAAACAAAGATGGTCTCTCTCTCCCAATAAGGTTTGCTGGAAGAGAACTTTTTTTAGGGTTAAGCTCGCCTTTGCCATTATTTTTCTTGCGATATGTTTTACTTATAATACCAATGTTGTGCAATAAAAAGAATTATGAATTATGAATTATGGTGCCTTTTTGCTTTCCAGGTGGCTGGACCAACCCAATGATAGCCGACTGGTTCGCCGACTACGCCCGAACCGTCTTCTCCCTGTACGCAGACCGAGTGAAGACCTGGATCACACTGAACGAACCAGCTGTGTTCTGTCACGTGTCCTACCAGCTAGGAGCTATGGCTCCGGGTTTTGTCAACCCTGATATCGGCAGTATGCTGTGCAGCAAGCATGCTTTACTGGCTCATGCTAAGGCTTGGAGAGTGTATGATAAAGAGTTCAGGCCTAAATATCATGGTAAGTGGGTTATGTCTGTACTGTGTAGCTGAAATACATAGTCTGTACTGTGGTACCTTAAGGCTAAACGTGTCGCTCATCTTTCCATACAAACGGGAAAGGTAACTGTGGCCCGGCCAAGGTTTCTGTGTGTAGAGGCTTTTAGAAATTAATAATATCATTTTCATGCCCTAAGGGCTCAGATTTCAAATTTCAATAACCTTATTTCTGGGTTTACAAAATAAGCTCGAGTTATTGTATATAACATGTATAAAATTTGACTTCCCAAGTCAAATTTTATACAATAACTCGTTCGCTTAGAATCAAAATCAAAATCTCTTTATTTCCATAAATACATTACATCTGGAAAAGGTCGAATTATAAACATCGTCAGTCTATACTAATATTATATAGAGGAAAGATTTTATTGTTTGTTTGTTTGTATTGAATAGGCTCCGAAACTACTGGACCTATATGAAAAAATTCTTTTACCAATAGAAGCCCACATTATTCCTGATGAACATAGGCTACTTTTTACCGCGGGAAAATGCATCATTCCTACTGGAAAACGGGTAATAGGACAACGGGTAGTACGAATGCAGTAGTGTGTTTGTGCCGTTTGTTGTTTGGCCGAAGACAACGCCAAAACGACTAAATGGATCGGGCTGAAATTTTGCACACATAAAGATCCTGGACCTGGAATAACATGTAAGCTTTTCATCCAGAAAAACGCGTGCGAAGTCGCTTGCAGAAGCCAGTAAGAAATGAAGTGTTCACTTCAATTTTTTGCTCTCAAGTGGAAAGAGTGACAAATAGGGATATTCAGAATTTGTTTTCCAGGTCGAGTGTCACTGACCAACTTCGCAATTTGGTTTCAACCAGCCACCGAAGGAGATAAGGATATAACAGAGCTGGCACAGCAGTATCTTGTAAGTTTTCTTGAAAACCTTAGTAAAAAACTAAAACGTGTAGTTGCCGCTAAACATTTGGGTGAACTACGGCATCTCGAAGCACGCTATCCCGAGAAAAATCAAAAAGTGAATGCAATCGACAAAAACATAACATGAACGTTATCGTGACGCACGGAATCCCGACAAATGCATAATAGTATATTTCATTACAAGTGCGGAAAGGCTGTCATTGCAAAGAGTTCTGACAAATGTCTACCCGAGCGGAGGCGCAGCCGAAGGCGAGGGTTGACAGTCAGAACAAGTTGCAATGACGGTTCCGCACGTGTACTGAACGACTATTTTTAATACAGCTGCGAAAAAATGAAGCAATTTAATAAAATAATAAAAACTAGGGTCGAAATTACTCATTTTGAGCAACAAGAAACTAAACTCGCAAATAAAATTTCTGAAAAATGGTGCCAACCGTAGAATATAAGCAGAGTTTTTTTTTCTTCACCCATTCTGGTAGGCAAAGGGAACTATGCCCATACAGCCAAGTCTTCAGTAGAATTTTTTTACTGATATAAAATGAAAATGAGAAATGAGATGAAATGAAATGAAACCAAACCTAACTCATTCAATCAAATCATTAAATCTGATATTGAAACAAATTAGTAGCTTCTTTTTAGAAATATACGTATTTGCATGAATCATAAAAACTTCTATGATTCTTTTTAGTAAAAACTTCATGGTTGGTTTTTCTTTTCAATAGACATTATTTTGACAGTTGGGAAAGAGAACGCACGAGTTCGGGAAAGGTAAAAATAAAGCACGAGTATGTAATAGCCCACATCCCGAAAGCTATACGTCCCTGCAATACGCCACTTTTTGAGCAACTGTATTAAAAAATATTTTATGTATTTCCGATGCAAAACATGGCGCAGGTACACTCACGCATTTATTTCATATCTGCGACAAAGTCCTTTAGATAAAAAAGGTCAGAAGAGGTTTGTGTGATCGCTAAGCGACAAAGTCCTTTAGATAAAAAAGGTCAGAAGAGGTTTGTGTGATCGATCGCTAAGCGACAAAGTCCTTTAGATAAAAAAGGTCAAAAGAGGTTTGCTGAAGGTAGTGATATCTCATCACAGTCATCATCATCACATAGTATTTAACCCCCTGACGGCTAATGATTCCAATCCGAACCAACAAAAATACTAGAATGTTTGCATCCGTCTATGGCTAATGGTGCGGATTTGAACCATCGTACTACAGGTAATTTAAAACTTTTTCACAAGGGTATAGAGTCGATTATAGCATGGGAATTTTATATCCATCTGTTGTTTAGAGAATGAACTGTAAAATAAGCCCGCCATTCATTAGTCAAGTGCTATTTAGTTGTGACAAAAAAAGTTGTGAAGTTGACCTCCACGCGCGCGGTTCAAAGTTTTGTGTTGTTCTGATTTGTGTGATTATTTGGATTTTCAAGACGTAAGTGCTGAATATTATTATGTAAAATGCTATTATTTCTTGTTCTATGCTAATAATAAAGCTGCTAAGATGTTAGATATCCCGAATTCAGTCATAATAATTGATTATTTCAAACTGAAATGCGCGCATCTGATTTCATAGTTTATGGTGTAATTTCTGTATCAATGGGCTTGAAATCAATAGAAATAGGTCATAATTACATATTGCATCGGTTATCACGATAATAACTACAAAATAAAGTCATAAAATCCAAAAAAGTTCGTGCCGCGAGGTCGGCACAGCACTAGTCCTGCGAGCAATTTTGCGACAAAAAATAATCGATTTCATTTTGATTTTTTAGTTGATTTTTATTATAAACTAGCATGAAAAGGAGGTTTGGTGGAAAATATGGTTCCTTCTTAGTGCCGGTGTAGATATTCTAGCCTCAAAATCGAGCCGAGAATGAGAGAAAATTACCTTGACAAAAAACTCATCTATTTTTGACTTAGTGTTTGAAAATCAATATTTATAACTTTAAAAAAATTGTATATTTGTCACCTATCGGATAGGTAATATATTTCTCATCAGAACTACATTTACAGAATACAAATCGGTTCAGTACTTAAGATTTTATGATAAGTTTATCAAGTGGTCTCGCCGGGCTGGCGCCGCCGTGAGGCAAAAAAGAGGTGTTCGAATGGCGGTAACATATCGCGCGCGCTTGCTCGCACTGACAACTTCAAAGGGTTAATAAGTAAACTGGTATTTATTTAATTACCTACCTATAATATGATGCAGGTCAGTTGTATGGGTCCGTTGAGTGAGGACCTGATGACCTGTAACGGCTGTAAGACAGGTTCTTAGAACCTACTTCAGGCATCAGTGCTCTCAAAACAGGTTTTGACAATGTTTACCTGGTAAATCCCTATCTTAGTCTATCCTTAGTCAATTGTCAACCACGTTTGTAAAGAAAATAAATAATATTTTATTATTTATTATTATTAAAGTCAGTATCATGGCCTACCTCTATAAATAAAATAGTAACAGTAAATAGCCTAAAATAGTAAATAGCCTTGTTTTTTGCGCATGTTGTGGCTACCTGTAATTTAGAGTGCACTAGTTTTTAAGTTTTGTCCGCACGATAGAGGTGCTGTATTGCTGTAATTATATGGAAAAGGGCCTATGTCCAACCGTGGACTAATATAGGCTGATGATGATGATGATGATATGAAAAAAGGAGACGTCACGATCACGTATCGTTACTAACGTCAAATAGACTCGCCCCTCAGGTCTCTAACATAAATAAAATAATCTACAAACCTTTTTCAGATAGGAGTGTATTCCCATCCGATCTACTCAGCAGAAGGTGGGTGGCCGCCAGCAGTTGAGAAGCGGTTCCAAGAATACAGCAAGAAGCTTGGATACCCTAGATCTGTCTTACCTGTGCTATCGAAGAAGGAAATAGACTTAATCAAAGGTAATTTTTTCGCATATTGTTGACTTAGGTACCTACTCTAAAGAAGCACTAAAGAAGTAAATCTATACTAATATTATTATTTCGACGACCTCAGTGGTGCAGCGGGCGAGAGTCGGCCTGCGACGCAAGAGGTTGCGGGTTCGATTCCCGCCTCGGAACAAATTTGTGTACGATCTGCAGAAATTTGTTCCGTTGGTCTGGGTGTTTTCTATATATCATAAAAAAATACTATCTATGTATATAATGTATTAAATATATCAGTTATCTAGTACCCATCATAACACAAGCTATGAGTAGCTTACTTTGGGGCTAGATGGTGCTGTGTTGATTGTCCAGCATTATTTATTTATTAATTAAAAGAGGAAAGATTTGATTGTTTGTATTGAATAGGCTCCGAAACTACTGGACCGATTAGAAAAATTCTTTTACCATTAGAAACCCACATTATTCCTGATGAACATAGGCTACTTTTTACCGCGGGAAAATGCTTCATTCCTACGGGAAAACGGGTAATAGGACAACGGGTAGTAAGAATGCAGAGGTATAAAATATTTTCAAACTTACGCGATCTGAATACATTATTATTAGTATTATTTAACGGGTATTTATCGCGTTTGTTTACCTTTTTTTCTCGACGTTTCAACAGGTTTACACACTGTCGTGGTCACTACGACTACACACTAAACTACGTGGTAAATAAACGGGACAAATACCCGTTAAATAATCATCGACTCACCTCAACAGCCTGTATTGGTTCACTGCTGGACGCAGGCCTCCCCCAGATAAGTGCCTTTTAGTCTTGTACCTCATGGGGGTAATGCCCATAATCCCCACGCTAGGCATGCGGGTCGGGGATCGCAGTACGGTAGTACAATTGTTCTGCAGGGGGCGCTGCTGCCCGCCCCCGGTGGATATCCTTTAGTCGCCTCTTACGACACCCGCGGGAAGAGTTGAGCTGGTGCATATTCAAAGCCGGCACCACACAGCAAATTATCTATTCAAGCAATACCCTACAATAAATCTTATTCTTCTTTTTAGGGATCCGTACCTCAAAAGGAAAAAAGGAACCCGTACAGGATCACTTTGTTGTCCGTCTGTCACTTTGTTATACCTACTTCCCGTTGACCTAAAATCATGATATTTGGCAAGACACAAGGTCTTACAATTATGCGGAACCCTCAGTGTGCGAGTCTGACTCGTACTTGACGTTTTATTTCAGGGACCTATGACTTCTTCGGCCTGAACCATTACACAAGCCGCGTGGTCCGGAGAGCCAACGCGAGCGAGCTCCTGGAGCCGTTCCCAGTGGATGCACCGCATCTGGGCGCCAAGTTCAGCATTGACCCGGCGTGGGAAACCACTGCCTTTTACATGTATCCTGTAAGTGATAGTAATTAACACATAACATTAAAATATTTTTCACCACTCTCGCTCGAAAACGGTAACTTTGCTGCTCGAAAACAGTGAGCAAACACGGGTTTTGCTCACATGTGTAATAAAGGATAATTCAACTTCTTGAAAAAAGTGATTTGAATTTAGAACAATGCAACCTTCACATAAAACAAAATTTGGCTCGTTCATAGCTTGAAAGAGGTTTGTAGTATTTTTACCTCCAAGGTTGAGGACCAAAATTATTTTCTGAGATTCGACCTCTTTTATAAATTAAAAAATATTTTCTCACTAGTCGTGGTGAAAAGTTGTATGTTTAACTTGAGGGCAAATATTTTGCGGCAAATATTTCGAGGGCTTGTTCAACCGCAGATAGTGAGGTCCTAGGTTCAAAGAGCCCTGGGTTGGGTCAAAAAAGTCTTGACATTCGTTTTTCTAGCGAAATTCACACGCCTGGAGTCAGGAAGTTGGCGGTGTTACATACCTCCCTTGACTGGAAAGCTGCGCCTGACCTCTCCCCGTGTCGGTTCGTCCATTCCATAGGATTAAGGTAGTACATGTAAATAATGATTGGTTCCAGAAACATCCAGAAGGCCTCAGAAAGCAGCTGAGTTGGCTGAAGAATGAGTATGGAAACCAGAGTTTCGTGATCATTGAGAACGGAGTCAGCGACGCCGCGGGACTTGATGATAGAAACAGGGTTCTATTCTTCAGGGATAATCTGAAGCAGGTATGATTGATAGAGGTTACCCAATAATAATAAATAATAAATAAATAAATAATGAATAATATATAATGCTGGACCATTCACACAGCATTATCTAGCCCCAAGCTAAGCAGAGCTTGTGTTATAGGTACTAGATAACTGATATACTTAAATCAATACACTACATAGATAGATATTTTTTTTTAATACATAGAAAACACCCAGACCAACGGAACAAATTTCTGCAGATCGTACACAAATTTGTTCCGAGGCGGGAATCGAAACAGCAACCTCCTGCGTCGCAGGCGGACCTTCGCCCGCTGCGCCACGGAGGTCGTCTTTATTAATAAGTCGATAGTCGTAATATTTTCATGTATCATATTGTTTCAAGGGTTTTTTTCTAAAAGACCGAATCGGAAATAGCATAAGCAATGTTCCGATGGATAGAGGACCTCCACCTTGTGTGTTGAGGTCCGTTAACATTTTGACTGCCACCGGGGCACTTAGCCTTCGTGTCAGCTTGTCAGTGTCACTGTCATTTTCATTCACTCCCACTAAGCAACATTGAGATCTCCTTCTCTTCTTCTGGATCGCTGTCGATCGCTTGAGATGGTTTCCGTTAGCGACGCTTCTTTTTTATTTTCTTTAACTTTTTGAGGACTACTTCCTCATCAGACGGCACCTGTTTCATTTTAATGGTAGCCTTAGTGAACGCATTAAAAAGAAATTAATTTATATAGGGCTACACAATTAATAAGGGGATTTTTTAAATAAAATCGAACGATGCAGCTGCCGCAGTTTATCTAATCAGCTTAAATGACTTTGACGACCTTAGTGGCGCAACGAAACTGGGGAAGGTCCACCAGCGCCACAGGAGGTTGTGGGTTCAATTCCCGCCTCGTGACAAATGTTTGCACGATCTGCAGATATTTGTTCACCGAGTCCGACCCGAACCGAAGGTTCCTGAGGCTTCCAGGTGTTTTCTACGTTTGAAAAAATATGGATAAACGATTCTTAAAATTAGTGCCCATTGTATGACTTTTAGTGACGTGCATTTTGGCGTGCATTTTTAGAATGGTTTATCCATATTTTTTACCTATCTTTGTAATGTTAGTAGTAGTACATTACATAGATACATATTTTTTCATAAGGTTATCAATCAGTCATCTTATCTAGTATCCATAAAACAAACTCTGCTTAGCTTGGGAGCTGATGATGATGTGTGAATTGTCCAGCATTATTTAATAATGGTGATGTTTGGTTCCAGGTATTGCTGGCGATAAGAGAAGATGGCGTCAATGTGACTGCTTACACCGCGTGGTGCCTCATGGACAGCTTGGAATGGGGGGATGGATATGGGTAAGAGGATCGTACATTGTACTAAGAGGGGAGAAAGTGACCGATTTCTAACGATGGTGTCATTAAAATATGCAGGGCAGCCTGTATAGTACTTCATACTACAGTACACCAACCAGGCAAATAATTGCTTTAGAATCTTTAAAATCACTCGATGATATTCTGAGTAGAATGCCCTTACCTGATCTGTGGCAATACCCGCATGTGCGTTTTTCTCTAGCTAGTATATCTTTATATTTTTTATTTATTTTTATTTTTTATTTTTTATTTATTTATTTTTTTTCTTTTTTTTTCTGGCCAGTGATCGTGATGTCTGGAGAGAGTGGGGGGAGGCCTTTGCCCAGCAGTGGGATGAACTTGGCTGATAATAATATAATAATAATAATAATATAGTATATCTTTAAACTACACCTGCTCGGAGAGCGGCTTATTGCTTTTTCACATGAAGCAAAAAATACGTCATTACTGTCGTACTAAAATGCGGGAGAGAAAACACTATGGGAATCCATTTCTAATGCGCTGAGCGGGAGAGAAAACCCTCGGATTAAAACAAAATCTCATTACTAT
The DNA here is from genome assembly GCA_949316285.1 of Eupithecia subumbrata. Taxonomy (NCBI): domain Eukaryota; kingdom Metazoa; phylum Arthropoda; class Insecta; order Lepidoptera; family Geometridae; genus Eupithecia; species Eupithecia subumbrata. Next base: position 3,596,708 of record OX438631.1, read on the forward strand.
ACAAAACCGTTACGTACTCTCTTGATGATGTTCAGATAATGATAAGTCAGTGAATTATCAATAACACTGTATAAGCTTTTTTCTTACGATTCTTACAGCACGACTGCCATGGCAAGTCTAGTAATACTACACCTGTATACATATTGTTCGTCTTTTAGAATTATGAAAGAATTAATAATAATAGAATTAATTAATTAATTAACTTTAGAATGTAAAGTCTATCTTTCTTTTCCAGCATTAAGTTCGGTCTCTACGAAGTGGATTTCTCATCGCCAGCTCGAGTTAGAACCCCCCGCGCCTCCGCCCGCTACTACACCCGCGTCATCGCCAACGGTTCTCTAGACGTGGCTGTGGATGACTACGTTACTGTGTAAGTATTACCCAAGTCCACAGCTGGACACGTCTCTACGAGGTGGACTCATCGCCAGCTCGCGTCAGGTCTAAAAATGGTTCTCTAGACGTGGCTGTAGATGACTAGGTTACTGTGAATGTATTCCTTGTTGGTGACGGTACAGCAATCGCGTCTTCAACTAGTACTGGTAATGAGATCCCGGTTTCGAATCCCGGGTCGATACATACTTTCGTAAAATGCGTAATTACAACAATAACTTCATCACACGATGAATACATTTTATCTACATTTTACTCAATTTTCATGGAGCGGGTTCTAAGTACTCTTAGACGATGTGGTCGCTTAGCGGCAAAGCCTTTAGTGTGGTGTGAAAAAAAAAGTACTCTACATTTTCTTCAGTTTTCATGGGGCAGGCTCTAAGTACTTTACATTTTTTTCAAATTTCATGAGGTAGCCTATAAGTAGGTACTTTACATTTTCTTCAAGTTTCATGGGGCAGGCTCTAAGTACTCCACATTTTCTTCAAGTTTCATGGGGCAGGCTCTAAGTACTCCACATTTTCTTCAAGTTTCATGGGGCAGGCTCTAAGTACTCCACATTTTCTTCAAGTTTCATGGGGCAGGCTCTAAGTACTCCACATTTTCTTCAAGTTTCATGGGGCAGGCTCTAAGTACTCCACATTTTCTTCAAGTTTCATGGGGCAGGCTCTAAGTACTCCACATTTTCTTCAAGTTTCATGGGGCAGGCTCTAAGTACTCCACATTTTCTTCAAGTTTCATGGGGCAGGCTCTAAGTACTCCACATTTTCTTCAAGTTTCATGGGGCAGGCTCTAAGTACTCCACATTTTCTTCAAGTTTCATGGGGCAGGCTCTAAGTACTCCACATTTTCTTCAAGTTTCATGGGGCAGGCTTTGAGTACTTTACATTTTCTTCAAGTTTCATGGTGCAGGCTTTAAGTACTCTACATTTCCTCCACAGCCACGCAACCACCTCCCCAGCGACTCACTACTACGTATACGCCGGTGTTGGGGCACTGGTGTTGGTGGCCTTGGCGTGCCTGGTGGTCTACCAGCTGCAGAGAAGGAGGACACAGGTGCAGAGGAAGGCTAGCTATGTTGGTGTGACGACTGAAGAGCGGTGATATCTGATGAGCTTGTGATTGGGAATATTATTGTAAAAGACAAATAAAAAGGTTGACGCAGTTTTTTCTTGTTTTTATTTTTTTTAAGGTCATATTGATTCTTGGTTAATGGTTCTGCGTCTGGTCGACACAATTCTGCTTATGTCCGTAATGCTAAGTGTCAACAACCTTTCCGATTTTAGAAAAAAAAAACAAAAAGATACCAAAGTTATCTGAGGGCGTGATTGGGAAACCAAAGCCTATAACAGAAAACCACACACATAAAACAGGATAAATACCGAATTTAGAAGTTAGGTTAGGTAAGTAAGTGTATTATGATGATCAACTAAATCTAACTTACAACTTGATATTATTGATTTTTATAAATAGTACCTAGTGAAAAACTAACCGCCGAATACTCAAACGCATCTCAGATTTAGGCACGTCTCAAATGACGATTTTTTGACAGTTTTCAATGAAAATGTGTCAAAAATTCGTCACTGATTGAATTATAATAAAAATTACATTTCTTGATAGTTATTCATAGAAATCAGAAACACTAATAATAATAATATCATTTCCATGCGTGGTATAGTGCTGACAATACTTAGGTACATTATGATAGATATATCTATGATATTAGCTGTTACTTAGTAGGCGTGACGCGCATTGCGCGACTCCTGATGACTTGGCTGTAGAAGGCGGCGGAGGCACGCGGCGTGCGCTCGCGCTGGCCAGAGGAGAAGTCCACTTGGTATAGACCGAACTTATTACTGCAATAGAAATAGAAATAAAATGGAGGAAACGAGTTAAAATATGGAACACTGGTTTATGCCCGTGGCTTCGCATGCGTTTTTTCTATGGAAACGTTTAAAGGTAATTTGTATCCCATGTGAATTAACTTATGGGATAAAAAGTAGCCTATGTTGGATTTTAGAATTAGAATAATCAGTAAACAAAAAAAGTTTAAAAAAATCAAATTTCAGCCCGATCCGTTCAGTTGTTTTGCGTGAAGAGGTAACAAAGATCCATTCATCCATCTATCCATCCAAATCGCATTTAAAATTTTATGGTGTTTCTAAGAAGAATAATGATATGTATTTTTAACGACAATACAAACAGAGCTTTTAATATACCTACAGTCAGCCGTTAAAAAAGCCCGAACGAAAATGCTGGTTATGGTCCTCTAGGTAAGAGACCTAGCCAGCGCTGGTCTTCCGTGAGAACCCATACCGGTGACGTCACAAAACGTTCTACGATTACGTGGTTTTCGAACTATTTTCCATAAAACTTTTATCTAATCGCTCGGATAACATTTCTCTAGCAATAAAAATTCACGATAACAACTCGAAAGTGAAGAAGTTTGCGGTGTGAGTGAAGAAGTTTTTTTTACCCTCGTGCGTATCTCCTTCAGTTAAGTGGAAATTATATGGACCTATCTGTCTCTGAAGTTGGTCCAGCGAGTCTATGCATCCAAGATCCAAGGTGAATTTCCCAATTCAGCCCCATTGATTGTCCCTAACAGATTTACGTTTGAATATGATTCCCTCACCTATATCCCGCCCCCCATTCCATACTGTCCATGAGACACCACGCGGTGTAAGCAGTCACATTGACGCCATCTTCTCTTATTGCCAGCAATATCTGGAAGCAAACAGAACCATCACTATTGTATGACTTGAGACGCATATGAGCTTATCAAAGAAAAGGCAGAAAAGTGGCAAGGTATTTTAAATTTACGAAAAAACGATGTCATACAGACTTAGGTACCTGAGGCTCTTACTGGAGGATGCATTCCAGATATGGAATCCGTAGGTACTTCAAGAAAGACTTCTCGAACGTGTGCAGCGGAGGGCAACAAAAATGTTCCTTCCTTATGAAGAACGACTGCAAGAACTAGGGCTAACACCCTTCAGAAACGTAGAGAGCGCGGATCCTTATAGAGACCTTCAAAATCCTCACCAACAGAAATAGTATACCAAATTTATCAAAGACACTGTATATTATGAACAAAAACACAAACCTGAGAGGTGCAACGCGGGCCAAGTACCAGCAAATCCAGAGAGCGCATACTTCCAAATCGCATAGTGAAAACTTGGAACCAGTTACCGGAATCAGTGATCAGTGCCCCTTCAGTGAACTCTTTCAAAACCAGACTGGACAAATATTTTAAGTGCATTGACAAAGACTCAGATATACACGCATCAGCTTAAAATCTGCCTGTGTATCACAAATAATAATAATACAGCAGGGTAATGCAGCCAGCGTCTCGGGGACGCTTCCGACTGTTAATGATATGGAACAGTTGAGTTACCTACAGACTTTTTGCAACAGCCTGCTTGTTAGCTCAACCGTTTCTATTGTAAATGCTACTGAGTTCAGATATGTCTTTGATTGTAAATTTCTTTGGTAATAAAGTCATTATTATCATCTATTCTTTAACAGTCCTACCTGCTTCAGATAATCCCTGAAGAATAGAATCCTGTCTCTATCATCGAGTCCTGCGGCGCTGCTGGCTCCGTTCTCACCGATCACGAAGGCCTGGTTTCCGTACTCTTTCTTCAGCCAGATGAGCTGCTTTCTTAGGCCTTCTGCATGCTTCTGCAAAGAAGTAAGCATTCCGTCAACGACCAAGTTGCTAAACATTGTTCATTTTCTAAGTTGGTGATGACTCGGCCAATATTTGGTTGATCTTTGGTATTGGTACGATTGGTTGGTAGGTACGCGTATGAAACAGAGCCTGTTCAGTGCTTTCATATCATAAATGTGATCAAATATGATATTAGAGGGACAATATTAGGAGGTGATCATTTTCAATTCCAATATTTATCTGCACGTCTAATAATTTGTAAAATAATGATATGGAGCACAAAAGCGAACAGCAGATTACCCCTTAAAAACCTCTGAGGTTTTTTAGGTGATATTATAATGTTGTTATTTAAAAATTCTTTGGTGGCTAAAAACAATATTGAAGAAATTGTAAATAAATGGATTTTGATGGTTCGTTCCACGAATTACCTACCTACCTGTGTTATAATTATAATACGACTTCTAAAACGCGATTTCTTTTCGTCTCGAAAAGGTATATTATTCCAAACTTACAGGATGTGAATAGTAGTCAGTAGTTTCCCAGGCCGGATCGATGCTGAACTTTGCCCCCAGATGTGGTGCGCTCACTGGGAAGGGCTCCAGGGCTTCGCCCTCCTTGACTCTATCGACTATGCGGCTCGTGTAATCCTTCACGCTGAAGAAGTCATAGGTTCCTTGAAGAGTTAACAAAGATCCAAGATTTTTGATTTATGTTTCTGTGTGTGCTAATTTTAATTCTTTTTTGTCTGTATGTCCGTATCATTCTTATCTATTTTATATAATTTTGTATATACCTACCCACCTACTAAGTATTTCTTATAAATACATATTTTATTGTAATGAAACTGTAATGTTACATAATATATTATAAATAATATAAGCTATCAAGGTGAAATATCTCTTAGTCGCCATACGAAACCCGTAGGAAGAGTTGGGGTGGTACAAATTCTAAGCCGGTACCACACGGCTCTAGATAAATACCTACTCATACATAATACATAATAATGTCCCTACTTTTCGTTACTGGATACCTTTGATTAAGTCTATTTCCTTCTTCGATAGCACAGGTAAGACGGATCTAGGGTATCCGAGCTTCTTGCTGTATTCTTGGAACCGCTTCTCAACTGCTGGCGGCCACCCACCTTCTGCTGAGTAGATCGGATGGGAATACACTCCTACCTGAAAGAGAGTTCCGGATTGTTTTATAAATGTTTCTTAGATACCAGTGTACCTACCTTGTTTGAAAGATTAAGAATGTGGACCCAGGTAACTGAAATTGTCTTTTTGCTGAAATGCGTTTTACTTTTCAACCGACGAAAAACGGTGGTTCTCAAGTCGACGCATAACTTTTTACAGAGTAGTCCGATTTCGATAATTCTTTTTTTATTGGAAGGGGTATACGCCGAAGGTGGTCCCATTTAAAATTTAAAAAAAATCCAATCCAAAGAGTACGAAAACAGGGTATGATTGATTGTTCACACACTGATGTTGTTGTTGAATGTTTGACCACGCATAACTTTTTACAGAGTAGGTATATAGTCCGATTTTGATCATTATTTTTTTATTGGATAGGGTATACCTCGATTTGTCATCAAACTAAATTAGACTCGAATTTTAACTTGATTACACTAGAAGAATTTGAAGTCAGTTTATCTTTTTTAAAACATGCCAAATTGTAATGTTAGAGATCGAATTATAAAATACATATTTGGAACTTCTTATAAACCTACTCGGAATGCGTATGAATTCATACGCATGACTCCATACTACCATAGACACGCGCAGCGAGTCTAAGGGTCCGCACTCCGCAACTTAGCTCGCGTTTTTGGGATAAAACGTAGCTTTTAGGTATACATATAATATAAATAATAAATATAGAATTTAATCTAGGTCTACATTACTACGCTAAATTAGCTTGGCAGATCCAATTTTTAGTTTTGTTATACCTACCTTTTATTTATATATTTTTTAGAAATTTAGTTAAATATCCTATATTAAATATATTTTACCTTTTATTATTACCTTATGTCAAAATATTAACTAGAAAATTTTTTCAGGTCAGTAAGAAATGTAGCCTTCGATCACAAAGGACCTAAGAGATACCTTTTCGAAAGCCTTCGACCTGGTATCATATGATGTCCTCTGGCGGAAACTGAAGGACACAGGGCTACCGCTGGAGTCGGTATCACTTTTTAGGTCAAGTGGTTGGTCAAGTAGTTGGGTGAGCTTTCGGACTCATACAGGCAGGAGTGCGGGGTGCGGCAGGGGGGGCTCAGCTCGCCATCGCTTTTCTGCCTGTATGTGAACGCCCTGATCGAGGGACTTAGCAGCATGCCTGTCGGGTGCCATGTGAGCGGGGTCTGCGTGAATAACCTCAACTACGCCGATGACATGGTACTGCTGGCTCCCTCGATTAGCGCTCTCCGAAAGCTGCTAGTCGTATGCTGTGGCACATGGACTCCAGTACAATACCAGGAAGTCAGAATTCATGGTCTTCAGTTCGGGCACCAAAAGGCCGATTTATGTACCGCCAGTTAAGTGAAATGGCTTGGAACTACAAAGGGTGCGGAATTTAAGTACTTAGGCCATATTGTCACTGAAGACCTGAAGGATGATGCAGATATGGAGAGGGGACGCAGAGCGTTGTCCGTCAGGGCGAATATGCTGGCCCGCAGATTCGTATGATGTACAGATGCTGTGAAAATCACATTGTTCAAAGCATTCTGTACATCTTTGTATACAGGGAGTCTGTGGGTCAGTTATACCTTAAAGGCGTACAATGCTTTGCGCATCCAGTAAAATAACGCATTTAGGTTGCTGTTGCGGCTGCCGCGGTTCTGCAGCGCCTCGGGTATGTTCGCCGAGCCTCGTACCGACTCTTTTGATGCAATATGGCGCAAAAAGACACCCTCACTGCTCAGCAGAAACCGCGAGAGCAGCAACAGTATACTGAATGCGATATCTATCAAATTTGATTGTCCTCTGATGTGTTTCCCTGCATAGACTAAGTTGTCTGAAAATCTAGTATGGCACAATCGGCGCCCTTATCGCTGAAAGCGATCTCTTCCAGGCAACTTTTGGATGGACAGGATCGATATTTTTAGATAGATATTTTTTTTTATTATACATAGAAAACACCCAGACCAACGGAACAAATTTCTGCAGATCGTACACAAATTTGTTCCGAGGCGGGAATCGAACCCGCAACCTCTTGCGTCGCAGACGGACTCTCGCCCGCTGCGCCACTGAGGTCGTCAAATTTTGGGCCTATTCTACTCTGACCCAATTTGCAAATCTATTTATGGATCAGTTTCCACTTTTTTCCCCACTCTGATGCGCTACGTGTTCAAGAAAACTTACAAGATACTGCTGTGCCAGCTCTGCCATATCCGCATCTTCATCAGTAGCTGACTGAAACCACATCGCGAAGTTTGTAATCGCCACACGACCTAGAAAACCAAATTAATAACTTCACGATGTTTGTGAAAGATGTCATACCATAATAATAACAAGTACCCCATATCACGAACAAATATTATCTGCAACAACATTTTTCTCGAAGCGGGAATCGAACCCGCAACCTCCGGCTTCGCACGTGACCCTTCGTTCACCGCGCCACATCGGTCGTCGATAATTCCATTAGAGAACATCATTAAAAACTATAAAGTACCGACTCGGCCTTTTCTTTTTTATTTCCTTTTGCCGAATGAGAGGGCGATGGACCAGGTCTATGTAACTTACATATTGTATAAGCTATGAATAAAGATTTCTTTCTTTCTTTCTTTCTCAAAATGTGGTTAAGAACCATGTAGGAAACAAGACGTGTATTTGATAGGTACCTCATTTATCAATATCGCTTTGGCCGTTTTAATGCTTGGTGGTAATAAAGAGTGTCGACCACATAGAAACACTCGAAAAACATAACCCACCACGCCTCGCGGGTAAAAACATAACCCACGAAGACTCGCGAGTAAATACCTACATAACCCACGACGCCTCGCGGGTAAAAACACAACCCACGACGCCTCGCGCGGGTAAAAAAGAGCGAGTTCTGAGATACATATAGAAGGGAACTGACTCCCCTCAAAAACGCAAGATGAAATTAATATTTAGAAATTTCTTGTGTTTAGGTACGCTTTTATAAGTTGGGAGGCCGTCAAAAACCAAGTCTATTTGTTCAAAACTCCGTCCACGCATTTATTTTCTTTGACATATACTTCATACACACGTAATCTGTCTGTGGATATCCCTTAGTCGCCTCTTACGACACCCGCGGGAAGAGTTGGGGTGGCGCAAATTCTAAGTCTGCACCACACAGCTGTTCATAAAAAGTCTATGAAATGTTGCATTCTTTGACGCACACTTTCACACCACGAATTTAAAATTGTTTTTCGACTCCAAATATATTGTCAATTCAACCCACTATAAAAATTTAATCATATATTTTTGGCAATTTTATCAAAATCTATTGTTATTTCATCCCACTTCCAGAGTACTGTCTTCTCCAAAGAACTAAGATGTGTCTACCGACTGACGATCCTGAAAAAGCGCGGGAAATTTTAATAATATGAGTATGGAAACCCCAAAATTACAGAGCGAGAACTGGAATAATCGATTTGATACTTTCATGACGAACATCATCATTTTCTTCCTGGAAGTAAATAACAGCACTGACCTCAATAAATATTAATAAATAAATGCGTGATGGAGCATATATAAGTACCAACAGATGGCTTCTCACACACGATTTGACTTACCATGATATTTAGGCCTGAACTCCTCATCATAAACTCTCCAAGCCTTAGCATGAGCCAGTAAAGCATGCTTGCTGCACAGCATACTGCCGACATCAGGGTCGATAATACCAGGAGCCAGCATTCCGAGCTGGTAGGACATGTGACAGAACACAGAAGGTTCATTGAAGGTGATCCAGGTCTTCACACGGTCTGCGTACAGGGAGAAGACGGTTCGGGCGTAGTCGGCGAACCAGTCGGCTATCATCGGGTTGGTCCAACCACCTGGAAAGACACCATCTTTATTTTATCTGATGGTATTATATTTTTTTTGCTTACCAGCAAGAAACAAGAGACAACATTTCCTGTTTTTAATTCGAGAGAATGTAACAAGCTGTTGGACCCTAGGTCCGTGGGATACCGAGGCTCTCAGGGTTTTCAAAAAAATTATCTGAGTGTGTCTGGTCGAAGAGTCGCGTGACCCGAGAACTGTGAGTATCTGCCACAGCACATCAGCATTGCCATACAGCGGGGCAATGCAGCCAGCGTCTTGGGAACGCTTCCGACTGGTATTGATATGGATCAGTTGAGCTACCTCAATGAGATTTTACCAACCTCAGTTTATATATAATCGAATACGCCTCCCAGGTGTGGAATCCAAGGTACGATGTGTATTCCGAGCGAATAGAGCCCATTCAAAAGAGGTTTCTACGATACCTACAGTATCGAGCTCGTATTTATTTACCAGATTATGACACTAGATGCCGCAAATTTCATTTTCTTCCCCTTCACAAGCGCAGAGAAATTGCTGATTTGACTTACTTAATTAACATAGCAAACGGCACGGTTGATTGCCCGGAGCTCCTTGAGCAGATAGGATTGCGCACATGCACTGTTGCACTGAGAAAACCGCAAACTCTTTACGTTCCTACAGTGAAGACCAATTATAGGCAGAATGCATTTATTTACAGAGCTTCTCGCTCGTTTAATTCTTTAGTACATAGAAACAGTGAGGTAGACATATTCAACACCAGTACAAGTAAGCTTAGACGCTTACTTAGTGATAATTTTTTTCAAGTGTAGGCTAACTATAAAATTATGTTTCCAACTTAATTAACTTTGTTCTTGTTTTTCCAGTATTTTCTATTAATTTTGTTTTTGTTTTCCTATTAGTCGTCAACTTATTGTGTTTCATGCTATTTTTAAGTATATCTGCGGAAACTTGTAATTAGCCGTCAACAAACATGCCTGGTCTACCCAGGCATGTTCTAATGTTCATCTGTTATTTGTAAACCTAGCTGTAAGTTTCTCCAAAATTGTAAAAATAAATAAATAAATAAAATAAAAATAATATCATTGAGCTACCTGTAGATTGTTTGCAAAAGTCTGCAGTTAGTTCAATTGTTTCAAGTGAAAATACTAGTTATAAATCATTTTTATTTCGAGAGGATGTAACAAGTTGGTAATTACGAAGAAGGCGGGCTGGGTGCTAAGAACAGAGTAGCTATAGGTTTAAGAGTGCTGATTCAAACATTAAATTAAATTTATTTATAGACAACAAACTTATAAATAATTATTAACGAGTAAATAATACTAATTGACATTGAAATTAAACTAATATGTATAACGATATAATTTTTCAATCTTCATTAGAACACATACCTACCTACGTCCACGATGAACATTGACTGGTCAAGACTAATCCAATGTGGATGTGAGTGAAAATTGCGATATCACGGTCAGCCCATGATAGTCTGCTAGACTAGTCGACCGTCATGGGCCGCTTCTATTAAGAGAGCCATAGCGCCCTGTCTTCAGCTGGCCTTGCATGGTCTTTTTCTTTGTAGGGATTAAAAGCATACTTAACATCTTACCGAGGTCTTGCAATTTCTGCGGCAAGTCCCAGTGGTAGAGAGTGACGACCGGCTCAATGCCTCTCTCCAGCAGACCGTCGATGAGGTCGCTGTAGTGTTGAGCGGCCTCCTTGTTGACAGTGCTTGTGAGGGCCTTGGGTAGGATTCTGGGCCAGGGTATTGAAAATCTGGAAAGTACTTAGTGGATTTATGATGCTGTACCTACCTAGGTACACTTCAACCTCAACAGCCTGTATTGGTCCACGACTGGACGCAGGCCTCCCCCTGATAAGCGCCTTATTGGCTTTTATCACATGGGGGTGCATAATTTAAGAATAATTTAAGGTGGCCCATAATTCTAGGTACACTTGCTTCAGTAAAAAGGCAAGGTTTTCTAAACATGTTCAATGCGATTATCAACTGAATACAATAAAAAAATTCAGAAGAAAATTCGGTGGCGTACTCGTAAAATCAAAATCCAAGTTTCTGATTCGTTTTCGTTCAAAAGTAGAATCTTATGCAATAAGAGTTAGTTTTGCACGAAAACGAATCAGATTTCGATTTTCCTTTCCTGAGTAGGGCCCCAGAAGTCCGGTTATTAATTCAGTCGACCCGACTTTTAGGGTGCATTCACTGCCCAGACTCGGCGGTTAGTTATTAATTTTCTAGAATTTTAAGTTTTCTAGACTGTTTTACCTTCGGACCAACGACTTACTTGTAGAAGTCGACGCCCAACTCCTCTACCATCTCGACATCTCTCTTCCACTGGTGGTAGGAGTCGCAGGCCACGTCGCCGTTGTCTCTCTCTGTGTGGCTGTGCAAGAACCGGTCCCATGCTTTCAGTTTTGCCTTGGATAAAAAACTTCAGTTGTAGGCACAAATAGGGACAATGTGTGTATTTTAATTGCAGTGATCACGAATCCCAGTGCTATCTTTACCATATGGGCACACGGGGCACGGGCCCGGTGCCCCGTCGTCAGGGGCCCCCCAAAAGACCGACAAACGAGCGATTTTCTGGCAACTCTGAGCATCAGTCAATCCGACACGGCCCTGACCAATCCGCCTCCTAAGCGCGGAATTTATGGCAAAACTCCCCTTGTTGGGGATGGCCTTGTTCAGCAGTGGACCAAAGTGTGTCCAACGTCATTGATCCCCCTCATCAATGAGTGAGAGGTAAAATGGTTAGAGGTAAAATCGTCCGGGGTCTCTCACCCCGGTTGAAAATTTTGTTTAGTAATGTCAATGTTATAAATAAATAGAATTTATTCAAAAAACGCGTTAAAAAACCGCTAAAAACGTCGTTTTATGTCTAGCGATAGAATGCTTTTGATTAGGTTGATTCGGGTTTTTGTTGGTTACTTTTTCTGAAAGCGATCATTAACCCGAGGCAAAATCAAAATAGCGTTATAAAGATCCATCGGAATCGAATCCGTCGGATTCGATTCGGAAACAAATCGAATGAATTAAAATACCACTGCAGGCCTTACAAGAGGAGAGGTATGATATTGCATAGTTCAAAATACTAACCACTAGCGTTCCAAGCCCCCTCAGTCTGGTACGCTGAAGTAGCCACTCCAAACTGGAAGCTCGGTGGAAAGTCCAGCTCGTCTGTGCTCCGTGATACTGTTAGAACACTGACAAAAACAACAGTTCAGTACTATGCATGGTGGATTTTTTGAACGGTGGAGTAAGGAAAGGTACCATAACTGGTGTAGCTGCGGGAAAACAGTCTTAAGAGATTATCCATATCTTTTAGAGAATTTTTCATCAATCTAAATTGGTGCCAGAAATAGATCAGCTATAGAATTCAGTAAATTTTGGTAAGCAACATATAAACAGGAGATCAAGCCTGGCCCCCCGGTGAGTGAAGGTGGGGTAAGTGAAACCGCAGACATCTCAAACATGTTCCGGGTGCATTTTAAGGGTCCCTGCTTGGCTCTTCTGCTATGTCGACCGATACTGACTGCAGAGATGGAGTAGATGAGCCACTTGCTCGCTTTACTGCAGGACAGGTGAGAAAGGTCCTGAGGAAGATGAGTGGTAGAAAGTCACCCGGTCACGATGGGCTCAGTGTTGAGCATCTAAGTGAGTGCTCCTTCTAAATGTCGTAGCTATGTTTTTCACAATGTGCATTAGTCATTGTAACCTACCACTAGATTCAATGAAAATTATAGTGGTGCCCATTGTGAAAAACAGAACTGGGGATGTCTCTGACCTAAAAAACTTTCGACCTATTTCTTTGTCCACCATTATTGCTAAAATACTGGATGGTGTCCTTGATGCTTATCTAGATAAATATTTATATTTCGGTTGATGCTGCGACTGCTCCGATTCTGCAGTGCATCGGGAATGTTTGTGCAGTACCACACTGATGGATTTTATGCCATCGTTCCTGCGTCCCTGATGCGAACAATACCGAACAGTCACAACAGCATCCTGAGCACTGTGGCAGAGGGGCTATCATCTCTGGAGGTACTTTGTGGTGAGGGGTGATCAATGAAGGAAAATACTTCCCGCATTGATTATCCTCAGCTTCAACTGGTTCCTGTCACAGTTCTGTATTATGTTTCTTTTCATTGCTGTTATTATTTTTCTATTCCTATTTTTATTGTTGTGTCTTTTAAAAGATATGTGATTGTATTTGTCATGAACCTAATTATGGACTAGTATTGTCTGAAATAAAACGTTTTTGTTTTATTTCAGGCATATGTCCAGCTATGAACTAACAGACGATGATGATGATAAAATCCTTATTATCAGATGTTAGACTCGTTTTGCAATGACATTAGTAACTTGTTTTACTTAAATGATGCTGTTTGTATTGTCCAGCATTATTTATTTATTTATTTACATACCTTACAAGCACACAAATTAATAACATCTTTTTATTAAATCGAACCCGATCGGTCTTAAAACGTCACGAAGTTATAATTATGTCTACTATAGACACCTAACCTGATAATTTATAATTTAATTAGAAGGATGCTACATAGATAAACCATTAGCTAACTAATGTAATTAATAAATAAATAAAATAGAAATAGCCTTTTATTATTCTCATTCTAATGTGGGTTATTAATATAAGTGGTAGTATTATTTTTAACCGACTTCGAAAAAAAGAGAAGGTTCGGCTGTATGTATGTTTTTTATGTATATTCTTCGAAATCTCGGTCAATTACGGATTTTTGAAAATTCTTTCGCTATTATAGTATGTATTAAAGAATGATCCCGAACTGGTTTCATAAAATAATATTAATAAACGGCTTTATTAATATCATTACGCCAAATAGCATACTGTATTCCAGCCAAAGCACGTTCAATTATTTATAATTCCTTAGTTAAATCGCACTTAAATTATCTTATCGAAATTTGGGGATCAGCCGCTAATACAAACTTAAATCCTCTCCAAAGGGCACAAAACAAAATTATAAAAACACTGTATCATTATAAATACCTAACACCAACGAAAGAACTATATAATAAAACCAAATTATTAAACCTTAAACAAATGTATACATACTGTACTTGCATCTTGATAAGAAACATTAATTCTAACTCAATAAAATCAAACCTACAACTACGCAAAAAGAATAATCAATACACATTTAGAAACAAATATAAACTAGAATTAGCTAAAGCACGTACTGATTACGGCAGGAAAACGATTGTATACGAGGGAGTGCAGTTATTTAATAGCTTGCCTAACGAGCTCAAAGAATGTGCTAGCATAAGCATGTTTAAAACAAAATTAAAAAAATACATTTATAGCCTAACCTAAACATAAGATAATATAGCGTACTAATATTAGTTTAAACATAATTCTTAAGAACTTTGTATCTCATTATAAGTGAACATTTTTGTTTTATGAGAATAAACTTCTTTAAACCGATATTTATCTCATAAGGGTCCGGCGACGGATGAATTTCCCATACAAACGTAGTACCAAAATGATTTGTAATTTGAGCATATTTTCACCATGGTCTGTTATTATTTGTATTAAAATAGTATTTATCCAGGTTCCTACCACAATTTTTTGTCAAAATACATTTCTGAAATGAAATTAAACCGAATCGCATTTTTACACTAAAGAATGAATGTTTTCTTAGTATTTGTGTAGATAAGTATTTTGAAAAAAAAATTTGGTAGGAACCTGGATAAATACTATTTTAATACAAATAATAGCAGACCATGGTGAAAATATGCTCAAATAACAAATCATTTTGGTACTACGTTTGTATGGGAAATTCATCCGTCGCCTGACCCTTAAAGCTAAAAAAACGGCTAATTCCATGTCGGATTTTGGTTTTTTCAAGAGATCAAATTATTTTCAAAACAATAAAATTTTATTTAAAAGTCACTATTACCAGCATCTCATAAAGATTTAAATCGTTAGATAGCCCCTTTCCGTAGTGAGACCGCGCCGTGTTGTTGTCAAGCGAAATGAGATAGCTCACTCATTTGGAATCAGTGGTATGGTGTTGTTTTTTTCACAAAAGTTCGTGCAATATGATTACACAACAAATGGTAATAAAGTTAGGTTTATTGGTAAAAACACTATTTTTAACTACGAAAAGGATGCGTGCGTTGGCATTTGATTAACGCATGCATTCAAAGACAATGCCACAGTTTTTGGTGTCAGGGCGTATCTAAAACGATTAAATCTTTGGTATGTCAGGCCTCCCTCCGTCTTGGTGTGCATAAAACCTCTCTGGGTTAAGGCCTTCAGAGCCTTTCGTTGATCTCAGACATGTACTGTGTTGAACCAGTTTCGTCCTAATTGCACTCTAATCTAAGGGAGCGTTTCCACTGACGCTCTCATTGAAATTTCGAGCACTGTGATTGGCCAATTCACGGGCCGCTCCGCTCCACTCCGCCGATCTCCGCGTCAGTGGAAATGCACCCATATGTTTAGACAGAGAAAGTTTGGTTACTTTATACAAAAATAAGCCTGCTTGGTCTCTTTGAGGCTTAGTATAGTAGGTAATCGTTTGGTTTGTTCCGCCCAGACAACCAAACTAGACAACTGGTTGTCTACGTGGAAGAAATTTTTCGAACTTTTTGGTAACTAGTTGTCTCGACGTAAAATTATATATAGTTTCCTGAATGGAATTTTATTTCCGTCTACGTTACTTTCCGTTGACACCCTTTGCGCACGCGGGACGGAACTTTAAAAATAAATAACCTTAGCGATAAGGTGAACCGTGACGATAAAATTTATATTAACATCGCATTTTCTAGCATCTATCGCATTCTATTATTTATTAAAGTAGTGAGATCACTGTTTAAATAATAATAATCAATTTACTAACAAGACAGTTTTTACAATCCATTGTGTTAGTCGGTTCATAACTAGAGGTTAGTTAATAATATTATTAATGCTATGTAGATAGGTTCCTACCACTTAATTTTATAAAAGTTACTCAAGGTCTTGCAGATTTTATCATTCAGTGTGAGATTTGCCAAATTACTGTTTTTGTCATGGAAATGATAAAATAAATTGATCATTTTACCATATTTTTATTGCACTTACGTAGTGAAGTGATCAACCACAATGCGAACCTATCGCTAAGATGGATGTTTAGATATTGGTTTGATATGGAATATACATATTACGTGACGAATAAAAAAACTCCTGGCAATAACAAACACAACAAAAAACAATTAGCGAAATTGGTCCAGTCGTTCACGCTTGATGCCGTGACCAAAGGAAATAGGGATTCATTTTTATATATAGGTAAAGATTATTTATTGAGATAATTACATAACCTTATACAGAAAGGGCGAGAAGTTACGCAGTGTTTGTAAAAACTCTGTTCTATGAATTAAATAATATTTACTGTTTGCTGATTGCGGTTTTGTGTTGTTTTTTTGGAAAAAACACCAAAAACTCCTTTTGTTACACAAATAAGATGATGAAATAGTATAACTTTTTGTCTCAAAGTATGTATAGGTATGTAGGTCATCATTTCAAGGGAATTATGTACGTATGTAGGTAATAAAAGATTTTCATTTCTTATATCATCAGTTTATATTTTTTATTGCCTATATACTGTCTCAAGCAAATAGCTAGTCTCCACTGCGACTGATAGTATTTGTATTTTGTATATATTTATTCTATCGTAGGTACACATGATGTTACGCTTGATGTCGTTACATTCTATATTTTATTCCTATTTCAACAATAACACACAGGTATTTCGCTATAGGTAACACCATAAGGTACAAAGAAAAAAAAAACAGACAGACATGACTGAAAAAAATAATATGTTGGAATCAAATAAATAATTAATTAAAGGGCATGTCAAAGTATGCTGCTGTATAAGGGCATTGTTAAACTATACTAACTAACTATACTACTAGTCCAGTCAACAAGTTCTTAAACAATAATAGTTTTTGAGTTAAAAAAAAAATAAACATCTTTTTTCTTAAATCTTATCTTGCTAATAACCAGGTATTGCAATTTTTTGTGCTTCCGACTGGTATTGATATGGATCAGTTGAGCTACCTGTATATTGTTTGCAACGGTCTGCAGTTAGCTCAATTGTTTCAATTGTAAATACCAATTATATTATAATTTTCTTTGTGAACAAAGGCTTCTGCCCTGTGAAAAAAAAAAAAAATTGTATACAAAAAAATCTCGAGATACATTTTTCTACACGTCATTCCGAATCGAATGAGCTATCACACGTAATTTTAGATTTTATTATTAGAGTGTATTTTTAGAGCTTGATCAAGAATTAACACCATTTTGAAGTTATTGACTGGACTATGACTACCATGGCCGAAATTCGGCTAGGAGGACATCATCATCATTTATTATTATAGAAATATTTGCTGTTAGACGAGGTGACGCGCATTGCGCGACTCCTGATGACTTGGCTGTAGAAGGCGGCGGAGGCACGCGGCGTGCGCTCGCGCTGGCCAGAGGAGAAGTCCACTTGGTATAGACCAAATTTTGTACTGGAATTAAAGAAAAAAACTATGTTTGATATGCCAAAATCTACCTATCCTTTAATCCTCGTAGGAGCACAAGGCACCCTTGGAAACGTCAGTTTAAATATACTTAAGGGTTACAAAATGTGTTAAATTAGCGATGCGCGATGGCGATGGGTTTTATTCGATTATTTCGATTGTTCGAATATCTCGATGGTTCTCGATTGTTTCGACTTGGACTCGAGTCCGACTCGGTTTGATATTGCGCCTGGCGCATGGCACGTTCATTCGCAAGTTCCTCCTCCTCGATGGTTTATAGTTTCGCGAGTTCTTGACTTGCGTTATTCTTTCAATAGAAAATAATCAATACCGCGACGGGAATATAATGTAAGTAGTTAACTAACGTATGAATACTTAGATAGTCGGCTCGATGCATGCAATCGACTACCCCGGTGTCCGAGCGCGAGCGAGAATTTGTGAGTGAGTGAGAGTGACTGATTCGAACAATCGAAAACTAGCGGTCAATTCCGTTAACTCGAAACAATCGAAAAACTTCTCGATGTTTTTGTAGAACGGCGAGTCGATGGTTTATTTTAACGACTCCGATTCTTTCGATTGTTAAAACATCTCGGAATCGCCCATCGCTAGCTTAAATGCTGATTCGGGGTTAGATGATGTTGTGTGGCTTGTCCAGCATTATTTATTTTATCCCCCACGACTATCGACTCGTTTGTGGCATTTGTAAAGCCACTTGCCACAAACGAGTCGATTGGGGTATTAGATCATAATTATAACCAAAAACTTTTTTAAATGGTCTAAGATTGGGGTAGATAGATGATGATGTATAAACCAATCGGCTGGTAGCACCCGCCAATGCACCCACCCACTGCTAAGTAAAGGCTTTCACACCACCCCTGGCGGTAATGTGCCAGGCAGATCCACTCTACCATGATTCTACAATTTCGTTTGACCATCGGTCAAGAGCTCTTTTCTACAAAAATGGCCTAGGTACCAATTGCTTCACTATGACAATGGCGTGTTTTTGGTGGCGATTTTACTCCGATACTACTGTCATTAAAAGCCATTAATTTTGTAGAAAAGAGGTCTTGACCGATGGTCAAACGAAATTGTCGAGTCCTGGTAGAATGGATCTGCCTGGCGCATTACCTCACTGTGTGTCACAACTTCACAAGTGAGGGTAAAATCACACAAATGACATTAAGTTCTTAGCAAATGAATAAAGTATGCTTACCCGTAACCTTCAGCCCACTCGAAGTTGTCCATCATCGACCAGTAGGAGTAGCCGGTGATGTTCACCCCGTCCTGCTTTATTGATAGCAGCACCTGAAAAGTTAATCAATTTGGTAGTTTTATTATGAATGCGGAAGCAAAGCCTGTCAACGGTGTACCTCCGCAAGATTATCGAGTTTTTTGGTCATGTAGCCTGCAAGTCTGGGGACAACCTCCAATAACTCATCATCAAGGGAAATATAATAAAAAATAGAGGGAAATTGATCGAGAGGAAGGAGCCCAACGCGCTGGTCTGACCAGATCCGCACCACACTCGACATCAACATGTCAGAAGCGGTACATGTCGCTGAAAGGAGGAGCTGATGGAGCAACTACGTACAGGAGGAGTTGGGTCACAACCCCAGTATCTATTGGGGAAACAACACAATGAGGAGGATAATGAATTAACATCTAGATCTCAGATCGCGTCAAGAGTATAGAAGAAATTGAATTTTAGTATTCGTTGCAAATATGAAAGAAATCGTTTACATGCACGCAAACTTGTCCGCACCGGATTTGTTGCAATTGGATTCGATTCTTATATGTTCCTTTAAAACGTACGACAAGTTTGGTTCATTTAAAATAATTGAAATCAATCAATAATTACTTCATAGTTCATAGTTCATAGTTTTTTATTAATAACTTAATCATGTTACAGGTCACTTATTTCTGAATTATGTAAAGAATACATATTATTATTACTTAAATAAAAATAAAAATACATTAATTTAAAATTAAATAACATCATAACATAATTGAATCACACACATTTTAAAATCATAAAATCATTAAAATGATAAATAGATTGCGTTATCAGCCACGTTTTCAACTTAACTTTAAAAGACTGAGTGGATTGTGCGCTGGTGATAGAAGTTGGAATGCGGTTGTAAACAGCCGTCCCCATCACGTGTTGCAACTTGGACGTCTTCGCTAGCCGTCGTGGAAGAGCTCTTATCCGGTGCGCGTGCCTTGTGTTGTATCTATGACTGTCCCCGTACCTTGCATATTTGTCCAAGTTGTTACGCACATACAGTGCGGATTGGTATATGACAAGGGCGGGCACGGTCAAGATCCCTAAGGACTCAAAAAAGGGCCGCGCGGACTCATCCTGTGGTATTCTCACTATCGCCCTTATTGCTCGCTTTTGGAGTCTGAAGGCGCGCTCCCAATCGGATGCACGCCCCCAAAACTCCACACCATACAGAAGGAGCGAGTGGACGTTGGCAAAGTAGATACTCCGCACCATAGCTCTATCCAAGGTAGCCGAAAGGCGCCATAGAGCAAAGCATGATCGGCCTATCTTTTTACATAGTTTGTCTATGTGCGCCTCCCACGTGAGACTCTTGTCTAAAGTGAACCCTAGAAAAGTAGCCATGTGAACCTGGTTGACTTCTTCGCCTCCCAGGCTCACAGCCACCGGCATATAAGAGTGACCAGCAAGGTTGAAATGCATGAAGTTGGTTTTTGCGACATTAAGAATGAGTCCATTTTGATGAAACCACTTCTGCATTTCACCTGCAACATTATTTAATTTTTGCTCTAAAGCATCATGTGTTGAAGCTTCTACAATGGCCGCAACATCATCCGCATACATAAATGTATGTGCATCTTTAATGCAGTCGGGAAGGTCGTTCATTAGGAGGCTGAAAAGTATGTTCGACACCGAGGATCCCTGTGCCACGCCAATCGTGGTTGACATTGGGTTCGATTTGACCTTCCCTCCTCTGCCCGTGACAATTTGCGTGCGGCCGGTCATAGAGCTGAGCAGCAGTCGCAGAGCCGGTCCACCTATCCCGTAATGAGCCAATTTCGCAGCAAGGACGGCATGATCCGCGACGTCGAAGGCTTTCGATAAGTCACAGAACATGACCGCCACCTGCACCCTTCGCTCCTTGGCCTCCATTACGTGACATACGATCTGTCCAGCGACATCTGTCGTGGATCTCCCCGCCCGATAGGCGTATTGCCGGTCGGACAGGGACTCCGTGCTGGACAGATGCGCCATCAGTCTTGTGCTCAGCCCGTGCTCGAATATTTTTCCAATGGCCGGTATAATTGACACAGGCCGGTAGTTGTTGACGTCGTCCTTACTCCCCTTGCCCTTGAATAGTGGGGATACTCTGACGTTTTTAAACGCCTGCGGGTATTCACCAAAGACAAGACATCTATTAAACAGCGTCGCTAGAATGGGACACAAAGGTATAGCGGTTTTTATCAACAAGGATATGGATAAGTCGTAAATATCCTTTGTTGGTTTATTCGCTACCCCTGTAGTAAGAATTTTGAATACTTCACATGGAGTAAACCGTTCAAACCTAAGTGAGCGGTCCGCTGACGCGCGGCGCTGGCGGGGCAGCGCGCGCACCGCTGCCGGCACGTCGGCGGCGGGCGCGCCGCACATCAGCGGAGCGCTCACAAAGTGCATGTTCACTGCGTCCACCGCGGCGACCTCACTCAAGAATTCGGATCCATCGGGTCTCCTCAGCCTTTCTAAAAAGTCCGTGTTACTCCCTCGTTTCCGTCCGGTTTCAATGTTTACTAAATTCCACATAGTTTTTGACATATTAGTCGAATTATGTATAATGTCACAGTAGAAACGGCTTCTTTCCGATTTTAGAACCCTATCGTATCTAATTTGATATTCTGCTTCTGTGATTCTGCGACTCAAAATGGATCTTGCTTGGCTTCCGAAAAAAAATTCCACACATATCGGTACTGAGCTGTCTCTTGCTAGTAGCGTCAAGTTCCCGGAGATTCCATTTTGTCAATCCAGGGATACTCGGAGCCGATTTGCCTACGCCCCATTGGGTTTGTTTGTAAGTATACCTGTTCCAAGTGGTCCCTGATGAAGTCGATCCGGTCTCCATCCTTCAGTTCCATTCCACTCGTGGAGTACCCACTCTCGGTGATCAAGATTTGAAGATCTCCGTACTGGTCCTTCAGCCAGGACATGAGTGCGCGAAGGCCTTTGGGGCATAACTGCAAAATTGAAATTATGAATGATAATGTGAATAGATAGTGTTATTGCCTGTTGGTCAAGCATAAATCCTAAGAAGGAAGGAATTGAAATGAATAATTTTTTCCTTCATTGTCCAGAGTAAAGGTCACACGAAATAAAGTTGCAGCTGTTACTTTGCGTTACTGCTGTAAACGTGAGGAATTTTACACTAGTGTTGACAGGTTTTTGTTCATCCTGCTGAGCATAGGCCGCCCTTAATCCATTCATTGATCAATATGGGAATTAGAACGAGCCCTTTGAAGCGGTGGAGCCTTTTGAGCTGGTTATTTCGATAAAAATACAATTTTCTTTAAGTGTCGGTTGTGCTGCTAACTTTTGTATCGCCTCCGACAGATTCTCGTTAATTCAAATAGGTTTCAGGTTCACGTTTGCACTGCTAGGTACTTTGTACTAGTTCCACATGTGCGTCGTGTAAAATCAAAGTGCAGTCCTGAGTGGCCTGAGCCGTCCATCCATTGTTGCGACCGCTACAATATCGTCAGTTTCTGTTACCTATCATATTTAAGCTTGCCTTGCTATCTAGTGATAGCTCAAACAAACGCTGTTTGCTGGATCTCAAACTTTTATACTACTCAGTCCTGCCCTAGTCTCAGTTGCAATGACCACACTCGTTGGAAATCCAGAAACTGTCACTCATATCAGCAGTCACACGTCCACTGCTTATAATAATGTGTTCTGATCGCGCAAGTTTAAAAAACTTTAGTTACCACAATCACGCAGGCGGATTCGTGCTCGCAGTAGAGGTCGCTTTTCCTCTGGTTCCTTTAGTCGGCTCTTATACAACATCCTTTGGCTGGCGGGATTCTAACCGCCTTATGCCACTCACCACCAAAAACTCGGACACACATGCCCGGCCTCCATCATAGCGTGCAGCTCGGGGATCCCCGCCATGTAGAAGGCCTCCACTCGCTCTGAGTGAGGCCGCGGGCAGAAGCTATAGTGTCTAGTCTAGAGCCACTCACCACCACAAACTCGGACTTGGCTCTCGGCATGCCCGGCTCGGGCTCCATCACAGCGCGCAGCTCAGGGATCCCCGCCATGTAGAAGGCCTCCACTCGCTCGCCTGGCCTCGCGCGTCGTACTAAGCGACATGTGTAGTAATTTACAGCGAAATAGTCGTAGGTTCCTGAAAGTAATTAGAGTGAAGGTAAAGATATGGCAGAGATCTTTCACTACCTAACAAACATGAAATACCTATATCTAAATAAATAAATAAATAAATAATGCTGGACAATCCACACAGCACCATCTAGCCCCAAAGTAAGCTACTAAAAGCTTGTGTTAATTGGTACTAGATAACTGATACATTTAATCCATTATATACATAGATAGATTTTTTTTATGATACATAGAAAACACCCAGACCAACGGAACAAATTTCTGCAGAACGTACACAAATTTGTTCCGAGGCCGGAATCGAACCCGCAACCTCTTGCGTCGCAGGCGGACTTTCGCCCGCTGCGCCACTGAGGTCGTCATATCTATAGCTATTATATTAATGATTGTTTCTACCGCTCTGTTTTCGGTACCATAAAACGATCATTAACAGGATAATACGATATTGTATTATTAAAAGTCATCTTTATTCAAAATTTTATTTCTTACGGCGGCAAATGTAACAGCTGAAGGACACAGGATGCATTTTCGCAAACAGTAGTTATGGGAGATAATGTTTCACATTTTATGTTGTTTCACACTTAAAAAGGAGACAGTTATCACTATGGTCGGTAAGCCAATTTGCATAGTTTTGTATTTATTAGTAGGTGTTAAATTAACAATGAAAATAACAACCAGATAATTTAATCAAATTATAACCAGCATTACAAATGAAATAATTGAGCTGCAGACTGTTGTAAGCAATATGCAGGTAACTCAACTGATCCATATCAATACTAGTCGGAAGCGTCCCCAAGACGCTGGCTGCATTGCCCCAGAGTATAGTCATAGCCTACCTATATAGGTATGGTTTTGACAGGGCAATCGTGCGGGGGCAAGGGACGGGTCGGGTGTATGCAACTCGGGAGCGTCCCTCCCCCGTCCCATCGCTTGCCGACAACGATTGCTCTGTCAAAACCACGTCAAAATGCTTTTGTTGAACAACTGTATGCATATAGGCAGGCTGTGGTATGGCCATGCATATTCCAAAAACGAACACGACATAACCCATCCTTAATGCCAATGATGATGATTAAGATTCTTAAAACTAACCTTTAACAAGCTCCACCTCTTCTTTCGTGAACGCCGGTAGCCTGGAGACCTCATATCCCTCCTTGGCACTGACTTCTTTCATCAGCTTCACCATGGTCGGAGGCCAGCCGCCGGTTTTGGAGTAGATGGGGTGGGTGAATCGACCTGCCTGCAGTGATTATTGAGTGATCAATATCTTAAATTGTTGTAAAACTGTGAGAGCTATAAATAATCATCTGGTGTAAGATTTTATGCGGGTAGCGAGAAAATATATTGGCAGCCTGCAATGCAGTCAAATTGCATTTATTTTTTGTCAAGCTTATTTTTTTACTTTTTGTAGCGTTGAGCGCTTCCCGCCTCGTGACAGATCTTTGTACGATCCTCAGATATTTTTTCAGGGTGTTCTGGGTATTTTCTATGTATTTAAAAAAATATTTATGAAAATGAACTGTATTAAGAAGAGGTAACAGTTATCTAGTACCCAACACAAGCTTTGTTTAGCTTGAGGCTGGTGCTATGTGAATTATTCAGAATTTTTAATTTATTTTGTGTCACCCTTTAGAGTCTTATTTATGTGGCGTTTATCAATCTCAATGAAAAGGTGCTTACTGTAAAGTCAAGTGCCAGCTTTGTCAGAGCATACTCCTTGGTAGAATATGGCGAGTACCACACTATGTTGTCTGATATGGACACCTTTCCTGCAATAAATAAAAAAATCACTAGTACCGAAGAAATAACGATTCCATTTCTTATCGGATTATAATCGAGCACTTTTCGTTACTCAGCAAACAACACCTTTTCAATTGCACTTCTAATATCCGAAATTTCAATGTTTTAAGATTTGTTTAGATGGACATCCTACTCCTAAATCAATTTCTTTGGCCTTTGGTCTGGCAGCTGGTCAGTTTAGCAACCTTATAACAAAGAGTCTATGCCCTTCATTAGATCGCCAGAAAGATTATGAAAATGATAAATAGAGACATGATAAGCAACCAGCAGGCTTTTATCATCAGGGGGTAATGCTAACCATCAGTAGATCGACAGGACGACAATAATTTATAGAGGCCGAAGGTCAAACTCACCATGATACAAAGGCTTGAACTGTTCATCATACACCCGCCATGCCTTAGCATGCGCCACCATAACATGCTTACTGCACAAGAACACACCAAACACTGTGTCTATCAACCCTGGAGCCATCAGGCCGGTGGAGTAGGTCAGGTCGCACATAATGCTGGGCTCGTTGATGGTGATCCAGGTCTTCACGCGGTCAGCATAGAGGGTGAAGACAGCGCGAGCGTATGATGCGAACCAGTCAGATATTAGGGGGTTTGTCCAGCCGCCTGGAAGGTAGATGAAGCTTGTTAGTAATGAAAGAAACACATGACTACCTCCATAGATTTGACACCTCTGTGTCCTGTATTCCGTTACATGTTACCTACCTACCTACAAAGTGAATTCTTTAATATCTACTTACCTTTGTTATTAGCTTTATTTTAGTTGTAATTTTTTTTTAAGGGCAGAACCCTTTATTCACAAAAAAATTACAATAAAGTAATAGAAATAAATTAGAACCAGTATTTACAATTGAAACAATTAATTAAGCTAACTGCAAACTGTTGCAAACAAATTACAGGTATCTCAACTGATCCATATCAATACCAGTTGGAAGCATCGCCAAGACGCTGGCTGCTTTGCCCCGCTGTATGGCAATGCTGATGCGCTGTGCCAGAAACTCACCAGCTCTCGGGTCTCGCGTCGCTTCGATCAGACGCTCAGATATTTTTTTAAAAACCCGAAGAGCCTCGGTACCCCACGGACCTAGGGTTTCGACTCCAAGGAGAGCAAATGTGTAGACTCTGTCGAGACCCGCATATTTGCGCCTCTTGAGATCTTCGGCCAAATCTGCCGCCGCACCTGCCCTCACGGATGTCCTCGGAAGATGGACAGACGAAATATGTTTTTGTAAGTGTAGGCAGGTATGTAATTTGTTGAAACAAATAAAATATCTACCTACCATTTGTTTATTTCTAATGATAAAGACTCAAGTTATCACGGCACCCCTTACCAAGGTCCTGGAGATTCTGCGGCAGGTCAAAGTGGTAGATGGTGACAACAGGCTCGATGCCCTTCTCCAGGAGGGCGTCGATCAGGTCGCTGTAGTACTTGGCACCGTCAGCGCTGATCTTGTTGCTATACCCTGATGGCAGGAGACGCGTCCAGGAGAGGGATATTCTGGAACAAGGAAATGAAAGATAAAGCTAAAGATATTTATTTGCAGAAAACATGTGTTTAAAAGATGACAAAAATATAGGTGAAACAACATGCTTGACCGATTATAGTATGCAAATTAGGTAGAGAGATTGCACATGCATTTAATCAAACCATGCAAATATATAATTTATCATTTAAAAATTCGTCAAGACTTTAATAACATTTTGAAATTAACATTTTTTTAAGTTTTAATTTAAACATTTGTACATTCATGTCTCTATATAGTCTAGGTAATTTATTATAGATTTTGGTAGCAACACCAACAATACTTTTCTGCATTAGTGTTGTTTTTACAGGGTGAGTTCTTAACCTAGTATTGTCCCGTCTGTTTCGACTAACAGAATCAGATAGCAGTGGGAAGTTTTATGGTCGGTTAATAAAAGTTTGTTTATTACTGTCGTAAATTTAGTTAATGATTTTATCGGGTATTTATCGCGTACCTTTTGTTTTTCTTTCGCTGTAACGCGGTAGAAACGTAGGGGAAATAATAACAAAAGGTACGCGATAAATACCCGATAAAATCATTAACTATGTTAACAAATCGAGAAAGTTTAAAAAGTTTCGTCATATACATATTTGGTATATACCGTTTCGATAATCATATTATCGTGATGAGCCTAGGTTCTCCTTGCCGAATTTCGGCGGAGACTGACTCATGTGCGCAGGTCATAATATAGTGCACAAGTGTGTGCGCAAATACTGGTACAGTCTCTATTCCCTCACTCTCATAATCTGGTTGGTCGGCAGACCAACACGACCGGGGAGAAGTTAGGCGCAGGACCAACTGAAGGCTTGCTTTCCGAGGCACGAGGGTGTAACACCGCAAACTTCCAGACTCCGGACTGCTACTGGGAATAATAATTTATCTTGCAAGAAAAATCCCAAACACAAAATTTTTTGGCCGATCCGGGATCCGAAATACCTATACAAATATTGTAGGACCTGCCTAAAAGCTAAAGAACCTGTGATGCTGCTCTCAAGTGGAAGATTGCTTTCGCGATGATTTTGATGATATACATAAAATATGCTTATGGATCAGTTGAGCTACCTGTAGATTGTTTGCAACAGTCTGCAGATCAAGCTCAATTGTTTCAATTTTAAATACAAGTTCTAATTTATATCTATAACTTTATGATATAAATAGACTCAAACAAAGTTCATTTTAACAGCTTTACTTAACTCGCGTACGGCCCGCACGGGCTCACTATTGTATTGTAGCAATTGGTGAGTCACTGCGCCAGAGAGGTAGTCACCGCGGTGATTCATACATGCGAATCAATTTATAAATTAATTGTTTATTATTTTAATTAAAATAATTTTATAATCTCCTACACTCCTAGCAAAACAAGCGCGTTGAAATCTTTTGTATCGCAAATCGGGTCACGAGGTTTTAATGTTGGAGGTTTATAGGTTTCTTTTTAAGAAAAAGTTTTCTTATTGTGTCCGATTCGTTGCCTAGGTATATGCGATAAAAAGGTAGGTGGGTTTCTCTAAAGGATCCGTAACGAATACATCCGACAGAGAACCAAAGTTATCGACATAGCTCAAAGAATTAGCAAGCTGAAGAGGCAGTAGGCCGGCCATTTCCGCGAAGAACCGACAACCGCTGGGGTAAACGTGTTCTTGAGTGGGATCGCGGCTCGGAAAAGGTTGTGTAGGATGCCTGGGATGACCCGTGAAACACTGGAGGCAGATGCTGGATGCGGCAAGCTGAGGCACATGGAGAGGGCACGCGCCATGCCGCGTGCCCTCTCCACGTGTCTGTGTCCATGTGTCTGTGTAGCAATAGACTAAAGTTTTTAAAACTTACGCGATCAGAACACATTATTATAATAAACTAGCTGCTGCCCGCGGCTTCGCCTGCGTAGTTCCCGTTCCCGTGGTAATTCCGGGATAAAACATAGCCTATGTCCGTCTCCTGGTTCTAAGCTGCCTCCCCACCAATTTTCAGCCAAATCGGTTCAGCCGTTCTTGAGTTATAAATAGTGTAACTAACACGACTTTCTTTTATATATATAGATATATTACACTTGGTAGACTCAGGACCCAATCACTGGATTGAACTACATAAACCACAAGTTATCTGTAATAAAAGGCATTACTACAAGAGAATGGTTCGGGAAGCGATTGAAATTAAGAAATATCCTAATTTCAATCGTGAAGACGGTTTCCGACTCTCTGCCTCGTGGAATCCAGTAATAGCTAAGTGTACTCGTCGTAGACCGGTTACTCAGTGCGTCGCGGACACGGTTAGTGTTGTGTGTCGTCCTAGTGTGCAGATGGACATTCCTATTTCTGAAGAACAAGTGAACGGGGGCAGCATTATTTGCAGCTACCCAGCTGCAAATAATGCTGCCCCCGCTTCGCAGAGGCGGTAGCTCCAGTACTCCAGTCATCCCGTGACCACGACAGAGTGTAAACCTGTTGAAACGTCGGGAAAAATAGGTAATTAAACGCGATAAATACCCGTGAATAATTATAATAATAGCAATAGACTAATAAAATACTATAGGCATCAGCCTATAATATTTAATAACAAGCTTATGCCCGCGGCTTCGCACGCGTATTTTCGGTATAATAAGTAGCCTATTGAGTTAAGTTAGTTAAGTATGGTTACGTTCTAATCGTGTATGCCAAATTTCATCTTGATCTGTTCAGTAGATTTGGAAGCAAAAATTTCACATTCACAAACTTTCGCATTTATATAATAGGATAGGATATATTTGATGAAAACACATAGTTCGGAAAAAATTGTTTAGTTTTTGTTGAACTTTCATTGTTATATAAAAATTAACACCTTTTGAATTTGTACTCAAAGAGCGTTTGCAAACGATAGCGCTAAAATAGAAGTAATAATTCTTAACCGAGTGGTGAACCTAACAGTTTGCTTTTACGGTGACTGTACTTGACACATTAATTCAATGGAAATAAAGGATGGTGCGAGCTGCAGAATCAAAATGATATTTTTTTTACGAATCGTCAACTCGCACCGGTTAGGACAAGAATCATAGTGCGGGTTAGTAAATCAGTCCTATCTTTGTACATGGAAATGAACGAAACGGCCCACGGGGCTTGGCGCTGAGTGTGTTAATTTGGTACCGGTAGGTAGGTATCTATTTGTTCCTTATAAAATATTTCTCTGTCTTATTATAAGTACACGTACAGATAATTACACTTATTATAAGTAATAATTAAATAACGCTTTAGATTAATAACATATTTAATGTTTTTTAATCAACTGAATTACTGATGAATCATCATCTGTAATCATCGACGTGTGACGACCTCAGTGGTGCAGCGGGCGAGAGTCCGCCCGCGATGCAAGAGGTTGCGGGTTCGATTCCCGCCTCGGAACAATTTGTGTACGATCTGCAGAAATTTGTTCCGTTGGTCTGGGTATTTTCTATGTTTCAAAAAAAATATCTATCTATGTATATAATGTATTAAATATATCAGTTATCTAGTACCCATAACACAAGCTTTCAGTAGCTTACTTTGGGGCTAGATGGTGCTGTGTGGATTGTCCAGCATTATTATATTAATATTGTTATTAAGGGGTCTCGGACAAACTCTCTGATGATGCAGGTACCCATGCAGACAGAGAGTAGAGAGTTTGTCCGTAGATGGGAAAGAGGGCTTTGTGGGGCAGTAAAGTAAGATGGTAAAAGGCCATTTAAAAACACCTAGACCCCTTAATAACACGTCCCATCTTTTGTCTGGCAATGTAGGCTATTTACCTGTAGAAGTGGAGCCCCAACTCTGCAGCCATCTCGACATCTCTCCTCCAGAGCCGGTAGGAGTCGCAGGCCACGTCTCCGTTGCTGAGGTCTGCGATCACAGTTGGGTCCGCGTGCGTGAACCGGTCCCAGATGCTCTCAGATTTATCTGAAATAGCATGAAATAGAATCTATTTATTGGCTTTAAGCTCTTTTCACTCTACTTTGCAACCACTTATATTAATCTTAAGGCTGCACGAGTCGTCCGGTCCAACTCATCAGTGGGCGCGGTCTCGTGCGCTTGATGAAAGGCAAATGCGAAAAGACTTTTAGTACAATGTTATTATAAAAAATATTGAGAGAATATTGAAACTGTGCCGAAATATGGGAAAGCTCAAAACTCAAATCATGGTAAATAACCCGTCGTAAATGACTTAAGTGTTAATAACCGTGATGTATTTAAAAAAAATATTTTCTAGTTTCTACAACTAATTTTGATAGCATATACCTAAGAAGTTTTGAGAACATCGTACACTATTTGCTGGATTTATTACGTGACCAATGTTTTAGTGTACCCAGTGAGCCAATAGGACTTTTTTTTTATTTTTTTTTTATTCTTTATTAAGGGCTTTGTCGCACATGCGATTATGACGCCCTGGTGAGTTAAACAAAGAAAAACAAAATTAAATCTTATAACCTATAACAAATCAACTTATTTCCCTAACATAACCAGTTTGTACAGCGTTCTAGCTGCGTCCGAAACAGGCTCAGCTAGAACGCTGTTGCAGTGACCGATATCCCTATAACTAAATGATAAAATACTATTTCTAAACGATTCGTTGCGAACACACTCCATCAAAATATGGTAAACATCGTCTGTAGAATTGCATAATAGGCAATTCGGTGTATTTGATTTTTTCATTAAATGTAAAAACTTATTACCTGGGATGTGTCCGGATCGAAGTCGTAATGCGATAACAGTTTCGTGGCGATTCAATTTAATTTAATTTAATTTATTTAATTTATTGGAAAATCAACGGCTTAAACTAACTTAATCAAACTACGTAATAACATCAGAGAGCCAATTAAAGATTTTCACGTATAGTAACAATTTAACAAATAACATGTAAACATAAAAAGAAAACGGCTCAAACGACAGTGACGTGGAATAAATTCAAAATGTTGTTGTCAATCCATGGAGAACTCAAGGGATGTGGTTGGATCGTTTTATACCATATACCTATTTCTCGAGACTTATATCAGCATAATGCATTAGGGGAGCCTAAGTCCAGCCGTGGGCTGGCATAGGCTACAGAAAGGCTACAGACGATGGTGATGATGATAATGAATGCTATAAAATCTAGAAAAGATGACCCGATGTTTGTGCTTGCTCTCAGAATTGTGAAACTCAATTGGCAGAGGGCAAGACCGTACATTGTGGCCATCTGTAGGGTAGGGGAGGCCTATATCCAGCTGTGGAAGTTCTTTTGGCTTAGACGACTGATACTGGAAGGTTACTATGTGTATTTATGAAACTATTTTTTTTCAGAATAAATATATTGTATTTTTACAAGTAGATTCTGTCTATTTTTATAACTCTTAACACCTGTACGGTAGGTACTGGTATAACAGAAATTAAGGTCTTATTTTTTGTCAAACCTATCGTATAGTCTTTCATTCATCATTCGTCATTATTATAAGTTTTTCTATGTAACATTAGTTTAAGTTGGTAAATAAATAAATAATAAAAAAATGTATTTATTTATTCCATCGTAGGTACACTTGATGTCGTTACATTATACAGGGTGTCCCATAATGAGTGGATAATCTTGAAACGGCTTGTGCGGGGGCCCAAGGCCAATCCGAAACATTTTTTTGTTTTTTTTTATCTTGACCCGTTCGGAAAATATTTAACTTTTTGTAAATTTGGAAAAAATTGTACCTTTGTTCACATTTTTAGACTTGGTGCCTACAATTTTTTTATTTTTTTTATTTATGTATTTGGAATATATTAAGAAAATATAGCGTAATTGAACACCGTTTGAATAATTTTGGTAACTAGGAGCAGTAATTTTCAAGACTGTATTAAAGTGGAAAATTGAAATTTTTCATTTAATTTTACTAAGTTTAAGCATCTGTGGTTTAAAAAAAAGGTATGAAAACCTAAGAAGCCATGTACATAAAAAACATGTCCATTTCAAGAGAATTCTTAAATGATAAAAAACTACGAAATATTATAGAATGAAACACTGAGATATCGCCACTTTTGTGTAAAAAGGGGCTATTCTTACTAAAAATAAAATTGAACCATCACAGATTAATAAAATATCTTTTCGCCACTCTCGTTCTAAAACGGTGAAAAGTATGCTTCGCACACGGAAAACACTTAAATAAACAAATAATAATGTAGCCGAAAGTAAAAGGAGTTAGTGTTATAGTATATAGTTAGTGTTACGGGTACAAGATAACTGCTTTTTTTACAATTGCGAACTAAAAATAAAATTAAACCAACATAATTGTAAATAATTTTATATTTTTTTATTACAGTAGATGTTCGAACTGGTGTCCTGCTTCTCTGATGCATGCTCTGCATCTTGTAATAAAGGATTTTTTTAGCAAACTTCCGTAGTTGCGTTCGTTAATTTTGTCCGTAGCGTATTGAACTCGACGTTGAAGTTCCTCTATTGAGGAAATGGGTTTTTTGTACACCAGTTCCTTCAAGTTGCCCCAGTAAAAGAAATCCAATGGATTCAAGTCCAGCGACCGCGCTGGCCACTGGATTGCGCCAGCACGCCCGATCCATTTATTTGGATACGCTTCGTCTAAATATCGCCGTACCTGTACGGCGTAGTGTGCCGGACACCCGTCATTCTGTAGCCACATTCTATGCCGTGTGGCTAGTGGCACTTTTTCTAACAACCCAGGTAGGTTGTTGGTTAGAAAATCCAAGTAGCTGGATCCATTTAGATTTCCCGGTAGCTTGAATGGACCGATGATTTTTCCATTTAAAATCCCAGACCAATAATTAATTTTAAATTGGTACTGGGACCTTTCTTCGCGCATTAAATGCGGGTTAGTTATCTGCCAACTATGTAAGTTATGGCAAAAATTATTCAAAATAGGAATAGTCAAAAGTGAAAATACTCCTTAATTGCACTTTGGCTTCACCAAAAAGGTGGAAACCATTGCTTTGAACCTCGTTTGATCGGAGTTCGTATCTCCTTTCCAAATTAAAATACCACCAAATAAGAGGCCACTCATAACACAAACTCTGTTTACTTTCGGCTAGATTATTATTTATTTCTTTGAATATAAGAAGCATGTTTAAGAAAAAATAGATTTTCTGTGTTTTTAAGTAGAAAAGTTACCGTTTCAGAACGAGAGTGGCGTAAAGATATTTTATTAATGTGTGATGGTTCAATTTTATTTTTAGTAAGAATGGCCCCTTTTTACACAAAAGTGGCGATATCTTAGTGTTTCATTGTATAATATTTCGTAGTTTTTTATCATTTAAGAATCCTCTTGAAATGGACATGTTTTTTATGTACATGGCTTCTTAGGTTTTCATACCTTTTTTTTAAACCACAGATGCTTAAACTTAGTAAAATTAAATGAAAAATTTCAATTTTCCACTTTAATACTGTCTTGAAAATTACTGCTCCTAGTTACCAAAATTATTCAAACGGTGTTCAATTACGCTATATTTTCTTAATATATTCCAAATACAAAAATAAAAAAAATTAAAAAATTGTAGGCACCAAGTCTAAAAATGTGAACAAAGGTAAAAAAATTTCCAAATTTACAAAAAGTTAAATATTTTCCGAACGGGTCAAGATAAAAAAAAAACAAAAAAATGTTTCGGATTGGCCTTGGGCCCCCGCACAAGCCGTTTCAAGATTATCCACTCATTATGGGACACCCTGTATATTTGTAGTATTTTAACAATAACACAAATAGGTATTTCGTTATAGGAAACACCATAATAATTTCTCCGATGAAGACATTTTTGACTCGAGTTTCGTAAGGAATGCTTTGCCCGCCTCGCCAATACTGCTTCTTAAGAATTGTAATTACTCTTTTTAGGGTTTTGATGATCGAAGATCGGTTTCAAAACCCTTATGGTCTCGCTTTGTCTGTCCTTTTTTCCCGCGTTAATAACTCAAAAACTACTGCAGCTATCAACTTGAAATTTAAAATAATAATACATTTCGTGCGCCTGTACAGATTTAGAGAAAAATAAATGAAAATAAATGAAAAATGAAAATGAATATTTTCCATACAAATTGTGATGCCGAAATTTTAAAAGATACCCACAGAGTCATATGGGGTATCAAATGAAAGGTATCATTTTGTACATTTCAAAATATTTTTTGAAATTTTTGTAGGTTTCATACTTTTTAAAATATTTCGAAAAAAGTCGAAAAAATACCCATTCCCCCCCCCCTATCTCCGAAGATTGCAGAGCGATCCATGTAAAATGTATGGAGCGTTTATAGACATGGATCTATATTTTACAGGAAAAATATAGAGAAGTTTGAAAAAAGAACACATTTTGAAAAATGGTCTAAAAGGGGGGGAATAATTTTCAAAAGGGGGAGCTACCTCACCGAGTGGGGTATCAAATAAAAGGTATCGGTTTGGACATTTCAAAACAGTTTTTCAAATTTCTGTAGGTTTCATACTTTTTGAAATATTTTGAAAAAAGTCGAAAAAATACCCATTCCCCCCCCCCTATCTCCGAAGTTTGCCGAGCGATCCATTTAAAATGTATGAAGCGTTTGTAGATATGGATCTATATTTTACAGGAAAAATATAGAGAAGTCTGTAAAAAGAACACTTTTTGAAAAATGGTCAAAAAGGAATAATTTTCAAAAGGGGGGCTACCCCACCGAGTGGGGTATCAAATGAAAGGTATCCGTTTGGACATTTCAAACCAGTTTTTTAAATTTCTGTAACTTTCATACTTTTTGAAATATTTCGATAAAAGTCGAAAAAATTACCATTAACCGAACCACCCATTTAACCGAAGCATGCAGAGAGATCCATCTGAAATGTAGGTTGGTACCTACTATTCTTAGGTATTCGTTAAACTGCGAAGTCTCTAACTGTTACTTTTGGTACATATTTGTTGACAAACGTTCAAAACCCTCGGCGCGCGAGTTACACTCGCACTTGACGGATCTTGTTTTACTATGTTGTCTTTCGCTTAAAATTCATTACAGTCGTATCTAAACTTACCTTGATATTGAATTTGTCTATTAGAATTCTGTATCTAAGTAATCTATATCTGTTATGTTTCACACACGTCTAAGCGTAACTACATGTGTACTATTTTTAGGGTTTCGAAGATCGGTTTCGAAACCTTATGGTCTCGCTTTGTCTGTCCTTTTTTCCCTCCTTAATAACTCAGCAACTACTGCAGCTATCAACTTGAAATTTTAAATAATAATACATTTCGTGCGCCTGTACAGATTTAAAGAAAAATAAATGATATGTAGTTATGTAATATATATGGGTGTATTGATATGAATCTATATTTTACAGGAAAATATAGAGAAGTTTGTAAAAAGAAGACTTTTTGAAAAATGGTCAAAAAGAGGGGGAATAGTTTTCAAAAGGGGAGGCTATCTCACCGAGTGGGGTATCAAATGAAAGGTATCGGTTTGGACATTTCAAAACAGTTTTTCAAATTTCTGTAAAGTAAAGTAAAGTAAAGTATCGTTTATTGCATGAAATACATGTAGGTACAGGTGTTTTTATGTCTATTAAGCGAATCAATGTATTCCTACCGGTTTTACGGTGTGCAATGTCTGTGTACAAATAATAACAGCTTATTAAGCTTATAATAAAATGAAATAAAATTAAACTGAGCTTGAAACTAATGTTGGATGAAAGCAACTTAAAAATAACGAATGTCACGAAGCAGAAAAATCTTTGTCAGTTAAGAATTCATTTATAGCATAATAACATTTATTTGAAAGAATCGTTTTTAACTTTCTCTGAAACTCCATATTGGGCAGTAGTCTTATAGATTGTGGTAATCTATAATATAAAAATGAGTCGCTGAATGTGTTGGTAAGCGCAAAACTCGAGAACGGTTGGACCGATTTCGATAATTCTTTTTTTGTTGTGTTTGTTATTGTCAGGAGAAGGTTTTTATGAAAAAAAATATAACAAAGTCGGATACATACATTTCCACGGGGGCGAAGCCGCGGGGCGCAGCTAGTTTATTATATATGCAGGGTGCCATAGCAAATATACTCTTACCCATCATTGTGGTTTTTCTATTTATTTGACAGACTTTATTATTGTCACGCCTATTGCGGACCACTAAATCCGAAGGTCGACCGAAGAGATTTTGATTATTTTTGACAAACATAGCTGTCTCCAAAATATACAGTGATGGTAGAGTCAAAATTTTATACTTAAGGAAAAAAGGTTTACAGGAGTCGGTTACTTTAAGGTGAAACATGATTCTAATGCAACGCTTTTGATATTTAAAAACTTTTAAAACATCTGTTGAATTTTCCCAGAACATTATTGCATATCTAATATTATCTGTAGGTTTCATACTTTATGAAATATTTTGAAAAAAGTCGAAAAAATACCCATTCCCCCCGCCCTATCTGCGAAGTTTGCAGAGCGATCCGTTTAAAATGTATGGAACGTTTGTAGATATGGATCTATATTTTACAGGAAAAATATAGAGAAGTCTGTAAAAAGAACACGAGGGAACATGGGGTATTAAATAAAAGGTATCGGTTTGGACTTTTCAAATTTCTGTACGTTTCATACTTTTTGAAATATGTTGAAAAAAGTCGAAAAATTTTCCATTACCCACTTTAACCTTTGATAGGTTAAATCCTGGATTAAAACTAGGGTTAATTTGATCCCAGAAAAATGCAGTGTGCCTGTGGGATCATAAAATAATTCCAATATGTTTAATAATTCCAATATGTTTAATAATTCCAATATGTTTATAAGCGCGGGTAACACTAGGCGCAGCTAGTATCAAATAGAAGTGAATAAAGCCTCACCACTGGCATTCCAAGCTCCTTCGATCTGATAAGCCGCCGTGGAGGCTCCGAACTTGAACCACGGCGGAAATTTCACTTCCACCGACCATGATGCAGGTAGCAGGCTGAAAAATTAAAAAATTGTTTATACATCCTTACTTAATAACACAGATATAATAATACTATACTAGTACTAAATACTAACTTACTTAATTTATCACGCAAACCCTCTTACTATTGGCATGTTTCGCGGGGTTCGTAGAAACAGGCCTAGGGGGTCATAATTAATCATATATGCACGCACACTATCTATACTAATATTATCAAATATTTCCTTATTTGATTGATTGTTTCTTTGTTTGTACTGAATAGGCTCAGAAACTACTGGACCGATTTGAAAAATTCTTTTATCATTAGAAGCCCACATTATTCCTGATGAATAAAGGATACTTTTTACCGCAGGAAAAATGCTTCATTCCTACGGGAAAACGGGTAACAGGACAACGGGTAGTAAGAATGCAGATAGTTATGTTATAAATAATTAATGCTGGACCATCCCCGCAGTTAGCACACAAGTCTAAAACAAGTTTTTTGGAAATAAACTTTTTAAGAAATCAAATAATATAGCAAAAATTTGCGACTTCGACGGGACTTGAACCCGCATCTTTCCCTCAGTACGGGAATGTAAAGGGGTAATTTCTAAGAAATTACCCTTAGTGTGGGGTTACGCACTCTAATTACAAAAAAATCTTATATAAACTTTTTGTCTTTCCATATTTTTTCTTCATTTGAATATGCTACGCTTTAGAACACTATTAGTATGGTAGAGAACATTTTTTATTTGTTTTGGTAGTAGTAGTTCATATATAATTTTTATTGTGATTTTTGCACGAAGGGTGGCTTCTGCCCGCGGCTTTGCACGCGTATTTTCGGTATAATAAGTAGCCTATTATCTATTTGCTCTAAACGTATACTAAACTTCATCTTGTTCTGTTCAGTAGTTTTGGAGATCCAGGGTAACAAAAATTGACGTTTCACAAACTTTTGGCTTTATAATATTAGTTGAAAGGAAGTAGGATAGAAGACTATAAAACAAATAAAATTTGTGCGCGTCAGAGGGGCTCAGATAGTAAAAAATAAATAAGATAAAATGGAACCCTATCCTTAATGCAGTTAAGAAATAAAATGATACAATGATAGACGGATTAGCAATAAACGCCAACTAACAAATAATATTATAATAAGCAACCGTTTCCGTTTTTGCACGCGTACATGTCATTACGGTAGGTGTCCAAAAGTGTAATTTTCAGGAAGGGATTTTAAGAATTCTTTTCAGTAAATATTTTTTCTACTAACTTCTGCCCGCGGCTTCGCAAGCGTATTTTTGGTTTCATAAGTAGCCTCATAACTAAGTTAGGCTTTGTTCTAAACGTACGCCAAATTTCATATTGATCGGTTTAGTAGTTTTGGAGATCCTAGGTAACAAAAATTCCGAGTTCACAAAGTTTCGGCTTTATAATATTAGTAGGATTTAGAAATTGTTTACATTTATTTAAATTTTATTTATTGATTCAGTCAAAATCTTTTATAAAAAAATATCTGAATGTTAAATTAAATAGTTATGTTTAATTCACTTACCACAAAACAACCACTATGAAACGGATCATATTCAAAACTGGCTTTTTGGGTAATTTTTTACGACTTTAAACTCTGTGATCCGTAGAATTTTTTATCATTGCTAAAACCATTAGGCAAATACATATACATATACATCAAATTAATGTGCAAGTATAATATATTTAATCTGACATGTGATGATTTGTTTAGCCCGGCGAGGCCGGTTACGTTTTTTAAGTCTTTGTATGTATCTAGCTGGGCGACGCCCCCCATGATAATGTATTTTGTATATGTATTTGTATTTATTTATTCCATCGTAGGTACACTTGTTGTTACACTTGATGTCGTTACATTCTATATTTTATTCCTATTTCAACAATAACACACATGTATTTCGCTGTAGGAAACACCATAAGGTACAAAGAAAAAAAAAACAGACAGATGAAAGGCGCTTATCAGGGGGAGCTCTGTGTCCAGCACTTGACCTTGACCAGTAGAGGCGAAGAGATCTTGAGAGAGATCGAGAGAGACCAAACGGCTAAAGCTATTTTGATGAATGAGGTATCAAAACAGTTGTCTAAATGCTTAGCTAGATTTTGAAGGCATTTGCCCCTCATTTTGTGAATAACAGAACAAACGGGGACCGCGTCGAGTATTTTTATAGTGGTTGGTATTAATTAGTACTTGTTACTACCTAGGTATCTAGGTCAATGGACTTTGGCGGTTTCAATGACTTCTAGGTAGAGGGGGCTGCCCCTAAGATGAACGCCCTTTGAGGCTCGAACCAGGTTTTGTTTAGACAAGAATCGAGAAAAATACACTAAGCATTGCCATACAGCGGGGCAATGCAGCCAGCGTCTTGGGGACGCTTCCGACTGGTATTGATATGGATCAGTTGAGCTACCAGTAGA
Source organism: Eupithecia subumbrata (assembly GCA_949316285.1). Lineage (NCBI taxonomy): Eukaryota > Metazoa > Arthropoda > Insecta > Lepidoptera > Geometridae > Eupithecia > Eupithecia subumbrata. Next base: position 3,636,319 of record OX438631.1, read on the forward strand.
TTGTTTGAAACAGTCAGCAGTTAGCTCAATTGTTTCAATTGTAAATACTAGTAATTTATTTCTATTATTTGTATGAAATTTTTGGAAGATATGGGATGATTCGGGAAGGGAACACAACAGAAACTCAGTGTGGTTCATGAGCAGACCGAATGTTTTTTTTTAAAGGTACCTACAACAGAGCGGCTAGACCTACCCGTATTATTACAGAACACTACAATACTCCACCGTTAACTTAATACTAATAATTATTATTGATACTTAATATGCACTAAGTGTCTCACAAAAAACTATGCTATACCTACCATGAGCATGGACCAAAATAAAATTACATTATGTGATAATAGTTATTTGTTATACAAGAGTGCAAAGTTGCTTTTTAGCCGCGTGCTCAATTTTGATGACCGAGCAAGCGAAGGATTCTAAAATTGAATCACTAGCGTAGCGAGTGATCAAGAATTAGAATCCTGAGCGTTAGCGAGGGATTCAAAAGAGCAAGAGGTAAAAAATTTTGCACTCGCGTGCATCACGAACTTTTCATCCCACCTCAGCGAGGAATTGACTAAATCCAAAAAAAGAAAATGGTGCGCGCAAAGCAAATTAAATAAAAGTACACCAAGAAGGTTCCGAGTCCGAGTTTTAAACAAATTAAAAAAGGTAGTATGATAAATTCGGCACCATGGAGGTAGAAGTAATAAGGTTTAATTATATTTTGAATTCACAAACTTAGTGCACATGATGTTCTAAATTCAATTTTAATTAATTCTCTAGCTAGCGGATAAAAACGGCTTTTGCACTCAGATATCGAAGAGCAAAAATATTATTTTCGAGATGGGGGGATGAAAATCATAATGTTTAGGTAGGTACCTAGTACATTACATTCTTGGTTTACATAATACTTACACATAAAGAAAACTCTTAACCTAATCTTTTTTTAATGCTAAATCTAATTATAAACTAATAACTACATTCATAATAACATATTGGATTACATAATACGTAATAAAACAAACACTCATAGTCTAATCTATTTCTACGCCATATCTTTGAACAGTCTAGCGTATTCTCCTATTGGGAGAAGGTACATCTGAATCGGTAACGGGAGGTGTTGGATGCATTAACGAATATGGGTCTTTAATTGACGAGCGAACGAAGTGAGCGAAACGTCTTTGCATCAAGTCTAGCAAAATTTGCGTTTCTGTCAGTATATCCGTACTCCTCTACAGGTCGTATTTTACAACCGATCGATAAGAAAATTGGTGTACAGATTCTACAATTTAATATAATTTTTTAGTCTTCGGGGTTATTTGATTAAAGGCGTACTTCCTCCAAAAAAAGGCAAGAGCTTTAGAATATCTCCGCTTTCAGAGATCTGATTTCAATGATTGTATTTTTAATTGAAGGGTACTAACTTTAAATTGTTCCCATAAAAATTTGGTAAAGATCTGATGTGGATTTTTGGCATGAGCAGAATATAAGAATATAAGCAGAATATAAGAGAGCCGTCTCGCTAACAGCGAGCAGAGAGTTAGGAATATTATTTCTACCTACATGGGTAGAGGCTCAAAGTTGATTGGTGAAAACGAGTAGGGTAATGTCGGGTAATGCCGGTCACCTAATCAAAATGAGACATAAATTACAAAAAAAAGCTACTTATTATTGAAAAACTATTTGGAAAACTTAAATTTAACTATTATTCTATCTTATGACATATGATATTAGTTTTCACAAAACTCATGGCACAATAAAGTTCTTAAAAAAATGTAGCTTTGACCGGTATTACCCGTATTACATATTATTACAATGCCGGTCAGCAGGTTGGCAATACCGGTCAGTTATTTTAAAGGCATAAATCACAAATTTAGTCTTCGAGTGACTCGTATCCCGAGCATTCGGCATTTGGCGTGAGCCTAATGCCCACACCGATCGCACCTGAACCACAGACAGTTAATTGTGCTGACTATAATCATTGACCAACACACCTATTTTTCTGATCTTATTATTAAGTATCATCATCGCGTATCAAAATCATCATCATAGCATATAAATTTCAGTCCGTTGTTTCGACGTGTTACAATAAAAAGAATATACGTACAATTAGACCAGTGATTGTGTATAATTGTAAAACTAATGTAAAACAAATCGTCAAAGTTGGTCCACATTTTACAATGTGTGACCACATTGTAAACACGACGCGAAAATAACTCATTATTCACAAAGAAAATTACAATCAAATAATAGAAATAAATTAGAACTAGGATTGAATATGTTGAAATAATATAATTTTACAATTGAAACCACTGAGCTAACTGCAGACTGTTGCAAACAGCTGCGTCTTGGGGATGCTTTCGACTGGTATTGTTCGATAGATAGATAGATAGATAGTACTTTTATTCATCACCATAGAAAACTAATTTTACATAGAAACATGTAGAGAATAGTAATGGAACTGGCGGCCTTATCGCTTAAAGCTATGTTGAGGATCAATTGAGCTACCTGTAGATTGTTTTCATAGAAAATTGATACGACTAGATTCAACTCAACATGCATCGCGTTTCGTCGGGTCACGTGGCGTTTCTATAGTCTGTGGAGCCCTATAAAAATAAAGATTCTTGCCAAAACGTGTAGACGTAGAGTACCTAAGGAACGTAGTCATATACATTTTGGGAATCAACATGGTTGACAGTAGTCGGTATGTAAAAAATATTTGAGAAAGAATGGCATCAGCATTTTGTGTATGTACCTATGTCTACTGCATTTTCTTGTTGTCTATTTGTATTAGAGTACTATAAAATTGCTGTTTTCTGTATGTGTGTGTCTGAAGATGCAAATAAAGACTTATCTATCTATCAGGCACGCAATAACTTAAAATTTCTTGAACTCCATGAGCGTGTCTCACGGATAAAAACCGTCGCAGCGATACTATTCCCATGGACGTGGTCAGTAGATCACACAGGCGTTAGTGGTTTTAATATTAATGTAACATGTACTTTTAAAAATAAACTTAATTCTTTATTTAGGATGAATAACGACTTCCTTATTGCCTTATTTTATTACTGAAAGTGCGTTTAATGGTTATCGCAGTACCTAGGTAAGTAGGTCCCTACATCATTTATAAGTTTTTTAAGCCTAAGGCGGTGCTATATCTAGGAATCTAAGTCGAAAGCTGTTCCAACTAAAGAATAAATAATTTACTCAACATCGTCTAGCCCCAACCAAAAGAGCTTGTGTTTATGGGTACTTACTAGATAATTTAACCCTTAATTACTCGCATGGGGTCAACGCAACTTTGGGTGCAAAAAAGGCTCTACCCCGACCCAAAACAGCGCCACCACCTATTTTATGTTATTATTCTATTAAACGAAGGAATTTTCAAAAACGTATTGGCCAGTTTGTAAATCGTATAATAAGCTTTTTTTAATGCATCTGTAAAAGTTTTATTTAGTATAATTTAAGCAACGATGCCGTCTATGGAATGCTCTCCCTCTGGACATCAGACGTGCAAAATCACTCCCTATTTTCAAAAAACTGCTTCATCAGCATTATGTTATTCATGTAAAGAGTTAGACAACCTTATTTTATGTTTATGTATGTTTATTATTAATCTTTGTAGGTATTATGGTAGGTATGTAGTGTAAGTATTTGTTTCCTTTTCTTTAAGTAGGTATCTATCTATATATCAGTGCCACCGTCTATTTTGTTCTTTCATTTCCAGTCCATCCCAAGGTTGCCTGGAAGAGATCGCTCTTAGCGATAAGGCCGCCCTTTATACTTCCTTTTTTCTAAGCATTTTCTTTGTATTGTTTCCTGTATTTGTGTGGTATAATAAAGTGTTTTCTATCTATCTATCTAACGATGCGAAGTTGCTCGTTTTGGCCACCATGGTGCCAAAAAAGAGCAACTTCGCATCTCTGCCTACACTATACAAACTAAAACATTTATGGAGGCTTCAAAAAAAGCCTATGATACGATTCACAAACTGGCCAATCGATTTTTGAAAATTTCTTCGTTTAACAGAATAATAAGATAAAATAGGTTATAACGCTGTTTTGGGTTACATGGTAAACAGATTTTTTAAGTAACCATACCTGTAGATTGTTTGCAACAGTCTACAGTCAGCTCAATTGTTTCAATTATTAATACCAGTTCTAATTTATTTCTAATAATTGATTGTAATTTTCTTTGTGAATAAAGTAATATCGATAGGTAGGTACGTAGGCAGTTGGCGTGATACCTAGGTATTACTCATAGGCACCTAATTATGCCTAAGTATCATCAGAGAGTATAATAATAATACTATCTAACGTAGTATCGCAGATAGGAAGAACCACTCAAACTCAAAATGTCTGGGCTGTCGGTGGTTTTGTGGTGAGTTATTTTGATTTCAAACATTTTTTTCTGTCTAGGAATTTATATTTAAAAATAAAATCTACAGCTCTTTAAAATAAAATAACATATCTTATACATATCAATAGCAGTGATTAAAAGGATTCTATTATTATAATTTTGTAGAATAAGAGTAAAATTTATTTCATGACCTACCTGCAAAAAATTATGCTTACAATCGTATTTTCAAATAATCACCTAGTTAAAAACAAAAAAGTTTTTAAATCGGTACCTATAGGTATAATAATTTGTTCCATTTAAGATTCAATGGAATTTGGTTTCAGTAATTTAGTTTAGTGTTTATTCTGTAAGTCAAGATTGAGTAAATAAATAAATAGTGAAAAGCAAACCAAAGAACATTTTTATTTTATGGTTCTACTTATTAATTTCTATTTGCTTAAAATTTATAAATCGACTCCTAAATCTTAATCTTTGCCTGACCTTACACTATATTTTTTGAATAGACTTACTGAACCATCGAGACATTTTTTTACGACCAAATTTTCATTCATATTTTAGACCAATAAAACACACACAAAGATATTACAATTTACTTTAATTACAATTACAACTAAGGTTAAAATCGCAAAGTTTCCTCTAAATCTTCATTTTTGCACAAATACTTATACGGAAAAAGCAGTTTCATTTGCTAGTTACTTAAGTTATCATATTTCAATAAAATTTCGTCTACGTGTTCCCTAATAAGTACTTGAGACGATTATCGTTTTATTTTTTTGCGAAAGAGTGTTATTTTAGTGCAAAAAACAAATTAATAAAAAACGGCCAGTGAAGTTGCGCGCGGGCTGGCCATTCCGCGGCTCTCGCCTTCCTTTCTCGCCTTCCCTCTTTCGCTCCTCCTTGTCTCGCAAAACCGATCCCACTTAGTCTTAAATAAAAAAAATACCTAGGTACCTACTCAACAAGTTAAAATTAGATAGGTACTGTAGGTACAGGGTGCCACGGAGAGGGCCGTACGGAAAGAGATGTACTAAGCCGAAAGGGGGTGATTCTGGACATTGAGGGGGTCAACGTTTATTCTACGATTTTTAAATTTTCGAGCATTTTTTCCTTATTTTGAAAAAAATTACAGACCTTTTTCTTCTTATTCGTGTTCGTACGTATATTCCTTCATTATTAATTATTATAGTTTTAAAATTACAAAGAATTTAAATAATTTTTTGTACTTATAAAACACGGGTTTATTACTATGCATTCGAATAGAGAAACGCCTCTTTTTTGACGTCGGTTTAAATATAAAAGAAAACGAGTCTTTACGATCAGCAGGGGTATTTTGATTCGTCGGAAAGGCCGTCGGATTCGATATCGAAAACGTTTATCTTCGTAAAAAGCTTCCGATATCGAATCCGACGGACCTACCCAGATCTCGTTACTAACGTCAAATAGACTCACGCCTCAGATCTGACGAAAATTATTATATTTAAAGTTTATTTTTACAGGGCTACAGTTTGCGTGGCAGTGGCAAAAGACGTGAAGTTTCCACCATGGTTCAAGTTTGGAAGCTCTACAGCATCATACCAAGTGGAAGGAGGGTGGAACTCCAGTGGTAAAGCTGATATTGTTTTACATTTTGACATTTCGAAATTTTTTGACCCATTTTAGACAGCGGCGGCAGACGTGTTTTCCTCTAACCAATCCGCAGCCGCAGTACGAACCGCTCCTATAAACTCCCTGGGATTTACTGGCCATGGGCAAATTTGATTGGATTCTCTGGGTATGGGAATGGATGTGTTTGAAAAGGAATGGGCAGGTTCAGTAACAAATAGGTCACTATACTTCTTTTCTCTTAAATTTTGAAACTGTCATGAATTCAAAATTGGGTAACACCATGTTTGTAATTTTACTGAAGTATGTTATTATTTATTTTTGAGTACCTAAGTACCTAGCAATCACTCATTTATTTTTTAAGAAGTACCAATTATAGCACACAGATCTTACCCCATGAACGTATCCGACGATCCTATCCATACCAGGTTGTCTGGCAGAGATCGCTCTTGAGCGATAAGACCGCCAATTGTCACTTAGGTTATAATTATTTCATTTTAAATAGTTTTTTAGTTTTAAGTGTGCAATAAAAGTATTTTCTATCTATCTAACACCTAAATTACTCAACATACTTTACGTGATACAACATCGAGTTGTAGCGCCGGTCATAATGTCATCCATCAGGTGATTTGACCTGCCAATGTTATTTACTATAACCAAATAGTTAACAAATAAAATTGGAATTCGTAGGACTGCCTGAAAAACCTGTACAATGAAATAGTACCATAAAAACATAAATATCTCAAAGTCAGTTGCCAGGTTCACACAGCTATCCCTGTCTGTTACGTTTATGGCCTTGTACATAAAGCTTCAAAAGCAATGCAGCCAGCGACTTGGGGACGCTTCCGACTGGTATTGATAAGGGTCAGTTGAGCTACCGATTGTTAGCAACAGTCTACAGTTAGCTCAACTGTTTCAATTGTAAATACTAGTTCCAATTTATTTATATGCATTAATATTTAAGAATTCTAACAAAGCTACAAATAATATGTCTGTAAGTGTAGCTATTTATTTATGTGAATGTAAAGACGCGAGTTATTTTTTATTTTACTTAACATTTTTATTTTTCTTGTTTTTCTGTTAATTTTGCAATCTAGCACTACTTACTTACCCAAAGGTTAGCAGGTAGAGAATGCTATCTAGCATTATGCGCACCCATGTACAAATTTTGTGCAATAAAGTATATTCTATTCTATACTAGCTGACCCGGCGAACTCTGGATAAGAAATATTTATAAATAATATTAAATAATAATAATATTATAATAATTATACTATATATTATTTTTATATTATATTATTTTTATCCTATGTCCGTCTCCTGGCTCTAAGCCACCCACCAATTTTCAGCCATATCGGTACAGCCGTTCTTGAGTTATAAATAGTGTAACTAACACGACTTTCTTTTATATATAGAAGATTCTATTCTACTATTTTCATAACTTCTTGTTGCCAGATAAATCGGAGAGCATCTGGGATCACTTCACGCACAAGTACCGGACTATGGTAGCTGATCACAGCAACGGAGACGTGTCCATAGACTCCTACCACCTCTGGAGGAGGGACGTTGAGATGGCTGCAGAGTTGGGGCTTAACTTCTATAGGTAACATACCTTCACTCTACCATACTAAAAGGAGACGTAACGATCACGTCTCGTTAGTAACGTCAAATAGACTCGTCCCTCAGAGGAGGCCTAGTAAAAATTATCATAAGATATATTATATAAAACTTTTAACTTCAACCGAGAAGACGGTTTCCAATTATCAGGAACCTGGAACCCTGTTGTGAGAATGTGTAAAAGCCGAAGAAGTGATGTACCAACCGGGCCAAGTTCTGATGCCGCGAGTGTTGTGTGTCGTGATCGATTTGCGTTCGATAATGAAACCGGTGGTAGTAGTAACGTTCGTAGCAAAAGACTAAAAATGAGGGTAGATCCATATATCTGCCAATAACAACTCACTCGCAGTGCCGTCAGTTATTCCGTGATCATGGCGCATGTAACTGTGCCGAAATATTGGAAAACTCAAAACTCAAATCATGGTTAATATCCCGTTATAAGTGACTTTAGTATATTTATATATATACAGGGTTATTGGTAATTCACTGACACTATGTGAACTGCAGGTTCTGCTCACCATCATGAACACGTCCGTGAAGACACCAGGTCTCAATTCTTAAAATTGTTTGAAAGGGAATGATATCAGCATGTGCCCCATCCATTCAAAAATCGTTATTTATTGGGGTCTCCTTTGAAACTAAACCTTGAATTATCAGAGGGTGTGTGTGTGTTCGGCTGACTTCCAGCCAGGCTGATGCCACTTAAATCATCTTCGGGGATGTAAAATAAACCAATGATTATGATGTGGATTTAAATAGGCGTGGTAGTAATTAATTGGGTTTCTGACATTATTTTGTATGGGAGACGTATACAAAAAAATAAGTGTCAGCGAATTACCAATAACCCTGTATATCACAAAAAAAAACTCTATGTGAAATGTTTGTAAACGATCCACGACACAAAAACTTAATACTGACTTGCTTCAGATATAGTTTTAAGCAATATTTATTGAAGGAAGGATCTCGAATCGACTAGTAATGTAAATTGCGTATAAAAAGACGCGGCAACGCAATGAATTATACATAGAATAGAATATAATTGAAGGTTAAACAAACTTACCTTAAGTGAAGTTTAAGTAGTTACACGAGTCGCTGCATCCGAAATAACATTTATTGTCCAATGTAAAAAGCTATAACAAAATTGTCATAAGCGCACAATATAATTATAATCGTCAGAGGAGTATGGTTGTTTGTAGCTCTTTGCTGGTGTCGCAATTTGTTACATACACTGCTTCCCGAGCTGAGTACAAGTTTTTTTAATTGCACAAATGCAGTTTTTCTTGTTACTTAAATCGATGACAAGGTTCCTCAGACGAGATCTTCGTATGTCTTATAGTTTCAGACTTTCCCATACTGACCGACCTAAATGTGCCACCCTATACAGGGTGTAACAAAAATAAGTAACCAAACTTTCAGGTGGGGTGTAGAATTGAACACTGAATTCAGGAAAAATATTAAAAAAAAATCCCGCCCTTTAGTTTTAGAAAAATAAAATAAATACGGAATTTTCACTTCATTACGCAAACGACTGATGGACGTGTTTATTTGACATTAAAATATGATTAGAAGGTCTACGTACCTTGTGTACACCTTTTTAGCAGATAAACATCTTTTTACGGGGGGCACCCACGACCGGACACGCGATATCGCAGCAGCGCGCGCGGCGGCGGGCTGCACGTGTTGTAGTTATGTAGGAAGCTAGCCAATGCATTCCAATTTTCCCATTTCAATTTTCATCTCGTGGTATTCAATATCTGAATAACGCATACGAGCCATTTTAACGCACAAAAAACCGATAAGCGCCGCCGCGACCTTCACCTTGCGCTTGCAATGATGCAACTAAACGGCCATTGACCCTATGATAACATTTCTGTGGTATGACAGTTTGACAAAACTAACAATAAGCCTAGCATTGGGGGAACATTCGGATGAACTAAGTTTGTATACCTATCTCGCTCTCGCGCGCTAAAAGATTGTGCCTTTTCTTGTCTCAATCTGGTGCTTCGGAAATGCAAATTGTAACAACCTTTTATGGGGTTCATTGTAAGTTACTCACCGTGTTTTTAAAGGTCAATGTGAAGGTAGGTACTTAGGTAGTCAACGATATGAAAGGTAATCTTTTAGTAGGAAGGTGCATGCTTAATGAATGTACCTACTAACTATGCATTTTCGCGATAGAACGTGTGTAAAGACTTAAAATAATTTATTTATTTTTTAATTCCTAGAGGAAAATTGGAATGTATTTGTTGTACGTAGGCTCCATATCTAAGGCACAGAACAGGCACGCCGTGCAGCCTGTTCGCTTCCGCTGCAATGATGTCGCGGGTCGATGACCGCGGTGGCCGCTCATTAGGGCACCGTTTAGGTGTTATGGGCTTATAAAAGAGATGAATACAGGTACTTAGGCCATTTTTTTTTAATTCCAAATAGACACATGTTTATTGCCTAATGTTGTGAAAATTTCGTACCTATTTATTAAATTTTTCGAAAACTAAAGGGCGGGATTTTTTTTCAATATTTTTCCTGAATTCAGTGTTCGATTCCACACCCCACCTGAAAGTTTGGTTACTTATTTTTGTTACACCCTGTATATTTATCTACATTTTTTTTTCTCTGCTGATCTCATGTAGCAGATTAAAGAGAAACATAGACAGAACTTATTAGCTTACTAGAAAAATATTTATTGACAAGAACTTCTTGATGATATTTATTTTGTGCAAAAAAAATATCATCTATCTTTCTTTGATTTTACGCCACTGAATGATATTAGGATAAAAACAATATTCAGTAATAATTCCGATTCAAACATTTTTTTAATTTTATTTAGTAATGAATGATAAAATTATCAGTTGCGTAAAATATTGTCCACTAATATTTTTTTGGTTTTGTAACCCCGTTGTTGAGAATGTGTCTTGTATTCTAAAATCCAGCCAGTTTTTTGGAAAGCTAACAAAGAATTGGATTGCTTTATGGTTTCTTGGTCGACTGAACCGGAACCTCTAAGTTTAAATAAATGCAATTTATTTATTTACATACCTTTTTTATACCGTAGTTATATAATACCTACACTAATTAAATTAATTAAGGATTAAGCTACCTCCCACACATTATGATTGAATAATAATAAAAATAAAAGGTAGATGGGTAATGCAATAATTCTAAATCAATATTCATATAAAATCATAAAATGATTGAACCTTTTATTAATAATTATGTAAGAAAAGCAATCGCGCTAATTCTCTGTTAGTTAAAATATATGTATTTATTCAATTTATTTGCGTATGTAATTAATGTAATTACAGTATTTTATGTATTGTAATATATTATGTAGTACCTAGTCTTTTTAATAAAAATCTAAATTAAATCTTTTACAAATTTGTCTCTCTCTCCCAAGAAGGTTTGCTGGAAGAAAACTCTTTTTTTGGGTTAAGCTCGCCTGTGTCAGTATTTTTCCTGCTAAATGTTTTACTTGTACCTATTTTGTACAATAAAAAATTATGAACTAACATAAAAATGCAAAGGTCTCGATGGATAAATTATTCAGAATAAAACTACGATTGTGTTCGAAATTGGTAGGTACAATATATTATACAAATTGCAAAATAAAAAAAACATACAACCGAACATAGAACTTCTTCATTATTCGCAAAAAAGGGTATAACCTTAAATAACAAAGAAAATTACAATCAAATAATGAAAACAAATAAGAACTAGTACTTTTTTACAATTAGACACATACATATTTTATTTATTTGCCACGACACATATATATACACACATAGTTACTTAACACATTAAAATAAAATATTTAATTTTAAAATACGAACATAGATGCAATAAGTATAAATTAAACAAACGATGATTACCGTATGTAGGAATAAGTAGGTAGGTAACCAACGTGTACTGCAGTAGCAAATGGGCCTAGGCTCAGCATAATGCCAACTGTTGTGAACAGAAGGCGCTGTTATTCTACTTAGACCAAAACTGAACAATCACAGGACTCAGCAATTACAAAATAATTTGAAAAGAAAAACAAGTATTCTTGCTAAGTCATAATTATAATTGTGGTGCCTTTGTAAGAAATATTTGCAAAATTTGAGACAATTGAATAATCTACAGGTACTTAGTTCAACTGATCCATATCACCAGCTGGAAGCGTCCCTAAGACGATGGCTGCATTGCCCCACTGTGTGCCAATTTTGAAGCGCTGCGCCAGATACTCACCAGCAATCGGGTCACGCGTCTTCTTATTTCCAGATTCTCCATCTCCTGGACGCGTCTCCTGCCCTCAGGGTTCAGCAACAAGATCAGCCCTCAAGGCCTTAAGTACTACAACGATCTGATCGACGCGCTCCTGGAGAAGAACGTCGAACCTTTAGTCACCATCTACCACTGGGACCTGCCACAGACCCTGCAGAATCTTGGTATGTGAACAACTTATACAAACTACAACTAGCTTCTACCGGCTTCACGTTTTATGGAATAAAAAGTAGCTTATATGTTATTCCAGGTTCAGAGCACTCATGTGTGCAAAATTTCAGCCCGATCCATTCATAGTTCTGGCGTTGTCGTCTTCCAAACAACGGCGTAAACATTCGCTTTTGGAAAACAGATACGTACAATGAGGAACAGATAGGTAGCAATTTTAGTAGAAATGGTATCCGTTATTCTTTATGATTATGACATAAGAATGATATAATATGAAATATAATGAATGATATATCTTTTTAAATTATCCAAATCGGACCTTACGAAGATATTAAGTAACAAATATTACGCCGCCGTTACTGCTGGTAAAATAAAATTACGTGGGTGCGTGTGACGTCACTGACTCGGCTGAGCGAACCGAGCGGAGCGCAGCCGGCACTCTTACTTCACGATTCGACGGAGTGGCGACGACGCGGTTAAATTTATTTACCTACATAAAGTGTTGTATGATTGTAATAATATGAGTTTCGTAAAGAATAATGTTTACGTCAGCAGTTTTGGGTCCCTCGGTAGCGTTACAAATAGTTTGTCTGGCGTTTTAAAAGTAGTGTTTGTGTATTATCATTAAACAAATTTTATGCATAGTTCAAACTTTAAAAGAAACTTAATTAGTTTCGAAGTCACATATAAACAAACAAAACTCTGCGTACCTTATCGCTGCCTGCGGATAACTGGCGGCGACTGAGGCAGTGTCGTCACAGCGACCGCGGCGGTCACTCAGTAAACTTCGCTAGTAATTTTGTCATAACTTCGTCAATTTTGGTCGTAGAACAAAAATGTTTACACTGTGTGTTAAGGATTTCTTACCTCTATAAATCTGCATGCTCAACTAAAAATGTTACGGATCCTCATTGAAACAGTTGAGCTAGCTGCAGACTGTTGCAACAGTCAAGATGAAGCTTAACTGATCCTTATTAATAGCTACAAGTCGTCGCGTCCCCGCTATGCTGGCAGCTTTGCCCCGTTGTATGGCAATGCTGATGCGTTGCGCCACATACTTAATATTATAATAAGGTTCATAATCTTCGTCACTTTATCTACCATTTAAGAAAATTCGACGACCTCTGTCTGTGGCGGCGCAGTGAGCGAAGGTCCGCCTGCGACGCTGGAGGTTGCGGGTTCGATTTCCGCCTCGGGACAAATGTTTGTACGATTTGCAGATATTTGTTCAAGGTGTTCTGGATGTTTTCTATGTATAGTAAAAAAATATCTATCTATGTAGTGTATTGTATTAAGTATATTAGTTATCTAGTACCCTTAACACAAGCTCTGGTTAGCTTGGGGCTAGTTATTGCTGTGTTAATTATCCAGCATTATTTATTTATTCCCGCCTCGGGACAAGTTTATACGATCTGCAGATATTTGTTCCAGGTATTCTGGGTGTTTTCTATGTACAGTATAAATTACCTATGTAAGTAATGTATTGTAATAAGTTTATCAGTTATCTAGTACCCATAAAACAAGCTCTGCTTAGCTTGGCGCTATATGATGTGTTAATTTTCCAGCATTATTTATTTAGCTGAAATCTTTTGTCTTTCCAGGTGGCTGGACCAACCCCCTGATAGTAGACTGGTTCGCCTCCTACGCCCGAGTGGTCTTCTCTCTCTTCGCAGACCGCGTGAAGACCTTCATCACCATCAACGAGCCCATCGTTGTCTGTGACTTGGACTACAACACCGGGGCCGAAGCACCTGGGGTGGAGGATCCGATGTTTGCCCCCTATCTTTGCAACAAGCATCTACTGCTGGCGCATGCAAAGGCCTGGAGGACGTATGATGAGCATTTCAAGCCGTTATATCATGGTCGGTTTATTTATTTATTTATTTAAGGAAAACCAGCAGCACATACAAATAATAAAAAAATAAAAAAAATAAAACAGAAGGCTTTTAAGAGGTTTTCACGACTCAGAAGAATAGTAGATACATAAAAAGTGTGAACAAGCGAAGTAAACAGATAACCTTTAAGATTTCAATCAACTTAGTACATACCTATCAGAACAATAATATACCTAGATGAGAGAAAAAAAACTTGCAGTGATGTTACTTAATAACTACAAAAATATTGTCCGCAATACAATCCGCATTACTCGCATGCCAAGATTGAGTCAGCCAAGACAGTCATGTTTCTGAAGAAGAATTGAGGGTAGTCGTAGATACTGCCATCAATTCTCGGCTGTAACTCCGGGTACATCAGTCACCCCATGACCACAATCGCAGTTAGGTAGAAACGTAGGGGAAATAATTACAAAAAGGTAGTACGCGATAAATACCCGAAAAATAATCGTTAACTATCTGATCATCATCCATCAGAGATCATCCCCATATAGAATGGCATAGAATATCTTACAAAGGATGAATTTTTTGGGCGGGACAGTAAGGGGAGGAATTATAACCGTAGCTACCGGTCTTCGGAGACTCTCCATATTTTTTAGAGAAATTTTCATCCCATTATCAGATTTTCAAAAAAATACATTGTACCTACAGTTAGCAAAAGATGGGCAATTCACACGAAAACTTTTTTGATGCCAATCGATGCTGAAAAAATTTCCCATACATTTTGTAGGTATCTTGGTTTGCATGCTTCGAATCCTACCTCTCCTTACTGCCCCGTCGAATAAATCCACCTGTATAGAATATAATGGAATCGCTATTAGTACTTATTGAATATTTTTTTAAGTCCTTCCGACCTTCGTTTGACCAAAACAATCTCACCTGATGAAATAAATTTAGAAAAGAAAATGGTGGTAGGTATCTCAGACCACAGAATATGTACTCTGTAGTATTCTGTAAGTAGGTACCTACTGCATACTTCTTGAAATTAATTTAGTAGTGTTCTGAGAAAATGTATAACATAAGTACAGTTATATACTGACCTCTATAATTCTTTCTTATTTTTGCTGATGCATGAAGGTAACCTAAAAGGAAGGTAAATCTGTGTCAGGGTGACTGAATTAACTAATATAATAAGTCATATTTTATGCATATAATTTGTATTTAAATGCGATTGTTAGGTACTTATTTATGTTTTAATTTATGCAACGATGGGTGGAACTTAAGAGTTTTTATTATCTTCGCTATCTACGTATACCTACTAGTGTTGAACTGATTATTTATATTATTATACTGATTTATTTGCATAAAATTAACAACATAATTAGGTTGTCGGTAGGTAGGTACCTACTTTATATTACACAACGAAGCTATCTTCGAACCGGGCCCGTACCTACTCTTAAAAACGAAATCGAGGTTTCTGGTTCGTTTTCGTGCAAACGTTAATCATAAGCAAGCGACATAAAAGTTGGTTTTTCACGACAACGAAAACCAAACTGCCATTTTATTCCGAGCAGACACCCTGAATATTTAATTTATGCGATAGAGTTAAGTTATAATTCAAACGCTTCTATCGAAAAAATTTCCTAGGGAAAATACCAATTGGAAAGTTAGTTTAACACTTTCATAACCCCAGTCGCAGATGTCCTCGTGCGGGTCAATAGAGCGGCGGCGGCTCGCACTGCCGAGGCTGGGCAGTGAATGCGATAACCATTATTTATGAGAAAATGGATCATTGTAATATTCGTAATTATATTTTTAACTAAACTATCTTCCACCGTGGCCTTTCGCATCATTGGATCGCGAGGAGTGGAAGGAGAAAAGGGAGGCCTTTGCCCAGCTGTGGGACAGCAATGGCTAAAAATAAATAACTAAATAACTTTTTTTACAGGAAAAGTCTCCATCTCGAACCACATACTGTGGTACTCACCCTTGACTCCAAAGGACTACAAACTCACCAAGATGGCCCGAGATTTCTTAGTGAGTTTATTATTAAAAACAAACTTATAGCTTTTGTTTTTATAGTGCGTAAGCCTCACACTCTGGCAAATTTCTAAAATTTAAATTATTTTGTAACGGCGCTACAGTCCGTAGAAAGTCGCAAAGATTTTCGATTCCAGCGTCACTCGACCTCGTGGTGTAGTTGGTTAGCACATTCCGGTACTTACGGAAGGATGCGGGTTCGAGTCCCGCCGAAGTCGTAAATTTTTGCGATGTTATTTAACTTCTTAGAAACTTTTTTTTTCAAATGGCAGAAGCCTTTATTCACAAAGAAAATTATAATATAATTAGTATTTACAACTGAAACAATTGAGCTAACTGCAGACTGTTGCAAACAATCTACAGGTAGCTCAACTGATCTAACTTAGAAACTTATAGCTTTTAACTTCCGAGACTGAATTTCATGAAAGAATATTTTTGTTTAAAACTAGAAAACCTTGTTGGTCAATATCCATGAAAGCCCATCGGCTAGCAACTTTTCTGCTACTTACGAGTATAATCTAACAAAGGAACCATTTGAATCTCACAGTTGGGCATAGGTCTCTTTGATGAGACATAGCAAAAAGTACTTTAATATTTTGTTAACTAAACTATGCCTCATTATTTGGTGACAACAACTTTGGACTCAATTCCATTAAATAGATACCGAATTTATTTATACCTACTTATTAAAAATTGATTTAAACAGCGAAGTACGAAGCAAATATCAATAGTTTCTTTATCGGAGTTTCCTTCTAACGTAAATGATAATAAAGGTCTAGTCAAAAGAGTTCTGATTGATTCTGAGCTTTGTATGCTGTTTCAATCAATTAAATAAATTAGGTTTTTCTAAACTAAGTTCAGCGATCGAAAGTAGATCTTTGACTCCGAGACAGGACTTCTCCAGGCATCTGTTCTGAGTTCTGACTCTCTTAAGACTCAGAGCTTTGGCATCGAGTTCACGGAGATCGGTTCATTTTTGTTGATCCAGCAATACCTACGGTGGCCGGCTGGTTACGCACCGATAGTTTTCCCTCGTACCTACACCTTGAAATAGTACATTGTCTGGGCGAGAAAGTACCCAATTCCTGTCGAGTGTCATTTGAGACCTTAAAACACACGAAGTAGGAATCGCAATTT
Source organism: Eupithecia subumbrata (assembly GCA_949316285.1). Classification (NCBI taxonomy): domain Eukaryota; kingdom Metazoa; phylum Arthropoda; class Insecta; order Lepidoptera; family Geometridae; genus Eupithecia; species Eupithecia subumbrata. The sequence continues at coordinate 3,653,319 of OX438631.1, forward strand.
CTCCCGAGTGAATCGTAGTGCTATAAACAACTTCGAGGAAAATCATCGTTATAGAATCTTCAAAAGCACCCGATTAAATTCAAATTGTAAACGCAAATGTGGCAATAAATACGATTTTCCATAGAATTTTCCGTCGTGCATTTTAGAACGCCTCCAATGACGTATTTTCTACCGTTTGGAAAAAGAATACGCAATTTTCGGAGCAGGTGTAGTATAATAGTACATTATGTACCTAGGCGAGAAAGTATCCAATTCCTATCGAGTGTGTCATTTGACCTTAAAACACACGAGGTAGAAATCGCACTTTCTCCCGAGTGATAAATAGTGTTTCATACTAAAACTTCGACGAAAATCATCGTCGTATACGGAAGAGGCCGATGTCATAAATAGCGGATTCAGAGTAAAAACCGGCTGATATTTCAGAATATTCAAAAAAAGTAACACGTTAGAAATGGATTCCATACACTTTTCTCTCCCGCCAAACGCGTGAGAAATGAAATTCCATAGAGTTTTCCCTCCCGCATTTCAGTACGCCTGCAATGACGTTGTTTCTACCTTAAGTTTGGAAAATGAGCAGTTGTAGTATAAAACAATTGATTGATTTGTTTATTTGCAGATAGGGCGCTACACCCATCCGATCTACTCGAAGGAAGGAGGTTGGCCAGCTTCAGTAGTGAGGGTCATGAAGGAAATCAGTGCCAAGGAGGGATACGAAGAGTCCAGGCTCCCGGCGTTCTCTGATCAAGAAATTGAACTTATAAAAGGTAGCTCGATGGGCGAAAGTATCGATTGATTTTTATAATTTTCATTCTTAAGGCTAAGCGAGTCGCTCATCGCTCCATACAAACGTGGAAGGGTAACTACTACGCTGTTTGATGTTGATCATCCAAAAGTAAGGATAATTATTAATTTATCTCGTCATTATCTATGTCTGTATATACACCCGAAACCTTAGCTCGAAACTGTAAAAAGGTATAAATAAAAAAAAAATACAATCTTCTAAACTTTCGTATTTCAACACCGATTTTAGCCCAACTTTGGGCGAAAATAAATAACATACGGAGAAAGAAAACTCTAACATAAAGCCCGTACCGACATAGTTTAGAATCAAAATTTTATATAAATTTATTTTGAAAAGTCTCAATAGTTTTTCTTTAATAACCGTTGTACCAAAAACCTGCTCCCATTTTTTACGCAGCCGTTTTACGAATAAATTTATGTGCATTTCATCAAGCGCGCGGTAGTGTCTTTTAAGGTGAGATGGCATACTTTTAGACCGCGCGCCCACTGATGAGTTGGACCGGACGACTTGTGCAGTCTTAACCCTTAGACTCGCGCGGCGCATCTGTTGCAGTATGCAGTTTTGCGTATGCAAATATACGCAAACGAGTCTAAAGGTTAAGTGTCGGTCAAGCGACTCATTCTCTTTACCTACCCACCGGTAGCTAAAGAGAATGAATCGCTTATGTTCAATAGTCTAAGTACTCTCTTATACGCACGTAGGTACATACAAGAAATCTCTCCTTTTAGGACAAAACTCGCATTTAGGTCTTTATTAATTTAAATATAATACGTTACTAATAGATTATATATGATTAATAGTTAATTATTTACATTGACAAAAGAAATATTTGCTAAAAATAAATTTATGTAGCTACCTACTTATTTAAGGACCCCTTTGCGGGTACATTATATAGGCCTTCTCCAGTTGTAGCCAATTTTTTCTAGCCTCTGTTTTCTTTGTCCATGTTTTTCCCCAACCCATTACTATTCCATGAATACATTACGGATGTAAGCAGGTTAACTACAATTATTTGTGTTGGAACTCACCCTGAAGATGTCCCTCGTTAAGGGATGAAACGTTGATGTTCTTCCAACACAAATAAGGTTCGTAGTTAACCCGCTTACATCCGTAATGAATTCATCAAACTACGATAATTTTTATAGTAAAAACAAATTCCATGAATAGCTGAACTCACTAAGTTACCTATGCCGTGTCTTGCGATCTCGGTCAGCAATATGCTGAATTAGGGCCCATTTACAACAAAAATTTATCGTTAAGCGTGTCTTGTTTTTAATTGTTTATTGGTATTGTTGTTATAAATAAATGTATTTCTTTCTCATGCTACGGCTAGACCTGCGTTAGCGTTGACGTCAGTGTTAATACCCATTAACGCGTTAATTATGGCGCTAAAATGCACCGTGGGTATGGGTACTAGTATCCAAGGTGCATTTTTAGCATCTTCAATAAATGAACACGTTAAAGCCTTGAGTACATCTGCGAGACGCCCAAATTAGCGCGTTAATTAACGCGTTATGACGCAGGTGGAGCCGTAGCATCACACTAATATTATAAATGCAAAAGTTTGAATGGATGGATGGATGGATGTTTGTTACCTCTTCACGCCAAAACTACTGAACGGATCGGGCTGAAATATTGCATCCAGGTCATTCTAATCCTGGAATCAGAAAATAGGCTACTTTTTATCCCATAAATGAGTTCCCATGGGATAGAAATCACCTCTAAACGTTTCCATAGAAACAAAGCGTGCGAAGCCGCGGGTATAAACTAGTTACTAATACAATTCTTCTTGCAGGAACCTACGATTTCTTCGCAATTAACTACTACTCATGCCGTCTGGTGCGACATGCCGACCCTGGTGAGAGAGTGAGCTTATTGTTCTTCGATGGGATCCCTGCTCTCGGGGCCGTTATGGAAAAGGACCCTACGGCGTACCAAGGAGTCTCCTCTTTCCTCAGGGTACCTATGATATCTTTCTCGTAGGAGATATTTGTGGAATAGAATAGACCATTATTCCGACACCGGTACCAAAATAAACTTTGAACATAAAGGAGGGAATTGCAGCAATTCCCTCCTTTATGTTCTAAGTTTATTTTGGTACATTGCTATTAGAAGTTATTAGATTTTTTTAGTGCAAAGTCATTGATATCTGTTCAGTTTTTAGATTTAAAGCAGTTTTATAATGATCATCGATAAACAATATGTCTAAATGCAAAAAATCACTAGTTCTCTTCGATCGGTTAATGTTTAATAACGTTTTGGAAAGTTTAATGGACTCGGTCATTATCCATCCAATTGGGAATTCTTAATGATCGATGGTACACATGATCATTAAGAATCCTTAATAATATCTATCATACTTTACCTGTTTATCTCTCATATTTCATCATTTCATAATCCCTAATAAGTATATAATAAATAGAATTCACCGAAATCCCAGAAATCAGATTTAATGCAACTTTTTCAAACAAAAACTTATATATTGACTGGACTAAAAGTATACAATCCCTTTATGTTCGAAAACAAAGTATAAACAAACAAACGAAGGACAGAAACAGTACCTAACATGGAGTTAAACATAAAAAGTATGTTAAGTAATTATGTTAGTAACACAAAAAGATAGCAGGTGGTATAAACATGGTTGCTTTGGTCTTCATGACCCTGATGATTTTTCGCCTCTCTCAGATACCTCCTACTATAGGTAGGTACCCTATGTGTTCACAATGGTCACCTGTAATTTGCAAGCTCCAAAATCAGTCTACGTAAAAAAATGCTGTCAGTTTAAAATAATAATAACCAGTCGTACCTACCTAATAATTATTGTAAGGAAAAGCACTCCCTACCAAACCACAAGCTATTTTCAGATTCAGAATAAGATATTGAAAGCCCTAAATAAGTGTCAAGTACTTTTATGCCATAATTTTATTTTTAATGCTAATTAAATCAAAAACCAAAGACAAAAAAAAAATACTTAGGTGAGTCACTGCCTTATGCTGATTAAGAAAACTTCGCCTAACGTTTACTCGAGTGATTTTGAAGATTCTAAAACGATTTTCCTCGGAGGTGTAGTATAAACTTTATACTACACCTTCGAGGAAACTCATCACTTTCTCCCGAGTCATACATAGTGCTTTATAATGTCCTCCTAGCCGAATTTCCACTACGGCGGCCAGTCTCTCGGAGACTAGCCAGATGCGCAGGACATATTATAGTGCACAAGTGTGTGCGCAAACACAGGTGCACTCTCTGTTCCCTTACTCTCATAATCCGATGGGATGACAGATCGACACGATCGGGGAGAGGTTAGGCGCAGGACCAACGGCTTAACGTGCTTTCCGAGGCACGGGAGTGTAACACCGCCAACTTCCTGACTCCGGGCTGCGTTTCTTGCTAGAAAAACCCCAATAACAACTATTGGCCCGACCTGGGATTCGAACCCAGGACCTCATAATCAGCGGTTGAACAAGCTGACCGCTAGACCAACGAATACTATAATAAAACACTATGCTATGTATCACTCGGGAGAAAGTGCGATTCCTACCTCGTGTGTTTTAAGGCTGATCTGCTAGTAAGTCACTGTACTTATTTGTGCCCACAGCTGTGTCCAAAAGGTCTACGTAGTTTGCTATCCTGGATCAAGGAGCAGTATGGAGACCTGGAGATGTTCATCACGGAGAATGGATACTCCACTAGCGGGAGTAACTTAATGGACTACCAAAGAGCGGACTTCATCAGGGATCATTTGGAACAGGTAGAAAAATAATGTCGTTTTATCCATAGATCTAAGAAAAATCTTTCGATAAGGTACGTTCTCCCAGCGGTTACTCAACAACTGGCCTGTGTACACGCAAACGATCGCTCCCATTGAATCTCCGCTACCATTGTCTTGTGCAATTATTTTATTGAACAAGTACGAGGGCATTGCTATAGTATTTTAGTGAATAAATCACTCTAAAGTTCGTCGTAGCAAGCACGGGTAACACGAACGCCGCGCCGCCGGCGACTGTCCGACTATGCCTGGGGTGGGTGGACCTAATTTTCTAAGTTCTACAAGTACCTACCTAAATTAGATAGATAGCAGATAAGAAGTTTTTCGAAAACGAATAGGTACAATAACTTTTTTCGTATGTATTTGCACACTCGTACTAAGCATTTAGAGAGGACTATTAGACCTAAACCTATGTTTTATTGATCGTTTACAGATCTTGCTGTCTACCTACGTCGATTCAGTGAACGTCACGGGGTATACCTACTGGGCGCTAATGGACAACTTTGAGTGGTCACAAGGATTCAGGTCAGTACCGTGTTCCACCCTATACTCTGGTCAAACCGAGTCAAAGACATTTTTACCACATAGGTAGGGGAGAGCAGGCAGCATTCATACAGTTTTCTTTTCAAGCCTGATAAAACAAAAATTAATACCTATTCCAATATATTTTCAATACCACTTTATTGGCTATATATCTGGCTACAAAATTATTAAATAATCATATTAAAATTAATATTTATATGAAACCACCCCACGCGCGGAGTGGTTTCGTACATAGGTTACTTGCTTCCAATGAGGGGGTTCCGACCCCCAACCCTCCGTTTCGTTGTAGTAACCTTCTTGAGTGCCAAATGCTGCAGGCATTTGGTTGCTGACGCAGTGGAAGTAGGTTACTATGCTGGGTCTACTGTTTGGTTCTATTGAGGGGGGCTCCACCGTGCAAACTTCGAGTATGTGTTGGTATCTTGTGTACAGAATTTCATTGCTAACGTACTGGCATCTATAGCTGTTCTGGACCATATCTCATGTCTTTCAAATATTGTTTGCTTTTTACAGTACATTTGTACTGTACGAAAATACCCTAATTTTACCTGTATGTATGTACCCCAACACATATTTTCATCAGTCTAATTCAAAATACAATGACTCGCTTAAATCAACCCAAAATGGATGTTTACATTACAAACTAAGGTTTGTTCAAACACTAATAAACTATAATTAAAATTTAGAGGAAAACTTCATCATCATCATCATCATCAGCCCATATTAGTCCACTGTTGGACATAGGCCTCCCCTAATGAGCGCCATAGCGCCCTGTCTTCAGCTTGCCGCATCCAGTATCTGCCTGCAGTCTTTCGCAGATCGTCATCCCACCTGGCCGGAGGGCGTCCTACACTACGTTTACCGAGTCGTGGTCTCCACTCAAGAACACGTTTACCCCAGCGGTTGTCGGTTCTTCGCGAGATATGGCCGGCCCACTGCCACTTCAGCTTGCTTATTCTTTGAGCTATGTCGATAACTTTGGTTCTCTGTCGGATGTATTCGTTACGAATTTTATCCTTCAGAGAGACTCCGAGCATAGCTCTTTCCATAGCTCGCTGAGCGACTTTGAACTGGTGGACCAGCCCTACCGTGAGTGTCCACGTCTCAGCTCCGTAGGTCATGACGGGTAGGACGCACTGATTGAAAACTTTAGTTTTCAAGCATTGTGGTATGGATGACGAGAAGACTCGACGTAGTTTCCCAAACGCTGCCCAGCCTAGCTGGATCCTCCTCCTAGCCTCCTTCTCAAAATTATTTTTACCCAACTGCAGAATTTGCCCAAGGTAAGTATACTCGGAAACAATTTCGAGAAGGTGGCCATGTACGACGACCGGTCCCGGATCAATGAGGCCATTGATCATGACTTTGGTTTTATCCAAATTCATGCCAAGATCGATGCGTCGTGAGGCTGAGGCTAGGCTGTCCAGCATTTGGTTCAGCTCCTCTAGCGACTCCGCCATTAAGACTATGTCATCAGCGAATCGCAGGTGTGAGATGTGGTCGCCGTTTATGTTGATGCCCTTACCTTTCCAGTCCAGCGTCTTAAACATATCTTCCAACGCGCTCGTGAACAGTTTCGGGGATATAACATCCCCCTGTCTAACTCCTCTGCGCAGTTGGATGGGTTTAGACTGCTGGCCCTGTACTTGGACACTCATGGTGGCGGCCTCGTAGAGGCATCTCAGCACCTCGATATAACGATAGTCTACTTGGCATCGCTGTAAGGATTCCAGAACAGCCCAGGTTTCGACAGAGTCAAAGGCCTTTTCATAGTCCACAAAGGCCAGACACAGAGGCTGATTATACTCTTCGGACTTCTGTATAATCTGCCTCACTGTGTGAATGTGGTCTATGGTGCCAAATCCTCCGCGGAACCCGGCCTGTTCCGGTGGCTGGAACTCGTCGAGTCTCCTGGCGAGACGATTTGTGACCACTCGTGAGAACAGCTTATAGACGTGGCTCAGGAGTGTGATGGGTCTGTAGTTTTTAAGAAGGGTTTTATCTCCCTTCTTAAAAAAGAGCACCACCAAACTCCCGCTCCACGCCTTTGGAGTTCTCCCACTGTGAAGGACGGTGTTGAAGAGGTTCTGTAGCTCCTGTATAACAGTGGCACCTCCGGCTTTCAAAAGCTCTGATGTTATTCCGTCCTCACCGGGGGCTTTTCCATTCTTAAGCTGCCTCAGAGCTAACACGATCTCGTCTTGACTGATGTCTGGCAGTTCGTCGGTATAGTGGCGTGTCAGAGTGGCTCTAGAATCATGGTCGTCTCGTCGGGAATGGGGGGCATGTGCAGCGTATAAACGGCCATAGAAATCCTCTACCTCGGCGGAGATCTCCGGCTTCGACAATACGGTCCTCCCGTCGTGCGTCTTCAGCTTCGTCAGGTGGCTCCTGCCAAGCTGCTGAGTGAATACTTTGGACCCTCGGTTTCGCTCTATAGCCTCTTCGATGAGGCGTGTGTTGGAGCTCCGAAGGTCGCGTCGTACCATCTTCGCAATTCGCTTGTTCAGGTCTGACCTTTCTGACGAAGTCGCTGCGGTGGTTTCCCGTCTTTTTGTCATCAGCCCGAGAGTCTCATCCGAGAGTTTGGATTTCTTGCCTGTGCGCTGCTTTTTGCAGAACTTGATGCCCTCATCCCTCAGCGTTTCGACCAGATTGTGTAGGGTCTCGTCAGCGTCATCAGTGGGATCCAAGGCAACAAATCTATTCCCGAGAAGCTGCTGGAACTTCTCGGTGCCCGCCATGATTTGGATTGGGTTAGGTCGGAGCGTGGACTTCATCAGACGGTTTCTTTCAAGCTTCAAGTTGATATTCAGAGAGCCTCGGAGAAGTCGGTGATCAGATCCGGTATTGAACCTGTTGATCACTGAGACATCTCTGAATATGTGCTTGCTATCCGTCATGATGAAGTCGATCTCATTTTTAGTCACAGTGTCGGGGCTTTGCCATGTCCACTTCCTTTGAGGCTGTTTCTTAAAGAAGGAGTTCATTAAGAACAGCCCCTCTTTCTCAAGGAAGTTGACCAGCATTTGCCCCCTGTGATTCCTAATTCCATAACCATGCGGGCCTATTCGGGATTCGTTGCCAGTCTGGGTTCCCACCTTGCCGTTAAAGTCCCCCATAACAACGTTGAAGTGTGCCTTAGTGGTGTTGTGTAAGGCTTTGGATATGTCTTCGTACATATCCTCCACTTCATCATCCGAGTGTGCCGAGGTCGGTGCGTAAACCTGAATAACCTTCATGGTGTACCGCTTGGACAACCGAAGGATCAGGTACGCTACCCTGGTCGACACACTGGAGATTTCTTGGACGTTGTTAGAGAGGGCCTTGTTGACGAGGAAACCTACGCCACCCTGGGATGTTTTATCACCCTCGCGAAAGTAGAGAAGATGGCCCGAGTCTAGGGTTATGGTGTCCTCCCCCTCTCTACGGACTTCACATAACCCCAGAACATGCCATTTAATGTTCTCTAACTCCACTTCCAACTGCGCTAGATGGTGGTCAAGCCTCAGAGTGCGTCCGTTGAACGTTGCCAGGGTCGGTTTGCGTAATGTATGGTAGCCTGAGGTAGCCCGGTGATTCCTAGCACCCCCTGCCCCGCCGTTACCATGGCCGCTACCATGGCCAGGAATAGCGAGGCGGCCGGGAACTGGGGGCCATTTTTTGACTTTATTCATCATTGGGGGGTAATGCCCATAATCCCCACGCTGGGCATGCGGGTTGGGGATCGCAGTTCGGTGAAGTTGTTCTGCAGGGGGCGCTGCTGCCCGCCCCCCGGTGCGTGTGTCCCTTAGTCGCCTCTTACGACACCCACGGGAGGAATTGGGGTGGTGCAATTCTATGCCGGCACCACACGGCCACACACACACATAGAGGAAAACTTATAACTACAAAACCCATGACAATATTATTCCAAAAATTACTCGCAAGGAGCGAAAACATTATTACGATTTGTGCTAACGAAGCCGGGGCGCTCGGATTGCCCCGCCATCCCTAGGTTATGGCCAGGTAGTCCTGCAGCAGTAGGCGTAAGGGAAAAAGCGCGCCTGCCAAGCCGCGGCGCTTGTGTTTTTTGTAGTTCTTTAAACATGGTGACTAAGAAAATCATTTTATCAGGTCAAACTCTGCGAATTTGTTTATAAATATTAAGTGTCCTTAGTTGAGTACAAAAAAAGTGTGATATCAGTAGTTCGCTAGTCATATTATTGATTAAACTTTAGAAAAAGGGGTAACTTTGGGACTATTTTCTATCAAGTGAAGTTCATTAGATCTTGTAACTGAATGCGACTTTGACTAGACTAGAACCTTAAGTAATATGTATCTTTTTATCAGAATTTTAAACACTATTTTCTATGTCTCATACATAAGGTTTTAAAAATCACAAAAAGGCGGCTTCTGCTGGCCTACCCAGCCTTAAGTGTACCTACCTATAGGCGGCATTCACGCATATAAATACGAACGCTTCGACGTGATTAGTTTTGTAGATTATGGCTGTTGTATGAAAGCTCCTGCTATGCTACCCATGCGTGTAGGTACATTTATTGTATCTATGGAAATAATTACTTAATAAATAAATAAATAAAAAAAAAAAAAAGTTTTTTATTTTGTTTCCAGGGTAAAGTTCGGCCTGTACGAGGTAGACCTCAATTCACCCAACCGCACCAGAACTCCTCGGTACTCTGCCAAATTCTACAGCCAGGTCATCAGGAACCATTCAATTCAACTCAACTCTTCAGAGGCTCTTATGTACCTAAGGAAATAATTTAAATTATAAAATCATGTATAACCCGGGCGAATTACCATGGCACGTGGTTCGAACAAAACTTAAGAAAAATTCAATAACATTATAACTCGAAATTTTTACACGTGCAAGGTTAATTGTGATTTGAATTTTGAACACACTTTAATTGACTAATTTACCTAATGACTGGTATTGATATGGATCAGTTGATCTACCTGTAGATTGTTAGCAACAGTCTGCAGTTAGCTCCATTGTTTCAATTATAAATACTAGTTGTAATATAATTCTATGAGTTGATTGTAATTTTCTTTGCGAGTAAATCTTTTATTAATACCTATTTATTTGTTTCATTTCACCACAGTAAAATTGAACAATAGACTTATGTAATTTTCAATTTGAGTAGGTTTAAAGTAACTTACATAGTACCTTTACAGACACGAAAAATCAATCTCGAAACTTGTCTACCCGCGAGTTTCTGGGTTAGGGTACATCTGGTCCGAATCTCAAACTCATCCGCGGACGAGATTTCCACTTCCCTTTTGTGTAGGGGTACATCTCGTCCGAATCTAAATTCTCTTGATATGGACTTAGGGTACATACTGCCCTCTCGTTAACGAGGGCAGTGCAGTATACTTAATATTTTCAGGATGTTATGGCTGCCACGTTCCCGCAGTGCGTCAGGGATGTTTGCCGAATAGGTACATAAGAGACAAAAATGGTTTTGCTGCCATCCTCCGTAAAAAGACGGCGTCCCTGATGCCCAGAGTGCGAGACAGCCTCAACAGTACCTTTATCTTACGAAAAGTAGCAGGTAGAATTGCAGGTTGGCGCTCACATGTGCAACACCGCTACCGCACAACACAAAAATAAGCATTCAAATTATGGCCTCGTAATATTCAGGTGCATGTTATGTTGACGGCATCAGATAACAGACCGCTTGCGGGCCACTCGTTTAAAGCTTGTGGGAAGCCCTTTTGTCACTGTAAAATCGATCCCATATTTGAATGCATGTTTTTGTGTTATGCGGTAACGGAGTTGGATGTATGTGCTCAGGCCTCCACGTAGCACTACTTTGTGCAGATTATTTAGCATTAGTTTTAGTATAAGTAGGTACTTTGGTACATTAATTAACAATAAGTAAGTACCTACCTACCTAAATAAAACAAGTTACTAACAAAGAACTTAATCCGAAATAAAATAATTTCACTTCATTTTTTTTTATTTATACCTACCACGAGAGAACAAAAGAGGTACAGGACGATCGCGAAAACGTTAGGAAGACTTAAAAAAGAAAGCGGACCAACCGAGCAAATAGAGTATAATTACCTGGTACGGGGGTTAAAAAAAAGTACGCCATGTAAAAATAGATTACTTATTAATTTATTTTCATGTATTTTAGAATTAAGAGCAGTTTACCAAAACGGCAAACAAATAAACCTGAAAGATATAACGGCGAGCGAAGCGAGCCGCAAAAATTTCGTTTACTATAATAAATTTAGTTTCCACCTAGTATAGTATTATAATATCTGTGGTTTCCACTATAGACTTTTTCAATGTCTCTTTCTTTCAAGAACAAACTCATATCATCATATGACATGTATGAGCCGTTTCGATAGGCGTTTTGGTCCTAAATGATTGGCATAGCGTTATGGTCCGTAAAATATCCGCAGATATAAAAAATATCTGAAACGGAGCAAAATGATCAGCAACACTGGTCGCACCGAAAAAAAATTCTGTTGACTATTGCCATTTGATGTTTTATCTTGCGTTCAAATCAAACGCAATGTATATTGCAGAATAATACGATGCGATCTGTTACACTCAAAAACTTCAACTTTAACGTTTAGTACAGTGAACATTAAAATAAAAACTTAAAAGTCAAATAAAGTATTTTGGCGTACTTTATTGTGGCCATAAAGTATAAAGTACGTAAGCCCGAAATAAAGTACAATACTTTATTATATAGTACGGGTGGCAACCCTAGCCATGGCATATTATGTCTATCTCTTAGGGATAACTTTAACCGAAGCATGCAGAAAGATCTATCTGAAATGTAGGTTGGTACCTACTATTCTTAGGTATCCGTTAAATTGCGAAGTCTCTAACCGGTACTCTTCGTACATATTTGTTGACAAACGTTAGAGAAACCCTCGGCGTGCGAGTTACACTCGCACTTGACGGATCTTGTTTAAATAAAATATCGTTCACGTCACGGCAATATACTGAAAGACTGAAAAATATCACTGAAAATATTGAGAATATTACAGTTATCCGAATCATCCGGATTTCAATGCATTTTATCCGGATAAATAAAATAGACAAATTATCCGGATAATTTGGCTAACGAATAATCCGGATTGCAATCTCTAGTCGTACCCACAGCTGGCAATCGCTATCCTCGTCGGACTGGTGATCTTACGCGCTAGCTCTCTTTCACTCTACCTTCAATATTTAGCATCTTTAACAGCCGGCAATCCTTATTTGCGGCCAGATTTAAGTAGACAACCTTATATCAAAATAAATCGAAAAAAATAGCTTTAATTTGATATATAAATAATGAACGTACGTTATGGGTGTAATAGTATATCAAAATCTTAGGTACCTGTTCACACCTGGCTGCGCAGAGGTGCGGCCAAGTGCGCAACAGCAACCCTGATTCTCAGAGTCTTTATATATTTATATTGCCGTGAAGTGGACGTTATTTTATTTTAAAAACAAGTGGGTGAAACATTTCCCCAAAAATCAATTTTCAATAATTTTATTAAAAATACTAGCGGCCACATTTTGATAGGCAACCTATATTTACAATGTGTATTTTCGAACCTTGATCAAACGAAATGTGCGGATACACGACATAAATTTATCGATAAATATCGGATAAAAAAAAACTATGTGTTGGCTATTTAAATAAAGCCGATTTAATAATTTTTTAACGAAAATTACTTTTTTTTCTTCGTTTCTATTTGAGTAAACGGTGTATTTTATTCAAAGTAGTCTCATTTGAAAGCTAGATAGTTTACCTAGCTAAGAAAATAAAAAAAATACAATTTCGGTACATAAGCCTCGTAAAAATAATTTAGTTTGTAGAAATTTAACAAAAAAATCGATTTTTATTTTATCTTTGATCTGTATAACTTTTGAACAGGATTATTTAGGTGTAGTACTTTTATTGCATGTTGTATTAAACTTCATAATTTATTCTATAAATCCTCGAAAAAGTATGGGTCTACTTCTTTTTGTTGTCATGTTATTCGCCATTTGAATTAGGTTAGGTACCTACTTTCTGCCATATAGGTACAAAGATCAACAGGAATCTACATCCTGCACGCTTTGAAAATGGAAGTGATAAACATTCCTTTTTCAAAAATTTTCACAGCACACACATTTCAAATTGGTTTTCTCAGTTTATTTTTGTATCGATTCAATTAGTCTAGATGGTCTAGGTAACAATTTTTGTACATTTCTTTCACAAAGTTTCAGCTATAAAGTATTAGTAGGAAGTAGGATAGGTGTGAGTGAAGTAGGTACTATACAAAATCATGACATAGACATACATAATGTTTAAGTATATCAAATCAAATCAAAATTTTCATTTCAAGAATCAACAAATAATTACTAAGCAGTCTTAAAGGACCGCTATCCAAAAATTACTAGTTTTAATATGTTTTGGTTTCCAAAGTTAATGAAACTTGAACCTCTCAGACTATGAAGCAACTCCGTGGGTTCTCGTCAGCGCGATCTAGCCCTCGTTCACTTTTACTAGCGACATCTAGTTATAATCTGAGACAATTCTAGTTCTAACTGAGTATCATAGATGGCTCATATTACGCACTATGTTGGAAATGCGCAGTGCGCAAGTAATTTTGGAATGTTGTCCAAAGACAAAAGATAAAAAGGCATTTATTTACTTACAGAAAACATAAATTATACAGGTTACTTGTGTAACACTAGGTTCAGCTTTCAGATTATAATTCTCCGCATCCGACACTGTCGACCCCAATGACATGCGACCGACGCACAGTGAGAATTAAATTATGAGAACCGATTTTGTGACATCCCTTTTTTAATGCAGTTTCCTATAGTTTGAATCAATTCAAATGCGAGTGTAAACTCCCGCGTGTCTATTAATCATAGTTACAGAGAAATTAATTTTTGAAAATAATTTTTTTACCAGATAATAACTTAAAAAAATCAAAAGTTCTAAAATCTAAAAACAATAATCAAATCGATAATGCTGGTAGATAAAACCATCGACGGCACACATTTTGGTGAAATAAGAAAATAACCTTAGTTCAACCATTACGAAATTATTAGAATTTTTATAATTATATGTTTTTATTTTAATAACTCAATAATCCGCCGTATTGGGAGGGACAAGTTATTTCACCAAACGGTTGATTAAGGTGTCTTACATGTGCTCTAATAATATCACGACCTAATTCCATGGATTATTGGAATTATCGCAGATAAACGAATAAGTCATGACATGAGTAAAAATGTGGTTCTTAGCTCTTACTCGATGGGTGCACTGATTCTGCAGCCGGATCTTAGACCATTACATTTTACGATAAATAATAGCCATTATTTATCGTAATTACGAACGTACCTACGTATTTACGAAACGATTTCAAGCAATACAGCATTAATCCTTATCCAATGAAGTACCTTAAATACATTGTGCATTTAATATAGATCAATAGGTACAGCATGAAATTTAAATGAATATTTTCGAAGATATTACAGATTTAAAATGCAGGGACATAGCGGTTGCGGCGTGCGAAGCCGGGGCGGGTCACTAGTATTATTATAATTATGTATTGAAAAGTTGCTAGAACAAGTAGGTAGCCGAATCATTTAGGTACATCTTTGTTTAACCAGTCAGGCGCTGGCTCAACGCGCTAGCTTAACCATGAAGCGCTGCGCAAACGAACAAATTACCAACCGCAAAATACCGCGGTATGGTATTATGGTTTTTCCGTTTTTACATAATTTTAAGCAATTTAATTTATTTTCTAACACTGGTTTTGGAAAGAAGACAGATTGGTCATACTAAAAATATGCTTTGTTGATCTAAATACGATATTTTTAATACACATAAATCACGTGCACCAAAGAGATTTTGATTATTACGTTCACCTGATGTAAATAATTTATATTTTAGAATAGAACAGCAATATCGTAAAATTTTTTTTGGTTTCCGATGAAACATATTCTAGGCTACTAGAAAACAGTAAAAAAACTTACCCGATAATGAAAAAAAATAAAGTAATTCAAGTCCTATCAATGACCCACCTGTCGCGTTTTCCAATGAACCGAACGGGGCACTAATTGGAAAACAAAAATAGATAGCGTAATACCTCTATGTTTGTTTTGCAAAATATTTTCCTAGAACGTGGTTAACTTCAAACCCATTGAACAGAATAAAGAAAAAAGAAAAAATAATATGTAAATACCTCGGTAAAAATCATTCAATGCTTCGACTACCTGTAATAATTACACAAACGACACCATTCACAGTTTTCTGGTTCTCACATTAGTACTTTGGTAACATAAGAACATTATTATCACACAAGAAACTACGTGAAAAGTTTTATAAGTCCCATTAACACAATAATATAAAAAAACAATAGAAATCACAACAAAAGTTACTCGCAAAAACCTATCCAACGCGACTGAAAAACCACCATAGTTACCCGCAGCGCTTTAAGCCACAATGTAAGGGCCGCGTTTACAGCGCGGCTAGCTGCTTTAAAATGATGCTAGTTAGGCTATGGTTACGTACTCGCACAATACCTTATTAATTTTTATATTGCTTAATATTATTCTCAAATAACTTGACGTGTTTACGAATGATCATAAATAATGCCAACAAGCTGGCATGGCACTTGTTTGTACTCGAACTGGGTCTCAGCCTCTCAGGGGTTCCGTATCATAGAAATATTTATTTTAAACTCTTAGGTCTTAGTTTAAAAACCGTATCTGATCTGACTAGCATTTTGTATGGAGACTTTGCAGAGGAACATAATAACAATAATAACTAAAAAAAACACAATTAAGAAAATATTGATGTTTTATGAAACTTACACTTAGACATTAGATATTATAAAAAACTTAGATTTAAGAACTTGTTTCAATACAGAGATCATAATAGGTATCAGTTTATTATAGTCAAAAAAGGAAATCCGTAGAAACACAAGGCACAAAGGGCTCAGGTGCAGTCTCAGTCCTCTCAAAAAAAGTGGAAAGGTTACGGCGACTGCTCGCCCTCCGAGACGTTCCACGTCCTCGACCTCGTCCTCGTTTTGATACAGAGCGGCTTAAAACATGAACTTTTATTAAAAGATTAACGAACACCAACCTAACACGGAACGGAACCCTAATGAATAGAAAACGAAAGCAAACTGCAGAATATTACCGACCACCTACTTAAAACATCTACCGAGCCCTAAAAACCCAAGCAACACAAAAACACAATGCGCACATGTGATATGAAACTTGGGCTTTATTCCTAGAGCGATAGAGATGAAATTAAGAATTTTCGTTATTCACCTTAACCCATGTCCCAAGTTCAAGTGTTCCAAGAGAAACACTTGGTGCCATCAACCATTCGTCGTAGGAAAGTCGTAAGTAATACAGTAACCATTGTTTGTTATAAAGGATAGCATTGTGAACATGCGAATTCTTTGCCATCACCAGTAAACACACCTTTACTTTTATAATGGCCGACACGGGGCAGCCGTAAGCGCCCGCAGCGCTATTGCCTGGTTTGTACCTGAAGTAACAATTCTACGAAATATCAATAAATCTAGTATGAAACTGTAATATTCAGTGTTCTAAAATACTATTTTGTTGAAAAAATACGCTTTTAATGTGTATAGTGCTATTAAACATGTTTTTAATGCCTTTACCGACCACTGAAAGACGCATCGAAGAGACAACATTTCTTAAAAAAATAATATTTGCTAACATTTAACGACATTTTTTCAAACTAAGACTGTGGGATGATAAATATAGTATAAAATAAACATTTCTTAAGAATAACAGTACTAAAAACACTTACTTCATATTTTAAAACTCGAAGTTCTCGGAGCGTCTTCTCAGCTGCACTCACAAAATTCAAATTACCGCCACTAATTTTTGTTTCTCTACGTCCATTCATTTTTTGCTTCTACTGGATAGTGTTGCTCAACCGGCAACCTTCTTAGTCGATTATAATCGTGTGTCGTATCCAAAAATCGACTGAGAGGCTTGTTCACATCACTTGACCCTAAATCAGCTGCGGGCTGCCGCATCTACCTACAGCGCTTTAGCAGGCATCGCGCGGGTTAACGTAGACGCCCGTATCGCTTGAGTGGTTAAGTTTTAGCTGATGAGGTGCGAATATTGCTAAATTTAGCTTTATTGACATCACTGGTTCGCGTTCGTTCGTTAGCCTTCGCTCACTGTCGTTCGCTCGGTCTGTATGTACCCGGCATATTATGTAATTTAGGTTTCGATGTTTTTCATGTTGTGTTGTACTCTTGCATAATATTGTGTTGTTTTTTATTAAAATGACTTTTATGGAAAATGAAAATTAATTAATCTGCTTTCTTATAGATTTCATAAGACCGATCATGTCATAAAATGACGCATGAGTGGACATCGTACTGGAACTATGTACCTACCCAGCGTGGAGGTACCTATCAGGAAGTTTTTATTTTTAATTCTATAAACTAGTGCTGAACAGAGTGGTCATTAGTGCCTACTAGACAGATGCATCAGTGGACGGCGGCGCGGGGCGGCGGCGTACTGGTACTACCAGCGTGGAGGTAGGTACCTACCTATCAGGAAGTTTTTTATTTTTTATTCTTTAAACTATAGTGCTGAACGGCGGTGCCTACGAAAAGTTTAGGACTCTCCCTACTGACACTGGCAGAGTTGTTGTAAGTAGTAGAGAAAAGCAAGCGGCGCTATTAAGAAAGAAGTTGAAGATTAATTAGACGGTTTTTTGACGTGACTGCCAACTGCCAACTACTGATTAGATTTTGACAGCTCTTTTCTATAATCACAATCACATTTTTTTTTCTTTTCCTTCTTTCACAACACAATCGAACGCACGAATCGAGCGATTTCTATGTTTTTTTGAAATTAATTTCATCTTACTCCCTATGTTTACACAAAACCAGTGCATTAGTAAACGCAGACAAACCTACGAGCAGTTACCTACCTAATCCATGTTCAAACACAGTGCAAATAAATGTCTAAAATGAAGAAACTCAAGGGATCATTTCGGTATACACAATGGGACCCTTGTCTCATTACTTCGCAAATTGTAGCTATGCAGTCAGTTTTGTACCTTACTCTGTGTCTCCTCGTTGCTATAATGCAGGATCTGACTGATTCTACACGGACTTTAGACCATATCTTTGAGTACCATGTAAGTTGTCCTAGTTATTTGATCAGCTGTTTGATTGCGTTGTTGTACAGTCGTCGGCTTCAATAAGATGTACCTTGTCATAGTAAAAAGTATTGATAGACCCGCAATAGACTGTCCATCACCTGTACTTATTGGAGGTGACTGTGGAATTTAAATGTTAAGTACCAAAATAAATCATCTAGCTAGCTACAGGGTGATGAAATTGTAGGTAATTCATATTCTTAAGTAGCTCAATGGTTAAAAACACTAAACTACCTAGAGACTGAAAATCTCCTAGCCACCCTCTCATAATCTACTTACCTCCATAACCTTCAATGCATTGTAAATTCTTAAACTATTGAACCTAAACTAAGCTAAGTTGTAAAGTCAAAAGAAACCTCTAGCTAGTCATGAGCAAAGTACCTGCCAATTATCAGTCTGTTTGACCTATGGGCTAGGTCATTTCTATCATGGTTGGGTGAAGGGGTCTGCATGATGAACATACCTACTTAGATCCATACTCATACATTACACACGACACAAATAACTTCCACACACACATGGGTAGCTTTTTTCGCCTGGACTCTTAAGAGACCGGTGTACTCAGGAGTACCCTACCAAACATGCGCACATCCACACACACTTACACTACATTGGCTACATACACACACATACACCACATTTAGGTCTGTCTGTACTTAATCTTTTTATTTTCCTATTGTTGCTTTAGTTATGTTTGATTTCACAAAATTACCTAGAATAGATTTTTGTTTTTTTTTTTTCTACCATGCCAGTAGTATCTTATTAACGTAGATTCAAGTTTAGTTTAAAAATCAAGGTGTACTCTTTAATATGTAGTCCGTGGAGTGGAGGCCCTGGAGTCTTGCAGTTACAGGTTTTTTCTAAAACCTATAGCAAGCTCCAGCCTCTCACAATACAGGTTTATTATAGTTTCACACTGTATTTATAATAACTAAATTTTATGTAAAACCTTGTGTCAAGGAAATAAACTTATTATTATTATTATTCTAGAATAAGAATTACTTACAATTTCATCACTTTAGTTATGAGCAATGAACAGGACTCTTTTGCCAGTCAATAAGAAACCATAAATGTTTGTAGGTACCTATTAAGTAAAGATGAAGTTTAATAGCATTGCATTTACTAATTTCAGGAAATACATGTGAGAGACAACGAAGGAAGATCAGTCATTCTTGCATTTGTACTGAATGCAATTATTGGAGCTTTTATAATGTGGAATGTTGTTGGACGGACTAAGCTGTGCTTAGATTTCAGGTAAGTTGTCTTTTGATGTGTAAGTGAAGATATTGCCAGCCATTGTTCGTAGACTTGTTTATAACTTTGGTGCGAAGTTTTAGTGAACTACCAATATTGTTATTTTTGAAAAAAAGTTCTTTATTTATCTTATGATAAGCTCATTACTTTTTAAATTAAGTTTATTAAGTACGCAATTATTGACATTTTTTATTAAGATTTTTCTGTTAGTGAATGCTAATTCTTATGAGAAAGAAATGATCTTAAACACAGACTATTATTGATCCCACAGCTTTATTTATCAATGGAAGTTGCCTCCTTTTACTTTGAACCAAGCATCTAGCTTGGTTCAAAGTTACACTGTAAGAAAATCCACTACTTTGAAGTTTAATTGAAACTCAGATTCTTGACAGAATTCCTCTTTATTTACAGAAATCACACTTATATTATAAATGCGAAAGTTTGGATGTTTAGTAAGATGGATGTTTGTTGCTTGTTAACGCCAAAACTACTTAATGGATTGGGTTAAAATTTGCATAGATGTAGTATTCAAGGCCTGGAATAAAACATAGGCTATGTTTTATCCAATCAGTTCCCATGGTATCAAATATATATTCCCAACCACCCCATTGACTTCCCACCAATGGGGTGGTTGGGAAAAAAATATCCCAATTTTCACCTCATTGACTTGATTAACCTTTTGACCGCCACTGTCGTCTATACTCGACATTTCAAATTGTGCTTACTACGCCAGTGTCGTTATTAGACGACCAAAACTGCTCCAAGAAAAAAACGAAATACACAATCTTTTAACTGTTAGTTCTGCGTTTTATTTATCCTAAAAGGAACATTGTTTTAGTTATTATACATCTATATTAAAGGTTTATAAGAAAAACCCCAATTTGTCTAAAAATTTCGATGATGAAACATTGAAATAAAATCCCGTCAGCGGGCGTGATTCGCACGCCAGTGTCGGCAGGAGACGACCGCTAGTGTTGTGGTATACAGCTACCAAGCGAAGGTGATAAAAAATAGACAATTTACATTTAAACAAGATATTTATTATTTATTTCATGTTCATTCTCATGATATAAATAATAAATATCTATTATGATATCATAATAAACCCAAACTTTAACTCTGCAAACGCATAATGAAAATAAAAATGATCCATGAGCAGGATCGATAATTCATAATCCCCACCAAAGCACATCACTGGTTCATCATCCCTTATCAGTGTAGCGTACGCCACGGTCGGGACTACACGACCGTAAGTGACGTCATCAACGTAACAAGACAATGGTAGTGACGTGCAAGTGCATTCCAAGTATGTCCGATCTGCTATTGATTTTGGATTTTATCTGCTATTGATTTTGGATTCATAGGTAAAATGTACCTAGGTATTTGTAGGTTCATAGATCTCTTGTTTCAAACTTCGACAAAAGCATGTTTCTGCTTCGAAGCACACAGGTTCCCTGTAGTTCGGTGGGTAGGTAGGTACATACCTACCTACATTTTATTTCTTTCTTGTAAGATTAGAGTAGGTGCCTGCCTACGTTGAGAACGGGATAAATTTTTGTGTACCTACTAGATGTAGGTACACAAAAAAGAGGTAGGTACTTTCATCATTGGTAAGTAGGTAGTGTAGGTACCTAAATCGGTTTGATTATGATTATGAGATAGGTACCTATCCGACTAAAGGAAATAATTACGTGGACAGAAAATCAATAAAAGATGTTAGATGGATAGGTAATGCGTAGAAATGATTTGTTTAAGACAATTTACAATGAATAAAGAATGAAGGAAATAAAATAATACCTAGGTACCTACCTACCTAGTGAAATTTCCTAAAAAGCGGCATTCTATTCTTATTCTTATTCTTAATTTGTACCATGCATGAATGATAATTAATGAGAAGAAATTCTGCAAGTAGCAAGGAAGATAATTAGGTATAAAATACTTTAATAGCATTCATGGTACAATAACGGTTAGAAAGGTCATTGACCGTTACTTCGACCTACCTACCGAGAACACAAATTCTAGCACTAAATACGGGGATTCTTTCTTTAGTCTTAAACTGTTAGTTTTTCTCTTCTTTTAGTGATAAGGCCGCCCATTCCGCAATTCTGTTATTTCTCTTTCGCTGTATTGTTTTTTAATTTTCTTGGTTTGTAATAAAGTGTATTGTGTTGTATTGTACCTAGGTAGATACCTAAGTGCAGTTGACTAGGGTAGGTAGGTAGGTACTTATTATTGCGTCTACCTACTTATTACACTGATGGGTAGGGACTATGTTGGTATAACTGGTAGGTAGGTAGGTACCGTTTCTTTCTCTGCATTGTGTAGTGATAATATTATTTGTGTCTTCACTTCAATCTTTAGTGGTTTGACAGTTACTACATGGTAGGTAGGTAGGTACCCAACTAGTTATTTGGCATTCAATGCATGTGATGTGATGACCATTTTAGTTTCATTTCAAGAGTGGACAGGTATATACTTGCCCTTATCGATAATCAGCGACTATAACCTACCACATCACTACCTCAGATGTAAGCAAGCTTTCAAACATCGTGCCAGCCGCGCCTATGTCGGCTATTCACGACAACAGAAGACGTCACGTGGGTGAATAGTGATGTGCTGTTGTTATTTGAAAATATTTTATATAGGCAAAACATCGGCAACTGCGGCGTAACAATTAATATATTATAGAGTAAATTGGTATCAAGTAAAACTCGAAAACTGAAGGTAGTGCTTCTAACCTGAAGCCCTTCTTTTTGTAACTTGGATGGCTTGGAGAGTTAGATTTTATCATTTTAAGGTGGCGTTCAAAAGGTAATAAAACATCCCAGATTTTAAAAAGTTGTTTATTGCATAAAAAACCAACGAAATCAAGTCTCCATGTGTTTATCGACAATATACATTTTATCGACTCTTGGCAGCACCATTTTTTCGTAGGTATTTTTGGTCACTTTGTGCTTTGGCGTAGAGAATACGAGAATGCGTTTGGGGCGTGGCGGTCAAAAGGTTAAACTAAACTAAACCACCCCACTGACTTTTTAATTATAGAAATATTAGGTCCTTACATATGAAATTGGCGTTTTTCGTACTGGCCACTTTAATCACAAATTTCTCCTCTTTGGTAAGGAATTCCAAATTCAAATTTGTACAGCTATAGACTCGTGTATTTGTGCTTCGATGATCGTCATTCATTTGTTTTTTTTCTTCTGTTTTTTTCTGTTTGCGTCACTCATTTTACAAAATGGAAAACTTAAAATATCGCATTATTTACGAGTACGAGTTCCGCCGTGGCACTAGTGCTGCGGAAACAACTCGAAGGGTGAATGATGTGTATGGCGGTCGTGTTGCAAAAGAAAACACAGTTCGTTTTTGGTTCCAACGTTTTCGTTCTGGAAATTTCGACTTGCAGAACAAGCCCCGTGGACGGCCTGAGACTCAAGTTGATAATGAAGAGTTGAAGGCTATTGTGGAAGCGGATCCATCGCAAACCACGTCCGAGTTAGCTGCAGGCTGCGGTGTTAGTGATAAAACTGTTTTAATTCACTTGAAGCAAATTGGGAAGATTAAAAAGCTTGAAAGGTGGGTACCTCACGAATTGACTGAAGCAAACCGGCAAACGCGCGTCGACTGCTGCGTTACATTACTAAACCGGCACAATAATGAAGGTATTTTAAACCGAATCATTACCTGTGATGAAAAATGGGTTCTTTACGATAATCGGAAGCGCTTTTTTCGAAATTTGGATAACTTCTTGCAAGGGAAAAAATTCAACTCCGATGGGGCAGTCCAAATCGCCTTCAAAGATTTTATTGATTCCCGTCCGACTGGTTTTTTTAGTAAAGGGATCAATGAACTACCTATAAGATGGCAAAAGTGCATAGAAAATAATGGTTCATACTTTGATTAATTAAATATATTATATTAAAAAATATTCGACTTTTTGTTCCTCCCATACAAAACGCCAATTTCATATGTAAGGACCTAATATTAAATCTCACTATTTACTTTTCACATAATTGAGTATAAGTACTAGAGAATAGTCGGAAATAAAAAAGCCAACTCATTGAATATATCGGATAGAAAAACAATCCATATAAACAACGCGGCAGAAACTAGCGGTTAGTTTCGCTATGCTCGATTCCCGCTATGCACTGATCACAAAATACCTAACAAAAAGTGCCGCTATGCACGGAATCAGATTCTTGGACTGTCGAAAGGAAAATGCTTATGTTTAAATATCACTGTCATCTAAAATGTACTATACACATCGTGTTGCTGCTTCTTGATGGAATTGTATAATAAAAATTTAAATAAATACTCTCTTACTAGTTTCACTAACTATAACTATATATACTCTATCCATCGAGCTTGTAGAATTTTCAATAACAAAGCCACTGACAGTTCAATCAGCTGATGCAGGGGTGAAAAACATTTTTAATAATGTGGTTGGCTCTTGCCTGCGGCTTCGTTTGCGTATTTAGGATATACATAATTTGGTCTTATTTGATTTCTAACTGACAACAAAGAAAGAAATAATTATAAAACCTATGACATACCTTAGTAAAATAGAACAAATTAGTACATAACCTACCAAGCTATACTCATATGGCGGCTATTTTGAGCTTTGATAGATGTCTCTGGGTAGTGATATTTAATGTGAATAATAGTTGGCATAAGTAAATAAGGTAGTCTTGTGAAATCAGTACTACCCTTTATTGTTACCTATCCTTAAAAAGGAAATACAAGGTAAAGGAGATGAAATAAGACTATAAATGCAAATTATAGGAATAATTTATTGTTGCATCATTAGTTAATTTAGTTATCATCATTTTATGTCTTTACTCTTTAGTATACATGTGTCTCTCTTCTGGGACATTATCATTAGTTAATTTAATTATCATCATTTTATATTTTCAATCTTTAGTATACATGTGTCTCTCTTCTGGGACATTATTGATAGACAACAATCAATTATCATCATCACTGTCAGAATCTGAGCTACTTGATGTATCTCCGGACACCTGGATGATAAATTGATCAATTACATTATCTGTAATACCATCCAGTTCCCTCATTTTTTTCTCTTCTTGTATAACATGGTCTATGCATTTTTGCCATGCTGCAGGTGTTATCAAATTCATAGATTCTTCTAATAAAATCTTCAATTCATGCATTTTAAATGTTTTATTTTTATCTGCAACATGGCCTTTGACTTGCCCCCATATCATTTCTATTGGGTTTAATTCACAGTGATAGGGGGACAATCGCAAGACTTCAATATTTTTTTCTTTTGCGAATGTGTCAGTGGCATAGGCCATGTAATTATGTTTTATTGGTTTTATCAAATCGATAAGCTCCCTTTTTATCATAGTGTCCTGGAACGAGATACCCTTGCTATTTAACCAATCTTGGATGTCAGCTTTTTTCCATTGCATGTTTGGTACTCGTTCCAGGTGATGAGAGTGATAGGGAGCATTGTCCATTACTATAACTGATTCTGGCTCAATTAAATCTATAATTTTTTTGAACCACTTTTCAAATACTTCTGCGTTCATTTCTTTGTGATAATCTCCATCACCACTTTTGCTTTCGAATATTAATTTTCCACCATTCAAAAATCCATCTTCGTTTCCTAGAAAAAAAAAACAAATATTAAACTTTAAACAGTTGATTTGATGTTATTGACACAAGTTTTGATACATTTAACTGAAAGCTGCCTAATTGTCCGATTATCTATTGGTGAAAACCGACCTTATTGCATCACCACCCATAAAAATATCAATGATATTACAAGATGCAATAATAATACTCAATCTATACTTATTCATACTTGACCATGGTGCTACTTCTTTGATATGTTGATGCTATTGTTTAAATAAATTATCCTGATTCATGAAAATACAACAGATAACATACCAATATGTACTATTATTAGGCGTTTTCCTTTTCCAGAAGGCCCTTTGAGTCCTGTAGAAAGGCCTTCCAGGTGTGCCTGCCTTGTTGACTGTATTGTCATGTCTTGCCACACCTTCGTTTTCGTATGACCTACAAAAACAAGAAACAATGTTAACATAACATACAAAAGTTCAGTTCAGTTCAGTTTAACGACTACATGTTTGATATTTAATATAATTATTTACTAAAAAGGATAATAAACAAAGAGTAAATTACCTTCGTTTAACCATGTTTCATCTGTATAATATATCTTGCGCCCTTCTTCTCTCATTTTGGCAATTTTTAGCAAATAATTGCGCCTCCACCTTACTATTTCATGTTTTTCAATGAGACTGCTGTTACGTGATCTTTTCAGGTGTTTTATTTTTAGCTTTGCTAAAAGCTTTGCAAATGTACTCCTTTTGAAATTTGGTAGGTCATCATCTTCGTTAACCGAATTTAACACTTTGTTTAGTGTGGGGATTTCATTTCTGAAGAAGAATTCATGCACTTTTCTTCGTATGGCACTTAGTTCAAAGTCCAAGAGTTTGTCAATTTTGGCTACTCTTGGAGGTAGAGGTGCTGGTGACTGAACGCGATGCTCAGTAGAATAGCCTTTCAGGACTTTCCACACCGTACTGACGCCAACTCCAGCGGTATCGGCAGTCCTTTTCACCATCTCCTGCTTATAGGGAAATTGGTCTCGAGGCCAAGTTTCTTCCACCAGTTTATAAATATTAATAATCGTGAGCTTCTCTGCAGAACTGAGAGGCGTTTTCTTTTGACGCTTCTTCTTGGGCGAAGCAAAGAGCTTCAACGAACTCGGGCCAGGTTCATTGCTCATTGTATCAAAACAACAAACGTAACAAACAACAAAAACTCAACAGTAACACTCAACAATAACAAAAACTCAAGAAACAACGATAAACTCAACGAAAACAACGTAACGTAAGCAGAGAGCACAAAAGGAGAGAATTACTTGAACTAACCACAACAAAGCAAGAAAGTCAAGTAAGGAAATAAAATGGCGATCGTGGGTAGTGTTACCCACTCTGTCAGAAAAACGGGGAAAATAAAGTCATGTTATCATTCGTTCATTCAGTCAAATTTTATTGTAATAATTCTGTAGATTTGTAAGTATTAGCACAGCCAACTTATGCATACAGTTGTTCGACGAAGCCATTTAGACAGGGCAATCGTGCGGGGGGCAAGGGGCGAGGCATTTGAAAAATCACCAAAAATAAAATCATAATGTTTTATTTATGATGATGTTTCCTTATAATAAATAATTAAAAGTTTTCATTTAACACTAGCATTGTGCTAGCATGGTGACAACCCTGGCCTGATTACCTGGTCGCGTCACTTGTCGGCAGGTTCCGCGATATCAAAGGCCTACTGTATATTATTATTTATACTGTGGCATTAGTATCTAGGTAAAGTATATGACACAATGGTGCCCAAGCAGGGTGCAGTGACAGCAGTGGCTACATTATTATCCGCATACTTTACACACATAATTTTACGTACGTAGATTTACATATTTTTGTAATTTTACACTGGTTTTGCTGAAAATTCTCAAGTCTCACCCTTCGGTCTTGAAGAAAGCATTGTTCAAATCATTGTTAAATAAAAAAAAACATAATCCAAGAAATAATCTTGTAAATGTAAAAATGAAACGATTTTTACTGGTAGAGTTCAATTCATAAATCAATAGTGTGGAAGATTTAGATTAGCTAGATTATTATTTGTCAATGAGGTTCCATTGGAAGGAAGGCGTTTCAGGCCCAGGCCCATTAGTAAATAGACGTTCTTAATTTTATGTCTTTACATTGACCATATTTTCTAAGCATCATTGATTTCTTAGATTCTTCCTGGGTCTATGATAATATTTAGATTTTTTTGTTTAGCCATTTTAAGGATTTCAATTATATTTATATATCATATTATTTTATATTTAATAATAAAAAACTAAAAGTACTTCATATTTTTTCTCTCATTGCAACAATTTACTGAAGAACAATTTACTCAGGATTCAGATTAAAAATAAAAATTGAAATAAAATGCAGTAAACAAGGTTAAAAGACCATCACAGGTTGTAGACGATCTCGATTTTTTTATATTTACCTTTTCTTTACAAATAGGTCACTTAGATTTTTTTTAAATTTCTTGTGATAAATACCCTGACTTGGCCTGTCACTTGTTTCCGTCTTGACGTGGAGTTTTGGGACATCGTGTTTACAAGCCACGATGCTTTAAACTGCACGACTATCTATCGTCACTAAAAAAAATGGGAACACACCCTAAAGCGCCCTAAAACTACACTCAATAGGGTAGATAAGACCAGCTGGCAGCACTCGCTCAGTGTTGAGTTTACGTTCCATTCGTTCTTCAATAATCCGGCTAAAAATAAAATACTGCTCTGTATAGGAAATAAGTATGGTCATAGTGCTATCCTAAATTGGGAAGCATAGTTCAAAAAATACCAATTGTTTGCATCCCATGACGTCAAAACTAAGATTCGTTAGGGTTGGCACTTTAACAAAAGATAAAAATATCTGGTCATTTGAATCTTCGTTTTTGACCAAATAATGACGATTTGTAAATTGCTACAACTAGATATTGCATAGATATGAAGTAAAGATTGAAAAAAGTAACAAATCTAACGGAATCTATGGGTGAAATCATTGGAATTACGTTAGGCCTGTGTCATTTCATGGTGATAACCCTAAAAATCAGCTGATTACGTTTGTTTACGAAAAATCTACAAGCTCGATGGTTAAAGTATACAGTATTATAGTAAACAGTATTCGTGTTAATCAACACATAGCAACCGTCAACACCAAAACAACGAGTTTTTTGGGTTACCCCT
Source organism: Eupithecia subumbrata (assembly GCA_949316285.1). Taxonomy (NCBI): domain Eukaryota; kingdom Metazoa; phylum Arthropoda; class Insecta; order Lepidoptera; family Geometridae; genus Eupithecia; species Eupithecia subumbrata. The sequence goes on from OX438631.1 coordinate 3,681,665, forward strand.
TCCGGGAATTTGTACCTGAGTGTTTACTTTTGTCCTTGACTAGAAAGAGACAGTAGGATTGCGGTTTTGGTGCATCTTTATTTTACTGATAAGCGTAATTAGGTTAGTTCGTTAGTACGTCTGCAATCATGTCGGACGCAAGTTCTTCCCGTGGTCCGGTTAAAAATTATACCATAATTGATAGTAGACGTGGTGGAAAGACCCTGTTATATACCGGACACAATTACCATTTTGTAAGACAAAAAGTTCTAAATAGATATAATAATATTATTTGAGTCATAAATCACAAAAAACTATATTTTATGTCACAACCACATACTTTATGTCGCAAACCTGCTATGTGGGTTTACCTATGGCGCATGTTTAATACCGATGACCCCCATGGTGGGTTCTGGGTACAATCTATGGTGGTATGGCGATAGAGCAGAGAAAAAAGTGTGGAGAAGTCGAATGTGTTAAATAATGTCTAACCTACCTAATCTTTGGTTCTTTGTCCACAGTTGCACTTATCACTGTATACATCTAATAGCCTGTTGGATGTACAATGGAACTTTCCCTACCACATTCTCCTGGTGGATCCTCAACATAGCCTGCGGAGCTATCACCTGTGTAGCCGGAGAGTTCCTATGTCTGCGGACCGAGCTTCAGGCTATACCGCTCAGCAATATTGGAGCTAAAGTCGACTTATGAGAGTTGCTTTTAAGTCAACTTATCAAAGCGTTATGAGGTTTATACACCAGTTTGCTGCTTAGCAATAAAGGAGATAAAGTCTACAAATGAAAGTTGGGTTTAGGTTGTCATGTTTATGACAAAGCTAGACTTAAATTAAACCCAAGTATTGTGCCTGCAATATAAGAGCTAAAGTTAATTTATGAAAGTTAGTTTTAGGTTATCCCATGCTTGTATCAGTAATTATAATTAATTAACCATCTTGAATATTTGAATATCAGCAAGAGAGTTGGTATCAATGTAACAATAGAATTTTAGAGTGAAATTAGGTAAAACTTAGCTTGTATGACTTGTATCAAAATAAAACAGGTTCACAATGCATCTTATAGGATTATAAATATTAATTTGTATTTAAATTAAAAAAATATTGTTATTTAAGTATTTGGATTTGTAAAGGAACTGTGATTACAATTTTGGTATGAAATATGGTAAATGAATAACTATTTTGTAATTATTGTAAATAAATAAATTGTTTCCTAAGGTTCATTTATTTTTATCATTGCTCTATCCCCATCTAGCCCTTGATCAATATGCAGGTATGTATGTAGGTACAGTACCTAGCCGCCAAACAACTTGTCCGATGGCGGGCAGCGAGAGTGCCACGGCTAGTATAGTATTATAATATCTGTGGCCACGGACAGGAGAAGGCGAAAGAGATGGTACAACTTTGTATATCTCTGTCTCGCTCTTTCATTCTTTGAAACATTAACTCAATGAACAATCGACGCGACTGTCCAGAAGGTAACCGCCCATCAATTTAGCGTAAGAATTGCGTTTTTCTGCGCATCTTCGTCATGTGGTTCCAGAGGACGTTTGACGATTATTATACAAGAGAGAGTTCAAAGAAAGACAGAAATCACTCTACATCATGTAATATATAAAACAACAGCAACATAAACAAATATAATAATTATCACAAATATTTCACAACAAAGCTTATTGAATAAAACAATATTTTAAATATATTTAACGTGTCGTTAACACAAAATATTAAGAATTCAGATTATCTAGGCCGCTTATCTACTTCTCTTCTATCCTACAACAATACTTGAATATTGCTTCAAAGTTTACACGCGCATTTTACAATATTCGATTTACACATAAGCTCACAATTTTTCTACGCGAAAAACGTTTTTAGAAAGCTGGACAGAAAAATGTAGTGGCGTTCATTGTTACCTGACCCCTCATTTCTATATACCTACAGAACTATTTTAAAACTTGAATCTTTCGGTAGAATGAAGTATGCCGAATATAGAATATAGTATATAGAATAAAGTATATAAAAACGGTAAATTCACTAATATAAAACCAAAACTGATGTACGGTCTGGGACCAGTGTCAGGGGTGTCAGCTAACGATGAACGCCACGTGTGTGTACAATTTAACTATAACCTTGTAGGATATTATTCTTATTTCGTGCTAATTATACTCACTAGGGAAGATTTATGTTAGATCAGTCCGTGTCCAAGCCGGGTCGAGGCCGGAGCGGAGCCGAAGAGAACGTTAGTAGACGGGCCCGGACGGGACACGGATCATGCACTGTTTAATATAAACTGCTTCATACAAAATGTATGTAACGTTTCAAATTCTGTGCACCGTCCGGGCTCGCACACGGCAGATAAACTAAACTAATTTGACAGAACTAAAAATGAAAACTAAACTAATTTGACAGAACTAAAAATGTTGCCGTCCCTTTCATATCAATCGAAATAAAAAGGATGGCTTCAGTTTTAGTGCTGTCAGATAGATTAGTTTAGTTAGTTTTGGCGACATCTGAATTGACACCAATACCTACGTAAATGTCTTGGTTTTTGCAGATTTAGGTATACAATTCTGTAGGCAACAATGCAACAGACTGATATTCTATGGTTTTATGGAGGACAGTAGGTACCTACTTATTATAAATTTTTGTTAGAATTTTTTTAACAAAACTTGCTTGCTACTCTAATTAAAAATAAGTACTTATTTTGAGTTTAGCAAGGCACTATAAAACATCATAAGAATTGTGTTGTTCAAAATATTTGTTAAATTTGGTATAGATTTCGTGAGTCACTTATAAAAGTAAATAGTAAAAAAAACATGCTTTAAAATAGATGTACTTATAAATAAATTCTCTTGATATAAACTACTATGTGAAAGCTAAGCTTTTTGTGGTCACCTTAAAACTATGATAAACATTATTAATAATTACTAACATTTATTATTATTACTAAAAAGCAGATCTTAATATATCTTTGTTCTTTAATCTCGGCTATTATGTATTTACAGATTTAAAGCATGCTTTAATACTGTGGAGAGGCGTGAGTCTATTTGACGTTAATAAGGAGACATCTCCTTTTCGTATGAAAAAAATACAATCTATAAGTGAAAGTAAGTCTGTAATATATCTTTATATCCGACGCAAAACAACATGGCAGCCGGAGCCGGAACCATAAACATAAGCAGAGGCATAGACGATACCTACTAATAGTCTATGGACATATAATAGGTGCACTACAAGTTCCATACGAAAAGGAGACATCCCGATCTCGTCTGGTTATTAACATCAAATAGATTTACCCTCCTGTTTAAGTTAAGTTGGACTTGACCACTTAAAAATAAAGTTCACAATATTTCAGATCACAATCAATGATATGCTTTGCAAAATTATATTTTACTTATTTATTTACTTTCTTATAATTTAGATCGGTACCTGTTAATTGAATTTTGGTTTTGTTGGTATAGGTACCTACTATTAAAACTGTTTTCTAAAAAAGTTCATGAAACTTTTTGATACCGAACAGAAAGCTGCAGTTCGCAAAAATCTCTGAAAGATACATTATTAAAGAAAAAAATTAAAATTAAAAATAAGTAGGTAATGAAACTTAAGCAGCTCTCTAATGACGGTTATTTTAACAGGTTTTAATTTAAAACTGTCCAAAAATCGTGACTTTTACGTTCTTAAATCAGTTTTGCGTTTGACTATTCGGGCGTTCATGTTTCAGGTCTTTGAAACTTTACTGCAGTGTTCACCGATTTTTATGAATTACTGTACCTACTCATTCACACAACCAAACATCTACAAAAAATATTTTTATTGCGTACCTATTTATAGATTAATTGTATCACCTATACATCAAAATTATAGCCATAGGCCGGCTACGAAACTTTTGCTATGTTACCAATCTTAAACTCATTTTTTATTCTTACGTAATGGGTGGTGAGGGCTTAGGATTTGCACTACCCCAACTCTTCCCGCGGGTGTCGTAAGAGGCGACTAAGGGATATAAATAAATAAACAACTAAAACAATTCTACCACCGAACTGCGATCCCCAACCTGCATACCCAGCGCGGGTATTATGGACATTACCCCGATGTGATAAAAGCCAATAAGACGCTTATCAGGGGCAGGCCTGCGTCCAGCAGTGGACCAATACAGGCGGTTAAGGGTGGTGAATATCAATGGTTCGTATATGAGTTGCGTTCCAGATAAGAAGGAACCATTTTTATATCCCTGCTCGACACTCGACACGTCCACGATAGTTACCGGACTACCAACAGTCGAGACGTTGACGTCTCGATTACGCCTTGCCAGACTCACGCCTCAGCTTCAAACTATGACATAATATTGTTGGTTTCAAAAGTCATGCAATTTCTTAGAAAGTTTTTTTTTACCGCTCAAAGGGGCGAACGTCTGGTACACTAAGTGCTACCATACTTAGGTAGGTACCTACAATATAAAAAACACATGTTAGTGCAACATGCTATGTTATTTTGGCCAGTGCCAGAATTTTTTTCCTGGATAAGTTAAATCAAGTAAAACTATTGTAGTTAATTTTAATGAGTATTTTAAAGGAAGACATTAAAACTAAGAGCACTTTTACTTCGACATTTACGAGACAAGTGAAAAGGGCCCTAATTCCACTAAATAAATCGCTTCACCATAACAAACCATTGTCATTTCGAGACGATAGGTATCAACTTATCGTACTAAAATGACAGATTTTGCATTTGACCTCAGATGAAAGGAACAATAGATCGACGAACGCGTTTCAAAAGTGTTAAAGTTGAAACCATTCTATTAATCTCTCCGTGCAAATACCATCGCACGCAGGGTCATCTTAGGCCATACCGGGGCCCCGGGCCACACACAAATTTGGGGCCCTGTTTGAAAGTATAATAAAACCGTCCAAGTGCGAGTCAACTCTCATACGGAGTGTTAAATAGGAACACAACATACCTACTAATAGAATGAACGGCGAGCGAAACCACTATTAATAGTACAATGTCACTACATTATGTGTGGATTTTGTTTAACAAATAAATAAATTAATAGATAAAAATAACAACTCACTAAACAATTCACATATAACCCTAAGCTAAGCAGAGCTTGTGTGTGTGTAGCTTTTGTGCATTGAATTGTCACTGCTCAGGGTTGTTGGAAAGTCGGTTGTCAGGCTTTTGGGGGCCCCCCTGACGATGGGGCCCTGGGCCCGTGCCCCGTGTGCCCTTATGGCTCTTATTATATGCACGTACTATCTAGAGTTCCTTTCATCTATGGACGATTCTGCCACAATACCATTGTAATAGTGAAGTGATTGGTTAGCTGAATCCTCCCCAGTGCGTGTGTGGGTGGGTGTCGTCGTATGGATCAGGTTACTGATGGAAAATGTTCAGACCCGAAACAGATTTCTGCAGAAATAATTAACATTTGCCCCGCGGCGTGTGTAGAATTTGATGATTTTTAACCATGATTTGTTGATTTTAATATAAGTGTTAGTGTTCCAAGCATGAACGTTTCAAATAACTATTTTAAAAGAAGGATCATAAATAACAAAATATCTATAAAAGTGCGTCCAGATTAAATAACAAACCATGATGTAAAACATAGTTATTTAACAGTAGCAGCGCCTAGAGGTTTCACCAGCGTAATTCCCGTTCCCGTGGGAATTCCGGGATAATATATAGCCTATGTGCTATTCCAGACTACAATCTATCTCTGTGCCAAATTTAATAGTTTTTACGTGAAAGAGTTACAAACATACATCCATCCATCCATCCATACTTACTAACTTTCGCGTTAATAATACTAGTAGGATGTTTATTAAAGAGGATAGAACGTGGTAAGTATAGTATTCATACTAATATTATAAATTCAAAGTAACTCTGTTTGTTACCTTTTCACGCCGAAACAGCTGAACGGATCTCAATGAAATTTGGCAGTGAGGTAAATGATATCCCGAACATAGACTAAGTACCTATTTTAAAAACGCATGCGAAGTCACGGGCAGCAGACAGATAGATATAATTATGATAGATAAGTTTGTATTTGTAATGCTGTACCACGCTTTTTTCCTTAGAATACAATCCGTTTATTTGCCACGGACCACAAAATATGGTGTTTGTAATGGACATGTGGACGTAACGTGTTATGTCACGTCAAATCACATATAACCTCTTATAACATCTCTCCACTTTGACAGTTATAATTTCTGACATTGACATAAACTATTTGAAACAGCGCATTCTTTTGCACCCAATACACCTATGCATTTTTTATTGGATATTCAGAGCTCGTCTCGGTTCCTGGTGTCACCAAGACCGGGTCAGACTGAAAACCAGCGCTGTATTGTACCCCGGTTCAAAACAGCATAAAGCTGAGACTGATCCGTTTTGGCTCAGCTCGGCAGCACTGGCACACCTAGGTACTTGTTAGAGTAGGCTAGATTAATGTACATAATATTGTACTTTTGAACTTGTACTTGTAGAATTTAAGCAATTATTTTGTACCTACTCTTAAGTTTAAATTTTAAATTTATTTTTATATACCTACCTACTTGTCTGTTTAATTGTATTTTGTGCTGTCCATTTGTAAACCAAATAAACCATCTATCTATCTATTTGCATCTTCAGACACACACATACAGACTACAGCAAATATAGTACACTAATACAAATAAACAATAAGAATTACAGTAGACAAATAAAACAAACAATAGCAATATTAACATGTGAGTATCTGTCTGTGTGTGCTGCAGTATGTCAAAAAGGCAATGGCTCAGCGTAATATTTTGCTCAACAAGCAAAAACACTGATTTTCAGCTATAACCCATTGAGAGCAGGGAGCTAGTAAGTTATAAAACATGTTAGTTAATCTGCACGCTTACATAAATTTGATAAGTTAACATGACTTTTATGTATTTTAAGTTAATACTATGAGCAGTTTATGAATACTAAATGAGGTAGACGAGAGATTATGAAACCGAACTTATAAACGTACGCTTTGATTCTTAATGACACTATTCATAAAGAACTTTAGACGGTCAACGCTATGAAGCTACGAGCTATTGAAGCTCTTTTAACCCTTGATGTATACAGTCGCTTAGCTACAAAAAGAACGAAGTTCATTCCAGGAATAGGATTCGTGACGTATTTATCCGACAGAGAACCAAAGTTATCGACATAGCTCAAAGAATTGCTGGACAATTCACACAGCATTATCTAGCCCCAAGCTAAGCAGACCTTGTGTTATGGGTACTAGATAACTGATATACTTAATACAATACATAACATAGATATTTTTTTACTATACATAGAAAACATCAACATATAAAGGATTCTTTGTGAATTGTCCAGCATTAATTAGGAAACTAAAGTGCCGAAGTAGCGTGGGTTGGTACCCGGTGTGGTTTTCTACCCTCCCCCCCCCCCTTCAACCGAAAAAACACCGAAACAAAATACTGATGCGCCTTGGGATCGACAAGAAAATCCCAAACCTAATACTGCTAATACTGGTAATTAAGTAACGAATTTTTTTGGATGTTTGTTGTAAAGTAAGCGAGAGTACCCATGACAATAATCTGGCTTGTTTTCAAAAACTATAAACCGACTTCAAATTCATCTACATAGTTATCTTGGGACCAGCTTCGGGGTATATTTTTTCCAATAAAAAAAGAATTATCAAAATCTGAGTACTCCTTCAAAAGTTATGCGTGGTCAAACATTACAAACATTGAGTGAACAATCAATCATGTTTTGCTACCCTTAGGGTTGGATTTTTTTTCCAAATTTAAATAAGACCGCCTTCGGGGTATAACCTTTCCAATCAAAAAAGAATTAACGAAATCGGACTAGTCTGTAAAAAGTTATACGTGGTAATACATAACGTTGGTTGAAAATATTATAGCGAGCGATTGTTCAAATGCAATCAAATGGTCTGCCGTCCCATCGGATTATGAGAGTGAGGGAATAGAGAGTGCACCTGTGTTTCCGCACACACTTAGGCACCATAATATGTCCCGCGTACCTGGCTAGTCTCCGTTGAGACTGGCCGCCGTGGTCCAGGATTCGGCTAGTAGGACATCAGCGTCTTCATTGATCAAATGAAATTCATTATGAATAGTGCCTTCTTTAACGTGTAATGTTTTGAATTAACTATCGGTTGACTGATCTCTAGTGAGACGAAATGAGAATACGATAGTTTTAAGAATATTTGATGCGTAAAGTTTAGACCTTAATACCCATTGTTTTAAGGTGAGTTTTCGTCAACTTCTTTGATGACGGTGTCTGATTCCCATCGTGTTCGCTCTGCTAGCAGTTCGTGTAGTTTCTGGAAGAAATAAAAATGTGGTAAATGTATTTTTTGTGACGGGATATTTTTTTATATCTGGTAATCTTGAGTAGGTAAAACTACCTAATTGAATAATTTAGCTGTGTGGTGCGGGTTCAGAATTTACACCACCCCAACTCTCCCCGCGGGTGTCGTAAGAGGCGACTAAGGGAAATCTAGCGGCGGCGGGCAGCAGCGCCCCCTGCAGAACGATTGTACCACCGAACTGCGATCCCCAACCCGCATGCCCAGCGTGGGGCATTACAGCCCAAGGGATAAGGAGAAAAGCAAATAAGGCGCTTATCAAGGGGAGGCTTGCGTCCAGCAGTGGACCAATACAGGCTGTTGAGGTTTGATGATTAATTTTAATCGGGCTAGCTATTAACTATATAAATACCACATAGGCACAGACGTGTGGCTCAGAGGAAATGTTACAGAGCCTCGAGATCTGTTACTCGGCTAGGAGACGCTCCGTTTTTAGGGTTCCGTACCTCAAATGGAAAATAGGAACCCTTATAGGATCACTTTGTTGTCCGTCTGTCTGTCTGTCTGTCCGTCTGTCAACCCTCTTTTCTCAGGAAGGCGTGGACGTATCGAGTTGAAATTAACATCAAATATTCAAGTCCGTAACCTCTTGAAGCCGCGATATAAATAAAACTTCTAAGTCAATGCAATCAAAAGTAATATCAAATGTCCGAAAATTTTGAAATTTCCAAAGGAATCACATGCACAAAGTCTATAGGGTACTTCCCGTAGACCTAGAATCATGAAATTTGGTGAGCAGCAAGGTCTTATAGCACAAGTAAAGGAAAAAATCCGAAAGCCATAAATTTGTAATTTATTCACTAAAAAAATTACTTTTAATGCTCGCCATGGACCAAAACCTATAGGGTACTTCCCATAGACGTAGAATCATAAAATTTGGCAAGACGCAAGGTCTTACAGCACAAGTAAAGGGAAAAATCCTTAAACCGTAAATTTGTAGTTTATTAACAAAAAAATAATAATTTTTGATGCCCTCCCTAGACCAAAATATACAGGGTACCTATACCTACTTCATGTTGACCAAGAATCATGATATATGGCAAGAAACAAGGTCTTACAATTAAACGGAACCCTTGGTGAGTCCGACTCGCACTTGACGTTTTATTGTATAGGGTTTGGAACCCACTAAGAACACCCGGACCAAATATCTGCCGGCCGTACAAACATTTGTCTTGGGAATCGAACCCGCAACCTCCTGCATCGCAAGCAGACCTTCGCCCGCTGCGTCACAGAAGTCTTCATATTCTCTCTACAATAGCTAATACCCGCGGCTTCACACGTATATCTCCAAAAGAAAATAACGTATACTTAGTGTCGTTTATTTACCTCGGGTTTGTCAAGAATGATTATTCTGTTCTCGACTTTGGGCGCCAACTCGCATGATTGCTGTTCCAAGTCATCTAGCGAAGCTCGGCGGGTTAGCCTAAAAATTAAATACCATAAATAAATGTTTATTTCCGAAGGTTTATGCTAGTGTTTTAGAAATGCTGTGTAGTGCCGACTTAGAATTTGCACCACCCCAACTTTTCCCGCGGGTGTCGTAAGAGGCGACTAAGGGATATCCACCAGGGGCGGGCAGCAGAGCTCCCTGCAGAACAAATCTACCACCGAACTGCGGTCCCCAACCCGCATGCCCTGCGTGGGGATTATGGCCATTACCCCTTATGTGATAAAAGCCAATAAGGCGCTTATCAGGGGGAGGCCTGCGTCCAGAAGTGGACCTATACAGGCTGTTGAGGTTGAGGTGAGGTTTTAGTTAATAATAATATAAAATAAATAAATAAAAAATAATAGTTAACCAGTCTTAGTTTTAACTCCTCGCTTAAGAGCAAAGCTCAAGCGATCTCAGTAAGCTTAGTTCTGATGGATGGTCAGAAATACAGAAATACAATTTATTCATAAAGCCAATTTACATGTCAAAATCTTTGTACCTATGTATACAAAGCATAGTTATACAAGTTTTTAAATAGTTTAAGTTACACAAAATACAATACAAAAAATTTGTAATTGAATAAATAAGAATAAGTTAGTAAAAAGTCAAAAAGGATATTACATAATAAAAATAAAATAATATTAGAATTAATTAAAATTAGTGTCCGTTTTCTCGAGTAGTTCTGCTACAGAATAAAAATTCTGCTCGACAAGCCAACGTTTCAGGCGGAACTTGAAGCTAGTTAGACTGCTATCAGCTGTGACAGCTTCTGGCAGTTGATCAATAGGTTCCCTAAAAACAGCGACATTCATAATTGAAATACTAGAAATAAGAATAAACTCGCTGTGCCCACTATCTAGGCTACACAATATTAATGTATCTTTAAAAGGTATATGCACACGCTTCTACAACAGAATTCCAAGTGAGTTGCAAAAATTATCAATAAATAATTTCAAACAAATTGTCAAACATATCCTTAGTAAAAAGGCTTACTACAAAATATCAGATTACCTAGAATTTTAGAGGATAAAAAAGCTTGGGATGAGCTTTGCTCTAGCTCGAACACCCTAACAAGGTAAAGGTATCTTGTTCGCTTCTTTACTTTACCTTAAAAAGATAGAAGAGAACAAAAAATCAAAGTGAGCACCTCATCTCCTAGGTTTTAACCCCCGACGCTCTGTGTGTGTATCTGTCTGTGGTATCGTAGCTCCCAAACGGATGAACCGATTTTCGTTTAGTTTTTTTTGTGTCATAGATAATTTTATCCCGAGTGTTTTTAGCCATGTTTCATAAAAATCTGTAGAGGGGTTTTAAATTTTTTTTGTTCTTGTACTTATGTCATTTCTCTCCATCCATATCTCTATCCATCTCTATATGTTAAATATGTGCAATAAAGTATTTAAATAAATAAATAACGAGGCGGTAGTAAGCAGATGACTGTAAAAATTTGTTTTTCTTCTTCACTTATGGGAGGGTCGTTAAGAGATGCCCGCTGTGTGCAGGCTCCACGGCCGCAGAGCAAGCTCGGCGAAGAGGCGGGGGAGCGTCCAGCTCGCTGCAATCTAGCATCTTCACTAGGAGGGTAGTTAGGAGTAAGTGTTGCCCGCTCTTATCTGTGATGATGCCCGCTGTGTGTAGGCTCCACGGCCGCGGAGCAAGCTCGGCGAAGAGGCGGGGGAGCGTCCAGCTCGCTGCAATCTAGCATCTTCACTAGGAGGGTAGTTAGGAGTAAGTGTTGCCCGCTCTTATCTGTGATGATGCCCGCTGTGTGCAGGCTCCACGGCCGCGGAGCAAGCTCGGCGAAGAGGCGGGGGAGCGTCCAGCTCGCTGCAATCTAGCATCTTCACTAGGAGGGTAGTTAGGAGTAAGTGTTGCCCGCTCTTATCTGTGATGATGCCCGCTGTGTGCAGGCTCCACGGCCGCGGAGCAAGCTCGGCGAAGAGGCGGGGGAGCGTCCAGCTCGCTGCAATCTAGCATCTTCACTAGGAGGGTAGGTAGGAGTAAGTGTTGCCCGCTTTTACCTGTGATGATGCCCGCTGTGTGCTGGCTCCACGGCCGCGGAGCAAGCTCGGCGAAGAGGCGGGGGAGCGTCCAGCTCGCTGCAATCTAGCATCTTCACTAGGAGGGTAGGTAGGAGTAAGTGTTGCCCGCTTTTACCTGTGATGATGCCCGCTGTGTGCTGGCTCGACGGCCGCGGAGGAAGCTCGGCGGAGAGGCGGGGGACCGTCAAGCTCGCTGCAATCTAGCATCTTCACCAGACTATGCCTGTAACATAAAATCAAAAAGTACCTAAGTATGGTGAGTAGGTATTTTGAAAATAACAAAAGGTTTTGTTTCGGTTTATTTTTAAAAAGGAGGCAATGTTTTTATGCGTGTTCGCCGATATCTCCGTGAATTGTGGACCGATTTTAGCTATTGCATAGAATATCTCGAGAAAGTCCCATAAAAATTTCATTTCAGAGGGATTGTCTTGTTCACACAAAACTTAAAAAACAGTGTGCCTAAATTTTAAGTTTTTAATTTTTTTCAAACATATTAATTATGAAGGGCCTTTGGTTTTGAAATACAGGCTCATGATGCTTAAGAAAACTAAATAAATTTGTATATATGCTCTCCAGCGTAGAGATATAATATTTTCTTTAGTTGCAGCCCGTAAGGCCAATCATGGTCACAGTCATGGTTATGTTGGAGTCACAGTTCGATATTTATTTATTTATTTATATGGTACATAACCATATATTTATATATATGGTTTATTGCTTTGTTTATTGGTTTAACTCAAACGAAAGCATAGGGCTTTCATTGTTAAAAAAATGCATAAGGTCAATTGGTAGAGCATATAATAATAAAATTGAGACTTGAGTACCACTGTTTAAAAAGCTAGGGATATTACCACTTCCTTGCCTCCACATCAAACAGGCTATTCTATTTGTAAAGTCTCAGCCCACTTTTTTTAAAACTAACATAGATATTAAATCTTTACTGAAAAATGTGGATGGTTGTGATAGACTATCAAGAAACAGCCAGGTGGGATGACGATCTGCGAAAGACTGCTGGCAGATGCTGGATGCGGCAAGCTGAAAACAGGGCGCTATGGCGCTCATTAGGGGAGGCCTATGTCCAGCAGTGGACTAATTTGGCTGATGATTATGATGATGATCTAGAAACAAGTCCCATAATATGCTTTTTTTACCCCGGATCTAATCTAGCACTCACTAGAAGGAATGTATTTTGCATGAGTACGAGTATTAATATATTTAATTCTTTACCTGATGGATTCAGTCAACAGAGTTTGACCACTGCAAAAAAACAGACCATATTGTCTAGCTAGCTTTTGCTTTTTAATGTAAGTATTTGTGTTTAGTTTTAAAATTTTGCATGCCAAGTTTATAATCGTAGAACATAATGGACATTATTTTAATTAAGATCTTATTTTGTGTGCACATATATTTGTGGCCAATAAATATATGACTATGACTATAACTACTATAATTGACTATAATATATGAGCTCTGGAGGTATAAGGCGGCCGAATTTCCTGTGTCGGCTCAACTGGCCCACATGCCCGGGGTTTTTCGACCGTCAGTTGTCGAAAAGTTCCGTTTATTGTATCTTTGTGGAATGGACCGTTTGCGCGATCTAGTAATAATGACACTCAGCGCCATCTAGCTGATGCACTCCCAAGCACTTAGTGAAGTTTGGACGGTTTTGGCTTCAGTTTGGACGGCTCAGAGCTTCTATTGACGTACTTAGGTATTAAGTAAAGACTCTGTAGTACAGGTAGCGTTAATAAGAGGTCGCCACAAGAGTTGTATGATGAGCTAGGTATATTCTTACCGTCTGCTAAGAGTGACGAGCGACTGGCGATGCTTGGAGGGGCGCGCCTTGCCCGTGCGCACGTTGATCGCCGCGAAATGGTTCTGCACTGCCATTCCTATCTCGGGACACATGTCGTCTGATACCTGGAATAAGATATAGGTACCTTAATTAGTTTTGAACTATTCAATTAAATTTATTTATTTCGGTTGTTCACCATAAATGTTAGTACAACTACCTATATACTATGTAAGTTACCATAAAACAGATTCAATTATTCATGTCGCATAAACTCCAGAATACATTCAATGAATTATTACAAAATTAAATTAAAATTACAAACTTCATAAAGATCGCTTCACAGCGTCATTATGAAACGTCCTCGGAACACTACAATCCCCTGATCTCCACAATACCCGATTAACCCATCGACGATCCTCCCACGAGTTCTCTCCTCCGTAGACCGAGACACTTTCTCGGTTACCCCGTTGACCCAATCACCGCCGCTAACCCGGAGGTGACGGCAACCGATTCGCTTCCGCACACTACACAACCGACAAAAACCGACCCCGCCGGATGCGGGGTCGAAGAATTCCCCGCTTCCGCCCGTAGGTGCACTTGTGCAACTAGGCGAAACCTCCCTTCCCTCTCGTAGCATCTGACAACACCGAGGCTCGCACCTAAGTGGTGGCCCTTGTGCGTGTTGCCCCAACCTAACTTTTAACCGGCGAGGCGCCTTCTGCACCCGCCAAAAGTCCGGTAACGCTGTCATGGCCATCTGCGGTCTACAGCATATTAGTACATTCGGGAAAAAAAACTCCAGATCTCTGAACCAATCCAAGCGAGGGGCTTCATCTTTGGCATATCTACGTCATTATTACGCTGCTCGAGAGCTTCATACAAACAGTTCTACGGCTGCTTCGGTCCGTCAATATTCTGTTCGGAATGGGAGACTCACGGATGACGGAAATCGTTTTTATTTCGAGAAGTACAAATAGTTCTATGACTATATAGTCACCCGGGCGAATTAACATGGCACCTGGCTTGGAACACGATACTTCCTCCGCTGCCCAGTGCGTTTTTTTCTTACTGGTATTTGTCATTAATTACTATCGAATTTAGCTAAAATTTTGTTCGAACGTGCCATGATGATTCGCCCGGGTAACACTTCGGAACGTATTCTCAGGAGTTCGGATCGAATGCAGAGCGAAACCGCTGTTAAATTTAAAGCAATAAGACTCACAATAACTTTGCAGTTTGGCAGCATGGTGAATCCATCGTTGCCACGGAACAGATAGTCCTTGACAGCTAGTCGATAGTTTTGCTCTCGGTTCAGATACTCGTCTCCTATCTTCACAACTTGCTCGGCTATGCGATTGCCAGGTGGTTTTGAAGGGTCGAAGGCGAATGAAACGCCTGCCACCTGGAAAACCAGAGTAAATTAAGTAGATGAGTTTGATATACCTATTTGTAAATGGTCAAGGTAAACCATATGCCCTATATGGGTACAAGGATAGCCAAGGAAATAGAATAGAAAATCATTTATTGCATTAATTTAAAAAATACACAAGAAAAAATGAGACATACCTACTAAATAAAACAAAAAAATTAAGACACAAGAAATTAACAATTTTAAAAACCCCCCGACAGATTTTCATGTAACATGGCTGAGAACACTCGGGATAAAATTACCTGTGACACACAAAAAACTAAACGAAAATCGGTTAATCCGAATGGGAGCTACGTTACCACAGACAGATACACAGATACACAGACCCCACAGATCTCTTTTTGCGTCGGGGTTTAAAGGAGTAAATTCAGCATTTTGTAAAATAAAAAAAGTATAACTAAAAGTATTTATTTGGTGTCACAAAATTACAAGTAAAGTTGGTACAAACAAAGTAGGGTTACAACCGTGACATCAAAAAAGGTCCTCGCTCAGCATGATGACAGCACAGTAAAGGTGGCGTTACTGGCGCTGGTTTTATGCGACACCTAGAGGGCGCAGTAGCAGCAGCTCTGACACGCGCGTAAAACAAAAAAGAAGGACAAAGAAAAATATTTGAAAAAAAATATTTACAAGACGAAACTACTTTTGCTGTATAAGTAAATATGGAAGGAAACGAAAACATTTTACGCTATCGTAAACTAATACACGAACTATACTAAGAACTCCTTTGCCCAACGATGCGCTGACAACGTCTCCATTATAGTTAGGAATCTCTGGAAACGACGCTCGCAAGATTCACAAGGGACAAGGAAGCCGCATTAAATGGGAACACTATACAATAACTCAACAGTGGGTGCAAAAGGCGTATTGCATGTTGAAACCGCCCCTCCAAGCTAGGATACTTGCTGACTGTGTTCTTCAACACCTGAAGAAGCACGGATCATGTCGTTTCCACCACCACGCGAGAGCTCATCGGCGTGATGGTGCATAGGTCTCGAAGGGTGAACTGTGCGTAGCAGTGGCACCCGCAAGGTTTATCCTACCGGTGAGAACCGCCCCTCGAAGTTAGGGTACTTGAGATGGGGGTTAAGAGAGGATCTTCGATGGACCGAACATTCACCGGTTGGCAGCACAGAAACACGTGGAACCCTCAAGGAAGACTACCAGCCCGATGCCCAGTGCAATTTGTGAGGGCAGAAGTAATCATTGGAACCAGGGGTGGTGTGATAAAGAAGTCTGTTTCTGGGAAGCCTGTGCCCAGCAATGGGCACACAAAAGACGTAACTGATGGTATCCTACCTGTGGAAACCGCCCTTCCAAGCTAGGGTACTTGCTGACTGCGTTCTCCAAAACCTGAAGCACCACGGATCCTGTCGTCTCCACCACTACTATGGGATCTCTCATGGGGATGATGGTGCATAGGTCTCGGAGGGTGAATTCGCCTGCTGGATGTACCTGATACAAATAAATATAAATAAATAATTATTGTATTAAGCAAAATAAGGTTTTGCATACTTATTAGCAAACAACACTAGATCCAGTATACAAGTACGCTGGAGGGCAAATCAATACGCAAAGACTTTAAGAGACAAGAGTTTAATGTGCCATTTCAAATTGACCTATGAACGAGTCTGTCATATAAAAATATACATTTGTTGGGAAGAACCAAAACACTACGACAACCATAATTATCTGCATGGACGGTCACGCACGCCGCTCAGGAAAACGCTCAGCGCCAAAATGGCGAAAATCAAATGGATTTAATGTGCGATCGATAATATGACCTGCTCTTTGCGTACTTGTATACAAGATGTCAGTGCTCCTCTCGCATAGGTGGTCAACGAGAAGGTAGAGATTAGAGATAGCGGGATTACAGATCACTTGTTTAAATTAAAACTTTAGTTTGGGGTAAAAGTAATGGCCGATTTCGTTTGGTAGTTTCCGCAATTCAAAAAATGTTTTGGCCAGCATCAAACTGTCTTCATGTTTGAAAGCGTATGTATAGTGACAAGACAAATAGGTTTAGAAACTTCCTAACTCAAATAATATCAAACGTTATTGATGGAGTCAGCCGCGAAAAATTATATTTTTGTTAGACTTTATTGCGGTGGTAGACAAAGTGACGTTGAATGGCGGTCAAGCTGTGGGAAACGGGCATACCCAAAAATTATATCATCGGCGAAGCGAGCCATGAAAATTTTATAATAATAATAATTCAATTTATTTAATAAGACTATTTTACAGTCCAATGTGTTAGTCTTACAAATAGGGGTTAGTACATAAATTAATTAATGATTTTGTCCTTTGGACTAATTTGTCTTGTGTTCTTTTGGGCACAAAACTACTTAGGTAACTACTCAATATTCATGCTATTTTAAGAATTTATATAATAGACGGAACTTCAACGATGTATAGGTTTATATAATCCCTATTTATGCTATATTAATTCTACAATAACCACAAAAACTGAATTTCGCGCGAAAGCGTGTAGCAACCGTAAATAAGGTCAAGCTCTGGTTTATGCCAAATACCACACAAAAAATGGCCAAAAAGCGAGTCGACAAAAAATTTATTTATTCCTTAAATATTTTGTGTTATTTTTTATCGCGAGTTTGGGAATATGCAGCGTAAGATGCAAACTTCATAACTGCGAAGCTCCCTGATAAACTTTAGCTGCATCCAATTTACATTTTTGTTTTTGTTTTTGTGGGAGTAGGTTAGGTTCTTAAATGAAGATACAAACAAGGCATTATGGCGTATATTTTGTCGGCTTTTTATTTCAAGCGATATAATCGTAGTTCTATCATTTTATATTTAAGGTATTATTCAATAGTCATGAACAGAACATCTAAATCCTTTTCCTTGAAACCGACAGGTACAGGAATATACAGACTAAACATTACAATGTACAATAATAAAGATACTAATATGTACACAAAATTCAGAAAATTAGCAAAATCACACCACGCTGCACTATCACTGCCACTCTCCCATCGAGGGAACACAAATTTCTCGTAGCTTTTATAAACATATTCGTTAATAGTCGCTATAAAACTCGGTATTTCCTCTTTCCTCTGACAAATCAACTTCAAAACATACACGATTATGAGGCTAGCGACGTTTAAAACAACAGCGAAGCGGTAGCAGAGGAGAATTCTCGGAGTATCCTTACTAGACTTCGGTATATCTTCGTCCCATTGACGAATCGCATAGAAATTACACAGCAAAGAAAAACACACAACAGTGAGACGGACAGAAGATCTCACACCCAGAAATGAACCGTAGAAATTTAGTATACACAACAGAACCATTGGACAAATTATCATCGCTGCAAGGGATTCCGATTCTCTTTCCAAAGTAAATTGAACAGTCAATTGTTTTTTTGTCAAAGATGGCGTGAAATTTGCTTTTCGACCTCGTTTAGGACGAGGAAACTGGTCAAATTTTACGATCTTCCACTCAACACCCTTTGAATCCATGACCATAACCAAAGTATTTGGCAAATCTAGATGGAACACTTTTATTTGTTCTTCCGCGGGTCCAAATTCGATGGAGCAGACACGAGTATCAAATGGCCAGTTGATCAGATCACCGGTGCATCTAGCCCAGAACATCATTTTGGTCGCGCACCCAACTCGGCCAGTGTTCGTTACACGGCAGCCTGTAAAACCAGAGTCGTGGAGCCTATCGAATATGTCAATGATACTGTTATACAGTTTGATACTCGGGATCCAGATCTTGTGGAATGGGAGAGGGATATCTTCGATCTCACCAAAATCTTTTAGGTCCCATTTTAATCTGTCATCTTGCCATCCGAAGCGTGTCATAGCAGAGAATTCAAATGTCTCCTCCTCAGTCATTTGGAATCGCATGAGCCCGAATTGAAAGTCGACTTCGATAGTTTTTGAGCAGTTTATCGTTCTCGGTGGTTCGCCTGAATTGTAGTTGAACATAAGTTTTTCTTCGAGTTTTTCCTCGTATAAGTTTTCTTTGGATCTATGTTCTATGACGCAATCGTCGTACGGTACGTAAGCTTGGATTAACCGAAGCAGGAGAATTAAGACAAATAGTGCCATGGTTGAAACCGAACTGGATTAGTTCAATATGTAAATAGGTGCGATACGATATGGCGAATACGCCTACTTTTTTAGGGATCTGTATCGATTAATCACGATAGAGCAAATGGGCATAGCAATTTAATGCAGTAGATTCTAAAACATAATTGAAAATAGAAAATATTATTGCTACATTTAAGGACGATAGGTTAAATTTAAATAAAGTATGTAACAGAATAATAGAAAAATTAGATAGATAAATAAAATATACTTTATTGCACAAAAATTGTACATGGACAAGCATAATGCTTAGATATCATTCAACAAAAATTACATTTTTGTATAATTATGTTTTTACTAGAGCGGGATAGTTACGGTGCCACATACATTTATATTTTTGACTAGATTACAATTCTGGATCCAATTACCTTGCACATGTTAAGGTTGACGTTACATTATATTTTACTTGCTGGGGCCCGCGGCTTTGCGCGCTCTTTTTATTTAGTAACAAATCTACTTATATACATTCGTTAGATTTTTTTGGTGTTATTTTTTACCATAAAATTTCTGTTTTTGGTGGGAGAATACACCCATATCGTTTTTATTGTATATTAACGAAATAGTTGACGTGACAAAGGTGGATTTTGTATGCTGACGACATCTAAGAGACCAACATACAAAGGCGGTATCCCTCATATGCGATACTAATCCAAGATAGCTGGCTATGCATCAAATGTTGAGGCTCTACAATGCATCGTTAAAGCACGTGACTCTAGGGTGATGGTGACGCCTCCCTCCCAGTTGCAACAACCACCTGCTTCAATGCAACAGTGTCTACCTGTCTCGTATTTATTTATTTATTTATTTATTTATTTATTTATTTATTATTCTGTCCATGACAGTGTTAATAGTAGGTGACCTTTTGAATGGCGCTCCAGCGAATGTTGTTAATTATTACTGTATTTTTTTATCTTTTAGTAATCTGACGACATTATGTTGTCATAAACTCGCACGGAGGAATGTTGAACGTGGTGCTGGTTCAGACGAGGTATGAGGTTCGTGAGGTCTGTGTCGCTGATACTATAGAGTCGTTCAGGCGTCTAGGGTTCGTCCTCAGAAATGCCCATGACATCGAAAGCGATCAGGTTGTTCGCTTTGTTTTTTCAGCACTTGTTAGGAACCCGCAAGAGGTTACTTACACCCACACTTGAGAAGGTGCGGAAAGATCTTATAGCAAAAGTAAAGGAAATAATCCGATAACTGTAAATTTGTAGGGAATTATTAAAAAAAAACATTACTTTTGATCCTCGCCATGGACCAGGGCGCCATGGACAGGGCACCTACTCCTATCCTATATACGATAATGGAGCGATCCTATTGGTCGGCTGGAAACTTAGCAACGTAGCACATCTCTGGTGGAAAAGCAGCCTAAGGGGCTTGGTTTGATACCACTACTATCGCTCAATATTTATGAAGTAGCGACTTTTTAGGGTTTCGAGATCGAAGATCGGTTTGGAAACCCTATGGTCTCACTTTGTCTGTCCTTTTTTCCGTCCTTAATAACTCAGCAACTACAGCAGCTATCAACTTGAAATTTAAAATAATAGTACATTTTGTGCGATTTAAAGAAAAGTATTAAGTTAGTTTATAAAGTTTCCATACAAATTGTGATGCCGAAATTTTAAATGATACCTACAGGATCATGTGGGGTATCAAATGAAAGGTATCAGTTTGTACATTTCAATATAGTTTTTGAAATTTTTGTAGGCATACTTTTTACTTTCGCAAAAAGTCGAAAAAATATCCATCCCCCCCCCCTCCTATCTCCGAAGCTTGCAGAGCGATCCAAGTAAAATGTATGAAGCGTTTATAGATATGGATCTATATTTTACAGGAAAAATATGGAGAAGTTTGTACAAAGAACACTTTTTGAAAAATGGTCAAAAAGAGGGTGAATCATTTTCACGCAGAGAGATCCATCTGAAATGTAGGTTAGTACCTACTATTTTTAGGTATTCGTTAAATTGCGAAGTCTCTAACCGGTACTTTAGGTACATATTAGTAGTAGATTTATTATTACTTTAGCTTGGGGCTAGATAATGCTGTGTGAATTGTCCAGCATTATTTTATTTATTTATATTTATTTATTATATTTGTTGACAAACGTGCGAAACCCTCGGCGCGCGAGTTACACTCGCACTTGACGGATCTTGTTTAGGAATGACGGGCATTTATTCCAAAAAGCATGCGACAAAAACCCTAGACTACGATACTAGATTGATTCTAAAAGAAACCCCACATTCAGCATAGTATAATAAATGCTGCTTGATAATGTGTATAAAATTTATAGAAAGCTACGTACCAAAGGAACATAAAATATTAATTTAATAATTATTTACTTAAAATCAAATTATTGAAAAGGAATAGATGGATTTTTTATGACTATACTGTATTACTAGTTTCTCCCCAAGGCTTAGCACGCGTTGTTTCTATGGAAACATTTAAATGTTATTTCTATTCCATGGGAACAGTTTTGTCGGATACAAAGTAGCCTATGTTTGATTGCAGGCTTAGAGCTACACTTATGCAAAATTTCAGCTCCATCGATTCAGTCGTTTTGGCGTGAAGTGGAAACAAAACATCCATCCATCTATTCATCCATACATCTAAACATCCAAACTTTCGCATTTATAATATAAGTGTGATTATTAGGTATATCATATTTTTATTATTGCACGCTAGGACCATAACGAGACCTGAGCACATTATATTTTGTAATTATTTCCAGGTTATGAAACTCGGCTACGAAAGTGGATAAATTATTATTAATCAATAACCAGTTAACTTATGATGATCAAAGATAAAAAAGCATTTTCGTAGCTGGCTACGAAACATGGCTATGAAAACGGCCTGGATATCAAAGAAAAAAAATCCATGTTCGTAACTGGTTATCAAAGATCATTTACGAATGTGGACTACAGGTCAGATTCAGATTCTTTATTGGCAACATAGTTACAGGTCGTATAAGTGGTACATAGTCGTACTTAATTTGTAAGTAGTGCTAATAAAAATTAATTTGGTTAGATAAAATTATAAATTAAAAATTGGATTGAGTAAACAAGAATTAATCATAAATATAAAACAATACAATTTTATACAGGGTGTCCCATGCAACCTATACCAGCGAAGGTCTGTGGTCAGGGGACACCAATACCTATCGATTGGACCCCCATGTATGTTCCGCAATTTTTTGTAGTTTTCGAGATATGATTTTTTTTTTGTTTTATTTTCAAGATTTTTTAATTTTGGACGTTTTAAGCTATAATTTTTTCTGTGAAGCGATTCTTTGAGATTTTTTTTGTTAATATCATGGCTAGCATTTTGACAGAGTATTTTGGTGTTTAGTATTTTTACAGACAAACATGTATGCTAGCCATGATATTAACAAAAAAAAAATCAAAGAATCGCTTCACAGAAAAAATTATAGCTTAAAACGTCCAAAATTAAAAAAAAATCCATGAAAATAAAACAAAAAAATTCATATCTCGAAAACTACGAAAAATCGCGGAACATACATGGGGGTCCAATCCATAGGTATTGGTGTCCCCTGACCATAGATTTTCGCTGGTACAGGTTGCATGGGACACCCTGTATAATATAAAATTGGAATGTCAAAATATCAATTCATTTTCATTTTAATTAATTCATTAACATCATAAAAACACATGTCAAAAAGCCAATTTTTAAGCTTGTGCTTATAGGATTGCATCGATGGTGCGCTGGTGATTTGGGGTGGCAATCGGTTGTACACACTAGGGCCGAGCATGTGCACCAGCTTTCTGGATTTCGTCAACTTATGGTGAATGGTCCTCAACCTCTCTGCGTGCCTGAAATCGTATTTCAGTCCATCGCTGCATCTAGAGTAATCATCTAGGTGGCTTTGGACATAGAGCGCTGCCTGGCAGATAACGAAGGCAGGAACGGTCATTATACCCGGAAACTTGAAGTACGGTCTAGCTGATGTGTTCTGGGAAATTCGCACAACAGCACGTACTGCCCTCTTTTGCAGTCTAAAGGCGCGCTCCCAGTCCGCAGCGCAGCCCCAAAGGTCCACTCCATACTGCAAGTGACTATGGAGAGACGCGGAGAACAGACTTCTCACCATTTTTTTATCTAGGGTTGATGAGAGGCGCCATAAAGCAAAGCAGGCTCTACCTATTTTTTTGCTCAAGGTATTAATTTAATATTCAATAGAATACCACAGAATATCTAAATCCTTTTCCTTGAAACCGACCGGTACAGGAATATACAGACTCAACATTACTATGTACAATAAAGAGGATATTAATATGTACACAAAATTCAGAAAATTTGCAAAATCACACCACCCTGCACTATCACTGCCACTCTCCCATCGAGGGAACACAAATTTCTCGTAGCTTTTATAAACATATTCGTTAATAGTCGCTATAAAACTCGGTATTTCCTCCTTCCTCTGACAAATCAACTTCAAAACATACACGATTATGAGGCTAGAGACGTTTAAAACAACAGCGAAGCGCTAGCAAAGGAGAATTCTCGGAGTATCCTTACTAGACTTCGGTATATCTTCGTCCCATTGACGAATCGCATAGAAATTACACAGCAAAGAAAAACACACAACAGTGAGACGGACAGAAGATCTCACACCCAGAAATGAACCGTAGAAATTGAGTATACACAACAGAACCATTGGACAAATTATCATCGCTGCAAGGGATTCAGACTCTCTTTCCAAAGTAAATTGAATAGTCAATTGTTTTTTTGTCAAAGATGGAGTGAAATTTGCTTTTCGGCCTCGTTTAGGACGAGGAAACTGATCATATTTGACGATCTTCCAATCAACACCCTTCGAATCCATGATCATAACCAAAGCATGAGGCAAATCTAGATGGAACACTTTAATTTGTCCTTCCGCGGGTCCAAATTCGATGGAGCAGACACGAGTATCAAATGGCCAGTTGGTCAGATCACCGGTGCATCTAGCCCAGAACATCCTTTTGGTCACGCATCTAAGTCGGCCAGTGTTACTTACACTGCAGCCTTTTAAACCAGAAGTATATTCCAATATGTCATTAACACTGTTGTATTGTTTGATACTCGGCATCCAGATCTTGTAGAATGGGACTAGGATATCTTCGATTTCACCATAGACTTTTGGGTCCCATTTTAATCTGTCATCTTGCCATCCAAAGCTTGTCAGAGCAGAGAATTCAAATAGCTCCCCCTCAGTCATTTGGAATCGTTCGAGCATGAATTGAAAATCGACTTCTATGGTTTTTGAGCAGTTTATCGTTTTCGGTGGTTTATATGAGTTGTAGTTGAGCATGAGTTTTTCTTCGAGTTTTTCCTCGTATAAGTTTTCTTTGGATCTATGGTCTATGACGCATTCGTCGTACGGTACGTAAGCTTGGGTTAACCGAAGCAGGAGAATTAATATAAACAGTGCCATGGTTGAAACCGTAATGGATTTGTTCAACATGTTAATAGGTGCGATACGATGTGGCGAATACGCCTACTTTTAGGGATCTGTGACGATAAATCTCGATATAGCAAATGGGCATTTTTCCTATCAATCTAATGCAGTAGATCTGTATACATAAATGTACTAAGTTAAAATTGATATACTGGGAATTTTATCGTCTAGATTTGAGGACGATGGGATAATTTATTATCCTACTTCCTACTAATATTAGCAAGGCGAAAGTTTGTGAAATCTGAATTTTTATTAGCTAGGGTGTCGAAAACTGCTAAACAGATCAAGATGAAATTTAGTGTACGTTTAGAGCAAAGCCTAACTTAGATAATAGCTTCTTATTATATCGAAAATATGCGTGCGAAGCCGCGGGCACAAACTACTTATTTATATTTGATACTAGAGCCGAATAGGTACGGAACCATAAGCATTTATATTTCTGCCCAGAACTGATAATAATTCTGTATCAAACAGACATTATAATTTATAACGAAACATCTGACATCTGCATCTGCAAACATATAAATATCTACAGCATCAGTGGAGTCCCTCAAACGGCGAAAATACGATATTATTAACCGAAGTTAGTTATTATGTGTGGTGCCGGCTTAAAATTTGCAACAACCGAACTCTTCCCGCGGTTGTCGTAAGACTAAAGGATACCCACCGGGCGCCCTCGTCGCTGTTGCCCGCCAGCAGGAGCGCTCCCTGCAGAACAGTTCTACCACCAAGCTGCGATCCCCAACGCGGATGCCCAGCGTGGGGATGATGGGCACTACCCCACTGACGCGGAGGGTAGATTTCGAGCACTGTGATTGGCCAGTTCACGGTCCGCTCCTCTCTACTCCGCCTAGCAACGCGTCAGTGCCGAGTAGCCGTGGTTGTACAGTGAATTCACTACTAGTAGGTATAGCAGACAGATCCTTTGGCAACCTAGCCATCTGATACCTACTTATTATCTTCCGTTGATCGGTTTGACCAGGTAGGTAAACCTGGTCAGACCGTAAAAGTAAGTGTAAGTCTTCCAACTAATATACACGTGGTCAAATCTTGTATTGTAAATACGTTGCCACCTAATGCGCGTATCCTGGAGAACCGACCTTCTAGGGTCACGCAGAACTTTCCTAGAACCGACTTCATAGAGCCTTCCACCATTATCTCATCTCATCTCATCATATTCCATCTATCTACTTTACCTAGTCAAGTGTCTTTGAACATTTTCTGTACCCATGACGCTTATTGACGGACGTTTTCTTCCAGATCCATTAGCAGCTCGCTCTTCCGGGTCCCACCACAGAGACTGAGCAGTATATGCATTTATCTAACGGTCTATTAAGGCGTTTCAAGAGATCCATTCTCGACCAACTGAAGATCAGAATCAGATTTTCCACGACCTGCTATAAACGAGTCCTCGGCTACTTTCACCATATCGCCCGAAGAAAACCAGACAACCTCGAAAAACCGTACTAGGCAAGATAGAGGGGAAAAGACCAAGAAGACGCTCATCAACTCGCTGGTCCGACCAAATTAAGGCAATAACGTGACTTACTTTGCCTGCAGCCCTGAGACAGGCCGAAGACTGAGTAGTGTGGAAGCGGTTCAACAGCGTCTCCGTGAAAGCTTTCCAGGACGGGTACGACTTTCAGCAATGAAGATTACGACAGAGAAGAGAAGAATAAGGTGTTCGGAATTCTTTTGCCTTTGACATATTTTACGAGTGTGACTTTGACAGCTGTCAAAAGTCATCGCGTATTTTTTGATGACCGTTAGGGTTATTACCCGCGTAACAAAAAAGAATCAGTCGCTTTTTGGATCTCGAACCGAGCTGCGGGATATTCGCGCGCATACTTATAGAAAAACATTGTCGTTTCGTTCTTTTTTTTGTTAATTGTGCTATTATTGGCTTATTTTTGGTTAATTGTGCTACTAATTGGAGTGGAGGTGATTGATGGTGCTTGTGATCCGGGCAACAGGACTTCACACTGTGTCGCACTCGGGAAAGCTGGCCGACGACATCTTACTGACCAGGGAGTATTACAACTTGCTAAGTATAATGTTAGTGCTGTAGGTGGACCCTAGGTGAACACAGACCGACTCGTCGCATCGCTTCGGACGAAGGTTAGTGGAGCCTATTTTACCCGTTATCACTCATATCATCATCACACTCTCATCCAAAATCATTGGGCTGCTTGCCATCAAAAACCAATTAATGTTGTCGTTAGCTATATAATAAATCACAATTCAAATAAATTTATTCCCTCTATTTTATATTATACAGTCCACACTCTCAACTCGAATCGTTTTATCAATCTGGGTAATCGAACATAAGGCGTTAGCTTTTGTGGTGCGACCGAAGTGGGGTTTGCCACAGCCACATGGACTGCAAGAACCGTTGTTACTCAGTGATACATTCGACGATTGAGTCGCGCATCTATTTTCGTTGCCTATTTTTCGTTTTCTAAGCTTATGCAGGATGAGTCGCGAAATAGTCAGTTGTCATCCAATAAATACCTGGTCTGATACCTATTTAGTTTCAAAATTAATTGTGAGTATGCAGCGCATCAGCATTGCCATAGGTACAGCGGGGCAATGCAGCTAGCGTCCTGGGGACGCTTCCGACTGGTATTGATATGGATCAGTTAAGCTACCTGTAGATTGTTTGCAACAGTCTGCAGTCAGCTCAATTGTTTTAATAGTAAATACTAGTCCTAATTTATATCTATTATTTGATTGTAATTTTCTTTGTGAATAAAGAAATTTCTTTATTAACATAATAAATAATAAAATATAATATTACAGAGGAGGTCTGATACCTACTAGGCCTCTGCTATCGCAGGTAGCAGATACCTAATAGGTATCAGATCGGAACGCCTCCATTGGTCTTTCTTACAGTGGATACCAGCTGGTCATCTGATACCTATAGATAGTTCCTCCTACCTGGTCGGAGCGGAAGGTCCCGGAGTTCAGCAGCACCAGGTCTGCACTAGTGGCACACAGCAGCACGTCACATATCCAGTTGCCCAGGTTACACTCGCAGGCGCGTATCCTGGAGAACCGTCCTTCTAGGGGCACGCAGAACTTTCCTAGAACTTCGTCCATCTTGCCTTCTACCATAGCTGTGGGCAAAAAGTTCGTTTGATGCAGGGTTGATTTTGCAGGAACGTTACTATATATACAGGGCGTCCCACGGGTATGCCACACACTAAAAAACTTTTTTAAGAACAAAGCAACTCAACCAAAAAAAAAACTCCAAAACTCACTAATGAGTTATAGCAATGAAAAAGTCACAGTTTGATTATGGGTGTCATTCTGTGCCTAATTGCGGTGACCATAGAGCCATGAGTGTGTTGTGTGAGAGCAAGTGTGTTGAAAAGAAATAAATCTAGAGATGTTGGCAAAAAATCTGATTTTAAATGCGACTAACAGAGTGAAAAAGCAAACGTGGGTTGGGGGAGCTTAAACATCCTTTTAGTAGGAATTAAATCTAGACATGTAGGCAACAACATTTGATTTTAAAAGTAAGTAATAGGTCAGGTATTATATGGTTTAAAAAGTACTAAATTTAAAGCAACTATATATTTTAATACATGTCTTCTAATAAAAAACATTACTTCAAAGTCCATACAATCAAATCTAAGCCTACAATTAAAAAAAAGTAAATATAGTTTTAGGAACAAAATTAAACTACAATTGCCCAATACACGTACGAACTACAGAAAAAAGACGATTCTTTCAGAAGGAGCACGTATTTTTAATAATTTACCAAATATAATAAAAGAATGTGATAGCATTCATAAGTACAAAAATATGTTGAAAGCACATGTCTACTCGATAGAATAATATAACTACATAAATAGAACACTATTAGATAACATAATTAGTTATGATTAGTAATTTAAGTTAAGTCTCAAATCCTAGGAGCTGTTTACCTACTTAAAGTTAGTTTTAGTACACAGTTACTGTATAAATTTATCTCATTTTAAGTGAACTGTACTGTTTTTATGAGAAATAAAGTTCTATAAACTAAAAAGCAGGAGCCTTATCTATAATGACTAAATCTGAACATAGTAGCAAAAAACATTTACCTACCTGAGTATTTCTCCACTTTTTCCTTCAGCACTTGGTCTTCTGCATAGGAGCTGGTCACACCGATGTCTGCAATGTCTACTCTGGGAGTGTCTCCGTTCAAGTTCACGCTAATTTTGGAAAACTGCCGGAAATCTGTGCCGCTTTTTACAATGTATTTGTTGTTTATCTGTGAAAATAATAACACAATGTTACAGTACATCATACATTATTCAGTACAGTAATTTAAAAAAACTGCAATGAGGATCAGTAAAGTTATAGCAATTTCAATAGAACTAGTATACACGTTATTCTTTATGGCATAAGAATTATACCTATTTTTAAATAATCCAAATCGGACCATTACGTACGATGATATTAAGTAATAAACATTACACCGTTACTGCTGGTAAAACCAAAGTACGCGGGTGCGTGTGAGACGTCACTCTCTCGGCCGCCGCCAGTTAACCGTAGGCAGATATCAGTTTTTAGTGATTTACTCCGCAACTAAGTTTACGAAAAAAAATAACACAACCAGATAGACTAAGTTTTGAGAGACCCATCGAAAGTTTTTTTATTTTATTTTAAATTTTCCCTTTGAAAGTTAAGCAGTGGAAGCAAAAGTGCAGATGAGAAGATACACAAAAAAAACTAACTATACTTATGTTTAATGGTGATAACTCTGCATTACCTTATGGTATATTTTGGTCTGAGGGTGAGGAATCTCCATAAGTGATTTTGATTCGTCGGAAAGGCCGTCGGATTCGATATCGGAAGCTTTTTACGAAGAAAAACGTTTCTGATATCGAATCCGACGGCCACCTCACCTTAAAATACTGCAGGTTGATGCAGCTGGATGCAGAGCGCTATGGGGCTCATTAAAGAAAGTAAATGTCCAGCAGTGGACTGTTATGGTTGACGATGATAATGAAATCACCTATATGTTAATATTTTCAGTAATGATACCCTTACCTCTAAAATTTCATAAACATGGTCATGTCCGCCCAGTATAAGATCAATTTCGGTGGATCCCTCAGCCAGTTTTATGTCGTTTGGTGTCCTCATGTGCGTTAGAGCTATCACGAATTCACAACCCTGTAAATAAAATAAGGTAGATTTAGTAGAGAAGCCTCGGAATAAACTGGACAAGGCTTTAGCCCACAGGACATTGGTTTACACAGATGTCTTATTTATATTGACAAAACTTGTAATTTTGTCTCAAAACTTCAATGAATATCAATGAAAATTCAATGAAAATCAAATCTTATTTAAATGTTTATGATTTATACAACTAGTTATGTGCTTTTTACTCCTAAAATATTCCCGTGCCTGTACTCGGGCGAGATATGTAATTCTACTGTATTATTACGCCAATTTTTGTGTACCATGTCTTGTGTGATAAATGTTACTAAATTACTGAAAAAATATGTAATAACGTTTGTTGAACACAGCGCACAGCGACATCTGTGTCAACGGCTGCACTACCCATCAGATTCCAAATATCACATTAGCTAATTAAATCATTTGCTTACGTAGTTCGCACAGCCGCCAGTAGAGGCGCTGTTCCGAACTATATAAATCGATTTCTGTTTTAGGCCCGGCCTTTTTCTGAACTGTCAACTAGACAACTGCTGTACTTTTTCCAATAAATTCGAATTTCTTTTCGGCTGGTTTTCTGGTCCTGCATTTAACAATGTTTTATTTACGAACTGCGTACTTACATATCTGTGTGGTGCCGGCTTAGAATTTGCTACACCCCACCTCCTCCCGCGGGTGTCGTAAGAGGCGACTAAAGGACATACCTACACCGGGGCGGGCAGCAACGCCCCTTGCAGAACAATATTACCACCGAACAGCGATCCTCAACCCGCATGCCCAGCGGGGGGATTATGGCCACTACCCCCGTGAGATAAAGCGCGTGACAAAAACGTTTATCAGGAGGAGGTCTCCGTCCAGCAGTGGATCAATATAGGCTGCTATGGAGATGAGGTGAGGTACATGTGTGTGTATGTATACGCACTCAGTCTCCGGTTTGGGAGTGTTATTGGATGTTAAACATAAGTAATAGAAAATTACATTAAAATAAAAGAAATAAATAAGAACTAGTATTTACAATTGAAACAATTGAGCTAACTGCAGACTGTTGCAAAAAATCTATAGGTAGCTCAACTGATCCATTTACATATATTATTCATAATATAACTATGTCTGCAATTTCTGAACATATTACATGTATAGATGCAGGAATTTGCAAATTTACTGAATGCATAATGATAAAAATAAACTAAATTTCGCTTTATCCAGGCACCAGATGAAATTTGAAAAATATAAAAGTTTAATGAGTTATCTCGAAAACTTCTTTCTGATTCGTTTTCGTGCAAACGCTAATCTTATCCAAGCAATATACAGGGTGTCCCATAATGAGTGGATAATCTTGAAACGGCTTGTGCGGGGGCCCAAGGCAAATCCGAATCATTTTTTTGTTTTTTTTTATCTTGACCCGTTCGGAAAATATTTAACTTTTTGTAAATTTGGAAAAAAATTTACCTTTGTTCACATTTTTAGACTTGGTGCCTACAATTTTTTTATTTTTGTATTTGGTTTATATTAAGAAAATATAGCGTAATTGAACACCGTTTGAATAATTTTGGTAACTAGGAGCAGTAATTTTCAAGACAGTATTAAAGTGGAAATTGAA
Organism: Eupithecia subumbrata; assembly: GCA_949316285.1. Classification (NCBI taxonomy): domain Eukaryota; kingdom Metazoa; phylum Arthropoda; class Insecta; order Lepidoptera; family Geometridae; genus Eupithecia; species Eupithecia subumbrata. Next base: position 3,713,059 of record OX438631.1, read on the forward strand.
ATTTTTCATTTAATTTTACTAAGTTTAAGCATCTGTGGTTTAAAAAAAAAGGTATGAAAACCTAAGAAGCCATGTACATAAAAAACATGTCCATTTCAAGAGGATTCTTGAATGATAAAAAACTACGAAATATTATAGAATGAAACACTGAGATATCGCCACTTTTGTGTAAAAAGGGGCCATTCATACTAGAAATAAAATTGAACCATCACACATTAATAAAATATCTTTTCGCCACTCTCGTTCTAAAACGGTGAAAAGTATGCTTCGCACACGGAAAACACTTAAATAAACAAATAATAATGTAGCCGAAAGTAAAAGGAGTTAGTGTTATGGGTACAAGATAACTGCTTTTTTTACAATTGCGAACTAAAAATAAAATTAAACCAACATAATTGTAAATAATTTTATATTTTTTTATTACAGTAGATGTTCGAACTGGTGTCCTGCTTCTCTGATGCATGCTCTGTATCTTGTAATAAAGGATTTTTTTAGCAAACTTCCGTAGTTGCGTTCGTTAATTTTGTCCGCAGCGTTTTGAACTCGACGTCGAAGTTCCTCTATTGAGGAAATGGGTTTTTTGTACACCAGTTCCTTCAAGTTGCCCCAGTAAAAGAAATCCAATGGATTCAAGTCCGGCGACCGCGCTGGCCACTGGATTGCGCCAGCACGCCCGATCCATCTGTTTGGATACGCTTCGTCTAAATATCGCCGTACCTGTACGGCGTAGTGTGCCGGACACCCGTCATTCTGTAGCCACATTCTATGTCGAGTGGTGAAACGAGAGAGCACTTGTAACTAATGTCGAGTGACGCGTAGAAAAGAATTTTCCACAAATGGCAAAAATTATTCAAAATAAGAATGGTCAAAAGTGAAAATACTCCTTAATTGCACTTTGGCTTTACCAAAAAGGTGGAAACCATTGCTTTGAACCTCGTTTGATCGGAGTTCGTATCTCCTTTCCAAATTAAGATACCACCAAATAAGAGGCCACACATAACACAAACTCTGTTTACTTTCGGCTAGATTATTATTTATTTCTTTGAATATAAGAAGTATGTTTAAGAAAAAATAGATTTTCTGTGTTTTAAGTAGAAAAGTTACCGTTTCAGAACGAGAGTGGCCTAAAGATATTTTATTAATGTGTGATGGTTCAATTTTATTTCTAGTATGAATGGCCCCTTTTTACACAAAAGTGGCGATATCTCAGTGTTTCATTGTATAATATTTCGTAGTTTTTTATCATTTAAGAATCCTCTTGAAATGGACATGTTTTTTATGTACATGGCTTCTTAGGTTTTCATACCTTTTTTTTAAACCACAGATGCTTAAACTTAGTAAAATTAAATGAAAAATTTCAATTTTCCACTTTAATACTGTCTTGAAAATTACTGCTCCTAGTTACCAAAATTATTCAAACGGTGTTCGATTACGCTATATTTTCTTAATATATTCCATATACAAAAATAAAAAAAATAAAAAAATTGTAGGCACCAAGTCTAAAAATGTGAACAAAGGTACAATTTTTTCCAAATTTACAAAAAGTTAAATATTTTCCGAACGGGTCAAGATAAAAAAAAACAAAAAAATGTTTCGGATTGGCCTTGGGCCCCCGCATAAGCCGTTTCAAGATTATCCACTCATTATGGGACACCCTGTATATAAGGTTTTGCACGACAACGGAAACAAAACTTCAATTTTCCTTTTCCCCTGATTCCAAACACTATTTCATTTTCTATCTCTATGGTTAAATATGATAGCTACACTACCCAGAAGTGTCTTATGCAACAGGTATTGTATCCAGATCCAGTAGGGAAAATTGTAATGCACGACTAAGGCAAAGGTACCCGTAGAATACTTACTTCTTGTTTTAGTTGTGCTGACAGTTTTGACCCCGCCTGTATAAAGTCTATGAAAGTTACTTCCTCAGGGTTGATTGTTGCTAACGTGTCCAGCCATTCCTGTCAAAATTGTATTATTTATGAGTTTGTTTAATCATTATCATCACAGACAAATTGCGTCCACAGCTGGATATAGGCGTCTTCCAATCGATCGGTAGTGACCGATCTTGCACCTAAACCTTTAATGCGTTCACTGCCGCCAATCTTCAGAGATGCAACCCGAAGGGGCGGGGCGTGTCGCTGTGCATCAGCTGTCGTACATCAACGCTGGGCGTTAACAATACCTTTTTTACTGTAAATTTTTACTTTGTTTATTTAACGACATGTCGATAGAGTCAGGTTGTTTTGATCCGATTCAGAGTTGATAATATTGTGTTCATTGCAGTTTTCCAGCGGTCGTCCAGTCTCATTAATACATTTGACTCACGCACGAGACATTTGACTAATGCACAAGTTAGTATTAGACTACTAGTACTTACCTTGTGTCCGTTGCAGTCAAGCGCGTGTGTGATCTTGCCGTCGCCTAGCGGTCGTGTCGTCTTATCATCACATTTGACTCACGTACAAGACTTGACTCACGCACAAGTCACTAACCTGCTCAAAAAGCCCTATACGTCCAATCTTGTGTCCGTTGCAGTCAAGCGCGTGTGATCTTACCGTCACCTAGCGGTCGTCGCGTTTCGTTGTCGATGACATTTGACTCTCGCACAAGACATTTGATTCACGCACAAGACATTTGACACACGCACAAGTTACTAACCTGTTCAACAAGTCCTATAAGACCTATCTTGTGTCCGTTGCAGTCAAGCGCGTGTGTGATCTTGCCGTCGCCTAGCGGTCGTGTCGTCTTATCATCACATTTGACTCACGTACAAGACTTGACTCACGCACAAGTCACTAACCTGCTCAACAAGCCCTATACGTTCAATCTTGTGTCCGTTGCAGTCAAGCGCGTGTGATCTTACCGTCACCTAGCGGTCGTCGCATTTCGTTGTCGATGACATTTGACTCTCGCACAAGACATTTGATTCACGCACAAGACATTTGACACACGCACAAGTTACTAACCTGTTCAACAAGTCCTATAAGACCTATCTTGTGTCCGTTGCAGTCAAGCGCGTGTGTGATCTTGCCGTCGCCTAGCGGTCTTCCAGTTTCGTTGTCGATGACATTCGACATGAGCCACGGGAAAGAGCATTTGGCTACAAGGGATGATAGGACTTCCAGGCCGAAATCTGGAAAAGACACATAAAAATAGATAGTGTGGTAATTTAAATCTTGTTTGATCTGAGAGTTCTAAAGGGAATTGAAGAATGAACAAACAAGTAATTATGTAGGTACAATAGGTACGTATATAGATGAAAAATAATCCGTCAAGTTATTTTCATGAAAGCATTGCGTAGAATTTACTTGGCTATTGAATATTGCTTTTTACAACTGCTATATGAGATTTATTTACATTTTCTACACTCGGCAAACATTGGTGAATTCGATTTAGATCGCGTTTTTTTAAATTAAATGTACTTAGAAGTTATTAAAGAAGCAATGTTACAGGACCGTGGTGTGCTGGGATTCTGGCTATCAGCCCATAAGTAGGTAAAATCCGGCCGAGGATGGATGATGATAATAAATAAATAAATAATGCTGGACAATCCGTCAATCCACACATAATGGAAATCAAGTTCATACCAAAGTCATGGTTTCCAAAAACAGCGCAGTGTGTACCGATCTCGTTTAGCACTGGGACCATCTGCTCGCCTTTGGTGAATGTGCTTACTGGAAAAGAAAAGAAACAAAAAGATTAGAAATATGCATTTTGAAAGACAAAGTAGAAACCGATCTCCGTGAACTCGACGCGCGAGAAAACTCAGGGTTGCAATGGATGAATTACCTATTACAAAAGGTTGAGGGTTCTATTACCACGGCAGAAAAATGGGTCATAGATAATGTTTTTTTTTAATAAAAAATTGCTTGACTTTGTTTTTCTTTTCCACCTGACGTTAAAGTTGAATATTGAGTAGGAATACACACACATGCTAGGAGAGAAGGCATCACCACTAAATATAGCACTAACGGATTAAGATGTGGCATAGCAACGCCTTCACTGCTGTACAGAACCTTAGGACTCTGCACGAGCCGAAAGTAAAATATCGTATAAATATATAATAGTCGCAAAGGAAGTTATTCCACACTCCGAGCCGGCCCATCTGGCACACATGCCCGGTCTATCGAAGGACAGATGATGTCGGATAGTTTTATATGTATTAGTCAAATGTAGAATATAGAGTTTGCGCGATCTATGAATAGGTCACTATTTGCACTCCAAAGTAAATTCAAATTTGTCTTAGTGCCATCTAGCAGATTTAAGCCGCGATTTTGAAGCACGTCTTGTGTCGTGCGATTGTTTGCGATATTTGTTTACAGTACATTTTGCACTAAGACGCATACGATCTTAAACACTGCGGCGACCTCCGTGGCGCGGCGGGCAAAGGTCCGCCCGCGACGCAGGAGGTTGCGGGTTCGATTCCCGCCTCGGGACAAATGTTTGTAAGATGTACAGATATTTGTTCAGGGTGTTCTGGATGTTTTCTATGTATAGTAAAAAAATATCTATCTATGTAGTGTATTGTATTAAGTATATCAGTTATCTAGTACCCATAACACAAGCTCTACTTAGCTTGGGGCTAGATAATGCTGTGTGAATAGTCCAACATTTGTTTTTTATATTTTTTATTTCGTATTTGGCGCGCAGCGTCTAGAAATCGCGCTTACAAAGACGCAACGGAATCAGGCTACAAACTCGCGCGACACAAGACGCGCTTCATAATCGCGGCTGTGGGGTGGAGGCTTAAATCTGCTAGATGGCACTAAGACAAATTTCGAATTTACTTTGCATTCCAAAAAGTGACTGGTTCATAGATCACGCAAACACTTCATTCTACATTTGAATACATATAAAACTATCAGACATCATCTGTCCATCGAAAGACCCCCCGGTCTTTCGATGGACAGATGATGTCTGATGTGTCATGTGTGTCAGATGGGCCGCCGGCTCGGTGCGGGGAAAAACTTCCTTTGGCTTTACTCTGAAGCTCTTAGTGACGCTAGCTATCTTCTCTGCGAAGGTTTTTATGCTGTCTGTATACTTCTGGTAGTGACAGTTAGATATCGCTACAGCCGACGGCTCCGTATCAAAGATTACCTAAGCTTTGTCTATGCTACTCACACATGCTAGGAGAGAAGGCATCGCCGCTGAACAGCACCAACGGATTAAGATGTTGCAGCGCCTTCACCGCTGTACAGAACCTTAGGGCTCCGCCGACGGGCTCCGTATCTGAAGAGAATAAAATAATAAATAAATAATGCTGGACAATTCACACAGCATTATCTAGCCCCAAGCTAAGCAGAGCTTGTGTTATGGGTACTAGATAACTGATATACTTAATACAATACACTACATAGATAGATATTTTTTTACTATACATAGAAAACACCCAGACCAACGGAATATAATAGACATTAGGTACCTATTTATGAGGTTAACAACTAACATAGTTCGTGTAAAATATATAAATCGTTAGATAGGCCCTTTCCGTATTGAGACCGCGCCGTGTTGTTGCCAAGCGAAATGAGATAGCTCGCTCATTTGGAATCAGTGTATTGTGTGTTTTTGTGGTGTTTTTTCACAAAAAATCCTGCAATATGACTGCACAATAAATGGCAATAATAACAGTTAGGTTTATTAGCATAAACACTAATTTTAACTACTCATTGTGTGCGTGCGTCGTCGGCATTTTGTTACCGCACGCATTCAAAGACAATGACTACAGTTTTTGGTGTCAGGGCGTATCTAACGATTTAAATCTTTGGTTTTTCATCATTTATATGCGTATGTAATTATAGTATTTGTTAGGATAAAGTAGTTTATGTATTGTATTATACTATGTATAAGTCTATTTAATAAGTAGCTTAAAATTCAATCTTATATACTTTGTTTCAGCACATGTACCTACCCACTTCTGCAAATTTGTCTCTCTCTTCCAATAAGGTTTGCTGGAAGAGAACTCTTTTTAGGGCTTTTAAAGCTCGCCCTTGCCTTTATTTTTCTTGCGATATGTTTTATTTATACTACCTATGTTGTGCAATAGAGAATTATGAATTGGTTCGTGCCGGAACATCACGTCTCATCAAAAAATAAACAAGGTGAGTGCGGTTTTAGTCTAAACGCACACGCTTTCAATTCAATTTAATATGTTTATTCCGCTTTGCATAGGTATCTTTCCTGCTCTCATCATCATCAGTAGGTATATTCTAATAAGGGTGTGAATGTGAACATTTCACGGTCCAAAGTCGCATTTATTTTCCAAAACTTCATTCACTACTAATTTTCCTGAGAAGCAGGCTAATGAAAGGCAAGAAATTAAAATCAGCCATAAAGAGATAACCTCTATTTAGACGCAGAAAGACAGATGTTAGCCATTTAGAACTCTGACAGAGAGGCACAAGCAGGAATGAACTTTTTTGCGTTGAAGCTAGAACCTAAGAGGTATTTCTTCCCGGCCCAGACAGACAATACATTACGTATACCTAATTAAAATGAAATTATATAACTCTACAATGAAATAATATACTTAAGAATGGACGACCTGTATAGATCTCCATAGCTTTGATTTTGACATGATTATAACCAACTAGCTGCATTCTTACTACCCGTTGTACTATTACCCGTTTTCCCGTAGGAATGAAGCATTTTCCCGTGGTAAAAAGTAGCCTATGTTCATCAGGAATAATGTGAGCTTCTAATGGTAAAAAAAAATCATATCGGTCCAGTAGTTTCGGAGCCTATTCAATACAAACAAACAATCAAATCATTCCTTTTTATAATATTAGTAAAGATTAATTTCGCACGCCAATTAGGTTTCCGTTCCCCACATCATCACCTTGACGTCCCCTATATAGATTTAATGCCAAAAGTCACACGGCAATTTAAAATGAATTGCTTGAATAAGAGTTCAAATTGATTGTAAGATGAATTTGTCATTCAAACGGCTTAGTGGGATGAGAACAAAAACGATAAAACCGATTAAATGATTGGCCATCATCATAGTGGCAATAAAAAATTTCAGTAGTTCTGTGCTGTAGTAGTTCTGTACAGAACCACAGGGACAACTTTTGTTGCATTAGTTCTGTCCACCAAAAATACATTCCAAATACCACCACTACCAGCCTATAGATAGAGTTCAAACTGGTAGTTCGTTTGAGATATTCCCAACTCCTCGCGAGAAATGTACTAATTCCCAACCCCTCACCAGTGAGATAAATAATTAAACACATCGTTGAAGTGTATAATGGCAACGTCGTCTGTCATTCTCGACCAGCTGACTAATATCTACTTTACTGCTATAGGTATAGAGTTCATTCATACTCACTGGTGGTCTGCTCAATATTATACACATCGTTGAAGTGTATAATGACGACATCGTCTGTCATCCCTCGTCCAGCCAGCTGACTGACCGCGCGCCTTCCTACTTGACGGACCTCGAGTGAAGCCTGGAAAATAATTCATATTTTAAGATGATGTGTTTAATTCACATGGCAGCATTTAAAAAAGTAAGCAGGCAGAGCTTGTGTTTTGGGTACCAGATAAACTTCCAGCTGAGAAATATTTTGAAAACTAATTTCTGCCCGCGGCTTCGCAAACGTATTTCCGGGATAAAAAGTAGCCAATATGTTATTCCAAGTTTAATCGTATTGTTATTTGTATCCTAACTTATTTACCTTTGCTGTTATATTATTAGTGTGATAGAGGCGATTACAGCTATGCTATAAAACATAGAGTAGGTTCCTAAAAAGGCTATACAGGGTTATTGGTAATTAACTGACGCGCTGATCGCGAACACGTTTGTGAAGACGCCAGGTCTGCCATAGAAAACACAGACCAGACCAAACCTTATACCAAAATTTGCAAAATAAACATTTCTATCTCGGCGGGAAAAGAACCGGGCGGACAATCGCCCTTTGCCCCAAAGAGGTACTGTATTTTAAATGGGAATCGCATTTAAAATACAAATAAAATACATCACAGAAATGTGATGGCATGGCAGTGCAACCAATCTTAAATATTACTCTTAGTTACAATCTTAATACATACGTAACTTAATTAATTTTCAGACGCTTATTAACAGCTAATTTAAAACCACGTCCTTCTAATGATGGCATATTAATAGGTTTGTACCGTGACAATTATGATGAATAGGTGGCTGATAAGTAAGGTAATCTTGATAGGCACATATATGTACGTGATTAGGGGCGTGCGATTTACATAGCCCGGGAGATAACTTTTTTAGTCGTATGTTTTTTATGCGTTCTACAAGGAATAAAACTAGCGGAAAAATCTTTTGGTGCAGATCGTAAATAATTTTCTATAAAAACCATGTTGTGACAAACTTTGATATTTATGTACTAAGTAGGTACCAACTTTATAAACACTGAAAATAAATATAAAATAAATAATAGAAACAAATTAGAACATTGATTAAATGTACTGTTTGATTAAATGTACTTTCAGAGCATTTGGGAATTATGTAATTTTTTTTAAATCTCTAATATTCCCAAATGCTCCAATAAGTAACATTGAATCGTAGTTAGTTTTACCATTGGTTCACAGATAATGGTTTATGATTTGCGCCAAATTACTTTTCCGCTAGTTTTATTTCTTGTAGAACACAGAACAATTTTGTGAAATCGCAAAAATATGAATCTCCCAAAGTAAATCGATCCACCATAAAGTGATAGTGTGTGTGTTACTAATAGGCCTATTAAATTACCCTAAAATCTATGCGTTACTATTGACGCACATCGCAATTTTGAGATACCTTAAACTCTTTGAGTTAAACAAATGTCATAACTATAAGCTTGGTCATGCATAAGAATCATATCAGGGAGTTAACAATGCAAAATAAACCTTGAGGTTTCAATAATAATGGTGTCGTTAGTCAACCATCCATATCTGGCCTCTGCATAACCATATGTAGCTTAATAAATAGGTAGAGCTAGGGGGTAAAATATATGTATAGGTAGTAAACTCAGAAATTTCTTGAGCCTTCTATGACTGTGCAGTGCAGCGTCTATAATGTAGATTAAAAAGCAGGGGTTTGAAGATTTTTGTATGGAGGTTGGCCCTAACATTTGACTTTTTTTCCAAATTGCCGCGCGCAATATATGTTACATATTTGTATAGAGGATACTTTTTACTAAAAATAAAAATGTCTTTTATTGTACACGGCGCTTTTGAAAAAAAATCAGAAGGGTGACCGATGTGCCAAAATCTTCAAACCCCTTTAATGAATAATATCTTTTAGCTGCAAATTTAATTAAAAACTGAGAACTATGTTCTCAAAGATTAAAAATTATTAGAAAGTAGTAGAATTCAATTAAGGCAAGAATAAAAATGTGCTCTACAAAATCTACAGAGACTACTTTATCTACACAAACTACTTTATTTACTCCGAACTACATAAGATCTAAATACTACTTTTTCAACACCAACTACCTACATACAATCTACAACACAATTTTATTAGCAGTAACTACAAAAAGATCTACATTGTATGAACATAAAAGTACTTAATCTACCCAAGACTACTGTATCTACTCAACACTACATTAGAACATGCCTGCTTCAGCCAGCCAACCAAGTAGCCCACTCTATTAGACCCCTCCCCCGGCATATCCACCCTCTTGGACTCGGATCAGGGAGCACCAACAGGACCGGAGCGATGCTTGTGCAGCAAACTATGCCATTAATAAAATCTACTATTTAAAGTGTTCACTGCCCAGGAGCAGTTCTCTTTCGATATGTGCATTGTGGGTACACAAAGTGTTATTGTAAATAAAATGTACAAGAAAAGTACACAATATCTATACAAAACTACTTAACCAGCAGAATCGCGTAAGGACAGATCTGAGCCCCCGTCTATACAAAAGTAATGGCAGTCTGTAGTATTTTATAGATAATAACCCACAGAGGGTTATAGCTACAAAATACAACTTTATTTACACATAACTACTCCATATCTACAAAATACTACTTCACTAACACAAAACTACTTTATCTACCCAAGTCTACTTTATCCACTTAAAACTACATTAGAGCTCCACATGCCTGCTTCAGCCAGCCAACCACGGAGCGCACCCCATCGGAGACCTCCCCCGGCATATCCACACTGGTAGACTCGATCAGGGAGCTCCAACGGGATCGGAGTGCTGCTTGTGCAGCGAACGATGCCATTGCTTGTCCACGCTTGACTAGAATCATTTTTAGCTGCTGGTTTCTCTGACACTCAAAATCAAACCAGCATTTTTCAGGCTAGATTTTTGGAAGTTGTTTTGTGTACAAGGTCATCGGATGATGATTGAAAGAATAGTTTTATTTTGACAATTATTATTAATAGGTTTGGCCTTTTATAAATAGGTAGACATAGGTACATCAAAATAATTGTGTGCTAATTTGTTATTTGTAAGGTTTTTGGCACATTTAGATAAGTAAATAAATTTTATTAATGTCCTATAATAAATAATATATTTTTTAAATATTTTTACCACTATTTTGAGCCTTCAATTTCAGTACCTATATACACAGAAAGTTATGAATTTAATTCAAATGTTCAATTATCGAGCCACCATGGTAGTAAGACAGTTTGTAGGTATTTAGTACTTTATCAAGGTTGCTATTTTGCATAACAGTAAGTCCACTAGGTGTGTTCAAGGTAAACTATTAATTTTTGTCCACTCATGTCTAATTTAGGACCGAGGTGTTACAATTAATTGTTTCCGTTCTTTTTTCCAGCATTAATATTAAACCACAGTCACTTGTTTTCACAAAGGTAAAAGTAAATAAGAAAATCACTGGCACACAATACAACTGCATAAAACCTTTTTCATTACACATGATGCATTTAAAAATTGACACAGACTAATGAAGTCACGAAATTCGAATTAGGAACTAAATCTAGATCTGCAATGCCGTAGTGGTAATGAAAATAGCAGGGTCAAGGTATCTTCCTAGTTTATTTTAGGACACTGCAAGACCTAAATAATCGGTCAGCTGTGCGTGCTAGGCGTTGCAACAGACGTTACAATTTAATAGTTGAAGTGTGTTATCTTTTATCAAATACATTCCGTCTTCTCAGAAGAGGCGAAAGAAACCGAAAAAGATTTTTAGAGAAAAAAATTGACTCACCCTGAAAATTGATGGCGCTTGAATGAAACACCAGTTATTACCGCAATATAGCGAGACTTTTATTCACTAATTGCACAATAAACACTTCACAAGTTTAGAATTCCAATATAATCTTTAAAATTCGATTTATTGAATTTTGTATGAATTTTACACCCACGAGCAGCGCGTGAACGGAATCCAGACAATTTTTGGTTTGACATTTTGCTTGCTTGTCAAATTGATAAGAAACGTCAAATTCGATCGCCGGAATCAGCTGTCAGCAGGCCTAGCCAAATCGCAAACGAATCATATCTATTCTCTTTCTACAATTGCTCACGCTTTAGCGGTTGCGTTTATAGATAGTAGAATGTTGGTAGCCAAGTTGACGCGACTGTATGAATCGCTCATTCTACAACACGGATAGAATACAATCAAATCTTTGTCTATGGTTAGCGTTCTCAAATGTCAAAACGATGTCAAAGTCACAGGTAGAGCCTCTACCTGTGACTTTGACATCGACTTTGACATCGACACCACCTCTACTCACAGGTTTCACTTGCTGATCTCATTCATTTGTGAACTTCGTAATAGATGTTTTGAATTGTTTTGTGCTATAAAGTGAGTGAAATTAGGTAAAAGCTCTCTTTTTACCAATTTGTGACACTACATTATGTGCATACACAGGATTGGTATTACAGTTCGCGGCTTTATTAGAATCCATGGAGAGGTACGTAAATTATAAGTTACTTAGCTTCTGCCCGCGGCTTCACACACATTTATGGAATAAAAAGTAGCCTATATGTTATTCTAGGTCTAGATCTTTATTTATGCAAAATTTTACGCCAATCCATTCAGTAGTTTTGGCGTTGTCTTCGGCCAAACATTTTCCCAATGGCACAGACTTTCGCCTTTATAATTTTGGTAGGATTAAACCAAAATCTTCCTTTGTTTTAATCTTCCTAATACTCAGTAACACGAAACATAAACAATGACGCGGTATGCAACTTGAACTTGAACCGTTCACATACTTATGAATGAAACAAACATAGGTATTGATTGTGTTTACTAACACTTTGTTTATAAAGTACCTAGTCCCTTTGTGTTTCTAAAATAGTTTTAACTTTTGTTGTAGCCGAGGTGATATAGCGAGGGAGGCCCCAACAAGGGGCACAAGGCAGACTAACTAAAGGCTATGGCAAGAGCTGGCTGAATCGCTAAACTCCATTGGTGGGAATGTCACAAGATCAACGGATAATATAATGGGATTGACTGCTGATGTCGGTCAACCTACAATTGAAGAGAGAAGAGAGGATTTAATGTTAGTTCATTTTTTGCATAAGATCATCGCTATGTTGTAAAGTGTTTTTTTTTTCTTATTTTGGTTTTGTTACTAATATAATATCTCATATTTTTCAGGAAGGAACATCTCAAAGAAGTTCTCTACCACCACTGATCGAAGATTCCATCCCTGAGTTTCACTCCTAAATACCAGCCACAGATGTGATTAAGTTGGAACTTTCTGCAATTTTGCTGCAGATAAGATCATCATCGCTACCTTCAACAAATATATTGTAAACATTAGAATATAGTGTTTTTAGGACCAAATAAAAACAAACAAAATGTATAATACTTTTATTCAAATTTATTTATTCAACTAAATATAACTTAACAGACTTACATCCAAAACGTTATACTTAGGTATACATTAAATTATATCAGGTATATCTAATAAAATAACACCTATTTTTTTTACTTTCTTTTTTCTTCAACCTTTGTATGGACTACTACACTGCACTGTAAGAATTATTTGTACCTATGGTTGTACCTACATCACGAATACCTACCTAGTCGCAAACTTTGCCACTTTTTACCTTAACTTCCAGTAGAATCTCGTTTGTTCCTTATAATGTAGTTTTTTTGTCTTGAAAGTAAGTTTATTTAGACGAAATCTCTGCATTTATAAAGTGTAAGACATTTCTTGTATGGTGTCTTAGCACACTCACGTTATATGTACGTGTTTTTCGGCAATTTTCACGACACTTTTTCAATAAGGGCACATCACAAGGAATGCATTTTGAATTCATAATAGGTAGTTGCCCTGTAGTAGGTATTTGCTAAAGGGCAAAAAAGTCCAAAAATCTATTATAATTCACACTTCTCCTTCACAAACACTCGTATTTTAGAACAGCTGATGCCAAATCCGCCATTTTGTTAGCGTTTTCTACTGGGTCTCGGCGAACGCTCGCCTAGCGATCACAAACTTAGAATTCGTTTCGTTAGCGGTTGTCAAAAGTGCGGCTTGTCTACCATTTGTATGGGGTATAGCCATCAAGCCAATAGAATCGACAACATTCTATTCTACTCGTGTTGACGAAACGCTTACTTGTAAACTTGGCTACGGTTTCTCGATTCGTTTGTTCTGACCACGTGACTTTGCGTTTTAGAAATGTGATTCCCATACATTTTCTGCGTTTTCTATAGCGTTAGCGATCATAGATTTGCAACTTGGCTAGGCCTGCAGATACGTTTCGTTCTACGCAAAAAGTGTAGCACAAAAGCGAGAACTTCGTTTTGGATTGAGCTGCACCTGTGGCTGCACCGCACTGTATTTATTTATTATTTGTAACCCGGGACTGAAATCTGTGACTGGGATCTTTGATGAATTATGAATCTGTACTTACAAATAAATAATCAAAGCCAAGGATTGAGACATATCTAACTTAATAATGTAATAATCAGTTTCTAAGTAGTAGGTAAGTAGGTAGGTACCTACTCTAGGTACGGGGCGCATTAGCCAAACTATGAAGTCACACCTGTGTAGTGTAAATCGAACCCGCACCTTACTAAGTATAACGGTCGATAGCGCGTCTATAGCTGCTACAAGCAAGACGGCACAAGTTTGTATGTTGGTTACCTATCTTGGATAAAATTTGGTACCTACCAGCTACCTATTTAAACTAGCTTTAAATCCTCGACTAACAGAAAGGCTACTGACCTTTTTTTTTATTAGGCGAGGAAATTAATTTACCTACGAATAAAGTGGTCTGGGGGGGACCAGAATTATGTGGGACTCGACGCCCTGAGAAGGACGTAATACTCACTAAAAACCCGGAGAGGTTTGTCCCTCTCAACCACGGGAACATTTAAAACTTCCGACTGGCGTCCCCTCTTCTTCATAAGACAGACACAGTTGGCACCGCGAAAGGCTACTGACCTAAGATATTGAATAGGTATTAGCTTAGGTCAATTATTACATGACCGTACAAAATGTTTTCACTTTTAAGTCTTTGCTTGCATAATCTTCTAAAATAGCAGAAGTGTAAATTCTGAACATAAGCTATCCTGATACGTGGGTATAATAACCTAATTTCCTTCAAATCCGACCCGTTCGTCGTTTGAGAGAAGGATTAATTAATAAGTAGGTATACGTATAAGCTTCATAATCGTAACTAATAAAACTAGAAAACTCCTCAAAATAAATGAAGAGCAACAAAAATCTGGCATTCGAGTTTTCACTCGCCGCCATGGTTATAGAAGTGCTAGACATTAACCGGAGCTAAGCTAACGAGTTAATAAAACCGCGAGGTTGAGGCACGCCCAAGGAGCATGCGCAGTACGACGTCGCTGCCGCGCGCGCGGGCGATCGTCTCCCGCGCACACTACAAGGGAGCGCCTGCCAAAGCGCGTGACGTCACGTGCCTGTAAGATCTTCTAACTAACGCTAGTGATCTAGAAACAGTTAAGTAACATCACACTATCTATGAGATACACTTCCAAAGGTTTGGCATCAATTTTCAGTTAGTTGCTCCCGAACTGAAAGAATGTTGCTTGCGCGATCTAGAAAACTCGCAAACTTTCTCAAATATCTTCTTGCAAATGAACAAAAAACCACTTTTTGCATGTTCCTAACTTTTTTGTTACTCGTATTTATCGCTGTTTCTAAAAATAATCTTAAAAGTGCGAAGTTTTTAGAACAAAAGACAGTTTTTAAGTTTGAAATACGGTGTGAAAATAGACAAGCGATGACTACGCCATCTAGTTGTGCTGTAAAAAAGATATTTTACTCGTTCTTGACGATGCCAAAGTTGCTTGAATTGTCCACGAACCTTGGTTTAGTAACTTTGAATAAAAGTTTCTAGATTTTTAGTTGGTGTAGAAGTGGTGTAAGTAGACTCCTGTTTTCTACCTTTATCTGTTGTTGATTAATTATTTTGTATTCTTTTAGTGTGTATATTCTTCTTATATCTTTTGAAGAACTACAAATAAGACAAAGTTGAATGGCTTATCTTAATTATTTGTATTAAATTTAGACTCATTTACTTTTATAATTAACTTACAAACAGAGATAGTGAGTAATTGTTTTCTTAATTTATTTAGGTACCTAACTACTCATTAACATAATACATGTAAAATAGCTACTAATCAGGTTTTCAGAATTAAACTAAAATTACATATACCGCTGAAAAGATGAAGTTTCCAATGCAATCGTCACGCGTAGATTGTAATAAGTAAAACTCGTAGCAAAATTCGTAGCACTCTACGAATTTGCTAGTGTAGGCCATTCCAACTATAATTAAAAATGCATAGTATTCGACTGTACTTACATAGACAAAAATATTTCGTTGTCTATACATATTTATAATATTTTTTTAATACAGTAAATGCCAGAGTCTAATACCTACCTACTGAAAGGGAGAACTAGTGATGGATAAAATTTTTGTGACAACCATTTTGAAAAGAGTTACAAATCAAATCTCCCAAAGGTATTTCATAAAATTCTTTCATTCATAACACTGTCGGTACATTCTAAAATACTACTTATAATTTGAACAAAGCCATAAAAAAAATCTGTGAAATACATAAATACCACTACACAATTTTGTAGGTATGCAAGAGCATTCTTATGACATAATCGTTACCTATTCCTTAAATAAAGTAACTTCGTAGCTTTTTATAGTAACACAGACTTAAAAAAATAAAAAATTAAATGCATTGACTTTGCCCTTGAGAGAGTAAGGCATGGCGGGCTCATTCTATGAATAAATGCATAATAATCTTCAGTCAATTTACAAAGAGCATTGATACCAAAAATCAGAATCGGCATCCAACCAATCAATAATATTTCCATCATGCCACATAAAAGTGCCTTTCAACTTCGGTGACGCCTCTAAAACAAGGTAGAGCACATTTTTAGCTGCCTCATCTGCCTCAAGATCGCCTTCTCCATTCGCCATGTCAGTTTTCACATGTCCAGGGTGTACAGCATTGATGGAAATGTTACTGTATTTATTTTGCTGTATTTTTGTAAGAGCAGTTACTGCAATTTTGGACACCCTGTGTTCTGCATGCTTTCCGTTATCTGCAAAGTCATCCTTGTTAAACGTTCCGTTCCTAACGCTCTCCAAATACGAATCGACGAATTTATTCAGCTGTTCCAAGTTCAAATCGGGGCTCTGGAGTATTTTCAGCCAGTGTTTGTTCTTGAGGTTCGACAGATGGCCGCAGGCGGACGAGATGTTTACGACTCTAGCGCCATCTCTTAGTAGAGGGTAGAGGTACGTTTCTATGGTAAGCAAACTTCTGTAGTTGGTGTCAATGTTTTGCTTAGCAGTTTCGTACGTTGGGTAAAGTTGACGGAGTTCTAATACTGCTGCGTTGTTCACTAAAACATCGAACTTTCCATGTTTTTCTTTGATGAATTTCGCTAGTTTTTTCACACTCTCCGAGCTGGTCACATCAAGTTGATGAAATTCTGGCTTCAATCCGATTTCGTTTAAACTTTTCACGGCTTTCAGGCCTAGCTCTTCGTTTCTAGCGGTGAGGTAGACGATTCCTTCGAATTTCTGGCACAGGCCTTTCACAATCGCGAATCCAAGGCCTTTGTTAGAACCGGTAACTATAGCAACCTTTTGCATCATTTTTCACACGTCTTTCTTCATTGGAGTTCAAACTAAGACTGAG
Organism: Eupithecia subumbrata; assembly: GCA_949316285.1. Classification (NCBI taxonomy): domain Eukaryota; kingdom Metazoa; phylum Arthropoda; class Insecta; order Lepidoptera; family Geometridae; genus Eupithecia; species Eupithecia subumbrata. The sequence goes on from OX438631.1 coordinate 3,730,141, forward strand.
TCTTCTTTGACTCATTACATTTTGTTTTGAATTTGTAATCATTAGTGTAGTGTGAACAAACCTAGCTGTTGTCGTTTTTAGGGTTCCGTACCTCAAGAGAAAAAGGAACCCATAAAGGATCACTATGTTGTACGTCTGTCTGTCTGTCCGTCTGTCCCTTTTCTCAGGAACGCGTGGAGGTATCGATTTAAAATTTATATCAAATACCTATTCAACTCTGTAACCTTTTAGAGACTCGACATAAATAAAACTTCTAAGTCGCAATCAAAAGTTACAGTCGTTTATGTTCGAATATTTTGAAATTTCAAAGGGAATCGCATGCACACAAAACCTTTAGGGTACCTACTTCCCGTTGACCTAGGTCAGGGGTCGGCAGACTTACCAACCAAATGAGCCAAATATCAAGTTTGTAGATTTTCCCATAACTTCAAAGAGCCGCAACATGAATTTGGTTAGTCTAATAATTAGGTTCTAATTTGCTTCATACTACAAAGCTTGATAAAAATACAATGACACTGTTACAGTTTTAAAACATGTGGGAAATGAAAAAAATATTTATATACTTAAAGAAATTTATTAAAATAACAACACTATTATTAATTACACAGGATATTTTAGTTTTAGTTGGAACGGTGTCCTTGCATTGCTTTCGAAAGCTTGCTTATGTCTGGCAAGTAATTACTCGTTTTTAATTTAAGACACGACTGTAAATTTTCGTTGGTTAATTTGCTTCTTAATTTACTTTTAATTTGATTCATAGACGAAAACTTTTGCTCACATGAATATGTAGAGCCGAAGATTTATATGAAAGCAAATGCTAGTTTTTTGTCGTGTCATATGTTGCAGGAAGGCTATTCCATGTATCAAACACGATTTGCTCTAATTTGGACAATTGTTTTACAGCCGTCCACTTATTTTCAGAAATCAAATTTGGTTTCTCTCTGTCGTATTCTTCCAAAGAGCTTATAAGAGTTGTGAACTTACTGCTCCACAGTTCCTTGTTCTTGATATCAATGAGTTGCATCTGAAGTTCAGAAGAATCTGTATTGAACGGCGCCAAATTCATGTCACCGACATTGATATTTAGGGGGTATAAGATGAAGGATAACGTACATTTATTTGCTCTAAATTCTTGAAAGCGCTCCTCGAAACTATTTTTAAATTTCTCAATATTGTACTGAAATAAACAGTATCAAGCGAAACATTTTTCTCTTCACAATGCTTATTTAAATGTTTGAAGTAAAATGAAATACCCTTCTCTATATCTGCGGCAAGCACTTGCAGTTTGTTTTCAAAACTCACCATTTCTTCTAACATTGTATATGCGACATTGCATTTGCCTTGTAGCTTAATATTCAAGTTCGGCGCAGTTAGGCAGTGAGTGTGAGTGAGTTGTAGAAGAAGAGCCATATAATCCTATGGCAAGAGCCGCATGCGGCTCGCGAGCCGCGGTCTGCCGACCCCTGACCTAGGTAGAACCATAAAATTTGGCAAAAAGCAAAATCATAAAACACCAGTTAAGAGAAAACACCCTTAATTGAAAATTTGTAGGTAGTTTATTCACAGAAAAACGATTCTCGCCATTGACCAACCTAGGTAGGTAAGTACCTAATTTTAAGTTTCTAAGTCAAGAGGATGTACCCTGCATCCCCTTGACCTAGAACCATTAAAGTTGGCAAGAAGCGAGGTTTTATAATTATACGGAACCCTCGTTGCGCGAGTCTAACTAGCACTTGACGTTATATTATCACGTGTTATCAGTTCGTAAATAAAAGTAGCGTCTGCAGTTAAATGATGTAAACAGTAAACAGTTAATAACATTATAAATTAGTGATTAGGTTATCCCTAGGTGCTTATGATATTGAGTTTATTTTAGATAACAATAGGGTGTGATAGACGACCTCCGTGGCGCAGCGGGCGAAGGTCCGCCTGCGACGCAGGAGGTTGCGGGTTCGATTCCCGCCTCGGAACAAATTTGTGTACAATCTGCAGAAATTTGTTCCGTTGGTCTGGGTGTTTTCTATGTATAATAAAAAATATCTATCTATGTAGTGTATTGTATTAAGTATATCAGTTATCTAGTACCCATAACACAAGCTCTGCTTAGCTTGGGGCTAGATAATGCTGTGTGAATTGTCCAGCATTATTTATTTATTTATTTATATTTATAGATAAATCTATCTATTCGTGTGCACAATTAGTGCCGACCAATATGATGAGAACATAATTTACAGCTGATTTAGTGAACCGGCCAAGTTTGAGTACCTATAACATGATAGGTAGGTAGATAGGTATAAAAAAATAACACTCAAACTATGCAGGTAAGTATCTGATCTATGTATAGATAAAAAAATATTCAAAGAAACTCGTAAAATAGACAACACATAAGTGCACTAAACAAATAAATACAGCTTAGTATAACAAATTAGCCTGAACTAGGTAATCCTGTGATTCAGGCGACAAGAGTGCTAATTATTAGATAAAACAATCACTTAATATTACAATAAAGGCATTTAGTTTAATGTTGTTTAGGTTGCAAACATTTTTTGTATTAAGGTAGGTACCTACTTAATTTACATCGAGTAAAAACTAGATTAATCACTTTACTAACTAGGTTAACTTTAGATAAAGAATATGTAGATTATTTTTACAATCCAACATTTCGTTGAAATTGCACGAGAAATAGATTTTGGGTAGGTATATTTCTGAGCTAATCAAAGATAAATCATTTACGATTAATAAGGCGGGGTAACGTGGGCTAACGGTGGGCTACTTAGGTACACAATGATGTAGGTACCTACATCGGTAACCGTTAAATTATCTATAATACGCTCAGAGGAGTTAAAAATATTCAACTCAGTCAAGTTATAAAAGTTTGTCGGGTATATCTAATACCTTATTTGCGCGATTTTTGTTGGCAAAATCATCGATGATATCGTTGTAATCTTGTTCATTAATTCCAACTCTATGCACAAAAGAGTTAAAGCGTTTTTATCTATACTAATTAATAATATAAAGATAAAAGATTTGAATATTTGTTTGTATTGAATAGGCTCTGAAACTACAGGACCGATTTAAAAAATTATTTTACCATTAGAAGCCCAAATTATTCCTGATGAACATAGGCTACTTTTTAAATAATGAATGAAATTTTTAGAAAATGCTTCATTCCTACGGGAAAACGGGTAATAGGACAACGAGTAGTAAGAATGCAGCTAGTTATTAAAGTAAGACGGAAAAGTCATCGGCAAAATGTGTTTCACACTTCTAGCTGTAATCATCAGAAAACCGTCATACAGAAACCTTTTTGATTTCTTTGAAGTAGATAAAATCAGTCCCGAGTTTGCCGCCCCTAAAATCTGCCGCCCTAGGCTCAAGCCCAGTGAGCCTGCTGGTAAATCCGCCAATGAAACTTATCAGGGGTTTTACCATACATAATTATTATTATTAAGAGCCCATGTCACATCTCGGAGAAACGCAAGTTTAGGTTACTCATTTATTTCAGATAGGTAATAGGTACAATCCATAGACACAACTTATAAAAATTCACAATAAAATCAAATTATTATAAACTAGTTTCTGCCCGCGGCTTCGCACGTGTTGTTTCTATGGAAACGTTTAAAGGTGATTTCTATCCCATGGAACTGACTTATGGGATAAAAAGTAGCCTATGTTTGATTCCAGGATTAGAATTACCTGTATGCAATTTTATATAAAATTTCAGCCCGATCAGTCCAGTAGTTTTGGCGTGAAGAGGTAACAAACATCCATCCATCCACCCATCCATCGAAACTTTCGCATTTATAATATTAGTGTGATTAATATAAACACATGGCATGGCAAGCAGATCGGTTCGCAGTCGGGGTGTAAAAAATTCTCAGAAGGCAACTGCTGTCCTTTCTCTGATAGGTACATCAGGGGGTGAGTCTATTTGACGTTAACTACGTCTACTATAACGAGACGTGATCGTTACGTCTCCTTTTTTTATGGGGGTTTGCTTAGTTCCCTGTCCGTACGATAGAGGCGTTGTACCAAATTATATGGAAAAATGACGACAAATAGACTCACCCCTCTGATCATTGGCGGATACAGGGGGGGGGGGGGGGGAGGGCATGGGGGCCATGGCTTCAGGTAGCCTATGTCCAGGATACCGTTTAGCTCCCTGCCAAATTTTATTAAGACCCGCTTAGCCGTTTAAGCGTTAAAGGTAACCGACAGGCTGACAGAAAGAGTTACTTTCGAATTTGTAGTATTAGTATGAATACGTTCTTTTTTGTCATAAGTCGCTAGAAATTTTAGCGGCTCGCTACCCTCGCCATTGTTTTTGTTTTGGCTTTTTTTTCGTACTCAAATTTTTCCACCGCCACCGAGTCTCAATAATTGTCGCGGCTAGCACTGCTCGTCAGCGTCGTTATATCGTATTTTCTTCGTTTTCTATCACAAAGGATAATGGGCGAAATTGGTCCAAGAGCCTCACCGAGTGGGGTATCAAATGAAAGGTATCGGTTTGTACGTTTCAAAACATTTTTACAAATCTATCTGTAGGTTTCATAATTTTTGAAATATTTGAAAAAAGTCGAAAATTTTTCCATTATCCACCTCAACCGAAGCATGCAGAGAGAGTACTTTTGTTACATATTTGTTGACAAATGTTCGAAACCCTCGGCGCGCGAGTTACACTCGCACTTGACGAATCTTGTTTGAATTTTTGTTTCGAATACGACGGAAGAGGTGGATATCATTATTATGGCGGATTCTGAGTAAAAACTTTTTTCCGTTTGACCTATTTAGAAACTACTTAACCGAGTCTGTGAATTGACTTGATTTTTGTCGCTAAAACGGAACTTACTTCGTTGTACTTGCGTTGCTGAGCGGTTAATGAATATCTCTTTTTCCTTGTGATTGGACGATATTGACGGAGGTCTCAATATGTTTCGCCCTTCAGCAGTAGTTCATTGTTTACTGTGTAACCGTTCTAAGTTACGCAAAAGACGAATAAGGCAAAATAAAATCGAGGCACTCTCGAGCCCGCAAGCATTATTCTATATGGTTTATATTATATGGTAGTAAATGATTACGAATAAGGTTTGAATGCAATTGACCACTGTAATAGTGGTTCATGCAAAGCAGGAAAATGCACGGTAGGATGCTGTGCACATATCATGGTAATCATATGGTACCTAAGCTATGCCCGTTACGAATATAACATAGGTACATAAACCGGCCAGATTTTTAAATGCAATAATAATAGATGAATAAATGTGATTTCTTCCCCCACAATAGTATTTTATAAATCAAACAATCAACTACATTGCTTATTTTGATCTGAGTCATGTTCCCTTGTAGTGATATTGATCGCATGGCTCTTAATAAAAAAAGATAACATACAAGCCAAATTGTTTAACGTAGAGTAATTTTGTTATAGTAAAAAAAAAACATGACCATAACAAGAAAACCCCGGGACAGAATTTAATAGGCTTTTGCCAGAATCATACAGCAACTATGTCCTTTCATTTACCGCAAGTCCCATCAGTGGAGGCTCTTGGACCAATTTCCATACAATTTTGCCCATTGTTTTTTCAATCATCCTTGCTTTTTTTCTCTCACTAATTTCGCAATCGTCGTTAAAATAATTTGAAAATTTCAAGGCTCGCTCTGCTTTTTTATATGTATAGTCCTTACGTTTACAAATGTCCCAGTCGGCGCTAACAAGTCTTTAAAATTTTCGAGGCTCTCACCGTTCGCTGCGCTGTTTTTATATCGTCTTTTCTTCCTTTTCACTGACAAATTTCCAAAAAATCGCAAAAATATCTTAAAAATTTCGAGGCACAAATTTTCCAATCGTCGCTAAGACTTTAAAAATTTCGAGGTTCGCTCCGTTCGCCATTTTTATTCATCTTTTCTTCCTTTTCAGTCACGAATTTCCAAATAGTCGAGAAAAATCTTACAAAATTTCGTGGCTCCCTCTGCTCGCCGTTCTTATGTCATCCTTGCTTTCTTTTCTCTCAAAAATTTCGTAATCGTCGCTAAAACAAATTTTAAAATTTCGAGGTTCCACTCGCCTATTTTATATGAATAGTCTTTTCTAACATTAAAAGCCACGACTTCGAAACTGAATCTTGTTACTTATTTACCTACTTTCTCACTGAACTTTCGCGAAGAGTGTTAGCCAGCAGAATTGACGTTATACGTGTGCATGTATATGTCAACTTCAACTTCTTTTCTTATGGCTCTGCGTCTGGTTTGACAAATTTCTATCCATGGCTCTTTTTTGTTATTTTTGTTTTTTGTTGTTCCTTTCTTATTTTTTTTTACATTTTATGTTCTTTACTTGTATCATATTTCCATAGAGGTCTTACTCACTTATTAAAATTTATTTTATCCTTTTTTCTTCCTCTCTTGTTTCGTATCTTGTTTGTAACCGGTGTACCTACTCTTTGTATTCTGTTTCTTTGTATTGCTGCCACACTGCACACACTGCCAACCCCGCTTCGTGGGGGTGGGACGCCTACAGGTCGGGTCAACTCAAGGTTGAATTGCTTTAGTCGAATTGTCATTGGTCGAAATGTTTTTATTCGAATTATGTTTTAGTCGAACTGGTTTAGTCGAATTGTTTTAGTTGAATTTTCTGTAGACGGCCTCGGGCAGAAGTAAGTCACATAGAAGATCTAAGAGCCGCATACAAAACGTTAAACCACAATGCCCTCACAATAGATAATTCATTACACCAAGACAGATTAAATTATAAGGTTAGGTACCTACTCCGTCCTAGACTAAATTAACTCTATAGAAGCTAGAACAAAAACCTTTCTAGCACTAGATTACTAGATTATCTGAAATGGAGCGAATATTTCGCACTAATGGTTTTGATTAAGGCTGGCTAGTAAATGAAGGTACAGTCAGCTACAACAGAATATAAGGTACTGAAAGGGTGTTTAAATCGGAAAAATAGTAAGATTTACAAAAAGGTCTTGGAATGTACTATTTTAGAAGAGAGTAGCGTGTGGAGAGCCACGGGTAGAATCTCGTTGGTAGGTAGGTATATTAATATTATTAACTCATTTATTTCAGATAGGAATACCTATATTATACCTAATAAGAAGTAAAAATTTACAAAGATGTGAAATTGTGAGCTGTGTGTGAAGACAAAGAAAACAAAAAAACTATGAGAGAATTTAGCTAAAAAAAATTGCATAGATGTAGTTGTGGTGTAAATAACTTATTTACACTTATCCCGGAAAAATCGCGAAGCCTCGGCGAGAAGCTACTGTGAAAATAAAGATCGAAATCGAAACAGAGAATAAGTTATATCGTATCGTGTATGGTTATACACCTAACATTCTGTTCTCTCTTTCGAAAGCGAACCGCAATAAACTCACACCGATTGTTATACAGGGTGAGTCAAGACTACCTACTACCAACAACGGTTTTGTTTTGGGGCGATGCACCACCTGTTTTATTTTCGGAAGTGGTCTTGACACACCCTGTTTATATTTATTTTATACAGTTATGTCCCATTGCTGGCCAAAGGACTCTCTTTCTCTTTCCACTCCTTGCGATTTAAAGCTGTCGCAGCCTATGATGAATGATAACACAGATTATTAGCATAAAAAAACAACACAATAAAAAACTACTGAAACAACTCAAGCGTTCATAACAAGCGTTTTTTAGTATTCACGTAAGTAGTAACTTAGTATCGACTGCCTCGTTGGTCTAGCGGTCAGCTTGTTCAACCGCTGATTAAGAGGTCCTGGGTTCAAATCTCGATTCTGGCCAATAGTTGTTATTGGGGTTTTTCTAGCAAGAAAAATTCACAGTAGCAGCCCGGAGTCAGGAAGTTGGCGGTGTTTCACCCCCGTGCCTCGGAAAGCACGTTTAGCCGTTGGTCCTGCACCTGACCTCTCCCCTGTCGTTTCGGTCTGTCGTCCCATCGGATTGTGAGAGTGAGGGAATAGAGAGTGCACCTGTGTTTGCGCACACACTTGTGCACTATAATATTTACTGCGCATCTGGCTAGTCTCCGTTGAGACTGAAATTCGATTGAAATTCGGGTAGAAAGACTAAGAGTGTTAATTAATGTCCGTACCAGGCGAGGAGTTTTAAAAAAATACAATGTGCACCATCTTTTGGCGTCGACTGTACCAGATTCCCTCCGTAATGGGATAGGTTAGTAAGTACATAATTACGTGTGAGATATACCTTTCATTAGGCAGCTAATTCACACGATTTTCTACAATAGATATTATGGTGTAGATAAGAGTTTTTTAAGACTACGGACTAAGATTTTCTAACTAGCTTCTTCCCGCGGCTTCGCACACGCATTTTCATTAAAATAAGTAGCCGTTGCCTAATATATAAGTTAGGTTTTGCTCTAAACGTACGCCAAATTTCACCTTGATCTGTTCAGTAGCTTTGAAGATCCTAGGTAACAAAAATTCAGATTTCACAAACTTTCGGCTTGATAATATTAGTAGAATAATAATAATAAAAAATAATCACAAATTTTTTATGTACGATTTGCAGATATTGGTCCCGTTTGTTTTGTGCCAAGGGTTTTTTAAGATAAATTAACTCTCGCACTCAGGGTTCTAGAAACTCCCTCGCTTCGCTCCTGAGTTATTCTAGAATCCTGATGTCCGCTGGGGATTCAATGACGCCTGTGTCGTAAGACACTGCTTTAAGCCCTCAGTGCATAATGTTCTATTATCTGTGGTAGTCTATGGTAGATAGATAAACCTTGGTACCAATATATGTCTATGGATATAACGTAAGAGTCCAAGAGCATTGTCCATGGCAAGTTTTTAATTTTTTTTCGTTGCCTCCCAGGCACCGAAAAAATTGTAAAATCTTCAGAGAACACAATAAAATCAAATAATACATACAAACACATATTTTATTTGAAATACTATAATGTATGTATTACCTTCCGTAATTAAATGTACCTAAAAATATGTGTTGGTTAATTCACACAGCATTATCTAGCCCCAAGCTAAGCAGAGCTTGTGTTTTGGGTACTAGATAACTGATATATTTAATACAATACAAATAGATAGATAATTTTTATTATACATACCTATATCACACAACATAACATCAAGAACACCCTGAACAAATATCTGTAGATCTTACAAACATTTCTTCCCGAGGCGGGAATCGAACCCGCAACCTCCTGCGTCGCAGGCGGACCTTCGCCCGCCTCGCCACGGAGGTCACGACCTATACCAGTTATCTAGAAGGTACCCATAAAACAAGCTCTACTTAGCTTCGGGCTAGATAATGCTGTGTGGATTGCCCAGCATTATTTACTTATTAAATCTGGGACCTAGATATAAGGTCGATCACATAACCCAGACCGAGATCCTAGATTAAACAGTCATTTGAACGGACCGGTCTATGTATTAGTAATTCCTGTCATACTGGTACCGGTACCTCTATCACAGATATTTGATAGATATCGCAAAGACGTGCTTCACATTTATATTGGCACTAGCTTCTGCCCGCTAGGAATGGATCGTCGACTTCTTTTCAGTCGACGAAACGAGACCGTTTACCGTCCACGATGAACTAGTTCATAAAACAGTTTACTGTTCGACCAGTTTATGCCGTTCAGTTCAGGACATGATCGATCGTTGAACGTTGATGCACAGATTGGTAAACGACAACGAGAATTAAAACGATCATAAACGCTTGCCAATCGACGACGCGACGTACCTATGAACTTTTTTGCGCGATGTGGTGCAGCCGGCAAAGGTCCGCCTGCGACGCAGGTTGCGGGTTCGATTCCCGCCTTAGAACAAATGTTTGTACGATATGCAAATATTTGTTCCGGGTGTTCTGGGTATTTTTATATAACTAGTAGTTCTAAGAACAGTAGACCTCGCGATCACTACTTTTTTTTCAACAATGAATTTACCTAGGTACCTACACCTACCTACCTAGGTACCATGTCTTTCGGCGTTAACTCGCTTGCAAATCGCCATGCCAGTAGCCAGTGTGAAATAGCACGGAGCAATAGTGTTATGTTATCGTATCACTTATCAGAATACCTAAGCACCAGTTTATTATAGGTAGGCCTACCTTTAATAGTGGTGCTAAACTTGTCATAAGTAGGTAGGTATTAAAATGTAAGTATCGGTGCCTCTTGCTTTTTGACGCGTCAAAAGAAAAATCCTATAGGTCAGTAGGTAGGTACCTAGGGAACCTACACTACCTACCTACCTTCGGGATAGGTACCTAGGTAGGTAGAGATAAAGCATTCTAAAAATGCACGCCAAGTAAGTAGGTACCTATGACGTTTTATGAAGAGGGCCTGCATTTTTAGAATGGTTTGTCTCGAACTGGATAGGTATGCCCGAAAATCAGAAATAAAAAATAAATATCCCTCCTAGGTACCTAACCTACCTACGCTTGTGTGCATAGTGCAACTTACCTAGGTACCATATGAAGATAGGTAGGTAATTGTTTAGTAGGTAATGTAATACTTGTCTAGCACAAAAAAATTTAATGATTTCCCTACTTTTGAAATGAAATACCTACCTAGGTAGGTATGCACACTATGCAAGAATAGGCGTCTGTTTCTCCAGACTGGATTTAATTTTATTTGTAGGTAGGTAGGTACCTAGTAGATAACAAATTAAGTACTTACCTAGTTAAGTTACTTACCTAGACACTTCGAAAGGTACCTATTACAGTTCGCTTCACTTGAGGAACGATTGTTGTAGTTAGGTAGGTATTTTTTAACCAAATGGTGGCATTGTATTGTAGGTACTGTATTAATAAATGTATGCTCTCTTGCCTACTAATAGAATAATACATTGACATGCATATTGCATTGCAATAGAGTTTACTTTTACAAAACACCACTTACGCCGCCGCCGATATACAGTCTGGCCTGGCGCATGGCGAAAGAGAGATAGTCATATTAGCGAAACAAGCAAGTGTGAAGAGAGCAGAATGCTTGATAGACGGGTGGCTAGAGAGAGAGCGAGAAACAAACAGTTTCGTCAACGCTCGACTTTGGACTGGGCGATGCAACTGTCGTTCACGAGTAAACTGGTTCATCAGTGGACTGTAAACCGGTCTAGCAGTCGACGGCAAACAAACAGTCTACAAAAACAGTTCGTTCATTCAACGACCACTCCTACTGCCCGCAGATTGGCTCACGTGGTACCTGGAGGCCTATTTTATCTCTCGAAAATAAGCTATTGCGTATTTCCTTTAGTTTTTTTGTTCAAATTGGTACTCTTAGTCGCTGCATTAGCGTATCAACATAGGTAAAATGAAAGAAGCGATTGCGTATTGGAAAATTTATATAGGTCCCCTGGACCAGAACCTGGGCACGTGGGCACAAGACGTCACTCCAATTCAATCAGAGCTCAATGTAGAAAAATAGCTAGGTATCAGTAATAGTTATTTGTTCAACAAGTGGGCAAAACGATTTTTTGTTGAGCGTGCCGATATTAAATCCCGAACTAGCGAAGCAGTCTAGAATAAAGTGACGAGCGTAGCGAGTAGCGAGCACTATAGAGCCATAGTAGTCTGCTGGCTGAGGTAGCGAGGGATTTAAAAGGCACGAAAAATATTGACCCTCGAGTTAAACATACAACTTTTCACCACGACTAGCGAGAAAATATTTTGTAATTTATTAAAGAGGTCAAATGTCAGAAACTCATTTTGGTCAACAACCTTGGGAGGGTAAAAACGCTACAAACCTCTTTAAAACCACAAACGGACGAAATATTTTTTTCTATGAAGATTGTACTGTTCTGAATTCAAATAACTCTTTTCAACAAGTTGAATAATATTCTTTATTCCACTTGTGAGCAAAACTCGATTTCTGGTTTGTAAATTAAATCATAATTTGGTTGTTTTGAAAAAACTTAAAACTGACTTCAAATTCTTTATCATATTTACACAGTTTTTTACGTTTTGAGGGACAGATACCAATCATTCGGAGATATTTTTTCCACCACTCTTGCTCGAAAACGGTGACTTTGTGGCTCAAAAACAGTGAAGTGCTCAAAAACAAAGAATTATTCAACTTGTTGAAAAAAGTAATTCGTATTCTGAACAACGCAACCTTCATAGAAAAAAATATTTCTCCCGATCGTGGTTTGAAAGAGGTTTGTTGCAATTTTAACCTCCAAGGTTGTTGAGCAAAATGAGTTCCTGACATTCGACCTCTTTAATAAATTACAAAATATTTTCTCGCTAGTCGTGGTGAAATAAAAGTTGTATGACTGACAGAATCAAGCGCGTTTTTTTAACCTAAAAAGGACCTTCGATAATTGTTAAGTAAAAGGCTAAGGAATTTTAAGTAATTTATTTAGTTTTATAGAAACAATGTATGTGCTCGTAGCACAGATGTAAAAATGTGAAGCACAAAAATGGCCACCGGAAGTGGGCAAAAGAGAAAAAATTAATTCTAGTGTTGCTATTACAAAAGATTAAAATACTACTAATTATTCATAAATCTTACTATTTTATGTTTTGTATTGAACATAAGTTGGGGCGGGCAAAGTGCCTCAAACATAGGTAACTGGGTTAGCAACGTTTTATTTAAATTATTTCACAAAAATAGTTTGAGAAAATGTATATAACCTTTATAAACATAAATATTTTAAGTTATTATCAACACGGAGGGTGTGACACAATTTTACAAATTTATTTTTTAATTAAACTAACTTATTTTTATATCTTAAATTAGGTAACTTAATCTATATCATCTTTCATGGGCAATGGACATAATTTGGTATAGGACCTTAAGTAAACATTATTTTTGGGCCCCATTCTCACTTCTGCTACCCTGACTCTACCGTCTGGGCCAGGAATAGTTTTAACAATGCGCCCCATGGGCCAATTTAGAGGAGAGATGTCCTTTTGTTTGACAATAACCAAATCTCCCTCTTTTAAATTATCACTACTATATTTCCATTTAGGTCTATTTTGAAGGGAAGTTAAGTAATCTCTGGACCACAGGTTCCAAAAATCTTGTTTTAATTTTGAACATAATTCCCAAAATTTCATTCTGTTAATACTTTTTTGAGTCACATCCAACTCTGGGTAGCTTGTAAGTGCGGTTCCTACCAGGAAATGGCCTGGAGTCAGGTAATTTAAATCTGAAACATCACTACTCAGAGGAAGAAGTGGCCTTGAATTTAAAATTGACTCTATTTGTGTGAGTACAGTATTGAATTCTTCAAATGTCAAAGATACCTTACCAATTACTCTCCGGATGTGATGTTTGGCACTTTTCACTCCGGCTTCCCAGAGCCCGCCAAATTCGGGAGAGTAACTAGGAATGTACTTGAACCTAATAAGTTTTGTGGAGCAAAAATTCTCAACATTATCTACATGACATTTGGATGAGTGTAGTTCATACAATTCTTTTAATTTGTTTTCAGCTCCTTTAAATGTTTTTGCATTGTCACAGTAAATTAAGGATGGCAATCCTCTCCTAGCTACAAAGCGCTGAAGGCATGCCAGGAAAGCTGCCGTAGTCATGTCACTCACCAGTTCAATGTGGATTGCTTTTGTAGCAAAACAAACAAATAATGCGACATAACTCTTTTTTGTTATTGGTTTTCTGATCCGTGCTACTTTAATGTCAAATGGACCGCAAAAATCTACACCCGTTATTTCAAAGACTCTACCTTGTGACGTTTTATATTACGCCCCATGTTTTGTTGCTGTCTTGTTCGATTTTTAGTCGATTTTAGCTAGGTTCACTGTCCATCTGACAGGTCGCGGACATTTGACAGTGACGTTTCGTTTTTGTTTTGTCGATCATATCGAGAATGACCTCTGATTTGTTCTTTTTCAAGGTTGACATTACTTTCGTATTTGACATTTAATTTCAAAATGGACGCACTTTCCTCCTGCCCTCGGACATGAAAAGAACCATGTAGGGGTTTTTATCAAAATTTTTTATATTACCATGTTGTTTTAAAACATGAAAGTATTTGCTGCGAGTTGGCGCGTTCAGAGTCGCTGCTGCCGTGGGATCATTGCCGTAGGAGAAATTTACTGCCACTTCCTCGGTGAGTTTGGATTTCAATTGCCCCCCTTGGACATGACGCTTCCTCGGAATGTCTGCTAATGTCTTCATTTCTTCTCCAGGAGACCCAGACTGGCATTTATTTATTCGGCGCTCTGACGCGAAGGCGTTTTGGACATTCCATCGTCTCTTGGCACCTTGGAAGCGTGGCCGCGTGTTCGAGCATTTCCTTTAGCTGAGGACCACCAAGGCTTCCGCTCCACGCGATGAAAAGGAACGTTGTACTCGAGCTAAGTATCGCCAGACTCTGAGCAGTGGTTGTCTTAGGTTGTTTTTTACTTGTCTTTTACTAGTCTTTTACTGTTGTTTTTGTCTTAGACTTTGTCTTACTATATTTTGGTTGTTTTTGTCCTTTAGCCTAATTTCACAATCCAAAAATACCTCATGGTCTAACCTTAATTTAAATTAGTGTTTAAAACCTAACTTTTAGTTTAGGAGTGAGTTCTTTCTCATATTCTAGTTTCTTTACACGTTCTACGTCTGGTTTTTCTCCAGAAATAACATAATATTTTCTATTTTGTAGCGTTGAACATCCTCGGAACACACACACTTTTGCATAACTTTATTTTTTATAAGGATGCAGTGGTAATTTACACCCTAGTTTTAATCTTAGCTACCGCCTCTTTACTGGCGTGTCGTTTGTAGTAAATCCTAGTTTCTAATTTTGAAATAAAACTTAATTTTAATTTTTTAAGTTCGCTCTTCTAGCGGACCACACTCAACTTCTTGTTTACTGGTCCTACAGACCTACCAAAGCCACAGGCAGCCTTCTGCTACCTGTGCGCTTCATAATAAGGCATTTTTTCCACGCCGCCATTCTGGAACATTTTTTTCAGTTGTGAGACATTTTTGTTTTTTAATGATAAACCAAGCTCCGGGCTGCCTTCTGCGACCCGTGCGCTTCTTATTTTGCCAATTTTCTCACGCCGCCATTCTGGAACATTTTTTCAGTTGGAACATTTTCAAATTTTTTTAATAAAACAAGTGTAAGATTTTATTGAAACGCTACTTTACTTTTAAGAACCGTAATTGTACATCTTTATCCTAAATAAGCCTAGTCTTAACCTTAATTTTAATAAACTTAGATTTTTAAATTTTAAATCTACTGTTTTATTGAAGGTCCCTGCCCTGTGATTAGAAGTCTAGTGTTATCAGCTGACATTTCCGGCACAATTTATAGTGGTATCCGTGGGTCTGGCGCCCGAACATTTATTTTCTTAGTTTTGATTTTTATATTTTGACCTGCGGATCCATTTTCTTGCCTTCTAGGTAGAATTTAATTTTGAGGTTGGCCCTTGTCCAATCTTAACTTTTAAATTATTTTACATTTAGCGTTATATATTACATTTGACGCTACTTCAAATTATATAAACATTACAATTGGCGCCCGAACAGGGACCTGGATAGGACTTGGCTTTATTAGGAATACCTTATTATAGACCTGAGGTTGGATTTGTAGGATTTACCTGTTAAGCTTTTTTGACAACCACTCTCTTAGTCGCTCGCTCACACTTTTATTTTTTATTTTTTGTGCTAAATATAAGTCACAAACCTATACTATAGGACTTTCAACCTTTTTGTTGAACCTATTGTTTATTTTTATCTTCACGAACAACCAATAAGTCTGTTTTTTATTTGTTGAGTTGTACTCTTAGGGATTATTATTAAGAACTTAATTATACCTTAGCTTTAAGTGTGGTATATACTACCCTGTAGTTTTAAACACTTATTTCTTAAGATATTTTTAATAGATTGTGATACTTTTGCATCCTTCGCCTACACTTTTTTTACACAACTTTACAAATTACACTTACACTTTAAAATTTAACTCACACCTTTTGTCTTAAATGTAACGCCAAAGATCACCTTTATAAGAACTGCCCCACCATTCCTGGAGTGATCTGCTTTAAATGCAAGAAGCCAGATGTCACCACTAGATCTTGTGATGTGTGCAACCCTGTTAAACCGTCTTCTTCAAAAAACTAATTAGGCTCCGTCGAGCACGGGTTTTCTCACAAACTGCCAGTGTCTCGGCGAACAAAATTGTAAGTCACATTAAACCTGATGAGGTTGTTTCTGAAAAGGAGTTCTCTGACTGGCTCGACTATTTAAAAACATTTTTTGCCTCTCCAGTGCTATATGTCAAATCTAACGATAAACGCCCTTTCTTAGAGTTCACCGTTATGGATAAAAAATTTATTGGCCTACTGGATAGTGGTGCTACACCAAGTTTTGCTGGATATTTCCATTAATTAAAGCCTCCACATTAACAATTACTAGACTCTTCGAGAGAGAGATCTTTCTAAAGTTTGGTGTTCCAAAAATTTTAGTTTGTGACAACGGAACTCAGTTTACCTCTAAATATTTTGTAGATTTCATGAAAAGCTTTAACGTAACTAAAATCTTTTATAATACATTCTATACCCCCCAGAATAATCCTGTAGAGAGATACAATAAAACAATAGAAACCTGCATATCTTGTTTTGTGAAGAAAGACCATCGCACTTGGTCGAAATTTTTACCTCATGTGCAATTAGCTTTGAACTGTAGTGTTAATTTAGCTACAGATTTTACTCCCAATTTCGTCATGTTTGGAAGGGAATTGATTTTAGATGCTTCTTTACACCGTTTTAGTGATTCCATTGATACCTTAAATCAGCTGGAATTCGGTGATAGGCATTCTTTAGCTTTTTCACTAAATTCACTTAGTGATGTTTTTGTTAGAGTTCAATCTCATTTAGTAAAAGCTTATAAGCGTAATGCGCTTAATTATAATAGAGCGAGGAAAGACATTTCGTTTGATGTGGGTGATATTGTATGGAGAAGAAACTTTGTACAATCAAACGCTCCTGCTTATTTTTCGGCCAAACTAGCCCCTAAATTTATTAAGTGTGAGATCATTGAGAAAATTTCAGATAATGTTTATGTTTTGAAAGATTTGAATAAAAGAACGTCAGGTAAATACCATGTTAAAGACATCATTAAATATTAAATTTATTTGTAAATTCACCTTAGTAGCATAGCTTTGACTCACCCTTTAATTTTCAAATGAAGTACGGGTTTCGTGAGATGATGTATGAACGTGATGTATGAGAGGACTTACCCGTTTGTAAATTAGGTGATGAATGGAAGGGAAGTTCAGGCGAATTTTTCTGGTAGGGTTAAGAGCTCAAAATTTTCCATAGTAAACTTAAATACCTTTTTAATCTTTCTTTATCTCCGACATCAAACGATCTTATCAATTATTTTGTACCTTTTGTACACCTTATTTTTGCACTCATAGTGTACCTTTGTTTTTCTGTTTTATGCTTGTTTTGTTTGCCAGTCGGCTCCCCATTTTTAGATGATGCTGCTGCAACACCTGTGTTTTTTGTTACCCCATTTATGGTACCTTTTTGTGGAGTTTTCCCCTCCAACCTTTTTAGGACATGACGACAACTGGTTGTCTTAGCCTCCTGTTTGTCTCGTGTTTTCCCACTTTTGCACTCGTTGTCAGCCTGGTTGTCTTAGCCTCCAGCCTCGAGTTTGCTTGTTTGTTGTTGTCGATCGTGTTCGAAAAATCGATGGTGTTGTGTCGGTCACGTTTCGCAAAACATTTTTTTCTGTTCGTAGTTTCCTTTTGTACACGGTTCACGTTCAGTTTTACTTTTGTCGTTCGTGCTCGAAAAATCGATGGTGTTGTGTCGGTCACGTTTCGCAAAGTTTTTTTTCCCTGTTTGTGCTCGGAAGTTCGGTGTTGTTGTACCGATCACATTCAGAAGACCTTTAGAGTGTTAGCTCCTTTCGTCATTTTATGGCGCGGACTCACTCGAAATTTCGATTTTGACTTTAGTTACACTACAGGTCGGTGAACAATGTTTCTAACCGCACCTCTCCAAGTAGTTAGCTAACTGGATTTTTCCAGACTTTTCCTCTTGAAGATTGTTTGGACCTTAGTTGTGCATTTACGAGTCAGTGAATACTTTTATTCCAACTGCACTCCGGCAACAAGTCTCCTCCCTTCTCCTGAGATATTTCTAACTTGGTTTAGAGTTTACTTTTAATCTAGTTTCCTTTGAATCTTAGTTTTATTTGAATTTGTTCTGAGCTAGCCCTCCGATAGTCGGCAACTATTATGTTTCACCGCACTTTCATATGGATGTGCTTAGACAGATAAATTTTTTTGTTTTTGCTTGTCATTATAAAAATTTTAGTTTTCTCTTCCATAAAAGAAAGCACCCTTTCTTTTATTTTTTTTGGAAGGGGTGTAATGTGACGTTTTATATTACGCCCCATGTTTTGTTGCTGTCTTGTTCGATTTTTAGTCGATTTTAGCTAGGTTCACTGTCCATCTGACAGGTCGCGGACATTTGACAGTGACGTTTCGTTTTTGTTTTGTCGATCATATCGAGAATGACCTCTGATTTGTTCTTTTTCAAGGTTGACATTACTTTCGTATTTGACATTTAATTTCAAAATGGACGCACTTTCCTCCTGCCCTCGGACATGAAAAGAACCATGTAGGGGTTTTTATCAAAATTTTTTATATTACCATGTTGTTTTAAAACATGAAAGTATTTGCTGCGAGTTGGCGCGTTCAGAGTCGCTGCTGCCGTGGGATCATTGCCGTAGGAGAAATTTACTGCCACTTCCTCGGTGAGTTTGGATTTCAATTGCCCCCCTTGGACATGACGCTTCCTCGGAATGTCTGCTAATGTCTTCATTTCTTCTCCAGGAGACCCAGACTGGCATTTATTTATTCGGCGCTCTGACGCGAAGGCGTTTTGGACATTCCATCGTCTCTTGGCACCTTGGAAGCGTGGCCGCGTGTTCGAGCATTTCCTTTAGCTGAGGACCACCAAGGCTTCCGCTCCACGCGATGAAAAGGAACGTTGTACTCGAGCTAAGTATCGCCAGACTCTGAGCAGTGGTTGTCTTAGGTTGTTTTTTACTTGTCTTTTACTAGTCTTTTACTGTTGTTTTTGTCTTAGACTTTGTCTTACTATATTTTGGTTGTTTTTGTCCTTTAGCCTAATTTCACAATCCAAAAATACCTCATGGTCTAACCTTAATTTAAATTAGTGTTTAAAACCTAACTTTTAGTTTAGGAGTGAGTTCTTTCTCATATTCTAGTTTCTTTACACGTTCTACGTCTGGTTTTTCTCCAGAAATAACATAATATTTTCTATTTTGTAGCGTTGAACATCCTCGGAACACACACACTTTTGCATAACTTTATTTTTTATAAGGATGCAGTGGTAATTTACACCCTAGTTTTAATCTTAGCTACCGCCTCTTTACTGGCGTGTCGTTTGTAGTAAATCCTAGTTTCTAATTTTGAAATAAAACTTAATTTTAATTTTTTAAGTTCGCTCTTCTAGCGGACCACACTCAACTTCTTGTTTACTGGTCCTACAGACCTACCAAAGCCACAGACAGCCTTCTGCTACCTGTGCGCTTCATAATAAGGCATTTTTTCCACGCCGCCATTCTGGAACATTTTTTTCAGTTGTGAGACATTTTTGTTTTTTAATGATAAACCAAGCTCCGGGCTGCCTTCTGCGACCCGTGCGCTTCTTATTTTGCCAATTTTCTCACGCCGCCATTCTGGAACATTTTTTCAGTTGGAACATTTTCAAATTTTTTTAATAAAACAAGTGTAAGATTTTATTGAAACGCTACTTTACTTTTAAGAACCGTAATTGTACATCTTTATCCTAAATAAGCCTAGTCTTAACCTTAATTTTAATAAACTTAGATTTTTAAATTTTAAATCTACTGTTTTATTGAAGGTCCCTGCCCTGTGATTAGAAGTCTAGTGTTATCAGCTGACATTTCCGGCACAATTTATAGTGGTATCCGTGGGTCTGGCGCCCGAACATTTATTTTCTTAGTTTTGATTTTTATATTTTGACCTGCGGATCCATTTTCTTGCCTTCTAGGTAGAATTTAATTTTGAGGTTGGCCCTTGTCCAATCTTAACTTTTAAATTATTTTACATTTAGCGTTATACACCACTACAGTTTAATTACCAGAAAAAAAAAAACTGGGATATCTGTAGCAGTTACTGAACCCATATTTGAAATAAAAAATATAAAAAATTAAATCAAAGATTTGTCCCACATATCGCTAAAAATACAGACAACATAAACCGGCATACTAACTATTAAACACTTACTATTCTGTGGTAGGCGTAGCGTAATTTCGCGGATACAACTATTCATTCATTAAATTTTAGCAAACTCGCGTCGAAGCTCAACCTGCTGGCCACCGGACCCTACCCCTCACCCCCGCTTCCCCACCCGCACCGCACGCGCCGCGCGCCGCGCGCCCGCCTCAGTGGTACGGGCGCACTTGTTGCGTAATTATCTTATCGCTTATCGTTTCGCATATCATTACAATGGCTTATCAATTTACGTCGCGAGAGTACACATTAATGGTTCGCGCGTATTTTTTAAGTGGTGAAAATGTGAGTGCCGAGTGAATATCTACACATAGGTACTTAACTATCGCCGTAAACAGAGTAGGTAGGTAGTCGGTGGCGCGGGTGGCGCGCGCGGCGCCGCTCGCGCTCGGGCGGCCGACGAAGGAAAGCGGTTGCGCTCGCCATAAGAGTGAAAGAGTACAAGATATTAGCCTCTTTCCTATCTACGCGTCCGCGATAGTTTAATGAAATTTAGTAGTGTGGGTGCAGAAACGAATGATCAGCTGTCTATACAATGTACTATGTCCAGAATTTCGAAAAAACTTTAACATGATGTAACTTTCTTATTAAAAGTAAAACATAAAAACTAACTTCACATTTACAATGGTAGCCCTCATTTACAGCAGCTAATTTTTTTTTTCTGGTAATTAAAATGTAGTGGTGTATATTACATTTGACGCTACTTCAAATTATTTAAACATTACAACCTGTTGATATTCTATGTGAAGGTAGAGAACCCATTAATTGCTTAGCAGCTACTGCTTTAAGGCGGAAACATTTGATGCACTTGTGGACAACTTTTTTAACTTCTCTGATGCCGTTTACTAGCCAAAACCTTTGACAAAGAGAACTTAATACTAGCTTTGCACCAGCATGCAGTAATCTTAAATGTTCCTTTATAATGATCAAATTGGTAATGTGGTTAGACTTTGGAAGAATAATCGGGTGCTTTTTGTCATATGTCAAGTTGGTTGCATTTTGGAGGCGACCACCTACTCTTAGAATGGTATTGGAGTCTAAGAAGGGGTGCAAACTAGCCATATGATTTTTAATTTGACTACCTTTCTCTAACAATTGAATTTCACTTGAAAATGCTCTATGCTGAACATGTCTTATAATGACTAAGTTAGAAGACTGTAGCTCTTTTGGCATTAGTGAACCAACTAATTTATCATTTGGATTTAAACTGTTGTGTTTGAAACGCAAAAGTAGAGCAATGACTCTTTGAAGTTTGTTGAAGTCAGAGTATTTGTTAAATATATCATCTGAAACTTGAGCAACCTTTTGTTGCAGATTACACACATTAATGTTGTTGATTGTGGGGGAATCTTCAATTTCTGAAATTGAGACAGCAACATCCTGTTTATTGTTTTGTATATTGTGCTGAAATTTTTTATCTAACAATAAGGATGGACCAAACCACCATAGCTGGTTTTTCTGTAATTTGTGTGGAGCAGTGCCCCTTGATAGTACATCAGCAGGGTTATAGACCCCTTTGACATGACACCACATAAAATCTTTAGTTAGTGTCCTGATTTTGTTGACTCTGTTGGCGACATATACGCCTTTTGAACTGTGGGAATTTATCCAGGCTAGAACCACCTGGGAGTCTGTGTGTAAAAACACTTTTAATTTTGGATATCTAATTTGCATAGTTTTATTGACTGTGGAAGCAAGTTCTGCAAGAAGGAGAGCACCATTGAGCTCTAGATTTGGAATGGTAAGTTTTTTATTGAGAGGTGCGACACGAGACCTAGAACATAATAAGCTGACATTAACTTGGTCATCATTGGATAAAACTCTAAGGTAAAGGCAACAACCAGTTGAATTTAATGAAGCATCCGAGTATCCAACAAGTTCCACTGACTCTATATTTTCTACAGCAATATTATTAATTGCTCTAGGTATCTGAATAGTACCCATGTCATTCAAGTTCATAGAGAACTCTTTCCAAGATTTAAGTATGTTATCCGGTAAAGTAGAATCCCAGTCCACTTTAGACTTCCAGATCTCTTGCATCAGCAATTTGGCTTGTACCACTATGGGTTCTATAAGACCAATAGGGTCAAATATTTTTCCTATGAAACTTAGAATTTTTCTTTTTGTTTTAAGCAGATTATAGTCATCTGCTATTGGGCATGAAAACAGCAAGGTGTCTGTATTAATATTGTATTTCAAACCTAATGTTTTTATTATATTATCTTTATTGAGGTCAATTTCTTCAAAATATTTTACATTGTCAGGAAGGTCTTTAATTGACTCTGGGAAGTTGGAACACCATTTGTGCAACTTAAAATTGCCCAACTTCATAAGCTCTATAAGTTGAGTTTTGAGCTCCAAAAGTTGCTCTACATTATCAGCTCCTGTTATGACATCATCGATGTATGTGCTCAACCGTAGAGCTTCTGCAGCCCTTGGGTACCTATCATGATAGCGATTGGTTAACTCTATGAGACATCTTGTGGTCAAAAAGGTAGAGGCTTTCAAACCATAAGTTACTGTTTGTAACTGTAAGCAAATAATGGGTTTGCTTGGATGATCTCTCCAAAGAATGTTCTGCAATGGTCTAAATTTTTCATTGATAGAGATATTTCTGAACATCTTCTCTACATCACACATTATCGTATAGCGGTAGGTACGAAAGAGTATCAGTATGTTAAATAAATTATTTTGAACTATAGGTCCATTTAACATAACATCATTCACTGAGAGACCGTTTTTAGATTTCATGTTCCCTCCAAAAACGACACGCAATTTGGTTGTTTTGCTACCTTCGTTTTGTACTGCATGGTGTGCAAGAAAATACACTGGATCATTCAGTAAATCATACTGACTTATGTCAACTTCTCTGGCATGACCCAACTCTACATACTCATCAATGAATTTTTTATATTTTTGAAAATAGTCTGGATCGGTCTCAAACTTTTTCTCAAGTGTGTGAAATCTTTGCAAGGCACGTGAAAATGAATCACCAATATTTAATTCTTCTAAAGGGCATTGTAATGGAATATCTACTGAAAACTTATTATTCTCTAATTTCACTGAATTTTGGAAGATTTTTTCAGCTTTTTCAAACTCTACATTTTGATCAACTACCTCTTCATTAGTTTTTTCAGATAGCCAGAAATTTTTCATGATGTTTTCCAAGCTATCATCAGTCTTTTCCTGCATTACAAAGTTTGAAACCAAATTCACACTTGACAAATTAATTTTACATTCATTTTTAATTGTACCAGTAACTACATGACCAAATAATGTGTTTTGTAGTACAAGACCATTGTCTAATTTTATAACACCATCAATTATGACTTTAGAATAGAAATCTACCCCTAGTAAAAGGGGAATTTCTGACGGTTTGTTGAAATCATTATCAGCAAGCTGCACATTGGCAGGAATATTGCATTTTTTTATATCAAAATAATTTTGAGGTAAATTTGTAGTAATGGTATCTACAACATGACATTTGATAGAACATTTTACATTGTATAGAGTGGATTGTAACATTATGTTAGCACATTCATTTATTTTGTTTGGAGTATTGCCCAAACCAATAATGTTTGAATCTTGAGCCATAGGGGTCAAGTCCAATAGGTTTACAAGTGAACGCTTCACAATACATACTTGGCTACCACAATCAAGTAGAGCCTTAACTTCAATTTCTTGACCAGCTTTGTCAATGAGTTTCACCTTCATAGTAGGCAATAATATGTTTGTTTCATTTGTGGATATGTTAGAATGTAATGAAATAACCTCTTCTTCCTTGGGCTCATCCTCATGCAAAAGAGTATTGTGACTATTTTTACAGACCTGACATTTGAATGAATATCTGCATTTGTCAGAGTGATTTCTCAGACACGTAGTGCACAACTTTTTATCAGTAGCAAACTTTACACGCTGTGAGGCTGGAGCCAATTTGAATTTAGGGCATGTATAGATGGGGTGATCATTGCTACAAAATATGCAAGATCGTTTTGAATTTGTTTTGGTTACAATATTGGAAACCTTGTTATTATTGTAATTTAATTTTGACTTACCTTCATAGCAGGTATTCTTCTGAGGAGAGCTATCCTCCAATGCTATAGCTCTTTTTTCTAAAAAAGACATAAATTCTTCCATAGTAGGTAAATTGTCCGGAGACAACCTGTCGAGATGGTATGCCCGGTTAGTATAGCTATCGAGCTTTCGTGATAATATAGATATCAACAGCATATCCCAGTTCTCAACAGGTTGCTTCAGATTTATCAAAGCATACAGTTGTTGACGCACTTCAGATATGAATGATCTGATACTTGCCGCAGTACCCTTTTGCATTTGGGGAATGTCCAAGAGCAAACCAATATGGTTTGAAATAATTCGTGTTTCATTGTCAAATTGTTTCTCTAATAATTTTATAGCTTCAGGGTAAGATTCATTGACAAGTGGCAAGTTAATAATAACAGCCAATGCATCAGCAGTTAAGTATTTTCGTAGGTAAAACAACTTCTGTACGTTCGACAATGAATTGTTTCTATTAATGACAGCGTTAAACAAGTCCATGAAAGGCTTGAACTGAGCAAAATCTTTACCATCAAATGATGAAATTTCTATATTAGGCAATTTGCAAGTAGAAATGGAATGCCTTTCAGAGTCTACACTGGTTTTCAATTGTCTTAATGCTACATTGATTTTTCCTAAGACAGAGAAGTATTTGTCTTCAATTTCACCAACACATTCTGTATCTTTATCATCTAGGTTCAATATATCTAAGTGGACACTCTCATAGTTCTTTAAAGTGCTAATAAGTTTCTCCTTGCGCGCTTCTAAAGTGTCTATGGTGGAAGACGCGACGTTGATAGGGTCGTTTATAAAGTTCTCAATACGAGTTATTGTTGACTTACATAGTCCTCGCTGAGCGCGTAACCGCTTTAGTTCAACCTCCGTCATGGTAAACGAACGTAACACTTACGATTCACTTCTTTGCCGCACTATAATAACGCATTACCGCACTGATTGATGTAGATTCAAACCGCACTAGACGAATGCCGCACTTTTTGAACACTAGACTACCGAAAACCTCGACGAAAATGGTGTGAAATCTTTATTTTGATTCCAAATAGATTCCAATGTTGTTGTTTACAAACTTGATTGATTGAAGACAGCTGGCTGACAGTGACACTTGCTTGACCTGACTCGACGTTTGACGTTCCGGACTCAATGTCAATGGACAATCTCGGATCTTGTTCGTTGTTCTTGTCTATGGTCATAAATTTTTCGAACCACCGTCTTCTGATGAAATGATGCCAATGATTTCTTCGAAAATATTGATTCCGTAGAATTTCAATGGATGAATCGACGATATAGCGCCGAAATATAGGTCCCCCGCGACTCACAACCAAGCGAGTCTGCGAGAAATATCTTCCGAGTCCTTCCCCGCCCGTAGCGACCGGCACTCCAACGACTCGTTGTAGGAAGTCGTCGAAACACAATGTACGATACGCGTACACCGGAGAAAACACTATTATACTTTTATTATACACTCGAAGGACCACATTAGCCTTTTAAGTAAAAGGCTAAGGAATTTTAAGTAATTTATTTAGTTTTATAGAAACAATGTATGTGCTCGTAGCACAGCAAGCTTATTACACTAATAAACGCACGTGCCTAAACGCACGCAAACACACGTAAACGCACGTACGTGCGTTTGCGTGCGTTTGCGCGCGTTAGTGCGCGTTATTTAGGCTATATAAGCACGCTTATTTATTTGGTTCATTTTCTCACTCATTGAATGATTGAATGAATGAATAAAAGATCAATGTGTCAATTGTCAAATTAAGATGCTGTCAAAGTACTTGCAGTATGTATTTTCAACTTCAATGAGGTATATTGTCATGAGTGACTTATGACGGGGTAGTGATTTCCTTCGTCCGAGGTGAGAATAAACAAGACATTGTCAAAAATGGTGAGATTAAACAAGAAAAATGCTACGGGCCATGGACCGTCGCGTCCGTAGTAACGTCTAATGATCTTTTACATCTTGCCCAATTCGTATACGCTTACGCACGGTACACATTTTACAAGACCCCAAAACGACAAGCTTAGAATAGACTAGAAAATCTGCACAAGCCATACCTTTCACACGAGTGAGAAAACAACCTTACGCTAGCTTGAGAAGAAAAGAGATGGCGATCTGTCTCACCATACTCTTTCTACGGTCTCGCCCCTCACACGTCTGTGTCTATGCTACATGCATGACACATTGGCATCATGGCAACAAACGGGTGATTTTGTTCGCCCAACGAATAATGTAATTTTTAGGGTTACCCAAGGGGTGAAAACGGGACCTTATAAATAATAGAGATTTAACACTTGTAGTGCGTTATCTATCTATGTGGGTCTGATGTCAGGCTCCATTTGCATAGTGTAGAAAGAGATGCCCTTTATTTCAATGCAGAAATTAGACAAACAGCGCTCTGTCGGAGAAGTATAAGCTGAAATCAACTTTCTTGCGTTGCTATTAGAATCAAATATGTATATTTTCTAGACCTAGATAAAAAGGCCAGAAAACGTAATGCATAACGGCCTAAAGCCTCCGCTGTCAGTCCGTCTGTCCACCCGTCAGCAAGCCGTATCGCATGAACCGTAATAGGCAGACAGATTAAATTTTCACAGAATGTGTATTATTCTTGCCAATGAACAATTAAATAATAATCAATAATATATGTATAGGTACCTATATTATAAAATAAACACCGGGTGTTTGATATTTTCAAAGATTTGCTTAAATTTGCCACCTTCTCACCCCATGCAAACACAGCACGATTTTCTTATGTAGGCGGTGGTGGTAACTTTTTTTTTAATTTAATTTTTATTTATTTTTAAACAGTGGTGTTGTGAATGCATTAGATGAAAAGGCGGTCAGTTTGAGCAAATTTTGTGAGAAGAACAAAACATAAAAAAATGTTTACATAATCGTGACCGACGAGCAGTCAAGTATCCGTAGTACTTTGATAGATTTAATTACGATTTTTAATGTAGCATATCGTTGAAATGGGTAGTATAATAAATGAAGAACTAATTGAAAAAAAAACTTAACTCAATTTAACTTGTAGTTTTTTTAATATTTTTTTATATATAATCTAAAATCAAATATGTACACTTAAGAACAATACCTGTGTGCATAAAATCACAATAAATGATATGAATATGAATAAAAAAAAATATCACAGCAACCGTGACAACACTTAGGACATTGATTAGCTCCAACAGCATCCTACAAACTGTAGCTGGTAGAATTTCTTCGCCGATATGGCAGCACTTTGTAAAAAAAATAATTTAATTTTGTGTTAGTATTTATAAAATTAATGCAATTTCGATGTAATTATTTTGGTAAAATTCAATTTAAATTTATTTGTGTTATTTGATTTAATTTAATTTCATGTTGTTTTATTTTTCGAGTTTCATTTATTTTAATACAATTTTATATTATTGAATTTTATATAATTTTAATTAAATTAAATGGTAAAAGTAGGTTAAGCATACTAACATTTAATATAAGAGATCTTTCTGTTACTAACAAATTATGGGTCACTGTTATCCGAAATAAAATGAATTTGAATTTGAATTGATTGAATCGGATAAAAGTAACCCATGACTCCCCGACTTCTAAAAAAATTATTCTGGTCGTAACGCAATACCAATACTTAACTCTTTGGAGGAGTGACCAACGTCCGTCACGTTGAGTACCGAATACCGATCACCGAAGGTAATCAACGTCCAGTGCGGTCAGTACTTAGATGGGTGACCGCGTACTGTTGGCTTTTGTTTGTTTATTAGGGTTTCTTTTGCGAAATTTTTATACTATAGTAGGGAACCCGCCGTGTATGAGTTGACTCACACTTGCCAGTTTAATTGACTGTTGACATTGACAAATAAAGCAACATGTCATTTTCCATCAATTGGTACATATGTCAGTCAATAAGGCAAGCAATGTATTTCCACCTTAGCGCTTTTTGTGTTCAACGTAGCGCTTTTCCGCCAAATATTGAATCATGCAATATATCTACCTACCCCGTTATTAATATTAAATAAGGTGCAAACAGGAATAACATAATTTATCAGTATTATTGCTATAAAAGAGAAACACTGACTAACATTATGTCAATGGATATCAAAACCAGCAAAATCCTTGCCAAAAATAAATAGGTATGGTTTATTAGATT
This sequence comes from Eupithecia subumbrata, assembly GCA_949316285.1. NCBI lineage: Eukaryota > Metazoa > Arthropoda > Insecta > Lepidoptera > Geometridae > Eupithecia > Eupithecia subumbrata. The sequence goes on from OX438631.1 coordinate 3,758,579, forward strand.
TATCAGTAGGTAGCTAGCTGTTGCCTGCAACTTCGTCCGCGCGGAATTAAGTTTCCTAAATAATAGGCTTTGTTTATTTGTTTTATTAGAGAAACCATAAGTAAAATTGGAAGCACCAACTTAAGTGATTCACCAAATCGGTGTCGTGCCTGTTTTCAGGAAGATTTCAGATAACACTGAAACACACGCTTGTTCATTAAGTTTGGAGAACCTAAATCTAAAATGTTGTCGGTCTACTACTAACAAAGGTATCATAATATACAGAGCATTGAGGGGTTGGACACAGAGCGCCTTTTTTCCCTTAGGTAATGACTGCACGAACGCTCGCTGTGTAATACGTTTCATTACGCCCCGTATCGCAAGTCAGTACCCAGCTTAAGATTTTATAGACTATAGCAAGAATTTCCTTAGTGCATGCATCATTTCCGTAAATTTCTTATCGCAAAATTGTTCGTGTGTTTGCTGGCAACATATTATTATTATTATATCTAACTTAACTAGAGATGGGCGTTGTCGTTGAATTTCCACAACGATGCGCATCGTTTTTGTTAGAATGGCATCCGTTGTGAACAACGATGTTGCCGCCAACGATGTCGGCCGGGTTGCTAACACAACACTGACACTAGGGTGTCGATGTTGCCGCCATCGATGTCGGCTGCGTTGCGGTGCGCACATCATCGTAATTTGCGTAGGTAATGAAAAAATCCAAACAAACGACAAGAATAACGAGCATATGAAACTTACTGGAAGTGACATGAGCGTTTTAGACGGGTAGGTCCTAAATTACGGAATTTGAACAAATAAAAATGTATGGGTAAATCTAAAAACCATAATACTTACATTAAAACGAGACATTTGATAAAAAAATTATATATCGTATTTTTTTTAATAATAAATAACATTGGTACATGGTTCATGCCATATCTAGTTAGTTATAATAAAACGTTCCGTTCTATGTTCTAGCATCCTCTCCTCTCGCTCACACACACGCAGGCATGCGGGCGGTGAGGTATGGATGGATGTTCGTTGCTTAGGTTTGGCAATCGGCATTACTCGGCTGACTTCGTTGTTCGCCATCCGATGCCGCGCCACTAACCTCCCCGCTCTTCCGATGTCGGTGTGACGTTCGTTTGTTGTCGGTGGCGATCGGCATTACTCGGTTCGGCATCTCGTTGTCGCAGGCATCCGTTGTTCACCTATTCGCCATCCGATGGGAACATCGTACACTGACATCGTTGGTCAACAACGATGTTAGTAAAAACGACCACCTCTAAACTTAACCAAAAGCAACCAAAAAGAAAAAAGTGTTTTTGAAATATTTTAGCAGAAAAACCAAGTAAATAATCATAAAAAAGTATTGAAAATATTAATCAAGTTTACTATTGATAAAGACCCCGTAAACCCGGCAACCGGAGAGTGATTTGTTACCATCCACAAATCTGTGCACAAAAGTAAAGTCGAATAACGAGTGCTAAGAAAGCTTCAACGCAGACTAGGAACGAAATAAAACAGTGCAAATAACTTGTGCATCGATGTAACATGTACCTATGGCTAAACAAAACAGTGCATCTGAATATAATTATTTGGGTGCTGAAATTTACTATCAAACTAACCTTTTTCAACAAAATGAGAAACTGCACACTGTACAGGTTATCACAGAAATAAAGCAGAACTGTTGGATTAATAACATTGCAAACACCACTACCATCTACATGACGTGTAAAAATATCTTCAGATATTTATCAAACTTGGAAAAAATCAAATAACATAACATTTTGAGACGCATAACCTGGGGTCTTATTATTGTGTCTACAGTCATGGTGTTGATAACTTGCTAGGTATTATAATGTGTTACAGCTTTTGAATACATTTTTTAAAGGAAATGTTCTTTTTTTTGATAAAACTTCCTACTAAATTTTGGTGCAATTTTCATAACATAGTTTCACCAATGTAAGGTATAATGTATGGTTTCCGCATGTCTTACCTACCTTAAACATCCTCAAATATCTATCCTGTGCCCGTCCATTCCATTATGATGTAAACAATAATTCCATTATAACAACAGGCAAGTGAAGGTATAGGACTCTACTCTCATTCCTTTATCTATACAAAATATTTACCTACCTCCTATAATCTTCATAATATAACTTATCAATGGTCTTTATATATGTATTACCTTAATGTCCCTATGGAAACTAGGGTATCACCATGCATAGAATAGGTTTTTTAGCTGTGAGATGATTGATATGACAAGTAAAGTAAAGTAAAATTTATTGATCAAATACATGTAAATAAGGTACATAGATATATTATGTATATGTTTAGATATGACACAATGTATTTCTACCGTTGCGGCGTGCAAAATCTGGGTACAATAATACCTATTTCATAATATTATAGAAATTTGCCAAAGTGTGAGGCTTACGCTTTATAAAAACAAAAACTTTTTCTGAATCAGTGTGACTGGTAGTTCTCAAAGTGATTTTGGCAGACCTGAAACAAATTAATTCGCTGTAAATAGAATATTGATAGGTATTGACTTAAAACCAGGGACTGATTTGGTTACCCGTTGAAGGGGTTTTCGATAGGGTTTTTCGAAGCGGTTGTTTTAAAACCCTGTCCATAAGTTACCCTTTCAATGAATAATCCGCTTTTAGGGGTAACCCCTTCAAAACCCAGTCGAATGGGTTACGCTTTGAAAGGGTTTTGAGTACTCCATAGTTTTGATAACCCGGTCGTTTGGGGTTACCCTTTCCAACACTGTAACACAGTAACCCTTTGCATTTTAAGTATTGTAATATAATCTCTATTTCATTAGCGTAAGGTTGAAAATAAGATTTTTCATCTTCTTGAACCAAAGTAGGTTAGTAGGAACCTAACCTACCTACTTGTGAAGACAAACAAATCCCGTTGGATTTGTCAACCCAAACTTCAATACTCAATACTCAATACTCAATAGATTTATTGTTGTCATCACATTGGTTGTAAAGTAAGTAATTATCTATGGGTTAGTATCACAATGTGAACCCTGTTGGGCGTTGCAACAAGTAGAAGGCAGGCCGAGGTTGTTTTTGATAAAAAAAATATGACTAATAATATAACTTAACGGGTCTAAGTAAGTACTACGTTGTTCCGTGCCTCAGAAAGCACGTTAAGCTGTTGGTCCTGCGCTTTAATAGGTAGGTAGGTGGATAAGTTGAGCAAACAATCTAGAGGCAGCTCAACTAATCCATATAGCTAAGTTGAGTAAACAATCTAGAGGCGGCTCAACTAATCCATATAGGTAAGTTGAGTAAACAATCTAGAGGCGGCTCAACTAATCCATATAGGTAAGTTGAGTAAACAATCTAGAGGCAGCTCAACTAATCCATGTAGATAAGTTGAGCAAACAATCTAGAGGCAGCTCAACTAATCCATGTAGATAAGTTGAGTAAACAATCTAGAGGCAGCTCAACTAATCCATATAGATAAGTTGAGCAACCAATCTAGAGGCAGCTCAACTAATCCATATATAGCTAAGTTGAGCAAACAATCTAGAAGCAGCTCAACAAATCCATATAGCTAAGTTGAGCAAACAATCTAGAGGCAGCTCAACTAATCCATATAGCTAAGTTGAGCAAACAATCTAGAGGCAGCTCAACTAATCCATATAGCTAAGTTGAGTAAACAATCTAGAGGCGGCTCAACTAATCCATATAGGTAAGTTGAGTAAACAATCTAGAGGCAGCTCAACTAATCCATGTAGATAAGTTGAGCTAACAATCTAGAGGCAGCTCAACTAATCCATATAGCTAAGTTGAGTAAACAATCTAGAGGCAGCTTATTTAATCCATATAGATAAGTTGAGTAAACAATCTAGAGGCAGCTCAACTAATCCATATAGATAAGTTGAGCAACCAATCTAGAGGCAGCTCAACTAATCCATATAGCTAAGTTGAGCAAACAATCTAGAAGCAGCTCAACAAATCCATATAGCTAAGTTGAGTAAACAATCTAGAGGCAGCTCAACTAATCCATATAGGTAAATTGAGTAAACAATCTAGAGGCAGCTCAACTAATCCATATAGATAAGTTGAGCTAACAATCTAGAGGCAGCTCAACTAATCCATATAGATAAGATGAGCTAACAATCTAGAGGCAGCTCAACTAGTCCATATAGATAAGTTGAGCAAACAATCTAGAAGCAGCTCAACTAATCCATATAGCTAAGTTGAGCAAACAATCTAGAGGCAGCTCAACAAATCTATATAGCTAAGTTGAGCTAACAATCTAGAGGCAGCTCAACTAGTCCATATAGATAAGTTGAGCAAACAATCTAGAAGCAGCTCAACTAATCCATATAACTAAGTTGAGCAAACAATCTAGAGGCAGCTCAACAAATCCATATAGCTAAGTTGAGTAAACAATCTAGAGGCAGCTCAACTAATCCATATAGATAAGTTGAGCAACCAATCTAGAGGCAGCTCAACTAATCCATATAGCTAAGTTGAGCAAACAATCTAGAAGCAGCTCAACAAATCCATATAGCTAAGTTGAGTAAACAATCTAGAGGCAGCTCAACTAATCCATATAGGTAAATTGAGTAAACAATCTAGAGGCAGCTCAACTAATCCATATAGATAAGTTGAGCTAACAATCTGTATGCTGTATGGATTAGTTGAGCTGCCTCTAGATTGTTTGCTCAACTTATTTATATGGATTAGTTGAGCTGCCTCTAGATTGTTTACTCAATTTACCTACATGGATTAGTTGAGCTGCCTCTAGATTGTTTACTCAACTTAGCTATATGGATTTGTTGAGCTGCCTCTAGATTGTTTGCTCAACTTAGTTATATGGATTAGTTGAACTGCCTCTAGATTGTTTGCTCAACTTAGCTATATGGATTAGTTGAGCTGCCTCTAGATTGTTTGCTCGACTAATCTATAGTGATTAAATGAGCTGCCTCTAGATTGTTTACTCAACTTAGCTATATGGATTAGTTGAGCTGCCTCTAGATTGTTTGCTCGACTAATGTATGTGTATTAAATAAGCTGCCTCTAGATCGTTTGCTCAACTAATCTATACGGATTACTTGAGCTGCCTCTAGATTGTTTGCTCAACTAATGTATGTGTATTAAATAAGCTGCCTCTAGATTGGTTGCTCAACTAATCTATACGGATTAGTTGATCTGCCTCTAGATTGTTTGCTCGACTAATGTATGTGTATTAAATGAGCTGCCTCTAGATTGTTTGCTCAACTAATCTTTATGGATTAAATAAGCTGCCTCTAGATTACACATACCCAATAGAGAGGAAATAATATATGGTCATTCGAATTCCGAAACTTCAGTGATTTGTAGATGATAAGTACAATAGACGCCACGGAAATATGCTAATAAAACCACCTAGTACCCTAACAATAGTAAGTAAGAGCCCAGAATCTAGGTTAGTCACTATTTTTAATAAACTGCCTGCAGACATAAAAAATGAAAAACTTGACAATATTTTTAAGAGAAGATTAAAATCAATGCTTATACGTAAATGTTATTATACAGTGGATGAATTCCTTAAGGATAAAACCTCTAAAAGTACATAGTAGGAATATCACTATTTTATGACTATTTTATGACAATTGTCAATTTTAATAATGCATTGTATGACATAAGTGGGTATATCATTATTTGACACGAATTTTACATTTATAATCTGCTTAAAATGGACATATTATGTTTAAAATCTTATTGTATTTTTATTTCGACATACATTTTAATTAATTTTTAATATTTCTGACAAAATAATTATGATAAACCTGCTTATAGGTAATGAATTGTGTATCCTCTTCTGTATCATAACTAACATAATGCTTGAAGACTAAATTAATAATGTAAAATTGTAGACCATTTATTTGTACTTACATACTTAAGAACTCTAACTTAGAATGTTGCAACGCCCTTACAGGGTTCATGTAGATTCTACCAAAAAATGTTAACACCTTATAATGGACATGAATGCAATAAATATATAAATAAATAAATAAATAAATATCATACTAGTGGTGTGTGGATATAATAATCTATGTATTACCTGTCTAAAGGTACTCCCGATCTAACAAGAAGTTTAATTAAAAATGTATCAATTTGATTGATTTCTTTTTGATCAGTGTGAGTTTTACAAAGGGGTAGTTCCACTGCGCTCCAAAACCCATTGTTCTCAATAATTTAAAGTTCATACTCATTGATTCCACAACGCTCCAATAATTTTTAAGCAATAAAATAACTGAACATTTGAGTTCCACCGCGCTCCAAGAAACATTGTGTAAATATAAAAATTAAAGATGTACCTATTTCAAATAATGTCTATTCAGTCATAATCACAACGGCAAATGTAAAAAAAATATTTCTAAAATTCAACAACAATAAAATCACAGCTTCAGATTAAAATAGTTTTTTTAAAACTACAATAAGTACAATTTATACTCTACAATAAAATAACAGTTACCAAAACATAATCAGTCTCTCTTATAATTAAAGTAAATAGACAGAAAATCTCACAGCTTCAGATTAGAAAGTTTTTAAGACTAAGAATACACAATAAATCACAACACAACATAATAAAATTTGTAAATACTGTTCTAAATATTTTATCGAAATCATATAGTTTGATTTAATTGCATTTACCTGTTCGATAATTGAGTATAGTACTTTTGAATTCTGTATCTCTCTTGATTGATTGCAGCTTTCGATTGTTTGGATGACGATACTTTTGCTGATGCAAAGCTTCTTCTTTAAGTTTAAATAATAATAATAATCGCAGTTTCTTTGGCAACTCTTTATTGAGCCCATGATTCTACTATGATTCTACTTACTCCCACAAAAAAAAATCGATTGCTAAAATCACCAACTTTCTGATACATTTATTTAAAAAAATACCGGTTCGGTAATGGTTTTTGGTTAAAGTTCTCGATGTCACTTTTAAGCAATATCCTTTATTGCAGCCTATTGGATGTGGAATTACCCCACTCAACCTTACTTTAACCCTTTCTCTTTTTATATTCACAGTCTCATATGTGCAGTCTATAGCCGAGCACCGAGCACATTACAACAATTACATGCTTCTTTGCCTCGAAACATAATCCACTTGGGCTGAAAACATCCATCTGAAAACATAAGATGAAGGAAATTTATACTCTGTAGGTGTCCTAATTCAAAGAACCACTTATTCATCTCTGTTATTTATTCATCCTTCACTGAGTGCTATTACTATTCTACTGTATACTATTCTGGCCTGTTCCTCGCTGGACCTGTGAGGTATCATAATAAGGCATCATTATAATTGTAAGGTACTTTAATGTTTTTAGGATTAGGTAAATAAGCAGTGATATATTTCTGAATGAGACCTTTAGACTAGACCGAAGGTTTGTTATTTTATTGTAGTAGTCTGCCGAAACCTGTTATTGGACCACACCATAGGTTCATGTGCTGGTCTGTGACAGCATGTTTAGTAGGTATGTAAATAACTTCCTATTCAAATAACACCTAGCTGTAAAATAGCTGTGAAATTTTGAAAATAAAATAATCCCTACATAGTAAACCATAGCAAACTCACATATAAATTGTGTTGGCACTCCTCCTGCGCGGTTACGCTTTAGGTCATTTTTAAGCTTTTCGGTAAGATAATATTACCATCACTTTGTTGGCTCTAAGGAGCAAAACAAATTCCGGAGCTCAAAAGGGTAGCTATGATCTCTCGATATGAAGCTCGATGTTCCAAACGCCTTTGTTCGCTTGCTCTGGCCCTACGCCGCATCGCCGCATTTCAATGAGGACGTAATCCATACTGTAAAAAGAACGAAAATGATAATCTTGAGGGTAGGTACCCATGGTTAACTACCCTTAGTTACTTATGTACCCCATGTGTGTGTTATGTGTGAATTGGAGTCGTTATTAGTCACTTAGCGGACGCCATGGGCATCATATCCCATGGGACCTTTCTTGACTAGCAAGTAGACCTTTATAGATTAATTTATATATCATCATAAGCAGAAGGTTTTGCGGCAGACAAAGGTGGGTAGGTATTTAACTATTGGATGGATTGATTGGACTGATTGGAAAGTTTACTGGGGAAACTCACTTTTAAATGTACTGGCACCCCTCCTGCGCGGCGAGGCTCGAGGTCATTTTTAAGCTGCTCGGTAATATACAGTACCATCGCTTTGTTGGCTCTAAAGAGCGAAATAAATTCAACCTCTGGGATCTCAAAAGGGTTGGTTTGATCTCGTATAGTTCTAAGTTCCAAACGCCTTTGGTCGCTTCTGGCCCTACGCCGCCGTCGCCACATTTCAATGAGGGCGTAATCCATACTGTGAAACGAACAATAATTGAAAAATATAGTACCTACTGTCTTGAATCCTTTAGAAAAAAGGTAATTATCTACCTACATAAAGAGTTTTATGGACATCATCACTTCAACACAAGTAAATAACGATGAGTAACAACTTGTTTCGTTGATTTTACAAATAATTATGTATCTTACCTTATAAAATACCTACAAGACAAGATGATAACTCAGTAATTTTAAGAATCGTATGCACAAAGAAGCTATGCACAAAGGAAATACGAACAGAATAAATAAATGAACAAACAAATAACATAAAAATAAACGAATTGAATTGAAAGCACAAGGAAATTTATGACTTTGTCACACACGTGTGTACCTATCTACCTATATCGATAGCTCATGCGATGAATTGCGATGCGGCCATATTTGTTTGAGCGTTAATTTTATCCGCCTACAAATCGACCCCGATAAAATTTTGCACCAATTTCCACTGCCGGAGTACTTTTAGGCAGCAAATAAACGCACACGGCAACTACTCGCGTGAAATTTGCTAACTACACGCGCTAGGCAGGTTTTTGACAGTATTTACACGCGATTTGACATAAGAGAGTGATTTATTTAGGGTTCATTCAGTTATTTAGCCAATCAGCTTAATGAAATAAACGCGCACGTGCTTATGTGGCGCGCCACATAAGCACGCAAAATGGCCGCTAGCCAGCGTGTATTTCCACTTAACGCTATGTAATTAGGCTACAGATGTAAAAATGTGAAGTACAAAAATGGCCACCGGAAGTGGGCAAAAGAGAAAAAATTAATTCTAGTGTTGCTATTACAAAAGATTAAAATACTACTAATTATTCATAAATCTTACTATTTTATGTTTTGTATTGAACAATAATTTTCGTACCTTAATTTATTTTTCTTCTAGTACCTCACTGCTATCGATCTGAGTGAGACATTCACTTTCACTCAATTATTATTCAGCAATGGACATCTAAATTCATTGAATAAGGGACTATCTGCCGCCGAACTGATTAAGTTTTGTGAGAGGGACAATTTGGTACATGGACACATTTTATTATTTTTTTTTTGAGACACATGGTGCTAGAACCACCTCCATGACTTTTATAGAAATTATCACTCCGTGTTAGAGTTTCAGCTGATAGAGTTACATAATAGTTTGTACCAAAAAAAGTTATCGCCAATTTTGTCGCAAAAAACAGTAAATTGCGTTTTTCTCGCGACTTTGGTTTAGTCAATTATTTAATATTCTAACTACAGTGACGATGTATTTGATAACCAGTAAATCTCTACATAGTATAAAACAAAGTCGCTCTCGCTGTCTGTCCCTATGTATGCTTAGATCTTTAAAACTACGCAACGGATTTTGATGCGGTTTTTTTATTAGATAGAATGATTCAAGAGGAAGGTTTATATGTATAATAATGTAGTAGAGAAACAATGATAATTTTGGAGGTTTCTAATGTGAAGTCGTAAATAAACACATTTTTTTGCGCTTACATTGCAACGCTGGCTGAACCCTACGAGATAGATCAAAATAATGTACTAGAGTACTGTACACCTTAAAATGTTCTACAAAAAAGTCCGCGATGGTATATTATGTCTATCTCGGGATAACCTACAATAATAATTTTTTATCCTTTACTTTTTACGAGAAATAATGGCTTATTTACGAAGCGATTTTAAGCTATACAACATTAATCCTTATCCAATTAAGTACCTTAAAATACATTGTGCATTTAATATAGATCAATATGGCCCTTACAGCATGTAATTTAAATGAGTGTTTTCGAAGATATTACAGATTTAAAATGCAGGGACATAGCGGCTGCGGCGGTACCGGCCGGGGGGCCGATTCTGTCTTCAGAAATAGGAATGAGTTCATGTTCATAATCTTCCTACTCATCACTTATTTCTACTCCAACCCTTGAGGTCCCAACGCACGCCTGGCGAATATCTTGGCTGTTTAACTTCGTATGTAAATGAAGGGTCCACAGTGTTTGGTCTGCCAACATGGTTACCCAAGGTTAGAGGTTACATGTTAACCCATCTGTTACATGTTTTACATAATCAGAAGGTGGCTTATTGAAGACAGTTCGAATATCATTCGATATTTTGGTCTAATCTCACCAAATGCTTAACGAAAAAGTTATGTATTACCTATTAATTTTAAATACACTTCTACCCCTAACGCGCGTAGCAAACCTCCGATGCGGAATACGAGTAGCGCAACAGCTGGATGAATTCCGCTGCGATCAAGTGTAGTTTGAGTTGCGGAACTATAGCGAAAGTGTGGCTGACGTCGGACCAGATCGACGAAACCACGCGGGGAAAGAGATAGAATTATAGTCAAATCTATGCGTTAGAACAGGCAGTTTCGCTAGTGTTCCGCTTCTCCTACAAGACGTGGCGAAATTACTGCGGTTCCGCTGATATGGTTTCGCAGTGGAGGTGTGCTACGGGCGTAAGCAAGAATGATGATGATTATTATAGCCACATTACCAGGTGTGAAACAATCTTGGCCAAACCATCGGGCTGATTCTACGATGCGGGAGGAACATCCACAGAGCATAATAATTATATCTAGGTGTACAAATAATCTGTTTCTTGTTGTGTTGTGACTTCGAAATAAATATTGTTTTATCTAAAAAAAGTCCTGGTAGTTAGCAGAGAAAGGGTGAGTATATCAGATAGTGTTATTTTGTTCGATACTCTTCATCCTCAACCTCAGTCTGTATTTGTCCAGCCAGTGTACGTAAGAGATGCACGGCGCACCCACTATGCAGTTGTGCACTATATTAATATCCAGCGCAAATGTCTAGTCTCGGTTAAGGCTAGGCGCAAACGGACCACCAGCCACCGCCACCCGTGGCAGTGACAAGCTGTTTGACGCTTTTTCTTACATTTTGTACGAACTCGCTGCATACGCGACGCTGGCCGCGGCCACTTGCTACAGCAGTGTCTTGTGGCGTTGTTACCGCGCGACAGCCACTGCGGCGAGCGGTGGTCCGTTTGCACATAGCCTAAGATTGACCGCCGTGGCCGAATTTCGGCTAGGAGCTCGCTCATCATTATCTACTATACCTAATTTTAGTATAACACGTATCACATACACTTCTCAGTCTCTTTAACTAAAAAGCCAAGCAACAAGAGTCCTTATGAGTGATGAATACGCGAGTAGGATTCATAGGATTGTCGACGGCATTGGGCATGCAAATTAACAGCGGGGATAAAGCGGCGGTAGAGGGCGCGTTTGTGTGAGGCGAGTGCAATGAGTTTGACGATAGTGACGATAGTATCGAGACGTCATCTTGGCGTTCAATTTTTCTATAGGATTCGCGTAGTTCCATGTCCGCTAGAGGCGCTGTATTAAATCCATTCGAAAAATGAGAAGTCACTTGCTCGAAACTGTGGTCAAACCAAACCAAGAGCTCATCCGTGTCCCGACGACTAAGGGATGAGACAGTAGGAGCAGGAGATACATGTATGAAGATGCGGCCAGAAGCTACCTAGTAGGTTTAATAACGAACCAATAAACCATGGTCAAAATAAATTTTACTTCCCTGTGTGTGAATTTACATTCTCCTCGATAGGTACTTCTATGTAAAAATATTTTCTTTCTGCCTTACCTAGCTTTAACGCATTCTCTAAGTTTTTCGAGTGTTTAATGTACTAAGTTTGATGACTCTCTATACAGGATGGTTTTTTGAGAAGGGTGGTGATGGCCAAGTCCAAAAATAGGCAAGTATATAATTTCAAATCTTTCTTAAGTATCACTATAGTATCCCGCTAATCCGACAAATGAGTTTTACACATAACGACCAAAAAGTTTGGATAGGAGGTAATTTTTCTATAATAAAATAGTGAAAATGTGCTATTTCCTTTCATTTTTACTAATACATTTCTTTGCAAAGATTGATCCTTATCAGCAACAAAATTCATTAGTTCAATAATATAAGGTGTCTCTTTTTTTGAAAAATCTTTAGTGCCCATTTCCGTCTAAAGTAAAAGATTTAAAAAAAAACTAGTTATGCAGTTATTGTTTTCTTGTAAATCGAGGTCATGACTCCTTTCACGACTTTTCTCTAACTCTCGTGGTTTCGGACTTGGCCATCACCTCCCTTCTCAAAAAACCTGTACAACTTCGAAGCATCAAAACAGTTAGAGCGATTTTGGTAAATAAGGTATCAAAACTCTCTAACAAATTTGGGGAATGTGCTTAGCTAAATTTTGAGACCTTTGTCCCCTCGTCTTGCGAATAAAACTGAAAAAAACGGAAACTCGCTTACTGTCATTTCCAAGCGGTTTACTGTCATCATCCTGTCTCGTTCTCGCTCCAGTAACTTGTGATATTAAACGCAGCATTGCAGTACCAATGTAAACAATGGCAGGATTATGAACAGAAATAGTATTCCCTTGGGGAGTGTCCGTGTTTTATTTTGAGAGGTTTTTAGTGTTCCGTTTTAAGCCTGGGAATCAGGACGACTAGGTCCGAAGCATTTATACTTTACTAGTTTCCCGCGACTTTTTTGGATGCGTTTAATGGTGATTTTCTATCCTATGGCAACTGATTTATGCGATAAAAAGCCTATGTTTGATTCTAGAATTATATTTATGCAAAATTTCAGTTCGATCCAACAAACATCCATCCATCCATCTAAACTTAGGCATTTTTATTTTTTATACCATTATTCACGAAGAAAATTACAATGAAGTTTATTAGAAATAAATAAGAACTAGTATTGCGTATTGGGGACGCTTCCGACTGGTATTCAATTGAAACAATTGAGCTAACTGCAGATTGTTGCAAGTAATCTACAGTTAGCTCAACTGATCCATATCAATACCAATCGGAAGCGTCCCCAAGACGCTGGCTGCATTGCCCCACTGTATAATATTATATTATAAATTTATATTCGCATTTTATAATTATTAATTTAATTTGGCAAAAACGTATGATTTTTTGTCAGGACAAAAGTGATTGTGTCTTTTAGACCTTCGTGACACATTTTCGTCAGCCACATCGCCATTTACCATCAGGGGCCAAATTCTGGTTACCGATGATCGCTTCACAATGATAATGATATATAATACATCGCAGAATCCCTAGATGAAAGAAATTCTAAATAGTGCGTGCTATTTAAATATAGAAACTAATATAAACAAGAACAAAATTAAGAATTTTCAAAACCCCCGACAGATATTCATGAAACATGACTAAGAACGCTTGGGATAAAATTTATTATGACACCAAAAAAAAAAACTAAACGAAATCGGTTCAACCGTTTGGGAGACGATACCAAGAGCTACGATACCACAGACAGATACACAGACAGACACTTTAAACTTATAACGCCCCTCTCTTTTTGCGTCGGGGGTTAAAAAAAAGCGCGACTGAAGTCGCCATTTATACAGGGTTATATAAATAAAATAAAATAAAAAGCCTTTTATTTCTCGAAACAGAATTGGATTGGGTACATAACATTATCTGAATAACATGCATTAAAAATTCGATTGACCTATCATTGTCAGCATGCATATAAAAAAATTAGAGTATGATTAAATGGTTATACAAGATTAAGTAGGTAGGTACTGATAATTCACTGGCACTGTGAGAACTGCAGGTTTTGCCCACGTGCACGATCGTGAAGACGCCAGGGCCGGTTCAGGGTTTTCTGTATGTTGTCTATGTTACCTATAATAAATAAATCTATCTATGTAGTGTATTGTATTAAGTATATCTGTTACCTAGTACCCATAACAAATCTCTGCTTAGCTTGGGGCTAGATAATGGTGTGTGAATTGACCAGCATTGAAAAAAGTAAATAAATAAATAAAGGTAGAAATACAAAAAACGTTGCGATGCGATTGGGCTCTCTCGCCGGATTTGGCCCAGAAAGGTGTGCTTTCAACTTAACAATGAATTACTCTTACCTCTTGTATTAGAGTAGATAAGAGCAAAATTAACTCTTTAATTCCGAACTAAAACTTCGGACATCCGCAAATTAGTCCAAAACTTGCCAAATGGGATAACTTCGCAAAGATCAGCGAGATGGGTAGGATAAGGTAAGGTGGGGTAAGTAAAGGGTAAGTACTACTTAATCCACACCTAATAAGAAACGGAAATAATCTGGGATAAGTTGAATAAAACTTTTATATGTTTCGGTTTATTATAAGTAGTTTTGTTTTCGGCGTGGTTGTTGATATTTTAATCTCTTAACACGTTCCCTATGCATGACCCACCGGTGGTGCATTTTGAGGTTCTCACCGTACGTGTATGACCCACACACGCCACAGGGGCATGAGCCCTAACAAGTGCAAAGGCTTGTAAAAATGTACACACGTGAGCTTGTCCACTTTTTCGGCAATCACGCCAAAAAAATTATTGACAAGAAAACCGGAGGACTTTTCATTTAGGGTTGCCAATATCCCACAGTCAAAAGTTCTACTATAAAAACTATCGTAGTTTGACAAATTCATTACGGATGTAAGCGGGTTAACTACGAACCTTATTTGTGTTGGAAGAACACCAAAAACTCTTCTGCGTTCTTCCAACACAAATAAGGTTCCTAGTTAACCCGCTTACATCCGTAATGAAGTCATAAGTTCGTTTAAATGTAGAGGGTCGACTCCATAATCTTGGCTGCACAGGGAACGTGTTAATAACAAAGAAAATTACAATCAAAGAAGAATATAATTACATTAGAACTACTATTTACAATAACTGATTGGAGTTAGTCAATTATTGAAATAATTGAGCAAACCGCAAACAATATATGTAGGTAGCTCAATTGATGCACAACTATACCAATTGGAAGCGCCCCCAAGACGCTGCCCATGAGATAAAAGTCAATAAGGCGCTTATCAGGGGGAGGCCTGTGTCCAGCAGTGGACCAACATAGGCTGTTGAGGTGAGGTGAGGTACTCTCAATATTTTATTAAACATAATCGTCATAAAAACTATATATATATATATATCTAAAAATATACACTTTTCTTAATCTGATCCATTATTATGACTGACAAAGAAAAATGGAATTTTGCACACAATAGCGCCGTTACAAATTTCTTTTTGCAAAGTGGAAAATAAAAAATAATTAACGCCTGAATAGAACATTACGGTTTCTACTCCATTTCGCGAGATTGGGATAGATGAAGTTTGTTCTTCGGTAGGTATTTTCTTATAATTTATGTAGGGTGGCCATGAATTCGACCTGAGTTTATTACGACGACCGACGTGGCGCGGCGGGGGAAGGTCTGGCTGCGACGCAATATGTTGCAGGTTCGCTTCTCGCTTCGGAACAAGTGTTTGTACGATCTGCAGGTATTTGTTCCGGGTTTTCTGATTTATTAAAAAAATAATAGAAAGAAAATCAATTTACTGGCTCACAGGAAATACAAATGATTAGAAAAACCTTAAATGCAGAAATTTAACTCATTCTAATAAGGTGTCTCCACCATGTGAACCAAAAAGGTTTTCTAAGTATAGGTAGTAGAAATATATTATATGTAATGTATTGTATTAAGTACCTATATCAGCTACTAGTACCCAACTCACAAGCTCTGCTCAGCTTAGGGTTATATATAATATGCTGTAAATTTTCCAGGATTATTTATTTACTATTTTAAAAATCAGGGGATCGAAATAACCCATAAACATTTATAGAAACAACGCCTATAGTCGGTGCCAGATAACGTGGCAATAGTCCTCTATTGCCATTCACCTACTTTCATTACGCTAACGTAAAACCAATAAAAGCGTCGCTAATTCTGTCGCTTACCATACAACCCTATCGCTAAGAGTTTCATAGTACAATGCACGTCAATGACCACAAGAAGGCCAAGGCAAAAAAATACAACCCAAAAATTACATGAATTTGGGGAAAAAGATAGCCCCTAGTATTTAACATAAATATTTAAGAAAAGGGTCTTTCACCACGACATGTCCATCAAAACCCGTCAAAATGGCCGCCCTAAAGGGTATAAATCACCATTAGCGACCAGCGCTAATTTCCCTTGCCATTAGGGGGCATTATTGCAATGTTTATAGATAATATTTTACTTGTCATCTAATAATTACCTACCAAAATACAGGTTGATCTTTTTACGTAACTAAAAAAAAGGGTGAATAGGTGTTCTAGGCTTTCTGATACATCGTCGGCTCTATTGTCACTTTCCATTAGTTGAGATTGTGGTCAAAGTAAAGACTGTATTGATTAAAAAAAAATGTCGTAACACTAGTTTCTGCCCGCGGCTTCGCACGCTTTGTTACTATGGAAACGTTTTCAAGTTATTTCTATCCCTTAGGATCTTATTTATGGAATAAAAAGTAGCCTACGTTTTATTCCAGGCCTAGAACTACCTGTATGCATCCCGATCCGTTCAGTAGTTTAGCGTGAAGAGGTAACAAACATCCATCCATCCATACTTCTAAACATCCAAACTTTCGTACTTATTTATAATATTAGTGTGATTTATTTACCTACTTTATTTTATTTTCGAATTTTAGGAAAGCTTACAGCTAGAAAATTACAAAATAGTAAATATTAATACAAATACATAAAAATTACATGTAGGTACTTAACTGAGGGCTATTGATGAAGTTTTCACTGGTAGAAAAATTTACTAAAGTTTTACATTAATACATATTTCAGTGGTAATGGACGACTGAAAAACAAATCTTATTTAACTTATGTGATACACAGGGTTATACAAAACTATTCTAGATAACAGCTGGTCAATTCAGATCCAGGTTCTTTCACAAATTTGTAGTTTTACAAATTAGTATTAAGTACCCAAATGGTTTATCCGTAGAAAAACTATAAACTATATACAGTCTACTTTGTCAAGTAAATTTTAGTAATAACCCAACATAAATAATTAAGTCATTTCTCTACATGATATTTTGCCATTATTACTGCTACCTACTAGAAATAATGGTATACTTTCAGTTACATTAATTTAATTACTAGCATTTCTAGTTCTTAGTTGTTTAAGAGAAGCCCAGCTCTCTCTAACCTACCTACCTACTTAAGTACTTACTAATTTTATGTATTAGTTAGGCCTTCTTGTTGCATGTTTTTTTTTTAATTCTGTATGTATATAACGCATATCGGATAGCGCCGTGGCTACATTGATAATATCGCTCATCTTTACTAGTAAAGTACTAACACAAATGTATAATAAGTTTAATGTAGTCGTTAGTTATTCCTCAATAAATAAATAAATAAATAAAACGACGGTAGGTACTCGTATGTCAGATCCGATGTTCTATCATGTTGTTCATTTAGAGGTATTTTTTTAAAATAATTTCTTAATAAATAAAAACGAATTTATCGGGTAGTTTTTATTAGTATACAAAAGAACTACTCTTTACATTTATTTTATAAAGATTATTCAACATTACTCGCGTTATTCGCCAAATACCAATCGAAAAGCTCGGACTGCGTAATCGAAAATTGGAACGGTAGAATGGACTTTGATAACCGGAGTTATGACCAACATTTGAATCAAATAATCTTTAAAAAATAAATGTAAAGAGTAATTCTTTTGTATAGTAATAAAAATTACCCGATTAATTTGTTTTTATATGAAAAAAATTATTAAAAAAAAAATACCTTCAAATGAATTACCAAATGAAAATACCAATTAAACTAAAAATGGCAGCCTTTTGGTCTCACGTTGTTTTTTCTTTTTAATTCTTTTTTATCGTTGTATTTTCTTGTGAACCAATAAATTTATCTTTATCTTTATCTTAATCTTTAAAATGATGAAGATATAGCCAGTGGAAGTTCCACGTGACGTCACACCTTGTGACACTTTTTAGCAAGGTATGACGTCACTAGCCCCCACTCCCAAACTATGGCGCGCTTTATTTTGTAATTTTTTGTTTGATTGACAAAATAAAAAATATGTGTCCAATATCTTATGCAGGTCTTATGTAGGTCCATGTGTTAATATAGGTACGTATAAAGGAGGAATGTTTATTTATCAGAAATTATAGAAAATTACAGTAACAGAATAAAACAATTACAACTAATATAATACACTTATATCTATTTACACACTTATATTTTTTTTTTTTAGATTCTACATACGTGGCATCCCAAACTAGAGGCCGACCAATCTTCCAGGGAATCAGAGTCATACCGTCAGGCCTTAACCATCTGGTACGTATTGTGTTAGTATTGTTGACTTGTGTTTATATTTTAGGTAGGTACGTGTTACTTAGTATTATCGTATAATTAGTATATATAAATAAATAAATAAATAATGCTGGACAATTCACACAGCATTATCTAGCCCCAAGCTAAGCAGAGCTTGTGTTATGGGTACTAAATAACTGATATACTTAATACAATACATTACATAGATATATATTTTTATTATACATAGAAAACACTCAGACCAACGGAACAAATTTCTGCAGATCGTACACAAATTTGTTCCGAGGCGGGGATCGAACCCGCAACCTCCTGCATCGCAGGCGGACCTTCGCCCGCTGCGCCACGGAGGTCGTCAATATAGTAATAATAGTAGTAGTATAGTAATAAGTATATGGTAGTATTATTTTAATAATAGTGTATAGTGTTTAATAAACAATTTTATATCTTTCTTTCTTTCTATCTTCTGATAATCTAACTGAGGCGGACTAAATATAATAATGTCTTTTTTTTAACCCAGGACACTACCCTATTCTGCGGCTGTCTGCCTTGCCCTATTGTCTGTAGACTTAACGTGGACAGCCAAAATCTAGATAAAATCTGGTCTAGGTTCTCTATCCTAGAGGTAAAACTTTACGAGAAAAAGTATCGAAGAAACATGAGTGGCGAAACAACGTCACAAAACAAAACACACCGGGTTCAATTCTAGTAACCAATCGCTTCACTATGGCAATGGTATGGTCGCAAAAGCGTAACGTAGAATTTTTAATGAAAGAAACTCTAGATACTATATGCGGTGCGATTTGCAAGGAGATATTGATAGAATAGTTTGAATCTTGTAATTTTGACACGTGTCCCGTCAACTGTGCATAAAGCTACCAACCTACTCAATATAATAATAGTTAAGTAATATTAAGATAACTATAAGTTAGACCACACAACTTGCGGATCGCTGTAGAACCATTTCACAGTCACAAACGCCAAAAGTGGCGTTTGTTACTGTGTTTGGCGTTTGTTTTCTTATTGTGACAAGTTTCTACAGAGATCTCACAGTTGTGTGGTCTACTTACAGGTATGTCAAGTTCATTATGGGAATAATTTGTTCGCCTGTAACACAGCCACATTTAGCTACCACAGGAGACAGTGATCCAATTCCATTGTTACACCTAAGTATATTTTAGAAATAAACGTTTTGTATTTTGTGTAGTGGTGTCTAGTGTAGTGGCGACCTTCATCCAAGGTAGAATAAGCAGGGTCCAAGATGTGTCATTCTGTGACGATCCATTGCCATAGTAAAGCGATTATTTTAGCAGAATAAGGCCACTGTAGCATTGAAGTAACACATACGAGTGGTAATCCTACTTCAATTACCATAACAGGAGATAGGCCCATTTCGGAATTCAGCCTTTTGTCGAGGTCGTAAGTCTTGTTTTCGCATGCAAATTGTATTGTAATAGTATGGGAAAGGCTTCTTACGTTGGAATTATTGGCTTAAGGATAAAGGCCTTGTTGGTTTTTGTCGATTTTGGGACTGAATTCGTTTGGGTTGGATTGTTGTGAATTAATAGTTTTTTTTGGATAAACGTATAAAGGTTGAAGACATTTAGGTGTATAGAGACAATTAGGTATAATAATACCTAAACGTTTAGGTAGGTCCTTATAACTTTTAATTATTTTTAAACCTTTCGACACCTATGACGACGCAGACATTTTATATAAATTGGTGATAAATTATTGTAATTTTGTAAATTAATTGACACTTGCAATCCTAGACAAAATACTATAATCATCTTACCTTAGAACAGAAAGCAACTAAAAGATATCAACCTCTTTTCTTGCAATAACAAATTCATACTTACTTTTCAAGATGGGCGAAAAGTCCGTTTTATTTTTTTAGGCTTCAACCCTTAAATAAAACACATCTCTTAAATAAATTAACATTTGCTGCCCTTACACAAGTAGGGTAAACAGGGTACACATGCCAAATATTAGCCCGTCATTGTCATCAGAGCATAATTAACTGCGTACCAAAATTATGTTTACTGGCATTCAAAAGGTTCATTTTAGGGTTAATTTTCGCACAATTTGGGGACCTTTAGAATCCATACTAATATCACTGCCTTCCTATATGCATACAGTCGTTCGTTGAAGGCATTTTGACACGGCTTTGACAGGGCAATCCTGCCGGGGTAAGGGACGGGACGGGGAAGGGACGCTCCCGAGTTGCATACATCACCGCGCCTTAAAGGCATTTGACATGGTTTTGACAGGGCAATCGTGCGGGGGGCAAGGGATGGGATGGGGGAGAGACGCTCCCGAGTTGCATACACCACCGCCTTAGTAACTCGGGAGCTTCCTTCCCCCTGACCCGTCCCCCGCCCGATTGACCTGTCAAAGCGCCATTAAAAAACATAAAAAATGCGAAAGTTACTCTGTTTATTATCTTGTCAGTCCTAACGTCTGAAACGTCTGATCTTTATGAAGTTTACTAAGAAAAAATGTAGATGGCATCTTAAGAAAGGATAGCCCACTTTTAAAAAACCGAGCAAATCCGCTTGCAAAAATAAGTGTAGTAATAGTTAACTTAATAAAAAACATTATATTAAAATGTTTAACTAAAGAATTCAACATTTCGCGAGACAAAAAATATCAACATTCTGGGAAATAATACATTTACGGATTACAACATTTTGCAAAGTCAACCCCCGGTCCTTAAGGACCGTTTTTAGGCGTCTCGGGATTTTGAGAACAATCTGGGGCCCAATTCCGCTAGCCAATCGCTTTACTATGACAATGGTATCGTTGCAGAATCCTTAGATTACTACCTATATTTTTTTCAGTGTGGATCATTCATCTGTATTTTCTTTCATCGAATGCCGAAATACGTCTTTCTGAGACGATATACCTTTGTTATATGATGATGTCCTCCTAGCCGAATATCGACCACGGCGGCCAGTCTCATCGGATACCAGCCAGACGCGCAGGACATAATATAAAGTGTGAGCGCAAGCACAGGTGCACTCTCTATTCCCTCACTCTTATAATCCGATGGGACGGCGGACCGACACGACCGGGGAGAGGTCAAGCGCAGGACCAACGGTATAATGTGCTTTCCGAGGCACGGGTGCAACACCGCCAACTTCCTGACTCCGGGCTGCTAATTTGAATTTTTCTTGCTAGAAATACCCCAATAACAACTATTGGGCCGACCCGGGATTTGAACACGGGACCTCATAATCAGCGGCTGAACAAGCTGACCGCTTAACCAACGTGGCAGTCACGTTTGTAATGCGAACGGTAGCAGAATAGGGCCCCTTAAAGATTTGTTGCTTTGTATTGATTTCTATTTTTAAGGCTTGTTAGTCCAGCAAAGGCCGCACTTTTGTGATTTTTAAAATCATCTGAGACTTAGAAAACAGTGTTTAAATTCTGAAAAAAAGATATATGTATATTACTATTACTAGCTAGAGAATCCTGACCCTTATGTCCAATCCAGTCTTTGAATTCCGGGATTAGACCTAGTCAATCCCGGGAGGCCGGGATAATCCCGGGATTGAAGACGCCTAGTTGCTACAGTTGGTAATTAATATAAAAATAACCGATAAACAAACTAAAACATTATTTTTTATGTTGTGAATTATTCTAAATTGAGAGTATTTTCACTAATAAATTCTGTTTGAAAGCTTAAACGCGACTGATAGCAAAAATGAAAATTGTTTATTCGTTCGCAAAATGATGAAGGACATTTTTAACTTTACTCCTCCGTCTGGAAAAACATCATCATCATCAACCTATATTAGTCCACTGCTGGACATATGCCTCCCCTAATGAGAGCCTCCCTGTCTCCAGAATCTGCCTGTCTTTCGTAGGTCGTCATCTCACCTGGCAGGCGTCCTACACTACGTTTGCTGAGTCACGGTCTCCACTCAAGAACCCACTGCCACTTCAGCTTGCTAATTCTTTGAGCTATGTCGATAACTTTGGTTCTCTGTCGGATGTATTCGTTACTAATCCTATCCTTCAGAGAACCTCCAAGCATAGCTCTTTCCATAGATTCATCCATCAGGAAGTATCATCTAGCCCCAAGTTACGGGTACTTACTATACTCCAGCCAAATTCGATGTGAAATATTTGTTAACAAACCACAACAGATCAGCTAAAGCTAACGTCGACATTCAGATTAAATTTTTAAGCTATGTTTATTAAAGAAAAAATCTTAAATCGTTTATTAATATTCACGTATCAAGTCACTGTAGAGGAGCACGGGAAAATATATAGTACCTATAGCCAGCTGAGGCGGCGACAAAGATTGTGAATTCAATTCCTACGTAATAAATTCAAAGAAATAAACATAATGACAGTACCATGTCAATATATTTATGAAAACTTGTTGTACACTCATAGAAATATAAATCGGTTCCCTTAAAATAGTGATAAACATAATTTTAATACCAGAAATAAACATAAACTCGCTGTGCCCACAACTAGGCTCCACAAAATTACCTAATGTATCTTAGGGCAATGTATACGCTTCGACAACAAAACTCCTAGTGAGTTGCAAAAATTATCAGTAAATAAATTCAAACAAATTGTAAAAACCTTGCTGTGCAAAAAGGCTTACTATAAAATATCAGATTATCTAGAAGATAAAAAAGCTTGGGACGGGTTTTGCTCCAACTCGAAAAGTAACAACTAACAGGCTATTTAAAGGTTTCTTCGTCGCTTTTTTACTTTAGTCTACATACCGAAGCGACAGAAATGAAAAATATCACTTTATTTCCGTGTCAGTGTTTTAGTTTTACAATTTGACCTTTTCTAAGTGTATTTATGGAAATAAAGAGTTTTTGATTTTGATTTGATTTTAAATTTTAGTTTTTATGGAAAAACTCAATATTATTGTAAAACATAAAAGAGGGAATGTTGTATGGCAAACGCATTCATTAAAGTTATTGGATTACTTGAAACTGGAGTTTTAAATAAGGTTTGATAACAATAAGTTGGAATGAAAATTTGGATTAGCTCAGTGGATCAGAGTGGAATAGGGCAATTAAAAACAGAGATAAATACCGCCCAAAGCTGCAAACAAAGTAAATCAAATCACATCCGTCAGTGCGTTTGCCGTGAATTTTTCGATTGAAAACTCCATTTTCACGTATCAAGCCACTGTTGGTCGTGAAGAGCATTTATGAACTACAGCCAGAGATTTGTAAACATAATAGAATGGTTATTCAAATATTTAGCATATTTAAATATTTGGGACATAGGGTCACTGCTGATGTACGTGATAATGAGGATCAGTAAAGGTTCAATTTCAATTTCAATTTCAATAGAACTGGTATTCACGTTATTTTTTATGACATAAAAATGATATATGTATCTTTTTGAATTATACAAATCGGACCATTACCACTAGAAGTAATAATCATAACGCCGTTACAGCTGGTTAAATCAAATTATACGGGTGCGTGTGACGTCACTCGCTCGGATGCCGCCCGTTAACCGTAGGCAGATATCAGTTTTTAGTGATTTACTCCGAAACTATAAGTTAAGGAAAAAAATTATATAACTAGATAAACTCAGTTTTGAGACACAACGAATGAAAAAAAAAAATCTCAGTGGTTTTCTCTAGTATTTTGGTCAATTTTTGTCGTAGAACAAAAATGTGTGCATTGTGTGTTATGGATTTCTTAGTTCTATAAATCTGCATTCTTAACTAAAAACGTTACTGATCCTCATAGTGACATAGAAATGAAGCGTGGGGCGCTGACGGTACCAGGAAACATGCCACAGGTTCTTTCATTGTTCAGTATATTATGTTAAAGTCTCGTTATTTAAATCCTACTGTCAATCTTTTTATACCAGCGGCCTGTGGGTTACTTATCCCAAGGCGTCCATCAGTGCCCTACGTGTCCTTTTGATCGAACAAACGAAGTGAAAGTGAGCGAAGCGTATCTGCATCAAGTCTAGCAAAATTAGCGTTTCTGTCAGTATGTCCGGTCCGTACTCCTTTACAGGTCGTATTTTACAACCGATCGGTACGAAACTTAGATAATATAATAGTTTGTTTAGAGCAATTGTGGGGCTGCCCAGATACTATTAGTGCGTCTGGCATGTTTGCTGGCGCACATGTAAAGGACTTTTTCTATAATTTACAATAAAATAATATCTATAAAACGCAAGATGCTTGGCAGCACCAACAGTCTGATAGGAGTTCTGGCTGATAGTGCAGTAAACTGCAAAGTCACTGGATGTCAAGCCTGATCAACAGAATTAATTTATATAATGTTTCGCACATGGACAATATTATATAAATTAATTCTGTTAATAACGACTGTGTACCTTTATTGTTTGATTATCTGTGTGACATTTACTACTCTAATCTATGGATTTGCATAATGTTATCTGAATTAATAAATTAATTTGAATTTATTCGAAAACCTAAAGGCAGAGGATTTTGAATAAGTATGTAGGAGGAGAAAATCATCACTTGTGTTGCATGTGGATTGGTGATAAATTAAGTTGACATCACCTAATTGGTCAATAAAGATTGACATCCTCCCGAAATTCATTCGGTAATTGATATTCAATAGGTACGTACATGTTTTTAGCGTGATGCGCGGCCAAGATACAGACAGATAGGCAAAAATGAAAAAAGTACATTTTTTACTTCAGTAGGTATCGATACTCATACTCATATATTTATTCGTCGTAGGAGCACAAGGCACACTTGGTTAAGTCAACATTTTACATTTTTATAAAAATAACTAATAAGATAAAATAAATAAAGTAACACAAAACAAAAAAGTAATATTATATCCAGGACCTGTCTGAAAACCAGCGCCGCTACTAGCTTCGGCTTGTAGCGGCAAAATGCTGAGACAGGGACCTTTTTGGCCCGTATATAACACTTTCTAATATGTATCTGTTTTCTTCTTTCTGTTTTTCTTTTCTATAAAATACTGTGTTCTTTGTAAGTATATATGATTGTAATGTGTTATGTATTGTCCAAATAAATGTATTTTCTTTCTTTCTTTCTTAATATTCATGGGTATCTGCTGTAAATGAGCATTGTCAATAATCAAATTAAACAGAATAATTATAAAAATGATGTATCACAATCACAATAAAGTTAGGATGTTTTCATGTATGGATGGATGGATGTTAGTTACCTCTTCTTGCAAAAACTACTAAACGGATCGGGTTGAAATTTTTCATACAGGTAGTTGTAGACCTGGAATAAAATATAGGATACTTTTTTCCCCATAAATCAGTTCCCATGGGATAGAACAAACCATAAAACGTGTACATAAAAACGACGCGTGCGAAACTGCGGGCAGAAACTAGTAGATTATATTGACGACCTCTGTGGCGCAGCGGGCGAAGATCCGCCTGCGACGCAGGAGGTTGCGGGTTCTATTGCCGCCTCGAGACAAATGTTTCTACGATCATTACTTATTGGTTCTCTAACCCTACTTTACCTTAACAGCCGATATTGGTCCACTGCTACTGCTGGATGCAGGCCTTCCCCTGATAAGCGCCGTATTGACTTTTATCTCATGGGGGGTAATGCTCATAATTCCCACGCTGAGCATGTGGGTTGGGGACCGCAGTTCGGTGGTAGAATCGTTCTGCAGGGGGCCCTGCTGCCCGCCCCCCGGTGGATATCCCTTAGTCGCCTCTTACGACACCCGCGGGAAGAGTTGGGGTGGTGCAAATTCTAAGACGGCACCACACAGCTGCTGCAGCTGTTTTCTATGTAAACTAAAAATATTGTATACTAAGGGATATCCACCGGGGGCGGGCAGTACCACCCCTGCAGAACAATTCTACCACCGAACTGCGGTCCCAGCCCAGAGTGGGGATTATGGGCACTATGAGTGCCATGGTGCCATGGCACTATGATGCCATGCACTATGGGCCCAATGAGATAAAAGCCAATAAGGCTCTTATCAGGGCGAGGCCTGCGTACAGTAGTGGACCAATTTAGGCTGTTGAGGTTAGGTGAGGTACCCATACCACAAGCTCTGCTTACTTTGGGCAGACGATGCTCTGTTGGTTGTCTAGCATTATGTATTCATGTAGATACTTACTTACTAACAGCCACTACAAAAGTTAGTAAGCAGATAATCTGGTAGCAGATAGTCTATTTTCTGATCTGTTTACTTCGCTTGTTCACACTTTTTAACCCCCGACGCAAAAATAGAGGTGTGTTATAAGTTTAACGTGTCAGTCTTTGTATCTGTGTATCTGTCTGTGGTATCGTAGCTCCCTAACGGATGAACCGATTTTCGTTTAGTTCTTTTTTGTCACGAAGTGCTCTTAGCTATGTTTCTTGAAAAGGGGGAGGGGGGGGGGTTGTTTAACATTTTTAATTTTGTTCATGTTATGTATTTACTATTCGTCTTAGTCGTGAAAACCTCATAATAGCCTCCTGATTAAATTTTCTTAATTTTTAATTTTTTGTATGTGCTGCTGGTTTTCCATTACTAAATAAATTGTTTCTTTAGCGTATGTTTCGCTAAAGAAACAATTCAATCTAAGTAACATAAAGCGCGTTACGTCCTTTCTACATTCGTTAAACTCACTAGGGTGACCATAAACGATGATTATTCCAGGACAATATTGTTTACGGCTCGCCGAGAGTGCATCGTAAACTGTAGTGTTGCCATTTGAAGATTACTACGGCAGAGGGATCAGACCAAACCATTGTGTACATGTCTTTGTAATGTGTGTTGCAGTCACACTAATGTTAAGTATAAACGTGAATGTTTGGATGGATGTATGTTTGTTAGTTCTTCACGACGAAACTTCGGAACAGATCGGGGTGAAATTTTGCATACTAGGCAATGATGGAATAAAATAACATATTAACTACCTTTTTATCACTTATATCAGTTCCCATGGGATAGAAATATCCTTTAAACCTTGTCATATTTAATGTCTACTTGTCATGTTATTTTATGGTGTACCTACAATAAAGTATTTTTGTATTTGTATTTAAACGGTTCTATAGAAAAAATGCGTGCGAAGCCGCAGGTTAAAAATAGTAGCCAATAGAAGATTTAAGTAAAGAATAGGAGCCACAGAAGTAGGTATTAATAATAATAAAAAAGCTTGGAACCGATTTTGCTCCAACTCGAAAACTAGCAACCTAACAAGGTAAAGGGGGCTTGTTCACTTCTTTATTTTACCTTAAAAAAATGGCAGTGAACAATAATCAAAGCGTCCAATTTTTTTTTCTAGACTTAATTTTATTTACAATTCTAATTTTTTCACGTGTCCAAGAGATCTAATGAAACAAGAACAAAATTAAAAATTTTCAAAACCTTCCGACAGATTTTCATGAAACATGGCTAAGAACACTCGGGATAAAATTTATGACACAAAAAACAAGATTCGTCAAGTGCGAGTGTAACTCGCGCGCGTGACTTTATGCAAAATATTTCAAGAAGTGTGTACTCTATAGAAATTTCAACAACTGCTTTGAAATGTACAAACAAATACCTTTCATTTGAAACCCCACTTGGTGAGGAAGCCCCCCTTTTTTAAAATCATTCCCCCCTTTTTGACCATTTTTCATAAAGTGTTCATTTTACAAACTTCTCTGAGTATATATTTTTAACATATAGATCCACATCTACAAACAAAATGAAAATCGGTTCATCCGTTCGGGAGCTACGATACCACAGACAGATACTCATACAGACACGTTAAACTTATAACACCTCTCTCTTTTTGCATCGGGGGTTAATAAAGCTCATTGAGTTGAATTTAGAATAACCCTTCACATTTCCAGTCATTATTGAGAGTAATGAATTGGCCTATGAACCGTTGCGTTGCTAGGGGCTACAAAATAACCCCTTTTGTAGCCCCCAGCAACGCAGCACGGTTCATAGGATAATTCATTACTCTACCAACTTTATTACTTTGTTCCCTTCTGAAAATTACCTACTTCTATATTGTCGGTTGTTCATAGTTAATGTTAACCTACGTCAGGGGTCGGCAGACTTACCAACCAAATGAGCCAAATATCAAGTTCGTAGATTTTCCCATGCCTTCAAAGAGCCGTAACATGAATTTTATTAGTCTAATAATTAGAGTCTAATTTGCTTCATACTGCAAATCTTAATAAAAATATAATGACACTATTACAGGTTATAAAACATGTAAGAAATAAAAAATATATTTATTTACATATAGACATTTAAACAAATGAATACTTAAAATGAACATTTTCCATAAATTGTGATGTCGAAATTTTAAAAGATACCTGCCAGGTCATGTGGGGTTTCAAATGAACGGTATCGATTTGTACATTTCAAAACAGTTCGAAATTTCTGTAGGTATCATACTTTTTGAAATATTTCGAAATGAGTCGAAATATTACCCATTTCCACCCTATCCTATCTCCAAAGATTGCAGAGCGATCTTTCTGAAATGTATTTCTGAATTATGTAACGTTTATAGAAATGGATCAAAATTTTACAGGAAAAATAATAGAGATGTTTGTAAAACCAACATTTTTTTAAAAATTGTCAAAAAAAAAAGGGGGGGGGGGGGTTTAAACAGGGGGATAACTACCTCACCGGTTGGGTTATCAAATGAAAGGTTTGCACGTTTCAAAACATGTTTTGAAATTTCTGACTGACACTCGCACTTGACGTTCTTGTTTTTTAGGTGTTTTATTTGTGCTAAGGCGGCGCAGTTACGCAGTGAGTGAGTTGTAAGAGCCATATAATCCTATGGCAAGAGCCGCATGCGGCTCGCGAGCCGCGGTCTGCCGACCCCTGACCTACGTGATCAACTACACTATGTTTTACTATAAAAGTAATAAGGTCGACTTTAAAAATGTTACGAGAGTGTGTTTGAGTTGTCTCGGCGCAGATTTAAAGACAGATTTTAGTTTTAAGCACACATTTATTGTATGAACATGTTTTTAGTATTTTACGACGACCTCTGTGGCGCAGCGGGCGAAGGTCTGCCTGCGACGCAGGAGGTTGCGGGTTCGACTCCCGCCTCGGGACAAGTGTTTGTACGCTCTGCAGATATTTGTCCAGGGCGTTCAGGATGTTTTCTATGTATACTAAAAAATATCTATCTATGTATTGTATTAAGTATATCAGTTATCTAGTACCCATAACACAAGCTCTGTTTAGCTTGGGGCTAGATAATGCTGTGTGAATTGTCCAGCCTGATTTATTTATATTTATTTATTTATTTAGTCGGGTCAATGTAGACATCCAAGCTTAAAGAGACTCTTGAAGACTCAGTAAGAAGTCTAAGATCTGCATTATTAAAGTCAAGGATTGGAAGGTAAGCCATTTAATCGTATTTTGATGTATTTTTAGTTCGTTGTGAGCTTTTGAAATATAATATTCTCGTGTCCCTTCTTCAAAAAGGCTGGTATCCCTGCAAGTAAAGTGATTTTTCATCCCCCCATCTCGGAAAGAGTATTTTTGATCTTCGATAGGTATCTGAGTGCAAAAGCCGTTTGACCTAGGTACCTATCTAAACATGAAATAGGTCTAGGTAGAGCTAGGCTCTTCAATTATAATTGCCTACAATATATTAATTATATTTACATACAAATAGTGTTTAAAATATTTTTTGTGTGAAATATTTTAAGTTTTTTTTTTTAGAAAAGTCAATCTGGGAGAAGCTTTTTGCTATTTTACAGCTTTTGTTTATAATATATCTAAGTAGTTAGAAAATGCACTAGTCTAAGATATTTTATTTTCCAGTTAAAAATTATTTTGACGAATGACAAATCGGCCATTTGGCTCTAGAGTAAAAATTAAATGAAGTCAAACAAAGAAAACCAGGTACCCCACTCACCTACCATAATTATGCAGTAAGTAATTAATCATGCAGAATAAAATATTAGCTCACCTCACGAGCCAGAAGCTTACGATAAAACTTCCTTATTAATATTGCATATTAATGACTTATTTATCATTTTTAATTAGCACAAAACATTTATCCACCTTCATTTGAGTTTCGCATGGCTTCGCCGCCATCACGAAATGATTAATAGCAATTCCGCGATTCTTTCATCGCTTTTAAAAGTATAAAAATGACTTACGCCACCGGAAGTCAGCCATTTATCTTAAGTTTATACTTTTACTGTTGTCCTAGAGAATTAGGAAGGATGGTGCCCGCGTGGCTACAAATCTCACGTATCTCCGTGAAGCCATTTTGTGGGGTCATCAATCATGGGAGAGATACAATATCACCACCATGATATTTGTTTTATAAATCCTAAAACAGACATTTTTTTGGTTTTTCCTGTATATTTTCGGTAACTTAAAGTAAGGTCCGGAATATCAATAAAAAATAAACACGAAAAGCTTAAAAAAATCTGATTTACATGGCATAAAATATAATTCCGAATCGTTCATTAACGAACAAAATTACAAATAAAGAACAGAAATCATTTATCGACGGGCAATTTAGCGATTTTTTATCGACGAAATCTGAGGCGCGGCGGGTGAAGGTCCGCCTGCGAACCAGAGGTTGCGGGTTCAATTCCCGTCTCCAGACAAATGTTTGTACGACCCGCAGATATTTGTTCAGGGTGGCCTGGATGTTTTCTATGTATACTAAAAACATCTATCTATGTAGTGTATTAAGAATTTCAGTTATTTAGTACCCATAACTCTGCTTAGCATGGGGCTAGATAATGCTGTGTGAATTGTCCAGCATTATTTATTTATTTATAACTAGTATTTACAATTGAAACAGTTGAGCTAACTGCGGAATGTTGCAAAGAGTCCAGGTAGCTCCACTGATCCATATCAATACCTACCAATCGGAAGGGTCCCCAAGACGCGCTGATTGCATTACCTATCCCAATATGTAGGTACCCTTAAAACCGTTAAGTTTAAAACTTAGTTTAATCTAATCATAATTTATTTAATTAATCCTGTATTTTTGTGTTTTATGGGACAACTGTTTGTACGATCTGCAAATATAACAAATATTTGGTGTTCTGGGTATTTTCTATGTATGAGAAAAAATATCTATTTATGTTATGCATTGCATTATGTATATCAGTCATCTAGTACTCATAACACAAGCTCTGCTTAGCTTGGGGCTAGATGATGCCGTGTGGATTGTCCAGCATTATTATTATAACTTATTGTTTGTAGGAAAAAAAACAAATAAAGTTATTAGAACTTTAAGGTAAGCTTACATAATACCTGACGACGAGATTAAACATACACAATAGGTTATTAAGCACAATTTATTTTAATCAATTATTAAGGTTAATACATTTACAATTAGATAGGTCTCGCGAGACTTTTTGCGTAAACATGCATCGGTAGAATGATTATTATAAAATAAATAAATAAGTTTTCTAAAATTTGTTCTATTATTATTGAAGAAGAGAAAACGAACTATTATTAACAAGTAATTGTTATTTCAATAAACGAACGAAAACCATAGAATTTGTACAAGATAACCGTGGAATTTCTGGTTTACTTGTGAATGCCCTCTTAAGGTAAAAAGCAAAAATTAAAACTGCGCTCAGTTTCGGTTGATAAAAACGCTGCCATATTGGCACTTGTTCTGTGACGTCACACTTCACACTGTCAACTCAAAGTTCCTCTATTTCTTCGTTGATTTTTCAATCGAAATAAAATTAGTTACAAACAAATGATAAAAACTAAAATTTAATTTAAAGAAAACACCAAACAAACGAGAAATACTACAAAAAGATATCCCGCCATAGCTTCATGACAATAGGAAATGTGAGGTGTGACGTCACGATTCGCTTTTGCTAATACCGTTGCGTTTAGAAATT
Organism: Eupithecia subumbrata; assembly: GCA_949316285.1. Classification (NCBI taxonomy): domain Eukaryota; kingdom Metazoa; phylum Arthropoda; class Insecta; order Lepidoptera; family Geometridae; genus Eupithecia; species Eupithecia subumbrata. Next base: position 3,790,883 of record OX438631.1, read on the forward strand.
TTACGATTGAGATGCAAAATATCTACTTTTCAATTATGACATTTCACAATAAAAACATACAAAAATACAAAAATAAATATACAGACATATTTCTATATCAATAGAGAATGCGTAATAAAATAGTTCGTTTTGTTGAAGTAACATAATTATATTATTTGACGACCTCCGTGGCACAGCGCAGCGGGCGAAGGTCCGCCTGCGACGCAGGAGGTTGCGGATTCGATTCCCGCCTCGGAACAAATTTGTGTACGATCTGCACAAATTTGTTCCGTTGGTCTGGGTGTTTTCTATGTATAATAAAAATATCTATCTATGCAGTGTATTGTATTTAGTATATCAGTTATTTAGTACCCATAACACAAGCTCTGCTTAGCTTGGGGCTAGATAATGCTGTGTGAATTGTCCAGCATTATTTATTATTTATTTATATACCCTATTGTGTATGTTTAATCTCGTCGTGCGACGAAATCGCATTGTTCCCTCGTACAATCGACGCCGCCAGAGGACGTCTTCAGAGAGTTCCCCTAATCTACCGTCAACGTTAAGGTATCAATATCAGTGCCGAGGTAAATTACGCTTTCTGACGACAGTTCCGACGTCAATCAATGTCGCCTGAACTTGACATCGCCTCTAGGCAAATACAGTGCCAGTGCCACTAAGTTATAGACTTTTTAACCCCGACGCAAGTTTAACGTGTCTGTTTGTGTATCTGTGTATCTGTCTGTGGTATCGTAGCTCCCAAACGAATGAACCGATTTTCGTTTAGTTTTTTTTTTCATGGATAATTTTTTATCCCGAGTGTTCTTAGCCATGTTTCATGAAAATCTGTCGGAGGTTTTTAAAAAATTTAATTTTGTGTATCTCATGGGGGGTACTTTTTATGCCAATTTGACAAGTCTTAGCCTATACACTGAAATTTTGTATACCTATGATTTTTCATGTGTTTCCTTTGACAAAAAAGATATTTTATTCTAGTCTAATACCTACAATCCCCGTGCTGGGCATGCGGGTTGCGAAACGCAGTCTATTTGTAGAATGGTTCTGGCAGCGCTGCCCGCTCCCCAATGGATATCCCTTAGTCGCCTCTTACGACACCCGCGGGAAGAGTTGTGGTGGTGTAAATTCTAAGCGGGCACCACATGGTACAAAAGTTGTCTATTCTCATATTTCTAACGCTAATCTAACTGAGGCTAAGATTTAAAAGTCTACGTTCCACCAGAGGAAAGGCAGCAGACTCTTTAACACTCACCGCTGCGCTGCCATCACCAATCGCTTGCCAAGTGTGGTGATTATGGCAACCCTCATGGCAACCCCACATTACATTTGTGACAAATTGCTGTCATACGTAAAAAATGTACAAAATAATGTTGCATAAGTCAAATGTTTCGATTCGAATGCCTCGATTCAATTCGAATTCAAGGCTTCGATTCGTCCAAAACGTGGTAAATTAAAACAATTTTGCTGTAGAGTGGCAATAGGTACTCATGATATGCTTAAATCTGAGATTTTTGGAAATCTAGCACTAAGTGATTCGAAGATGTCAGGTTATTAAGGGGATTTTACTGACTATTATCTTTCTATAAAAACACTTGTTTTATGTTTCTTTTGTTTGTTTTATGTAGTCTCTATTGCTTTGTAACTTTTTTGTGTTGTTTTTACTTTCCCTCAGTGTTTTGTGTGCTAAATAAATCTCTATTCTATTCTAGTTGTACGGCCGTACCTAAAATTTCTTTAAGGTTTTTTGTTATTATAGTGCGTAACCCTACACTCAGTGTAATTTTTTTTCCGTCGAAGACGAAAATATTTTCGATATCATTTGATTTCTTACAATTTCTTTGGTGGTTTTACAATAATCTGCTCGCACGTGTCACTCCGAGGCATTTAATGTCATCTGTCAATTCTCGCTGACTGTAATTTCATCAACCTTGCACTTCAAAACCGGACAGCATGTTCTTTGGCGGCAGCAATGACATTTGACTGTTTGTTTTTACTGTGGAGTCATTAAACATTATTATTTATTCCTTTGTCCGGTTTACGTCAGATTGTCCCAGCAGAGGGATGGGGTCATCCAACATTTTTCTTTTTTTGTATTGAGTGTGAGTTGGCAAGCATATAACTTCAGTGCTTGCACGCACATAAACGAAACATAATACGAATAGAAAATTGAGACTTATCTGACGCAATTTTTTGGCTACTCCTCGCTTGTATCTACTATTAAATAAATAAATAAATAATTCTGGACAATTCATAAAGCGTTATCTAGCCCCAAGCTAAGCAGAGCTTGTGTTATGGGTACTAGATAACTGATATACTTAATACAATACACTTCATAGATATTTTTTATTATAAATAGAAAACATCCAGAACACCTTGAACAAAGATCTGCAGATCGTACAAACATTTGTCCCGAGGCGGGAATCGAACCCGCAACCTCCTGCGTCGCAGGCGGACCGTCGCCCGCTGCACCACTGAGGTCGTCGAATTTATTATTAGTATTAGGTATTTGTTGTTATTCTAAGCCTTCTTCTGACAATGGCTGTAGGTAAACTTATTATAATTTTGAATATAAACTTCGATTTAGATTTTAAAGAAGGGTTTGATAATTAACAAATCAGGTCCAACGAGAAACCAAAACATAGATAAAAAGTGCGTCTATGCAATGTTGTCTATTATTATCAAAATCGTATTGAATTTGTGATGTTGTCATGGTTGTCGTATCTACTTTGTAAAATAGGAAAATTAAACAGAATGTTTTTCTCCAGCAAAGAAACGAAATATTTCAATTAATTGCTAAAGGTACATTCTATGGATATTTAAAACTTAGTATGTAAATAGTGTACTGTGTGGTGCGAGAATTTGCACCATCCCAATTCTTCCCGCAGGTGTCGTAAGAGGCGACTAAGGGATATCCACCGGGGCCGGGCAGCAGCGCCCCCTGCAGAACAATTCTACCACCGAAATGCGATCCCCAACCCGCATGCCCAGCGTGGGGATTATGGGCACTACCCGCCATGTGATAAAAGCCAATAGGTGCTTATCAGGGGGAGGCCTGCGTCCAGCAGTTTACCAATACAGGCTGTTGAGGTTGACGTTGAGGATGTAAGTAGTCACAGATGTATTCGCTTTTTCTATGCAAATGTTTTTTTCCGTTCACTGATGTGGCCTTTAGTATTGTAGGTACCCCACCTACCACACTAATACGTTAACGTTGTTAAAAAATATAATCGACGAAACTGAATCTCTCAAAGAACACCATCCTATGTTGGTGGCACTGTAACATCGCTGAAAGATTTCCAAATCGGATTACTAGAAACAACATTACTTGTAGGGAGACAGAGATAGAAAATAGCATGTTCCTTTGTATAAAACCCTTCTAGTATTAAGGCTGGTTTACACAGGATCAGTGCACAAGTCAGTAGCGGCGCCAGTGCCGGCGCCGACACTGACTTCAACTGTTTATCTTGTGAGCTTGTACATACACAAACAACGACATAAGATAGATAGAAAATACTTTTATTGCACACTTAAACTAAGAAACAATTTAAAAAGAAATAATTATAACCTAAGTGACAATTGGCGGTCTTATCGCTCAAGAGCGATCTCTGCCAGACAACCTGGTAACAACATAAGTACTAAACAAAACGCCCGTAGCACACCTCCGCTGCGGAACACGAGTAGCGGACCCGCTACTCGTGTCTCATGAATTCCGCAGCGATCAAGTGTAGTTTGAGTTGCGGAACTATGGCGGAGGTGTGGCTGACGTCGGAGAAGATCGACGAAACCGCGCGGGGAAAGAGATAGAATTATAGTCAAATCTATGCGTTAGAGCAGGCAGTTACGCTAGTGTTCCGTTTCTCCTACATACGGACAAGACATGGCGAGATTACTGCGGTTCCGCTGTTAAAGCTTCGCAGCGGAGGTGTGCTACGGACGTAAGGTACAATTCTACAAACTATGCAATCCATTGTTACGATTCGTTTTTTTTTTGTGCAAATTGGCACTCTCTTCAACTCAACAAACAGCCTATATTGGTCCACTGCTGGACGCAGGCCTCCCCCGCATAAGCACCTTACGGACTTTTATCTCATGGGGGTAATGCCCATAATCCCCATGCTTGGCGGGTTGGGGATCGCAGGTAGAATTGTTCTGCAAGGGACGCTGCTGCCCGCCCCCGGTGGATATCCCTTAGTCGCCTCTTACGACACCTGCGGGAAGAATTGGGGTGGTTTAAATTCTAAGCCAGCACCGCACAGCTTGGTAATCTAATTTGGTGTATTAATAATCTATGTATTTTATATTTTAGTACACGTGCAAAAGTTTTCAGCAATCATCGGGATCACATGCACAGAAAAATGTATGTTTACATTTTTTCTATTCCATTGAGAAAATAGATTTTAAAAATACCGTAGCAATTTGCTACGTGTGCTACGAAATTCGTAGAGGCACTACGAATACTAACTATTAAGGGTCCGGCGACGGATGAATTTCCCATACAAACGTAATACCTAAATGATTTTTAATTTGAGCATATTTTCACTATGGTCTGCTATTATTTGTATTAAAATAGTATTTATCCAGGTTCGTGACACAATTTTTTTTCAAAATACCTTTCTGAAATGAAATTAAACCTAATCGCATTTTTACATCAAAAAATGAATGTTGTCTTAGTAATTGTGTAGATAAGTATTTTGAAAAAAAAAATATGGCAGGAACCTGTATAAACACTATTCTAACACAATTAATAGCAAACCACGATGAAAACATTCTCAAATTACAAATCATTTTGGTACTACGTTTGTATGGGAAATTCATCCGTCGCCGGACCCTTAAGTTTAGTATATCTACTGATCCGCGATCCCGGTGTGGTAAAGCACGGCACTATCACAGCCTACCTATATGCACACAGTCGTTCGACGAAGGCATTTTGACGTGGTTTTGACAGTGAAATTGTACGGGGGGCAAGGGACGGGACGGGGAGGGACGCTCCCGAGTAGAATACATCACCGCCTTAGATACTCGGGAGCGTCCCACCGACCCGTTCCTTGGGTCAAACATCCATCCATCTATCCATCCATCCAAACTTTCGCATTTATAATATTAGTGTGATTATCTTGTATCCATAACACAAGCTCGGCCCACTTTGGGGCACAGAATGTTTTGTGAAAATTTCCAATTATTAAAAACTCTATTTTAGGGAGTAGGTATGGCAGATCGTTTGATCTTGTCAGACATGTATAAACTGTGGGTGGCTATCGCCAACTAGAATATTTTTATTTTTTTTCTGACCTGGGTTACCTATGAACCTCATTCTGTATATTTTTCTGTGTTTTATTTTAATTATTTTAAGCAGAATTGTATTATAACTAAATGGATCTTTTGTCTGGAAATAAAGAATAGACGCTTCCGACTGGTATTGATATGGATCAGTTGAGCTACCTTTAGATTGTTTGCAACAGTCTGCAGTTAGCTCAATTCTTTCAATTGTAAATACTAGTTCTATTTTATTTCTCTTAATTTAATGTAATTTTCTTTGTGAATAAAGGCTTCTGCCAGTATTTATAGAATATATGATTATATTATAATTTTATTATTAATTTTAAGAAAACTCAGTTTTTCCTTGCGATTACAAGTACAAAGTCAGAGGCATCCCCTAGCTGACAAACACGTAGATTCGAACAGAGATAAGTTTGTAGCCAGCGGCAGGCGAGCACAAAACTTTATAATGGATTCTGAAACTTTGCCATACATTTGTCTGTAAGTAGGTACCTACCATCCTACCATACCATTCACAACATGTACTTTTCAATTTAAGATTTCAGGCAGAGAGCTAGATTTTTTTAAAATAAGTATTATGTTGGACAATCCACACAGGATCATCTAGCTGCGATCTAAGCAGATGACTGATAGGTATCACACTAAAGTCATGGAGTAAAATGGAGGAGGCCTTCACTCGATGAGAGGTCCTTAATAATACCATTATTAGTATTAATTTTAAATTTAATTTTTATTTTGTTTAAATCAAGTGTTATACTGCATATTATTCTACTGATAATTATTATAGTAAAATCTTATTTTATTAAGGAAATAAAAAGGCTTTATTATTATTATTATTACTATCACACTAGTATTATAAATGCGAAATTTTGGATGGATGGATGGATAGATGGATGGATGGATGTTTGTTACCTCTTCACGTCAAAACTACAACGGATCGGGCTGAAATTTTGCACGCAGATAATTCTAATCCTGGAATCAAACATTATTATTATTTGTTAATAAACAATAAATTTACGGTTTTAGCATTTTTTCCTTTACTTGTGCCATAAGACCTTGCTTCTTGCCAAATTTAATGATTCTACGTCAACGAGAAGTACCCTATAGGTTTTGGTTCATGGCGAGAATCAAAAGTATTTTTTTTGTGTGAATAAACTACATATTAATTGATTTCGGATTTTTCCCTTTATTTGTGTTATAAGGCCTTGCTTCTTGCCAAATTTCATAATTCTAGGTCTACGGGAAGTACCCTATAGGTTTTGGTCCATGGCAAGCATTAAAAGTAATTTGTTTAGTGAAATAAATTAATTTAATAACAAATTTAATAACAAATTTATGGATTTCGGATTTTTTCCTTTACTTGTGCTATATATCTAAAACAAGTGAACAGATTAATAATGCATTTTGGCGTACATTTAGACAATAAAGTAGCCTATATCATAGCCTAACTTAGATAATGGGCTACTAAATATACCGAAAATACACGTGTGAAACCGCGGGCAGAAATTAGCTCGGCTATATGTTTAAGATTTCTTTGCTTTTTGTAATGATCCCTTGGTGGTTCCAAGTTTTCATTTCGCAGGTCCTTAACGCATTCTCTGCCCAACCTTGGAAGTGGCGCTGACCGACATGTGCCTCTTGAACCATGAAAGTGTTAATACATTCACTGCCCAACCTGTTATTATCATATACTAGTAAATGCCTGCGGCTTCGCACGCGTTGTTTCTATAGAAACGTTTAAAGGTGATTTCTATCCCATGGGAACGGATTTATGCGATAAAAAGTAGCTTATGTTTGATTCCAGGATTAGAATTACCTGTATGCAAAATTTCAACCCAATCCGTTCAGTAGTTTTGGCGTGAAGAGGTAACAAACATCCATTTACCCATCCAAACTTTCGCATTTATAATATAGTTTGATTTATGATTTTATACTGGGTAACGACTTCAAAATTTATTGATTAGTATTAAGTACATACCAAATTTATAATATTATTTTTCCCACTATTTTATGTAATTTGATTGACAAATTTAATTATATATGATTTCTAATTTATTAAAAAACTATTGCCCTATTTGCCTGCCTGCCTATTTGCCTGCGCTAGATTTAGGTAGAACATGTTGTGTTTTTATATTAATTTACATCTTTCTTACTCCTGTTCGCAATTAAACGACTTTTGAACTTTCTAAGTGTAGGTACATTTATTGTATTAATTATGAAAATAAAGAGTTTTTGATTTGATTTGATTTGATTTGAACCTCGGTACACCTGCTAGGGCGTACCACTGCTCCGTCCAACATGATCAATCATGGCATGTGCATCATAGACACTCCATGTGTTAATATGAGTAATATTAACTTGATTAAGAATGGAACGTAAAGCCTTGACCTTTGCATAGGTAGGTACGTTCCGTTTTAACACGATGATGTGAACAAAATTGAACCAAAAGTTATTTTCCCCTTTCCTTGTTGTTGTTAAAATTTCACAGGAAATGTTATGCCTAAAAATACATTATAATTAATCAAGACATGGGAAAATTTATGATTCAACGTAAGTTTTTTTGTTTTGTTTGTTTTATTAGGGTTATAAAGTTAAGCAAGGAAGCCTCTGTATAACTTTTAATCACTAAGACCCGCTAGCCTAAAGATTGTTAAATGTATTTACATATTTAGCTGCTAATTCTTTTTTAATTTAACGTATTCTTATAGTTTGTCAGCTCTCTAAATGTATTTACATACCGAAGCGACAGAAATCAAAAACATCACTTTATTTCCGTGTCAGTGTTTAATTTATAATTTGACCTTTTCTAAGTGTACACTTATTGTATTTACGGAAATAAAGAGATTTTGATTTTGGATTATTTTGATTAAGACGGCATGATCGCAACTTAGATTCTTGCAAGCCTTAATAAGATTTTCTTCTACCTTAGTAGCAACGACATTTTAGTGGTTAAATTGACCTAACTTAGTAGGTACTTAGTACCTACTTTTACCTTAAAAAGGTGAGTCAAAACTGTTTGTGATAAGTACTAACAATTGCTGTTAGCTACGGAACCCGATCATAGGCGGCGCTTTGATCTCTCTTGCCGTTGTTATTTATATTTAGCACCATTGTGTAAAGGATATTTTAACTTATAATCATCATCATCAGCCGATGGCCGTCCACATAAATAATTATTAGAGATTTTGTAATCGTAACAATGAGAGGAAAATTATACCTCTTTATCCGGCGGGTTATTTCTCTCAAGTGTTTACATGTGGTTAGCAGACACTCGTTTTACCTCAAAGCATCCAAATGGCTATATCGATTTTCATACATTATCAAAATCGACTTAGCCATTTGTAAGGTCTCAAAATACTCGTCTAGTTTCCTACATGGTTCTTAGCTACATTTTCTAGGCATTTGTCTCCTCATTTTGCGAAAAAAGAGACAAAGCAGGGACCGAACGTCGGAGTTTTTATAGTTTTCAATTAACTAGATATGGATCAGTTGAGCTACCTGTAGAAATTAACTAGGTAAATAATTCGTTCACAGGTACTATAAGCCTGTCACTAGCATATGTCACTGGCACGGGTAAATTACAATCCAACCAGCCAAAATAACGTGTATTTCATCATGACAGCAAGCAAAAAATAGATTATATAGTATTAAACTAAGAGTTAAAACCAGTTTTAAAATAATATTTGCAAATAATTGGCAATAGTTGCATTAATTAAATTATAATGCAACCAGCCAAAATAACGGTGTCATCATCATAGCAAAAAATATCAAAAAATAGATCGTAACTATAGTATTAAAACTAACCTACAGTTAAAACCCGTTTTAAAATTATATTTGCAAATAATTGGCAATAAGGAAATAACGCAAGCTTGGAAACCGGCCCTGCAGTGAGACGGTACAAAAATCTATTAGGGTTCAAGCATTCATTACTAATAATAATAAAAATGATGGACAATTCACACAGCATTATCTAGCCCCAAGCTAAGCAGAGCTTCTGTTATGGGTACTAGATAACTGATATACTTAATACAATACACTACATAGATATATATTTTTTATTATACATAGACACCATCCAGAACGCCCTGAATATATATCTGCAGATCGTACAAGCATTTGTCCCGAGGCGGGAATCGAACCCGCAACCTCCTGCGTCGCAGGTGGACCTGCGCCCAGTGCGCCACTGAGGTCGTCTCATGATTCATTAATGATCATATATAAAATATGAAATTATAAAACTATTATGGGTATTTATTAACACCATGTAATAGGGGTTAAAGTATGAAATTGCCGTTTTATTGTAATAAGTACTTCGAATTGACATAGAACGTTCAAGGTTGGAGATTTTTCAACGAAACTTTTTTTACATGATACCAAAAAGATTCTTCTTTTAAAAAATGTGCAACATTCGATTATCGACTTTCAGTTTACTTTTTAGGGTTTCGAAGATAGAAGATCGGTTTCGCTTTTTTTCCTACTTAATAACTCAGCAAATACTGCAGCTATCAACTTGAAATTTAGAATAATAATACATTTCTTGCGCTTGTACAGATTTCAAGAAAAAAAATTAAAAATGAACATGAATCTTTTCCATACAAATAATTGTGATGCCGCCGAAAATTGAAAAGAAGATACCTACAGCCCCCCCCCCCCCCCCCCTATCTCCAAAGATTGCAGAGCGATCCATGTAAAATGTATAGAGTGTTTGTAGATATGGATCTATGTTTTACAGGAAAAATATAGAGAAGTCTGTAAAAAGAACACTTTTTAAAAATGGTAAAAGGAATAATTTTCAAAAGAGGGGCTACCCTACCGAGGTATCAAATGAAAGGTATTGCTTTGGACATTTCAAAATAGTTTTTAAATTTCTGTAGGTTTCATACTTTTTGAAATATTTTGAAAAAAGTCGAAAAGTTTACAATTACCCACGTTAACCGAAGCATGCAGAGAGATAAATCTGAAATGTAGGTCGCAATTTAACGAATACCTACTATTTTTAGGTATTCGTTAAATTGCGAAGTCTCTAACAGGTACTTTTGGTACATATTTGTTGACAAACGTTCGAAACCCTCGGCGCGCGAGTTACACTCGCACTTGACGGATCTTGTTTTTATTCAGCTTAGATGTTGAGCTTAGGCCAGAAAGATGGATACTTCGAATATTCGAGTGATTTTTGAATAATGAAATACCCAGGACCGTGACAAATATTTGCAGATCGTACAAACATTTGTCCCACGGGAACAGCCACTGTCTAGTCTACTGATAATTTCGATTATACACTGAAAAAAATATAGTCCAACTAAGACGCATTTTATCTTAGTTGGCGTCAAAATAGTTGAAATGATAAATATCTCATTCAATACAAACAAGAATGCATGGTAGATGCAACTAACGAATTTGTTCAAAACAAAAAATAGACTTGACATATATCAATGCTGTAAGTCAAAATATATATTCACTTTGTCATATTAAACATTTATTTGCACGGGGTTAACAAACAACTTTGTTGCATTTAATCTATAAATTAAATTAAATAACTACACTTTAAAAGGCCAATTCATTACCTACTTGGTAGAAGGAGCTATTACGATTTAACTAAGTTCTCATAGTCACAGAAGACAAGATCTTATCAGGCTCATATGGATTCATGATGCGGATCACATTAGACAAGATCTTAATCAATGTAAACATTTTTTTTTCATTGTATAATTTTTTTCGTAAACTAAAGTCAGTATTTTTTCATATTTTTTTCCTTGATCGAAGAGGAAAACCCCCCTTAAAGTTGGTCCTTATTTTTGTCACACCCTCTACAGCTATACCAGTTCATCACGTTGGCGTTGCGATATTTATTTCTGGATAAAAAGAACAATAAAGTTTCTTGAACATAGGCCTGCAGGTACTTTAAGATACATATGGCAGGTGTGTAACCTACTTTATATTCTCAACTCGCAAGCGTATCAAGTGTCAACAGAACTCAAAAGAATAACAAAAACACCAACTATGAGTCATGTGGATGATAAATAAATGCATAAATTAGTTATAAAAGTACTTCCACACCAGCCAAACTCAATATAAAATGTTTGTAAGCAAACCGCCCATACTTAACCCAAAATTCAGTCGGTTGTCGCGTTCTAGTGTCACTTTTTATACGCAATTTGCATTACTTGTCCCTTTGAGATCCTTACTTCTATATATTTTTTTTTGACGACCTCAGTGGCGCAGCGGGCGAGAGTCCGCCTGCGATGCAAGAGGTTGCGGGTTCGATTCCCGCCTCGGAACAAATTGGTGTACGATCTGCAGAAATTTGTTCCGTTGGTCTGGGTGTTTTCTATGTATACTAAAAAATATCTATCTATGTAGTGTATTGTATTACGTGTACCTATCAGATATCTAGCACCCAAAACACAAGCTCTGCTTAGCTTGGGGCTAGATAATGCTGTGTGAATTTTACAGCATTATTTATTTATTTAGTTATAGACTGATGATGATGATGAATAGAAAATGACTTGAGTTTGCGACAACCATTAAGCCTCCACCACACAGATGCGATTTTTAAGCTGCGTCTTGCGTTTTGCGATTTTGCGGGGGGCGGGCGGCGGCGGTAGCCAGAGACGGTGTATTACGGCGGCAAGACGCACTTCGAAATCGCGGCCGTGTGGTGAAGGCTTTAAGCATCTATCCCACAGCCGCAATTTTGAAGCGCGTCTTGTGTCGATTTTATAGCGCGATTCCTTACACACCTGTGTCTTTGTAAGATTTCTAGACGCCGCGCGCCGCCGCCCTCCAAAAGGCAAAACGCAAGACGCAGCTGCGTGCAGATAGCACGCATCCTAATACAAAATGTTTCGTGAACAATTATCGCAAAAGCGCAGGACGCGGAAACGAGTCGGACAACTTTGCGTCGTTAAAATCATAGCAGTGTTTAAGATCGTCTGCGTTTTACAAGTAGTACAAAATAAACTGCAAATAAATATCGCAACAAACCGCGCGACACAAGACGCGCGTCAAAATCGCAGCTGGGGGGTAAAGGCTTTAAAGTGGAATTATTGCTTCATTAAAGACAAGCATAATTTATATTGACAAGGTCAAAGCCAATCTGAAATAATTAAAATTTTATACTCTTCACGAGTAATTTATTTATCCTACACTAACATTAAAAGAGTAGGTAATGTGCATCGCAAATGCAATTGAAGATGACAAATAATGCGTAATAATCACTTCATAAAAATTAATACCTTTACCTACATTATATACTTTTGCTTTAATTTGCTAAATGTAATATAGGAATCACAAGCATTTTTTAGTGTGATTAAACGTTTCTGTGAAAACTATATTGCACGAAGTGGAAGGAGAAAAGAGAGGCTTTTGCCCAGCAGTCGGACGGTAAAGGCTGAAAAAAAACCTTGTCCACGATCTCACCTGACGGAAGCGACGGCAGTTTAGGCAGAGATACGAAGTTGCTCTTGGTGGCCACCAAACAGTATTTTCGTATCTCTGTCTAAACTATACAAAATAAAAGCTGAAATGAACTTTATAACGTTGTTTTTATAGGATCTCTTTAATGCGTTGCTTTTAGAAGCAAAATTTTTTCCAGGCCCTGAAAGATAGGTCAGAAAAGGTAATGTATATTGACCTTTAGCGGTGCAAAAAAAGAGTAGGTGCAAATATTTAAAAAAACGTCTGTAATGTCAAATTAACCACTTTTTACTTAATGCCAATGAAAGTACGAGTAATACGGAACTTACTGAAATACAACAAAAAAATATAATTCTTATTTTTGTCCTTCTGTTCTGTTAATTTCAGCTGATCTCCGAAACGAGTGGACAGATTTCGACGGGATTTTAAGGGGCTACAAGAATGCCATGCATACATTGACATACATTGCCGTCCTTAAGGTTTCTCTAAAGCGCATGTAATATATGTGATGAAAAATATCACATTGTGTAAACAAAGAACTGATCTTTGAAAGTTTATCCCTCATTTTACGATAATTGGTGTAGTTTTAAAATAAATCACTGAAGAAAAACACTTTAAAAAGCACGGCATTTTAGGCCTCACAGAAAATATAATGACTCAAAATGAATTAAAAATATTAAAACAACTACTTCAATATTTCATCTTTCCATTAAATATTCGTAATTTTTATAGGATGTAATACAATAATAATAAATCCCAAAAAACACATTTTTGTAAGGCGTTTTGCAAAGTAATTGCAAAAATGATAATATATTGCCAAAAGAATTTAAACCTTATTACTCAAACATCCCTTTCAATATATGCTCAAAATAGCTTCCACTACCTTCATTCGAAGGCTGGATGCCTTCTCGGACGGACGTGAGGTTATGTAACTTTTTTCGCAATGACAGCTGTTCTCGACGTACGAATTACGATTTTCGACAACTTTTGTTTTGCGAGTTAAATGGTTCATTTGTCATTGACATAAAGTCTATATTTGATTGAAGCTAAGCTAAAAGAAATTTGCAGGAATTTTATTCATTGACAGACCTACCAATTAAGTAGAATAGGTTTGTAGTGGTTTTATCTCTGGTAGCTAGATAGGTAGGTACTACTCAACATGTTTATAAGAATAAGAATGAGAATAAGAAGAATAAGAATCATTTATTTGCATAAAACATGAGTATGAACATGGTGCGAGCATGCAATTGTGTTAAAATATAAATGACCTACATGTTTTGCCATTACTGGCGTGCAAATAGGAGAGGGCACGCTGCAGATTTGTCACTAATGTGATATGTCTTATATTATAATGTATACAAACAATCATAATACAAAAAAATAAAAATTATCGGATAAACTTAAAATAAATTATAAATTCTAATTGGTATAGTCAAAATTTGTCATCAAGAAAGTCATTAACGCTATAATAACATTTATCTATGAGTACATTCTTAAGTCTATTTTTAAATACATTTGAGGTAGTACCAGAGTTACATTTGTTTAAACATTTAACAGCTTGATTATATATTTTGGGTGCCATACCTAAAATACTTTTTCGTATTAGGGCAGTTTACAGCACGGAAAGTATTGGTCGAGTTAAAATATGTTAAGGAGGTAGGGCGATTTTGATGACTTTAATATATAAACCATGCTGAAAAATTAAAATAGGAGCCCACGTCCAGCAGTGGACTTGATGAATTCACACATCATCACCAAGGCCGAAGCTAAGCAGAGCTTACTTACTAGATAACTGATTTACTTAGGACCAACCATGTGCATATTTTTTGCCCGTAGTTCTACCAGTAGAACCACAGGCAAATTTAAATTACTCGTAGTTATCGGTTTGTTCTCAAAAGGACAAATACTCAAAAAAATTGACTTTAATTTTTTTTAAACTCATAGAAAATCCTCAACGGAGCGGTTTGTCATAACTTCTTTGTTATTGGCAATATGTGTACATTGACATCAATATATTAACAAACATATTTTTAGCGTAACAAAGAAGTCAAGTAAAGGAGATGTGTAAAGACGCTAAAAACGTAATAAACATGCAAAACACTTGTATTTCCAATGACAGTTGTCAAAATTATTGTTAATCACTCATGTAACACACAGTTACTATCAAAAATAAACTTACTTCGCTTACAAGTCATGACATGTAAGTACAATGACATGCCGGCCTGTCCTTAGTGCAACATAATGTAAAGCCAATTATCAGTTCCCCATTGCTGCAATGACACTTGCAGGGGAGAAAAATTTAATTTTCCATTTATCATTATAAAATTAAATAGTTGACATTCCAATTGTACCTAGGTACTTAAATGTTAATTCCGACTCCTTGGTTCACCAATTCTTGATGAGTCTTTTCATTCATTAAATGAGAAAAATAGAAATTTCGACAAAAGTTCTTAGACTGACTGCCCAAAATTAATAGCCATTTGGCTTTTGCAATTATTCGGTATATTATGACTACAATTATTTGGTTTTGTCTATTTGTACCTTTTACGTATTCTTTGAGATGTCGTCAACTGTGGAAACACAGCGAGTTCTTGGAAGGTAGCAACATAGTAAAGAATACTTTATATCGGTATGAATATCAATTTGGATAGCAAGGCATGGTTTGTCGTGGTATTTATGATTATTTTGTAGAATTACAATCTAAACTAAAACTATCTTCATGATTGTTGCTTTTTATTTCCGGAAAGTAAAATCAATTATGTAAGCGAGTAGTACTGAGATTGTGTACAAAATAATCTCCGTGGAATTCATCATTCATCATTCAAACATTCACGTATTTTTATGAATATTTTTCATTGCTAAAAATAAAAAAAATTGTCATTAGGTGAGATACTCATCTAAGGATGTCAAAAATGAAAAAAACATTGAAAAGTCGTAACAGGTCCTTACGACTTTGTTCCCTGTGTTTTCCTGACTGTGTGAGAAGTAAATCTACATTTTCGATGATAGCTGTCAAAATCGAAACGACTTCTTCAAACCCCACCAAGTCTCTAAGATTGTCAACTAATTGGTCACTAAAATCCGAAGATTGACGCCCCCAAAAAAAATTCATGCAATAGTTTCGCCGTGATGCGCGGCTAAGATACAGGCAAAAATTGTTTTACTTCAGTATCGATTTATAGATTATCTTTTAAATGGCAATGTATACGATTCTACAACAAAACTCCAAGAGAGTTAAAAATTATCAAAAAATAAATTCAAACAAATTGTCAAACATATCCTTTGCTATAAGGCTTACTACAAAATATCAGATTATCTCTAGAGGATAAAAAAGCTTGGGTATTGCTAATAGTATTGCTCCAGCTCGAAAACTAACACCCTAACAAGGTAAAGGTTTCTTGTTCGCTTCTTTACTTTACCTTAAAAAGATTGAAGTGAACAAAAAATTAAGGTAATCAGTTTATTTCCTAGTTTTACTCATGAACCTTATTTGAATTTTGTGACGTGTATGTAAAAGACTCCTGTAAGGTGTAAAGGGAATAACTGTTATATTTCATTTTATATCTGATTATTTGATTGGCGCGGCGGGGAAAAGTGCACCTGCGACACAGGAGGTTACAGTTAGTTTCATTCCCGCCTCAGGGAAAATGTTTGTACCATCTGTAAATCATCAAATTTGTGTACGATCTGCAGAAATTTGTCCCGTTGGTCTGGGTGTTTTCTATGTATTATCAAAAAATATCTATCTATGTAATGTATTGTATTAAGTATATCAGTTATCTAGTACCCATAACACAAGCTCTGCTTAGCTTGGGGCTAGATAATGCTGTGTGAATTGTCCAGCATTATTTATTATTTATTTATTATTATCTGCAAATATTTGTTCCAGGTGTTCTGAATGTCTTATGCATATTAAAAAATATCTATCTGTGTAGTGTATTTAATAAGTATATCAAAATAAGTATACCATAACACAAGCTCTACTTACTTTGGGGTTAGATGATGTTGTGTGGCTTGTTCAGCATTATTTATATTTAATAAAAAATTGAGAAAGCCCTGCAAAACCAAATCGAAATATCTTCAACGATTGACACTTTTGTAATCCATTTAGTCCTCAGTTGTTTTGACCAAATTAGTATATTTTTTTATGTATAAATAAAGTATTATCATAATGGTCGGTGATATTGTCGGTACTTTAACACGCATGGATATGATATTATTATTTTAGGTTTTTCTGATTTCTATGAATAACTATCAAGAAATGTAATTTTTATTATAATTGATATACTACAATAAGCGACATAGGTTTTATTAAGGTACTTTACATGCAACAATAGCAAAGCCGCGGGCAAATGTTAGTTATCATTATATTATTACCTTGTGATTGTGCTATCAACAAAAAAAAACAGAAGTTTGCCTCTTCTACAATAAATAAATTTTGCATGAGTCTATGTAAAAAATAAGCGCCTCTACCGACGACTTTTGGTATAATTGACATGCAATTTGACAGACTTAGTTTTCCACGGCTAAGCCTTAAGACGCTACCCAAACAGCGACACCGTAGAAAGTACACTAGCTTCATTCGGAGGCTGGATGCCTCCTCGGACGGACGTGAGGTTATGTAACTTTTTTCGCGATGACAGCTGGGTTCGACGGACGAATTACGATTTTCGACAACTTTTGTTTTGCGGATTAAATGGTTCATTCGTCATTGAAATAAAGTCTGTATTTGATTGAAGCTAAGCCAAAAGAAATTTGCAGGAATTTTATTCATTGACAGACCTACCAATTAAGTAGAATAGGTTTATAGTGGTTTTATCTCTGGTAGCTAGATAGGTAGGTACTACTCAACATGTTTACAGCACGAAAAGTATTGGTCGAGTTAAAATATGTTAAATAGGTAGGGCGATTTTGTTGAACTTATATATAAATAAACAATGCTGAAAAATTAAAATAGGAGCCTACGTCCAGCAGTGGACTTATATAGGCTGATGATGATGAATTCACACATCATCACCAAGGCCGAAGCTAAGCAGAGCTTTGTTATGGGTACTTACTAGATAACTGATTTACTTAGGACCAACCATTTGCATTTTTTTTCTCGTAGTTCTACCAGTAGAACTACAGGCAAATTTAAATTACTCGTAGTTCTATCGGTTTGTTCTCTTAGAGAAGAGAGATTCTCAAAAGGACAGATACTCAAAAATAATAATTTACTTTAAATTTTTAATAACTCATAGAAAAACCTCAACGGAGCGGTTTGTCATAACTTTTTTGTTATTGGCAATATGTGTAGGTACATTGACATCAATATAATAATTTTTTTTTAGCGTAACAAAGAAGTCAAGTAAAGGAAATGTTTAAAGACGCTAAAAACGTAATAAACATGCAAAACAATTGTATTTCCAATGACAGTTGTCAAAATTATTGTTAATCACTCATGTTAATCATAATCATGAGTTCTTGGAAGGCAGCAACATAATAAAGAATACTTTATATCGGTATGAATATCAATTTGGATAGCAAGGCATGGTCTGTTGTGGTTTTTATGATTATTTTGTAGAATTACAATCTAAACTAAAACTATCTTCATGATTGTTGCGTTTTATTTCCGGAAAATAAAATTAATTATGTAAGCGAGTAGTACTGAGATTGTGTACAAAATTATATCCGTGAAATTCATCATTCAGCATTCCAACATTCACGTATTTTATTTTACGAATATTTTTATAGATATATATTTATATATTTTTATAGTATCGATTTATAGATTATCTTTTAAAGGGAAATGTATACGATTCTACAACAAAACTCCAAAAGAGTTAAAAGTTATCAAAAAATAATTTCAAACAATTTGTAAAACATATCCTTTGTTAAAAAGGCTTACTACAAAATATCAGACTATCTCTAGAGGATAAAAAACTTAGGTATTGCTAATAGTATTGCTCCAGCTCGAAAACTAACACCCTAACAAGGTAGAAGTTTCTTGTTCGCTTCTTTACTTTACCTTAAAAAGATTGAAGTGAACAATAAATTAAAGTAATCACTTTATTTCCCAGTTTTACTCTTGAACCTTATTTGAATTTATTGACGTGTCCAAGACTCCTGTAAGGGGTAAAGGAAATAAAGCACTGTTATATTTCATTTTATATCTGATTATTTGATTGACGACCTCTGTGGCGCGGCGGGGAAAGGTCCACCTGCGACACAGGAGGTTACAGTTAGTTTGATTCCCGCCTCAGGACAAATGTTTGTACCATCTGCAGATATTTATTCCAGGTGTTCTGGATGTCTTATGTATATAAAAAAATATCTATCTGTGTAATGTATTTAATAAGTATATCAAAATAAGTATACCATAACACAAGCTCTAATTACTTTGGGGTTAGATGATGTTGTGTGGCTTGTTCAGCATTATTTATATTTTAATTTTTTTTTGAGAAAGCCCTCCAAAACCAAATCGAAATATCTTCAACGATTGACACTTTTGTAATCCATTTAGACCTCAGTTGTTTTGACTAAATTAGTATATTTTTTTAATGTATTATCATAATGGTCGGTGATATTGTCGGCACTTTAACAAACATGCATGAAGATGATATTATTTTTTTAAGTGTTTCTGATTTCTATGAATAACTATCGATGAATGTAATTTTTATTATAATTGAGAAGCTACAATGAGCGACATAGGTTTTATTAAGGTATTTTACATGCAACGATAGCAAAGCCGCGGGCAAATGTTAGTTAACATTACATTATTACCTTGTGATTGTGCTATCAACCAAAATAAAACAAAAGTTTGCCTCTTCTACAACAGATAAATTTGGCATAAGTCTATGTTAAAAATAAGCGCCTCTGCCGACCACATTTGGTAATATTCACATGCAATCTGACAGTCTTAGTTTTCCACGGCAGCGCCTTAACTGACAGATAGTTGGTGTTTTACGGAGTAACAAAGCAACTTTTATTTTAAATTTATTAAACTTTTGTCGTTATTCAAGAAAAATAATGCACGGAACGTGCAAAAATATGAAACCCATGAAAGTATGAACAAAATCCGATTATGGTAAGGTATGTTTTTGTACCAACAAAACAAATGAGCCCACAAACTTAATTTCACGCGGGTACTATTATTTACACAGAACATCTATTTACCTATAACAACAACCTGTACGTAGTTTTTAGGGTTTTGAAGATCGAAGATCGGTTTCAAAACCCTTATGGTCTCGCTTTGTCTGTCCTTTTTTCCCTCCTTAATAACTCAAAAACTACTGCAGCTATCAACTTGAAATTTAAAATAATAGTACATTTCGTGCGCCTGTACAGATTTTAAGAAAAATAATTGAAAATAAATGAAAAATGAAAATGAATATTTTCCATACAAATTGTGATGCCGAAATTTTAAAAGATACCTACAGAGTCATATGGGGTATCAAATGAAAGGTATTATTTTGTACATTTCAAAATATTTTTTGAAATTTTTGTAGGTTTCATACTTTTTAAAATATTTCGAAAAAAGTCGAAAAAATACCCATTCCCCCTCCCCTATCTCCGAAGATTGCAGAGCGATCCATGTAAAATGTATGGAGCGTTTATAGACATGGATCTATATTTTACAGGAAAAATATAGAGAAGTTTGAAAAATGAACACTTTTTGAAAAATGGTCAAAAAGGGGGGGAATAATTTTCAAAAGGGGGGGCTACCTCACCGAATGGGGTATCAAATGAAAGGTATTGGTTTGTACGTTTCAAAACAGTTTTTCAAATTTTTGTAGGTTTCATACTTTTTGAAATATTTTGAATAAAGACGAAAAAATACCCATTCCCCCCCCCCCCTATCTCCGAAATTTGCCGAGCGATCCATTTAAAATGTATGAAGCGTTTGTAGATATGGATCTATATTTTACAGGAAAAATATAGAGAAGTCTGTAAAATGAATACTTTTTGAAAAATGGTCAAAAAGGAGTAATTTTCAAAAGGGGGGCTACCCCACCGAGTGGGGTATCAAATGAAAGATATCGGTTTGGACATTTCAAACCAGTTTTTCGAATTTCTGTAGCTTTCATACTTTTTGAAATATTTTGAAAAAAGTCGAAAAATTTACCATTACCCACCTTAACCCAACCACCCATTTAACCGGTACTTTTGGTACATATTTGTTGACAAACGTTCAAAACCCTCGGCGCGCGAGTTACACTCGCACTTGACGGATCTTGTTTTTATAGGTTAATTAAGGGTTAGGTGATTTTTGAATGGCGTCTTTAAATAAAACCGTAAAATTTATGGTAAAATATTTTGGTGTTGATTTTTAAATTGCCAAAAAATCTTGTTTCAACTCTAAATTATAGAAAATATGTGATTGGTTTTTATAACCTACCTGAATAGTTCAGTATTTAGTGTTAATTAAACTATTTTATGGTGCAATAAAGTTCTATCAATCTGAATAAAATTAATAATTGTAAACTGATTTATGCCGATCACATTAACAATCGAGTTATGGAAAGAGCTATGCTCGGAGTCTCTCTGAAGGATAGGATTCGTAACGAATACACCCGACAGAGAACCAAAGTTATCGACATAGCTCAAAGAATTAGCAAGCTGAAGTGGCAGTAAGCCGGCCATATCTTACGAAGAACCGACAACCGATGGGATAAACGTGTTGTTGAGTGGCGACCACGACTCGGCAAACGTAGTGTTGCCGTCCTTCAGCCAGGTGGGATGACGACCTGCAAAAGACTGCAGGCAGATGCTGGATACGGTACCTATTATAATAAATGTGAAAGTTTGGATGGATGTATGTTTGTACTCCTTCATGCGAAAATTACTGAACGGATCGGGCTGATATTTTGCATATTTTGTAGGACTAGACCTAGGATAACTCATAGACTACTAACTACTTTTTTATCCCATACTAGTTGCATTCTTACTACCCGTTGTCCTATTACCCGTTTTCCCGTAGGAATGAAGCATTTTCTCGCGGTAAAATGTAGCCTATGTTCATCAGGAATAACGTGGGCTTCTAATGGTAAAATAATTTTTCAAATCGGTCCAGTAGTTTCGGAGCCTATTCAATACAAACGAACAAACAATCAAATCTTTCCACTTTATAATATTATTATAGTATAGAAATCAATTCCCCAAAGGAACTTGTAGATTTTTTATCCCATTAAACTAATAATCTTTAAAATTTTCTATAGAAACAATACGCGCGTAGCCGCGGGCAGAAACTGGTTATGTATAATATAAATAATAGGAGAATTAAAAGTAGTATAACAATTGCATTGTTTGATGTTGTTTTGCAACAATGTTTATTAATTTTTTTTGTTATCACTAATCACCATAATTAGATGCCTGACCTATGATATATCTACAAATCTATGCCTAGCAACTAATAGATATGTAAAATTTAAAAAAGTTTGTATACGTACCTATATAATATTGTAAAATAGCTATAACTGGACTTTAAAAAATTTGAAACGGAATGCCTGACCTATGGTATATCTATAATATATACTTAGCAACTAATAAATATGTAAAATATAAAAAAGCTTGTATGCGTACCTATTTATATTGTTAAGTAGCTATAAGTGGACTTAAAAAAAAATTGAAACGGAATGCCTGACCTATGGTATATCTATAATATATACTTAGCAACTAATAAATATGTAAAATATAAAAAGTTTGTATGCGTACCTATTTATATTGTTAAGTAGCTTTAAGTGGACTTAAAAAAAATTTGGAACGGAATGGCTGACCTATGGTACATTAAATATGTAAAATATAAAAAAGTTTGTATGCGTACCTATTTATATTGTTAAGTAGCTATAACTGGACTTAAAAAAAAATAACAGAATGCCTGACCTAATAGTATATCTATAATATGTATACCTAGCAACTAATAAATATGTAAAATATAAAAACATTCGCATGCGTATTTACATTGTAAAAGAAGCTTTAACCGTAATACCTAAAAAAACTTTTTTTATTAGGTTGATGTTTGAAATATTTCAGTAAGAACAATGATGTATTATACTTTAAGGTGTTTGGTACTTTAAATATTAAAATTAAATCATATTTTCAAAAATAATTTAGTAGTACGGTAGGTAAGTACTTTATCTGTCTCACATATGGGCATGATTGGGTAATGTCAGTTGAAAATACTACACGACCTCTGACTACACGAATTGCTAGACCGTTTCTACATGGTTTCTATGACTTCTAAATACTTTCAGCTACGATGATTGCATCAGAATTCCACTTAGCTGATTCTTCCAGTTCCTTCTGTCATCTCTTAGAAATTGTTCTAACGTCAAACAATAGATGTTGGTAATCCGCATAGATAACAGGCGCATTGCAAGATAAGTAAGAAGTGTGTACAGGACCTTTTAACGCATTCACTGCGAGAGCCAATGAGAGTGTTAAAACCATCTGCGACATATAGATAAAATGTAGGAAGGTAGTATATTTGAAATGATGACGCAGCTATAATAATCGCTAAAATAATTATTCATTGTTGTTTTTATGTGAAACCTGTTGATATTTCGATTTTACAAGAATATTAAGTTTTTCCTTTTTCCTGTTCATTTCATATTAATTTCATTGATTTCAGATTCAAAATTATAGCATTTAATGTTTAGTTTTTTCTTTTAGATAGTTTTGTTTTTTTTCCGAATTATTATTTAAAAAATGGCTTAAATGTTTCTGGCATTTATGGTTAGTCATGACAGTAAGTATAATGTATACTTACACAAGTTGATTGAACTTGAATAACCGAGGGTCAAAAACACATGATTTTTTTTTGCAACAAGTACAATCGACTTAAAAATCAAAACTGTTTTGCACCGGAAACCGTTTTTTTTAAATCGATTTTACTTTTTGCTAAAATAAAAGGGTCCATATTCGCACGAATCACTGATAAAAATAAAAATAGAACACAACGCATCTTCTGGCCCTAAAAAAACAGAGCTTTTGTGTTTTGAGTACCATAGCTGATGCAAACAAAATAAAATCACTCATTTTTTATTTGAACCCGTATAAATCATCACTGAAACCGCAGACCGTTTATCGTATCGCGAGCGTGCGTGTGCGCAGGTTGGCCTTAAACTTGGACAGGACAGTGGTGCGGGCGTTCGCGGTCGCCGCACGTTATCTATGTCACTCGTGTAACGCGATCTCTGATTATTTACGCGAAATTTTCGGATTTTTATGTGAAATTTTCAGATTGTAACCCGAAACTTTCGGATATTCACTCAAAAATAGAAATAAAAATTTAATGGCAGAGTTGTTGACTTAAAGCCCGTGTGTTGGAGTTCTATCAAAAGTTGAGATTGTCTGTGAGAATATCAAATTTATTAATTGCATTGCAACAATTTTGAATTCTTAGATATTACGGGTTACGATAAATTTCCTGCTAAAAAAGCCAAAATCTCGTCAGTGGGTAGTTTGAAAATAAACGAGTCTACAAAAGTGTTAGTGAATAGATGAATAAATACAAATAATGTAGGTAGTTCAAGTTTACTTCTACGAAAGATCTGATAACATTGCTCGTAACACAACTTATTCGTTTGAATAAAACCTTGTAAAAAAGTGTCGTTAGCAAAAGTGTTCTGTTGTATGGAAACATCGTTAAAATGTAAGTATTTTGAATCTATGAGAGAAAGTGTTTTGCTATTGCTTATCCACCCAACCTCTAGCCCACAGTGCTGTCATTCAGATGTCACCTTTACTAAACTAAACTAATTCGACAGCACTAAAACTGATGCCATGCTTTTTATTTCAATCGTTATGAAAGGGACCGCTACATTTTTAGACCTGTCAGATTAGTATTGCTTAGTTTTGGTGACTGAATCTGAATTGACACCAGTACCTACCTTATATATCTGATAATCTTAATTGTGTTGGAAGCATCGATATAGGTAATATAAGCTTTTTACTACCTACTAATATTATAAAGCCGAAAGTTTGTGAAATCTAATTTTTTTTCCTAGGATCTCCAAAACTACTAAAAAGGTCATGATGAAATTTGGCGTACGCTTAGAGCAAAGTCCAAATTCGATAATAGGCTACTTATTATACCGAACATACGAGTGCGAAGCCGCGGGTAGAAGCTAGTAGTCTTAAAATAATAATAATAATAATAATGCTGGACAATTCACACATTATCTAGCCCCAAGCTAAGCAGAGCTTGTGTTATGCTAATAATAAGGCCATGAGAAGAAATAAAATGGAAATGAAAATTAATTGATATTTTGACATTCCGATTTTATCTAAACTAAGAATATAAAGAGGAAAGATTTGATTGTTTGTTTGTTTGTATTGAATAGGCTCCGAAACTACTGGAACGATTTGAAAAATTCTTTTACCATTAGAAGCCTACATTATTCCTGATGAACATACTACTTTTTACCGCGGGTAAATGCTTCATTCCTACGGGAAAACGGGTAAATAGGACAACGGGTAGTAAGAATGCAGCTAGTGTAATATAAAATTATATATTCAATATGTATTATTAGTATTATATTGGTTATTCTTATGTTTTACTTAATGCAATTTTTATTTTATACTGTTATTTTAATTAGCACTACTTACATAATATGTAAGGCTATGTATCACCTATGTATCAGCTAGTGTAATATAAAATTATATATTCAATATTTATTTATTAGTATTATATTGGTTATTCTTATGTTTTACTTAATGCAATTTTTATTTTATACTGTTATTTTAATTAGCACTACTTACATAATATGTAAGGCTATGTAGTCGTAATAAGTGGTACTTACGACCTGTACTATGTTGCCAACAAAGAATCTGAATTACTAGATTTGTTTAACTTGTGCGGAAGTCTAGGATTATTGGATACCAGACATATACCGACCCTGATAGAGTTCGGTATTAAATACCACTTAGTGTTGATTTATGTGCATGCTACACGCTAAAAAAGAATGCGCCTAAGAGTATTTTTTCTATGATTATTATCTTACCAGAGATTAAGGTTATCGGTTGAAGGTTGTGTTTTTGGTGGTCAGGCTAAAAAGCAAGTCATTTATTGAAAACAAAAAAAAAACATATTTTTGCACGCCTTCTCAAATTTTGTCGTGAAATAATAGGCAAAGGCCTACAAAAGCTATCTAAGGACCATATTTTAGGGGGTATTTTGATACAATAATTTATCAAAATCGCTTCAGCCGTTTCGATGCTTGGAGGTGATAAAGAGTGTCCGCCATGGTTGGCGGACATAGAAAAACGTAAACTCATTGGGGATTACAGGTGAAAAGATATTAGGAAGGTACTTTTTACTATAAAAACTATCGTAGTTTGATGAATTGTTTTCCAACCATCGAAATAAGACGACATGAGACGACCTCCGTGGCGCAGCGGGCGAAGGTCCGCCTGCGACGCAGGAGGTTGCGGGTTCGAATCCCGCCTCGGAACAAAATTGTGTACGATATGCAGAAATTTGTTCCGTTGGTCTGGGTGTTTTCTATGTATAATAAAAAATATCTATCTATGTAGTGTAATGTATTATGTATATCAGTTATCTAGTACCCATTATCTGCAGATCGTACAAACATTTGTCCTGTGTCGCAGGCGCCTTTCGCCCACTGCACCACAGAGGTCGTCAAATCTCCTCCCAAATCTTTGTGCTTGGCCTACTGTACTCTTCATAAATAAAACGTCAGGTGCAAGTCAGACTCGCGCACTAAGGGTTTCGTATAATTTTGGGATCTTGTATCTTGCCAAATATCATGATTCTATCTAGGTCAACGAAAAGTAGGTTATGGTCCATGGCGAGATCAAAAGTATTTTTATGAGAATAAACTAAAAATTATGTTTTTATGATTTTTCCTTTACTTTTGCTATAAGACCTTGCTACTCGCCAACTTTCATGATTGTAAGTCCACGGGAAGTACCCTTTAAGCTTTTGTGTAATTCCCTTGAAAATTTCAAAATATTCGAACTTAAACTTTTGATTACGTTGACTTTAAAGTTTTATTTATATCGTGGCTCCAAGAGAATTACATACTTGAATATGTGATGTTAATTTCAACTCGGTACCTCAACGCGTTCCTGAGAAAAGGTGGTTTACAGACAGACAGACGGACAACGAAGTGATACTATAAGGGTTCCTATTTTCCTTAGGTACGGACCCCTTAAAACTGGTAACCTGATTAGGTATCTACAGTTTTAATTAACAACGTACCTACCTACGTAATTTAAATGTTAAAGGAACTGGACAATCTAGATATGTTAATGTGTCATATTAAACCTACTTATATTTTATTGTGCATAAAGTTACAAATGACCACTACTAACCAGGTAACTACATATAAAAAAAAACTTTTGTATCCTTCATTACCTTAGTACTAGATTATTTTTTATCACGGTTGTAAAATATTTTATTTTTATTAAATGTGTGTGTAAATATTTTAAATAAAAATGCTGGACAATACATAGAGTAATTACATTTCCGAAACTAAGCAGTGCTTGTTTTATGGGTGCATATGCATATTTTTACAGAAATAATATAAATTATATTTTATTTCTATACGTATACTCGGGTTATACATTATATCAACAAAGGCAATATAAATTAAATCTTCACAAAAACTGATAACAAAGACAGAAACCAACAAGGTAATAATCAAAAAACAAAAACACAATTGCACACGCACAGCGAAAAAGGTCCGTTTTCGAATTCAAAAACGGACAAGAGACCAATGGAATGATGAATGAAACCCTTCAAAACTAAAATTGTTTCGATTTCCTGCGATTTCCTCCAATAACCATTGTCGTAATATTTTTTCCACCAATTTCTTTCGCTTTGTTACCCCTTTGCTTACAAAAAATAATTCTAGAACCGATTAAAGAACTAGTTTTTTTACTACGGTGATTAAATATGACGTTCATTAAAAGAATTTGTTAACTTAAAAGTCACGCAGTTACAAAGATTAATGAATGAATGAAACCTGATTTTCTACTAATATTTTCTAAAAATAGCAAAAGTTCTTTTACGACGCAACAGTTTCAATTTGAAAGAAAAAAACCAGCTAACTGATAAAAAGAGTTCCCAAAAAACTGTGTTTTTTAGGGAGCCCGCTTTAATTAAAAGTATTTGTTTATTTTTATTATAATTGTTGTTGTAGCAGCAAGAGTGACTGAAAAATTCAACAGTCTACCTTTTGCGGTTCATGAAATACAGCTGACAGACGGATGGACGGGCGGACAGACAGACAGCGGAGGCTGATTAGAGGAGTTATAGGGTCCACACCCTTTGGGTTTGCACCCTTTGGGTATGGAACTCTAACCCTTCGTCTGCGCAGGATTAGCATTTCGAGTAGGTTATATTATTGACTTTAAATGCCAGAATCGATAAAAGTATCTATTTTCATTTAGGAATCAATTTATTACTACCAGATGTGCATTTGAAATAAATGATCAATTTTTATTGTAGTTATGGTTCACTATTTTGGCTATATTGGCTTACACATTTTGCTTTTTTGTAGGACAATTTAAGATAAACATTTCCATCTTACATTATTATCCATATTACATGTGTAACTCTAGCGGTCTTGGCAGCGCACGCCAGAATAGCTCGCAGATGGTAGATTTTTTCCCACTTACTTGAAACTTATCGTCATATTTTGGACAATTCACACAATATCTTTATAAATTGTAGCCTATGTGTTATTCTGATGTATAAGCTATATTATTGTAAAGTTTCATTAAAATCCATTCAGTAGTTTTTACGTAAAAGAGTAACAAACATCCATCCATCCATACTTACAAACTTTCGCGTTTATAATATTCGTAGGATAGGATTCACTCTTCTTTCAATGGAAACACATCTTTAAATGGAATAGGTATTTTATAGAGTGCAATAAAATATCAAGTTATTCCTATAACTAGGTACTGGGTTCTTTGCATTTGTTTGTTATTTATTTCCTTCTTGGCTTCTGTTCAGAATATTTATCATAGCGTTGCTTTAACGTGAAGAAATTGAAATTAATCGTCTTCTATCTTTCAACATAACGTGGATATCTATTCTAAGCCTTTATTCAAAAAGAAAATTACAATCAAATTAAAGAAATAAATTAGAACTAGTACTTGCGCTTGAAACAATTGAGCTAACTGCAGACTGTTGCAAGCAATCTACAGGTAACTCAACTGATCCATATCAATACCAGTCGGAAGCGTCCCCAAGACGCTGACTGCATTTCCCGCAGTATGGCAATGCTGATGCGCTGCGCCAGATACTCACCAGCTCTCGGGTCACGCGTCGCTTCGATGAGACGCTCAGATATTTTTTTTAAAACCCGAGGACCCTCGGTACTCCACTTACCTAGGGTCTCGACTCCAAGGGGAGCAAATGTGTAGGCTCTGTCGAGACCA
The DNA here is from genome assembly GCA_949316285.1 of Eupithecia subumbrata. Classification (NCBI taxonomy): domain Eukaryota; kingdom Metazoa; phylum Arthropoda; class Insecta; order Lepidoptera; family Geometridae; genus Eupithecia; species Eupithecia subumbrata. The sequence continues at coordinate 3,819,965 of OX438631.1, forward strand.
GCATATTTTCGCCTCCTGAGATCCTTGACCAAATCTGCCGCCGCACAATGTCATCGGAAGATGGGAAGGCGCAAGTGTGTCGACGCATGTAGCGGCATCTACTTCAAATTTGAATAGAATGGTTTTGCTGTTGGCCTGATGAAACGTAGGGGAAATAATAACAAAAGGTACGCGATAAATACCAGATAAAATCATTATTACTTTTGTACTAAGGTAAGGAACCCTCCGTATGCGAGTTGACTCGCACTTGGCTGGTCTTATAACATACCAAAATGCTTATTCCAATTCAAAAACAGTCAACTATAGGGTTCTAACCAAAGCAATAATATGCAAATTTTAATATAACAAAAACAAAAAAATAAAATGAAATTTTAAGCAACATCGTAAATTGTTTCTATAAATAAAAATATGTAGCTACAAAATCCATCAAACTAAATATGCAAAATTTATAAATAGAATAATGTAATTTTTAACGCACGCGTGTGCGTTTACGGCGTTTGCACGCGTCCGTTTATTAGTGTAACATGGCTACTAAGTTAGAAACTTGAAAGTTTGTTTCCTTTCATTTGACATTGACATACCTTAATTCCTTGTTGACGCCCTGCCACCTGTCGAGATATTTGGAACTATTTTTTTTTTAATTTTCAAATCGGAAACCGCTCATTGGAATACTTGGTTCTCGAGTGGCGACCGCGATGCAATGCGAAACGGAGTGTGGGAAGACCTCGATGGAACGACGACATGGTAACGGTCTCAGGGAGTGGATGGATGGAGGCGGCTCAGGAGCGCTATTTGTGGCGTCGTTTGGAGGCCTATGTCCAGCAGTGGACGTATACAGGCTGACGATGTTTATGATGATGACTTGGTCAATTTCATTGATTTTGCGACGGTTGCTGATTGTAACGTTTCCAATTTGCGATGTCTTTATTAACCCCCGACGCAAAAAGAGAGGGGTGTTTATAAGTTTAACGTGTCTGTCTGTGTATCTGTCTGTGGTATCGTAGCTTAAAAATGTATGAACCGATTTTCGTTTAGTTTTTTTATGTGTCATAGATAGTTTTTTAGATTTTTTTTATCATAAATACATTATTATCAGGTATTCAAAATACGTAATAATATACAAAGTTTTGAGTTTGAGTTACAGAGTTTGAGACCGGTCGAGTCCTAAACGAGTTGAAAAATAGATTTTTTTAATATAGTAAACAAACAAAACTACAATAAGTAGATATTCTAGTTTTGGCACGAAAATAAATAAGATTGAGTAAACAATAATTTATTTATTAATTTTACTTATTATTTTATTTCATTTCTTATGCTTCTGCCCGTGGCTTCACACGCGTTTCCTACAATTAACAGTAGCCTATAATATACACGTAAAGATCTGAACCTGGAGTAACATATTTATGGTATTACAGGTACAGATTTTTATGTGTGGAAAATTTCAGCTTGATCCATTCATTAGTTTTGGCATTGTCTTCGACCCAACATCTTCACAACGACACAAACTTTCACTTTTATAATATTCAATTCAATTCATTTATTAATACCATGGGTTCACAAGAAACACTTAGTCAGGTCAATTACTTAATATTATGTATCAGCTGCATTCTTACTACCCGTTGTCCTATTTCCCGTTTTCCCGTAGGAATGAAGCATTTTCCCGCGGTAAAAAGTAGCCTATGTTCATCAGGAATAATGTGGGCTTCTAATGGTAAAAAAAATTTTCAAATCGGTCCAGTAGTTTTGGAGCCTATCCAATAAAAACATACAAACAGTCAAATCTTTCCTCTTTATAATATTAGTATAGACTAGCTTCTGTCCGCGGCTTCGGACGCGTATTTTCGGTGTAATAAGAAGCCTATTATCTAAGGTTTGCTCTAAACGTACGCCAAATTTCATCTTGATCTGTTCAGTAGTTTTGGAGATCCTAGGTTATATAATATAAATAGGAATGTAGTCAGATTCACAAATTTCGGTTTTATATTATTGGTAAGAATAAGATATTAGTAGAAGTAGGAAGTATATATTTAAAATGTATTATTTTAAGTCGTTAGGTATAACCTATAACCTAATATAACTTTATTATTTCGGTTCATGTTTTGTTTCCGCTTATTTGAAGACACGAGTTGTAAGAATAATAAAATCTCAAGTGCTAGTCAGACTCGCGCACTAAGGGTTCCGTATAATTTGTAAGACCTTGTGTCTTGCCAAATATCATGATTCTAGGCCTACGGAAAGTACCCTATAGGTTTTGTGTGCATGGAAATTTCAAAATATTCGGACATCAATGGCTGTAGCTTTGGATTGCCTAGAAATTGTATTTATATCGAAGCTTCAAGAGGTTACGGACTTGAGTATTTGATGTTAATTTAACTCGATATCTCCACGCATTCCTGAGACAAGGAGGTTGACAAGCCTACAGAAACAGACAGACAGACGGACAAAAAAGGATCTAATAAGGGTTCCATTTTTCCTTTTGATGTACGGAGCCCTAAAAACGGAGTGGAATGGAATTGTGACGAAATCTTTTGTTTCAATCAATCTCATCTTTTATTTATTTATTTTATCATGTTATTCAACAGGTTATTCACGCCGGCTTTTGAATAAATTTGAATTAAATTAAATAAATTTACAAACTTGTCGGACATTCCCACCTTATTTTTTTACGATCGATGAGATTACGCCTGCGACGCAGGAGGTTGCGGGTTCGATTCCCGCCTCAGGACACATCATTATACAGTTGCAGTTGCTCAGGGTTATCTAGGTGTTTTTATGTGTAATTAAAAATATATCCATGTATTAAGCATTATTGTTATCTGAGCGTCTGGTCGAAGCGACGCGTGACCCGAGAGTTGGTGAGTATCTGGCACAGCGCATCAGCATTGCCATACAGCGGGGCAATGCAGCCAGCGTCTTGGAGACGCGACGACTGGTATTGATATTGATCAGTTGAGCTACCTGTAGATTGTTTGCAACAGTCTGCAGTTAGCTCAATTGTTTCAATTGTGTCAAAATACTAGTTCTCATTTATTTCTATCATTTGATTGTAATCTTCTTTGTGTATGTTTTAAGTATATCAGTTATCGAATACACATACACATAGTTTATTATTACCTATTATTATTTTCTTTGTAAGTAGATTAGATTATTTTGTATTGTAAATATGTATGTACTAGATTATATAAGTTCTGTTATTTCCTTTCGTTGCATTTTCACCCCCTTTTCTATTCTTATATCTTTCTCTTCATCCCAAGGTTGCCTGGGAGAAATCGCTCTCAGCGATAAGGCCGCCTTTTGTACTATTTTTTATTTATTTATTTAGATATAAGATTTTTATGAATGTTATTTTTAAGAGTACAATAAAGTGTTCATTCATTCATTCATTCATTCATTCATTCATTCATTCATTCATTCATTCATAACACAAGCTGTGCTTATCTTGGGGCTGGATAATGCTGTGTGAATTGTCCAACATTATTTATTTATTTTAATTTAACTCGATTGTGGACTTACCGATCTTTATCCATACAAGGAGAATTTATACAATTAAATTAGTCTTCATTTAAACCTAGGTCATCGATAATTCCTATGTCAATGCTAACAGGTCTATCAAGTCCAGATCACGTTAGTGCTTAGGTATGTAACATTAAATAGCACCTTTTTTATGCCCTATTCTGCTAAATTAATCGCTTTACTATGGCATTAGACTTAAAGAATAAACTTAAAACTTTTTACTTTACTGATTTTAACCCCCCCGACGCAAAAAGAGAGGGGTGTTATAAGTTTAACGTGTCTGTCTGTGTATCTGTCTGTGTTATCGTAGCTCCCAAACGGATGAATCGATTTTCGTTTAATTTTTTTGTGTCATAGATAATTTTATACCAAGGGTTCTTAGCCAATTTTCATGAAAATCTGTCATGGGGTTATTTCAATTTCTTAATTTTGTTCCTGTCTCCTAAAATCTGTGCACTACCTCTCTTAATTAACTTATATCCTTTTTGTTAGTTATAAGTTTGCCTGAAAATATTTTCCTTAAGCAATAAGGCCGCCTTTGAACTATTTTTATTTAATTTATATTTAAGATTTTTTTTATGTATTCGTTATTTTGTACAATGAAGTGTTCATTCATTAATTCAATAAACCAGCACTGGGTGGATACACCACAGTGTTCATCCAGCACGATGCCAGTGAGGATTTGCCACAAATTCTGCTACAAAAAATAGCCTGTTAAATGTACAGACAGCGTCAGAATTAAGCAATCCCCATGCATAGCATAATGCATGTTAGAATCAGATTTTTTATAAATCTATTCGTTCTGTTTTTATTACCTAAATAAAATTATAATTTATTTTCAACTTTTAAAACTCCTACAGTTAACAGGTTTGGATTTAAACCTGCATGTGTTGCAGGGGGGTTACTTAATACTGACGCTGTCTGTACCTGGTAGTAGATTCAGGTAACCTTAATATTTTTTGAATTTTACGTTCAATTGTCTCGTCTCAGTATGATACGTTTACGATACCAATGCCATGGAGAAGCGATTAGTTTAGCAAAATAGGGGTTGAAACCTTAGATAAAATATAACCTTTTCCATTCGAGGGGCCCTATTTTGCTAAACTAATCGCTTCTCCATGGCATTGGTATCGTCACAGATGGACACGTTTTGATATTCTACCTTTGATTAAGGAAACTACAAATGGCCTTCTATCGGTAGGTACGCACGTGTAACGCACGTCAAGTGTCAAGTTTGATATCATTCTATGGATGTCTCCGTGCAAATAGCACCGTATGCACTATCCAGAGTTTCTTTGTTCTATGGATTCTACGTGATGATTCTATGAGGATACCATTGTCATAGTGAAACGGTTGGTTATCAGAATTGAGACCTCGTTTACACGGTGTTAATAAGAATACATATTGAGATAGAGATAGAGAAACATTTATTAAACAACTCGGTTGCCTACAGCACAGAACAGAAATAGTAATTAATTATACAGACTTATTAAATTAAATCAAAATTAATGACGAAATAATAAGAAAAGTGTAGTTAAAACTTAAAACAACTTAAAAACACATATTGATATTGTATGTATTATTATTGTAGTTTATTATTATTAGTATATTTTATATTATGTATTATATGTACTATGTATTATAAATTGAAGTAATACACCTCAGTCTTTAGGTAAATGTAAGTACAACTGCTTCGTGTCCATCCCAAGGTTGTCTGGAAGAGATCGCTCTTAGCGATAAGGCCGCCCGTTGTGCAACTCTGTATCTCTCTTTTCCTGTATTTTTATTTTTGTATTTTCTTGGTGTGCAATAATGTATTGTATTGTATTGTATTGATTGATGATGAAGATTGATGATTAACATGATTTGTCCATTTGTCACATTGTCCATATCACACCAATAACAAAGGTTCTTTGACAATTTCGTTCCTACGCATTAATATTTATCAAACAGAGAAGCGCTTTTTCACTGTTTGATAAATATTAATACTTTTTTCACAAGTCAAATAATAGAATTAATTTAGAACTAGTATTTATAATTGAAACAATTGAGCTAACTGCAGACTGTTGCAAACAATCAATACCAGTCGTCAGTCGTCGCGTCCCCGCTATGCTGGCTGCATTGCCCCGCTGTATGGTAATGCTGATGCGATGCGCCAGATACTCACCAGCTCTCGGGTCACGCGTCGCTTCGACGTAACGCTCAAATATTTTTTTTAAAACCCGAAGATAATATTTGATAAATTAATTGATTTGGCAAGGAACATAGATTTTTCGGTTTTGTTAAGAAAAAATTTGAAAAATATCATTATTTATTCTGTTGTTTCATAAAAAAAAATCTATTATTATTCGTTAATTGAAAACTGTAATCAAAAAAATGAAAATGTATCAACCGATACATTTTGATTTACTAACTATTTGAGTTTTCTTAGTATTTCTATGCTTATCCGAGTCAAGTCAAGAACGATAGGGATTTAGGTGACGTGCAGTTCCGAAAATCCCGCGGATTGGATGACTTGATTGATGATTCGCATCAGATCATCCGCCCGCAATCCCGCATCAAAATCGCAATCCCGCAAGCCTGCGGGATTTTGACGCGGGATCGGATTCCCTTATCTTCTTCTCACCTTTAAGAACACGCAAATTGCAAAAATTATATCCCACTAGTTCAAAAAGTTTTTTGAACTTATGTGTTAATAACACGGAAATAACAAACATTAACCGTCTCACTATGCTTTGGCAATATCACTCGTATCACCATGCGGATAAAGTTCAAAGTCCATCATCACTTTTCATTTCAAAAGGTTACTAACTGAACTATGTACGAGGACATCAGGTACCCTCACTTTTATCAGGAGAACCAGTTAGGTAGATACTAGCATCTGCCCGTGGCTTCGTTTAAGTAAGGCCTTAGCATGGGTTTTGGATGGGTTATGAAAACTATTCATGAGATCATTGTGAAACGTAGTTTTTCATTTTGAAAAACTAGAAACAAACTTTAAAGCCCCTAATTTTAAACTTTTTTTAAGTTTGCGGGATAAATACTAATCCCTGGGGATTAAATATTTTATGAAACCACCTCGATATCATTCCCTATACAATAGCGAAAAAAATTAAAATCGCTAACAGGCTAAAGGTTTCTTCGTCGCTTCTTTAGTCTACATACCGAAGCAACAGATATCAAAAATATCACCTTATTTCCGTATCAGTGAATAATTTTATAATTTGACCCTTTTCCGAGTGTTCATTTATTGTATTTGTGGAAATAAAGAGTTTTTGACCTGATTTTACTTCCTTCAAAAATTTGGTTGTTTTTTGGTGTTAAAAACTCAATTTACAATGAAATGAATGAAATGTTAAGATTTTTCAAAGATTCCTCGGGTATACATTTTTTATGGGGCATTTTGAGATGATTCTTTAAAAAATAGTTAAAATCGATAATCGACGGATATTATAAAAAAGTCGAAAAAAAAAACATACAGTATTCACATATTTTTATTCGTAGAGGTAATTTATTCATAAATTAATTTCCAATAGGTATTTGCTTAGGTACATAGAACTAGATCATGCTGTGTACACATATTTAGGGATACAGTCTAGTTTTTATTATTTTGTCCTTCTATTTGTATATTTGATTGTATTCTGTTTTGTGTGCCAAAATAAATAAATAAATATTTTAGCTTTGCCACTTTTTATTGACTTTGGAGGACCCAAATTCATCTCCGTCTCATGTGATATTTATTAAGAGGGCACATTTTGTGAAAAGGATAAGCATTGGATTTCGTGTTCATAGGAGCGGGGCAGAGCATACGTTTTTGGAACGGCGTAAGCGCAAAATGATGTTTTTGCTTATTTACAAGAAAACTATACAACTTATGAAGAAACTGTATTAAGGAACCAAAGAATTAGTAATAATCTACGAATCAAAGCAAAAATCTTTTTTGTAGACCACAGGGTTCCTGAGATCTCCAAGATATCCAAAATTAGCTGCAAAACTAATTTTCATGATTTTTTTTATCGTATTATTTTCGCAATCGTATTTGCCATTAAGGAACCGAAGAAATAATCTTGAATTTAATGTAATTTTAGTTTTTTACCACGGGGATCCCGTGAGTACTGAGATCTAAGCCTAGTTTGATAACCAAACCCGTCAGGTAGTCTTGCAGCAGTAGATGTAAGGGAAAATGCGCACCTGCCAAGTCGCCGCGCTCGTGTTTTTTGTAGGTAGTTATTTAAACATGGTAATTAAGATAATCATTTTATCAAGTCAAACTCTGCGAATTTGTTTAGAAATATTAAGTGTCCTTAGTTGAGTACATAAAAAAGTGCGATATCAGTAATTCGCTAGTTTAAGTATCGAAAAACGTAAGAAAAAGGGGTAACTTTAGGATCTTTTTCTATCGAGTGAAGTTCATTAGATCTTGTAACTGAATGCGACTTTGACTAGACTAGATCCTTAAGTAATATATCTTTTTTTCAGAATTTTAAACACTATTTTCTAAGTCTCAGATGATTTTAAAAATCACAAAAATGCGGCCCCTGCTGGCCTACCAAGCCTTAAGAAAAAAATTATTGTTGTTCCAGAAATATGCGGAGTCAATGGAGTGTGCTCCCCATTCTGGCAGTGATGGTGGCTGCAGAGACCTACACGCGTCCTGACACTGGATTTTCTGCTGGTCTACTGCCAAATTGTAAGTTTCTGTAAAGACTTGACGCACAATCCCTCAGATTCTTTCTGGAGGCTGAGCACAAACACAGGTGCACTATCTTTTCCCTGACTCTCATAACATAACCCGATGGGACGGCAGACACCGACACGACCGGGGAGAGGTCAAACGCGGTATGCGTTTGACCAACGGTATACCGTGCTTTACAATGACGTTACCATGTCAATAGATTTATGAAAACTTGTTTACACTCATAGAAATATCAATCGGTTCCCTAAAAATAGGGTTAAACATAATTTTAACACCAGAAATAAACATAAACTCGCTGTGCCCACAATTAGGCTACACAAAATTAATGTATCATTTAAAGGCAAAATTTTAAGGGCAAAGTTTACGCTTCTAAAACTCCCAGTGAGTTACAAAAATTTACAGAAAATAAATTCAAACAAATTGTCAAAATCATCCCATGCAAAAAGGCTTACTTTAAAATAATAATATCAGTCTACTCTATGCACCGAAGCGACAGAAATAAAAAATATCACTTTATTTCCGTGTCAGTATTTAATTTGACCTTTTCTAAGTGTACATTGATTGTAGGTACTTATTTATGGACGTAAAGACTTTTTGATTTTGATTTTGACATCAAAATCAAAATCATAAAATTACGAGGCACGGGTACAACACCGCCAAAAATTCTTGCTAGATAAATCCCATAAATTACCTTCTTCAATCAATCAATCAAAAACGTTTATTTGCAACTAAAACATAAATTATATGAACCGTTACTTAACTAAAAAAGAATACAAAATGACAATATACGATATAATATAATACTATTAATCTTAGTTTAAGCTACAAAATGGTCCCAAATCAGCATATGCAGGTGTTAAAACCTGCGCTGGTTTTCTGCTGGGGCCTATGGGACCGAGGAATTACAAATTAATATATCTAGAAAAGCGAAGTGTTGCAGCTACTTACAAAACAAAATAAATGAAGATAGTACTTAAGGCTTGGTAGGCCAGCAGAGGCCGCATTATTGTGATTTTTAAAACCATATGAGACTTAGGGAATAGTGTATAAAATTCTGAAAAAAAGATATATATTACTTCAGGATCTAGTCTAGTCAAAGTCACATTCCGTTACAAAATCTAATGAAATTCACTCGAAAAAAAAATATCCCAAAGTTACCCCTTTTTCTAATGGTTTTTCCAATACTATGACTAGCGAACTACTGATATCACACTGTTTTTTGTACTTAACTAAAGACACTTAATATTTCAAAACAAATTCGCAGAGTTTGACTTGATAAAATGAGAATCTCAATCACCATGTTTAAATAACTAAAATAACACGAGCGCGGCGGCTTGGCAGGCGTGCGTTTTCCCTTACGCCTACTGCTGCAGGAATACCTGGCCATAAATAACACCCTTCTGAGGTATCAAATAGGTAGTCATCGATTGAGACAATTTACTTGTGATGTGATGATGCAATGCAAATCACCGATGCTTGTATCACTCACTTAGTTAATCGTTTAAATTAAATAAATGAATACACATGTATGGTTAATGATTATTCTAATAAAGTTCTTTATGATAGCAGTTAAAAATCTAACATTTAACATTATCTAGGTACCTATTAATATTAACATCTTGAGATCTTCCGCATGTGGTTTTTGCAAGTGTAACTTAATAGGTAGGTTTAAGATTTTTCTTATAATTATAAAACTACTGTAGCAATCTTGGTTCTAATAATCCTAGAATTTTTTTGTAACGAATAGGTACCTTTTTTAGGCGAGGAAATTCGTTTACGAATGAACTGGTCTGGGGGAGACCAGAATTATGTGGGACTCGACGCCCTGAGAAGGAGGTAATACCCACTAAAAACCTCTCCGGTGTCCCCCTCTCGCCATTTTCAACATTTAAAACCTCCGCGGCCCGACTGGCGTCCCCTCTTCCTCCTATACATGGCCGGCGAGCCCACCACTCCACACACTCGCCGACCCCATTCTTCCGTCACCTTTCCTCCCCCCCGATCAGGACACAGAACGTATGGGTCCCTAACAAAACCAAAACAAATATAAGTGGAAAATATTTTACGACACTGGGTATCATTGTAGCAAATTTTAGAACGTTCGAAATAGTTTCTGATTGTGAAATTGGTTATTTATTCATCACTAGCTTCTGCCCGCGGCATTGCACACACTTTACTGAGATAAAAAGTAGCCTATATCAGTCCCTAAGATAACATCTACCTCCCTACCAAAGGGTCAAAAAGGAATAATTTTCAAAAGGGGGTATGAAATGAAAGGTATCAATTTGGACATTTCAAATCAGTTTTTCAAATTTCTGTGGGTTTCATACTTTTTGAAATATTTGGAAAAAAGTCGAAAAATTTTCCATTACCCACTTTAACCAAAGCATGCAGAGAGATCTATCTGAAATATAGGTTGGTACCTACTATTCTTAGGTATTCGTTAAATTGCGAAGTCTCTAACCGGTACTTTTGGTACATACGTTCGAAACCCTTGGCGCGCGAGTTACACTCGCACTTGACGGATCTTGTTTAATTTTAGTAGGATCTGGATTCTGGAACCTAACTGTTTACTATAGCTTCGACAGCAGTTATTGAACGACATTGTGTTTCCGGATAATTGTTCTATTTATATCATAATTGTCATCTTTATTAATTCATGCAATTCGCATTTACTTCTTCAACAATTTATTTTTATTGCCAGCGCCTGCACATTGCGTTACTTAATTGCTATGGTTATAAATTATTATGTTGTATGAGGCCATAATCTACTACACCAATTTGCTTCACTATGACAATGGTATTATCACAGAATGACATATTTAGATATTCTGCCTTACCTAAATGAAAAGAACTACAGATGGAGGGACGAACGTCAAAAGTGTCACAGCGGTACTAAAAAATCCAACGTAAACACTGGTGTAACAAGCGTTTAGCTAGACAGTCTCTTAACAGTTAGACATGGATTTAACAAGAGTTTAACTCTGGTTTAAACTACGTCTAAGCCGTGTCTAACCGTAAACCGTCGTAAAACGGAGTTTTGAGGTAACGCTTTGATAAACACATATTCTAACATTTTTGTAGTAAAGCTGTCAATGTTTAAACCATTCTAACGATCTCTCTATGAAAAGCACGCACAATCTATACTTTCTTTCATCTTAGAGTTTGCGCGACGATTTTGCGACGATTCATTGAATTAAGTCCCTATTCTAATGCACAACTTCGGCCAGAGTCCTATCAAAATTGTTAGCAATAATATTCCCCACTATTCGCCTACACATAAATTCACCTTTTACATTGATCCTGCGCCAGTCTGTTTGTGTACTAAAGGTGTCTTAAGTGTGAAAAAAAACAACTGCGATCTTATCTTCCCATAGCAACTAAAAAACTACAGCATAATAAATTGAAAAAATGCAGCCAAAAAAAAAAAAAAAAACAGATTCCAGAGAATACTAATTTGACTAGATAAATAAACAATGCTAATTCATAAGTGATTCAGACATAATTTAGATTACTTAGGATCACATATTTTAATTAGTTGATATCATAATTAATTATATATTAATTAATGAACTACGGACCATATTTGAATTTGTAATGAATGAACGTAATGAATTCGTCAAACTACGATAGTTTTAGTTTTAGTAAAATTAATGATTTCTAAGCATAGTGAGATAGGACTATTCGGTCTAAAAACAATTGTGTGTGTAATAGAATTAATGCCAATTTCCTGCAGTCTATTTTTAAACAGCACTCTCAATTCCCAGAATTTCATTTGAATTGCAATCGCCATAAAAACCTAAGTCCATAGCCATTGTAGCAACGTAATTAAACAGATTTCCCATTGGAAGTAGGTCTAGATCAATTATATATAATGTAAGTGAGAAAACCGGTCTGACTGTGGGTCTAGGTAGGCAGGTAGGCTTCAACTGTTGCATGGCCAATTGCTCTAGCTAGATATAATTGACTAGCGGCCCGCCCCGGCTTCGCACGGGTGGAATTTTTTTTTAAACATATATAATGTATGATGTATGTATGATCTGTGATCCCCAACCCGCATGCACAGCGTGGGGATTATGGGCATTACCCCCATGTGATAAAAACCAACAAGGCGCTTATTAGGGGGAGGCCTGCGTCCAGCATTGGACCAATACAGGCTGTTGAGGTTGAGGTACACAAAACACCTATCAAACTATAATTTAACACTCAACATTCAAAGAGAATACAAACTGGCTTGAGACAGACGTAACCTACACAGCATATTGTCCAGCATTATTTATTATTATTATTTATTATTATTATAAAATTAGACGTTTGAAGTGGTTATTTTAATAAAATATTTAATTTAAGAAATAATAACTTAACAACAGAAAAAAGACAGTTAACAACAGACGGAATAACAATTTAGCATTCTAATGGTGGAAAAATTTCTGAAATCGGTTCACTATTGTTTGAGTTTCTACGTTATAAACATACAAAAAGACAAATCTGTCCTCATTATAATATAATATAAGTGTAGATTTCTATGATTGAAGTGAAGAGCGAAGCGAGACTCCGTTTTCAGGTTGCTCTGTTTGTTTGTAATTAGATTGCCTGCGACTTCGGTCACGTGGAATATGGATAAAACATAGCCAAAAGCTCAGAGATAGCTGAGTAAACCGAACCGGTAACCGCTGGGGTAAGTGCGTTCTTGAGTCGAGACCGTAAATATAGTGTAGGACGCCCTCCAGCCAGGTAGATGCTAGATGCGGCAAGCTGAAGACAGGACGCTATGGCGCTCATTAAGGGCATGTATCCAGCTGTGGACTAATATAGGTCGATGTGATGATGACTTCTCCATTCTATCTTTTTTAGTCCTATTTCCATTATAAGGTTACCTATAGATCAGCGCAGCGGGCGAAGGTCCGCCTGCGACGCAGAAGGTTGCGGGTTCGATTCCCGCCTCCGGACAAATGTTTGTACAATCTGCAGATATTTGTTCAGGGTGTTCTGGATGTTTTCTATATATAATAAAAAATATCTCTCTATGTAATGTATTGTATTATGTATATCATTTATCTAGTACCCACAACACAAGCTCTGCTTAGCTTGGGGCTAGATAATGCTGTGTGAATTGTCCAGCATTATTTATTTATTTATAGATAAAATAATGATGATTGTCAAAAAGAGACTTTAGATTCGGACGAGATGTACCCTTACTCAAAAGTGAAGTGGACATCTTGTCCGCGGACGAGTTGAGATTCGGATGAGATGTGCCCTTACTCAAAACTGAAGTGGACATCTCGCCCGCGGACGAGTTTTAGATTCGGACGAGATGTATCCTACCCCGTTTGAATAATCGTGTTCGCCAATTTTATTCTATTTCCTACTAGATCACACAGCTTACCTATGAATCTAGAATATCATTCAAATTGTACTATTAAGAGATTGATATCGCAAGGTCGGGTTTGTTCGTAGCGAATCTAATGTGGGTATGATTTATCAGATAAAAACATTTGTATGATGTTATTTGGAGATAGGAAAATGAATAATTTTGCGAATCATAGAATCAGACACGGAATCTGCTATATGAGCTTAGAATTTACACCACCCCAACTCTTCCCGCGGGTGGTGTAAGAGACGACTAAGGGATATCCACCGGGGCCGGGCAGCAGCGCCCCTGCAAAACAATTCTACCACCGAACTGCGATCCCCAACCCGCATGCACAGCGTGGGTATTATTGGCATTACCCCTGATAAGAGTCAACAAGGCGCTTACCAGGGGGAGGCCTGCGTCCAGCAGTGGACAATTATAGGCTGTTGAGGTGAGGTGAGGAGAATCAGAATCAAAACCAATTTTTTTAAATTTTTAAAAGTTCTTTATTTAATAAAAATAGTAGACAGTACATTTCCAGTGTGCGTTTAAATACCTAGAAACAATACATCATAAAACATTTACTGCGTTTTATAAGCCTATAGCTTCTTAAAACTTTTGAGCGATTAACTAGTAAATAAGTTATTTAGTAAATCAAATTATTAGAGCTATCAACAAGATTTTACTTCCATATTACTCTGGGGCTTATGTAATCTTTAAATCTAGATTACATTTTTAATTACGAATGTATAAACAAAGACAGAATCAACACCGCGATTATTCCAAGCCACTAGTAAAATTATACAAAATCAAAAGCAAAAGTCTTTATTTCCATATATATAATAAATGTACCCTTAGAAAAGGTCAAATTGTTAAACTAAACACTGACAAGGAAATAAAGTGATATTTTTGATTTCTGTCGCTTCGGTAATTCGGAAATTCGGAATAAAGTAAAGAAGCGACGAAGAAATCTTTAGCCTGTTAGTTGTTATTTTTCGAGTTGGAGCAAAACCCGTCCCAAGCTTTTTATCTTCTAGATAATCTGATATTTAGAGTAAGCCTTTTTGCACAGCAATACAATTTGCAACTCACTAGGAGTTTTGTCGGTGAAGCGTATACATTGCCCTTTAAAAGATACATACACGGAACTTACTCTTTATTTGGCATGTTCCAAGAACAATCTACTAACGTAATTTGAAGATGTGCACAAGAAGTGCCGCAGGACTACCGCTACCTATGCGCAGTATTTTGCGATAGGTAGGTATTTATATTTGGATCCAGTGCCAACGCAAGCCAAAATGTAATAAATAGAGACCGGATTATATGCAATTGCATATTTGCATATGCATTTGCATATTTAGCCCATTTTCATCGGTAGTTGCATATTTCATGCATGTTTGCATGCATATTTCGTGCTTTTTATGTTGCATATAATCCGGTCTCTAGTAGGTAATATAATAAATAATGTCCTCTTAGCCGAATTTCGACCACGGCGGCCAGTCTCACCAGAGACTACCCAGATGCGCAGGAAATATAATAGTGCACAAGTGTGTGCGCAAACACAGGTGCACTCTCTTTTCCCTCACTCTCATAATCTGATGGGACGGCAGACCGTCACGACCAGGGAGAGGTCCGGCGCAGGACCAACGGCTTAACATGCTTTTCGAGGCACGGGGGTTCAACATCGCCAACTACCTGACTCCGGGCTGCTACTGTGAACTTTCCTTGCTAGAAAAACCTCAATAACAACTATTGGCCGGACCCGGGATGCAAACCCAGGGCCTCATGATCAGCGGTTGAACAAACTGACCGCTAGACCAACGAGGCAGTCAAGACAAAATGTATGAATGATCGCATTTTATGACTGCAGCATTCAGAAACACCGTTTCCGAGTCTTCAGCGCGGAATCTGACACAAATTCGGTCGAAAATGAAATATTTTAGTACTTTTTAATATTTTATCCTCCGCCTGCTCAGAAAATATTCCTGCTTATTTTGCTTATTCCTTTTCCAAACACAGTAGAAACAACACAAACAAGGTAAAAAGTAGGAACGTCATTGCAGGCGTACCTCAGAGGCGTACTGAAATGCGGGAGGGAAAACTCTATGGATTTTTTTTTGTCACGCGTTTGGCGGCAGAGAAATGTTTACGAAAATCAATTTCTATATTGTTATTGTGTAGCTATGGTTATTTTCATAAAAGGTCAAACGAAAAAAGTTTTTACTCCAAATCAGCCATAAGATATCGGCCTCTTTCGTATTTGGAACAATAATTAAAAAAAAGAACTATGTTAAAATCGCACGTACGCGTATTTATTGCTACATTTAATTTACAATTTGAATTTACTCGAGTGATTTTGAAGATTCTAAAACCATGATTTTCCTCCAAGGTGTAGTATAAAGCACTATGTATTAATCGGGAGAAACTGCGATTCCTACCTCGTGGATTTAAGAAATGACACACTCCATAGGAATTGGGAACTTTCTCGCCTAGGTGTACAATGTACTATTCTGCAAGGAATAAAACTAACAGAAAAGTAATTTTCAACAAATCGTAGACCGTTTTCTAAGAGCCCATGTTTAAACAAATTTTGATGTGTGCTACCTTTGGAGCAAATAATTTAAGAGATTTCGTACTAGAAATTATAAATGCTTCTATCATACTTTTTGTAACATGGGGATGATGATAATGATAGTCATGAAGCTGGCGGTGTTGCACCCTCCTGCATCGTTAAGCCGATGGTCCTGCACCTGACCTCTCCCCGGTCGTGTCGGTCTGCCGGTCTATCGGGCTATGAGAGTGAGGGAATAGAGAGAGCACTTTTTCCACTCACACACTTGTGCACTTCAATATGTCCTGTGCACTTACTGTGTGTACACATGGCTAGTCTCCGAAGAGACTGGCCGCATATGACAGTTACTGTAAAAAGTAAACAGTCATATCATCACGAATACTTTCATCATCATCAGCATAAATTAGTCCACTGCTGGACATAGGCCTCCCCTAATGAGCGCCCTGTCTTCAGCTTGCCGCATCCAGCATCTGAATGCAGTCTTTCGCAGATCGACATCCCGCTTGGCCGGAGGGCGTCCTACACTACGTCTGCCGAGTTGCGGTCTCCACTCAAGAACACGTTAACCCCAGCGGCTGTCGGTTCTTCGCGAGATACGGCCGGCCCAATGCCACTTCAGCTTGCTAATTTTTTGAGCTATATCGAACACTTAAGCTTTCTGTCGGACGACGTCTTGTCGCACCTTATTGAGGCCCAATGCCTCACTAAATTATCAGCACATTTTACAATTCCAACTAATAAACTATCAGAATCTGGCACAGCGCATCAGCATTGCCACACAGCGGGGCAATGCAGCCAGCGTCTTGGGGACGCGACGACTGGTATTGATATGGATCAGTTGAACTACCTGTAGATTGTTTGCAACAGTCTGCAGTTAGCTCAATTGTTTCAATTGTAAATACAAATAATATTATAATTTTCTTTGTGAATAAAGGCTTCTGCCATAAAAAAAAATAAACTATTAAATTTCATCCGCATCAGATCAACGATTCTAAAGCTATGCTTGAACTGACTATTGCACCATACAGACAAATTGCCCCAGCTGCGACTAAGTTCGCTTCGCTCATTCATTATACTTCCTTTGTTCCAGGTCCAGGAATAACCAAGAACGCGACGATCACACCAGCCTCATTACGAGACTTCAACATCGTCCTCCAGCGGATCGTGAGCGGACAAGTCAAGCGCCGCTTCCTGGTCGTAGAGAGTGCAGCGAAGAGCCTGCTTGGTGACAAACATTTTGGTAATACTCTCTATAAGCTACAACATCGACTTCCAGCGGATCGTGAGCGGACAATTCAAGCGCCGCTTGCTGGTCGTAGAGAGTGCAGCGAAGAGCCTGCTTGGTGCAAACATTTTGGTAATACCCTCTAAAACAACAATTACTCGTAACACTACTACAACTAAGCTACAACATCGTCCTTCAGCAGATTATGAGCGGACAAGTCAAGCGCCGCTTGCAGGTCGTAGAAACTGCAGCGAAGAGCCTTCTCGGCGACAAAGCGCCCCCTGCAGAACAATTCTACCACCGAACTGCTATCCCCAACCCGCATGCCCAGCGTGGGGATAAAAGCCAATAAGGCACTTATCAGGGGAGGCCTGCGTCCAACAGTGGACCGATATAGGCTGTTGAGGTGGTGGAACTAGTATTTACAATTGAAACAATTGAGCTAACTGCAGCCTGTTGCAAATAACCTGCAGGTAGCTCAGCTGATTCGTATCAGTCGGAAGCGTCTCAAAGACGCTGGCTGCATTGCCCCGCTGTATGGCAATGCTGATGCGCTGCGCCACTGACTGACCAGCTCTCAGGTCACGCGTCGCTTCGACAGACTATTTTCTTATAAATCAAGGTGAAAAACTACTCCCAACTACTGTGATAAATGCCACCGGATGGTATATTAAGAAAAACTTCAATTGTGTTCAGGAATCTGTAGTTGTTCATCAAAGTTTTTCATGCCGCCAATTTTATTACACTAGTTTCAGTTATTTTTTGTTACATAGGTAGGTATTAAATAATTATTCAGTTACGATGCCCAATAAGGATAAATCTGTGCAATTTATCTTACTTATGTTAATTGGTAAGATACTATAAAAGCCAATTGCTAGATTAGATCAATTATTAGATTATAATTTAGTCTTTGAGTCTAACACACTGGCGATTTGCGAGCGAAGCGAGGCGATTGCGCAGCGAGTTCGCAGCGAGCACGCAGCAACGACGCCGCGCCGCCCCGTCGCAGGCACCGCGGCACAGCGCTATTCGCGCGCCGCGATAAGTGTCTTCTCGTCGTCACAAGTATTAAAAATACGGATTGCACGTCGTGAGCTCGCTGCATCGACAACGTGCTCGCTGCGAAATCGCGGAGAGTTCGCTGCGTAATCGCCACATTGTAATCGCTCGCAAATCGCCAATGATAAGGCTCTTTGTATGCCTTATCATGTGTATTACAATATTACAGTTATGAATTAGGCAGGTACGAGTAAAATATAATTGTTATCTATGTAATTTATCGAACTATTATGTAAATAGGATAAATTTCAGTGTTGATAAAAAACAAATATAAAAAATTCAAACGACTTTGTGACCTTGAGATGAGACTAGACAGACACTGGATCATACAAATATTTATATACTGTGCGAATTGTTCATCATTTTTATTTATTTATCTCACACTAGCTTACGCCCGTGGCGCCGCGCGTGTTTTTCCGGGATAAAAAGTAGCCTATGTTTTATCTCCGGTCCCAGAACTAGATATGTGCAAAATTTCAGCAATACTAGTTCTAATTTATTTCTATTAATTCATTGTAATTTGCCTTGTGAATAAAGATATATTTTATTTGTGTGATAGGAATAAAACTCTATATTATTCTATCTCAGCCGTTTTATAATCCACTATGCCATGGTAGCTCACACTACGTCACGTCAAAAAAGCAATCAGTTTTTTTCGCGTGACGTACTGCCTACGTGAACAATAGTTTCGCAACAGATGGGGTAGTTCGCAACTACGTGATGGCACGTAACCGTAGATGGATGTGTCGCTTATTGTTATGTTTCTGGTTTTATATCGAGCTAAGCGAGATTTAGTTTTAAGGCTTGGCAGTCCAGCAGAGACCGCACTTTTGTGATTTTTAAAATCATCTGAGAATTAGAAAATTGTGTTTAAAATTATGAAAAAATGATAATATTACTTAAGGATCTAGATCCTTCAGACTAGATCCTTTAGACTACTTTAGACTAGACTAGTCTAGTCTAAATCGCATTTAGTGACAACATTTAATGAACTTCACTCGATAGAAAAAATCCCAAAGTTACCCCTTTTTCTAATGTTTTTTCAATACTATGACTAGCGAACTACTGTTATCACACTTTTTTTTGTACTCAACTAAAGACATTTAATAGGTATTTTTAAACAAATTCACAGAGTTTGACATGCTAACTTGATTTTCTTAATCACCATGTTTAAATAATTACAAAAAACACGAGCACGGCGGCTTGGCAGGCGCGCGTTTTCCCTTACGCCTACTGCTGCAGGACTACCTGGCCATAACACTTGACACCAAAAACGTTTCACACATAATTTGGTCCAGATCTCAGGAACCCAGCGGTCTATTGGAATGACTCAAGTTTTGATTCGTAGGTTGTTGATAATTATTTGGTTCCCTGAACCAGTTTCTGCATAAGATGTGTAGTTTTCTTGTAAATAGGCTAAAACTTGATTTTTGCGCGTATGCTGTTCCAAAAACGTATGCTGTTTCCTACGAACGCAAAATTCTATGCCTATCCTTTTCACAAATTGCGCGCAATGCGCTTTCAAGTTCCATCTATATTTTTAAAGTATAATTTTTTCTATCAACCAGATTTTTCGGTGATTCGTGAACCAAAATAAAATTCTATGGATTTTATTCTTTATTTTTTTTAGCATAATAACAGTCAATTATGAATATACAACTTAAAAATTAATCATTAAATAACCCGCCCCTGACCATTCCCGGTGCAAAGGTGCCCATAACGCTTGCAGCATTACCTCGCTGAATAGCCATGGCAATCCTTTGCACCAAGAACGACCAGCCCACCAATTACAGTAGCAAATGGCAATGGGGAACGCAACCATGGGGATCATTTTGGCAGCCTTAGCGCTGTCCAAATCTTTTGAAACTTGAAAGGAGGAATATTTAAGCCAAAAAGTTGATGCCATTAAGGCTGCCAAAATCATCCCCATTGTTGCGTTCCCCATTGCCATTTACTACTGTTATTGGTGGGCCGGAGCGGGAGTCTCCTGTTACAAATTTTTAAGGCAACAACTTTAGTGTTATGCATCCATGCCGAAGTATTTTTGTTAGGTGTTAGTGGAAAATATAAAGTCTAAAAAGTAATATGGTGGTTTAGTCAAAATTCTATCTTCTTGATAATGTGGGCGCTAAAAATTTCGAGCCAGAAATTAAATTTTCACCTTTATTTAACACTAGCCTCTCATCTTTTTCATTTCAAAGGGCCAACTAAAGTGCGTTTAAGAACCAACAAAAATAATAGAAAAGGAAAAATTGAGTTTAGCAATTTGTCACTTACGACCTTTTGTCTGTGGGTGCGCTATGAATAAAATATGAACGGTGCGCGGATAGAGGCATGCTTCACAGACATCATACAAGCCAGGGGAGGACTAAGGCTTCAACGATACTGCGAGCCTAGCACTGGTACCTAGCACGGGCGGGTTTGAAAGTCACGCGTGCTATTTCGCTCAACCTCGACGCGCTAGGCACCCGCCTTCGTCACTTAGTATGTACGAAAAAGCGGTTTCATATGTCTGAAACTTCGCGCCCGCCTTAGCCCTAGCCACTGCGCCCACGCTGGGCTCGCAGTATGATTAAACTTTAATCATACTGCGAGCCCAGCGTGGGCGTATCCTTTGGCTTTAATCATTAAAGCCAAAGGATTTTAAGGAGGACATGTTACACTAATAAGGCTAATTTGAGTTGAAACCATTTTGCTATGCATCCATGCCGAAGTCAAAAATCTAAATCAAAAACTCTTTATTTCCATAAATACAATAAATGTACACTTAGAAAAGGTGGTATTTTTTTGCAGTTGTTATTGGAAAATAATTATATAGTCTAAAAAGAAATAAAGTGGTTTTGCCTAGTTAAAGCCGAGATAACTTTGCGTTATTTCAAGACACAGCTAACCAAATTATTTTGTACGTTCTACAAAATACAATGCATTATTTTACATTATATTTTTACAATATAAACTCATCTAAATTCCGCCACCTGCTGTGCCTACACGTACCTGCATAAAAGCTAAAATGAATGACTATTATCTATTTACTATTAAGTATGAAGATTATCATCATTTACAAAGTAGTTTATACAGAAAATTAATATAACTTTATTTCTTAAATATTCTTTCCCTTCATCTATCCTTAATCCATCCCTGTATGATACCCTCATATTTTGAGCGTATTGAATTTATTACTTGGAAAAATTTATTGACGTCTTCAAGAATGACATTATAAATACCTTCGTTGCATTTTATAATAGGACGGTTAGCTTAACTCCGATTTTATTAACTTGTTGATTTAGGGATGATCGTTTCGTTTTGGAGCAAAATTCATTTTTTGTGGTTTTAAGTTTTGTTTGTTTTTTACAAGGAATAAAACTTAAAGAAAAGTAATTTGCTACAAATTGTAAACCATTATGAACCGACTTCAAAAATTCACAAAAGGAGGAATATTCTATGTTCAGCTGTATGTATTTTTTTAATAATTATGGATGTTTGTCGATTTTTCCGTCAATTAAGTACTGATTATAAAAAATATTTCGCTATTGTATAGAAAATGATCCCGAATGTTCCCAAACAAATGTTATTCCCGAGGGTTAGTATTTATCCCGTAAAGCTGAAAACACAATATAATACTTCTGAAAAATCACGACTAGCTACAACAATTTTGGTTATATCTTCGCCGATAGAATAGAATACCATTTATGGTCCAAAGTAAAGAGCTACAGCAAAATTGTCCTTATAAAACCATAAAACCGTGCGCGGCACAATACATTGGAGTCGTCAGATGAGTTAACACAAAAGTACACAATTCTTAAATGTTATAAGTAGAATTAATTAGGGGAGGCCTATGTCCAGCAGTGGGCTAATTTAGGCTGACGATGATGATGATGATGATGATGATAAGTAGAAAAAAAGTAATGCCATTTTTGTAGTAATGCAATTCTTAAGGCACCGCCTCCCCTCACACTAACGCCGCCACATATTTTAACTAATTATTACGTTATAGCAAGGAATTTCCAAAAATTACGTTAGCCAGTTTGTGATACCTATTATAAGATTTTTTTAATGCATCTGTCATAGGTTTATTTTGTATAGTTTAGACAAAAATGCAAGTAGAGAAATAATTAGAATAAGATGAAAATAGAGTTTGGTGGCCACCAAGGGCAACTTCGTATCTCTGCCCAAACTATACAAAATAAACTTCGGTACTAGTGTACCGAAGTAAAACACATAATTTCATGTTATACTAGCATCCTCCTCCATCATTCTAATTATTGCATATTTTACTTAGTGATTCTGTGACGATCTCATTGCCATCGCGAAACGATTGGTCAGCATAATTGCTCCCTTAAGGTCTAGAGGAAATAAACCATTTTGGCTTATCTTTTGACATTTTTACTGACCACGGCCACGTAAAAGGTGGCGGGACGATCTTGTAGCTTTTGACCCGGAGTGGTGGGAGTCTGCAAAAGACCGAGGAGTTTGGAAGCGTGCGGGGGAGGGCTTTGCCCAGCATTGGGACGAAATAGGAAAAAAAAACTGACCATGTAGTAAAAACATCATAATGTTTGTTTTTTCTTTTTCAGACGTAAAGAACCGGAAGACAGTGCTCTACGCAGTAGGTTTCCTGGACAGCTCCATCTACCCTCACTCTCAAGCCATCGGGAACAGCTATGTGAAGAAAGGTTACAATGTCTTCATCACCGAGACCTTCAATTTCTTCACTCATATCTATCCAAAGTAAGATTCTTAGTTTCCTACTATTTTTGACGACCGATGTGGGTTCGGGTTCGATTCCCGCCTTGGATCAAATGATGATCTTGTTCCGGGTCTTCTAGGCATTTTCCTAACAAAAAGAAGAATGTCAAGTGCGAGTGTAACTCGCGAGTCGAGGGTTTTGAACGTTTGTCGATTACATACATGTACTAAAGGTACCGGTTAGAGCCATCGCTATTTGATGAATACTTACCTAAAATTAGTACGTACTCACCAAACTACATTTTAGATGGATCGCTTTGCATAGGTAATTCGGAGATTAAGTCAATTTATTGAATTTATTCAAAATATTTCAAAAAGTGTTTACTCTACAGAAATTTCAAAAACTGTTTTGAAACGTGCAAACCAATACCTTTAATTTGATAACCCACTCGGTGAGGTATAACCCTTTTTAAAATCAAACATTTATGACCATTTTTCAAAAAGTTTCTTTTTTACAAACTTCTCTTATTTTTCCTGTAAAATATAGCTCTTTATCTACAAACGCTACATACATTTCACATGGATGCAAGGGGGGAATGGGTAAAATTTCAAAATATTTCAAAAATTATGAAACCTACAGAAATTTTGCAAACTGTTTTGAAATGTATAAACCAATACCTTTCATTTGATACCCCACTTGGTGAGGTAGCCCCCCCTTTTAAAAATTAGTCTCACCCTCAAAAAGTGTTCTCTTTACAAACTTCTCAATATTTTTCCTGTAAAATTTAGATCTTTATCAACAAACGATCCATACATTTCATATGGATCGCTCTGCAATCTTCGGAGATAGGGGGAGAATGGGTATTTTTTCGACTTTTTTCGACATATTTCGAAAAGTATGAAACTTTTAGAAATTTAAATCTATTTTGAAATGTATAAACTAATACCTTTCATTTGATATCCCACATGACCCTGTAGGTATCTTGTAAAATTTCGACCTCACAATTTGTATGGAAAATGTTCATTTTAATTTTTCATTTGTTTTAATTTTTTCCTTAATCTGTACAAACGCACGAAATATATTATTATTTTAAATTTCAAGCTGCTGTAGTTGCTGAGTTATTAAGGAGGGAAAAAAAGACAGACAAAGCGAGACCAGGGTTTCAAAACCGATCTTCGATCTCGAAACCCTAAAAAAGAAGTAATGTATTGTTTTAAGTCCCATCGGATTATGCGAGTGAGGGAATAGAGAGTGCACCTGTGTTTGCGCACACACTTGCACATTGAGACAGGATAATTATTCATGCTTTCACCACATACAACCGTTACACAACGTAGGTAGGTACTCTACCCATATGAATTGTATACAAAGGTATACAAACCACACAAGGTAATACCGTAATACCAAACATTTGTCGAAACCGCGGGGATTTAATATCAAATGTTTGTGCGGGTACACAATGAACCGCATATTAATGGTTAAACACAACTAGTGGCATTGTTTCATTGTGCGACTATTACTAGCCCCGGCTTTGTCTATAAAACGGAGAGCTACCAGAATGGCTTCACTTTCGTGATAGCCTATGCATTCCTTGCTTTTTTTAATTATTTTTTTTCTAAAAAGCAATTTTTAAAATTTCTACTTTTTTTCAGAAAATAACTTTCTAAAAAAAATTGGAAACGTCGTTTTGGACCACGATGAAAGATCTTGTTGCAATTTCGTATAGATTTTAGAATTTTTACATAATTTTTACTGAAAAGATTTACTGGATGAAAATTGCCATATATTTTTAGATTTTAATGTCTTGGGGACGATTCCGACTGGTATTAAAAAGGATCAGTTGAGCTATCTCTAGTCTAGATTGTTTGCAACAGTCTGCCGTTAGCTCAACTTAGTTCATTTTACAAACACATTTACACATACATAAAACACATAACATACAAAAAAAGAATTCAGAATTATTTCAAGCATTATCTATCCTCAAGCTAAGCAGAGCTTGTGTTATGGGTACTAAATAACTTCAACCAGTATACAACACAGATAGAAAAGACCCAGGACACCCTGAACTGAACCTATCTGTAGATCGTACAAACAACATTTTGTCTCGAGCCGGTAATCGAATCCACAACCTCCAGCGTCGCAGATGGACCTTCGCTCACCGCGCCACAGTGGTCGTCGTATAGGTATTAGATTTATAGATCCCATCTAGCTGTTGCCAATTTATTCACAAAGAAAATAACAATCAAATAATAGAAATAAATTAGAACTAGTATTTACAAATGAAACAATTATGCTGTTGCAAACAATCTAAAGGTAGCTCAACTGATCCATATCAATACCAGTCGTCGCGTCTCCAAGACGCTGCTGGCTGCATTGCCCCGCTGTATGGCAATGCTGATGCTCTGTGCCAGATACTGACCAGCTCTCGGGTCACGCGTCGCTTCGACCAGACGCTCGGATAATCTTTTAAAAACCTGAAGAGCCTCTGTACCCCACGGCGGCCCTAGGGTCTTGACTAGCTTACACAATACGGGGACGATTAAGTCAGTCAACACACCACTGTTTAATTAACAATAGTTAAATCACGTGTTTCTGACGAAATATAAGCCAACTGTCCGAAATAATAACCACCAATATATTAACCATGGCTTACGAGATCAAATGTCCCAGACAATTTAACTCTTGCTGTCAGATCAACGATTTAATCGAGCTTAAATGCGTAAATCGCGTTAAAAATCAATTTAAAAACACGGTAAAAATTAAATTAATTCCCTATGGAGATTGGGGAGGTTGGTTGCGTTTTGTTTATTTATTTATTTGGCACACAAAACAGAATACAAAGAAATATTTTACAAATAGAAGAACACAATAATAAAACTAGACTGTATCCTTAAATATGCATAATATACAGCATGATCAGACAGCAGTTCTATGAAAGCAAAAACCTATTAAATAAAATAAATAAATAATGCTGGACAGTTCACACAACATCATCTAGCCCCAAGCTAAGCAGTGCTTGTGTTATGGGTACTAGATGACTGATATACTTAATACAATACACTACATAGATAGATTTTTATTATACATAGAAAACACCCAGACCAACGGAACAAATTTCTGCAGATCGTACACAAATTCGTTCCGAGAATCGAACCCGCAACCTCCTGCGTCGCAGGCGGACCTTCGCCCGCTGCGCCACAGAGGTCGTCTATTCGATTCGTATTGGATATGAATTTATGAATAATTAACTATAAAAAATTTAAGCATTTTTAATTCAAAACCCAGATTATCATTACTTTGAATTACTATTTTTTGCAACGCAAAAGCGAACGAAGTCGCGGGTAAAATATGTTACCTAACATTATTTATGAAATGGTAAATTATACTTCAGACATACATAAGTATGTGTTTAATGTAGGTATACATAAATAAATCACTAAATACATAAAACTGTGTGCACTTCTCTAGTGATTTATACATATATAATAGCCAAGCGTGAGTTAGATTTTACTTGGTAGGGTTCTTCAATAGTTATTTGTTTTGGTTCTCTTCTGACTTATTTAATACTTTCTTGCCATAAAAATCAATATCATGGTTACACCAGCCCACATACGTCCACTACTGAACATGGGCCTCCCCGTGGCGGTGTCACAAAATATAGTAGCTACTAGCTATCATCACTATTTAAATAAAAACAAGAACAAAATTAAAATATTATAAAAACCCCCCGACAGCTATCATCACTATTTAAATAAAAACAAGAACAAAATTAAAAAAATTAAAAACGCCCCGACAGATTTTCATGAATCATGGCTACGAACGCTCGGGATAAAATTATCTATGACGCAAAAAATAAATAAACGAAAATCTGTTCATCCGTTTGGGGGCTATGATACCACAGACAGATACACAGACAGATACGTTAAAATTATTACACCCTTCTCCTTTTGCGTCGGGGGTTAAAAAAAATCTCACAGCCGCATCTGTCTGTCTATCTGAACACGATAAACTCAAACACTAACGATAACTATAGAAAATATTTATAGGAAAGCAGTGACGCGTTCCGACGTTGGAACCAGGAAATCTTAGGATTTTCAATTTCATCTCCATGTACAGAACCCTAAAATCAATTTACCGTAAACATTATACTATGCATTGTTCAATCCATTTGAATAGTAAATTATCTGTTCCTTATTGAACTTACTTAAAGGAAATACATTTGTAAATAAATAACTTCACACGAGTTAATAAGTAAATAGCTATGTATGTAAATGCTACTGCACGTTGGATTAACACCTGCTTGCAGGTAGATAAGTAGCTACTTATCTAATACTAAACCGCGTGCGATAAGAATGCTTGTAAATTGCAAAAAATCTAGAGGTACCTAACTCAACATCCGAGGACTGTCTCTGTCTGTCACGCCTAAACGCGCTGGACTCGAACAACAGAATCGTCGTAAGAGTGAGGACATAAAGAGGCGGGTTCCCTGTGCAGACAAACCTGTACGGCTAGGTAAGGTATCCGTACAGGTAAAATATTCCAATTTTGTTAAATGCGCTCACGCATAAAGAAACAGTTTGGGACTTGTCAGTACCGACTACCTGGTCAGGGACATATGGGCTAGAACGTTTGTCAGAGTAGGGTGCCATGATGTTCAATAAAGACCAATTTACCTGTTTCTTTATGTACCAATCCGTACCGGCCCGCACCGACAAGTCCGAACCGGAATACCTGCTTCTTTATATTCTCACCCTAAGATGGGTACCGGGACACGCGGGAATCAGCGGCAATGAGTGTGCCGACGAACTCGCGCGTTCTGGGGACAAGGGGTCTCAGCTGGGCCCCGAGCCGTTCTGTGGCATACCTAAAAGCCTCTGAACCCTCTGGGATTCCTGCTACGAGAAATTATCCAAGGTCTAGAAGAATTCCTCGGGCATGAGCCACTAAAAATCATTAATAGAAACTTTGATAAACGGTACACCAACCGAATCCTAGCACTAAGCAGAAGCATGCTTCGCATCATGACAAGAGTCCTAACTGGACAATGTCGCCTCAACAAGCACATGTTCAAACTGGGGCTAAGCGAGACACAATACAGCAGATTCTGTGAGGAGGTGGAGGAAACGCCTCTCAATCTTCTAGAAGAGTGCGGAGCACTGATGCAAAAACGTAGCATCCATCTGGGTAAGCACCTGCACAGCCCAGATGAGCTACGAGACATTACTCCGAAGAAAATCCTACAGTTCCTAGCTGTAAGGGTTAGTGGTGAATTATGAACGTCGCTGCTTAGAGGCTAAACACACAAAGTGGCGATCACAATAGGCCTATCATGGCCGCAGTGACACGAAAGCCACATAAAGCAAAAAAAAAAAAAAATAACTCAGCATCCATATCATTAAAAATCGGAAGCGTCTTCAAGCTGGCTGCATTGCCCCGCTGTAGGGCAATGCTGATGCGCTGCACCAGATACTCACCAGCTCTCGGGTTACGCGTCGCTTCGACGCTCTGAAATTTTTATTAAACACGGACAGCCGGTAGTTATTTTTGATCCACAAAATAATGTGTGTTGCGAAGCGACGTCGTTGTGTGTCGGTAAATATTAGGTGGACGACTTTGCTTTTACAGGCTTACCGTGGGCCTTGGTACCGGCCGAAAACACCAGAATAAACATTGAGCTTGTTGTCTTGGGCTTTTTAATACTGGGTGTCCCTTGAATACCAGCAATCCCCAAATTGCTTAAAATTATCGATGTAAGTAAAATTCTGTGTGGTGCCGGCTTAGAAATTGCACTACCCCAACTCTTCCCGCGGGTGTCGTAAGAGGCGAGTAAGGGATATCCTTACTCGCCTCTTACGACACCCGCGCAGCGGGCAGCAGCGCCCCCTGCAGAATAATTCTACCATCGAACTGCGATCCTCAAACCCAGCGTGGGGATTATGGGCATTACCCCCCCGCCATGTGATTAAAGCCAATAAGGCGCTTATCAGGTGGAGGCCTGCGTCCAGTAGTGGACCAATACAGGCTGTTGAGGTTGAGGTTGAGGAAGTTAAATTCGGGAGATTGGGTAGGTGCTAGCTTCTCGAAAGTGAAACGCTCAAATAAAGTACAATTAGGTTCCACCCACCTCATAGATTTATGCCACAAATCAGTTTACATGGGAGATAAATATCCTATAAACGTACCATACAAGTAACACGCGATTAACCGCGAGCGTTAATCCCGCGATAGTTTTTTAATTTATCTGCTATCTTTCAGATCTGTCCGGTTAGCCAGAACTCTAGGTTATAAGCTTGGAGAGTTCCTGGTGAAGCTGCATGACCAGGGCTTGGATCCTGAGGATCTGGAGCTGGTTGGGGCAAGTCTAGGAGCGCACGTGGTGTCGTTCGCAGCTAAATACTTCTACAAGGCCACTGGGAAGAAGCCTTCTCGAATGACCGGCTTGGATCCAGCTGGTAAGATTGTACTTTCACTACCATAGACTTAACTCTAGAGAGTGGAGTAGAGAGTGGTTTGAGGCAGAGTAATTAACTGACCGGGGTGTTACGGGTATTTGTATTTATGAGGCGAGCCGGAATGCGACTACAGAGGAAGCTCGGGTCGCTTAGGAAGCAGGTTCACAGCACGCCACCAGCCCCCTTGAACCCCCTCCCCCATCAAAAACTGACATGAGTATCGTTTTCGACTAATATGGGGGTGAGTGAGGATTACATCTATTCTTACAGGTATGACTTAATACCATAGAGTCGTCAACACAATATCACAAGCCAAATATTTCAATACATGAATCTTTAACAGCGGTACTACAAAAAAGTTAGACATCTGTTGAGCGTGTGTTTTACTAAAACGTTACCACAAAACTGCGTTTAACGGTTTACAGTTAGACACGGCTTAAACATAGTTTAAACGAGAGTTAAACTCTTGCTAAGCCCATGTCTAATTGTTTAAACACTGTTTAGCTAAACGCTTGTTAGATCAGTGTTTACGTTTGTTTTTGTAGTACCGGTGTAAATTTTTAAATATACTTAAATGCCAATGAGAAGAATAAAATAATGTAATACAGGTTTCAAGAGGCAAAAAAAAAACGAGATTGTAATATACAGGGTGGACCAAACAGTGACGTCAAAATAAATTATTAATAGCTCACCCCCGGGGACCTGAAAATACCACATGTAGGTTCCCCGATTTTTCGTAGTTTTCGAGCTATGATGCCCGTTTTGTTTGAGAATTTTCGGGCGCCCTCAAACAAAACGTAAAAATTCTCTATCGATTGGGGCGATTCTCAAACAAAACAAAAAAACGGTGCGTGATTTTTATATCTTTATTCTTGCAGGTCCGTGCTACAGAAATCTCCCACCAGAGTACAAATTCGCGGTCACAGATGCAACTAAAGTGGACGTCCTCCATACAAACATCGATGGATTTGGCATAGCGGAACGACTTGGCCACGTCGATTTCTACATCAACGGCGGCGAATTCCAACCTAGCGATCTTCCATACATCCCATGCCTCATCATCTGCAGCCATATCCGGGCAATGTTATACTGGTGGGTCGCTTTAGAACACCCTAAAAAGTTTATAGGCCTCAAATGTGATTCAATACAAGACGCGAGGCTAGCCAACTGCTACAACAATACAGACACTAACTACATGGGTTTAGAGACTAAATTCGCGAAGCAAGGTGTGTATTACCTGCCTACACACAATGAGTTTCCGTATTATAGAGCGAAAGAGGGATTGAAAAAGGATAATGAGATTTATACGTCTGTGGTTAGGAGTATCAATGCTGGGGATTTTGTTGTTTGATTTTGAGATGTGGTGTTGTGGTGGTAAGGTTCGTTTTACGTTGTAGTGTAAAAATGTCGTGTTCGATATTTTATAGGTGCCGATTCCAGTGTTTTAGTAGTAAAGTTAGAACCTCAATCATGGCCTGTGTCTCTCAGACAGCAACGTGAATAATCATTTGCTATTTTGAAATGTATAGCTTTTTTTGCAAAATGACCTGTTGGTTTTGCCATTTAGAGATTGACCCTGTTGACCGAGTTTTGTCATTGAATACAAGAATTAAAATAAAATGGTACATAATTATTTTTTGGAATCATCGAACTTATAAAGTACTTACCTACCTACCTCGCGAATGTAAAACTATGCCAACTACTGACAAGCAAAAGAAGGATTTACATGAATCGCTTTTGGTGTAAAAAAATACTTTTTGCGCAATAATGTTGTAATTAAGAGGTAAATGTACAAAAACATTTTTTTCTTAAATGTGAGTTAACTGCTAGGGTACCTTACCCACAGGCTCTTTTTAATTTAAAATGTCCTTTATTATTTATTTATTTTTATTTTAACAAAGGCCAAAATCGACCCCCTAGCAATGCAGGTGCATAATTAATTTTGTATCTAAATGATGATAAATCTGTGATTTTAGTTTTAACATGGTAATTTGTATTATTAATATTATATTCAGTAGGCAAATAATACGTGATCGATTATGACATTAATAAATAAATGAAGGATTGATAATTATGCAATGCATTTTAATTTAATTGTCTCAAATGCGCCTGCTGTCCAATAAGTTAAGTGCTATTGGAAAAAAGCTGGTCACACCTGGAAAGCACCGCTGCAGCACAGCACATAAATGTGCACTCAAATCTGAACTTTAACTCGTAATATTAAGATGAATTTTAAAGTGACGGCGTCAGATGACAGACAGCTCGCGGACCACTCGCTTGAAGTTTGTGGGAAGTCGCTGTAAAATGTATCTAAAGAAAACGAATTTAAGCAGTAAATGCACTTTTTGTGCTTTGTTGTAGCGGTATTAGATTAATGAACGCCGAGCTAAAACCATAAGAGTAGAGATAAATTTGAGAGGTCGATATACAGGGTGGTTTTTTGAGAAGGGCCATCACCGCCCTATCAACTAGTGAATGATTTGATTTGATGGAGGCCTAAAAATTTGCTTTTTCCTTTAATTTTTAGTAACACATTTCTTTGCAAAGATTGATCCTTATCAGCAACAAAATCCACTGGTTAAATAATACAGGTGTCTTTTTAAAAAAAAAAAATCTTTCGTGTCTATTTCCGTCAAAAGTAAAAGATTAAAAAGCAACATATACAGTTATTGTTTTTTTATGGGTCCTTGACGCCCGTAGCACACCTCTTCTGCGAAAACTTAACAACGGAACCGCAGTAATTTCACCATGTCTTGTCCGTTTAGGAGATGCGGAACACTAGCGAAACTGCTTGTTCTAACACATAGATTTGACTATAATTCTGTCCCCGCTTGGTTACGCCGATCTGCTCCAACGTCAGCCACATCTCCGCTATGGTCTACACTTGATTGCAGCAGAACGAGGGCTTTTCAACGCGACCTGAAAAAAAATGTGGTTGCCATAGACTAGGATAGATGACGCTGTATGAAACTCAAGTGTCAAAATCTTCCAAAAAAAGAGAGAAATTGAGCTGTCACTGTCGTTCATATCTTCTCTTCTCTGCCCCAATGTCATTGCGTTGCGTTGACCCTTGATTTTTGTGCTACGCCATCTAGTGTCAAAATAAAAAGAGCGTGTTTTTTATATTGCATTGAAAAGCCCTCATTCATCCAGGCGGTCCGCTACTCGTGTTCCGCAGCGGAGGTGTGCTACAGGCGTCAGTATATAATCGGCTGCCTGACTGGATCCGGAATTCAGCTTCCATCGATTTTGAAGAGGAAATTAAGTAAGTGGCTTATTGAATTGGTTCTATATGACATACATGAATTTTATAATTTGCCCCTATCATAGTATTATTTATATATTTAATGTGATGACATGTAATAATGGCATTATGAATAAGATCTGTATCTGTAAATAGGTCATAATAAAAAATTCTAGGAGAAAAGAGTACAGAGGTAGGTAGAGATAAACCATTCTAAAAATGCCGAGTGTTTCATGTTGCTATCTGAGAGACACAGGTACCTATGACGTTTTTTGGAGAGGACATTCGTTACGGATGTAAGCGGGTTAACTACGAACCTTATTTGTGTTGGAAAAACACCAACGTTTCATCCCCTACATCAGTAATGAATTCGTCAAACTACGATAGTTTCTATAGTAAAAGGGGCGTGCATTTTTAGAATGGTTTATCTCTACTTGTGTGTTTTGTAGAATACAGAATCGATACTACTTACCCGAAAAACAAAAACCACACAAGAAAAGCTTTGTAAAATTGTTGTATAAATGGCAATTATTGCATTCAAACTCAGATTTCAGAATTATTATCCATTATACTAATAATATGGTAGGTACCTACCTAACCTACCTAATACCTCTTTTCCCATGATAGTAAAATTAATCCGCCCTACAGCAACAGAAAATAAAATTCAATTTCATAATTCAAAAGTTTCAGTTAAAAGTTGGAAATGTTTTGTACCATGACAGAGTCCAATTATTGTGTCATGTTATTTTTAGGGTTCCTTGCAACATTTCATATTTCGGATTCGGGTTGATGCATTACAGAACTGTCATGTCTGATATTTTATAGCTTTAGAGCTTTTGGTATCTTGTCGGCGTTTGTTCTAAGAAACCACAAATCATAGCTTAAGCTTAGAAAACACTAGGTAGGTACTGTATGTACTCTCCATCCCAATTCTAAGTTCAGTCTCATCTTGAATTTTGAAGGTATAAATAGATAAATAATAAATAATGCTGGACAATCCACACAGCATCATCTAGCCTCAAGCTAAGCAGAGCTTGTGTTATGGGTACTAGGTGACTGATGTACATAATATAATACATAGATATATATATTTAATATACATAGAAACGACCAGAACACCCAAATCAAATAATTGTAGATAGTACAAACATTTGTCCCAAGGCGGGAATCGAACCCGCAACCTCCTGCGCCGCAGGCGGACCTTCGCCCGCCGCGCCACATCGGTCGTCATGTCGTCGTATGGTTTCAAAGGGGTTTGAAGATTTTAAGGGTGGTTCTAATGTTTAGATTATATTTCAATATCGCCGCGCACAATAAAAGTTTAATTATTTTATGTGAGAGGACACTAAAAAAAACTCAATCGCGTCAGGTTTCTGAGATATTCACAAATGAAAATAATATAACATTTCCTTAATACTAATATTAATCATTTAATTCAGGCATCACCATACAAGAAGTAAATAGGGCCCATATAATAAATACCTTAGAGAATTCATAATTATAAAAAAATTAAAAGAATCGTGTAACTGTCACTAGGTCAATGACGTGCGCGGTGTCGCGTATCAGCCTTCCAGAGAAATTAATGAACACGAAAAAAAAAACTAAATGGTGACCGATGTTAGGGCCAAAATCTGCAACCCCAATTCTAACAAAGTCACTTACCGTACCTACTTTTTATTTTCATTTAATTTACCATTAAACATATTTTGACAACAAAAAAATAAAATATATTTCGTAGATGTGTTTTGCCTTTACTTTTCACCAAATTTCGACCCGAAACGAGTATACAAAATTAAAAAATATATTTAAAAAATGATATTGGAGATTTAAAAAAGACTCAAGAGCAGTCTCTAAATTCGTTGAAATTGCCCGAAGCAATATCATACGTTTACAAGTACCATCTGAAAGTTAGCCATGTCACCGGTGTAAAAAGTAGCCTAAAAAGTAGTTATTTTTGAGGGAAAAAGCCGCAAGCATTTCGTATACCTACTTCTAAAAGCTGTACAGGCGATGAAAACAACTAATCTGTGACTAACAAGGAAAAATGTAGAGCCTTGACTACTACAATATTCATAAAAGAATTTATAAATATAAAGATTAATGGAATCTAGGTGAATATTTGAAAGTTAAAAAAAACCGTAGTTTTATTTTCTGAATACAGATTTTCCAACATCATCATATCAGGTGGCCATTTTTTCCACTGTGTCAAGGTAGTTTTAATTTTGACCCTTAAAGCATGGTAAGAGAGGGTAAAAGAAAATAGTATCTTATATTATTTAGATTTTTCATAATATTTCGATACCTGAGCTAGCTAGACAATTTCATTTCACCTCTAGAATATTTTTTTTACAATTATACAATTTGGTGTCGTCAAAATAAAGCAAGACTATAAAAAAAATAAAGCAACAAACAAGAAAATGTAGAATTCATTACGGATGTAACCGGGTTAACTACAACCATATTTGTGTTGGAAGAACACCAACGTTTCATCCCTTAATAAGGTTCGTAGTTAACCCGCTTACATCCGTAATGAATTCGTCAACTACGACAGTTTTTATCGTAAAATGTAGAATCATCAAAACAACTGAAAAAGTACCTACTGTCTTGCGTAAAAAAGTATAAATTTAATAACAGTAGGCGACGGAAACAAGATAGTCCATCCGATGATATGGTTCAACTTTACCTCGCAGATTACGCTATGAACGTGCCTAACCTAATACGAATTATAGATGAGCGAATGTGAATGATTTCATTCATATTATTCGACTTCACAAATCATTCGAACCATTCGAATGACTAGGGCACCAAGGCTAACCAAGCGCCTACTGAACCTGACCAGAATGGACCTACGCGTCCTAGTGGGGACACTCACAGGACACTGTCCACTGAACAAACATCTCTTCACCATCGGAGCAACAGACAGCCCTCTCTGCAGAGGGTGTCTCACTAACGAAGAATCAGCTGCCCACGTAGTCCTGGAATGCGAGGGAGTAACAGCGCAACGACACGATATCCTCGACCACCCGAGGTCACTCCGCGAAGCCTGTGAAGATCGCAGGAAGATTCTGCGCTTCTGGACGGAGTTAGGCTGGTTGTACTAGCAAACAAAACACGCACAATGGACCAACCCGAGTCTAAGTGCGGACATAAGAGTACACACACCATAACCATAACCACCATAACCATGACTAGGGCAAATTAACTAATTTGGTTAGTAATGGCGAGTGCCGTCGAATAAAGAATTGAATTCGCGTCGACTGCCCGACTCGTCATTACTAACCAAATAGTAACTGATATGGTTAGTAATGGTAACTGCTCGAGTCGGGCAGTCGAACTCAATTCGTTATTCGACGCCTCTCGCTATTACTAACCATATTAGTTACTAATTTGATTAGTAATGGCGACTGCGGAGTCGGGCAGCGAACTCAATTCGTTATTTCGACGCCTCGATCAATTCTTAGAGGCATTAGTAATTGCTAATTAGTAGCTGTCATTCGACTTATGAACTTACTGTTATTCGATTAGTATGTTACTAATTTTCAAGTCCAATGAGTAAATTAGTAGTTGTAGATCATTCGACTAGCCAGATCATTCGCAGTCGCGCATCTTTAATACGAAAATACAAAAGCGAGATTTCAAATATGTTTACCTAGGTACAGACCACAGGCAGATGTGGTCTTTATTTAATTTTGTTTTCATAAAATGCAGCTGGTACAGGAAAATAACCCACAAAATTATTTCCCTTATTTCCCTGAAATATTTACGAAAAATACTAAAAGAAAATTTGTATTTTCCAAAACACAGAAACATAACACTAGCTGTTAAATCAACAAAAAAAACAGCACTATTATACAAGAATATAATTAAAAATTTAAAAAACCCCCGAAAGATTTTTATGAAACATGGTTAAGAACACTCGGGATAAAATTATCCTTGACACAAAACAAACTAAACTAGCCCTTTTTTTATAAAATTTTCTCTTTTTAGGGTTTAGTACCTCAAAAGGAAAAAAGGAACCATTATAGGATCACTTTGTTGTCTGTCTGTCCGCCTGTCAACCCTCTTTTCTCAGGAACGCGTGGAGGTATCGAGTTGTATTGCCGTCATAACTAATTTACTTACAAAGAAAATTACAACAAATCGATTCAATTAGATAAAAATTACAAAATACAAATGATATAACTTAATTAATTTAGTATATCACCTGGATCTCTTCAAAACAGTGAAGAGATGTTTTTGAAATGTAATCATTCTAAGTATTTGACCTGACTAAGTGTGAGGTCTTAAGTAAGACAAAGAAACACTTAGTCAGGTCAACTAAGTCAGGCACTTAGTCAGGGTTGAATAAATTGAATTGAATTGAGGTGTGTTCTAGACCTTCGTCGGCCACATCGTCACTTTCCATCAGGTGAGAATGTGGTTAGTTAAAGGTCCATTCAATATTTAAAAACATACGCACTTTGAATATAAATTCCACAAAAACATTCCACACGCTCATCAAAAACAAATTTTCTCCAAATTACAATTTCCCATCGCCATCGCGGAATTTGCACGTCGCATCTCATCAGAGGGGGCTTCCGATTAATCGCCACGGAACCCCAAATATACGGGACCCAAAAGTAGTCGTTTTAAATCATCCAATTTCGACGGTAATCCAGACTTCAGGCTGGGAAATTAAAACAGGAGAGTACAGGGTCTGGCACACGATGCTCATGGTTACACAGGCGAGACGAAAATCAACTGTCATCCAATTACGTAGATACACATTTTGATAATGTATTTAAACATTTTTGACGATATAATAAAAGACGTTTTACATTTTTTCTTAGATTTCAAGAAATACAAGCTGCTTTGATCTCAAAAACAAAACCAGTTCAACTAAGTCTGTGTCGAGTCAAATTTGCGAAATTAGGGGTGATTCACCAACTCGACACGAAAGACTGGACGGACACACGTGTGTCCAGTTGGTGAAACTAAGAATTAGTATAGGTAACTTATTATTTCGTCATCTGGACACGCCAAGGTTTTTACGCGTGTCTAGCAAATCAATTCAATTTATTTATTTTTACCCCTAAGGAGCTCCAGAAGTGTCATGGCAAAATTAAATTGGCAAAGTGATTTCCGAATTTTGAGTTTTATATATTATGTTGGTTGGTAAGTACAACCATTCATATAAACAAAGCCTTACTAGAAAGTAAGATAACAAAACCTTGATAAATTAATACAGACATTTCTTTCGTCTTTGGATGTGGTATTTATTACTTAACTAGGTACACTGCGGTAAGCTTCAACCTCGCAAATTGTCGGTAGACCGTGCGTCTACCAACACTTAGTGTTATCTATCACTGACTGTAAAACTATTCACAAAGAAAATTACAATCAAATAATAGAAATAAATAACAACTAGTATTTACAATTGAAACACTTGAGCTTGAATACAGACTGTTGCAAAATATCTACAGGTAGCTCAGTAAAACAAAATGTTAACATGTTAACGCCGCCCCGACGCCATTTGCAATAATTTATCTTCTTTCTAAACATGACGTCTAGCCACGGCATGCCACAAAGCAGCAGCTGGCGGCGTCGTGTGTTAGAATAATGAATTCAGTATGTTTTCATTTTGCACAATTTGGCCCGTTGTTCGTCACGTGGGACGCGATCGGACACTCCGCATTTTTAAATAAGCAGATGGGAAAGAATGCATTTTTTTATATAGGTTTAGTTTTCTGCTTCATATCTGGAAATTCTATTATAACCATAATAACTTAACTACTAAATTCTACTTTATTCCTTAGTAAAGGAGAGACTCACGATCACGTCTCGTTATTAAAGTCAAATAGACGTGTTATATGCCTCATCTGTTTAAAAACATATCTGTGAATTCTGTTATGACGTAGATTATATCTTTTTTTACGCACTTTGACGGCCTGCGACGCAAGAGGTTGCGGGTGCGATTCCCACCTCGGAACAAATTTGTGTACGATCTGCATAAATTTGTTCCGTTGGTCTGGGTGTTTTCTATGTATAATAAAAAATATCTATCTATGTATTTATTGTATTAAATATATCATTTATCTTGAACCCATAACACAAGCTTTGAGTAGCTTACTTTGGGGCTAGATGGTGCTGTGTGGATTGTCCAGCATTATTTATTATTTACTTTGTTTTGTCTTTGACAACGTTTAGGGACGACATACATTTGCAAATACCTCTTTAAAGCTGCTAATGAAATCCACATCCTACAATCTATATATCCATCTATCATATATCTATCTATCTATATATAATATATATTTTTAAGAAATAGATATAAGTGTATATATTAGTTGTAATTGTTTTATTCTGTTCCTGTAATTTCTATGATTTCGGATAAATAATGTAGAATCTAATTTTGAAAAAGTATTCTATCATCTATCTATCAAAACACACCACCCGAAGACGATGATTACTCAGGTCTACATTGACCTTATATTACAGCAATATTTCAAGTCCAAAAAGTCCGTTAACATAAAAATTATTATTGTTAAGTCCATAAAACTTTTTACAGGCGTTATTGTGTACTTCAAAGATCTAAAATCTCTCTGTGAAGTACTTAACAGCATGAACAGATTTAACGTGCATTACGTAAAGTGATAGTGATAGCAATAGCATAGCAATATTGCTATTATAATAGCAACTTTGCTATCACTTGCTATCTATGTATATTATATGCAATGTTTCGTAGGTAAAACAACATTTATCACAAATATTGACATGTGCGAAAAATCTAATAATATTTTATTTATTTTGTTCTGTTAATATTTTGCTATAAGTATTTAAATAAATTAATAAAATTTTATAAATATATAATACCTAGTTCTAATAATTATTTTCTGACTTGTAAATTATTAGCAAGCCGAAGTGGCAGTGGGCCGGCCATATCTCGCGAGGAACCGACAACCGCTGGGGTTAACATGTTCTGCAGTGGAGACCGCGTCTTGGTGTATGACGCCTTCCGGCCAGGTGGGATGACTGAACTGCAGGCAGGTGCTGGATACGGCGGTGGATAGCTGAAGACAGGGCGCTCTTAGGGGAGGAGCATGGTCCTGCGTTTTTTTAGATAGATAGATAGATAGAAAATTCTTTATTGCACACTTATCGATAGAAACATAATAACAAAACAGCTTAAAATCTAAGTGACAAGTGGCGGTCTTATCGCTCAAGAGCGATCTCTACCAGACAACCGTGAATGGATAGGATCATTGGATAGTACTAGGGGATCTGTGTGCTCATGAAAGTTATATAAATAAATACTTTCAATATATATTTCGCATAAAATATACTACATACATAACTTTATATATATATCTACAAATATTTACATAAACTACTTATATATATAGGGACTCAGGTATGCGTTCAGTGACAACAGGACAAATAGTGCTCCTTTACCATGGTTTTGAAGATTGGTAGCGACTTTGCTCGCCTCACCGAGACTGGCAATGCATTCCATAGTTGTACAGCCCTGGCAGTAAAGGAATGGGCGAAGAAGGAAGTAGAATTAATTTTATTTATTTTTTACGTTTCTACTACGTTACAGCGATTGTGGTAACATTAAAATAAAAACTATTCTGTAACAAGTTACCAATTTCTATCAGTTTTCATGAAACTCTACCTTCAGTTTCCACCACGTAATAGACCCAGCAATAAAATGTTTACTCCTCCCGGTACAAAACTCGTAAAACAATAGCTCGGCTCAAAAATTGCTGCCCCATTTTTAATGAGAAGCTAAATTATGGAGAGTTTATTAGCTCGGGCGTTTTACACGTGTTGGAAACGTCAGATTTTGCGATGTAGCTAGCTAAAGGTTTTTCTTTACTCTAGCATAGTATGAAAAAGCACTTCATTGTTCCCAAGTATCATTATTTTTTTAACCCCCGACGCAAAAAGGGAGGGGTGTTATAAGTTTAACGTGTCTGTCTGTGTATCTGATATCTGAAAGGATGAAGCGTGGCAAGTCACCTGGCCATGATGGTCTCAGCATCGAGCACATTCTCTGGGCTAGCGACAATTTATATGAACACATATGCATAGTTATAATTTTTGTTTCAGATATAGTTATTTACCAAGCGATCTCATGAGAACAGTAGTTATACCTATTATTAAGAATAAAACTGGAGATCTTAGTTCGTCTGCAAATTATCGTCCTATATCGTTAGGTACAGTTTTAGGAAAGGTGCTTGAGCGGCTCATTCATCCAGATCTGCTTAAAAGCATTAATATTGATGACGCTCAGTTTGGTTTCAGTCCTGGTCTCTCAACGGATTCAGCCATCATGAGTTTAAAAAGCACCGTAAATTATTATACGTCACAAGGTACATCAGTCTATGCGTGCTTCTTAGGCCTAAGCCGGGCTTTTGACCTTGTGAATTATGAAATTCTCTGGTCAAAGTTGGTGAACGCGCGAGTACCAAATCATGTGGTGAATCTGTTGAGGTACTGGTACGGGAACCAAATTAACAATGTAAAGTGGGGCGACACGACTTCTAGCGACTATAGGCTAGATTGCGGTGTTCGTCAAGGTGGGTTGACTTCTCCTGACCTGTTTAACCTCTACGTTAACAACTTGATCGTGGAGCTGAGGAGCACCAGGATCGGATGCCACTTAGGGAACGTTTGTGTCAACAATCTAAGCTATGCAGACGATATGGTGCTCCTTAGTCCTTCGGTCAAAGGTTTACAAAAGCTGCTTTTAATCTGTGAGGAATATGCTATTGCTCATGGATTAAAATACAACGTCACTAAAACCGAATTGATGGTGTTCAGGTCAGGTAGAGGTCCTGATAGGGTGCCTGAGGTACACTTGGGCAGTACGACCATTAAAATGGTCAACCAGTTCAGGTACCTTGGTCACCTGCTGACGGAGTCATCAAAAGATGATGTGGACATAGAGCGGGAGAGGAGAGCTCTCGCCGTCAGAGGTAACATGCTCGCTCGCCGATTTTCCAACTGCAGTGACGATGTGAAGAACACCCTGTTTAAGGCATACTGCCTAGGTATGTACACATGTCAACTTTGGTACAACTTCACACGGAAATCTTTCAGCACCATAAGGGTACAGAATAATAATGCATACCGGGCCCTTATGAGGCTGCCAAGACACTGCAGTGAGTCGACCATGTTTTCTGAGGCGGAAGTTCCCGACTTCTTTGCTTTAATAAGGACGAGGATAGCAGCCTTCTGGAATAGACTGAGTCGCTCCAACAACACCATCTTGAAGGCTGTTTCTGACTATCTTGCCAAT
Source organism: Eupithecia subumbrata (assembly GCA_949316285.1). Taxonomy (NCBI): domain Eukaryota; kingdom Metazoa; phylum Arthropoda; class Insecta; order Lepidoptera; family Geometridae; genus Eupithecia; species Eupithecia subumbrata. The sequence goes on from OX438631.1 coordinate 3,862,049, forward strand.
CCCATTTACAGACACTGGATTTCTGTCTACATGGATGGTAATAGGAAATAAATAACGTAGGTAAGGTACCTATGTAAGCTTTAATATTTTACCATATTTTTACCTTTTTATATTGTGTGCACTGTATTTTTATTTTTATGTGATATGGGTCTTTTTGTGCCTGCAATAAACTGATTTTATTTTTATTTTTATTTATTTTTTTATCTGTCTGTGGTATCGTAGCTCCCAAACGGATGAACCGATTGTTATTTTGTGTCATAGATCATTTTATCCCGAGTATTCTTAGCTATGTTTTATGAAAATCTGTCGGGGGGTTTTAATTTTTTTTTATTTGGTTCTTGTTACATTGCTGGTTCAAGTCCCGTTGAAGTCTATTTTTCTTGGGATTTAATTTAACTTCATAATGCTTACAATATTTTTCATTATTATTTTACACGATTTTTTTTTCTATAAAAAGTAATACTTAAATCCAACACGGCTGCAGAGCTAACTGGAGCCCGCTCAGGACCGCTATTCATGGCGTCGCGTCGTTGTCGGGAGGCCTATGTTTAGCACTTAACGTACACGGGCTGATGATGATGAGTCTAACAGTAAATTGTAACCATTCAGGTAGATCCAGTTCCTTAGCAACAAAAGTCGTGGCTACTTATCCACCTAGCTATGTTGCTAAGTGAGGCAACGCCAGAGGCGCTGTCGTTCTGCTCAGCTGGCCGTCCCCGGAAACTCGGAGATGATGCTTTTAAGTAAGGACGTAGAGTTCAACCCTAACCAGTTTTTTTAATAAACAACGTAGTAGAGAAATATTATTCAGCCTACTTTCTCTTTAGTATATTGTAGTATATCGCATTCACAGCCCATCCAGTTGTTTTTTCAGACGAACATGTGCGCCAATGAAAGTGGTAAAACTAATTTTATCGATACGAGAGTTCCTGTTGGACATAAAAAGGGGACTCAAAAAAATTAATTTAATTCATAAACGTATTTGTAGAAGTTTTTTAATGTACGTTTTTTTGAAAAGTTGACTCTGCTAACAAAACTTCGACGAAACAAAAGACAAGCTGAAAATCACGCAAATCGGCCAGAATATGGTCGCTTGCCACGCAAGGCTATTTTTTGCTACTTTTTTTGGAATAAAATGTCGAGAGAAATGTGACGACTACCGTGGCGCAGCGGGCGAAGGTCCGCCTGCGACGCAGGAGGTTGCGGGTTCGATTCCCGCCTCAGAACAGATTTGTGTACGATCTGCAGAAATTTGTTCCGTTGGTCTGGGTGTTTTCTATGTATAACAAAAAAATATATATCTATGTATTGTAATGTATAAAGTATATCAGTTATCTAGTACCCATAACACAAGCTCTGCTTAGCTTGGGGCTAGATAATGCTGTGTGAATTGTCTAGCATTATTTATTTATTTATTTTATTTAGAAGTTACACATTGTTGGCAAAAACTTTGTTCTATGATGAAAAAACTAGAAGTACCTAGTAGGTACCAATCAAAGCATAGGAAAATACTATCAAATCATATTATCTGTTGAATATTACCTTCTAGAACTAATTAATCAAATACCTACCTTCTTAATTTAAATCACAAATCTATTTACTGAACACTTAGAACTCATAAAATCTAATGTATACCTACCTACTTAAATTAACTTTTTAGTTAACAAATATACAAAATGACAGAATCTTACCCTTAATATTTAATCATTGTTAAAAATAAAAATGCCAAAACTAAACTGATGTTAACTTAATGATGTCAGATGTCTTCGACTGGTCAAAATAAGAGGACAAAAGAAAGAGGCGGGGTCAGCTAGCAAATGTTTACAAAAAAAAACAAAAGAAATCGACCATGCCGGGGGTGGCAATCGGTCACTTCACAGAAAAATCATCCTAGTGGTGTAAAGGCAGGCGATAGTACATTAAGAAATGATTTTTGGAATCAGAAACAAAAGAGACCACCTTAACGAGAATATCTCAGACAATATCAAATTATCTCACTCGATTATGTTTCTATCGAGTAAAAAGCCTTTCCCTCGGCGACTTATTTTACAAAATTTACTGGAAAACTTGCCTTGTTTAACACCCTCTCAATAAAAAGTTTACAGAGAAACGACTGTTCCGAAATAATTCTTTGTAGGGCATAAATTACCGCCTAAAGATTACAGATTTTCTTTTATTTTTTGCTCTCAATCTTTGCAAAAGGACCTATAGCTGAAAAGTGCCTCGACATGGTTGGAGAAAATGGTTGCCGATGGCGGCCTAGGCAGACTAGGCAATTCTGATGACCCCCAGAAGACCCCCGATTTCTGCAGCAAAAACTCATAAACTGTTATGGTTATTAAGTTACTACATGTTCCGTGATGAACAAGTAGTAACTTAAAAACCAAAAACGGTTTGCGGTTTCTTAACTTAAATTTCTAGTATTTAATTCCTAAAACTAAATAGGTACCTACCGACTACGAAAAAGATTTTGCATTCATTACACACAACATTTTTTGATTGTGGTTTTATTGATGTTGCTAGTGCTACATAAGTGATGGTTTTATTATACATAAATTTTGACGACCTGAGTGGCGCAGCGGGCGAGAGTCCGCCTGCTACGCAAGAGGTTGCGGGTTCGATTCCCGCCTCTGAACAAATTTGTGTACGATCTGCAGAAATTTGTTCCGTTGGTCTGGGTGCTTTCTATGTATAATAAAAAAAATATGTATCTATGTATATAATGTATTAAATATATAAGTTATCAAGTACCCATAACACAAGCTTTGAGTAGCTTACTTTGGGGCTAGATGATGCTGTGTGGATGGTCCAGCATTATTATTATTATTATTATTAAACAACTGCAGATCGTACAAACATTTGACCTGAGGCGGGAATGGAAACCGTAATCTCCTGCGTCGCAGGTGAATCTTCGTCCGCTGCGCCACAGAAGTCGTCAAATTGACCGAGTTAATAGTAACAGTTCAGAAGAGGTCCATGGCCTATTGAACTATTTTCCGTAGAGGTTTTTTTACTTATTTACTCTAATTATTAGTCAAATAGTGTCGTTTAAAGTCTGACCACGTTCCATCATTCTCGAAGGAAGATTGAGATTCAAAGAATGAGTGGATCCACGTGTGGGTATGGTCAGTAGATTAATAAATAATAGATTCTGGCGTTATTTTGTGGAAATCCCTTGAAAAATATTAAGATATTACATATTTTGTTACAAATCCGCGCAAAACCGTATCAGATGAGATTCAACAAAATGCAAATCGCATGTAACGCTTTCCCACAAATTGATATGCCATGCAATCTTCTTTGTTAAATTGTACATTATTTTTAGTATTATTTGACAATGCCCTTATACAGCAGCATACTTTGACATGCCCTGTAATTAATTATTTTATTATTTATTTGATTCCAACTAATTGTTATTTATTTTTTCTTTGTACCTTAAGGTGTTTCCTATAGCGAAATACCTATGTGTGTTGTTGTTAAAATAGTTATTAAACCAGTAACATCAAGTGTACTTACTACTAAATACAAAAATAAAAATCAGACAATTTGAAAAACAGACAAACACAATATAAAATTGTCAAGTCACTTACCTTCCAACTATAAGCACACACACAACTTATTTGTAGAAGAAAAAAAACACAGTTTTGCGTGGAATTGTTACTTAAAAAATATCCTACTGTTTTGTCAGTTGATTGAATAGAAGTTATGTAAAAAAATTGTAAAAAATAATTTCTACGCATCAGCATTGCCATACAGCGGGGCAATACAGCGTCTTGGGGACGATTCCGAATGGTATTGATATGGATCGCCTGTAGATGAATTGTCGAGACCTGCATATTTGCGCCTCTTGAGATCTTCGACTAAATGTGCAGGCTCTGTCGAGACCTGCATATTTGCGCCTCTTGGGATCCTCGGCTAAATGTGCAGGCTCTGTCGAGACCTGCATATTGGCGTCTCTAGAGATCCTCGGCTAAATGTGCAGGCTCTGTCTAGACCTGCATATTTGCGCCTCTTGGGATCCTCGGCTAAATGTGCAGGCTCTGTCGAGACCTGCATATTTGCGTCTCTAGAGATCCTCGGCTAAATGTGCAGGCTCTGTCGAGACCTGCATATTTGCGCCTCTTGGGATCCTCGGCTAAATGTGCAGGCTCTGTCGAGACCTGCATATTTGCTATTCTTGAGATCCTCAGTCAATACTGACGCGCCGAACCAGCCCTACTCCTCTTTGTGCTGATGCGGTGAGGTGAGGTAGGTATATTTCGTTAAAATGCTAAAGGGTTTCATGTATGTTTTTTTTTGCTGACGGTGGTGTTTGTTTGTGGATGTGTTTTGATTTTTAAAAGGAGATTTGTTTATTTTTAAGATCATTGCGGAAAGATCCCAACTATTTTGATACTATTTAAAACTCAGTGACATTATACAGGGTTATTCGTAATTCACTGACCCTGCGTGAACTGCAGGTTCTTGAACACGTTCGTGAAGACTCCTTAACTGTATGATGGATGATTGATGATACCATAGAAAATATCTTCCTAGCTTCTGCTCGCTGCCGCTTTGTTAACATCATTATTAACAACCTTTTTACCTATTCTATTGTGTGTTATGGGTGGAAACAAGTTACATTAAGGCCAGGTAGTCCTGCAGCAGTAGGCGTAAGGAAAAACACGCGCCTACCAAGCCGCCGCGTTCGTGTTTTTTGTAGTTATTTAAACATAGTTTATAAGTAAATTATTTTATCAAGTCAAACTCTGCGAATTTGTTCAGAAATATTAAGTGTCCTTAGTTGAGTACAAAAAAAAGTGAGATATCAATAGTTCGCTAGTCATAGTATTGAAAAAACGTTAGAAAAAGGGGTAACTTTGGGATTTTTTTCTATCGAGTGAAGTTCATTAGATCTTGTAACTGAATGCGACTTTGACTAGACTAGATCCTTACGTATTGTATATCTTTTTTTCAGAATTTTAAACACTATTTTCTAAGCCTCAGTAGGTTTTAAAAATCACAAAAATGCGGTCTCTGCTGGCCTACCAAGTCTTAAGTATTATCTAGTAATATGTCGGGTGGTATTGGCGTGCGCGCGGTACTATTTTTTAACAACAAGTTTAAAATGTAATCGCTAACTCTAAAGCTTGCATAGGATTTGTAAAACCATACATATTGCCAACGCAATTGCCGTGTATAGAATTCGCCTTGTTTACTCATATTAACATCATTGTAAGTTTTATTGTTCAAGTAAAATGCTTGCTAAACGACATAATTAACAGTTTGTAGAGCTAGGATTTAAAAAAATGTACACTAGCTTATAGGTACGTCCATAATGTAACCAGATGTTAAGGGTCCGGCGACGGATGAATTTCCCATACAAACGTAATACCAAAATGATTTTTAATTTGAGCATATTTTCACTATGGTCTGCTATTATTTGTATTAAAATAGTATTTATCTAGGTTCCTGCCACATTTTTTTTTCAAAATACCTTTCTGAAATGAAATTAAACCTAATCGCATTTTTACATGAAAGAATGAATGTTGTCTTAGTAATTATGTAGATAAGTATTTTGAAAAAATCTTATGGCAGGAACCTGTCTAAATACTATTCTAACACAAATAATAGCAAACCATGATGAAAACATTCTCAAATTACAAATCATTTTGGTACTACGTTTGTATGGGAAATTCATCCGTCGCCGGACCCTTAATAAAGAAATTTTAAATTGATAAAAGTTACATAATATATCTGTGGATTCCTGTCAATAGTCCATCAATTTCTATTGTATCACCCATTTATGTTTAGTGTGCTGATGGTTTCCCTAAAATAAATAAATAAATAAAATAAAAGTCTTCTGCTGGACATAGGACTCCTAATGTTCGCCATAGCGCATTGTCTTCAGCATACTGCATCCAGCATCTGCCTGCCGTCTTTTATAGGTCGTCATCCCCCTGGCCGGAGGGCGTTCTGTACTACGTTTACCGAGTCGTTTACTTTGCTGACATGGTACGAATAAATCATTGTGAAAATGTGGTTTTCTGTTTGATACTCCAGTGGCTCAGCAAACGTTGTCCTCTGACACAAGAGGTTCTGTACTATCTCTCACTGTGGCGTCGATTTCGTGGAGATCAGCTTCTATTAGTAGTATGGTGCCGACTTAGAATTTGCACCTCTCGTCAAACGAACGAAATATAACTTTAGTCTTTGAACAGGATTAAACTTCAGTGTTTCCCCTGTAGGTGGAACTAACGGCGCTAGAGTCCGTAGGAAGTCGCAGAGATTTTCGACTACTACGTCACTTCACCTCGTGGTGTAGTTGGTTAGCACATTCCGGTACTGACGGAAGGATGCGGGTTCAAGTCCCGTCGAAGTCGAAAATTTTTGCGATATTATTTGATTCCTTAGAAATAAGCCTGAGTATAATAACAATAAACCTTAGAATTGTTCTCCTTTATGGTGGATGGGAGTTAACAAAACGGTCGCTTTGACAGTAAAATAACTCAAAAGTTCTCGAAATCCAAAAGGACGGTACGGTAGGTTATTCCTAATATACATACGTACGTTCAAATACTCAGTTATTAGATACTTACCGTTATCAAGTTGTAAGTACCAACATAGAATTAGTAAATGATTAGTTCAATTCAAAGCAGAGACAGAATTTCCCTTTTATGTTGTGCGATAATATTCTAAACTATACCATTATCCCTTCAAGAGCTATTCAAAGTTAGAAAATAGGTTCCTACACTAATTAGATAAACTAGGTACCTACCTTATAATACCCTTGGGGAAAACAATGTGATAATGGCAAGATAATCTTAGAGTTTAGTAGGTTAGGTACAAGGATCCCTTGATATTGGATAGCATCAGTGTAGGACGACCATGATTTCTAAATTGAAGATTTTTTTACATTAGAATTTCTGAGTGAAATAAGTATGACCAGTACAGGTTGTTATAATAATAATAATAATAATGCTGGACAATCCACACAGCACCATCTAGCCCCAAAGTAAGCTACTCAAAGCTTGTATTATGGGTACTAGATAACTGATATATTTAATACAATACACTACACATTAGACACACACATATTTTTTATAATACATAGAAAACACCCAGAACAACTAAACAAATTTCTGCAGATCGTACGTTTTTTCCGAGGCGGGAATCGAACCCGCAACCGCTTGCGTTGCAGGCGGCCCGCTGCGCCACTGAGGTCGCCAGTGTTGTTATGTTGAGGTGGGGTGAGATAAAAAATCTTCTACTCAAACTCATACAGCTAACTAAGGATTTTGATTTAGCTGGGACTTGCAATCGTCCATTCTATAACTAATTTATTGCAATTTAATGAAAACGAAACATTGCTGATCCATGGATCCATAGATTTAGCGCTCATCTGGATACGATTCCTATTTTTGGTTGTAATTTAATCTTCGACAAAAATATTAGGTACCTATTCTGTCAGAATTGTGTGTGTTGAAAATAATGTGAAGTGGTTCAGTATAGTAATTAAATAAAAATGGGCAATGTTTTTTTTAAATAACGGAAAGTCTACACGGCTGTAAGTAGGTGTTGCTCGCAATTGTTAAAATGGTTTTATGTTTTTTCATTCACATTACTATATTTTATAATAACAGTATGTTTACAATGGCTTAATAGATGCGCGACTGTGAATGATTTCATTCGAATTATTCGACTTCACAAATCATTCGAACCATTCGAATGACTAGGGCAAATTAGTAGGTAACTAATTTGGTTAGTGATGGCGAGTGGCGTCGAATAAAGAATTGATTTCACGTCGACTGTCCGACTCGCCATTACTAACCAAATTAGTAACTAGGGTTAGTAATGGCAACTACTCGAGTCAGGCAGTCGAACTCAATTCGTTATTCGACGCCTCGATCAATTCGTAGAGGCATTAGTAATTACTAATTAGTAGTTGTCATTCGACTTTGAAGATTAGTATATTACTAATAATTAATATAATATTCAAGTCGAATGAGTAAATTAGTAGTTGTAGATCATTCGACTAGAGAGATCATTCGCAGTCGCGCATCTTTAATTTACATACAAAATGTTGCGATTGCCTCCCACGGATCTCTTTAAAAGTGGGCGTATTCCTATCAGAAACCACGCGCCTATCAAATGAGAAACCAAACTCAATCAGTTCAAATCCAACCATGTTACTATTTGCATTGTTAATTCTTCTTCCTTTAACCCAAGCGTACTTGTACAAACCTAAGTACGTTCCTCTTCAAAATTGTACAATCGACCGTCGGTCTTTTCTGAACTCCCATGAAGAACAACTCAACGATATGCTGATGTGTAACTATAACAGAATGGTACCCCCAAATGCAAAAAACAACTCTGAAACAATACAAGTTAACTTCCATTTTTTAATCATGAGAATTGTAATGGCAGAAAATGATCTTCTTTCTCTTACGGTGATGATGCGAATTGGTTGGAAAGATGAGAGGCTAAAATGGAATCATGAATATTACGACGGGATTGACGAAACCACTATGAATATACAACACCTCTGGCTGCCGAAGGTTAAGCTCTACAACAGTATTGAAGACTATTTTGATGAAGTCATGAACGGTGCTACAGTTTGCAAGATCAAGCATACAGGTTATGTTGATTGTGCGACCAAAACTTTGTTCTGGATACGGTGTACTGGTGATGTTAAGAACTGGCCATTCGATACGAGAGTATGCTCTCTCGAATTCGGGCCCCCTGCTGAGCAAATGAAAATGTTCCGTCTATCTTTCGAATTTTCTCTAGCCATGATCATGGAACCAAATGGTGCAGATTGGAACATCGTAAGGTATGATCAAGAGGAGAATCAAAATGTGAAAAGACAGTTGATTATGAGGTTCACGCTGGAAAGAGAGTCTGAAGCTATTGCAGCGATGGTGGTTTATCCGATTGTTCTTTTATCTGTATTGAATTTCTACAGTTCATTCCTGGACATTAGATCTTCTGTCCGTCTCACTGTTGTGTGTTTTTCTTTGCTGTGTAATTTCTATGCGATTCGTCAATGGGACGAAGATATACCAAAGCATAGCCAGGATACTCCGAGAGTTCTCCTTTGTTACCGCTTCGCTGTTATTTTAAACGTCGCTAGCCTTATAATGGTGTATGTTTTGAGGTTAATTTGTAAGAGAAAGGGGGAAATACCAAGTTTTATAGCAAATGTTAATGAGTATATTTATAAAAACTGCGATAAATTTGTGTTCCCTCGATGGAAGAGTGGCAGTGATAGTGCAGAGTGGTGTTATTTTGCTAATCTATTGAACTGTGCGTACATATTAGTTTTGTGTTTTGACTATGTTGTTATGTTTAGCGTATGTATACCTTTACCTACCCGTTTTAAAGACGATGAGTCCAATATTATAAAAATGGGAATCATTGATTAGAATATTATACACGGCGCAGCGGACGAAGGTCCTTCTATGACACGAAGGTAGCGGTTTCCATTCCCGCTGCGGATGAAACGTTGGCATCGTCTGCAAATATTTGTTCCGGGTATGGGTGTTTTAATTTGGGTACCCACTAGTTCATCTAAGCGTCGGTTTTGTGGTTAATGAGTACTTGGTGGAACTTAAAAATATGCATTTAAAGTATTTTAATCAATAAACTAATTAATAGAATTTTGAGCACGTTTTCCTAGCCTATGAAATAAACGTTGGTGATGATCTTGATTGAAAGTTACACCTCCTTTATTTGTTGACAAAAATTAAAAAATAAGTTTCTGAAATAAGGGCTGACTTATACGATTTAAATGTTGAACAAATCATTGACAGAAAATGAAAAATCTAATGTAAGCCCGAATGTCACAAAATTGGTTTTACCTCAGGAAGCATGGGCTACGTCAGTACGCCTTTACGTGATGTTGTAGAAAAAAGAAATTGTAATTAAAAATCAAAACTTAATGGCACAGAATAGCTATGTCATTTTACCAATGGTTAATAATAAGTATATCTGGCGAGGGGCGTCATACAGCGGGGCAATGCAGCCAGCGTCTTGGGGACGCTTCCGATTGGTATTGATATGGATCGGGTTGGTGTTTAGCTGCCGCTAAATTGCTTACAATAGTTTTCATTTACTTCAACTGTTTCAATTATTCATACATACTAGTAGTAACGAATACATCCGACAGAGAAACAAAGTTATTGACATAGCTCAAAGAATTAGCAAGCTGAAGTTGCAGTGGGCCGGCCATATCTCGCGAAGAACCGACAACCGCTGGGGTAAACGTGTTCTTGAGTGGAGACCACGACTCGGTAAACGTAGTGTAGGACGCCCTCCGGCCAGGTAGGATGACGATCTGCTAAAGACTGCAGGCAGATGCTGGATGTGGCAAGCTGACAACAGGGCGCTAAGGTGCTGATTAGGGGAGGCCTATGTCCAGCAGTGGACTAATATAGGCTGAAAGTCAGAAGGCCAACGACATTTCACCGACGACTCAGAATCGCTATTCGTTACGTCGTTTGGGGGAGGCCTATATTCAGCTGTGGACTTAACCAGGCTGATGTTGATGACGACCACGACGAATATTTGACGAGACACCGGAAATTAAATTCAAGGAATGTCCTTCATTTTTCCACGTATCATTGTCACCGTACCGGGTGACGCAGGACAACGAGTGCATTACTTATAAAATTTGCATTTCTAAACGGCTCTCGCGCTAATGCAGTTTTAATGACGTTTCACTTCACTAGTGCCTGCTCTTGACTTTACTCGAAATCCTGTTTATTTTCAGTTGAATTATAAAATAACTTTTCTTTGCGTTGTTTTAACACTTAGACATCAAACTATCCATAATGTATTTTGTGATCTAAATAGATTGATTCAGTGCCACCGTCTATTTTGTTCTTTTCATGTCCAGTCCATCCCAAGGTCGCCTGGAAGAGATATCGCTTTCAGCGATAAGGCCGCCTTTTATACTTCCAGTATTCTAAGCTTTTTTTCTCTGTTTTGTTTTCTGTCTTTGTGTGGTATAGTAAAGTATTTTCTTTCTCTATACATCCATACATCTAACCATCCAAATTATCGCATTTATAATATTAGTGTGATACCTCTTTCTTTACTTCACTCTACCTACATAATATTATTCATCATAGCCAAGTGTACCTACTTCCTGTTGCAAAGACAAAGACCCTGTATATAATTTCTGCGAATATATTTACAAAGGGTTGAAAAAATTACCACAAAAGCCTACATTAAATTTCATCCCTACAAAAATTAATTAAGGAGAGATTATGAGCAATAAGGCCACTGATTTATAGGGCGCTTTAAATGATACTCTTGAGCCTTATTTAGGGTTCCTTGGGGTGATGCGCGAACGGGTAATGTCTTCCTGTTTTACCTGCTTAGGGCGTTGGTTTTTATTTATTTAATAAATTTTTAACTCGAATGTATATTATGGTGGGCATAACGCTCAGTAAACCTTAAGTAGGAACTGCAAAATGGCGTAGAAAAAAGCAACGTGATATTTGCCTCCTATGATCTTCTCGCGTGAGATTGGGTGAGATTTGGCTCGAACCCCTCGCGTAATTAATGGACGCCCAGACCGGGTTACAAATATTTAACAGTAAATAATAATAGTATTGATTTATTGTTTTAATAGACTGCATTATTAAACTGAAAAATTAATTTAGCTAGAGTTTGTGTAGTTATTGATAGAACGAAGTGATACTTGGTAGGAAACAATAGAACGAGGTCAGACATTGAGCATTGATAAATAGATAGTTAAAACTTTTATTCATCACCTTATAAATCAAATTTTCATAGTAATATAGAGAACAGCAATAGAACTGGCGGCCTTATCGCTTTAAAGCGATTTCTTCCATGCGTTCAAATTAACGACCTCTTTTGGCCTTTAATTGCTTGTAACTCAATGCACTGAAAATGTCTATCGATGGTCAGTAAATAAAACTCACATCACTAACATTATAAATGCGAAAGTTTGGATGGATAGATGGATGGATGGATGGATGTTTGTTACCTCTTCACGCCAAAACTACTGAACGGATCGGGCTGCAATTTTGCGCACAGGTAATTCTAATCCTGGAATCAAACATAGGCTACTAGGTTTTTTATCCCATAAATCAGTTCCCATGGGATAGAAATCACCTTTATACTTTTCCATACAAACAACGCGTGCGAAGCCGCGGGCATAAACTAGTATATGATAAAGAACATGCAGAACCCTGCGTTTCATGACTCTAACTTAACCACTTTTTATTTAACTTTAATTAAAGCTGTGTCTTTGTTTTACGTAAAACTTGGATTTAGGGCTCGACGTTTAAATCTGCTGGAATTTTAATTTAAGGTCAGTCATTTTGTATCTCAAACTTTTTTTTACATTCATGTACATCAATTACAGATGAAAACTGATGCCATGCCACCTAGGGTATGTTCATGCCTATGAGGTATTTGTTACCCAGAGCGCTAGTGCTAAGTTTTCCTTGGATGTCGCTTGATTTTGCGGGGTCCGCAGTATTTTATCCGTGTCGAGTAATTTTAGTGACAGTAGGATTTAATTTTACCGCACACTTTGGATTTCGTTGTCGCTCTGGGTAGCAAATACCGCGTCGCGTAGGTATGAACAGGATTTATCTTTTAGTTAAGTTTGTAACTGATGCTAGAAAATCATATTATATTCAGAAAAACTTGGAAAAACTTTTTTAAAAACATCCTTTTATCATCTAGGACCAAAGCGCTTGGGAAGACAAATCCATAGAACATAAACTCGACGGGTTTAAGACTTTTTGTTTTGGAGTTCTTATGGCTACTTTCTGTTTCCAACATCAGACCAGCTCGATGGTACTATACTATTGCATTGTCACCGAACTTACATACATAAGTATGCTTTCAGCTCAATAATTGGTCAAAAATTCAGTTGCAAGATTTATTCACACATATTATCAGGGAATCAGGACTTTAGTTACATGTCCTACCTTCCAAAAATCTAGGTAGGTACCCTTTTAGATAATAACTCATTTCGGGTCACCTCTTCGCGTTTATTTTCTTCTTGCCTAGTTGCACACCGTCGCCGTTGATAAGTTTAGTCACTGTGTACTGGCATGTGTCTCTAGTGCAGGACGTGCGTCCCGTCATAGTTCCAATTACAAAATCCGTCAGGCTTTTACAAGCATCAGTGTAGCAGCAACCCTCGAACCACGTGACCTGATGCGAGATAATGGTAAAAGGCTTGACGATATGACTCTGATTCCCTGGAAGATGGGTCGGCCTTTACGCCACGTGTGTAGATACCCTAGCGCCTTCACATCTTGCAGGGACATCGGTAAGGGCAGGCTCCGAAGCAACATCAGCGGAGTCCCAAAAATAAAAATACGCTAATATTGACCGAGGTTACCTATTTGAGCCATTTGGGGTGGAAACCTTTTATATTTAAATTTTCTTAAAACTAAATTGTAATCTTACTTACCTAAATGTAGATAAATTAGTAGCTTAATTTTTGTAATTTTTTGGAACTCTATCCACATTAATTTCGGAGGAGGGCGTTGTCATCTGCAACACAGTTTAAACTTCTGCAGATGACATCATTTTTCATTTTATAACCATGTAACCATTGATTTTGTTCCATAATAAACGATTTATTTACTTTGGGGTCCTTGGAGTCCAGGGGCAAACGCAATATTATAAAGATCTTACAAAACTTCTAGCCTAGGTGTGAATTCTATGAATCGATTGTAACTCTTTATTTTTCTAAGACTACAAACAATTTACCCTGCAATGGGAAAGACGCTGCCTTCCGTAACACAGTTTTTATAAATAAAACGAAGACAGAGCTGCCCAGAACTAGGTTCTTTTTTTTTGTGGTTTCAAAAATAAACATTTTCATTTTCATCCATCCGTGTATGCATCCAAAGTTCGCATTTAAAGTAGTAATGTGGTAATTATTCAAATGTCTTAGAGAACTTTTAACTTCTACATTCAAACACAAATAAAGGTTGTCTCCGAATGCCAGGCATTTTCCTGTAATCTGATAAGCGAAGTTTGATCAGGTTGGATCGCCCGCAGGGATACTGTGTCACCAGCCTCCTGATTGGTAAATATCCTAACTACGTTCGTTGACGTAGATACGGGGTATTCGGGTCACGTTAGTTAGGGTGTTCCGTAGAATGTTTTGCGACAAATACCCACGTTTCCGAATATAAAATAAAACGTCATGTGCTTGTCGGACTCGCGCACTAAGGGTTCCGTATGATTGTAAGATCTTTTTTCTTGTCAAATATCATGAATCTAGGTCAACGGAAAGATCGCTGAAATTTCCGAGGGAATCACATGCACATAAAACGTATAGGGTGGGTTTTTGTGCCTGTGATTCCCTCGGAAATTTCAAAATATTCGGACATAAACGTCTGTAACTTTTGATTGCGTTGACTTAGCAGTTTAATTTATATCAAGGTTCCAAGAGGTTACGGACTTGAGTATTTGATGTTTATTTCAACTCGATACCTCCACGCGTTTCTTAAATAAGAGGGTTCACAGACAGACGGACAGACCGACAGACGGATAACAAAGTGATAGGATCACTTTGTTATCCGTCTTAAGGGTTCATTCTTTCCTTTTGAGGTACGGAACCCTAAAATAGAAATCAAAATATTAAGTAGGTAACTCAATTCAATCATTTTTGGCATTCAATAGGTGTACAGAGGCATTTTTAATTTACTGTAATGCAACTTATAAAACTAAATTATATTTTCGTTTAAGTATGTCAGTAAGTTACCTAGTACCTAAACAATACCAACAGTATCTTTTTTTTAAACAGAAGCCTTTTTCTCAAAAATAAAAAATTACAATAAGATAATATAAATAAATTAGAACTAGTATTTACAGTTGAATGAAACAATTGAGCTAGGTAACTGCAGACTGTTGCAAACAATACACAGGTATCTCAACTGATCCATATCAATACCAGTCGTCGCGTCGTCCCAAGACGCTGGCTGCATTGCCCCGCTGTATGACAATACTAATGCGCAGAATCTGATAAAAGGATAAAACATCTACTTACCTTAGCTTCAGTACCGGCTCTGGCGTCCATGGAGCTCGAAAAAGTCGTTGAACTAAATTTTGTACTAACTCGAGATCTAGAATTCTATCAGTATAATCCGAGGGGGGGTTGTTTAGTAGATTTCATCGTAGGGGTCGATACGATATCTCTTCGAAACTGACTTCCATTATGCAATTTATAGGGTTATTCCAGTTCTTCGCCTTGACAATAGCCCCGTAGGGTGAAAACTGGACTGGAGAAAATTAATTCCAATTTTCAAGGGGTAAAACTCGAATAAAATTTATTCGAGTTTTCATCATCATCATCATCCACAGCCGGATTTTACCCACTGCTGGGTATAGGCCTCCCGAAGTTTGTTTCGAGTTTTACCCCTTGAAAATTGGAATCGAAAAAAAAAATTTTTTTTTCGATTCCAGTTTTTCCCCTTAAACCCAAATCAGCGCCACCACCTATTTTATCTTATTATTACATTAAACGAAGGAATTTTCAAAAATCGATCTTGCAGTTTGTGATGCCTATCATAAGCAGATTTTTAATGCCTCTGTAAAAGTTTTATGTTGTATAATGTAGGCAGAGACGCGAAGTTGCTCTTATTGGCCTCGATAGTGAGCAAAAAGCAGCCTTATCTTCAACGGGGAAAACTGGAATTCATTTTTGATACAAATATAAACTGAGTATTGATAAAGCTAATGAATATTTCTGCTCTATTGGTAAACATCTAGCGAACAATATCACAGCATCAGGGTCTGTGATAACGGGACAAAATACTCAGACAGATTTCATAGAAACCCAAGCTACGAATTCTTTTGCTCTTTTTAACACAGATGTAGATGAAGTAAGAACCGTTATAATGAGCTTAAAATCTGGCAGTGCTCCAGGTATTGATAAAATACAGGTTAGTTTTATAAAAGCATCTCACGAACAACTTGTCCCTATAATCACACATCTAGCTAACTTATGCTTCGAACAAGGAGTCTTCCCGTCAGCCCTAAAAGAAGCCCTGATAACGCCTGTTCACAAGGGTGGAGACGGGACTGTTTTAGTAAATTATAGACCGATCTCAGTTCTCTCAACCATTTCAAAAATTTTAGAAAAACTTATAAATTCGCGATTGGTTTCTTTCCTTAAAAAATATAATCTATTGTCACCATCCCAGTACGGCTTTCGTCAGGGCATGTCCACAGAAGATGCCATCTTGGCACTTACTTCTTCTGTAACAGACCAACTGGATAGTGGAAGTAAGTGTCTCGTAGTTTTTCTGGACTTAAAAAATGCTTTTGATACAGTCTCCATCCCAATCCTTGTAAACAAACTTGAAATGATAGGCATACGTGGCACACCACTCTTGTTATTCAAGGATTATCTGTCTGATCGTAAGCAAAGAATAAAAATAGGTGACTTTATAAGTGTAGACCAACCAATAACTTTCGGTGTCCCCCAAGGCAGCGTACTGGGACCTACCCTATTCCTCATTTATATAAATAGTCTAAGTAACATGAGCATAGACCAGGGGCAAGTATTGTCATACGCAGATGACACAGCCATAATATTTTCTGGGAAAACATGGGATTGTGTTAAAGAATCCGCTGAAACTGGTCTACAAAAGATGGCTACCTGGCTGAACATCAACCTTCTAACATTGAATATCTCAAAAACCAATTACATATGCTTCACCATTTATGACTCTTCTCAACCCTCCAATGAATTTCAAATAAAAATTCATAAATGTTATGACCCCAATCCTGCTTGTACTTGCACCAAAATAAATAGAGTAAAACAAACAAAATATCTTGGTGTAATGCTTGACCAGAGACTGTCTTGGCATATGCACACTGAACTTATAATGAATAGAATCAGAAAACTAATATGGACTTTCAAAATTCTGCGTCACGTAGCACCAACAGACCTACTTAGCCAAATTTATACATCACTAGCACAATCTGTTATTGGATACTGTTTACCAATTTGGGGAGGGGCAACTAAAGTCAAATTCATAGAGCTAGAAAGAGCACAACGTTCTTTAATCAAGTTTATGTTTTTCAAGCCCTATAGATTCTCTACTGAAAGTCTATACTATGAATCGGGATTCCTTACAGTAAGGAAACTCTACGTACTCCAGTTGTTACTCAGAATACATAAATCATTGTTTTATATTGCTGAGCAGGATAATGTCTCTAGTCGTAGAAAGAAAGACCCAATTCCCGTAGTAGCAGTTAAAACTATATTTGCAAGAAGACAATATGTTTGGCAATCGTCTTATATCTATAATTTACTAAATAAACATTTAGGATTATATTCAATGACACTTTTTCAATGCAAGAAATCTCTTACTGAATGGCTGATGACAAAAAACTATGATGAAATAGAGACCATTGTACAAAGGATGCGGCTATAATGCCTAAAAACTTATGCACACACGCAAATTAACGGTGTTCTACTCTGGTACCCGACTCTTATGAGGCTGGTGATATTGGAGAAGGACAACCTAACTCATACTGCAAACACATACCTACGTACAACCTCACATACTCTACATTCACACGATTTTTTGAATGTTTGTTCTTATAAGGTATCATCTTGTTTTATTGTATTGTTTTGATTTGTTACTAATTACTAAACTTATTTACTTAATTTTTAAATATTTTAGTTGTGCATCTAACTTATAAACTGTAAAAATTCTGGTAAGAGCGGTGTCTTCTAATACAAGCAAATTTTGCTTAAAGGAGGACCCCAATCCCTGTATGTTTAATTTTTATAAGTTATCGAAATAAAAAATTATTATTATTATTATTATTTTTTTTTTTTTAAAGTCCACTTTTTCCCTTTGTCCACCAAACTGGAATAACCCAATATGTATATCCCAAATGGAATCGACACTTGCTTTTCCAAGGCGTTATTCCCGCCGTTATTTTATATTGATTAATCAGTTAAATTGTATTTATTAGTTTGTCTTTTAGTCTTTTCATTATTAATTCAACAAAAAAGAGCCTTAGATCCTACCATTAGCTTCCGTAATCGAGTTTCGTTTAGAGTTCTTCAGGTGAAGTTGCAAATTCCCCGCACGAGTCCAATGCACGGCCATTTATAACGGGGTTCCGTGATGTAAGAATGAATAGATGCGCTAAATGAAGTCAAATTTTAAAATGTCGTTCTAACTTCTGTCCGCGGCATCGCACGCGTTTTTCAAAAGCCTAGGTCCGGCTTCGGGATTGTTGCTATCCCTCTCCACACAGATTTTTATTTCACTATTTATTCTAGCATTACCCAGCCAGTGTTGGGTAGACCTAGATGAAAACCTGATAATTTATGATAAAGAACCTGATATTTAGACTTTGACCATGAAACTTTGGGTAATACTAGGTATACCCGGGTAAACCTAGGTTTACGCATTATGCTAGCATTAACCGTGACATTTACACCCATTATCCCCATGTTTTACTACGAGTACTATTTTTGAATTGTTATCTTGTAAATAGGTGGGCAGAAGCCTTTATTCACAAACAAAATTTCAATAAAATAATAGAAATAAATTAGAATTAGTATTTACAATTGAAACAATTGAGCTAACTGCAGACCGTTGCAAACAATCTACAGATAGCTCAACTGATCCATATCAATACCAGTCGTCGCGTCCCCAAGACGCTGGCTGCATTGCCCCGCTGTATAGCAATGCTGATGCGCTGTGCCAGATACTGACCAGCTCTCGGGTCACGCGTCGCTTCGAATATATTCTTATTAATATATATTATTATTTTGAATATATTCATACAATCATCGTTTAGAAAATAACACATCAGCAAAACTACAACAAAACTTCAGTATCGCAAATTTAAGACCGTTCTGTTCAGTTATTTCAACGTTATTCGCACACAAAGAAGCATCTCCAGAAACTTTTATATTTATAATATTTGTCGGACACTGGTGCATTATGTATATTCTCCATTCCACTCTGATCCAATTCATTAATAATCCATTAATAGATCAGTTTTCACTTTTGCCACTCTGATCCATCGATGGATAAGTTCCAATTTCAAGTTCCACACTGATCCCCGATGTATAAGTTTCGACTTCAAGTTCCACTCTGATCCACCGATGGATATGTTTCGACTTCAAGTTCCACTCTGATCCACCGATGGATTAGTTTCAACTTCAAGTTCCGCCGATGGATTAGTTTCGACTTCAAGTTCCACTCTGATCCACCGATGGATGAGTTTCAACATCAAGTTCCACTCTGATCCCGCGATGGATTAGTTTCGACTTCAAGTTCCACTCTGATCCACCGATGGATAAGTTTCGACATCAAGTTCCACTCTAATTCACCGATGGATTAGTTTCGACTTCAAGTTACACTCTGATCCCCGAGGATGCAAGTCAACCCGCATTTTCGTACATCCGTGAGGTTGACGAATAGCAGATATTAAGCAACCTCGATGCGGGTAAGTGCCTCACAGTGGCTCCATCTGTAGGATATCTCAATTCACGGACGAAATATAAAGGTAAAATATAAATAGACGGTTTATTCAGCAAAATACCTAAAAAAGACTCAGTTCCTGCTTTATTCATCTTATTTATGCCATTTAATAATTAATTAGGTACATCATCATCATCATCATCAACCTAAAATTGTCCACTGCTGGACATAGACATATAGACATATACTATTAGGTACAAAATTATTATTAAAAAGCATAGATATTAGATTTTAATCAGCCACATAAAGTTTTAATTTTATCAACGCCACAGCCGACTGTACACCGCGAAAATAGCAAAATCGTCGTGGAGGGAATTCAAGCGCGGTCGCCTTCACGAGAATCGTCGCTAAGGGAATCGACGTGGGGGGAATCGGCGTGAAGGGAACAATCCGTATTATAATATCTGTGTTTGTAGTAACTTTGCTCGATAACAAATTTGTCTACAAGTACTTATCGGTTCCAGAAACCGTAAGAACCCTTCTTCCATAATTACAACTCTACTCCAATAGGTATAAGGGTGCTTGACCCAACTCTATCTTTGAAATGCCTATTATGCCTTGGCCCAAGATTTTCTGTGACAAAGGGACGGGAAATAAGTACCCATATGACTATGACGTAAGATATTGAAAGGTAAATTATGTTTTATGCTTATGCTCGTAGGGCTGTGTCGTGCCGGTAGTTGTGGTTTTCATTATGAGATAAATTACAGGTTATGCAATGTAACTCGGTTGTTATAAGTATTGTTTTTAAATCAATGTTATTGTATTATTAAGGTCTTTTACTTTGGAAATTATCTCAGTTCTATCATAATCATAACCTAAACTTATTCATAACACAAGAAGAAAATTAAAAAAATTTAAAAACCCCCCGGCTGTTTTTCATGAAACATGGCTAAGAACACTTGGGATAAAATTTATCTATGACACAAAAAAAACTAAACGAAAATTGGTTCATCCGTTTGGGAGCTCCGATACCACAGACGGATACACTGACACGTTAAACTTATAACACTCCTCTCATTTTTCATCGGGAGTTAAAAAGAAAACAATAAATTAAGAATAGCAATCAAGTTGTAGGAAGTCGCTGATGCATAAAAATTAAAAATAAAATGAAAAATCCGCTCCTAAATTAAGTTCCACTTAATAAGTCTATACTAATCTATTTAAATTAAATTCAGTCTTCAGTGCCTCCCTTCAATACATTATATACATGACTTATAACTAGGTACTAAGTTCAAATTATCGTTAGTTATATAGTTCATCCCCGCAGCTTCGCACGCGTTGTTTCTATAAACGTTTAAAGGTGATTTCTATATCATGGGAACTGATTTTAGGGATAAAAAGTTTCCTATGTTTGATTCCAGGATTAGAATTACCAGTATGCAAAATTTCAGCCCGATCCATTCAGCGGTTTTGAAGAGGTAACAAACATCCATCCAAACTTTCGCATTTATAATATTAGTGTGATACGAAAGATTGGATGGATAGATAGATGGATGTATGTTCGTTACTTCTTCACACCAAAACTTTTGAACGGATTGGGCTGAAATTTCGCTATATTGTAGTTTTAAGCCTGGAATAATAAATAAGCTACTTTTTATCATAAATCAGTTGCCGTGGGGTAGAAATAATGTTAAGTAGTAATAGAATATATTTAATTTAAAGTAGTACGATGCCACTTAAATAATTCTATTAGTTATCCTTGACTTATCTACGTAACCTATATGTAAATAAATTTGAAAAGGCAAACAATTTTTTTTGTAATAGAATATGTTTTATTTGAACGAACAACGCGTGCGAAGCCGCGGAAAGAAACTAGTAGGTATCTAGGTACATAGGGTCATGGAGCTGGTCTCATAAATACCGCAACTTTGCAAATATCCTAAAAAAATAACAAAATCCTCTTAAAACTTCATAATACTTGTCTCACGCTGGATAAAACAAGTTTTTCACGTACAAAAAATAAATAATATCATAATTTTGCCGAACAATATATTATTATTAATATTTTCATACCTACCATTCTTCACGCCTTTGTCTACGTGCGGCCGTAGCTTCTGCGGGCCTTTTAGTAAATTGAAGCTTGTGATGTACACGTGGGGACAAAATAACGTACACAGAGATGATTGACGATCTTGTCAAGCAATGGATGCGTGAGTCAGGCTGTCAGCATTTTGATTATCGTTTATACGTATTTTACAGTCGTATAAATTTGTGGGTGGAAGAAATCAACATCGTTAAAAACCTTAAACCTAAATTTACCAGCGCGTTTTTTGAGATATAAGTCGCAGGGTTACACTAAATCCAGAACAACATCACCATTATCCCGAATATCCAAATCTCACGTTTTTCTGTAGTTGTTTCTTTATAATAATTATTGATGATTTTTTTTTAGTTTCGAACCTTTCTCATTCTAACGTACTACACTATCGTGGCTGGCTACGGCTACGATTTTGCTACTGCATGGCTACGAGGTAGCTACGGCGGTGTAGCTACGGTAGGGCGAAGATGTAGTATAATTATTAATTTAATAAATCTATATTTATTAATTTAAAAAAAAGGTTCAACAACCACATACTGAAACACGTTAAACAAAATTTAATTAGGTCCTGTATTGATACGCATGTTATTAACTGTTAAACACGACAATTTTAGGAATTACCCTGAAAAGTCACAGAGTCCTGATATACTACATGTTTTTAACAGGTAAACACGAAATTTTTAGGAATTGCCTTGAAAAAGTCATGGTGCGGGGGACTGTTTTTTCTCGATGGGATGAGCGATGCCGGTCCATTTTAGTGATGTAGGTATGTATGCCAATATTTTGCACTAAAGTGTACCAAATATTACTCTTTATTTTACACATCAGACGTTTTTACTGCGCCGTAATGAACCGAGCGCTTTAGGACGAAAGTTGAGAGTTGGTATTTTATTCCTAATGGCAGATTCATTTTCTTTTACAAAACGGTGTAGTTTCAGCAATATATCTGTGCAATGGTTGAATATAACTCAAGTTCAAATTGCTTTATTTGCTAGACAGTCAAACAATTTATATTAATAGTTAGCTTCTACCCGCGGCTTCGCACTTGTGTTTTCGGTATAATAAGGAGCCTATTATCTAAGTTAGGGTTTGCTCTAAACGTACGCCAAATTTCATCTTGATCTGTTCAGTTTAGGAGATCATAGGTAACAAAAATTCAGATTTCACTAACTTTCGGCTTTATAATATTAGTAGAATTAGTAGGATTAGGATAGGATTAGTAAGATAGTAGAATAACTTTCGAGTTTGTCTTGGTACCAATAAAGACGCTTACTACCTATACTATCTTGGTTGCGGGTTCGATTCCCGTCTCGGGACAAATTTGTGTACGACCTGCAAAAATTTGTTCCGTTGGTCTGGGTGTTTTCTATGTATAATAAAAAATATCTATCTGTGTAGTGTATTGTATTAAGTATATCAGTTATCTAGTACCCATAATACAAGCTCCGCTTAGCTTGGGGCTAGATAATGCTGTGTGAATTGTCCAGCATTATTTATTATATATTTATTTATTTATATTTTATCTTATATAACTAGCTGCATTCTTACTACCCGTTGTCCTATTACCCGTTATCCCGTAGGAATGAAGCATTTTCCCGCGGTAAAAAGTAGCCTATGTTCATCAGGAATAATGTGGGCTTCTAATGGTAAAAGAATTTTTCAAATCGGTCCAGTAGTTTCGGAGCCTATTCAATACAAACAACCAAACAATCAAATCTTTCCTCTTTATAATATTAGTATCTATAGATAATATAATATACCTAATATAATAAAGCCTTTTATTCCAAACTCCTAAATTATGTACAAAGTTTTTCGATTTAAATTATGGTTAGTAGGTACCTACATAAATATTAGTATTTACACGTGTTGAGAGAATTGGATCTCTTCTTGGGTAAAGGCCTCCTCCATCTTCATCCACGACTCTCTGTCGAGTGTCTGGCTCAATGCGGACCCACCATACCCCGGGCCATACCCGTGGTGGGGTGGGAGGAAACCATACCACTATATAGAAGTGTTGGGATTTATATTTATTTTATATCTTTATGTATTTATCTAATGAATGACCTATTGAAATATCTTTGTTAACAAATTCTATTTACCAATGTTATGAAATCGTCATTGGGGTATGGTGGAACGAAACCATGGTAGTTTTGGGATTTATGTGTATTTATATCTTTGTGATTTTAATTTATCTAATGCATGACTTATTGAAATATCTTTGTTAGCAATTTCCATTTACCAATGTTATGTAATCGTCATTTACAATTTGGTGACATCTTCTATTATAGGACCATATTCTGTTTCATGAGCATTTTTCAATAAATTAAGTAAACGCATTAAAGTGACGGTTTTCTTTGTTAATTTTGGAGTGAAAGGCTTCTAATACATTTATGGTTCGATGACGTTCACCGAATACACCGAATACTTTTGGTGAATGAGTTTTAAACGAAAAATAATTACCCACCGTACCACGGGGGCTAGGGTCGGAGGTACGGTAGGTCAGAAGGGTGTCTGGCTCATCCAGATTTTCCCCGCTATTTGTATTATGTCATCAGCCCACCGTCTTTACGGTGTCTGGCAACAATTATCTTTTATGTACGTATGTACTATCTGCGTATTTACGTCAGGCGATTTAACTGTGAAAACTCATGGTAGACCCACTGCTCATAAATTTGTGGTTTGCTGTCATTTCCTAGACGACCTCCGTGGCGCAGCGGGCGAAGGTCCTCCTGCGACGCAGGAGGTTACGGGTTCGATTTCCGCCTCGGAATAAATTTGTGTACGATCTGCAGAAATTTGTTCCGTTGGTCTGGGTGTTTTCTATCTACAAAAAAAAATATCTATCTATGTAGTGTATTGTATTAAGTATATCAGTTATCTAGTACTCATAACACAAGCTCTGCTTAGCTTGGGGCTAGATGCTGTGTGAATTGTCCAGCATTATTTATTATTTATTTATTTCCATTGCTGCAAGGGAAAAGTGTAAACTGAAGCTGAGGGCAAGAGAGCGTAATGTTTTGAGTTCTGTTATGAGTCGTGTAAAATGAATCGCTTCAGACAAAAGTCATGTTTGAGTCACACGGCAACACTGATTGTCATTTGTGTTGTATGTAAGTACGCATTTAACGTGACTCAAAACTAAATTAAACTATACAACAAAAAAAAAATTACCGCCGAAAAAACTGAAGTGCAAAAAATAATAAACTTTTATTCATCATCATCATCATCAGCCCTTGTTGACCCACTGCTGGGCATAGGCCTCTTTATGTTTATGCCATTCACCTCTGTCTTGTGCTAATCTGGGCCAGGTGTAGTCTACGGTTTTGCGTATGTCATCGACCCATCGCGTCGGTGGACGTCTTCTATTCCTACAACAGTCTCTTGGCCACCACTCAGTCAGTGCTTTAGTCCACCTGTCGTCATTCCGTCTGGCCAAGTGTCCTGCCCAACTCCATTTGAGCCCCGACATCCGCTCACTAACGTCTTGAACTTTAGTCCGTTTGCGAATTTCAGTGTTAGGAACTCGATCTAGCAATGTGATACCGAGCATGGCACGCTCCATGGCTCTCTGTGCGACGCTGATCTTGTGCACAGCCTCCTTAGTGAGCCGCCATGTCTCAGCACCGTGAGTCATAGTTGGCAGAACACATTGGTTATAGAGACGTGTTTTCAGACACTGTGGAATGTGAGTGGATTTAAAAATGTCTTCAAGTTTTCCAAAAGCTGCCCATCCTAGTTGTACTCTTCTGGTGACTTCTTTCATTTGATAATCTCTGCCAAAAGATAGAACATGGCCAAGATACACGTATGATTCCACCATTTCCAGGCTCTCGCCCCCAACACTGACGTTAGAAAGCGGGACCCCAGAAATGTTCGACGTTACTTTGGTCTTGCTCATGTTCATCTTAAGACCAACTGCGAGGGAGGCATCGTAAAGGTCGTTCAACATAGTCTCCAGTCCATCTAGAGTTTCGGCAAACAATACCAGGTCGTCGGCAAAGCGAAGATGAGAAAGGTGGACGGACACCATTTATCCTAATACCATAATCATCCCAGGGAAGCATTTTTACGACGTCTTCCAAAACAGCCGTAAAAAGTTTAGGGGAAATAATGTCCCCCTGTCTCACCCCCCTTTTGATTGGAATTGGGTCTGTTAGGCTGTGTAGCCGCACTTGCATTGTTGCCGAACTGTAAATCTCCCGAAGCAGGTCCACGTATCGGGCGTCAATGTGGCAGCGATGGAGAGAGTCAAACACGGCCCAATGCTCGACGCTGTCGAAGGCCTTCTCGTAGTCGACGAAGGCCATGCAAAGGGGACGGTTGAACTCGTGACTCTTCTCCATCAGCTGCTTGACTGAATGGATGTGATCGATGGTAGAGAACCCACTCCGGAAGCCAGCCTGTTCGAATGGTTGGTATTCATCCAACTTTCGGGTAAGACGGTTGCAGAAACTTTTATTATTTAACCTTAAAATCTAAGTTTTTAAACATATTTAAGTATACCGAAGTAATTTTGAGTCGGTACCAAAAATTTTCGGCGAATTTAAGTGAGAAATTAATATAAAGTTACTAAAGTAAAGTACGTGGTAAAACCAACCGCATGTTTCTGCAAACAGAAACTAAATGCGGAATAACTTAGTAACTAGATAATTAAACCACAAGGTAACTGTACACTAGTTAATTCATCGCTTTGTGTAAAGGCAGGGCCGGTTTCCAATAAAGCGGATTTGTAAAAATAACGACCCTGCAAAAAACATGCTTCTTCAGTATTTGGGGGTAACCCCAAATACTAAAAAACTCCTCAGTTAAAAGCTCTGACGACATCCTGACAGATTTTCATTGAAAACTGTCAAAAATCTGATAATTGAGGCGAACTAAAATCTGAGTTTCGTTTGATTTGCTTCTTTTCTGCTCGATTCAATAAAGACATTCGGAGACTCTCAGTAAAATCATGTAAAGTCAACGACAAAAATCACAATTCAATTCAATTCTTGGTTAATGGCTCTGCGTCTGGTCGACACACACAAATCACAGCACAGTTATTAAAAATATGACAGTTTGGATGGATGTATATTTGATACTTCTTCATGTCAAAATAATATAACGGATCGGGCTGAAATTTTGCATAGATGTAGGTATCTTGACCTAAGACAGGCTACTTTTGACCCCATAAATCAGTTCACGAAAATAGGTCCCAAAAAGGATATGAACTAAATCGATCAAGGGTTTTTATTACAACCAAACCAGAGACTATGATAAAAATAATAGCGTACGTACTTTAACATAAGTTGAAATCCTATCAGAAATAAATTATTAAGGCACAGAAACTGAAATTACAAATTACCGACTATATGAAACCACATGGATAAAAAGCTGTGTGGTGCCGGCTTAGAATTTGCACCACCCCAACTCTTTCCGCGGGTGTCGTAAGAGGCGACTAAGATATCCACCGGGGGCGGGCAGCAGCGCCACCTGCAGAACAATTCTACCATCGAACTGCGATCCCCAACCCGCATGCCCAGCGTGCGGATTATGGGCATTACTCCCATCAAATACAAGCCAACAAGGCGCTTATCAGGGAGAGGCCTGCGTCCAGCAGAGGACCAACACATGCTGTTTAGGAGTTGGGGAGGTTAAAAAGTGGTAACAGTTCTATGACATCACAGTCCTTTAAAACAAAATGGGACTTACCGAAATTCATGAATCTGTTATGATCAAAAGATCCCATGACTACGTTTAGGTATGCAAATATTCTTTGGTATAATCATACAAACATTTGCATCCATTTGCCATTGCTCTGGCAATAATGCAGCCCGCTGCAATCCCATATTTAACCAGAGTTTAATCTAACCGGAGCTGGCGGCCGGCCAGCCAGGAATGTATGGGGAAAGAAATAACCCTATGGGTGGATTAACTGAAACTGCAACATAGGGGTTAATTCATTGAGGGGAAGAGAAAGTTACCTACGTAGTTTTATGTAGGATGCAGTTGAATATTTTCGGTGTAGTAAAATATAGCAATGAATTTTTTTATGTGGAAAAAAAACGGATCCCTTAAAATATAATAAATTGATCATAATACCTATTATATTTACGTATTTCCTCTATGGCGCGGCGGTCGAAGGCCCGCCTGCGACGCAGGACGTTGCGGGTTCGATCCTCGCCTCGGGACAAATGTTTATACGATCTGCAGATACTTGTTCAGGGTGTTTTGGATGTTTTCTATTTATAGTAAAAATATCTATCTATGTAGTCGACGCGTTTATTTTTTTTATGTATGACGCATAACTTTTTACAGAGTGCCCGCTTTTGATAGTTCTTTTTTTATTGGAAAGGATGTACCTACCCTGAAATTGGTCCCGTATAAATTTGTAAGCTGAAGACAGGGCGCTATGGCGCTCATTAGGGGAGGCCTATGTCCAGCAGTGGACTAATTTAGGTTGATGATGATGATGATGAAATTTGTAAAAAATCCAATCTCTTAGGATTGGATTTTTTTACAAATTTCATAGGAAAATAGGGATGATTTAAAGTTAAGGAATTTTAATTAAGTATATTTTTTTGTGTAGGACGCTACATGCGTCGACACACTTGCGCCTTCCCATCTTCCGAGGACATCCGTGAGGGCAGGCGCGGCGGCAGATTTGGCCGAAGATCTCAAGAGGCGCAAATATGCAGGTCTCGACAGAGCCTACACATTTGCTCCTCTTGGAGTCGAGACCCTAGGTCCGTGGGGAACCGAGGCTCTTCGGGTTTTCAAAAAATTATCTGAGCGTCTGGTCGAAGCGACGCGTGACCCGAGAGCTGGTCAGTATCTGGCACAGCGCATCAGCATTGCCATACAGCGGGGCAATGCAGCCAGCGTCTTGGGGACGCTTCCGACTGGTATTGATATGGATCAGTTGAGCTACCTGTAGATTGTTTGCAACAGTCTGCAGTTAGCTCAATTGTTTCAATTGTAAATTATATTATAATTTTCTTTGTGAATAAAGGCTTCTGCCATTTAAAAAAAAAAAAGTAAATAAGGGTATTATAGTAACTTTAAAGTATATTTTTTTATTGTAAAGGAATTTTAATTTACTAAAGGAGGATTATATAACAGTTAATAGCTAAAGTAAGTAGCTATTTTAAAAGTAATCATAAATTAAGCAAGTAATAAGTAGATTATAGGCACAAAAAATATGAAATAAAAACTTTTTAACATAAAAATTATACCGCCAAAAAAACGGAAAAGAAAAAGAGGGGGTAGTGCCCATAATCCCCATGCTCGAACTGCGATCCCCAGGGTCGCAGTTTGGTGGTAGAAGTGTTCTGCAGTAGGCGCTGCTGCCCATCTCCGGTGGATATCCTTTAGTTGCCTTACGACAACCGCGGGAAGAGTTGGGGTGGTGCAAATTCTAAGCCGGCAACACACAGCAAGGTCTTAGCTATTCGTTATATTTTCCATATTGATTACCAGGGTTTGAGGGGGGACAGCAGCACCCCTGGATTTAGAGGCAGGGAACTGCCTAAGCTGGAAAGCAGGGCATGCAGCGGTCGCAGCCCCTGGGGCATCTGGCGAAGGACTCATGAGTGAAGCTACGGTAGCAATTCCTACGTGAACCTACACCAAACACTTATATTAGGTACTCTGTATTCCATTGTTAGAAGCGAGAGACCCATCGACTATGTCATGTAGATATGCAGGACTCGCAGTTACTTGTTACTCCTTCTTTGACCATGCACTTACCTATTCCTTTCCCTTGGGGTAATTGTATGTTAGTAGCACTAACATTAAGTAGGTAAGTTCAAATGTATTGGACGTTTTTTGATAGGCCGGCCCGGCCCGGCACCGAAACCGACATCTGAAGACGCATAATTCTATTAAAAAAAAATGCTGGACAATTCACACAGCATTTTCTAGCCCCAAGCTAAGCAGAGCTTGTGTTATAAAATAAATAAATAAATAATGCTGGACAATTCACACAGCATTATCTAGCCCCAAGCTAAGCAGAGCTTGTGTTATGGGTTCTAGATAACTGATATATTTAATACAATACACTACATAGATAGATATTTTTTATTATACAAAGAAAACACCCAGACCAACGGAATAAATTTTTGCAGATAGTACACAAATTAGTTCCGAGGCGGGAATCGAACCCGCAACTTCCTGCGTCGCAGGCGGACCTTCACCCGCTGCGCCACGGAGGTCATCTATGAAATTGTATGGCACACTGGCTTATTGGCTTCTAGGACCGAAATGTCGGCGCCGGCGCCGACATGTCTTCGCAGCGAGTCTTCCACTTGTGTCGGGCTGGCATTGTACGTATGTGTTGTGTACCTCTACCCAAGCTTCTGTGGGCGTGCGTGCGAGGTCTGTGTGGAATTACAAAGTCGTCGTCGTCGTGTCGTGTCGGTCAAATGAAGAGTGTAGCTGTCGGTGCAGTGTCGTTGAGTACTGTCGGTGTCGGTATGCCGGGCCGGACCGGCCAATGAAGAAACGCCCTTTGCCGGGCCAAAGTACCTAAAACCCAGGTCGGACATAGTGCAGTTCCGTATGGAGTGCAACACGCAAATAGTGCCTACCTGTAGCCTAGTTGCGGAAACCAGTCCAGAAACAAATAGTAACAAATGACCGTATGGAGTGACAAGAGTTTGGAGCTCTATACCCAGCAGTCCCTAAGTGAAATAAGGACATGAGGGCAGAGGATGAGTACCTATAAGTAGAACATAATATAGGCTTCCTGGAGAAAGGTTTAGTTAGGTGTAGTTTGGGCTTCGATCTAGGGCTTGAAGCGATGACGCGTCAAGCGAAAATGAGAGACTTTCCGCCGCGTCACATGGCGCTGCGCGTAGTTCCAAGGACGTTAGTAAAAAAAAGGTCTGAACTTTCACACATGTATTATCAAACGTAGACATTTGTTTTACCACTTGGCACACACTCACACACTCTTTGCTTAGGTATAGTTTCCATGTTGGTTACAGCAGGGTCCGAGGGGGTGGCAGCAGCACCCCTGGACGCTGGGGCAGCAATTGCAGCAACAGCAGCGGTCGCAGCCCGAGGGGCATCTGGCAAAGGACTGGTGTGTAAAAGCGCGGTAGCATCCCGTCTGGTAGGGCATCTTGGGTTAGATTCTTAGAAAATTGCTTTATGTTTTGAAAGAATTGTTTTTGTAGTTATTGACAGTTTTTCTAGGATCGATTTTTTTCAATTTTTGATTGATTTGCTATAAAATGTGGAAGTGAAATGACAGATTAAGTGATTTTGTTTTCTTTGTGACAGAATGACAATGATGGTGGTTTTGTATTTTTAAGTTGTCATAGCGAAGAACCAGTTTTTTTTTTAAATCATGGTTTGTAGAATATTACCTCTATGGGATTTTAGTCTTTAAAAATTAAGATAGGAAGATAAATAAAGAATTTACAGACCGTCCTATCTTTTTAATCAAATCAAAGGTTTTATTGCAACCATTGTATATTTAATATCAATACCAACTGCGCCCCGCGGCTACGCAGGCATGGAAATTTCAGAAATTCCCTTAGATAATTAATTTTTGAAAATTAGATGGTTCGTTGCCACTAGTAGGTACCATTAACAGTTCCATGATGGAACTTAGCCTATGTGTTATTCTAGCTGTCATCGAAAATGCAGACTTCGTTCCTACCTTTTGTTTGAGCCATGAACTGGAAACCTAGCACGAGTAGTTTTGGAGATAAAAGTTTTCACAACCCCCCTATACCTTCAGCATAAACCAAAATGAAACAAAAACTTGTAAAATTTCCACTCTAATAATCTATAAATTAATAACAAACGAAGACACCAAATCACATCATTACAATCTTCCCTCTTGATCTCTTCAGCAATGTTGAAGTGATTGCAATTTTACAGCAGCTGAAGCATTTCACCGGTTTCGATTGCTCTTACCTGAAAGAAGTGAGCTAGGTTTATATCTTTACGATGACGTACCACTCAAATTCGACTTTAGAATTAGACTTAAGTTTGTTATATTTAGTTTTATAAGTATTTTTTAGCAAGGCATTGAAAGCGAATCGAAGGGATTTCTGAAGACACAGGATATGGAACCCTATCTCTACAAAGTAAGCCTCATTGATAATGTAAACGCAAACTAGAGAAAAAATATATGTTTCTAACGCGAGTTAGAATAAGGTAACAAAAAATTGTCGAGTACATATTATATTAACTTGTCGTGTCCAAAGTATCCTAAAGAAGTTAAGTTAAGCGTTGCCAAGGACTCAGTAAATTAATTATTAAGTTGTATGACTTCTGATAATAGCCTTATCTTTTTCTTTCTATTTAGTTTGTATAATTAATTATGTGTGATTTTAGGTATTTTCACCTTATTTTTTTTATTGCTCTGTTAATTTAGCTTTACATGTTTACTTAATGGTGGAAATTATTTTGGTTTATGTTTATTTAAGTTCTGTATTTTTATGTATAATGTACTGTTTATTGCCCAAATAAAACAAAACAAATAAAAATTTTAAAATCCATTTTCCACCGTAAATTCCCCATAGTCACCACCCTATTTGACAACACTGTTGGCAATAGAGAAAATTTAATGAAATCAAAAACGCTTTATTTCCAAAGATGCAAAAATGGTGTCCGTTACGACTCCTCAGTCGTAACGGACACCATTTTTGCATTTTTACATTTTTACCATTTTTACTTCGTAGGAATATTTCCCAGCGCTAGTTCTATTTTGTTATTTTTATTTCATTTTGTGAAAGTTACTGTACTGAGCCCTATAAACATCATGATATTCATGATCATGCGTTGTTACGTTAATGTCCCCAACCAATAACAACTTAGTGGGCGAAGCTCACAGGTCCGATTCCCGCCGCGAGAAAAATGTTTCTATTATATTAAACGCAACAGCCCACCCCGATAACTTAAGGCGCATTGTTTTTACTTTTGTCCTAAAAATAAACCTACTGTGTGGTCACCCTAACCTTACTTAGTTCCCAGTAAGTAAATTTACGATTTATTCGAAAACTACACAAGTTTTAACAATAATTCTTGAAGTTATATGTAGTAAACATTTTAATTACAGGTTGGTATATTCTGAATGTTTATTTATCCTCCGGATCCTCTCTAAAATAAGTTTTATTTTGTGTAATAATCACAACTTTAAACAGTCCTAACTATTTACTGGCTTGTTTTACAAATAAGGGGCTTCGTTTGTAATCGTCCAAGAACTTTTACTAAAGCTACACGCATTGATAATCTCAACATTACTAATAGTTCCTAAGATAATAGGGGCGTATGTGCACGCACATGTGAGGGACCACCTTCTGCAGTTGATTTTGTTTGTTCCAGTGAACGGAAAGGGCTGATTTTTTGTAATTTACTCTTACAAATGATTTACTAAATGTTGTAATTTATGAAATCCGTGAGCTTTGCTCAGTTCATGAGATATGACGATCTCCAAGCCACGTCTGAGGGACCACATTTAACCGGTTGTAACTATTGACTGGATACTTTTACAAATTAGAGACTGTACTAACAAATGTTTCAGAACATTTACTAAAGAATAGCGTATTCAGAATCATGAAATTCCAATGTGGACCCTCAGTCGTAACGGACACGCAAAAATTTACACTTAGAAAAGATCAAATTATAAAATTATACACTGACACGGAAATAAATTGATATATTTGATTTCTTTCGCTTCAATATGTACAATGTACATTATATACGTAGTGAGGAAGCGACGAAGAAACATTTAGCATGTTAGTTGTTATTTTTAAAAGATCCCAGTCGCCACCACTGGTAATCGCAATGGAGAATTGTTTCAGAAGTCATCACATTTACCATGTCGTGATAGGGTTTAAATATTCAAAAAATCCCTTCAATCCAATGCCTTGATTCGTGCCAATGAACCGTGAGCTGAATGGACCTGTTATGTACTCGGTTCAACACGCAAGAGTAAACTATATACTTTTATTTCCACAAACAAATAGTCTAGCCGGAAAGAACAAGCATTGAAATGACGCTCCGTTAACTCATATCTCTCGTTTTCCTATTGCGGTGGAAATCAACAGACAAAACAAATGTGAATCTATTTCATTTAAAAAGGAGTCCGTCCCGTCTACCATTTCCCGCTCACTACCCTTTTTATTTATTTTATTTTATTTATTTTAGGTAAACCATCAGCAAACAAAACTTAAATGATCATCCATTTTAGTTTTGTTTGCTGATGGTTTACAGTAAAAATTGATGGGCTATTGACAGGAATCCACTGATAGATACATAATAATGATAGTTGAAGGTACCTAATGTACCTAATTAATGTAGCCAGTTTTCACTCATAAGTATAAAAGTTTTAACATAGCATTCATTACAATATTACAACAAACAATATATGAAACAAAAGATAGGATATAACTCACATTCACAACAAGATACCAAAGGTACAACAACAGAGGTAAATGCACGGTGTAAACCCGGGTTTAGCTTAGCCTATTTACAAAACAGCGTTCATGTAACGTCAAAAGGATCTGAAGAGTTTTTAAGTGGATTCCTGATTACCAGCAATCTTCAAGTGCAAAACTTCAGCTGGTCTTCAATAGTAGCTGCAGCAGCTAGAGTACCAGCAGGGGTTGCATTGCGAATCGCAGTTCCCAGGACACCTAGGTAGGTAGAGGTACTATCAATCCACAAAAAATTGTAGATAAACAATGTTTATTTGACAAAACTAGCTGTCCGTCCGTAGCTTCGCTTAAGTTGTAGGTAAAATTGAAAATTAGAATATTACCAGTTGTTCCGGAGATCCCCTCGACCATGCAAACATACAAATTTATTTAATGTAGTGGGGAAATGGTAAAATCCATCGATTTAAGTAAAAAAGGGTAGATGTGGTGTGGCTTTACTGGTGCACAGACTCTTGAAAGTGAAAGACTATTATTGCAATTATTAGTTGCAATTAGGTCCACCCACCTCAGCCATAGTCGCCGGCGTTCGGGTTACGTGTGCTTGCTACGACGTACCTACTTTACTGTGACTTAAAGACTACAGCAATGCTCTCGAGTTTGTTCATGACAGGTTATTATTGCAAAAGATTGAAATTGAAACTCTGAGCGAGTGTTTGCATGCAGTTGTAACACAGGCCAGCTGTTGAGTAAGCGCTGGGAGAATGATTCACATCTACAGATTTTACTTGAGATGTACTATGGTAAAATTCAGTGACTTCGCCAAATCCCAATTTAGTAAAATCGAGGGAAATGCCAAAATGATCCATAAATTTTAGCATTTTACTGGAAAAAACCAGGGATTCGGTAAATCCGCTTTTTTAGGGAAACGGTAAAATAACCAAGGCTTGCACTCCCAATATCAGTGAGTAAACTGTTTTTATAATTTCCCTGAAAAGAGGACCATCTAACAGATTTTCGGCCTCAGCAGTGTTTAGTTTTATGATTTGACCTTTTCTAAGTGTACATTTATTGTATTTATGGAAATAAAGAGTTTTTGATTTGATTTGATTTGAGCAGCCAGTATCAACGGAGACTATCCATGTGCGCAGGACATATTATACCTAGTGGACAAGTGAGATTAAACACATACGGCCGGCCACTTTAGATAAGGCATCGTGGCAGATCGCAGAAGCGATGACGTGAACCATACACCATGCGGAAACTTGGGTCCAGCTGGCACAGGATTGAGATGCACAGAGGGACCAGGGGAAGACATGACCCAGTATTTATTTATTGAGCACTACCAACAGAGAATACACTTAAAACACCAAAAATGGGACACACAAGGCTCTATGGGATTGTAAAAGTACTGAACGGATCAGGCTGGACTTTGTATGAAGTTCTTGACCAGGCCTAATTATTACCCATAAAAGAAGTCGAAGTAGGGGCAGAGTAGCTAGTATATCGATAAATAAATAAATAAATAAATAAATAATGCTGGACAATTCACACAGCATTATCTAGCCCCAAGCTAAGCAGAGCTTGTGTTATGGGTACTAGATAACTGATATACTTAAGACAATATGTAGTATACATAGAAAACATCCAGAATGCCCTGGACAAATGTCTGCAGATCGTACAAACATTTGTCCCGACGCCGGAATCGAACCCGCAACCTCCTGCGTCGCAGGCAGACCTTCGCTTGCTGCGCCACAGAGGTCGTCGGATAGTTACCTGGCGAAGGTTCCATGGGTGAAACACCTGTAACATCCGTACTGGACAGGCATCTTTGAATGGCGTGATATTTTTTTGGATTTTATAAAGGCTTTTCTAATTTTTATTTCGTTTAGTCTTATTTTTAGTTTTTTTGTATTTTTTCGTTTTTATAATTTTTTGTACATTTTGTTCTTTTTGCTAGAAAATGAGGAATGACAGTTTTCTGTCACTTTAGTTTATAATTTATTTTTGAACGCTGTTAAGTCTAAAAAAAAGATGTTATATGCCTATCTATGGAATTAGAAAAATGTGGGGTTAATCGACAGTCAACTGCAAAAAAAACTAAATATCAGAAGTGAAAGTGCTTAATTTAAGCCCTTTCAATTCAGATGTTTAGGTTTTTGATCTAGCTTGGACATTTTGTTGATATCATTATTTATTTTTTATTGAACCCCCAATGAAAAATACACCATAAATTACAAAAAACAGGAAGACTAAAATGTGTTTAATTTTAAGTTTAAAACTTTTTTTTAAGGTCGCATTGAAAACTTTTTACATTATACATTGTAACAGCCAGTTTTGGAGTTGCCTTATAGGTTGGTTTTCAATAAATCCTTTTTTTATGTACAGAACTTTAATAGTTTCCTTTAAATTAAAATTACCAAGAATACAGACGTAAGGAAAGAAGAAGACGACAGAGACAAAGAGAACGAGCTAATGTCAAAAAAATGTCAAGCGTAAGTATTAAATCTAAGTCATTTTGACATGACATTGACATTTCTATTTTGTGTGACGTTGCAAGATTTCCTTTATTTGAAGTTGACGGCTGGAACATACATTATACCTCTAAAATAAACAAATACCATTTGGTATTACTTTTTTGGTATTAGAAAGGAATAGATCTATATTAGTACAATGTACTTGGAAATCACAGCATAATAGAACCGAGGGCTTTCTCTAGTGTAGACTAATTGATTGATGTGCACCCGACAGATGAAATTATTCGAACCACTTAGTTTCTAACCCTTCCAACCACGTGTGTAGCAGGGGCTTCAGCTATTACGGCTAATAGAGAAAATGTCGAATTCGATATATTCGAAATCGTAGATCAAATCCTATTGGGTGTCATTTTTAATTGCCGCTACGGGTCTTGCAAAAAAGCTTAAAAATTCAGGCTTAAGTTCCAGTTCAAGTTATCCGACTAAGTAATCAAGTTTAAAAGTTTCTTGAGTTGGGACAAATTAGTTATCTACCTTATTAAGGTTAGCAAATATTTTTTCACCACTCTCACTTGAAAACGGTGACTTTGCTGCTCAAAAGCAATGAGCAAAATTGGGTTTTGCTCACATGTGGAATAAAGAATATGATTCGACTTGTTGAAAAAAGTAATTTGAATTCGGAACAATGCAACCTTCACAGAAAAAAATATTTTGTTCGTCTGTGGTTTGAAAGAGGTTTGTAGCATTTTGCCCTCCAAGGTTGTTAACCAAAATAAATTTCTGACATTCGACCTCTTTTATAAATTACATAATATTTTCTCGCTAGTCGTGGTGAAAAATTGTATGTTTATCTCGAGGGCAAACATTTTTCGTTTCGTGCCTTTTAAATCCCTCGCTACCTCAGCAGTCTACTTTAGAGCTACTCGCTACGCTCGTGACTCTATTCTAGACTGCTTCGCTAGCTCGGGATTTAATATCGGCACGCTCAACAAAACCTCGTTTTGCCCACTTGTTGAACAAATAACTATTAAACTTGCGCGATCTGGACATGTATGTGTGTATGAAGTTTTAGGAGGGGAAGCGAGTCAGTAAATCGTTTCCATTTTGCTTAATATTCTAAGATTTAAAACAACAGATAGGTATGTCTCATGCAACTTAAATATCGAATTTCACCACAATCCGCCCCTATCTCGTCTAATGCTACTTTACTAGTATCGATATAGGATAGGAGATCTCTGTACCATCCTTCGGACATTAAAGCTGTGCGTCCACTGCATCGGAATCGGAGCGCACGCAGCGTCGGTTTTTACAACATAGCGATAGGGTGCGTCCACTGCTTTCTAATTTTGCATCGGCAATATAGGTTATCCTACTAATATTATAAACGCGAAAGTTTGTAAGTATGGATGGATGGATATTTGTTACTCTTTCACGTAAAAACTACTGAACGGATCTGGATGAAATTTGGCACAGAGATAGAATATAGTCTGGAATAAGATATAGGCTATATTTATTCCGGAATTCTTACGGGGTGAACTAACTACGTGGGTGAAATCGCGAGGCGCTGCTAGTATAGGTACATTGAAAGCGCTCGAGTTTGCCGATGACGTCATCCGCAACAGTGCCTCGTCCTACGAGAATATTGTAGCAGATGACGTCAACGGCAGAAATAACGGTCCCTGGCATTGGTATCGGCATATCTGCTGTTACCTATGCCAGGGAACGGTTTATCATAGAAACCAATACAAAGCAACGAATCCGACCGTTGACCGCGCACTCTGCGTTCGTTGCGGACAGGCGCGGGGCCATGAGGAAATTCGATGACTTCGGCGCGTGCGGCTCCTGCGACGCGTGCAGGTGCGCGTTCAGCTTTACACTGCGTACGCTCCAGTTCCAATGCAGTGGATGCACAGCTTTAGTCCGAGGCACCAACCATCGTATGCGTCTGAATCATTGTGTTGTTTTAGCTACTTCAGCTGGCAGAGGTTAAAATCCAGGGCTGTATCAAGGGAAATTCTGGTTAACAATGATGCCCTTACTATGGGCAATCATAATGACGATTTTTAGGGTTCCGTACCTCAAAAGGAAAAAAAGGAACCCTTACAGGATCACTTTGTTCTCCCTGTGTCTGTCTGCCTGTCTGTCTGTCCGTCTGTCAACCCTCTTTTCTCAGGAACGCGTGGACGTATCGAGATGAAATTGACGTCAAGTCCGTAACCTCTTGAAGCCTCAATATAAATAAGACTTCTAAGTCAACGCATTCAAAAGTTACAGCCGTTTATGTCCGAATATTTTGAAATTTCCAAGGGAATCACATGCACACAAAACCTATAGGGTACTTCCCGTAGACCTAGAATTATGAAATTTGACAAGAAGCAAGGCCTTAAAGCACAAGTAAAGGAAAAATCCTAAAACCGTAAATTTGTTTTTAATTAACAAAAAAATAATAATTTTTGATTCTCTCCCTCGACCAAAATATACAGGGTACCTACTTCATGTTGACCAAGAATCATGATATTTGGCAAGAAACAAGGTCTTACAATTAAACGGAACCCTCAGTGTGCGATTCTGACTCGCACTCAACGTTTTATTTATTGATTAGTTGAGTAAAATTCTCCACTATGTTTCATTAGATAGGTACGTCATCAAGGATAAATAAAAACAATATACTTACCTAAATAAAAGCAGACCGACACAACGACCGGGGAGAGGGTATGGGTGTGGTGTGGAACCCCTAAACCTGCATCCTCGCTACGCCCCTGTTAGTTCAAGACCGATAGAAACATGAAACTACATGAAACCGACCGTCAGTTCCAGAACTTGTTCTACAAAATGTTTCAAATGTTTCGACGTATTTTATCCGGCAAGTTGTTTGAACTTAAACTCAGCACTGTTTGGGTTTGATTTGTTGTTCAACTTGAATTTTGTATTAGTTTCAATCCACGGTTCGAATTTCATAAAACACAAACTTGAGCCCGTGACTTAACTCTTTCAATGGGTTTTGAATAAACTGTAGCATGACATCCATGGCAGAAGACAGGGCGCTATGGCGCTCCTTAGGGAAGGCTTATTTATTTAGACGCATAAAACATAAAATAATCACAGAAATACAAAACTTGAATAAAATGGGTTGAGAACTTGATCATCTTACAAATTATGTGCATACAGAGAATCATACGAGCAAAACATGTAGAGCAAAAAATTTACAATATTGAAAAAAAAAAAAAAACACACAATAAAGGGATACCTTTTAAGTAAGTGTTTGAGCACACCTACCAAGAGCTTATGCCCAGCAGCGGACTAATAGGTTGTGATGACATCAGACTAATAAACGACGATCCTATCTGTACCAGGTTGTCTGGCAGAGATCGCTCTTGAGCGATAAGACCGCCAATTGTCTCTTAGATTATAATTATTTCATTTTAAATTTTTTCTTAGTTTTAAGTGGGCAATAAAAGTATTTTTTTTCTATCTATTTAATATAAATGCGAATGTTTCACGTTAAGGCGCTGCTTTGTATAGTTTAGACAGAGATTTTAAAACAGA
Organism: Eupithecia subumbrata; assembly: GCA_949316285.1. NCBI lineage: Eukaryota > Metazoa > Arthropoda > Insecta > Lepidoptera > Geometridae > Eupithecia > Eupithecia subumbrata. The sequence goes on from OX438631.1 coordinate 3,901,986, forward strand.
GTTTGGTGGCCACCAAGGGCAACTTCGTTTCTCTGCCTAAACTATCACACTAATCACACTAATATTATAAATGCGAAAGTTTGGATGGATGGATGTTTGTTACCTCTTCACGCTAAAACTACTGTACCGATCGAGCTGAAATTTTGCACACAGGTAAGACTTTTTATCCCATAAATCAGTTCCCATGGGATAGAAATCACCTTTAAACATTTCCATAGAAACAACGCGTGCGAAGCGGCGGGCAGAAACTAGTACAAATAAAACTATTACAGAGGCATTAAAAAGAGCTTATAATAGGTATCACAAACTGGCTAACGTAATTTTTGGAAATTCCTTTCCTAAACGTAATAATTAGATAAAATAGGTGGCGGCGCTAGTGTGCGGGAAAGCCGCGCCTTAAAACAACTGGACGAATCGAGCATTCTTCATTTAAGCAAATGAAATTTTGCATAGATGTTTCTAGGTTTGGAAAAACATATGTGTCTCTTTTCAGTTGATAACACAAATACACCCCTTTTTACCCTTTCTCAGATCAATAGGGTAAAACACCAGTTATCAGATTTGTACAAATTCTGCAGACAATTCTCGGGGTTTTCTTTTATTTTTGTGATTTTTCGATTATTTCGAGGGTTTGATATCAGATGGGGACGGACAGCCGTGGGTCATTTGTACGATTTGATATTCGTCTTCGTATGTGGATGTAGGAATTGGACGGAGGTGGCATAATAGGACAGCCTACCTATAATGCATATAGTCGTTCGACGAAGGCATTTTGACGTGGTTTTGACAGAGCAATCGTGGCCCTGCACGATTGCCCTCTCAAAACCAAGGGACGATCCCGAGTTGCAAACAACTCGGGAGCGTCCCTTGGCCCCCGCACGATTGCCCTGTCAAAACGCCTTCGTCGAACGACTGTATGCATTATAGGTAGGCTGTGATAATAGGCTTAGTTTTAACGCTTTCACTGCCAGGCTTCAGGAGTAAGATCTGCATTTTGCAACGATGGTTTCATAAGTTCAAAATAAAAAGTACATTGCCATGGTTTATTAAAAAAAAGTTTGCCACGTTCAGCATCTACAGTCTTGCTAGTACTTGCAGTCTTTCGCAGATCGTCATCCCACCTGGCCGGAAAGCGTCCTGCATAAACTACGTTTGCCGAGTCTCGGTCTCCACTCAAGAACTCGTTTACCCCAGCGGTAGTAGGTTCTTTGCATGCCTGACCACTGCCATTTCAGCTTGCTAATTCATTACGCTATGACAACAACGTAGCCACAAGTTTCACGGTTTCACAATAAGAGTCTTTTCCAGTCCCCTTTCATTCCGCCATATTATTTTTCGTACTTTCTGTGAAGTTAAATAAAATTTGCGGTGGATACTTCGATATAATCCTATCCCATCGTTGATATCTCGCAGCTAATTTTGATTCATGAAAGGGCGAAGGGGAAATAAATAATCTACATCATGGGGTGATTCTGCATGGAGTCATGTGTTTTATTTACGAGTAAGGCTTGAATGGTGCGTAGTACGTTAACATGTAAATATTGGGTTTATAATAATCATCATCACCATTTCAGTCCAGCACTCGGGAAACCGCTTGGACACGCATTTTCGGCGAGATCATATTATATGTATAGTTTTCGTCAATGAAAAGTTTTAAGAGTAATACGCGATTCTCCAGTCCATCGAAAAAGCACATCGAGTAGTGTTATGGGAACGTGCCTTACAAATAGGCGACCCAATCTCCCATATTTTACTTACCTAGAACATCGACATATGTAAGTAAAATTTCGGGAGACTGGGTAGGTACTGCTTCTCGAAAGAGGTACGCTCAAATTAGGTCCAATTAGGTCCACCCACCTCAGTCATGACTATGACACGAACGCTAGCGACGCCGGCGGCCGCCGTCGCCAGTCCACTCGGACCGGCGTTTGTGTTTCGCGGGTTTATTGTTGTCTCGATCGCACTTCGGTCTAGATACGTCTTTCCATCTATATTGTATAATAGGTAGGTATATTGCAAAAAAAAATAGCGTGTCTTTGTGTTTATGAGTATAATAGAAATAGAGAAACATTTAGGTATTTATAACAACAATAAAAATAGTTAAGAAAACAAAAACACACTTATAGGATAGGTACATAAAAGTGGTTTTAAAAAGGCCCCAACTCAGCTTAATGTAATAATTAATTCATGTCCTCCTAGCCGAATTTCGACCATGGTGGCCAGTCTCATTGGAGACTAGCCAGATGCGCAGGACATTATTAGTGCACAAGTGTGCAAACACAGGTGCACTCTCTATTCCCTCACTTTCATAATCCGATGGGACGGCAGACCGACAAGACCGGGGAGAAGTCAAGCGCAGGACCAACGGCAAATATTGCAATAAATAAGTTTGAATCCTTGAAATTAATAGGTAAACTGCGGACATAATTATACGCAGATATTTGTTCAGAGTGTTCTGGATGTTTTCTATGTATAATAAAAATATCTATCTATGTAGTGTATTGTATTAAGTATATGAGTTATCTAGTACCCATAACACAAGCTCTGCTTAGCTTGGGGCTAGATGATAAATAAATAAATAATGCTGGACAATTCACACAGCATTATTTAGATAACTGATATACCTAATACAATACACTAAACAGATATTTTTTTTTGTATACCTACATAGAAAACATCCAGAATGCCCTGAACAAATACCTACAGATCGTACAAACATTTGTCGAGGTCGTCGAAATGGTTGAAATGGTCGATGATGTTGTGTGAATTGTACAAGGCGGTAGCTCCAGTACTCCAGTCATCCCGTGACCACGACAGAGTGTAAACCTGTTGAAACGCCGGGAAAAATAGGTAAATAAACGCGATAAATACCCGTGAATAATTATAATAATGAATTGTACAACATTATTTATTTATTTATCATTTTAATTCAGACTAACTTCACTCTATATCTACATAAGTCTATCTTCTACGCTGATAAGAGCTCCATGACCCTTATCATTTACAATGTATTTTTCCAATATCTTCCTCAGCTCGATACAGTTGCCGACAGTAATGTACGACTGCGGTGAAGTCCGGATATCCGGTCCGGACGTCCGATCGCGATTTGTTGACTTAGCGCTGGGAGAACGTTCCATATCTACAGAATTTCACTTATATCGATGACCTAGAAATAATTATGGATTTCACGTTAGCAAATACATTGAAATACTGGTATCCAAGTTAAAATCAAAAAGTTATGGTAGTTACTACACATAATGATACAAACCATATTGCAACCAAACCGTACTTTTGAAAAAAGTATTGATGAGAGAAATAAGTAGGTAAACTTATTAGAATAGATTTTAGATTTTAATAGTTAAAATAGAACTAGGTGGATTGAAATTAACTTTTTCTTTATGTTTTTTCGTTACATAATTATGATTGTCATCTGTAACGTTTGATATAGAAGAGCGAGATCTAGAGGATCAAAACACAAATTTTGTGGGCTTCAAGTATCGAATAGATAGATAGATCGATAGAAAAAACTTTTATTGCACAGTAAAAACTAAGAAATAATTTAAAATGAAAAAAATTTAACATATGTGACAATTGGCGGTCTAATGGCTCAAGAGCGATCTCTGCCATGCATGAACTTATTGTAAACTTGTTACAGAAATATATATTATTTTATTTTATTAAGAACTTCATTCTAGAGTCTAGATTTAGTTCAGACTAACTTCACTCTAGATCTAAATCTATCTTCTACGCTGATAAGAAATCCATGACCCTTATTATTTACAATGTAGGTATTTTTCCAATATCTTCCTCAGCTCGATACAGTTGTCGACAGTAATGTACGACTGCGACGAAGTCCGGATATCCGGTCCGGACTTCCGATCGCGACTGGTTCAAAATCAACTTTACGTGGAACTTTCACAAAGAACTTCACAATAAAGATGTTGGGAGTGGAAGAATAGTTTTGGCTTGGACTTTATTTCTGTGGGGATAATGTTGAAATTGATTGGATACTACCAATTGAAATGTTGGTGTTCTACCAAAGCAAACTTGGTTCGTAGTTAACCCGCTTAATTTTAACAAACCTAGCTTCTGCCCGCGGCTTCGCACGCGTGTTTTCGGTATAATAAGTAGCCTATTTATCGAAGTTATGTTTTAAATATCCGCCAAATTTTATCCTGACCTGTTCAGTAGTTTTGGAGATCTTAGGTAACAAAAATTCACATTTCACAAACTTTCGGCTTTATAATATTAGTAGGATAACATAAAAAAAACATGAAAATATATTAATTTACAGCAAAAACAATCGTATTCCAGAAAATTTAGTAGCTAGAGCATAGATAGAGGTAACATTATGGCCATCTTTACTAAGATAGAATATTATCTTTATACACAAAGAAAATTTCAATCAAATAATAGAAATAAATTAGAACTAATAGTTGTAATTGAAACAATTGAGCTAACGGCAGACTGTTACAAACAACCTACAGGTAGCTCAACTAATATAATTAATTCCAAAATGCTAAAAGGCTGAACGGATCTAATTGAAATTCGACATGGAGATAGATTGATGGACGTCCCGAGGACGAACATATGCTAATTTTTATAGCAGAAAAGCGTGAGCGTAGCCACGGGCAGAAACTAATAGCCTATAGGTAAATTTGATAAAAGAGTTATTGTTGGGGAGCATAATAATAACGAGAACTAATAATTAGCAGATCACATGAACATTTGTCCCAAGTCGGGAATCGAACCCGTGCTCCTCAGGCGTCACTTTGCCAATTGTATTACCGACGTACTGACGTGTCATCTAATGAAATAGTACCGACTCAGCTGTTTTTTATAGCATCTATAAAATCTTGGCTAAAAGTGGCTATAATCTAGCTATAAGCTGGCTATAAGTAAAAGTTGTAAACGACCTCTATCAAACATAGGCGAAATTATGTAACTTAGAATGGACCATTTCATCTTCGTGATGGGCCAATTTACACTGCCTGAGTTGGGATGTTGCTGAAAGGTTTGTTCATAATAAATTGGTGTAACTTAGGTACACTATTTGTAAGTAGTTATTTTCTATCGGCAGCGTTTTGGTAAAATTATGTATCTACTGGGTCCGTCAAGTAAGCAACCCGCCATGGAATTTGGTGGTTTCAACTATGCCAATAAATGTGTCATGAAATAGTGACCCCGATGCCCTATGTATTATTTAGATGTTCAGAGCCAAATATCTCTGAAACCGCAGGAGGTATATTTCTGAGCTTTGGGACTAGATACCGTAAGGCACAGTTAATTGGCATAGTTCATGATTCATATCTCGCTATAGATTCGTCGAAATCAGCGGGGCTGCCAGCTTGACGTCAAGATAGCAGCCACATTGAATTACCTAAATATCTCCTAAAGTACTGGGGCACTATTTTTTTAGTTAGGGCATCGGGAGTGGGGGTGATTCACTATAACCAATGCAAGCGTGTTACACACCTACGACAAGACAACGGCGTGGAATCGCACAAAATTCGATTCGAACTTCGAACTGTCAAATAAACGAGCTCGTTCATAGCGTGTTAAGGCACAGATTAGCATGTTCCTGCAATAGTTAGTACGGCTCGTTTCGTCGTTCGTCTTTTGAGGTAATAATAAAATCATTTCATAAAAAGGAACCCGTAAGAGATCTTTTGTTGATTGTGTTTATCAAAGAACACAATAACTATAACACATTAACAATAACACAATTCTTAGGAATGAAAGATTTTTAGGTTATTATAATCAAAACAAACAAACTTAATCGTTCCGAAACTAGTCATGAGTGACTTGAATTTAGGTAGGTATATACAAATCATTATTTTTAGGCCTTTAATTTTCAAATCACACTAAAATATTGTAAGCTCAAAAATTTATGGTTGAGAAAGCTTAAAATTAAAAATATTTATTATTTGGAAACAAAAAATAATTTATAATAAAACCGTAAATTTTCCGAGTAGTCCGAGTGTAAGATTTTGTACAAAGCGTGTGAAATAATCGAAAAACAAAACACGGGGCATAGACAACCAGTCTTGTGGCATGCAGAATACAATTTACGATTCCACACCTAGGCTCGTTTGAATCACCTTTGTGTTTAGAACACGTTGTGACGTCACACGTTTTGGGCATGTTATCTCTTAGATCATAGAGAATCATGCCCCAGGACACATTTATTGGCATAGTTGAAACCACCAAATTCCATGGCGGGGCTGTTAACTTGACGGACACGTACCTACTTATCTAAGCTTTTGTATCGCGCATCCTAGCTCCACCTAGCTCCATCAAAGATCTTAAAAAAGTTTCGGATTTTCTTTTTTAATAAACTCAAAGAATACCTTATTTCTAAATGTTACTACTCCGTTGACGAGTTCTTAAATGATAAATCTAAACTATAATTATTTGACTGCCTGCGTAAAAAAATTACCCTACTTCTACCTACCTACCCAGTTATTACTAAGTACAATTGTTTTGATTCTCGTAGCTGACATTGTCTATATTTTCCGCCTTCTATGTTCCTATCAAGAAATAGATTGTGTAACTACCTATATTATAACAATCTATCGACCAATTGCTGCGCCCTTACAGGGTACATGTACTTATGTACCTTTAAGCTACTTATCACCTTAGCTAAAACTCTCTAATAACGTAATATGTATGCAATAAATAAATCTGAAATCTGAAATCCTCACCGCACTCAACTATCTCCTAAATATCAGCCCACGCTGCGATCTATTGGCGGATAGATTCGGGGAAATAATATCAGAGGGTTTGCGGTTTTGTGACCACGATGTATGAATGTGTATCTGATTAAAATCTATTTTATTAATTTGAATTATTTAATGTTAATTAATTAATTATAATTATGTATAATTTTGTCCTTTAATTAATGTAAGTGGTGTATGTTAATTAAACTAAAATTAAATTAAATAAATTATGCCCTCGGTTTCGTTTGCGTTTCTTGGAATAAAAAGTATCGTATAGTAAATAATAATATGCTATTTCAAGTCCAGATCTTTATGTGTGCAAAATTTTAGCCTGATCCATTCAGTAGTTTTCGTGTTGTCTTCGGCCACAATCTTTCACCTTTATAATAATACTTACTTCTGCCCGCAGCTTCGCACGCGTATTTTGGGTATAATAAGTAGCATTTTATCTAAGTTAGGCTTTGCTCTAAATGTACGCCAAATTTCATCTTGACCTGTTCAGTAGTTTTAAAGATCCTAGGTCACAAAAATTCAGATTTCACTAAGTTTCGGCTTTGTAATATTATTAGGATAGGATAGTAGTATTTTTAAATGTTTTTATATATTAATAGGATAGTTATAATAGTTACTATAGGTACTTACCTATATTTAGGTTAAAAAGTTTAGTCTATGCATGTACTTTTGAAATTAACAGAATCAAATACAACTTTGTGTCGTTGTAACTATTCATTAATTTTAAAACCTGACCTGTTCCTAATTATTATTTTTTGAGTAAGTAGGTACCTATGTATTAAAAAGTACCCTTTCAAAAAGCATTGTGTATAAAGAATTTTCTGTGGTATTGTTTTGTTTGACTATAATTTTGTCATTAGTTTTGGAAAAAAGAATTTTATTTTCTTCAACTGGCGAGCAAAAGCGAAAGTCCTTTAATGACATTTTTTGAGGTTCCCTAACGCACAGTTAAAACTGTCCCGATTCATAATTCAAAGAGTTCCGCCCGCACTCTGTAATTGAAGTAATTTTCAGGCTTTTAATAAAATATTTGGACAATGAGCCGTTGTTTATAAAACTCGGGGCCGACATCATTTATTTAAAAAATATTCATTTAGGTTGAAATTAAACCCACACCTACGTTGTTCACACACAACTGAAGATATAAGTCGTGTAGATAAAGAATGGGATTGAAGATGACAGCGGGCATGCTTAAATGACATTGGTCATTATCTATGTGATCAAATGTCATCTTTATTGACAAAGAAAATTACAATCAAATAATAGAAATGATTTGACCTGCATTTACAATGGAAACAATTGAGCTAACTGCAGACTGTTGCAAACAATCTTCAAGTAGCTCAACTCTTTGACATTTTTCATTTCTATATCTTTGACATTTATCTTAAGTGATCAACTGTCATCTTGTCATTAAGTATAAAGAATGGGATGGTAAGTTAACGTTACAGCCACTCTAAAGTGGCTGTAATATTAACTTGCTAGCGGCTTCACGGCATTATGTTCTAAACTAAAATAACTTAACAGCAAACTAAATTAAATAATTATGCACATTTAGGTCATTATAGGAATTTCTTTCTAATAATGATTGGACAATAGAATTCTTAAAATAGATTATATAGAACTTTCCGAATAATTTAGTTGGTTATTGCTTATTAGATAGAAACACAAGATGGTGTAAATTTATTCAGTGATGATTATAGTTGGTACTTCTTATTTGACCTCTTTTTAAGCACATGAATGAATGAATGAATGAATGAATAAACACTTTATTGTACCTACTCTTAAACATAACATTCATGAAAATCTTATATCTAAATAAATAATAAATAAATAAACATAGTACAAAAGGCGGCCTTATCGCTGAGAGCGATTTCCCCCAGGCAACCTTGGGATGAAGAGAAAGATATAAGAATAGAGAAAGGGGTGAAAATGCACAGAAAGGAAATAACAGAACTTATATATCTAGTACATACATGAAGTGTTTTAGTACCAATTCGTGGACATTGAGGCTTTATTAACGGTTTGTTCCGCCCAGACAACTAAACTGGTTGTCTACGTGGAAATAATTTTCCGCGGCGATAACCTGTTACCTGGATGGAAATTTATTTCCACCCACCCAACTGTAGGTATATGGTGTCTAGTAGTCTCGGTGGAAAAATATATTCCACGAAGACAACCAGTTACCTGGATGGAATTTTCATTCCATCTACGTAACTGTGTTACGATGATAATAATAATAACATAGTCTAGGAAAGTATTTTCCGTAGAGACATCCAGTTATCTGGGTGGACTTTTCGAGTGAATTACCTTTGGTACGTAATGTTTAAATTCTTTATTAAGTACGTTGTGCATGAGATTGTCTGTCAACCTAAATAAATACAAAGCAAATAAGACGACCTCCGTGGCGCAGCGGGCGAAGGTCCGCCTGCGACGCAGGAGGTTGCGGATTCGATTCCCGTCTCGGAACAAATTTGTGTACGATCTGCAGAAATTTGTTCCGTTGGTCTGGGTGTTTTCTAAGTATAAAAAAAAAAAATCTATTTAAGTAGTGTATTCTATTAAGTATATCAGTTATCTAGTACCCATAACACAAGCTCTGCTTAGCTTGGGGCTAGATAATGCTGTGTGAATTGTCCAGCATTATTTATTTATTTATTTATAAATACAATACTAAAAACATGGAGGTTTTGATTTTATTCCTACAGTAAATGTGAATAAATTTAAATATTTGTCTGACTAAAATCTAAAAAACAAAAAAAGTGTTTTATTATGTTTTATTGCGTGTATGCGTGACGTTTCGGATGAGCCAGGGGTTGAAAAACCTTTCACCGGCACGTAGTTTCATGTTACAATTTAGCAATTGTTTTTATCGGTGTCTTGTGTAGGGACCGTTTGATTCGGTTGAATTAAAAACGTGTAAAGGTAGAGTAAGGTATTCGTACTTTACTCTAAAGTCAGTAAAAATGAATATTCCGAATGCGTTTTTACGTCTTTACGAGGTTCATTAAAAAAAGTAAGTAGACAGGTTAGCAAGTTTTGGTACTTAGAGATATTTTCTACATGATGACGATGTTGTTGGGAACGCTTGTAGGTTAAGATGTGGGTTCAATTCCCTTCGCGTAATTTCAGGATTTCCTTCCATGACTTACAATAAATAAACGCACACTATGATAGATAGATAGAAAACACTTTATTGTACCACACAAATACAGGAAATAATACAAAGAAAATGCTTACAAAGAAGGAAGTATTAAGGGCGGCCTTATCGTTAAGAGGATCTCTTCCAGGCAACCTTGGGATGGACAGGAAATGAAAGAACAAAATAGACGGTGGCACTGAATGAATACTTTAAAAAAAGGAAACAAATACTCACACTACATACCTACCATAATACCTACAAAGATTAATAATAAACATACATAAAAATAAAACAAGTTTGTCTAACTGTTTAAAAGGACATAATAATGCTGATGAAGCAGTATTTGACTATGCTAATCAGGGGAGACACACTTCAAAATATTATGAATTTCAAATCCCGTTCATAATCTTCATATTTCTTGCTCTATTGCTCTACCATGCTCTATCAGAATGACAAAAGTCTATTAAAAATATCTTATAATTATTTAAGAATAAGTAAATTAAAATTAAGAATAAGAGTATCAACCAAAATAGTAAATTAAGGTGATCAATCCGAGCCAGCTATAAATTTATTGAGGTAAGTTTCGTCGATTTTATATACCTAGGTACTTTCTTAATATATTAATACAAAAACAAAATTAAAAATTATAAAAACCCCCCGACAGATCTTCATGAAACATGGCTAAGAACACTCGGGGTAAAATTATCTATGACACAAAAGAAAACTAAATCGGTTCATCCGTTTGGGAGCTACGATACCACAGACAGATACACAGACAGGCACGTTAAACTTATAACACCTCTCTCTTTTTGCGTCGGGGGTTAAAAACTTCATACCAATGTAAAATCGAGCGAACCAGAATCGACTAAAACGACGAGTTTAATCTCCGGAATAATCCTGTTAAAACTTTGAGCGCCATAACATGTTAACTCTATTTACATGTCAGTGTCAGAGTTGACGACCGATGTGACATGGCGCACGCAGGTCTGCCTGCGATGCAGGAGGTTGCGGGTTCGATCCCCGCCTTGGAACAAATGTTTGTACGATCTGCAAATATTAAATTTGTTCCGGGTGTTTTCTATGTATACACGCTCTGCTTAGCTTGGGGTTAATGATGCTGTGTGGATTGTCCAGCTTAATATAATTTTTTTACATTTTCATAGTGACATTATTACAACATAGCTAAATATTTTTCCATCATAATTTATTTCCTTCATTCATTTTGTACACCTTTCCCACATAAGCTGGAATTAGGAGTCTACAACCTTTCACCCCAATTAAATAAAAATGGCGTCGATTGATAGCGCGTAGCTTTTTAACATTTTTCACGTGAAATTTGATTTGTTTCAGACAATTTGTTGCCTTTACTGGCCTATTGTTTGTTTCCAGCCCATTTCGCAGAATGAAGGCCGGTACATAGATTATTAGATACACGGATGTATGTATTTTTTTTGAACGGATGTAAAAATGTAACCATATGGTCCTATTGGTTTGTATGAAATAATATTAAAAGTTAAAATAATAAAATTAAAATATTAAAAGTGAAATAATATTAAAAGTACAGTTTGTATGAAATAATCTTAAAAGTTCAACATTCGTACATTCAAATAATACAAAATCACACATTTAAAAGCCTTGCATATTATATTATATAATAATAAGTATATATTGCTGAACAACTCCCAATCAAATCACACTAATATTATAAATGCGAAAGTTTGGATGGATGGATGTTTGTTACCTCTTCACGCCAAAACTACTGAACGGATCGGGCTGAAATTTTGCATACAAGTAATTCTAATCCTGGAATCAAATGTAGGCTACTTTTTATTCCATAAATCAGTTCCCATGGGATAGAAATCACCTTTAAACGTTTCCATAGAAACAATGCGTGCGAAGCCGCGGGCATAAACTAGTTTAATAAACATAGATTCACTTAGCAATTTAATAGGAAAACGTTATCAAACTATCCAGGTTGTTTAGCAGAGATCGCTCAAGAGCGATTAGACCGCCAATTGTCACTTCTATAATTCTATTATAATACGACGACCTCAGTGGTGCAGCGGGCGAGAGTCCGCCTGCGACGCAAGAGGTTGCGGGTTCGATTCCGACTTTGTGTACGCTATGCAGAAATATGTTCCGTTGGTCTGGGTGTTTTCTATGTAGTATCATAAAAAAAAAACATGTACCTATGTATATAATGTATTAAATATATCAGTTATCTAGTACCCATAACACAAGCTTTGAGTAGCTTACTTTGGGGCTAGATGGTGCTGTGTGGATTGTCCAGCGTTATATATAGAAAGTACTTTTATTGCACTTATTATATTTATCTGTTAGATAGATATCTAACAGACAATCCTTCCTGGGGAACTTTATACCCGGGAAACTCAGTTAAAACAAGTAACACCTAAACTACTACGAAAATTTCACACGAAGCCGCGAGCGCAAGCTAGTTTGAAGACATAATGCAGACCTTCTGCAGAGTCCGGTATCACGCTGATGCTTCCTGTGTTCCGATCTACTGCCATAGATATAAGTAAAATTCAGTAGATATGGTACGTTCTCCCAGCGCTAACTCAACAAATCACACAGACCTACCTAATGAAAATCGTACCTGTATATGGAGATATGACGTGAGGGGTTTATTTTTTGGCTTATAATTTTATTTTTCTTTTCAAGCTATGGCGTCCGAAGTCCAGAAAAAGGGAATGTTATCGTGAATATGAAGGGAAGGTTTTTCACAACTCTATGCTCGAAATAAACTCATTTCTTAGCGGTTTTTAACATTAGCTGAAGGTCAATATTCACGCGTTTAGCTACTTATGTCGTGAAATTCTCAACATCCTAGTTGTACAGGATTTTTAACGATAGATTGTTTATTTAACGGTTATCGTTGCTCAATAGGTAGCCAAATAATCGTTATGTTTTAAGTACCTATTGTGTAGTTTATAGGTTTCAGTAGTTTTTAATTAAAGAAACTAACAGGTTCTTGTTTTATAAAATTAATATACTTACACTTGTAACTCCTTAGTGTTATCAGTATATGACACTTTTTTCCGTACTCACTTCGTTCATCATAGTAAGTTTCCCTATTTTATTTTATTTCTAATTTTATCTGTTGGTTTTCAAAATTGAGTTTATTTGTTTTTAAATTGTATTTAGTTTTTTTTAATTAGTGAATAGATTATCTGTGACGCCAACAAAATGGCTCTGACGGAAGACCAGCGTTGGTTACTAGCTTGCTAGCACCCATGCTGAGGCAGAAGCCATTTTGTGCCTTCGGGCTTACATTTATACGTTTTTTTTGTTTTGTTCTAAACTGTAGAAATGTTGTAAGTCTGACTGCACAAATAAATTTATTTTATTCTTATTCTTTATTCTTTAATAGATAGTTTCGTGAAGTGAATGGCAACACACTCCTAGTGGACCTAATTGGGCCTAATTTGAGCGTTTCACTCGCGAGAGAGCTAGTAATCTCCCGAATTTCACGTACATTGATGTCTACTGCTGTTCCGCGGAGGATTGGCTTCCTGTCACACCGAAACGAATTCTGATCGCATTTAATTCTTGCGAACGAACATTTTTTTGTTAGCCGCTGCTGAAATCAAAGTAAGAATTTGTTAAATTATTTGAAAACACACTCAGTATGCTTGGTCGGCTTGGGCGAATTTCATTTTATTTATTTCCACCGTAAGTAAGCCTACGACAAGGTTTTAATTTTATTACATTGTTTCAATATCGGGGTTCATTTGTTTTATTTCGATTTCCCCGGGAATCATAAAAAGGACTTTAACCAAGTTCAGATCTCTGTTGGGTTTCTTGGTAAATGAAATGAAAATAAAAAAATGACAAAAAATTAATAATAATAATTTTATGATAGCAATCTTACAGTAATTTTCCTGTGGTCTCCACAATATAGGCAAAGCCTGTGGAGAAGGGAATAGAAGGTAAAAAGGTACCTAGGTAATAATTACCCTCTTGTAATATATTTTTAGTTAGAAAAAGAAAAGTTTCGTTCATAACAAAAACAAGAAGGACCTAAGTACATATATACACAACTCGCATGAACACAATTAAGTTTGTTGAACTATCTGCAGAAGTGATTCAATTTAAGCAATTTAGTTTCGGGTCAGAAGTGTCTCCAAGATTACTTTATGACGTCTAATTATTCAGATGCCACTACGGACAAATTAACAGTCCCAAACACGTATATTAATAGAATTTAATCAAATTAACTTACAGGGGATGTTTGCATTGCAGCCTCTAACTAAGCTAGTATGATACGAGTTGGTCTTTGACTGGTCCTAATACCTATGCATCAATACCTAAGTATGATGGCAATGATTCTTATAATATTAAAATAAATAATAGTCTACTCTGATTGCATGGCATATAAATTTGGGCGGTGCATGCGAATTTCAGTTTGTTAAATCAATATTTAAATTATAAAGCATTTATTTGTCTTTCACAATAAATAGAACCCAGGTAGACCTTAAATTCTACAAGACGTTTGCATTATACCTAACTAGGTTCTTAAACTAAGGTACTTTAGTGTTTTTTTAAGTTATATTATTACTAAAAAAAAACATTAAAGATTTTACTATCGACTATGACCTGTAAATCTCATCAGAAAAGGTTTTGTAAAGTACAAAAAACAATTATACTAAATATCTTTCAATATTAGTTTGATTTAGAAAAAAATATGATTGTTGGAATTGTTTGTCCATCTTTTCATGCATTAAATGAATTTCATTTCACATTGGTGTGATACACGGTCACTTTTCGGCTTAGGTTGAACTCACCCGAATCTAAAACCAAGAGAATTTAGATTCGGACGAGATGTGCCCTAACTCGCTCTTTCGGCATACCGCCTCCCGCGATCCCGCAACTTTATTTTTGCTTTATTTCAGCGCAAGAAGCGAGCTATGTTTTATTTAAGGCTTGTTAGGACTGTGTTTTTAAATGTAAATAACTTTGCATCTAGTGAAAAACCAATCCTCGTATTACACGAACACACTTTTAGACAGGTTCGTAATCAATTCTGACTCTCAATATAATATCACATCACACTAAATATTAATTAATGCGAAAGTTTGGATGGATGTATTGATGGATGTTTGTTACCTCTTCACGCCAAAACAAATGAACGGATCGGCCTGAAATTTGCGTACAGGTAATTCTAATCATGGAATCAAACATAGGCTATTTTTTATCCCATAAATCAGTTCCCATGGGATAAAAATCACCTTAAGGCCAGGTATTCCTGCAGCAGTAGGCGTAAGGGAAAACGCGCGCCTGCCAAGCCGCCAGGGTCGTGTTTTTTGTAGATAATTAAACATGGTGATTAAGAAAATCATTTTATCAAGTCAAAGTCTGCGAATTTGTTTAGAAATATTAAGTTTCCTTAGTTGAGTACAAAAAAAAAGTGTGATATCAGTAGTTCGCTAGTATTGAAAAAACGTTTAAAAAAGGGGTATCTTTGGGATTATTTTCTATCGAGTGAAGTTCATTCGATCTTGTAACTGAATGCGATTTTGACTAGACTAGATCCTTAGGTAATATATATCTTTTTCAGAATTCTAAACACAATTTTCTAAGTCTGAGATGGTTTTAAAAATCACAAAAATGTGGCCTCTGCTGGCCTACCAAGCCTTAAAACGTTAAACAACGCGTGCGAAGCCGCGGGCATCCATCCAAACTTTCGCATTTATAATATTAGTGTGATATGATGTGAAATTTATTATTTTTAAATGCAATTTATATAGGAACCTACTTAAAAGAAATTTTGCACGTCAATTTGTTTTGGTGAAATATGTGACACTATTCTAATGTTTAAGACCTTGTATTAAGACCATATTTTCTGCAATAACTGAAATGAAATGAAAATCAACCAACTGTTTTCCCTGTTTACCAACCTATCTCAGTGCCGCAGTCGATAGTAGCCTCTCTAACGAGTTCACACTAGGCCTCTTGGCAGAGGCCCAAATAACGGCCATGTATCAAGGGAGGCCTCAGCGAGTCCATTACGAGGCCAATAAATTTCCGTTAATGCGAGACCTAGGTCTTGTTTTTATGATTGTTTTTTCGATAACTTTATTATATTCGTCTTGGGTTGGTGAAAGAGGACTCCGCGCTGTCTATTTTAGTAATAAATATGTACTTTTTTTTTCATCATTAGGTACTTTCTATAAGGTAAGATGGTGGTCAAACGGAGGCCTACCGACAAAATAAATTGTATTTGAACTAGTAAGTACATGTTTTTCTTACTGACGGTTGATCTTCGTGTGAATTTTTGTTGTGAATATAAAAGTAGTAAATTGATAATAGCTATTATTGCCTCTCCATGCAAAGTACCAAATGAACCAATCCGCTTACCAAGCACGGTGATTATGGTCAAATCCTCATGTTTAAATTCACAGTAGACATAATATGTGCTAATGGAAAAGAGGTTGCAATAGGATGCTAGGTTTCAGCCCAGTCCATTCTGTAGCTTTGTCGTGAAGGAGACAAAACATATTTTTGTTCCTTTGTCTTTCTTGGAGCAAACGATCTGTACTATGTGTAGGGCACTATAAGCCAAACATGAAAAAAAAAAGTTTTTTTTTTTATTTTTCTTAATCAGCAACTAAACAGCTAAAGTTATCAGTGTAACATCTGTATGTTACACTGATAACTTTAGGTGTTTAGTTGCGCGGGTAGTTAGCGGGTAGTAGTAGTTACCATGGTAATAAAACATCTGACGACCCGCGCACCAATCGAAGCCTATATCCCGTGGATCTGTAAAACGATTTCCAGCAAATCCTCAGCTAAAGGCATGGCATAGGTTATTATTATTAGTTATTATTACATAATAAGCTTTGTTTATAATAGGTTTTTTATCTGGATAAAATTATTATCAAATCTAAAAATTTAATAATAATGTAGATATCAATCATTAAGTTAATGTTCATGTGAATGTAAACTTAGTCGCGAATTGAAAGTCAAGTTTGTTGTAAATTCACCTCGGATAGCGTAGAGGCAACGCGGTGTCCATTTTATTTTAATCTTGTATTACTCTTTTTTTGTAGTTTATTCGCTTTATGCTATTGCCCGTCGTCGTCAACAACAAGTCAAAATAACAAATAAATATAACGAACCTACGTAACAAGCTAACAAATAGCTACTGGAGGATTTTTTTTTAGTACTGTTGAGTGATGAACTAATTAATTCTTTATCCACAAAGAAAATTACAATCAAATAATATAAATAAATTTTAACTATTATTTACAATTGAGCTAAGTGCAAACTGTTGCAAACAATCTACAGGTAGCTCAACTGATCCATATCAATAAGAGTCGTCGCGTCCCCGCTACGCTGGCTGCATTGTCCCGCTGTATGGCAATGCTGGACGTGCGCTGCGCCAGATACTCACCAGCCATCGGGTCACGCGTCGCTTCGACGTGGCATCACACATTGTTTCTGGATAACAAGTGGTTAATTGAAAACTAATAAAAATAATCAGAAAGGGTTCCGTACCTTAAAAATCAGGCAAATTTTTCAAAGAACATTAATTTTTCACTTGTTGACCTTAAATATTCAACTTTATTATTTTTTTCTATTTCTTGTTATAAGAAATAAAGTGTTACTTATTTACAGAAAGTATCATGTATCACTATTGTATTTCAAGAGTTTTGACAAACGAAAAGCAAAATTAGCAAAAACAAAACACGTCTTTGTATGGAAGCCCTCTCTAATTTGGATAATTATTTTATATTTATCATTTGCCGTTATAGCGGCTATAGAAATACAAAATCTCTGAAAATCTCAACTGTCTGCCTCTTATGGTTCCTTTAAGACAGACAGACGGACGGACGGACTGTGGAGGTTTAGTAATAGGGTTCCGTTTTCACGATTCGATTTCGAAATCATAAAATCAACTCGGTACTCGCTTTTTCACTTTTTTCCGCCAAACGACAAGGCGGAGCCTTACAAAATGTAGCTAAGGGAATGTCCATTAATCACGTGATGCTTTTTAGCAATTTTTTCCCTTCCCCTACTCCCTGGTGATATGTGGTGAGGTTTTAGACTACTGTCAACCCAAAAGCTAAATCCCCCATCAGCTATAGCTTTGTTACTTCTACCTGTATAGTTCCTGTCTTTTGCTGTTACGCCTAGCACCAGTCTGTAGGTATACAAAGGGGACGTTAAGTTTTTTTTATCAAAAACTGCAACGGTATCTTCGTTTGAATTATTTAGACATATCATCACTTGGTTAGTATCAGGGTGGTTGCGAATATCAGCATCAGCAAGAAGGGGCGAGGCTTAAAGCGCATTTTTGCGCAAATCAAGTAAGTATATAAGCAAAAACCTGTTTATTCGTCGCACTACTCGCACTAAGCATTGCGTGTGAGTGCTACTGTGAAGACCTACACCCCGCCTTAAGTATATTTTGATTTATAGAGTTAGCCAGACGACCTCACTTACGTTATATTATGTTGAATTTTGTACTAAAAGCTCTATGAAAATTTAACTGTCTTTATTTTGAGTTTCATAAGATACAGCCCGCAAAGACAGACAGACAGACAGCGGAAGCTTAATAATAGGGTCCAGTTGCACCCTTTGGGGACGGAACTCTAAACGGTATTATTATCGAGACTCGGTATCGATGATGGAAGGACAGAAACATTCGGTTTTTGAGGCACTTGGTCAAAATCAGCATCAGCGTCCGCTGATGTTAAGATAATAGATCAACATCAGCATCAGCATCCGCTGATGTGTCTAAAAACTGCATCAGCAACAACTCTGGTTGGTATCTCGTTTGTCTGATCACCTCAGATATACGGTATAACTGAAAATCAGTGTTTGCTCTTCGAGCTAAACTATGCGCTGAGTTATTGCCTTTTTGCTGGGCACACACTATACCTACCTATTTGTAAACTTTTTAAATTTGTGTTCCTTATTTTCTTTTATTTCTTATTTTATTATTATTTTCCTTGTCAGCCACAGCAGTTACTTTATTTATTACCCATGTACTGTGTGTTGCAAAAGCAAATAGATGTTTTTTCTATCTATCTATCCATCAATCAGCAGTCAATCGCCCAAGCCAGAATATTTAGTACATTTAGTTGCACTGCAATAAATCGTGGATCCAAGAGATTTTCAGCAGGGTCGTAAAAAATTCACGCACGCTGGCTGCTCGCCAATAGGATATGC
Source organism: Eupithecia subumbrata (assembly GCA_949316285.1). Lineage (NCBI taxonomy): Eukaryota > Metazoa > Arthropoda > Insecta > Lepidoptera > Geometridae > Eupithecia > Eupithecia subumbrata. Next base: position 3,921,051 of record OX438631.1, read on the forward strand.
ATTTTTGTACTCGACCCGGTTCAGCAGTAGTTTTTCTATTTCAACGTTTGGGGCGAAAATTGATTGTTATTTTATTCAATGTTTTGTGTTAAATTTACAAATATTCTTTGCGGAGAGTTAGTTTGTAATTTTGTAGCGCCGGAAGTAAGGAACTACATGCTGAGCCAGCACTTAGTTTGGAAAAAAAAAACATGGTGGTGAAGATTGACAACATGGAAGTGTAAAGCTTTGCTCACTTTAATCCAACGCCGCTAAAACGCAATGCATAAATGTGCATTTATAAATATTTGAAGATAAAAAGTTTTAGCCCTTAATATGGGCTTATACTTGTTATTCATAACAATAATCTTTAACAACAAGTTTAAGCCCATTATTTGCTTAAACTTGTTAACTTTAGATACATTTTACAGTGATAAAATGGCTTCCCACAAGCTTCAAACGCAAAAACTGTCTATCTGTATGTATGTAAGTCTAATTAATAATTCGTCTCTTTACCATTAACATAAATAAATACACATACTAACAAAATAAAATATAAGTACTACTCACAATAATCTGATCTGACATACATCAGAAAATGACTAGGTACCTAGTACCTATATTTTGGTTTAATGGCTACCTAGTCAGATCAGCCGCATAGCTTCCGCGCAAAAAATGCGCATTCAATATGGGCTAACTCATAAAAATTAGATGCACTTCGTATTGACGGCATCAGATGAAGAAAGAGAGAGTGAGAGAGAGTTGTTTAAGGATGGGACGGAGATGATAGTTAACCATTAAATCCACCTAAAATAGGCACCACACAAGTCTAAAACCTATTGCATCAATTGTTTATTTATAAGGTGTTTTTATAAGCTATTGGAATTAAACTTTTTGTATTTTTGTAAAAAATGTAAAATACAAGATGAGACTGCCGTCAGCGATACATTCGCGCATAGGGACGATGGAAATTTTCAATCTCTCTCAAGGAAGTTATAAAATATAACCCCCGCGTCAAGTTAATGTAGTATCAACTCACTACAAAGTCAAGAACGAGAACTTACAACGTTAGCCTCTCAGTTTACCCAGTCTGCCGCCAGCGTCAATGTAGCAATGAAGCAGAACTAACAAAAAGATTAAATAGATTACACATTTGCTACCCTTGGAGTCGAGACCTTAGGTCTGTGGGGTACCGAAACTCTTCGGGTTCGAAAAATTTATCTGAGCATCTGGTCGAAGCGATGCGTGACCCGAGAGCTGGTGAGTATCTGTCGCAGCGCACCAGCATTGTCATACAGCGAGACAATGCGGCGAACCTTTTCGAGTCAACGTGCCATTTTTAAAAAATAGGCACAGAAAATTTTCACTGGAAATTCCTGGATTGAATTCATAATTTTTTACTGTACAAAATATGTACAAGTAAAACATTTATCAGGAAAATAATGGCAAATGCGAGCTCGATTCCCGCCTCGGAACAAACTTGTGTACGATCTGAAGAAATTTGTTCCGTTGGTCTGGGTGTTTTCTATGTATAATAAAAATATCTATCTATGTAGTATATTGTATTAAGTATATCAGTTATCTAGTACCCATAACACAAGCTCTGCTTAGCTTGGGGCTGGATAATGCTGTGTGAATTGTCCAGCATTATTTATTTATTATTATTATTATTTATTATAAGTTCTTCAATGACTTTTTCATCGTCTGGTTTCTCATGGACATACACCAAAATTTTTGATAAGTTTTATTTTTAAAGTTTGGGAAATACTTGTAGCTTTTCTTGCATAATAACTAATTACGAAACCAATCTCCGATTCTAAAACCCTAAAAAAACACCATAAATCGCTCAGACAATTGACACATTCTTCCTTATTAATCTATTCACCCGATTTCTCCTAATCTAATAGGGCCATTAAAAGTAAAATAAGGGCAAATCTTCATTACGAGGGCTAATGAAAAAGCCTTTCTAATCAGGGCCTTAGTGCCCCATAAAGCTACAGTTAATTAAGTAGTTAGTGTGGATAATCTTCTGTGATTGGTTGACCTTTTATGTGTAGCATGGTTCTTACCACTTAATCTTGACATACCTAGTTAGTTGGATGTTATACGATCGCGGCATTTTGCGACACGCCGCGCTGTCAATCAAAAAATACCTATAGGTGCTGCCAAAAAAATTGTCCGGTAACGGGCAGCGTGGGTGGAAAGTGTGCACAGGTACACTCATGTGTATAATTCTTATGCTACGGCTCCATCTGCGTTAGCGTTGACGTTGGTGTTAATGTCCATTAACGCGTTAATTAAGGCACTAAAAATTCACCTTGGCTACTAGTAATGCCGTTAATAAATGAACGCGTTAAAACCTTGGCCACATCTGCGTAACGCGTTAATTAACGCTATAGGACGCAGGTGGAGCCATAGCATTACGCAGCCGCCGATAACGCAGCAGGCGAAAAAGATAGGTACGGTGAATTCACACAGTGAATTATCAACGCGAGTCTCCACAGGGAAGCCGCCCACCAATTAGGTCATGCGGTCTCCGCAATTTTATAGGTACCTTAAGTATAAGTAACATACAAAACGTTCCTTCGATAAGCATCTATGTTTCCAACAAGAAACAAACATAATTCCCACACAGACAACAATTGCTACCATGTTAGTCCCAAGTTAAATTAAAAAAGTTTACCAAAAACTCACGTCAAAAACATTTCGCGGCGTAAATTTGCCGTTTGTTGTTTTATTTCATTTCGATGAACTTGTTTCCATAATTTGCTGTGCACAGGTAGGTAGTATAAAAGGGACTGGTTTCAAACGAAGCAGAACACCTTTTTGTTTGAGTTTTTCTAACCATTATTTTGAAAGATTTTACGTGGATTTTCCAGAATAAAATACTAATAATTGTAGACGAAATAATGGTGATTCTTTTGTTTTGGAATAAGCTAAAATTAGGATTTATGAATGTCAAATAGACGAAAGCTATTCTGTTTGAAAAATTAGACTGTCAGGTTTAAAATTAGTTTGACGGTACAGGTCTAAAACAACTCAACTTAGTTAAAATAGTTATAACCCTATTCCTTACATTTCAATTTAGCTATGATTAAAAACGTCTACCTAATTTTAGCAGGCATCTAATTTGGTCACGATTAAATTTATTCTAGTGAAAAACGGGCAGATTCTTTTGAAAAAAGTGAAATATTATTAATATTGTGGTATTTTTAGTATCGGTACAGAGAATACTATAATTTGTGGTCGATCTAACTTAGAAAATTTAGAAGTACTAAAATTTAAGTTAAAAACAGAATCGACAACACTGACTAGGTCTGCCTGTTACTTTTTCACTCCAAAGTATACGGCTACACAGGTCCTTATATTAGGGACTAGCTGTACCCGCGACTTCGTTCGCGATTGCCTTACCTGCCGACTAATTAAGTTCACATTTAACCATAGTCTCTCATATTATGAAACGCCGCCGTCCAAAAAATCGTGTAGGGTCTACGGGGGATAGCATATTGTCATCTTCAATCCCATTCTTTATCCACACGACTTTTAGCTACGACTCGGCCAGCGTCAGTGTTAAGAAGTGTCCTACTCGTTTGACTTACTCACAGCTGGGGCCCTATTCTGCTATACTAATCGCTTCACTATGACAGGGCTATCGTCACAGAATGACACTTTTTGGTATTCCACCTTGGATGAATGAAATTATGATGAATGCAGATGGAGAGACGCGCGTCAAGTTTGAAACTACATATTAATTTATCTCGCGCGCACTATCTGGAATTTTATTAATCTAAGGATTCTACGTGATGATTCTGCGACGATTCCATTGTCATACTGAAGCAATTGTTTTGCAGAATTGGGCTCCTGATCCATTTGACTGGACCACCGTAATTTTTTTTCGTTAGTAGGTAGGTACAGTTGGCTGTGTACCACAATAAAAAATATTTTTCTGCGGTCCAGTTAGTTTAAGTGGACCACAATAACTAATTAATTTAATTGTACACGAAGTTTGGTTGGAGTAAGACTCCAACCAAACTTCGCTGGACCAGCTAAACCACCATATATCATGTAAGGCAGGAACCTAACTTATTTTTCCAAGACCCACCACCTTAGTAGGTAGGAACCTAACTAATGGGTGCGTCTTGGAAAAATAAATAGATAGGAACTTACCTACCCTTTATCTACTAATTTTTTTCTTCAATCTACAGATTATTTCATCAATCTACTGATTTTCTACTCGACTTTCTACTGATTTAGTCATATTCAATCTTGCATCGCTGTTTCTAACAAAAAGAATGCATGAAATCGGACGACGCGTAGACCCGTCGTGATGCGCGGTTAAAGAACTCTACTTTTTCCTCTCTCCCAGGGGAACCTTACTGAATTCCAGGATAAAATGTATTCCATGTCCTTTCTTGTAGTATGAACTCAAAACGTGCCAAGTTACATTCCAACTCATTACCTATGTAGTTTCGGCGTGATGAGCGGTGAAGGAATTTAACTTTTATCCCCTCTGCCAGGGCAACCTTACTGAATTCCGGGATAAAATGTATCTTTCCTCATAGTACGAACTAAAATCACGCCGAGTTGCATTCGAATTCATTAAGTAGTTCCGTCGTGATGCGCGGTTAAAGAATTTTACTTTCATCCTCTCTCCCAGGGGAACCTTACTGAATTCCAGGATAAAATGTATCCCATGTCCTTCCTTGAACTCAAATCGTACCAATTCAGTCCAACTCATTCAGTAGTTTCGGCGTGAACGTGATGCGCAGTGAAGGAATTTTACTTTCATCCCTTCTCCCAGGGGAACCTTACTAAATTCTGGGATAAAATGTATCTTTCCTCGTAGTATGAACTCAAATTATGCCGAGTTCCATTCGAATTCATTAAATTGTTCCGGTTCATTCATTCAGTATCCTATGTCCTTCCTCGTGGTATGACCTAAAATCGTACCGAGTTTTATTTCAATACCTTAAGTAGTTCCGTCGTGATGCGCAGTTAAAGAATTTTATTTTCATCCCCTCTCCCAGGGAAACCTGACTGAATTCCGGGATAAAAAGTATCCTATGTCCTTCCTCGTAGTATGACCTAAAATCGTGCCGAGTTTCATTTCAATACCTTCAGTAGTTTCGGCGTGATGCGCGTTTAACAAACAGACAGACAGACAGACAGACAGACAGACAGACAGACAGACAGACATGAATGAAAAAAATTGCAGTTTTGGCTTCAGTATCGATAATAGAGTGCCCTCCAAAAAAAAATTACAAAATATCTTCAATGTACAGAATTGGACCTGTTACAGTTTTAATATAAGTATAGATTTTAAGATTTTTGTATGGACCTAACCTAACATTAATTGTTTATTTTTTAAAATATCCGTGTACGATAAAAGTTATATCTATTATTTGAATAGAGGACGCTAAAATAAATAAATAAATTCTTATAATAAAACATTACGTCATAAAGCGTTAGATTTCTGAGATATTCACTTATGTATAGTTATTGTCATCTGTGTGCCAAAAAACGAAAGGGTGACCTATGTTAGGGCCGAAATCTTTACACTAACCATCAAGTAGGTAGGGGGAGGAGGTGTATCTATGCCGTGGAAGGACATACGTTATTTTTTATCCAAGAAAAGCGCGTGCAAAGGCTCGGGGCAAAACCTAGTTTTCCGGTAAACGATAACATTCAGCGCTTATCGAGGTAAAACGGGGTGAATAGAGACTCCAGGGTGAATAGACATGGACGAAATACAGGAGCAAGAAATTACCTGGCTGGTAGCAGTGGATGTATCCTTAGTCCATGACTGTTCATCTTCTGTGTCAGTCGATCTGATTTCTGCAAAATGATGTTTAAAGGGCAAGGAGGCTAGGTCGGTACGTCACGTCCCCAAACGCCGGCCCTTGGCAAGTACGTATGTATATAGCTAGGCTCACCTATAAGACGTATGTACCAACCTACAAAGGTACAAATTTAATTATATATAATATAAATAATTAAATTTGTACCTTTGTAGGCCAAAACCAGATGGGGTTATTATATTATAATAACCCCATCTGGTTTTGGATAATAAATCTACAATAAATACTTAATGGTGTTTTAACTCAAACCCTTCTTCTTCATCTGGCCAGGGTGAATAGAAATTCTTACATTTCTATTCACCCTGGAGTCTCTATTCACCCCGTTTTACCCGGTATGCAATTTAACTTACAAATAGGCAAGTTTGCTTGCATTCGATTTGCAACTTTCATTGTACAGGAATCCAATTTACATAAATGCACTGAACCAAACAGATTACTGCAGTCTTGAATCCATTAGACAAGCCTCCAGTGGTTCAGCTGAATATTCTATGGTATAATTGGTTTAGTTAGCTTAGTGTCTCAGTGTTTGTGACATGGGCCGTAGACCGGCCACATAAGCTACTTTGCTAACGTGTGAGCTAGACTTAAGCTTTGCGCACATTAATCCAACGCCACTGCCACACAGCACAAAAATTTGTATTCAAACATTGGCTTCAAACCTTCTCCTACGACTCTACCGAAGAATTACTTTGAATACTATGTTGAAACTGTTTGTTGAAAGGCGCTTTTACTATTTCATACATGTTTTATAATTGTGTTTTCATTTATGTTTCTTTTAACCACATCCACATGAAAATGAGATAATAGATTTATACATTTTGTTTATTTTATATGATTTAGTTCGGAAGATATGAACTTATTATTCTTCTTATGTTCCTTATTACACTATTATTGTTTTTCATCTCATTGTTAGCAAGTAGTCCGAAATTTCGTTAAGTTAAGTCAAATTACTGGTCTCCACGATACAAGCTGCGCCTAGTGTGGAGACCACAGGAAAATTTCTATAAGATTGTTTTTACTAAAATAAATATATATTTTTTAATTTTTTAATTTCATTTTCAACATGGGTTTATTAATTAAACTCGTTATTTTTACATACAGGTGGACCAAACAGTGACGTCATAAAAAATTAATACCTCCGGGGTAGCCGAAAATACCCCATGCATGTTCCCCGACTTTTCGTATTTTTTGGGTTATGATTTTTTACGTTTTTTTTGAGAATTTTCTTTTGTTAATGTAATAAGACCCCTTTAATGAATCGTATTTTCTTGCATAAAATAATCAGCGTTCTAACAGTGATGTAAGTTACAAAATTTTTGTTCGAAAGTGAATAATTTACAGACGGACAGACAGACGGACAACAAAGTGAACCTTTAAGGGTTCCATATCCATTAATAATTTGAGAAAAAAACTTCGAAAAACCATAACTCGAAAACTACGAAAAATCAGGGTACATGGGGTATTTTCTGGTACCCCCGGGGGTACCAGAAAATACCCATCTAACCACTCATTTTTTTATGCCGTCACTTTATGGTCCCTGGACCTTGTATATTTTAGAGTGACAAAATGGCATCCCGCAAGCTTCAAATGGCCCGCTCGCTAGCTGTCTGTCATCTAAGGCCGTAAATATGAAATACATATAAGATAAAGCCCATATTTAAATGCACATTTTTGCGCATTTAAATATGGGTTTCAACGGTATGTCGTGCTGCAGCGGTATGTCTTTGATCTGCGTTACCTTTACCTTTAGGTTGCGTATTTAGTGGGTAGTTTGAGCGGGAGCGGAGGCGGAGGCGAAAAAAATTGCAGTGGATCTGACAGTCTGACTACGGTGGGCAGCGGCAGATGCAAGCAGTTTTCAGTAAAACAATTGCCTGAAGGAATCGAGATTTCCGTTGAAGATCGATAAAATTAGCTCACGCTTTTAATTTCTACTGTTTACTGCCAAAAACGCACACATACCTACGATTTGCTGATCAAATCCAAATTTTAAAGAACCAATCTCAAAAAACAGCAATATTAAGTTACTTACTTAGTTGTCATTTTACGAGTACTTAGTTGAGGCAGATTACAAAAAGTATCACTTTGTATCTGGTAAAAGGCATTTTTGGCATCTTAGTCCTAAAAAAATATGAACAAAAATATATCTTCTTGAAGACGCTGGTTGCAAGGTTTGAAGAAAATCGAGTAATATTGCGATTTCATTCAACCAAACATAGTATTCGAGAGTACCAAATTCTATAAAGCCGAGAGAATGATGGGCATGCCTATTTTTAATCCCCGACGCAAAAAAAGAGGGGTGTTATGTTATAAGTTTAACGTGTCTGTCTGTATAGTGTATCTGTGTAGGTATTTATGTATCTGTCTGTGGTATCGTAGCTCCCAAACGGATGAACGAATTTTCGTTTAGTTTTTTTTTTGTGTCATAGATTATTTTTATCCCGAGTGTTCTTAGCCATATTTCATGAAAATTTGTCGTTTTTTTTTTATTTTTTTAGTTTCTGCAGTTGACTTAATTGTTTTAATGGTAAATACTAGTTCCAATTTGTTTCTAATAATTGATTGTAATTTTATTTGTTAATATATTTTACTATAAAAATATCGTAGTTTAACGAATGTAATCGGGTTAACTACGAACCTTATTTGTGTTGGAAGAACACCAACGTCTCATCCCTTAACTAGGGACATCTTCAGGGTACCTGAAGATGTCCCTCGTTAAGGGATGAAACGTTTCTGTTCTTCATAGTTAACCCTCTTATATCTGTAATGGAATCATAAACTAATAATAACAAGAAATTAAACCAAGAGTACAGTGTATAATGTAACTTAGAAGCGCCCGGTCATAATTTGTGGTTGCTAAAAAGGCAATTTTTCCTACGTAACCTAAAATTACCATACAAGGCTCTTAGGCAAGAGATACGGCACGGAATCTTCTCGTAAAACTAACTCACTTGTTTAACCTGAATAAATTAGGTCACAGAAAGCCTACGTACGGTTGTTTATTTATAGATGTACACACTTTAGTACATTGTCGCTTTAAAGCTGAGTTAGGTTGTCGACGACTACCGTCTGGAAATAAACGTTCTTTAGTATGATAAGGTACTTAAGTTTATGCTTTTAGCACCGTGCCGCCGACTTTATGTACAGAAATAATACTGTCACAAAAATCGACGACTAGATTTGACTTGAGTCTGTTATAATGGCATGGTTTTTAGGGTTTCGAGATCGGAGATTGGTTTCGAAACCCTTATGGTCTCGCTTTGTCTGTCCTTTTTTCCCTCTTTAATATCTCAGCAACTAATGCAGCTATTAACTTTAAATTTAAATTAATAATACATTACGTGCGCCTGTACAGATATGAAAAAAATGAAAAATGGAAAAGAAAATTTTCCATACAAATTGAGATGCTGAAATTTTAAAAGAAACCTACAAAGTCAAGTGGGATATCAGATGAAATGTATTAGTTTGTAAATTTCAAAATAGTTTCGAAATATTTAAATGTCGAAAAAATACCCCCCCCCCCCTATCTCCTTAAAATGTTTTGAGCGTTTGTAGATATGAATTTATATTTTACAGAATAAATATAGAGCAGTCTGTAAAATGAACACTTTTTGAGAAATGGTCAAAAGGGGGGGGGGGGCATAATTTTGAAAAGGGGAGGCTACCCCACTGAATGGGGTATCAAATGATAGGTAATGGTTTAGAAATTTCAAAACAGTTTTTAAAATTACTGTAGGTTTCATACTTTTCCAAATATTTTTAAAATAGTCGAAAAAATACCCTTTCCCCCCTCCCTATCTCCAAAGTTTGCAGAGCGATCCATTTAAAATGTAGAAAGCGTTTGTAGATATAGATCTTTATTTTACAGGAAAAATATAAAGAAAACAATCATAGTGTAAAACGAACACTTTTTGAAAAATGGTCAAAAGGGGGGAATCATTTTCAAAAGAGGTGGTTGCCCCACCGGGTGGGGTATTAAATGAAAGGTATCATCTTGTACATTTCAAAACAGTTTTAAAATTTCTGTACCGAAGTTACATACTTTGTTAAATATCTTGAAAAAAGTCGAAAAATTTACCGTAACCGTTTATCACAGAAGCATGCAGAGAGATGAATCTGAATCGTAGGTTGGTACTTACTATTTTTAGGTATTCATTAAATTGTGAAGTCTCTAACCGGTACCTTTAGTACATATAATACTAAGCTGAAAGGGGATTCAGGACCCCGATGGGATCAACTCGTGAATAACATTTTTTTTAATTTCGATTATTTTTTTACGAATATGTAATAATTCTTTTCTTCCTATTCGTATTCTTTTATAGGCACTTTTGCATTACTTAGCAAAAATATTTCGTAAATGTTTTTATTGCTTGTTTTTTCAGCAAAAGCAGTGTTCTGTCTTGAAATTATAAAAAAAAATGTATTTATTTTTAAATTTCCATCTATAATAATTAAATAAAAAATATAAATAAAATATAAAAACTTCTCTATTTTAGTACAAAAAAAATAATTGTTCAAAATAAAACCACCATTTCACCATGGTTCATTTCATCATTCACACCATTTATCCAAAAGTAGAGCTTTTAGACGCTTAAACTGAAGCACAGACCGTAGAGAAAACTCGCTGCTTTCCCACAAAATATTTTGATAACCGTAAAAATATAAACTTTGTTTGTGCACTCCAACTCGAGTTCACGCAAACGCGAGAATTGAACCCGCGAAAGTAATGTAACGCGGAGAGAGACAATGGAAACCATTCTACACATAGACGGACGAAGATACAAAGATGCATGGAAGTGACTGCAAATGAATACTTTTTTAACCTCCGCACAGTGGTTCGGTCATAGGGCTCAGAGGGCAATGATTGAGCTAACCCATGATACCTGGCTCAGTTACCCACTAATTGTCATACTACCTGAGGGTATAAAAGGATTTGCAATCTATTGTTCGCAACATTATTTTTTCTGCATCGAAAGTGAACACATATAATAGTCATCCACCGTGCTATCACCAAGCGCTAACTAGCCCAAGACGCGACGCGTGTGTTCCAGTTCCGGTTGTCTGTGACCTGTTCTTTTGCAATGGACATTTATAGAGGTATGTTTTATTAATTCAATTTACTTTTTTGCATTTTCCATCAACCATTTTTACGTTTAACGTTTGAGGTGTCTGTCTGTGTATCTGTGTATCTGTCTATGTATCGTAGCTCCCAAACGGATGAACCGATTTTCGTTCATTTTTTTTGTGTCATTGATAATTTTATCCCGAGTTTTCTTAGACCATGTTTCATGAAAATCTGTACAGCCAATAAACGTCGGTGGTTTTAAAAGTTTTTTATTTTGTCTTGTACATTATTGTGTAAGTAGGTACCTAGTTATAACAAAAAAAACTAAACGAAAATCGGTTCATCCGTTTGGGAGCTACGATACCACAGACAGATTATATTTTTTTTTTCTTAATAAGATACACAGATACACAGACAGACACGTCAAACTTTTAACACCCCTCTCTTTTTGCGTAGGGGTTAAAAATACCAAACAAAACAAAACAAAGTTCTCAAACCATAGTGGTTGGGTATCCCCTGATAGGGTGATATACGGTTTCCCGGGGATAGAAGTAGAAGCGCGTTTTTCAAACAACCATAAGTCCTTCCAATTTACATAAATGTAACATTATGTATGTCCAAACGATTTTACATCTTTTTCTAGTTTCTATGAATATTGGATACTATTATTAAAATTTTAGTAAAAAAATGTATAAAAGTTCATTCTGGCCCTTCCAGATAGAAACGTTCATGTTTCAACTACCTCTGCAGCTTTTCCTTTACATTGAAGTGTCGATCCAGGCTTCTTTTCTCCTAGGAATAAAAACGATCGTTCAACGGCAGAATGAATGAATGAATGATCACTCTATTGCAGCATTTATTTTATTAATAAAAAATAGGAAATACAAAAAAAACCGTAATATTTTATTCCATTAAAGATAAATGTTACTTTAAAAAGTGTCTAGATTTCTGCATGTCTGCTGGTATTTGTAGGTATTTTGTTTGTATTAAGTACCGACTAATCATTAGTGTTTTTAATGCATTCACTGCCCAACAACAGCGGTGCGACACGAAGGGGCGGGGTTAAGGAATTCCGTATTTGTGGGTAAAACGACAAAAGACGTTGTTCAGATTTAAAAAATATCTCAAAAATATCTGCGCTTTATCCAGATTAAGAAAGCAAAGTCACAGGCAGAAACTGGTATAAATACATAACTGGCAACGTTCTTACATTTAAAACTTTAGTTTTAAAGTGTTGTCATGCAAGCTGTCAAAAATGACATTTGTAGAAGCGTTGATGCGAAAAGGACGATATCGAAAACAGCGAAGCATGAACAGAAATAGGGTTGCCACAGTTGAAACATATTCGAAAGTTTATTCTTACAGGCAAAACCCCCCTTTTTGGGGAATGCTTAACAGCGGATGTATGTGTGATGATCGTAATCATTGTACAAGGTACAATATGAAACCACAGCCTACCTAAATGCATACAGTCGTTCGATGAAGGCATTTTGACGTGGTTTTGACAGGGCAATCGTCCGGGGGCCAAGGGACGGGGCGAGGACGCTCCCGAGTTACTAAGGCGGTGATGTATGCAACCCGGGAGCGTCCCTTGCACGATTGCCCTGTCAAAACCACGTTAAAATGCCTTCATTGAACGACTGTTTACCTATAGGTAGGCTGTGGTGATACTTCGTGAGAAATTTAGTTTACCTAACATCCTATGTTAGTAATAGTATTGCTGTCAGTTATAATTGAGTTTTTTCATGTATAAAGTTTGTCAAAAAACTGGAAATCACCGCTTCAGCACAACACAAAAATGTGCATTCAAATATGGGCTCTAATTAGTAACATTTAGATGAAATTTATATTGGGGGCATCAGATGACAGACATCTCGCGGACTACTTTGTTTGAAATTTGTGGGTAGCCATTTTGTCAATGTAAAATGTATCTAAAGATAGCGAGATAACCGATAAATAATGCACGTTTTTGTGTTAAGTGGTAGCGGTAATGAAGTAATGAACGCAGAGCTTTAACGTGATAAAAGATCTATCAGCGTTGGAGTTGTGATTTCTAAATAATTTAATTTCTAAATCATAATAATTTATTTTACTGATAATTCTGCCTTCAACCATTGAATCCGGAGACGCACAGAAAATACCACTCGTACCTGGTCGACATACCAGAGTGTCGAACCAAAAAATACTGCTCTACTTTCATAATATGTAAGGATACAGAGTGGAATGAACTTCCTGCGTCTGTTTTCCCGTTAGAGTACAATCCAGTCTTCAAGTCCAGGGCAAATAAGTTGCTTCTGGGAAAGCGTGCTCCAACTTAGGCAACATCTTCACTTAGGTACTTAAGAGAGTTGGTGGCCAAACGCTTGATCATCATCAATATTTTAAAAATGAGATGGGGTTCGAACGTACTTGTACGATCTGCAGATATTTGTTCAGGGTGTTCTGGATGTTTTCTTTGTATACTAAAAAATATCTATCTATGTAGTGTATTGTATTAAGTATATCAGTTATCTAGTACCCATAACACAAGCTCTGCTTAGCTTGGGTTAACACTGTGTGAATTGTCCAGCATTATTTATTTTATTTATTTATTTACTACTACTTCCAACAAAATAGTATGTTTATTGTGGCAGCCCTAAACGAGATCTGGATGCATTTATTTCGTTGGTAAATCGCAGCGGAAACTAAAGATATGGAGGCGCTCAGTTTTATGTCGAGCTGTTTAAATCTATTTTATACAATTTCAGATTTATTCGAATTTAAAGCGTTGAGTAGGTCATCATGGAGTCTGTAATGTTATTCTTCACTGTCGGGAAGAGATAAGTGAAAAAAGTGGTAATTTTTTTAGTTTGTGTAGTTCGGAGATATAGGTAAGTATAAATAATGCTGGACATATACCCAGTGTCATCTTCTTCTTCTTCTCATTCGTAGCGTTCTTGGCAGAACGGTCGTGGTCATCAGTCAGTGTCATCTAGCCCCAAGCTAAGCGGAGCTTTTGTTATTTGATTTCGATGACTGGTTCTGGGTCTGGCTAGGATTCCCGAGCGGCCGATGCTATTAGGCTAGGAGCGCGACGGTGCTCAGGCAGCCGAGGACGAATTTTGTAGGTATTTAGGTGTTTTAAAAATATTTGTATGGCACATAAAAATATTTTCTAGTGATGCACTGCGTAATAACGTTTGCAATGTTTTGGTATACATTTTGTGTCATTTTATTCATTTTTATATTCACACTGATTATTCAAAATTTTATTTAGAGGTTGGTAACTTTGTAATTTTTTTCTATCGGGTGAAATATCACCAATCGTGTATTTGTCTAGTGATTCACTAGAAAATATCTTCAACTATAATATGTATGAATTTCAAAACTATAGGCCTAATATTTATTGAGGTACGGACAGTTAAAAATGCCAAAATCCGGGAATCCTCGCCTTAATAAGCAACGTTTTTGCAAAATGAGTGAAGCCGCGAACAGAAACTAGTACCTATATAGAGAAAAAAATCTGTAACTGACATATAGAAATTAGACTGCTGGTACTCTAACCCTTCAAACCTCCCTAGGGTTCCGTCTTTCAGACGAGCGGAACCCTAATTGGCATCCTCCGGCTGTTCGTTATAGCCATCGCAAACACCTTTGTCACCTCCAGCGCAATTAGAGTCGCGAGAGCTCTCGGCGAGAGTGACGAGAGCGTCTAATTAGAGCTAGACTGAGCTGCGATCATGCTGTGGTAGAGTAGCCAAGACTTGGCTCTTTGTGGGATAGTCTTCGTGAAATAAGTAATATTCAAAGCTGTCACGATTGTCTTTTTATATTATTCACGATTGTTTTTTTTAAATATTAAATGACGTAAATTCCTCTAAGTTACTTTTATGTGGATCACCTGTAGGTAGATTATTATTATTATTTGCCTTATTTATTATGGGGACTTTGAGTTATTGGTCACATGACAGTCCCGTATTTTAAGAAACTAATTACCTATCTACTGCTTAAAATTAAATTATACCTATCTAAAACTAACCTAAACAATTTAATTCAAATAAATAAAATAAATCTGACTTCAATCTGTCAGTCGACACAGTAGACAGTGGCAGTGGGCCGGCCATATGATGTACTTAGGTACATCAGTGGTTATCGGTTCTTCGAGATTACGTAAAGGTATTCTTGAGTGGAGGCCGCGACTCGGCAAACAAGTTTTGGACACCCCCCGACTAGGTGGGGTGACGGACCTGCGAAAGACTGCAGGCAGATGCCGAATGCTGCAAACTTTTTTGAAAATAATATATAAATAATAACAAAACCATGGTCACCGCACATTCAAACGAGCGATCACAACAGCTTACCCGGAAGTTCCCGGAAGGGTAGAATCTGCGACACTGTCCTGCATAATGACAGCTTTATGCAGTGCGCAGTCGACGGGATTGAAGAGATTCACGGACGCAGATTAGAGGTAGAATGGCTGGATGCTCGCTCAAATACTGCCACGAATGGCTTTTACGGAAAAAGTAAAGTTCGTAGCGTTTATGTACAGATTGCAAAATTATGATGCGTGTTTTCAAATCACGCGTTTATAAATCCCGGTATTTACCTAATAACCGTTCAGTTGAGATCGCTTTGATCGAGATTTCACGTACGTTTTTACCAGACGAGTTTTACCAGACAGCGAGGAGTGTCTGCATCGCGCATTAGCGCTCGTTGTCTGGACTCTGTTTAAATTTGAGCGTGCGTTAACGCGTGTTATTTGTATACTTAGCCTAACAACGAACAGCTCCTGTACGTGACGCAAGCTATGTCATACATAAAGAAGGCCTGTTTCTACGCTTCTTTTTGCTGTCTTACCATATCGGTCAACACGTCCGCGACTCCAGTTTTGGCCACGATGTCTCCTAATCCAGTTTCTGTTGCCATTTCAAAAAAGAATATACAAATCATAGACATTTAAATCTTGAAAGTGAGAGAGAGCTGGGGAAAGTGATACTTAAATGACGAAAATCTTGATAGAGTTGTAAACCATGGTCACCAAGTGCAAGTAGCGTCAGCCCTTCTCCAACTCCTGTCTTAAACTTGCTACACAACTACCGAAAACTGTTCACTTCTAGCACGAACAAACATACCCACATATTTTACCTACCTACATATTTTGGCCTTAGCTAGCCTAATTTTATAAAATTTAAATGCTCCAACTCCTGAAACTGTTATTTTGCCTGATGGCGACAGGCTTGTGAAACGACGACGGTTGGCAATAATCCTACAAAAGCATGGTCACCGCACGCTCAAACGAGCGATCAAACTTGCCTGGAAGGTTGGAAACTACGACACTGTCCTGTATAATGACAACTTTATGCAGTGCGCAGTCGGCGGGATTGAAGTGATCCTACGTGATTAAAAGGCTGACGTGATTAGAAGTGAAAGGTCTGACGCTGCCACGAAAAGACGCTGTTGGAAGGATCTATTTTCGCTTTTGTAGTAGAATGAACCCGGGCTCTATAGATATAGGTACCTTACAATGATAACTTTTACTGAATGAATTTGTTTTTTTTTTTTTTGTTTTTTTTTGTTTTTTTTTTTTTTTTTTGCCTTGCTCAGTGCAAGCTAAGACCTTTCTACGATTCTTCCTGCTGTCATACGGACATAGGTTAATCTTGAAAGAGAGAGACAGAGCTAGTCAAAGGCTGCCACAAATAGATACTATTGCAAGGATCAATTTCAGGTTTTGGACTGTAGTAGAATGCATGGTATAAAATACACTTTGCCAGGTATAGATTTCCGGGTTCCGGGACATCACTGTCACGTGGGTGATACAAATTATAGACAAGAATTAAAATTTTAATTAATATTATTTTAAATATTATTTACCGTGTGGAGTGGCACAAAAGTTTGGAGGCCTATACCCAGCTGTGGGTGAAGTCGGGTTGCGGATGATGATGATGATGATTATTTTTTATTTAATTATAGAAAGCCGTTTTCGGACGACTTTTACGACTTTGACTTTTTAATATATTTTACAATTATAAACCACTTCATAGACC
Source organism: Eupithecia subumbrata (assembly GCA_949316285.1). Classification (NCBI taxonomy): domain Eukaryota; kingdom Metazoa; phylum Arthropoda; class Insecta; order Lepidoptera; family Geometridae; genus Eupithecia; species Eupithecia subumbrata. The sequence continues at coordinate 3,937,979 of OX438631.1, forward strand.
GAAATTTCAGTGCCAAATAGAATGAAAAATATATTTTCATCATTCCAAAATGAAAAGGCAGCACAACTTCGTACTAAATTTAATTTTCGTTCGATTATACCACAATATTCATACAATTTCTAACCGTAAACTGGTTAGAAATTGTATGAATATTGTGGTATGTGTCAGATCTAAAGTTAAATTTAGGACCTAATATCCATTTTCAAATCAGAACAGCCTAACAAAGTAATCTCCAATACAGGATTGTGATTGGCAAATGGCAATTAGGTTCAATTCAATTCAATCTGGAGATTCCTTTGACCTGTTGTAAAAACCCGACTATTTTTTTTTGTCGCCTACCTATAATTTCTAATTACCTTACCTATAAAATGAACCTTCCTATTAATTTACTATACCTATGTTTCTAAGACTACTGAATGTAGAATTAATGATGAGTGTGGCCAATGATCGTCTAGATAGTGGTAGGACTCCTACGTTGTGTTGTGGTAGTACCTAGGTTCTTTTAGGTGCTAAAGACAAACGAACCAATGCTAAAGTTAACTTAATCCCTTCCATTCCTCGTATTAATTTAATAATAAATCTAAAGTTCAATGTTTCGAAATATTTATGTACTAAAATAATATTATAAGCTTGAAACAAACATCAGAAGTTCAGATAGGTAGTTTTGTAGGTATTAATATACCTAATCATTCTTCATTCTATCGTACTGATTTTATTACGGCATAGGCACAGGCCCCTCCACCGCCTCTGTGCAGTAGCTTTCGACACCTTACTGGACAGCTCCCTCCGTAGAAGATGTATGCTGGCTAACATACCATCTACTTTATAATAATCATAATTGGACTTATCACAAAACAGTCATACTTAAGTATGTCTGGTATGTCGGGGGAATAAGAGGGCATAATCTTTTATCAACCCTATTGTTTGTCAGTACGTAAGTTAATACCTCTATAGCCAGCCTCAATTGTCTGTCATATAATTAATGAGATTAGTTTTGATATCTATTTTAATTATAACAATAAATATATAAATAAAATAATCACATTCAGAGGGAAAGCTACTTTGTGATATTTAATTCAACCCATTCAGTCCATCAACTTTCTTACTTAAAATAGTCCGTGGTCCACTAAATCTCTACAGTATCTAATCCTATTAACTAGTGAAGTACAGACTGATCCAATTTTTATGCGGAGTCAGACTCTACCAAGCTAGTTATCCCTAGTTAGTACCGAATGACCCCTATTCCGCGCTTTATGGTTTAAAGTAGGTATAGACTGTTAAAAGTCTACATGATAATAAGGACCTCCTCGTATGGGAGTTTATGTCCAAGAAGTCGACAGCTTCTGAATATAAAATATTTCCAAATTTCAGCTTTATTTTTAGATATTATTCTCAATTTAATATAATGATTTATCCAACTGAGATTACTTCTCTTAACATGATAATAAGGACCTCCTCACATGGGAGTTTATGTCCAAGAAGTCGACAGCTTCTAAATGTAAAATATTTCCAAATTTCAGGTTTACTTTTAGATATTATTCTCAATATAATATTATGATTTATCCAACTGAGATTACTTCTCATAACATGATAATAAGGACCTCCTCACATGGGAGTTTATGTCCAAGAAGTCGACAGCTTCTGAATGTAAAATATTTCCAAATTTCAGGTTTACTTTTAGATATTATTCTCAATATAATATAATGATTCATCCAACTGAGATTACTTCTCATAGCTTATATAAGGCTTTCCCACTTTCGGAGATTATTGCCTGAAGTGACATTCGCACCAAGCTATAGTTAGATTGATCAAAATATAAAAGCTCTCTCTAATGGAGACAACTGTGAATACAATTTAAATTGCAATGTAAATCATAGTTTACCTGAAATAAGAATATACTACTCTGCGAGTTTTAATCAACTTTAATTATTATTTAAATTGAACAATATTATCAATATTAGATTGATCAGTGTCCTGGTTCTGTGAAATTATATTTCCTGTAATTCCTAAGGGAAAACACAATGAAATTCATTAAACAATAAACACAACTTCTTCTCCAAGAATCACATAAAAAAACAAGAAAGGATAAAAATACATATGATTTAAGTCAACATTATTATTCAGTTTTATGTGAATTATTTAACCTTTGATTAAGAAACAGTAATCTGACAAGTAGTTAAAATTTTGACAAATATCAGATGTATTTTTGCAATAAAAAAACATGCAACTTAGCTGTAGCTGGAACCAGCACCGGTAGGTATCTGAAACACTAACTCTACTCTACACTAAATTGATTACATGACCAAGTGCCATGAATCACAACACTGACTTTATATTCAATAAATAAAATTCGTTTTAGTTAACACTTATTCTACTTTAATCAACACTGATTTTAATGAATAACTTGAATCTATACGGTTTTACTAAGGATCGTTTAAGCTTTTGTCCGGTAGGTAGGTACCCTAGACTAGCTTCCCGCGCGGATTCCGAAATTAGACTGTCCCTAATATTTCCATAGGAGCCGTCACATGATCAACTCTTACGCACATAAGGTCCAAATTATCCCTTATTATTTTGGGCATTTTGCTTATCGTTTTGAAGTGTTTAATTTTTTGCTTCTAGACAGGTTTTATTTATGACACTTCACGTTTCATGGGAATGTTAGTTTTATCGTTTCAAAATCAAGTGTTCTTACGATAAACACAGCTCTTGACAATATACCTTCTCAATTCACAGATCGTAAAAGCTTTCAGCGTTGAATTTAAATGACTGTAAGAAATGCCATAAATCTCGTTATTTTATTACCATAGATTAATAAGAACTGGTAATCATTTTATATTTGCAACAACAGGCAGATTATGATCTGTTCTGTTACAATCGACCCCAAATCTTTATGGAAGTGACCTTTCATTAACTGAAATAAAGATTTCCTAATAATTTTAATTTTGCAAATATAACTCTTGGTTTGTCTCTTTAATTTCAAATTGTATGATATCACTTTTATTAGCTCTTAATCTGTTGGACCTTGAAATCATACATATTTTAATGTAGCGTATGTGTGTGTGTGTGTAGGACCAGATTGAAAATGATTGGTTATTTTTTTATAAGTCCGTCTAGAGAAGAAGTTTACACACAAAAATGAAGATAAACAAAATGACAATTAAATCAATATTGTTTTACCAAGCTCCTTGACAGAGTAAGTACAATTGACTTCGGTACCCCGGTTGTGAGTCGAGATAATTCCTAGTGAATAGTTAGCGAACGATTTCTTTGTGAACTTACATTATGTTTACGCACGAAATGCTCGTTAACTCCTGCACAACTGTCCGTTACCTGTATCTCAATTCGACTGATAACTCAATTTTGATTTACCCGAAACCAACCCAATTCAAATCTGGAATAGGTGTATAGTGTGCTCAGATCGAAACCTAACATGTTTAGTGTGAAATTTTATGAAGTCAGCCTCAGCTGCAATTTAGATCTCAGACTCATTAAAAATGTCTGATATGATCTCTTAACCTAACACCAAAATTATTCCTTCATAAAATTTATTTGTGGTGCATGTATGATTCAAACTTCATCAGATTGTCCCAGATTCTGAAATGTGATAACTCACGTGGGCCCTCCAGCCTGATTCTAATAATCTATCTACTTATCATTCATACAAGTTATTTGCTCACTTCTCTCACACAAACTAAATCTATGTCTAATAGTCACTCAGTATTTACAATCAAATCCCTCTATCGTTTCACTCATTCTCCCAATTGAATTAGCACACCATTCTAACCTGTGACACAGAGCTTAAGCAATTCTTAATCAAAATTATTTCAAAACAATTAATAGAAAGTTTCCAAATTTTTCTTCCCATGGCAATCTTATTGAAATTTCTAACACGCGCGTGGTTATTTTCTTTGTTTTTCTCATTTTCATACCTGATTCTTATACGAAATTTATGTCTAATATTCTTCCAAATAAGCAAAACTACATTGTAATTAGTCCAACTTCACGTTAATATTCATATTTTATTAGGTAAAATCCATTAGTTTTAACGCCTTCATGATAGAGAGAGTCTAAAATTTTTCACTAATTTAAAGTTTGATATTATGATTATATTATGAGAAAATTATGATTCATTTATAAATGTTTTCGGAAAAGCCGCCATTTTACAACCCCTTCACTTGGAACCATTTATGAATTCGCGAACAGTATCTTGTAATACTAGTAAATATTTCATCCACCTGCTTCAACGATCCATTATTTTTTATAAAATTTACACTGAAATCTCTGTCATCTACTATTTATGAGAGGTTTAATATCAAGTGAACCCAGCATCAATTAACTTTGTTTTACAATACAACTCTAACTGTTTGAAGTCCACTCTTATTTTATTTATGAAACTCAAATAATAACTTACCTACACTACTCTATAATCCCACCTAAGTGTCAAATACAATTTATACCTTACCTAATCTTTTTCGCAATTATTAAATTGTTTTAACATTTATCATCGACCCCGGAGTCTGCGTACTTAATGTTCTCAAATTATGACTCAACGTTTTTCTAATAACAGTACCTACCTATCAACCTAAGTTTCTTTCATTTTATATGATACCCATTGTGGCACTTTGCAAATAAGCTGTATCTACGAGTACACTCTAATACTTTAAACCGGCCCCAAAGTAATGGTACGACTATGTATTACGACAAGAGCGAACCTAAAATAATTATAAAATCACAATCAAAATAATGTCATAAATATGAATATTAATTGCCAGGTATGTACCTGTTATACATAATACCTAATGTATACTATGGTTACTAATGTGACTTCGTAATGATAATACATACAACCTAGAACTAGAATCTGTTCTGAGAACCAGGTCTTAAAAAGAAAGTTTTTTTTTTTTTTTTTTAAGTTTTCTCTTCATTAATTAATAGCTAACATTATTAAAATTAAAAGTTAATCAAAAGATAAGTCTGTAAATATCCCTATATTATTCCGTTTGTCTTTATGCACCTTCCATTTCACAAGCAGCAAATTGTGCGAAAAATTCGCACTTTGTAGTATAATTTATATTAAATCTACCTAAATAAACTATAATTCTATACGACCCCCATTCTCCTAAACAGTAAACCTAGATCTTAAGTTATAATTAAATGATTGATTGGCTACTTTATTGAAAAATCTCGAGGATGCAGCGACGTAGTGTGATTTTAACTAAATTTCTTTACCGTGGTTATGCTGTATTAATTGTACGGATCTAAACCCGCACTTTATAAAAAGATCTACTCTAAACTAACTAAAACTAATAGCAATTCATAGACTATTTGTATTCTACGAAACTAAACAATTCTATGCGACCCCCCGTCTCTTATCATCAATATAAATATCTAACAAGTTTTACCTAAATAACCTATTTATAAAGAATACCTATTGTTAATCTAAATATCTATATCCTGGTCACGGCACCAAATTGTAAAAACCCGACTATTTTTTTTTGTCGCCTACCTATAATTTCTAATTACCTTACCTATAAAATGAACCTTCCTATTAATTTACTATACCTATGTTTCTAAGACTACCGAATGTAGAATTAATGATGAGTGTGGCCAATGATCGTCTAGATAGTGGTAGGACTCCTACGTTGTGTTGTGGTAGTACCTAGGTTCTTTTAGGTGCTAAAGACAAACGAACCAATGCTAAAGTTAACTTAATCCCTTCCATTCCTCGTATTAATTTAATAATAAATCTAAAGTTCAATGTTTCGAAATATTTATGTACTAAAATAATATTATAAGCTTGAAACAAACATCAGAAGTTCAGATAGGTAGTTTTGTAGGTATTAATATACCTAATCATTCTTCATTCTATCGTACTGATTTTATTACGGCATAGGCACAGGCCCCTCCACCGCCTCTGTGCAGTAGCTTTCGACACCTTACTGGACAGCTCCCTCCGTAGAAGATGTATGCTGGCTAACATACCATCTACGTTATAATAATCATAATTGGACTTATCACAAAACAGTCATACTTAAGTATGTCTGGTATGTCGGGGGAATAAGAGGGCATAATCTTTTATCAACCCTATTGTTTGTCAGTACGTAAGTTAATACCTCTATAGCCAGCCTCAATTGTCTGTCATATAATTAATGAGATTAGTTTTGATATCTATTTTAATTATAACAATAAATATATAAATAAAATAATCACATTCAGAGGGAAAGCTACTTTGTGATATTTAATTCAACCCATTCAGTCCATCAACTTTCTTACTTAAAATAGTCCGTGGTCCACTAAATCTCTACAGTATCTAATCCTATTAACTAGTGAAGTACAGACTGATCCAATTTTTATGCGGAGTCAGACTCTACCAAGCTAGTTATCCCTAGTTAGTACCGAATGACCCCTATTCCGCGCTTTATGGTTTAAAGTAGGTATAGACTGTTAAAAGTCTACATGATAATAAGGACCTCCTCGTATGGGAGTTTATGTCCAAGAAGTCGACAGCTTCTGAATATAAAATATTTCCAAATTTCAGCTTTATTTTTAGATATTATTCTCAATTTAATATAATGATTTATCCAACTGAGATTACTTCTCTTAACATGATAATAAGGACCTCCTCACATGGGAGTTTATGTCCAAGAAGTCGACAGCTTCTAAATGTAAAATATTTCCAAATTTCAGGTTTACTTTTAGATATTATTCTCAATATAATATTATGATTTATCCAACTGAGATTACTTCTCATAACATGATAATAAGGACCTCCTCACATGGGAGTTTATGTCCAAGAAGTCGACAGCTTCTGAATGTAAAATATTTCCAAATTTCAGGTTTACTTTTAGATATTATTCTCAATATAATATAATGATTCATCCAACTGAGATTACTTCTCATAGCTTATATAAGGCTTTCCCACTTTCGGAGATTATTGCCTGAAGTGACATTCGCACCAAGCTATAGTTAGATTGATCAAAATATAAAAGCTCTCTCTAATGGAGACAACTGTGAATACAATTTAAATTGCAATGTAAATCATAGTTTACCTGAAATAAGAATATACTACTCTGCGAGTTTTAATCAACTTTAATTATTATTTAAATTGAACAATATTATCAATATTAGATTGATCAGTGTCCTGGTTCTGTGAAATTTCCTGTAATTCCTAAGGGAAAACACAATGAAATTCATTAAACAATAAACACAACTTCTTCTCCAAGAATCACATAAAAAAACAAGAAAGGATAAAAATACATATGATTTAAGTCAACATTATTATTCAGTTTTATGTGAATTATTTAACCTTTGATTAAGAAACAGTAATCTGACAAGTAGTTAAAATTTTGACAAATATCAGATGTATTTTTGCAATAAAAAAACATGCAACTTAGCTGTAGCTGGAACCAGCACCGGTAGGTATCTGAAACACTAACTCTACTCTACACTAAATTGATTACATGACCAAGTGCCATGAATCACAACACTGACTTTATATTCAATAAATAAAATTCGTTTTAGTTAACACTTATTCTACTTTAATCAACACTGATTTTAATGAATAACTTGAATCTATACGGTTTTACTAAGGATCGTTTAAGCTTTTGTCCGGTAGGTAGGTACCCTAGACTAGCTTCCCGCGCGGATTCCGAAATTAGACTGTCCCTAATATTTCCATAGGAGCCGTCACATGATCAACTCTTACGCACATAAGGTCCAAATTATCCCTTATTATTTTGGGCATTTTGCTTATCGTTTTGAAGTGTTTAATTTTTTGCTTCTAGACAGGTTTTATTTATGACACTTCACGTTTCATGGGAATGTTAGTTTTATCGTTTCAAAATCAAGTGTTCTTACGATAAACACAGCTCTTGACAATATACCTTCTCAATTCACAGATCGTAAAAGCTTTCAGCGTTGAATTTAAATGACTGTAAGAAATGCCATAAATCTCGTTATTTTATTACCATAGATTAATAAGAACTGGTAATCATTTTATATTTGCAACAACAGGCAGATTATGATCTGTTCTGTTACACTGTCTTACATTGGGCTAAATGAATACCTATTGGTGGACGTGCGAAGCAAACTTGAGCTCTGTGTTGTTAGCCCAGTTTGAACAATTGCACTTAAGGCGTTTTAACCCAGGCTATAGGTCGCGTCACGTAAAAAGAACGCTGGAAGAAAATGGAAGTGGTGTGTTCGCGCACGATAGTACTATGCCAATTTGCAAAGCCTATTTTTAACTAATATTTCGCTCGCGGCTTGGTATTGGTTATTAGAAAATAATATTAGATAAAATTCAAAAGATGTTCGATTCAGTTTAGAATGTTTAATATAATTACAAAAAAATTATGTAATGCAGCAACTCCATCCATTAAGTCATCTTGGGTGACTTGAAAACGTTTCATACACTGTTTAAAATTATCAACAGCATTCAAAATCAAAAATCAAAAACTCTTTATTTCCATAAATACAATAAATGTACACTTAGAAAAGGTCAAATTATAAAACTATACACTGACACGGAAATAAAGTGATATTTTTGATTTCTGTCGCTTCGGTATGTAGACCAAAGTAAAGAAGCGACGAAGAAACCTTTAGCCTGTTAGTTGTTATTTTTCGAGTTGGAGCAAAACCCGTTCCAAGCTTTTTTATCTTCTAGATAATCTGATATTAAATTTTATAGTAAGCCTTTTTTGAAATTGAAATTGAAATTGAAAATTTATTTATTCAGACATTCATCCATTTTGTTAGTAACACATTATTATTAAAATTGAGAATGGTTAGTACAATTACAAAACAAAATAAATCAATCAATAATAACAATAATAATAATAATAATAATTTCAAATATGATGTCATGTTAATATAGTGAGCAAATTATATTTAAATGTCAAAAGTTATTGGGTTACTAGTGGGGCGAGTGGCCGATGTTGATTTACAACCCATTGACTCATGATGCCAGAATTGAAATTAAAACTATCATTTACAATTTTAAGTAAGCTGTGGGTGCTGGCGCAGGTGCGGCGCATCAGGGACGCGATCCTTTTGCGAACAATTGAGTTCATGTCATCGACATGTGCATCTGCAAACATCCCTGATGCGCTACAGAACCGCGGCAGACCCATCAGCATCCTGAACCCGTTGTTGTACTGGACCCGTAGCGCACTATAGGCCCTCTGCGTATATCGTACCCATAGGCTGCACGTATAAAAGTTTTGACAAAATGCCTTAAACAAAGTCAACTTGACTGAGGCAGAACAACGTGCAAACCTACGAGCCAACATATTGCATCTGACCGACAGAGCCCTACGTTCCCTCTCAATATCAGGGCCGTCATTCAGGTCATCAGTGACCCAGTGGCCCAAGTACTTAAACTTTTTAACCCATAGTAGGGGAGTTCCAGCAAGCAGGACAGGAGTAACAGCATAGGTTTTAGTCCCAGCTTTAAACTGCATAACCTCACTCTTTTTTGCGTTGTACTTGAGCCCATGAGCCTCTGAGTATTTTTCACAGATATTCACTAGTCGTCTGAGAGCACTTATTGAGGGACTCAACAGGACCATGTCGTCTGCGTAACTTATATTGTTAACTACAGTACCGTTAATTGAACATCCGACATTAGCTCTGCTGAGCTCCTCAATTAAACGATTTATGTAGAGGTTAAACAGCTTTGGGGATGTTATCCCCCCCTGTCTTACTCCACATCTGAGTGTATACTCCTCAGAAAACGAGCCCGCCCAGCGAACCACATTTCTTTGGTTTTCATACCAATATTTAAAAACAAGTATAAGATCATTTGGGAGGGTAGTGTCACAAAATAATTTTTCCCACAGGGTGTTATATGAAACAAGGTCAAACGCTTTTGACAGGTCCAAGAAACATGCATAGACAGGCGTTTTTTTGCTAGTGTAGTATTGGACGGAGTGCTTGAGACACAGTATAGCTGATTCTGTCGACAGCCCGGGTTGGAAACCGAACTGCGCATCATTTAAATGCAAGTGTGTTCTAAGGTGTGTATCAAGCAATCCATCCAACACCTTAGCAATAATAGTCGCCAGAGAAATCGGTCTATAATTGGACCTGTCTGAGGCATCCCCCGTCCTGTTTTTAATAACCGGCACAACAACAGTCCGCATAAGATCTACAGGCAGATATGAATGTCCAAAGCTTAGGTTAAAAAGCAAGGCAAGTACCCTATGTATATGAGGACCCGCATACCGAAGGTGCTCTCTCGCTTTTTGCACAGCAAGGTTTTGACAATTTGTTTGAATTTATTTACTGATAATTTTTGCAACTCACTAGGAGTTTTGTTGTAGAAGCGTATACATTGCCCTTTAAAAGATACATTAATTTGCCGTCCGTTGAGGTGAAAATGGTGGATGGAACTGTCGCAAAATCAAGAGCTGCTGCGGTTTCTAGAGGAGTTCCTCAAGGATCCATTCTAGGTCCTTTGTTGTTTATTTTATATACTGCAGACATCACAAATTGTATTTTAAAATCTAAATACCACATAATATGCGGATGACGTACAAGTCTATATCTCGTTTAAGGAAGAAAACGCAAACTCAGCCGTGATGGACTTGAACGAAGATCTTCAGCGAATAGCAGAGTGGGCTGAAAATAATAATTTAGTCCTTAACCCGTTGAAAACTAAATATATGCTTCTCGGTAGAAGACATAGAATGAACAACTCGGCTGGTCTATTTGCCCTTGACGTCAAGCTGTTGAACGAACCCATTGAGCGCGTAGATGAAGCGCGTAATCTGGGTTTGTGTATAGACTCAAGACTACACTTTGAAAAACATGTGGCCGACTGTGCGCAGAACTGTTTTTATAGATTAAAAATTCTTTATAAAATTCGTCCCTATCTCAGTGAAGACCTACGAATACAGCTAGTTGAATCACTTGTGCTGTCAAAACTAAATCACGCTGATACAGTATATGGCCCGATGCTGCTGGCACGCACACAGTGTCTGATTCAACGGGTACAAAACGCTTGTGCTAGGTTTTGTTTCAATGTCCCTCCGCGAAGCCATTTGACGCCATATCTTAATAAGCACTTCATTCTTAAAATGAAGTCAAGACGAAAACTTCATCTAGCATGTCTTCTTTTCGACGTCATAAACCATCACAAGCCAAAGTACCTATACGAAAAGTTGACCTGGTTCGCGTGTCAGCGCTATGGGAGAAGGCAATGCTCAAAGCAGCTTGCAACCCCGCAGCACAGATCCGCAGCTTTTCGTGGTAGCTTCAGATACGCAGCCTCCAAGTGCTGGAATAATATACCGCCACCGATTAGAAACCTCGGTAATGGATTTAATTTCAGAAAAAAACTCAAAGCGTTTCTTGTTGATGAACAGAGGAATCTTGGCAACTTAAATAAAAATAGCTCGATTATCTAGCTAACTTACATAAAATAAACCTTCTCTGGTCTTCAAAAGCGCATGTAAGTATTTTTACTTACTCAATACTTCTATTGCAAACATGTTGTACATAGGATCTTAAAGATGAACATTTATTACCTGCATGCACATTTATTACTTACCTAAAAAATAAGTTGTAGGTGCGTCATCTAAGTACCTATAACAAATTACGACTAACCTTTCAAATATATTTTAAATAATTTATAACCACACTTATTTTCCGTTCTTTTATTATATTTATTACTGTTTACCCATTTAATATATAATTATTTGTACCAATATTACCCGAGACCTACCTACCAACAGCGGGGTGTAAAACCTATGTTTACAAACCTACCTTTTTAAAATTGTTTTGTTTGTTTTTAAAAGCTTAATTGTCACCGACTATTCCGTAACGCCAACATAAAGGTTTTTGGCTGAAAAACAGCGCTGAGCGGCAACCGCTCAACACATGCTGAGCCAATGCCTATTTCGGCACAGGGTCATGGGGGCAAAGCTCGATTTGACGGCCAATATTTGCATGTACCTAATTTAGCTCCTAATCCTTTGTTTGGTTGTTTTATATTGTGTGTGTCGAAATAAATTCTATTCTATTCTATTCTATTCTATTCTATTCTAATTTTGTGTAGCCTAGTTGTGGGCACAGCGAGTTTATGTTTATTTCTGGTATTAAAGTTATGTTTATCACAATTTTTAGGGAACAGATTTTTATTTCTATGAGTGCAACAAGTATGTAAGTATGAGTACAACAAGTTTTCATAAATATATTGACATGGAACTGTCATTATATTTATTTCTTTGAATTTATCACGTAGGGATTCTCTGGGACCCATATTATAGATTGCACGAACAGCCCTCTTCTGCAGCACAAATACGGTGTTAATATCTGCAGCGTTCCCCCACAGCAGTATACCATAAGACATAATACTATGGAAGTAGCTGAAATAAACAAGTCTAGATGTATCCACGTCTGTAAGATGACGGATTTTTTTGACTGCATACGCTGCAGAACTAAGTCTCTTCGATAGCTTATCTATGTGTGGGCCCCATTGAAGTTTATGATCTAAGGTGGTTCCTAAGAATACGGTACTTTCTACTATTTCTAACGTTTCTCCTTTAACGTTTACATCAGCCTTCACTTGTTTAACATTAGGTAGAATAATAAATCTAATACATTTTGTTTTGCTTTCGTTTAGCAAAAGATTATTGACACTAAACCAATGGACTACTTTTGAGATTGCATTATTCACATCGTCGAAATTTGTGTTTTGTCGTTTCATTTTAAAAATTAATGAAGTATCATCAGCAAACAATACAATCTCGTGATTATTCTTTACTAGATGAGGCAGGTCGTTAATATAAACTAAAAATAGGAAAGGACCGAGGATAGAACCCTGCGGTACACCCATTGAAACTACAGACCCCGAAGACCGTTTCCCATTAATGTCAACTCTTTGTATCCTATCACTCAAATAAGAAGTAAGAAGATCCAAAGAGGTGTTTCTTATTCCATAGTGATGTAATTTCCTGATTAATGTTTCATGGTGTACGCAATCGAACGCTTTTGACACATTATTATCTGCGTCTCTCTTAATAAAACAATATATGTCTTAATTGTGTGTGGAGTGGTGGGCTCGCCAGCCATGTATAGGAGGAAGAGGGGACACCAGTCGGGCCGCGGTAGTTTTTAAATATTCCCGTGGTTCAGCGAAAATGGCGAGAGAGGGACACCGGAGAGGTTTTAGTGGGTATTACGTCCTTCTCAGGTCGTCGAGTCCCACATAATTCTGGCCACCCTCAGACCAGTTTATTCGTAAACGAATTTCCTCGCCGAACAAGATCCGTCAAGTGCGAGTGTAACTCGCGCGCCGAGGGTTTTGAACGTTTGTCAACAAATATGTACCAAAAGTACCGGTTAGAGACTTCGCAATTTAACGAATACCTAAGAATAGTAGGTACCAACCTACATTTCAGATAGATCTCTCTGCATGCTTCGGATTAATGGGTGGTTCGGTTAAGGTGGGTAATGGTAAATTTTTCGACTTTTTACGAAATATTTCAAAAAGTATGAAAGCTACAGAAATTTTAAAAACTGTTTTGAAATGTCCAAACCGATACCTTTCATTTGATATCCCACTCGGCGGGGTAGCCCATCTTTTGAAAATTATTATTTTTTGACCATTTTTCAAAAAGTGTTATTTTTACAGACTTATCTTTATTTTTCCTGTAAAATATAGATCCATATCTACAAACGCTCCATACATTTTAAACGGATCGCTCTGCAAACTTCGAAGATAGGGGGGGGGAATGGGTATTTTTTCGACTTTTTTCAAAATATTTCAAAAAGTATGAAACTTACAGAAATTCAAAAAACTGTTTTGAAACGTACAAACCAATACCTTTTATTTGATACCCCACTCGGTGAGGTAGCCCCCCCTTTTGAAAATTATTCCCCCCCTTTTTGACCATATTTCAAATAGTGTTCTTTTTTCAAACTTCTCTATATTTTTTCTGTAAAATATAGATCCATGTCTATAAACGCTCCATACATTTTACATGGATCACTCTGCAATCTTCGGAGATAGGGGGGGGAATGGGTATTTTTTCGACTTTTTTTGAAATATTTTAAAAAGTATGAAACCTACAAAAATTTCAAAAACTGTTCTGAAACGTACAAAATGATACCTTTCATTTGATACCCCATATGACTCTGTAGGTATCTTTTAAAATTTCGGCATCACAATTTGTATGGAAAATATTCATTTTCATTTTTCATTTATTTTCAATTTTTTTTCTCGAAATCTGTACAGGCGCACGAAATGTATTATTATTTTAAATTTCAAGTTGATAGCTGCAGTAGTTTTTGAGTTATTAAGGAGTGAAAAAAGGACAGACAAAGCGAGACCATAAGGGTTTTGAAACCGATCTTCGATCTTCAAAACCCTAATAAAAAAAAAGGCCTCCCCCGATAAGCGCCTTATTGACCTTTAACTCATGGGGGCTAATGCCCATAATCCCCACGCTAGGCATGTGGCTTGGGGATCGCAGTACGATAGTAGAATTGTTCTGCAGGGGGCGCTGCTGCCCCCTCACGGTTGATATCCTTTATTCGCCTCTTACGACACCCGTTTAAAGAATTGGGTTGGTGTAAATTCTAAGCCGGCACCACACAGCAAAATTATACTGATGAATGCTCACGAGCTACAATATTCTCTGTGAAATAAATTTTCTAGTCATTATTTTCATAATGACCGTTGGTATGCAATTCAGGGGGACGTCTATGTCCAGAAGTGGACTGATATGCTGATTATAATGGTAATGATATAATTTAAAGCAAGACACACCCCCATAATAGATGCGACAGAAAAATACAAAGTAACTTCTCGTGTTTGTTAAGAATCATCAACGGACAGGAATCTTGAAAATCACTCGAGTAAATTCAAATTGTAAACTCAGATGTAGCAATAAATACGCGCACGTACGATTTACACATGCATGCATGGTTCTTTTTTTGAATTATTGTTCCGAATACGGAAGAGGCCGTTTTCATAAGGTGGATTCGGAGTAAAACTTTTTGTGGTTTGATTTATGAAAATAACCATAGCTACTGGCTGTTATTTAGGAAAATTCAAAAAAATAACACGTTAGAAATGGATTTCCATACACTTTTCTCTCCCGGTAAACGCGTGACAAATGAAATTCCATAGAGTTTTCCTCCCGCATTTCAGTATGCCTGCAATGACGTACTTTCTACCATAGCTTTGGAAAAGGAATAAGCAACTTTTTGAGCAGGTTTAGTATAAAATCATAATCTCCAATCCCTCAGCAATAACTTTCTTCTATCGGTTTTAATAGGCCAAAATAATAATATATCGTATTATTACGATAAATATATTTTAATTAACTCTACCTACCTATCGACGACCTCCGTGACGCAGCGGGCGAAGGTCCGCCTGCGACGCAGGAGGTTGCGGGTTCGATTCTCGCCTCGGAACAAATTTGTGTACGATCTGCAGAAATTTGTTCCGTTGGTCTGGGTGTTTACTATGTATAATAATAATATCTATCTATGTAGTGTATTGTATTAAGTATATCAGTTATCTAGTAAGTACCCATAACACAAGCTCTGCTTAGCTTGGGGCTAGATAATGTTGTGTGAATTGTCCAGCATTATTTATTTATTTATTTATCTACGTGCATAATATGCTGTAAAATGATTGTTTTTGCTGGAAATAAATACATTTTTCATCCCCCTATCTCAAAAAGAGTATTTTTGCTCTTCGATATCAGAGTGCAAAAGCCGTTTTTATCCGCTAGAGGATAAAGTAAAATTGAATTTAGAACATCGTGTGTACTACGTTTGTGATTCAATAGTACATTTTACACCTACGCGAGAAAGTGATCGATTCCTGCCGAGGGCCTTAAAACACACGAGGTACGAATCGCACTTTCTGCCGAGTGATAAATAGTGCTTTATACTACACCTTCGAGGAAAATAAAAAGCAGAATTAATTATTAATTGAAATTTAGAAGAACTTACCGCGCCCAATGATGTTGGTAAAACCTCATTGACCGCGCCAGCCTTTGGGTTCTTTTTTCAAAATATTGTTCGGAAATCGGAGGAGGCCTAATGGACTTGGAGTAAAAACTTTTTGTCGTTTGACCGAACGAAAATAACCATAGCTACCGGCCGATCTATTAGGAAATTAAAAAAAAATAACACGTTAGAAATGGATTTCCATACACTTTTTCCTCCCGCTAAAACACGTGAGAAATGAAATTCCATAGAGTTTTTCCTCCCGGTTTCATAAAGGCCTGCAAAGTCATACTTTCTATTCTATTAATGGAAAAGGAATAGGCAACTTTCCGAGCAGGTGTAGTATAAAACCTATTTACTTCAACCTCTATGGTGCCGAATATATCATACAACCTTTTTAATTTGTTAAAAACTCAGACATGGAACCTTCTGCACAAGGTTAAAAAGCAACTTTGCACTCTTGTTTATCAAATAACTATTATGTTTATGTTATGTTATGTTATGAGAATTATCCAGTTTGCAGTAGCAAGCTGTTCTTGACAAGCAACTAGATAACTTAAACTGGCAGTCCAACTAACTTATGTTATTTTGCAACATTGAATTGAAATGGCTGTGGGACAACTTAAATACAGTTTAATATGTTCATTAAGACGGCCCTGGCGTAAAGTAGCACTTTAGGCCAGACGAACAAATACAATACATACAAATACAATGACGCTTCGCAAAATGTCCGTGACGTTGAAACAAACAAGCTGTCGACTACTGCATTGTGTCGGTCTCGTCAGAATTATTTAAAATCTACCCACTTTTATTTTTCTTTCTTTGTCCTAAACATTTTGTTGTTTGGTTAAAGTGCATGTATGTATAGTAAGTTTTTGTTACCAAAGTACCTATCAATTTGGACACTGACTTACCTATGTGTGTGTGTGTGTGTGTGTGTGTGTGTGTGTGTGTGTGTGTGTGTGTGTGTGTGTGTGGTGTGTATGGAGTGTGGAAGGGTTATTGTTTATTCACTGCCACTGCGTGAACTGCAGGTTCTGCCCATCATCAGGAACGTACGGTTGTGAAGACGCCATTAAATTAGTATTGGTAGTAGGAACCCCCTTCCATTCAATAAAATCTTTCATCATCATCGTCATCAGCCCGCAGGTCTTAATTTTTATTTGTTTGTAAATTTTCTCTGATACAAAATGTTAAACACGTTTGTCCGGAACCCAAAGAATTACTAAACACCGATGACTCACATCCACTCCCGCTGTAAATTCAGGGTTGAGCCATTTTAAAGTAAAGTTTCATAGAAAGCCTTTGTAAAAAACTATTATTTATTGGAAGGACTACCAATACCTAGTTTAAGAACCGGAAACCGAAAGGCGCTTTCGTAAACGTGTTCGTAAAGATGGACAGAACCGCAGTGCAGTGCAGTTCATGCAGTGTCAGTAAATTACTAATAACCCTGTATATATATATATACTGTTACATTTAAAAAGAGGTAAGTACTCCGGCCAAACTCAAGATACAAGGTTTGTAAAAAAACTCACAACTCAAGAATCCAAAATTTTATTTTGGCGTCTTGGCTTTGGAATAAAATTTACCTATTACAACAGGTTTACATATAATTTATAGGTAGCGCATCAGCATTGCCATACAGCGGGGCAATGCAGCCAGCGTCTTGGGGACGCTTCCGATTGATATGGATCAGTTGAGCTACCTGTAGATTGTTTGCAACGGTCTGCAGTTAGCTCAATTGTTTCAATTGTAAATACCAATTATATTATAATTTTCTTTGTGAATAAAGGCTTCTGCCTTCTTAAAAAATTTATAGGTACGAGTATGTATTTTAATTATTGAACTTACTTAACCCACGTGTGCGATATGTAGCCTATGGTCGTTTGTTCAAACACGTTTTTTTCGCCGTGAACGTCTACGGTTAATTCGCCGTGTGAGTGAAGGCTAAGGTCTGTGTTCACCAAAAGATAATCGGACAATTAG
This sequence comes from Eupithecia subumbrata, assembly GCA_949316285.1. Classification (NCBI taxonomy): domain Eukaryota; kingdom Metazoa; phylum Arthropoda; class Insecta; order Lepidoptera; family Geometridae; genus Eupithecia; species Eupithecia subumbrata. The sequence continues at coordinate 3,955,937 of OX438631.1, forward strand.
GCAGCTTCGTCGGTTAAATTGACGTTAAATGTATGAACACTTGTGTCAAAAACGTCATAACAACTGTTTAAAATTTAACCATCTGTTGGTGAACTCGGGTCTTAGTGTTGTTTGGATCACTATGGAAGCTTGTTGACGTGACTACCTTGAAACTGTCCGTCACACTGACTGACCGTGTTAAGGTTAGCAATTTTATTCTTATCCTTTACACTAGCGACCCGCCCCGGCTTCGCACGGGTGCAATGCTGATACTAAATATACTACAGAATCGCCCCCCCGGCCGGTACCGCCGCAACCGCTATGTCCCTGCATTTTAAATCTGTAATATCGTCGAAAATATTCATTTAAATTACCTACGTGCTGTAAAGAACCATATTGATCTTTATTAAATGGACAATGTATTTAAGGTATTTAATTGAATATGGATTAATGCTGTATTGCTTAAAATCGCTTCGTAAATAAGCCATTATTTCTCGTCAAAAGTAAAGGATAAAAAATGGTTATTGTGGGTAAGAGATAGAGATAGACATATACCATTGCGGACTTTTTTGTAAACCTTTTTAAGGTGTACAATACTGTACTACATTATTTTGATCTATTTCATAGAGTTCAGCCAGCGTTTGCAATGGAAGCGCAAAAAAAGTGTTTATTAACGACATTACATTAGAAACTTCTAAAATTATCAGTGTTTCTCTTCTATATTATGCATGTATTATACATATAAACCTTCCTACCTTCCTCTTGAATTACGCTATCTAATAAAAAACCACATCAAAATCCGTTGTGTAGTTTTAAAGATCTAAGCATACATAGGGACAAACAGACACGCGACTTGGTTTTATACTGTGTAGTGATGTACAGGATTTTTCACACTAGTGTGAAGGTTAGGAATACAAATTCATATCAGTAATACTAGTGTTACGGATTTAACCGTAGATTTTTACGGCGAAAAAATCGATCTGTCAACAAGCTTCCATAGGGATCCATACATATCTGACCGTGCCTTCACTCAAACCGCGAATGAACTGTAGATTTTCACGGCAAAAAAAAACGTGTGTGGACAAAAACCCTAAAATTCACAAGTAACTCAAAACCCTAATATTTCACAAAATATTCATAATCTACAAACTAAGTTAATTACGATTCCAATCAGGCAAATCCGATGGAAATTGATTTCCATATTTTGTATGGGACTTCTGTTTACGGAAGGCTTTGTGAAATGGGTCGCAGAGGCCCCCTAATGTAGCTTTTACGCAGCAAATTACATTTTGAGAATAACGGGCTATGCCAGGGTTAAGCATGTTTCATGGTAGAGTTAAAGTATGTATAATTTGATGGAAGAATTGCGGTCAGTGTGTGGAGTGGTGGGCTCGCCGGCCATATATAGGAGGAAAAGGGAACGCCAGTCGGGCCGCGGTAGGTTTTAAATTTTCCCGTGGTTTGGCGAAAATGGCGAGAGAAAAATTAGAACCTTCACACAAATATGTGACGACCGATGTGGCGCGGCGGGTGAAGGTCCGCTTCCGAAGCAGGAGGTTGCTGATTCGATTCCCGCCTGGGGACAAATGTTTGTACGATCTCTGCTTAGCAGGTGACTGATATACTTAATAGAAAACATTACATAGATATTTTGTTATACACAGAAAATAAACGGAACAATACTACATCTTTGTTGACTTAGAATAGCGTATAGGCTACATTTTATGTCGGAAACAAGGCGTGCGAAGCCGCGGGCAAAAACTAGTTCTATAAAATTATCTAAGCATCTGGTCGAAGCGACGCGTGACCCGAGAGCTGGTGAGTATCTGGCGCAGCGCATCAGCATTGCCATACAGCGGGGCAATGCAGCCAGCGTCTTGGAGACGCGACGACTGGTATTAATAGGATCAGTTGAGCTACCTGTAGATTGTTAGCAACAGTCTGCAGTTAGCTCAATTGTTTCAATTGTAAATACTAGTTCTAATTTGTTTCTATTATTTAATTGTATTTTTTTTATAATAAAGTTCCATAACAAAGAATGATTATGGGTAGACAGAACACGGTACGGAGTCTACAATACGGGGGCTGGTCATAAATAGATAAATTGAAGGACCGATGCTTTTTGAGTTAACAGGTTCACAGTTCAGCATCGAGAGTAAAAAGTTCCTTCCAAGTCCGGTAGATTTTGATCCATTATAATATTACTCATAACAAATATAAAAATAAAACATAAAATATCTTAGTATTTATTCTACCAAGTCCACGTTTAATATAAAACATCCCTCTTGAGTCCAATAACATACGACCCGTTAAAATTCACTAGGCGGACTGCCCCTATGCGGGCTGTGGCCTCATGACGCTATCGGCCTGCAGCCCATATATGGGCTGTGGACTGTGAAAGTGTTAAATATGTATAATAATACTGTAGGTATCTAAGGAAATGGATAGATAGATGGTTTATTTGGTACACGAATGGACATCACAAAATATAATCAAACATAGACATAGGTAGGTTTACACATAATAGACACATAAAACAAAATAAAACGTCAAATGCGAGTCGGACTCGTGCACTAAGGGTTCCGTATGACCTTGTGACCGAATTATCATGATACTAGGTCAACGGGAAGTAGGTAACCAGTAGGTTTTGGTCCAAGGCGAGAATCAAAATTTTTTTTTGTGAACAAACTTCAAATTTACGGTTTTAGGATTTTTCTCTTTATTTGTGCTATAAGACCTTGCTTCTTACTAAATTTTATGTGTCTATCGGCATATTGTATACTGGTCTAGTCTGCCCGCAGCTTGGCATTGTTCCTGTGGTTTTACGTTAACGTTAAACGTTTTAACGTTAAGCGTTTTAACGTTAAACGTTTGAAGGTTATTTCTATCCCGTGGGAACTGATTTATGGGGTAAAAAGTAGCCAATGTTTTATTCCAGACTTAGAGCTACCTGTATACAAAATTTCTGCCAGTTCCGTTCAGTAGATTTTGCGTGCAGAGGTAACAAACATTCATCCATCCATCATCTCAACATCCAAACTTTTGCATTTATAATAAATAAATAATGCTAGACAATTCACACAGCATTATCTAGCCCAAAGGTAAGCAGAGCTTGTGTTATGGGTACTAGATAACTGATATACTTAATATATTACAAAACATAGATAGATATTTTTTATTGTACATAGAAAACATCCAGACCAACGGAACAAATTTCTGCAGATCGTACACAAATTTGTTCCGAGGCGGGAATCGAACCCGCAACCTCCTGCGTCGCAGGCGGACCTTCGCCCGCTGCGCCACGGAGGTCGTCCGTAATATTAGTGTGATGATGATTTTGCCGCGTACGCTGCGTCCGCTTCGGTTTCGGTGTACGCACAGCTTTAGGCAATTTTATAGCGACAAGGTAGTACGTAAAGTGTAGTCGAGTAGGTATGTATCTTTGTATAGTTAAGTTACAGCCTTTAATATACCTGCCTACCGACTTACTATTAGATTTTATTAGATTTAATTAGAATAGCACTAGATTATTATAATTTTTTTTTATTATTCTTTAAATTTTTATTTTGTTTTAATGTGTAATATTATTTAATTAATGACATAAAATGTACATTAGCCACCTAGCATTATATTAGCATGATAATTGCAGTGCCCTAGCAGGGTGGATGTTTGAAACTTACCTACTATCTTTAAGACCCCCTGTACAACATGTTTGCAATAAAAAATTGAGTATTGAGTATTGAGTATGCCGACACATTTTGATGTAGGTTGATTTACACAGGGTCAGTACACAAGTCAGTGTCGGCGCCTGTGCCGGCGCCGACACTGACTTCAACTGTTTACATGGAGTCAGTAGTCGTAGCAAGTTCTTTACGGTGAGCACACGTGTGTGAAGTCAGTGGGAAAGAAAAATGAATAAAAAGAAAGCGAATGGTGTCCTACATCAATGACCAAACCCTACAACGCAGCGACAGTGACTGACCAAGCACTGTCTTGACAATTTACACGGGGTTTTTACGCCTGGCGCAGTAGGGCGCGGGTTGCGGGGGGCGCCGACTGACCTCAAAATATTCGTGTGCGAATGCACAAATCAGCGCTGACTTCTCACCGCTGCTCTGACTTCAAATCAATTTACATGTGTCGCTAGCGCTATTCGCGGACGACAGCGCCTACTTCTCGTCTTCCACCAGCCCCACCATCGCAGCCCGCAGGATGCAGCGGCTGCTGGACATCCTGCCGCCCTGGCTGGGCAAATGGCGCATGGCCGTCAATGTGGGCAAGACGGCCGCGCTGTTTGTCACCCGCCGCATTCGCCACCCACCATCTTTGACACTTCGGGGCCAGAACGTGGCATGCAGCTCGCACATCAGGTACCTCGGCATCGAGATAGACAGGTCGTTGAGGATGCAGCCGCAGGTTGACCGCGCGCTACAACAAGCGCGCGTCGCCCGAGCGCTCCTCCGACCTGTCCTGGGATCTCGCCTGCCTCTGAGGACCAAAGTGCGGGTCTACAAAAGCTACGTCCGGTCCCAACTCACTTATGCAGCACCGGCCTGGTTCGCCCTCGTCTCACAAACGAACAAGGACCGGCTCCAGGCGCTGCAAAACGTATCACTGAGGATCTGCACGGGCGCAGGACAATACGTCAGGAACGACGTCATCGCCCGCGACCTGCAGGTCCAAACCATTGAAGAATTCGTCGTGCAGTCGGCGCGTCGGATGTACGACCGCGCCGACAACGGCCACCACGCCCACCTCCACCACATGGCCCACCAACCCCGGCCCCCAGATGACGACCGCCCGCGGCCCCTTCCGCGGGACCTCATCCCCGCGGAACCTCCATGAATCCTTGGGTTTACATATAAAAAAAATTACAAAAATATCCAAAAAAAAATAAAAAAACGACATATAAACCTAAAAACAAAAATGAAATGAAAAAAAAAACAATGCAGCCTAAAAAAAAAAATAATAATAATTAAACAGCTAAAAAAGAGCATTTTAGCATAACCCAAGGACCGAGGGGTCGTCACCCCTCGAGTTGATGCCGGGGTAAAGAGGCCAAGCCTCGAGGCCCCCCTCCGTGCCCCCACAAGGGCCGGAAAGAAAAGAATATATCAATTAACATTGGGTTTTCTTCGGGTCAGCGCTGACTTGTCTCGAATTCGGAGTCAGTCACTGACCCTGTCTAACCCTGCCTAGTAAACCACGTCTATGGCGCAGCGGGCCATGGTCCACCTTCGACGTAGGAGGTTGCGGGTTCGATCCCCACATAGAGACAATTGTTTGTACGATCCACCAGTGTTTGCAAAGTGTTTTGAATGGCGTCAAAGTACTTACAGCTGTAAACATAACAAGCCTGGCTTTGGATATAAATTACGAGTAAATTCCTCAGTCATTACGAAGTTAAAAATTCACTTTGAATTTGCCTCTCAGCTCGCTGCTTGAAATTGCGACCATAATTTATATATTTTACCCCTACCACGAGTTTGCGACTAAAACTCATCGCACGTTTACCTATCTTTCGAGTTTATTATCCGACAACCAACGGAGGAAAGTTATGATTTTATAATCTATTAATACAAATCGAATTATTATTTTTCATAAACTTTCTACGATGCTACGATATAATCACAGATACACAGACAATACTGGGCAATTATCACGTATTTTTTTCCACGAGATCTAGCAGTTCCTTTAATGTTGTTTGTTTCGTGTTGGCGCGAGATTCAAATTTGTAATAGAAAGTCGTTAACAATTTGAGGCAAATTACTTTTCTGCTAGTTTTATTCCTTGTAGAACAATCCAACATCCATTTTTCATAATCATAATCATAATCACTTTATTGCATGAAAAATGGTAATATAAAGGTCTTAGGCTTAAAATTAGTTCACATAATTCACCGGTTAATTCGGCATGCAAAATAGACACATAAATAAAAAATACATGGAAATTAAATTTAAATTAAAGAAATATTTTGAAAATTTGTTAATCTTAAAATGTCAGTAAATTTATATAATGTCAATCTCGATAGTTAAGGAATTCAGATACAGTATAAAATGATTTGTCAATAAGCCACTTTTTTAACTTAAATGCAAAAGTTTTGGAAGGTAATTCTTTGATATCTTTAGGTATCTTGTTGAGAATGCGTCCACACATCGCATGACAACTTTTTTGATAAAGAGCAGTTCTGGGCGTTCTAGATAAAACAATTCTATCTGGATCCCTAACAGTCCTTGGGTAAATATCCCGTGCTTTCGTAAAAAGATTTGTGTGTTCCTTAGCGAATTTAGCAGCTTCAAGAATGTACATACTAGGCAAAGTTAGTAACTTAAGATTTCGGAAAACAGGCCTGCATGATTCCCAGGGAGGTATTCCAACAATCGCACGAACACACTTTTTTTGAGCTCTAAAAGCTCTGGTAACGTCGGTAGAATTACCCCAAAGAATCAAGGCGTACTTCAGTGTAGAGGCCACGTACCCGTGATAAGCCGACAATATTGTACTATAGCTTGATGTTTTGCGCAACCTATAAAGTACGTACACAAACTTGTTTAATTTAGTACATACTTGATCAACGTGCGCTTTCCAGTTGCAGTACCGGTCTAATATTACACCTAAAAATTTTGTATCATCGACCTCCGTAATATTCTGTCCATTATAGTTAAGACAAAGGTCAACATGTTTCCTGCCATAGTTACTGAATTGAATAAAGTTAGTTTTTGCTACATTAACAGTTAAATTATTATTTATTAGCCAAGCAATTATGGAGTCAATAGTTTTATTTATGTCATTAGTGTAATTTGTAATGTCAGAGTTAGTATTGGATGATATTATTAAAGATATATCGTCTGCAAATAAAGTGCAAGGATTATTAGTAACTTCGGGTAGATCGTTAATATAAAGTAAAAACAATATCGGGCCCAATACGCTTCCTTGAGGCACACCGCAGCTATTGTGTAAATAATTAGATCTGACGTGATTTAGCTCTTTGTTTTTATCAATATTTGTAATTTCAACACACTGCATTCGGTTAGTTAAATATGTTTCAATCCATCTAAGAGCTGGACCTCTTATGCCATATTTATCAATTTTGTCAAGTAGCAGCTTATGGGATACAAAGTCAAACGCTTTTGACATGTCAAAGAAAATCGTAGTCACTCGCTTGCCGGAGTCTAAGTCTTCGACTATTTTCTTCATTAAATTAAAACAAGCTAATGTTGTAGATTTCCCTCTTTGAAATCCATATTGATTGCTCTTAAAAATGTCATGTTTATTGAGGAATGTCACGATACGTTTTTGGATAGCTCGTTCGAAAACCTTAGATAATACCGGTACCAATGTAATAGGTCTATAGTTTTCTACAGTTCTCTTATCGCCCTTTTTGAAAAGAGGTTTAACTATAGAATATTTAAGGGCATCGGGAAAGTATCCCTCCTCAAATGACGCGTTTATTAAATGTGTAAGAATGGGTACGAGTTCTCTTGAGCATTTCTTCAGTATATTGGTTGCAAAATTATCATAGCCAACCGCCTTTGTATTTTTTAGAGAAGATATCAGTTTATGAACGTCCGTATGGCCAAAGGGTTCTAGAAAGATGCTATTCAAAACGTGGTGCTTGTGAGTAATTTGAAGGTTGGCATGTTGATTTTGTGTTAGATTTACCCAATAGCTGTTGAATTCATTAGCAATTTCAGAAGGACTATCTATACATATGGCATCTCTAATTATTTCTGGAATAACGTCGAAATTTTTCAAATTTTCTGAGTCTTCCTTAATTAGTTGCCACGCTGTTCTGCATTTGTTTTTTGACTTACGTAGAGTCTCTTCTCTAGATGATTTAATTGATTTGTCTATGCAGCGTTTCAGAATACTAGAGTACAACTTGTAGTTACATTTATTGGTCGTTGTTTTATGTTTGTAAAATTTATATCTTAGTATCCTTTTTGTTTTGCACGATTTTTTTAATCCCGTCGTAATCCATTTTGGATTTTTAAGTTTATTTGTTATTTTGATTTTTAATTTAGGAAAGCAGAGATCGTAAAATAGCGTCAAATGCTCATGAAAGTAGTTGTAAGCAGAATTTACGTCACAAGCTGTATACATTTCTGAAAAGGACAGGTTTGCTAGGCATTCTTTGAACTTATTGATATTGTTTTCATTAAAGTCCCTTACATGCACGTAATATTCCTGCAAGATCACTTTACGTTTTACTGGAACGCTTAACATTTGTGCTGTATTGTGATCGGAAATATCCCAGTGTAAAAGCTTTCCCCTTGCTAAAGGTATATTACTTAAGGTATATTACCTATTGCAAGTTAGGTACCTACTATTTCTGTTCTGTGCTGTATCAGAGTTGTGTTTATCAATAAATATTTTTTCTATCTCTATCTCTATCTATTTCATTCATTCGTTTACGTATTTTTCTGAATCTATATAAATGAGCCAGTAGTAGGGTGTACCAGAACTTAAGGGTATTTTCGTGGCACACCCGTACTGAGTTTAAAGCATTATTTTCTAAGAACTCAAACACTTTTCTGTTTATTTCCACTTAAGGTTGGCAAGTTCTCAGTTAGTTGGTACTATTTTATTAAACTACGGAAATTAATTTGAAAATTTGATGAGGTTCATATAAAGTAAATACAGTTCTGACATATTTTCATCTGTGAAGCCGTAAAAGTCCTCCTAATATACAAAAAGGCTTAAAATACGGGAAGTTAAAAAAAAACGGTTTAGAAAAATCACCTAAATTTTATTTTTACTTACAAATTTAACAATTTATAAATTATTCTATTTACATTATACATTATCAATACTCTACGAAATTCTAGTTTTGTTAGTTCGAAGACACTCAAAATGAAAAAAAAAACGTTAAATGACGTAGAAAATCAAAAATATATTAAAACCGCTATAAGTAGAATATGAAAATTAAAGGTGTGTGAAGATTTTGCCCTAACATCGGCCAACTAATGTTTTTTTTTTTCAAAATCACGGCACACATTAAAATTTAGACATTTTTGTTTAGAGGACACTTATGCAATTTTTTTTAATGTTAGTATTAACGAAATATAAATAAAATGAAAACAATAATGTAAAAAAATATACAGACTCTAAAAAATTTCAAACCCCTTTGGTTTTTTAGAGTTTGGGCAAATATATGGTAATGGCTTGAAGGTCTTTGGTCCAACCAACTAACTTCACAGAAAGAAAGTATTTTTGGAAAAATTATTTTTAAGGGGAAGACAGAGGGGAGAAGTAGTTATGTCTAAAATAACTAGTGTTTTGAAATTGAGCGCAAATTTTGATTTTGTAATAAAACACCATGTTGTACATTTCTGAAATACATAAATCATTTACAATGGGCGTTTACGGGTTCATTGCAAACTGAGATCTCAAACTGAATATCTAAAAAGTTTGGAACATTCATAAAGTTGGTAGGTAGTTGTCACCTACTTTCACACTAAGAACTTGAAACTTCGTAAGTGACTCCTGCGAAGTTGTATCTGAAACAACTTACAGCGCAAAGACTACTTTCAACTTGGAAACTATAATTTTGTAAGCTTGGTTATCTCATAATACAAGTAATTTAAGTCAAAAGTGTTTTAACAAATTAAACGTTAAATTACGTCCGAAGTTACCGAAATATGTAAAAAAAATTACGCTAACTCCGAATTTAAACAACCTTTTTATACAATTAAAGATATTCTTAGAATTTGGTCTTCATTTCTTTAGATTTTTGTAAAACTTTTTTCGTTTTTAATAAATACAAGAGACTTATACTATTTTGAATAAAGTAAACAAATGATTCTATACAATGGAAGACATTTCATTGAAAACTTTGAAACTTTAATAAAAAAAATTAAAATGTTTAATATTTAGCAATAATAATAAATCAACCATTTTTAATGTTTAACAATATTTAAATCTTAATAAATAATTTGCCATACTTATATTTGTGAACAAAACAAGTCGGTTTATAAGAAGTTTCTTAATTTATTACGAAACAAATCATAATAAAGCAAAAACAAGCAACACGCGGAAAACACAAATATCAGAACATTAGTATCATTAAACAACTCATTTTCTTTAGCAAAAACTTTAAAATAAACATTTCATATAAGTAAGTAACCATCTAATAAAAAAAACACTTAAACTAGTCAGAACTAAGCGATTCGTTATCTAGGCGCCTCAATATCGGCTCTAACCACAAAAGTGTTATCTTCACATTCATCACCAACACCGTAAAAGCACACGTTCCTTCGAGGAACCTTATCAGAGGAACCCAAGCTCCTTGGCAGTGTTTGACTCCTACAAAAATCACTCTTCAAACAATAGTCATAAGTCACTTTATGGTCAAAATACTGACTGTAATAACCTTCACAAGTGTCGAAGTTAATGCTTCTAGTGTCTAAGTAACTGTGGGAGCCCTCCGGACGCAGTCGGGGCCCTAGAGGCCACTCTGGAGGCGTCGGGGCCCCTGGTGGAGGCCACTCGGGTGGCGTCGGGGCCCACGGAGCGGGCCCCGAGGGTCGTAATCAGCGAATCGGTTTGGAGACGATGATGACGTCGGGCGCTGATCGGGTGGTTTCGGTGCTCATCGGGCGGCGGTCGATTTTCTTTTCTGTTAAAAATAAAAATTTAGCTTAATACAGGATTTTTTCATTTGTGGGTGTAAGAAAGATTAAAATAATTGTACAGAATGTGGTCATGCTTTCGTTAAAATTTGTTATTTAGCTCATAGAAAAAATGTTCTCAAAATGTTATTTTTGGAGTCAAATCTAGAGATCTTGGTTTGTTCGTTAGGCATTGTACGACATACTTAGATAATTTGTATAAAATAATGCGACCTGTAACATTGTTTGTAATAAATAAATGAATAATAAATACTATGTATTTCAGAAATCAGACATATCCAACTTTAATTCAGTGGGCTTATAAAATAAGCACTTAAACAAGTAAAATTTTGAACTATAAATTATTATGAAATAAGAAATAAAGTGAGAGGCCTATGTCCAGCTGTGGACTAATATAGGCTGATGATGATGATGAAGAAATAAAGGTGCGCATTTATTACTTGGTAACTTTTTCATGGAATGTGATTTTGTAACTTTAAATAAGTAATTAAAGAGCGAAGACTCTTAAGTTTTGATTTTCACTTCACTTCAATTTCATATTTCACAATGTCAAAAATTAGAATAACTATCGATGGTTACCTCAATTCAGATCAAAGACTTTAGGTTCCATTCCTTACAATTACAACACGAATTAAAGAAAAAAACAATATCGGTAAACAACCAAACCAAAATTCCCTGCTACGTCAGCAACTTTTTAACCCTAAAATCATCCCACAAATTTTTCCCATGTGCCACTTGTAAATCCCCGTCACAGCGGCCTACCCATTATTTCCCCAGCGTACCGCAGAGCCGGGGTCATAAATATCCGAAACAAGCTGGGTATCGGTATTTGGTAGTAAATCTACTCCCATAGGCATTCTTTGAAGGAACTGTGTTGCAAGTTTTCAACTGTAAATATGCCCTAGAAACTATATATTTACTAAGGTAGGTATTGATATTGGGAAATTAAAATATTATTGACTAGCTGCATCCTTACTACCCGTTGTCCTATTACCCGTTTTCCCGTAGGAACGAAGCATTTTCTTGCGTTAAAAAGTAGCCTATTCATCAGGAATAATGTGGGCTTCTAATGGTAAAAGAATTTTTCAAATCGGTCCAGAAGTTTCGGAGCCTATTCAATACAAAGGAACAAACAATCAAATCTTTCCTCTTTATAATATTAGGTATAGTATTGACAAACGTAGAAAGTTTGTCAATTGACGTTTATTAGTCTCAAACAACTCTAGAAATCGTGAAAATCGTGTATAAAATTCTGAAAAAAAGATATACAGGGTGGCCCATTCAAATCGGTCAGTATGGGAAAGTCTGAAACTGTAAGACATACGAAGATTTGTTCTTAGGAACCATGTCACGGATTTCGATAAAAAGAAAAACTGCATTCATACAATTAAAAAAAAAGTGTACCCAACTGGGGAATCGAACCCGGTTGTTTTGAAAAAATAAACTTACACTATTTCTATTCAGATATCGTTTGTGTAGGTCTTAAGCAGTAAATATCTCTAAGAAACATAATGTCTAAAATGAATAAAATGCATTTTTTTTCACATACTTTAATTTATCATAGTAGGTGTTCAAAGTGACCACCGTCTTTTTCAATACAATATTCAACACGTCTAGGTAACGATCTTACTATTGCATTTTGTATCTTCATGTGGTGAATCTGCGTTAAAGTTGACTCTATGGCTACTTTTAGTTCTTCAACGGTGTTATAGCTATTTTTGTACACTTCATCTTTAATGTAACCCCACAAAAAATAATCTAGAGGCGTTAAATCGGGCGACCTCGCCGGCCATTTGATCGGGCCGTTCGTACCAATCCACTTTCGCGGAAAGTTTTCATTTAAAAAGTCTTTTGCTATACGACTATTGTGAGCCGGTGCTCCATCCTGTTGAAAATAAAGTTGTTCTCTTATTTCTACTGCCATTTCTCCTACGGCCTCTAAAAGATCTTCTAAGATTGCAAGGTACTTGAATCTGTCCAAATGTCCATCATAAATTTTAAACATGAGTACCTTATTGTGAAGTAGGCCGACCCAGCAGTTAAATGAGAATCTAACTTGACGGCGTCCTTCGTGCACTCGTAAGGGATTTTCTCGACTCCAATAGTGATGATTCTTACGATTGTACATTCCGTTATTGGAAAATTGAGTTTCATCAGAAAATATTACGTAGTTTAAAAAATGTCTGTCTAGGCCCATTCTCTCTTTTATCCAATTGCAAAATTCAAGTCGTCTGATATCATCTCCTGCATGTAAGGCCTGCACCCAATGTCCATTCTTGTAGCACTTGTATTTGTGTTTCTTTAGGGTTCTTTGAATGTGTGTTCGTGAAATTTCAGGAATATCACGACTTGCATTACGGGTGGAGGCATCTGGTGTTGCTTCAAAATAGGTTAAAATGTTCATTTCCATGTTTTCATCACATTTTCTTGGTTTTACTTTAATTGGCTTTTTAAAACTTCCGTAAGTCTTCAAATTGTGCACAATTTTGATGAATATCTTACGGGTAGGTAAAATACGTGTCGGATATTTGATATGGTACCAATGTAGTGCACGGGAGCAATTTTTATCGTTTTTAAAGTAAGCTTCCAATAAATCAAAGTGCTCAGAATTTGTAAAACGCATTTTCCCAACCACACAGCGAACGACACAAAAATACCGAAGCATTGATTTTAATTTTCAGTTCCCGCCTAAACATTTGACACTCAAGTTTTTTTTTCTTTTTTTTTGTATCGCTATTCGGCCAGTCACACCGACACGTTCCATTTTCAAATGAGGTTTAACACGTCTCTGTATCTACAACATCTACATACTTACTTTAAGTGGGCTTTTCAATTGATTGTTAGTGTTTGATTAATAGAAGTAAGCAGTTGCAATAATAGATAATAATATTACTGTAGATAACAAAACTTCCTTAAACGTTTAATGCAATGCCAATGCCACATGATACATAACACGGTGTATGTAACAAGTAGAGAGGTACAAACAACCATAGAGACAATTTTACATGCCTGAACTTGCTGAATATTGTAACGGTGGTCACTTTGAACACCTACTATGATAAATTAAAGTATGTGAAAAAAATGCATTTTATTCATTTTAGACATTATGTTTCTTAGAGATATTTACTGCTTAAGACCTACACAAACGATATCTGAATAGAAATAGTGTAAGTTTATTTTTTCAAAACAACCGGGTTCGATTCCCCAGTTGGGTACACTTTTTTTTAATTGTATGAATGCAGTTTTTCTTTTTATCGAAATCGGTGACATGGTTCCTAAGAACAAATCTTCGTATGTCTTACAGTTTCAGACTTTCCCATACTGACCGATTTGAATGGGCCACCCGTCAAAACAAAAATTTCTAAACAGATTCGCAGAGTTTGACTTGATAAAATGATTTTCTTAATAACCACCATTCTTAATAACCACAAAAAACACGAGCGCGGCGGCTTGGCAGGCGCGCGTTTTCCCTTACGCCTACTGCTGCAGGACTACCTGGTCTTAAAAGGTGAGAGCGAGCGGTACGAAGTTCATCAGGTGAGTTAGTACCCGATAAATTATTAATTATTATTTCATGGAATTCTTTCTACTATACTTACGTGGTTTGACAGAGTCCTGCCTGGAGGCCTGCTTGAGCAGCTCTATCGTGATCTCGGAGGTGTTGGTGGGGGGCGAAGGCCTAGCGATGGTCGCGCCGCTGTAGCCGAACGTGGAGAAACCACGGCTGTTGCTGCTAGAACCTAGGAGAAGACAATTATACTTTCTATAATGTACATCCTCTGTTGCCAAATGTTAAAAAAGCTAGACCATCCACATAGCATCAGCTAGCCCCAAGCTAAGCAGAGCTTGCTTGTGTAATGGGTACTAGATGACTGATTTATACTAAATACATAGATAGATATTTTAACTATACATAGAAAATACCCAGAACACCCCGAACAAACATTTGTCCCAAAGCGGGAATCGAACCCGCAACCTCATGTGTCGCAGGGGGACCTTCATCCGCCGCGCTACATGGGTCGTCAAATTATCTACGTCATGATCTAGGTACGTCCTGCAGGGTTCGTGGTCGTCAGGTGCGTCGACCACTGGGGGCCTAAGCCACGAACCCGTCAGGTCATTTGGCAATAAATTTAGGAAATTTAATTTAATTTAAAGTTTAATTTACTATGTAATCCAACAGCGGTACATTTAACTTGTTATAATTAAAAAAAAAGTTTTGCTAAAATAAGTAATAAAGGATTACATGGAGAATATAAAAATATTTCACAGAAAGGTGAAAATATTTAACGGAAAATATGAACATAAGTGCCGTGAGTGAATTCTAGTGAAGTGAAGTTAAAAACATGGAAATGAATAACATGTTTTATTCCCGCATGCCCTTTTAGCCTTCCCATTTGTGGCGCAAATACTACAATATTCCCAAGAGTCCTACCAGCATTCTCGTTTGTGGGTACAATGGGATTTGAACCCACCACGTACCTCACTAGCTATAATAGGTAGACCACACAAGTGGTGGATCGCTGTAGAACCATGTTACAGTAACAAACGCCAAAAGTGGCGTTTGTTACTGTGTTTGGCGTTTGTTTTCTTAATGTGACAAGGTTCTACAGAGATCTGTCAGTTGTGTGGTCTACTAGGTACTAGTAAAAAAATTGTCAACAAATTATATTCTGCTAATCAATTTTAGTGACGAGCGATAATCGTCTATCTTACTCGTCATGAAAGTAAAGTAATCATCGCCAAATACTTGAGAGTTCAGTAACCTATTCTGCTGACTGTACGTAATAACCTATCACCTAACTACAAACGAAGTACTATATTTCCTTGAGACCATCCTTTAAAGCCGCCACACACAGAAACCATGGCCGGGCCGGAGGCGAAGGCGTGCGGGTTGTATCATACGAATTTATATGAGAGACTACACACTCACACGCCGCCCGGCGGTGTAGGTATGTGTAGTCTCTCATATAAATTCACGCATTACAATTACAACTCGCACTAAAGTCATTTATAACGGGATATTTACCATGATTTGAGTTTTGAGAGTTAATATCCCGTTATAAATGACTTTAGTGTTAATAACCATGATGGATTTAAAAGTTTTACAACTCGCACGTCTTCGCCTCCGGCCCGGCCACGGTTTCTGTGTGTGACGGCTTTTAGATCTTATGGTCAGCCTGGCGGCAGCATGCCGGCGGCTTTGTCACAAATAACCGGCGGCTTCGTCACAAATTGCCGGCGGCTTGGTCACATAGCCGGCAGCTTGGTCACAAGCAAAGCCACCAAGGGAGCCCTCGGCACAAAAAGCCGGCGGCAGTAAGGACGGTGCCTTTCGACCGCCGCCGCTGGGTTGTGTGGATAAACCATTACTCAACACTCTTGGACACGTCAGAAAATGCAAATTATTACGTAAAACTAGGATATAAAGTGATCACTTTGTTTTTATTTACTTCAATCTTTTTAAAGTAAAGTAATGAAGCAACAAGAAAGCTATCTTGTTAGGTAAGTTTTCGAGTTGGAGCAATACTCGTCCCAAGCTTTTTATCCCCTAGATAATATCTGAAGGTGGTTCATGATCCGTAAGTGATATATACAAATAAATAAATAACGAATTTGACAGTTGGAAAATTTGTTTTAATCATGCACATTGTGCCTACTAATTTTGACACCTTGTCACACTTGGCGAGATAAACCAAGCAGCGCTAGTAAATATAAACGACACACCAAGATAAAACAAAAATGAAAATGTAAGGGATCACTCAATGCCGCAAACAATTTATTTATTATCCGAATACAAACTTTTATGGGACCTCTTAAAATTAAAAATCAACCTTATACAACAACGAAAGAATTATCAAATTCTAGTATGAATTGTCGAAGATATCACCAAAACTGTAGTAGTTAGAAATGATTTTTTAAAAGTAATATACATTGTCTTTTTAAGCTTTACAAGATAAATAGCAATCTCTTAGGAATAACATTTTTATGAAACCAATTCGGGATCATTCTCTATACAATAGTGAAAGAATCAGTAAAATCGGTTTACCACAGGCTGAGATATCAAGATATCAATACATATCATACATATTTTTTTAAGGGCAGAAGCCTCTATTCAATTTTTATCAATTTTTCTTCCTCTCTTGTTTCGTATCTTGTCTTGTAACCTTTGTTCCTACTCTTTGTATTCTGTTTCTTTGTATTGTACCACACCAGGACCTGTCTGAAAACCAGCGCCGCTACTAGCTTCGGCTTGTAGCGGCAAAATGCTGAGACAGGGACCTTTTTGGCCCGCATATAACACACTTTATAATATGTATCTGTTTTCTTCTTTCTGTTTTTCTTTTCTATAAAATGTGTTCTTTGTATATATGATTGTAATGTGTTGTGTTATGTATTGTCCAAATAAATGTATTTTCTTTCTTTCTTCTTTTCTTTATTCACAAAGAAAATTACAATAAAATAATAGAAATAAATTAGAACTAGTATTTATAATTGCAACAATTGAGCTAAGTGCAGACTGTTGCAAACAATCTACAGGTAGCTCAACTGATCCATATCAATACAAGTCGGAAAAAAAACATACAGAAAAAATTAGTACCTCTTTCTTTTTAAGTATAGTTTAAAAAGAAAAGTGATCAACTTACTCTTTCCATCAGAACTAGGCGGCGGGTCAGTTTGGAACAGACTCTCCCTCGTCTGACATCCGGACTCCTTCGTGTCAGGCGCACCCACCGAGACATCTCTATTCCCTCTCTCTTCACTCCCGCGCTTGCTGCGTATACTGCCTTCTTTTCTACTCGGCCGACGCTTGCCGTTCCGTTCTAGAAATAAATAAGGTAATTTAAAATGTAAATCGAACTTATCACTCATATAGACAAAACCTTTATACACAAAGAAAACTATAATCAAATGATAGAAACAAATTAGAGCTAGTATGTATAATTGAAACAATTGAGCTAACTGCAGACTGTTGCAAACAATCTACAGGTTTTTTTTTAATAGTGCGTAAGCCTCACACTCTCACGGAAGGATGCGGGTTCAAGTCCCGCCGTAGTCGTAAATTTTTGCGATGTTATTTAATCTACAGGTAGCTCAACTGATCCATATCAATACCAGTCGTCGCGTCCCCAAGACGCTGGCTGCATTGCCCCGCTGTATGGCAATGCTGATGCACTTCTGAAAGAGGTTTTACACTTGCTGTGTGTTATCTATCTGCATCTGAAGTCTCGCTCAGTTTGCATAGTGTAGAAAGAGATGCCCTCTATTTCATTGCAGAAAGACCGCTGTTAGACAAATACCGCTCTGTCGGAGAAGTACAAACTGAAATGAACTTTGTTATGTTGGTATTGAAACTAAAATGTATTTTTCCAGGCCCAGATATATAGGCCAGAAAATGTTATGTATAACGCGTATAAGCCTTTCAACTCAAAATGTTTCTAAATCATAAAGACTCTGGGCCAGGGGTGGCGAACCTTTATGAGAAAAAGTGCCATTTTTTTCTAAAAAAAAATAATGAGGCCATAGACGTGCCATCAAATAAGTAGGTACTTTTGACTGAGTGATTATTGCGAAAATAATATAACTAAATAAGTACTAACAACTCAAAACTCTGTTTTTGTGTTTGTGTTTTTCTTTTCTGTTTTTCTCTATCTTGGTGTGCATTATAGAGTATTTGTATAGTATTATAATTCTTTTTTACTGCCGGATAATACATTTTGCACTGTATACATGTAGTTCAAATTAAAGTACAAAACAATACAATAAAATGAAAATATTCTGTAGTGCACACCAAGTAATCAAAAATCACAGAACACAAAAACAAATAGGTAGGTACAGATAATGTACAATGGGTGGCCTTATCAGTAGGAAGTAGGACCTACTTCATAAAAACTAAAAATGCAAACCGTTTTGATCCATGGCGGGCCCAAAATATTAAGTCGCGTGCTATCAATTGCAGGCGTGCCATTGGTTCGCCACCCCTGCTCTGGGCTGTTTCTACATCAAACTTCTGTCATTTGTTAGCTTCTGTAAAGAGGTCGGAAGCTTTCCGTTCGTCGCCGCCGCTGTATTATTTGCTGTTTCATCAAACCTTTCTGTCACTTATTGCCTTCTGCGTGTGTAGTCTCAGTCAATTAAAATCAATAAATAAATAAATAATGCTGGACAATTCACACAGCATTTTCTAGCCCCAAGCTAAGCAGAGCTTGTGTTATGGGTACTAGATAACTGATACACTTAATACAATACACTACATAGATAGACATATTTTTTATTATACATAGAAAACACCCAGACCAACGGAACATATTTCTGCAGGTCGTACACAAATTTGTTCCGAGGCAGGAATCGAACCTGCAACCTCCTGCGTCACAGGCGGACCTTCGCCCGCTGCGCCACGGAGGTCGTCACTCACGTCAATAGATTAATTCAAAATCAATCTACGGCAAAACTTGTTACCTATTTAGTCATCCAGCTTAGAACGCAGTAAACTTTCAATGTCACCCAAAAATAAGACGAAGATTTTGATTTATTTAGCTTTTCATTGACTTAGCTTTTCCTCCGGCCAGGTGGGATGACGATCTGCGAAAGACTGCAGGCAGATGCTGGATGCAGCAAGCTGAAGGCAGAGCTGAACGCAGGCACTATAGCGCTTATTATGGGAGGCCTATGTCCAACTGTGGACTAATATGGGTTGATGATGATGATGATGAATATAGCCTCTGCTAGTTACCTATGAGGATATCTTCGGGTTCTATTTGGGGCTCCACTTCGCGCCTCCAGATCTCTTCGTCGATGTTCAGATGAGTTTCTTGGAAGTCCGAATCTATGCTTGTTGGCTGAAACGAAAGAATCATGAAAACACGGGGTTTTATACAACTGTATAGATGAGCCTAGCTTCTGCACACGGCTTCACTCAACCTCAACCTCAGCGGTCTGTATTGGTCCACTACTGGACGCAGGCCTCCCCCTGTTAAGCGCCTTATTGGCTTATATCACGTGGGGGTAATGCCCATAATCATCACGCTGGGCATGGTTGGGGATCGCAGTTCAGTGGTAGAATTGTTGTGCAGGGGGCGCTGCTGCCCGCCCCCGGTGAGCTGTGTGGTGCCGGCTTAGAATTTGCACCACCCCAACTCTTCCCGCGGGTGTCGTAAGAGGCGACTAAGGGATATCCACGGCTTCACTCTACCACTTACGACGACGACTACCACGACGACCTCCGTGGCGCAGCGGGCAAAGGTCCGCCTGCGACGCAGGAGGTTGCGGGTTCGATTCCCGCCTCGGAACAAATTTGTGTACGATCTGCAGAAATTTGTTACGTTGGTCTGGGTGTTTTCTATGTATAATAAAAAATATCTATCTATGTAGTGTATTGTATTAAGTATATCAGTTATCTAGTACCCATAACACAAGCTCTGCTTAGCTTGGGGCTAGATAAT
Source organism: Eupithecia subumbrata (assembly GCA_949316285.1). Lineage (NCBI taxonomy): Eukaryota > Metazoa > Arthropoda > Insecta > Lepidoptera > Geometridae > Eupithecia > Eupithecia subumbrata. The sequence continues at coordinate 3,975,990 of OX438631.1, forward strand.
GCTGTGTAAATTGTCCAGCATTATTTATTTATTTTATTTATTATTATGGGCCTGTGGTTATAGAACCACTGGGTATACAAGGACATATAAGGAAGCAACTGTTAACTGGAGGTAGGTAGGTTATAATGTTGATTGAGCACGATGCCCGGTAGAAATCGTTCTTACCAGCAATAAGGCCACTCTTTCGTCTGACTTTATTTTATTGCCTTGTTATTTTCGTATTAAATAGTGTATGTGATGAGGAGAATTTTCGTGGACGGCCTACGAGTAAGGTATCATGAAGTAGTACAGTAACGAGATCAAGGAACGTGCTATCATAACTAAATTAAATAAATAAATAATGCTGGACAATTCACACAACATTATCTAGCCCCTAGCTAAGCAGAGCTTGTGTTATGGGTACTAGATAACTGATATACTTAATACAATAAACTACATAGATATATATTTTTATTATACATAGAAAACACCCAGACCAACGGAACAAATTTCTGCCGATCGTACACAAATTTGTTCCGAGGCGGGAATCGAACCCGCAACCTCCTGCGTCGCAGGCGGACCTTCGCCCGCTGCGCCACGGAGGTCGTCATTCGTCAGTAGTCAAATTATATATAAGCATGTTCATAACTAAATTAAAATAATACGTTTATAGCCTATCTAATACATGAGGTATACAGTGGTGGACACATAATTAGAGACACCCCCCAATTGATCACAATAAACTTGATTTTGGCACTACCATTAGCCAAAGTAGATATTAAATATAATGTAATTGTTACTAAATCACACATGACGTTGTATTCTTAAAATGGGGGACAAAAAAAGTTGTGTTGCTTATTAGTTAAGACACTGCTCACTATCCAAATATAATACAAACTTTTTTAACGTACTTGTAGCTGGCCAACTAATTAAAGACAGTGAACGCAGTGTTCTGAATTTAAAAAAAAGAAAAATAACTACATTCGATTTTTCATTGTTTTGCCGCGTATTTGCATGAAACGTCGACATTAATTAAAACATTTTACTTTTTGTATTCAAATTAATACGTTTTATAACAATCCATATGGGAAAAAACAAGAGTTGCGATTCGTCCACTAGAAAGATAAGAAATCGCAAACCATTTGAGCTGTTCTAAGGACATGGTTATGAATGCTATAAAGCATTTCAAGAAGTTCAATACGACCGAAAACGTACCCAGAAAACCGAGACCTAGAAAAACCACTCGGCGAGAAGACTCTAAGATGGTGTTGTTGGCAAAAAAGGTTCAAAGGATCAGAACTGATACGCTCGGAAATATACGGGGCAGGAGGGTCGACGGGTGTGTCTGCAAGGACAATTAGACGGAGACTATGTGAGGCAAACTTGTACGGAAGAGTGTCTCGGAAGGTGCCACTTTTGAAAAAGCAAAATGTTAAGGCAAGGTTAGCGTTTGCTAAAAAATATGAACACTGGACTGAAAGAGAGTGGAAAAATGTGCTTTTTTCAGATGAAACAAAAATTAATATGATTAATTCTGACGGAAAACAATATGTTAGACGCCCCCCGAACAAAGAAATGGATCCGAAGTACACCAAGAAAGTAGTGAAACATGGAGGGGGAAATATCAAAGTGTGGGGCTGTTTTTCAGGACTTGGTGTCGGACCTGTCAGGAAGATAGAAGGCAGGATAAACACCAGTACAAAAATATTTTAGAAGAAACCATGCTGCCCTATGCTGAGCAAAATTTACCGGTCATTTGGACTTTTCAACAGGATAATGATCCGAAACACACCGCAAAAGTAGTAAAAGATTTCTTAAGGAGCCAGTTTGTGACGGTTTTGGATTGGCCCCCGTACAGTCCGGATTTAAATCCAATCGAAAACTTGTGGTACCAGGTGAATAAGACAGTGGCGGCAAAGCGTACATCAAACGTCGATCAACTTTACACAGCTTTTACAGAAGCGTGGGAACAAATTCCGGTACAAGCTTGTACAAAATTGATCGCTTCCATGGCTAAGAGATGTCGTGCTGTTATTGCTGCAAAAGGACATGCGACCAAGTATTGATACGCATCGGAATGATTTATAAAAATGTGTTAGAAATCGTAGGTACTATGATAATTTCAATGATAATTCATTTTTTTTAATTTCATGTTACGAAATGAAGTGTCTGTAATTATATGGCCAGATCTTACTAATCTCATTTTTTATTTGCACTGCTTACATTTAAGTTTTACCGAATAAAAGTTTTGTTGTAAATATTTCGTTTTAACATTACGCAATAAACACACATAAAAAAATTATTGTGCAGCAAGTTACAATGGCAGTCTGATAAAATATATACAGAGGAATAGCTTAGTTATTTCAATATGTTTCCAGTGTCTTTAATTCTGTGACCACCACTGTATATATAAAACGTAATATTAGATTAGACATTATTTTTAGGAACTTTTTGTACCTATTTCATTACAGGTAGGCATTTTAGGTTTTTTATGAGTAACTAGTTTCTGCCCCTGGCTGCGCAAGCGTTTTCGGAATATCATAGATCAAGATGAAATTCGGCGTATATTTAGAACATATCTAAATATACGCCGAATTTCATCTTGATCTGTTCAGTAGTGGGTAGCTAAAATTCAGATTTCACAAACTTTTGGCTTTGTAATATTAGTAGGATAATATAAAATCATAATATAATATTAGTAGGAAACATCTTTAAGCCGAAGTAACGTTTACGTACCTGTCGCTTAGAGAAGCTGTCTCTTTTCCTCTTGAACATTTCGTTGGCATGGTTCTCTCTTTCTAGCGATGCTCTCGGCTCGCTATCCCGTTGGAGTCGTTTTGCGTCAAGCGTGAGTCTGTTCTCGAGGCTGTCTAGCCGGTCCAGTCGGTCCTCGCAAGATTGTCTTATGTGTTCCTGGAGGAAAAAGTTGTTTTATAAAATATCTCAGATTTTTGGTGCACAGAATATCTGGGACAACTTTTGTCCCCGTAGTTTTGTGCACAGAACAACTGGGAAAAATGTTGTCCCGGTTATTCTGTTCAGAACTACAGCACAGGACAACTAGGATAAGCGAAACTTAGCTATGAAGCGGTCCAAAATTCTGAAATTTGAAGTTCCCGCTTTTAGTAGCCGTCAAAGTCAAAATTGACCCAGTAGTTCTGTGCATCAATATAGATCAAAAAATGTCAGACAATAAAACGTTCCAATTTCGATACGACGTTAAAACACTCAAAAAAATAATAGGAAAGAATCCAATTTCTCGAGCAAAAGGCAACTCGCAATCATAGGAATCTTATCAAAATTCTTTGTGAGAAATCGCATGCAACCTTGCTAGCTCGCGCCCAGTCGGACGAATTGGTATCAATTTGTGGTAATTCGATTTTTGTATATTATTTCGGATTTCTCGGCACATTTTGTTAGAATAAAATCTATTAAGAATTGTAACTGGGACATTTTTCAATTCCAACTCAACGTGAATTTTGTTTACAAAACATGCATGAAACCTAAATTCAATACATTCAACCTATAGTGCGAGCGGAATTAGATTTTACATTACTTTTCAATGGGGTTTGTACCCACCCTGTGACTTCTATTGAAAACTGTCATAAATAGGCTCCCGTTGCCCATAAAATATCTATCTAAAGGCAGGATACTAGCAAAACTGGCGCCACCACTGAATTTTACTATTACCACTACATTAAACAAGGGAGTTGTTAAAAATTCTCTCTGCTAGTCCATGATACCTATGTACTAAAAGCTTTTAAAATTTTAATGGTTTTGCTTGTACCGCGGGATGCAGGATCTATGAAATTCTCCGCATCCTCTCTTAGTTGCATTCCAAACCTCCCATTCCTCTTCTAGCATCTGGCAACAGCCCAAGCTGGCCTGAATCGCCCTTGTGCGGGTTGCTCAGACCTAACTTTTACGGGCGAAGCGCCCTGGGCCGCCATCACGGTGTGGTTAAGTGTAGTTACCTCTTAGCATTACGCCTCAAGCGTTAGCAGTTGAAACGTTAGGGTGCGCGTACACAGGCCGGCATCGGACAATCCACTGACACGTCCGCGATTTGTAAACATAGTTAATGTTTTAATCGGGTATTTATCGCGTACCTTTTGTTTTTATATCCCCTACTACCGCGTTACAGCGATCGTGGTCACAGAGCGTAGGGGATATATAAACAAAAGGTACCTACGCGATAAATACCCGATTAAACCATTAAATACACTGACAAGTCCGTCCACTGATCGGCAATCCGAATGACGTCATTCGCACTAAACGGAAAAGTTGCCTTCAAGAATCCTCGTCGGCATTGCCAACAGTCTGTTCCGTGTGGTGCGGATCTTATATAGCAGACCATTGATGGGGCCAGAGCGGATTGTCCGATGCCGGCCTGTGAACGCGCACCCAGACGTTTCAACTGCTAACGCTTGAGCCGTAATGCCAATGGTAACTACTCTTAATAGACCATGATCCTGGCCCAGCTCTCTCCAAAGTCTGGTAAATATATCATGACCATCTGCGGTCTAAAGCATTATAATCCATTCAATATGAGCTTGTACCTTCACCATAAAGTTCACTGGAAGAGAACTCTCTTTAGGGTTGAGCTTGTGATTCCTTCTCTTGCTTTTCTATGTACGTTTCATTTCGTACAATATTACAAAGAATTAAGAATTACATAATACATCCTAAGATCATGCAGCCTACGTAGACTATACCTTTTCTTTGAACACATTTTCGCGTGATACAAAGTACTTTGTGGAATACATCAGTAAGAGACGACATGTTATGTTGTGCATCAGCCAACGCATCAGCATTACCTCTACGTACTCTGATAACGCCCGAATACTCAAACGCAACTCAGGTCAAACACAGCACGTCTCGAATGCCGAATTTTCGTCATTTTTTCTTTAAAAACTGTCAAAAAATCGCGATGTAAGACGTGCTTAAATCTGAGATGCGTTTGAGTATTCGGGAGTGAGTCAAGTTATTGATAATGCTATATCAACAAAGTTGTTGACATGACATTTTAATAACTTTGAGTAGTGAAAGAGCCAAGAATCAGCTTAGAACCATAACACCATAAAATAAGAGCTTTTCTATTAAATTCTACTTACCTTGATAATCTTATGATCCTGGTAGAGTTTCCTGATGCATTTGAAGAGGAAGACAAACATCATGCCGGACAGGATCAGAGAGAAGATGACCAGGATCACCAGGATGTGAGTCTGCTTGATCGGGGAACCGGCTTCATCCTGGAAGTATAACCAGTTTAAGAAAATCTGCTAATTAAAAACTACAGTGTGTTTGAGGTCTAACGGCTGTCGCGGATCAAAGGTGCACCGCTATAGCACATCACAAAATGTGCATTTAATTAATGCATTACTCATATAATGTTTTATATAGGTATATATGTATAGCATTGCATATTGACGACATCAGATGGCAGACAACTTGCGAGACACTCGTTTGAAGCTTGTGGGAAGCCATTTTGTCACTGTAAAATTAATCTAAAGCTAACGAGTTTAAGCCCATATTTATAGTTTTGTGTTGTATGGTAGCGGTATTGGATTAATAAGCGCAGAGCTAAACTCAGCTCAACTAAGTATAGCTTTAGCGGCAAAAAAATAAAATAATAGCGTGAAAAAAAGAAAATAATTTGGTATAAAAATTTGGGTAAGAGCGGTTACGAACGGCATCCCATCCGAATACTAATATAATATAAAAAATGCTTGGACTGAAATCGGATTATTGCTTCACCTCCTCACCTCAACAATATTGGTTCACTGCTGGACGCAGGCCTCCCCCTCATAAGCGCCTGATTGGCTTTTATCTCATGGGGGGTAATGCTCATACCACAGGGCATGCGGGTTGGGGATCGCAGTTCGGTGATAGAATTCCTCTGCAGGTGGCGCTGCTGCCCGCCCCCGGTGGATATCCCTTAGTCGCCTCTTACGACACCCGCGGGAAGAGTTGTGGTGGTGCTAATTCTAAGCCGGTACCACACAGCAATTGTTTTACGCATTGCACCCGATTTAATAATTCCAATCCGATCTCTGATCCAAATCAGCACTTCATGGCCCTAATTCCACTAAATTAGTGTAGACGATTTACCTTTGTTATGGTGAAGCACCATGACGATTAGACCTTTGTTATGAGGAAGCACCATGACAAAAGTATCGAATCGTCTTAAGGTTAAATGGCATTTTTAAAAAGCCAAACGTGTAATTTTAAGACCATACCAGTATTAAGGCGAAGCGATAAATCTAGTGGAATTTGGCTCCGGGTCTAGTGCGTAAACCACCATACATACATTTTTATTATACAAAGAAAATACTCAGAACACCTGGAACAAATATTTGCATGATGCTTTTAAAAGTTTTACCTTGCACAAGTCAATATCTTCGTCAGTCTTGAGCCGGCAGTCAGCATATCTGTTGCACCTCAAACTGACCTTGATGCAGGTGTTGTCAGCACAGTCAAACTCATCGTCGTGGCAGGTGTCAGCTGGAATACACCACACTATTAAGGGGCAAACCTGACGGGTTTGGTTGTCAAAATAGGCCTAGAACTCAGTACTTACGGGAACCACTACCAGGCTACACCAAATTATCTTCAACAAAACCCTTTCGACGCGTAGTACCAAATTCGCAAAGTGCCAACGCACGTATATGTCCAATTACGCAAAAGTCCACGTTGGGTGGGCTTCGTTAGGAGTAGGTTAATGTTGAGGGACCCCCGCTTCGTGGGGGTGGGACGCCTACAGATCGGGTTAACTAAAGTAGGAACAACTTAAAACAAGGACTCCTTTATATTCATGAAAATTAAATTGAAAAGAAAATAAAATGGCACTTTGCGAATATGGCATCATGCCTAATGGCACTAAGCGTTTTTGGTATTATGAGAATCTGGTGCTCTGCGTGTAAAAAAACATACATTTCGCGAAACGCCAAATGGCACTTTGCTAATTTGGTACTACACGTCGAAAGCAACAAAACTCCTAGTGAGTTGCAAAAAATATCAGTAAATAAATTCAAACAAATTATCAAGACCTTGCTGTGCAAAAAGGCTAACTATAAAATATCAGATTGAGGATAAAAAAGCTTGGGACGGGTTTTGCTCCAATTCGAAAAATAACAACTAACAGACTAAAGGTTTCTTCGTCGCTTCTTTATTTTAGCCTACATACTGCGACAGAAATCAAAAATATCACTTTATATCCGTGTCAGTGTTTAGTTTTATAATTTCACCTTTTTTAAGTGTATATTTATTGTATTTATGGAAATAAAGAGTTTTTGATTTTGATTTTGACCCCCGTAGTTAAAAACTCGAATTACATAACATTCAAAATTTTTTCCTTGGTTCCTTGAATATGAAAACACGATTAAAAAAAAAACTGCGATAAAAAATCGTGAAAGTGCACTGTTTCACACATAATTTGGTCGAGATTTCAGGGGTTCCTGAAATCTCGACCAAATTATGCGGTTTATTGAAATGACTTACCTATGTCTTGATTCGTAGATTATTGCTAATTATTTGGATCCTTGGACCAGTTTCTTTATAAGTTTACTTGTCAATAGGCAAAAACTTGATTTTTGCGCGTACGCCGTTCCAAAAACGTATAATCTGTCTCGCTCCCTTTCACAAAATGGCGCGCATTGCGCCCTCTTAATATAAATGCGAAAGTTCTGATGTTTGGATGGAGTTCTTTAGTAACCATCATACTTTATAAACTTAACATAGAGTCCACAGGTGATGGGAATGCTAGCTTGTATTTCGGTCGACGAATTAGTATTTCCATTCGACGTGGCAATGCTGCCAGCAGAGTGCTTTGAAAAGCACTCGCTTTCTGGTGACGGCTTAGATTTTTAGGAAATTGTACTAGTTGTAACTGTTTGTGCGCGCAGGGACGCGGTACAGGCGCGACGCGAACCGCACTCACCCTGATGAAGTCCCTCGTTAAGGGATGAAACGTTGGTGTTCTTCCATCACAAACTAGGTTCGTAGTTAGCGCTTACATTCATAATGAATTCGTCAAACTACGAAAGTTTTATAGTAAAATAGTTGTAATTGTAATTACGTATTTAAAGATAGTATTTTAAGAAGTTTTTTTTTACAAAGTATGCCAGTCCTATCATGACCTAAACTTATTAATAAATCAAAAGAAATTAAACACTAAATTATTCATAGCAGTCATGTTGTTTGACTCTATGAATAATTTTATTGGTTTTTATTGTTCACGTCAAAACTACCAAATTGATAATGATATTTAGCGTTGCGATCGCCTGGAATTGAAATTGTACGCAGTAAAAGGATTTAGGCTGATCGTTTCGAGTTCGAGTCGCGGGATTCAAATTATATTCTGGCTTTTAGTTTTTTCTGCGTTCTACAATGAATAAACCTAGAGGAAAAGTAATTTACTGTAAATCGTAAACCATTTTTCATTAACTTAAGAAAGAAATACGTCGATTCTTTGGTATTTTCGGAGTATTTAGGAATATAAGATATTAACATATAAAAAAAAAATTAAATCTTTCCGTTTTAAAATATAAGTGTAAATATGCCACCAACAATGCAGCAGGCAAAAGAGATAGTTAGAGATACAACTAGTACAGCTGTCTTGCTCTTTCATTGTTTGAAACAAAAACTCGCAGCGAATAATCGACGCGACTGCCCAAATGGCTCACTAATTAAGCCTTAGATATAATTGCGTTCTGCGCATCTTTGTCACGTGGTCCAACAGAGGACAAGAAGATTGGCGGCAACTATGTCTTACCTTCAACAGCCGGGTTGATCGTCCGAAACGCGGTATACTTGGCTACAAAGGTGGTGTTCTTCTGCTGCGCTTTGATGGTATAAAGCCGCACGTGCATCACGTTACCCAGCTCGCCTGGCTTCTCAGCCTTGCTGGTGACGGGGTTGGCCACGGAGCCACAATAGTACTCCAACCTGTCAATAATTAATTAATAATAAGTATTTTCTAATCATGCTAAGTTTCATTTGAATTCATTCAGTAGTTTCGGCGTTATGCACGGCTAAGAAATTTTACTTTCATCCCCTCTTCCAAGGGAATTCCCCGAATTCTGGGATAAAAAGTATCCTATGTCCTTCCTTGTAGTATGATCTCAAATCATGCCAAGTTTCATTTGAACTCATTCTGTAGTTTTGGCATAAGTTTTCAATCAGTGCGTCCTACCCGTCACACCTACGGAGCTGAAATGTGGACACTCACGGTAGCGCTGGTCCACCAGTTCAAAGTCGCTCAGCGAGCTATGAAAAGTGTTATGGTCAGAGTTCCTCTGAAGGATAGGATTCGTAACGAATACATCCGACAGAGAACTTAAGTTATTGACATATATCTCAAAGAATTAGCAAGCTGAAGTTGCATTGGGCCGGCCAAATCTCGCGAAGAACACACAACCGCTGGGGTAAACGTGTTATTTATGCAGTCCGCAAACTCTCGACGCAAGATGCAAGACTCGGCAAAATTAGTGTAGGACGCCCGCCAGCCATATGGGATGACGACCTGTGAAAGTCTGCAGGCAGATGCTAGCTGAAGACAGGGCGCTGTGGCGCTCGTTAGGGGAGGCCTTTGTGTAGCTGTGGATTAATATAGGTTGATGAATGATGAATAATAAACTTACTTTGCACTCAATTCCAAGACAGCCCCAAAGATTTGAATTCCGTTCTTATCGCACTCATTAGGATCTCCTAATTCGTACTCCGTGAAGTTTAGAAATATCTGAAAAAAAATTGTTGAAATGAAAATTTTCGCACAGGGAAATTCCCGTCCACACTTTTTCGGTGTTGGTGGGGTATATAAATAATGCTTCACAATCACAAACTACTTCATTTAGCTCTTATAGTTATTTGTTCAACAAGTGGACAAAACGATTTTTTTTTTTACGCGTGCTGATCTTAAATTTATTGGATTTAAAAAGCACGAAACGAAAAATATTTGCCCTCGAGTTAAACGTACAACTTTTCACCACAACTAGCGAGAAAATATTTTGTAATTCATAAAAGAAATCGAATGTCAGAAACTCATTTTGGTCAACAAACCTTGGGAGGGTAAAAATATTACAAACCTCTTTCAAACCACAACCGGACGAAATACTTTTTTGTAGGAAGGTTGCATTGTACCGAATTCTTTTATTCAACAAATTGAATAATATTCTTAATTTCAAATGCGCAAAACTTTGGTCACTGCTTTTGAGCAGCAAATTCATCGTTTTCAAGCGAGAGTGGTGAAAAGTTAATTTTTGGAGGTACTGACTGACAGAGACCAAGACAAAAAAATCCCGTGGGTTTTTTAGGGTTTTGAAGATCGAAGATCTGTTTCAAAACCCATAAGGTCTCGCTTTGTCTGTCCTTTTTTCCCTCCTTAATAACTCAAAAACTACTGCAGCTATCAACTTGAAATTTAAAATAATAATACATTTCGTGCGCTTGTACAGATTCAGAGAAAAATAAATGAAAATAAATGAAAAATGAAAATGAATATTTTCCATACAAATTGTGATGCCGAAATTTTAAAAGATACCTACAGAGTCATATGGGGTATCAAATGAAAGGTATCATTTTGTACATTTCAAAATACTTTTTAAAATTTTTGTAGGTTTCATACTTTTTAAAATATTTCGAAAAAAGTCGAAAAAATACACATTCCCCCCCTCTATCTCCGAAGATTGCAGAGCGATCCATGTAAAATGTATGGAGCGTTTATAGACATGGATCTATATTTTACAGGAAAAATATAGAGAAGTTTGAAAAAAGAACACTTTTTGAAAAATGGTCAAAAAGGGGGGAAATAATTTTCAAAAGGGGGGGCTACATCACCGAGTGGGGTATCAAATGAAAGGTATCGATTTCAACATTTCAAAACAGTTTTTGAAATTTCTGTAGATTTCATACTTTTTGAAATATTTTGAAAAAAGTCGAAAAAATACCCATTCCCCCCCCCCCCCCCCCCCTATCTCCGAAGTTTGCAGAGCGATCCGTTTAAAATGTATGGAGCGTTTGTAGATATGGATCTATATTTTACAGGAAAAATATAGAGAAGTCTGTAAAAAGAACACTTTTTGAAAAATGGTCAAAAAAGAATAATTTTCAAAAGGGGGGCTACCCCACCGAGTGGGGTATCAAATGAAAGGTATCGGTTTGTACATTTCAAACCAGTTTTTCAAATTTCTGTAGCTTTCATACTTATTGAAATATTTCGAAAAAAGTCAAAAAAATTACCACCCACCTTAGCCGAAGCATGCAGAGAGATCCATCTGAAATGTAGGTTGGTACCTACTATTCTTAGGTATTCGTTAAATTGCGAAGTCTCTAACCGGTACTTTTGGTACATATTTGTTGAAAAACGTTCAAAACCCTCGGCGCGCGAGTTACACTCGCACTTGACGGATCTTGTTTTTTCTCTTGGTCCACCAGCATCTTCGATTGTGGACTACACAGGTGGACCACGGGCAAAGGACGTAAGCAGAACTTGTATTGAACTGATGACAATATTCTTCTTATCCTTATGACAATACTAGCTGCTGCCCGCGGCTTCGCCTGCGTAGTTCCCGTTCCCGTGGTAATTCCGGGATAAAACATAGCCTATGTCCGTCTCCTGGTTCTAAGCTGCCTCCCCACCAATTTTCAGCCAAATCGGTTCAGCCGTTCTTGAGTTATAAATAGTGTAACTAACACGACTTTCTTTTATATATATAGATTTACGTCATATCTTTTACAAAGACCCATAACAAATATCTGTAGATTGTTTAAACATTTGTCCCGCAATGGGAATCGAACCCGCAATCTCGTGCGACACACTGATTTAGTCAAATTTGAACTGAAATCAAAAACTGCGGGCGTCGCGTCACGTTTATTGCCAACAAACGCACAAGGGGTAAGTCAATTGAAAATTACGAGGTACTAAAGTGTAAACAACAGAATATGTACATTTTTGTACTTTGCTTAGTTAATTTTACATGTGATTTTCGTCGGCATCCTCGATAGGCTGAACTTGTATCGAGGAACCAGACTGATAACTAATTGAAGTTAACTGTTGTTCTCGGACTACCTATATCAGAAAATATAAGAATTCACAAGTATGACAAAAGTTACTAAAGAAAGAATACTGTAAAATAATTGTAGTCAAGATTGGGACTAGGTACAATTATTTTACAGTATTCTTTCTTCATCGAAAATCTACAACGTTGATTTTGTTACGAGATAAATACCTTTTCGCCACTCTCGCTTGAAAACGGTGACTTTGCTGCTCAAAAACAGTAAGCAAAATCGAGTTTTGCTCGAATAAAGTAATTTGAATTCAGAACAATACAATCTTCATATAAAAAATACTTCGTCCGTTTGTGGTTTGAAAGAGGTTTGTAGAATTTTTACCTTCCAAGGTTGTTGACCAAAATGAGTTTCTGACATTCGACCTCTTTTATAAAATACAAAATATGTTCTCGCTAGTCGTGGTGAAAAGTTGTATGTTTAACTCGAGGGCAAATATTTTTTTACCTCAGCAGTCTACTAAAGAGCCTCTCGCTACGCTCCTGACTCTATTCTAGACTGCTTCGTTAGCTCGGGATTTAATATCGGCACGCTCAAGAAAAAATCGTTTTGCCCACTTGTTGAACAAATAACTATTATTATATACCTTATGTGCCTGCTCGGTTTCATCATAATAATGTTAATGACGAAAGCCATTTATTTAATGAACTTTAACAACAGGTAAAAACAGAAAACAAGGTATTAATCACCTTCGTATCATCTGGTGTTTGAATTTTCCAAAGAACGTCAAGTCCATGTGACGCCGAGCCATCTTTGCATGACTGGTCGATTTCTGAGGATTTGATGACGCCGTTGTCTGTCACTTCCAGAGGAACGTAGCAAGATGGCGGTGTACTATCTGAAAGTTAAAGAGGTTATAAATATACAGGGTTATTGGTGATTCACTGACACTGCGTAACTGCAGGTTCTGCCAATCATTACGAGCACGTTCATGAAGAAACCAGGTCTTAATTTTTAAATTTGTAATTGGTAGTACACCCCTCAATTCAAAAATCTAATCTTAGTAATTTGTATATTAGAAAAAAAACAAGAAACCGACTTCAAATAGGCTACTCAAATTTGGCGCAATAAATAATTATTGTTTGAATAAATAAATATTTTTATATAGTATTTGACGAATCCAATATTTATAGATTTCTGATATCAAAGTGTAAAGTGGCTACATATTTTCTGCAGCGATATAGATCCCCGGCAGATTTTCATGAAACATGGCTAAGAACACTCGGGATAAAATTAACTATGACACAAAAAAGTTGTTTGTTAAAAACATTACAAATTGAGTTTGGGTTGTATTTAGCATGATACTTACAGCTAGAAGGATCCTTCAACTGGGTAACTTTGATGTTAAATCCTTCATACTCGATAGTATCATCAGAGTGGAACTTCAACCACGCGTAGGGTCCCTTCGTCTTCATCACGCGTGGGAATGCCTGCCCACACACGTGGCCGAGGAGGTCTGAGTAGCCATGTTCGCCGTCTCGGATCTGTAATCAAATTTCGTATATACTGTCTTTAGTTCAACTTTATATAGTACTTAAGGCCAGGTAGTCCTGCAGCAGTAGGCGTGAGAGAAAACAAGCGCCTGCCAAGCCGCCGCGCTCGTGTTTTTTGTAGTTATTTAAACATAGTGATAAAGAAAATCGTTTTATCAAGTCAAACTCTGCGAATTTGTGTATATATATTAAGTTTCCTTAGTTGAGTACAAAAAAAGTCTAATATCAGTAGTTCGCTAGTCATAGTATTGAGCAAGACGTTAGAAAAAGGGGTAACTTTGGAATTTTTTCCTATGGAGTGAAGTTCATTAGATTTTGTAATTGAATGCGACTTTGACTAGACTATATATCTTTTTTTCAGAATTTTAAGCATTATTTTCTAAGTGTCTGATGATTTTAAAAATCACAGAAATGCGGCCCCTGCTGGCCTACCAAGCCTTAACTTTAAAATCACTAAATATGTATACTCCTATAATTTATTTATGTTGTACCAAGGAGGCGGTTGATGAGGCAGCTCCACAGTTTTAAACTTTTGCTGTCTCATCGTTCATTCGTAAATTTTCTATTATGTACCTTAGTCTAAATAAATTATATTGTAATATTTAGTATTTTTTTGTACTAGCTCCAAGATCGTTTTATAGCGAGTCGATAGAAATACTTATTGGTGTCATATAGTAAAGTAAGTTGGTAAAGTAAAAAGTATTTATTCTGTGTCAAGAAAGTAAAGTTGATACAAACATATAACCGACGACCTCAGTCGCGCAGCGGGCGAGAGTCCGCCTGCGACGCAAGAGGTTGCGGATTCGATTCCCGCCTTGGAACTAATCGATCGGGCTGAAATTTATGCATAGATTAATCTCTTAAACTGAAATCAATACTACTAGAAATCAGCCTACTTTTATCCCATAAAACAGTTTCCATGGGATATAAATAGCCTTGAACGTTTCCATAGAAACAACGCGAGCAAAACCGCGGGCAGAAACTAATTACTACTTATTACAACTAGTATTTACAATTGAAACAGTTGAGCTAACTGCAGACTGTTCCAAAAAACTGACAATAAACTGAACTAATCCATATAAATAATAAGTAATCGGAAGCGGGTGTTGTATTACGAAAATATTTACAGACTTTCTTACAAAATGACACATGATTTAAAATTTTACTCACCTCCAAATAATCGTACGCGCATTCCGGATGGTACTCAATGCGAAACTTATCCACGAAAGTGAGCTCTATTACGTGGCCTTCTGGGACTGAAATCAAAACAAATTATTGGGATCATCATCATTATATCAACCCTCATACATCCACTGTTGGACATAGGCCACTGTTGGACATAGTGGTGGAGCCATGGACTCTCTGCGACGCCAAAATGTCGCCGGTCCATCGAGTAGATGGTAACACTACGTTTCGTGTTGCATGGCGGTTACCAAATTCTTTCTACAAAAATATGTCCGTTGCAATGCTACGAGAAATTGCTACGACGTAGGCTGTTGCTACGGCGTAGGCTTGTGCTACGAAGTTGGGTTTTGCTACGAAGTTGGGTTTTGCTACGACGACATTATGTAGGTGTTTGAAATGACGCATTTTTGTGTAGATTTTTGCTATTATTTTAACAAACAAATCGGTAATCTAAAATCATCACGTTAATTCATGCTTTCATCATCATCATCATCCCACTGCTGTTCAAATTCCTCTACCCTCAACCCCTCAACAGCCTGTATTGGTCCACTGCTGGACGCAGGCCTCCCCCTGATAAGCGCCTTGTTGGCTTTTATCTCATGGGGGTAATGCCCATAATCCCCACGCTGGGCATGCGGGTTGGGTATCGCAGTTTGGTGGTAGAATTATTTTGCAGGGGGCGCTGCTGCCCACCCCCGGTGGAAATCCCTTAGTCGCCTCTTACGACACCCTTGGGAAGAGTTGGGGTGGTGCAAATTCTAAGCCGGCACCACACAGCTACCAACCAATTCCTATACCAATAGATTGATATTCTTGACGGCCTCTATGACTTTGTGGGCGAGGTTATGGAATTCGATTCCGGTTTCGGATCAAACATTTATATTATCGTTCCGTAACTACCTTTGAATGAACACACCTTTTGAACAATATTATACATAGTTAGTTTGATACCAACATATGTCCCACATTGGCAATTGAACCTTTACTTACGCGTCAGGCGGGCGGCCCTCAGCGATACACAGGTAAATAAATAAATATACAGAAATAATAATAGTAAGAAATAACTTAAGCATAGCCCTTTATGGATGCGAAACGTGGACCATAACACAGTGGTATAGAGAGACGATTAAGGCGTCTGAAATGTGATGCTGGAGGAGGATGGAAAGGATTAGCTGGATGGAGAAGGTTACTAATGAGGAGGTATTAAAAAGAGTTGAGGAGAAAAGATTTTTGATGAACACCATTCAAAACAAAAGAAGGAGAATAATTGGACATCATATACGACATGACAGCTTCATATGTAACATCATAGAAGGAAAAGTAGAAAAAAGACGAGGAAGGATGTTTTTGATGAACACCATTCAAAACGGAAGAGGGAGAATAATTGGACATCTTATACGACATGACAGCTTCATATGTAACATCATAGAAGGAAAAGTAGAAAGAAGACTAGGAAGGGTTTTTTTGATGAACACCATTCAAAACAGAAAAGGGAAAATAATTGGACATCTTACACGACATGACAGCTTCTTATGTCATCACACATCACAGAAGGAAAGTAGAAGGAAGACGTTGAAGGGTTTGACCACGAATTGGCTATATGAGTCGGAGAAAGTCGCTGTCATGTCGTATAAAGAATTAAAACACATTGCTTTGGAGATAGAAAAGTGGAGGCAAATGCATCATTACACCGACAAGAGCTGGGCTCTTAAATTTATCAGACCACGAATTAGCTATATGAGTCAGATCACGGAGAAAGTTGCTGTGATGTCGTATACAGAAGTAAAAGACATTGCATTGGAGATAGAAAAGTGGAGAAAATTACATCATTATACCGACAAGAGATATGCTCTTTAATTTATAATACTAAAAATAGCTTACCTTTTACGACAGTTGTGCATTCAGTATTATTAGAATACAAATCACTAGAATCTTTATAGGGATGAGTTATGTACCCTCTTATTTCATCGTAGTTAAAGGCATCACATGAGTCTGTGTCCCTCTTTACTCTTTTCACTTCTTCTTTCCCTTTCCTCATCTCGTTTGCTCTTTTCTTTTCATATTTTATGAGAGAGTCTAAGCTCTCTCCGGTAAATTTACTTTTGTATGGCAGTACTCTTTCTTTTCTTTTGAACTCAGAAATTACATTATTAGACTGAGGATTATAATTTCTCATTTTCCTTATTGTTTCTGTAAGTTTTCTTTTATTTTTCATATTTTGAATTTTATTATAAGAAAATATCATATTTTTCTGTATCCTTGTATTCTCTTTGTCATACAGTAGAGTTTCTTTCTTTACACTCTTATTCATAACATTATTTATAACATGTGGTACGTCTTTACCCTTCTCAAAATCCTTCTCTATAAAATCATTCAATGGTTGTATATCGTAATCACTAAATTCTGTATAAATGTCATCTTCTACTATTACGTTATTTAGTTTATTATTATTTATATTATTGCTGTTTGTCTTATAACTAGTGGTCCATTTGTTATGTTTGTGCGTCACCATGGTTGGTTTGGGGTCATAATCAGCTCCGGGATCTGATGGTGTTCCGATGATGGAGCAAGCTGCAACAAACAGACATTTTGATATTATTATTTAGTATTAATTTATTACAAATACATTAAATGGGAGGTAGGTAACTGTCTTTCTTGAGAGCTGGTGAGTATTTGGCACAGCGTATCAGCATTGACATACAGCGAGGCAATGCAGCCATCGTCTTGGGGACGCGACGACTGTTATTCATATCAGCTTAGCTATCTGAAGATTTATTTTACAAAGCAAATTACAATGAAATAATAGAAAAAAACAAATAGGACTAGTATTTATATTTGGAACATTTGAGCTAACTGCAGACTTAATCAGAGAAAATTACAATTCTTTTATTGTAATTTTCTTTGTCATTAATGTGACAATAAATCCTTTTTAAGCTTAAACGTCAAGATGGATCCTATTGAAAGGGTAGAAGAAAAAGAAGAGATTGTATTCGGGGAATGTCACTAGCCGTATGCCTGAGATCCAAGAAAAACGCGTAAAAATACAGGGGCAGAAGCTTTTTTTTACGGACATTGACCTTCGTTTGTCCGCAATGTCCCCTGATGGAAAGCGAAGATGTGGTCGACGGTGTATCACAAATGTCTAAAAGACACTTATTCACCCTTGTCTTGAAGAGACCCAGATTGTATTAAGCCGTATACAGAAAGAAAGCTGGAAATTTATAAGCGCTTACCGGCGCTTGACAGCGCTGGTCCGTTCTACACAAAGGAAGCAGGTTGAAGCTAAATATGCCTGTCGTAATTGCACGTGTTGTCGCAGTTGTTTATTAATTTTAAATGGCAGCGCCCAGCGCTGACGTGAACCGTTCAGTGCTTATCGGCGCGCGTTCATATATTTTCCTGCGCGGGTTACCAGCGCTGTCAAACGCCGGTAAGCGCTTATAAGTTTCCAGTTTTCTTTCTATATACGGACTATGGCCGGAAAAACCGAAGCTGGAAGCGAATTCCATTCCTTAGCGGTAGCTAGTTTTCATAACAAGTCTTTATAGTAGGGAAATAAGGCCATGGGCTCTTAGCCGTGGGGTCACGGCATAAAATATCTAACCCTTATAACTCTTCCCGTGGATCTCGTAAGAACCGACTAAGATAACTTACCAGAGGAAGAGCCATAGCCTCCGTCTGAGTGTTTTTAATATCTACACTGGGATCACCGATAGCCTAGTTGACTCGTATCTAATTTCGCACAGTAAATAATATTTTTATACAAGAGTGCAAAGTTGCTTTTTAACCGCGTGCTCAAGTTTGATGACCGAGCAACTGAAGGATTCAAAAATTAGAATCCTAAGCGTTAGCGAGGGAATCAAAAGAGCACGAGGTACAAAATCTTTGCACTCGAGTGCAACATGTAACTTTTCATCCCACCAGCGAGGAAATGAATAAATGCAAAAAAAACTCATTGCGCATTTTTAACAGTTTCAGTTAATTCTGTGGCGTCAAATAAACTTCCTCGTCGCAAGAGTCACTCATTTTACTTGTTTTCAAGTTTCTTTTGATTTTAACAATATGACGTGAAAAGAAAATGTCGCGCGCAAAGCAAACTAAAAAAAAAAGTACAGCAAGAAGGTTCCAAGTCTGAGTTTTTAACAAATTAAAAAAGGTTTTATGATATATTCTGCACCATGGAGGTTGAAATAAATAGGTTTTGAATCACAAACGTAGTGCACACGATGTTCTAAATTCAATTTTACTTTATCCTCTAGCGGATAAAAACGGCTTTTTCACTCAGATATCGAAGAGCAAAAATACTCTTTCCGAGATGGGGGGATGAAAAATATTTTCTGTAGTATTTGACCAACTAATATTATAGATTTCTAATAGTAAAAGTGTTAGATGACTACATATTTTAAATTATTAGAATTTCAGATTATCAGATTTTGAAATTTTTAATTAGGAACTCTAAAAACGCTGCCGGTCATGTTTTAGACTTTCCTGGCATATGCAAATTGAACTTGTTATGAACAGACTCAGAAAATTGTTATGGACCTTTAAAACACTGCGACATGTAAGAACACAGACTCTAATTACAAGTATTTTTTTATTGACGACGCAGGAGGTTGCGGGTTCGAATCCCGCCTCGGAACAAATTTGTGTACGATCTGCAGAAATTTGTTCCGTTGGTCTGGGTGTTTTCTATGTATAATTAAAAAAAAAATATCTATCTATGTAGTGTATGGTATTATGTATATCAGTTATCTAGTACCCATAACACAAGCTCTGCTTAGCTTGGGGCTAGATAATGCTGTGTGAATTGTCCAGCATTATTTATTTATTTATTTATTCATTTATTTATTGTTAGCCCAATCAATTACAGGTTTGCCAGTCTGGGGAGGGGCAACAAAAACAAAATTTCTAGAACTTGAGCGTGCTCAACGATCCCTACTTAAAGTAATGTTTTTTAAGCCGTATAGATTTCCCACTGAAAGCCTTTACCTAACATCTGGTCTACTTTCAGTCCGGAAGCTGTATGTGCTCCAGCTAGCTTTAAAAACGCATGCGTCACTGACTTATGATGCTAAATTAATAAATATAAATTATCGTAGAAAAAGACCCAGTAGCAGTGAAATCATCAAAAACAACATTTTCTAAGAGACAGTACAATAATCAATCAGCTCATATATATACAATACACTAAATAAAGAATTAGGTATCTATGAGGTCACTTTTTTCATTGTAAAGAGTTCATTGAGTGGCTAATGATAAAAAATTATGACGAAATAGCAAATTTAGTACAAAGGATGAGTATTATAGCTGAATAATTATAGTAGATACTTGGTGATTTGTTTGTTTTATATTACTTTTATTTTCTGTTAATTTAATTATAGTCTTGTTTGTAATATGAGAAATACCTTGTCTTTGTATCTTTTGAATTGATTCGTATGTCACTGGCAAGAGCGGAGTCCCCTAACACAAGCAAATGTTTGCTTAAATAGAGGCTCCCAAATATATATATATATGTTTGTAAAAAGGCACTGCAATAAACGATTTCATTTTATTTATTTTATTTTATTTATTTTATAGACAGACACAGAATAATTTCGACTGTATAATATTCAAGTATGGATTTAATCATTGGTAGTAAATTCAAACAAATTGTCAAAACCTTGCTGTGCAAAAAGGCTTAATATAAAATGTCAAATTATCTACAGGATAAAAAAGCTTGGGACGGGTTTTGCTCCAACTCGAAAGATAACAACTAACAGGCTAAACGTTTCTTCGTCGCTTCTTTACTTTAGTCTACATACCGAAGCGACAAAAATCTAAAATATCACTTTATTTCCGTGTCAGTATTTAGTTTTAAAATTTGACTTTTTCTAAGTGTACATTTATTGTATTTATGGAAATAAAGAGTTTTTGATTTTGATTTTTGATTTTGTAGGTATAGTGCCCCATGTGTGTATTGACTTTATATGCATGGTAATTAGACAACAATAGGTAATAGAATTTAATATTGTGTTCCGAGATATTAAAGGCTTTCTCATGTATTTATTTATTTTATAATGTCCCGATTTCTCTCCTATGTACTTTTATGTCGAGTCAACCTTTTTCTGTTCATAAACATTCGAGCACTTTCCGATATTAAAAGCGTGACGTTTATTCTTATAAATGAGCTAAGTCTCACGTCGCCAAACAATTTATTTCATCAACCTTTTTTCGACGATAAATTACGTGACGCGACGATAGCCCTTAAAAATGGACGTCATCGGAAAAATCCATCAGGGGGGCAAGCATGAGTATTGTTTCTTAGGTCCTTGGGGAAAATTTATACAACTTTTTGTAGCGCACTAGAGAAAACGTACGCTATGTAGCCAACTAGCCACTCATCATCATCAGCCTATATTAGTCCACTGCTGGACATAGGCCTCCCCTAATGAGCGCCATAGCGCCCTGTCTTCAGCTTGCCGCATCCAGCATCTACCTGGAGTCTTTAGCAGATCGTTATCCCACCTGGCAGGGCGTCCTACACTACGTTTGCCGAGTCGTGGTCTCCACTCAAGAACACGTTTGTCAAAGCGGTTGTCGGTTCTTCGTGAGACATGGCCGGCCCACTGCCACTTCAGCTTGCAAATTTTTTGAGCTATGTCGATAACTTTGGCTCTCTGTCGGATGTATTCGTTACGAATTCTATCCTTCAGAGAGAGAGATGTATGTAGGCACTATACAGGGTTATTGGTAAGTCACTGACACTGCGTCAACTGCAGGCAACCTATCATCGCGAACACGTTAGTGAAGACGCCAGGTCTTAATTCTTATTTTTTTATAAATCGCCTCACACACAAAATAATGTCCAAAACCTATTATTTTTTTTTTTTTTATTAGCTTTTTGTGGCTTTCGTGTCACTGCGGCCATGATAGGCCTATTGTGATCGCCACTTTTTGTGTTCCGCCTCTAAGCAGCGGCGTTCATAATTCGCCACTAACCCTTGCAGCTGCTAGGAACTGTAGGATTTTCTTAGGGGTGGAGTCTCTTAGCTCGTCTGGGCTAAGCAGGTGCTTGCCGAGATGGATACTACGTTTTTGCATCAGTGCTCCGCACTCTCCCAGGATATGGAGAGGTGTTTCCTCTGCCTCCTCACAAAACCTGCAGGATTGAGTGTCGCTTAGCCCTAGTTTGAACATGTGCTTGTTGAGGCGACAGTGTCCAGTTAGGGCTCTTGTCATGATGCGAAGGTTGCTTCTGCTTAGCGCTAGGATTCGGTTAGTGAACTGTTTATCGAAGGCTTTTATTAAAGATTTTGAGTGGCTCATGCCCGAGGAATTCTTCCAGAGTTTGGACGATTCCTCGTAGCAGGAATCCAAGAGGGTTCTGCGAGCCAGGCTTTTCGGTATGCCGCAGAAAGGCTCGGGGCCCACCCGAGTCCCCTTGGCCCCGGCACGCGCGAGTTCGTCGGCACACTCATTGCCGTTGACTCCCGCGTGTCCCGGTACCCATCTTAGGACGACTCGGTTTTTAGAGCCCAGCGCGTTTAGGCGCGACAGACAGTCCTCGACTAGCCTGGACGTGATAACCTTCGAATCCAGTGCTAGGAGAGCCGCCTGGCTGTCAGAGTTAATGTAGATAGTTTGGTTGGTGTAGTGCTTTCCCAGATTTATATCGGCGCATTCTAGAATGGCGAATACCTCTGCCTGGAAGATAGAGGCGTGATTACCTAGGTTTATGCTTTTGCCAAACCTGGGTCGCTCTCCATACACTCCACAGCCTACATCCAGTCCCATTTTGGAACCATCCGTGTACCAGTTTAGGCACCCGTCCTTGCAGAGTGGCTGGCTGTTTAGCCAGTCTTCTCTGGAAGGAAGTTCCACTGTGTAGTGTTTTACAAACACATGTAGTGGGAGCCTGACATCCGTTGTCATGCTCAAAATGGGCGATTCCAGAGTTGAGTCTTGCAGAGATCTCATTTTCTGGGAGAGCCAGTTCCTTCTGCCCAGTGTGCTGGCCCTATACATGCTGGTCTTTGCCTCCTTATGTATGTACATGTCGAGCGGAGGGAGTCCCAGCAATGCATTTAGTGCCAGTCCGGGGGAGGTGGACATGGCTCCCGTGGCCATAAGGCAGGCAGTCCTTTGTAGGCTGTTAAGTTTGTTGATTGCGGTCGACTGAAGGGCCTTGTCGTACCATACCAAGGAGGCGTAAGTGATGATCGGCCTCACAATGGCAGTGTACAGCCACAGGGCAATCCTGGGGTTGACGCCCCAGTTGTTGCCCATTAGTCTGCCGCTTGCTCCTAGTGCCATCTTAGCTTTTTGCAAGACGTTGGCTAGGTGTGTATTCCACGTCAGTTTTTGGTCGATGGTAACGCCCAAATATTTTACTACCGAAGAAAAGGTTATGATTTTACCGTTAAGTTTAGGCTTCACGAGCTTGTCTAGCCTTCTCTTATTGGTAAAGGGTATAATCACAGTTTTGTCAGCGTTGACTGAGAGTTCACTTTCGCTGCACCAGTCGCTGACAGTGTTGAGAGCTCGCTGCATGATGCTTGAAATAGTGGACTGGCAGAATCCTCGCACGACAATCACAAGGTCATCTGCGTAACCTTGCGCATCGATATTGAGTTTCGCCAGTCTGCACAGGAGCTGGTCCACAGCTAGGGTCCATAAGACAGGCGATAGGACTCCGCCTTGGGGGCAGCCCCTGGCCGTGGATATCTCAATGGTTGTTTGGTGAAGGGCTAGTTTTGCTCCCCTGTTTGTGAGCATATCCTCTACCCATCTGGTGGTGGTCGGGTCGACATTTTTATTTATCAGCCCGTTCACCAGCAAAGAGGTAGGTGAGTTATCAAAAGCCCCTTCAATGTCAAGGAAAGCACAAAGTGCGATTTCCTTGTCCTCCATGGCCTTCTCCACTCTGTCAATGAGGCTACTCAGCGCCGTCTCTGTGGATTTGCCCTTGCGATAGGCGTGTTGGCTATGGTGGATGGGAGATGCGGCTAGCGCCACATCTCTGATGTGTCTAAAACCTAATTAATTACTAGATAACGATCTCCCACTCCTATTTAAATCCACATCATCATCATTGGTGGAAAGGAAATGACATTAGTATGTACCCCATACTAGTATCATTTCCTTTCCACCAATTTTAAGAATTGAGACCTCTGGCGTCTTCACGGATGTGTTCATGATGGTAAGCCGAACCTGCAGTTAACATAGTGTCAGTGAATTACCAATAACCCTGTATAGTCCTAGTAGGTTAAACATTTTTCAGAATTAGATTTCACCACTTTGTCCGCATAATTAATACGTATATTGTTATCAAATTACATCTTTCTTGTACTACTAGGGTCCGAGCTAAGCTGCAGACGGACAGACTAACAGACATAATGGTAAAACTATAAGCGTTCCTTGTTTACTACGGAACCCTAAAAATCAGCAACTAAGTAGAATGTTAATTTTAGGTCAATTTCCGGCGGTGGGTTTGTTTCTTTTTTGCCGATAAACTAGATGTCACTCTGAATTCAAATTCGTACAAAAAAAAAAACGTACCTACTTATTAGTATTATTGATGTAGAACGTTTGTAAACAAGCCGCGATACAAATAACTAAAACTCGCTTGTTGTCCGGTTTCATATAATAATAACAATATCTATCAAAGAAAGGATCACAAATCAACAAGTAGTGTACATAAATTGCGTATAAAAAGACGCGGTAATAGAGTGAATTTCAGGTTAAGAATGGGTGGTTTGTTCACAAACATTCTACATCGTGTTTGGCTAGTGTTTATGTATTGTCATGCTATGGCAACTCAGGGTCAACGTTAATATTTTATAACAGTTTGAGTGGCGGGGACAGATTAGAGGATTTTTATGAACTCAACGTAAAGCTAACGGGATTACAAGTTTATAAATGAAAAAGTTCTTTTCCCCCTAAAATGCAAATTTATACAAAGGGAGTTGAAGATTTTGGCCTTAACATCGGTCACCATTTTGTTTATTTTCTTCAAAACGCACTATAAACGTTATTTATTGAAATAGAAGACACTAAAACAAATAAAAAATAAATTAAGTCCTAAAGCGTCAGGTTTCTGAGATATTTATTGATGAAAATATTTTTATTTTTTTCTGTGATTGACGACCTCTGTGGCGCAGCGGGCGAAGGTCTGCCTGCGACGCAGGAGGTTGCGGGTTCGATTCCCGCCTCGGGACAAATGTTTGTATTGTACGATCTGCAGACATTTTTCCAGGGCGTTCTGGATTTTTTCTATGTTTATAGGTATAGTAAAAATATCTATCTATGTAAAGTATTGCATTATGTACCTATATCAGTAATTATCTAGCACCCATAACACAAGCTCTGCTTAGCTTGGGGCTAGATAATGCTGTGTGAATTGTTCAGCATTATTTATTTATTATTTTTTTATTATAAGAAACCTGACGCTTTTGGACATTATGTTATTTGTTTGTGTCAAAATAACTTAATGGTGACCGATTTTAGGGCCAAAATTTTCAAACCCCTTATGTATTACCCCAAAATTATGACCGGCAGGCATCTCAGGGCAGAACCAGCATCAAGCACAGTTCACGCAGTCTCAGTGAATTTCCAATAACTCTGTAGTTCAATAGATATTATTGTATCTCTGACTCAAAACAAAACTAACAGAACACTATCAGACCAAGGATTACATAATATTATTGAGAGAACCATCTCTCATCCTAATGAAATCTACAAAGCTAAGTAAAGGGTCAAAAGAGGTCAAAGATGAAGGATTTATTTGACATTATTCCTAAAGAAAGGGATATTTGGAAATCCTAGCCCCTTTCACGTCACACCCGTCATCCATCCCCGGACGGGCAATCGCAGAATGGACATGATTATGGACATATTGGATCCAGGTATCGTTTTCCGGTACGTCACACTTTGCACGGTTCGTGGATAAAGTAAATTGAAAAGTGTACTTACGTATTTACCGCATGATAGAAGGAAAACGAAAACGAGTTGTCGGACCGACGATTGATTATTTACCTGTTTGTTTTGGACCCGACCATAGATAAAAGATCTGTCACAGCTTTCGAAAAAGGTCTAACTCGCTAGTTCCTTTTTTTAAACATTTTTTTTTTGTTTTTGTTAAAGATTTTGTTGCCAAGGAGGTTAGATGGCTCGTTTGATTTTCTAATCGTTTTTTTGTTTTTATTTTAGGTTTCCTGAACCTCAAATAAAATCAAATATCGATTTAAAAATCGAATCAGTCGCAAGGAGGTTAAGACAGCTTTGAACTTCGTTCAATATTTTTCGTCGAAGTATAGACGAGAAGAAGAATATTTTTCAGTTCCCTACTTTTTTAGCTAAGATAACGAAAACTTTATCTTATTATTCTGTTCCACGAAGAAATTTAAAAAATCGATTAGCCAGTTCGTGGTACCTTTCCTTAGCTTATTTTTAATGCCTCTTTAAAAGTCTTAATTTGTTTAATATAGGCAGAGATGTTGTTCTTTTCTACGTTTTCTACGAAGTTGCTCTTTTTTGCCACAAAGAGCAACTTCGTATCTCTACTTAAAGTATACAAAATAAAACTTTTACACAGGCATTAAAAATAAGCTTATAATAGGTATCACAAACTGGCCAATCGCTTTTTGAAAATTCCTTCGTTGAACAGAATAATATGATAAAGTAGGTGGGGTCGCTGATTTGGGTCGGGGTAGCGTTTTAACTTCAACTCTTCCCACGATTAATAATAAATCTATTATAGTTATACTATTATAGTACCAATGGTAAATGAAGTAAAGACATGGGTATACAATAACTAAACAAATAAGTACCTAGGAGGAAAATGCCCTGAAATAACACATAAGATTTTTATATTAAGGTAGAACGAGTTATCCCACTAGAATGTACCTACATCACGTTCCAACACCTGAGGGCTTTCGTATTGTACAGTAATGATGCGTCATCGTTCAATTATTGCCCATTTTGTACAATTATCGGCTTTTTGCGGATATTTCAGCATATTTCCATCCATCGTGTTCGCTTCCAGTTACTGGATAAGTAACTACACCCAGTAACAGTAAGTATTATGGTTAACTGACTTAAAAAAAGGACGAAGTTATACGTTCGGTTGTAAATTATAGAAACAAATTAGAACTAGTTAAGTATTTACAATTGAAACAATTGAGCCAACTGCAGACTGTTGCAAGCAATCTACAGGTAGCTCAACTGATCCATATCAATACCAGTCCCAAGCGTCCCAAAGACGCTGGCTGAATTGCCCCTCTGTATGGCAATGCTGATGCGCTGCGCCAGATACTCACCAGCTCTCGGGTCACGCGTCAATTCGACCAGAACTAGACGCTCAAATTTTATTTTTACGACCCAGAGAACCTCGCACCCCACGGACCTAGGGTTTCAACTCCAAGAAAAGCAAATGCAAGGAATCTCTCAAATTACTTAGTTAAGTTTAGTTTTGATGTCATCTGAATTGACCCCTCTAATACTAATTTGTAAAACTGTCACTCTGTCTGCGGTTGCGCGTTTCAACACGTTTTTGTACTGAAGCGAGTACAAAATGAGAGATGAATAAATTAGTGGTGACCCGGAGGCGCGCCGCAAGGGACAAGTTTCAGACGCGTAGGGATGGGCAAATTGGGCATCCAAAAGTATCGATAAGATCCAGATTTACTAAGCAGAATAAAAAAAATCTATCCATGTATGTGATATATCTATTTAATTAAAGACATCACTGAGACTCGACACTTTTATTCGTTGATACACAGAACAATAAGCTCATTTTTATCCGACGCAAAACCAACATGGCAGCCGGAGCCGGAACCATAAACATAAACAGAGCCATAGACCATACTAATAGTCTATGGACATAGAATAGGAACACTACAACGTACATTAATAGTTTTTTTTTAATATACTTGGTTGCCCAATTTACCCATCCCTACCCGTCTGTTAATGCATTATTTTATGTAGGTTATTAGTTATCTAGTACCCATAACACAAGATCTGCTTAGCTTGGGGTTAGATGATGCTGTGTGAATGTCCAGCATTAATATTATTGTATAAATTTTAGACAGGAGTAAAAATGTTAAAATGTTTGGTGTCTATTTTGAAGCACAAGAATTCAAAATTAAAGAATATATGTAAATAGATGATTTAAAAGTAATGTACATCGTGGATTTATGTAAAATGTGAGATTTATAAATTAATGAGACCCGGAGGTGCGGCGTAAGGGACAAGTTTTAGACGCGTAGGGATGGCGAAAAGCTATCGATAAGTTATAGATTTCCTAGATTATAACAAAACAGGTCCTGCCCGTGGTTTTGCACGCTCTTTTCCGGGATAAAAGGTAGCCTATTTGCCCGGGATATTGTCTACCTCCCTGCCAAATTTCGTTAAGATCCGTCCGGCCGTTTAGGCGTGAAAATGTAACAGACGGATAGAGTTACTTTTGCTTTTATAATATTAGCACAGCCTACCTATATGCATAAAGTCGACGAAAGCATTTTGTCGTGGTTTTGACAGTGCAATCGTGCAGGGCCGAGGGACAGGACGCGAGAGGGACGCTCTCGAATTGCATACATCACCGCCTTAGTAACTCGGTAGCGTCCCGTCCCTTGGCCCCCGGACGATTGACTTGTCAAAACGCCTTCGTTGAACGACTGTATGCATTATAGGTTGGCTGTGATATTAATATGGATGTATACACAGTAACCACAAATCCCAAGTAAACCAAATCACAGGCATTTAGGTACCAACCTAAATCGTCTCTATAGTCGAAACAAAGCCGATGATGATGATGGATGTAAGTATGTACGATTTGCAGATTTTTTCCGGTAGTTCTGGGTGGGTTTAGTAACATAAAAAATCTATCTATGTAATGTAATGTGTTTAGTATATCAGTTATCTAGTACCCATAACACAAGCTCTGGTTAGCTTTGGGCTTTGTGATGCAGTGTGACTAATTTAGCATTATTTATTTATTTAAAGTATAAGTAATGTTGTCTGTCAATTAGAACAAACACAATAAATAAAAAGTTGGGTAATATTTATAGTTTTATATAAATGAGCAATGAATAAAATTAGTGTGACTCGGAGACAGTTTCAGACTCGTAGGAGGGGCAGCTAAAAAGTATAAATCACTGTTGGGATTCTATCGATATCAATATTTTTCTTTCCCCTCCCTAGTGCAACATCAAACGCCCTTTCAGGCGACAGCACTAGTAAGTTACATCGTTACTTTATACTCCGTGCTTCAACTATTGCGTCGAGAACATACTGACAGCGTCTTATTCCTTTAGCTATACATAAACATGTTGCATTTCAAACTGAGCTCTATGTCTTTAGCATTAAAGCTGCATTTTCAAGTTTGTTTAATATTTCTTTAAATAATAGAATCAAAGATATTTCATGTCAACAAAGGTGTAGGTATGTACTTATGTATAATTAACAAAAAGAAATAACAATGACAGCAAAGTATCAGCAATGTTCGCACTAAAAACGAAATCAAAATATTCAACGACGTATAGGTAATTGCACACGCGCAGCGATAACGGCGCAAATTCGAGTTTGAAAACGGATGAGAGCTGGTAAAATTAATAAATCAAAGCCGTCAAAAATGAAGATTGTTTCCTCCTGTGATTTATTCCGATAAAACCAGTGTCATAAAATATTTTCCAGCAATATCTAATTGGTTTTGTAACCCCTTTGTGTACAAAAAATATCTAGGATCCTAGAACCAAGTATTAACATGTTTCATCTTCCGAAAAATACTGAGCTTTATTCTCTTAGCTTTAAAGTTATATTTTGAGGATTACGACTAAAAATATCTCCAGCTACACATGTGTGTAACTAAGCGATTCCGTCTACAGAAATAACAGCTATATTTCCTTAGCCTTAAAGTTGCTTTGGGATTTCTGACTTATTTCATAAGCTAACATACGGAAGCTACCCAATCTGATGGAATTAAAGCCTTATTTCCTGACTCGTAAAGCTGCATTTTGCTGTCTTAAATATTTAATAAAGCTCAAAAGGACTGAGATTGAAAGTAGGGCTTTATTTTAAAGATTTGATTCTCTAATAACTTGTTTTCGAAGCAAAATCTATTACTTTAAAATCTCATAAATCATAATTTGTAAAATTTTCTGTAGTTTTTATCCATGGCTTATGTATTCCCACCTGCTGCGATCCCGCTAAAATCTCCCATGGAATGGGCCATCCCGGGTGATTGATTTCGATAGCAAAAAACTACCAGAAATAACTGATCGAGCAAAAAAATCGAGTGTTCTTAGGGTTTCGAGATCGAAGATCGATTTCGAAACCCTTATGGTCTCGCTGTCTGTCCTTTTTTCCCTCCTTAATAACTCAGCAACTACTGCAGCTATCAACTTGAAATTTAATAAAATAATTCATTTCATGCGCCTGTACAGATTAAAAGAAAAATAAATGAATAGGTATAAATAAAAAATGAAAATGAACATTTTCCATACAAATTGTGATGCCGAAATTCTGAAAGATACCTACAGGGTCATGTGGGGTATCACATGAAAGGTATCGGCTTGGACATTTCAAAACCGTTTTTAAAATTTCTGTAGGCTTCATACTTTTTGAAATATTTTGAAAAATGTCGAAAAAATACCCCCCCCCCCCCTATCTCCGAAATTTGCAGAACGACCCATAAGACTGTAAAATGGACACTTTTTGAAAATTGGTCAAAAAGGGGGGAATAATTTTCAAAAGGAGCCTTCCTTTACCACCCCACCGAGTATCAAATGAAAGGTTATATATATACAAATAAAGGTATATAAATTTCAAAACTGTTTTTCAAATTTCTGTATTACAGATTTCATACTTTTTGAGATTTTGAAAAAAGTCGAAAAATTTACCATTACCCACTTTTACCAAAGCATGCAGAGAGATCCATCTGAAATGTAGGTTTGTACCTATTATTTTTAGGTATTCGTTAAATTGCGAAACCGGTACTTTTGGTACATATTTGTTGGCAAACGTTCGAAATCCTCGGCGCGCGAGTTACACTCGCACTTGATGGATCTTGTTTTATGGTCAATAGACTTTCGTTTGACCGCAATCTCACGTGATGGGAAGTGATGATGTAGCTGACGATGTATCATGAAGGATAGAAGACACCTATTCACTCTTGTCTTGAAGAGACCCCGATTGTAATTGGCCGGAAAAACATGCAGGCAGCGAGTTCCATTCCTTAGCGGTTAGAATGATGAAGGCGGAGGAAAACTGCTTTAAGTAGTGCGAGTGATATTGGTACCTAATGTGGGTTACTTGATATTTGATCTTGACTTAGGTTATACTAGCAGCGCCTTGCGATTTCACCCACGTAGTTCCTGTTTCCGTGGGAATTTCGAGATAAAATATAGCCTATGTGCTATTCAAGACTATAATCTTTCTCTGTGCCAAATTTCATCCAGATCCGTTCAGTAGTTTATACATGAAAGAGTAACAAACATCCATCCATACTCACAAACTTTCGCGTTTATAATATTAGTAGGATCTTAACGTTGACGTTGAAAATCCCGCCGTCGATCGGCTACATCCCGCCATAAAGTTGCATGTATTTGTTTTTCTACCATGTGATGGAAACCGAAATCGCTTATATCCATTCTCCCCGGATGGCGATCCATTGATTGGGGTATTTTACTTTACTACATAATTTAATACACTACTATTGATAAGGTAATCACTAATAGGTAGGAAAATAGGCAACGCGCGACCCGAGAGCTGGTCAGTATCTGGCACAGCGCATCAGCATTGCCATACAGCGAGGCAATGCAGCCAGCGTAGCGGGGACGCGACGACTGGTTTTGATATGGATCAGTTGAGCTACCAGTACATTGTTTGCAACAGTCTACAGTTAGCTCAACAGTTTCAATTGGATTTTTGTATTTAATGATTATTTGATTGTAATTTTCTAAGTTAGTAAAATAGGTATTTTAAGTGTCTGTCAAAGCAATACACCGCTACGTCACAGAGGTCTTCTATATGAGCAAACTTTTAATTCTATGCAGAGCTAGATTTTACTACCACTTTTTTGTGTCACCCTCCATGTTTTTGTTTGCCGTTTTGTAAACCGACTTCAAAAAAGGATTAAGTTTTATGCTCTGCTATGTGAATGATTTTTATGTGTATGTGGATTATTCCGTCAATTATAATTCAATAATTATTGATGATTATTTTGCTTATCTCTAAATAAAAAAAAAAATATCAAAAAATACTATTGAAGATTGAGATTGAATAAGAACATAAAAAATACTATTAGTAGTCCCGCAAAATATAAAAAAAACTGTAATTTTTGATTCAGATTTTAGTTTTTTCAAAATAATCAAATTATTTGTTTCTATACTTATATACCTACATAAGTCGTAATAATTGAATTTCTATCCTGTTCTTAAAACAACATTACACATTACTGTTCCTTTTAACATGAGGCAGTCGTCCTTTTGCCATGAGCCCCAGTTTATTATAAAGGGATTCTAGAATTCCTCAACGGGTTGGGATACCAGTCGCAAAACCCTAATACAGGATGTTTGAAAGGAAAATAAAAATATGGCAGTGTACAAATACCTAATTTTTTAATTTTTGGATCCGAAAACTTCAAAAAAAAATGTTGTTATTGTCTCTAGATGAATTATTATTAGTATTATTAAACGGGTATTTATCGCGTTTACTAATACTAATTATAATGTGTTCAGATCGCGTAAGTTTGAAAATATTTATCTCTAGATGAAGTCGCAAAGATGCTTCTGCAACACACTGTACAAAGGTAGTATAATAATAAACATTTGACAAAAAATATACGATATAAAGAGATTATATACATAGGTGTATAATCAGTCGGCTTTTATCTGGGTTTTAGAGTTTCATACGCGAAGGGTGAAAATGGGACCCTATTTCTAAACTTCCGCTGTCTGTCCGTGTGTCCGTCTGTCAGCGGGCTGTATCACATGAATCGTTAAAGGTAGACATTAGAATTTTTCACGGAGTGTATATTTCTATTAAAATAAAATAAAATATTACAATTAAAGGGCACCGGTTAAGTTGATGATAAATATTTTCAAACTAACGCGGTCTGACGACATTATTATTAGTATTAAGTCGCTTTTATTTACCTATTTTTCCTGTTTCAACTGGTTTACACATTGTTGTCACAGGATGACAACGTCGGGAAAAATAGGTACCTAAATAAAGATAGACTGATAGAGAGAAAATACTTTTATTGCACACTTAAAACTAAGGAACAATTTAAAAAGAAATAATTATAACCTAAGTGACAATTGGCGGTCTTATCGCTCAAGAGCAATCTCTGCCAGACAACCTGGTATGGATAGGATCATCAAATATGTACATGGGGTAAGATCTGTGAGCATCTGTTATGGTAGTACTCAAAAAAATACTAGGTAGTAGGTACTTACTCAAAATAAATAATAACATACCTCAATAAAATTACAAAAATACTAACATACCTATACCTTTTCCTATAAATTTATAAATAGTAATTATAATATAAGCACATTATTATACATAATAATAATAATAATAATAATAATGCTGGACAATTCACACAGCATTATCTAGCCCCAAGCTAAGCAGAGCTTGTGTTATGGGTACTAGATAACTGATATACTTAATACAATACATAATTACATACCTACTTACATAATATATTATGGAAGGGCTTATTCAGTGACAGCAGAACAAATAGTGTTCCTTTACCATATCCTTGAAAATAAACGCGTTAAATACCTAATACTAAAAAGAAAGTTGATGATGACGACGGCTCAGTAAATATAACGTTTGGCTTTTCTCATTAAAATGCCATCCATAGCCACTTAAACTTTTAGAATATATGCGCAGTCGAACAGTAAGTTTTCTTTCAAACTCTCAAATACCATCTTGGGAATATTTTACTGTGCGATAACCTACTTTTAAAGTTTTAGAGCAAAAGTAGTTCTTGGTTTACTTATTTTCTTACAAATACCTTTAGGAATACTACTTTATTATAAACTGAGCTGTGTAAATACAGGATTATTGGAAATTAGGCCGGATCCTTTTAGGGGGTGATGAGGGAGGTCATTTGCAACTATTTCGTTCCCATATTATATAGTGCAAAAGTACACCATTTTTGAAATATTCGCATATTCGTATTTTTTTGGGAAACCCCCGTTTTGCGTCTTCAAGAACTAATTTTAAAAAAGTGATCATCCAATTCAAATTTTAGTGACAGGCTTAGATAACCTAAAGTCTAATTTTTAATTAACACTCACATAACCCTGTATATTGTTTAAAATAAGCAATAGAAAGCTGTCAAACTAGCGTCACATTACTATAACGACATTATTTGCAGTTTTGATAATTCTTAGTTGTTTTACACATTTTTAATATTCTTTCTGCTCTGGTGTACCGAACATCTGTTAAAGTTAGCTCATTTTGTATTAATTATCTAACGTTCATTATAATACACAAAATGGTTTTCACAGTAGCGTTAATGATTTAACCGATAATACACCCTGTATACCGTTTACAATGTAAACGTGTTTGTCTCAACTCTCTAATACTAAAATAAAACGCACGTAAACGACGTACAAACAACGTTAGTGTCACTTTTACGGACGTTACCCTAAAAAGTAACGCGATATAATGTCGAAAATAACCTAAAATTACGCAATATATCGCGCAATATTTAGGGTTCACGCAAACGAACTAGCGATGTCAGTCATGTGTCAAAAATACTTCTTATTCTTAATGTTAAATATAATCGTGCTTTGTTGGTTTTTTATAATAACACAAAGGTGGTGTTGTTGTTGAAATTTTAGTGCTTGTTGGTTGTATTTCGAAGAAAACTTAAAATCAGTCAAGTAGTGGTCAACTCTCGTGCCGGAGGTTTCCCCTTTCTTTGTGTTCTTGTACTATTATAGTCGGTATACTTTTATAAGCACACTTCGAAAAAAGAAGGAGATTTTATGTTCGGCTGTATACAGGCTAATACCAAACAGGTATTGCGACCCAAACAATATTTTTGGCAGTCGGAAGGTCAAGGGCTGCATTTCTTCGGTAAAATCAATGTCCTGACTTACACGGCTGCTAAAATATCATGAAAATGATCCAATATCTCGCCTTTAAATCGTCATATCTTTTTTGTGTGTAGTTTTAATATCACAAAATAACATAGGCTGTATTTTTCAATGTATATTTATACTAAATAAATTATTAAATAATACAAATTACCTTCAAAAAAAGTTACGTGCATATAAATTCAAAAATCTGTTAAAAGTTATAAATCGTAACTACTTCTGAATTCATTTTAAAAAAACTAAATGTCATATTGAATTTCATTTTCTTTTAAGAAATTTTTCATTTATTACCATTTTCAAAGGTATGCCGGATTATTTCTACCGGAGAAATACAGGCCCATGACCAGACCACCCAAATCCTCAAAAAATTATGTTGGTTGCAATACCACACACCTTGCATAATGTTTCTGTAATTAGACAATTAAATACTTTTACCAAATCTGACGTGAATTTTGCGATCGTTCTATTAAATAGAAAACCTAATCTTATTAAATTCAATTATTATTTATTCTTGCCTATTATGATTACTACTTATTTTAAAAATTACATTCCTAAATTATCTAATTCCATAAATATGAAGCATCAAAGCGTTCCACCTAACATGAGCGAACCCAAAATAATTGTAGCGCCCTGACAGGGTTTTTATGCATTGTGCACCCGCTAAAACTTCCTACACCTAAAAACAATACCTGTATGCATAAAATCACTGTAATTAAATAAATAAATAAAATAAATAATGCTGGACAATTCACACAGCATTATCTAGCCTATAACTAATACACTACATAGATAGATATTTTTTACTATCCATAGAAAACACCCAGACCAACGGAAAAAAATTCTGTAGATCGTACACAAATTTGTTCCGAGGCGGGAATCGAACCCGCAACCTCCTGCGTCGCAAGCGGACCTTCGCCCGCTACGCCACGGAGGTCGTCAATATGAAAATCCGAACCCTGAGAAACCCCTGAGAAAATAATGTCTGATGTTGTTCGTATGCGCAGATCCTTTAGTATCTCGCGATTAAAATAACATTTATGTAGTACATTGAAGTATTGTTATGGGAGAGCATCTACGTGGAGAGAAAAGGAGATGGAAGCCGGCGATAATCTCGGAATTTCCACTTATTTGGGGTAAAATTGCGGATAAAACAGGGACCTATAAATTATTGTATTTTTTTACCTAACGGAAACCGAACACTTTAGATAGATAGATAGAAAATACTTTTATTGCACACTTAAAACTAAGAAACAATTTAATAAGAAATAATTATAACCTAAGTGACAATTGGCGGTCTTATCGCTCAAGAGCGATCTCTGCCAGACAACCTGGTATGGATAGGATCGTCGGATATGTACATGGGGTCAGATCTGTGTGCATCTGTTATTATGGTACTACTTTAAAAAAGAGAAAATATTACTAGGTAGTAAGAACTTTGGTTCCTACTCAAAAATAAATAATAACATACTTCAATACAATTACAAAAATACAAACATACCTATACCTATTCCTATAAATAATATATATTTATACTATAAAATATATATATTATATATATAAATACATATTACATACCTACATAATTTAATAAGGAAACAAATGCTTATTTTATTCAGTGACAGCAGGACAAATAGTGTACTTTACTGGACTATCTAGATTTAGTAATATAAATTTAATATAGTGTGGTATCTTGTCCACAACAGCTTTAGATCCTGAAGTTTGGAAATTTGTTACCTATTATAATTGAGTAGATAGTGTCACTTTTCGACATGGTCGGGCGGGCGGCAGCACGGCTTTGTTGGCGAAGCGACGTTATTTTATAACTAGCTTTTGCCCACCGCTTCGGTCATGTGCGAGTGGTACCAATAAAAATCGTAGCCTACGTCACTCAGCTGGTAGATATAATAATAATAATGTCCTCCTAGCCGAATTTCGACCACGGCGGCCAGTCTCATGGGAGACTAGCCAGATGCGCAGGACATATTATAGTGCGCAAGTGTGTGCGCAAACACAGGTGCACTCTCTGTTCCTTCACTCTCATAATTCGATGGGACGACAGATCGACACGACCGGGGAGAGGTCAGGCGCAGGACCAACGGCTTAACGTGCTTTCCGAGGTACGGGGGTGTAACACCGGCAACTTCCTGACTCCGGGCTGCTACTGTGAATTTTCCTTCCTAGAAAAATCCCAATAACAACTATTAGTGCGACCCGGGATTCGAACCCAGGACCTCATAATCAGCGGTTGAACAAGCTGACCGCTAGACCAACGTGGTAGATATAGATGTATTAGTGAGTGTATCACTCATACCATTCGCTGCTCATTTCTTTATTTTCTTTTGTTTTTTATGTAAAAAAATGCAGCCTATAAACGGCGAAAATAAAATGAGTGATAAACTCATACATCTAAATAGACCTGCAGGGATTACGTAGCTAACAATTGGTGCAAGCGTTATTAAATTATAACACTGACACTTAAGACATATCTGAGGAATTCGTATTTAGGAAATCAATTAATATCCCAAAAATTATATCTAGGTATGTATTGTAATAGTTATTTATTACCCTTAACACAAGCTCTGCTTATCTTTGGGCTAGATAATGCTGTTTGAATTATCCAGCATTATATTTTATTATATATTATTTATCCCGCAAGACTTAAAATATAAGGGAATTTGAATTCGGTTTATAGTTTTTTGTAATAACATCAATTTATAATAAAGTACATATAGGTACATAGCTAGATAAAAAAAATACTTTTTGCTAACAGACTCACACAGTTAACATAGATGTACAAATTTAAAAAAGAATACAGTAGGTTTAATTAATCAAACGAGCACTTTAAAATTAAGTAAGTACTTATGAAATAACTTACCGGCATACCTAGATAATGGATACTGGCAAATAATGTCTTTATTCCATAACGTTAAACGCGGGCCAGTAAAATAAAGTAAATAAAAAACATCTAAACCTATAAAGGGTTGCCGTAGAATCCATAAATTCCGACATCTGGCCACACCTTGAGCATATTTATATTGTAAACTTGCT
This sequence comes from Eupithecia subumbrata, assembly GCA_949316285.1. NCBI lineage: Eukaryota > Metazoa > Arthropoda > Insecta > Lepidoptera > Geometridae > Eupithecia > Eupithecia subumbrata. The sequence continues at coordinate 4,013,854 of OX438631.1, forward strand.
TTAGCACGCAGGTTATCTTGTGGATCTTGAACTTAGTATTTTTATTTTTAATTTGAAATAACGGCTTCTGCAAGAAACTTTTTGATTATGCTTTTATTTAATTCATTTGTCTTATCCTTGATAAGAAGTCTAGTTATCATTAAATCAGCATTATTTTTTGGACCTGTTCTTGCAATATGATCACGAAATCTTGAAATTATATCTATTTTTGCCATAATTTGACGTCAGGATTCTTATCGTATAAGTTTTTGATAAATTACATATAATGTGAAAAGTTTAGTAACACAGAACGATGCAGCTTGAAATAGACTGAAAATTCATTAAAGTCGATTTAGCAAATTGTGTTACTTATTTAGTTTTTCAACTACAGCGACAATATTACATGGGACTATTCTTGAGTATTCATTTTTGTCTCTAATTTAATTAAATACATTTTATTGAATTCGTTTGTACTTTAAGGAAAATGAACATAAAGTAACTATTGACACCAGAAGGTGTCGTGTCGATAGTTGACTTGACTTGACCTTTGCCGACTGGCATTGACATGGATCAGTTGAGCTACCTGTAGTTTGTTTGCGACAGTTTGCAGTTAGCTTGTTTCAATTGTAATACTAGTTCTAATTTATTTTAATTATTTGATTGTAATTTTCTTTTTAAATAAAGGTGTCATTAGTTACTTATGTTCATATTGATTCCGGGCTGAGTTCTCTCAACACTGCTTGGTGGCAGGAATAAGCAGGGCAACAAAACAACAAACAACTTACTTTGGCTGACAGATAGACACTCCTTCTATATACGGAGGATTAGTCAGCAGACGGCTGGCGTCTAGCCAACAGCGTTTTATTAAAATCAGCTTGCTGTGTATTAAATTGATATCGGTTTGAACCGCAGATGTGGAACACCCTGTATATCTAGAAGATCTAGGAGTAATCTATTTTTCATACAACTAGATTAGGTACTGAAATATAGATCTTGTGTTTTGTAGATAATCATAAAAATCTAAGTAAACTAACATAGTGGATTGAAGATGATATACATCTTCTATCGATATATCTGCGAATAAAGATTATTATATTACTAGCTGCGCCCCGTGGCGTTACCGGCATTTTTAAGAAGAAAAGTGACGTTATTAATAGAAATAGGTTGTTTTGTCATTTCTCGTTTTACAAGTTAATAAGCTATCAGTTATGTAGTTCTGCACACATTGTAAGCTATTTGCTATGAACCCTCGCTAAAACAAACTTCGAACCAATTGTCGTATTGGAGTTTATTGACTTGAGTGATTTATTACAAAATAAAACGTCAAGTGTGAGTCGGACTCGCGCACTGATGGTTTCGTATAATTGTAAGACTTTGTTTTTTGCCAAATATCATTATATCTAGGTCAACATGAAGTGCCCTATAGGTTTTTGTCCATGGCGAGAATCATAAATATTTTTTTTTATGAATAGTCTACAAATTTAAGGTTTTCGCTTTTTCCCTTTACTTGTGCTATCATATCTTGCTTCTTAAGTTTTAGTTTAGTGCGTAAGCCTCACACTCTGGCTAATTTCTAAGAAATCAAATAATATCGCAAAATCTCAAATCTTGCTTCTTGCCAAATTTTATGATTCTAGGCGTACTAGGCCTATTATATACCTATAGGGAATTACCCTATAGGTATTCTGTGCATTTGATTCCCTTGGAAATTCAAAATATTCTAACATAAATGGCTGTAACTTTTAAGTTTTGAGACTTAGAAGTTTTATTTATATAACAGCTTTAAGAAGTTATGGACTTGATTATTTGATGTTAATTTAAACTAGATACCTCCACGCGTTCCTGAGAAAAGAGGGTTGACAGACAGACAGACAGGCAGACAGACTAACGAACAACAAAGTGATTCCTTTTGAGGAACCCTAAAAACACTGCGAGTATTTTTTTTATTTAAAATTTGGCCAATGTTGTTTAGACTTTGCCCGACGACTTTTTTGTGGACAAAAAATGGCTTAAAATCGAATAATGGGATTATGCAACCAAAAGGTAGTTGACTGGCCTATCTAAGAAAGGTTTAATGCTAGAAAATATCAAAACTACAGTATGTTGTTGGTAGCTTATAGGTACACAACGAGAAGCTTTTTGACTAACCATACGAATAATCTTTATCAATATACCCATCATCCATCCTGTATCCACTGAGATAAGTACCCAAGTACCCATCGATCAAAAGGAGAATAGTGACAAAAGAGAAAGCCCCTTTATTCTCAAAGTCTGTCAGCAAGGGGAGAAATAACATTTGAATAAGGTTTTCCTTAGACGAATAGATTCTCTGGTAGTTTTCGTAAGTTACGAGGTGTTTTTTTTTTATTGAACTTTCTACTTCCGTGGCGGTGACGGTGTAGGTACCGCTACTCAAGCAATTTTCAAGAAGTAATGTTTGTAGGCAACTGACAAACTCGAAAAAAATAGTGTCAGCGCCGAGCTTATAATTCAATTATCAGCAAGCACTAAGCATTGTAGAAAAGAGCATACGGTGGTTGCTCGCACGTGAAATAAAAAAGAATCTAGTTTTTACTATTCTTGGTTCTACGACGATTACACATTTGCTATAAATCTTTGCTAAAGCAAGTTTTGAATCAATTGTAATGTTTGTACGATGTGTGGAATCCTCAACCTCAACAGCCTGTATTGGTCCACTGCTGGACGCAAGCATCCCCCTGTTAAGCGCCTTATTGGCTTTTATCTCATGGAGGGGTAATGCCTAAAATCCCCACGCTGGGCATGTGGGTTGGGGATCGCAGTTTGGTGGTAGAATTGTTCTGCAGGGGGCGCTGCTGCCCGCCCCCAGTGGATATCCCTTAGTCGCGTCTTACGATACCCGCGGGAAGAGTTGGGGTGGTGCAAAATCTAAGCCGGCACCACACAGCTCAGCTTTGAATCTATTGTAATGTTTGTACGATATCTATGTAGGTATGTAATGTGTCACAGTGATTTAGTAACACAACCTCTATGCTTACGTTGGGGCAAGATGATGCCGTGTGGAATTATCAGCATTTTTTATATGGTTTTGGCGAGAAGAAGTAAAAAGGTATTTAGTATGTTTTATCGTTAATCCCTTAATTCCTTAGTTTTTGTAAAGTGTAAGATTATGTGTAGTGTTGTTTAATAAACAATTAAATTTCACTGAGCTAAACCAGTAAAGTAGTGAAAAGCAAAATTTGCTAGATATTTTCTGAAACCACATAAAAGCTTTTATGAAATTGTCACGGAAGCTATGAGCAAAATGCAACACAATATTTACAATCCTTCACCCCTGCTAAATCTTTCTTTTATAACATTTCCTCTACATGCTTACTTCTTTGTTTCCCTTACAAAATGCTGTGTATCCAGAAAAACAGTTATTTTAATATACGATAAAGAAAGTGAAGTTTGCGACTGTTTAAGAGATAGGAATGGCAAATATGGCGCAATGGCGCAATACACGGATTCCTTTTGCGTAACGTTCTAGCTTTCGTATATTATTATAAGGTATATAACACTAATATTATAAATGCCAAAATTTGGATGGATGGGTAGATGGATGGATGGATATTTGTTATCTCTTCACGCCAAAAATACTGAACGGATCGAGCTGAAATTTTGCGTACAGGTAATTCTAATCCTGGAATCAAACATAGGCTACTTTTTATCCCATAAATCAGTTCTAAGTCAGTTCAGTTCAGAAACAACGCGTGCGAGGCCGCGGGCATAAACTAGTTTAATATATTTTAATTTTATATTTAACTGAAATTTTGTTACGCAGATGGATATTTTACAGTTAAACTAGTAAAATATCCAACTACGTAAATAATATTCCCGAAAGTGTGTTGATGCCCTACCAGCCGAATTTCGACCACGGCGGCCGGTATCAAGGTAGACCAGTTAGGTGCGCAGGACATAATTATAGTGCACAAATGTACGCAAACACGAGTGCACTTTGTATTCCCTCACTCTCATAATACTTATGTTGCAGCAGACTGACACGACCGGGGTGAGTTGAGGCGCAGGACCAACAGCTTAACGTGCTTTCCGAGGCACGGGGGTGTAACACCGGCAACTACCTGACTCCGGACTGGAACTGTGATTTTATCTTGCCAGAAAAATCCCAATAGCACAAATCTTGGCCCAACCCGGGATTTCAACCCACGATCTCTTTATAAGCGGTTGAATTCGCCACCAGACCAACGAGGCAGTCTGAAAGTTCCCACTCATAATAACAAAATACGAAAACCCTCGTCGGTAAAAATATTATTCGAAAAGGGGTTTACACACCGCCGGACGCACCCTAAAGCCGTTTCTACACCGATGAACATCTGTTGACAGCTAATGAGGTTCTTTTGTAAGCTTTGTCTTGGGGACATCCCATTTCCGGTGTCTATGGTCCATTTTATGATGGAAATTAGGACATGGATAGGATTTTTATGAGATTGTTTACAAAATTGTTATTTTACTGTGCCGATTGGGTTTGCGAGGGGTTTTTTTTTATTTTATATCTTTATTTCTTCTTTGCAATTTTATACTTTATTAATAGAGAATAGACCTTCTTTGAGCACAATCTCAGTGATGGTAAGCGACGATCCTTCCAAAAGTTGCCAGGGATAGATTTCTCTTGAGCGGTAAGGTCGCTCTTAATACTTGTCCGTATTGATTACTCATTAAATTCATACTTTTATACTAATATTATAAAAGTGATAGTAAATTCTGTCTATCTCTAACCTTTTCACGCCTAAACGGAACTTAATTAAATTTGACAAGAGGGTATCCCAATAAAAAAACAGGCTTTTTTATCCCGGAAAACAGGTACAAAACCGCAGGCAGAAGGGTGTTTAGAATAAAATATCATTTATTGTCCAATAGCTAAAACAAAATTGTCCTTATTAAAACCTAGTACGCGCAATACAATGGAATCGTCAGATGAGTTAACAAAGTGACATGTTTACCTACATAGTTACAGAATTCTATAAAAATATAAGTTGAAAAATGATTTTTTCATTTGATGATGAAAGACCACATAGGTCCCGTTTAGCGGCACAGAAAACTCGCAAAAACTTCCTACTTTTGTTGAGATACAAGAATTCTTGTACAAAACACTTCTTACGTAAACGCTAACTTAAAAACCGTAGAGGAAAATGAAAAGCTGCACTATTTTTTGCTGACATTTTTAATTATTTCGTAACACTATGCAGAGTTTTAAGCACAAGGTGGAACAGAATCCGGGTTTTTTTCTATAAGTAGGAAAATCACGAGTTTTTTTGTCTCTACATTGGTAAATACCAACTTAAAAATTTAATATCGAATTCTACACAGCGGTATTTATAGGTAGTTTTTTGCATTGGTCTCACAAGAAATTACTAATTTACTTTTAAAATTAGTAAAAGTAAAAGTTGTCAATAATTTTTAAGAAAATTTATATAAAATTAATAAATAATGCTGGACAATTCACACAGTATTATCTAGCCCAAGCTAAGCAGAGCTTGTGTTATGGGTACTAGATAACTGATATACATGATACAATACACTACATAGAATGATATTTTTTATTAAACATAGAAAAACATCCAGAACACCCTGAGCAAATATCTGACAAACGTTTGTCCCGAGGCGGGAATCAAACCCGCAACCTCCTGCGTCGCAGGCGGACTTTCGCCCGCTGCGCCACAGAGGACGTAAAAATATAGCACTAAAATTATCATCGAAATTTGTAAGTTATAAATGTTTTTCTTTCAGAACAAATATCACGGTGCACCTTGTACTAACAACTTGCGAGGCATATTGTACAAATAATCCTTTTAACGTTTGTTATGTTAATGTTTTGTAAAAATGCTAGTTTTTGGTTTACGTGGTTTTTCCACTTTGCTGCCGACACGTGGATTTTTAAAATTCTCTGCCTTACTACTGCTTTTTGGTAAAAAGAGGTAAACAATGTAGCGAAATTAACGAATAGTTCAGATTGGCTTTTAGGTGGACAGCAGTAGGTACTAATATCCAAATAATAGGTATCCCAAAAAAATTCGACACTGACGAGACTTGAACCCGCAACCATTCCCTATTTCTTTTTTTGCTTTTTTGTGGCTTTCGTATCACTGCAGCCATGATAGGTCTATTGTGATCGCCACTTTGTGTGTTCAGCCTCGAAACAACGGCGTTCATAATTCGCCACTAACCCTTGCAGCTACTAGGAACTGTAGGATTCTCTTAGGGGTGGAGTCTCTTAGCTCGTCTGGGCTGTGCAGGAGCTTGTACAGATGGATGCTACGTTTTTGCATCAGTGCTCTGCACTCTTCTAGAAGATGGAGAGGCGTTTTCACCGCCTCCTGACAGAATCTGCACGATTGTGTATCACATAGCCCCAGTTTGAACATGTGCCTAGCTCAACCTTTCCCTAGAAAGGGAAAGGTTGCGAGTTCAACTCTCGTCGAAGTAATTTTTTTTTGGGATATTATTTTGATTTCTTAGCAAAAATATTGTATTTTTTGTAAAAAAAAAAAACAAATAATAGAAATAAATTAGAACTAGTATTAACAATTGAAACAATCGAGCTAAGTGCAATCTGTTGTAAACAATCTACAGGTAGCTCAACTGATCCTTATCAATATCGAAAATACCCCGAGTACGAGTGCGTTACGCACTATAATAAAAAAAAGACGGGTTGCACTCCGGGAGTGCCGGCAGAAGTGAAAACTTGATTATTAACGTTGAGCATGTTTGATATTTTGGAATGGTTAGGGAATAATTTTGCACCAATTGCTTTATCAGTATAAAAGTACTATCATTTATGTGGTAGAATACAATATTCATTTATTGCGCTATCGTACACAAACATGACAATTTATATTACATTAAAAATTTAACACTTTAAAACTTTTACAATTATTTTACAATATTAAATAATATTACAATTATTTACAGCCGGTTGCGCGCAAACCATTACCCGCTACAAAAATCGGATTATTTTTAAAGTCCAAAAATAAATTCCGTTTCCCAGCAATTATTTTTGCGCAGTGTTACTTAGTTTCATGTACAGAATGCTTGGTTGACGGCTTCGTGAAGGGTCTGTTTACACCCGTTAAGCAGTACGATAGACTCGATCGAAACCTAACCTTAATTATAAAATTATATTAATGAACTAGCTGTACCCGCGACTTCGTTCGCGATTGCCTTACCTGCCGACTAATTAAGTTCACATTTAACCACAGTCTCTCATATTTTTCGTTTACTTATATTTACTGGCCACAGAACGAGATAAATTAATTTGGAAACAAGAAATGTAAACGAAAATAACATAAACAGTCAGTAGGTTTTTCTCATGTTTTGTTTTTTGGATTGTTCTGCTTTGACTTGACATTCGTTCAGAGTTTGATTTCTTTCTGCTCTTTCAGTTCCAAAGAACTGTCAAATTGTTTGCGTCTACGGCCTAGAGTGGTTTTACATAGGTCTCGCTCAGTTTGCATATTGTAGAAAGAGATGCCCTCTATTGCAACGCAGAAAGACTGCTGTTACTGTTAGGTGTTAGACAAAAAGCGCTCAGTCGGAGAAGTACAAGCTGAAATGAAGATTAATATTTTGCTTAACTAAAATAATTATTTATGTACGTTTAGGCTTAGTCTTACTGTTCTATCGTAATTTTTCGATTGTGAGGTCACCTCATGGTAGGTTCCATCTGAAAACCAGCGCTGCTTTGCATTAATGTAAGGTAGCATGAAGCTGAGGTGGAACCCTTTGACCTACACTGTTACAGCTTGGAGCATACTTACACTCGGTACCTAACCCAACCAGGTATAATTAGTAGATTTTTGTTACCGTAGCTATATGGTTAAAATATGCTTACCCACTGTACCTATAAAAGATTTTATGTAAGTAGGTATGTACCTACCTAAGCAGATATTACCCACACACTGTAACATGGTAAGTAGGTGCCTACCTAGGTGCCTACCTACCTAGTCCTACTGGTGGGTGTTCTTAATATTCAATCAACAATGTACCTAAGTCTGTATAATTATTTACCTATGTTCTGTGCTGTAACTGAGTTGTTTAATAAATGTTTCTCTATCTATCTATCTATCTCTATCTATATTATGAAACGCCACCGTGCAAAAAATCGTGTAGGGTCTACGGGGGATAGCATGTTGTCATCTTCAATCCCATTCTTTATCCACACGACTTTTAGCTACGACTCGGCCAGCGTCAGTGTTACGAAGTGTCATACTCATGGTTCCGTTCAGCTGGGGCCCTATTCTGCTATACTAATCGCTTCACTATGACAGGGGACACAGAATGACACGTTTTGGTACCTATTCCACTTTAGATGAAGGAAATTATGATGAATTTAGATGGAGAGACGCGCGTAAATAAATAAATAAATAATGCTGGACAAACTATTAGGTAATTTATCTCGCACGCACTATGTGGAGTTTTATTTATCTAAGGATTCTACGTGATGATTCTGCGACGATTCCATTGTCATACTGAAGCAATTGTTTTGCAGAATTGGGCTCCTGCCTGATCCATTAGACTGGACCACCGTAATTTTTTTTTTCGTTAATAGGTAGGTACAGTTAGCTGTGTACCACAGTAAAAAATATTTTTCTGTGGTCTAGTTAGTTTAATTGGACCACTTACTCCAACCAAACTTCGGTTGTACAGTTAACTGGACCAGCTAAACCACCATAATATCATGTAAGGTAGGAACCTAACTTATTTTTCCAAGACGCATCCCTTAGTACCCCCTACTAAGGTAGGAACCTAACTAATGGGTGCGTCTTGGAAAAATAAATAGATAGAAACTTACCTACCCTTTATCTACTATTTTTTTCTACAGATTATTTCATCAATCTACTGATTTTCTACTCAACTTTCTACTGATTTAGTCGAAAAGAATGCATGAAATCGGACGACGCTTTAATGAGTTACCACTTTTACAAATACAAATACAAATCTAGTTCATCCACTCTCCCAAGGGAACCTTACTTAATTCCAGAATAAAATTTATCCCATGTCCTTCCTTGTAGTACTCAAATCGTACCAATTCAGTCCAACTCATTCAGTAGTTTCGGCGTGATGCGCGGTGAAGGAATTTTACTTTCATCCCTTCTCCCAGGGGAACCTTACTAAATTCTGGGATAAAATGTATCTTTCCTCGTAGTATGAACTCAAATTATGCCGAGTTCCATTCGAATTCATTCAGTTGTTCCGTCGTGATGCGCGGTTAAAGAAATTTACTTTCATCCTCTCTCCCAGGGGAACCTTACTGAATTTCGGGATGAAATGTATCCCATGTCTTTCTTCGTGGTACGAAATCAAATCGTGCTAGGTTGCATTCCAACTCATTCAGCAGTTTCGGCGTCATGCGCGGTGAAGAAATTTTACTTTCATCCCCTCTCCCAGGGAAACCTGGCTGAATTCCGGGATAAAAAGTATCCTATGTCCTTCCTCGTAGTATGACCTAAAATTGTGCCGAGTTTCATTTCAATACCTTCAGTAGTTTCGGCGTGATGCGCGTTTAAGAAACAGACAGACAGACAGACAGACAGACAGACAGACAGACAGACAGACAGACAGACATGAATGAAAAAAAATAAATTTTTGGCTTTAGTATCGATAATAGAGTGCCCTCCAAAAAAAATTTTCAAAATATCTTCAATGTACAGAATTGGACCTGTTACAGTTTTATTATAAGTATAGATAAATGAAAATTTTTGTCCTTGTCTTTCTTTTCGATTCGTTCGAGAAATTAATTATCTATAGATACATAAGTAGGTAGGTATAAGCGAGCCGGACGCTAGCAACTATTACGTAAGCTAGGGCCTATTGTTGTTGTCGGAAACTAGTACTATTATCTATTCTGTTTACCTAAAAATAATGTTCGATTTTGAACTCTATCTCAAAACAAAACTTCAAGAAATTTCCTAGCTATAATGAAGATCCTGCACAATTTTGAGCTTTATTCCTTCGGCATAATGTCGTCGTTGCTCCATCCGTCTTACGCTTTTTCGATCAGGTCACGTGTCCTGACGCGAGTTTAAGATTTTATACCCATTACAGAAAAAGTGCTCAACGCCGCTAAAGAAGTTTTCACTTCAAAAAAACCTTTGTATTCCTCTACTAAGAATTAAAGTTAAAGTTACTATCGCGGCGGCACACACGCCTATAGAAGACACATGGGTCTGCCTAAACTCTAAAGGTAACTCTATCACGACAAGCTCCCGCCCAATGCACCTTTGCAAAAACGATAACGCCAGCGTTTGTTTTCTCCTAGATTTATGTACTCGTAGGAACGCCCTAACATTAGGACAGATTTAGGAGAAGGCGTGACAATGGAGTGAATAGGTAAAATAATAGGGAAAAACAGTTTTACGGCGGTAATAGCTGAATTAGGGTAACTAGGAGTTAGCCCCTAATAATAACGTTGTGAGGGGTTTTTTGAAAGGGGTTATTAATCCAAAAAATAATATGATAAGCCAGAAAATAAACCCCTCACGCAATATCTCCGAATCCAAGGAAGAAAGACCCATCGTGTAGGGTGTCTACGTGATCAGCAGAAGGAGCTCTACAACTTGGCTTCAAGGGAATTTCAAACCGTCATAACTCCGGAAATACGCAAGACGGACCCCTGTTGTCGGATCTCTAAAAATCAAGAAAATAATATAAGAAATATTAATATGATATATGAATAAATAATGCTGGACAATTCACACAGCATTATCTAGCCCCAAGTTAAGCAGAGCTTGTGTTATGGGTACTAGATAACTGATATACATAATACAATACACTACATAGATAGATATTTTTTTATTATACATAGAAAACACCCAGACCAACGGAACAAATTTCTGCAGATCGTACACAAATTTGTTCCGAGGCGGGATTCGAACCCGCAACCTCCTGCGTCGCAGGCGGACCTTCGCCCGCTGCGCCACGGAGGTCGTCACTTATATACAACATATACAAGTTATTTAAAACGGGATATTAAGGTAGGTACCTACCATGTTTTTTGTAACTATTAATTGTAGGTACATAGTGATAACTTGCCCTAAGGGTACAGGAAATGTTAATTCGTAACAGATACCTTACTTACTCGTTTTCACCAATCAACTTTTTACTTTACTTAACTCTCTGCTCGTTGTTAGCAAGACGGCTCGCTCAATATTCTGCTCGTCATGCTGAAAATCCTCATCAGATCTTCACCATATTTTTACGAAAACGATTTGAAGTTACTACCTTTCAATTAAAAATATAATCATCGAAATCAGATCTCTGAAAGCGGAGATATTCTAAACCTCCCTTTTTGTCTTTTTTTGGAGGAAGTACGCCATGAATCAAAAAACCCGACGACAAAAAAATCTATAAAATCGTAGAATCTGAACACCAAGTTTCGTACCGATCGGTTGTAAAATACGAACTGTAGAGTAGTACGGACATACTGACAGAAACGCAAATTTCGCTAGAGTTGATGCAGAGACGCTTCGCTCACTTCGTTCGCTCGTCAATTATTTATTCAGTTAAAAAACTACATCACATTTTGGTTAGAAGTGCCTTAAAACCTATGTTAGGTTTAACTAGACACAGAGTTCTCACCTGGTTTCAATAAGAGGTATTATCAGGTAGCATTATCTAGCCCCAAGCTAAGCAGAGCTTGTGCTATGGGTACTAGATAACTCATATACTTAATACAATACACTATATAGATAGATATTTTTTATTATACATAGAATACACCCAGACCAACGAAACAAATTTCTGCAGATCGTACACAAATTTGTTCCGAGGCGGGAATCGAACCCGCAACCTCCTGCGTCGCAGGCGGACAATCGCCCGCTGCGCCACGGAGGAATGAAAAATGATTGAAAATAAAACTATGTATAATTGCTTCTACAGGATACAAAGGGCGATTTCCGCATATGATTTAACATTCAATTTCATGACGTGATGGCTCCTGTACCAATAACTTCGTAATAAAGGCCTACAGATTACCAGTTGCACCATTTTCAATCAACACAGCACCACAATAAAGACTATTTTCTCTTGCAATCGTAGTCAAAGTGCCGGAAAACAAAATGACGTGTGCTGAAGTGAGGTTATATTCCCAAATTGCAGGATACGTATTCAGAAATTTGCGGGGTCGGTGTAAGGGAGAAAATAAGGGGGCATAAATTTAAAGTTGGTGTTGTTAATGAACTCCAATTTGGTGCAGATACAAGCTCCTTTATCGGGACGACATAATAAGCAGTAAATAACCGTGAATCGTTATGACACTAGTTATTTAGAGGCTCATTTATATCCAGTAAAAGATGTTAGGTTTTTTCGTAGCTTAAAGAAGCTAGTTTTATTTCAATTAATCCAGAAACAGATAAAATTTTCTGTATTATTAAATGAGTAAAATGCTGCTTCGTTTATTTTAATTTTTACCTTAGTAAGTTTATTTTTATTGTAAATGTTCCTCTGCTAACCTACTATTTAGCATGCAGTGTTCTATAATTCGTTTTGGAATTATCTACTTTAATTAACTAGTTTCTTAAGATGATTTGTTGTTGTTACAATACCAGTGAGTGTTCCCACTGGTATACCAATTAAATAAAATTAAAAATAAAATTAACCAGAAATTTCTGGATCGCTTTGCAAAATTATGTTCTTATAACTTAGCTACGTTGGTAGCAGATAAATTATCCCTGAGTGCTTAAGATCAGATTTTACGTGAGCAAATCCGCGAGCAGAAAACAGTCTCCCATTTTCTCGAAATTAAAATTCACTACAAGTCAATGGCTGACTGCAATAAAATGCAATGCTCAACGCTTCCCTCGTGGCTCATTTTGTACTGCAGTCGTAGCTAAGACAGGGAATTGTCTGTTATATCGTCGTACTTTAAATTATGCTGGACATTTCACACAGCATTGCATTGTAGAAATAAACTAAGCAAAGCTTGTAGCCAACTAGATTTCTACTCCACTTCTCGTATATCTTTGTGAATTACCTTTGTTACTCCAATAACACAGAACCATTAGGAGATGCAAGAAAAAATCCTACGTATCTCTATTATTGTATTATATTTCACTAATCGATGATTTCATGAGCTTAAACCTTCGGACTAGATAGATAGAAATAAGAACTAAATACTAACTATATCCAGTGTGGCACAATCGGGGGCCTTATCGCCAACAGCATCTCTTCCGGGCAACCTTTGGATGGATAGGATCGGTACGTATTAAAGCTGACGGTGGCGTAATTGATGAAGTATTAAAATAAGTAATAAATATTTTTACCACAAACAAATAGGTTGGTACTTTAAAAAACAGAAATGCAATAATATAAAACAAGATAGAAAAAAGACAAAACACACTACGTGTGACTATTTAAGCACCTCAGTGGCGGCATTCTGAACACGTACAGAAAATCAACGAATGGATCGTTTGGGCTACCTCTAGATTATTTTTAACAGTCTGCAGTTAGCTCAACTGTATCAACTGTAAATACTAATTCTATTTTTTTTCTACTATTCAATTGTATTTTTTGGTAATAAATGTACGAATGTCATACATGGACTTACTGAGAATTTTGGTGAGTGATCGCCCCCCTTTTTCATCCTAACTCCACCCCTGTTACACAAACTCGCATGATTGATGAGTCGATGAGCCGAAATGTATGGAGATGCTATTGTATCATCAAATGAGCTTCATGCTATGGTAGTTCCAAATTTCACGCCAATTTGCATGAATTTCCTTTGTAATGCCGGGTTAATGTTAACGACCTCTGTGGCGTAGCGGGTGAAGGTTTTTGAGTCGCAGCAGTTGCGGGTTCGATTCTTGCTTCGTGAAAAAATATCATGAAATATTTGATTGTGTTCTAGTTGTTCTGTTTCTTTGCATGTAATAATAATAATAATATTGCTGGACAATTCACACAGCATTATCTAGCCCCAAGCTAAGCAGAGCTTGTGTTATGGGTACTAGATAACTGATATACTTAATACAATACACTACAAAGATATTTATAATTTTTTTATACATAGAAAACACCCAGACCAACACGGAACAAATTTCTGCATATCGTACACAAATTTGTTCCGAGGCGGAAATCGAACCCGCAACCTCCTGCGTCGCAGGCTGACCTTTGCCCGCTGCGCCACGGAGGTCGTCAAAAATGTACCTAAGTACATAATTCATCATCATGCATCGGTAGCCAGGTTACCCACTGCTGGGAATACGGACATTAGACATATGAACGATGAGTGTCCTTATCGTTTAAAAGCGGTATCTTCCAGGCAACCTTCTAGGCAAAAAAGCAGCATTATTTACCAAGTTATTTATTTACCTTCCTTTGAAGGTCTGGTTAATGTGGAAAAGGCTTTTTAGAGAATAATTACTGACGAGCTGTTTTATGTAACAACTCAACTTAACTAAAGTTAGGATGTTTATGGTTATTAGGCACTTTAAGTTTTAGGTAGGTACTTATTAGATATAATGTTAAGTGCTATTTCGTCTTCACAATTTACTGGCGGTTGAGATGGTTTTCAGCAATGATAGAATTATGAGATTTAAGTAAACAAGTTCTTAATGCTACCTCTAGATTGTTTGCAACAGTCTGCGTTTGTTTTACGAGTTTTTAGTTTAGATAATTTTATTGCTTTTTTGGAAAATAAATTTTGATATACGGTTTTTATTTTGTTATGTTTTAACTTCACTAAAGAATTCATTCTAATTTGTTTCTGTTCTTTGTTAGAAATTAATTGAAAACGATAAAAAAAATCACTTGGTCGCCGCTTTTTCACTTTTGTCGCAAAATGTGGGGGCAAAAGATACGCTTAAAATAATTACAGCTTAGAACCATATCGGAGCCCAGACAAGCATTTTGATACCGTATTTAGCAAAATCAGTTCAGCCGAATTGCTTCGAGGTAATCAACTGTATCGATATTATATAAAAAACAAGATAAATAATGTGTTTCTACCTTAACTCCTTTCAACATGAAAACCAATTTAGCAGTTGACAGACATTGAAGAAACTTTAGAAATGACTCTAAAACGTGTTCTTTGTCACATCCACCACTAAGACTCCACTAAACTACTTTAAAACACTTCCTTGAACAAATTATTTACCCTGGCAACATTTATCAGTAGACTGGCAACCGGAAACAAATGGATTTTGAAATGGAGACGGCATTCTTGGCAGTAACTCATCTTCTGGCAACGAAGCAGTGAAAATTGGCTTCAAGTAGCTTCAAGTTGATTTAAGAGAAAACAAAGGACGCAGTCAGACGAGAAACCAACTTAACCTTTTAATCTATATTTTATATGCTAGGATAGAGGTCACGATTAAAAAGTCTGCAAAAATGCCTCTAAAATAGGCAGAAGCCTTTATTCACAAAGAAAATTACAATCAAATAAAAAAAATTAGAACTAGTATTGACAATTGAAACAATTGAGCTAACTGGAGACTGTTGCAAACTATCTACAGGTATCTCAACTGATCCATATCAATACCAGTCGACGCGTCCCCAAGACGCTGGTTACATTGTCCCGCTGTATGGCAATGCTAATGCGCTGTGCCAGATACTGACCAGCTCTCGGGTCACGCGTCGCTTCGACCAGACGCTCAGATTTTTTTTTTAAATCCGAAGAGCCTTGGTACCCCACGGACCTAGGGTCTCGACTCCAAAGAAAACAAATGTGTAGGCTCTGTCGAGACCTCTTATTTGCGCCTCATGAGACTAAATTATAAACACTAGTTATAATTTTGTTACTATTCTCGAACCATTACCAATTATCTAGATATTTTTACCAAATAGATTTTGTAGAGTCGGTCAAATTATTAGATTCGACAATAACGTATTCACGCCACAACGACAAAAATCGCTGATTTATCCGATTCCATCTCTCGTGTGAATCCCTCCAGCTACTTTTGCCATTGGTCAATTAATTTGTGGGTTTTATATTGCCAATAAATCGTTTCAGTTCAGTTTTAATTGTAATTAATGTTTGGGATTTGGCTAGAGTGGGTGAATGCGGTCGGCCAAACATCGAAAAGTGTCAGTTACATAAACCTAATAGGATTTAAATTTAATGGATCATCATCCTTATCAGCATGTTTACTTCCACTGCTGGACATAGGCCTTCCCGAATGGACGCCACGAATAGCGGTGATTATTTTAATAGATGCCTATTTTAATTCTCCAAAGTAAGCAATCGTTTGTTTCATTTCGTTCCGTACCCCAAAAGGATACAAGAAAGTCAAGTGCGAGTGAACTCGCGCGCCGAGGGTTTCGAACGTTTTTCAACAAGTAGGTATGTACCTACTAAGGTACCGGTCAGAGACTCTCAATTTTATGAATACCTAAAAATTTAATGAGTTTGAGATGTTCGCAATTTAATGAATACTTAATAATAGTACCAACCTACATTTCAGATTGATCTCTCTGTATGCTTCGGTGATAGGGGGTTACGGTAAATTTTTCGACTTTTTTCAAGATATTAAGTATGTAAATTACTTAGGGCAGGTGCGGCGGCAGATTTGGACGAAGATCTCAAGAGGCGCAAATATACAGGTCTCAACAGAGCCTACACATTTGCTCCTCTTGGAGTCGAGACCCTAGGCTCTTCGGGTTTTTAAAAAATTATCTGAGTGTCTGGTCGAAGCGACGCGAGACTCAAGAGCTGGTCATTATCTGGCGCAGCGCATCAGCATTGCCATACAGCGGCGCAATGCAGCCAGCGTAGCGGGGACGCGACGACTGGTATTGATATGGATTAGTTGAGCTACCTGTAGATTGTTTGCAACAGTCTGCAGTTAGCTCAATTGTTTTAATTGTAAATACTAGTTCTAATTTATTTCTATTCTTTTATTGTAATTTTCTTTGTGAATAAAGGCTTCTGCGCTTTGTAACTTACAGATATTTTAAAAACTATTTTGAAATGTACAAGAAGATGAAGCTTTCATTTTAATACCCTACTCGGCGGGGTAGCCTCCCCTTTTGGAAATTATCCCCCCCCCCCCTTTTTTTTTTGACCTTTTTTCAAAAGTGTTCCTTTTACAGACTTCTCTATTATTTTCCTTGTAAAATATAGATCCATATCTACAAACGCTTGATACATTTAAAATGGAGCGCTCTGCAAACTGCGGAGAAAGGGGGGGGGGAATGGGTGTTTTTTCGACTATTTTAAAAATATTTCAACCAATCTTTCGCAATAATAATATTAGTGTAATTCACAAAAAAAATTTTTTGATTCTCGCTATGTACCAAAACCTACAGGGCAGCGAACCTACTTCCCGTTGACCTATAATCATGATAATTTGGCAAGACACAAGGTCTTACGGAACCCTTAGTGCGCGAGTCCGACCCGCACTTGACGTTTTATTTTTGTGCAAATTGGTAGTCTGATTCTATGTATAGAGTACACCAATTGGCTGAAACGAAACACGGAATTTCATGTTGCAGAATTAAAAGATGCCCCCTGAGCAACTTCCATCCATCAACTCCCTGCGACCCCTACAATACTCATACTCATACTCATTTATTAATAAGGTATATTTATAATTTAGTCGATATTTTTTTCTTTTTGTTGTAAAATTTGTATTATGTAATAATGCACACAGATCCCCATTTTTAATCCAACAATCCTATCCATCCACGGTTGTCTGGTAGAGATCGCTCTTGGGCGATAAGACCGCCAATTGTCACATATTCTGTAAATGTTGTTATTGTTTGTGAATTATCTTGTTATGTGTGCAATAAAGAATTTTCTATCTATCTATCTTTATTCGCGTAGGAGCACAAGGCATACTTGGAAATGTCACTTTAAATACTTATGTTATGCTTAAGTTATAATTCAAATCCATAAAACAGACAAGACAGAAAATAACCAAGGAACTTGGGTTAGGGTACATCTGGTCCGAATCTCAAACTGATCCGCGGACGAGATGTCCACTTCACTTTTGTATTGGGATAGGTACATACAAAAATAAGTAAATTGATGAATAGATCAGCTGTAAATGGGCATCGTTAGAGTCATGTAAACAAAATACCTAATAATAATTATAAATTCATGGTCCTGCTGTAAAATGGCATTGTCTGAAACAATTAATTTTAATTAAATATGTATGCAGTTATGTCGTCGGTCCGTCGAGTCTTCCCACACTCGGTTTTGCATTGCATTATTAATAAAATTGTTTTTTTATAAAATATGCTACTCTACTTAGAGCAGTTGGTAGGACATCCATTTAAGTATGCATAATGCATATATACTTGTGGAAGGATAAATATCCTGCTCTTCCATTCAAATATATGGATTTAACAAACAAACTAAATTAATTAATTTATTTTTAATTATGCAAATAATAAATAAACTGAATTAACTATGAATGATTAATTTAAAAGCAAATAACAAATTTGACGACGAGGTCGTCAAATTGCGGGTTCGATTCCCTCCTCAGGACAAATGTTTGTACGATCTGCAGACATTTGTCCAGGGCGTTCTGGATATTTTCTATGTATAATAAAAATATCTATCTATGTAGTGTATTGTATTAAGTATATCAGTTATCTAGTACCCATAACACAAGCTCTGCTTAGCTTGAATTGTAGTAGCGTTATTTATTTTTTATTAAATACTATAAAATGGATATTCATGAGATATTACGTAATAGTAGTTTATGCAACTGTCATATAATGAAGGGTATTAAAACACGAGTGTGAGTTTATGAAACGAGCGCAGCGAGTTTCATAATAGTAACGAGTGTTTTAATACCCGTGTTATATGCAGTTGCATACACTACTTTATCTTCACTAATGCAATTCATCAAACAACAAGAGTAAAAGCTGACAATAGTTTATTTATAATAATTGTTAAAATTTTGGATGGTACAATTTTGAAAGTTAATGTTAATTATTGATCCAGCAGCTGTAGCGGCCGCGGGGCAAGCAGTAGAGCTCATAGACGGAGTTGGAATATTTATAATTACTTCATTCGTCTTGTTTTCTGTACTGTTCAAGATCGTATTTGAGACTTGAATTTTATTCATTAAAGACTCATCAATGTAGCTTTCAGCCACAGTAGAAGACTTCCACCCCCCGTGTCGTTTCAGTGCGGTCAAATCACCACCGCTATCTATGAGAAGAGTCGCCGAGGTGCGCCGGAAGCAATGCCCCGTGTACAACGCTGGGTTAGGCAGATTCAAAAGTAGTTTCGACGAAGTTTTCACGTATTACCCAACTGTTTTCAAAAGCCAGCCTAATATCAAAATTTTATACAACTTGTATGAGGATTTTGACATAAGGCTCGCCTTGTTAATTGGTCGCGTTTTATTGATGTTATAATGAGATTTTACGATATCGATGTGGATATTATACCATCATGTGAAATTGCTTAAATTGAGTGTTTTGTTATCTGCGCTATAACAGTGGTAATTATAAGTCAAGTATTGGAATCATAAGTAGAATGTTATAACATTAGTGTAGATAAAATAAAATAAAGATCCAGAACTAGTTCTGTAATAGCTGGCAGTGCTCGAACCAATAGTGCCTCGGAAGTTTTGTAACATTAGCTCGAAACGCTGAGCTGGTTTTTGTCGATCAAGCTCTAAGGATTAGCTCCATCTACAGATTTTATCCAGAGCTTACTTAAACTGACATTGGAATTTAAATTGAAAATTACTTACAATACTTCGACTACTAGATGTTATTAGATTCTGACAATTCGCGTGACTTGGGACACGAAAAGTGTGCGAGCATTTTCCAAAAAGGAAAAACCCAATTTCCCTTAGAACTCAATAGATGGCAGTCTTTTGCGGAAGAATAAAGGTTGTGGTAGAGTGTCATGTGTAGACCCTATACAGGGTGCCACGAAAAGGGTGTATTTAGCCGAAAGGGGTGATTCTGGATATCGAGTGGGTCAACGTTTGTTCTTCGATTTTTTGAACATCGCATTTTTTTTAATTTTTAAAGAAAACATTGAGACGTTTTCTCTTCATATTAGTGTTTTATAACGTGTGTTCTTACATTTATTATTACTTACAATATTTTTTTGTAATAATATGTAACACTTTCGTAAAACTTACTTCTAAAAATAATCTTTAGAAAATACGATAAACCTATATTTTAAATTTGCCGCGCATTCTAATTTTAAAACTCCTGCGCTCTCACGCCTAACGGCACTGACAGCGTCGTCACTGACAGCTTCACTGACAGCTTTGAGTGAAGCGAGCGACCATTGACAATCGAGAACAATGAATCAGCTTTTTTGATTGTCACTGGCTGGACGAACTTGCTAAATCGCTACGACGCGACGACTATTCGTAAAAGTTTTATTTAAATTTTACTTTAAACAACTAGACACAGCTGACTTGTCGCTAAGTATTGTGTTCTAATCTCCCGAAACTTGTGAAACCCCAATTGGGGTTCACCTTACGGGCAGACATAATTGAAAAGATCCCACTGAAGACTCGACGCACATCATCATCATCATCTGCCGAGCTCCAAACGCGAGTCTGCGCCCATCTTGTGCGAGTCGGCGCCCATCTTGCGTCAGTCGGCGCCCACTTAGTTCACTGCACCGGACCGACTCCCGCTCTTGCTAAGGCCAGTGGTACACTTTAGTTTCACAACGCGATTCGGATACGGCTACTCTAAACTAGACTCACGACCTGAAGATTTGTATTCTTGTAGACTAATTAAATATTGTAAATTGTTCTTCTTGTTTTCTTCATTCCTATCGTTAGACTAGGAAACACAGGTAGAACTGTTTCATTGGCGCCCAATAGGTAGAAGTCGTATCCGTATTACGTTGAGTAGCTTATCGCATTTAGTAGTTTTTCTTTGGTGTTGGCTTAATTCTTTTTCACCTAGTTTTAAGTTTGATTTTATGCTAAAGCTTATATGTGAGTACATTTAAATTAATTGTGGTGTTTTTTAACTATTTATAGACTCCGTTGTATTCTGTCTTTCTTACTGTATAATTTAGTTATCGATACCACATATAAGCTAATTGTTTCTGAACTTGTATATAACATTAGTTTAAGCTTTCAATTACTGTCACAACACTTACTCAATATGGCGTATATCATTAAGTTCCTCTCACTTCAAAAGTCAGAACTAGAATACGAGGTTGAGCTTCGCGGTGGTACTAAGGGTTCTGTACAAGAGCTGCGCAAACTGATTATTAAACTTGCTCCGAACTTACCGTCTGAGGATATTTTAGAATCACACCTCGATCCAGAACAGGATCTGATAGGGCTAAACGAAAGCTTAACCAAGGCTCAGAGCAATTTGGCTTCCCTTAAACTAAAATTCGACAAAAATCTTTTTTCTAGGACAGAAACCTTGTTACACCACATATATCATAGGGCGAACAGGTTAAGTAGTACCGAATCAATAGGAAGTGACTATCAAAAATGTTTCTCAACGTTTGAATATTTATATAAAGATTTATCAGCACTAAGACCCCGAACTCCACAAACTGCTCTCGAAACTACTTCGTCTTCCACGTCGACATCCGGTGCCGCTTCGGAGTCGAATGTACCTACTGTTGCTGTCAGTTGTGAGCGTAACGTGTCAGCTGAGATTGGAAAATTAAAGTATTCTGGAAAAACTTGCGTGCGATCCTTCATACAAAGAGTTGAGGAATTCGTTCAATCTAGAAGCATTTCTTACGAGAAAATTTTGTCCTTGGCATTCGAGATTTTCACTGATGACGCCTTACACTGGTATCGTTGTAACAGGGGTAGGATACAAAATTGGTATGAACTTTGCGAGCTACTGAAGGAGGATTTTAGCAGTAGTGATTACGACTACCGTCTTGCTGCAGAAATCAGATCACGCACTCAGGGAGAAACGGAAAGTATATCCATATACCTATCTATCATGCACGGTATGTTCTCTCGCCTTAGTAGGGACCTATCGGAAAACGAGAAACTGGATATCTTACTTCATAATATCCGACCCTGTTATGTCAGCACCTTGTTAGCTTCCCCGGAAATTAAAACTATCGACTCACTTAAATCAATTTGTCGTAGTTACGAGAATATTCAGGCGCGTTTTGCTCAATTTCGCGAGCCGCCGAAAGCCTCGGCGAGTACCATAGCTCCCGAGTTTGCCTACAAGGGTTGCGATAGTAGCTCTAACTCCTGCGGCGATAAAAAAGTAGGTGTCTCCACTCTACAGAAGGACGATGGTGAAATGGTCGCAGCCTTGACATCGAAAACGGCTAGATTCTGTCCGCGATGCAGAACCAATGACCACTCCTTAAGATACTGTAAGGCAGAGCGGTTCCTTATCTGTTTTAAATGTGGAAAGAAAGGTGTCCGTCGATCAGAATGTCCCGACTGTAAGAAAACGGTCTCTAAAGACACTCCAAAAAACTAGTTAATCAGGATTGTAAGGATAGTGTGTATCATCATAAACATTTTGATATTGATGAGTGGAAGAAATGGTTAGGCTTCATTTCTTCATTCTTCACTTATAACGCTGTCTCATCAATCCGCGATGACAATCCTAAAATTGACAAGTCTCGACCTTATGTCGCCGTGAACATAGGTACTAAACCTTTTATTGGTCTTCTTGATTCCGGCTCCTCTTCTACTATTTTAGGGAACGGAAGTCATCAATGCTTACCTAGGGAGAGCGCTAAATTGTTAGATTGCGAGAAGGTTCACTTTGTTAGTGCTGGTGGTAACAAGCTTGAGGCCATTGGGGTTCTAGAACTTCCCATTAACTTTCAAAACCAAACCAATACACTTAAGGTATTTGTAGTTCCCGGCATAAAACACTCTCTCATTTTGGGAATGGATTTTTGGAGAACGTTTGGTTTGTTTCCTAAATATCTGGACCACATAGCTTATTACAAAGACTCAGACGAAATCTTCACTGCTGATTTTGTCATACAACAAAATCGTAATATTCACTCATATGATAACTTGCCGGACGAGCAAAGATCAACGGCGGATCAAATGATACTACGATTTCGGGATATCTCGTACGAAGAACGTGGACTTGGTCGTACTAGCTTGACCACACACGTTATTGACACTGGTGACGCTACTCCTATTCGTCAACGGTACTATAGAATGTCCCCAGAAAAACAACGTATTCTGGTGGAACAGTTAGATGAGATGCTTAAAGAGGATGTTGTGGAACCATGTGAAAGTCCTTGGTCGTCACCGGTCCTTTTGACACCTAAAAAGAATGGTGAATTGAGGTTTTGCTTGGACAGCCGGAAACTCAACTCCGTAACCAAAAAAGACGCGTACAGCCTACCATATATTTCCGAAATCCTTGATAACCTTCGTGATGCTAGATACCTTTCAAGCGTTGACCTTTCCAAAAGCTTCTGGCAGATCCTCATTCGGGAGGAAGATAGGCAAAAGACGGCGTTTTATATACCATCTCGAGGTACCTTCCAGTTTAAATCAATGCCTTTCGGCTTAACTAATGCTCCAGCCACTCAGCAAAGGTTGGTGGATGCTTTATTTTATGGTCCTGAATTCGAGCACAAGGTTTTCGTCTTTGTTGATGATATTATCATCGTTTCCAATAGCTTTGAACAACACATCTCACTGCTTAATCGTGTCTTTGATAAGCTAAAGTTGGCTAATTTGACGATTAACTTCAAAAAGAGTCAATTTTTCAGGAGCCAGTTAAAATATTTGGGATATGTCGTAGACTCGAACGGTTTGCAAGCAGACCCAGATAAGGTAAAATCAATTGTAGACTATCCCGCACCCACTAACCGAAAAGAGGTCCGACGTTTCCTTGGAACTGCGTCTTGGTACCGTAGGTTTATACCTAACTTCAGTGCTTTGGCTTCTCCCTTGAATAAGCTAACGTCTCAGAAAAAGAATTCTCCTCCATTTGCTTGGTCTACGGACGCTGACGACTCCTTTCATAAACTTAAGTCCCATCTTGTATCCGCACCTATTCTATCGTGTCCTGACTACCTTAAGCCCTTCGAAGTACATACTGATGCGAGTGACTACGGCATTGGAGCTGTACTCACTCAAAATCTAGATGGTCAGGAAAAGGTTATAGCTTACATGAGCAAGTCACTCACACAGCAGGAACGGAACTACAGTGCCACAGAACGCGAAGCCTTAGCCGTTTTACTAGCATTAGAGCACTGGCGATGCTATCTAGAGAATGGTATGACGTTCACTGTCTTTACGGATCATTCTTCACTTAAATGGTTCCTTAATCTTAATAACCCGACAGGTAGACTAGCAAGGTGGGGAGTTCGCCTTTCTGCTTTCAAGTTTGAGATTAAGCATAGGAAGGGCGCCGAGAACGTGGTTCCTGACAGTTTATCTCGCGCTGTACCGGTTATAGCTATTGACTCTGCTCCCCTGATACCTCAAACTACTGATGCTTGGTATACGAAACTATTTAAAGGTTGCCAAGAGTCCCCTACATCGTTCTTAAATTATCGTGTGGAAAATAATAGCTTGTTCAGGTACTGTAAATCTTTAAATCCTCTGACTAGGGAATTTGAATGGAAGGAGATAATTCCGTCAGAAAAACGTCAAGAAATAATTTCACAAAATCACTCGGAACCGACTTCTGGGCATTTTGGAATTTTTAAAACATATAAACGCCTCAGTCTAAAATATTTTTGGCCAAAAATGCACCAGGACGTAGCTAATTTTGTCACTAGCTGTGATGTATGCCTGTCTCACAAGCATCCTACCCATGCTACGCTCGGTAAAATGGGTCGCCCTAAAGACTGTAGCCGCCCATTTCAAATGCTCAGTATGGATTTAGTTGGTCCTTTACCTATCACTAGAAAGCAGAACACATTCTTACTTGTCGTTACTTGCTGCTTCTCGAAGTACTGTTTGCTGTTCCCAATAAGACGAGCAACTGCTGAGATAATCATACGTATCCTGGAAGAACATGTCTTCTTAGTCCACGGCATTCCTAGCACTATTCTGATGGATAACGGTAAACAGTTTACTAGCAATGGCATGAAAGCTCTGCTAACTAACTATAAAATCCCGAATGTCTGCTTTACCCCGTTGTACACTCCGCAGGTGAATACTGTAGAACGGTACAACAAAACCATAATGACCGCTGTCTCAACCTTTGTTGAAAGTGATCACCGTACTTGGGATATTAACATACCCAAGATACAATTTGCCCTAAATAGCGCCGTAAATGAAGTAACCGGTTTCACACCTTCGTTTCTTGTTTTCGGGCGGGAATTAGTGAGCTGCGGATCACACTATGTCAACCCTGACTTAGAGGGTAGTATTATATTCACACCGCGTGACAGTTATGCTGAAAACTTAGGTCATCTTCATAAAATATTTGATAAAGTGCAATTGTCACTATTAAAAGCTCATTCAAGAAATACTTCGCACTATAATTTAAGGCGTAAAAACGTTGAGTTTAGCATAGGCGACATCGTATGGAAACGCACCTTCTACCTCAGTGACAAGGACAAGAGATTCTGTAAGAAATTAGCTCCAAAATTCATAAAATGTCGCATTGTAGCAAAAAAATCTAAGCTCGTTTATGAACTGGAAGATATGGCAGGTCAAAACTTAGGAACCTGGCATGTCAAAGATTTCAAGCTGACGTGATTATTTCTATCGGATTTTCCTTAGGAAAAATCCAAACCTAAAAAGGGGGGTATGTAATACTTTCGTAAAACTTACTTCTAAAAATAATCTTTAGAAAATACGATAAACCTATATTTTAAATTTGCCGCGCATTCTAATTTTAAAACTCCTGCGCTCTCACGCCTAACGGCACTGACAGCGTCGTCACTGACAGCTTCACTGACAGCTTTGAGTGAAGCGAGCGACCATTGACAATCGAGAACA
This sequence comes from Eupithecia subumbrata, assembly GCA_949316285.1. NCBI lineage: Eukaryota > Metazoa > Arthropoda > Insecta > Lepidoptera > Geometridae > Eupithecia > Eupithecia subumbrata. The sequence continues at coordinate 4,039,668 of OX438631.1, forward strand.
ATGAATCAGCTTTTTTGATTGTCACTGGCTGGACGAACTTGCTAAATCGCTACGACGCGACGACTATTCGTAAAAGTTTTATTTAAATTTTACTTTAAACAACTAGACACAGCTGACTTGTCGCTAAGTATTGTGTTCTAATCTCCCGAAACTTGTGAAACCCCAATTGGGGTTCACCTTACGGGCAGACATAATTGAAAAGATCCCACTGAAGACTCGACGCACATCATCATCATCATCTGCCGAGCTCCAAACGCGAGTCTGCGCCCATCTTGTGCGAGTCGGCGCCCATCTTGCGTCAGTCGGCGCCCACTTAGTTCACTGCACCGGACCGACTCCCGCTCTTGCTAAGGCCAGTGGTACACTTTAGTTTCACAACGCGATTCGGATACGGCTACTCTAAACTAGACTCACGACCTGAAGATTTGTATTCTTGTAGACTAATTAAATATTGTAAATTGTTCTTCTTGTTTTCTTCATTCCTATCGTTAGACTAGGAAACACAGGTAGAACTGTTTCAAATATCATGACAAAATACTGGTTTGGCTGAAAAAAAAGCAAAAAAACTTTTTCGAAAAATTTTGTAATGCAAGAGTTAAAGAAAAAGAATTAAAAAAAACTAAATTATTAAAAAAACGAAATCAGAAAATCATTATTCACAAGTAAAATCCCTCGGCATCCAGGATTTCCGCCTTTCGGCTTAATACACGCTTTTCGTGGCAACCTGCATACAATACAGGGTGCCACGAAAGTGAGTTTGAGATGATATTGTATACACCCTATACAGTGTATTATGGTCTATCCCACTAATATTATAAATGCGAAAATTTGGATGGATGTATAGATTGATGGATGTTTGTTACCTCTTCACGCTTAAACTACTGAACGAATCGGGCTGAAATTATGCATTCAGGTAATTTTAATCCTGGATTCAAACATAAGCTACTTTTTATCCCATAAATCAGTTCCCATGGGATTAAAATCTCCTTTAAACGTTTCTATAGAAACAACACGTGCTAAGCCGCGGACATAAACTAGTACTATATAATTTCAAACTCAAAGTGACATATTTTCAGTCTGGTCAAACTATATTTGACATAACGTAAAAGCTTCATTGGTAACCCTATTCGGTGATATTATGTAGCGAAAAAATTGAGAATTGATAAATGCGAGATATATTTCATGATATCAGTAACAGAGTTTCAGGAATATTCTAAACGAATGAGTTTATGCGAGTTAAATGGTTTGTAACCTTTTTGTGAAAATTGGGCCCCAATTTATTTATGATTTGGTATCCGTGGAGAATAAATTCACCAAAAAAGCGTCGGAAAAAAATATATAACCTTCATACATTTGGTTTCGTTACGGAAGATGTCAGTAATCAAACGTATATTACCATGGAGCTAGATAAAATCAGTCCATAGAGCTAGGTAAATATGAATATTAAAATAATGAAAAATGGTTTTTAGTACAATGAATGAGACGTATTTTAAAAAAATAGCATATAGTTCGATCAGACAGAAAAGAGGTTCCACGTCATGTCAAACCTGATTACGCAAAACCACCCATCTTGGCAAACTGAATAATATGGCGTATGGTCATAATGGCTTATTCAGATGTATTCGTAATAACGCGAAAAGAAAGCGTTGCCATTAAGAAAGACGTTGAAGTGTAGAAAAATTACGGTTTTATGAATTAATGAAAGGTTTCATTTGCCTTATGAGGTACTGCACTATAAAATGAATTAAAACAGTTAATGCTACGTTCCGTGATTTAAATTTTGTGCGTAGCAGAGCGCAAGGCAAACATGGTTTTCGCTTAGCATTGTGCCGGAAACACACTATGCGTGAGCATAACCTGTGCAATTACGCAAAAATTACCTACGTAAAATTGACATTTGAAAGCCCTTTGAATGGCCTTGAAAGTCATTTCAATGGTCATATCCATACAATAGCAAATTACGAAGGCCATTTCAATGTTATACGACCTAAGTGTACATTTATTGTATTTTTGGAAATAAAAAGCTTTTGATTTGGATTTATATATCTACAGCAAATCAAGGACATAGTGAAATACGTACAACCATAGGCCGTACCTTTAAGTTCATTGCAGCAAATTCACTGCTAACACTTCTATTTCACTGCTATTAACACTAGCTATTTCAACGTTATTTAAACTAGCTCTATCACGGTTATGTATCATGACGTCACGTCGGGCCAGTGCCAACGTCAAGCCGCTAGATTGACAAACGCTTATTGACTCAGAGTCTGCGATTCCCTCGAGGTAACGTGAGCTGGAATATATTGAGGGTATTTACTTAGGTTGTAGATATTGTGATTAGGTCCACATTAGGTCACGGAAATCTTAGGGTGTATTTTACCGTTAGTATCTAAAAGCGCGTAATACTAAACTCGTTTCTAGGTAAACGAGTTCATATTGAGTTAAATCTCGATTAAAGTCAAACCGATTTCACCGGCTTTTTGGAGAAAACTTTTGATCGCATTTACGTAAACGAACAATTACCGCAGATACATAAAATCATAGACAATAACAAAAAAATTAATACAACGACATTGACAGTTCTTAAACGCGTTTGTAGACGCTGAACCGCCATTATCGGGCGTTCAGGATGTTTAAACGAGTTCTGCGTTAACTGCGTTTAACTCATGCTGGTGAAATGTAAAATTGTACCAACTGAACACAGTTAATGCGAAAACGAGTTTTAACGTCAATTGAACGCGTTTAATTTCAACGATGAAATTGCACCTAAGTCAATCTCGGCTAGTTTCTATAATCTGATTTATCTAAAGGTTTGTATTTTGCCAGGTAAACTCAACTGTACATAACAGAGTACCTAGGTACCTTGACCAAACATTAAATTTAACTGTGTAGTATGTAATTATAATTTAATTATGAATAACTGAACCATTGGACAGTTAATATGCTGATAAAGTATTTATTTACGACTGTACCTAAAAAGACCCATATATAATTTTGTAAATTTAATATATTAATGTGATTTAATTTTATCGTGGGTTAAATTGACAAAATACCTATTCGAAATAATAATTTTAAATTCGTGTGATGAAAATTTGGTTCGATATAACAATTTAAAGTAGTACTTTACTGCACAAATGCTGGCTGGATAGGTAAATACATTTTTTATGGCTGGCGCAATTCTCTTTTGTTTCTTCATACACCACATTGACGTCAGAAACCTAGATTTCCAGTATAAGAAAAACAAAAGAGTATCGCGCCAGTTTTAAAAAATTTATCAATGAAACACTTGACCTTGGATTATGCCGCCGCCGCGCTGCCGCGCCGCCCCAGCTTCAAGGCGAGGATTCCCGACCGGCCGATGCCTTATGGCAGGAGCGCGGCGGTGCGCAGGCATAATTTTGTAAGTAGCAATAGATCACTTACCATGTGCCAGAAACAGCACAAAAAGTGCTGGCGATGTCATTGACCTGCCGGCCGGATGGCCCGCTAGCCAGCATCCGTGACAGTGGCGCCACCATCAAGTTAGCACATCTCACTGGCAGCTTTGTCCTCCACTTGCACTCCACTTTAGCGTTTTTCACTGGTATTTTCACTTTTGATTTCAGTTTTCACTTTTCACTGCTATTTTCTTTATTATTTCACTGTGCTTTTTCATTCACTTTTGTTATGATTTATCTTTTTTATACTGATTTTACGAGCACTACAACTAGAATTGTCTGTTTGTAATTTGTAACAATCACTGTTTTTTGCTATTCAAATGTAAAACCTGTTTATTAATTAGCAAAAACACAATTCCGATATACGTGTAGATACTTTTTTATACTTAAAGCTTACTAAAACCTTTCAAATCGAGTTTCCGCTGATTTTCTCGCGAAGTTGTAAATAATAATTCACTGTTACAAAGTATTTCACTGCTACTGGTAGACGATCGCGGAACTTTGTATTATTTAACGTGATTTAACTTCCGAAGGGTTAAAGCCAAACTCTTATTTTGTTAGCGACAAAATTTAAACTTCTGGAATTCGGTTGGAGTTTGAAACCTGTAACAAAAGAAACAATTTTGTAGTATTTCCTTTGGATAAATACTTTCGGGTATTTATTGATGCTTTCTCGTTTAAATACTTTACAGTTTGCGTTTTCTAAAAGAGCTCGAATTTCTGATTTCATTATATAACCAACTAGGTAAGAGGTAAATAGCTGGTAAAGTGGTGGGCGTTTGGGTAGGAAAAGTAGGAAAAGTAAGTTTTATTAACCAAGAAAATTACAATCAAACAATAGAACTAGTATTTACAATTGAATTATCTACAAACTATAACTATAATGCTTCATTATCTGCAAATTGATAAAGATCCGCTCACACCTCTTCCTAAAAATTGACAATGTAATAAAAATTGCAGCCGAAATCTTCTACTGTCATTGTTTGATTTATGCAGTTGCGCCACTGCAATCGTAGGTGGCACGAGCACCCCAAACTATCTCTCGAACTAACTTAGATGGTGGGATTCCTTTCACCCCTCAATGTCCCCCCCTTCCCCCTCCCCCTCCTTGTTGATAACTAATTACTTCACTAGCAGTTAGGTATTTTGAGGCTGATTTCACCAAACGTTTCTAAAACTAAGTTGAGATTAAACCGATGCTATAAACTTAACTTAGTAAAGGCCTTAATTGTGCTCACAGAGTTGGCCTGTACCATACCGAGTACATCACACCAATATTAGAAACTTATAGTTTATGCCCGCGGCTACGCACGCTTTGTTTCTATGGAAACGTTTAAAGGTAATTTCTATCACATGGGAACTGATTTATGGGATAAAAAGTAGCCTATGTTTGATTCTAGAATCAGAATTACCAAAATACGTACATTTAAACATCCAAACTTTCACATCACACTTAATATTATAAATGCGAAAGTTTGGATTGATGTATAGATGGATGAATGGATGTTTGTTACCTCTTCACGCAAAATCGACCGAACCGATCGGGCTGAAGTTTTGCATAGATGTAGCTCTAAACCTAGGCTTTTTATCCCACAAAACAGTTCCCATGGGATAGAAATAACCTTTAAACGTTTCCATAGTAAAAACACGTGCAAAGCCGCGGGCAGAAACTAGTATCTCAACCTCAAGGTTGAGGTTGAAGTTGAGGTTGATCCCAACTCTTCCCGCGAGTGTCGTAAGAGGCGAATAAGGGATATCCACCGGGGGCGGGCAGCAGCGCCCCCTGCAGAACAATTCTACCACCGAACTGCGATCCACAACCCGCATGCCCAGCGTGGTGATTATGGGCATTACCCTCATTTTATAAAAGCCAACAAGACGCTTATCAGGGGGAGGCCTGCGTCCAGCAGTGGACCAATAGCCTCTATTGGTTGAGAAACTAGTAACTACATAACATATACATTTCTGATCCACTCAAACGTCCAAGCTACTATAGTGGCTCATGATTTCTCAATTTGGAAAATATTACAAAACTTATGCCAATTCGAAAAACCAGTTCTAATTTATTTGTATTATCTGATTGAAATTTTATTTGTGAATTAATGTTTGTCATGTCAAAAAACAAGTTAACAACAAGTGAAACAAGTTGATAACTTGTTGATAACTTGTTTGACTTTGATCGTCTTAGGGTCGGTGCGGCCCGAGCGGTTTTTCATCAATTTTTTTTGCCACGTTCGCGTTTTTGACTCTTTTAATGTTACTGTTAAATATTAACTGTTAAATATCCACCATCTATTACAGCAACAGAAGAATAAAAAACGCTAAAATATCAGAAATATTGACCAAAAATCACACGGGCCGCACCGACCTGAAGGCGATCAAGGAAACCGCAAGAATCACAAAAAAATACCATTATTCATTTTAATAAGTAACCTACTTATTAAAGAAGAGCGTCAACTTTAAGGGCAACTCCAATAGCTTTGTATAAAGTGATAGATACAGTCAGCGTCAGAAAGATCTTAACGTTTATAGTCTAGTCAAAGTATAAATCTTCCAAAAGCTCAATTTCATATTTACGCCATCAGATTTAGGTTATCAAAATAGGCCTAGATCTCACGAGATCCCCGTGGTAAAAAACTTAAAGTACATAAAAATCAAAATTTTTTCTTTGGTTCTTTGAACTTTCAAAATACTTTTCTAGTACCTACCTTAGTGACCCTAATAACTTTTTGATCATTATAGGAAACAGGATTGATTTGCATCAAAACTGCTTTTTTCAAACGCTCGTTTTCTCAAAATCAGTAACATTTTTTGAATATCCGTGAATGGAGATGATTTTTTTTGTACAGATGACGGGTAGTTTCATAGGACCATTTTGAAATGAAATGAAATTAAATAGTATATTTGACACGACACATTACAAAAACTACATGTTTGTGGAAAAAAAAATATAAACTAAGAATGCAATTATCAGTAAGATAGGTGAAGTATAAAACGGTTAGCTGCTGAGTGTAGATAAAAATCACCAGATTGTTGGAAACCTTAAAATTAAAATAGTAAGTACCTACCTAGTTACTTCCGCAACCTGCTTGGAAAACCACCGAGTGTCGAGTCAAAAAGATATCTACTCAGCATGTTGCTGAGTAGACAAGTAATATTATCTACTCAGCGCGGGTGTTAAGTTGACCCTTGTGAGGGGAAATAGATAGATAGATAGATAGATAATACCTTTATTGTACCATTAATGCTTATAAAATATCTGACAAACTACTAATTAAATCTAGTATGGCACAATCGGCGGCCTTAACGCTGACAGCGATCTCTTCCAGGCAACCTTTGGATGGACAGGATCGGTTAGTATAGAACTTGGCGGTAGCGTAGGTATATGATACTACAAAAAATCTAAATAAATATTTGGCTAGAATTAGAAATTAGAACACAAAGAGAATATAATTGCAATGACATACGATCAGAAACTATACTAAGAAAACTGAAACTAAAGCACTAAATTATGAAAAAAAAAATATAAATAAAAAAAAAAACAAGGACTATAAAAAGATTTGATTTTACCTATTAGGAGGATATATTATGAGTGGACAGATAGTGCTGATGAACGAAACCTTTGAAGATAGGAAGGGATTTGGCATGCCGAATGGAAACAGGAAGGGCGTTCCAGAAATACATCATACATTACATACATTTTCATGTAGCTTCAACGGTTAAGGTCCGTGCCCTTACTGCCCAGTCCAAAAATCCATCTCTAGTTCTATATTTAGCTAGGATCAACTGTTTTGCATGCGGACCTTCGCCTGTCGCGCCACGGAGGTCACTAAAGCTGATTGATATAGAAGTTATAAAATACAGCATATAACAGCATATATATACAATACGCTTAATTAGGTATTATGTAGATAAGTCTAATTTGAAAAGGCAAAACACTGTAATGTCACGTACAGTGTTTTGCCATAACTATATTCGACGACCTCCGTGGCGCAGCGGGCGAAGGTCCACCTGCGACGCAGGAGGTTGCGGGTTTGATTCCCGTCTCGGAACAAATTTGTGTACGACGATCTGCAAAAATTTGTTCCGTTGATCTGGGTGTTTTCTATGTATAATAACAAATATCTATCTATGTAGTGTATTGTATTTAGTATATCAGTTATCTAGTACCCATAACACAAGCTCTGCTTAGCTTGGGGCTAGATAATGCTGTGTGAATTGTCCAGCATTTTTTTTTTATAACGCCATTGACTATATCGTGACAAAACATTTTTTGACGATATTTCGCTTTTTTTTTTTTAAAATACCGCTTATAAAGTTATATGACCAGGTAGATAATTGTTACTCCTTGAATATGATACCAAACACGATATTCTTTAGTAGTGAAATGAAAGAACAATCGAGTCAAAAACCAAATAAAGTTTATTTGCGCGTTTACTCCAACCGCACTTTTTCAACTTACAGTGTATTTGGATTTACACGGCAGTAATGCTCAGATCTTTCTAACACTGACTGTACAAAACCTCACATCATATGCCTGTATATTCACTACTACCCTTCAAACCAGAGGCGTGAGTCTATTTGACGTAAGTAACGAGACGTGATCGTGATATCTCCTTTCAGTGTGGGATTTGCGTAGTTCTCTGTCCACACCTTAGAGCCGCTGTACCACATTGTCTGGAAAAAGGAGACGTCATCGTTACTAACTATTAATAGACTCACCCATCTTAACACAGAAACTGCTTGGCGATAGAAAAGGCACGATGAAAACACAAAGCGAGTGATAAATCCTCCACCCCCACAGCTGCGATTTTAAAGCGCGTCTTGTGTCGCGCGATTTGTTGCGATATTTGTTTGCAGTTTATTTTTTACCGGCGTCTAGAAATCGTGGTTACAAAAACGCAGCTGAGTGTAAGAAAACGCGCTACAAAATCGCAACAAATCGCGCGACACAAGACGCGCTTCAAAATCGCGGTTGTGGGGTGGAGGCTTTAATCATAAAATGTTCATCAATAGATTAAACTTAACCACAGCTAAACAAATAGGTAAGTACAGAACAACAACACCACCGCAGAATGCAGCACACAACACTGTGGCAGCTGAGACAAAGACGTAGTTTCAAGAATGTAATGGCCACTTCACACACGCTATACGGGGCTAGACTTTATACACAGTCGAATTAATGCAGTAGGATAACTTGAGTACTAACGTGTGAGAGACAGGGTCGTTGACTAACGAAATGAAACCGTTTTTACATAACCACACAAAGTAATGGCCTGAACGTGAGCTTGTGGAAATAACCATGATACTAAGTTTAGAAGTTTTGTCTTACGGTTGTTCCTACACTGTGTGTTTATGAAGAGCCTCTATACAGGGTTGCCAGACGAAAGTCAGACTCGAGAGCCTGCCGAGAACAGAACGGGATCGTTAAGTTATTTCAGTTCTAGCGTAGTTTTTCATTTTCTTCGCTGCTTTATTATTACGCAAGTTTTTTAGTTTAGTTCTGTCATTTCGCAAATAAGTGCTAGATTTATTTATCTAGCTGGGAAGATAGATGAATCAAGGTTTTTAGGTTTACGTCCAAAAAATAAAAGGTCGTTGACGTTGAATTAAAAGTTTGATTTATATCGAAGATCCCAGAGGTTACGGACTTTAGTATTGGATGTTAATTTCAATTCCATACATCCACGCGTTCCTGCGCAAAGAGGATGGACGGAGATCTTGTAACTGAATGCGACTTTGACTAGACTAGATCCATATGAATTTTAATCTTTTTTCAGAATTTTAAACACTATTTTCTATGTGTATGATAAATTTAAAATCCCAGTTGCTCTTTTTGACCACTATGGTGGCAAAAAAGAGCAACTTCGCAGCTCTCCTTAAGGTATACAAAATAAAACTTTTACAGGGGTATTAAAAAAGTTTATGATAGGAATCACAAACCGCCACACACACAACATCACAAGTCGCCCCGTGACCACGATCGCTGTAACGCGGTAGAAACGTAGGGGATATAAAACAAAAGGTACGCGATAAATACCCGATTAAACCATTAACTACACAAACCGCCAATCAATTTTTTAATATTCCTTAGTTTAACAAAATAATTAGATAAAATAAGTGGTGGCGCTGATTCCGGTCGGGGTAACGCCTTAAACAGAAAAACTAGCTCAAAAACACCAAAACAAAAGTTTATATAAATAAATAATAATAATTATAAATAATGCTGGACAATTCACACAGCATTATCTAGCCCCAAGCTAAGCAGAGCTTGTGTTATGGGTACTAGATAACTGATATACTTAATACAATACACTACATAGATATATATTTTTCCTATTAATAGAAAACACCCAGACCAAATTTCTGTAGATCGTACACAAATTTGTTCCGAGGCGGGATTCGAACCCGCAACCTCCTGCGTCGCAGGCGGACCTTCGCCCGCTGCGCCACGGAGGTCGTCATATAGTTTATATGCAAGGCTCTCTCGTTCTACTTTGCAGTGTATGAATACGCTAGAAAGAGTCAGATTCACTGAAAATCTTCAAAAGGAAATAAAATTTTCAATTAGAGAAAATTTCCTGCTCAAAGCAGCAGGTAAGGTACACATAGTGCCACAAACCTATCTGTTTTGTTGGTTTCGGCTTTAGCGACGAGTATTTTTATCTACTTGAAGTACGAGGTTATACACACTACACTTTCTGGCCTCCACGGAAGACCAGCGCTATGGCAGGATGCATCTTTTTTTCAATTCAATTCAATTTATTTATTCATACTATAGATTCACAGGGAACACTTAGTCAAGTCAAATAGATTCATTACATTTTAAACACAATACAAAACTCAAAATAGGTACATATACAGATAAAATACAATAACGTAGCAAGTTTCGTGGCTGCAATAGCATTGTCAAAATGTAAAATATAATAAAGTAAAAATGTCCAATTTCAAATGTCAATGAAGGTAGGTGGTTACCTAAATTAATCAATCGAATTGAAAGTAAAAATATTTTTGTCAGCAAAAGCTTCGTCCAATCGATAATAGCTTTTATCAGTTAGTCTATTTTTGATAAGCGATTTAAATTTGATATCAGACATTGATCTTACATTAATTGGTAACATATTATATAATTTGATAGAATTACAAACAAAACTTTTTGAGATTTTAGCTAATCTCGTTTTTGGGACAATTAAGTTATTTTTATGTCTTGTATTGTAAACATGTCCATCCTTAACATGCTTAAGATTATGTAAATTGTTTCTTGCATATAGTAAATTCTGATAGATGTATCTTGCCATAGCATCTGCTAAGTGATGGCCATTTTTGCTATCGCAATTGTTACTTATAACTTAAATTTTATCTCTTGTATGTTCTATGTTTTGATTTTGCAAACCAATACATGGTTTGCAAAATCAAAACATTTTTACAAACTTTACACATCAAAAGATACTGACAATTAATGAAAAATACATGAACAGGTAATATTTTATTCCTAAACAATTAGTAAACAGTATACATGTTTTGCAGATACGTTTCTGTGCTCATTAATTTAGATTTTTTTCTAATATGTACTGTCTTCAAATTATAATTCAGAATTCAGGGCTTTCTGTTTGTTAGGCAGGGTTGGGTATTTATTATTATATTTTATTTCATACAATAAATTCTAAATTTCGATTCCCTTGGCTGTTTCGGCAAACCATATATAATATTCTACTCGGAAACAAGTGCTTTCAGGTGTTTTCGGTTCTAATCTTATTGTAAGCGTGAGAACCAAAGCCAAAGGTACCGAATTCTGTCAACTTATACGTTGGTGGCACTATAATCTGGTTTAAAATTCAAGGAACCAGATTGAGCGAAGGATATTTAGGTTAATTAGGAACGGAAAATCTAGGGGATTTTCTAAATAAATTTAGGCAATTTAGGGAAATGTCGTGTCTCTGAATAAATAAAAATTTTAACCTACCCCACTTTCTCTGTTTACTTTTGTCCACCATTGTTTATTTTATTTATTGTTTCATGGACGCATTCTTCCGGGTTCATTTTTATTGGTCTTGTATGGCAAAACCATCGTCTTTTCGGATAGAGCTTGAGAAAAATTATATAACCACTGATATTAAAAATATAACTAACTAAGGAGTCAAAATCATCTTGATCCATGAAAAAAATTAAACTGAATTTTATAAACGATTATTTGATCAGGAAATCGAATAACTTAGATGAGATAATAAATCGCATTACATTTTTATTAACTTGACTATTCTGTCATCTCACTAATATAATATTATAAACGCGAAAGTTTGAATCGATGGATGGACGGATTTATGCATCTTCATCTCAAAACTACTATACAAATTGGGCTGAAATTGCATTTGCGCAGGAATAGCCCGGAATAAAACATATGCTACTTTTTATCCCATAAATCAGTTCCCATGGCACAGAAATAACCTACACCATTCCAAAAATGCGTGCGAAGGCACGGGTAGTAACTAGTTACGCTATAATATAAACGCATTCTGTAATGTGGTACCAAAGTAGGCAGAGCTCATAATATCTTCGCCATTTTTTATTTTTTAAATAAAACAGCCAAGTCAGTGTTGCCGTCTACAACCATCCTAGCGAACGTCAGACAAAGGCACGTAATGGAACAATCTTGTTTTGAAGATTCGATTTTCTCGCCGCTTTTAGGGTAATATTTTTATAACAGGTATCCCCAGCCGTAGGCTATTGTAACAGAATTTTAAGAAGGACTCAATTCAATTTGCTAGATATTTTGTGGAGAGGCAGTCGTCGTTAAGGGATGGAAAAAAATTAGGGCTTTGTGCGGTTAAACTATTGTGCGAGAAATGATTTTGTTTTAGGTAGCCTTACCAGCGGATTGTTAGATTTTTTTGTAGAAAAACGATAGGTAGTCAAAAAAAATTATAAAATTCCAAGTATTGCTGACGCTGCGCTCCCTGACTGGTATGGACGTGGGAGGAACGTTAAGATCGCCACACTGAAATGGCAATGTGCCCATTGCCGTTTCAGTGTGGCGATCTGGCCACATTGGCCGAATGCATTCCAAGAGGTGGGGTCATATCACTACACCCTGGGTCCCGGACGGAAGCCGCGGTCGAGCTCGGCCACGAAAACGTTGGCGGGACGATCTCAACGCCTTCCTAAATGAGTGGTGGGAAATCGCGCGAGATCGCACGGAGTGGAAAGATTTGGGGGAGGCCTTTGCCCAGCAGTGGGACGGAATAGGTTGAGAAAAAAAAGTATTGTTAAAATAATTATGTTGTGCGGGTGATGCAGGTTTCATAAAGTAACTTAATGACATTAATAATTACTTATTTCATGTTTTAGTAAGGCCCTTTCGTTTTTAACTCTGTATTTAAGTAACTCATAAATGTGAATAGCGCTGTGAGCTACATTGAAAACATCGCTCATCTTAACATAGTAAAGTACTAACACAAAATGTATATTATGTTTAATGCAGTCGATAGTTATTCCTCAATAAATAAATTAAAATGCGAAAGATTAGACATTTAGATCTTTGCATATTTGTTACCTCTTGACGCCAAATTTACTGAACGGCTCGGGCTAAAACTTTGCATAGGTACAGGTAGTTTTAGGCCTGGAATTAATCATATACTTTCCTATAAATTGATTACCATGGGAAAGACATAATCTTTAAACGTTTTCTAGTAGCTGGTTACAAGACTAGACGTGCTGTGGCGGTCCCAGCGCAAAAACCGACTCTGCAACTCAGCCGGTGGATATCAGATAGTCAGATATCTAGTCAATTTATTGGTAAAATCATTTAATAATAATAATAATTTATTTTTAAATCAAGCAAACTTATTATGTGTAAGTAACAAATAATTCATTATTTTTATATGTTTTGGCTTGGCTTCTAGATCTTGGATTATGGCACCTACAGTAAATAGTTAGACTTGTGTCGTAGGCACTGCATTTCCTTCAAGGTATACAATAGATTAGCCACAAATCAAATCAAATTTACAAGTCAAATCTAAATTCCATTCGATGTTGATAACCAGAGTCAAACAAAACTAGATTAACTAAAATTCATAAAGCTGTATAGCGGCTGTCAATAAAATATTGTATGGTAAGAATATTGTAAATAGAAATACCTATTTAATTGTGTGTAAAGATAAAGATATTTATTTGCAAAAACATGTGTACAAAAAAAAAAAGGGTAACATAGGTATAGGTAGAAACAAAATGCTTGACCGTTTACGGTATGCAAAATGAATTAGAGAGATGACATGCAACATTAAAAACTATCTACAATTTATCATTAAAAAATTCGGTCTCTAGACTTGGTAGCGAAAACACCTCTGAAAAATAAAGAAAAGTAAATACTGAGTAGTATTAAATAATTAAAGTATTAAAAGTATTTTATTATTACAATCCTTATTATCCTAAAGTAACATTAATTTCTCAAACATAATCGATAGGTTAGTTCCTATAAATAAGTTAAAAAAATAGGTTACAATTTACTTAATTAATTTACTCTTTAATTTTACTTTAGGAATGCAAATAAATTTGTAAAATTACGCTAGCTCCCACCCTAGGATAACCTGTGTTGTGGGTAGCTAGCCTCTTTCGTGCAAAAAAATCAAGTTGGAACAAACACTAGAATATGGTACAACAAGTATGGTGTGAGACGATTTGTTGATATTATGTATATATTATATGGTAGTATGGATTGGTTGATTTGTGGTCTCTCCCGAGTTATTTATTTTCAATTCAATTATATATCTATACTTATAATAAAACTGTAACAGGTCCAATTCTGTACATTGAAGATATTTTGAAAATTTTTTTTGGAGGGCACTCTATTATCGATACTGAAGCCAAAACTGCAATTTTTTTCATTCATGTCTGTCTGTCTGTCTGTCTGTCTGTCTGTCTGTCTGTCTGTTTGTTAAACGCGCATCACGCCGAAACTACTGAAGGTATTGAAATGAAATTTGGCACGATTTTAGGTCATACTACGAGGAAGGACATAGGATACTTTTTATCCCGGAATTCAGTCAGGTTTCCCTGGGAGAGGGGATGAAAGTAAAATTCTTTGACTGCGCATCACGACGGAACTACTGAAGGTATTGAAATAAAATTCGGTACGATTTTAGGTCATACCACGAGGAAGGACAGAGGATACTTTTTATCCCGGAATTCAGTCAGTTTCCCCTGGGAGAGGGGATAAAAGTAAAATTTCTTCACCGCGCACGACGCCGAAAGTGCTAAATGAGTTGGAATGAAACCTAGCACGATTTGATTTCATACTACAAAGAAGGACATGGGATACATTTCATCCCGGAATTCAGTAATTTTCCCCTGGGAGAGAGGATGGAAGTAAAATTCTTTAACCGCCCATCACGACGGAACAACTTAATGAATTCGAATGGAACTCGGCATAATTTGAGTTCATACTACGAGGAAAGATACATTTTATCCCAGAATTTAGTAAGGTTCCCCTGGGAGAAGGGATGAAAGTAAAATTCCTTCACTGCGCATCACGCCGAAACTACTGAATGAGTTGGACTGAATTGGTACGATTTGAGTTAAAGGAAGGACATGGGATACATTTTATCCTGGAATTCAGTAAGGTTCCCCTGGGAGAGAGGATGAAAGTAAAATTCTTTAACCGTGCATCACGACGGAACTACTTGATGAATTCGAATGCAACTCGGCGTGATTTTAGTTCGTACTATGAGGAAAGATACATTTTATCCCGGAATTCAGTAAGGCTGCCCTGGTAGAGGGGATGAAAGGTTAATTCCTTCACCGCTCATCACGCTGAAACTACATAGGTAATGAGTTGGAATGTAACTTGGCACGTTTTGAGTTCATACTACAAGAAAGGACATGAAAGGACACATTTTATCCCGAAATTCAGTAAGGTTCCCCTGGGAGAGAGGAAAGAGTAGAATTCTTTAACCGCGCATCACGACGGGTCTACGCGTCGTCCGATTTCATGCATTCTTTTTGTTAGAAACAGTGTTGCAAGATCGAATATGACTAAATCAGTACAAAGTCGAGTAGAAAATCGTAGATTGATGAAATAATCTGTAGATTAAAGAAAAAAATTAGTAGATAAAGGGTAGGTAAGTTCCTATCTATTTGTTTTTCCAAGACGCACCCATTAGTTAGGTTCCTACCTACTAAGGTGGTGGGTCCTGGAAAAATAAGTTAGGTTCCTGCCTTACATGATATATGGTGGTTTAGCTGGTCCAGTTAATAGTACTACCGAAGTTTGATTGGAGTCTTACTCCAACCAAACTTCGGTAGTACAATTAAATTAATTAATTATTGTGGTCCATTTAAACTAACTGGACCGCAGAAAAATATTTTTTATTGTGGTACACAGCCAACTGTACCTACCTACTAACGAAAAAAAATTACGGTGGTCCAGTCAAATGGATCAGGAGCCCAATTCTGCAAAACAATTGCTTCAGTATGACAATGGAATCGTCGCAGAATCATCACGTAGAATCCTTAGATTAATAAAACTCCAGATAGTGCGCGCGAGATAAATTAATATGTAGTTTCAAACTTGACGCGCGTCTCTCCATCTGCATTCATCATAATTTCTTTCATCCAAGGTGGAATACCAAAACGTGTCATTCTGTGACGATAGCCCTGTCATAGTGAAGCGATTAGTATAGCAGAATAGGGCCCCAGCTGTGAGTAAGTCAAACGAGTAGGACACTTCTTAACACTGACGCTAGCCGAGTCGTAGCTAAAAGTCGTGTGGATAAAGAATGGGATTGAAGATGACAATATGCTATCCCCTGTAGACCCTACACGATTTTTTGCACGGCGGCGTTTCATTATATGAGAGACTATGGTTAAATGTGAACTTAATTAGTCGGCAGGTAAGGCAATCGCGAACGAAGTCGCGGGTACAGCTATCTATACTTATAATAAAACTGTAACAGGTCCAATTCTGTACATTGAAGATATTTTGAAAATTTTTTTTGGAGGGCACTCTATTATCGATACTGAAGCCAAAACTGCAATTTTTTTCATTCATGTCTGTCTGTCTGTCTGTCTGTCTGTCTGTCTGTTTGTTAAACGCGCATCACGCCGAAACTACTGAAGGTATTGAAATGAAATTTGGCACGATTTTAGGTCATACTACGAGGAAGGACATAGGATACTTTTTATCCCGGAATTCAGTCAGGTTTCCCTGGGAGAGGGGATGAAAGTAAAATTCTTTGACTGCGCATCACGACGGAACTACTGAAGGTATTGAAATAAAATTCGGTACGATTTTAGGTCATACCACGAGGAAGGACAGAGGATACTTTTTATCCCGGAATTCAGTCAGTTTCCCCTGGGAGAGGGGATAAAAGTAAAATTTCTTCACCGCGCACGACGCCGAAAGTGCTAAATGAGTTGGAATGAAACCTAGCACGATTTGATTTCATACTACAAAGAAGGACATGGGATACATTTCATCCCGGAATTCAGTAATTTTCCCCTGGGAGAGAGGATGGAAGTAAAATTCTTTAATCGCCCATCACGACGGAACAACTTAATGAATTCGAATGGAACTCGGCATAATTTGAGTTCATACTACGAGGAAAGATACATTTTATCCCAGAATTTAGTAAGGTTCCCCTGGGAGAAGGGATGAAAGTAAAATTCCTTCACTGCGCATCACGCCGAAACTACTGAATGAGTTGGACTGAATTGGTACGATTTGAGTTAAAGGAAGGACATGGGATACATTTTATCCTGGAATTCAGTAAGGTTCCCCTGGGAGAGAGGATGAAAGTAAAATTCATTAACCGTGCATCACGACGGAACTACTTGATGAATTCGAATGCAACTCGGCGTGATTTTAGTTCGTACTATGAGGAAAGATACATTTTATCCCGGAATTCAGTAAGGCTGCCCTGGTAGAGGGGATGAAAGTTAAATTCCTTCACCGCTCATCACGCTGAAACTACATAGGTAATGAGTTGGAATGTAACTTGGCACGTTTTGAGTTCATACTACAAGAAAGGACATGAAAGGACACATTTTATCCCGAAATTCAGTAAGGTTCCCCTGGGAGAGAGGAAAGAGTAGAATTCTTTAACCGCGCATCACGACGGGTCTACGCGTCGTCCGATTTCATGCATTCTTTTTGTTAGAAACAGTGTTGCAAGATCGAATATGACTAAATCAGTACAAAGTCGAGTAGAAAATCGTAGATTGATGAAATAATCTGTAGATTAAAGAAAAAAATTAGTAGATAAAGGGTAGGTAAGTTCCTATCTATTTGTTTTTCCAAGACGCACCCATTAGTTAGGTTCCTACCTACTAAGGTGGTGGGTCCTGGAAAAATAAGTTAGGTTCCTGCCTTACATGATATATGGTGGTTTAGCTGGTCCAGTTAATAGTACTACCGAAGTTTGATTGGAGTCTTACTCCAACCAAACTTCGGTAGTACAATTAAATTAATTAATTATTGTGGTCCATTTAAACTAACTGGACCGCAGAAAAATATTTTTTATTGTGGTACACAGCCAACTGTACCTACCTACTAGGGTAAACCCAGGATAGAAGCCACACTTTTTGAAAAAGCCTTGTAGTTTTAAAATTCTTAATTTGACGTTAGTAATTTTTATGAATATAGATAGTTTAATCTTTTATCTCACATCTATAACGGTTGCCAGTGACCTAAATATCACTAAGTAGGCAGGAATTGAGTTTTCGCAAACCCTTTTTTTGGGGATAGATACCTACCCTATATGGATAGATGCCACAGCATGAAAATGCTATGGAGGATAGAAGCCAGTGGTGTAGGATAGATGTCCTATAGAATGAATAAAAGTAAAATACAATTTAAAATCATTTATTTGAGCATTCCTTTACAATAATAATTGAGTTTGTGCATTTGTCTAACAAAAAATAACAATAAAAAAAATCAACAGTAAGAAAATTAAGAAAATCAACATTAAGAAAACCAACATTTAGAAAATCAACATTAACAAAATCAACATTAAGAAAAGCAACATTCAAAAAATTAACATTAAGGAAATCAACATTAATAAAATCAACATTTGAAAATCAGCTTTTAGGGTATGTTGGGGCATAGGTAAACGGACGCGAGACCCATGTGGTCTACATGGGGTATGAAATTAATTTTATTGGCGGTTAAACATTAGGTATTGAACACAAATAGGTATGTACAAAATGTTTCCGACGTAAAATATAACAAAATTATGTTTTCCAACAAACACTGACAATGTTTAGAGTTCTGGGGGATAGATGCCTTTAAGGGCAACTATCCCCCAGATAAATTGAGGCAACTATACTTTTTGATACGGATAGATGCCTTTCATAAGTAGAACTAAACTAAATACAATAGAGAGGGTATTGACATTTAGGTGTGTACTCAATGTACCAATGTATCAACGTTAGTAAAATTGAATAAAATTTATGACTACATAAAAAGTTATGCAACACTGAATACCCATGTTTAAAACTTTGACCAGTAAGCCTGCGTTCGCCGCGGAGATAATCGCACGCACAAGAAAAATACGTCCACTCTGCTCAACCGCCTGCGGGGAACTGAGGGGTGTGGCACGTCCGCGCCTTATTTAAACTATTAATTCGTAGTTGCGATTTCGGGAAGTTATGTTTTTTGAAACCGAGGCATCTATCCCACTGAGGCATGTATCCTGGGTTTACCCTAACGAAAAAAAATTACGGTGGTCCAGTCAAATGGATCAGGAGCCCAATTCTGCAAAACAATTGCTTCAGTATGAC
Source organism: Eupithecia subumbrata (assembly GCA_949316285.1). Taxonomy (NCBI): domain Eukaryota; kingdom Metazoa; phylum Arthropoda; class Insecta; order Lepidoptera; family Geometridae; genus Eupithecia; species Eupithecia subumbrata. Next base: position 4,058,876 of record OX438631.1, read on the forward strand.
AATGGAATCGTCGCAGAATCATCACGTAGAATCCTTAGATTAATAAAACTCCAGATAGTGCGCGCGAGATAAATTAATATGTAGTTTCAAACTTGACGCGCGTCTCTCCATCTGCATTCATCATAATTTCTTTCATCCAAGGTGGAATACCAAAACGTGTCATTCTGTGACGATAGCCCTGTCATAGTGAAGCGATTAGTATAGCAGAATAGGGCCCCAGCTGTGAGTAAGTCAAACGAGTAGGACACTTCTTAACACTGACGCTGGCCGAGTCGTAGCTAAAAGTCGTGTGGATAAAGAATGGGATTCAAATCAAATCAAATCAAAAACTCTTTATTTCCATAAATACAATAAATGTACACTTAGAAAAGGTCAAATCATAAAACTAAACACTGACACGGAAATAAAGTGATATTTTTGATTTCTGTCGCTTCGGTATGTAGACTAAAGTAAAGAAGCGACGAAGAAACCTTTAGCCTGTTAGTTGTTATTTTTCGAGTTGGAGCAAAACTCGTCCCAAGCTTTTTTATCCTCTAGATAATCTGATATTTTGTAGTAAGCCTTTTTACAAAGGATATGTTTGACAATTTGTTTGAATTTATTTATTGATAATTTTTGCAACTCACTTGGAGTTTTGTTGTAGAAGCGTATACATTGCCCTTTAAAAGATACATTTATCTTGTGTAGCCTAGTTGTGGGCACAGCGAGTTTATCCTTATTTCTAGTATTTATATTATGTATGTCGCTATTTTTAGGGAATAGATTGATATTTCTATGAGTGTACAACAAGTTTTCATAAATATATTGACATGGTACTGTCATTATGTTTATTGCTTTGAATTTATCACGCAGGGATTCTCTGGGACCCATATTATAGATTGCACGAACAGCTCTCTTCTGCAGCACAAATACGGTGTTAATATCTGCAGCGTTCCCCCACAGCAGTATGCCATAAGACATAACACTATGGAAGTAGCTGAAATAGACTAGTCTAGAAGTATCAACGTCTGTAAGATGACGGATTTTTTTGACTGCATACGCTGCAGAACTAAGTCTCTTCGATAGCTTATCTATGTGTGGGCCCCATTGAAGTTTACTATCTAAGGTTATTCCTAAGAATACTGCACTGTTTACAATTTCTAACGTTTCTCCTTTTACGTTTACATCAATCTTAACGTGTTTTACATTAGGTAGAGCAAATTTTATACATTTCGTTTTAGTTTCATTAAGCAAAAGATTATTGACATTAAACCAGTGTACTACTTTTGAGATTGCATTATTCACATCGTCAAATTTTATGTTTCGTCGTTTCATTTTAAAAATTAATGAAGTATCGTCAGCAAACAATACAATCTCATGATTATTCTTGACTAGGTGAGGCAGGTCGTTAATATAAACTAAAAATAGGAAAGGACCGAGGATAGAACCCTGCGGTACACCCATTGTAACTACAGACCCCGAAGACCGTTTCCCATTAATGTCAACTCTTTGTATCCTATCACTCAAGTAAGATGTAAGAAGATCCAAACAGGTGTCTCTTATTCCATAGTGATGTAGTTTCCTGATTAATGTTTCATGGTGTACGCAATCGAATGCTTTTGACAAGTCGCAAAAAACGCCTAAAGCATCTTGCGACTTCTCCCAAGCATCAAAGATATGCGATACTAACTCTACACCGGCATCAGTAGTTGACCTACCCCGAGTAAACCCGAATTGCTTACCATGTAGCAGGTCATTGCCATTGAAATGCCTGAGCAATTGATGTAAGATTAGTTTTTCAAAAACTTTGCTGAATGTAGGCAGTACTGATATTGGTCTAAAGTTAGTGGGGTCAGACCTACTACCCGATTTAAACAGTGGAATTATTTTACTACATTTCATTAGATCAGGAAATACGCCACAATCAATACATTCATTGAATATAAAAGCTAGATCTGGTGCAATCGTATCAATTAAAGGTTTAATAATTCTGACGGAAATTCCCCAGAGATCTGCAGTTTTCTTTATATTTAAAAGTTGAAAGGCTTTTTTAATATCTTTTTCATCGACATGGTTGAAATTAAGTTTATTTTCGCATTTAGGTACATTTTCTATAAGTAAGGACTCAGCGATTAATTGAGAAGAGTTTAGACACTTTGTAGTAGAGATTGGAATGTCAGTAAAAAAGTTTTCAAAAGCTTGGGCTACTTCAATGTCATTTTTGATTGTGCAGTCATTAATCTTTAAATTGTAATCATTAAAGCAGGTACTGACCTTTCCAGTCTCACTATTTATTATTTTCCACGTTGATTTTATGACATTTTCACTATTTCTAATTTTGGAGCTAATATAATTTGATTTTGCTATATGACAAACTTTTCTAAACATTTTTGAGTAATTTTTTACTTTTTCTTTAAACTCCTGGCTGAAATTGTATTTTTTTTCACTATATAGTTCATACAATGTTCGTCTACTCTTATGTATACCTACTGTTGCCCACTCACTAAAGCTAAGTTTTTCTGAGACCATGATCGATTTGGATGTGAATATTGAATTGAACGCATTGGTGAATTTATAAAAAAAACTACAATACGACTCATTTGGGTTGTTATGTGAGTAATTAGGTGATGGTTGAGAATCCCAATCCAATTTCAACCGTTCAAATCGACTTGTGGTCACAGGTATGTATTTTATTTTTTGTTTACAATTATTATTTTTTACTTGTATTTCCAAGATTAGATTGAAGATGACAATATGCTATCCCCTGTAGACCCTACACGATTTTTTGCACGGCAGCGTTTCATTATATGAGAGACTATGGTTAAATGTGAACTTAATTAGTCGGCAGGTAAGGCAATCGCGAACGAAGTCGCGGGTACAGCTAGTATTAAATATAATTCAATTATAATATATCAATTATTTAATAAAACTATAAAAGTTTGTAGAGGTATCTTTGATTTCTTAAAATACTTACCCATAAATTAAATAAAAAATAACATATTAAATTAATGATTAATTGTCAGTGTCAATGTATCTAACGTCAAAAATAATTTAAATTAATTACAGAGTAAAATAATCCTACTAATATTATGAAGCCGAAAGTTTATGAAATACGAATCTTTGTTACCTAGGATTTTCAAAACTACTGAACAGATCATGATGAAATTTGTCGTACGTTTAGAACATAGGCTAACTTAGATAATAGGCTACTGATTATAGCGAAAAAACACGTGCGAAGCAGCCGCGGGCTACATGAATTGCAAATAGCTTAAATAAAAATTTTATGTCCCGTCACAAATTTTTGTTAAGAAAAACCTCGATCTATAGTGCGCCTCCTCGATAAACTATACAACTGCAATCAAAAATCCGCTCTCATTAAGGAAAAGCATGGTTTGGGAAACACAGTGGGTTGCTGATGATGATCCTGCCAAGCATCAAACACACACCGGAAATCAACATGGATCCTCAGCTCATTGAACTTCTGAGCTCTTGCGTCATGGTCTTTTTCAATATCTGTATGAAAGGGTAGGCAACGGGCAGTGTGCCAAACGCATTCCACCATGTCTAGACCGTTTTCATAACTTTTATACAATCTAATGGTTATTTGGAGTAAACTGGGGAACCGTTTCTGTTAGGTTCACATACGGTGCAATTGGAAAACGAAATAACTAAAATTGGCTTTGATTTTTGGTTTCTTGACAAAATATTTCTAAAATATTTAGATAATTTGGAAGAAAGTTGTTTTTGCAGGAATACATATTTTCAATAAGTCTGTAAGTGGTCTATTAATATATGATGTTGATGATAGAAGATAAAATATAATGATTTATTTATTTATTTATTTATTTATAAACATGTACATGTGTATCCTAACAGGCACACAAAATGCAATAGAGTACCTTATATCCTAGTCTTATGTTGACAAACAAAAATTATAGAAAGTAATGGCCGGTGTTCATCCACATAAGTATTTACATACCTACCTATGTTACGGTGAAAACTAAGAATTAAATCAAAACATGTTTGGAATAATACTGACGAGGTGGCTCTACAAGTTCAAAGCCAAAACGTTTTAAAAAAAAAAAGTACACAAAACTATATCCCATGGGAGTTGGGGAGGTCCATTGTGTGGGACGCTACATGCGTCGACACACTTGCGTCTTCCCATCTTCCGAGGACATTCGTGAGGTCGGGTGCGGCGGCAGATTTGGCCGAAGATCTCAAGAGGCGCAAATATGCAGGTCTTGACAGAGCCTTGCCAGAGACATTTGCTCCTCTTGGAGTCGAGACCCTAGGTCCGTGGAGTACCGAAACTTTGGGTTTTTAAAAAATTATCTGAGCGTCTGGTCGAAGCGACGCGTGACCCGAGAGCTGGTCAGTATCTGGCGCAGCGCATCAGCATTGCCATACAGAGGGGCAATGCAGCCAGCGTCTTGGGGAAGCTTCCGACTGATATTGATATGGATCAGTTGAGCTACCTGTAGATTGTACGTAACAGTCTGCAGTTAGCTCAATTGTTTCAATTGTAAATACGGTGTAGTCTCAGTAGACTAGTTCTAATTTATTTCTATTATTTTATTGTAATTTTCTTTGTGAATAAAGGCTTCTGCCCTTATATCGAAAAAAAACTAGATACTAGCTAAACTCGATGCAGAATGTTTGTAAAGAAACCACGACACAAAAACAAAAACTCACTAGCTTGGCGACGAGTATAATTGAAAGCAATGTTTATAAAGGCGCAACCCCGACTCAAATCAGCGCCACCACCTATTTTATCTAATTATTATGTTAAACGAAGGAATTTTCAAAAATCCATTGGCCAGTTTGTGATTCCTATCATAAACTTTTTTTTAATGCCTCTATAAAAGTTTTAGTTTGTATAGTGTAGGAAGAGATGCAAAGTTGCTCGTTTTTGCTACCATGGTGGCCAAAAAGAGCAACTTCGCATCTCTGCTTAAAGTATACAAAATAAAACTTTTACAGGGGCATTAAAAAAAGCTTATGATAGGAATCACAAACTGGCCAATCGATTTATGAAAATTCCTTAACATATTAATAAAATAAAATAGGAGGTGATGCTGTTTTGGGTCGGGGTAAGGACGGATCACAAATCGACAAGGTACAAATTCCGCGACGCGGCAACAGAGTTAATTTTAGTTTAGTTTAGTTAAATCTGTGTGGTTTGTTTCCTAACATTCCAAATCGAGTTTGGGTAGTGTATAGTTATTAACTTCAGCGAGACCAAAGCCCGTTTTACTCAGTCATAAATCTATAAAGAATGCCTTAGAAAAGCTTTACTCAACAAAGATCGATGACTAGTTACCAAGCAGTTGTGTAGATGGAAATCATTCGGCCCAGGTAGCTGCTTGTCACGGTGGAATATTTCTTCTATGTAGACAACCAGTTTTCTAGTTTGGTTGTCTGGGCGGAACAAACCGATTTAGCAAGCTTTCGTTACACCTACGGGCCTGAGGACTCCAACATATCATGGATTCTGATCATCGATGTAAGTAAATTTCGGGAGATTAGGTACCTACTAAATTCTCGACAGTGGTCCAATTAGGTCCAAGCACCTCAGCCATAGTCGAACCGGCGCGGCCCTGCTGGCGTTTGTTATTTCGTGTGCGTGTGTTGTCTCGGTCGCTCTTCGGTCTAGGTACGTCTTTCCATCTTTGTTGTTCATTAAGTAGGTATATTTCAAAAGATTGAAAATAGCGTGTTTTTACGTTTAGTTGTAACTAGCTGCATTCTTAATACCAGTTGTCCTTTTACCGGTTTCCCCATAGGAATAATGTGGGCTTCTACTGGTAAAAGATCTCTTTCGGAGCCTATTCAATACAAACAAACAAACAAACAATCAAATTTTTCCTCTTTATAACATTAGATTACGTTTAGCTGTAATACAACAAGCCATTTTTTGAGTAAGCGCTGGGAGAACGTACCATATCTACAAAAATTAACTTAAATCTATGATTCAGATTCGAATTAAACCCAGCAAGACTCAATAAAAAGCTTTTGATGTTTAAATTAAATCACTCGTCTATTTTTATTCCCAGTTTCCAGACTATTTGGCCTTCAATTCCGTCTGTGAATATTTAAAAAGTGATTCATTATTTTTCCCGCCGCCGCCGCCGTGTCGCGACTGACTTTGACAGATATTAACTTTGACGTTGACAAACCAAAGTGGAGTGACATTTTCAGATTAAATTATTTCGCGAAACCCTTTGTTAACTTGTGGTTTACGTAAAGCAATTCATTAAGAAATCGAAGTTGAATTTTTAGTTTTGCAATATTTTAAACTAGTTTCTGCCCGAGGCTTCGCACGCGTTGTTTCTATGGAAAAGTTTATTGATAATTTTTATCTCACTGGAACTGATATATGGGATAAAGAGTAGCCTATGTTCGATTCCAGGATTAGAATTACCTGTATGCAAAATTTCAGCCCGATCCGTTCAGTAGTTTTGGCGTGAAGAGGTAACAAACATCCACACATCAATACATCCATCCATTCAAACATTCGCATTTATAATATAGTGTGATGATAGTTATTATTATTTTTAAGCAAACTTTTAAAGAGAGATAGATGGATAGAAAATGCCTTAAGTATTGCACACCTTGTCAAAATAATTCACAAAAAAAAAATATGTGACAATTAGCGGTCTCGCTAAAGAGATATCTCTACCAGACAACCGTGAAGTAAAGAATGTTGTGTCCACCTATCGTAGGTATATGTATTGGAACATATATACTGACTATATAACTATATTGACTATATTGGTATATGTATGACTGTCATAACAATAAGTAATAGTTAAGCTAAGAATATGTTTAATGTTGGTGAACTTTATTACATAAATAAATTAATTCATATTTACAGGGTTCCGTACTTAGAAGGTGAATAAAACAGTACAGAACCCAACTTACTTCTCTTCGGGTCTTAGTATTTGAATCGCTCTAAGGTACCACTGGCCCACTGAAACTAATTTTAACTACTTTAGTATCATTTTCACTTGTTCCATAATGGACAAAAAAAAAATTAAGCTAAGAGAAAATCAATCACACTTTATTTCTAAAGTATCTTTATTATCAAAGAAAATTACAATCAAGAAAAATTACAATCAGAAACAAATTAGAACTGGTATTTACAATTGAGCTAAGTGCAAACTGTTGCGTACAATCTACAGGTAGCTCAACTGATCCATATCAATACCAGTCGTCGCGTCCCCAAGACGCTGGCTGCATTGCCCCGCTGTATGGCAATGCTGATGCGCTACACCAGCTCTCGGGTCACGCGTCGTCGCTTCGATTCGAACAGACGCTCAAATAATGTTAATTTCTTATTTGATAATAATTTGTAGTTTAAAATGTAACTTGATTATGTGCACAATTAGTAAGCCTAAAGAAATAAAATTGTTGACTTCTTGAGTTCTTTCTACCTACCGCAAAAATCAGGTGGTTATACGGTACAAAGGTTAAATTGGCATTAACATTTAGAGGTTTCGTAGCTCAGAAGGAAATAAGAAACGTTCACAGAACTTATTTTTTTAAAAAGATAGGCGTGTTATGATTTTAACGTGTCTGTCTGTGTATCTGTGTATCTATCTGTGGTATCGTAGCTCCCAAACGGATGAACCGATTTTCTATTAGTTTTTTTTGTTTCATTAAAATATGTCAAGTTGTTTATAATTTTTAATTTTTTTCTGGTTCATTGAACTTTTTGTGGATCGTCGTAGAGGCCGTTCGCCTTCTTTACAACATTGATTTGATTTTGTTTATTTGTGGTACAAGCTTTGCGATAAAATAGGTTCCTATAAATAGTTCAACTTCGTTCCTAAATCATGAAAGTATCCAATTTTTCAATTCAACACAACAAACTAGTTGTCTTACGAGAAGTTGAATAAAAAATAACATAAGGCTGCAGCGCAATAAGTATGAAAAATACCTTCTTTCAGAACTTTTAACGGTGAAAAATGTAAAAAACTTTACACGTTCCTAGGTTACCTTGGTTTAAAGTTTTTAATTTGAAAAGACTGTGAAGTATCAGTTAGCCTGAGGAAATGGCTAGAAAAGTTAAATTTTTAAATTTTTGTTCTGTTTTCAATGAAAATTTTAAATAAAAATTATAATGGCTAAGCAATCTTAATACCTACTACAGTACAAAATATATAAATCATTTTACACAGAGAACAAAATACATTAAAAAGAGAATTAGATATATACAATGGGTGACCTTCACTTAAAAGCGATCTCTTCCTGGCAAACCTAATTGGTCACAGATGGTTGACCCCAGAAAAGTACCTAAAACTTTGTTCTACGATTTTTTGAATTTCATTTCTTATTATTTCGTTTATTTCCGTTTTCTCCATTATTACTTATTCACAATTTGTAATCTTAACTTTTTAAACCAGTTTGCAGGATATTATTCTGTTACTGAATATTCAGTTGACACTGTAGGTGGATTTTCACAGTTTACAGCAGAATTCTTAAACACTTCGAGCATATATCCATTGAAAACTGTCCAAAATACGTTTTCCCTCCAGTCTTTAAAAATGCAGTCACAAAAACAAAGACATCAACAAAAAAAAAATGTTTTTTCTTTCTCTTTGCTGCTCCGTCAGACATTGCTGAATCCGCATTCCGCAGCGGATATCGAGTCGACACTCTCCTTTCATCTAAAATTTTAAAATCGACAGTTTGGAAGTTTGTTACCTCTTCATGCCAAAACTTCTGAACGGAGCGGCTTAAAATTTAGCTATTAGATTCCTTATATCATTTTCCATAAGATAGAAATAACTTTTAAACGTTTCCATAGCAACAACTCGAAATGACGCGTGCAGAAACGAATATCTCAATAATTTCACATTTTGTCCATAACAATTCCGTCACAAAACCCGACCCTGTATATTCACTGTAAAGTACTTAACTTAACAAGACCTAGGTATTTGCCGCCAACTTAATTTCCCGACGTTGTTCTTAACTTACCTTCTTGTAAACTTGTTGTGTAAAGTGTTTGCAAGTTAAGTGCAGGGAAACACTTTAATGGCCTATTTATCAGGGCAGAGAGAGATAAATATACTTTTCTCTTTATTAAACGAAGTAAATTAATTCCTTCTTGGTCCTTAAATTCTGCAAACACTAGTGTGACGACCCGTCAATGCCTATTTATTATAAGGTGGCGGGTAGTAGCTAAATCTTTTGAATAAACCAGTATGGCTCACTCCGGTTTTCATTGACATCTCAACAAGATATTATTATTTTATTTTGACGACCTCTGTGGACCAGCGGGCGAAGGACCGCCTGATAGGCAGAAGGATGCGGGTTAGATTCGCGCCTCAGTGAAGCAGGACAGATGTTTTCACAATCTGTAGAGAATCTGTTGAGTTCTGGGTATGTCTATGTCTATTAAAAAGTTTCTATATAATGTATAGTACAACAGTTATCTAGTACCCATGAAATAAGCTCTGCTTACCTTGGGGCTAGATGATGTACCTATACCTGACATTTTACGAGGTAGTAGCAGATTATAGTCAAGAATTAATTAAATTTGGGTAGATTAGATAAATGATAATTAAGGTATTGAATTGTTTCGTCGCATTGGCTGAAAAAAACGGTATTCTGCTTCGTGCACGCTTTTATTTTCTTTGACTTAATGAAAGAATGCAATATTTCGTAGACTGGTTCTTTTTAAGAATAGTGATGCGAATCAATCGGCTCGAAAAATATCGGGATTAAAGAGAGCTTCGATATTTATCGAATAGTTTGTACGAAAAATTGTATTCATTCATTAAGTCAAAGAAAATAATTGCGTGGACGGAGTTTACTCCGACACAAAAACACACACAGACAAAAAAAAATTAAGTATACGTTTAATTTTTGTGTCATAAATTCAAGATGGTGATACCTATAACTTTTTAATTTGAAATTAGAAAACTAATACTTCAGATTCAGAAAACTTGTCTGTAAAAACTAAATTAAAACCAATATTAGGTTCATTGAATATTCCAAGCCGATCAAAGAGGTTAATTATAAAGTTGTGCAAAACTTAAACTATTTTAGCCAGGAGATGAAAACCTCTCTAAATATTGATAAGGTTAATTAACGTCTATCTGTTTGAAAGGTCCGCGATTTCTAGAAAAATATCTTTTGATCTTATAATAGTAAATCCAAAGAAATAACTTTAAGAAAAACAAACACAGACAAAGTAAAAACGCACCTATCTACTATTTTTTTAAGGATTTAAATTCATAAAAACGAGAGATAAATTTTATAGATATGGTTGATATCTGAGAAAACTGAAAAAATACTCTTAAGAAACTTGTGTTTAGTGTACCGTGCTTTCATAATATTCGTTAAATTTTTATAGATCTAATTTTGATCGTCATTGAACTACAACCCCTAGACGATGAAAAATACTTATTTAGCTTAATAAAGCTAACTAAAAAAAGATACCTATTACTTATTTTAGATAATGGGCAAAGATTCGTTCGTAACTTCGTTGAGCCGATAAATATATTATTAAATAAAAGTGAATCGCTAAATTATTTGTGTTGCTAAGCGCAAAACTCGAAAACGGCTAGAATAATTTAGATACCAAAAATTGTAACTACAGTAACTTTAATCCCTTATTCTACCTAGAGTCTAGGTAAAAAAACTATGCTTTGTTTTCACCCAGATCACATGAGTACAAACTAAATACCTAACGTTTTTGTGGCATCTTGAACGTTTAAGAGAAACAGCTAATATCAGGGAATACTCCACAAAATCGCAGGAACAAACTATCAAATCAACGAAACGAACACCGAAAAACCGTCAAAGACTTCGCTACGTCATTATACTCAAAAGCATTCATTTGACAGTTTTTTCGGACTTTTTTTTGAAACATTTGACAAACGTTGTACGGAGGTCTATGTCCTGCAGTGGATGACCACCGGCTGAGATGATGATGAGTGGATGAAGAGTCCTGCGCCCCCCTTTACATGTCTTCGCGCCTCCATAGTGGGGCGCGCCCCCCACTTTGAAAATCAATGACCTAAACATGATTAAATTGCAGCACTTGGTTAAATTAAATTGCAGCACCTGGTACCACGCTCTCAGCTAAGTTAACCTACATAATGGAACTAGGCAGGCTTTTTGGATCAGTGGATGGACATCTTCGATGAACGATGTCAATAAGTACCTACCATTTCCATCCAAAGCTCGATTATGTTGGAATTTTTTCACTCTTGACAGTTATAATTCAATATCAATTTCGACACTAATCTAGATTTTTAAGTATTTTTTGACAGATTCATACCAATTTCGACACTGAATTTGATCCTGTTGGAGCTATCTTCTCTTGACAGTCTCAATATTAATTTCGGCACTAATTTTCATTCTATAGGAATTTTCTACTTTAAGTGTTTCTATTTTGTCATTAAACTTGATTCAGTGGGAATTTCACCCCTTTTTCAAAATCAATTTGACACTAAACTTGATCCTGTAGGAATTTTCTACTCTCAATACCGATTTTGAAACTAAACCTGATGCTGTAGGAATTTATGACTATCCAGAGTTTCAATACCAATTTCGCTGCTAAACTCGATTGTCGAAATTTTCCACTTTTTAGTGACAATACCAATTTCGACACTAAATTTGATTCTGTAGGAATTTTCCACTCTTGAGAGTCTTTTTTAATTTTAATTTAATTTCGGTCCTAAACACGATCTTGCAAAATTTTGCACTTCTAAAACTCCGTGCGAGCTATGCTAGTACCGGCTCAGATCGTATTTCAAAGAAGATTCATGGAACAAAATGAAATTTATGTTTGTTCTATTTCGTCGAAAATTGGAACCTCAGTGAGAAAACCAGCATTGCTCAGCTTTATATGAAGCAATATCTATCTCTCCGTCAGCCTATGTTTGATTCCAGGCTTAGAGCTACATCTATGCAAAATTTCGGCCCGATCGGTTGAGTCGTTTTGAAGATGTAACAAACATCCATCCATCGATCCATCCATACTTCTAAACATCCAAACTTTCGCATTTATAATATTAGTGTGAATTATAAAATAAAAAAAGCCTTTATTATTCCTATAACAAGTTATTTACATTTGAAAAAAACTTTTTTTAATTATAAACCCTTTTCAAGCCAAATGCGCTGTAAACGAAAAGAAAATAAGACTGGAACTGTATTTAGAAGCAACTTAAGAACTGTACCTTTTTTTTTATTCGGCGAAGAAATTCGTTTACGAATGAACTGGTCTGGGGGGGAGCAGAATTATGTGAGACTCGACGACCTGAGAAGGACGTAATTCCCACTAAAAACCTCTCCGGTGTCCTCTCACCATTTTCGCCGAACCACGGGAACATTTAAAACCTCCGCAGCTAAAAACCTTAATAAGCCTTTAGACGGAATCTACATAGTTATCGCGATATTTAATAAGATTTAATCCGATGGTAAGAAGATAGGTACGTGTCGTGCCCCCAGTTAAAAACAAAAAGTCTAGCCTGAAAAAACTTTTGATTTATGTTCAACCTTTCACGCTCCCCTACAAACAAAAAAGTTATTAAAATATAAATAATTCGAAGTGAAATTTACGACCTTGCTCGGAATTTCGTTTTTATGGCACTTGCCCTGATTTTATGATTTTAGTTGGGAACTTACCTACAGAATTGCTTTGTTTGTTTATAAACTGAAAGCGTAGGTACAGGTATTTTGTAAGCGCCATTTAAAAGCTGTGGCAGCGGTCGTTAGAATTGACCCTTTCAACTCAGCCCATGAATGTCGTAAGAGTCGACATAGGACGACCTCTGTGGCGCAGCGGGCGAAGGTCCGCCTGCGACGCAGGAGGTTGCGGGTTCCCCGCCTCTAGAAAACTGGGGGCGAGACGCTCCCGAGTAACTAAGGCGGTGATGTATTCTACTCGGGAGCGTCCCTCCCCGTCCCGTCCCTTGCCTCCCGAACGATTTCGCTGTCAAAACCACGTCAAAATGCCTTCGTCAAACGACTGTGTGCACCTATTTGCACACAGTCGTTCGACGAAGGCATTTTGAAGGCTGTGCTTTTGACATGCGTCCTTCTTGAAGTACATAGTTTCTTTAATAATTATATAGCAGAAATCCAAAAAGTGTCCATGGTATCGTCGGTGTCATAGAATAGAAAAACATTTATTTGGACACAGATACAAAATATGTTATAATTTAAACAAACGGAAAACAAAAACGGTATAACATGGACGTAAGTGACACGAAAGGGTGGTAGTTTAAATAATACAGGATAATAACGGAGTGTCTATTTTTTAATCATTCGTGTCGATTTCCGTCAAAAGTAAATTGTTTCAGAAAATACAAAATATGCAGTTATTGTTTTCTTATAAATCACTTGTTTTTTTCTGTAAAACCAGTGTTTGGACATGAATTTATTACAAAATATTATATAAATCCTTAGAAATTTCAAAACAACAATCATAATGAAAGAATACACGTAAAAGAGCATGAAAAATCTTTTCTAATTTTTTTCAAAACAATTTCGAAATTCTGAATGTCGTAGAACAAACGCTGGACCTCTCGATGTCCAGAATCACCCCCTTTCGGCTTAGTACACCCTTTTCGTGGCACCCAGTATATAAGGTATGAAACCTTGCGTTAAAACCCGTGGGTAGAACTCGCAAATATTATGAACGAGTAAAACCAAGCGCACCAAACGTTAAATCAAAATTGGCAGCACTGAATCTCCCAGATAAAGTAGATACGTGCGATGCAAACTTAACGGACCGGTTTATGACGCAGTTTTATGTGAGCGTAATTTTAATATCACTTGGAAGAGAACTGGTGGAGGAAGCTGTATGACGTCATAAGTCTGTAAAACTATGTAATATTCCTGATGAAATGTGGTATTTGAAATGTTTGTAGAAAATATGTTATTTGTTAACAAAGTCGTGTGGTGCCGGCTTAGAATTTGCAGCGACACAACTCTTCCCGAGGGTGTCGTAAGAGGTGACTACGAGATATCCACCGGGTGCGGACGTTGTCGTTCTTACTACCGTAATAGGACAATTACCCATTTTCCTATTATTACGTGTTATAGGACAACGGGCAGTAAGAATGCAGCTAGTATATATAATACAAGTAGCTAGTGTAATGGAAAATGGGTAATAGGACAATGGGTGATAATAATGCAGCTAGTGTATAAATTACCCGTTTTCCCGTAGGAATGAAGCATTTTCCCGCGGTAAAAAGTAGCCTATGTTCATCAAGAATAATGCGGGTTTCTAATGGTAAAAGAATTTTTCAAATCGGTCCAGTAGTTTCGGAGCCTATTCAATACAAACAAACAAAAAATCAAATCTGTCCTCTTTATAATATTAGTATAGATTACTCAAAGCTTATAATAATTGTCGAATTATCTTTCGAAGAACACCGCCCTAAGAAATTTAGATAAGAAATAAAAGATTCATGGCTTAGGTATGGCTTACCATGTGGGAAAACTTCTTATCTGGAATCGAAATTACCTATAGAACCTAGAAAATTGTGAAACCCTTTTTTTTCAATTGTCACTAACCGCCTTACTAAAATCATTAGAAGAAATAGCTAGGTAGATAATTATATAAGTAACATTTTCAGGGAATGTGGTGTCAAAAGGAAAATACCTTTTGAGTTAGTATAGTGTAATAAATTAATATTAGTGAAATGTAGTGAAAACAAACTAAAGAACACAAGAATAAAGGGTCTCTTAGATAATGCTGTGTTAATTATCCAGCATTTTTTTATTTAGTGCCTCGAAGCGTTTCTAAGAACAATAAGTAAACAACATCACCGTGAAAGTATTAAATAAACAGAAAAACTACAGAAATAAAACTATTTCCATATTTAAATTCTCGTTTCCTCGTTTATCGGAGAACTATTTATATTTTCCTGTTATTCCAATAAAAACGAATGGCCCTTAAGTTGCTATGAAATACTTAATAAGCGCATTTACATAGGAAACAGGTAATTTCAGGGATTGAAAACTAGTTCCTTCCTTTTTAACGTTAACTTAAGGAATATAATGGAAGACTTAGTTATGTCAGAATAAGTATAGAATTTAATATTTATTTATTTATTTATTGAATCACCAACGACACCATAAATTATTAATCATTATAATTATATTAATCATGATATTCATCATCATAAATTACAAAAAAAGGGAGAAAATTTTACTAAAGTCTATAGTGTACCCTCAAGTGGCTAGACACACAAAACTTGAGAGTTGGCAAAACCAACATTGAATTGTGGGATAAAAAGTAACCTATGTTTTATTCCAGACCTAGAACTACGTCTAGCCGTCAGCCCGATCCGTTCAGTAGTTTTGGCGTGAAGAAGTAACAAACATCCATCCACTCATCCAAACTTTCGCATTTATAATATTAGTGTGCTAAACAATCATTTCCTTAAAATTTCATAAAAAGTATATTTTTGTTGATAATAAAAGTTAACACTGATACATTTAGAATTAGGTACACCAGTCAGGAGCAGATCGGCATAATATTAGGTCTTTGTTGTACAAGTACCGTTGGTGGTGCTGGTTCCGATCTCTATGTAAATGCAGCCACTCAAAGTGCCTCCACGCTAAAAGGAGTAAAAGTTTGAAAAAATAACTTCCTAAGGCGATGGAGTAAGCACGGACTTTCCGACTCAATTTGAGACTCACGGACTTTTTTTTAAGAGAGCCTGTTCTAGGCACTATCAAACTGTATGTTAAGTTCCGTTAGGGTTTGGTTGTCAAATTAGGCCTAAATCTCAGTATTCACGGGATCCCCGTGGTCAAAAACTCAAATGAAACACGACTGAGAGAAAAAGTCATGAAACTGTTTCGGACATAATTTGGTCGAGATCTCAGCACCTCTGCAGTCTATCGAAATGTCTTATGTTTTGATTCGTAGTTTATTACTAATTATTTGGTTCCTTGAACCAATTGCTTCATAAGTTTATTTATTTATTTATTTTATTAAGGCAATGGCAACAAAACACATAGTAAGACATTTTTATATAAACAGAGTGCAAAGAATATACTATAAAATGTGTGTTCATAACAGGCTTGCACAACATTTGCGGTGCACAAACAACAGCTGAAATAAAGAAATACAGTCAAAAAAGAAAAAAAAAATATTCTAACAAAATACAAATTACACTTAAAAATACAAATAAGTACCTAGGTAAGTTAAAACTAAATATGTACAATAAACTATGTATAAACTGTTTAATACTCAAAGTATAAACTACACAAAGTCACCCACAGTTGTCTGTGGGACATGCGAAATACCAGAAAAGTGCGAGTTAAGTTTGTTTTTATAGATAGGCAAAGAGTCAACAAAGGCGTCAAGTTCAGGTAATTTCTGAGATATATAAATAAGTTTTGTGGTTTTCTTTTATATAAGCAAAAACTTGATTGTTGCGCTTTCGCCGCCGTTCTAAAAACGTATGCTCTGTCTCGCTCTTATGAACGCGTAATTCTATGTTTATCCTTTTCACGAAATGGCGCGCATTGGCCCTCTCAAACAGTAAATTTAGTTCGTTTGACCGCTGTTCAACTTTCGCAGTCCCAATAGGTAAAACCTACAATAGGTAAACTTTAGTGATATAATTGTAAGACCTTATTAACGAATTGTTATTACGATTGCAAATAAATATCTTGGATACCATTTGAACCTAAATTTTATTTTATAAAAGCTTTACTTATCAGGGATAAAGAGTCTTTCGGCTTTCTCATCGCTTGAGCGTCAGATAGATTATGCTGTCAGCTTTTGGAAGGGAATCATGGCATTTTTTATCGGGCAACAATTGCAAGTTTAGATTACAGGATAATCATCAAAATAATCCCGAGATGTTTTGTATGTTATGTTTTACCTCGGTAGCTAAGCAATTGACATGATTTAGATACATCAGAACTGAAAAGAAAGGGAAAGGCTGTGGGTAAACCTGCTGTCAGTAAGTAAGACCTGAAAAAGTTATTACTGTAGGATTAGATTTGTAGGTGACCCCTGAATTCGGTGTAGGTTTAAAGAACTTTATTTTCTCATAACAACATGATGAAAAAAATGAGATAAATTTAAACAATCAGTGTGTACTAAATCTAAATTGAATTAGGTAAATAGCTACTGGACTTTGAGGCTTAGCTTAAATTATTAATAATAACAAATTATGTTATATAATAGTGTTATATATTATTCTATTGAGTAGATATGTGCTTTCAACATATTTTTGTACATATAAATGTTGTCACATTCTTTTATGATCTCTGGTAAACTATTAAAATTATTGCTCCTTCTGAAAGAATCGTCTTTTTTCCGTAGTTCGCACGTCTTTTTGGTAATTATAGTTAAATTTTGTTTCTTAAACATTAATGACTTTCAACTGTAGGCTTTTATTTGATTTGGTCTTTAAAGTAATATTATAATTAGAAGACATGACGTATTAAATATACATATAGTTGCTTTAAATTTAGTATTTTTATATAATTCGGTTTGACGATAGTTTCGAGACGAGTCGTCATGGTTACATCTCATTTTTGCATAGGATTTCTGTAGTTCCATAGCCGCACGATAGAAGCGCTGTACAAATCCTATACAAAAAAATCGTCACAAAGAGGTCTCGATAGCACCTATCGTCAAACCGAAATTACGACTCAGCATTTGTCTGCTTCAGCATTACGGCTCGGTATTTTAATTCTTTCGATTCGTTTCCGAATCGAAAGAATTAAAAACGTCGGATTCGAATTCGATTCCGACGGATCTATAAAACGCTATTTTGATTTCGCCGCGGGTTGATGATCGAAATAAGGAGGCCATTAGTCAACAGATTCGCTTCGGATTTTCGATCATCAACCCGAGGCGAAATCAAAATAGCGTTTTATAGATCCGTTACGGACCGAACGGATAAATTGATAGAAAGCTTTCAACCCTTGACACTTTTGACATGCGTTGTATCTGTAGTTTATTTCATCACAGGTATAATGCCAAAATGTGTTATTATTATGCTATGGTGAAGCGATTAATTTACTTCTAATTTTCATTTTCATTATTCAGGATAAAAAAAACACTTGCACAATGCAGACTTATTATATAAAATGTGCTTATTCTATGTGTTTTTATGTACAACCAATCAAATTAACCAGAAGATTATACAGAAGTACTACTTACTACATAGTTGGCGGTTGTTTAAACCGGTAGCTTAATTGCTTATAATCTTTTAGGATATTTACTGGAATAAGGACACTGTTTCCTTGCAACATTGTTTCATTGTTTACAAAATTCTTTATCCGTGTGTCACGGTCAGAGAACGTAAGACAATTTCTAGTTTTAAGTAGCTTTTCAAGTTAGCAAGTTTATTTCTTCCGAGGGGAAACGTTACAAATATTTGTTCCTTTACTTACCAACGAGTGAATGGAAAATAGTTATTTTGGTAACGGTTTTTGTTGCAAGTTCATACTAGTTCTAATTTCTAGAAATACTAGTTCTAATTTGTTTATATTATTCCATTGGAATTGTTTTTCTTAACTATTAGAACTCATAATTTATTATCCACTCTCCAACCTAAATAATTTTCTTTCCGAAGCGATATTTTTAATTTAAAGATATTTTTTCGTCCACGGTTTTAATAATGCTCTATTAAAATATTTATACGATATAAATAATTTAAGAAAGTGAGTAGATAATAAATTATTTGGAACTGTCTAGTCAGCTTAATATTTTTTTTTATTTATCCTATTACGTCCCACTGCTGGGTAAAGGCCTCCCCCGCACCCTTCCAAACTTCTCGGTCATCTGCAGACTCCCACCACTCCGGGTCAAAAGCTACTAGATCGTCCCGCCACCTTTTACATGGCCGACCCCGTCGTCGTCGCATTCCATCTTCTGGCTGCCAGGGTGTTATAGCATGGGTCCAACTCTCCGGGTGCATACGACTGACGTAGCCTGCCCAATCCCACTTTAACCTGGCGGTCTTTTCCCCTACATCTGCAGCTCAATATACATTAACTTTTTTATTTTATCGTAAAACGTGAGCTTTTTATTCCTTCATCTAAGCGCTAAAAGTAAATTATCATCGTCTAAAAAGTGCATACCAAAGTACCCACTTCTAGGTTCTATAGTTCAAAAATTCATTTTTATAGCTCGTTTTCGTCACTGTAATAAGGAAAATATATTTTTGGTTCGAGTATAAAAATTTCAGGACATTTAGGTACAGTCAGCTATCAAAAAATGGCTACCTATAGGTATTACATAATTAAAACGGTTATGTTGGACTTCTTGCACGTTTCACCCAAAGGTTGGGTTGTGCATAGTTTACGAAAACTATAAAAAGATTTCAAATTTAAAGTTTTCGGATTTTTCCCTTTACTTGTGCTATAAGATCTTGCTTCTTGCTAAATTTCATGATTCTAGGTCTACGGGAAGTACCCTAAGGTTTTGTGTACATGTGCCCTTGGAAATTTCCAAATTTTCCGACCTAAAGGGCTCTTACTTTTGATTGCGTTGACCTAGAAGTTTTATTTATATCGCAGCTTCAAGAAGTTACTTATGTTAATTTCAACTGTATACCTCGCGTTTCTGAGAAAAGGGTTGACAGACGGACGGTTTGAGGTGTCGTGGTCGGATAACCTCCTCGTGAGCCCGTACTGTTACCTGTCCTTAGGGATTCGTCCCAGGGAACGGTAGCAGGTGGCGGGCCGGTGCACCTCGGTTCCCACCGTTAATGATTTCTCTCTCCGGGGATATTGTTAGCGGCGGCCAATAATCCGACAAACCCAATCTAAGGTGTCATACGTACCGTGCCGAGGGATGAATGGCTGTAGGTTGCTCAGTTGCTAACGGTGTCTCTCCGAAAACAGGGCGAATCGGAGTAGTATCTCAGCCCACCCGTGGGCATGCGGGGCTCTGCTGGCGGGTAGCTTTATTTCCCTAGCTTCTCGTGGGATTTGTATGGATTTTTCAATAGAACCTATCAAATCTTCCTCTCCTTCTGGAGAACCATCTTCTCCCCTTTCGGGAGAAACCAACAATAGGATGGAGGAGGCCCTACTGGCCTCTCCAGAGCCTATGCAAACAGTGCCTTGCTTGGCAGATGACCCTACGGAGGTCGGCGGCTCTGAAGCTGCGGCCCCTGCCACGGTAACGTCTCCAAGCAAAAGCACTGGTAGACTGAGCGGCGCTGCCCGGAAGCGGCTCCGAAGGCTGATGGCTGCCAATGTAAGCTTCGCAGAGGCACGAGCACTGGCGGTAAAGCCTTGGAGCCAGATCCCGCAGCTGAACGCTCCCCCCGATCCCAAGAAAAGACAAAGATCGGAGGAAGAATCACCCAAGGAGCAGCCTAGAAAGGCCCCCAAGCTGACCCAGGAGTCAGAAGTCAGACCGAGCTTCAAGCAGGTCGCGGAGGCGAAGCGAGTGGGAATTCGCAACACCGCCTCCATGAGCGACGACCAAATGAGGCAGGTCCACCGTTCCCTGACCCTGGCGATACTGCGTATACCATGTAACAGCGGAAAGGGGCCTAGGTTTGCCAATTTCACACACAAACCTGGGTGGATCCTGGTCACATGCGAAAACCAGGAGAGCCAAGCCTGGCTCGAAAGCGAGGTCCCCAAGATCAAGCCATGGGCTGGGGCAGAACTCTCGGTCATCCCCGAGAGCGAGTTGCCCAAGCCGGTGGTTGCGGTCACGTTTGTTCCCAGCATCGAGGCTGCGTCAGTCGACGAGGCCGTCCAACTACTGAGGACACAAAACGTGGGACTTCGCACCGACCTATGGAAGGTCCTGCACAGCAGATCTGAGGGGAATGGGTTCGTGGTAACCTTTTCCCTGGATGACCTGTCTGTGGAGGCCCTCAGAGCCACTAACTTTCAGGCTGCCTTAGGCTTCAAAAAGATAGCCTTTAAGATCAAAGGCGGCTCCGACACGAAGTCGGTGGCGGACACAGGCCCGCAGCAGCCCAGATCCGGTGGAACGGTCTCCTCGGGGCGAAGCACAGGAGAACCAAAGCCGCGACCTGTCGTGGCAAGGGCCTCCAATGTACCGCCCCTGGGTAGGGCTGGACCTTCGGGTCAGGGCGAAAGAGGGCCCCTGCCGTCCACGTCCGGCGGACCGAGCGCCTCGGGGCGAAGCATGGGCGGTCCGGGGCCGCGATCCGTCGCGGCAAGACCCTCCGGTTCAGTGCCCCAGGGCAGGTCCGGTCTGCCGGGCCGGGGCGGCAGGGGTCAAAGGGGAGGAGGAGCGGGTGACAGGCTGACCGAAACTAGTCGGGGACGCGGAGCGCGCCCGAAGCTAGCTAGGTCCAAGCCTCGTTACCAGCGGGGAAACCTGTAGTGGCTACCCAGGCAGGGACGGCGAGGATCCTCCAGGCCAACCTCCACCATGCCGCGGCAGCCTCCGCGGTAATGGAGTGTTGCCTGTCCGAAGGACAAGTCAGCCTTGCCTTGATCCAGGAGCCTTGGGTAGCCAACACTCAGGTTCTGGGACTCGACGCTGCCGGTAAGTTATTAGTTAATAATAATGGCACAAGGCCCAGAGCGTGCATAATCTTCAATAACTATGTTAATTTTTTGCCTGTCACAGAGGTATGTAATGACGACCTGGTAGCCGCGTTCGTCGATCTCAAAGGATGGAGTGGTGCGAGGGTAATTGTGTGCTCTGCCTACTTACCCGGAGAGAGAGACAACCCAACGGGTGACCTGGCGAGGGTGGTCGACTACGCCGCCCAGAACAACGCCGAACTTCTCGTTGGATGCGACGCCAACGCACACCACACAGCATGGGGGAGCACGGACGTCAACGCCAGAGGTGAGTTACTCTATGACTTTCTTCTAACTAACAATCTAACCACTCTTAACATAGGACGCGAACCGACCTTTGTAACCCGGGTTAGACAAGAGGTTCTGGACATAACCTTCGCTACTAACAACCTTGCCAGGCATATTAAAGACTGGCACGTCAGTAGCGAAAACTCCATGTCCGACCACAAACACATAAATTTTGAGATAAAGGCCTCCCTTGACACTCAAATCATAACTTATAGGGATCCAAGAGCAACGGCCTGGGATGTCTTTAACGACAAACTAAGGCAAACACTCGAAGATTGCCCAAAAAGTATAAAGACCCGCGACAGTCTTGAGATAGCGGTTGCCGTCCTTTCAAAAGGCATTTGCATGGCCTATGAGGAGAGCTGCCCGCTAAAGTCCAAGACCACGAAGCGACAAGTCACATGGTGGAACTCTACGCTAAGTAAGCTTAGAAGCAAAACCAGGAAACTTTTCAACAAGGCTAAAAGGACTCGCGTATGGGAGGCCTACCATAAAGCCTTAACGGATTACAACATAGAGATTAGGAAGGCTAAGAGGGCATCTTGGAGGAAGCTCTGCGAGGAAATCAAAAGCCTACCGCAAAGTGCTAGACTCCACAAACTGCTCTCTAAAGCCAAAACTAATCAAATAGGTCTCCTCAAGAAAGGGGACGGCTCTTTCACTACAAACGAAAAGGAAACCCTAGAGTTGCTGGCTTCGACCCATTTTCCTGGCTCGCAGGGCAAAAGCTCGCATCGACCGAAATCTGCAAACCCCTTTAAGCCTCGGAACGAGGACTGGAACAGGGCGACCAGGATTATTAGACCGAACCAGGTAAGGTGGGCCGTTAACTCTCTCAAGACAAACAAAGCGTGTGGTGAGGATGGAATACTCCCTGTTTTCCTACAGCGGGGAATCGACGTTCTCACCCCATATCTGGTAAAAATCTTTAGGGCAAGCCTTGCCTGGGGATGCGTGCCAGAACTATGGACTAATGCCAAAGTTGTCTTCATACCCAAGGCTGGAAAGAAGGATTACAGCCAGCCAAAGTCCTTCAGACCAATAAGCCTTTCCTCATTCCTTCTCAAGACTATGGAGAAGGTGGTTGATAGACACATCAGAGATGTGGCGCTAGCCGCATCTCCCATCCACCATAGCCAACACGCCTATCGCAAGGGCAAATCCACAGAGACGGCGCTGAGTAGCCTCATTGACAGAGTGGAGAAGGCCATGGAGGACAAGGAAATCGCACTTTGTGCTTTCCTTGACATTGAAGGGGCTTTTGATAACTCACCTACCTCTTTGCTGGTGAACGGGCTGATAAATAAAAATGTCGACCCGACCACCACCAGATGGGTAGAGGATATGCTCACAAACAGGGGAGCAAAACTAGCCCTTCACCAAACAACCATTGAGATATCCACGGCCAGGGGCTGCCCCCAAGGCGGAGTCCTATCGCCTGTCTTATGGACCCTAGCTGTGGACCAGCTCCTGTGCAGACTGGCGAACCTCAATATCGATGCGCAAGGTTACGCAGATGACCTTGTGATTGTCGTGCGAGGATTCTGCCAGTCCACTATTTCAAGCATCATGCAGCGAGCTCTCAACACTGTCAGCGACTGGTGCAGCGAAAGTGAACTCTCAGTCAACGCTGACAAAACTGTGATTATACCCTTTACCAATAAGAGAAGGCTAGACAAGCTCGTGAAGCCTAAACTTAACGGTAAAATCATAACCTTTTCTTCGGAAGTAAAATATTTGGGCGTTACCATCGACCAAAAACTGACGTGGAATACACACCTAGCCAACGTCTTGCAAAAAGCTAAGATGGCACTAGGAGCAAGCGGCAGACTAATGGGCAACAACTGGGGCGTCAACCCCAGGATTGCCCTGTGGCTGTACACTGCCATTGTGAGGCCGATCATCACTTACGCCTCCTTGGTATGGTACGACAAGGCCCTTCAGTCGACCGCAATCAACAAACTTAACAGCCTACAAAGGACTGCCTGCCTTATGGCCACGGGAGCCATGTCCACCTCCCCCGGACTGGCACTAAATGCATTGCTGGGACTCCCTCCGCTCGACATGTACATACATAAGGAGGCAAAGACCAGCATGTATAGGGCCAGCACACTGGGCAGAAGGAACTGGCTCTCCCAGAAAATGAGATCTCTGCAAGACTCAACTCTGGAATCGCCCATTTTGAGCATGACAACGGATGTCAGGCTCCCACTACATGTGTTTGTAAAACACTACACAGTGGAACTTCCTTCCAGAGAAGACTGGCTAAACAGCCAGCCACTCTGCAAGGACGGGTGCCTAAACTGGTACACGGATGGTTCCAAAATGGGACTGGATGTAGGCTGTGGAGTGTATGGAGAGCGACCCAGGTTTGGCAAAAGCATAAACCTAGGTAATCACGCCTCTATCTTCCAGGCAGAGGTATTCGCCATTCTAGAATGCGCCGATATAAATCTGGGAAAGCACTACACCAACCAAACTATCTACATTAACTCTGACAGCCAGGCGGCTCTCCTAGCACTGGATTCGAAGGTTATCACGTCCAGGCTAGTCGAGGACTGTCTGTCGCGCCTAAACGCGCTGGGCTCTAAAAACCGAGTCGTCCTAAGATGGGTACCGGGACACGCGGGAGTCAACGGCAATGAGTGTGCCGACGAACTCGCGCGTGCCGGGGCCAAGGGGACTCGGGTGGGCCCCGAGCCTTTCTGCGGCATACCGAAAAGCCTGGCTCGCAGAACCCTCTTGGATTCCTGCTACGAGGAATCGTCCAAACTCTGGAAGAATTCCTCGGGCATGAGCCACTCAAAATCTTTAATAAAAGCCTTCGATAAACAGTTCACTAACCGAATCCTAGCGCTAAGCAGAAGCAACCTTCGCATCATGACAAGAGCCCTAACTGGACACTGTCGCCTCAACAAGCACATGTTCAAACTAGGGCTAAGCGACACTCAATCCTGCAGGTTTTGTGAGGAGGCAGAGGAAACACCTCTCCATATCCTGGGAGAGTGCGGAGCACTGATGCAAAAACGTAGTATCCATCTCGGCAAGCACCTGCTTAGCCCAGACGAGCTAAGAGACTCCACCCCTAAGAAAATCCTACAGTTCCTAGCAGCTGCAAGGGTTAGTGGCGAATTATGAACGCCGCTGCTTAGAGGCGGAACACAAAAAGTGGCGATCACAATAGGCCTATCATGGCCGCAGTGACACGAAAGCCACAAAAAGCTAATAAAAAAAAAAAATAATGACAGACGGAGAGACATACTCGTACACACAGACGGACAAAGTAATCGTATAAGGGTTCCTTTTCTCTTTGAGATACGGAACCCTTCAAAACAGTTTATTTGTGATTTCTGCTTTCTACAAGTTACTAAGCGTTACTTTTATAGTTTTGCGCACATTGTAAGCTATTTGCTATTGCCGCCATAAAACAAACTACGAATCAATTGATGTATCATAGTTTATTTACATTATGAGATTTATTACTAAATTCAACATTAATAGATCGATATACTCCAAACTACAGTTGATTCGACGACTTCTGTGGCGCAGTGGGCGAATGTCCGCTGTGACGCAGGAGGTTGCGGGTTCGATTTCCGCCTCGGGACAAATGTTTTTACGATCTGCAGACAATGTTCAGGGTGTTCTGGATGTTTTTCTATGTACGAGTAAAATAAAAAAAAAATCTATCTATGTAGTGTACTATATTATGTATATCAGTTATCTAGTACCCATAACACAAGCTCTGCTTAGCTTGGGGCTAGATAATGCTATGTGAATTGTTCAGCATTATTTATTTATTATTTAATTGCGCAAAACTTCTTATCAGCTGTCAAAATTACTTCTAGAACCTAGGTATTATATTTTATTTTTATTTTGTTTTATTCGGAGAACAAACAGTTTTACACACTTTACAAATAAATACATAATATCTTACAACCATTTACGTTTCCTCGTCCTCCTACAAATACACCAATAGTGAAACGTTTTTTCGCCGTTTTTTTCACGCGGGACGTATCACCTTGAGTCGACAGTACTTTAAATTAAACATGAGATAAGAAGAGACATTACGGGCAACTCGGTGCTTACGCTGGAGTTATGAAAGAATTTCGCGAGATCTTTTTCGCTCGTTAAATAAATTATCGTCAAGTTTTACTACCTACGTTATTCTATTTAACACATTGGTTAAGCGAAAGCTTACGTTTTTTAAAGTCAATTGCACAAGTTTTATTAAATGAGATGCTTTTGAGTTTTTTAAGTTTGGTGCTTAACTAATTTTGAATGAAGAGTTTCGTTTTTAAATAAGTTAGGTAACGTCATAAACTTTTTTAATGTTATGAGTAACTAGTTTTTACGGTACCTATTACCTCCAAACAATTATTTTGTTCTAATAATTTATGGATGTTTCAATAAGTTCTACCCTACTGCCTGCCCTGTCAATTATATACAGGGTTATTGGTAATTCACTGACACTATGTTAACTGCAGGTTTTGCCCACCATCATGAACACGTCCGTGAAAACGCCGGGTCTCAATTCTTAAAATTGGTGGAAATGCAATGATATTAGTATGTCCCTCCATTCAAAATTCGTTCATTATAGGGGTTTTCTTTGAAACTAAACCTACAAACGGCTCTGCCCTGAATTATCAGTGGGTGTGTGTGTGTGTTCGGCTGTCTTCCAGCCAGGCTAATGCCACTTAAATCATCTTGCATAGATGTAAAATAAGCCAATGATGATGATGTGGATTTAAATAGGAGTAGGAGATCGGTATTTAGTAATAAATTCGGTTTTGGACATTATTTTTGGATATTATTTTCATTATAAAAAATAATTGAGACCTGGCATTTTCAGTAACGTGTTCATGATGATGGGCAGAACCTGCAGTTTACGCAGTGTCAGTGAATTACCAATAACCCTGTATATTTCTTTGTGAATAAATATTCAACTCCCCGATCCACTGGAAGAGACTGATATCGCTGTGGGCACGACCAGCCAGGACGTGCTTAGCTGTCATATCATTCCAGAGTGGCTCTGCCGGCGGCCTATAATTTATTTTATTCTAATTTTCTTTGTGAATCTACATAAACATGATCATTTTATATATTATTATGAGTTATCTCCACTCAATAAAGTTTTTTTTTTGACACGAAGAAGACATTTTGCACGCCTTGTTGTTATTTTTTCATTACATTATTTTAATGTGACGTAACTTACAAGATTAATTTATAAGAATGAGGGGTAGAAAGTGGTTAAAAATCGACGTCGCTGACTGTACTATATCTGGTAAAACCGTGTTATTTTAAATTAGAATAACGAATTTAACTTAATTACAAAAGGGTTTCAATTAAAATTAATAATGCTAACAGGTTTTAAACCGAGCGCCATTAAAAACGAAATTTAAGAATTTTGGTGTTACTTATTTCGGTTAAAAATATAAACTTGACCAACGCGCACGAACTTTGCCAAGGTTTGTTTTAAACATTTCTATTTTTATATTTATAATAGCTTATGCCCGCGGCTTCGCACACGTTGCTTCCAATTCCTATCCCATGGGAACTGATTTATGGGATGAAAGGTGGCCTTTGTTTTATTCCAGGCCTAAAACTACATATATGCAATTTCAGCCCGATCTGTTCAGTTTTTTTGGCGTAAAGAGGTAACAAACATCCAACCATCTATACATCCACCCAAACTTTCGTATTTATTATATTAGTGTGATGCGAAAGTTTGGAAATTTTGCATACAGGTAATTCTAATCCTGGAATCAAACATAGGCTTTACTTTTATCTAATAAATCTAACATTTTATGTTCACTGACTTCTTACGTTGCGTGTGGAGTTTATTCTTATTTATTTATTCATTGAAACGTTAGAGGTATGTAGTTATAACATAACATTTTGCTTAAACCTAAGACGACTACTCTATAAATATTTGCGACTTAAAAAGGGCGAACCTAACGGGTTTGCTTGTGAAACTAGGCCTAGATCTCAGTAATTACGGGATCCCCGTGGTAAAAAACTAGAATTACATAAAATTCAAAATTGTTTCTTCAATTCCTTAATTGGAAAAAAAGATTGCGAAAAAAAATTACGAAAAAAAAACCATGAAAATGAACTGTTTTGCAATTTGGTCGAAATCTCAGGCAGGAACCCTGCGGTCTACAGAAAAGATTTTTGTTTTGATTCGTAAGTTATTACTAATTCTTTGGTTCTTTAATACAGTTCCTTTATACGTTGTAAAGTATTTCTTGTAAATAAGCAAAAACATCAGTATCGCCCATCATCATTATACATCATATTAGCCTATGCCGCATCCACAAATAATTTCACAAAATTGCGCGCAATGCGCCCTCTTAAGGCGTATCCCCGATTCACACTAGCTGGCGACCTATTTTATCTTATTTACAAACGAATTTTTCAAACATCTATTCAAACTTGCTAATTTGACAGCACTAAAAGTGACGCCGCCGCCGCCGTCCCTTTCATAACGATTGCAATAAACATACAGCCGAATTGGGAACCTCATACTTTTGAGAATATTTGGAGTCGGTTAAAAAGGATGGCGCCATTTTTAATCCTGTCATATTAGTTTAGTTTAGTTTTGGCGACTTCTGAATTGACACCGTCGTATCTGTTTTTTACTCAAATAAGATTATTTTAAAGCTACCACGTTCGGTAGTAAGTGGAATACGTAATTTATGAACATTATTTTCTTCCATTGCAGACAAAGAAACAGAAATCACTGGCTACGACCATCGCAAGTTCACTATTTATCTTGCCCAATCCCCTTGAGAGAACCCGATAAATGTACCCTAAAAATAACCCAGCGTATTCCAGACAGCTAGGTCACTTGGGGTAAACCCAGAGGATCTCTTTTTTCTTTGGGTGAACCTAACCTGGTTTGGTTGTCAAACTAGGCATAGATCTCAGTAATCACGGTATCCTCGTGGTAAAAAGCTCGATTCACATATAATTCAACAATTTTTCATTGGTTTCTTGCATATGAAAATACAATTGAAAAAAAAATACGAAAAAACCATGAAAGTGCACCAAATTATGTGCGAAACAGCACATAATTTGGTTAAGATTAAAGGCACCCTGCGGTATATTGAAATGACTATTTACTAATTATTTGGTTCCTTGAACCAGTTTCTTCTGAAGTTGCGTAGTTTTCAAAACTAGATTTTTGCGCTTACGCCACTGTTCCAAAAATGTATGCTCTGCTCCTATGAACGCAAAATCCTATACCTATAATTTTCACAAAATGGCGCATTGATTTCCGACTATCTCTTCCTAGGAGGCAGGTCACTTTTAGATATCTATATCGAATACTGACATGAAAAAACCCGTGGCTTTTTTTGGAATATAAAGATATATTTGTCAATCCATGTCTCGAACTGCTATGCAAAATTCCAACCTGATCCCATAACACAAGCTCTGCTTAACTTGGGGCTGGATGATGCTGTATGAATTATCCAGCAAAATAATATATTTCTTATATTTATTCATTTTAGTAGTTTGGCGTTATCTTCATTCAATACCTCAATTTCTTCATAAACGTTGACAATTGTTATCCCTTAGAACATCAAGCGGTCTCATTGGTCCTCCATGTTCTTCCTGCCTTTAAGCTTCAAGCGGACCAATGGTCCGCGGACAATGGGCGAATTTAAATCGCATTAAAAATAGACTCATTTCTCAATAACATTGGTACCTATTGTATTTTAATCTGAGTGAACTAGAACGTATTCTAAAATACTTGTCCATGGTCTAGAAGACAATACTTGTTCATGGTCTAGCAAGACAGAAAAAAAAAGCGCTCGCGTGATTTCGGAGGGGGCTCGATCTCTGAGGGATCCCTGAGGGATCGAGTCCCCTCCGAAGATAATCTCGTACTCTCATAAAAATCCTTGAAGAGTAAATATCAGTTGGATAACCAGCTGTCTGACATAAGCTGCAGCATCACGCCACATCCGCATGCCGAAATCATAACCCTGCTTTATGTGAGAACGTTGGGTAACGACGCCCCTGGGCAAGGACTCGCAATGCCTACTCACCCGGGTTTCTGACTAGCTAGATACTTGAATCTGATACTGAACGGCTCAGTACGTTCGCCCAGAATGTCTGATACTTGAATCTGATACTGAACGGCGTACGTTCGCCCAGAATGTCTGATACTTTAATCTGATACTGAACGGCTCAGTACGTTCGCCCAGAATGTCTGATACTTTGATCTGATACTGAACGGCTCAGTACGTTCGCCCAGAATGTCTGATACTTTAATCTGATACTGAACGGCTCAGTACGTTCGCCCAGAATGTCTGATACTTTGATCTGATACTGAACGGCTCAGTACGTTCGCCCAGAATGTCTGATACTTTAATCTGATACTGAACGGCTCAGTACGTTCGCCCAGAATGTCTGATACTTTAATCTGATACTGAACGGCTCAGTACGTTCGCCCAGAATGTCTGATACTTTAATCTGATACTGAACGGCTCAGTACGTTCGCCCAGAATGTCTGATACTTTAATCTGATACTGAACGGCTCAGTACGTTCGCCCAGAATGTCTGATACTTTAATCTGATACTGAACGGCTCAGTACGTTCGCCCAGAATGTCTGATACTTTAATCTGATACTGAACGGCTCAGTACGTTCGCCCAGAATGTCTGATACTTTAATCTGATACTGAACGGCTCAGTACGTTCGCCCAGAATGTCTGATACTTTAATCTGATACTGAACGGCTCAGTACGTTCGCCCAGAATGTCTGATACTTTAATCTGATACTGAACGGCTCAGTACGTTCGCCCAGAATGTCTGATACTTTAATCTGATACTGAACGGCTCAGTACGTTCGCCCAGAATGTCTGATACATGAACCTGATACCTGAACGGTAGGCAAGTACATTTCTGACAGTCAAGTAAGATATCAACTTCAATCAGAATGATCGGTTCAAAAATGACAAAAGGTTTCCAGACGAGAAACTGGAAACCTTTAGTCTTCTTAATGGAAATGTTGTCAAAAATTACTACCCCGTTCTCTAATGGAGTCCATACGCCAAAGTTGGTAAGCCGGTGATAATTCAATGTCAATCGTGCTAATATAATAGAGCCGAAAGTTTGTGAAATGTGAAATTTTTGTCACCTAGAATCTCCAATACTACTGAACAGATCAAGATGAAATTTAGCTTACATTTAAAACATAGCTTAACTAAGATAAAAGGCTACTTATTATACCGAAACACGCGTGCGAGGTCGCGGGTAGAAGCTAGAAATATTATAAAACCGAAAGTTTGTGGAATGTGAAATTTTTGATACCTAAGATCTCCTTAACCTCTGAACAGATAAAGATGAAATTTGGCATACACTTAGAGCGTAGCCTACTTTAATAATATGCTACTTATAATACTGAAAATGCGCGTGCGAAGCCGTGGACAGAAGATAGGTAGTTGTTTTTTTTTTTAATCTATACCCCGTTCTCTTATGTGATGAAGTTTATACACTAAAGTTGGTGGGCCGCTAATAATTTGACAAAGGCAATACTGCCTACAATATTCAAACACTGAAATGTCGCACCAACCCACCGGGCTGTGTCGTCGACGTCGGTGTGAGGCTCCTTAATTAACAGTTCCTGAAAATCACTCACGCTAACTGTTCTCATAACAATTTCAATTCACTCGATTTTGAAATGGGGCACTTTTGAATGCTACCGGCCGATTGGTGTCAGACTAAATGAAATCGACTTTTTGTTAGGGTTTAGTAGATTTTTGTATGGATTTTTGGATCCAATTTTATTATTGGCATTTCATTTTATACCTATGTCTACTAGAACCTTACTCGGCCATGGCGGTCGTGGCGTAAGAATTTTGACCCCTACAACTCAGCCCGTTACCCCAGCTTTCCTATGGGTACCTTTAACACCTACGCTGCGATCAACACTCCGACTACCCGTGGTATTTATGGCAGACCCCTTGCTAGGGGAAGGCCTTCAGCATTTGTGACTTATGTGTGCCTTTGTGAGTATGAACGGTGACGGATGGCACGAGACTCGCGGGGTACAACCTACGATACTCGTGCGCAGGTGTGGGACACGCGGGGGAGTGATGTGCGTGCTTGCTTTAGCTGAGTGTGCGACGCTGTTCCCGCGTGACTAGAACAAATGGTTTGAGTGAGAGTGTGTTTGAGTGTGTAAATGAGAGACCCACATCTGGTTGTAGTGTGTGGCAACAATGCCCATCTGGAGGTTGACACTTGCGGTTCCAGCGTCTGTTCTGTCTGTGTCCTAATCGGGGGGAGGAAAGGTGATGGAAGAATAGGGTTGGCGAGTGTGTGGAGTGTTGGTCTCGCCGGCCATGTATAGGAGGAAGAGGGGACGCCAGTCGGGCCGCGGAGGTTCTAAATGTTCCCGAGGTTCGGCGAAAATGGCGAAAGAGGGACACCGGAGAGCTTTTAGTGGGTATTACGTTCTTTTCAGGACGTCGAGTCCCACATAATTCTGGTCCCAGACCAGTATATTCGTAAACGAATTTCCTCGCCGAATAAAAAAAAAGGCTTATGCGTGCCGGTGAGGATAGGAACCTTATGTAGTGGAGTGCATTATGAATGTACCAGGTAAAATGGGGTGAATAAAGACTCAGAGATAGAAATAGACGATATACTGGAGCAGAACGTCCTTTTGCAGCGATCAGATCGACTGACACAGAAGATGAGAACTGTCACAAGACTAAGGATAATTCCACTGCTGCCAGCCAGGTAAAGTCTTGCTCTAGTATTTCGTCCATTTCTATTCACCCTGGAATCTCGTTTCACCGCGTTTTACGGTACGTGGTTAGCGTAGAGTAGCGAGTAAGCATTTTCAAGTCATTGTGATACTCATCAGACAATAAACGGGAGCCAAGCTCAATACGGACGTTTGACTATCAATTTCTGATGTCTCCGCTAGCCCCTCGCAACACACTACACTTACCTTGTCAACAAGAACAAAATTAAAAATTTTTAAAACCCCCCGACAGATTTTCATGAAACATAGTTAAAAACACTAAGGATAATTATCTATGACACAAAAAAAAATTAAACGAAAATCAGTTTATACGTTTGGGAGCTACGATACCACAGACAGATACACAGACAGACACGTTAAACTTATAACACTCCTCTCTTTTTGCGTCGGGGATTAATTAGACGCATTGCGCAAAACACACTCGTTACCATGCGTACGGCAATACCTACTTGCTGATATATTTGTAGCTATGGTAAGCTAGAGACTTAACATTATTTTACTACCCAAACCCGAAGCCATCAAATAAACGAATAGCAAATAAACAATTCAATTGAACAAACAAAATGTTAGTAGAAATGTTTATTTCCGCATCACAACACAAATCTCGTAATAATCATTTCCATAACAATAATACGCGCATCCGCACTAGGGAAGGGAGAAGTCGACGAAAATTTACATAATTTTATCGATAAGATTCTTTCCTCTAGAATAATCTAACGTCTTACTGAATAAAATCCAGGAACAGGGTACAGAAACGTCGGGAATCCCGCGACAAAATAGGCGGACGATATCGCAATCATGTTAAAGAGCTTTATTTCCTTTGGACCTTACAAAACTCTAGCACAGATCAGATATTTTAAATTACAAACATAGCAGGGCAAACCAGGTTCAGACCAGCGTAGCACACTCGGACAAAATTTTGAAGTCTTTTACCCAGCATTGGGTGAAGATTGGTTGCAAATGTAAGATTTAGTATAAATATTACACAAAAGGAAACTTAAATAATAATAATAATAAATAATGCTGGACAATTCACACAGCATTATCTAGCCCCAAGCTAAGCAGAGCTTGTGTTATGGGTACTAGATAACTGATATACTTAATACAATACACTACATAGATAGATAATTTTTTATTATACATAGTAAACACCCAGACCAACGGAACTTTCTGCAGATCGTACACAAATTTGTTCCGAGGCGGGAATCGAACCCGCAACCTCCTGCGTCGCAGGCGGACCTTCGCCCGCTGCGCCACGGAGGTCGTCATTATATTAGTGCAATTTGATACTATTTACCTACCACTTATCGATATCTATAAATTCTATCGACCCTCCCCCATACCTATTAATCTTTAGATTGTGCCATTCGAGATGTGAGTCAGAACATTATCGGGTAGGGGTGAAAGTTTAGGGTTTTTTCAGTACAAGGAAGGGGATGATACGACAGTCGCACGCTCAGCCATCTTGTAGATCAATGTCTAGTGGAAATATTGGTAGGCAACCCTGTTGGGTTGCCACTATTCTACCTAAAATGCTTTTCGATTTTCAAGATTTATGTAAGTACCTTTTCTAATGTTTTTTTTTTTTATCTTAGTAGGTGCTAGTTACACCTTATCTTGGGTGTCTAATTAGGAAGATATTATTTATTTATTTTATTTATTTATTTATTGTAAGGAAAACCAGCAGCACATCCATACAAATTATAAAAAAGAAATCGAAGCAGGAGGCTAATAAGAGGTTATGCTTGAAGTTTAACATAGGTACTTATAAGATAAAATGCTTAACTATATTGAATGATAAATAAAATTTTTAAACAAATTGGATATTAAGGCACACATACACATGAACATTTATTTATTTTAGCTGCTACTTTGAGAAAGAAAAAGGTTATTTGTTAATATAACTAGGCACTGCGTAAATCAGGGATTTTTTAAAGATAACAAAATATTGTAACATAAATAATTATGAGTTTCTCATTTCCATAGTCTTACTTATGCCGTATTTGTAGTGACACGGTCCTAAAATTTAATAAAAAAAATCTCCGTTCGTTCTCCACAAACAAACTCTGGGTCGAATCAAGCCAGTTTGGTTGTGAAAGTAGGCCTAGGCGATAAAACTAGAATTACAAAAAATCTACATTTTTTCTTCGGCTACTTTATTGTGAAAACACGATTGCGAAAAAAAATACGGTAAAAAAATCATGCAAGTGCACTGTCTTGCACCTAATTTGGTCGAGGTTTCAGAAACCCTGCGGTCTACAGAAAAAAATTGTTTTGATTCATAGGTTAGGTATTACTAATTCTTTATGCTGCCTCGTTGGTCAGCTTGTTCAACCGCTGATTATGAGGTCCTAGGTTCGAAACCCGGGTCGGGCCAATAGTTGTTACTGGGGTTTTTCTAGCAAGGAAAATTCACAGTAGCAGCCCGGAGTCGGAGTCAGGAAGTTGGCGGTGTTACACCCCCGTGCCTCGGAAAGCACGTTAAGCCGTTGGTCCTGCGCCTGATCTCTCCCCGGTCGTGTCGATCTTTCGTCCCATCGGATTATGAGAGTGAGGGAATAGAGAGTGCACCTGTGTTTGCGCACACGCTTGTGCACTATAATATGTCCTGCGCATCTGGCTTGTCTCCGATGAGACTGGCCGCCGTGGTCGGAATTCGGCTAGGAGGACATTATTACTAATTCTTTGGTACCTTAATACAGTTTCTTCTAAAGTTATGTAGTTTTCTTGTAAATAAGCAAAAACATCATTATTGCGCTCACGCCGTTCAAGAACCGTATGCTCTGTCCCACTCTTAAGAACGTGAAATCCTATGCCTATCCTTTTCACAAAATGTCCCTTTTGTCTGAAAAAGCAAGTTAAAAGACATTAATTTCCGAATAAATAAGTTCCTTTTGGGAAAACGTAACCACATCTTCACTTTTCTTCTTTTTTTTGAGAGATAGTTATCAAATACTAAACCATTTCTAATAAAAAAATTAAGCATTATTACAAGGGCATTACCCCCCTGAGATAAAGCCAAAGGCACGTATCAGGAGGCCACAGTCCAGCAGTGGACCAATTTAGGCTGTTGAGGTTGGAGGGTCAGCCAACTGTAGATATCTTTAGCACACATTCGGCCACTGCTGGACATGCCTCCCACGCTTGACAGACGGTTTGGTGATCGCATTTGATTCACACTAATATTATAAATGCGAAAGTTTGGATGGATGGATGGATGGATGTTTGTTACCTATTCACTTCAAAACTACTGAACGGATCTGGCTGAAATTTTTCATACAGGTATGTCTAATCCTGGAATCAAACATAGGCTACTTTTTATCCCATAAATCAGTTCCTATGGGATAGAAATAACCTTACACGGTCACGGGAACCTACAGTCATCCCGTGACCACGACAGAGTGTAAACCTGTTGAAACGTCGGGAAAAATACTTAAATAAACGCGATAAATACCCTTGAATACTTATAATAATGAAGGCGTAAGTTTAAAAAAACTTTATCGTGATGTTAGTTGCCCGGGTTCGATTCTCGCCTCGTAACAGCCCGTTCACACTAGTCGTAAGTCGCATATTACTGAAAGTCGAAAGTCTGATGTACCTGTTCACACTGCGTCGCGAGTCGTAGGTATAGGTCGTAGTTTCGCGCCATTCGGTACGTAGCGAACTCGCGAGATGGACGCCGACGAAGAACTTGTTGTGCTCTACTACTTACGAAGAAAATTAAAAAAGTTGAAAAAAAAGTCAAATCCAAGAAAATACTGGATGCACCCAATCCTAACAGAAAGATCGACTTTGGGAAGTTATAAAAATTTAATACATGAATTAAAAAATGACGAACGAAAACCAACACGACGAATAATTACATTGAACTTAAAAAAGACCCTTCTGATAAAATACTTAAATTAGAATATAATAAATTACGTAACCAAACAAACAAACTAATAGAAAGAAATAGAAATATGTATCATAAGAATGAAATTAATAATAATAAAGGAAATATGAAAAAACTGTGGACTATCTTAAATAATATGACAGGACGCACCCAGTACTCACTGGACGAAATTATTCTAAAAGCATTTAAGAAAAGCTGCCAAACAGAAAAGGAAATAGCGAACAAATTTGCTACCGGATTCGACGACGCTGTTAAAGTAATCATTCCCTCATGCCCTGTCAAACTACTTAGATCAGAAAATTACACCAACCATACAAATTTATCTATGCGTTTAAAAAAAGCAGAACCTAAAGATATTTACAAAATAATCAATAAATTTGATCACAATAAATCTCCTGGGATAGACCAATTACGCCCGATAGATATAAAAAGCCTATCAGAAAAAATATCTTCCACCATAGCCAAGCTGATTAACACGAGTATCGGGACTGGCATCTATCCCGACGAACTTAAGACTGGTATTGTAAGGCCTATTCATAAAAAAGGGAAAAAAGATGACTGTAACAACTATAGGCCGATTACGATCTTGCCTATCTTAGACAAGGTAATGGAAAAGTACGTTTGCAATGAAATTCATAACTTTTACAGAGATAACGATATACTATCCAATAAACAATACGGATTTCAAGCCAGGAAAAGCACATCAGAACTTCTCTCTCATTTCACCGACTACGTCAATGACTGTCTTAACAGCAAAAAACACGTGGTTATGGTATTCGTCGATTATACGAAAGCTTTTGATACCCTAAAACACGATGTACTTAAAAATAGGCTAGAATGCAGTGGCATCAGAGGTCCCCTACTATCGTGGTGTGAAGAATATCTAGCAAATAGATCATACTGTGTGAGAATAGGTTCCAGCTTCAGTGATAAGGTGCACGTAACGCAGGGTACAGCACAGGGTTCAGTTCTGGGTCCACTTCATTACCTGACGTATGTCAACGATCTGGAAAATGTAATAGAGCACTGCAAGGTGTTTCAGTACGCAGACGATACGTGTCTGATAGCAGACAACACGGATATTGACATAGCGATGAACCAACTGCAACAGGACCTTACTAATCTAAATAAATGGTCACATGATGTCGGACTGGTCATTAACCCACAAAAAACAAAACTACTGCATGTATGCTCACATCAAAATAAAAGTCACCATCATAAAAACATAATAATACTTGCCCATAATCATAGCTGCCTACACACAAATAGTATTAATTGTAAATGCGATCCTATAGAGTTAGTGAAAGAAGTAACTTATGTGGGAGTAACAATAGATAGCCGCTTTAATTGGGGAAGACATGTCGATAACGTGTGTAATAAACTACGGGCGATTTTGGCTAAGTTTTTCGTTCTTAAATATAAAATTCCATACACAGTTTTACTTACATTATATAAAACACTCGCGGAGAGTATTATGTTATATGCTATAAGCAGCTACGGTCGAACGTTCAAATCATATCTAGATAAAATATATAATTTACAAATAAGACTTTTGAAAGCCATTGTACCAAAATATCTAAAAGAAAAACACTGCAAAAACTACGAAAATCTTCTAAAAGAATGTAACATATTATCTGTTTACGACAGAGTTGAACTAGCATTATTGGTTGAAAACTACTTCAAATTCTCAAATTATAAGAGCCATTACATAACCACAAGACAAATCACCCAAAAAAAACTTGAAATAATAGACGCGAAAAATATTTACGGAAAAAGAAAATCAGACTACATCGTCCCAAGATTAATAAATAACATACCTTTAATTATTAAAAATAAACTGACGCAAAGAAACATTAGATATCAAATAAAAAATTACTATATACAAAAATTTAAAGTTAAAGGAGACTAACAATAAAATATAAATCCAAAAATAACAATACTTTAATAGACAAAAACATTAAATATTTAAGTTTAAATGATATGTGTATCAGTGTTAGCACACCCTGTACCGGAGCGAAGTTGGTGCATTCCGCAGCGTTCGTGCAAGCTCGGGAGGCCCCGCCACCCGAGGATGCCCGAACACTGCGGCAATAATCTACAAACTCTGACGAATCCGCTTTTTATTCATTAATTTGTTAAAAGCACCTACCTACCTCACTTTTTATCTTTCTAGATCATCATCAACCTAAATTAGTCCACTGCTGGACATAGGCCTCCCCTAATGAGCGCCATAGCGCCCTGTCTTCAGCTTGCCGCATCCAGCATCTGCCTGCAGTCTTTCGCAGATCGTCATCCCACCTGGCCGGAGGGCGTCCTACACTACGTTTGCCGAGTCGTGGTCTCCACTCAAGAACACGTTTGCCCCAGCGGTTGTCGGTTCTTCGCGAGATATGGCCGGCCCACTGCCACTTCAACTTGCTAATTCTTTGAGCTATGTCGATAACTTTGGTTCTCTGTCGGATGTATTCGTTACGAATTCTGTCCTTCAGAGAGACTCCGAGCATAGCTCTTTCCATAGCTCGCTGAGCGACTTTGAACTGGTGGACCAGCCCTACCGTGAGTGTCCACGTCTCAGCTCCGTAGGTCATGACGGGTAGGACGCACTGATTGAAAACTTTAGTTTTCAAGCATTGCGGTATGGATGACGAGAAGACTCGACGTAGTTTCCCAAACGCTGCCCAGCCTAGCTGGATCCTCCTCTTGGCCTCCTTCTCAAAATTATTTTTACCCAACTGCAGAATTTGCCCAAGGTAAGTATACTCGGAAACAATTTCGAGAAGGTGGCCATGTACGACGACCGGTCCCGGATCAATGAGGCCATTGATCATGACTTTGGTTTTATCCAAATTCATGCCAAGACCGATGCGTCGCGAGGCTGAGGCTAGGCCGTCCAGCATCTGGTTCAGCTCCTCTAGCGACTCCGCCATTAAGACTATGTCATCAGCGAATCGCAGGTGTGAGATGTGGTCGCCGTTTATGTTGATGCCCTTACCTTTCCAGTCCAGCGTCTTAAACATATCTTCCAACGCGCTCGTGAACAGTTTCGGGGATATAACATCCCCCTGTCTCACTCCTCTGCGCAGTTGGATGGGTTTAGACTGCTGGCCCTGTACTTGGACACTCATGGTGGCGGCCTCGTAGAGACATCTCAGCACCTCGATATAACGATAGTCTACTTGGCATCGCTGTAAGGATTCCAGAACAGCCCAGGTTTCGACAGAGTCAAAGGCTTTTTCATAGTCCACAAAGGCCAGACACAGAGGCTGATTATACTCTTCGGACTTCTGTATAATCTGCCTCACCGTGTGAATGTGGTCTATGGTGCCAAATCCTCCGCGGAACCCGGCCTGTTCTGGTGGCTGGAACTCGTCGAGTCTCCTGGCGAGACGATTCGTGACCACTCGTGAGAACAGCTTATAGACGTGGCTCAGGAGCGTGATGGGTCTGTAGTTTTTAAGGAGGGTTTTATCTCCCTTCTTAAAAAAGAGCACCACCAAACTCCCGCTCCACGCCTTTGGAGTTCTCCCACTGTGAAGGACGGCGTTGAAGAGGTTTTGTAGCTCCTGTACAACAGGGGCACCTCCGGCTTTCAAAAGCTCTGAAGTTATTCCGTCCTCACCGGGGGCTTTTCCATTTTTAAGCTGCCTCAGAGCTAACACGATCTCGTCTTGACTGATGTCTGGCAGTTCGTCGGTATAGTGGCGTGTCAGGGTGGCTCTAGAATCATGGTCGTCTCGCCGGGAATGGGGGGCATGTGCAGCGTATAAACGGCCATAGAAATCCTCTATCTCGGCGGAGATCTCCGGTTTCGACGATACGGTCCTCCCGTCGTGCGTTTTAAGCTTCGTCAGGTGGCTCCTGCCAAGCTGCTGAGTGAATACTTTGGACCCTCGGTTTCGCTCTATCGCCTCTTCGATGAGGCGTGTGTTGGAGCTCCGAAGGTCGCGCCGTACCATCTTCGCAATTCGCTTGTTCAGGTCTGACCTCTCTAACGAAGACGCTTGAGTGGTTTCCCGTCTTTTTGTCATCAGACCGAGAGTCTCATCCGAGAGTTTGGATTTCTTGCCAGTGCGCTGCTTTTTGCAAAACTTGATGCCCTCATCCCTCAGCGTTTCGACCAGATTGTGTAGGGTCTCGTCAGCGTCATCAGTGGGATCCAAGGCAACAAATCTATTCCCGAGAAGCTGCTGGAACTTCTCGGTGCCCGCCATGATTTGGATTGGGTTAGGTCGGAGCGTGGACTTCATCAGACGGTTTCTTTCAAGCTTCAAGTTGATATTCAGAGAGCCTCGGAGCAGTCGGTGATCAGATCCGGTATTGAACCTGTTGATCACTGAGACATCTCTGAATATGTGCTTGCTATCCGTCATGATGAAGTCGATCTCATTTTTAGTCACAGTGTCGGGGCTTTGCCATGTCCACTTCCTTTGAGGCTGTTTCTTAAAGAAGGAGTTCATTAAGAACAGCCCCTCTTTCTCAAGGAAGTTGACAAGCATTTGCCCCCTGTGATTCCTAACTCCATAACCATGCGGGCCTATTCGGGATTCGTTGCCAGTCTGGGTTCCCACCTTGCCGTTAAAGTCCCCCATAACAACGTTGAAGTGGGCCTTAGTGGTGTTGTGTAAGGCTTTGGATATGTCTTCATACATATCCTCCACTTCATCATCCGAGTGTGTCGAGGTCGGTGCGTAGACCTGAATTACCTTCATGCTATACCGCTTGGATAGCCGAAGGATCAGGTACGCTACCCTGTTCGACACACTGGAGATTTCTTGAACGTTGCTAGCGAGAGCCTTATTTACGAGGAACCCTACGCCACCCTGGGATGTTTTATCACCCTCGCGAAAGTAGAGAAGATGGCCTGAGTCTAGAGTTACGGTGTCCTCCCCCTCTCTACGGACTTCACATAACCCCAGAACATGCCATTTAATATTCTCTAACTCCACTTCCAACTGCGCTAGATGATGGTCCAGCCTCAGAGTTCGTCCGTTAAACGTCGCCAGGGTCAGTTTTTTGAGCAATGAATGGTAGCCTAATGTAGCCCGGGGATTCCTAGCACCCCCTGCCCCGCCGTTACCGTGGCCGCTACCATGGCCAGGAATAGCGAGGCGGCCGGGAACTGGGGGCCACTTTTTGGCTGCTTTCATCATTGGGGGGGTAATGCCCATAATCCCCACGCTGGGCATTGCGGGTTGGGGATCGCAGTTTGGTACAGTTGCTCTGCAGGGGGCGCTGCTGCCCGCCCCCCGGTGTGTGTTTCCCTTAGTCGCCTCTTACGACACCCACGGGTTGAGTTGGGGTGGTGCAATTCTATGCCGCCGGCACCACACGGCGATCTTTCTAGATATTTATGAGATAAATTATGAGAACAATGTAATTGTGTAATAATGAATGAGTAGCTTCATACTTACCTTACCTTACATTACTTACTCATACGTAAGTACCTACCTACATGCAAAGATGTATACTTCTTTTTAAAGTTAAAACCGAGGAATGTAACATTCGGGTCAAACCCCCACGGGTTTATAGAGTGTTATTAATCTAAGTACTATGTAATTCTTTTTGAAAAAAAATAAAAAAAAAAAAAATAAATAAATAAATAAAACACGAATGGAGTGAGCAAGCAATGTGTAGCGATCTAGGAAGCGGGGCGGGGAGAGAGGTAACAACGCGCTCGAGTCGATTAGATGCACGACTAGTGTGAACAGCAACAAGCAGGCACCTATGCGAGCACGATTCGACGCGATTTTTAGTCTTACAACGGGCGCTGGCCCGTCGGATGGTTTTTTGAGTCGTATTAGACTAAAAATTGCATCTCATCCAATGTGAACAGCTCCATATAAAGTGTATGGTGACCAGAGCATTCGACTTTTAGTCATATGCGACTTACGACTAGTGTGAACGGGCTGTAAGGCGGGAATCGAACCCTGCGTTGCAGGCGGAAGTCTTTTTGGTGTTCAACTTGGTGTGATCGATTTACGCTGCGACAACTACGGCTATAGGTGTATGTGTAGATCCAACGAACCCATTTCAATATACTCAATATTCAGGCATCCAAACTCACAAATGTTGTTTATTCTCTCTCAATATGTCTTGGGACATACATAATGGGGGAACTTCTGTCCCTTAGGATGAAAAACGAATTCTATCTTATTTGCAAGCTTTTGTCTGAAGCTTGATGTTTTATTAATATCTAAGAAGTTAGGGATAGCTTATTGAATTGTGGTTTGAAAAAGTTTTAGGCAAAATTTGATGTATTAAGCAAATACGGAAAATGGAAATCAAAATAATGATTTGTGGGGGATTTTTTTCCTGCTCGTTCCACCAATGGTACGAAGTGGTACGAAGAACATAACATAACTAGTTTGCATCTATTCCAATATAATAAAGAGGAAAGATTTGATTGTTTTTTTGTTTGTATTGAATAGGCACCGAAACTTCTGGACCGATTTCAAAAATTATTTTACCATTAGAATCCCACATTATTCCTGATGAACATAGGCTACTTTTTACGGCGGGAAAATGCTTCATTCCTACGGGAAAACGGGTAAAATGAGAACGGGTAGTAATAATGCAGCTAGTATAAAATTTATTTTTTAGATTTAATAAAAGTTCTTGTAAAAAAATACGGTTTGCAAACCTTCCATTGAAAACAGCTCGAACTTCCCAGCGAAAACGAATTTAGTAAAAGATATAATACGATAAATTCATTTATAAAACAAAAAAATCTCCTTCTTAAAAAAGAAAAAAAATAAGAAACAGGTGTATACAAATAATAATGTAGGTAAAGCTAGCATGCAAAATAGTTTTTAGCCCTAGGGCTTATGAGGGCGCATTGCGACCTCAGTGGCGCAGCGGGCGAAAGTCCGCCTGTGAGGCAGGAGGTTACGGGTTCGATTCCCGCCTCGTGACAAATGTTTGTACGATCTGCAGATATTTGTTCAGGGTTTTCTGGAAGTTTTCTATGTATAATAAAAAAAATCTATCTATGTAGTGTATTGTGAACATTATTTATAACATGATTGTCTAACATTATTTATTATTTATTTATTTATTGCGCGCCATTTTGTTAAAAAAAGATATGCATAGGATTTCGCGTTCATAGGAGCGGGACGGAACATACTGTTTTGGAACGGCGTAAGCGCAAAAATTATGTTTTTGCTCATTAACAAGAAAACTACACAACTTATGAAGAAACTGTATTAAAGAACCAAAGAATTAGTAATAACCTACGAATCAAAACAAAAATCGTTGATATAGAACGCAAGGTTCCTGAGATCTCGACCAAATTAGGTGCAAAACAGTGTATTGTCATGTTTTTTTATCGTAATTTTTTTCGCAATCGTGTTTTCCAATAGTCCCAGTTTGACAACCAAACCCACTAGGTACTCTGATTTTCTCGCAACGCTATAAGAGCAAGAGAAGTGAAAATAATATTATGTAGACGGAAAGTATTTACACAGAGTAAAATGGGTTCCTACCTCAGCATTTCAAAGAAGACAAGACAAAATAAAAAAATAAAAACCCACCGACGACGTTTATTGGCAGAACAGATATTGATGAAACATGGCTAAGAACACTCGGGATAAAATTATGTCAGCAATGTTATTTAAAAGCCACATTATTGTATAGATTACTTTTGCCGTCTATCATTTTCTATAATATTTAAAAGACACTGTTTTGTTTCTAGTACTGCATTTGACTTACAAGTACTCACTGTCATAGCGGGGCGGCAATTCCCGACCAATCGCAAGCCTCGACCGATCAATAGGCTAGGCGGTAACAATTTAGCTGACATGGTCGCATCGACCCGCTCTGACAGGCAGTCCGATTTTGTTCGCCAAAGTGGAAGGTTGTAGTGTCTACTAAGTTTGTGTGAGGTGATTGTGAAAGTATACATTTTCAAGTAAGTACTGTTTTATTTGACGTAGAAATTAGCTTAGCAGGCCAAGTCTAGCGCTTTTGTAAGTAGCGTTAACAATTCAGAAGTGGGATATGATCGCCACGTGCACTTGTAGTAGAAATGAGTATGTTTCGTATGGGTAAAGTTCATAATGAGCACTATTTCGTCAATTTTAAGAAAAACCACGTGTTTCTCGTTCACGTGTTTTTGTGTTCTCGTTTTTTTTTTCTTTCTTTCACTTTGTTCTTTGGCTTCTTTTACCAAATTGTACTACTTTAACAAGCAGTGAGACCGATGCGTGGTTGAGGGTACTCCTCGATAGCATCGTCTCATTGCGAGTAATTCTACAATAAGACCGATACGTGGTCGA
This sequence comes from Eupithecia subumbrata, assembly GCA_949316285.1. Lineage (NCBI taxonomy): Eukaryota > Metazoa > Arthropoda > Insecta > Lepidoptera > Geometridae > Eupithecia > Eupithecia subumbrata. Next base: position 4,103,608 of record OX438631.1, read on the forward strand.
GGCTACTCCTTGATAGTACCGTCTTATTGTGGGTACCTAGGATTAAGTGTTGCTACGATGAGACTGATGCATGGTTAAGGCTACTCCTTAGTAGCAGCTGCTCATTATAAGCGCTCCCAGAAATTGATAACATAGCGCTTAGAGAAAGAAGGGATAACTAATAATTATTTTTTTTACCCAAAACTGATTTTTACCTTGTGCAAAAGAACAAAAGTGGTGATGACGTCATCCAAAGTGGTTTAGAATAATTGGTTATTTTTCGAGTGGGGTAACATAGGGGGATGAAAATTTGGTTATTTTTGACGTATCTCTTACCGTTTACGAGATAATTGCAGATTGCCCAAAAATCATTTTACTCTATAGTAGCTAACCTAACCTAACACAAAAGTGGTGATGACGTCATCCAAAGTGGTTCAGAAAAATTGGTTATTTTGTGAGTGGGGTAACACAGGGGGATGAAAATTTAATTATTTTTGACGTATCTCTTACCGTTTACGAGATAATCGCAAACTGCCCAAAAACTTATTTTACTCTATACTATCTAACCTAACACAAACCTAAGACTAACCTAACGCAAGCCTAAGGCTAACTTAAGGCAAACCTAAGTCTGGCTAACCTAACATAATTTGACCGAAATCTTGAACAGTAACTGTGCTGCGGTCTTTTCATTTATTTGCAGTGGATGTCCTTGAGCAAGGAGCATATTCTCCATGCCACCCACGGAGCTAGAACGGTCCTCCGCCGAAAGGAATGCCATACGAGGTCTTCTTGCACTTGACGCAGCCAATCAACGCCCATACGGTCGGGCTAGCGGACGCCCTTCACGCAGTCGGGTCAGCCACAGGACACGCCGCTCACGGTCCCGCAGTCTCCGCTCGCACAGTCGGGCCGGATGCTTTCCAAACAGCCGTACTCGCCGCTCTCACAGTGGTGCCAACCACCGTCGCTCGCTGCAGCCACGCAGACATCGCTCGCTACAGCCACGCAGTCGTCGCTCGTTGCAGCTACGCAGACATCGCTCGCCGCAGCCACGCAGTCGTCGCTCGCCGCAGCCACGCAGCCGTCGCTCGCTGCAGCCACGCAGACATCGCTCGCCGCAGCCACGCAGTCGTCGCTCGCTGCAGCCACGCAGACATCGCTCGCCGCAGCCACGCAGTCGTCGCTCGCTGCAGCCACGCAGACATCGCTCGCTACAGCCACGCAGTCGTCGCTCGTTGCAGCTACGCAGTTGTCGCTTGCCTTAGCCACGCAGCCGTCGCTCGCTGCAGCCACGCAGACATCGCTCGCCGCAGCCACGCAGTCGTCGCTCGCTGCAGCCACGCAGACATCGCTCGCTACAGCCACGCAGTCGTCGCTCGTTGCAGCTACGCAGACATCGCTCGCCGCAGCCACGCAGTCGTCGCTCGCCGCAGCCACGCAGCCGTCGCTCGCTGCAGCCACGCAAACATCGCTCGCCGCAGCCACGCAGTCGTCGCTCGCTGCAGCCACGCAGACATCGCTCGCTACAGCCACGCAGTCGTCGCTCGTTGCAGCTACGCAGACATCGATCGCCGTCGACGCAGTCGAGACGGCCGCCGTCGTCCAAGCAGTCGAGAGGGCCGCCACCGTTCACGCAGTCGGGTCGGTCGTCGGAAGAGTCTGGCAAGAGATGAACCCCTTAGGTACCTCTAAAACTTTTGTTAATTTATTAGATGCTTTAAAATCTAAACGTGTCTGGTTTGGGGAGTCACTGGAAACATATATAGTAAATAGGTGTGGTATAGTAGGTAGACGTGCCGTTGAGTGCATTTTGCGTGGAAAAGACGATCGTTCTGTACGGTTGGGTGCAGAAGCTGTTCAATACGTACGATAATCCTGATAAGCTCCTGGCTTACTTAAGGAATGCTAGGAATGATAGGTCACAAAACGAACCAGTGTTACTCCAAGCAGGCATCTCCGTCTGATAGTCAGTCATAGCTGTTTGCACAGTGTGTCTCCGCTCTATTCCTGCTCATGCGACTCGATAGAACAAGTGACTCACCACACTTACCTGGGCATCGTGTAGATAATAGATTCGGGTGGAACTTATACATTGATATTATTTGTAATAAACTGCGGGCTATACTTGCTAAATTTTATATTTTAAAACCCAAAATACCGTACAAAATTCTTCTATCCATGTATAACGCCCTGGCAGATTCACTCATAATATACGGTAGAACATTTAAAACATACAACTTTCATACGACAATATAGAAATTATTTTTAATTATATAAACGTCTTGCCTATACAGGAAAAAAATATTCCTTGCCCTTTTGAAAGAACAATATAATAAAGAAATCTTAATGCACGTATCTCACAAAATAACTACCAGGAAAATAACACAAGACAAAGTCAAAGTACCCCAGCCCAATAACTTCTATGGACGTAGAACAATAGAATTTATGATACCTAAACTCATTAACGAATTGCCACAGAAAGTCAGAGAAAAAGCCAACGATAAAAACTACAAATGCATATCCTACAAAATTATTATCACGAAAGGCTACAGAGTGAATAGGAGGTAGCATGCTGCCCCTTAGTCATTCTGCAACACCAGCAGTTTTTGTCGCTGTCCGGGTACAGGCGTCAATGTTATACTACAGTAGGTTTTTCTGCTTCGATCATAATATAAGTGCCTACAAAGTTTACCTACACCCTACAAGTAATAAAATCAAAATATATGAATGTTAAAAAGAATGTTATTAATGTAGAAAATTATAATCAAAAAAATAGAAACAAATTAGAACAAGTATTTATTTAAAAAAAAAAAGATAAAGATAAAAAAATGTTTATTTCGTCTTAAGTTACACATCAACATTTCTAAATAAATGAACTTATAGATAGTTGGTACCTGATGTTTTAAAAAGACCATTTTAAGGCGTCGCTAGTGAGTTCCTCGCTCTTGTTAAGTCGAAACTTGTATTAAGAAGCGAGGGCTCCTGCTCTGGCTAACCACGGGCTTATTTTTCTCACAATGGTGTAAATTGAAAAGTTACAAAAATACATATACAAGGTCAATATAGAGATCAATGACATAAGAAAATATATCTTATTTAGTATATAGTACATAAAAAAAAGACTACTATTTAACCAAAAAAAAAAAATTGAAGAAAGGTTTGCTAACCCCCGAATACTCAAACTCATTTATAACTGGCGAACAGGTGAGCCAACTGCAGACTGCTACAAACAATCTGCAGGTGGCTCAACTGATCCATATCTAAATTTATTTATAAATATTTAATTATAGTAATGTATCTAGTTACATAAACCCCTCACCCCTCTGTTTCAGATTAAGTCTAGGCTCTAGTTACTACGCTGACTAGGCAGCACATGGTGTTCTTAGAATGCAAGTGCTTACTCGGCGCTACTCTGGTGGCCGATGCATCTAACTGTGTGAAGACAATAAAAAGTCAGCCTCTGAATCGGCAGGACGTATTTTTATTCAATTTCCTTTAGTCTTCATCAAAAAGATACCCGGAAAAACGTTCCCAAATCAAGAGTGGCGCAGCCGATACAGATTTCCCTCATTTTCCCTCATTTTCCGCGATTTTCCAACTTAAAACTCAGTCAGAAAATTCGCGATAGAAATTGTAGAAATAACGGTCTTCTGTGTGAACCAAAAAAATTTCTCTAAACGGGTATCGAAAAGTGAATGCGGGAGTTGCAGTTGGTTGGTGAGTCAAAATTTTCGCCAAATCCTTCCTTAGTCCTCTCCTGTATTTTAAATGGTTTCTTTTTGTTAAAAACTAATTAATTTGTTATAATATTGAGATCAAACCTTGCTCATTATAACGCTAAAAACTATAGAGACTTTACGTAGAGTAAGGAACAAATAGAAAGTGCTCATTTTCAAAATCAAATGTTGTACTGTAAGAATTAAATTAGTGATCTTAGCATTGATTAAAAATTAGTTTTAATTATACTCGTTAAAAATAAGTTTATTTTATATTTAAATTTTACAATTTATTTATACAAGAATTTTATATTTTCCCTGTTCCAAAATTTGATGCTTGTTTTATGTGTCATTTTCACTGTGTTTTATTTTTTTGTTGTGTGCCATTTAATTGTTGTGTCGTGTATTTTCCTTATAAGATTGTGAATTAAGCAAGTGTATTCTCTGCAAAGTTATGGCTCTGTGTTTTCGGATTAAATTACGCGGTAGAGATGACGAGTGAAACAGTGATTAAACCAATTCCAAGAGAAATAGTGCAAATTATTTCAAATTTTACCGGTGATAAAAACAATTAGATTTATTCTTGCGAAAATCAGTACATAATTGACTGCTATGGGAGTATAAAAAAAGATCAAAATTTATACGTGTTTAATATTATCACGAGCAGGCTTACAGAGAATGCAGCTGCCCTTTTGTCGGAAAGGGATAATATTGTGACGTGGTCCGCCCTTAAGGGCTTAAGGCCTTGCTTATCCAACATTTTGGAGACCCCCGTAGTGAAGCGTGTATTAACATCGAGTTAGAATCATAGTGATAAAATCGGGTGAGAATTATTTGGATTTTTGCAATCGAATTCAAAGCGTACGATCATTATTTATTTAAAAAGTGAACACCAATGCGGAAAGTGATTTAAAAAGGCTAAATTGATTATTCATGATAACACGGCTCTGAATGTATTTTTGTACAATCTTCCTGAAAATTTGGTCAGAATAGTGAGGTTAAATACACCCAGTACTCTAGAAGCGGCATTGAATGTTGTGCTGGAAGAAGTGAATTTTGTAGAGCAATATAATATGAGAAATCGTATTCACGGTATGGTTTTCAGTCACATTTCGGCCTTCCGAGATTTGGCCTTCAGCCTCAACAAGCATTCGGGTATAGACCTCCGCAACAGTTTGGGTATAGAGCCCCACAACCATTTGGTTACAAACCAAATTTACCGGCAGTAGAACCACCAAATATTCCTCCTCAAGGACAAATACCACAGTTGCAAAGTGCCGACGTATTTATGAGGACAGCGCCTCATAGACCCCTAGAAAATGGGTTTAGGTTAAACAAAATTACCATGAATGACCATGAATACGGCGACACCGGTATGCCTACGACGGCATTTTATAATAACGACGCGTATTACGATAATTGTGATGGCTATGGCTATGGTTTTGTAAATGAAATTTACTATGGTTATGACGACTCTTCATCATTATTGCCTCTACCATCAAGTGAAAATAATGTTGCGAAGAATAACGAAAAGGAAAAAACTGAGGGTAATGCTGAAAATCCTTCGGATTTTTGCATAACAGCCTAGCATGTCAAGAAGTCTTAGAAATAAATTGTGATTAAAAATTAAAACTTATATTTATTTGGAAGAGATAAACGCAAAAATGATGATTGATACCGGAAGTATGAGATCGTTCTTAAGTCCGCGAAAAGCTAGTGATTATTTTCCACAAATTTATTCAGAAGGAACGGTTTCATGTTGTTAGCACCCACGCATCTAGTATTCACGATGAAGTAGTAGAGATCCCTCTATTCCCATCCCGTTTGTTAGCAACGATTAGCATAAATTTTACCTATATGACGTTGTTACGCATTATGATGGTCTGATTGGAAATGATCTTTTGCAACAATTAGGCGCGATCATATTCTAAATTATTTGATCGATATTAGGTATTCTAAATTATTTGATCGATATTACAATAATATTTTAAATTATTTGATCGATATTCCCCCGCGGTCAGAAAAAAAAAGTTAAGCTGCCGATAAATTACACAAAAACACTCAGGCGAAGCTATATTAGACTTTTACAAATGCACGGAAAGAGTCCCATATAATGAAGACGAGAGAGAGAGAGAGAGCAAAGGGCCATGAAGGAAAGACATGCCTTCGTGGTATCAAGGTAACTTTAGTCAGGATTCGTAGAAATTACTAGTGGGAGAGAACGCAAGAAACAGTTGCAGCGGTTATAAATGCTTGCGAAGCATGCCAGATGATGAAATATGATAGGAAACCAATAAAACCAGTTTTACAGTTGACGCAAACACATTACGCCCCTTTTCAAGAAATTTTCATAGATCTTTTCATTATTGAAGGGAAAACTTATTTAACCCTTATTGATGCCTTCAGCAAATTAAAACAGGCCATTGAAATTCAAGGTAGATCAACTCCTGAAGTAGTAAGAGCATTGATGAGCTATTTCTCTAAATACGACATCCCCAAAAAGATTAGTTCGGATCCCGGAAGCGAATTTAAAACATGCTTATGAAAGAGTTCTTGAGCTTACATAAAGTAGAGCTCCACATTTGAATTCCCAATAAACCCAATTCAATGGGCCTTATTGAACGTTTCCATTCAACCATTATAGAGATATATACATTAGCTAAATATGAAAAACGATGTACTGATGCCTCATCTACTATGACATATTCTGTCATGCATGGCATATAATCACTCCATCCATTCTAGCACTGAACTTACTCCTTTTGAAGTGTTATTTGGCCATACTGACTCTAGAAGTCCTTATGGCATTGAAATTGAGAAGTGTTATTTCCAAAAGTTAGTTAAAGATCATGCAAAGCGAACAAAATTTTTATACGAATATTTGGCAGATAAGATGCTGACATTAAAAAAAATATATATAAGAGCAAAGAAAGGCGGTGACTATAGTTAAGGTTATAAACTTAGACAAGATTAAACATGATTTAAATTACGTAACGACCAACTTTGAGCAATTGTGTAGATTCATCGACTGGAATTCGTCATACTCTCAGGAATTTTTAAGTGTTAAAATACATACAGAGTTTGTACGCGATTTAACTAAAGACAAGTTCAAACAACTTGTTCCACAACAACGATTGAGAAAAGGGCTTATAAATCCATTGGGTTCACTAATAAAAGTTATTACAGGAAACCTTGATCATGATGACGCGATTAAATTTGATAGAGTCACCTCGGAATTACAGCATGATCAAATGATTATTTAAAAAAAAAAAAAAAAACCTTGGTCTCTAAAATGTTTGACAGTTTCGTAAATGTAACCGAGTTTATTAATCGAAACACTATCAATTCAGCTTTAAGAAGGTAGAAGAAATGATTAGCGATTTATATAATAAAGAAAAGAGATGGGTATATCAATCACATGTTTTCGCATTGTTTAATGTTGACATAAGTAATTTCCGAACCATCTTATCCGGTTAAGTGAAATTGAAACAGCTCTAGCATTAAGTAGAGTCTCTATATTGCACCAGTCTATTGTAAACTCCACCGAATTATGTTTTATTTGAAATTGATTTCGGAATCCGTAAGCTTAGTATATTTTCCTAATGAAAAAAACTTGATAAATTAGAGTAAACTATTGTTGTAAAATCCTTTACTAAGAATAATCTGGTCACGTTTATTTTAGAAATTCCGAAGAACTGATAATTGTACTTATAATTAATATGATGTATATTCCTTACCAATTTTCCACCAGCCTGATAACAAAACTATCTCTAATTTCCCTAAATATCCCTACCTTTTGGCGAAGCGTACTCAATACATACCAATTGTTAAACCGTGCCGCCCGTTATCTGCTGGCGAACATTTCCTGTGTACCGAGGATAATCGAGCATTCCACCATGAGCTTACCTTTGTAGAGCAGCTCATGAAGTTCGAAGATGACCGTGATCACTGCACGCAACATCAGGTAGAGATTGAAAGAGTCAACGAATCAGTGAAAACAGTTGGATAATATGCAGCAGAGTTCACATGATATCAAAGCATTGCGACGGCGAGATCAGTAAGCAGCCAATACTCAGCCAATGGACTAACTTGGCAACCATCGACGAACCCTGTGATTTGGAGATCAATGGAATTCGTATACTTCACCGGATCCTTAAGGAATCGGATGCTGTTGAGCCAATTCCGCTAATCGCCTTACCGCAGCTACGCGTTAATGCAACGACATCCAGTAAACGTGTGCTTAATATTAACGGAGTTAATTTAGACGAAGTTAAATACATGACGTATTCTCTAAGGCATAGTGAAGTGATCGAAAGTGTTTTAAGTGGTAACAAAGACGATAACTTCAGTGATAATTTAGGATTCCCGACTCTAGGCTTAGTAACATTTAGTTTTCTTTTATTTGTATTCTATGTCTTTCGGCAAAAATTGCTGAGCTTTATTATGTGTAAGAAAAATTATCGGCACAAATCTCAAATCGATCCAACCGATAATTTTCTTTTATTTAGTATTTAGTTTTCTTTTATTTGTATTTTATGTCCTTCGGCAAAAATTGCTGAATTTTATTATGTGTAAGAAAAATTATCGGCACAAATCTCAAATCGATCCAACCGATAATTTTCTTTTATTTAGTATTTAGTTTTCTTTTATTTGTATTTTATGTCCTTCGGCAAAAAAATGCTGAGTTTTATTATGTGTAAGAAAAATTATCGGCACAAATCTCAAATCGATCCAACCGATAATTTTCTTTTATTTAGTATTTAGTTTTCTTTTATTTGTATTTTATGTCCTTCGGCATTAAAATTCTGAGTTTTATTATGTGTAAGAAAAATTATCGGCACAAATCTCAAATCGATCCAACCGATAATTTTCCTCTTAAGGAGGGAGGAGTTACATAAACCCCTCACCCCTCTGTTTCAGATTAAGTCTAGGCTCTAGTTACTACGCTGACTAGGCAGCACATGGTGTTCTTAGAATGCAAGTGCTTACTCGGCGCTACTCTGGTGGCCGATGCATCTAACTGTGTGAAGACAATAAAAAGTCAGCCTCTGAATCGGCAGGACGTATTTTTATTCAATTTCCTTTAGTCTTCATCAAAAAGATACCCGGAAAAACGTTCCCAAATCAAGAGTATCTCGATACTCCACAATCCAATAATACGATAATAACGACAGCTTGTAGGTAGGTAAGTACTTGCCAGAATCTACGTTTTAACCTGGTTTTGCGTAATTTCATTTATGTTTTATTATAAATCTAGATAGTAGTGATAGTTAGTGTTTTTGTTAATTTTATATAAGACGATTCTGTGCACCAACATAAACCTAATATGGTTTAATGGTGCAACATTGTCAAAACATATGTATTCTTTTAAATAAATAAATATTCTATTCTATTCTATAAAGCTGAGAAGGAAAAGTTAATGGCTCTGCTCAATAACTGAAGGGAATGTTTTGCCTCCTGTCTGCCCTGAGTTAGGCACACCACCGATGGTGAAATGTGTTTAACATTAAAAAGCGACGAGCCGGTAGTCTATAGGCCTTACACAGGCTCTCAATCAAAGAAAAGGAATCAAATCAAATACATTTTTTTAAAATAAATACAATAAATGTAGGTAGGTACACTTAGGTCCAAAAGGTCAAATTAAAAAATTAAACAGTGACACGGAAATAATGTGATTACAATTTGATTTCTGTCGCATCAGTATGCAGACTAAAGTAAAGAAGCGACGAGGAAACATTTAGCCTGATAGTTGTTATTTTTTACTTTTTGCACAGGATGGTTTTGACAATTTGTTTGAATTTGTTTACTGACAATTTTTGCAACTCACTCAGTATTAATTTTGTTGTAGAAGCTATACATTGCCCTTTGAAAGATACTTACATTAATGTTGTGGAGCCTAGTTGTGGGCGCAGCGAGTTTATGTTGTTGTCTAGTATTATAAGGACATCCCTGGTCCTGGTATCTAGTAGTAAAAGGACACCCCTGGTCCTTGTTGTCTAGTATTATAAGGACATCCCTGGTCCTTGTAATCTAGTAGTAAAAGGACACCCCTGGTCCTTGTTGTCTAATATTATAAGGACATCCCTGGTCCTTGTAATCTAGTAGTAAAAGGACACCCCTGGTCCTTGTTGTCTAGTATTATAAGGACATCCCTGGTCCTGGTAATCTAGTAGTAAAAGGACACCCCTGGTCCTTGTTGTCTAGTATTATAAGGACATCCCTGGTCCTTGTAATCTAGTAGTAAAAGGACACCCCTGGTCCTTGTTGTCTAGTATTATAAGGACATCCCTGGTCCTTGTAATCTAGTAGTAAAAGGACATCCCTGGTCCTTGTTGTCTAGTATTATAAGGACATCCCTGGTCCTGGTAATCTAGTAGTATTAGATTACGTAAGAGAGGGCGCTACTGTGCATATATTTACATCGGCTCCGTGATCTTTTCCAAATTAAAAATATAAATACATCGACACTAGTCTCGAAAAACTGATAGTGCTAAATATCAATCAGTGAATATCCTAAACAACCTGTTATACTCACAGTTACTCGAGTGAAAACGTCCAAAAAATCTTGGCAGCGGTGGCCATAAGTGAATGTGTTTCTTACAAAATCAGGAGAAAATTCGACGAAAAAACTACTCATACCACAAACACAGAAGGTCAGTCAACTAGACTAAAACTCAGTCAAGCTGCAGAAAACGATTTTCAGCATTTGTTTACGTCAATATAACCTCAAAAGAAACTTGGACTAACCACAGATCAAAACCCGATAAAAAGCGCTATCTAGCGACGAGTAGTGGCACCAACTGGCGTTGATGTAGATCACCGCCAGCAAAAACCCAAACGACACAATTTTAGCGCCGCCGGCGCGGAGCTGCGTACAAAATCATCACGGTCCATCCGCCGCTAGAGGGTAGGAGGGACTACCAAATTTAGAAGGATTCTAGAATAGAATGAAGGAAAACCTAACTGGCAACATAGAAACTGGTATTTAGGCCTAAGAATTCTAGAGGAAAATTTGATTACAGAAACCCTGAAAGCTTTTACAAAACATAAAAAGCATGACAAACCGATAAACTAGAAAAAGGACCTTTCCATACGCCCCCCATGAGGACCAACCCCTAGGACCAACCTACCTTGTGTACTTAGATTCAGAGCAGGTGCCTGCAGAGGAGTGGCGCAAATTGCAGAAGGAAGAAACTTAACTATTAGAAGTTAAATTTAAAACAAATTAAAAAATTAAGTATAGCAATTAAACTCCCTTCCCCCTTCCTTCTTCCTTAATTTAACCGTGACCTTAATTACTTTGAGCTTCATAAAATCACAATTTGAATTAATATTACAATCACAACTAGATTTTAATATATTTAACCTACACCCCTGCCGCCCCTACTGAAAAATACCTGCTGGTGCTTTGTTGTAAATTATTTTAATTTGTTTTTGCACATTAATAGAAAATTGACCTTAGCATCATCATCATCATTAGCTGATTGCAAACGCAATCTAGGTACCTAAATTGACTCACACATCTACGGTGTTGTTTAGGTTCAGAGTGTGAGTACTTATGGGCATATTTGTATGATCTAAGATTAACATAAATTGACATTTTTATGACAACTTTGCAAACCCATTTGCATATAGTAATTTTTGTTTGACTAAATTTATATTTGCTAGACTATTTTAATTAATTAAGGAAATTTGACTAAGTCTGTCGACTCTAAAACTCTATTTATAACTTTTACAAACCTTTTGTTGATCTCTCCAAGACTCGTTCAGACGCCAATCGCAACGTACCTGAAACATAAAAATTAGGTTAAACATCATAATATATAAATAGTACTATAAAACTTATACAAATCTTTAAAATATTTTACCGTGACGAGTTCCTCTAACAAACACGAAAGTCCACCTTGCTTCCGGCGATTTGAACATGTTTGCAGTAGACAGAACACCCATAAAAGCGACAAAAGTCGCCGAAGATATACCTCAAAACCCGCAGAGAACAAATAAAAGGAGCCCTACTCCTGTAGCCCATACTTCAAACGTGAGAAGGAGCATAGGGGAATTGGAACAAAAAATCCACACTCTTCCCAAAACCTCAGCTTCTCCAAAGAAAACCAAACCTACGGATCCCCTAAAACCAAGCCCAAAAACTATCCTCTCACAAGCTCAAAAGACGCAAATAGAGACAACAATGCCTCTTCCATCACTGGAAAAGAGCAGTAAAAAGTACGCAGACCGGATGGCTGAGGCCAAGACTTGTCGAGATGTCGCCATAGACCACCTTGGCGTTCAACGAAATATAAGAACAGAGATAAGAAAGGAAGTGGCCTATGCCCTAAACCGATTGTATCAACTGGTTAAAGAAGGGGAAAGTAGTAAAAGACGAAGCATAAGCACAATCACAGAACCGGAAAAAGAAAATCAAGGAAAGGAAAAAGAACAAGAACTTCTTGTAAAGCTTAAAGAGAACACTAGACTGCTCCACGAAAACTTTGAAAGGATGGAAAAACTACAGGAAAGTCTTGGAAAGCAACAAGAGATACAATTTAGACAAACATATGCGAATGTCACAGCTGTAACACCAAAGAGGCCTGAACAGACGGCACTGCACTCTGTTGTTGTGACAGCAGTAGATGAAAAAGAAACAGGAGAAGAAGTTCTTAACAGGATAAGGAAAGCTGTGAATGCAAGAGTAAGTGGGATAGCAGTAGAAAAGATAAGGAAGGCAAAAGATCGAAAGGTAATAATAGGATGTAGGACAGACGAGGAAAGGCAAAAGGTTAAAGAAAAACTAAAAGGTACAAAAGAGTTAAATGTGGAAGAGATGAAAAACAAAGACCCCCTCGTAATCTTTAGAGATGTCATGAAGTACAACACCGACGAAGAGGTCCTGACTGCGCTAAAAAATCAAAATAAAGGGATCCTCAAAGAAACCAGTGGACAGAAAATGGAAATAGCTTTCAAGAAGCAAACCAGAAACCCCCACACGCATCACATTGTCATGAGGGTCTCCCCGATAATTTGGCAGCATTTGGTCGAGGCAGGATCTGTCCAGATTGATCTCCAACGAGTTAAAGTGGCCGATCAATCGCCACTTGTTCAGTGTTCGCTCTGCTTGGGCTACGGCCACGGGAGACGATTCTGCAAAGAGACGATAGAAAAGTGTAGTCATTGTGGAGGAGACCACTTGAAATCTAAATGCGCAGACTGGTTGGCAGATGTTGCTCCATCTTGTCGGAACTGCACGCATGCCGGGCTCGAAAAGACTGAGCACAACGCGTTTAGCAGCGATTGCCCGGTCCGTCGAAAGTGGGATGCATTGGCTCGGGCGACAATAGCTTATTGCTAAAGTGGCCCCAGGCTCCGACACCTCCTCTACAAGTGCAAAGTCATACAAGGTAGCACAAGCCAACTTACAGCGGAAAGCCTTAGCGACGCATGAAATAATGATCGAAGCGGGACGAAAGAATTTCGCCTTTGCGCTCCTCCAGGAGCCGTACGTTGGGAACGTCGGCTCGATGAAGAACTACGGAAGCGCCAGGATCTTCCAGAGCGCAAATCAAGCAGACGGAGTTGTTAAAGCATCGGTTGTTGTGTTCGACAGTGACATAGATGCCATAATCTGTCCAGAATTTACTACAAACAACATAACAACAGTGAAGCTCCGAACACGCGCCTGGGAGATCGTGGCGATCTCCTACTACTTCGAGCCGTCAGAGCCAATACAGCCATACCTGGAACAGTTGAGGAGGATAATGCAGCATATGGGAGGCCAAAAAATTGTGATAGGGGGGGATGCAAATGCAAAACACTCGATCTGGGGTAGTCTGAAAATTGACGACAGAGGGGAAGAAATGGCCGGAAGAATAGAGGAAATGGAGCTCCACGTGCTAAATGAAGGTGATACTCCAACATTTGATACAATAAGAGGCGACAAACAACTCACCAGCTTCATAGATGTAACGGTCTGTACAACGGAGATGATCCAGCTGATTGAGGACTGGAAGGTCGAAGTTGCCATGATCAGCTCAGACCACAACGTGATTACTTTTAAAATTCTTTTAACAAAATCAATGGGAATAAGCATAAACAGAACCACTAGAGCATATAACAGTAAAAAAGCAAATTGGGTTCAGTTTCATGAGAAACTGACTCAATTGCTCGAGACAAACCAAATAAGCAAAATAGAGATAGATAAAATACAAGATACAATAAACCTAGACAAAATAACACAAAAATACACAGACCTAATAATAGAAGCATGCAACAACAGTATCCCAAAAAAGAAATCAAAAAGCACACTCACCTCGCCATGGTGGTCAGAAACACTCGCTGAGATGAAGAGAGAAGTCGCCACGATGAAACGACGAATCCGATGTGCAGCGCCAGTCCGCAGGCAAATGGTGATCGACGAATATCTGCAAATAAAAGAAAAATATGAACAAGAAGTTAAGAAATCACAAATAGAGAGCTGGAAGAATTTCTGCGGGAGACAGAACAGAGAAGGAGTATGGGAAGGGATCTACAGAGTGATAGGCAGGACAGCAAAAAGACATGAAGATCTACCCTTGAAAGAGGATGGAAGAGAGCTGGACGCTGTAGAGTCTGCAAAGTTTCTAGCTGACACCTTTTACCCGGAAGACCTTCCGAGTGATGACAACCCAGAGCAAAGTCAAACTCGAACAGCAGCTGAACAAGTAAACGAGTGGTCGCATGATGAACACCATGACCCACCGTTTACCAAGAAAGAGCTAACACTTGCACTCAAAAGCTTCAACCCAAAGAAGGCTCCGGGCTCAGACGGACTGACGGCCGACATTTGCAACCAAGCGATAAAGCACGATCTGGAACTGTTTCTGGCCCTGTCGAATAAATGTCTCGCCCTAAGCCACTTTCCGCTTCTTTGGAAGGAAGCAACGGTGGTGGTCCTAAGAAAACCAGGAAAGGACGACTACAGGGTGCCAAAGTCGTATCGACCCATAGGACTACTGCCTGTCATGGGCAAAATCCTGGAAAAAATGGCCATCTGGAGACTAAAATGGCATCTGATTCCGAAACTGAGCTTACGCCAGTATGGATTTATGCCGCGCAGGAGCACCGAGGACTCCCTCTATGACCTTATGCAACAAATTCAAAGTAAACTAGACCAAAAGAAACTCATTACGCTAGTATCATTGGACATAGAGGGAGCCTTCGACAGCGCCTGGTGGCCAGCTATCCGGGTAAGGCTCGCTGAATCAGGTTGCCCAATCAACCTCCGAAGGCTCATCGATAGTTACCTGCACGATCGTTGTGTCAAGTTGCGATACGCTGGGTGCGAACATCACAAAAAGACCAACAAAGGGTGTGTCCAGGGCTCCATCGGCGGACCAATGCTTTGGAATCTTCTTCTGGACCCCCTTCTCAAAGGTCTGGACCAGCGTGGACACTATAGTCAGGCTTTCGCAGACGACGTGGTGATGCTGTTTGACGGAGACACAGCATTAGAGGTTCAAAGACAGGCCAATGCTGCTCTCGCCTATGTTCAGGAGTGGGGAATCGGGAACAAATTAAAATTTGCTCCGCATAAAACCTGCGCGATGATCATAACGAGGAAACTAAAATACGATACACCACTCCTGAGGATGGGCGGGATCGACATTGGCATGTCGACAGAGGTCAAGCTTTTGGGACTGACCATCGACAGCAAGCTAACGTTCAATGCCCACACTGCAAATATATGCAGAAAGACACTGAACATATACAAGCAGCTGTCGAGGGCCGCTAGAAGCAGCTGGGGTCTCCATCCCGAAGTGATTCGAGTTATTTACACGGCTGCAGTGGAACCTGTAATGACCTA
This sequence comes from Eupithecia subumbrata, assembly GCA_949316285.1. Lineage (NCBI taxonomy): Eukaryota > Metazoa > Arthropoda > Insecta > Lepidoptera > Geometridae > Eupithecia > Eupithecia subumbrata. Next base: position 4,119,139 of record OX438631.1, read on the forward strand.
TGCGGCTAGCGTCTGGGCACCTGCTACAAAAAAACTCAATGTGCGTAAACATCTCAACGCAGTCCAGAGATTTTTTGCCCTGAAGCTAACAAAAGCCTACCGCACAGTGTCACTAAACTCAGCATTAGTGCTAGCTGGTATACTCCCATTGGATCTAAGGATCCAGGAAGCAGCTGCCTTGTATGAAACCAAGCGTGGATTTCCCCATCTAATGTTGGGAGACAGAGAGGTCGAAATGATGGCATCATACGATTTGACTCCGCACCCGGCAAAGTATATGGACGTGGAGTTCATGAGCCTGAGAAACCAGCAAGATGTTGAGCAAAACAATAATCAGGCAGTCCGAATTTTTACAGATGGTAGCAAGATAGAGGGTAAGGTTGGGGCGGCGCTATCCCTGTGGAATAGCGGAGCCGAAATCAAAACCCTAAAACTCAAGCTATCATCTTACTGCACGGTGTACCAGGCGGAACTCCTCGCCATATGTAGAGCCACGCGTGAGATTATGAAACGCCGGGAGACTAGTTTCGGAATCTACAGCGATTCACGTTCGGCTCTAGAAACCATCACGAATAATGGCTCCATCCATCCACTTGCTATAGAAACACGTGATAACCTTCGAACCATCGCACTCCAAGACAAAGATGTTTCTTTGTTCTGGATCAAAGCTCATGCAGGGATGGATGGAAACGAGAGGGCCGACATACTAGCTAAAGAGGCGGCTCTAAACTCCAAACGAAAGCCTGACTATGACTTGTGTCCGGCTTCATACGTCAAGCGACAAATCCGACAGGAGTCGCTTGACGTATGGAACCGGAGATACAAAACTGAAAACAAGGCTGCGGTAACCAAGCTATTCTTCCCAGATGCAATTGAGGCATATCAGATCGTCAGGAGGATGGACCTAAACAATGTGTTGACACAGGTTATGACCGGCCACGGTGGGTTTTCCGAATACCTTGCCCGGTTTCGGTGTAAGGAAAACCCGTCGTGCATCTGTGAACCTGGCACAGAAGAAACCGTGCAACATATTCTTTTCGATTGCCCTGTTTTTGGACACGAACGGTATAATATTGAAAACGAACTGGACGTACAAATTACATGCACTAATTTATGTGAAATAATCAATGACAAGTTTCTGCGCCCTAAGTTTCTAAAGTATTGTATAAAGATCGCAAAGAAGGTAATTTTAAGAAATAGATAGATAAAATATGATTTATATATATATATTAAAATATATAATATAGTATACATATGTAAAGCAGTTAGAAAAATTAAGTAGATATAAACAATAGACATAAGATAAATTGAAAAACGTTTATATAGAATTAAGATTGTAAAAGTCTCTGATTAAGTTAGAGGAACGAGAAATAATAAAAAAAAAAAAAAAAAAAAAAAAAATCTAGTAGTAAAAGGACACCCCTGGTCCTTGTTGTCTAGTATTATAAGGACATCCCTGGTCCTTGTAATCTAGTAGTAAAAGGACACCCCTGGTCCTTGTAGTCAAGTCAAAGACATCCCTGGTCTTGTAACAATTATTTAAATCATAAGTAGCTTTAAGATTTAAAGGGCATATTGTTGCCAGTAAATAAATAATTAGATATTTGTAATTGTTAAGTGCAAGTGTCTAATATGTTGTTTGATTTGTAAAATGCGTTAGTAACTTTTGATTTAGTTTTCTATTCGTTGATGAAAATTTGATTGTTAGTATATAATACAGTGAGTAACAGTTCTTGATTGTATAATTAATTAATGTTAATTAATGTTTATATTACAACAATAATGTAACAACAAAATTCCTGTACCTCCCGTCCGAGGGCGTACGGTATAATTAGGATGGCCGACTGTCAGCAATGTTATTTAAAAGCCACATTATTGTATAGATTACTTTTGCCGTCTATCATTTTCTATAATATTTAAAAGACACTGTTTTGTTTCTAGTACTGCATTTGACTTACAAGTACTCACTGTCATAGCGGGGCGGCAATTCCCGACCAATCGCAAGCCTCGACCGATCAATAGGCTAGGCGGTAACAATTTAGCTGACATGGTCGCATCGACCCGCTCTGACAGGCAGTCCGATTTTGTTCGCCAAAGTGGAAGGTTGTAGTGTCTACTAAGTTTGTGTGAGGTGATTGTGAAAGTATACATTTTCAAGTAAGTACTGTTTTATTTGACGTAGAAATTAGCTTAGCAGGCCAAGTCTAGCGCTTTTGTAAGTAGCGTTAACAATTATGTATCACACAAAAAAAACTAAACGAAAATCAGTTCATCCGTTTGGGAGCTACGATGCCACAGACAGATACACAGATACACAGACAGACATATTAAACTCATAACACCCCTCTTTTTGCGTCGGGGGTTAAAAATAATGTTACGTAGAATAGAAGAAAGTATTTACACAGAGTAAAATAGGTCCCTACCTCAGCATTAAAAAGTAAAAAAGTCATTAAATGTATAGTAGAAAACCTTATCTCCTTCCGACATTGCATAACATCCTACTACCACTGAAACCAGTATTTTTCTCACGATCTCACTCGATTAAAGAACACCAAGAACTAAATCTAAATCTGGTCTGTCGAAGCACTAACTTTATTCGAAACTAGATTTAGTACCGGAGATGCTATCTGGTTCAAAACAAATACGGTATAGAAACGGATAAACTTTTAGGGTGCGTTGACTCTGAGTACCGGAAGAGGAAGCGGATAATATAGCGGATATAAATTTAAAGAAAAAAAATTCGATCGGAAATTGACAGACATTCTCATTTCTGTGCACCAAAAAAAAACTTATTGCTAAGCGGGGGGCTTAGGAATAGGTTTTTTTTTCGATTCAATTAAATCGTAACATAGAATTTTATCATCGCGACCGCGGATCGCGATGCCTCTAAATTTATTTCTAACTTGCGTACACCATGAAACATTAATCAGGAAACTACATCACTATGGAATAAGAGACACCTCTTTGGATCTTCTTACATCTTACTTGAGTGATAGGATACAAAGAGTTGACATTAATGGGAAACGGTCTTCGGGGTCTGTAGTTACAATGGGTGTACCGCAGGGTTCTATCCTCGGTCCTTTCCTTTTTTTAGTTTATATTAACGATCTGCCTCACCTAGTAAAGAATAATCATGAGATTGTATTGTTTGCTGACGATACTTCATTAATTTTTAAAATGAAACGACAAAATATAAAATTTGACGGTGTGAATAATGCAATCTCAAAAGTAGTACACTGGTTTAGTGTCAATAATCTCTTGCTTAATGAAACTAAAACGAAATGTATAAAATTTGCTCTACCTAATGTAAAACACGTTAAGATTGATGTAAACGTAAAAGGAGAAACGTTAGAAATTGTAAACAGTACAGTATTCTTAGGAATAACCTTAGATAGTAAACTTCAATGGGGCCGACACATAGATAAGCTATCGAAAAGACTTAGTTCTGCAGCGTATGCAGTCAAAAAAATCCGTCATCTTACAGACGTTGATACTTCTAGACTAGTCTATTTCAGCTACTTCCTTAGTGTTATGTCTTATGGCATACTGCTGTGGGGGAACGCTGCAGATATTAACACCGTATTTGTGCTGCAGAAGAGAGCTGTTCGTGCAATCTATAACATGGGTCCCAGAGAATCCCTGCGTGATAAATTCAAAGAAATAAATATAATGACAGTACCATGTCAATATATTTATGAAAACTTGTTGTACACACATAGAAATATCAATGTATTCCCTAAAAATAGCGACACACATAATATAAATACTAGAAATAAGGATAAACTCGCTGTGCCCACAACTAGGCTACACAAGATAAATGTATCTTTTAAAGGGCAATGTATACGCTTCTACAACAAAACTCCAAGAGAGTTGCAAAAATTATCAATAAATAAATTCAAACAAATAGTCAAACATATCCTTTGTAAAAAGGCTTACTACAAAATATCAGATTATCTAGAGGATAAAAAAGCTTGGGACGAGTTTTGCTCCAGCTCGAAAATAACAACTAACAGGCTAAAGGTTTCTTCGTCGCTTCTTTACTTTAGTCTACATACCGAAGCGACAGAAATCAAAAATATCACTTTATTTCCGTGTCAGTGTTTAGTTTTATGATTTGACCTTTTCTAAGTGTACATTTATTGTATTTATGGAAATAAAGAGTTTTTGATTTGATTTGATTTGAGTTAAACGTTTAATATTACCACTACCGTCCAAATAAATATTGTAACGGAAATGTTGGAAACCTGATAAATTGCAATGGAAGGTAGTTGTGTAATTATTATTTCGAAAAATTCTGTTAATTAATTGGTTTCTAACCGCTGGGCTCGCACCAAGTTTTAACTATGTATTGTGGCTTCAGATTTCATATTTTCATGTTTCAAAGCGTTTTTGTTCCTATGGTTGTAATAGGCTAGTTGACTATTTTTAAAATAGGTCCATTATTAAATTTATTAATTATTGTCCTATGGTAAATTGTCTCGCTCTTGCTATCACCATGAACACGGTCTTAGTTCGTCGTTTGGCACAGATTAGAAACCTAATGTTGGTTCGGTTTTCGGTTAAGCTAGAGGATACTGCAAGAATTGTCCAGTTTCAAATATTTTCTCTCTTTTTCTTATCTTTAGAAGAGCGATATAAATGTTAGCGAATTTTAGTTACGTATATCTATTTAATTATACCTACTTACCTATGCATCATCTAAGAATCTTAGTTTATAAAAATATATCAGACATAAAAAAAACTTATAAAAATATATCAAACTAAGATCCTTGACCATCAGTCGCTTCACGTCAAACAATATATGGTAAACATTTTATAAATATACTTTATTATCAAGAAGCGCATATATGCAGGTGTCGACTCAAAACCTCCTTGTTTATATTATAGGATGCATGTTCTGCATTGGCCGTATGTGTGCTAATTATTTTATCATTAAATATTACTTTTTTCATATTTTGACACTATTACTTCTACTACTTTTTATATTCTGTCATTACTACAAATACTGGTGAATTTTTAGTTTAGAATGCTACCAAAAAATATAAATATAATAATAAATCTCTCATCTTTATTTAGTAAAGTACTAACATAAATAAATAATTAATGCTGGACAATTCACACAGCATTATCTACATAAATGTATAATAAGTTTAATGTAGTCATTAGTTCCTTAAATAAATTAGGAATGTTTTTTAAAATTTTCTTAGAAATTAGAGAACCAGACAAACCGTTCAAAATGACTACTTACCAGCTATCGCCGACCTCCGTAGCACTAATAATGCAGAAGTTCCAACAGATCGAATAGTCCAGTTTCCAACTTGCCCCGTAACTTTGTCTCTAATATGATTTTAATGCAAATTGAACCTTAACGGCCGGACACAAGTCCTGTTTTAGAGGCTTATTAACTGGTCTGTGGTTGGACCAGCGTGGGGAGATGGGGAGAGTGAAAATTGAGATTCTGCATATTATCAAATGAACAGAAATAAAATAAATAATGATGTTCCTGTGAATGTCTAGTCAGCATTTGTGGTGTTAATCAGACACTACTGGCAGAAAAGTGGCGAACCAGGCACATGTTGCCAATAATAACACAGTTGCCAATAATAATACAGGTAGATTTGATAGGGCCCTCACAAGCTTGATCAAGTCAAGTAAAGGTCAAAAGGTAAAGATAAAAATATTCATTGCAGCAAATAATATGTACATATAAGAACAGATAGACTTAATTTGAAACACATGTCATGATAGACATATATACCCCGCGTTCGAAAAATTATTTGACTCTTTGTGTAAAAATCTATACTTATAATAAAACTGTAACAGGTCCAATTCTGTACATTGAAGATATTTAGAAAAAAAATTTTGGGGGGCACTCTATTATCGATACTGAATCCAAAACTGCAATTTTTTTAATTCATGTCTGTCTGTCTGTCTGTCTGTCTGTCTGTCTGTCTGTTTGTTAAACGCGCATCACGCCGAAACTACTGAAGGTATTGAAATGAAGCTCGGAATGTTTTTTGATCATACTACGAGGAAGGACATAGGATACTTTTTATCCCGGAATTCAGTCAGGTTTCCCTGGGAGAGGGGATGAAAGTAAAATTCTTTAACTGCGCATCACGACGGAACTACTTAAGGTATTGAAATAAAACTCGGTACGATTTTAGGTCATACCACGAGAAAGGACATAGGATACTTTTTATCCCGGAATTCAGTCAGGTTCCTCTGGGAGAGGGGATAAAAGTAAAATTTATTCACCGCGCATCACGTTCACGCCGAAACTACTGAATGAGTTGGACTGAATTGGTATGATTTGAGTTCAAGGAAGGACATGGGATACATTTTATCCTGGAATTCAGTAAGGTTCCCCTGGGAAAGAGGATGAAAGTAAAATTCTTTAACCACGCATCACGACGGAACTACTTAATGAATTCGAATGCAACTCGGCGTGATTTTAGTTCGTACTATGAGGAAAGATACATTTTATCCCGGAATTCAGTAAGGTTGCCCTGGCAGAGGGGATGAAAGTTAAATTCCTTCACCGCTCATCACGCCGAAACTACATAGGTAATGAGTTGGAATGTAACTTGGCACGTTTTGAGTTCATACTACAAGAAAGGACATGGAATACATTTTATCCTGGAATTCAGTAAGGTTCCCCTGGGAGAGAGGAAAAAGTAGAATTCTTTAACCGCGCATCACGACGGGTCTACACGTCGTCCGATTTCATGCATTCTTTTTGTTAGAAACAGAGATGCAAGATCGAATATGACTAAATCAGTAGAAAGTCGAGTAGAAAATCAGTAGATTGATGAAATAATCTGTAGATTGAAGAAAAAAATTAGTAGATAAAGGGTAGGTAAGTTCCTATCTATTTATTTTTCCAAGACGCACCCATTAGTTAGGTTCCTACCTACTAAGGTGGTGGGTCTTGGAAAAATAAGTTAGGTTCCTGCCTTACATGATATATGGTGGTTTAGCTGGTCCAGCGAAGTTTGGTTGGAGTCTTACTCCAACCAAACTTCGTGTACAATTAAATTAATTAATTATTGTGGTCCACTTAAACTAACTGGACCGCAGAAAAATATTTTTTATTGTGGTACACAGCCAACTGTACCTACCTACTAACGAAAAAAAATTACGGTGGTCCAGTCAAATGGATCAGGAGCCCAATTCTGCAAAACAATTGCTTCAGTATGACAATGGAATCGTCGCAGAATCATCACGTAGAATCCTTATATTAATAAAATTCCAGATAGTGCGCGCGAGATAAATTAATATGTAGTTTCAAACTTACGCGCGTCAAGTTTGAAACTACATATTAATTTCTCCATCTGCATTCATCATAATTTTTTTCATCCAAGGTGGTATACCAAAAAGTGTCATTCTGTGACGATAGCCCTGTCATAGTGAAGCGATTAGTATAGCAGAATAGGGCCCCAGCTGTGAGTAAGTCAAACGAGTAGGACACTTCTTAACACTGACGCTGGCAAAGTCGCAGCTAAAAGTCGTGTGGATAAAGAATGGGATTGAAGATGACAATATGCTATCCCCCGTAGACCCTACACGATTTTTTGGACGGCGGCGTTTCATAATATGAGAGACTATGGTTAAATGTGAACTTAATTAGTCGGCAGGTAAGGCAGTCGCGAACGAAGTCGCGGGTACAGCTAGTTTATAATAAAATACCAAATGACATTAAATTATTGAGTAATTATTAATTCAAAATCAAATTGTGTAGGTGGCTGAATGACCGGATTTTATATGTTATAAATGACTTTTTTAATGCTAGATCATAAGTACCTACCTAATTAGTTATAATTATTGCATGCTAAAATATAGTGAGACATGAGTGCATTATTTATACTAACCACCTATAAACCATGTTAGACGCAATAAATATCTTTGAATCTTTGATACCTATGGGTAATTTTGTAGGTAGGTATAATTTCCTGAGCGAATTTCAACAGAGATTTTCGTCGTCTTCTTCACTAGGCTGGACCTTGAGGGACATTGAGAACTGGACATTGAGAAAGCCAGAGTACACCATTCGTATTTTACAGAGATTTTGCAGTCGGCTTATTTACACACAAACAGAGTAGGAAGTTGTATCAATCGCTGATTATGAGGACCTGGGTTCGAATCCCGGGTCGGGCCAATAGTCGTTATTGGGGTTTTTCTAGCAAGAAAAATTCACAGCAGCCCGGAGTCAGGAAGTTGGCGGTGTTACAACCCCGTGGCTCGGAAAGCACGTTAAGCCGTTGGTCTTGCGCCTAACTTCTCCCCGATCGTTTCGATATGTCGTCCCATCGGATTATAAGAGTGAGGGAACAGAGAGTGCACCTGTGTTTGCGCACACACTTGTGCACTATAATATGTCCTGCACATCTGGCTAGTCTCCGAGAGACTGGCCGCCGTAGTCGAAATTCGGCCAGGAGGACATTATTATTATTATTATTAAGTTGTATAGCATTATTTATTCATTCTTATTCTTATCTTTATTTCATCTCGACCATCAGGCCGGGTTAATGTTTATTAATATTAATTCCAGCTCTCGGGTCACGCGTCGCTTCGACCAGACGCTCAGATTACTGTAGTATGAGTAGGAGTTTCAGTTAGTGAATTCACCTACAAAATAAATTCCAAAGTCGACGGATGGCGGATCGCATAAAACAAAGAATGACCGATCTGTTCGCTTTAGAATTTTGATTTGAAAGCTCTGGTTTCATTTAGTGTCACGTCCGAAGCAACGCACGTTAGCAACGTGATATTTAGCAGTAAGGTTGTTTTTTTCGTGTGATCCGTCTACCGGAAATTCGTATTTCGTGTTTCAAAGTAGGCCTTCCTTAGAAATTAGACTAGAATTTTAACTAGATGTCGCCACTAGAAGAATTTTATGTCGTTTTGTAGTTTTTTAAAATACGCTTAATTATTTAATAACTTGACGTCATTTTTGGTACGTAATCCTTCGTGTGAGGGTCCAAATCGCACTTGGCCGATTTTATTTACCAAAGGAATTTTATTAAAACGAATTAGTTTTCAAAATTTTCTGCTAACGTTTTTAGGACTTCCCTTTTACCCGCCCACATTGAAACCCTACGAATCCAATAGCTGTCTATTCTCTGTTCATAGAATCGTTTGGAATTCCAATAAAATCGTTTAACCAACATCCGAAAATACTGGCAAGAATGCAATCGAAATAGTTTTAGGTCTGTGTAACTTGAACTTGGATTAAAATGTGTCTTTAGGCTGCGTTTCCACCAGAGATGCGTGGCGAGGAATGTGTTTTTTACAACCAATAGAATCACTTCACTTACCTAGCTTCGCTCAGCGCAGCTCTGGTGGAAACGGCTCCGCGGAGCGAGGTTTTTATTTATTTATTTATTTAATTTATTGGAAAATCAACGGCTTAAACTAACTTAATCAAACTACGTAATAACATCAGAGAGCCAATTAAAGATTTTCACGTATAGTAACAATTTAACTAATAACATGTAAACATAAAAAGAAAACGGCTCAAACGACAGTGACGTGGAATAAAAAGATTACTAATAACTATGTACATAAAATGTATACAAACCTAAGTACCTACGTCACTATTTATGTTGTTATTTTTGGACATACAAAATACCTAAGAGAAAGATGTGTGCGAATGATGTGTTGCGAGGGATGTATCCTAGGGACAGACGCGGGCGAAATAATCACAGTCACTACACGGTGGCCCTACCCTAGCCTTGCTTGCTTATCTGAAAAGAGCTCGCTACATATCTTCGCGGTCAGCTTGCTCGCACATCTCTGGTGGAAACACTCACGTCGTCGTTACACAGCCTGGCTACACATCCTCGGACCGCTCAGCTACCTCGCACATCTCTGGTGGAAACACAGCCTTAACAAAGCTCGTACTCGCACGAAGTTTTAAGAAAAGGTCAAATCAAAAAACTAAACACTGACACGGAAAGTGATATTTTTGATATCTGTATGTAGCTTCGGTATGTAGACTAAAGTAAAGAAGCGACGAAGAAACCTTTAGCCTGTTATTTTCGAGCTGGAGTAAAACTCTCCCAAGCTTTTTTATCCTCTAGATAATCTGATATTTTGTAGTAAGCCTTTTTACAAAGGATATGTTTGACAATTTGTTTGAATTTATTTATTGATAATATTTGCAACTCACTTGGAGTTTTGTTGTAGAAGCGTAGATATACATTGCTCTTTAAAATATACATTTATCTTGTGTAGCCTAGTTGTGGGCACAACGAGTTTAACTTACAAGGTTAGACTGCCGGTATTCCGTAGGACAGTCGTATATTTTTGTGTATTTTGCAAATATTTAAATTGTTCGATAGGCCCTTTCCGTAGTGAGACCGCGCTGTGTTGTTGCCGAGCGAAATGAGTGAGCTCGCTCAAATGAGCACTGATTCCAAATGGAATCAGTTTATTGATGTGTGTATTTTCACAAAAGTTCGTTCAATATGAATGCATAATAAATGGTATGGATAGTTTTTATTATATTATATATTAAACTACGATTAGTTTGACGAATTCATTACGGATGTAAGCGGGTTAACTACGAACCTTATTTGTGTTAGAAGAACACCAACGTTTCATCTATTAACGAGGGATATCTTCAGGGTGAGTGCGGTTCTAGACGCGCGCGTTCCGCATCTCTCCGAGCACTGCGCACGAGCATGCGTTGAGCCCGCGACGTGAGCGCCGGAGGTGAAGGTGGGGGGGGTGCGCTACTTGTAGATGCTGTAGGGCGTGAGAGTCATCTCCTCGTAAAGATCCTACTGTGTCGGGTGTTGGTGTTCCCTGGGTACATATGGAACTAACAGTATCTACAGCCAGCTCCATACTGCTATTCGACTTCTCATGAAGGCACGGCTTCCAGGCGGGTGGTAGGTTCCAACCTCTGTCTCTGTTGAAGTTGGTTCGTCCATCGTTCTATCTCTATCGCCTCGCGTATTTTGCGGAGAACAAAGAATTTCTCTAGATAAGACACGGGCTTTTCCGAAACGTACGTAATGCGATGGTCCTTCCTCAATACAGTGTTCTACCACCGCCGAGCTATTGGTGTCAACATTCTTTACGGCGCGTATGTGTTCCGAGAGCCTGGTGGATTTGTTCCTCTTCGTCTCACCGATGTAACATTTAACACAGTCACATGGGATCATGTATACGCCGGGGACGTCCAGTGGTATCCTTCAGAGAGCGCAGTAAGTGCCGCAGTTGCGTTTGAGCTCGAAAGATCGTCTTAATGCTGTTTTTTTTGGTATTTTGTTATTATTGTGCATCCCATACACTCAGGGTAATTTATTCCTTTGTATCTATTTCCTTCATCTCAGAAAGGAAAGATGAGCATTTGCAGAATCCACCTTACCCACATTGCTAGCCCGTGACTCCTAAAGGTGGAAGTCTACACATAGCTCGCTCGTGACTGGCTGCCTTGACCGGCGCGCGCGCACGCTGCCAAGTAGGCGAGGCCAGACGCTGATATTTGTTTATTCGGCCGACAGTTTGGGTATTCCGTTTATTTTTATTACGATTAGCTGCTAAAAAAATAAAAGCGTCAATGTAGTGTCGTGATTTCGTTGGTTTTATTTAAAACTAGCGGCCCGTCCCGACTTCGCACGGGTGGACATTTATTTCAATAAATAAATAAGATAATAAATAAATAATGCTGGACAATCCACACAGCACCATCTAGCCCCAAAGTAAGCTACTCAAAGCTTGTGTTATGGGTACTAGATAACTGATATATTTAATACATTATATACATACATAGATATTCTTTTATCATACATAGAAAACACTCAGACCAACGGAACAAATTTCTGCAGATCGTACGCAAATTTGTTCCGAGGCGGAAATCGAACCCGCAACCTCTTGCGCCGCAGGCGGACTCTCAACCACTGCGCCACTGAGGTCGTCATTTGTTAAACAGTTAAATATAACCTATGTTACTCAGGGATAATGTAGCATTCTAATGGTGAAAGAATTTTTGAATTTTTGAGTTTATTCGTTACAAACATACAAAAATAAAATATTACAAATGTTTCCTCCATTATTAGTGTAAATGTAAATTACGGTCTTACGGATTTGCCATGAACCTTTTTCAAAACATAAAAATAAACATCCCGGTGGCTCTCATGACAAGTGCCATAGCATCGTCCTGTGTTGAGCTTGCCGCATCCATCTTCTTCCCAGGCTTTCCAGGTCGTTACCTGGCCGCAGGGCGTCCTACACTACGTTTGCCGAGTCGGGTCTCCCCTCAAGAACACGTTTACCCAGCGGTTATCGGTTCTTCGCGAAATATGGCCTGCCCACCCTACTTCAGCTTACTAATTCTTAGAGCTATGTCGATAGCTTTGGTGTTCTGTTGGATATATTCGTTACGAATCCTATCCTTCAGGGAAACTCCTAGCATAGCTAATTTCTTTTCGTAAGCCTATGTGGGTAGGGTATAGTATTTCCTATTGGTTCTAACGGCAGACCAGCGCTGGCTAGGTCTTTTACGGAAATACTAAGCAATATTTGAGTTAGCTAGCGCCTTTTTATAACTACTTAATGTATGCCCTATATTTACCCACCATAGAATATGCACCACCCCAACTCTTCCCGCCCGCGGGTGTCGTAAGAGGCGACTAAGGGATATCCACCGGGGGGCGGGCAGCAGCGCCCCCTGCAGGACTAACTGTTTGTATTGTTTGATATCAATAAATATCTTTATACTATATCCTGCTCAGAAAGTTGCATAATCCTTTCCAAACATAAGGTAGAAAGTACGTCATTTCAGACATACTGAAATGCGGGAGGGAAAACTCTTTGGGATTTCATTTCTCACGCGTTTAGCGGTAGAGAAAAGTGTATGGAAATCCATTTTTAACGTGTTTTTCTTTTTTTAATTTTCTGAAATATCAGCCGGCAGCTATGGCTATTTTCAATAATAGGTCAAACGACAAAAAGTTTTTACTCCAAATTTGCCATAATGATATCGGCCTTTTCCGTATTCGAAACAATAAAATTTAAAAACAGAACTATGTGAAAATCGCACGTGCGCGTATCTATTGCTACCTACGTACCTATTTGTGTTTACAATTTGAATTTACTCGAGTGGTTTTGAAGATTCTAGAACGATGATTTTCCTCGAAGGTATAGTATTAAGCACTATAATTTATCACTCGGAAGAAAGTGCGATTCCTACCTCGTTTGTTTTAAGGCTCAAATAACATACTCGATAGGAGTCGGGCATTTTTTCGCCTTGGTGTATAGTGTACTATTATATTCTAGTCTATTCAAAAGCTGACAAAAGTTCCCACTTCAGCATCAGCTTCTGCTTTCCACTGCCCATTGAAAATACAGTCAAAGGCTCGCATCTAAGGGCCCTTAAAAGGGGCTTTATTAAGTCGCTGACAGAGTCAATATAATTCTTAAAGCGATACCATTGGAAGTGGAAACGTCAAGTGAAGACGGATCGCTTAGTGGGGCTTATTACGTGTTGGAAGAAAAACACGATGCAACCCCACCTATCGGGATAAGGACCGGAAGAAGATGATGATGATTCCGTGTTGGTAGCATTTACTGATAGCAACAATTGATGAAACAAATGCACGACAAAACGGACGACCAACATTCGTCGCGGTGCGTATCGTACCCCAAATGGTAAGTAAAGGATTTTGACACCTTGGTTTTTGTTATAATCTCACATCTTGCTGTGGTTCAGTGGTGCGGTAAAAGCCTGTACGCACTTTGGATTTAAACGTGCGGTTGGCCATTTACTAGTGGTCATTTTGTGGCGGTGTTGTAGTGGCGGGTGCCGTCGTTATTGCTTGTTGATTGATGTCATGAATTTATTATTTAAGCCCCGACGAAAGGAGTAATATTATAAGTTTGACGTAATCGATCATGTATCATATAACATGCTAGGAATCAATCACATTTCTACCATTTTTTTTTTGTATAGACTAACAGTTTCAGGGCCCAAGACGCAGATGATCTCCCACAGCCCCATATAGCGGTGGCGCACGCCTGCGGGTCGCACTGCCGAGGCTGGGCAGTGGGAGCGTTAAGAGCTTGTCTTATGCCCGGGGCTTCAACGCGTTTTTCAGGATAAAAATCCAATATGCTAATCCAGGCTACTACCTCGATGCAAAATTTCAGCTTTCAGTTCAGTAGTAGCGTGGGAGGTAACAAAATACAAACTTTCAAATTTATAATATTACTTAGTATGATTTCAGTTACATACGACTTATTCCTTGTGTAAATTCGATGGGTTTAGCCCAGTTAAACTACGTGAACGTGATAAAGAAAATTGCAAGCACTTGCTATCAATATCAAAGACACGTAATCCGTCGCAGTTGACAAATTCTCGGACTCGTATCGCCTCTTCTCAGAGTGGCTAATGGCCCCGCCATTTATCATAGGAGCCAAATGTCTCTGTCCCGATTTCAACCAATAGGATATGTGTAAAAATGACCAATAGAATCTCGAGCAAATGACGTGATGGTCATGTGACGTTATTTTGATAAGAATACGAATATGTAAGAAAAATTTATTGTTAAAATCTTCGTGAGATCCGTCACCTGAAAGTTTCTGTCACCCGGAACTTTGTATTTCGTGTTTCAAAAGGACGTCGACAGTCCGGCATCGGACGTTCCGCACTGACCGCATCAAACGGATTTTAGTATTCTTTATATGTTTGCGTGACCTGACCAACACCGGTAATGCCTTCGATCGATTTAGTGCGGATGACGTAATTCGGATTTCCGATCAGTAGACGCACTCGCACGCCCGCTCCGACCGCCTTTCCTCCCCTCCCGCGCTCCGCGCTGCCGCTTCGCCATACTCCTCACCTCACCTCAACAGCCAATATTGGTCTACTGCTGTACGCAGGCCTTACTGGCTGTTATCTCTTGGAGGGTAATGCCCATAATCCCCACGCTGTGGATACGGGTTGGGGATCGCAGTTCGGTGATAGAACTGTTCTGCAGGGTGCGCTGCTGCCCGCCCCCCCAGTGGATATCCCTTAGTCGCCTCGTACGACACCCACGGGAAGAGTTGAGTTGGTGCAAATTCAAAGGCGGCACCACACAGCTGGTTTCTGTTAATAACATAACTTATTCTATTCCTGTTTCGACCCTCGCTTGATTGATTTTGTAATTTAGAAGTTCCTAGGCGTAGGGTAAGCTACGCCTAGGAACTTAGAATTTGAGCGAGCTGAACTTAGTTTGATGTTTGATGAATCCGTGACCTAGATGAATCTTAATTAAACACTGGCAGTCAAACTGAGCATCAATACGCGCAGAATTTAATGAGCATTCTCCCAACTTCTGCACTAAATGTGGAACGGAATAGTGAGCAGTTACCTAAGTCTTACCTACTGACACAGATGCCGGATTTTTCAATAAATCACAGTGTGTGCAGTGCAGAGGTCAGGATGTCATTATCACACTATGACAGGAAAAAATACTGACAGAAATGGTTAGAATAGAGGAAGTATAAAGTGCGGCCTCATCGCTGTGAGCGATATCTTTCAGGTAACTGTAGGATGGACTGGAAGAACAATATAAAGTACCTATTGATAATCAGTCACAATCTCTGACTACATCCATATAATTTTCTATTCAGTTAGATTATAATGTTATTTTAATTCTGGATCTTTTTCTAGCAACGCAAACGCAAACGGTGGGATGACGACCTGTGAAAGACTGCAGGCTGATGCTGGATGCAGCGAGCTGAAGACAGGGCGCTATGGCGCTCATTAGGGAGGCCTATGTTCAACATTGCGTATTAATAAATAAATTAATAAATAATGCTGGACAACTTACACAGCATTATCTAGCCCCAAGCTAAGCAGAGCTTGTGTCATGGGTACTAGATAACTGATATACATAATACAATACACAGATAGATATTTTTTTTATACATAGAAAACACCCAGACCAACAAGGTATTGTATTAAGAATATGATTTATCTAGTACCCATAACATAAACTCTGCTTAGCTTGTGGCTGGATGATGCTGTGTGGATTGTCCAGGATTATTTATTTATTTATTAGTTTCCGTAGTACGGTTTTTCATAATTTAAAACTCTTGTTCTAGAAACTTCCAATATCTTATAGCTGCACCGAAGAAACTCCTACATATCACGTTTAGTACCTACCTCTACCCTCATTCGTCTTCATTTCTGTGGGAAATGAAAGCATTTATCATCTGGCTTTGTACCGGTTTTGAACCCGCACTGCGTCCATTGAAATAGACTGTCTAGTGCTTTAGCGTTCTCGAGAAGATATATTGACTCTGAACGGTCTCCGATTAATAAATCTATTTTTCTAATGGTTTCTCCCTTGTGTTGGCGTTTAAACACGCTTTGTTTGAGTTTAAATATACATATAACTTAACCATCTAAAGGTAGTCAAAACCAGAGTTGAAAAAAGAGAAATTATTTTCTTCTTCAACCTCACCTCAACCTCAACAGCCTGTATTGGTCCACTACTGGACGCAGGCCTCCCCCTGATAAGTGTCTTATTGGCTTTTATCACATGGGGGGTAGTACCTATAATCCCCACGCTGGGCATGGGGGTTGGGGATCGTGGCCTTATGGGCATAACCCCCCTAAGATTAAATCCATTAAGACGATTATCAGGGGGAGGCCTGCGTCCAGCAGTGGACCAATACAGGCTGTTGAGATGACGTTCCTACTTAATATTATGTTGAAGCTCGCCAAGTCATGTCAAGACTTTTCTTGGATACGATTGTTTTTATTTGCGATGGCTCGGCCCTGGATAAATAAAAATAAATAATAACAAAATTACCATAATATTTTTCTACAAAACACGGAAACGATAAAATCTGAATACACAGGCCAAGTGCGAGTCGACTCGAGTAATCATGGTTCCGTACCTCAACTACCCTTACGTCCACTGAACATTCCTCACCCATGAAAGGTTTTAGAATTTCATTTCCCAAAAGTATACACATACATTTTTTTATCTTGATTATCCATAAAAGATATATATATATGGATGGAGCACACAATTTTCTTTTTTGCAAAATAATAATATTTTTTTTGCTAAATAATGTTCTAAAATGTCAGGTTTCTGAGATATGCACAGATGAAAATAACATTTTTTTCGTATTCTTATATAAACTAGATGTCTAGGGTTAATATGTTAAAGAATATTTTTTTTGTTTAGTTTCTTCTATCCAAATAGATAATTTTTATTATAATCTTAGCATTTTTGCCCTAACATTGGTCACTATTATGTTTTTTTTTTCAGAACAGCGGCAAATATTAGATTTTAAAATATTTAGTAACAATTCGGACAATATAATGTCAAGATACAGAAGATATCTGTAAAGGACGGAAAGACACATAAACAGACGGTATAAGGTTTATAGTATAATACCCTTGGTTATGATAATATATAAAGCTCGATTACCACTGACTCACTGACTGACTGACTGACTGACTCATTGACACGATTGTTCTCCCTGATGGTGGATGGGAAGGTATGTTTTTTTTTGCGGAATCGTGTAGAGGGGTCGGGGGTGACTTGGGGAAAATCCCGACTTTTTGAGATTTGCCCCCCCAGAGCCCACCCCTCTCTGTGACAGCCACCGCCGCGAGCTGCTTGCAGCTCGCGCACTTATAAAATACTAGTTATAATATATAAAGCTCGATTACCACTCACTCACTGACTGACTGACATAATTGTTCTCCCTGATGGTGGAGGGGGAGGTATGTTTTTTTTTGCGAAAATGTATAGAGGGGGTCAAGGAGACCTAGGGAAAATTCCGACTTTTTGAGATTTGCCCCCCAGGACCCCCGCCCCCCAAGGGGGCTTCGTAACGGAGTCATACTGATGAATAATTTTAAGGGGGTTGTATAGAAGGGGTCAAGCGATTTCGATTGCAAAAATAATTTCACCCCCCCTTGCCCCCCAAGACCCCCCCTTTTGAGAGTGCTACGAGATGCCGTCGCGATAGAGGGGTTCTGATTGCGGGATCGTATAGAAGGTCTCTTCTCCAATTGAAAGTAAAAAAAAAACACCCCCCCTCCCGCCCCCTTTTTCACCCCCCCTTTTGATATCTCCCAAACGAAGTAAGCTAGAAGAAAATTTTTTTCACAGTCGTGTGAAGAGCTTAACACCGAACTCCTCTAGACTCCTCTAGACCCCCCTTTTTATAAAAAAACTGAAATTTGGCCATTTTTAGCCTATATTTTGACCACTTTTTAGGGTGGAGCATTGCGGCGAGCGAAGCGAGCCGCACTGCGACTACGGGGAACAGCAAGGCGAGCGAAGCGAGCCGCGCTGTGACCCCCCCCCCTTGCCCCCCAGAACCCCCTCCCCCTGAACCCGGTGGAGCATTGCGGCGAGCGAAGCGAGCCGCAATGCGACTTCGGAGGAACAGCACGGCGAGCGAAGCGAGCCGTGCTATTACTCCCCCACGCCCCCAGGCTCCCTGAACCCCCTCCCCCATCAAAAAATCTGATATGGATATCGTTTTTGACTAACATTGGGGTGAGGATTACGAACTTGATGTCGGCAGGCGTGTGTCGGATTGCGGTGAGCGAAGTGAACCGCAATCCCCCCCCCTCGCCCCCAGAACCCCCTCGCCCTGAACCCGGTGGAGCATTGCGGCGAGCGAAGCGAGCCGCAATGCGACTTCGGAAGAACAGCATGGCGAGCGAAGCGAGCCGTGCTGTTACCCCCCCACGCCTCCAGGCTCCCTGAACCCCCTTTCCCATCAAAAAATCTGATATGGATATCGTTTTCGACTAACATTGGGGTGAGGATTACGAACTTGATGTCGGCGGGCGTGTGTCGGATTGCGGTGAGCGAAGCGAACCGCAATACGACTCACGTCACACAGCAAGGCGAGCGAAGCGAGCCTTGCTGTGTGCCAGCACGAGCGGGGTCGAGGAGCGAAGCGAGCCGTGCTGTTAACCCCCACGCCCCCAGGCTCCCTGAACCCCCTCCCCCATCAAAAAATCTGATATGGATATCGTTTTTGACTAACATTGGGGTGAAGATTGCGAATTTGATGTCGGTGGGCGTGTGTCGGATTGCGGTGAGCGAAGCGAACCGCAATACGTCACACCGCAAGGCGAGCGAAGCGAGCCTTGCCGTGTGGCAGCACGAGCGGGGACTACAGGGGAACAGCACGGCGAGCGAAGCGAGCCGTGCTGTGACTCCCTGCGCCCAGCCCCGCCCCCATCAAAAAATCTGAAATGGGTATCGTTTTCGACTAACATGGGGGCGAGGATTACGAACTTTATGTCGGCGTGCGTGTGTCGGATTGCGGTGAGCGAAGCGAACCGCAATACGACTCACGTCACACAGCAAGGCGAGCGAAGCGAGCCTTGCCGTGTGCCAGAAAGAGCGGGGTCGTATTGCGGTGAGCGAAGCGAACCGCAATGCGACTAAGGAGAAACAGCACGACTAGCGAAGCGAGCCGTGCTGTAAACCCCCCACGCCCCCAGCTCCCTGCACCCCCTCCCCCATCAAAAAATCTGATATGGATATCGTTTTTGACTAACATTGGGGTGAGGATTACGAATTTGATGTCGGCGGGCGTGTGTCGGATTGCGGTGAGCGAAGCGAACCGCAATACGTCACACCGCAAGGCGAGCGAAGCGAGCCTTGCCGTGTGGCAGCACGAGCGGGGACTACAGGGGTGCTGTGACCCCCTGCGCCCAGCCCCGCCTCCATCAAAAAATCTGATATGGGTATCGTTTTCGACTAACATGGGGGCGAGGATTACGAATTTGATGACGGCGGCGGGCGTGTGTCGGATTGCGGTAAGCGAAGCGAACCGCAATACGACTCACGTCACACAGCAAGGCGAGCGAAGCGAGCCGTGCTGTGACCGCTCACGCCCAGCCCCCCTGAACCCCCTCCCCCATCCAAGAATTTGACATGGATATCGTTTTCGACTAACTCGACAGTGTAGATTACGAAAAAGATGTCCATTTGAAAATCGAAAATGGCTGACATTCTTATATCGCAAAACCCACTCTTATGCTTATAAATTTCCATGAAATCGATTATGTAGGTTACGAAAAGGGGAATACAATGAAAAAAAACAATATACACAGCCGCCGCGAGCTGCTTGCAGCTCGCGCACATATAAAATACTAGTTATAGTATATAACTAAACATATTTATAGTATAATACTGAAACGGAACCCTAAAACCGATCAAACAGGAAGTAATTCGAATGCCGAACGATATTAAAAGCGAAAGTTATTTACTACATAAAAGTTTCGGGATCGATTTCACCGACCAATCTAAATGTAATTCAGGTTTCCGTTTCCTATTTGATGTCGCCTACGACATGTTTGCTTCCAAGTTTTACTTTGAACAGTTGGTAAAGTCATTGGTCTCTATTATTATTTTATTAATATGTATTATATTAGGAGCGAAAATGAGTCGATAGCATCTGCTGGTCGATTTAGAGAAGTTCCCATTTAGAGAACCCACAAAAAAGCAGTTTCTAGTGATGGGGTTTTGATATAACTATAGATATATAAGATACACAGTTTTAGATGTACTTAGGAGTACCTAAGTACATCTAATACTTCTAAGTGCTTCTACCTAGTAAGGTAGAAGCACTTACCTGTTTATTTTTATGAATAAGCTTTATTAAGAATAAACGCTTATTGACTATTAGCTGGTTTACACTTTGTTATGTGCAATTGCGAGTGATAAGTGATTGATTAGTTAACGTGTTTTTTTTGGTGTCAAGTGTTATGGCCAGATAGTCCTGCAGCAGTAGGCGTAAAGGAAAATGCGCGCCTGCCAAGCCGCCGCGCTCGTGTTTTTTGTAGTTATTTAAACATGGTGATTAAGAAAATCATTTTATCAAGTCAAACTCTGCGAATTTGTTTAGAAACATTAAGTGTCCTTAGTTGAGTACAAATAAAAGTGTGATATCAGTAGTTCGCTAGTCAATACTTTTGAAAGAACGTTAGAAAAAGGGTAACTTTGGGATAATTTTCTATCGAGTGAAGTTCATTAGATCTTGTAACTGAATGCTATTTTGACTAGACTAGAACCTTTGGTAATAATATGCATCTTTTTTTTCAGAATTTTAAACACTGTTATCTAAGTCTCAGGTGGTTTTAAAAATCACAAATATGCGGCCTCTGCTGGCCTACCCAGCCTTAATTGTATTCAGAATGTTCACACAGTGTTTAGTTGATTCTGCAGGTTCAAAGTGGATCTGTCGCGTCGATGCGTTATGTTATGATCGTTATGGGGAACGAACAGCGGTCAGAAATAAGGCAAATTTTTATAGATATAGTTGGCGTTATCGTATCGGAAACAGTTTGAAGAGGATCCCATTGAGTTTTTTAATGCAATGAGAATGTCAGAAGAGAAATTTAATGAATTATTGACTCTCATTGGGCCAATAGCCGTACTATGAACTTGACACAGTGAAACTGTTTACACAGTGTTATGTTGGGGTAGCTACTTAACAGTAGCTAGCTACCCCACTTCACTTCATACTTGCACTTGTTACCTGCACTTATCTAAAAAAAGACACGGCTTCTAATCACTTCACGTCTTACCTGCGTATGCGTTTACACGCTGATTTTACTAATCACTTAACACTTGTTACGCGCACTTGATACTTAACAAAGTGTAAGCCAGCTATAACATTAAACGAAGGTTGGTGACGATTGTATTCGTCAGTATTCATTACTATCTTCATAGCTCTTTGATGTCAATCCCCAATACCAATACTAAACAAAGTATCAGGGACCAGAAAAAAACGGCATGTAAGAACGGATGTATGTAACCGCTGGGCATCCAATAAACTTATAAAATAGTGACTGTAGGTAGGTAGATTAAGATAATACTAAAATGTTAGTAGTTATAAAACTATTATATTATATACTACTATTATATACTATTATAGAACTTGGATAAAAGACGATCAATCATGGCTACCACACCAGTCGTTTCATTCTGAACTTCCTATAAATATTACTTTAACAGTGAAGATGATTGCTCTGCGAATCAAGACCAGAAAAAAAATGCGCATAATGAAAACAAACTTCTGGTCGATCTCTGTGGCGGAGAGTGCAAGGTCCGCATACGACGCTTGAAGTTGCGTTTGCGATTCCCGCCTCGGGACACATTTTGTACGATCTGTACGTATTTGTTCCCGGTGTTCTGGGTGATTTCCAAGGAATAGAGAATTCTTTCTAATTCCGTGGTGATTTCTATGAATTATAAAAATATCTATCGATGTTTGAATTAGCATTACGAATTAGGATTGCCATTGAACGTAGTAATGCCGCCAGCATTCTGGGCACTCTGCCTTATACGTATAAATACTAGTTCTAATTATTTTATTCTATTATTCTTAATTTCTATATTACTGCCACGTAATTTATTGTTATAATATATTATCTATGTTTGTATTGTATTAAGTATATCAGTAACCTAGTAGTATAACACAAGCTCTGCTTAGCTGGGCGCTAGATATTGCTGTGTGGATTATCCAGCACTATTATTTTTACTAAGGAGAGGCCATGCCCAGCCCAACAGTGGGTTCAAAAATACTGAAAGAATGGTGATTCTGAGCTCCACGTTGAAACAAGCTCTAGGTTCCGACCCTAAGGTAAGTATTTAAATGATATCATTACTGAGACTTCTCGAACACCTGCCGCCGATTTGAACCCGAAGCTTTACGAAGTATTCCGATTATTGTAGGTGGCTATTATGTTGTACGTGGGTGTAATATAGGCCCTGACTTTGATGATAGACGACTCAACCTGTGTTATATTAAATTTATTTAAGGGAAAACCAAAGACTTAAAATTAACAGAATTACAAATTAATAAACACCAGAAAGATTATTGAAGGTTTTCACGGATAGGTGGTGAAATGGTAGGAATTAAAAAGACTATGAACATGATGTGACTAAAAAAATCATGTTTAAAATTAAAACGTAGTTAGTTAAAGATATCTACGTAACGAAAAAATTAAACTAATCATTTATCATTAATATCATCATCAATGGCAAAAAAACTCTCCGCTTCAAAAAGCTTTCCGTTATTGACGTTGTATCGGATACTTTTGATTGTAAGCGGTTTTATAACGAACCGTTCGTGTTGGAAGAACACCAACGTTTCAGCCCTTAACGAGGGGTAAGTGCGGTTCAATTCGATTACATTCATAATTAATTTGTCAAACTACGAAATTTTTATCGGATACATAGTGGTCTCATATTATATTTTTAGTATAGTTTCTGATCGTATGTTATTCCAATTACATTCTCTTTGTGATCATAGAACCATCCTCCTTTTTATGAAATCGGTTAATGAGTTGTCAAGTATTGTTCTTAAATTAGCTTAGAGCGATGACTGACCAAGCTTCACTATGTGGATCTAAAATATGCGTTCAGGGCAATTTCAAAGATCACAAAATACTAAATCACAAAATCTACCTACAATCCTACCTATAATCTAATACAAAACTACAATCACGCACAAAAGTGCTCATGGTAAATAATAAAATGACATCTCACGACTGCCAACTGCCGTTATAAGGATCATAACAATGGTTCAACAAAAGACACGACTGTGTGGTATCAGTATAATCGGCTATATTTTCTAGTTGAGTGCCTCGTTAACAGACAGTGGCTCTTAAGAGCTTTTTGTGCGCGATTGTACATGATTCTGCGGGGGATTTATTTGGTTTATTATTTGTGGGAGAAGGTGAATGTTGCTACGAGTATTTTCTTAGATGATAATTATTATTAGGGACCCGTGGTTTTGAGTTGGTATCCCTAACGTTCTAAATATACAGGGTAAAACTTCGAGGAATATTACAGAGGAAAAGTGGGTACACTAAGGCCCAATTTTACAATCGCTGTCAAAACTTAGTACAACAGAACCAAGTTCACTTTAATCGAGTTCACATATTTTTTGTAATTTGACAGATTTTGCAATCAGAAACAATCAGTGAAATTGGGCCTAAATTCAGCTTAAATTCGTAAAACCTATTCTGTGACATGATATCTTTTGAACCGGATCAACTTTTACCCAAATCGGCGCCACTACCTTATCTTATTATCTATTATCATTATACCTAATAAATATCTTATTATTAGGTTAAACGAAGGAATTTTCAAAAATCGATTTTGCAGTTTGTGATATCTATCGCTTATGTTAATGCCTCTGTAAAAGTTTTATTTTGTATATTGTAGGCAGAGATGCGAAGTTGCACTTTCTGTTCACCATCTCCTTGGCCAAAAAGAGCAACTTCGCATCTCTGTTATTTTTTATATATATTATTCATTTCTTATTCCATATATACTTGGAAAAATATAAAAGAAAGTTCGTCCAGAATATTTCTAATATGTTAAAGGATATTTTGCACGAATTTGAAGAAAATTTTTGTGAATCTAAAATGAAACTAAATCTGGACTGCATGGTTGAAGTACCTATCCAAGAATATCTTACGGTTGTGCGGCTTCTAAGAAGGCTCATGCCTATTTTATAAGACCACATGGTCTTGTAAAAGGAAGCCTTATATTTTACGAATTTTATTATAAAGTTTATTTATTTATTTTATTTTATTTAATGAATTTTATTATATAAATATTGTGTTCCTAGTTTAGGAACGAAATTCAAATTCAAATTCATTTATTAATTCAGACACACAAAGATCCATAGATAAGCGTATTAAATGTCGCACAAATAATCATAATCACACTAATATTATAAATACGAAAGTTTGAATGGATGGATGGATAGATGTTTGTTACCTCTTCACGCCAAAACTAATGAATGGATCGGGCTAAAATTTTGCATACAAGTAATTCTAATCCTGGAATCAAACATAGGCTACTTTTTAGCCCAAAATCAGTTCCCATGGGACAGAAATCTCCTTTAAACGTCTCCATGGAAAGAACGCGTGCGAAGCCACGGGCATAAACTAGTATTAAATAATTTATTTACATACAAATTACTTTCAGGTAATTCACTATACATCAGAAATAAGTAAGAAATAAGTACTTAAGAGATCCCCAAGCTAAATTCTGAAGACTACGTGAAACTTTTCTAATAACTTATTGTTCTACTTAGGTAATACCAAACACAATATAACCTACATATTTAACAAGATATTTCACTTAATATCGTAAGGAAAACTTTCGAAGCATCGATGTAATTAAAATTCGGGAGATCGGGTAGTAATTTCTCGTAAGTGCAACGCTCAAATTAGGTCCAATTAGGTCCACCCACCTCAGTCGGACCGGCTCCTCCAGCGTTCATGTTTCGCGTTCGTCGGTGCCACTCTTCGGTCTTACGTCTTTCCATTTTTGTTGTGGTAAGGATATTGCGAAATTGTTTAAAGTTTTAATGCAAAAGATTGGAAATAGCCTGTATGCGTTAAGTTGTAATACATAAAAATTGTCTGAATTTGTTATTCACTTAAAATTCATTACAGTCGTATCTAAACTTACCTTGATATTGAACTTGTTTATAAGAATTATGTATCTAAGTAATCTGTATCTGTTATATTTCACACACGTAAGCGTCACTACATGTGTACTATTTTTAACGGTGGAAACACTTATTGGTTTTTGTATTAATTCTATGTCTCCATTGTATTCTATAATATTATAACTGTTTGTTTCCTATATAAAAACAAAACAAAAACAACTCAGGCCATTTGTTGAGTTAGCGCTGGGAGAACGTACCATATCTACAGAATTTTACTTATATAATCTACTAGCGACCTGCCCCGGCTTCGCACGGGTGCAAATGCTGATACTAAATATACTACAGAATCGGCCCCCCGGCATCCATACGTCATCCATACGTCCATTACATAGCTGTCAATTGCGTTTTGTTATTCCAAGTCTGATTCTTTTTTGTTATACCACGTTTTATAGTGACTGACTGAGTTTTATGTCAAGTCACACGGGAACGCTGTCGAACGGGATAAACAGTATCCTATGTCCGTCTCCTGGCTCTAAGCTACCTACCCACCAATTTTCAGCCATATCGGTACAGCCGTTCTTGAGTTATAAATAGTGTAACTAACACGACTTTCTTTTATATATATAGATGATTCTAAAGTACAAAATAAGACCAACTCGAATAATAGTCCATAGTCCGGTAGAGGAACCGTAGATTGTCTTGAATCTTAATCGAAATTCGTAAAACTAAGTGAAACTTATGTAATTAATCATAGTTAATGGTCTAAATTCCGAGATTTCAACTATTTGAACCTCTAACCATAACCACCGATAGCTATAACTATGATAACCCTGTATCAAAGTTTACCATCAATATTTAATTAACCCTTAACGCCCCGGGGAAACCCTTGTTTAAATTGCCCTTGAAAATACTTCCAATCTATTATTTTTATATAGGTTCATAGTGGGTGGAGAACGCGACTCGGCAATCATACTGTAGAACGCGACTAGGAAGACATCAGTAAAACGTTAATTTTTAATGCGTAGATAAATAAATAAATAAATACTGCTGGACAATCCACACAGCACCATCTAATACCAAAGTAAGCTACTCAAAGCTTGTGTTATGGGTACTAGATAACTGATATATTTAATACATTATATACATAGATAGATATTTTTTTATTAGGTATACATAGAAAACACCCAGACCAACGGAACAAATTTCTGCAGATCGGACACAAATTTGTTCCGAGGCGGGAATCGAACCCGCAACCTCTTGCGTCGCAGGCGGACTCTCGCCCGCTGCGCCACTGAGGTCATCAAAATTGTAGATCATGTAGGTAATTAACTAATTAAATAAAAATTAAAACTAAATGACTTCAATTTAAAAGTTTCCGGACACAGCAACGACAAATCTTAGCAAACATATTTTTTAAAGCTTTAGCTAAAAAAATATCGTATGCGACGTTTATAAATAAGAGGAATAAGTATCTCTTTACTTCAAAACCTGATTCTTTAAAATGAATCGCAATAAATCAGCTTGAACTGAAAAAGACCTCTAACCAGTTGAAAAATAACATATTTAAGTGCTACTATAATTTTTAACGCTATCTAATAAATACAGCCATGTTACAATCCTGCTGATTTCCCTGAGGAAGTCGAAAATTATGCTGATTTAATTTTCTTATCCGAGCTGTCGGTGACATTGGTTCCGTCGACGTTTCTCGCATTTAGGGTTCCGTAACATAGGTAGGTATTGAAATACCACCAAGCTCAATGCATGAGAATTATAATGAACTCTTAGCTGAATAACGGCCACGGCGCGGCGGCCAGTTTCAAAGAAGACTATGTAGAAAGAAAAAGTACAAAAAAAGATCAAAAAAAAATCGCCGACATTCCGTTGGCCGGCAGCCGTCATTCGGGGAGAGACAATTGCTAACGTCACTGTCACTTGCTTACGTCACAGTTGCCACTTATTGCAACGAAACGTGAAAGTTTTGAAATTAATAACCAAATAAAAAAAAAAATAATTTCAATCGTCAATTTTGTTTTTTAGATCAGTCAAAACAGTGTTAGGTACATTACACGCGAGTTAGGCGTTTAACACACTGCCACGCACCACGCTGCATCTTGCGTGTCGACGCACCTACGCGCGTACTTGCGAGGGTGCAGATCTACATCATCGTGCGGGTTTTTACGCACTCACGCGCGTAGTTGCGTTTTGTGGACTCTGACTCATTTCATTCAAGCCCTTCCAAAATCACGCACGGCACTGCAGGACTCGGACGTGCCATACCTTGCGTCTCGCCCGCACCTACGCGCGGGGATGCATGTTTCTCCGCGCTTGAGCGCGTGATTTGCATGTACGCGCGTGGATACATTTGCTATGTGTTGGACTGTGCGTGTTTTCTATACAAACGGAGATACTTACAAGCAACGTTAGAACACGCATTCACGCAAGATGCAGCGTGGTGCGTGGCAGTGTGCTGATCGCCGTCATAAATAATTTGTTAGTACAAAACCACATTGTTTTATCCGATTCGTACAGGTAATACAAAGAGCTATGGGAGTTACAATTTTACGCTACTGGTAACACTAAAAAGCGATCCCCAACCCGCATGCCCTGCGTGGGGATTATGGGCATTACCCCCATGAGGTAAAAGGCAACAAGACGCTTATCATGGTGAGGCCTGCGTCCAGCAGTGGACCAATACACGCTAAAGTTGAGGTTGAGGTATGCGCGGGACATGTTATAGGGCACAAGTGTGCGTATGAGCGCAAACACAGGTGCACCTTCTAATGCTCAGGCGCCGCGCCGGACCATCGACGTAACATGCTTTCCGAGGCATTGGGTTGTAACAACGCCAACTTCTACACTCCGGGCTGCTACTGTGACGCAGCGACGACCTCTGTGGCGCAGCGGGCGAAGGTCCGCCTGCGATGCAGGAGATTGCGGGTTCGATTCCCGCCTCGGGACAAATTTTTGTACGATCTGCAGATATTTGTTCAGGGTGTTCTGGACGTAAATGTAATTTAAATGTATAGTAAAAATATCTATCTATGTAGTGTATTGTTTTAGGTATATCAGTTATCTAGTACTCATAACATAAGCTCTGCTTAGCTTGGGGCTAGATGATATTGTGTGAATCGTGCAACATTATTATTATTACCTACTGTGATTATTTTTAAAAGAAAAAATATTGGGATTTGCATATACATATCATATATACGTTCACATTACAAGGCGAAGACTCGTCTTCGCGTTGTCGTGATAAAACTTCGTGTTCGTTCTCCGACGAAGTGTTTGGCCACATTGGAAAAAAACTACGCAACGTCGAGTCGCGAAGGGCATTTGTTGTCGCGATGATGATTCGCGATAAGACGATCTGCTTAGCCAGACTTTTCGCGACAGCGCGAATCTTCGCGTTATCGCTATAGTCTGGCCGTAGCAATACCGAGTTTAAACATCCTAACCCAATTTACTAAAAACTTTAAATTAGTAGTTACACCCTTCTCAATCAAAACCTTTTACAATCAGAAACAGAACTCTGTTTCTGCTTGCGAGCTTCTGCCGGCGGCTTCGCCATTTTGTTACTGTCATCAATAAATAAATAAAATATGCTGGACAATCATAGGGGGTACCATTTTAGAAACAGAATTCAGCTACGCGCAAAATAATATGTTATTCACCATTTGGCGACTTAGATCTATCAGGAATAATGACTAGGTATAAAAATGTCGAATTTATAAAATTAAATTGTCGAAGGCTATTTATGCCGAGATAAAGAAATGACGAAATTTACAAATGTCAATATGTATAGAATCAGAATCAGAATCAGAATCAATCATTTATTTGCAGAATACAATAATTACAAGATCTTAAAGTTATGTGAAGACAATGTATTCGACCCGCAAGCAGGTGTGCAAATGTTAAAATGTCATTATTATTATTAGGTATTAATTATACATTAAAATATCATTAACTAATTCTCTTACTATTTAAAATTTAAGTATTCGTTTACACTATAGAAACAATTTGAAAGTAACCATATATGTAAATGTTTCTTAAATAGGTTTCCATTTATTTCAAATATAAATGTCTATAACTCAGAAAGTATAAGTTTATTTTTTAAGTTCCATTTTAGAACTACATACAGCTTTGCAAAATTTAAATCCAATCCTTTCTGTAGTTTTGGCGAGAAGTAACAAACATCCATCTATCCAAACAACCAAACTTTCGCATTGATTAGAAAAGCCGTCTGACTGATCAATAAAAGTCTTTTTTTTGGTAATTGTAATATTGCTGTCTCGGATTTTTGATCCAAATCTCTCTTGGACTAGACAGGCAATAAATTTTATTATGATAAAAAAAATACACAACCACTATGCCAGGACCGCCCCAAAGGAATTAATCCTGAGTCCGTCTCATTAGGCGACAGTTTGTCTGCGGTTGACTAATCCCATTTTTTAATTAGGGATCCCTAATACTGCCTAATTCTATTGCCCTTGTGCGTTAAATTGTTTGCGGGGTTTAGATGCGAAACTCTGTGATCCCGAGGCAACTCGAGCGAAGTTATTTAGTTAAATAGTAAAAAAAGCTTTTTGGGGATGTCTTGTTGCTCGTGAGAAACCAAGGAATTTGTATAGTAACGTTTAGTAAACAAATTCCTTGTGAGAAACTGAGATTCATTTAAACATGTCATATGACCATGGATGTATCGACCGGTTCAGAATGTTCAAAGGTTTGTTTCTTTTGAGGCTTTATTTAAAATAAATAATAGATTCAGCCAATTTATGTAAAACTCTATTGCAGGGTTCATTTATTGTTTGTAAGTTATGTACCTACTATTTCTGTTCTGTGCTGTATCAGAGTTGTGTTTGTCAATAAATGTTTTTCTATCTCTATACAATTTGTCAGAACTTATTGACTATACTAAAGAATACACACAATATGAGACACAATGACGACCTCTGTGGCGCGGCGGACGAAAGTCCGCCTGCGACGCAGGAGGTTGCGGGTTTGATTCCCGCCTCGGGACAAATGTGTGTACGATCTGCAGATATTTGTTCAGGGTGTTCTGGATTTTTCTATTTATAATAAAAAACTATATATCTCTACGTAAATCGTGTATTAAATATATTTTATATATTAAGTATAATGTTACATGGTACCCATAACACAAGCTCTGCTTAGCTTGGGGCAAGATAACACTGTGTGAACTGTCCAACATTATTTATTTATTTATTATATGTACACATTTAGCGTGTTGCAAAAAAAGAGTATGATTGGCAAAGTTAGTTTCGCCTCTATACCTTCTATCAGCTACGCAATAACGCCGCCCAAGCCGCCCAGGGCGGGCGGCGACGTGATTAACGTGACCTGGCTCCGCGTTACAAGAGTCACAGGTAACGCAATTATTTCAACCATTTTTTCCTTATTTTTGATAAGATATACCTTAATTTATGGTGGAGTTTTCATTTTGGAAAAAGTTATATAAGTTTGAAACGACGTGAGAGACAAGTTTCTTATGGAATTGTTTTTCTTATCATGTCACATAAATAAATAAATAAATAATGCTGGACAATTCACACAGCATTATCTAGCCCCAAGCTAAGCAGAGCTTGTATTATGGGTACTAGATAACTGATATACTTAATACAATACACTACATAGATAGATATTTTTATTATACATAGAAAACACCCAGACCAACGGAACAAATTTCTGCAGATCGTACACAAATTTGTTCCGAGGAGGGAATATCGAACCCGCAACCTCCTGCGTCGCAGGCGGATCTTCGCCCGCTGCGCCACTGAGGTCGTCAAAGACATATTATGTCTCGTATCTTATGTCTTAAATGTCTCATATCTCATATGTTGTCCTACTACTGGACGACATAACTCAACAAGGGTTTTTCCATATGCACCAAGCTTGACAGGCGTATAGAATGCATTATAATTTCTTTAATATAATGTATTCAATTCGGTGCTGTGTGGCTGGCTGGCTTAGAATTTTCACCACCCTTCTCTTGCCGCAGGTGTCTTACAAACTGCAAAATCGATTTTTGAAAATTCCTTCGTTTAACGTAATAATAAGATAAAATAGGTGGAGGCGCTGATTTTTGCTAGAATTTGCTTATTTTCCACAATATTTTTTTAAGCTCATTACCTTAACCCTCGTCGACGTCCTCCCATAAAGAATTAATTAACAACTAACATTTATCTCAAATTGAATTGTCTTTCACAAAAACAGAACAACACGTTATGGTAAACAGTACACTGGGTTGCACGAAAATGTGAACAAACACACCAGCTGATACCATCTTCAATTCTGACGGTAAACAAATATGGCGCTTGTAAGTGTATATAGAATTTTCACTGTCATTTAGGAAATTAACATGTAAATAGTGAAAGTGTCGGGTGAAAATTAGATGTTTTGAGAATGAGAAAATACGGTGTTTGCCGCTTAATAGGTAGGTACCTATCAGGTGGGCTATTTACATTTATTTACTTGTAATTAAGTAATCTACGGGTTTTTATAACACAGAACTATCTGAGCGTCTGGTCGAATCGACGCGTGACCCGAGAGCTGGCGAGTATGTGGCGCAGTGCATCAGCATTGCCATACAGCGGGGCAATGCAGCCAGCGTAGCGGGGACGCGACAACTGCTATTGATATGGATCAGTTGAGCTACCTGTAGATAAAGAAATCAAATGATATCCAAATAATTTTCGACTTGGACGGGACTTGAACTCGCATCCTTCCCTCAGTACAGAAATGTGTTAACCAACTACACCACGAGGGCGAGTGACGTAGGAGTCGGAAAACTCTAGGAATTCCTTTGGATTCTTGCGACCTATAGGGAAAATATTGAAGTTTATCCAATCATGTTCAAAGACTAAAGTTACATTATTATTTGTTTGACGAGTGGTGTCGCTTTGCTCAATTGCAAGGCTTTTGATATGTAATTTGTATCATAAAAACAGACACATTACAATTGGTTTACTCATTACGAAATGGCAAAATTTAAATATAAAATAAATATAAAAATTTAAAGTACCTCTCATACCTTTTATACACTAGTACTTATACGAACAGTAGACCTCGCTTTTTTATATCAAAAAACACAACCTTTCAATAAAAAATATGATGTCTTAAAGCGGATATATTACAAAGCCCCCTTTTTGCAATTTTTGGAGAAAGTACGCCTTTAATCAAAAAACCCCGACGACAAAAAAAATATATAAAATCGAAGAATCTGTACGTACCAAGTTTACAGTAGTACAGTAGTACAGTATAGTAGTAGTACAGAAAGTACGCCTTTAATCAAAAAACCCCGACGACAAAAAAAATATATAAAATCGAAGAATCTGTACACCAAGTTTACAGTAGTACAGTATAGTAGTAGTACAGAAAGTACGCCTTTAATCAAAAAACCCCGACGACAAAAAAATTATATAAAATCGTAGAATCTGTACACCAAGTTTCGTACCGATCGGTTGTAAAATACAACCTGTAAAATTAGCGTTTCTGTCAGTATGTCCGTACTCCTCAGTACGGACATACTGACAGAAACGCTAATTTTTCTAGACTTAAAGCAGAGACTTTCGCTCACTCCGTTCGCTCGGTCAATTACATAAATACATTTTAGATATTAGAAGCAACCCGTTAAGCAACCAGCCAACCTAACCTAGTCACCTACCTACCTGCAGTGCGGCCGTGGCCAAATTGTGCGTTTTGGGCGTGGAGACGATTTTTGCCATTTTTATTGTGTCCGTAGAAAGCTGTCAAAAACGAAATCCCGCTTTCGCTTCCACTATTTACCGGAAAGCTTCCTACGTTCACACTGAAGGAGTCCCTCGTTGAGGGATGAAACGTGGGTTTTCTTCCAACACAAATAAGGTTCGTAGTTAACCCGCTTACATCCGCAATTGATTTGTCAAACTGCGATACGTTACTATAAAACTGGTGTGGCGCTGTTTCACACCACACACACACCACAGTTTCTCACCACAAATTAATTTTTAACTCCCGTCGCAAAAAGAGAGGGGTGTCACGTTTAACGTGTCTGTCTGTATATCTGTGTATCTGTCTGTGGTATCGTAGCTCCCAAACGGATGAACCGATTTTCGTTTAGTTTTTTTTTGGGTCATAGATAATTTTATCCCTAAGTGTTCTTAGCCATGCTTCACGAAAATCTGTCAGGAGGTTTTAAAATTTTGTTCTTGTCGCCGTTTTAATACCAAAAACTGTCAGCGTTTCAACCCACATAAAAACTTAAACACACCGACACTTAAAGTAAAATAGCATCCTATACTTCAAAACAAAAGTAACAAGTTACCTCATTTTAAATGTTCTAAACAACTTTAATACTAGTACAACATGCCAGTTAATTTATACACGAAACCCATTTAAATACGGAAGACAATTTTTCCACGTTTAGATTCAGATAAGCGGATAAAATGTGTCAGCATTATTCTGAGCAGGCATGGAGCTAAAACAGTATAGCAGAACAAAATGATTGGAGATTCTACTAAAATTATGATTGGAAAAACATTTTTAGCAACAACTTTATTAGTTAATAACTATGTTGAATACCGGAACAAAATATCTGGGGATTTTAGATAATAATTGAGATTGTAAAAACATCTGCGCAACCATTTCATTAGTAATGCACATTGTCGAATAGCGGAACAAAATATTTGGAGATGCTAGATAAAAATTGTGACTGTAAAGACATTTTTTTTATCCATTTCATTAGTCAACCACGATGGTCAGACTCCTGTGAGTTGGTAACACCTTTCGTGAGACGTTGGGAATAAGTGCGTCTCTTGTGAGACGTTGTGATAATAACTTAATATAATAACTTTCTATAAATAATAACATTCTACCATATATTAAAGCCGAAAGTTTATGAAATGTGAATTTTATTTCATAACCTAAGATCTCCAAAACTGCTGAACAGATCAAGATGAAATTTGGTGTATATTTAGAACATAGGTATATATAATTAGAGTTATCTATGCTACTTGTAAACTTATATTAGCACGCCAACCCCCTGTAAAAACATATGTTTTTGGTCGGCAGGTAGAAAATGCCTCGGCATTAAGCCCGCCATTTGTACATCAGTGCAATTAAGGTTTAAATAAATAAATAAAACAGCCTATCTTAGATAATAGGCTACTTATTTTACCAAAAATACATGGGCGAGGCCGCAGCCAGAAGCTAGTTATATCATAAATACCTCTGGACGAAGCTGTAGACGCGGGATAAATATTTGTATTACCTGCAAATAATAAAAAAATGGATTAGGATAATTGTTTTTATATGCGCATCAACATTAATCAAGAACGGCGAATTTTTTTACGATTTTGTCCCCATTTGGACTCTCCTATCTCTAAATTAATCGAAGGATTTAGCCTCACTAAGTTACCAGCAAATTTTACAATTGTTTTAAAATAAAATAAAGTTTGTACAACATCCAATCTCTTTGTTTTCCCGTTATACATAGTAGGTACAATCTTGGAGTCTTCAAATTCAGACTGAATAAGTTCCTTCTGGGAAAGCGTGCTCCATCTGAGCTACATCTTTACTTGCTTAACTGGTGGCCAGAGGATTGTCCAATAAATTAATAAATAATAAAAAATAATAAATAAATACATGAGCTAGATGTCTGTCTGGTACCCAACCTGATAACTTTTTTTCACGTCCTTATTCACAAAGAAAATTATAATCAAATAATAGAAATGAAAATAATAGAAATAAATTATCTACCTTAACCTTTTTTTTCATCAGTCTAATTCGCCTTACTGCTGGGCAATATATAAAAAAAAAAGAAAACTTACAAATGACTGAATTTTTGCTATAATATTTACTAAAATCTTTATTGAAAAATAAAATGAAATCAAATAATAGAAATATATTAGAACTAGTATTTAAAATTGAAACCATATAGCCAACTGCAGACTGTTGCAAACAATCTACGGGTAGGTCAACTGATTCATATCAATAACAGTCGACAGCGTCCCTAAGACACTAATAACAAGCTCTGCTTAGGTATTTGTGGTCATATGTTTAAAAATGTTCACTGTAAAAACTCGTGGGTTAAGGGATCCATAGGTATACCCATAGGGAGATCTTTTTCTGCCTCCTACCTCCTCAACCTCAACAGCCTATATTGGTCCACTGCTGGACCCAGGCTTCCCCCTGATAAGTGCCTTATTGGCTTTTATTTCACGGGGGGTAGTGCCCAAAATCCCCACGCGCGGTATGCAGGTTGGGGATCGCAGTTTGATGGGAGAAATGTTCTGCAGGAGGCGCTGCTGCCCGCCCCCCGGTGGATATTCTGCCTGCGACATTAAGGCCAAATATTCCTGCAGCAGTAGGCGTAAGGGGAATCGTGCGCCTGCCAAGCCGCCCCGCTCGTGTTTTTTGTAGTTATTTAAACATAGTGATTAAGAAAATCATTTTATCAAGTCAAACTCTGCGAATTTGTTTAGAAATATTAAGTGTCCTTAGTTGAGTACAAAAAAAAAGTGTGATATCAGTAGTTTGCTAGTCATAGTATTGAAAAAACGTTAGAAAAAGGGGTAGGTTTGGGATTTTTTCCATCGAGTCAAGTTCATTAGATCTTTTAACTGAATGCGACTTTGACTAGACTAGATCCTTAAGTAATGTATATCTTTTTTTCAGAATTGTAAGCATTATTTTCTAAGTCTCAGATGATTTTAAAAATCATAAAAATGCGGCCTCCGCTGGCCTACCAAGCCTTAAATATAAACTCAACAAAACAAAATTAGATAAAAAATAATTAAAATAAGCAACTAAAACGTCAAAAGCAGCCGTTTCGTTTATTCTTTGAGTTGTATAAATATGCATGTGTTGGAACTTCACTTTGATCATGTACAAACAAAATGTTCATATGTTTTGTTTTGTAATTGTAAAGCTACACGAACCAGACAATTAGGGTTCGTGGCTTAGGCTCCCAGTGGTCGACGCAACTGTGGCTGACGCCCCCAGTTTATCAATTTCATTCGAAGAAGTTTTTAATCAAAATTTACTAGCAGGCATAATATAGGTAAGTACATAATAGATTGTTTGCAGTATGCAATAGTCTGCAGTTCGCTCAAATGTTTTATTTTGAATACTAGTTCTAATATATTTCTATTATTTGATTCAATTTTCTTCGTCAATAAAGATTTTAGTTCATATTATATCAAAAATTCAGTAATTTTAAGGGTTACAGATACTCACCAGCTCTCGGGTCACGCGTCGCTTAAAATTATTTCTATTATTTGATTGTAATTTTCTTTGTGAATAAAGGCTTCTGACATAAAAATCACTTTCTTGTTCTTGATTTTTGGACATAAAAAAGTACACTTGTCGATTTGTGTCAGTCTGTCTGTTTGTTACCTGTTCACGCCTAAACGGCTGAACGGATCTAAATGAAATTTGCCAGGGAGATAAATGGGATCCCAGAAACGAACATAGGCTACTTGAGAAGGGCGTGCGAAGCCGAATGCAGCAGCTAGTAGATATTTATTTTTACTAAACAGAACTACTCGGTAATTTAAATTTACTATCACAATTTCCTAACTTCGAGGCTTTCACCGCCCTGGGCGGTCCTTACTTTTAAAAATAGGTTTGTTTTTTAGATCCTACTTCAGTTCAAATTATCAAACATAATTATTATATTAATTAGAATCTTTAAACAAAAATGTAGATTACAGTCAATTTAGTGTCATAAAGTTCTACATAATGTATGATTATACGACTTAAAAATTAATCATTAAATAACCCGCTAACATTCCCGGCCCAAAGGTGCCCATAACGCTTCCAGCATTACCTCGCTGAATAGCAATAATAATGGCAATGCTTTGCACCAAATGTAGATTAGGTAATAAGGAAATAAAGCTTATTTTCAACACACTAGTGGCTCTATGGTCACCGCAATTAGACACAGAATGACACCCATAATCAAACTGTGACTTTATCATTGCTATAACTCACTAATGAGTTATAGATTTTTTTTTTATTGGTTGAGTTGCTTTGTTCTTAAAAAAAGTATTGATTAAAAAAAAGATCGTGTTCAAATAAAACAAATAAAGTAATGTTCCTATTGCTTGCTCCTTTCATGAAACTTCTTATTTAAATAGATAATATTAACTCGTACGTGTTTAATAAATAAAACTTTCACTGAAATATAACTTTTGTTTTCTCTGTAATAAAATGAGTTTTTATTGTTATTTTATTCACAAGTGTCAACACACTCATCATACGACGTTTTTCAACAAAAACGTCGTATGATACACGTGTGTATTGATGATTACCCTCCTCGGCTCTCTTAAGACCCTCACCTACGGCTCGGGTCTCAATGGCGCCTCGGCGGTAATCACCAATGTTACACACTAGTACCATAATGTATTATTATTTATTTATTATCAGAATCTCTGCTAAAGAAGACAAGCTTCCTTATCATCCATGCGAATGGCACGCACGTCTTTCCATTGCCTTTATCTTTAAATTTAACAAAACAAAGCTACTTCAAGGAATTCCTTTACAAATTACACACAGTACAGGGCGAGTTTCCACTTGGGTGAGCCAGCTGAATTAACGAAGCAGAATTCATTGCATTTTATATAAAATCTTGTTTTACCGATGAACGGTTTTGAATTAAATTATTAATAAACACATTTTTAGATGAAAGTAGGCGAAGTGGGGAAATTCCTGGCCATTTGGGTGCAGTGGCTCAGGAGAATAAGTGGCCTATTTTCAGTGTTTGAAAATTACAATCAAATAATAGAAATAAATTAGAACACTATGTTTCACTTAATGGTTTCAATTGTAAATACTAATTTACAATTGAAACCATTGAGCTAACTGCTGATTTGCAAACAATCTACAGGTAGCTCAACTGATCCATATCAATACCAGTCGTCGCGTCCCCAAGACGCTGGCTGCATTGTCAAACAAACCCACTGAAATTGATTTTCACTTGAAATTCCTGACATCCTGGTACAAGTATATACTACAAACATACTTAAAAGGATGTCCTACCAACTGTTTAGCATGTAGAGTAACATATTTTTTAAACAAATCAACAATTTTCAATTACACTAAAATAAAATTATGCCTATTCAATGAAATTGTTTTCTTTTTGGTAGTTCTACTGACAATCAAATAGTCATTTCCTAATTCTTTATCGATACAATTTTTTTATAGCAATATATTTTGTATATGAAGAAGTTATAATTGATTTTGTTATAATTGCTCAACATTGTGTATTATTTTATAAACCTAACTCACGCGTTTATGTAACTGTATTTTTGGAATCAGAATATTGGATTGAATTAAACGGTTTGTCTTATTTTTGTTGTTTTATTTGATACTTGCATTTGTCCGCAGCATAACACGCGATTTTCCGTGATAAAAAGTAAGGCGGATTGACTTACTGTAGTAAACTATAATATTATACTAATTTCAATGATTTTTCATGCAAAACTCATCTAGAATAATCGTCATTATATGTATACTACATCGGCTCGATATAAATCGAAACCTTCGTGAGTCTCTCGTCGTGTTTATACCAAACAGAAAATGAATTCGTGGACATATGAGCATTTGAACTGCAAAATGACAATGAAGTAGGCGTTGTTGTCTTGACAGAATAATTCGACCAGATTGAGAAGACCGCTTGACCACTTTGGCGTAGGTTTCTTAACATACAATGGCAGAGACCCCGCATGGACCGTGCATATTTTGACATGACATCCTCCCCACCACTAGTAATATTTTATTTCTCTACCACTACGCTAATTTTCCCTGCAATAATGAGGCATTTTCCAAATAAGAAAAAACCTTATTAATATCACGTCCATTTATGTAGGGTCTATGCCATTAATGTTTAACTCCGCCATCTTTTCAGTCTGGTCGAACTATTTTTTGACATTACCAAAACGCTTCATTACTCAATAAATCTGATTTCACAGGAATGCGAAAAAACACCCTGTATACTGACGCAATTGCGACCTTATTAAATGATAACAGAACGTACCTACCCCTTCACCCCTTAAGGGGAGATAATTAGGGGGAATGTTCTAACGCGCCACCCTCTTGGTGTTGTCAAAAGATCTTTACTAAATTGAGTTAAACTTCTGTATCACTAGATGTCTCCGAGGCTTCGTCTGCGTAGAATTCGCAGTTTCATGGGTTTTAACTTTTTGGCGCGGAACCCTAATTATTTTTTTAAATAAATAAAATAAATTAATAATAATGCTGGACAATTCACACAGCATTATCTAGCCCCAAGCTAAGCAGAGCTTGTGTTATGGGTACTAGATAACTGATATACTTAATACAACACACTACTCGATAAAGAGCAATTATTGTCGGCATGCAGCGCCTTAAAAGCTGGGTCTAGTTTTATAACGTTTTCGCGTGAATATCACATCACACTAATAATGTAAATGCGAAAGTTTGGATGGATGGATGAATGGATGTTTGTTATTTATTCACGGTTAATCTACTGAACGGATGGAGCTATCATATATTATTAAATTTTGTATAGACATCGTTCTAGCCCTGGAATAAAACAAAGGCTACTTTTAATCCTAAAAATTACCCATTGCCATTGTGTATATTATCTTCCCTTATGGGATATAAATAACCTTTAAAAGTTTAAAAAAAACTACGCGTGCGAAACCGCGGGCAGTTACTAATATTATAAATGCGAAAGTTTGGATGGATGAATGTTTATAGATGATTTTATGCATAGGGTAGTTCTAGGCCTCGAATGAAACATAAACATACCGTCTATCCTTATTAGTTCCCATGGGCTAGAAATTACCTTTAAAAGTTTTCATAGAAACAACGCGTCCGAAGCCGCGGACAGGACCTATTCTGTTATAAGCAGAAAATAAAACTGTTATATCGTAGAAAAATAACTCGAATAATGGTCAAGCTGTTATCACGTTCTCGCGTGAATAATCACGCAGTTTATTTGCAAAGAGAACTACTAAAGCGAATCAGAACAAAATGTACGATTACATTACGAAAGAATGATTTGGTTCGATGGGTTGATGATATGAGTAGAGGAGGCTGGCAGGTTACATAAATAACTTTTCACCACTCTCGCTCAAAACCGGTGAGCAAAATCGGGTTTTACTCACATGTGGAATAAAGGATATTATTCAACTTGTTGAAAAAAGTAATTTGAATCCAGAACAATGCAACCTTCACAAAAAACAAAATTTCGCTCGTCCATAGTTTGAAAGAGATTTGTAGCATTTTTACGTCCAAGGTAGAGAACCAAAATGACTTTCTGACATTCAACCTCTTTTGTAGAATACAAAATATTTTCTCGCTAGTCGTGGTGAAAAGTTGTATGTATAACTCGAGGGCAAATATTTTTCATTTCGTGCCTTTTAAATCTCACGCTACCTCAGAATCGCTACGCTCGTGACTCTATTTTAGACTGCCTCGCTAGCTCGGGATTTAATATAGGCACGTGCAACATAAAATCGTTTTGCCCACTTGTTGAAAAAATAACTAAAAACCATTTCAACTATTTTCGTTATTATTATAATATGTAACGGGCTGGCAGCATCAAAAAGTCGAGTCTTTATGCAAGAGGATACTTAATGTTTTTTTTACTGGCTCAAAACAACAGACAAAAAAATACTGTTCAGCCCTAGGGATTAAATTGGTACTTTATCCCCGGTACGCTACGCTATAATAATGACACACTTCACCCACTTAGAATTAAAATTATTTTGCGGAACCCTAATTGTTTGATAGTTATTCTGCTGTTCCGGATGGACACATCAAACCTAAGATCATTAAAATAGTTCTAGCCTATTTTGCGTTTTCAATTTTATAACTAGCACGACTTTTTTATAAAAGTTAATTCGATTTCTTTGATTTTCCGCCATTTTTCTCGAACCGCCATGACACCTCCTAAGCCAATGGAAAAAGAGCTTCAGTGACAATAAAGTCTTATAATCTTACAAGCTTATAACGATACTCGTTATTTATATTTATAAGCGAAGGCCATTCATTCTACGTAATTGATGTACAGGCAATAACCAAGGGAAAGGGTGTGCCAGAGCAACCTCAAATTTAGCTACTGTCGTGTCTACCATCTTATGTTGCTGTAACAGAAAAGCTTTTTAGAAAAAAATAAAAATTTCCAGTTACACATAAAATACAAAAAATAAAATAAATAATGCTGGACAATCCACACAGAATCATCTAGCTCCAAAGTAAGCTAGCTTCTCAAAGCTTATGTTATGGGTACTAGATAACTGATATATTTAATTACATATTATGTAACTGATATATTTAATATAGTATAGAAATATATACATATATTTTTTTATTATATTTAAAAATAAAATATATAATATATCTATTTATATCTATGTATAATATATCTATTTATATAATTTATTAAATATATTAGTTATCTAGTACCCATAACACAAGCTTTGAGTAGCTTACTTTGGGTCTAAATGGTGCTCTGTGGATTGTCCAGCTATTTTTATTTATTTATTTATATTACCTATACTTATGTGTACCTACTTACAGTCGTATCATCAGAATGTCGTAAGTAACTAGCTTCTGCTCGTGGCTTCTCACACGTTGATTCTATGGAAACGTTCAAAGGTTTTTATGCCAAGGAAACTGATTTATGGGATAAGTAGCCTATGTTTTTCCATGTTTATAGGAAAAACCCTGATCCATGCAGTAGTTTTGGGGTGTTGAAGCAGTTAGCTGTGTGGTACCCGCTTAGAATTAACACCACCCCAATTCTTCCGGGTGTTGTAAGGTGACCAAGGGAAATGCACCGGGGGCGGGCAGCAGCGCCCCCTGCAGAACAATTCTACCACCGAACTGCGATCCCCAACCCGCATGCCTAGCGTGAGGATTATTGGCATTACCCCCATGACATAAAAGCCAATAAGACGCTTATCAGGGGGAGGCCTGCGTCCAGCAGTAGACCAATTTTATGCTGTTGAGGTGAGGGAGGTGAAGTACATAAAACGGGGTGAATAGAGACTCCAGGGTGAATAGAAATGGACGAAATACAAGACAATACCTAGCTGTTAGCAATGACTGTTCACCTGTGTCAGTCGATCAAACCTCTGCAAAAGGATGTTTTGCTCCAGTATTTCATCCATTTCTATTCACGCTAAGTCTCTATTCATCCCGTTTGACCCGGTAGGTAACAAACATACATCCATCCATCCAAACTTTCGCATTTATTAGGCGGTTAACACACTGCCACGCAAGACGCAGCGTGATGCGTGGCAGTTAACCGCCTTAGTGTGAAGTGTGTGATTAATTATATGCCTACCTATCAACTAATAATAATTGACCTGCCAGATCAAAAAAGTTCCATGTCAGATTTATAAGCCATTTTTTTATTAATTCCACGGCTTGTTTAGCTCGCGGGCAATATAATTTTGTTACGTTTTAAAAGGAATGTCAAAACTCACCTGCCCTGAGGCTAAACGAGCGAAACGAAGTAGAAGACAAAGTTTGTACGAAGTTATGTTTATGGCCTTAGTAGGTAGAAAGCAACATTTACTGTTCTAATTATACATATACAGGGTTCTTGGTAATTTACTGACACTGCATTAACTGAAGGTTCTGCACATCATTACGAACACGTTCGTGACGACACCAGGTATTATCATATCAGTTGTCTTTTGTAAATCACCTTTGTTACAAAATGTAATAACACGGTTCACGATTTTATCGGGTATTCATCGCGTACCTTTTGTTTTTATTTCCCCTACGTTTCTATCGCGTAACGGGGGCGACGTCGCCCCGTGACCACGATCGCTAAATAAAATCATTAACTATGTTAAGAAATCGCGAACGTTAAAAAATTTTTAAAACACTTTTGTCTGGAATGCCAAAGAATTTAGTTTAGTTTAGTTTAGTTTATTTATTCAAAAACAATTTACATCGTGTATGAATATAAGGTACATAGGAATTAAATTAATAGCATGCAATTATATAAATTCTAAGTCATCTTTGTTGCTAACATAATAATTACTTTCGTTTGATAAACTCGTCAACTGAGTAAAAACACCCCTTCAGCAAAAGTTTTCTTAACATATTCTTGAAAATATTTGGATTGTCAATTGCTTTCATTTCAGTAGGAAGAACATTAAACAATTTGACTGCCTGATACCTACTGCCATGCA
Source organism: Eupithecia subumbrata (assembly GCA_949316285.1). Classification (NCBI taxonomy): domain Eukaryota; kingdom Metazoa; phylum Arthropoda; class Insecta; order Lepidoptera; family Geometridae; genus Eupithecia; species Eupithecia subumbrata. The sequence goes on from OX438631.1 coordinate 4,162,794, forward strand.
TTGCTACATTAAGCCTCGGATATACCTCGAGCTCAATGTCTTTTCTTCGTGTCATGAGTCTTTTCGTTCTCTTCTCTGCAGTTTCGTATTTGAAAGGGTTTCTTACAATGTCCATCAGAAGAACTAATATATATAGGCTAGGCAGGGTCAGAATTTCTAGCTTTTTAAAATATTCTTGACACGATTCCCACGGGGGAATGCAAACAATAGTGCGAATGGCTCGTTTTTGAATGACGAAAGCCCGATTTATGTTATATGAGTAGCTATTACCCCAAAAACGTATACTATATCTCAGTTTGGACTCTACTAAAGCATAGTAAACTGTTTTTAATTGCTCTAGGCTTATCTCATCCCTCAGACTTCGCAGCGCATAGCACGCGGAGCTAATTGTGCTTTCGATGGCCCCCAATTCGGTTTTCCAATTTAGGAAGTGGTCAATGTGCACTCCTAGGAATTTGACATAGCTCACAAAGTTAATCTTGTCACCGTAGTTCGTCAAGGTCATGTCAATAGCTTCGTTCTTATTTGCAGTTGTTCTAAATAAAATACCATTTGTTTTAGTCATATTAAGTTTTAAATTGTTAACAGAGAACCATTTATTAAAAGCCTCCAGAGCTATATTTATTTTTAATGTCAATTCTTCTAAATTTGCTGCTGAGATTATAGCATTTGTATCATCTGCATAAACTACTACACTTATACCAGGAACTGCTTTATTCATAAAGTTAATGAGGTCATTAAGAAAGATAATGAAAAATATTGGGCCTAAAATAGATCCTTGTGGAACTCCTCGTTTTACGTTCATTAGCTTAGATTTAGTCACAATTTCTTGGCCATTAACAACATTTCTAATTTCAATAAATTGTTTTCTATTATTAAGATACGATCTCATTAGATTTAGTGCTTTTCCTCTTATACCAAAGAAATCTAGTTTCGTAGTCAAAATTTCATGGTCTACTGTGTCAAAGGCAGATGACAGGTCCAGAAATAGGCCAGCTACTTTCATTTTACTATCTAGATTGATTAGTACTTCTTTAATAAGTAGATCAACCGCGTCAACTGTTCCTACCCCAGTCTGGTAGCCGAATTGCCGTTCATTAAGGACCTTATTGGCCCTCATATGGGTCACTAGCCTATGTTTGATTATCTTTTCGAGAATTTTTGAAAAAATAGGTAACAGCGAAATAGGCCTAAAATTCTTTGGCTCTGTTCTTTTCCCTTTTTTATAGATAGGCAAAACTTTTGCAATTTTAAGTTCATCAGGAAAGTATCCTAGAGAAATACATTCATTAAAGTAATGGGCCATTGGTTCTGCAAGGATGTCTATATTTTCTTTAATTATTATGATAGGTATTTCATCATAGCCATGCGAGTGTTTAACTTCCATTCTTTTTACAATAATTTTTATTTCACTACTATTTGTATCATCAAAAACCATGTCATCTTTAATTCGTTCGCAGGAATCAGTCATAAAATTTATAGCTTGTATCTTTTTCTTATTTGTGTCAGGGTCTTCACAGCTATAGTCATATTGTTTTGCAAAGACTTGAGCTATATCTATTGAGTCGTCTATAATTTTACCATTATTTTTGAGTACATAATTTTCATACGTTCTGATTTTGCATTTATTTCTATGTTTATTGATTATGTTCCATATTTGCTTTGTATTATTTTTTGCTAAATTTACCTCCTTCCTGACTGCATTCTTTTTAGATTCTTTGATGACCTTCTTATATAGTTTTATGTATTTATTTCGATATTTGAGTAAAGATTCGTGACTGTCTCTCTTATTCATGGTTTTTAGAAGCCTTTTCATTTTGCTTGCCGTTTTTATTCCTTTAGATATCCATCTTGATTTGATTTGTTTGTTTTTGTTTACCGTTACTTCCTTTTTTGTAAAATACCTATCAAAAAGGTTTTGAAAATTTGTCAAAAAGTTATTACTGATCGGTAGGTCCTCCTGTAGGCTCTGTCTAAACATTTTTTTCTGGTTCTCAGAGAAAGACCTTTGTTGTATCCTAAAAGAACTCTTATTGTCACTAGAGTCTACACCTTCTACATTGAGACCGCAAAGTAGAGCTGCATGTCCATCCCCAAGACCATTTTGATCAACATTTAAGTTTGTGACTTTTTCTTTTGTAAGATTTGTGAGAATGTTGTCAATGCATGATTCGTGTTCATTCCGAAAAAAAGTGGCCGAGTTTACTAAATAACTGAAATTGAAGCAATTGAGCAAAGTTTCCAATTCATTTCTATGTTTACTTTCCTTTAGTAGGTCTATGTTGAAATCTCCTAAAATAATGCACCTTTTGTTGAAGAAGTGTTCTAGTAAAGATTCTAATCTAGTTATAAAATCGCTAAAATTTTTTTCATCAGGCACTCTATATAGACAACAAATATTTAGATGTAGCTTAGTATCTCTTGCTCCACTTATTTCGAAGCTATTTAGCTTATATAACTTCTTACATATACTTAACTCTTCGGTGTTATTTTTAATGTGTGATAAAATTAATGTTCCTCCTCTTTTTTTGTTGACTCTACAGTTAAAGGACTATATTGTAGTTTTCCAAATTAAAAACATTTATAGTATGTTTGTTAAGAAAATGTTCTGTTACGCATATGTAATTAATGTCAATATCCATGTCATGTAAATAAATTTTTAAGTCATCTTTTTTGTTTGATATTCCACATAAATTTTGGTATAGAATATTTAGATTTGATACAGATTTTGTTTTATAATAATTATCATTTAATACTTCCTTGTTAGGCTCGAAAAAACATTTCAATTTCTTCTGGTCTATCAACTTGAGAAATCGTTGGTTTTACCTGAGTCTCTTTGTTATAAAAACGCTCCTGAAATAGGGCTTGCGTTGTTTTTCTAAGATTATCAATTTTTTCGTATTTGTAACATATTTGTAAAATATCCTTGAGAATGTACCTACATACAGTGCCTTTGTCAAATTTGTACATATTGTTTATTCTGTATTCTCCACCAAAAAATGTATTCAATTCTAGCATAGTCGCATGTTTAAAATTGGAGCATACTAGGCGAAGTGCTTTGTTTACATTAATTTCATTTAAAAACGTGTTTTTATGGACTGTGCCAAGCAGGACGTTTGTGTGTGCAAGCTCACTAATGCAACAGTATAAAGAGGATTGCAGTTCCAAAAGATTGGAGTCATTAGTACCGGTCAATAAAATAACAAAATCCTCCTGTGTGTAGTCCTTACAATAGTTGCTTTTACATAACTCTATTACATGTTTGGTACTTGCATAGGACTTAATGAAAGAGAAAACTGAAAATCGGTCCCCTAGAAGTTTCTGCATCTTTTCTCCAACACACCTTCCATTTTCATCCGCAAGAATCAAAACACGTCGGCTTGATAGGATGTTTGTCTTGCTATCGGTTTTTTTGTAGGCGCTGTTGCGTACCATTGGTTTTTCATTCCTATTTATTTTGGGAATACTGGTGGGAGTAGAAACTCTCAGTCGCTTTTCCTGTTCAATTCCGATAATTGATTTTATTTTTCTGTTCTCCTTTTCTTGTGGTAATGCGTTTTCAGAGTTATTAGACTTTTTGTGTTTTGGTTGGGCCTCCTTAAAACATTCATTCTTGCTGTTACAGGTATGATTGCTGTTTGACAGTACAAGAGGACTATTCGTAAAACTGTCAGTTAGTCGTCTTTTTGCGCTCTTTTTACCAGTAGATGATATGTTTCTACGAAGCGAAGTGACTGGGCTACGGCAGATTTGTTTTAAAACTTCTACTTCCTGAACAAGTAGCGAAATTTGTTTCTTGAGGCCATTGTTTTCAATAATAACATTTTCTAATTCCTGTTGTGTGCTGAGTAGATTGATTTTTAGATTGGAGATCTCTGTATTCATGTTTTCCATAGTGCTGGTGAAAATATTATGTGAGGAAAAATCTAGGCTCTTGCTCAAAATACCTGAGCTAGGCGAAGAGCTCAAAGAGCCGCTGTCGTTGTTAACCTCTTCTAACGACGTAGCTTTGGTCAGGTGTTTCGCCTTCCTCTTTGTTACATTGTCTGTGTCCTCCATAATTGCCTGAACCAATAAACTTGAAAATATCGAAAATAAAATAAAAATATAGCATTCGCAAAAAGTATGTGATACTCTTACAGATTTGAACCCACGTCCATTGGAACGTAAGTCACGCTCTTAGTGCAATGAGCCACCGTGGTGTCTGTCTTACCACTCGAAAATTTAGATCTGTAATTTTGCTTTCGAAGTTAGCAAGTATGACTAAACATTTCTTTGTGTGCAATCAGTGCATGGGTCCAAAGGTCAGTTTTAACTGAGACAAAGAAAGTTGAAGTTTGCAAAGTGGCAACGGCTTGTTCACATGCTATAATTAAAAAATACACTCACTTGCTGATGTTATTTTATTGTAGTTTGTACGCCAAAGTTCACAGTTGGTTCATGGGTTATTTGTGGGTGTATTAAGTTTTCCAATTATCACATAATTATTGAATTTTACTTCATCTTGGTTTTCTCTTATTTTCTTCTTTATTAGTTCTTATTTCTCATCACAAACGCTACACAACGCGGATTGTTTTTCAGGTGTCAGATTTTTCCAATAAATAGCACGGATACTTCACATTTACCATTTAAATAAAATTAATTTTACGGAGCCAATGTTTACCGTGGCACTAGCGCCATCTGTGAAATTACTTAAGACCAATCTCCCACTCCCACGCCCACTGCTAATTTAGGGCAGAGCCGTTTTTAAGATAAGTTTCAAATAAAATATTCTCAAAAGAACGATTATTGGATGGATACCTACTACCAGTACCAAGTTTAAGAATTAGGACCTGGCGTCATCACAAACGTGGTTGTGATGGTGGGCAGAGCCTGCAGTCCACGAAGTGTCAGTGAATTACTAATGACCCTGTATACAAGAGAATTGTAGTGTTTACAGTTTATGCCAAACGGTCAGCGTGGCTTTCAACTCATAAGTAACAAATCTCTCTGTACCGAAAATGGCATCGTGTCCAGGGGCGCGATCACGGTGTGGTAAGTATTGGCATTACGGCTCAACTGTTAGCAGTTGAAACGTTAAGGTGCGCGTTCGCAGGCCGGCATCGGACAATCCGCTGACAAGTGCGTCCACTGATCGGCAATCAGAATGACGTCATTCGCAGTAAACGGAAAAGTTGCCTTCATGAATCCTCGCCGGCATTGCCGACAGTCCGCTCCGTACGGTGCGGATCTTGTACGGCAAACCATTGATGAGTGAGGCCCCAGTGCGGATCGTCCGATGCCGGCCTATGAACGCGCACCCGAACGTTTCAACTGCTAACGTTTGAGCCGTAATGCCGTGCCTTACCACACCGTGATCGTAGCCCTGGTTCACCCTATACGTATAAGTAAAGCTTACACCACAATTTATTAACACCTATACGATCTGTCGTTAAATTGGAAATTGTCGGTTCCTGAAAATGACAGCTCCTTTACATTTTATATTTTATTCGGTTTTACTGAAAATCTTTTTCCTGTTTTCATTAATGTCGGTAAGTATTTATAAAAAGAAAAATTACCCATACGACCGAATTAGCGCGGCGTACGAAGGGTTGCGGATTTGATTCCCGCCTCGGGATAAATGTTTGTACGATCGGCAGATAATTTTTGGGTGATCTGGGTGTATACTATGCTTCACAGAAAATATTTATCTATGTAGTTTATTGTCCAAATATATCAGTTTTCTAGTACAAAAAACACAAACTTTGCTTAACTTGGGGCTAGATAGGGCTGTATGGATCGCCCACAATTATTTATTTATTTATTTATGTTACCTATACATTTACATAAGTAGGTAATCTACTAAGAGTTTTCTACTAAGAGTAAGAGTGATCTACTAAGAGTAGTCGTATCATCAGAATATTGTGTTTAGTTTCCAATTTCTGCTACAGACATAGAATGTGTGGTCCAAGAAATAGAGCAGAGATAAATATACACTAGTCAAACACGTTGTCGAATGTTTAAAATTCACTGGTGTAAGATCATTAACCCCCGGCGCAAAAACTTTTGACGACCTCCGTGGCGCAGCGGGCGAAGGTCCGCCTGCGACGCAGGAGGTTGCGGGTTCGATTCCCGCCTCGGAACAAATTTGTGTAATTTCTGCAGAAATTTGTTCCGTTGGTCTGGGTGTTTTCTATGTATAATAAAAAAATATCTTTATATGTAGTGTATTATATTAAGTATATCAGTTATCTAGTACCCATAACACAAGCTCTGCTTAGCTTGGGGCTAGATAATGCTATGTGAATTGTCCAGCATTAAAAAAAAGAGAGGAGTGTTATGCTGTGTGAATTGTCCAGCATTATTTTTATTACAAGTGTATCTGTATCGTGTCTGTCTGTGTATCTGTCTGTGGTATCGTAGCTCCCAAATGGATGAACCGATTTTCGTTTAGTTTTTTTTTTTTGTGTCATAGATAAATTATCCCGAGTGTTCTTAGCTGTGTTTCATGAAAATCAGTCGTGAGGTTTTTAAAATTTTTAATTTTGGTCTTGTTTACATCGTTGTATTCATCGGGAGGGAAAGGGAAAAGTCTGACAACCTTTGTTGATTACTTGCGAGAGTGTTTGATTTTCGAGCGTATCTATGTATGTGGTTGGCTCTTTATCACAAAACGGCACAATCGATTTTGGTGAATCAAAATACCCGTCCGAATTCTAAGAGTGATTTCAGCTCCATTTTGAAGGCCCCAAATTTCACGAAAAAATTGGACGATGTGGAAAAAGAAGACCCAGTCGGGTTTTTAAAAGTTTTTAATAAATTACTTGTTCTTTGAAAATAATTTATTAACTAGTTTATGCCCGCGGCTTAGCACGTGTTTTTTTCTATGGAAACGTAGGTGATTTTTATTCCATGGGAATGTATTTATGGGATGAAAAGTAGCTTAAGTTTGATTCCAGGATTAGAATTACTTGTAAGAAACCCTTTTTAGCCCGATCCATTCAGTAGTTTTGGCGTGAAGAGGTAACAAACATCCATCCAAAGTTTTTTGTTATTATAGTGCGTAACCCCACACTCTGGGTAATTTCTAAGAAACCAAATAAAATCGCAAATTTTTTTGGACAAACTTCAATGTTTCCCCTGTAGGTGGAGCTAACGGCGCTAGAGTCCGTAGGAAGTCGCAGAGATTTTGAACTCCCACGTCACTTGACCTCGTGGTGTAGTTGGTTAGCACATTCCGGTACTGACGGAAGGATGCGGGTTCAAGTCCCGTCGAAGTCGAAAATTTTTGTGATATTATTTGATTTCCTAGAAACATCCATCCATCCAAATTTTCACACTTATAATATTAGTGTTGATGACTGAGTGTAACCCAACTGCGAAACCTCTTATAACTTGAGGCGCCTCTTCCTTTGAAGCTTGTTCTAATATATTTCAATTTGCTAACGTTACGCTGTCTTCATTATTTAACCACATCCACGCATCTAACACAGCGGGTAATAGTTTACGCTTCAAAATGACGCTTCTGAACAGCGACGGTTCAGTAGATAAAGAGTTAAGCGACGCTTCAGTAGATAGACAGTTGTCGCACACTTGAAAGCACCGCTGCAGCACAGCACAAAAATGTGCATTCATAAACATAAAACATAAACATTTAAACATTTATTTATTTAATTATTCGTGTTTGACTAGTGTGACTAGAATAATAATTCTGTACTAAGTCAATAAATAAATAAATTACTTTGAGTACAACTCTAGTAGGTTGGTACAATACAATACTAAGGTAAACATAGGTAGGTTTTCTATACGATTAAAATGATAAAAAAAAAACAAGAAAAATAACAATATATTTGTTATTCTATGTCTACGGCTAAGTATTTATTTGTGTATGTTACCAGTACCAGAACCTTAGTAAGGTGACAGTCCTCCGTTATGTAAAAACTGTTTAACGGCAGGACGAAAAATATGGATAAAAATTCAAATAATATATACTCGTAACATTCAGATGAATTTTATATATACGGCATCAGATGACAGATAGCTTGCGGACCACTAGTTTCAAGCTTGTGGGAAACCATTTTGTCACTCTAAAATGTATATAAAGATAAATAATAATAATATAATGCTGAACAATTCACACAGCATATGCTGGATAAATAATAATGCTGGACAATTCGCAAGATAACGTTATAGTTGTATTTATTAAACTTATTATTTTTACTAATACTAACTACAGGTATCTTGTAGGTACATTAATAATTAATTGTAGTAAATATTACGAAGGTATAAAACTGTACTTTGTAGAATCTTGTTTTTTTTTTCTTTTTTTGTAACTTGTTGATTTGTATAATATTTTCGGATAATTTATTCTCTTTCTATGTGTGGAAGCTGCTTAGCTTAATTCTTCTGTTGTTTTGTATTTCATTTTCTAGACCTAAAGCATTTTGTTTCCCAATAATAAATAAATAAATAACGAGTTTAAACTCATATTCGAATGTACGTTTTTGAGCTTTGTGGTAGCGGTATTGCATTAATGAACGCAGAGGTTTACAGTTGCCTAGTTTTCGAAATAATATTTCAAGTGTGGTCTTTTATTTTTAAACTGTGGTAGTAGCTCGTACGGGATCAACTAGCATGGACCTTTGTCCATTACATGATATCGTAAATAATAGCTTTTTCATCCCCCCATCTCAGAAAGAGTATTTTTGGTCTTCGATATCGGAGTGCAAAAGCGGTTTTTATTAGGAGATAAAGTAAAATTGAATTTAGATCATAGTGTGACCACGTTTGTGATTAAAAACCTATTTACTTCAACCTCCATGGTGCCGAATATATCATACAACCATTTTTAAATTGTTAAATTTCAGACCTTCTTGGTGTACTTTTTTTTAGTTTGCTTTGCGGGTGTCATTTTCTTTTCACGTATATTTTTAAAACCACAAGAAACTTGAAAACAAGTAAAATTAGTGATTCTAGCGACGAGGAAGTTTATTTGACGCCAACAGAATTGACTGAAACTGTTAAAAATGTGCAAATGAGTTTTTTTGCATTTAGTAATTTCCTCGCTGGTGGGATAAAAATTGCACTCGAGTGCAAATATTATTTACCTCCAGCTCTTTTGATTCCCTCGCTAACACTGAGGATTCTAATTTTTGAATCACTCGCTTGCTCGGCCATCAAAATTGAGCACGTGGTTAAAAAGCAACTTTGCACTCTTGTATAACAAATAACTATTTCATCCCATCTATTCGAAAAGAGACGAAAGGTTCCTCGATAAGAACGAACAAAATGAGTTATTTCTGTGCTCTTAATACGAGTGATGAAATGACTTTTGAATTTGGAACACTATATAATTAAAAAGTTTGAACACAATTCGCTTCGATAAAGTCACGGAAAAGCAAAGTCACGGTCCTCGAAAAATACGCGGGAACTTCTTATTCGTTTTTTATTACTTTTTATCAGAATATGACATGAAGATTTTAATTAAATTCACACTAATTGAATAAAACACGAGTTTTAGCAGTGAAAGTGAAATATTAGCACCAGAATATAGGTAGATATTCGTCACTACTAAAAACGGGTCATTCTTCGAAACAACATTTTTTGGTTGGCTTTCGTGTCACATTTATTTTTGTTGAAATTCCAAATAATATTGATATATTCTGAATATAGATGTAATTTAAAATATATTGATAGTGGAGGGAACTTAGTTGACTTAATGGTTAAATTTTAAAAATATGGTGCCCACGGAAGTCAGGCAGTCATAACATCGAAATCAGATATATAAAAATATAGAACATTAATATGTTGAAACATACATACATTTTGTGTGAATTAGCCTATCATAATTATTATTTTAAATTTCATCTAAAAAATAGGCTACGTTTTATCCCATAAATCAGTTCCCATGGGATAGAAATCACTTTTGAACTTTTCCATGAAAAACAGAGTGTACCACACGGTACCAAAAATATTTTACCTCGAGCGACGTACTTTGAATCCTTCGCTACGCTTAGGATTCTACTCTAGAATCCTTCGCTATGCTCTGGATTTAAAAAAATCGCTCTCGCCCTAAATACATTATTTCAGTCCCTTGTGACACAATCTACTATTTTAAGCTACAAAACGAACCTCATAGGTATTCGAATCAATGCAACTAGCCATCGAGTAGTTCCCACGTGAGGAGACAGTCCTGGCTGCAGTATCCAGTTGTTGTCAGTTGTCATTTTGGTGTAGGTACCTAGTATCATCGAAGAAATAGAAAACGTAGACACGCGTCTTTCACTGGTGCGTGGATTTTTACGAAAACATATAGATCTACATTAATCCACGTGATGCCACGCTTAGCAGATTTCTTCATTTCTCGTACGTCATGACACGTGTGTGAATGTTACCTATACAGACCTGGCGTCTACACGGACGTGTTCATGATGCTGGATTGCAGTTAACGTGCAGTTCACGCAGTGTCAGTGAATCACCAATAACCCTGTATAACTTTAACTTTAAGGTTCCGTCTACAATCACAAGTGTGAACAGTTTCAATCGGCCTGTTTCAACCCCTTCCTCGTTTTATCAGGTTTTATTGGCACCACTCGGTCCGTTTCCGGTCCGGACCGGATCCGTGTGGCCCATTTGTGGCTCACTTTACGGGCCACGCTCCGTCCCTTGTGCAATGGACCGAAGATAAGAGTGTTGCCAGTTTTGACTTTTATGGCTAGAACTGACCATTTTGAGGTTGTTTGGGTAAAATAAGTAAAGTTATAGTTTCACTATTTATAGCTAGAAAGAAAGTGATCGTTTTTGAGGCAGATTAACGAAAAATATATTTTAAGATCAAGAAGAATATTCTTTTACGTTTTCTCCTATTTTATAGTCAGGTAAGCCTTTCATGAAACATTTTTTTCAGTTTTTTAAAAACTCGGATTTGAGTGCTTTCTTGGACAATTTAATGTAGAATAAAAGTATTTCTCTAATCTTTCACGAAATTTAAAATATACCTAGAAGCTGGCTGGTTGATGATTGTGCGTGGTTGATAAAATGATCGTAAGTTTATAGATTCTTTTATGAATATTTTTTTAAGCTCACGCATTTTTTTCTTTAAGTAGAATAGACCTTCGTTTGACCACTACATATATCACCTGGTGGTAAGTGACGATGTCTCCGACGATGTATCACGCACATAGGTCTAGAAGACATCTGATTTATTAACTCTTGTCTTGCAGAATCTGTTATTTGTACCTAGCTACGTATCTACGAAATTTTTGTGTTTTTGTAGGCTTTTGTAGACTTTTTGTCACTAAATCAGCCGGCAGCACTGAAGATAAGAAGCATTGTATCAGATTAGTTTTAGTAAGCTTTTTGTGGGCTCGCTGAGAACCGAATAGGCTTAGTGTGCGGTTACACGAAATTTATTCATGGAAAACCTAAGGGCGTTGTATAAGCAGTCTTGAAGTCTTTTTGGTTAAAATTCTATTTATACATACTGATTATTTTATTCTGAATACTTTTATTTTTTGGGTACTGACGAAGTAGGGATACAACCTATATTTTTCCAGCGTTAATTATGTTTTGCAATCGCGAGGGTAAGTTAAAAAATATTGAAACCTACTTTAAATGAAATTAAAACTATAGAAAATGGCTTGAATATCCTTACATATTTCTTCCATGTCGACTTATGCGCCCAAATCCTCTCTGGTTGCACGCTCCCCAAACAAAAGAGCGCCCCGCGCAACCACAGTTGCACGTAGTAGAAACCGGTTCCGCGGCAGCTGTTTTGCTTTGAATTTAAATTTACCGCTCTCCCAAAAGCTACTAAGTGTTTGATTCCATACTAGGATATATTTTTGACAAGCAGCAACACTAAAGTGTCAGTGGATTCATCTGTCGGAGTCGGGAAAAAAAAAAGAAAAAAGTGAGACCAATCATTGTTTTCAAGTGCTGGAGTGTTGAGGTGAGTGGTGTATTTTTATCGTTTTATTATGATTTTGTGTCCTAGACTTGAACAGTATTATACTAGACCATTTTTATGATTTTATACATATGTTTAACTGGCAGTTGGTAGTAAGATTTGTAGTTAATAGACCTTGCTAAAGTACCTCGTCGTCTCGATGTAAATGGCTCCATTGTTTGAATAAAAAATAATTATACTCTCAATTTTCACGGTACTTTATAAATTCTTTCAGGATATGAAGCGTCAGACTTTGGCCTTTCTAGCAATGTGCATATTTTTGTTCTAGACATTTAAAATTATAATAAAAATTTAATTTTACTTCCGCCTCTTGATTTTCACTGACCCGATAAATATTCAGTGGTTTCGTCTATTTTTTTAGGATGTATTTTTGTACTAGCGATGTCGGTATTTTTATGTTTATATTAAGTTAAGTTCATGAACTATTAAAATAAATAGAAAAAATACTATGTTATCCGTTTTATTTTCAAATAAATACCTTTTTTCCAAAACTACATCTCATTTATCACCTAGGACAAGTTTGCCCTTGAATTACATAATATTTTACTGCTATACTCGTCAGATTGTTTTTGTAACTCATTGCTTAGTTATTCAACTACCTCTCACATAAATTTTATCACAAAGTCTTAGTTACGAAGCCCTTGAGACCATTTTTTACAACTGGCGGGAACATCTGGCATTTCGCGGCGAACCACCGCGGGGCGGCGGGCGCTCAAGTTCGTATGCCTACACGTCACGAAGCGCGTCAGTCGACTAACCTTTGCAGCTATTAAATATCGGTTTTTATGTTTTACTAATTTTGAATTGACTTTCTAAAAGAAAATTAACCTTATAGGTAAAAACAGCATTCTGTATATACCTAGAATATTAATCCATGGGTTAAGATGAATTTTAGAGTCGGAAAGGTTTTTGTTTGAACCATGTCGTACCTATAATTACAATTGAAAAAAAAAAACAATCATAGAAATAAATAATCATAGAAATAAATAAGCTTGAAAGTTCATTTAATGGGTACAATAACTCATCAAATAGAGAAAAAGAACCCTAAAAATACACTGTAACTGTAGAAAGTTAAAAAAAACTGAGTTTTCCTTCCCTCGTTGAAGAAAACAAAACAGTTCGAAACACTGACCCGACCAAAGGCCTAATGGCCAGTCATTTTTAAGAACAATAAAAACAAACTCGCTTTCCGTTCTGAACACTCCTAGAGCAGGAGAGAACCATGATTTGTCTCTCTGCACATAGTACCAAAAAATGCCGTCAACAAAAAAGTCTGATAAGAGATTGAAGAGAAGTATGGAAAAAGAAACATTCTATATTATGAAGGTGCGCAGTTATACAACAACTTTCCTGATAACATTAAGAACTGTTTATCAATGTACATAATTTAAAAAAGACTAAAACAATATATTTATTATAATATGTTTTAAGTTAGCGTAACGGTACCAACCAATAAGGTGAAACTTGCTACGAATATTATTAGTAAACTTCTGTAATGTAATATTAATTAATTAATAGTAAGTAAGGTTATTGTAGTAGGTACTCATTTAAGTGAACATTGTTCTTTTGAGTAAATAATTTTTTTTAAACTGAACTGGATAGGGTATTTGTTACATTTTGATATACAGTAGGTTTTTTTGGTATGTATAATACAACTTTTATTAACAAAGAAAATTAAAGTCAAATAATTGAAACAAAGTGCTGTTGCCTGTTTGCTCAGCAGTAAGACGAAATAGGTTAAAGAAAAAAATAGAAAGAAATTAGAACTAGTAGTTACCTATTTACAACGGAAACAATAAAGCTAACAGCAGACCGTTGCAAACAATCTACAGGTAGCTCAACTGATCCATATCAATACCAGTGGTCGCGTCTCCAAGACACTGGCTGCATTGACCCGCTGTATGGCAATGCTGATGCGCTACGCCAGATACTCACCAGCTCTCGATTCACGCGACTGTCAGATAATTTGTTTAAATACGGAGAGCGTCGTTACTCCACGTTAGGTAATAATATCTACTCATCCGAGCCGTGCGGTGCTGGCCTATAATTCGCACAGCCCCAACTCGACGCGGGTGTCGTAAGAGACTACTAAGGGATTTCCACCGGGGGCGGGCAGCAGCAATTCCTGCAGGACAATTCTATCACCGAACTGCGATACCCAATTCGCATGCCCAGCGTTGGAAATACTCGACGCAGGCCTCCCCCTGATAAACGCCTTATTGGCGTTTATCAGGGGGAGGCCTGCGTCGAGTGAGTGGAGTGCTTGTATAATTTTGACCTAGATTGAAATCAAACATTTGTGTCATTCTCCAATATTCATGTTGGGTCTCGATGATGTAATTTTTCTACACCCCTCTCCCGTTCTTATCCGGACATCTGTCGATCCGGCTGCTTTTATATCCGGATGTTACGTCGTGCTGTTTTGTAATGTTTTTTATTGCTGCGTTCCGACTTCGCATTTTATTTTAGCACTTTGTTTTGGAAAGGTAATGTTACATTTAATTTGATTTCTGTTCTGATTTACAGGTAAACGTTTAATCAATGTTTATTTGTTAATTTATTTAAAAGGGAACGTGAAAATCACATTAACACAGCTCTAATTTTCTATGTGTTTTTCACACTTATGAGACGCCGCAGCGTGCTCAAATTTTTTTCTCAACTAAACTATAATCTTAATAAAACAAACAGGAAAAGTAAACTTAAATAAGTGAGATCTGAGGTATGTTGTTGATTATCTGTGTAAACTCAGAAATATTGTAAGTGAGTAAGTGAATATGTATTTTGTAAGTGAATATGTGTTTCGGGCCCGACGCCTCAGGCCAATATAAACCTTATTTCCACAATTATAAGGGTCATAATGGCTCGAAGTCTATGTCTAATTTGATTCGGAATAAAAGGTTAAATAAGACTTGATCGCAACCGAAAAACTAAACGAACTGTACTTCCTCTTTTGACAGGGATGCAGATGGGTCGACAACAGTACATAAATAAATAATGCTGGACAATTCACACAGCATTATCTAGCTCCAAGCTAAGCAGAGCTTGTGTTATTGGTACTAGATAACTGACATACTTAAAACATCCAGAACTCCCTGAAAAAATATCTACTGATCTTACAAACATTTGTCCCGAGGCGGGAATCGAACCCGCAACCTCCTGCGTCGCAGGCGGACCTTGGCCCGCCGCGCCACGGAGGTCGTCATGACTGTTAGGAAAAAGGTTTGCGTTCATTAATCCATTAATAATAATAAAAATGTTTATTTTCTCTCACAAATCAATCTCTAGTATCTAAAAGTCAATACCGCTACCTAGGATTATGAGAGAGAAGGTATAGAGAGTGCACCCGTGTTTGCGCGCACACTTGTGCACTATACCATATCCTGCGCACCTGGATAGTCTTCGTTTTTGGCCTCCGTAGCCGAAAATCGACTAGGGCATCATCATCATCATCACTACCACACAGCACAAAAACGGATGCCCCTTTATGAAAAAAAATGTATATAAGGCTTAAGGTTTAACGGTTTTACTATTTAGTATAATAGTGTTGTGGATATCAAATGAGTAAATATTTTTATAAACGTTCCAAAATACGCAGAAAAATCTTCAGTTGTCGGACAATGAACCACAAAATATCACGATCAAACAAAGACGAGTGAAAATGAAATAAAACAATGGCTTTAGTTAAAGAGCAAGGGGTTTGTTTTTCACGTCATTTTCATAAAATAAACTTGTGACTTGCCATGTGCGGGTTTTATATTTGGCTTTACTTATATTTATATATTATCTTGGCTTCTTTTTTAAATGCTTACTTAATTTATCTAAATCCTGTTCCGGACCTTACAAATTGTCTATTGACGATTTAACTGCTTGCTTGTTTAGGTGGTTTACAAACCGGTACAGGTAAGTAGTACGTATCAATATTGTCATGCTATAGCAAAAAAAACTTTTTTTACCATAGGCTTTTTTAATATTCACTTGGAATAACAGGATAATTTCTTTTTATGACGAAAAAACACGCGTGAAGCCGCTGACAGAGATAGAAATTAATTGTTATTCTTAACTTATCAATCAAATCAATAATATAAAATAAATTAGAATTTAGAACCTACTTTATTAACAAAGACAATAAAAAATACAGTCAAACAATTCAAACAAATTACCTAGAACTTGTATTTACAATCAAAACATTGAGCTAACTGCAGCCTGTTGCAAACAATCAACAGGTAGCTTAACTAATCCATATCAATTCCAATAATAACTCGAATATGATAGTGATATTTATATATATATATATATATAATAAAAAATAATAATATATATAAAATAATATAGATAAATAGCGGGAGCTCAATGATTGAAACGTCGAGTCAACGATTCAACTGTTTTATTGCGCTACCCTTGAATCTAGGTACATTAAAAGACCACAAAGATAAAGTAAATTAGACGTCACCGGCTCCTGCACTAAAACCTCAAGAGAGCAGTTGAAGATCTTTTCACAACGCGCTGCGTTAAGGTTGTTTGAGAAAATCTTGCTTTATATTTAACAATGCAGATTTCTTAGCTTTGTTTATTTTTCAGTTCAGCTTGGGATGTTAACTAACTAAATATTTAGACTATTCAAATTCTAAGGAGGTATTATAATTTGAGTGCTTGATTTTGCTAATTGTTTTCATTAGAATTTAGAAAGACTAAAAATATCATATCAATATAAAATGCTTGAAAACGAAAGTTTTCAATCAGTGCGTCCTACCCGTCATGACCTACGGAGCTGAGACGTGGACACTCACGGTAGGGCTGGTCCACCAGTTCAAAGTCGCTCAGCGAGCTATGGAAAGAGCTATGCTCGGAGTCTCTCTGAAGGATAGGATTCGTAACGAATACATCCGACAGAAAACCAAAGTTATCGACATAGCTCAAAGAATTAGCAAGTTGAAGTGGCAGTGGGCCGGTCATATCTCGCGAAGAACCGACAACCGCTGGGGTAAGCGTGTTCTTGAGTGGAGACCACGACTCGGCAATCGTAGTGTAGGACGCCCTCCGGCCGGGTGGGACCACGATCTGTGAAAGACTGCAGGCAGATGCTGGATGCGGCAAGCTGAAGACAGGGTGCTATGGCGCTCATTAGGGGAGGCTTATGTCCAGCAGTGGACTAATATAGGCTGATGATGATGAAAAAATCTAGGTAGAAATAAGTTCCGCTCTCAATCACACAGAATTAAAAATATGCGTTCAAATATGGGCTTAATCTCGTTAAATTAAGATACATTTTTTCAGTTGAAAAACAGCAACAATATTAACACATTACAGCAAAATTCTGAATTTACTCCTTTTGTCTTAGTTACTTGTTTTATTTAAGCAGGTATAAGTTTTATTTAATTTTGTGTTTTTTTTGTAAATCAAGACAATAAATGATTTTCGATTCTATTCTATTAAAACACTAGGTTTGTTCTTATAGAGCCACGAAATGCTCGTGGAAGCCGTACGTAGCACACATGTGCTGAAGAACCCGACAGATGATGTAAATGGGCCATTGCAGCTATTTATTTCTACTTTATCCACGCATTTACTTTCCTTGACTTAATAAAAGAATACGATTTTTGAGTTATTCCCAACGCTTCACGTGAGACGTCCTCATTCTCAACGTCTCGTATTGTAATTTTCACTGACAGCTGTCAAAATGACAGTTACCTACTCTCATATTATAATTCTACGTGACAGTAATTTTCATACACATAATCTGTCAGCTTGATAAATATCGTAGCTCTCGTTGGTCCCGATATTTTTCTTGATACGCATCGCTTTTCTTTGTTGATCTTCCTATACCTGAGTCACGGACACGGGCCGTTTTGTTGATCGCGTCATTGTGGTTCGTCACGGACAGCAAATTTGAGTGTACTCAAAGGTTCTATCTCATATTTTTTTGAATGGTATGGTAATTTAGTTTTGTTGATAGTAAATTGGGCCCCTATTTTTAACAGTCACTTTGACATTTGGTTGGACTGGCTACCCTCTGATCATAATCAAAGACGGGCATCTGAAGTTCGTTCTAAGTGTATTTCTGAGAAGTCGTTTCAGGTGTTCGTGAGAGTTATTTTGTACAATATGTAGGTTATGTTATCAGGTTCAAAGAAAATAAATCAGGTTCAAAGAAAATTAAATAAAACATAGGCCTTCGAATACAATAATTCAGAGAAATCATGATTGGGGGGGTGCGGGGTGCGGGGGGATGTCACCAACCCCTGTCTGAGTAAAACCACCATGTGGTTACTCAGATATCGTTTTTCAAGATGGCGAACAATAACAACTGAGTAAGGGTTAAAAAGGATCTGAGTGAAATATTGAATTCTTTCAAACAGTCAAAGAAAATGAATGCGCGGAGGGGAATAGTAAAATTCACTTTTACAAACTAACTACCTACTCATAGTATATTTGCTGACACTGCAGCGCTGACCTTCTAGCTCCTTTACGCTTTCCACTTGTGATTTTTGCGCGTAGTTACAAAACCTAAGTTGGATGTGCAGGCTCGACAAAATCAGATTTCAGATTTATTTATTGCATACATATAGGTACATACGTTATTACAGAGTTTTAGATTAGGAGGTAATTAGCTTAAAGGTAAGTACATGTACCCTGTAAGGGCGCAGCAATTGGTCTAAATGTTGTTATAATATAGGTAGTTACACAATCTATTTCTTGCTAGAAACATAGAAGTCGGAAAATATAGACATTGATGTCGATTCTGTTGTTTTAGGATTCCTAACTTAAATTTTACGATTTCTAAATTTTCTGAGTTAGGTTGGTCTAAAAATTATGGTATTCTCTGTTCAAATCCTAAAAATACCTAATTAGAACGTGTTTGAAAATCGCAAAACCTGTCTGAGTTGAGTAGTTGGTGTTGCTGTAACAAAATAAATATTTTTTCTATAATGTTGCTAGTTTTTCATTATTTATGAAATGAACGAATGATTTGACGATTTGACACTGACATAACTACACAATGGCCGCAGTGATACAAAAGTCAGTCAAATAAAAAAAAATTACCTACATGTTTGTTTTGTAAATAAATAGTCTCACTGGAAAATTATTTACCTACTAGGATTTGCGTAATGAATAGTTAAAAAATTTGTTGTGTGCCACCATGCAACGGCCCCCCACACGATAGCGCAGTAATCTCAGTATCAATTAGGTACCTATGTAGGCACCTGCTTTTATGTTAGAAGTACCTAGGTACCTACAGCAATAAAACTCTAGGCATGCTAGATGAAACCCGTGAAGATGGCTAGGTACCAAACAAGCAAGTAGGTACACACCTTTCCCTCAAATTCACCACTGCAGCTAACACAAAATCCATGTTTCACTTTTCACAAAAGAATCTGTCCGTTTTTCACCAGATCTGTGCCAAAAACTTCTTGATTCAAACAATCCAGCGAAATCGTCAAAAATCTAATGTTTTATCCATAGGTTTTTGGAGTGAAAGCATAGAGCATTTTGCCTTTAAATTATAATCATGACCAAATTAGATGCCTCCTAAAATTAGGTAGACGTTTCTAATCTTAGCTAAAATGTACTGCAAAGAATAGGGGTTTAGCTATTATAACTAAGTTGAGTTGTTTTAGACCTGTCAACTTAATTTTAAACCTGTCAGTCAAATTTTTCAAACATAGAATAGCTTTCGTCTATTTGACATTCCTAAATCCTAATTTTACCTAATTTTAGCTAATTCTTAAACAACAGAATCGACACCATGTCAGCTACAATAGGTATATTATTATAATAATCAAAACAATTGTACTAAGTAATTACTGGGTAGGTAGGAATGTAATTTTTTTACGCAGGCAGTCAAATAATTATAGTTTAGATTTATCTTATCATTTAAAAACTCGTCGACGGAGTAGTAACATTTAGAAATAAGATAATCTTTGAGTTTATTACGAAAAGCCGAATCTTTTTTAAGATCTTGGATGGAGCTAGGTATTTTATTATAAATATTTACTAGTCGTGAGTAAGGACCTTTGCTAAAATGTGTACCTAAGGGTAATCGAAGGTAGAATAAGTTTGTCTTCGTTTCGTCTGTTGTAGTTAGTAAAATCCGTAAGGAGTACATGTGAGGAAGCCTGATTATGTAGGGAATTTAGCACTACAGCTTTCCATCCCAGGACGAAGGTCCAGAGGGAGACCCAGGATACGATGGAAGGATGTTAAAGGACATGAGAGAGTGTCAAGTTTCCGAAGACGACGTCAAGGATGGAGCGAAGTGGAGGAAATCAATTAGGAGAGCTGACCCCACCACCATAATATGGTAAAATAAAAATTACCTTATTTATTAAATTGTAATTGGATAGGTTTTATCTGGGTAATATACAATTTTGAGCAACTTCGGCTTTCTACCTCTCTCTCTCTCTCTTTTCCCAGCTAGTTATCCCTTAATATGGGAGCTAGTTATCCCATAAATTATTCTGAAATATATTACCCAGATAAAACCTATCTAATTACAATTTACTAAATAGATAATTTTTATTTTCAAGACTTAAATTTATCAGTATTTCGTTCCAAAACCCTTTAAATTCCTCTGGAATATATTTTCTTGCGCCGTGACGCATTGCGGTTGTACTTCCAAGGTTCGCCATGTTGGGTCTTGTTTATAGGTTTGCTAAGCAAACGGGTTCATATCTGATAACAACAGGGATACCTAAACCTACCTAAAAAGGGTAACCTAGCTAACCTACATACCTACCAGAATAGAACGTAGAACTAGCACAATATATAATATAAAGTAACAAGATCTCATCGTAAATTGTAGATTTTGTGATTTCTGTATTGTTTATCAACTATTTAATTTTACTCATAAGCATTTGTTTAGTACCGCCTTACCTTAGCTAATTTGTCCGTCCAGTTAAAAAAAGAACATTGTAATTTGTTGATTGTTATGTTATTGTGCACGCTATGGCGACCTATATTAAAGAGTCACATAGATTTATGAACCATAATAACTGTTACTAACTTGCATTGTGTGAACTCATGTTGGATGCCCTATATATATAAATAAATAACTTATCGGTGTCAATTCAGATTTCGCCAAAAACAAACTAAACTAATTTGGAGTCACTAAAAATGTTACCGTCCCATTCAAAACGATCAAAATGAAAAGGATGGAATCATTTTTAGTGGTGTCAAATTAGTTTAGTTTTGACGACAATCTGAATTGTCACCATTAGGTCCCTTAGAAATCAAATAATGTCGCAAAAATTTTGACTGCGACGGGATTTGAACCCGCATCCTTCCTTCAATACGGAATGTGCGAACCAACTACACAACGAGGTCAAGTGACGTAGGAGTCGAAAATCTTTGCTTTCGATGTTATTTGATTTCTTATAAATTAGCCAGATTGTGAGACTTACGGACTATAATTACAAAAACCTTATTAGGTCCCATTTATTTCAGTGTGGTGTAGACAACGGCAAGGGAAAAAAAGGCGTACTTAAATTTAACAATTTGCTCTTCAAACACCAGTGTCATGAAGATCTATACAAGAAATTTTTATAACATGTTCATCACTATTACTTCCTACTAATATTATAAAGCCGAATGTTTGTGAAATGTGAATTTTTGTTATCTGAGGTCTCCAAACGTACAGAACAGCGCATTATGAATTTTTTTACCGGAAGAATTAAAAGAACTAAATATTTAGGAAAAAGTTAAGAGGATGGCTTCTTGATAAATTAATGTTTTTATACGGTGAATGAATATTTGAAAATTTAAATTGTAACTTATATGAATAATATAATTTAATATAGTAATTATAAAAATATAACTCACATAATATTTGCACGCCTGCATGCAGGCTGTATACAATTACCTACTAAAATAGTTATAATATCTGACATTATTATATGTATCTGAATTTTGTATTCTTGCAAATAAATAATTGATTTGATTTGAACGAAATTTAATGTGACGAAAATGTAACTGTAAAAGACGAGGTACCAGCTTCTCGAAAGTGGAAAGCTCAAATTAAGTGCAATTAGGTCCACCCACCTCCGTCATAGTCGGACCGGTGGTCGGTTATCGTGTTGCGTGTTCTTGCTACGACGTACTTTAGTACTATTTATTGATTAAAAGACTACAGCAATGTTTTCCTGTATAATTATTGCGCGAGATTGAAAATGTAAATAAATAAATAATGCTGGACAATTCACACAGCATTATCTAGCCCCAAGCTAAGCAGAGCTTGTGTTATGGGTACTAGATAACTGATATACTCAATACAATACACTACATAGATAGATATTTTTTATTATACATAGAAAACACCCAGACCAACGGAACAAATTAATGCAGATCGTACACAAGTTTGTTCCGAGGCGGGAGTCGAACCCGCAACCTCCTGCGTCGCAGGCGGACCTTCGCCCGCTGCGCCACGGAGGTAGTCAAATGTGAGCGAGTTTTTGCGTGTAGTTGTAACATTGGGCCAGTTGTTGAGTAAGCACTGGGAGAACGTACTATATCTACAGATTTTACTCAGATCTATGGTTTTAACGCATTCACTGCCCTGCCTTGACACGACTCCACGACGCAGGGGAGTAGACTGACATCTGCGTCTTGGGCCGTGGTAGTGTTGGTTTATCGCATTCACTGCCCAGCCTCGGCAGTGCGACCCACAGGGACACGCCGTCGCGACACGGGTAGAAGACAGGCATCTCCGCCATAGGGCGTGATAGTGTTAAACCACCTATACTGCTGATAATGCTGTCTTATGACAGCAGAAGTTGAATAGTAATCCACATTGCCATCGATTTGTTATAAGTATTACATCTTAATTAGTCAAGAAGCCAGGAACAAAAGGCGTCCTTGAAGATAAAAGCGACGCTTATGTCTTTACTAAGATTTTACGAGGCTGTTCAGAAGGTTCAGATAAGCTAGTGCGTTATCGGCTTTATAGTTATTGCTTGTCCCGAATTCTAAGGGTTGACGCATATCTGGACCTTACTGCCGCACAACACAAAAATGTGCATTGTAATAATGGGCTTAAACTCGTAACACTTAGATATATTTTACAGTGACGGCATAAATAGCAGACTGCGCGTGGGTTACTCACTTGGAGCTTGCGGTGAGCAATTTTGTCTTGTAAAATGTATTTAAAGATGACGAGTTAAAGCCCATATTTTAATGCTTATTGTAGTGCCGGTAGCGATGCTGGATGACATATATGTGCTAAGTCCTTTATTAGGGATTCGGTAAAGTGGGTATAGGAGTGGGTTTTTGACAGGAATTCGTGGATTTTTTCAATTTCATTCTTTATGGCGTCGAGAAATGTGACGTGAAGTACCTATTTATTTTGACAAGGTTTTTTCCTATTCTGATCGCGCACCGTTTTTGGATGGATTAATATCGTCCAGGAATTTTTTTTTTTGTTTGGTAGGTATGCATGACTTATTATTGCGAGTGAATGAAGACTGAATGACAGAAGAAAGTATATCATAGACACAGTACTAGTAATACTAGTTCTATTTTTTTTCTATTATTTTATTGTAATTTTCTTTGTGAATTATGACACAGTTGATTTTGAGAGATATAGATGCAAATGTCGGCGCGAAAAATAAGGGGACTTACAGTGTGCTAGTTTCCATTTTTACCGAGTCGATGATTTTCTTATGAAAAAGTATTGAAAATAGTATAAAAATTATAGTTTACCACAGTAACCCAATCAGTCTTACTTTTGACTATTTGATTGTCAGTCAAACTACCAAAAAGCGAGCAAGACAGTAGAATAACTAAAGTACCTACTACACCACGGGCTATAGGGTTTGTTTCAGTAGGTTTCAGCACAAAATCAGTTGGAAATTCAATGCGAATCCTACGAACCGGATAAATCCATATTTAAACATTTCCAACATGTTTCCGACTCAATATTTTAGTGTGAATGGGAATCTTTGATCCGTATAATGCACCGCTCAAACATTCATACTCCGAGCCGCTTTCATCGTACTTATTTGAACGCGATTGATGTTCATAGCTCGCAGAACGGATAACGTAAAATTCGAATCACTATTTATAATTCCTTAGCTAAATCTCATTTACAATATCTACTGGAAGTATGGGGAACGGCAGCAGTATCAAATCTAAAATCACTGCAAATATCTCAAATTAATAAATTAAAGTTCTATTCTATACAAATACAACTACCTAACTAGCACCTATACTATTTACAAAGAAACCAAATTTTTTAACATCAACCAACTATATTTACCTACCTCACTTGCATCCTTGTTAGGAAAATAGTAACTGATAGAATACATAAATGTAAGTCGCACTATCAAAGAAAACCTACACGGCCAGGTATTTCTGCAGCAGTAGGCGTAAGGGAAAACGCGCGCCTGCCAAGCCGCCGCGCTCGTGTTTTATGTAGTTATTTAAACATGGTGATTAAGAAAATCATTTTATCAAGTC
Organism: Eupithecia subumbrata; assembly: GCA_949316285.1. Taxonomy (NCBI): domain Eukaryota; kingdom Metazoa; phylum Arthropoda; class Insecta; order Lepidoptera; family Geometridae; genus Eupithecia; species Eupithecia subumbrata. The sequence continues at coordinate 4,187,188 of OX438631.1, forward strand.
AAACTCTGCGAATTTGTTTAGAAATATTAGGTGTATTTAGTTGAGTACAAAAAAAAGTATGATATCATTAGAAAAGGGGTAACTTTGGGATTTTTTTGCTATCGAGTGACGTTCATTAGATCGTGTAACTGAATACGACTTTAATAGACTATATCTTTAAGTAATATATATCTTTTTTTTTTTCAGAATTTTAAACACTATTTTCTTAGTCTCAGATGATTTTTAAAATCACAAAAATGTGGCCTCTGCTGGCCTACCAAACCTTAAGAAACAAAAATAAGTTAAAACTGAGGAGTCCATGGACCAACTACGGAAAACGAAACAACATGTATGAAGGTGCGCAGATTTATAATAACTTACCTGATATGATAACATTAAAACAGCTTATCAATGCACTATATTTAAGAAAAAATTCAAACCATATATTTATGACAAAATTTGCTAAGAAAACGGTACCTACTAAATGCAAGCATAACTGTAAAAAAACTATGTATTGTATTACATTATAGCATAATATATTAATTAGTTAAGATATCAAGCTTAAGAATATTGTATTTACATTCTCATTTAAGTGAACAAAATTCTTTAAACTGAAACTGATAACCGTTGGAGAGTAAAGGTTCTGGAGTGGCGACCGCGATGCAATGCGGATCGGAGTGTGGGAAGACCTCGATGGAACGACGACATGGTAGCGGTTCTGTGAGGCGATGGGTGGAGGCGGCGACGGACCGCTATTTGTGGCGTCGTTAGGATGATGAATACTAGCTTCTGCCCGCGTCTTCGCAGGCGTAGTTTCGGTAATAAGTATCCTATTGCTTAAGTTAGGCTGCGTTCTAAGTGTGTGCCAAATTTCATCTTGATCTGTTCAGTAGTTTTGGAGATCCTAGTTAACAAAAATTTCACATTTTACAAACTTTTTGGCGACCTCTGTGGCGCAGCGGGCGAAGGTCCGCCTGCGACGCAGGAGGTTGCGGGTTCGATTCCCGCCTCGGAACAAATTTGTGTACGATCTGCAGAAATTTGTTCCGTTGGTCTGGGTGTTTTCTATGTATAATAAAAATATCTATCTATGTAGTGTATTGTATTAAGTATATCAGTTATCTAGTACCCACAACACAAGCTCTGCTTAGCTTGGGGCTAGATAATGCTGTGTGTATTGTCCAGCATTATTTATTTATTTCGCATAATAATATTAGTAGGTTAATTTCCAAGTTAATAATTTATTTCTATTATTTGATTGTAATTTTCATAATTAACAATTACTCAATGACAACACGAGTTAATACGTACTCTGAAAAACGAAAAACGCGATATTAACTCTACGTTACCACCAAAATGCTCAGTGTTATTTTGTTATTTACAACAGAATACCTTAATTTCCACAGTTAACGAGAAATGAATATCCATAACGAAACGCAGCATTATGTTTATCGACGTTATTGTGACAGTTCATAGTAGCCGCTATAAATTATGGCAAAGCATGAGTCGCCATTTTGCTAAAGTAGAGTGGAATTGTTTACTATTGTTTACTATTATTATTGGCAGTACTTTAGGAAAATCTCGTCGAAAGCTAGGAAAAGTTTTTTTATGTACGAAGCTAAATTTACGAATCTGTTGAAAGTTTTTATTAGGTACCCACTTCCACTGTAAGTACATACGTTTGTAGAAGTTGGCGGTGTTACACCTTTGTGCCACGGAAAGCACGTTAAGCCGTTGATCCTGCGCTTGACCTCTCCCCGGTCGTGTCGGTCTGCGTCCCATCCGATTATGAGAGTGAGGGAATAGAGAGTGCACCTGTGTTTGCGCAAACACAGGTTATATCTACTTAGTCTCCCATGAGACTGCCTATCGCGGTCGACATACGTTTAGTCGACCACGCTGTGAAAAAAAGAAAACTTAAACTACGACCACTTAGTCACACTAATGCATAATATAAATGCGAAAGTTTGGATGTTTGGAAGGATGTTTGCTATCTCTTTACGCCCAAACAACTGAACCGATCGGGCTGAAATATTGCACAGATGTAGCTCCAAGATTTTATTATTATTATGGAGAGCGCATCAGCATTGGCATACAGAGGGACAATGCAGCCAGCGTCTTGGTGACGCGACGACTGGTATTGATATGGATCAGTTGAGCTGCCTGTAGATTGCTTGCAACAGTCTGCAGTTAGCTCACTTGTTTCAACTGTAAATACTAGTTGTAATTTACACTTATTATTTGATCTTATTATTTACTTATATTGCATAATAATTACTGCAGTGAGTGACATTCTTGCGAAATAACTCTGACGAATTCACTTTCAAAGAAGTTAATTTGGCAACGGGAAACCGGATGTAGGTAAATTCTTGAAGTTTATTTCGAGACATGACTCCAGAATTAATTCAGTTTTAAATAAGTAGCTTTGTGAGTTCACATTCTGTGGTGGAATTTTCTCGAGATGAATTCTTTGCAACTAAGCTTTTTATCTGCTTCCTAGCTTTGTAGCTTTGAAATGGAAATAACTTATTTAAAACTAGTGTCAAAATAACTGAAAACTAATTTAGTTTGACCTATGGCCTGTTTGTCGTGTAGCAGCACACACAAACTTACCTACATTAAGTTATTTCTAAATACTTACTTTTTAGCGTTCCGTACCCGAAGGGTGAAAACGGAGCCCTATTACTAAGCCTCCGCTATCCATCCGTCTGTCAGAGGGCTCTATCTCATGAACCGTAAAAGTTTGAAAGTAAAAATTTTCAGAGAATGTTTTTATCTTTATAATCAAAATAAAATAAATATCCAAATTAGAGGGAGCTTCCATACAAAAAACGTTATGTTTTTTTGGCTATTTTATACAATAGGTACACATGAAACTTTCTATAAAGAAGTGTATAAGTTGTTAACTTTTTTTATGTAACAATTTTTTGTAAGAATTTTTACGGTACGGAACCCTTTGTATGTGAGTCGACTCGCACACGGTGGCTTATTTGAAAATGTTCGTTTGAATACTTAAAACTATTGTGCTTATATGTTTAAAAATTTCAGATATAATTAAATTGATAAGTAGATAAAACAAAAATATTTGTTACAACAGTACCAAATTTTTTTAGGGCAGGTACTACAGTATGGAACAGTGGCATTCATTGTTAGTAGACCCCCTGTTATATTTGAAATCAATTTCTATGAATACAGAACTATAAAAAAATAAGAACTATTAATAAAGATAGCAAGCTGTTTTATATAACAGCAAAAAATGTAAAAAAAAATGCAAAACATGCAAGTTTTTTTGTAAAATAGTAAATATATATGACATATTTACTATTTTACTAATAATGCAAAAAAAATCTAGTGCCTCCCCTAAAAAAATATTTGGTACTGTTGTACCAAATATTTTTGTTTTATCTGTTTCTTTTTAGTAAAATAGTATATAATGTCATGATATAAAACCAAAACTGGTGTAATTACGCCACTCTGTACAAAGTGTACAAGAGCAACAATAACAAAAAGATTAGCAACCTTTAACGTTTAACGACAAAATAGACGACAAAATTAACGACAACTCTCGTAAAATTCATCGTCAATAATTACCGAAACTTTGCTACGACATTATTTTCATTACATTCATAATTTCCAAGTAAATTAGAATGGGGCCTCCAGGACCCATACCAATCACGGGCCTCGGGTTTAAATCGCCCATAACTTACTGGGGATTCGTCGTCCCATTCAAATTATCAAAGAACTTGGACGTTCTGAAAATGGGACGGGACTTATGCTCGGTAATGGGACAACGTTAAATGGGAGGACTATTTTGTAGAACAACCTTATTTTGAAGGTTTATTAAGGGACCTTGTTAACTAGTTTCTGGCCGCGGCTTCGCTTGCGTTCTTTCAGGATAAAGGTGTTAGTTTTTTCCGACGGCGTCGTAGCTGTTGTTTCTATGGAAAAGTTCATATTTTATTTATATCCCACTAGTTTATGCCCGCGGCTTCGCACGCGTTGTTTTTATAGAAACTTTTAAAGGTGATTTTTATCCCATGGGAACTGATTTATGAGATATAAAGTAGCCTATGTTTGATTCCAGGATTAGAATTACCTGTATGCAAAATTTCAGGCCGATCCGTTTATTAGTTTTGGCGTGAAGAGGTAACAAACATCCATCCATACATCCATCCATCCATCCATCCATCCAAACTTTTGCTTTTATAATATTAGTGTGATATGATGGGATTCGTGGTATACTAAGTAGCCTATGTGTTATTCCGCGTCTAGAAGAAAATATTATAAACCCGAATACAGCCGTGAAAGCCAGAAAACTTGAAGAATTCTGAAATTTTACATCTACAGGTACTACCTACCTCAATTTAAAAAGAAAAAAACCACTAAAAAACTACAAAACTAGTATAAAAACAAAAAATATTTTCCACGTCGGGATCCGAACCTGGGACCCTCGTTTCAATTATTCAGTCACACCGTTAAGGTTGTCGCAAATCCGAGGCGCACTGCAACCCCGGAGCACAAAAATGTGCATTTAAAAATGGGCTTTAACTCGTAACATTTAGATGCATTTCGTACTGACGCCAACAGATGACGGACAGATCGCTGTGTCTGTGAAGTTAGCAGAGCATCTTTCAGCAGAGCATAAATAAATAGGAGTTCTGTTGGCATGGAGGTGAGTTCTATAGTTCCTGATACTTTTCAGGAAAAGTTCTGGCGTTTTTACATGAAAAAAATTAAGTGAAATTATGCTGTGCTAACTTTTGTTACATTCGATGCAGTGTAATTAAACAATGGTCGAAGGAATACCGAGTCACGACTACGACTCGAACGGAAATGTACCTGATCATATCTTTAAATTATATTAATATAGTATAAACACCGGAATTATTACTGAAAACTAACAGGAACTGTTCGTAAGATGTCAAAGCATAATAAATACCTGTTTTTGTATCGATTTATGAAAAATGCTCTGCTACGCGAAGTTAGCAGAGTATAATTTCACTTAATTTTTTTCATGTGAAAACGCCAGAACTATTCCTGAAAAGTATCAGGAACTATAGAACTCATATGCATGCGAACAGAATTCTAATCTATTTATGCTCTGCTGGAAGATGCTCTGCTAACTTCACCAACATCAGATCGCTGGCCACTAGTTTGAAGCTAGCCATTTCGTCACTGTAAAATGATAATAATATGGGCTGAACATCTTTACATACATACATTTACAGTGACAAAATGGCTTCCCACAAGCTTCAAACGAATGGCCCGCGAGCTGTTAGTAATCTGATACTATCAATATGAAATGCATCTAAGTTAGACAACTTTTTTTATATTTATTATATTGTTTGTAGGTCAAATAAGCCTTTATTCACAAAGAAAATTACAAAAAAAAATAGAAATAAATTAGAACTAGTATTTAAAATTGAAACAATTGAGCTAACGGTTTACTGTTGCAAACAATCTACAGGTAGCTCAACTGATCCATATCAGGTTTTATGTTTGTAAGTTATATGTAGGTATTATAGAATGAAGTGTAAGTATTGTTTTCTTTTTTTTTCGAGTGTCACCGCCAATTTTGTTCTTACCTGTCCAGTCCATCCCAAGGTTGCCTGGAAGAGATAGCCCATAGCGATAAGGCCGCATTTGTACTTCGTCTACTCTTAGCATTTAAAATAAATAAATAATGCTGGACAATTCATTTCTGTATTCTTATGCGTCTATGTGTGGCACAATAAAATATTATCTATTATATCTAAATGTTACCAGTTAAGCCAGAGGCTTGGCCTATATTTTAATGCACATTTTGGTGTCGCACGGTAGTGGCGTTGTATTAATGAGCGCAGAGCTTTACGGCGCTACAAAGCGGGCCGTTATTAAAATGAACTTTCCCTGTTTGTATTAAAGTATGGATTCAAAGAATTTATGAAATTTCCTCAAGTTCCTAATTGAACGCGACGGGAATAGAGTGCCAACAGGAAGTTAAACAATATTTATAAGCTAGAATCAGCATTTTTATGCTATTCATAATTGAGAGGTAAAGTATCGTAACCCGCTATAACACTTTTTGAGCAATATTGAGTTAGTAACATTACTAATAAGTTCTTAAAAATGAGAAGTATTGAAAAAACGTTAGAAAAAGGGGTAACTTTGGGAGTTTTTTTCGATCGAGTGAAGTTCATTAGATCTCGTAACTGAATCCGACTTTGACTAGACTGAAGTAATGTAAATCATTCTTTTCAGAATTTGAAACACTGTTTTCTAAGTTTCAGATGGTATTTAAAATCACAAAAATGCGGCCTCTGCTGGCCTACCAAGCCTTAATTTGATATGCAATTATTAATACCCCAAAAACAAATGCTGCCCGTGAACAAATATGCTTCAACCCTACATAAACACATCACAGAGTGATAAATTACGAAATATATTAAATGTTGTAACTCGAGATGAAATTAGCACAGACTTAACATGTCGAAATCAATTCTGTTTGTACTTTCGGAACACCCTGTACCATGACGAACTCTCTGAGCTTAATAACCAATTTAAAATTTTTGTCTTGTAATACAACAAACGGTTCTAGAATTTCAGATATTTTACGTCAACAAAGGTAATTTACTATTATTAATTAATAAAACCACAAAAACAAAAAACAAATAACAATAACAGAAAACAACAAGGTGACCACTAAGAACAAAACACAAACTTCAACAACGCATAGTTGCACAAGCGCAGCGAAAAAGGTTCAAATTCAAGTTCAAAAACGGACTACAGACGAATGAAATGATGGTTAAGTCATAATTTCATTCGTTTTTGTCCGTTTTTTTTACCGCTACCGACCGTCGTCGCCTCATGGCGCTGAAGAAGGACATCGCTTGAGGGACAGTTTTCTGCCATTGTGAAGATGTTGGTGAGAAGACAACCCCAAAAGCATACGAAGCCGTGGGCACAAGCTAGTATACTAATAATATGCCTAAAGCATTGTGGTTTCGACGGAAGATCAGCGTTGTAGTAGCTATAAACTATAGCTATCAAAAATTATGCTGAGTCGTACGCCATTTTGTATCTCTTAGGTATTTTATAAGTGAGTATTATTTTATGTATATGTAGTTTAAATGGTGTTAGTAATTTAATGAGTTTTAGTTCATTTTCATGTTATATTTATCAGCTACAAATAAAGTTTATCATATCTTACTAAGAGCAGTGCTCTTCGAAAGATAAATTGGATAATTTGCAGCTTTGTCGGTTAACTTTGTAATATGACGTATGAAAACTTCGATCATAAACCTATGTTTTTTTTTGGTTGTATTTTCGCCGTATTAAATTTGGGATCGACGAGAGTGATCCGGAGTTTATTCGTGAGGGATATGTGTCCTGCAAAACATAATTATAATGCGCAAATTTGAAATCGCGTTTTAGCTTTTCCCAAAAAAACATTATTATATATCGGTGGCTTATTCGTGCCGAGGCTTCTCCGTGTTCTTAAAAAAATATCTGAATATCTGGCCGAAGCGACGCATGACCCGAGAGTTGATATCTGGCGCACCGCATAAACATTGCCATACAGCAGCGGGGCAATGCAGCCAGCGCGTCTTGGGGACGCGACGACTGGTAACTATATGGATCAGTTGAGCAGTATATTGCTTGCAACAGTCTGCAGTTTTCTCAATTGTTTCAATTGTGAATACTAGTTCTAATTTGTTTCTATAATATATTCTGTCTATTATTTATAAGGTTTATGCTGATGATGTTCTTATATACATATTATTAACGTGTTAACTGTGAAGAAAATGATACCTACTCATTTCATTTTTCATTTATTTATTCTCATACAATAATTCTCACCTACCCATAAAAGACAAATCCCTTTCAAACGTTGAAAATCAGGTGATTGAAAACAAATAGGCGAATAAATAACCAGAACTGATGTTTTCTCCCAGTTTCCTTGTAGATAACCGAAGGAAATCACAGCAATAAATAACTACTCGCAGACAATTTAGATTGAGCGCTACCTCGGTTATTGGTGTTTAGGAGTTATTTGAGAGAAACGTCTATATTGCCCTGTCAGTTACAGAAAAATATTGCAATCATTGGCGATACAAATCAATCGGCAATCGTAAAAGAAAGAAAGAAAATAAATTTATTAGTTCACTAGTACAGCTTGCAACTATTGCAATTATACTTATAAATATTACAAAAAATTACTTTGTTAATAATAATAATAATAATTTCCAAAAAAAAAGTTCAAAGTTCCTCTCTCTGCAGCCGTAGTCACCAGCCGCTTGAGCCTAGCTTCGCGATGATTCACCGTACCGATATATTTTTTACTGTAGAATAGTTTTATAACATTTTGTTTTCCATAATAAAAAATGTATATTATAAACAATATTGAAGAACAAATGAGTGTATAAATAGCAGCAGAACAAAAGGTCCAGTGTCAGCACAATGTTGCTCTACAAAAAGTAGAGTAACGCTGGTTTTCTGATAGGACTTGTGGCGCGTTGACACGCGCCACAGTCCTGTCAGAAAATCCTGTCAGACGGGTGGCAGAAAAAATCATATTAATATCATTCTTTCTCTAAAAGCCTATTATATTCACTGGAAACAGTGATTAAAGAGCACTTTTAATGACTATTTTTAAAAGACTTCATTATGAAAGAGATTCTCAAAATCAAAATCAAAATCAAAAACTCTTTATTTTCATAAATACAATAAATGTACACTTAGAAAAGGTCAAATTGTAAAACTAAACACAGACACGGAAATAAAGTGATATTTTTGATTTCTGTCGCTTCGGTACGTAGACTAAAGTAAAGAAGTGACGAAGAAACCTTTAGTCTGTTAGTTGTTACTTTTCGAGTTGGAGCAAAACACGTCCCAAGCTTTTTTATCTTCTAGATAATCTGATATTTTATAGTAAGCCTTTTTGCACAGCAAGGTTTTTACAATTTGTTTGAATTTATTTTTTTTACGTAGGGATTCTCTGGCAATTTATTACGTAGGGATTCTCGGGGACTCTCAATTCGTCTGTATGTTTTTATTTTATGTATGTATGTTACTTGATATCTCCGCCTGTAGTTAACCGATTTTACTGTTTTTTTTTATTCCGTAAAGCTTAAAACGTAACATAAAACTTTTGAAAAATCACGACTAGCTACTACAATTTTGTTGATATCTTCGCCAATTCATACTATATTTGGATGATTCTTTCGTTTTTGTATAAAGGTTGATTTTTAAGTGGTCCCTTAAAAGTTTGTATACAGAGAAATAAACAGGGCAAAAATTGTTAGAATATGTAGTTATGTACCTACTATTACGTAAGGTATACAGAGAATAAAATTTATTCTCTGTATACCTTACGTAATAGTAGTTATAACTACATATTCTAACAATTTTTGCCCTGTTTATTTTTAATGTATTTTGCCACTACAATCCCTGCGCGTGGGTATCACACTAATATTATAAATGCGAAAGTTTGGATGGATGTTTGTTACCTCTTCACGCCAAAACTACTGAACGGATCAGGCTGAAATTTTGCATACAAGTAAATTTAATCCTGAAATCAAACATAGGCAACTTTTTAACCCATAAATCAGTTCCCATGGGATAGAAATAAACTTCAAACTTTTCCATAGAAACAACGCGCGCGAAGCCGCAGGCAGAAACTAGTTCTAATATAAAGATTAATAAATAGGTAATGCTGGACCATCCACACAGCATCATCGAGCCCCAAGCTAAGCAAAAATAATACTCACACAATAATAAATAAATAAATAAATAATGCTGGACTATTCACACAGCATTATCTAGCCCCGAGCTAAGCAGAGCTTGTGTTATGGGTACTAGATAACTAATATACTTAATACAATACAGTACATAGATAGATATTTTTATTATACATAGAAAACACCCAGACCAACGGAACAAATTTCTGCAGATCGTACACAAATTTGTTCCGAGGCGGGAATCGAACCCACAACCTCCTGCGTCGCAGGCGGACCTTCGCCAGCTGCGCCACGGAGGTCGTCTAATAATCCAAGAGGATACCCGTATTTGACTGAACACCTTGCTGGATTTCAATAAGTACCTACTCAGCTGGAAACGCCCGACGCACACCTTCTTCACCCATAAACTTACCTGGAAAAAAGATAGAATGCATTAAAAATTAGGTTTCAAGAAAAAATCTATTTATTTAGCACATGGAAAATTACATCAGCAGAATAAAACAATTAGGTACAGCTAGTATATTGTTACTAATATCAAGTAGACTTTTTTTTTAAATATCTTTATTCACAAAGAAAATTACAACAAATAATAGAAATAAACTAGAACTAGTATTTAATACAATTGTGAAACAATTGAGCTAACTGCAGACTGTTGCAAACAATCTACAGATAGCTCAACTGATCCATACCAATCGCCGCGTCCCCGCTACGCTGGCTGCATTGCCCCGCTGTATGGCAATGCTTATGCGCTGTGCTAGTTACTGACCAGCTCTCTGGTAACGCGTCGCTTCGACCAGACTCTCAAAAATAAATAGACTTACTCTATGGCCGGTTTGTTTGCAATCATTTTACACCGAGTTCGGTTGGAGGCATATACAGATACCAACCAACCGACACCATGTTTGATGAGTTTTCGCCATGAGGAGACGGTTGGGCATAAATTGTCAACCATCACCGTGCAACATGCCGTATGGACACGAAGCAATGAAGCATGAAGCAACCAAAGTTAAAAATAATAGTTTACAAGAACAAAATTAAAATTTTAAAAACCCGGAGGTTTGTAAAATTTTAATTTTGTTCGTTGTAATTTTGTCAGATAAAATTATCTATGACACAAAAAAACTAAACGAAAATCGGTTCATCCGTTTGGGAGCTACGATACCATCTCTTTTTGCGTCGGGGCTTAAAATCTGAAACCCGAGTAAAAGTTTCACCGATAGTCCTTATCATTTACTTTTCATACTTAGATAGTCGGAGTTTCCATGGGCACAGATATAATAATAATATACGAGCCATGGGATAGAAATCAACTTTAAACGTTTCTATAGAAAAAACGCGTGCGAAGCCGCGGGCATTAACTAGTACTTAATTCAATACACTACATGTATAGATATTAATAACAATACTGTTTTATTTCACTAATTCGTCAATTCTATAGAAGGATTGTTCGATCAGCCAGTTCTTCAATTTATGTATAAAGGATTGCGTTCCGTTAGATTCCTACTGAACCCTAGGTAAATTTATGATGAGTCACTTTTACGTAGACAGTTCAGTTTTTAACTATTAATTTTCTCCACTTATTGCAGATTGCTTGAGAAGTAAACCTTATTAAACTTTTAAAAACAGTTCCGGTAAGTTCAAAAAACGGCCTTTGCAATGACCCACACGAGCAAATTTACTTAAATTTGAAATAAGGTCCCTTTTTAGACCTCCGATTTCGTCTGATGTCACAAAGCCTTTAACCACGGGGATATTGAGATAAAAAAATCGTTATATCATTTATTTCATTTACATATCTTTTTATGTATAGTTTAAGACCGTTGGTAGTCGGATAAAAATTCTTCCGTGTTTCACACAATAATAAAATATCGTGGCTGCAAATTTAAAAATGGGCTAACTCAAAACAACAATAAGACCCATCTATTTGAACTTCTAACATCATACATCTTTAGTTCATCCTATCGACAGAGTTCACGATGCGAAGAGGGGAGGGCGGGGGTAAATTTATTATCGGCGCTTCCGGTCCGGGCCGATAACTTCCGGTTGGCTTGTAGCAGTGTCTGAAAGATCGCCTGATTGGAGAGCTTTCATGCATATTCAGCAATCTAGGAGCTCAATTTTAGCTTGTTATTTATCAGATTACTAGCTGACCCGCCGCGATTTCAGTCGCGTGAACTTTAGTAATACTAATACCCCAAGTAATGTTGGTTTCCATGGAAACGATCAACGCCAAAGTTTTACAACCAATCCTTTACAATATAAAAGTTATTATGAGAAAACCTATAAATCCCATTTCATCCTTCTAAGAATGCTTGTTTAAAAAATTACTTATTCGATTACGACCCCATTTTAACTCACTTAGAATATGAATTTCATAAAATCCGTTCTTAGCGGGTGCCTACGTCCTGAACGGAACCTCCATGCAAAATTTCAGCTTCGTAGCTCTTGTAGTTTCCGAGATCTCTTGATGAGTCAGTTTGCTCTTCTCTTTTATATAATATATAGTTCACACGTGCATTAAAATACAGCGAAATAAGTAATGTCGTATGTATGTATTGTACTTTCTTAACACATAACGGCTAAATGGATTTTCGTAAAAATTTTCAAAGAGATACATTGAACTACCTGTCTCCGTTATTGGACAAAAAATTGAGGGCAATCAAAAAACATTTATTTCCAATTTTTAAATTAAGTAATTTGATATGTCTATTTCCTTATTTTGTAAGCCTAAAAATATACTTTAACCCGTATTTATATTTTTTATCCTGAAAATGCCATTTGCAAAACTGGAGCAATAGCCAGTTTTGAATAAATTTGAAGACACACGTATTTTCTATTAAATTGCTTGAATCATTTAAGATATGAAATTATTTTCTCATAAGAACATCTCAAAGCTGTGTGGCTTTGTACACGCAATTATTTCTCGTTTTGATTTCATTCGTTTGTTGTCCAGTAGAAAAGCTATATCAAATTGGATCATTATTTTTTTAACTACGACCTTTGGTGTTCCTTTTACGCAAGGCCCGCGCGGGATATTTTATAAAATTAGTTAGTAACTGCAACGGGGGGTGAAATGAGCAACTAAAAAGCATGCAATTAAGTGGGCTGGTCGTATAGCTCGGAAAACCGATAAACGTAATGAATGAATATGTAAATACAATATATCAATACTTTAAAATATACAATACTAATATATTTTTATTATATATTTTTATTACAAAATTATACATAACATTTGAAGTCTCTAACAACACTTTAGAGGTTAACTAAACCAGTGTGTGAACCATTTCATTACTTTTGAATAATCCTGCCTTCGCATCTCACGATTTCTGAAGGAATCTTTATATTTACAGCTTTTTCATGGTTGTTGCAGATGAAGTAAGTAAAATAGCTGTAAAATCGATGGTTTATTTTATGTTTTGAATCTATATTCAATCAAGTTCTGATGTGCATTCAAGAGTAGATTTATCAGACGATGCGTCTCTTATACTTTCAACAAAAACTATAAATAAAATAAATAAAGCCTTAATTTCCAATTTCTTTACAATTTGTATAATCACTCACTATAGTTTAAATATTTTATTTTAGAAGTGCATTGACTTATTTAAACGTATCTTCTTATTTGGACACCCAAGATTGGGTGTAGGCCTCCTCCATGCTGTTCCATTTGCTGCGATCTTTCGACATACGGGTCCATTCGAAAGTTGGATGTATTAAACAAAAATTATAGCTGTCGTAAAATATAATTTAAATTTCAGCCCGATCCGTTACCACAGAGCCAACTCGTTGAAAGGAAAACTAAATTTCTGATTCGTTTTCCTGCAAATGCAATCTAGGCTGTAAGAAAAGTAGGTTTTGCACGGGTCAGAGACTTGGATTGTAGCGAGAGTGTGGAGGAGATAGATAGATACATATAAAATACTTTTATTGCACACTTAAAACTAAGAAACAATTTAAAAAGAAATTATTATAACCTAAGTGAGAATTGGCATTCTTATCGCTCAAGATCTCTGACAGACTGGTATGGATAGGATCGTCTGATACGTACATGGGGTAAGATCTGGAGAGTGTAGCGTAGAACGGCGTGAAGAAGTAACAAACATCCAATAGTTTGGTTTTGAAAGAGCTCTCTCCTCTTTCAAAACCAAACTATTGGATGTTTGTAAAAACATTCTTGGCATTGTTTTTAGGCATTCTTCTAAAAGCTGCCACACACTGCCGCCGGCCTGGACCTTCGTATCTCTCATGTTTTATACCCTGTTAGTGGATAATAAAACGTTAAGTGAAAGACGGACTCGCGCTCTAAGGGTTCCGTATAATTGTAAGACCTTGTGTCTTGTCAAATATCATGATATTAGGTCAACGGGAAGTAGTACCCTTTAGGTTTTGGTCCATGGCGAGAATCAATAATTTTTTTGTGATTAATCTACAAATTGACGGTTTTCTAAGTTTTCCCTATAATTGTGCTATCAGACCTTGCTTCTTACTATTGTGTGCATACTTGTGTGCATGTGATTTCCCTAGAAATTGAAAAATATTCGGACATTAAAACAGCTGTTACTTTTGATTGCGTTGACTAAGAAGTTTTATTTATATCGAGGCTCCAAGAGGAAAAGAAAATGAGGTTAATTTTAACTTAATACCTCCACGCGTTCCTGAGAAAAGGAAGTTGACAGACGGACAGAGACAGACAAACAAAAAAGTGATCCTATAAGGGTTCCTTTTTTCCTTTTGAGATACGGAACCCTAAATATAGCAAGCAAGCCAACGGCATAACGTTTAACATCCAAAATCAATTAAATTCTATAATCTGTTTACTTGCACGATCCAAAATGGACTCGGCCTCTTTCAGGATCCATATCTCTTGCCTTCCCATCTAAACAATTAAGTACCAGCATGTACCAGCCATTATCGATTCTAATTACACGCGCCGCGTCGTTTGTGTACCATTACTGCAACCGATTCATTGCCACTACGGGACTATTCATTACCATTGCCACTGGGAAGTATTAACAGCTGTGGCGGTCGCAGCGTATGAATTGACTCTTCCAACGCACCACCGGCTGCGTAAGAGTAAGTAGACTAAGATAACCTACCAGAGGAAAGAAAGAAGAAGAAGAAAGAAAATAATAATGCTGGATAAATAAATAAATATGGCCTACACTCAGCACTGTGCTGGGTAGGCCTGGTGTGTCTACCCAGCGCTGGTTTTCAGTGCAGACCATAGAGGAAGGGCAGCTTCCTGCGTAATTTCAACACAACTGATCATCATCAATCCGCTTGCCAAGCGTGGGGTTATGGAGAACCCTATCTTGTTTGAGGGAGCCATGTTAGCAGCTCTGTGGTACCGGAGCTCTTTGGTGCCGCGGCTTAGAATTTGCATCACCCCAACTCTTCCCGCGGGTGTCGTAAGAGGAGACTAAGGGATATCCACCGGGAACGCGCAAAAGCGCCCCCTGCAGAACAATTCTACCACCGAAATGCGATCCCCAACCCGCATGCATGGGGATTATGAGCATTATGGCCCATGAGATAAAAGCCAACAAGGCGCTTCTCAGGGGGAGGCCTGCGTCCAGCAGTGGATCAATACAGGCTGTTGAGGTTGAGGATGTTCAGCAGTGGACCTAAATGTGCTGATGAATATCTCTTGCCATCCCATCGGAGCAATTAATCAATACCAGTCATTATCGAATCTAATTACACGCGCCATATGACTAGGTCGTTTGTGTACCATTACTGCAACCGATTCATAGCCACTGCGGGACGATTCATTACCATTGCCACTGGGAGGCATTAATTGGTAAGGTAATCAGTTAAAGTGTGGAGTGGGTTTTACTATATGGAGTTTTCAACTGTGGAAAGTATTGTAATTGAAGAAGGTAAATAGTAAAATATAATATATAAAATAGACTCAGGCTGCGTTTTCGGTGAACAGCGGTAAGATTTTAGAGGATTTTTGACAGTTTTCGGGTGGTAACGTTCGGAAGCAGTCAAATTCTTAAAACTAATATGACATGGATACTTCGAGCAGGTATTCCGCGGCCTCCCCGGCGAAAACCTTGATCGATGTATGGATATAATTATATAACTGTCTCTAAACAAAAATACTGCGATCGTCCTTATTTTGTTTTGAGCAGAACAAAATAAAAGATATTTTCGAAAACTCTCAAAAATCCACTCGTGCCATGAAAATAAACAAAAAACAACAAAAACCAAAAACACGCATTTGTTAGTATTTTTTTTTGACGTAGGTAGGTATGTTATGTGTTGCCATCGCACAATAAAAAGACCTTAGTATATGATAGAGAGCTTGAAATATTTACTTTGGCGTTGTTATAATGCTGATTGAAAATTGTTCATGTAGCAACACATAGAAATATGAAAAATGGAAAATCCGTTCCTCCACCATTATATTTTGTTGCTTCGTAATCGTAACTAAGTGGCATTAAGTCGCAATATTAAGACGCTTTTTAGTCCTGTCGGAAATAAATCTTTAACAGCCGATCCAAGCGAGCCAGCAAATTTATCAGCTCTAATTAGTAATTTCGCTGAAAGTGCACAGTGCACAAAACTGAGGACACATTAACACAGAAAGCAGACCAGCCAGCATAAACCGGGTCAAGGTAATCGGATATTGCTAACCAAAACCAAGGTAAGATCATTCTGATCTGGAGTATGGACATGTAAATAAGAATGCATGCTTACATATTTCATTATTTATATTCTTATATTCTTTTTCAATAGTTATTGCTTACATAGAACTGCTTATTGATCATGCTGTACACACATATTTTGGGATAAAGTTTAGTTTTTATTATTGTGTCTTTCTATTTGTATATTATTTGATTGTATTCTGTTTTGTGTGCCCAAAAAAACTTAGTTTTTGATAATCGGGGTTTGTGAATAATAATCTCTTTTTTTCACGTTTAAGTAAAGTGAGCTACATAGTAAGTTTCAAGTCTCGTAATTACAAAAAGTTTTTTTTTAAGTAAGTAAATTGTTTTGTGGAGAATAATATGCTATCTTTATGCTAAAGGTTTCTTCTTCGCTTTTTTACTTTAGTCTACATACCGAAGCGAAGGAAATCAAAAATTTCACATTATTTCCGTATCAGTGTTTAGTTTTATAATTTGACCTTTTCTAAGTGTACATTTATTGTATTTATGTAAATAAAGAGTTTTTGATTTGATTTTATTTAAATATTTCTAAATTCACAGGAATGGGCTTAAAATTTAACAAACATTACATATCAATGCAGCTCTCCGTAACAATAGGTAATTTATATAAATATCTATCTCCATCCCTAATTGGTGCTGGTTGAAGAACCAGATTTCTGTGTAAATGGTTCCACAGCCGTATCTCATTTTGTCACATTATTTATTTCCTCCTGGGATGAACCCCTAATGTGTACTTAGTGAATAGGGACAAAGAGAAATCGTTAAACCGATTAGGTATTGTATCTACTTACCTTTCTGTTCTCTATTCGGAGCTTTTACGGATTCCCACTGGTGTAGAAAATACATTAATACATTCATAATAATTCCATAGTATAATAATATACATAAGTTGCTGTTCGTGGCTTCGAACACGCTTTTTACGTAAACAAAAAAATAAATAATAAATAATGTTAGAAAATTCATAGATCATTATCTAGCCCCAAGCTAAGCAGAGATTGTGTTATGGATTAGTACCCATAACACAAGCTCTGCTTAGCTTGTAAAATATAGAAAATACCCAAAACACCCGGAAAAAATATTTGCAGATCGTACAAACATCTGCCCCAAGACGGGAATTGAACAAGCAACCGCCTGCGTACCTTCAGCCGCTACACTACATAGGTAGTCACGTAAAATAATACTTACAGGCGAAAGTTAGTAAAGTTGGTACTCAAGATGTACTTATAAATGATATTTATTTTAGCTTTATTTGTGTACCTACTACTACTATCTCTTTTAAAAAACATTTATACAAAGGTTCTAGGAAAAACAAGTGTTTTAATTAAAAAAGGCAACGAATCTTTCCAAGAACCTGGATTTCGATCATATTTCCACGTAGAGTAGAATTATTATTTTCCACGAATGTCCGAAAAACCCCCAGATAATTGAAATTAATTTTTAAATTTTGCTGTCAAATTCTGCGAAAAGCTATTTTTATCCCGTTGGTGCATCGATCTAAGAAAAAAAAGGGAGGTGAGGTAGTAGCTTCTCGAAAGTGGAACGCTCAAATTAGGCGCAATTAGGTCCACCCACCTCAGTCGTAGTCGTACCGGCGGCGGCGGCGTTCGTGTTACGCGTGCTTGCTACGACGTACTTTATTCATTTATTGTGATTTATTGACTAAAAGTCTACAGCAATATTTTTTTGAAATATAATTATCTATTTCTATATAAATAAATACATCCTAGTATTACAATCGAGTCTAAGACTCATAAGTAATTTAAATTTGACTTAAACTGCTACAATATTTGGATAATAAGAATGTGTCCATTAACACTTTTCTTAATGTCTCTACTTAAGGCGAAGACACTTTGTTCATGTGTTCTTTATTAAAGCACTCACTATTTTTCACTTAGATAGATAGATAGATAGATAGATAGACATTTTATTGGGTTAACACACAAACAGCACAGGTAAGGTAACAAAAGAACAGTAACATATTATGATTAAGCTACACTTACTTAGGTAGGTAAGTAGGTATGCAGGTACACAATTATAAAATAACACATGAATTATTATTATTAATGAAAGTAAAAGAGTAACAATCATAATTACTATAAATAGGCACCTACCCACCAAATAATACACTCGCCTTAGTAATACTGATGATGGTACTTATACATCACTAAACCATTTCAAAAGGTTTTGTCCTTTTCAGTAGTCTTAATATGTCTATGTTGCCGAGACTACAGCAATGCGCTCGTGTTTGTTCACTGTGTTTTATTGGATTTCTTCAAAATGACCACTAATTTTGTAAGCATTGTCAAAAGTTCTATTGAACACTGAAAAGTGTTTAAAATCTACTAGCACTGCTCAGCGAAAACCCTTTCAACTTATAGTACCACCATATCACACTAATATTATAAATGTGTAAGTTTGGATGGATGTATAGATGGATGGATGGATGTTTGTTACCTCTTCACGCCAAAACTACTGAACGGATCGGGCTGAAATTTTGCATACAGATAATTCTAACCCTAGAATCAAACATTGTCTACTTTTTATCCCATAAATCAGTTCCCATGGAAAAGAAATCACCTTTAAACGTTTCCATATATAAGTTAGATTAGAATTACCTATGTGCAAAATTTCAGCCCGATCCGTTTAGTAGTTTCGGCGTGAAGAGATAACTAACATCCATCTATCCATCCATCCATCCATCCAAACTTTCGCATTTATAATATTATAAGTGTGATATATTAGTGTGATTTTTCCACGCAAAACTTTCTTTGAGCAGAGAATATTTTGCGCGGAATTGTTACTAAATATTGTTTTAAATATTATACAATGGATTTCCGCAAAGTAACGCCTGAATCTATTATTTATGTTATAATAAGCTTTTGAAACATTTGTAGAGCACTAGAATGAGACTTAATCCCGACCAAAGCCAGGCTCGTTCACTAGTGCGCCATAAATCTCGTGATTGCGCGCAAGTAGCCTTCCAAGTTTGCAGCTCGCTTCGTAGTTGTGACTTTTGAGAAAGTTGGCGCTACACGGTCAATCAAACGGAGAAAAAAGGGGTCAAAAGATTTTTGTATGGAGGGTGGTTATTTTGTTTTTTTATTTTTCAAAATCGCCGCGCACATTTATAGTTATACAGGGTGTAACAAAAAAGAGTAACCAAACTTTCAGGTGGGGTGTAGAATCGAACACTGAATTCAGGAAAAAATTGAAAAAAAATTCCGCCCTTTAGTTTTCGAAAAATTAAATAAATAGGTATGAAATTTTCACAACAGTAGGCAATAGACTCTAATACATGTGTCTATTTGGAATTAGAAAAAAATGGCCTGCGTACCTGTATTCATATCTTTTATAAGCCCATAACACCTAAACGGTGCCCTAATGAGCGGCCACCGCGGTCATCGACCCTCGACATCATTGCAGCGGAAGCGAACAGGCTGCACGGCGTGCTTAGATATGGAGCCTACGTACAACAAATACATTCCAATTTTCCTCTAGGAATTAAAAATAAATAAATTATTTTAAGTCTTTACACACGTTCTATCGCGAAAATGCATAGTTAGTAGGTACATTCATTAAGCATGCACCTTCCTTCCTACTAAAAGATATTCACTACTAGCTTTTATTTTTTCATATCGTTGACTACCTAAGTACCTACCTACCTTCACATTGAACTTTAAAAACACGGTGAGTAACTAACAATGAAAGGTTGTTACAATTTGCATTTCCGAAGCACCAGATTGAGACAAGAAAAGGCACAAACTTTTAGCGCGCGAGAGCGAGATAGGTATACAAACTTAGTTCATCAGAATGTTCACCCAATGCCAGGCTTATTTATTGTTAGTTTTGTCAAACTGTCTGTTATCATAGGGTCAATGGCCATTTAGTTGCATCATTGCAAGCGCAAGGTGAAGGTCGCGGCGGCGCTGATCGGTTATTTGTGCGTAAAAATGGCTCGTATGCGTTATTCAGATATTGAATACCACGAGATGATGCGAGTGTACTTGGAAAGCATTGGCTAGCTTCCTACATAACTACAACACGTGCAGCCCGCCGCCGCGCGCGCTGCTGCGATATCGCGTGTCCGGTCGTGGGTGCCCCCCGTAAAAAGATGTTTATCTGCTAAAAAGGTGTACACAAGGTACGTAGACCTTTTAATCAAATTTTAATGCCAAATAAACACGTGCATCAGTCGTTTGCGTACTGTAGTGAAAATTCCGTATTTATTTAATTTTTCGAAAACTAAAGGGCGGGATTTTTTTTCAATATTTTTCCTGAATTCAGTGTTCGATTCTACACCCCACCTGAAAGTTTGGTTACTCTTTTTTGTTACACCCTGTATATTTGGATAGAAGACGGTAAAATAAATAAAAAATGTCTGATAAAATAATGCGTGTTAGGACATTATTTTATAAAAAAATGTTCTATGTCATAATGTCCTCAAGCGTCAGGCTTCTGAGATATTCACAGATGAAAATCTTTATATGTAAACGTCTTAGGAACCTGACGCTTTAAGACATTATGTAAGAGAACATTTTTTATTTGTTTTGGTGTCTTCTATTCAAATATACAGGGTTATTGGTTAATCACTGTCACTACGTGACCTGCAGGTCTTGTCCATCATCATGAACACGTTAGTGCCAGGTCATAATTCTTATTTTCGTTGTAAAGCGCCTCAAATACAAAATAATGTCCTAAACCTAATTAAAAATTACTAAATACCGACTACTCCTATTTAAACCCACATCATCATCATTGGCTTATTTTACATCTACTCAAGCTGATTTAAGTGACATTAGTCTGGCTGGGAGACAGCCGAACACACACACACACCCACTGATAATTCAGGGCAGAGCCGTTTTTAGGTTTAGTTACAAAGAAAGCCCCTATAATGAACGATTTTTGAATGGAAAGGGGTTCACACTAATAACCATCCCTTTCCACCAATTTCAGATTTCAGATTTTCAGATTTCAGATTTATTTATTGCATACATATACGATTACAGAGTTTTAGCTTAGATGGTAATTAGCTTAAAAGTAAGTACATGTACCCTGTAAGGGCGCAGCAATTGGTCTAAATATTGTTATAATATAAGTAGTTACACAATCTATGCTATACATTGAAGTTAAAAAGTATAGACATTGTCAGCTACAAGGATCAAAACAATTGTACTTAGTAATAACTGGGTAGGTAGGTATGTTTATAGGTAATTTTAAGAATTGAGACTTGGCGTCTTCACGGACGTAGGTATTAATGATGGTGAGCAGAACCTGCAGTTACAACAGTTTCAGTGAATTACCAATAACCCTGTATAACATTTATAGTGCGTGGCGAATTTGAAAAAAATATGCAACATGGTGACCGATATTAGGGCCAAAATCTTCAAACCCCTTTATAGACTGAATAGAAAGACTTTTTAACCTTTTTTCAGCCAAAATAAAAGCCAAGTTGGAAGGTAGTAGTTTATTCCGAAGGGATTAGGTAATATTTGTCCCACAAAACATAAAAAAAAAACAATGTAAGTTATAACAAATTAGAAGTCGATTTAGTTTTTTTTAAACAACCAAACTATGCATTGAATTATCACAAGTTGCATAATTTTTCGCACTCTCCCCGAAATCCCAAAAACATTTTGTTAAACAAGATCTTGTTTGTTTTCGAATTAATTTCGATCATTATTTTGGTCATCTAGGGAGTCGATTATGGCGCCAACCTTGACCGCAATGCCATGCGTCTTGGCGTCGGCGTCGTCTCCTCAATGGCAGCGCTTTCCGCGTCGTCCAGAAATACCTGACCCAATTCTGCGCGATGGAATATAACGACTAGTTAGCGAGTTAGCAAGTTTATTGTTAACTAGGTCTTTTCTGCCGCTTTGCTTGCGGGAGCTTTGTTTGTATAGCCTAGTTTGGGAGTAGAGTGAGGGGGCGAAATCAAGTGGGTGTAGGGAAATGAAGATTGAAAAATGTGATAGCTATTACTTGCCATTTTGTCTATCGCGTCCATATCGACACGCGAGACAAAACAAGTAACAAAGAAAATTACAATCAAATAATAGAAACAAATTGGAACAATTGAAACTATTTCAATTCATTACCTGCATACTTACTTTAGTTTATTATTATTTAAAAAATGTAAATTCAAATTGTGATATTTAAAGTACCATTAATGTTTTGACATTGTTTATTTATTTAACTTACTTAAAATTCTTTGACATACTCATCTCGTACATAACTTATTTTATTTTATTAATTTAAATTTATAATTTGACATTGGTAGCTAAGTTTTGATAAAAATAAATATTGTTGCGAATCATAATATGCATGCTTCTTAAATATGTATATTGAAATGTTTGTACGCCCAAGTGGCAGAATCCAGCGATCTAAAATAAGTCTCAGGAACTGACTGTAATATTACCTGATTCACAAACAATAAATGAATTATGAATTAAAAACAATTGAGCTAGTTTCAGACTGTTGCAAACAAGCTACAGGTAGCTCAACTGATCCAATATTCATACCAGTCGGAAGTTTCTCTAGGACGCTGGCTGCATTGCCCCGCTGGATACTGGCAATGCTGATGCGCTGCGCCCAACATGCGCCAGATCATCTGCGCCAGATAATCTTGCGCAGCTTATTATGCGTTATTTTATTACAGAATAATATAATGCCATGTGGTGCCGGCTTAGAATTTGCACCACCCCAACTCTTCCCGCGGGTGTCGTAAGAGACGACTATAAGGGATATACACCGGGGGCGGGCAGTAGCGCCCCCTGCAGAACAATTCTACCACCGAACTGCGATCCCCAACCCGCATGCCCAGCGTAGGGATTATGGGCATTACTACCCATGAGATAAAAGCCAATAAGGCGTTTATCAGGAGGTGACCAGCAGTGGACCAATAAACCCTATATTGGTGAGGTGAGGTGAGATGCTAATTAGCAATCTCTTTTAGAAAAGCCGTCAATTCGTAAATCGTAATCGTAAAACAGGGAAATATATGTCTCTCACCTATAAAACGACATAGTTCAGCACTATAACTCTGCCAACTCAACTGAACCCTCAAAAACGCTCGAATGAAAACTTTTTTCAGCTGAAAATGGATTTTCAAAGTTGTGCGAAGTTTGAATCGAGGTTGATAAATGAAAAATGGACGAGAAATTTTATTCTCTGCTGATGTTTTGGGTAGTCGTATGAAGTAAACAAATATTTCCTGGCTTTAAAGAACATATTTTAAAGATTTGATTACTATGAATTATTTAAGGAACTTCTCGCTCATTTACGCGTCGTTCTGCCATAAAAAGTATAATTTTTATTCACAAAGAAGATAACAATAAAATAATAGAAATAAATTAGAACTAGTACTTACAATCGAAATAATTGAGTTAACTGCAGACTGTTGCAAACAATCTACAGAAAGGTCAACTGAAGTTAAATAAATACAGAAAAAAAATATTAATAAAATAATGATTACCTATTTATCGGGTATTTATCGCGTACCTACCTACGTTATTATTTTCCCAAAGTTTCTACCCCGTTCCCCCTGCCCTACGTTAATTATATTAATAAATAGGGAAAGTTTAAAAAGTCATACCAAAAACCTGAAGCAGTTAAAAATTAGAAGAAAAATTATTTAATTAGTTGTTGCCTCAAAGGTTCATAACGTTGGTGTTCTTCCAACACAAATAAGGTTCGTAGTTAACCCGCTTACATCCGTAATGGTTGATAACAATTTTGAACTGAAAGAAAAATTATTTATTATGGCAGAATTGCGTCAAACCAAACGCAGAGCAATCAAACATGACTGCGTCGTTGATCAAGCGGTCAGCTTGTTCAACCGCTGTTTATGAGGTCCTGGGTTCGAATCCCGGGTCGGGCCAATAGTTGTTATTGGGGGTTTTCTAGCAAGAAAAATTCACAGTAGCAGCCCGGAGTCAGGAAGTTGGCGGTGTTACACCCACGCGTGGGCACGCGTGCCTCGGAAAGCACGTTAAGCCGTTGGTCCTGCGCCTAACCTCTCCCCGATCGTGTCGTTCAGTCGTCCCATCGGATTATAAGAGTGAAGGAACAGAGAGTGCACCTGTGTTAGCGCTCACACTTGTGCACTATAATATGTCTGGCTAGTCTCTGAGAGACTGGCCGCCGTAGTCGAAATTTGGCTAGGAGGACATTATTTATTTATAATCAAACAAGAAATAGAAATTGAAGAAAAATAAAAATCGTTGAAATACTCTTCAAAAAATACCTTGTTTTAAAAAATCTGCACAAATAATATGCCACAGAGAACTTCAAAGTATGCACTACCTACGTGGTCGGGATAAAATCTGACCCAATTTCATTACAAAATTCCAACCAACGGATGTGTATTTAATATACCTACATAATGTTTCTAAAAACAAAATACCAATTTAAGAAACTCGTTAAAATGCGTACAATATTAAAACCTTCGGGTTCACGAAAAAAATTCCTACGATTGTCAAGAAAATGCGATGATCGGCTTTACCCATCAAGTGGGGATTTTGCAAAAATAATATGTAAGATTATTTTTGTTATGGAATGTAATCGGATTGTTAGGAAATTATGTTCATTATTTTTGACTTGTTCCTACCTATTAGGTACAAGCTTTTGCTTGTCTTCTGTTTAGTCTACATACCGAAGCCACAGAAATCAAAAATATCACTTTATTTCCGTGTCAGTGTTTTGTTTTATGCTTTGATCTTTTCTAAGAATACATACATTTATTGTATTTATGGAAATATATAGAGTTTTTGATTTGATTTGACATGCAGCTTTATACGTTGTGTTTTGGGAGTTAGTTTAGTTAAGGTTATACAAGTAATTTAGTCAAGAAGTCCGCGCTTAAACAAACTACGAATCAAAACGATTTGGAGTCTATTGTCATTATGAGCTTTATAATTAAAATCAACATTATGTCCATAGTCTCCAAAACTAAAATTGATAAAGTTTGTTTTAGCAGACTCTTAAACTCTTAAGACGCAAATTCTAAGAAATCAAATAATATCGCAAAAAATATCGACTTCTACGGGACTTGAACCCGCATCCTTTTTTCAGTACGGGAATGTGCTGAGTGTGGAGTTACGCACTAACAAAAAATCTTAGCAAATTGTTTATTAGTTATGACTGGCCCAATCTAAGAGGTAGGTATTCAAAACCGCACTTATACATAGTCAGATTATATTGAGACAGTCACGCACAAGAGGTATATCAACGCAAGGTATAATAACAACGAGCAGGTAGGTAGAACAGGGGTACAACCGATAACAAAGTGTATCACGGCTTATTTCCACGCCGAACGAGAATTGCCTAGTCCAAGTAACGGCTCGGTCGTCAATGTGCGCGAAACTTCCTATCTGCTATTAAATTATTTGTAGAACCTGTGAAATTGTTAAATCGTTTTTTCACATGCCACTAACCATCGTAGACAGCAATAATTTAATGTTATATCATTTATCATAATTTCGCACGTCTGTCAATAAAATCTATATTATTAGGTTATCAGTAGGTTAATATTTATTAATTTGTTGAATTTTACACGCTTTAATTGCATAAATTAATTTGAATTGCTTAATAATATTTGACATTTACATGCTTAAATTTAATCTTGTTAGAGTTTGTGATTTAATTTAATTTTGTAATGATAATTAATTTAACGTATTCTGGAGTTTATGTGCCATGAATAATTGAAATCTGTTTTATGACTAAGTAAATCTTAAATTTATGCTTGCAACATTTTTTATCGCTTGTTATGTTTGCATATTTGGGTCAAATCTAGTTCATAACAACAGTCAACAATGTATCTACTGTTTTTGCATAATGATCTTACACTTTTTGTGAACTAATAAATAAATAAAATAAAAATTTCATAATCGTTCCTCAACCTCAACAGCCTGAATTGGTCCACAGCTGGACGCAGGCTTCCCCCTTATAAACGCCTTATTGGCTTTTATCTCATGGGAGGTAATGCCCGTAGTCCCCACGCTGGGCTCGGTAGCTCGGTGGTAGAATTGTTCTGCAGGAGGCGCTACTGCCCGCCCCCCAGTGGATACCCTCCCTTTTAGTCGGCTCTTACGACACCCACGGGAAGAAATGGGGTGTTGAAAATTTTAAGCAAACACCACACGGCAATAATCGTTCTTGAGGTTTTATTTGAAACTAAACTTAAAAACAGCTCTGTATATGTATGTGTGTGCTCGGCTGAGTCCCTGCCTACTGATGTACCAATTATATCATCCTTCGTAGATGTGAAATAGGCCAATGATGACGATGTTATTTAAATGAGAGTGGGAGATCGGTTTATAGTAAATTACAATATACTATTAGGTTTCAGGCATTATTTTGCATAGGGGTTGATTTACATAAAAAAAAATTAAGACTTGGCGTCTTCACGAACGTGTTTTTAATGATGGGCAGAAACTGCAGTTCACGCAGTGTCAGAGAATCAACAATAACCCTGTATACATTGTAAGGAAAAACACCACACAATATCATGGGCCATTTCTTTGCTTCGAAAACATGACAGTCTAAGCTCTCACACTTAAGATATTTAGGGAGGTACCATAACACATGGTAAACATCCCAAAAGTGTTTACACCCATGATGGCTTCAAAACTTATTATGACAGAGACATGGGTTTTTCCGACACGGGGTTATTTGTTATTTGGACAACCATAACAAGTACAGTCAGCTTCCAAAATATGTAGGTATATGTCACGATGAATCAGTCAATTGTAAAACGGCTCGGAAGTTAATGTAATAAAATGGCGTCATGTGCACTCCTAAGTGTTCACTGTTACTATAAATTAAAAAAAAATCCAAACAGCTTATTAAAACACATTATAAAAATCACACAGAATTACATGGGTTTTAGACTTGTGTCGTGACATAAAGTGAGCACAACTATGAACCCCGCACTAAGCCTGTTTCGTGGGAGATCGAAAACATAGTCTGTTTGCCAAGATAATTATGTAAGGCTGTGACTTTCCAATTAATAAACAATAATAGAAAAAAAAATAGGAGAACCTATACTCGTAACTTATAAATTAGCATACCAGTTATTTTTGCACGCAAACGTTTATCATAATTACGATGAATGTTTGCGTGCACTGCTTTTTGATGCCTACTCAAAGTATACTGGTACACTGAGTAGGCATCATACTTGTCAGAATGCGGTATACTAAGAAGATATCTGAATAACCGTTCCTATACACTAACTAAAGGTACTTAGTCAAATTGAAAACTAGAGACAGAAAACACTAATCATCACAGTCAGCTACGAAATAAAGTAAACACTACCGTGTTTACATACACATACATTTTTTTCGCAGTTGACTGTACTTACCTAAGTATACCTAAGTCCCTGGTCATATTAACTGGGAACACGAGAGAGAAAATATTTGTAAGTACTTACATCAATACAATGAAGCTTTGCACCATAGAGGTTAGAAATTCGGAGGTTCAGTTCAGCTGGTTTTTGAGCTTGTGTTATGGGTACTACATAAAACTAACTAGTAACTACCTGCATTCTTACTACCCGTTGTCCTATTACCCGTTTTCACGGGTTCCTACGGAGGAATGAAGCATTTTCCGGCGGTAAAAAGTAGCCTATGTTCATCAGGAATAATGTGGGCTTCTAATGGTAAAATATTTTTTTAAATCGGTCCAGTAGTTTCGGAGCCTATTCAATACATATACAGTTGACTGTACTTACCTAAGTATACCTAAGTCCCTGGTCATATTAACTGGGAACACGAGAGAGAAAATATTTGTACATCAATACAATGAAGCTTTGCACCATAGAGGTTAAAAATTCGGAGGTTCTCAGTTCCGCTGTTTTTTTCCGATGTTATTTTTTGTTTTCAACCGCGTGTCGTGTGTTATGTTTATCGAGTGTTGTTATGCATTTAATGGTCACTTTTTAGAAGCTTTTATTTATTTTGCCGTGTCAGTTGGTACGTATGTCTGTGTACGATGTACGACAAATCTTGCAACTGAATTTTAGACCAGTTATCCTAAACCGATTGAGCTGAAATTTGGCATACTTATGTCAATTCGGTGACAATGCAACGTTATGGTACTATTGAGCTGGTCTGATGAAGAAGTGGATAATGACATAACCAGTTAGGGTTCTCATCAACCTTATTGTTCTCATCAACCATAGTGTTGAGTTGGGAACTAACCTTGCTTAACACAGTTGGTTTCATAGGCAGAATATTTCATTCCTTACCTGACACTGGTTACCAAAAATATGAAAGGTATCAGAAAAGTAAAAAATCGTTTTCATTGGACACCGGTATCCTATGACGATCATTTTTTCTTCGTATGATACTGGTTACCAAACTCTGGTATCATACGCGGCCGAAGGCGATGGAGCTAGATAGGTCATAAGAACTACTAAGCGAAACGACACGTTATTAAAAGTTTGTTCTTAAAATTTTTTTATTACCTTGAAGTATCAACACGACTAAAGCTTTTTTCGTGAATAAGGTATTGAAAGATTCCGAATTCCAAACTGGAAACAATTCGGGAGTGTTTTTAGCTACATTTTGAAGGATCCTGATTTTGCGAATAAAGTGACAAAGCGCAGATGGAATCGGGTTCGGAATAGAACTGAATCTGGAATACAATAATGTGTGTGAACTCGCTCTTGCAACTACATCCGCCATCGCTGAATAGAATAGTGTACGATAAACCGGGCTGTAAAACGGACTGCTGTGTGAAAGTAGCCTTGTATGATCCAGAAAAACGGGAAGTCGCGGGCAGAAGTTTATTTATTTATTTACAACATTGTAGTGTTTTATTTATAACATATTTTTAATCATTATTATACCCTGAGAGCTGGTCAGTATCTGGCGCAGCGCATCAGCCATATAGCGGGGCAATGCAGCCAGCGTTTCTTCGGACTGGTATTGAAATGGATCAGTCAGCAACAGTCTGCAGTTAGCTCAATTGTTTCAATTGTAAATACTGGTTCTTATTTATTTTTATTCATAATCTTTATGGCGCAGGTATGCCTCAAACTAGCGCAGCTACCTTTTTTTTATCCTTCTGAAATAGTTTAGTTTCGTATAATTAAGACAGAGAAGCGAAAACAGAATTCAGTAGCCACCAAGAGCAACTTCGCTATTCTAAATAAAGGAAATAAAAGAAAACTAATTTATGGGCATTATAATATAATGCTGGAGAATTCACACATCGTTATCTAGCCCCAAGCTAAGCAGAGCTTGTGTTATGGGTACTGATATATACATAATACAATACGATACATAGATAGATATTTTTTAGTATACATAGAAAACATCCAGAACACCCTGAACAAATATCTGTAGATCGTACAAACATTTGTCCCGCGGCGGGAATCGAACCCGCAACCTCCTGCGTCGCAGGCAGATCCTCGCTCGCTGCGCCACAGAGGTTGTCAAAATTGTAAAATAAAGGTATCATAAACTGTACCTACAATGGACTTAAAAAATTCCTTTGAGTAACGTAATTATAAGAATACAGCCTACATGCGCCTAAACTACCATATCCATTTCATACACTTAACCGACCTCCTGCCCAGATGGTGGGGGCATTATGTTTTGATTGGAGGACAATGGAGGTAAGTGGAGTAGACCCCCTGGAAATATGCGAGGGCTTTTGAACAGATGCTACCGAAACTCTTGCAGGTACCTATAGAATTAAATACATGGATACACAATACAATACAAAAACACTTTTTCCACAGAAATGAGGCGTACCCGTGGGACGCCCTGTATATATAATAAAAATTATTTTCTGCCCCCGGCTTTTTATGGGATAAAAACCCTATATTTGATTCCAGGATTAGAATTACTTGTATGGATAATTTAATTTATTTAATTCGGATTGTCTTCAGCATAATTAAGTACAATAGAATTTAAAATAGACACAGAAAGCTACTAATAGGCATTCGCTAATAGAATTATAATAAACTACCTATGTGTGAACACCAAAATTGTTCGTCGACAATTGCAGTAATTCAAATTACAATTTCAGCCCGATCCGTTCAGTAGTTTTGGCGTGAAGATGTAACAAACATCCATCCATCTATCCATCCATACATAACTTTCGCATTCAAAACATCTAAGTTAGGCATTGCTCTAAGCCTACGCCGAATTTCATCTTGATCTATTCAGTAGTTTTTGAGATCCTTGGTTACAAAAATTCAGATTTTACTAACTTTCGGCTTTATAATATTAGTAGGAAATGTGACTATGAGATACACACCCGCCAGCGCTTAGTCATATATCGGTTCAAAATAATTAGGCCAAATTGTGCTCTATAGACAATGACTTTAGGGTCGCAAGTCACCCGGAAATAAGCTAATCTTTCTATACACCCAAAAGGCCCATAGGACAGTTAATGAAAAAGCTCCTAACATGCCCCTAACGTCCCCTAAATGTATTTAGGGCCCATTAAATCCTAAACGTATAGTAAAACTCATTAAGCCAATAGTAAGCCATGAATAGATACTTAGTTTATCCGGAGGCCAATTAATAGTTCGTTAGTTGGCCTCCGTCACTTTTGGCATCAATTGGACTCGCAGGATAAAGTAGGTAATTAGGTAAGTATAGTTCTCGCGTAATTAAAATGGGATGCAACCTTGTCAAAGCAATATTCGACGATAAGTTTTACATCATTTTAATTATGTCATATAGTTTATTTTATTAAATTTAGGTGTTGTTTTGTAATTTTTAATGGTCTGTTACGTGACGATGGTAAGAGGCCCGACGGTATAACACTAGTCCCATGGGAGTGGAGGAGGCCCATTGTGTGGGACGCTACATGCGTCGACACACTTGCGCCTTCCCATCTTCCGAGGACATCCGTGAGGGCAGGTGCGGCGGCAGATTTGGCCGAGGATCTCAAGAGGCGCAAATATGCAGGTCTCGACAGAGCCTACACATTTGCTCCCCTTGGAGTCGAGAGAGGCTCTTCGGGTTTTTAAAAAAATTATCCGAGCGTTTGGTCGAAGCGACGCGTGACCCGAGAGCTGGTGAGTTTCTGGCACAGCGCATCAGCATTGCCATACAGCCAGCGGGGCCATGTAGCCAGCGCCTTGCGGACGAGACGACTGGTATTGATATGGATCAGTTGAGCTACCTGTAGATTGTTTGCAACAGTCTGCAGTTAGCTCAATTGTAAATACTAGTTCTAATTTATTTATAGTATTTGATTGTAATTTTCTTTGTGAACAAAGGCTTCTGCCCTTATTTACTTTCTAATCTTATACTTGAATTAATCCCATTCGTCATTACCCATTTGATCTTGCAATGCTGATTTTATTCCACTAATTCCCATTTCATCACTTTTCCACAACTCATAATTGATTTTTTAAGCTATTCTTCTGTTAAAAAAGTGCTGAACAGATCATAAAGAAGTTTTTTTCGTTTATTTCTACATCTTCAATTTCGTACAATAAGCTTCTTTTTATATTCAAAAAGCACATGCGAAGGCACAGAGAGAAGCTAATTATCTATACATCCTACTTTTTTATGCTGAACCCAAAACAGTGAAAATTTCACGCACAACTAAACCTTATTCTATCCATCGGTGACTTCCATCCTGGCCAGAATATTCTGATCTGTAGTATGTAGTTACTCATCCAATTTCCTCAGTTCACCAAAAGGAGTTGTCTAAGAGACAGGTCAAAAGATACTGGTCATGTTTTTATTGAGTTTGTGACATACGGATGAAACTGTTCGTTGGGAAAAGGCCTTGCATCATAATGAGAGGCATTGGGTCACTTGGGAATTCATAAATTCGTTTTGGTTATTCGGTATTGGCCTCGTTAACATTGGTCTGCAATACAGGGTTAAACATTTATCCATGTAATTTTGGTGAATAAAAATGACTAGGCATCGAAAATTGTAAAATCTCAATCATATTTCTAATTTCAATCTCATTCAATGGTTACTTTTAGTAATCTCACTGAGTTCCTGACGAAATTGAAAAAAGTGTGGAAAGCAAAAGTAAGTTTTGTTTTATTTTTATTGTTTTTAATCGCCGACGCAAAAAGAGAGGGGTGTTATAAGTTTAACGTGTCTGTCTGTGTATCTGTCTGTGGTATCGTAGCTTCAAAACGGATGAACCGATTTTCTTTTAGTTTTTTTTTTTGTGTCATAGCTTATGTTATCCCTAGTGTTCTTACCCATGTTTCATGAAAATCAGTCGCGGGTTTTTAAAATTTTTAGTTTTATTCTTGTAGTCTGAATTATTCCACGTTAATCTGTGTCTGTGTCATATCTCGGAAATCGGACATTATGTTTTATAACATTTTTTATTTGTTTTAGTGTATTTTATCACAGTAAATTTAGAATTATAGTTTCATAAAAATATGACAAAATTCCAATCATACGATAACATTGCATTCAAACATATCAAAAGCGATTGGCTTCAAATTGTTGGAAATTGTTTCAAATATGGATTTCGAGAAATGCGCGCCCAGTCTTCTTAGATAACAGCCAAATGAGCGTAATTTCTTGAGTTCAAAACCGCGTAAAACGATTTGCATTTCCATCAGTGTGTTTTTAAGAGGTCTACTACGATCACCAAGGCCTGGCAAGCGTAGTGATTACGACAAACCCCCCATAGAGGCATGTTCAAAAGTGGACGTATTATGCTGATTTTCTACAAGCTTAGACCATGACTCAATATGAGACCAAATAGAATTAGGTAGTCTGTGTCCAAAGGGCAATGTTCTACTAAAACCAGGATCCATACACGATGATAACCTTATGTTATTCACAACATAGATTAACTTTTTATTTGGACGAGGCATATTCAGAAGTGGACGTAATAGGCTGATTTTCTACAAGCCGTCACTCAACATGAGAATAAATAGAATTAGTCTATGTCCAAAGGGCAATGTTCTACTAAAACCGGAACCATATCTACACTTCATCAACCTTATGTGATTTTTTACAACATAGATTAACTTTTTGTTTGGACGAGGCATGTTCAGAAGTGGACGTATTATGCTGATTTTCTACAAGCTTAGACCATGACTCAATATGAGACCAAATAGAATTAGGTAGTCTATGTCCAAAGGGCAATGTTCTACTAAAACCAGGTTCCATACACGATGATAACCTTATGTTATTCACAACATAGATTAACTTTTTATTTGGACGAGGCATATTCAGAAGTGGACGTAATAGGCTGATTTTCTACAAGCCGTCACTCAACATGAGAATAAATAGAATTAGTCTATGTCCAAAGGACAATGTTCTACTAAAACCAGGACCCATACACGTCATCAACCTTATGTGATTTACAACATAGATTAACTTTTTGTTTGGACGAGGCATATTCAGAAGTGGACGTAATAGGCTGATTTTCTACAAGCCGTCACTCAACATGAGAATAAATAGAATTAGTCTATGTCCAAAGGGCAATGTTTTACTAAAACCAGATCCCATACGACGTGTATCAACCTAACTTTATTTACAACATAGATTAACTGTGTACGCCCTTTAAGCCGGAATAGCTTGGACAAGCCGATTCATGCATTAACATTGCAAATATACGCATTGATAAATCGCTCAAAGGATTTCGCTGCACGGTTGATTTGGATGGGAAATAAATTAGAAATAGTATTTACAGTTGAAACAATTGAGCTAACTGCAGACTGTTGCAAACAATCTACAGGTAGCTCAACTAATCCATATCAATTCCAGACGGAAGCGTTCCCAAGACGCGCTGGCTGCATTGCCCCGCTGTATGGCAATGATGAGCTGCGCCAGATACTCACCAGGTAATGTATTTGATATTTTGATAAAAATATATTAAGGGTGGGTTTGGAGGATTATTCCAGTTTACTCCCTTAAAAACTGGAATTAAAAATTGAATTCCAGTTTTCTTTCATAAGAAAATTTGTCTCCAAAGTATAGCTTTGGAGGCCTCTTCCTATGCCTCCCAAGCTAAAACCAAAACAACTTGAATTCAACACATTTTCTACATCGTCGGAAAGATTGAAATATCAACCATCTGAAGGCAAACACCAATAATACAGGATTGCTCAGCACTCCCATGGTAAAAACATTTCAATCGGCCAAACGATACATCAGCAATATTTACTCGAGTCTCGAATAGGTGGTGGACTGTATTTATCAGCACGAATCTAACCCCCTTACGTGCTTATACCATCAAAATCAAAATCAAAAAATCTTGTTTTCCATAAACACAATAAATGTACACTTAGAAAAGGTCAAATTATAAAACTGAACACTGACACGGAAATAAAGTGATATTTTTTATTTCTGTCGCTTCGGTATGTAGACTAAAGTAAACAAGCGATGAAGAAACCTTTAGCCCGTTAGTTGTTATTTTTCGAGTTGGAGCAAAACCCGTCCCAAGCTTTTTTATTAACCCCCGACTTAAAAGAGAGGGGTGTTATAAGTTTAACGTGTCTGTCTGTGTATCTGTGTATCTGTCTGTGGTATCGTAGCTCCCAAACGGATGAACCGATTTTGCTTAGTTTTTTTGGTGTCATAATTAATTTTGTCCCAAATTTTTTCAGACATGTTTCATGAAAATCCGTCGGGGGAGTTTTAAATTTTTTTAATTTTGTTCTTGTCTTTTGTTTTTACATCGTCGACAACTGACACCGTGATGGCTTCACACACATCGCGGCAATCGAAACGTGTGCCTACCTAATTTAGTTTGATATCTTAATGTATGTAAATCTATAAAGCATTTATTTTTAAAGGTCTTAGAATTAGTTTTTACCATCTGTACGTTTCTTACGTTACTACTAACTACTCTTACTAAAACAAATTATTATTATTATACACCAGCTAAGAGTAATTTTCTGATGAGTTAAATGCCTGGTATACTTACCAACGCGGTATTCGGTACCCAGAGCGGCAGCGAAAGTCGAGTGGATTTAGGTAGTGCGGTACCGTTAGGCGTTCTGTGACTACTTCGTAAAATGTCTTCTTCAAGATGTTACCAGCTCTGAATTTTCCCAGTTCTTGATGTACATATACCAAGTTCTAAATAATACCATTTCTGGATTTTTTTATACGCTAAATGCCCGTCGCGATGACGCGCAAAATGAACCAAAATGTGTGTCACACCCCCGTGCCTCGGAAAGCACGTTCAGCCGTTGTTCCTGCGCCTGACCTCTCCCCGGTCGTGTCGGTCTGCCATCCGATCGGATTATGAGAGTGAGGAAATAGAGAGTGCACCTGTGTTTGCGCACACACTTGTGCACTATAATATGAAGGCCGCCGTGGTCGAGATTCGGCTAGGAGGACATTATTATTATTATTATGCAAAATTTTACCCCGACTCGTTCAGTAGTTTTGGCGTGAAGAGGACAAACATCCATCCATCCATCCGACGACCTCTGCAGCGCAACGGGCTAAGGTCCGCCTGCGGCACCGGAGGCTGCGGGTTCGATTCCCGTCTCGGGACAAATGTTTGTACGATCTGCAGTGTTCAGGGTCTTCTGGATTTTCTATGCATAAAAAATATCTATCTATGTAGTGTATTGAATTATGTTTATCAGTTATCTAGTAATAACATAAGCTCTGGTTAGCTCGGGGCTAGATAATGCTATGTGAATTGTCCATCATTATTTATTTATTATCCATACACATAAACATCCAAACTTTCACATTTATAACATTAGTGTGAAATGCGGTTTCGTGTCTACATCTGGGGTCCAACCTCAAAGGCGTTGGTTTATTGGGGATCGAATGGACCCCGAGATTGCTTCCGCTAAACCGATAGGACGTTTGAGAGCTATACAGCCTTTGTTCTACGTAAGTAATGAAACTAGAGTTCCTTTCCTGCCTCGTGTGGGTTCCTGTAGATTATCACGGAACCATGATAATGGTGAAATGGACAAAAATACGCTTGACTCTCAATGGGTAGACTTTTGAAAGGAGATAGTTATCCGTAACTAAACCATCGCTGTCTTTTGTTTTAAAGGCCGCCATTTGTGATTTATTTCTAGTTTTAGGAGTAGGTAAATTCAAATATACTGGAAACTTTTGATGTATTTCAAACATAACCTTCAAGATATTTGCATGATCCGTCTGCTTATTCCTAGAATCCTATAAAGAGGCATAAACCATACTAAATCTACGATTCTAACCTACACATTCAAAGAGAATCTCTATTTGAATGGGAATCGGTTCAGATACCATTCATAGTACAAACATTCTAAAGGGGTTTTGGAAGCTTTTACTTAAATTGAAGCGAAACGTATGGTATCTATAGTTCGACAAAGATATTGTGAAATGGACGGAAATACAATTATATTAGGTTCACATACAGCGGAGCAATGCAGCGTTTTGAAGATGCTTCCGACTGGTATTGATATGGATCTGTTGAGTTAAAATCATTTATTAACACAGAAAATTACAATCAAAAATAAACAAATTAGAACTAGTATTTACAAGTGAAACCATTGAGCTAACTGCAGATTGTTACAAACAATCTACAGGTAGCTCAACTGATCCATATACCAGTCGGAAGCATCCCCAAAACGCTGGCTGCATTGCTCCGCTGTATGGCAATGCTGATGCCCTGCGCTAGATACTTACCAGCTCTCGGGTCACGCGTCGCTTCGACCACGCTCAAATATTTTTTTAAAAACCCGGAGAGCCTCGGTACCCCACGGTCTAGGGTCTCGACTCCAAGGAGAGCAAATTTGCAAGCTCTTTCGAGACCTGCATATTTGCGCCTCTTGAGATCTTCGGCCAAATCTGCCGCCGCACCCGGCCTCACGGGTGTCCTCGAAATATGGGAAGGCAACGGAACAGACCATTCGGTTCGAGAATAGCTGGTACAATAGCGTTGACAAAGGCCCGCCGGATGATGTCGTTAAGGCTGGCGTGGCGAGATATCGCCGGCGGCCCTAGTACACGATAATCGGTGATGACCAAACTTACCTCACTGGCTTTGATGAGGCGCGCAATACCTTGCACCCAACCGAAGATATGTTGTGGTACGAAAAGTTACAGGATTAGTTGAGCTACCTCTAGATTGTTTGCTGCATTGCTGCGCTGTATGGCAACGCTGATGTGCTGCGCCAGATACTCACCAGCTCTCGGATCCCGCGTTGCTTCAACCAGACGCTTTGATAACTTTTTATTTAAATCAACCGATCACAACCGCAAACATTCTCACATTTCTCACTATCGAATGCGATAACATAAAAAACTTTTACTTCGCAAACAGTATTCAGTGGAACATGGAAACTGGCAAGTAAGTTTTGATCACGTTGGCGTTGTCAAACAAGGAAAAAATCTAGTTTGGCCCAGTTCTGGCATAACTGTTACGATACCACGTCACGGGCGGAGGTCTGCCAGAGACGCACAAATTAGCGGGATCGATTTCTGCAGCAGGACAAATTAAGATACTATCTTTTTCCGCGGCTTTGCTTGCGATTTTTCGGGATAAGAAGCAGGCTTAATCTGTCCTCGGGATACCATCTATATCTATGAAATCAAATCATTTCCCAAAATTTTCGATTCGACGGGACTTGAACCCGCATACTTCCGTCAGTACCGGAATGTGCTAACCAACTACACAACGAGGTCAAGTTAGGAGTCGAAAATCTCTGGGACTTCCTACGATCTCTAGCGCCGTTAGCTCCACCTACAGGGGAAACATTGATTTCATAGAAATTACCCAGAGTGTCAGGGTATACGCACTATGATAACAAAAACCATCTAAATCCTTGCCAAATTTCAATAAGGTCCATTCAGCCGTTTAGGCCTGAAAGCGTTACAGACAGACAGAGTAACTTTAGAATTTATAATATTAAGTATGGATTAATGGATGCGTTAACACTTTCAATGCCACCACGATTTTCATTATGTGTTGCCGGATGCCACGTACATTCACCGTGGACGCACCATTCAGATGCCATTCACCACCAGATGCGTCACCGGCATTGGAATACAAATTACGTGACACGCAGGGTGAGCTACTGGCACTGAATATGTTAAAATGTCCATTAATATTTATTTTTCGGCAGCACTGGCTCACCTACCTTCAACTTCAACTTCTTATTTCATGGCTCGCTGTGTGCTGCCACGACTCTGCCAGTGTCCATGTCAAAAGAGTCATAAACTTTTGTAGAGATGTAACTTAAAATGGAATGAATGAATGAATGAATGAATGAATTCTTTATTGCACAAACTTATAAAATAACTTATGTCTTAATAAATTAAAAATGTACAATAGGCGGCCTTATTGCTTAAAGCAATTTCTTCCAGGCAACCTTATTAGGTACTACCAAAAGATACAAGTCACTTACTAGTTGGTAGTGCACATAATACTGGAATATACTTAGGTAATACATACATACATAACATACAATACAAATACAAACATACCTACAGAAAATTTCACACACTTACATAATAAAGCTAATAACCAAGCTACATTGACATGAAAATGACAGGTTAAGGCGAATTAGAAATTATGAAACTTAAATGGCTGAAGATAGGAAATGGGACTTGAGTTGGGATTTGAAAGAGTTGATGGAAGGAGCAAGTTTGATAGCGACAGGCAGTTTGTTCCAGAGACGTACTGCCTGTACACTAAAAGAGTTGCCATAAAATGATTGGGAATGGGTAGGAAACTTGAGAAGTAAGTTATCTGATGACCTAAGATTGAGGGAGTTAGAAGAATGAAGGAACTCAAATCTATTTTTGAGGTACGCAGGAGTAGATGGATTAAAGAGAATAGAATAGAGAAGAGAAAGAACATGCATGTCCCGGCGAAGTCGAATAGGGAGCCACTTGAGCATGGTGCGAAAAGGAGAGACATGGTCATATTTGCGTAAACCAAATATGAACCTAATGCAAAAATTTTGGAGACGCTCAAGTTTGTCCAATTGCTCCTCAACGAGATCTAAATAACAGGTGTCGGCATAGTCTAGTACGGGAAGAAGAAGGGACTGGGCCAGAGCAATTTTTGTAGCAGTCGGTAAAAAGTACCGCAACCTTCTCAGCAAACCTGCGGAAGCATAAAGTTTTTTACATGTGACTTCTAGCTGAGGGCGCCATGAAAGTTTCCGATCGAACGTAACCCCTAAGTTCTTCACAGTAACGCTGTAAGGAATAGGTATCCCATCAAAGATAACTTGGGGTACAGATTGCCAGTCTAATCTATCTATCAATCTCGAGCTCCCGATGATGATAGTCTGGGTCTTAACGGGATTGATTTTTAGACCATGAGCTCAACTCCACTCAGCTATTCGACGTAAATCTGAGTTCGTTATGTCAACTGCGTCGCCAATACGATCCAGCGGAGCTTGTGAATAAATCTGCAGGTCATCGGCATAAAGGTGATAGGATGAAGTTAAATTTAGAGAGATAGAGTTAATGAATATAGCAAAAAGAAGAGGAGAGAGGACACTGCCCTGCGGAACACCGACAGAAATGTCGCACCATGACGAGACAGACTCACCAAGGCGGACCCTCTGCCGGCGGCCATGCAAGTAATTGAAGAACCAGTCAACTACCCCCTGAGAGATGTTAAGAGAACGAAGGAATGCAAGGAGAATGTCGAAGTCCACTGTATTAAAGGCATTGCTAAAATCCAGCAAGGTCAAAACCGTAAGTTGTCGACTATCCATGCCCAGGCGTATGTCGTCCGTTATGTTTACTAGGGCAGTCACCGTGCTGTGTCCTTTACGGAAACCGGACTGCAAGGGGTTAAGTAGGTTGTGCATGGAGAGAAAAGAGTTCAGCTGGTTGTGGACAAGCCGTTCTGAACTGGAATTTTCTTTTAAAAAATCAAACAAACACCCGACGCAAAAAGAGAGGGCTGTTATAAGTTTAACATGTCTGTCTGTGTATCTGTGTATCTGTCTGTGGTATCGTAGCTCCCAAACGGATGAACCGATTTTTGTTCAGTTTTTTTGTGTCATAGATAATTTTATCCCGAGCCATGTTTCATGAAAATATATCGAGGGGTTCTTAATTTCTTAAAATTTTGTTCTTGTTGAATAGTACCATTGATTTGTACAAAAAAA
The DNA here is from genome assembly GCA_949316285.1 of Eupithecia subumbrata. Classification (NCBI taxonomy): domain Eukaryota; kingdom Metazoa; phylum Arthropoda; class Insecta; order Lepidoptera; family Geometridae; genus Eupithecia; species Eupithecia subumbrata. The sequence goes on from OX438631.1 coordinate 4,227,600, forward strand.
CAACAAAATTAGTGGGATGCTTCCACAAATACAAAGGGTTAATAAAAAGAACTGTACAAATTAGGAATAAAGTCTAATATTTACCACACCTACCTGTCACGAGTAGGTTAGGTGAGTGTGCATATTGTGCATACCTCAATCTCAACAGCCTGCTCATAAGTTTTAATTCTAGTTTTTTTTATAAACCTATCTACTTGTTTATGTTTGATTGTATTTTGTACTGTCCATTTTTGAAGCAAATAAACCACAATAAGTCTATTTATCTATCTAACGTCCTCCCTTTCCTCAAACTAGCGCCAATGCCTTTTCTTTCTTATAAATAACGTTAATCAAAGGAATTTTCATAAGTCCATTGTACAGGTTTATGATACCTACCATAAGCTTTTTTTAATGCCCTTATAATATTTATTTATTTATTTGACCATAATCAATTATTTTTAATTTTTTTTCTCATTAATGTCTGTCTGATTTTTTTTTCTTTGTACCTTATGGTGTTTCCTACAGCGAAATACATGTGTGTTATTGTTTAAGAATATAGAATGTAACGAAATCAAGTGTAACAAAAAGTGTACCTACGATGGAAATAAATACAAATACAAATACAAATAGTTCTCTTTTATTTCCTTTAAGCAGAATAGTGAAGTGGTTCTTAGTGGCCACCGAACTCTGTTTTCGCTTCTCTGTCTAAATTATACGAAACTAAACTATTCAGAGGGATCAATAAAAGCTGAGGATATGTATCACAAACTGTACATTAGATATTTGAAAATTCTTGTGTTTAACGTTATTATGACTAAAAATATTGGCGGCGCTAGTGTGCAGCATACAACCGCCTTAAAAACTAAATTAAAAAACCCCAAGCACGAAAATGTCCATAAAGTTTTCCACGTTAATTCTTTAAAGTGAATTTTCGGGGCTCAGCACACTCCGTGCCGTCGCATTAGCTCCGTGACTAACGGAAGTCTAGAATTATGGACCTAAGTGGTTACCAGCTTTAAAATTGTTAATTTAACAAGAAAATCCCCAGCAGTGAACCACTTACAGGGTATTTATAAGAAGTATCTATGTATTTAAGCAATATAGAACCTAATAAGATATTTAAGTCCTACGCTGTAAACCATCAACCTTATTTTGGAAATATTATTATTATTAAATATTTAATAATGTAGGTCTGAGTGAAGAGGTTTATTAAAACTTCTAAGTTAGCAGGTTTTTATTCTATTTTAATGGAAGCTAGTTTATGCCCGCAGCTTCGCACGCGTTGTTTCTATGGAAACATTTAAAGGTTATTTCTATCCCATGGGAACTCATTTATGGGATAAAAATAGCCTACGTTTTATTGGAGGTCTAGAACTACCTATGTCCAAAATTTCAGCCCAATTCGTTTTGCGTGTACGGTACCAAACATCCACAAACCTGCAGGATCCCATTGCGGGGGCGACATACGCGTGTCTGCACTGCTGTGGTGAGCCCAAAAGAGTGAATCTCAGCTTATTGCTGTTCTGGACCTGGATAGGTATACGATACAAAACAGCACTCGTTTTCAGACTGGCCCACTGGCCCATCGCGCTGGACATCGCATCGCAATAATGTACATTGCGTACATTATTGAAGTTAAAAGAATGAATTTCAAATATTTAGTCTTTGCATAACGTCATCCCAACAGAAGGGATTCCTACACTACAAAGGAATGCGGTCAAAAAGCGTTATGATAATAATTATTGACAAGAATTTTTTACCCATTTACCTACCGATTATTTACTCATTTTTTTACCGAAGTTTCAACATATTTTCACACTTAGGTCACGTGATGACGGATAATAGGTAAATAAACGCGATAGATACTCGTGAGTAGCTAATAATAATACCACACCATCTTTTCTTTCTACGTATAAACCCTTATGATACTTTCTTTTTCCTTTTTTAAGTATTTATAACTTGTGTATTAAACGTAAAAATCCTTATTATATTTAGAAAATAACGACATCAAGTTTATATGTAACACCTACGGTGGAAATAAAATAAATGAAATACTGAAATACTACGTCTACCGAGATGCGGTCTCCACCCATGAAAACCTTCATTCAAACGCACTCAGGTACACCCAACATTTTACTAGATACACAAGCGTTTATTTACAAAGTAAATAACAATCAAATAATAGAAATAAATTAGAACTGGTATTTACAATTGAAACAATTGAGCTAATTGCAGACTGTTGCAAACAATCTAACGGTAGCCCAACTGATCCATATCAATACCAGTCGTCGCGTCCCTAAGACGCTGGCTGCATTGCCCAGCTGTATGACAATGCTGATGCGCTGTGCCAAATACTGACCAGCTCTCGGGTCACACGTCACTTCGACCAGACGCTTAGATAATTTTTTAAGAACCCGAAGAGCCTCGGTACCACACGGACCTAGGGTCTCGACTCCAAGAGGAGCAAATGTGTAGGCTCTGTCGAGACCTGCATATTTGCACCTCTTGAGATCTTCGGCCAAATCTGCCGCCGCACCCGCCCTCACGGATGTCCTCGGAAGATGGGAAGGCGCAAGTGTGTCGACGCATGTAGCTCACAATGGGCCTCCCCAACTCCCATGGGACTAGTGTCATACCGTCGGGCCTCTTACCATCGTCAAAATACAAAATGTAACTCGAAATGACTCGAAATTATAAAATCTATTTCGAGTATGACTCACTAAAACCCTTAAATTTAACTAACGAAGGCCTGAGTGCCACTCGTCCTAAGCCCCAGGTACTGTGCAAAATGTACAAAATACCTGCCATGTCGAATAAATGTGCAAAATGTTGAGTTATGAAGTTTGTATTGTTCGCTCGAGGGACAGACTGAACAGCATCCATTATGTAACTATGTAGTTAGGTTAATCCGTGACTTTACTTGTGTTTGCTTGATTGGCGAACGGCGGTTTTGGACGATATTACGAAACAGGCAGCTCAAAGTTAAAGTCAGTTTCAGAACTGTTACAATGTATGTTCCTATGGTTTTAAATAAATGAACTGAACTGAACTGAAAGAATTAGCAAACTGAAGTGGTAGTAGGCCGGTCATATCTCGCAAAGAACCGACCACTACTGAGGTAAAGGTGTTCTTGAGTGGAGACCGCGACACGGAAAATGTAGTGTAGGACGCCATCCAGCCAGGGGGATGACGATCTGCGAAAGACTGCAGGCAGATGCTGGATGCGCCAAGCTGAAGACAGGGCGCTATGGTGCTCATTAGGGGAGGCCTATGTCCAGCAGTGGACTATTATAGGTTGATGATGATTACGAAACAGGGCCTTTTGTGCACTTGGTGTATGAAATTTGTATCTGGGTGTGGAGAACTAGCTGATGCCTGTAGCTTTGCTTGCTTTTTTGAAAGAGGATTTTTTGAAAAACAAATCTAGGATACTCAAACTCAACTACGACCGTCGAAATAAATAATATGGCGATTTTCTGATAACAAACATTACCTAACCCGGGCATGGTTTAGTATCAGAATATACGTAATTACGTAATTTATGATGATTAAACCATGACAAGGAAAACCAGACCGGCTAAGTGCGAGTAAAACTCGCGTGATAAGGGTTCAACAAAAACGAACACTGTAAGTTTTTGGGTCTTGATACCCTTTGGTGACGTTAACATATAAACTATTCACAAATTACGATTTAGTAAGTACTAGCTGTGCCCGCGGAACCCTAATTTTTTAAAAGTTATTTTGCTAGCCCGGATAAAAAAAAATTCTAATTAAAGATCTTAGAAATCGGTTCAGCCATTCTTGAGTTATAAATAGTGTAACAGACACGACTTTGTTTTATTTATATAGATATAAAATCTGCTCTTATTTTATAGCTACATAGATTACAACGGTTTTTAAAGATCTAGCATTTGAAAACAATGAAGCGACCTTTAGATTTAAGAATTATTAAAATCGGACCAGTAGCTTCGGAGAAAATCTTTTTTTAAACAAACACACCAACTTTACCTCTATATTTATCAAGAATTGAAAAACCTTTTTTAAATACAAAAGGCCGTTCTTGAGTTATAAATAGTGTAACAGACACGACTTTGTTTTATTTATATAGATATAAAATCTGCTCTTAATTTATAGCTACATAGATTACAACGGTTTTTAAAGATCTAGCATTTGAAAACAATGAAGCGACCTTTTGATTTAAGAATTATTAAAATCGGACCAGTAGCTTCGAAGAAAATCTTTTTTTAAACAAACACACCAACTTTACCTCTATATTTATCAAGAATTGAAAAACCTTTTTAAAAGACGAAAGGCCATTGACCTCAGACACCATTTTCTTTAACCACAAGGTCATCGACCCTGCATTTAAAATGCAGTCTATTATTCACACTTGCTTGCTACGGCGTAGGCATAGCGTAGAGGGTCTACGGAGCTACGAGGTGCTACGAGAAAGGCTACGAGACATTGCCCTCTACGCAATACCGTAGTACTTTTTTAAACGACAGATGTGGCGCGGCGGGCAAAAGGTATGCCCGCGACGCAGGAGGTTACCGATTTGATTCCCGCCTTGGGACAAATGTTTGTACGATCTGTAGATATTTGTTCCGGATGTTATGGGTATTTTCTATGTATAGAAAAAAAATTAAAAACGTTCGTTGCGAGCGCCTTCTTTCCCCGTACTGATTGCATGAACGTTCGCTGTGTAACACGCCAGTCAGTACCCGCCTTAAACATTCAAAAACACAGCAAACACAGTTATCTAGTACCCATAGTACTAGATAACTGATATATTTAATACATTATACAGGGTGTAACAAAAATATGTAACCAAACTTTCAGGTGGGGTGTAGAATCGAACACTGAATTCAGGAAAAATATTAAAAAAAAAAATCCCGCCCTTTAGTTTTCGAAAAATAAAATAAATACGGAATTTTCACTACATTACGCAAACGACTGCTGCACGTGTTTATTTGACATTAAAATATGATTAAAAGGTCTACGTACCTTGTGTACACCTTTTTAGCAGATAAACATCTTTTTACGGGGGGCACCCACGACCGGACACGCGATATCGCAGCAGCGCGCGCGGCGGCGGGCTGCACGTGTTGTAGTTATGTAGGAAGCTAGCCAATGCATTCCAATTTTCCCATTTCAATTTTCATCTCGTGGTATTCAATATCTGAATAACGCATACGAGCCATTTTTACGCACAAAAAACCGATAAGCGCCGCCGCGACCTTCATCTTGCGCTTGCAATGATGCAACTAAACGGCCATTGACCCTATGATAACATTTCTGTGGTATGACAGTTTGATAAAACTAACAATAAGCCTAGCATTGGGTGAACATTCGGATGAACTAAGTTTGTATACCTATCTCGCTCTCGCGCGCTAAAAGTTTGTGCCTTTTCTTGTCTCAATCTGGTGCTTCGGAAATGCAAATTGTAACAACCTTTTATGGGGTTCATTGTAAGTTACTCACCGTGTTTTTAAAGGTCAATGTGAAGGTAGGTACTTAGGTAGTCAACGATATGAAAAAATAAAAGCTAGTAGTGAATATCTTTTAGTAGGAAGGTGCATGCTTAATGAATGTACCTACTAACTATGCATTTTTGCGATAGAACGTGTGTAAAAACTTAAAATAATTTATTTATTTTTTAATTCCTAGAGGAAAATTGGAATGTATTTGTTGTACGTAGGCTCCATATCTAAGCACGCCGTGCAGCCTGTTCTCTTCCGCTGCAATGATGTCGCGGGTCGATGACCACGGTGGCCGCTCATTAGGGCACCGTTTAGGTGTTATGGGCTTATAAAAGAGATGAATACAGGTACTTAGGCCATTTTTTTTTAATTCCAAATAGACACATGTATTATAGTCTATTGCCTAATGTTGTGAAAATTTCGTACCTATTTATTAAATTTTTCGAAAACTAAAGGGCGGGATTTTTTTTCAATATTTTTTCTGAATTCAGTGTTCGATTCTACACCCCACCTGAAAGTTTGGTTACTTATTTTTGTTACACCCTGTATACATATAAAAATATTATAAATAGAAAACACCCAGACCAACGCAACAAAGTGCAGATCGTACACAAATTTGTTCCGAGGCGGGAATCGAACCCGCATCCTCTTGAGTCGCAGGCGGTCTCTCGCCCGCTGCGCCACTGAGGTCGTCACTAGTCATTACTAGTTTAATTTAGGCTACGTTCTTAATGTATGCCCTAATTTCAAATTAATTAATATTAATATTCAAATCCTTCAAGTGGCCCTTTCAATCAATATAATCTATGTTAATTGGTATCGTTATGTAATAAACTCAGTTTTGTATTGAAATAATCTCAGTTATTATGTAACGAATAAATTACTCTGAATACGCTCTGATTCCTCTGTTTTATGAAAACTAGCTTCAGCCTTCGGGTTTGCTTACGTGGAGGAATTCTATTAACCAACCTGTTATCTAACTAAAAGATTGCATACAGACAAATACACACGGATGGAAAATAAGTAGCTTACGTAGAATAATTGTTTTTTTTTCAAATCAAATAATTTAGGTATTTGCCGAATACATTATTACAGGTACATGTCAGATTTTATGACTCGCGTGATGTTTTGTGATTCAAATTGTTTAAATAATCAATAATGAAAAACATCAAGGATAATACAATCGACGATAAATATTTAACAATCGGATAATAATAAAATCATAGACAAAACATAATATATTATTCTACTCAATAATAATGTATTAATTTACACCATAGAAACATTCGTCAAGTAACCTATTTCATTTTTGTTTAATTGTATGGTTTTTTCCTTTTTTTTTCGAGTATGTTATGAGAGTGTTTTTATGTAGTTGACTGACACTCTTAAGTACCGCCAAGCATCCAAACGGCTGAAGCGATTTCAGTGAATTAGGTATTAAAACACTAATCCATATTCCGAGAGTGTTTTTAGCTACATTATGAAGACCTTTGCCCGCTCAAATTAAGAAAAAAGTGAAAAATCAGATTTATTTATCATCATCATCAACCTCTATATTAGTCCACTGCTGGACATAGGCCTCGACTAATGAGCGCCTTAGTCCCCTGTCTTCAGCTTGCCGCATCCAGCATCTGCCTGCAGTCTTTCGCAGATCGTCATTTCACCTGGCCGGAGGGCGTCCTACACTACGTTTGCCGAGTCGTGGTCTCCACACACGAACACTCTTCACTTTTTTGTTTATTTAGAGTTTTCAATTAATGAAGTACTTGTTCGGAATACTCGTCCCAAAGTTTATTACTAAAAAAATCTTATACATTTAATATAATGTATGTAGATATAATAAAAATAGAATTTACTGAGCTTACACCATTCTGCTAACCAAGCTTATAAGAATACTTACTTCTGCCCGTGACTTCGCGCACATTCTTCGAAATAAAAAGTAGCCTTTATGTTATTCCTGATCCTAAACTTTAAGTGTGAAAAATTTCAGCCCGATCCTTTCGACGACCGAAATGGTGCGGCGAGCGAAGGTCCGCCTGCGACGCAGGAGGTCGCGGGTTTGATTCCCGCCTAGGGACAAATGTTTGTACAGTCTGCAAATATATGTTCCGAGTGTTCTGGATATTTATGTACTACGTATAATAAAAAATATCTATCCATATATGATGTGCACCAAATCTTGATGGAATGTACCAAGTTCAAAGATCAAAGGGAGGCACTGATGAGTGAACATAATTTAAATAGATTAAATTTAAGAACATTTATTAACATTTAAGAAGAACAAAATTCATTAACGGCCTATTCACTGTTTAAAATTTTTATGCATCAGTGACTCCCTTTGCATACCTAAACTGAACTTATTAGTTTAATTTTGTTGTTTGTTTTCTTTTGTTTGTTATTAATAAGTGTTGGTTATGATAGAACTGCCATACTTTACCAAGTAAAAGTCCTTAACAATACATAATGATTAAAGAATATATATCTATGTAATGTATTGTATTATGTTAGTACATCAGTCAACCTATAACACAAGCTCTGCTTAGCTTGGGGCTAGATGATTCTGTGTGGATTGTCCAGCATTATTTATTTATTACTAGCGATCCGCCCAGGCTTCGTGGGTGCAATGCCTTTCCGACTTTTTTGTAGACCTTTTTAAGGTGTACAATACTGTAGTACATTATTTTGATCTATCTCGTAGGGTACAGCCAGCGTTTGCAATGTAAGCGCAAAAAAATGAGTTTACTTACGACATCACATTAGAAACCTCTAAAATTATCAGTGTTTCTCTAGTATATTATGCATGTATTATACTTATAAACCTTTCTCTTGAATCACTATATCTATTTAAAAAACCGCATCAAAATCCGTTGCGTAGTTTTAAAGATCTAAGCATACATAGGGACAGACAGACCGAGGGAAGCGACTTTGTTTTATACTATGTAGAGATTATTCAGTAGTTTTGGCGTTGTCTTCGGCCAAACATCTTCAAAACTGCACAAACTTTCGATTTATAATATTAGTAGGATTCATAAAGTATATTAATAATCAAGACAAACACACACGTCCCATAGTTGTGTGCCCACTGTAATATGGTGATTCCTAAAATAACGAGTGTGGCCAGACATTTACCGCACTTATGAAATTGCCAGTCAACGGTCGGACTTTGTTTCATATCCCGTGGGAATCACTCGAAATATTTCTTAGAAAACCTACATAAAAGCTGATAAAAGATTTAAGTCTCAAGGAAATTCTTTTAACACGACTGCCTAAAAAAGGAGTGTTAGGATTATGAATGTATTTGAGTTTGTATATTCCACCATAGGTTTAAAATGCCTGTACAAATTTGGATTGGTATCGTTAGTCTTGAGTACTTGGTTACATTCTTTCTTGAAGAAAAGCAGTAGTGTTTTTTTTTTTATAAATAAGAAACCAAATAATGTTGGCCAGTTTGATATAGCAAGAACCAGCTCGAAAGTTAGCAGATTGTGTATTATTCAAGCTGTGACATGCGAAATCGAAAAAAAAACTACTTTGACTACTTTTTATTTCAGATTGGTCCTGCATTAAGAAGTGTATTTTACCTTTATTACTACATTTCTTTCCCATATCGAATTTCACTAAAATCCATAGTTTACAGACAGAGTTACCTTCTTAGCTTTATGCTAAGAATAGCTTTTTATGTAGCATTATAGATTTTTTTTATTATAGCTTTTGATGAACTTAAATCTAATATTGATTTTACCACTAACTTACCTATTGATAAATTAAGCCCTCATTAAATTTAATTTAATTAAACAATCTTAAATTAAATAATAATATAAGTCTAAGAAGTACCGCTATCCAATAACAGAGATCCTATTTCAAAGCAAACATTCAGTAATTAGTCTTAAACTTACCGTGAAACAACGCCAAAGCAGCAACAACAAATCACCTCCCGAAATATCGGGCTATTTCCATCCGTATGGCAACACTTAAACCAAAGAGTTTTTATTAGCTACACAACACTAACCGCACTTTTAAAAAGTTGAAACGTCACTTTCGAATTCCAAATTCCGAACGCGTAATGCGAATTTACGACGCGACCGCTCTCGACCGTCGTGCCAACGGACTGAACCTCGACTGAAGCGATTGAAACTGAAAAGTAAAAGGGCCAATGCTTGAGATGAACGAGATGCGTCTATCTCTGTCTAGCACGCGGGAAAATGCAGCTGTCACAGAATAATGAAAGATTCTAGAATTCACTATACTTCTGATTTATGCGTTTTCATTAGAATTGGATCTTTGTTGCATTCTAAAGCTGAATGCCTCCATTCAGCTTTGCGCAACGTTTTAGTAATTCTTGTTTATTCGTCAGGTTTCGCGATCGCTTCTTTACTTTATCTTAAAAAGATTAAAGTGAACAAAAAGATAAAGTGATTACTTTATTTAAATGTTTTCACTTATGATATTTGAGTTTTGTGACGTGTCCAAAGGTTTGATATTTGCTCGTAAATAATGGTGCATTCACTTTGAGTTTTGTTAATCCCAATTTATTTTGTTTGTCTATTTTTGCTATTACTACTTACTACTACTTATTGAATAATATTTGATTTCTGAGATTATGAGTACCTACTCAAATCCAAGTTGGTCTGATAGAAGTTTTGAGAAACATTAAGATAAGCAAAAATTAAATAGAAAAAAAACATGTTGTCATAGAACTGTTACCACTTTTTTATCCCTGCAGTTCCATGGTAGAACTATTGAAACGAAACCTGGCCTATTTTGCTGCATACCCACAAACTTAATTATTTTCTCGTTGCGAAAGAGATAAATAGATAGATAGATAGAAAATACTTATATTACACACTTAAAACTAAGAAACAATTTAAAAAAAAAATTATAACCTAAGTGACAATTGGCGGCCTTATCGCTCAAGAGCGATCTCTGCCAGACACCCTGGTATGGATAGGATCATCGGATATGTACATGGGGTAAGATCGGTGTGCATCTGATATGGTACTACTTTAAAAAATATATAATATTACTAGGTAAGAACTTTGGTTCCTACTCAAAAATAAATAATAACATACTTGAATAAAATTACAAAAATACATACAAACCTATACCTATTCCTTTAAATTTATAAATATTAATATAAATACTATATTTATACTACATTAAAAATACGAGATTAAATACAGTGCCAATATCAATCCCAATTTCAACGCTAATCTTTGAAATCAGTATGCTTACTCAAGCACCCATATGTAAAGGCTTTGAATTAGAAAACAAGTCTACGTAGAGAGTTAAAAATTCCCTCTTGCAAATAGCTCGTCGCCAATTTACTGAGCCGTCGGGTAGGGGAAGTGAAAACATACAGAGGAATTTTGTATACGGTAACGTTGGTTCCCGCCGTGGGACAAATGTTTGTACGATCTATAGGGAATTTTTCCGGGTCTGTGTATAATGAAAATCACACTAATAGGTTCTGCTCGCGGCTTCTACTAGATAACTGATATACTTAATACAATACACTACATAGATTTTTTTTTTATTATACATAGAAAACATTCCACCCTGAACCAATATCTGCAGATTGTACAAACATTTATACGATTTTTGACGACCTCAGTGTGGTGCGGCGGGCGAGAGTCCGCCTGCGACGAAAGAGGGTGCGGGTTCGATTCCCGCCTCGGAGCAAATTTGTGTACGATCTGCAGAAATTTGTTCCGTTGTTCTGGGTGTTTTCTATGTTTAGTAAAAATATCTAACTATGAATAATTATAATGTATTAAATATATGAGTTATCTAGTACTTACTTTGGGGCTAGATGGTGCACTGTGGATTGTACAGCATTATTTATTTATTTATTTTTCTCGAGGCAGGAATCGAACCCGCAACCTCCTGCGTCGCAGGCGGACCTTCGCCCAAATGTCAAGAATACCTATGACGTCATCTTCAACTATTATTTGTAACAAAATACCCCTACTAGAGCGTAGCAGCCTATTTTACAGGATTTACAGTTTAGGCAACTGGGGCTACATAATGGTTTGAGCAAGAACTTCACTATGCATGTACTTAACTTATTAAATAGTCTACAGGTAGCTCAAATGATACGTCATATTATCAATACCAGTCAGAAGCGTCCTCAAGACGCTGACTCCGTAGATTGTTTGCTACAGTTTGCAGTTAGCACAATTGTTTCAATTGTAAATACTAGTTCTAATTTGTTTCTATCGTGTATTATATTTGATTGTAATTTTCTTTGTTAAAAAAGTTTAATAGCCAGACAAATTTATTATGTTATATATTTAAATAAATAAATAAATAATGCTGGAAAATTCACACAGCGTTATCTAGACCCAAGCTAAGCAGAGCTTGTGTTATGGGTACTACATAACTGATATACTTAATACAATACACTACATAGATAGATATTTTTACTATAAATGGAAAACATCCAGAACATCCTGAACAAATCGCAAACAACTGCAGATCGTACGAACATTTTTCCCGAGGCGGGAATCGAACCCGCAACCTCGCAGGCGAACCTTCGCCCGCCGCGCCACAGAGGTCGTCAATTTGAAATGATGCTATTTGAAATAAGTTTATTTTATTTTAAGAAGTGGTTATATGCCCCCGTGAGTCCCCCCTGGAATCTATCGAATCAGACAGAAATTCAATTTACGATGCATTTAGTTCACCTCGCGTAGATAATTGGACCGCGTTATTCAGCCATAATGGGATTACTAGCTGCTGGCCGCGGTTTTGCACGTCTCTGTTTTGGTAGGACTCTTCTCCTAATAATAATAATGATATTTTATTGCGAGATGTAAGAATAAATGAGTGTATAATAATAATGTGGTTTTCAGCAAGTGGGATGTTGATGTTCCGATAATCGTTTCGGTTAACGACGTTATCGACGATATGCAAAGAGTCTCGATCAACATCTCAAGAGACTCTCGACTTACTAGAAGTTGGATCAAGGGCCAGATTCAAAAGGCGGTACTCCTGGACTCGGCGCGCATCGTCAGGAAGTTCCTCTCTCTGCAGCCCTAGTCACCGGCCGGCCGGTGACTAGGGCTGCAGAGAGAGGAACTTCCTGACTCAAGCGGCCGCGGCCGCTTGAGTCTAGCTTCGCAGCCGGTGATTTACCGTACCGATAATATGTTTTACTGTAGAATAGTTTTATAATATTTTATTTTCCATAGTAAAAAATGCATGTATTTTATAATGAGATTTAAGCATAAATGTGTGTAGGTATATTAATAATTATAAATCATAATGCTGAACATTCCAATGAATCCATTTGCTTAGGATTCATTATAAATATGACTGCCTGGTTGGTCAAATAAATAATAAATAATAAATAAATAAATATTGCTGGACAATTCACACAGCATAGTCTAGCCCCAAGCTAAGCAGAGCTTGTGTTATGGGTACTAGATAACTGATATACTTAATACAATACACTACATAGATAGATATATTTTTTTATTATACATAGAAAACACCCAGGCCAACAGAACAAATTTCTGCAGATCGTACACAAATTTGTTCCGAGGCGGGAATCGAACCCGCAACCTCCTGCGTCACAGGCAGTCCTGGGTCAAGGGGTTGCATGTTCAGTTCAACCACTGATAATGAGAACCCGGGTTCAAATCTTGGGTCAGGCCACATATTATGGCTCTTGGGGTTTTTCTGAGAAAAATTCACAGAAGCAGCTCGGAGTCAGGAACTTGGAGGTATTACACCCCAGTGCCTTGAAAAGCACGTTAAGCCATTGTTCCTGCGCCTGACCTCTCCCTGGTCGTGACGGTCTGCCGTCCAATTGGATTATGAGAGTGAGAGTATAGATGCATCTGTGTGCATTTGTGTAGTACAATATGTCCTGCGTACATGGCCAGTCTCTGTTAAGTATCATGAATGTATGTGGGTTAACTACGAACCTAGTTTTTGTTGGAAGAACACCAACGTATCATCCATTAACGATGGACATCATCAGGGTGCGGTTCAAGTTCGATGAATTCAGTAATTTTGACAAGAAAGGCCAAGAGGTCTTCCTCATCTCAACAGCCTATATTGGTCCACTGCTGGACGCAGGCCTCCCCCTGATAAGCGCCCTATAGGCTTTTATCTGATGGGGGGTAGTGCTAATAAACCCATGCTTGGCATTCGGGTCGGGGATTGCAGTTCGATGGTAGAATGGTTCTGCAGGGGGCGCTGCTGCTCGCCCCGGGTGGATATCCCTTAGCCACCTCTTACGAAACCCGCGGGAAGAGTTGGTGTGGTGCGAATTCTAAGCCAGCACCACACAGCAGCACACCACCAGCCATGCTAAGGTCATTCAAATCAAATCAAAAACTCTTTATATCCATAAATACAATAAATGTACACTTAGAAAAGATCAAATTATAAAACTAAACACTGACACGGAAATAAAGTGATATTTTTGATTTCTGTCGCTTCGGTATGTAGACTAAAGTAAAGAAGCGACGAAGAAACCTGTAGCCTGTTAACCTTTAGCCCATTCGGGTTGAATTCCCATTTACATGATGTGTCCATGGATGAGAGATTTAGTGTGATCGCACGACGGACCCATCAAAACTTGCCGCAAAATCCTGAAGGGATCAATTTCAGTAAGCTTAAGTTTTGATACCATTGAATGTTACAACTTATTTTAATCACTGAAACGGTTTTGAGTTTCTATAAAGTTAGAGGAGCTTGATGGGGTCACATTCCAAAATGGAGTGGAGGTGATCATGCAAAACATCGTAGGTAGGTATATTCTATTTATTAATTATCTGCGAAAAAAAACATATGTCAAAAAACGGTAAATGACAGCTGTCAAAACTAAAACTGTCATATCTCGGAGATACATTACAAAAATAGATATCTATACTCATATTATAAAGTGGAAAGATTTGATTGTGTGTTTGTTTGTTTGTATTGAATAGGCTCCGAAACTACTGGACCGATTTGAAAAATTATTTTACCAAAAGCCCACATTATTCCTAATGAACATAGGTTACTTTCTACCGCGGGAAAATGCTTCATTCCTACGGGAAAACGGGTAATAGGACAACGGGTAGTAAGAATGCAGCTAGTTTATTAATAAACATGGATAAATACCCAGAAATACCTGACGTCCTAACCGCTCCACGTTCGAACTATTAGAACTATAAACTTTTAACACCTACTAGCTGTGCTGTGTGTGCTGTAGAATTTAAATTTTTACGCGGAACCCTAATTATTTGATAGTTATTCTGCTAACCCGGGCAGAGACAAATTCAACAAATCAAAGATCTGTGTAATCGGTGCAGCCGTTCTTGAGTTATAAATGGTGTACCTAACACGACTCTGTTTTTAACCCCCGACGCAAAATGAGAGGGGTGTTATAAATTTAACGTGTCTGTCTGTGTATCTGTCTGTGGTATAGTAGCTCCCAAACGGATGAACCGATTTTCGTTTAATTTTTTTTTGTGTCATATATAATTTTATTCCGAGTGTTCTTAGCCATGTTTCATGAAAATCTGTTCAGCCGCTTGAAGGTCATCAGCTCTTTAAAAGTTGATGAGGGGATATGACGACCTTCCATATGTCCTATCGATTCGAAATTTGGTACCGTATTACTTCAATGATATTGAAAGAACATGGTAAGGTAACCATGACTTTAAATATGACATGTTAGGGTAAGGTTTAAATTTCGGAGGTGGGTAATTAAATGGGATCAATTAGCAATTTTTTTGTGTCACAGATAATTTTATCCCGAGTGTTTATCCATGTTTCATGAAAATCTGTCGGGGGCTTTTAAAACTTTTAATTTTGTTCTTGTATTATATAGATGAGGCTTTTTCTTGCTAGGTCAGTAAAGGGATCGCTTCCTACTGGTACAATTGTACTGAAGTACTAGTTCGCAATTCTAGTAAGTACTATTATATTATTACCTCGCTCGGCAAAAATTTGAGGGAAATATTAATACTTATCATTGAACTAGAGAACCAATAGATATCGCCGTCTCTTTAACTACCGTGGATTATGCGCTGTCTATCTCTGTTCTTCCTTCCGTCTAGCGTCTGACACATTATCTACCCTATCCTAATCACCTATCTACTACTGAAATAGTGAACGAAATGGATTTTTTAGTTCTTTTTATTCTTGTTAACAGATCTTAAATTTTATGGTAAATGAAATAGTGATTCGACTGTGAACTTTTTGACTATTTCCTAGATTTCAGAACTGCTGAGCAAGTGAACTGCTAGGAACGAGTTTGACTGAATGGTTCTTACTCGTACACTTGTGGAAACTAGTTCATTTAAGTGGGTACATCGTTCCTGAACTACACAAGACTAATTCTATTTATGACCCTTGAAGGATTTTTATGAGAGTACGAGAATATCCCTCAAGGATCGTGCGCACTCCCCCCAAGGTCACGTGCGCTTTTTTCTTTTTTTCTTGGTTCTCTAAGGGTATTTTTAATATATTTAATTTCATGTACTTCTATCTTCTCATTTGTAATTGAAATACAATTTTGCTATTCTACATGTATTTTTGACATGTAAAATATGTAAATTTGTTTAATCCTACTAATATTATAAAGTAGAAAGTTTGTGAAATCTGAATTTTTGTTATCTAGGATCTCCAAAACTACTAAACAGTTCAAGACGAAATTTGGCGTACGTTTAGAGCAAACCCTAACTTGGATAATAGGCTACTTATAGATGGAAAGATGAGAGAAAATATGAGAGCAGCTAGTAATATATAAATCGTATTTCTGTACTTCAATTCCCACAGTAAAGTACCAACGATAAGTACCGATTCGTTGCGAGATTGCAATTATTAGCACGTCTCACTAATTAGAGCTAAGCTCGTGCTTCAATAACGCAAATTATTCAAATTTTACATAAAGCTGAATGAATGCCGACAGAAACCAGCAAATATGGAAAGTTTCCTCGAAAACTGGAATGTTCCACTGTGAACGTGTTGATGACCCCGCTTTAAACTTCCGTGGCTTAGCTTCCAAGAGTGGGTATTGGATTCATATTTTACTTATTGCATCCATTATTATAGGTAGGTACATGCCCGTAGCACACCTCTGCTCCGGAACCTTAACAGCGGAACCGCAGTAATTTCGCCATGTCTTGTCCGTATGTAGGAGAAGCGGAACACTATTTCTAATTTAAATTCACATAAATTATTTTTGACATGTACCTAATACTTATAAATCATTCTATAGTAAAGTTTTTTTTTGTCGGTTTTATGCATGTGATCTACAAGAATATATATTTTTTTTTAATTGTAAGAGCAAAGTTAAGTTAATTTTCTGCTCTAACATAAATGACCAAATTAAACATTTGCACGAGTTATAAGTCAAATATAGTGATACCTACCCTATTCTAAAACCATCATTGTTAACCTATTTAATACTATTTCATTTCATTTCAATGTAAGAGATATGAGGACATTACATACACGTCACCAAAAGTTTTGTTTGTACCTACGTGTGGAAGGAATATCCACAAGGGTGGTAATTATTTTTTGTTGTTTTTAATTTCAGGCTTTACGAAAATCGGGCATTTTGTATTTCAGTCCTAATGGTATGTAAGCGAAAATTAATCTACCTACTACTCGTGGGTTTACACGCGCTTTTCTCAAATAACAAGCTGTTAATTATTGAAAACAAGATTACTTCTCCAAATTTTGTATTATATCATTAATACCTACATTTTGTGGCGACAGCGGACATTCTCCATGTGGGACTGAAAATCAGCGATGCTGAGTCCTTAACCTTTCCATCATTATCACGTCTCCTAAGTACTTTCATTGTATAACCTTATTTTAAAAGTGTTTCTTATTCCATATCTCATCATCATCATCATCATCAGCCTATATTAGTCCACTGCTGGATAAAGGCCTCCTCTAATGATTGACGCCAAAGCGCCCTGTCTTCAGCTTGCCGCATCCAGCATCTGCCTGCAGTCTTTCGCAGATCGCCATCCCACCTGGCCGGAGGGCGTCCTACACTATGTTTGCCGATCGCATTGTCTACTCAAGAATACGTTTACCCCAGCGGTTGTCGGTTCTTCGCGAGATATGGCCAGCCCACTGCCACTTCAGCTTGATAATTCTTTGAGCTACATATATATCGATAACTTTGACATTGAGACATCCACATTAGGCATTTTGCTGCAAAGGCTGAAAGCGTTTTAGATGACCCGCTGAGCACTCCAAAAACATGACCGGCGCCTCGCGGATTGTAAAAAGCAATACCAGTAGATAGATCTAGCGTTTGGTCGACGCGACCGTGACCCGAGAGCTGGTGAGTGTCTGGCGCAGCGCATCAGCATTGCCACCATCAATAAGGTAGTTCACTGCTGGACAAAGGCCTCCCCTAATCAGCAACATAACGTCTAGTCTTCAGCTTGTGTCATCCAACATCTGCCTGCAGTCTTTCGCAGATCGTCATACTACCTGGCCGGAAGGCGTCCCACAGTACGTTTGCACAAGTCGTGGTCTCCACTCAAGAACACGTTTACCCCAGCGGTTATCGGTTCTTCGCGAGATATGGCCGGCCAACTGTTACTTCAGCTTGCTAATTCTTTGAGCTATGTCGATAACGTCGCCTGCACTGGTACCAACGAGACGTCGCGGGTTGGTACACGTTGCCACAACAACATGGACCCGTCTGGCGACAGATGGAGGAGGTCCACACCCAATCCTGGGTGTCCAATTAAAAAGATAATAAACTTGAAATTTATATACATACTTTTAAAATAAAAAGGCAAAAACCTTTATTCACTAAGAAAAATACATTCAAATAATAGAAATAAATTTTAACTAGTATTTAAAATTAAAACAATTGAGCTAACTGCAGACTGTTGCAAACAATCTACAGGTAACTCAACTGATCCATATTAATACGAGTCGGAAGCGTCTCCAAGACGCTGGCTGCATTGCCACGCTGTATGGCAATTCTGATGGGCTGTGCCAGATACTAACCAGAAAAGAAAACCAAATAAAATAAAATGTTTTACTACATTAGACTACTATATTATATAAAAATTTGTAAACAGATTGGAAATAAAGGCTTCAATTGTTTATTTTACGTCGATAACATTGGTTTGTTTATTTTAATTGATTGTTATTTTCCTTGTCAATAAAGTAGATAAATACTTGCAGTTTAAGCCATCCTAACTTTTACCACTAACATAGAAACATGTGTAATCTAGTTGTCAACTGAATACCTCGATAAAAGCCTTCAGAAAGGTAACGTAGGACGCATACGCCTATTCAATCTTACGGTAATGTAGGGGCATTTGTTCTCGACCCTTTCGTTCCGGGTCATTACCCTACGACAGCCCTGTAGGGCTGGGATAGCTTTACCTACTATAATTCGTCAGGTTTTTTTATAGTAGTTCAAGTTATACAGGGTTATTTGTAATTTACTGACACTGTCAACGGCAGGTGCAGAGATTTTGACAGAGACCAATATCTTATGGCGGATTCGGAGTGAAAACTTTTTGTCGTTTGACCTATTATGAAAATAACCATAGCTACCGGCAGATTTTTAGAATTATCAAGAATAACACGTTAGAAATGGATTTCCATACACTTTTCTCTCCCGATAAACGCGTGAGAAATGAAATTCTTATTTAATTTTCATTTCGTCAAAATTTACAATATCGACACCACTTTGATCAATTGCTTTATATGTCAACAGTTCACTTAATATGTTAAAACCAACAAATTATGTAATCGATGGATTATGAGATCAAAAGATTATTTTATCAACTATTGTCTACATCATTAGTTTACAACTACAAAAGTAGAATTTTGTTTTATTTGGGTGTTCTAAAACTCAGCTTTAATTAAAAGGGAGTAGCAATTTAAAATTGACAGTACCTGCCTACTTAAATTACTTCTAATCACTAAAATTGTGATCTTTCCCTGAAATATCGTCGAAGGCTTTTTTTGACGTTCTATCATATGTTACCTGACCACCTTTGACTTTCACGCAGCGTGTAGAGTTTCACCGAAAAACCGGTTAAGTCAACCCTTCCAAACCCAATCCGTGACCTACCTATGCACAAACGATATTAAGTTATTGCTGAAAGGATGCGCGAGGGCGCAGAACTCAGCTGATTGTAATCCTGCTGACGTCAGCAGGGCTTAGTTTTAAGCAAATGTGTTTTTAATGGCTTTGATTTTTAACCGACGAAAAACAAAAGGATGGGGTTCTCAATCGGCTGTATGATTTTTTTAACTGACTTTGAAAAAATCAGGGGGTTCTATGTTCGGCTATCGCACTATCACAATATCACATCACACTAATGATAAATAAGTGTTGATTGATTAATTCCTGAGAAAAAGGGGCTGACAAACGGACAACAAAGTGATCCCATAAGGGTTCTTTTTTGCTTTTGGAGGTACGGAACCCTTAAAATTGGTGTTATTTCATCTCTACTTCTCTCACTCTGTAAAAAAAACCATTTAATTATTTTCAAGAATATTCCGCACTCACTGCTCCTCCAATATAAAATTTCACGATCGGATCAACAGTTCTAAAGTTTAGTTAACCCGTTCGCTGCTGATATCAAATAAAACCCGTGGCCTTATTACACGGGTAGTAACGACCCGACTTCTGTGTCCCGTATAATTTAAGAGTGCATTTTCATCGCAGTGCCGTAAAGAACCTGGGATATGCACTGGAGCCTATTCAGGGGTTCTACTCTGTAAAACCAGGAATGCTTTATTTCCATAAGACTGGGGAATTGGGAAATAAAGTGATCACTTTGATTTCGGAGACAGTCAGTTTCAGGAGAGGGGAGTAGTCTAAAAACACACACTACGAGGTTAAAATACTTGCTAAAAAAACATTACCTACGTGATTAATGAATGTCCCCTCATCGAAGCACCCACGAACCTAGCAATGTCATGTTAGTTAATTTTTTATCCACTTCTATCTTTATAAGGTAAAGTAAAGAAACGAACAAGAAACCTCTATCTTGTTAGGGTGTTCGTTTTCGACCTGGGACTCACTTGGAGTTTTGTCGTAGAAGCGTATACATTGCCCTTTAAAAGATACATCTTGCGTAGCCTAGTTGTAGGCACAGCGAGTTTATTCTTATTTCTAGTATTTTTATTGAACAAATTGGTGTTTCTATAAGTGTACAATAAATTTTCATAAATATATTGACATGGTACTGTCATGTTGTTTATTTCTTTGGATTTATCACTAAGGGGTTCTCTGAGACCCATATTATAGATTGCACGAACAGCTCTCTTCTGCAGCACAAATACGGTGTTAATATCTGCAGCGTTCCCCCACAGCAGTATGCCATAACACAATATACTATGGAAGTACTCCTTCCGATATTCTTTCTGATGCGCAGGCGCACGGCACTGATCGTCACACACGGCAAACCAAAACAATATTAACAAGCATGATAGTTTTTAAGCAATTTATACTTATATGTTTTTTTTAAATCATTTGTGTGTTGTGTTTGTTGCTCTAGCTTACCTGTATATTTTTTATACTTGTACCTATCAGAATAACTTTATTTTCATTCTCAATTAGCTTAAATAATCGACCTGCCAAGCGTGGTGATAATGGCTTAACCCTCCTTGTTTGGCGAGAGCACGTTCAGCAGTGGACATGCCGATAAAGAACCCATTTGGGTGATAAAGGAACAACACGCTGCTCTCACAGGTTTGCGCAGTAGGACCCAGATACTCAAGGGTTACGGTTACAGCCAAAGTTTTCAGAACCTAAGGCCTGTGGTCTAAGTCAAGAACTGAGTACCAAAATGTCTTCAAATCTTCTGAGTTCACCCTCTTTATAAAAACTGGTTACAAAACGTAGGTACTTACATAAACACAAGCAAATCATGGCGGTCAAATCAAATCAAATCAAAAACTCTTTTTCAACAAAAACTTTATTTCCATAAATACAATAAATGTACACTTAGAAAAGTTAAAATTATAAAACAAAACACAGACACGGAAATAATGTGTAATTTGTGATGGATTAGTTGCATTTCGTGCGTCGACATTTCAGAGTAAACAACCAAGTAGACGCATTCTGAACTGAACCTTTTGTTGCATTTCGTGCGTCGAGTACATTATAATTGGCTTATTCCATTAATCCCCTGCCATGATCGTGATCGTGATGCCACGATTTCTGGACTTTTTGTCCAAAAATCCCCTGCCGGTTCAAAGAGAAGAGGCACAGGGGATTATGTACAAGTATGTTTTAACCATAGAGCTGCAAAACTATTAGAAGTCCCATTTTAAATATTCGAAGTACCTATCATATTTTTGTTCTATAATTGACGGATTTAATAAAAATAAATCTGACGCTTCGGTATGTAGACGAAAGTAAAGAAGCGACAAGAAACCTTCAGCCTGTTATTTGTTATTTTTCGAGTTCAAAACCGGTCCCAAGCTTTTTTATCCTCTAAATAATGTGATAATTTATAGTAAGCCTTTTTGCACAGCAAGGTTTTGACAATTTTTTTTTAAATTTTTGCCTTTTTACTGATAATTTTTGCAACTCACTAGGAGAGCCGAGTTTTGTTGTAGAAGCGTATTCATTGCCCATTAAAAGAATAATTAAATTGGTGTGCTGGCTTAGAATTTGCAGCACCCCAACTCTTCCCGCGGGTGCCTAAGGCTTTGCTCTAAACGAAAGCCAAATTTCATCCTGATCTGTTCTGTAATTTTGTAGATCCTAGCTACCTAACAAAAACTCAGATTTCACAAACATACTTCAAAGGCTTTATAAAATTAGTACGATTTTTATATAAATTATTTTAAGTTCATGACTTGGACTTATCATTTGAAATATATTGGATCCAAGTTAGGTAGGTACTAACAGAAACCCAATTTTAAACTCTAGAAATGGTCGTCATTTCCCCATTTCTACCCTATTTCAAAGCGTTATGGTTCAAAATCTACATTGAGATGCACATATTTATTTGATTGTGAAAAGTTTAGGAATCTAGACCAAACTTCTTTTAGTAAGTTCAGGCTCGGATGGTCATTTGGATGTCTACAAGAATATGATAATCATAGATAAAACAGAAATCTTTATTAACAAAGTAAATTATGTACAATCAAATAATAGAAACACAATCGAACTTGTATTTACAATTGAAACAATTGAGTTAACTTTAATCTAGACTTAAAAACAATCTACAGGTAGCTCAACTGATCCATATCAATACCAGTCGTCACGTCCCCGCTACGCTGGCTGCATTGCCCCGCTTTATGGCAATGCTGATGCGCTGCGCCAGATACTCACAAAAAATACAGTTAAAAGGAATTTAAATTTTTTCCTAGCTTCAAATCACTTGTCCGTGAGGCTGAGCTTTTTAAGAAAACACATAATGTTTCCTTATTATGGTGTTTTTAACTTTATAATATTATAATTTATTTATTTTTTCATTTAGCTCAATTGTTCAATTGTAAATACTAGTTGTAATATATTTCTATTAGTTGATGTCAAATTTCTTTGTGAATAAAGATTTAAATAAATAATAAGGTATTATTTGACGACCGATGCGGCGGCGCGGTGGGCGAAGGTCCGCCTGCAGCGCAGTTGCGGGTTCGATTCCCGCCTTGTGGCAAATGTTTGTAAATCTACAAATATTTGTTCCGGGTGTTCTGGTCGTTTCTATGTATAATAAAAAAATATTTATCTATGTAATGTATTATATTATGTATATCAGTTACCTATCTAGTAATGTCCTCCTAGCCGAATTTCGACTACGGCGGCCAGTCTCTCGGAGACTAGCCAGATGCGCAGGACATATTATAGTGCACATGTGTGTGCGCAAACACAGGTACACTATCTGTTCCCTCACTCTCATAATCCGATGGGACGACAGATCGACACGATCGGGGAGAGGTTAGGCGCAGGACCAACGGCTTAACGTGCTTTACGAGGCACGGGGGTGTAACACCGCCAATTTCCTGACTCCGGGCTACTACCGTGAATTTTTCTTGATAGAAAAACCCCAATAACATCTATCGGCCCGACCCGGGATTTGAGCCCAGGACCTCATAATCAGCGGTTGAACAAGCTGACCGCTAGACTAACGAGGCAGTCGTTATCTAGTACCCATAACACAAGCTCTGCTTAGCTTGGGGCTAGATGATTGTGTGTGAATTGTCCAGCATCATTTATTTATTATAATATATCTGAGCGTCTGGTCGAAGCGACGCATGACCCGAGAGCTGGTGAGTATCTGGCGCAGCGCATAAGCATTGCCATACAGCGGGGCAATGCAGCTAGCGTAGCGGGGACGCGACGACTGGTATTGATATGGATCAGTTGAGCTACCTGTAGATTGTTTGCAACAGTCTGCAGTTAGCTCAATTGTTTCAATTGTAAATACTAGTTCTAATTTGTTTGTATTGCTTGATTGTAATTTACTTCGTCAAAACAGCTTTTCTACCTTTTAAGTAGGCCTATTAGGAAATAATATTATCCAGCCGAAATTTTTACGTGTCGCAAAGGAAAAAAAACTTCGATTTCTTCTCAATATTTTTCCTGTTTATTTTCATTACATTTCAAATATCTCCTAATGAAAGAATCCAATAAAAATCTTTCACTAAAAAAGGAAGATACCCCACTTGAGTCGAGGGCACGAGATAGTCACCAAACAGAAGTATAGGTGCATACTGTGAGTAGTGTACCCCACAATCTACATTAAAAGTTAAATTAATAATAAATTAATAATGTTGCGGGAACATTTAAAGCTGTATGGTATGCAAATCTTTCAGTACCTACGTCCTAATCAGCATTACATAACTTCCCCAAACACGGGGAGTTTTCCCATAATTACCATGTTCGACGAGCCGATTACTGGAGTGGAGATGTTACCTCATGAAACTATGTAGGTACAATGTAAAATTGCCAACTTTTATATCCTTTTAACGTTTTTTACCTAACTTCGAAAAAAGGAGAAGGTTCTATGTTTGTACATACAATGTATGTATGTTTTTTTATGTATTTTTGTCGATTTCTTTTCATTTATAGACCGATTAGGATGATTATTTTACAGTTGTATAAACCTTTATACAACTGCAAAATAACCATCCAAATCACCTGATTCCGAGGTATTCCAGAGGTATTAGTATTTATCCCGCAAAACTTAAAAAGTTTAAAACTAAGGGATTCGAAGTATATTTTTAGTTTTTCAAAGCAAACAAATCATGTTCATGCTTTTTTATGAATTTTTTTCGTCATCGTTAAACTAACGGTCTGCCGCCCCATCTGATTACGAGATTGAGGGAATCGATAGAGCATCTGTGTTTGCGCACACTTTTGCAATATAATATGTATTGCGCATCGGGCTAGTCTCCGATGAGACTGCACGCAGTTTATGCAACTTATTGAAAAATACCGCGTAGGTACAACTAGTATTTTAACTTAAAAGTATATCCTTTTCTTAGTGTAGTGGTTTTTAGTAGTTGCATAATTCATTTACCTTTCTGTATCCATCTCTATTGTGCCTCTACTCTACAAAATGTTCTGAATTGAAAACCTAGCACCGCTCTGAAGGAAATTCAACTTTATTCTACATCCAACACAGTTAAAAATTCATTGAAAAGTTTCAAGCACATTTTCTTGTCGTTGACTACTGATGAATCGTCGTTTTGAAATTTATTTATTTGAAGCGTTTTCATCATCATTAACAAGCAGTAGAAGTAATAATGTGTTTAGTGACATGGCTGTTTGTGGTAGATAAAGAATGCGGGATTTTGACAATAAAAATTAATAAATAATAAATAATGCTGGACAACCCACACAGCATCTAGCCCCAAGCTAAGCAGAGCTTGTGTTATGAGTACTAGATAACTCATATACTTAATAAAATACATTACATAGATATATTTATAGACAAAGAACATTATAATATAATTAGTATTTACAATTGAAACAATTGAGCTAACTGCAGACTGTTGCAAACAATCTACAGATAGCTCAACTGATCCATATCAATACCAGTCGGAAGCGTCCCCAAGACGCTGGCTGCATTGCCCCGCTGTATGGCAATGCTGATGCGTTGTGCCAGATACTGACCAGCTCTCGGGTCAGGCGTCGCATTGACCAGACGCTCAGATATTTTTTTAAAAACCCGAAGAGCCTCGGTACCCCACGGATCTAGGGTCTCGACTCCAAGAAGAACAAATGTGTAGGCTCTGTTGAGACCTGCATATTTGCGCCTCTTGAGATCTATTTATAGATATATAGATAGAGGGCGAAGTAGAGAGGGCCGTGTGGTGCCGGCTCAGAATTTGCACCACCCCAACTCTTTCCGCTGGTGTCGTAAGAGGCAACTAAGGCAGCAACCGGGGGCAGGCAGCTGCGCCCATGTAACTAATGTAACCATTGTTTTTGTTCCATAATAAACGATTTATTTATTTTTATTTATTTAAATCAGAGTCACCTAATTGCACTCGATGTGGCACTATCGATGACGATTACTACATTTTGATGGAGTATGCGTGGGGCGAAGAAATTCGTCAACGATTGTTTAACTCTCATCGTATCTTCTGGAAGGTAGGAGGTTGCAACAGAATTCTCTCAGAACCAGTGTCCCTGGATGCCAGGGCGCTGATAGAAATATATCATGCAGTTCTTAAAGAAAAATCACAATCGGATTTGAAATGTAAGACCTAATTCACAAGGGTGACATAATTATTTAGAACCCTGTATAAAAATAATAAAAGATTAAAAAAAAGCTCCGAAGTCTAAAATTCTTGTGCAACCTAGCCTAGCTGTAGCCTCAGCTGTCTAAACTGAGAGGTCTGTAAATGTAAATGTAAATGTAAATTAAAAACCTTTTTTGCCCATCCTCAATCACAGTCTGCAGTATAATTAAAATTAATTAGGAACCTATTATGTTCTAGTTAGCACAGAAGTTAATTGATTTCGCTTAATTTCCGGCGAAAGCCCGGATTTACATGTGAATCCTTCACGAATGGATTCTCTCAGACATGGATTAGGGTAATCGGTATATTATTGGATTTGCGATGGGAATCAAAGTGGTAGGTACATGGGTTCAATTATTTGGTTAGTCAAAGACTTCTGGTGCGTAGTGGGTAGGTAGGTGACATGAGAGATTCGTGGTTCGGCGAAAATGGCGAGAGAGAGACACCGGAGAGATTTTTAGTGGGTATTAGGTAGGTACGTCCTTCTCAGGGCGTCGAATCCCACATAATTCTGGTCATCCCCAGACCAGTTTATTAGTAAACGAATTTCCTAGCCGAATAAAAAAAAGTAGGTGACATGAAGGTAGTGGAGACACAAAAAGTAGGCGATTCGATTGCCACTGCGGGACAAATTTTGGTATTACTCGCCTGATAATATTTGTTACAAAATATTATAAAATCGAGTCGAAATATTTATTTCGCAGAACCGATAACCTTTGGCGAGTTAAGGTTCTCGAGTGACGAAAACGATGCAATGAAGACCTGGAATGAACGACGATACTGTAGCGGTAGCAGGGAGTCGATGGATGGAGGCGGCTCAGAAGCGCTATTTGTGGCGTCGTTTGGAGGCCTATGTCCAGCAGTGGTCGTATACGGGCTGATGATGATAATATATACCAAAAAAAATGTAGTAGTTGGCCTTTCTTTATTAACCTGAGGGAAATGCGCACGCATATCGTACTGCCATGGGGAGACGGTACGATGATGTGGGACTCTAACACGACTAAAACCTTCAGGGTGCTTCCGCCTATGCCGCTTGTGGAAGGAACATGGGGACGCTTTGGCGTTTGGGTGCGAAGCACTTACACATTTTGTAAAGAAAATCTGCTAACTTCGTTCCCGAAATTCCATGGTCCTTCCCGTCGGCACTTTTTCGGAATAGAACAGAAGAAAATCTTGGCAAGCTAGGAAGGTGGTTCGTCACACTAATATTATAAATGGGAAAGTTAGGATGCATGGATGGATGTTTGTTACCCCTTTACGCCAAAACTACTGAACGGATCGGTCTGAAATTTTGCATATAGGTAGTTCTAATCCTGGAATCTAATTTTTTAATTAATTTAATTTTTATTTGGTCGAAGCGACGTGTGACCCGAGAGCTGGTCAGTATCTGGCACAGCGCATCAGCATTGCCATACAGCGGGGCAATGCAGCCAGCGTCTTGGGGACGCTTCCGACTTGTATATGGATCAGTTGAGCTACCTGTAGATTGTTTGCAACAGTCTGCAGTTAGCTCAATTGTTTCAATTGTAAATACTAATTATATTATAATTTTCTTTGTGAATAAAGGCGTCTGCCATTATAAAAAAATAAAAATAAATTTGTATCCCTTAAGTCAGTTCCCATGGGATAGAAATTACATTTAAACGTTTCCACAGAATCACGCGTGCGAAGCCGCGGGCATAAACAAGTATCATAATAATTATTAGTGAAAGGTAACCTTCTTAGGTTAATTAACCAGGTATAGTTAGACCAAGAAATTTTCTTGGCAAATACACCCAGAATTTTTATGTGGCAACATTGATCATAAAACCTATAAATTAGGGTTGCCAGTGCCAAGTCCTCTTGCCAAACTAAAACTCATAATAATGGCACTTAATCCGCAGAAAACTTATTACTTATTCAAAAACTTTACGAAAACCTCCGTGGCATAGTGAGTGAAGGCTCTGAGGCGCAGAATCGATTATCATTCTATACATTTTAAAGGGCTGTTCAGACCCACTCGGCATTGGCTACCTAGAGCGGTAGGTAGCGAAAGCAGAGTTGGTATGCTACTGCCAACTTATTTACCGCGTGAATCCTAGTAGTCCGGTCGATTTAGCTCGAAAATTAGGGGTTGGGGTACATAAATTCGCATAAGGCTGAAAATTGGTATGAACGTTAGCAACACCATAGTAAACAAAATGTGCAGTCTTCATCGATCGCACGAGTGCAAAAAAATTTTTTTTTTTTTTTTTACGTTTCGGCCGAACGTTAGGTTTTGTTATAAAAATACCTACCTATGTTTATTAGTCAGACCTAGTTTTAAACTTACAGACTGGCTGAAAAACGCAAAAAAAAACCCATATTTGCGAAATTTGATCTTGACATTTTTAAAACTTCGGATCGATAGGGACTTTTCACATTTCATTTATAATAGTGTTCCGAACATTCGTACAAATTTTTGGCTTCATACGAATTTTTGTAACCTTTCATGTCCAACTTGACCGGGAATAACGAAATTTACCGCTACCGCTCTGGGTAGCGAATATAATTTACCCTACGTTCGTTAGAAATACTAAACAGTACCTACCTAGCTAAGTTATTCGTTATATTAATCAAATGTAACCACCACAAATGTGCTAAGCTAAAATAGCACTCCTAGTTTATAAGCGCTGTTTGTGTGCGATGTCTAGACATCATGTTTAAAACGTAGTACATTGGAATCAGGGGCATGATTCTCTATGACCTAAGAGATAAAATGCCCAAAACGTGTGACGTCACAACGTGTTCTAAACATTAACACGATTCAAACGAGCCTAGGTGTGGAATCGAAAAATTGAATTCTGCATGCCACAAGACTGGTTGTCTATGCCCCGTGTTTTGTTTTTCGATTATTTCACACGGTGCGTTCAAAATCTTACATTCGGACTACTCGGAAAATTTACGGTTTTATTATAAATTATTTTTTGTTTCCAAATAATAAATATTTTGAATTTTAAGATTGCTCAACGATCAATAATTGTCGAGCTTACAATATTTTAGTGTGATTTGAAAATAAAAAGCCCAAAAATAATGATTTGTAAATACATTCAAGTCAGTCATGATTAGTTTCGGAACGTTTGTTTTGATTATCATAACCTAAAATTTTATCATTCCTGAGGATTGTGTTATTGTTATTGTGTTCTTTGATAAACAAAATCAACAAAAGATATCTTACGGGTTGCATTTTATGAAATGATTTTATTAAAACCTCAAAATACGAACGACGAAACGATCCATACTAACTATTGCAGGAACACGCTAATCTGTGCCTTAACACGCTATGAACGAGCTCGTTTATTTGACAGTTCAAATCGTGCCGTGTCGCGGTAAGAAATGACAACTAGGGCATGCGGAATACGGTTTTGACCGATTTCACGCCGTTGTCTTGTCGTAGGTGTGTAACACGCTTGCATTGGTCATAGTGAATCACCCCCCAGTATTGCAATTCCAATTATATTGTTCCCGTTTTTAACGCATTCGCTGCCCAGCCTCTATGGTGCGACCCGCGCAGGGGAGCTTCAGATACACATGTGCGTCTTGGGATAAGTGTTAAAAGCTTGAAGAAATCCCTAGATAATCTAGGAATTTCTAGATAATATGAATTAGATAATCTATGAACAAGCCCCTAATACTTGTCCCAAGACACACGCTTGGGACAATTAGTGTTAAAAGCTTGAAGAAATCCCTAGATAATCTAGAGATTTCTAGATAATCTAGGGATTTTTTCAAGCCTTTAACAATTGTCCCAAGAAGCACATGTCTTTCTGGAGTTCCCCTGGACCAATTTTACCAAATATATATAAGTTTAAAAGAAATAAATACGTAGAGAAAATTAGCCTAGTGCCCATATTTAACTGAGAAGGTAAGTTAGCAGTAGACTACGACAACAGAAGTTTTGTTGTAGTTTTCAATGGAATTTTATCTTGCCCCGCGCAAAATTAAAAAAAAATACTTATATAAAATCCATCAGCAATAACTTATTTCGTAAATTAAACGAGTAACAAGAATCGTCCTCACTGCCAAATAAAAATGTACCCTTACTACGTAGTACATACTGTACCCATATTAGTTAATACTTAATTTAGTCCTTATCTTAAATCCTACTGTACCCAAATTAGTTAATACTTAATTTAGTCCTTATCTTAAATCCTACTGTACCTATATTAGTTAATACTTAATTTAGTCCTTATCTTAAATCCTACTGTACCCATATTAGTTAATACTTAATTTAGTCCTTATCTTATGATGTTTGTGTTCTTAAAATAAATAAATAAACTGACATTTCCACCTTGTGCCTTTTGCTCCTAAGGCGAAAATACCTATGAGTAAGAGTATGTAGTTTTAAACCGTGGAATATCTTAAAGTCTACTTTTTATACCGGAAAAACGAGTACGAAGCCGCGGGCAGAAGTTATAACTCCCGTAAATAATACAAAACTTACTTCGAGTTCAACCCACTAACTAATAAAAACACATCAAGTTTCCCAAATGGTGACCCGAAGGAAAGGTCGCATGTTCATTTGACAGCTCCGTAAAGCCGCGTTCACACGACCAGAGTCTGCTTAGTACCTATTGTGTAGTTCAGGAACCATGTAGGTCCGTGGGGTACCGAGGCTCTTCGGGTTTTTAAGAAAGTATTGAGCGTCTGGTCGAAGCGACGCGTGACCCGAGAGCTGGTCAGTATCGGGCACAACGCATCAGCATTACCATACAGCGGGGCAATGCAGCTAGCGTCTTGAGGACGATTCCGACTACTATTGATATGGATCAGTTGAGTTAGATTGTTTGCAAAAGTCTGCAGTTAGCTCAATTGTTTCAATTGTTTATACTAGTTCTAATTTATTTATATTATTTTATTGTTATTTTTTTTCGTGTTCCGCAGCGGAGGTGTGCTACGGGCGGAGTAAAAAATTGACATACCTAACTACCCAGTTATTATCACAATTGTTTTGATTCGTGTAATTGACATTGCCTATTTTCCGACTTATATGTTCCAATAAATAGGTTATGTACCTAGTACCTACCTATTAAAATAACCTTAAGATCAAATGCTGCGCCCTTACAGGGTACATGGGTACCCTTAAACTAATTACCACCTAAGCTAAAATTTTGTAATAACGTATATACCTATGCATGCAATAAATAGAACTGAAATCAGCTAAATTCGTTCCTACTAGTTCACTTGTTCGTCAGTCACGAAATCTCGAATCCACTAAAAAGCTCACGCCTGAATCACTATTTTCTATGCTATAAAGTGTAGAAACTGTTAAAAAGAACTATGTATTTGACCATCTCTTTCTTTAACTAGTCACGAAATCTCGAATCCACTAAAAAGCTCACGCCTGAATCACTATTTTCTATGCTATAAAGTGTAGAAACTGTTAAAAAGAACTATGTATTTGACCATCTCTTTCTTTAACTAGTCACGAAATCTCGAATCCACTAAAAAGCTCACGCCTGAATCACTATTTTCTATGCTATAAAGTGTAGAAACTGTTAAAAAGAACTATGTATTTGAACATCTCTTTCTTTAACTAGTTCAGTAATACTAATGTGTCAGACGGAATTACTCGTTTTCCTACTCGTATAAGAGCTAGCTCGGAAAAGTAGATGCAGTCCGAGTCTACATAAAAGAGCGCGTCTTGTGTCGCGCGATTTGTCGCGATATTTGTTTGCAGTACAACGATGTGAGTAGAATTCGAGAGATTGTTCACTAGCTTCTCGAAAGTGGAACGCTCAAATTGAGTCCAATTAGGTCCACCCACCTCAGTCGATCTGCAGAAATTGGTTCCGTTGGTCTGGGTGTTTTCTATGTATAATAAAAAATATCTATCTATGTAGTGTATTGTATTAAGTATAACAGTTATCTAGTACCCATAACACAAGCTCTGCTTAGCTTGGGGCTAGATAATGCTGTGTGAATTGTCCAGCATTATTATTATTATTATTATTATATTATTATATAGTTACAGTCGGACCGGCGCTGCCGGCGCACGTGTTTCGCGTGTACTGTTGTCTCGATCGCACTTCGGTCTAGATACGTCTTTCCATCATTGTTGTTCATTAGGTAGTAGGTATATTGCAATAGATTGGAAATAGTGTCTTTGCGGTTAGTTGTAACACAACACCGGCCATTTGTTGAGATAGTGCTGGGAGAACGTACCATATCCACAGAATTTTACTTACCTATATCATTGTTGCAGTAGGTACCTATTCATATAAAAACCAGCAAGAATTTACATTTGAAACAGTTGAGTTGAATCTAGCTAGAGGAAGCTCAATTCATCCCTAACAATACCAGTCGGAAGCGTCCCCAAGACGCTGCTGGCTGCATTGCCCGGCTGTATGGCAATGCTGATGCGCTGCGTCATACAATGTGTAAACTATGTAGATTTTTATTTGTCATTTTAAATTCTAGTCTAGCGTAGGTTTCAAAGTAAATGGGGCAAATTTTATTTCTTAAACATTCATTAAGGGTCCGGCGACGGATAAATTTCCTATACAAACGTAATACCAAAATTATTTGTAATTTGAGCATATTTTCACCATGGTCTGCTATTATATGTATTAAAATAATATTTATCTAGGTTCCTGCCACAATTTTTTTTCAAAATACCTTTCTGAAATGAAATTAAACCAAATCGCATTTTTACATTAAAGAATGAATGTTTTCTTAGTATTTGTGTAGATAAGTATTTTGAAAAAAGCTTGTGGCAGGAACCTAAATAAATACTATTCTAATACAAATAATATCAAACAATGGTGAAAATATTCTCAAATAACAAATCATTTTGGTACTACGTTTGTATGGGAAATTCATCCGTCGCCGGACCCTAAATGTTTAAGAAATAAAATTAACAAGCAAGTAACAATTTCTTGTTCTATAGCAGTCCATTAAAAAAGCCCGAAGACGGTCGAGTAAAGAATTTGAAGCCATTTCGCTGCGCTTGTGCAATAATGTTGATGTTTGTCTTTATTTATATTGATGTTTGTCTTTATTTTTATTGATTATTTTTCCGTTTCCTTGTTGTTTTTCTATCCTGACTCCAATTAGGTTGACACCTCAGTCATAGTCGGACCCCGGCGGCGCCGACGTTCGTGTATTGTATCATCGTCTCGGTCGCACTTCGATCCAGGTCCGTCTTTTCATCTTTGTTGTTCATTGGGTAGGATGATTGCAAAAGATTGGAAATAGCGTGTGCGCTTAGTTGTAACAAAATGCAGGCCATTTGCTGAGTTAGCGCTGGGAGAACGTACCATATTATACAGAATTTTACTTACCTATAACGATGTACTTACCTACAAAACAAATCTCAAAGTGCCCGCTCACGTGCAAGAGGCCACAATATGGCCTGTCAAAAAATAGCCTTGTGTGGCAAGCGACCATTTTCTGGCCGATTTGCGTGATATTCAGCTTGTCTTTTGTTTCGTCGAAGTTTTGTTACGTAGAGTCAACTTTTGAGCCATGTCAATGTCTTAAAAGTTGTCTGACAGTTTCAAGCTGACGTCAAAACCATAAACTACATATGAGGGGGGACTTTTACTCATATCTATGATGTTGAATAAGAAAATGATCCGAGTGAACTATGTTAATATCAACCGCTATATCAGTATACTCGTATGAGTCGCTACTCGCTAGTCCTAGGAGTCGAGTACGAGTCCACTCGATCCGTGCCTTGTCCGTGATTTCTTGTTATTTCCTTTCTTTGTTTCCCTATTCGTGTTTATCTCCCTATGAAATCTTTACCGGAAGACTTACCATATCACGTGTAGCTGTACCATGCAGTTTAGTTATTTATTTATTAAAAGTACTTACACTATTTTTTAAGGGGCACCTAATGCAATAGTGTAAAAAAACCAATGAAAACAATCATAGCATAAATAGTATTTGTCAGACCTAGATAATATAAACATGAAACAAAAATTAAAATGACGCAATAAAAATATAAAATTCTTCAATTAATAACTTCAAATTACATAATTTCAAAACTAATAAATAATAAAAATAAAAGTTATAATATTAGTATTTTTAATAAATTAATAAAAGTTAAAAAGGGGGGTTTGCCACGACAAACTAAGTTACTACTTCAACTAAGTTAATAATAAATAGTAATGATTGATAGAATACTGAATCGCCTGTACTATGCGATCTTGAAGATGCTAAGTACCACACCTGTGAAGTCTGAGAACACAAATTATAGCCCGAGGCGTTGATGCATTTATGTAACATCTGCCCGTGGCTTCATTCACATGGTACTTACATATCTTCTCTATACAAAGAAAATTACAATTGAATAATAGAATTGGTTTGATGATGCGCGAGCCTCAAAGCAAAAACCAACAAAACAAAACGTTAGTTTATATTTCTGAAATTTATCAAAAGTATGTAAATATGAAATCATTTCCGACGTGGACGCAAGTAACAGCTAGTAATAAAAAATTATACTTGTTGAAAGGACATTTCAAAGCAAATAATAATTCTTACGATCAAATTTCATGATTGGATGGAAACTTGTAGGTACGTACTACGGTTGGTTCTAGAATCTAATATATTTTATGTCAACAATGGCATTTATGAATGAAAATAAAAACTCATAACAATGACGACCGATTAAACTTTACAACTGTCTGTCACACTGGTGTGAAGGTTAGGAATAAAAATCCTGTGAAGGATTATGAGGCCCGGAGCGGGCCGAAACATTTTTATACCGTCAGTGATTACACGGCCCGCTCCGGGCCCGATGCTTCAGACCAATATAAACCGTATTTCCAAATGATAAGAGTCACAATAGCTTGAAATCTATACTTCATTTGATTCGGAATGAACAATTACTTTTATAAGTGTTCTCTCAACAGTTATGCAATAAAACATGTGTACTATCCATGGAATATGAGTAAATACGAAATAAAACTGAAGCGTTTACAGTCAAAAAGGGTGCACGCGCCACCCCTAATCCTTGAGGGATGAAATCTTTATTCTTATACTTCACACCGTACCTACACGGGTTTTCACACTGATATGAAGGATATGATTAAAAATTCCTAACCATAACACTAGTTTAAGGTTAGAATTCTTATTCCTAAACTTCACACCAGTGTGACAAACAGGTGTAAATGTTAATCGGTCGTCATAACAATTACAAAAAACAACGAGGAAACTGCTAAATAATCACTAAAAATAATGACACAAACTTCAGCAACGCATTATTGCACAAGCGCAGCGAAAAGAGCTCAAATTCGAAACGGACGACAGACATATGAAATGTTAAATTAATTACATAACATTTTCAGAAGCATGCAAACTTTGCATAACGTTTTCATACTTCTGCGATGTACTCCGATGAGACCAGGGTCATTATAAATTTTTCATCAATATTTCTTTGATGTAGTAATCATTTTGTTTACAAACAATATCTAGAATTCTAGATCCGAGTACATCTACCAAACCAAAACTAATTCCTTAACAATGACATTCCTCGTCCAATAATCGGTCGGTTAACATGTGTGGGACGATAATATTACCTATGGTTTTAGTATTTTTTTTTAATTCTGACTTATTCCATAGTACCGCGGAACAGGAGACCCGTCTATCAAGACGCCTAAACGTTGCTGGCAATGAAGAAAATGAGAACATAAAACTCCAAAAGGAACATGGACAAAATAATTCCACAAACAAGGGCGAAAAACCAGGAATTACTGAGTATGCGATTAAAAACACTAAAGAGTTTTTTGAAAACAGTTGGAATGAAGTTAAAGACTTTTTCAAGTTCCTTGGGTGAATAAATGGATTATTAAATAACCGTCGTCGCCCAAAACCATCTTCCTGTCGCTTATGATTAAGAATAAGAAACATTTATTGTTCAAACTGTATTCATAGTTAGGCTTAAGAACTACTTTTAAATTGTTCAACGGTTGGTCCTTTCGGACATACAATAATAAAATTATTATGAACATTAGTTCATAAACTAATTATAAACATTATAGGAATGGAATTGCTTTAAATATGGATAGGTATCTACTTGATTAATGTATAAGAGATAAAATTTGGCCCATTTTTTTTAAACCTGCGCTAGATTAACAAAATTTTGAACATAAAACCTACATAGTATAAACATATCTGGCGCAGTGCGTCTGTTGTAATATAAATACTAGAATTAAGGATAAACTCGCTATGACCACACCTAGGCTACACAAGATAAATGTATATTTTAAAGGGCAATGTATAGGTACGCTTCTACAACAAAACTCCAAGTGAGTTGCAAAAATTATCAACAAATAAATTCAAACAAATTGTCAAACATATCCTTTGTAACAAGGCTTACTACAAAATATCAGATTATCTCTAGAAGTCTAGAGGATAAAAAAGCTTGGAACGAGTTTTGGTTTCTTCGTCGCTTCTTTACTATAAGTCTAAATACTGAAGCGACAGAAATAAAAAATATCACTTTATTTCCGTGTCAGTGTTTAGTTTTATGATTTGACCTTTTCTAAGTGTACATTTATTGTATATATGGAAATAAAGAGTTTTTGATTTGATTTGATAAGCATTGCCATACAATGGGTCAATGCAGCCAGCAGTGTTTTGGGGACGCTTCCGATTGGTATTGTTAGGGATAAATTGAGCTTCCTGTAGCTAGATTCAATTCAACTGTCTGCAGTTCAACTGTTTCAATTGTAAATTCTTGCTAGTTCTTTCTTGTTTTTAATCTAACCTATATTAATTCACTAATTACATTAATTAATTAAATTAACTAATTAACCTATTCATTAATTTTAATTTCTGTGTTGACAAAATAATCATGTCCACCATGACGGATCCGACGACGTCGAATTTTGTGTTCTGCGGAAGCGGTGTTTGATGTATGTTCTATGTCCTCTATGGAAAATATGGACATAGTATGTACATTTACATTTACATTGACGACCCCTGTGGCGCAGCGGGCGAAGGTCCGCCTGCGACGCATTAGGTTGCGGGTTCGATTCCCGCCTCGGAACAAATTTGTGTACGATCTGCAGAAATTTGTTCCGTTGGTCTGGGTGTTTTCTATGTATAATAAAAATATCTATCTATGTAGTATAATGTATTAAGTATATCAGTTATCTAGTACCCATACCACAAGCTCTGCTTAGCTTGGGGCTAGATAATGCTGTGTGAATTGTCCAGCATTATTTATTTATTTATTTATTTATTTGTCCACGGCGTTCTGTGTGTTTTCTATGTGTACATAAAAAATATCTATCTATGTAGTATATTGTATTAAGTACATCAGTTATCTAGTACCCATAACACAAGCTCTGCTTAACTTGGGGCTAGATAATGCTGTGTGAATTGTCCAGCATTATTTATTTATTTATTTACATAGCTACATCCAGCACATTCTGTCCACACAATACAAAAGACCCTATCAGTCAATTCTCAAACAATTCTTACCAGATGCAGCAATAACAACGCAACTTTGCGACCTACAAAATTGGTATCTACCAAGTTATAATAATGAAAATTATACTTGTGCACGTGGCCGGGGCAATCGCTCCCTTCAACTCAGCGTGGATGTCGTAAGAGCAGGCTTAGGGAACTTACCAGAGAAAAGACAGCAACTTCTTTCCTCAACCAACACCTGCGATCATTTATCCTCCTGGCTAGCAGCAGCGGGGTGATCAAGGCAAATGCTTTTTGGAAAGAAAAGTAAATGCTGATGACTGCAGATGGCCATTACTTCTTAGTAGTTCACTTTTGTCAGAGTGGTCGTGGTTTCGATGGGGTCCTGATGAACGCCAGCTCGTGCAATGCGCCGCCATCGTTCCCTGTTGGTTTCGTTGTGGGAGCAGTCGGTCATGAGTTCCGACCATGTTTTTGGAGAGTGGACTATGATTTGAAAAGGCATAATTCAGCAGTGGGCGTATGAAAGTAAAGGTACATGTAAGGTAAACTAAACAGGAATTAACGATGGCCACGAATTCTCTACCAATGAGTGTGACGAAGATGCGTTAATATACAATGCAGTTAAATTGTCTTCTAATCAATTGTCAAGGTTAATTATAAGCTTAAGTACCTACCTACTGAATTGAAAAGGTATTTGGTCTTATCATACACGAGAATAATTAAAAACAACTTAATTCCTGATCTGATCACGATGCCAGAAATCGGCCAACATGTGTAGCATATTACTTTCTATGCTTTTAATTATTTCTTTGAATCTTGTTTTAATCCAGTGCACAACAGAAGAGGAGAAACGACTTTCAAGTGGCATAGAAATTGCTGGGACGAAAGAGCACTTAGGACATGATATGGAATACGGATTTTATGCAAATAACGGTATAGAAATGAGAAGAGGGGGCATTGAGGCTGTTAATAAAGTTCACCAGTTCTTTAACAAAACAAATCATTATATTAAAAAAGGTTCTAACGAGGCTGCAAATCTTTTTGCAAAAGCTTGGAAAGAGGTTGCAGACTTTGTCAAGTCACTTGGTTCGTAAATAAAGGATTATCATTACAGTGATTATGGTAATAATGCAAATACAACAGAATATAAAACCGTTAAGTGCGAGTCGGATTCGCGCACTAAGGGTTGCGTAAGACCTTGTGTCTTACCAAATTATCATGATTCTAGGTCACAGGGAAGTACGCTGGTTTTGGTCTATAGCGAGAATCAAAAGTATTTTTTTTGTAAATAAACTACAAATTTACGGTTTTTGGATTTTTTCATTTATTTGTGCTATAAGGACCTGCTTCTTGCGAAATTTCATGATCACCAATTTATAATTTTCCCACTAGTTGTGCTGTAAGCTGCTGCTCACCAAATTTCATGATTCTCGGTTTACGGAAAGTACCCTACAGGTTTTGTGTGCATGTGATTCCTTTGGAAATTACAAACTATCTAGACATAAACGGCTGTAACTTTCGAGTGCGTTGACGTAGAAGTTTTATTTATATTGCGGCTCCAAGAGGTTACGAACTTGAGTACATGACGTTAATTTCAACTCGATACGTCCCCGCGTTCCTGAAAAAAGGGGGTTGACAGACGGACAGATAGACAGACGGACAACAAAGTTATTCTATAAGGGTACCTTTTTTTCCTTTTAAGGTACGGAACCCTAAAAAGGAACGTTCTTGACATCGGGGTTCCGCGACGTAATATGCCATGGTAGTCTAAGTCCGGCAGGGGTCGGCACAAGGCTACTCAGTTCATCATCCTGCTGATTACATGGCATGTTAGCTATTATAGTATTGGCTAAGCCTTTATTCACAAAGAAAATTATAATATAATTGGTATTTACAATTGAAACAATTGAGCTAACTGCAGACCGTTGGAAACAATCTACAGGTAGCTCAACTGATCCATATCAATACCAGTCGGAAGCGTCCCCAAGACGCTGGCTGCATTGCCCCGCTGTATGGCAATGCTGATGCGCTGTGCCAGATACTGACCAGCTCTCGGGTCACGCGTCGCTTTGACCAGACGCTCAGAAAATTTTTTGAAAACCCGAAGAGCCTCGGTACCCCACGGACCTAGGGTCTCGACTCCAAGAGGAGCAAATGTGTAGGCTCTGTCGAGACCTGCATATTTGCGCCTCTTGAGATCTTCGGCCAAATCTGCCGCTGCGCCAGCCCTCACGGATGTCCTCGGAAGGTGGGAAGGCGCAAGTGTGTCGACGCATGTAGCGTCCCACACAATGGGCCTCCCCAACTCCCATGGGACTAATGTCATACCGTCGGGCCGGGCATCGTCACGTAACAGACCATTCGGTTCGAGAATAGCTGGTACGTTAGCGGTGACAAAGGCCCGCCGGATGATGTCGTTAAGGCTGGCGTGGCGAGATATCCGACCGGCGGCCCTAGTACACGATAATCCGTGATGACCAAGCTGTTCGACAGCAGTACCGCACTGGCATTGATGAGGCGCGCAACACCTTGTCTGCAAAACACCCAACCGAAGACATGTTGCGATACGGAAAGTTACGGGATCCAATAAAGTACCAGTGTTATATGAAGGAAATGCTTGCTATTATAGTATTTAAGTAGTGTAGTTATAATTACATTGTTTTCATTTCCTTAAATTTTCAAACGCCCCCGTCTATTGTTATCTTCTGTCCAGTCCATCCCAAGGTTGCCTGGAAGAGATTGCTCAAAGCGATGAGGCCATTTGTATTTCCTTAATTCTCAGCATTTCCTTCTGTAGTTATTGTATTTTATGTTTGTGTGGTACAATAAAGAATCTCTCTATCTAATATTTTGAGACTTCCGCACAGCTTATCAATGCAAGCATAATCAAACTAAAGTTGTTAATGCGTAAGTTTGGATGTTCAGATGCTTGGATGTTTGTTACCTATGGCCACGGCTTCTCCACCAATGAATGTGACGAAGATGCGTAATTTAAAATCCAATGCAATTAAATTGTCTTCCAATCAATTGTCAAGCTTAATTATAAATTTAAGTACCTACCTACTGAATTCGATTGGCATTATGTAGGTAGTATGTATGACGGAAATAATGGAAAAGAACAATTTATCACATTTGTCACAAATCGGTCAACATGTGTATCTCTAAATTACCGCCAATGCTTTTAATTATTTTGTTGAATTTTTTTGTATTCCATTGCACAACCGAAGAGAAGGTGCGACTTTCAAGTGGGATACACATTGCTGGGACGAAAGAGCACGTAGGACGTGACATGAAAAACAGATTTCTTGCAAATAACGGCATAGAAATAGGAAGAGTGGGCAGTGAGGTTGCTGACAACGTTAATGGGTTCTTTGCTACAACAAAACGATTTTTTGAAAACGGTTGGGATAAGGTCGCAGGCTTTTTCTCAAAAGGTTGGGATGAGATTGCAGATTTTTTCAAGAAGATTGGTTAATAAATAAATAAAGGATATAGTGATTAAAGTGAGTATAGTGAATATATGGTAGTAATTATGCAAATAAAACAGAAAAATAGTAATGTCCTCGACAACGGGCTTCCGCGATGTAATATGCTGTGGTAGTCTAGATCCAAGGCTATGATGATGTTCGCACCATGCTGATGCCGGAAAAGGTAGAGGAAATCACTGAGGAAATGAATAGATTTGGAATAGATATTTAAATTGAGATTTTGAAAAAGAAAAGAACATGGGAAGAAAGTGGAGACGACTGGAGTAATGACTATAGAATTATTTACACAGGGGAAACACAGGGATGTAATGGTACAGCAATAATTTTAAATTATGTAAGTATGGGGTAACTAAGTGAAAAATACAATACCTACATCATAGTGCTAGAAAAAGTAGTTTTTTTGGTGGCAATGATGTTAAATTAAGAATAATATATGTTAAGTTTAAATTTTTTGTATCGTTAACAACATGTTAACTATGTTAACCTTAAGTCGGTTTACTATGTTTAACTATGTTTTAAAGATGATGAAACCGTTAACTATGTTTTAAAGATGATGCATGTAGACTAGCCACACCATGTTCATAATTTTTTATTGTAAAAACCTTCAATAAGCTTTCTGGTAAGTATCTATAAATTTGTAATTCTGTTAATTTTAAGACTTCGACTTTCCCTTAAATAAATATAAATAACATCATCAAACAAGACCTACAAATACATATATCGTCGGTTGCAGGTTCAATTGGGGTAACCGACAAAACACGACTTTTCAGTAGAAGCAATGAAAGTATTTTTTCATAGTAAATTGAACATAACTTTATTTGCATGTAACATTTTTTGTATTTGTTTTGACGGAAAAGCTTAAAATTCATTGAATTTTCTTGCAAAATATGAAGTTTGTCCCTAGTAGCCTTATTTTTGGATATACATTTCAGTAAAACCAAATTTATTTTGCAGTCAACATTTATGGTTAGAAAATGGTTTAACTCTGTTAAAACTATAATTTATAGCTACCTATTCAATTTGATGAAAGAGACGGCGTCTACTTCGTTGGTTGTTGTAACTTTACGTAAAAATTCATAAAAAACATAGAAATTTAAATTAATCACTTAGTGTGATTTAAGCAAATTTATCCGTCAGTTTTAAATTTAATGTCGAGGATTTATTGATTAATAAATTATTTGTACATATTAGGTACTTACTGCTTATGCAGGGCGTCTCACGGCTATGCCAGATGGAGGGAAAGTATCTTAAATATTATAGATACTAAATTTTACTACAAGAAGACTTCATTTTGATTTTAAAAACAATTTAAACTGCATTCAAAGACTTTTGTTTATTAGTCTGTCTGAACCGGGAATCAAAACCGCGAATTTGTAAAAAATCACCATTAATTTTACGATACCGATCAAAAGACTCAATCGTAAGGGTTTTTTTTCCAAATACATAGCATCTTAATATATCTTAATATATACATAATATACAATGGTTTATAAATACGTTAAATACATAGTGGAAACTGCGGTATTTGCAAAAAATTATTGAGATTAGATTGAAGTGTAAATGCAACAACAAAAACTTAACGATGCACAAAACAGCATTTTATAATGAGAGTGTTTTCTCCATGGCCCCTCGCATTTACAATAAATTACCTTAAATTACAATAAAATTAATTGACAGTATTTACTTTATTTATTTATTGAACTAGTACAGAAATTCCAATTACAGTAGTCACTTATGCAACATTATATTA
Organism: Eupithecia subumbrata; assembly: GCA_949316285.1. Classification (NCBI taxonomy): domain Eukaryota; kingdom Metazoa; phylum Arthropoda; class Insecta; order Lepidoptera; family Geometridae; genus Eupithecia; species Eupithecia subumbrata. Next base: position 4,270,403 of record OX438631.1, read on the forward strand.
AATTCACAAAAATATATACTACCTATTATCACCATTTAGAAATTACAGTTTCAAATAAAATTCAATTCATTTCCAAATAAAAATACAATTAGTCATTACTATCAATAAAAATATAACATGTTAAGGAAAGTCTGAAAAAGTTTTTGATACATAAATCATATTATACGGTTATGGAATATTTAATGGACAAGGATATTTGACATAACTATTTGCATATATTTAATTTTGACACTTTTCTATTTTTTGTTATGCATGAGATAGGTATTAAATGTAAATATAAATCTAACTATTTCAATTCTATTGACATTTGTATGCTCAAAAAGCAAATAATGGTGATACATTGTATCTTACGACTAATGTATTTCTTACCCATGTTCTAAGCGAAAAAACGGTTTGAGTTTAATTAAAAGGAAGACCATGAAATTTTGCATTAATTATATTGAAAATAATTACATTTTACTTACAATATATTCAAATAATTGAAATTTTAAAAACTGTTTTCATATGTACAAACCGATTGTTTGCAAAGGTCTGCAGTTAGCTCAATTGTTTCAATTGTGAATATTAGTTCGAATTTATTTGATTTAAATTTTCTTTGTCAATAAAGTATTTTTGTCAAAAAGCAAACCGATACATTTCATTTGATACCCCACTCAGAGAGGTACCGCCCCCCCCTCCTTTTGAATCATTTTTCAAATTCTTCTTGTACAGACTTCTATAAATTTCTCCTGTAAAATATAGATTCGTACCTACAAACGCTACATACATTTCAGATAGATCACCCTGCAATCTTCAATACCTTTCATTTGGCCTTTTTCTTTTTGACCGTTTACAAAAAGTTTTCTTTTTACAGACTTCTCTATATTTTTCCTGTAAAATGTAGACCTACAAACGCTAAATACATTCAGAGGTATCACTTTGCAAACTTCGGAGATAGGGGGGTATTTTGGGGGATTGGTTATTTCCAACTTTTTCCAAAATTTTTCAAAAACTATTTTGAAAAGTCCAAACTGATACTTTTCATTTGATACCCCACAATTTTAAAAGATACCTAAAAGGTATCTTTTAAAATTTCGATTCAAAATTATCAAATCACGACTTTGAACTGAAAATTTCCAGTTTTATTTTTAATTTATTTTTCTTTAAATCCGTACAGACGCACCAAATGTATAGTTTATAATATATAATAGCTGCGGTAGGTGCTGAGATATTGATGAAGGAAAAAGGACAGACAAAGCGACATCCCCAAACCCTTATGGCTTTTGAAACCGATATCGAAATTCTATAAAGTAGAAGCATTACGAATTTCAGTATAACAAATTATTTTATACTAGAATGAACCTTATAAACACAGCTTATTAAGAAGAAATGCCTCACTATTTTAGAGGTCAAGTTTTGAGTTGGCAGTTGGCACGCAGCGTCTAGAAGTCATGCTTACAAAAACGCAGCTGAGTTGTAAGGAATCGCGCTACAAAATCGCAACAAATCGTGCGACACAAGACGACTTTATGATGCCCTTGTCATGGCCAAAGTCGCCATAGAACATTTAATCAAGCGTCTCGTCTCGAGTGGTGGGCCGAAAATAGTTCCATCCTTGCTAAATCCCAGTTTGGGTTTAGAAAAGGTATGACCTGAGTTTGATTGTCCATGGTGCCCATCCCAACTTGTTATTTTCATCAAATATTGCAGTAGATTTTGTTTATGGTCTTACTAGTAATTCTTACGATATGTCCTAATTGCAAAGTCGACAAAATCGTTCGCTCGCATTGCTGTGCGACTAGATGGTCGTATGACAATACCATTGTGTCCTAACCGATGCGTCGTCCGTCGTCAGTTGACATGTAAATAAACCTACTAAAAATGTTAGACAAAAAACGATAATTTCTGTTTTCACCCTTCGGATACCTACCTATTGTCACCAAAAATACGTTTTTTGTAGTTTTTGTTCCATTTACTCCGCAAAATATATCTTTCTTGTATTTCGGTTATCAAAGACTCATTATTAATTTTTGTAATCAAACAACATCTGATTTTGCCCCAGATGGCAAAATCAGATGTTGTTTGATTAAGTTTGAAATTCAAACTGGCCGAAGAACCGATGCGACGTCCTTGTGTGTGGCCAGTTAGGACACGTCCATTCAAAGAGGTGTTTTTTTGTCGCGTTATTTGGTCGGTTGGACAACAAAAGTAGTGCCACATTACGACAATTAATTAGGACATAGCGTTATTATAAATGTAGTATGCGACATATATATTTCCTTCACATTAGTACGGGAGAAGCTGCTTCCGTGATTGGTCATGACCCCATTATTGGGGAAACGACGCCAGGAGGAGGCATAAAGTAAAATGTCCTACGTCACGAGCGTGATTAAATCTCGAGCGCAGCTCAGGATTGTAGAATAACTCACGAGCAAAGCGAAGTTACTAGAATCTTGAGTGCGAGAGGCATTAGCTTATTTTCGTTTTCTGAACAGAGGTGATTTCTATTTTCGAAGAAGATCTCACTGTACGGATCTTCTTGGTAAAACTATGGAAGAATATTTTAACCAATACGAAAAGTTAGAAAATCTTTAAGTTGAGTTAGGAAAAACATACGCCTTTTTCAGCCATTAGGGCTAAAATCACTTGTTTTCAGTTCGGCTTACATGACGTAAAATGTACCTTTTTCGAGCATGAACTGTAAAAAGTCATTTAATTATCTTTTAATCAATCGTCAAGCTAAATTATAAACTTAAGCACCTACCGACTTATCATGTTCTAGGTACGTTCACATCTTACATGAAGATAATAGAAAACCACCTTATACTTTATTACTATTGCCATAAATCGGTCAACATGTGTAGCTCTATATTACTGTCTATGCCTTTGATTATTTTGTTGAATCTTGTTTTATTCCATTACTCAACGGAAGAGGAGACGCGTCTTTCAAGCGGCATACACATTGCTTGCAATGACGGGAGGAAAAAGCACAATATACAACCTGATAATTATGGAATACGGATTTGTTGCAAATAACGGCATAAAAATAGAAAGAGGGGGCATAGAGGATGCTGAGAAAGTTAACCAGTTTTATAATACAACTAAAAAATTTTCCAAAGAGGGTGGAAGGAGGTTGCAGACTTTTTTAAAACACTTGGTTAATAAGTAATAAATAAAGTGACACTCATAGATTAAATTGCCTGTAAAAATAGTTGCACATGTTTTATGTATAAATACAAATAACCCCCATATTTCGTAACTGAGCTACATATACTACGTAGATTAAAAATCGATAGTAGATTACGCACCCAAGGCATAAAACAGACAGTGTATTACGTCTCGGGTGCCCAAAACGAAGACATCTTTATGCACGAGAAGAATACTGTACTTATCATACTTTTTGCGAGAAAATAATAAACGTTTGGTAACATGTTTCGCAGCAGACGCTTTTTCTTTTTTGCCTTCTGAACAGAGGTTACTTCGAATTTTGAAGAATAATTCCGTGGTTAACAAAATCGCACATATTTTGAGATTCCAAATTCAATCTCATTATTCCCTTAGGAGTTTGAATTAGGAACCTCAAAATATTTATGAATATTTTGACCAATGAGACTCATTCGATTTGTTTGAATTTGGAAAAACATTCACCTTTTTCAGCCAAAAAGGCTATACCTACTCACTTGCTTTTGGTTAGGCTTAAATGACGTTTAATGTACCGTTTTCGAGCACATAGTATGAAAAGCTATTAAATTGTCTTTTAATCAATTGTTGTCAATTGTGTAGAAAGGTTCTAGGTACCTTATCATCGTCCAAGAAGATAATGGAAAACTAATGGTAGTTTTCCATTATCTTCTGTATATGGATACTCTATCACTTTTTGCAAGAAATTGATCAGTCAACATGTGTAGCTCTTTATTACTGTCTATATTTTTAATTATTTCGTTGAATTTTGTTTTATTCCAGTGCACAACAGAAGAGGAGAGACGACTTTCAAGTGGGATACACATTGCTTGCAATGATGGGACGAAAAAACACATTATAGAACCTGATATGGAATACGGATTTTATGCAAATAACGACATAGAAATAGAAAGAGGCGGCAAAGAGGATGCTGAGAAAGTGAACCAGTTTTTTAATAAAACCAAACAAGTTTTCGCAAGAGGTTGGAAGGAGGTTGCAGACTTTTTTAAGACACTTGGTTAATAAATAAAGGATAACGGCAGAAAAAATATAAAGAGTCTTCTAAACCAGCTATTTTGTGGCTGCATATTTCCCGGCAATCCCAAAAACCTTTTTGTTACAGACTATAATCTCGGCCATCATATCTCAGAAATATGTCCGAGTCATGATTTCTTTGCCGGCAACAATAAGATATACCAAAAATATAGCCGAATCACACCTAAAATGGGCAATACAGACAGCGTCTTGGGGACGCTTCCGACTGGTATTTATATAGTACAACAGTTAAGCTACCTGGAGATTGTTTGCAACAGTGTACAGGTAGCTCAATTACATCAACTGTAAATACTAGTTCTAATTTGTTTCTATTCCTTGGTTGTAATTTTCTTTAATTAAATGATTGGTAACATTAACAAATATTTCCATGTAAGTTTTGCATACCTAAATAGCTGTGTGGTGCCGGCCATTGAACTACTATTACTAGCGTATGGAACGGACACCCGTGAACAACAACTTTGCGCCATCTCAACAGCCTGTATTGGTCCACTGCTGGACGCAGGCCTCCCCCTGATAAGCGTCTTATTGACTTATATCACATGGGGGGTAATACCTATAATCCCACGCTGGACATGCGGATTGGGTATCGCAGTTCGGTGGTAGAATTGTTCTGCAGGGTTCGCTGCTGCCCGCCCCCGTTTGATATCCCTTAGTCGCTGACCACGAACTACCTATCTATGTGATATTCCTAAAGCTGGGGCTTGTCAAGATAGAAGCTAGACCAACTCACATATCAGTGCACATATCAGTGCGCCGCGATAGGTATGAATAGTGAATATTAGTGGTAGGTCTGCGGCAGCCGCCGCTGCCCGTTGGTGCCTAAGTGCTCGCTTTTCGTTTAGCTTTTGGAACCACGCTACGTCATGCATGAGCAACAACTCCTTCTGCTAAAATTTTGTGCCACCGATCACGGTCCTCCGATTCCCCTTTCTATTCCAACGGGCTACATTGGCTGTTGCAGACCCACCACTATCCGCCGGGGTGTACAGATGCCAATACTGTGGCCGCATCTGTCGTTCCCATATAGGCCTTACAAGTCTTCTACGTAAGAGCCGAAAAACGAACACTACATAAACTATCCTTCATGGATGTAAAGGCCAATGATGATAATATTAGGATAAAACAATATTTAGTAGGTAACAATTCCGCGCAGAACCTCCTCCGACCTCCTCAAGTAAATTACCCGCCAAGCAACAACGACAGAGTCCTACGGTCTCTGTGTCAAAGTCGAGTATTGTTGTGGTGTTCTGATGATGTCTCGTAGAGACGAAACTAGTTGACGACTTACTTTTGATGAGTTTTTTCATTGTGTGGTTGGTGTGGTCTTTTCTTTCGCAAATTAAGTTGTGTTCGTTCTTGGAGTTGGAGGGTAATTTACTGGGCAATTTTGTATTGCGTAAGTCTGTTGTTTACTTTCTCTGATTGCAAGTGGGAACAGTTTGTGGGAGGGCGGGCGGTACACGCAAATCACATTTTGTTGGATCTTGTCGGAGGAGGTTCTGCGCGGAATTGTTACTAAATATTGTTTTAACCTAATATTATACAATGGATTTCCGCAAAGTAACGCCTGAATCTATTATTTTTTTTTTATTTAGTCAATGATGATGTTGAGTGAATATTATAATTCTACTCATAATCATTTACCTCTTAAGTGATACAAAGAAAAAGAAGATGCGCAAGTAATTTAAATTCTGAAACCATGCCAAAGAAAACCTCTACTAACCAATTATCGAGCTTGGTTTGGTTTTAGGTAACGTACAGTCACCACCTAAAAGAGATGAAAACTCCAACCAATACCCCGTTTACATACAAAACAACAGAAACCTCTAAACGAGACTCCTTTATTTTTATTTTTATTTTACTAATTTTAGGAAAACTTACAGCTATGACTTTACAATAAGGTATTTGCTGCATATGCTACTGCTGAGGGCTAATTACAAGTTTCCACAAATATGTAGGTATTTACTAAAAAACTTAGGTAAAAATCAATAGACGACTGTATTAAAGAAAGTACATGTTAAGGCCAGGTAGTCCTGCAGCAGTAGGCGTAAGGGAAAACGCGCGCCTGCTAAGCCGCGGCGTTCGTGTTTTTTGTAGTTATCTAAACATGGTGATTAAGAAATCATTTTATCAAGTCAAACTCTGTGAATTTGTTTAGAAATATTAAGTGTCCTTAGTTGAGTACAAAAAAAGTGTGATATCAGTACTTCGCTAGTCACAGTATTGAAAAAACGTTAGAAAAAGGGGTAACTTAGGGATTATTTTCTATCGAGTGAAGTTCATTAGATCTTGTAAATGAATACGACTTTGACTAGACTAGATCCTTAGATAATATATATCTTTTTTCAGAATTTTAAACACTATTTTCTAAGTCTCAGATGGTTTTAAAATCACAAAAATGCGGCCTCTGCTGGCCTACCCAGCCTTAAAGGGAATGTTACCTAACTACAAACAAAAAGATAAAAACACAAAAAGGTAAATTATATTAGAAAAAGGTGATAAAATAATACAATCTAATCTAATACTGAAGACCTCTTCTCTTGTCCGCACACAATTTTTCATTTATGAACATTTTTAAAAGCCGTGCAAAAAAACTTCGATTTGCAGAATTGGACCAGCGGGGGTATTTTGATTCGTCGGAAAGGCCGTCGGATTCGATATCGGAAGCTTTTTTACGAAGAAAAACTTTTCCGATATCGAATCAGACGACCTTTCCGACCAATCAAAATAACTCTGCTGTTACACTTTTAATATAACTAGGTATCTATATTATGGTACCTAGTTAAATTGTGTATAAATCGTGAAGGGTCTATGGGGGATAGCATGTTGTCATCTTCAATCCCATTCCATATCTACACGACTTTTAGCTACGACTCGGCCAGCGTCAGTGTTAAGAAGTGTCATACTCGTTTCACTTTTTACTCATAGTTCCGTTCAGCTGGGGCCCTATTCTGCTAGACTAATCACTTCTCTATGGCAGTGGTATCGTCACAGAATGACACCTTTTGGTATTCTACCTAGATGAAAGAAATTATGATGAATGCAGATGGAGAGACGCGCGTCAAAGTGTCAAGTTTGAAACTATTAATTTATCTCGCTCGTAATATCTGGGGTTTTATTAATCTAAAGATTCTGCGACAATTCCAGTGTCATAGTGAAGCAATTGTATTGCAGAATTGGGCTCCTGATCCATTTGACTGGACAAGCCCAATTTTTTTTCGTTAGTAGGTAGGTACAGTTGATTGTGGACCACAGTAAAAAATATTTTTTTGTGGTACACAAGCAATTCGTCCAATTAAACTAACTGGCAATTTGATTGGACCAATTACTCCCATCAAACTTCGGTGGTACACTGGAGCAGCTAAACCATCAAATATCATGTTCGTGACGATCGCATCCATGGACCATATTTTGCCTAAAATAAGCATTGGGTAGTAGGTAGGAACCTAACTAATGGGAACGTCTTTAAAAAAATTGATAGGAACTTTCCTACCCTTTATCTATTGATTTTTTCTTCAATCTACTGATTTTCTACTCGACTTTCTACTGATTTAGTGAAATTCAATCTTGCAACACTGTTTCTAACAAAAAAGAATGCATGAAATCGGATGACGCGTTAATGAATTACAACTAAGTAAACATTTTGACTTTTATCCCCTCTCCCAAGGGAACCGTACCTACTGAAATCCCAGATAAAATGTATCCTAATTTCTTCCACGCAGTATAAGCTCAAATCATGCCAAGTTTCATTTCAATACATTCAGTAGTTTCTGCGTGATGCGCTTTTAAGAAACAGACAGACATGAATGAAAAAAAATACAGTTTTGGCTTCAGTTTTTGCTATCCATAATAGAGTGCCCTCCAAAAATATTTTCAAAATATCTTCAATGTACAGAACTGGACCTGTTACAGTTTATTATATGTATAGATTTTGTAACTTTCTAGCTGTAAGTTTTCCTAAAACTCAAAATAAAAGCGCACTCCTGATTCGACTATTTATTCATTACGTATGGAGGTGAAATCACTAGGTACTATAGTCATGGAAAGTTTGCCCTCTGAAGACGGGTTTAGCGGCCAAATGAATGGTGTGGTTTGTGCGTATTAGGATTGTGTCGATCATATACGAACACCTCATATGATTGCACACGTGCTTGTTCCGAACAGTCTCGACGAAAAAACCCGGTCATTTCAATGTTCGGGAACCGAATCAGTCAGTAACGAAACGACGCGAGACGCAAAGAACCGATCACGCACAGGCAATCAATCACAAAATCGAAAAAATCAAAATGAAACCATAAATCGAAGTGAGCCTATGATAGGCCGCCAGCAAAAACAATCATTCAAATAATCGGGTCATATGACCCGGGTCATTTTCATAACGGTCATGATTGATATCGATCTTTGTAAATGATCGAACGATACATGCCTAGTGTGTATATGGAGTTTTGGAGTCCTCACCTGCATCGCTCTTCAATATGGTGACTGTACCCACCGTATCGTACATGAAAGTAATAGGAAACCACTAACATTCTTTATCACTTTTGCCATAAATCGGTTGGTCAACATAAATGTAAAAGGTATATAGTTTTACCATGTTACTTACGGTTTTTATATTTTTTTCAAACGCTGTTCTATTCCATTGCACTACGGAAGAGGAGACAATACTTTCTAGCATCATACTCAAAAAGGGAATCGGGATAAAAGAGTACAAAGAAAACAATTATAGTCCTCTTTTAGAACGTGAAAATGGTAACGTTGCAAAACGCAGACAAAGAAGAGGTGGCAAAGAGGACGCTCAGAAAGTTAACCGTTTTTTTGGTAACACTAAAAAAGCTTTCGTAAAAGGTTGGAAAGAGGTTTCTGATTTTTTCACCAATCTTGGGTGATAATTAAGGATTTTGGAACAATAATAGATTTAATCCTACTCGCCTCCCACCTAACGGAACTTCCTCACCCCGCCGGCTTCTAAGCAAGTTTTATTGCGGTCCAAATGCAAAGGATGTAAGTCGCACGCACAGGGCGCAGATGGTATTTTGACAGACGACGCCAATGGTATTCGTTATTTTGTTTGATCATGGACATGCGTAATTTCTTTTGTTTTGAGGTTTGATTTCACCTTTTATGAGGAAAATAAAAAAATTAAATGTCTTAGAGTTATTTCGCAACTGTCTCGCACGATATGTTCATGCATGAAGTGTTCCTAGACGTCGTGTAGCGCAAAGCAACACAATTGAACATGTATGTGCCGAGACGCGACTAATAGAGAAATGGACGAGTGTCCCGGGTGTGCCAGGTCTTGGTAAACCTTACTTAGGATTTAAGGCACTATTAATTCATAATTCTTTATTGCACAAAATAGGTAGTACAAGTAAATCATATCGCAAGAAAAATAAAGGCAAAAGCGAACTTAACCCTAAAAGAGTTCTCATCCAGCAAACCTTATTGGGAGAGAGAGACAAATTTAGAAAAGTGGGTAATGTGCTAAAACAGAGGATATAAGATTTAATTTTTAACCTGCTTATTAAAAAGACTACTACATTATATAATACAAAACATAAAATACTATAACCTTACAAATACTATAATTACATACGCATATAAATAGAATAAATACAAAAATACAACAGAGTCATAAAGATAGGTAATGCTCTTTGACTTTACGCTTGAAAATGAAGAGTGAGTGGCTAGCACGATTATCGTGTGGTAGAGAATTCCATAACCACCTTTATTCACAAAAAACATCTAATCTTTTTGACGATAAACGATATCTATCTATCTAATAATCCCCCAAGATAGTTTCATTTCTATCTATTAAGCCAGGGGTGGGTTAACTATTTGCATCGTGGGCCAAATAAAACCTATTACAGGGTTAAATTTTTGGACAGGGCAGTAAGGACAGGTATCTTAACCGTTGTGTCCCGGGGCGGCAGGGCTCTGGTGGTGTCATTAGACATCGTTAACGCCTTTAACTCCTTGCCCTGGAGAGCGATCAGGGAGGCGCTTAGGTTTCATGAGGTGCCAGCTTACCTGCAGCGCATAGTTGGGGCCTACCTGCGTGATAGGTGCGTGCAATATGTAGGCAGGGACGGTGCGCATAGGAAGAACGTAGTGTGTGGGGTTCCGCAGGGGTCCGTTCTTGGACCCCTCTTGTGGAATCTCGCATATGACGCGGTCCTGCGCGTCGATCTCCCCGCCAGCGTGCAAGTGGTCTGTTATGCAGATGACACGCTCGTGTTCGCTGGCGGAGACTCCTTTGAAGGGACCAAGAGGCTCGCCGAGCTTGGGTTGACTTGCGTCGTGAATAAAATTCACGAGCTGGGTCTACGGATAGCGCCTCACAAGACTGAGGCGCTATGGTTCCATAGGATCCGTAGGAGTCAGGAACCCAGCTTGTCGGTTCGCGTGGGGGACGTTGACGTCCAGGTGGGCCCGTACCTCAAGTACCTGGGCCTCACCCTGGACAGCCGCTGGGACTTCGGGGAGCATTTCAGACGCTCCGTCCCCCGGATTCTTAGGGTAGTCGGTGCTCTGCACAGACTCCTGCCTAATCTCGGGGGACCTAGGGAGGGTGTTCGCCGTCTCTATGGAGGGGTGGTACGGTCGATGGCACTCTACGGAGCACCCGTTTGGTCACATCGACTGGCGGGTGTTGGGCGCTACAGGGCTATGTATAATAGGCTGCAGCGTCCTATTGCCATTAGGACCGTACGAGGGTACCGTACCGTATCGTTTGAGGCGGCGACATTATTGGCGCGATTCCCGCCCTTTGACATCCTGGCGGAGATGGACGCATCTATTTACGTCCGTCTCCGTCACGGTGGTGATGGCGGAGCTGCGCCTGCTGAAGTGCGGCGAGAAGAGCGTCAACGCGCGCTCGTGAGGTGGCGCGAGCGGCTCGAAGAGCCGAGGAACTCGCGCCAACGCGCCGTCGGCGCGATTCTGCCAAGCTTCGAAGCCTGGTTGGGGAGGGAGAGGGGGAACGTCACCTATCGTCTTGCTCAGGTGCTCACCGGGCATGGCTATTTCGGTGAGTTCTTGAGTAGGATTGGACGCGAACCGACACCGCAATGTCACCATTGTGAGGGGGATCGGGACTCCGCTCAGCACACGCTCGAGGAATGCTCGGCGTGGAGTGCCGAAAGGCAGACCCTGGTCCACAGGATCGGGCAGGATCTCTCTCTGCCCAGCGTAGTGGCGGCTATGCTGGTGGATGAGACGGCGTGGAAGGAGGTGGTCTCTTTCTGTGAGACTCGAGAGGATCGCGAGAGAGCTGATCCCACTCGGAGGAGGCGGCGGCAAGGCGCGCGCTACCGCCCTGCGCCGCCTGCCCTATGAGGGCATCGCGGCATTTCCCTTTAGGGAACCACCTGGGTCCACGGGCAGTCGGAGTGAGGGCTCCGACTTTCCAAGGCGGACCCCAGGAGGGCGATGGCACTGTGTGGCACGTGTTATCTTAATTCTTGCGGGACGTCGGGGGCGGTAGTTGTGAACGCCCCCAAGGACGTGCTTGATTTGGCACTGCGAAATGGGCCTGGCGCCCGGTCCATCGGAGTTCCCAGGCCCATTGATTACGCTTAGAGGCCGGCCACCGGGGGGTTGTTTAGTGGGTCGTCGAAGTTTCTCTCCGACATCCCCACATAACCATACTGTACCCTACATGCAGTATGGTATCTGTTCGCAGATTTTTCCCCTCGAAAACAAAAAAAAAAAAAAAAAAAGGTATCTTAACCGTTGAAGCTACATGAAATTGTTTTTAGAAAACTACCCATCCTTTTTTGAATAAATATCATCCCCATTCACAGATTTTTTAAAAACCGTAACAGATTTCTGATCATGTTTCTTATATTGATCTAAAAGTTCTTTGGGACCCACTAAGGTTTGATTACTAGAAAAGTTAGAAAACGCAAAAAACTTTATAGGCATGCCATACAATTTTAATGCATTCTCTATTTTTAACCCCCGACGCAAAATGAGAGGGGTGTTACAAGTTTAACGTGTCTGTCTGTGTATCTGTGTATCTGTCTGTGATATCGTAGCTCCTAAACGGATGAACCGATTTTCGTTTAGTTTTCTTTTGTGTCATAGATAATTTTATCCCGAGTGTTCTTAACCATGTTTCATGAAACACTGTCGGAAGGTTTTTATTCCAAACTGCTATACCACCCAGTGTCATCACACTGTTACACTAATAATATAAATGCGAAAGTTTGGATGGATAGATGTATGTTTGTTACTTCTTCATGCTATAATTACTGAACAGATTGGGCTGAAATTTTCATAAGTGTAGGTCTAGGCCCAGAATTAAATATGCTTCTAGCTACTTTTTTCCCGTCAATCAGTTTCTATAGGTTAGTAAATAACCTTTAAACGTTTCCATAACAAGCAACAATATGCCTAATAGGCCCCATGTTTAATTCCAGGTCCGAACCTACATTTATGCAAAATTTCAGCACAATCCGTACAGTAGTTGTATTCATCATATTTGTGTGATTTTAGTACTTTGCATCATAAACAATGCAGAAATAGACACCAAATTGTAAACCAAAGACAAGACGACCTCAGTGGCGCAGCGGGCGAAGGTCTGCCTGCGACGCAGGAGGTTGCGGGTTCGATTCCCGCCTCGGGACAAATGTATGTACGATCTGCAGACATTTGTCCAGGGCGTTCTGGATGTTTTCTATGTATAATAAAAATATCTATCTATGTAGTGTATTGTATTAAATATATCAGTTATCTAGTACCCATAACCCAAGCTCTGTTTAGCTTGGGGCTAGATAATGCTATGTGAATTGTCCAGCATTATTTATCAAGAACTTCGGCCGTACATACTTACCATGTTCCTGTTGCAAACCAAAATAATTGATCAAGATCTTTTAATCAATTATTGTCATGCTTGACGGCGACTTGATTGCCACTTGCATTCTTTATCAATTTACTACCTGTATGAATCAGTCAACATGTCCCTAATAATATTAATGTTTTTGCTATATTTTTCAAACTATGATTTCTATTGCACAGCGGAAAAGGAGACGCAGCCTTCAAAGATAATTCTCATACTTGCCAATAAGGACAGGGAGAACCACAAAGAACACAGCCCCGGACTTCCTAAGAAATATGAACACGATGGTGATAAAGGAAACAAAAAATTTAAACGCAGCAGTGAAGAGATTCACAAAAAATTCTATCAGTTTATTGATAAAACTAAACATGCAATCTTAGGAGGTTGGAAAAAAGTAAAAGACACTATAAAACATGAAATTAAAAGGAGAGCAAATAGAGTAGCAAACAGAGTTCGAAGAAGTATAAGAATAAAGCCACATAAAGGTGAAGGAAAAGAGGCTTTAAAGTTTTTTAAGGATACTAAAGCAGCTATCGTAGATGGATGGAGCAAATTCAAGAATTTTTTCGTTCCTTCGATCTAAACGAGTCTACTGGATAAAAAACAAACATTTATGCTTTTTAAATACGACGACCTCCGTGGCGCAGAGGGCGAAAGCCTGCGACGCAGGAGGTTGCGGGTTCGATTCCCGCCTCGGAACAAATTTGTGTAAGATCTGCAGAAATTTGTTCCGTTTGTCTGGGTGTTTTCTATGTATAATAAAAAATATCTATCTATGTAGTGTATTTATTAAGTATATCAGTTATCTAGCACCCATAACACAAGCTCTGCTTAGCTTGGGGCTAGATAATGCTGTGTGAATTATCCAGCATTATTTTTTTTTATTTATAAATAACAATATAAAAGTTATTAATTTCGAGCAAGATTATTTTAGTGGAAGGAATGGCTTTGCAACCGCGATGCAACGCGAAACAGAGTGTCGGATAACCTTCCTCAAACTCATGGACCGACGAAATTAGGGCAGGCGGAAGGAGCGAATGCACGAAGCCGGCTCAGGAGGGGTATTTTAATTCATTCGATTCGTTTCCGAATCGAATCCGACGGATCTATTAAAACGCTATTTCGATTTCGCCGCGGGTTGATGATCGAAAATTCGAAGCGAATCTGTTGACTAATGGCCATGTCAATGAGGAGGAGCTCCTTATTTCGATCATCAACCCGAGGCGAAATCAAAATAGCGTTTTATAAATCCGTCGGATTCGATTTGGAAACGAATGTAATGAATTAAAATACCCTGCTATTGGTGGTGTCGGGCAGCAGCACCTCCTGCAGAACAATTCTACCACCGAACTGCAATGCCCAACCTGGATGCCCAGCGTGCGCATTGTGGGTATTAGGCACCCATCAAGAGATGAAAGCCCATAAGGCGCTTATGAGGGGGAAGCCAGCGTCCAGCAGTGAAACAATATAGGCTGTAGAGGTTTAGGAGACATTTCATCATGATAATGATCATGAGCTATGGGCCATAAATAAATAAATAAATAAAATGATGGTGCCCTCTTACTTCTGATGTATCTCAATTTTACCTACCCCTCCCTGATCCTCCCCCTTGATGATAAATATTTTTTTTGTAGATCAGCGTAGCACGTGCTACGGTGCTACACCGTATCGGCGTAGCATACAGAAGACATCAACGCGCACTCTCTTTTCCACAATAACCTCAATTCGTTATATAATTCGTTATATAATTCGTTATGTACATAATATCCGAAACTAGTTGACTTAGCGAGTTTTTTTGCTATGATAAAACCTCTCGTTCATAAACTTAGTCGAAAATTATACACAAATTGTAAAAAAAATTAAATTTTCAAGGGAATCACATGCACACAAAACCTATAGGGTACTTCCCCTACACATAGAGTCATGAAATTTGGTGAGCAGCAAGGTCTTTTAGCACAAGTAAAGGTAAAAATCTGAAAACTATAAATTTGAAATTTATTCACTAAAAAAGTACTTTTGATGCTCGCCATGGACCAACACCTAGAATTATGAAATTTGGCAAGAAGCAAGGCCTTATAGCACAAGTAAAGGAAAATATCCTAAAATCGTAAATTTGTAATTAATTCTTAGAAAAAAAAAAATACTTTTGCCATGGGCCAAAATATACTTCCCGTTGACTCATGATAACTGTGCAAGACACCAGGTCTTACGAAACCCTTAGTGCGCGAGTCCGACTCGCACTTGACGTTTTATTTTTTAAGTTTGACTATGCTTTGGTAGGTATATTGGAAGGTAATGGCATGGTTAGTTTATTCGTGGTAGTAAGATTGTAAATTTTAGAAAATCATAATGTCTTAATCAATTACCTACCGTGCTTGACAATAACTTTCCACGAACATCTAACATTGATTTTCAATTTCGCCATTCCAATAAATCGGTCAGTCATGCGCAGATCGGTAATACTGTTTATTGTTTTTCTATCTCTTAATATTTTTTTATTCTGTGCGACCAGAGAGTTGTCTCAGCTTGAAAGAATCATTCACAATGCCTACCATGGAGATAAGGGACATCAAAAACTGTACCGTTGGCAACTCAATAAGAAATACGGACATAAATATTTTTCTTAATATGAGGTACTACACCTTACTTCCCTCCACAGCATACATTGGTCCACTGCTGGACGCAGGCCTCCCCCTAATAAACGCCTTATTGGCTTTTATCTCATGGATTGCCCCAATGCCCATAAACACCACGCTGGGCATGCTGGTTGGGGATCGCAGTTTAGTGTTAGAATTTTTCTGCAGGGGGCGCTTCTGCCCGCCCCCGGTGGATATCCTTTAGTCGTCTCTTACGACACCCGGGGGAAGAGTTAGTAAAGCTAAAATATTATGGACCAAAAATTTCTGAGGCTTTCGTAAGTGGTTGGAAGAAAATTAAAGAGCTTCTATTATTTACATTTTATTAAATGAAATCAGTCACAAAATAGTATATGTTTTATAAAGATCTACCTTTCTCTGATTCTGACAATGAGGAGTTTCTCAAAAAAGTAAAAACCCCTATTGAAAACCAGTGCTCTTTGACTGGTTCTGAACGAAAACCTCTTTCACAAAGAAAGCTCCTGTATTGCTCAGCTTAAAGCGCGTATCTAGGAGGGCAGTTTATGGCTGATATCGAAACAGGATATCGATTGGTTTTAACACAAACTGCTACTGATTGTATATGTTGTTCTTCACATTTATCGACGACCTTGGTGGCGCAGCGGGCGAAGGTCCGCCTGCGACGCAGGAGGTTGCGGGTTCGAATCCCGCCTCGGAACAAATTTGTGTACGATCTGCAGAAATTTGTTCCGTTGGTCTGGGTGTTTTCTATGTATAATAAAAAATATCTATCTATGTAGTGTATTGTATTAAATATATCAGTTATCTAGTACCCATAACACAAGCTCTGCTTAGCTTGGGGCTAGGTAATGCTATGTGAAATGTCCAGCATCATTTATTTTATTTATTTATTTATGTTGGTCATAATGTTGTATGTTTTCTTTGATAATAACTGCACTACCACCTCTTGCGGTGTTATTTGGGTGCAAGGTATGATACGTTTTGTATCCTTTGATGTTAATGTAAGATTCTCGTGTAAAATGAGACTCCGATATGAGACATATATCAATGTTTTCTGTTTTTAGGATTGCTTCAAGCTCGGTTTGATGTTGGAGCAGTCCATTTGCATTCCATGCCATAATTTTAGGCAAATCATTTTGAATGTTTAAATGTAGCTAGCATTTTAAGCCGTTCATCAAAGAAAGTCATCAAGTTGATGATTTGATTTAATTTATCTTCTGCGTTTGTATTTGTTGGTTTGGGTTGCGGTAGAGGCTGTGACCCATTTGCGATTTGAGCATACGATATATTGTTAACCACTTTTTGTGTGGTTGGCAATTTGGTTACTGATTTTTCTGCTCTTAGTACTTTAGTAGTAACCTACTACGCCGTAGTAGTTTTCTTACTCACCTTGTTTTTGATAATCGTTTGCAGGGTGAGCCTCACCGCAGTGGACACACTTTGGTTTGCATTCAGAAGATTTTTTTCTTCTCTTCATCTTTAGTTAAGTGTACTTTCCCGTACACTTCACACATCTTGGCTCTTTAGAGCAGTATTTTTGAGTGTGGTGTCCAAACGCTTGACATCTTTTTCATTGGAGGATAAGCTTAGATGTTTAAAGCGTTTGTATGTTCACTTTGCAGAACAAAGTAATAAAGGAAAATAAAACTAAAATAATTGAAGTATGAATGAAATTATTTTGTACGACTCTTACCAACTAAATTACTGATCTATGATTATCTTTTAGATTTTCGTCTTCCTTGAATCGCTTTAATTTTAATTTAAACAGGTAGAGTATCCAAGCTCTATGGTTTTATGCTATTTTGTTTCGAGTTATGCTATGTGTTATGGTATGCTATTTCGTTGCGATCTGCGACACATTATTTTACTTCTGCAGGTCGCATCGCGGCCTATTTTTTGTTATATCCCCCAAAGTTCCCAAAATAAAGACTTTTACTTTTTACTTTACTTTTTTTAGTTTTGTGGTAGGGGTGTTGTGTGAGTTGATGTTTAGTTGTTGCCATCTTGAACGGTAAAATCGTTTAGTGTATAAACATATATAAAATATATATAATATATATGGATAAAATAGTTAATACACGAGAGGATTAAAAAAGTGGTATCTTAGAGGAGCATCAGTGTCTGGTTCAAACCACTACGCACGGATCGAGTTACACAAGCCACAAGTAATCTCAACAGAGCAACATTACATACCAAGATTGGTACAGGAGCCCATTATAAGATTACCAAAGACAACTTCAAACTAGAAGAAGGTTTCCGTTTATCTGGAACCGGAACCCTGTTGTGAGAATGTTCAAAAACTGAAGAAGTTATGTACTTACCCACCGGGCCGCGTTCAGATATCGTCAATGTTCCGTTCGATCATGAAACCGGTGGAAGTAATAATGTCCGTAGCAAAAGACAAATAATGAGGGTAGATCCGTATGTCTGCTCTAATTATCTAATTTAGTTATTTATTTTTAGTATTTTATTGTAATTTTCTTTGTTAATAAAGGCTTCTGCTTTATTTATATGTACTATGTTTGCTTACATAAAAAATTAACTCGCAATGATTTCAGATAATCCGTTATCATGGCGTATGAAACTGTGCCAAAATATTACTGTTAATAACCATGATAGTTTTAAATATTTTATCGTGAACCGGTACGGGCCGGAATTCGAAATCGCGTTATTACATTCCGGATTTCGCGAGTACCTATTCTAAAGCAAGTGAGTGGCAAAATGTTAGGTAAAATGATACGCTACAATAGAAGGCCCAGACTCCACCAAAGCGGAGACGAAAAGAGACGTTTTTAGCTAGGGTGTCTTCACCGAAGCTGTGCGGAGATGCATACGCTTTATTTTTAACCGATTAGAACAAACTTAAAAATTTAAAAATCCCCCGACAGATTTTCATGAAACATGTCTAAGAACACTCGGGATAAAATTATCTATGACACAAAAATACTAAACGAAAATCGGAATGCTCCCAAACGGATGAACGTTTGGGAGGTACGATACCACAGACAGATACACAGATACACAGACAGACACGTTAAACTTATAGCACCCCTCTCTTTTTGCGTCGGGGGTTATAAAACTGACCAAAAACTATAGGAACTCGTCCGTTTAGGAACACGTCCGTTTAGTGACATAACATGACCCAGAAATGAAACTAGGCACCTACACTGTAGTTATACACTAGCCAAACTCGATGTGAAATGTTTGTTAAAAAAATACCACGACACAAAAAACTAAAACTCACTTGCTTGGCGTCGAGATTCAGATAATGCAATATTTATTGAAGGAACGATCACAAATGGAACAGTTATGTAAATTCTGGTTCAGGTTTGTTTACTAGCATAATACACCGAATTTGGCTGGAATATAAGTACCTACACTTTTACACAGCATCGATAGTTTCAGTCTTATCAATTAATTAAATCAATTTGTCACTCTTCACAGACATTAAGCATTTTACCTAGATAAGTGAAAACTATAAAAATATATCTCATTCTATTAATTTTCATTCCTCATGCACCGGTCATACATAATGTGTCAGGCTTCCGATTTACCTTTTATGGTTTGTTTATATTTTTTAACTCTTATTGTTTTTCACTGTACATAAGAAAAGGATTTACAGGTTTCGAGTAACATTCGCATAGTTTATAACGGCAGGAGAGAAGACGCCAAGAAACGCCTAGAAAACAGTCAAAGATTAAATTATTCACACGGATCTAAGATTGCAAAACAAAAAGTTAAAAGACAAGACCGTCCCCGGTCTAAGGGTTTGATGAATAGAACAATGAATTATTTTGCCAAACTTTGGAGTGACCTTCAAGAAATCATCATAAAACTTGGACAGTGAACAAAATAAACAAGATCCGTCAAGTGCGAGTGTGATAGCGTGCCGAGGGTTTCGAACTTTTGTCATTAAAACAAATAGAGGGACCCAGCTGAACGGAACCATGAGTAAGAAGTGAAATCGAGTATGACACTTCTTATCACTGACGCTGGCCGATTCGTAGCTAAAAGTCGTGTAGATAAAGAATGGGATTAAAGATGACAACATGCTATCCCCCGTAGACCCTACACGATTTGTTGTATGTAGTTTGGATTGATGGATGGATGGATGTTTGTTTCTTCACGCCAAAACTACTGAACGGATCGAGCTGAAATTTTGCACACAGGTAAATCTAATCCTGGAATCAAACAAAGGCTACTTTTTATCCCATTAATCAGTTCCAATGGGATAGAAATCACCTTTAAACGTTTCCGTAGAAACAACGCGTGCGAAGCCGCCGGCATAAGCTAGTTTAGGAATGTACTGAGGCGCATAAAAGTGTCGATACAAAAAACATAATAATAGGTATTTCTATACAGAAAGTTTATGTTTTTCAGCATCCGTATTCAGGTACTCCTACATAATACAGATACAGATTTTATTCATAATACATTATTACATGTCATCAAATTAAATATAAAAATAATATTATTCCTATATAAATTAACTAGCTTCTGCCCGCGGCTTCGCACGCGTATTTTCGGTATAATAAGTAGCCTATTATCTAAGTTAGGCTTTGCTCTAAACGCGCGCCAAATTTCATCTTGATTTGTTCAGTAGTTTTAGAGATCCTAGGTATCAAAAATTCAGATTTCACAAACTTTCGGCTTTATAATATAAGTAGGATATACAGGGTTATTGGTAATTCACTGACACTGCGTAAACTGCAGGTTCAGCCCATTATCCCGAACATGTTAGTGAAGACGCCAGGGCTTAATTCTTGTTTTTTTTTGTAAAATGCCTTACGTACAAAATAATGTCCGAATAATAATTAATAACTAAATACCGATCTCGCACTCCTATATTATTGTTACTATTGGGTACTAATGTAAAATATTAGATGTAAATACATTTTATAAAAACAAAAAATACTGTAGATATGTTATTATTTTCCTTGAAGCTTTATTTCTTATTAATTCTGTGTCAATACCAAGAGGTTATCATCATGACATAGTTCAGATTCAATTGAGTGAAGAGGGGTAAAAAATACATATAGCTATGATTTTGATTTTAGCCAAATATTAGTCTGTTATATCGTTGAGACACACTCGTGTTTTCTTTAACAAATTGTCTTCACAACATTTTCATTAAATAACAACAACAATTTGTAATTCACTAATAAGATCCAGTTTTTTTATATTAATGATAATATTTTATTTGATGGTATCACTACGAGTAAGTACCTAGATTTAGTTTGAATTTTTATCAATGTAATTTAATGTAGGTAGGTTTAATAAAAACACATTATAGTTTGGTCAGAAAGGTTTTTTTATTGTTTAGTATTTAATAATGTAGATAGGTAAACAATCATTTAAAAGGAGCCAACCTTTCAATTGTCCACTCTTCCCTTCGTAATAAAATAAGTAGACTACTTACCTAGATAAAAGTTCCCTTCCCTGTTATACCCATTTACGTTCGCATCGTGAGAAGACGTTTATAAAATGAAAAACATATTCTTTTTTATATTCTTCCTCGTTTCGGAGAATGAAGGTGTGCCTGTAGAAAATGCAATTCTTAAAGAAGATACGAGTAAAAACCAAACAGAATTCAAGCTAAGTGAACTTAATCATAACGATCAAATTACTTTTGATTTTAATAACGATATGAGCATTGGCACACAAACTAATAAAACAGGCCAAGCAATACGTGAAGAAAATTCAGAAAACTTGGTTAATATAAGTGACATAGAAGGTACAATGTCCGGAAATGATGATAACAAAAATAATACAGGTGTTCTTGTCACATCTATTGATAAGGATTTTGACCTTAACAGTTTAATACCCTGTCTCAATGAAACTGATATAAATACTGCATGTCAGAATGTCACAACACAAATTGGAGTTAGAAGAAAGTTGTTTGTTATTGAAGGATGTCCAACTGGATTTAGCAGGGCTGAAGGTATGTGCATTGAGATCGAAGAATAAAATACCAAAAAAATCAAATACTAAATAACGAAGTGACCGTGAAATTGTTTAGCTTAACACAGATCTCCTCAGGTTATGAGAAATGGGGAAGATAAAACAATAGATAAAAAGAATGATATTGAATTCTTTGAACTAGTTGATACAAACTTTGAGAGAACGGCTGACTGATAAAACGATTCATAACGCGACAAGATCAGAAAGACAACGCTATGAATCTTGAAATTTGTTTTATTTTTGCGATTGTTGTTAGTGTCTATTCTCCTGCAAACTCTCGAACAATCTTGGATTCTGATCTTCTTACTAATGATGATGCTGCTGAAGAAACTCATTCAAGTCAAGAACCTACCATAAGAAATGCAAGTAAAAGAGTGATTGCTCAAGTTGTGAATGTGCCAGAGAATGAAACAACAGCTCAAGTGAAAGAGAAACTTTTGAACCCAATTTCAGAAGTTCAGCGTGCGGTAAATATTAAAGATTGTGAAAGAGGATACTATAGAGGCAGACAAGGGGATTGTGTTCCTAGCGTACCTGAAAATACTCACATTTTTGATGTGATTGAATGTCCAACAGGATACGATAGATCAGATAGCGGAGAATGTGTTCCCATTGAAGAATAGAAAGAAATAATATTATTATTTTATTCCATTCTATTCTCAATCATCATCTAACTGTTACTATATTAACTATAACATAGGCTAGAAATTGTGGTATCCTACCTACTTTAATGTACCTAGAGGGTAGCGCAATAAAACAGTTGGATCGTTGACTCGTTGTTTCCCTCATTGAGCTCCCGTTATTAATATTCATAAATATCACTGGCGACGAGGTAAACTGCGAAATACACCTAAAAATTAACGTGTTATCGTGTTATGTGCAAGTGACAATAAAATGCCGATCGGAAAAATCGAGCAATTTGATATTTCGAGCAAAAAGTGGTCGGCATACATTCGACGCGTGGAACAGTTCATAACGCTCAATGAAATCAAACCGGAGTTACGTGTAGCCACGCTAGTGACGCTATTAGGCGAGGCTACTTATGATCTTATGTGTGATTTATGTGCACCAGAAAATCCGGAGTCTAAAACATTCACGGAGTTAGTGAAAATAGTCGGCGACCATCTCGAACCAAAGCGCTCGGAAATAGCCGAACGCCACATTTTTCGTCTGAGGCGTCAAAATGGCGGCGAAAGTCTGGGCGATTATTTGCAAGTTCTCAAACACCTAGCGAGTACGTGTAGCTTCAAAACGAATCTCGAAGAGAATTTAAGGGACCAATTTGTGTCGGGGCTGCTAAGTGACGATATGAGATCGCGGCTTTTCGCCGAACCGGGCCTGACGTACAAGAAAGCGGTCGAGTTAGCCTTGGCGCTCGAGGCGGCTGACCGGCATGCGCAGATCAGTAGCGGTGCCGGGGCGGGCAGCACGGCGACGGCGGCCGCGACGACGACGGCGGGCGAGGCCGTGCATCGGCTGAGCACGGGACAACGCGCGCGCCCTCCGCCAGCAGGCGGCAGGGGCCGCGGCGGCGGCGGCGGCGGCGCTAACACGACGGCGGGCCGCGCCGCGAGTGAACCAGCGGCTACCGACGGGCAGAGCGCGCATCAGGCGGCGTGTTGGCGATGTGGAAAGGGGCACCGTGCCACCTTTTGTCGTTTTAAAAATTACAATTGTGATGCGTGTGGCCAAAAGGGCCATCTAAAAGTGATGTGCAAACGCACTGCTCGCCAGGGGGAAGGTCATCCTTCAGGGCGAGGGCAGAACTATATCGATAGTGCTAGTGATTCGGAGTGTGATCTAAATAACATCAACGTGTGTAATAATAGTGATCGGCCTTTTAATGTGCAAGCGAAGGTGAACGGTAAGGTGATCATGTTCGAACTGGACACTGGCAGTAAGTTATCTACAATTAACACCCATTGTTATGATGAACTCTTCAAGCAGACGCCGCTGATCGCTCATGATGTTTGTTTACATTCGTATAACGGAACTAAGATCGAAGTAGCGGGATTTATTGTTGTCAATGTTGTGATAGGGACGCACGCGGCGAAGGATCTCAAGCTGTTTGTTATCAAAAATGGGGGTCCGCCTTTGCTGGGCAGAGCTTGGCTAGGTCGATTAAATATTGATAAAATTAATATTAACGAAATGATTTTTAACTTATCCGATGATAACTTTGTTGAAAGTTTGCGCCAAGAGTTTCCAACCGTGTTCGCCCCAGGACTTGGCACGTGCACTAAACAGCTGTCTTTGAGACTAAGTGATAAAACACCTGTTTTTATGAAAGCTAGGCAGTTACCGTTAGCATTACGTAAGCCAGTAGAATCTGAACTACAGCGACTCGAGGCAGAGGGTACTATTACCAAAGTAGAATATTCTGATTTTGGTACACCGATTGTACCGGTTATTAAGAAATCAGGTGAAATTCGTATATGTGGTGATTACAAAGTAACCGTTAACCCTAAATTGATACGCGATCCGTACCCCATGCCACGAATCGAGGAGTTGTTTGCCATGTTGAGTGGCGGTGAACATTATTCTAAAATCGACCTCACAAACGCATATCAGCAATTGTTTTTGGATGAAGATTCACGAGCTTACAGTGCTATCACGACACACATCGGCACGTTCATTTGCAATCGCACACCGTTTGGCTTGACATGCATTCCAGAGAAATTCCAAAAGTTTATGGAAGAGACACTTCGAGGGTTAAAGGGCACAGCTGTGTTTTTAGACGACATAGCGGTCACGGGTTCAACTAGATCGGAACATATTGAGAATCTAAAAGCTGTCTTATCTCGTTTACGTAAGGTCGGTTTGAGAATAAAAATGGAGAAATGTAGTTTTATGCAAAATAGTATTACCTATTTAGGCTTTATTATTGATAAGCACGGTTTGCACCCAGACCCTAACAAACTAAAGGCTATTGTAGATGCACCTGCGCCGGAGGATGTGACTCAGTTGAGATCTTTTCTTGGTTTGATAAACTATTATTCTAAATTCATACCCCGGCTGAGTACCATCTTACACCCGCTGCATAATATGTTACGCAAAGAAACTGAGTGGTTTTGGTGTGCAGCCTGCGAAAAAGCTTTTAATGAAATCAAAAGCGTGATTTTAAGTAGCAAAGTTTTGGTTCACTATAACCCAGAACTACCTTTAGTGCTAGCAGTTGATAGTAGCTCTTATGGCATCGGCAGTGTCCTTTCACATCGATACCCGAACGGGGATGAACGTCCTATTTGTTTCGCTTCCCGCACCTTGAACGCAGCTGAGAGAAACTATAGCCAGCTAGATAAGGAGGCACTCGCGATCATTGCTGGTGTTAACAAACATCATCAATACGTTTATGGCCGTAAGTTTATCATTAAAACCGATCATAAGCCGCTTACGTTCATTTTCGGTCCTAAGGGTGGTTTACCCGTTACGGCGGCAAGTAGGTTGCAAAGATACGCCACCAAGTTGGCGGCGTATGATTTCGAGATCGAATTTGTCAAATCTAGTGATAACAGTAATGCTGATGCGTTATCGCGACTGCCGTTGCCAAACAAACGCAAACAATGTAATGAACTGGTTTCGGTTTCGTATGTAAATTACGTCGAGGAATCTTTTCCTATCAGTGCTACGGAGGTGTCTATTCGGACGCAGAAAGACGAGGTGTTAAATAAAATAAAAGGGTATCTAATGAATGGGTGGCCAACTAAAATTACGTCCGAACGTGAAAAATCCTATTTTCATAGGAAAGATAGCTTAGTAATGGATAATGGGTGCATTTTATACAATCACCGCGTTATTGTGCCCGAATCCCTAAGGAAACAGGTATTAGCTGAGCTGCACGAGGGTCATTTAGGCGTGGTTAAAATGAAAAATTTAGCTCGTAGCTATGTGTACTGGCCTACTTTGGACAGCGAACTTGAAGGTATCGCGAAGGAGTGCAGCGCGTGCCGGCAGCAGCGCGACGCGCCCCCGCGTTCCATGCTGCATCCCTGGGAGTTCCCCGCGCGCCCCTGGCAGCGAGTGCACATCGACTTCGGCGAGTTTATGGGTAAACACTATCTGGTGTCTGTAGATGCGCACAGCAAGTGGATCGAGGTACAGAAGATGTCGAGCACGAGCGCCACGTCGACTATTCATAAATTAAGGGAACTATTCGCACGTTTCGGTCTGCCCTCGCAAATCGTAAGCGACGGCGGCCCTCCTTTCGGCTCTTCAGAGTTCGGTAACTTCATGAAGAAAAACTTCATCACTCATACAATTACAAGCCCCTACAGACCGGCAGGAAACGGTGCGGCGGAGAACGCAGTGAAGTTGGCGAAGCGCGCTATGAAAAAGGCAGTACACGAAGGCGTCGACGTCGATACCGCGGTCAGCAAATTTCTATTTCAGTACAGAAACTGCGAACATTGCACAACGGGCGTGGCGCCGGCGGTCGCAATGTTCGGCAGACGCCTGCGCGGGCGGCTGGACGTGCTGAGGCCCAGCGCCGAGCGCGCCAGCGAGGCGGCGGCCGGCCGCGCAGCGCGCGCAGCACCCGGCGTGGAACGCAGCGCACACCCAGGTGAGCACGTGCTGGCGCGGGACTACCGCGCCTCCAAGGAGAAGTGGGCGCCGGCCGTTGTCACGGCACGGGACGCCCCGCTTACATATCGTGTACTTACCGATGACGGACGCGAGTGGAAAAGGCACATTGATCAATTACTACCCATAGGTAAACCTCATGTGCGACGTTCCACGATTGTACCCATTAGTTCAGACCCTAAGATGACTGTTGACGATGATGATGAGTTTGATGACGCGATTACTGATGAGATAGAAATTTTAAAGTCTCCAAGTCCTAAAGACACCTCTGACGCACCTGCGGTCCTACTTAGCGAAATAGAACCAGAACCGGTTCAAAGCCCGTTGGTAAAAGATCGCCCCAAGCGCGCCTGTACATTTAAAGATAAGAATTATAAAGTTTAGATTAAGTACCCACCTGATTACCTTATGTATTGGTATACAAAGATAAGTCCTTTTTTTTTCTCTGCTGCGTTATGCTCTCAGTTAAATCTTCTAATATCATTACATGAGGTCTTTACATTAATAAACTTTAGTTGTAAAACTATTGGAACATAAACTAAACATTGTTAATTATACTGAAAATTAAATTGTTAAGCTAGTAGAACCTATCCAGGGCTATTTATTTCCATTGGTAAATTTGTTAATTACAGTTCTGTTTATGATTCAACACCATAAGTAGGTACATCATTGTATTTTATTGATAAGCTTGGCATTGCAACTTACATAACTAGGTACCTACTTAGGTTTAATGGTAATCGCTGTTTGTTGTAATTTGTTTAAGATTAGGTATCTTGGCAGTACTACAACTTAACTTTGTTAACTTAGTTTGTTAGATTATAGTTATTAGATTTAGATTATTAGATTGTAGTTACCTATACGTATAAGATTTTCTTTTGTATTTTTTTTTCTCTAAGGGGGGACGTGTGGTATCCTACCTACTTTAATGTACCTAGAGGGTAGCGCAATAAAACAGTTGGATCGTTGACTCGTTGTTTCCCTCATTGAGCTCCCGTTATTAATATTCATAAATATCACTGAAATGATGATGATGATGATGAAATACTATCTTTGTTAGAACAGCTGCTGATTTCTGTCTATCCACTGGAAATTCTAGTAGATAGAATCGTGATGAATGAACATTAAAAAAACTTTGAAAATTGAATGAAAAGGTAGAAATTGCTGAAATGCAATTTCCATTGATCAAACCAATTCATTCCTCCCACGTCAATTAAAATAGACAAACTTGGCCTACTTTTAGAGATAAGAGCATTCTATATTAGCAACATTCATCCATCATAGATGCATTTACTATCAACATGTCGAAGATAATAATAGTCCTAATATCCATCCTCGTGTCAGTACACTGCGGGCTACTGAATAATTTACTCGAAGAGAAGAAAGGTCTAGACAGTTCTCTTAACAATGGTGTAACCACATTAGATAAAGGATCTGAACCAGTGGTGAATGGTCTTACTGGACTACTGGGTGTCAATCAAGGAAACCCAAAGAAAACGGCAGACGAACAGGTCGACGCTGAAACGACTACGGTAAAAGATGTTACGACTGAAGTACCTGCACCAAGTGAAGCTACGACCAAAGAAGTAGAAACTACAACTCTAAAAGTCGCAAATGCTACTGAGGGCAAGACGGAATCTACGAAAGCGAAACAAGAATGAATGTAGGTTGGTTTAAGAAGTCAATAAGGCGTTTCACAAATTCAAAAAACGGTTCGACCAGACTAAAAAATGGCGTTTTAAGATTGATATTAAATGGCATAAACCCTGCACAGGTTTACATGATACTCTACCACAACTTTTATTCTTCCGAAAGATCTCTGTCATCTAGAGGAGCTGGATTGATAATGCTGTGTGAATTGTCCAGCATTATTTATTTATTTATCTACTCAGTTCTATGGTAAAGAGGTTTTTTTTTTGAAAAACGCCTCAGTCAAAGGTAATTTTATTTTGATAATTGGTCTATATGAATCAAAAATTTCCAGATCTAGAAAATTTCAGATGCTTGGGCAAGTCTTACGTCACATTAATTTTCACTTTGTGTCATCGAATAATAGAGTTATAATTATAAATAACTGCAGTGTTGTTTAAGTTACCAATAATTAATAAGTATTTATTTATTTATTGTTTTAAAATATCTGAATGTGAATGAAATTATATTTATATATATAAAGTTATGTTTTTTTTATTTATGTATTAAGTCAAGATGAGTTTGATTAAAATAGGTTACATAGATAAAAAAGGTCTATTTTCGCCACTCATGAGTTAATTTTCTTTTGTTTTTTAGTCGTAATCAAAGTGCAAACAAATTCAATTTCTAAAGATCTTTATTTACAAACTCAAGCAATAAAAGTAACACAAATCTAGTATACATTCATCCTGGAAATCCAAAGTGTAACCAATGAGAGGCGAAAACAGTATGCGCGATACACTCACGAATACATCTGAATCGACCAGACGAGTTGTAAAACAGAATCGGCGCTTATATGCCTCAAACTAGCACCGCTGCCTTTTCTTTCTTATAATTACTTTAATTAAAGGAATTTTTAAAATACAATGTACAGTTTATGATATCTATCGTAAGCTTTATTTTAATGCCCATACAATAGTTTTCTTTTATTTCCTTTATGCAGAATAGCGAAGTTGCTCTTGGTGGCCACCGAACTCTGTTTTCGCATATCTGTCTAAATTATACGAAACTAAACAATTTCCGGGGATTAAAGATTAAAGAAAAGCTTAGGATAGGTATCACAAACTGTACATGGATATTTGAGAATTATTGTGTTTAACGTAGTTATAATTTCAAACAGGTGGCGGCGCCAGTGTGCTACATACATCCTTAACACTACTTACTGTGGTCTTCAATTTCTTTTTTGTCGCATGTTTATTTTCGTCTAACTATTTTCGATAGGTAGTTTCCACCTGTCAATAACTCCATGAAGTCAATAAACTTCTCTTTAATCTTGTCAAAAAAACCTTCTGGTTTTACTACAAAATCTCTTTCTAAGTCTAGTAAGTCTTTATCTGTATGGTTTAAGTTTTTTCCATCTTTACTATCTTTGCTATCTTTGCTATTTAATGTTCTGTATCCTCCCCTATGGCTGCAATTGAGAATGAGTGAAGTTCAAATTTACTAGCTACATGTAGATGTAAGTAATAGATAGGTATCTGATTCTAGTCTACATCAAATCTACAGCCTATACCAGTCCACAGTTGGACGCAGACCTCCCCGTGACCAGCGATTCAATTAAAGTAGCAAATGGCAATGGGGAAAGCAACAATGGGGATCATTTTGGCAGCCTTGATGGTATCTAAATCTTATTAAACTTGAATAGGGGAAACATTTTGGCTTAAATATTCCTCCTTTCAAGTTTCAAAAGATTTGGACAGCGCTAAGGCTGCCAAAATGATCCCCATTGTTGCGTTCTCCATTGCCATTTGCTACTGTAATTGGTGGGCAGGCTTTTATCGTATGAATAATGGGGGATAGTGCCCTTAATCCGCACGCTGGGAATGCGGGTTGAGGATCGCAGTTTGGTGGTAAATTTGTTCTTCAGGAGGCGCTGCTGCCCGCCCCCGATGGATATCCCTTAGTCGCCTCTTACGGAACCCGCTGAAGAGTTGGAGTGGTGCTAATTCTAAGCCGGCACCACACAGCACTCAAACTTAACTCGGTATTACTTCAACCTGTACATAACTTGGTTTATTAAAGGGGTTTGAATATCTTTGTATGGAGGGTCG
Organism: Eupithecia subumbrata; assembly: GCA_949316285.1. Lineage (NCBI taxonomy): Eukaryota > Metazoa > Arthropoda > Insecta > Lepidoptera > Geometridae > Eupithecia > Eupithecia subumbrata. The sequence continues at coordinate 4,300,354 of OX438631.1, forward strand.
CCCTAACATTGGCCACCATTTTACGTTTTTTTTTTAAATTGTGACGCACATTCAACTTTAAATATTTAGATATAGGTACTGAGATATTTACAGATGAAATTAACGACTGCTATGGTGAATATTTTTCAAATATAAATATCTCAGAAGCCACAAGCTATAGGACATTAACATTTTTCATTTGCATAAGTGTCCTCAACTCATAATATAAAAAAAAACTAAGTTGTCAAGTGACTGATGTTAGGGCCAAAATCTTCAAACCCGTTACGTTTACGCTTAGGTAACCTACGCTCTGTCGCGTCGTCGTACCCACAGTTGAACAGCAGTTGAAGCGTTCGGGTGCGCGTTCACAGGCCTACATCGGACATCCATTGACAAGTGCGTCCACTGATCGGCAATCCGAATGACGTTTTTCGCATTAAATGGAAAAGGTGCCTTCAAGCATCCTCGCCGGCATTGCCGACAGTCCGCTCCATGCGGTACGGATCTTTTATGTCAAACCATTGATGAGGCCAGAGCGGATCGTCCGATGCCGGCCTGTGAACGCGCACCCGAACGTTTCAACTGCTAACGTTTGAGCCGTAATGCCGTGCCTTACTACACCATAATCGCCCTCCAGGAGTCTCCGCCCCCGTGTCGCGGCGGCGCGCGCGCCCCGGCGAGTCGCACCGCCAATGCTGGGCAGTGGATGCGTTAAAGCCTTACGCGGTATTATGTTTACTAACTTACGCGCTATTCGCTACAACAAGCGGGTAACACTGCGTACTACGTGGGCGAGCTTGACGCGATCGCAAAGCGGAGCACTATGTGTCGGAAGCGTATAGATGAAATATAGATTTTTAAAATTTTCAATGAATGTAATGTAGAAGGATAAATTGACCTATCATATACAGGGTTATTGGTTATTCACTGACACTGCTTAAACTGCAGATTCTGCTCATTATCACGTACACGTTGGTGAAGACGCCAGGTCTGTTTTTTTTTTTATCGCTTCACTTTCAAAATAATGTCCGAAACCTAATTAATTACTAAATACCGATCTCCCACTCTTATTTAAATCCACATCATCATCATTGGCTTATTTTACATCTACGCAAGATGAATTATGTGGCATTAGTCATTCCCTTTCCGCCAACTTTAAAGAATTGAAACCTGCAGGGGTATTTTAATTCATCGATTCGTTTCCGAATCGAATCCGACGGATCTTTAAAACGCTATTTTGTTTTCGCCTCGGGTTGATGACTGTTGTCTTCAAGGACGTGTTCATGATGGTGGGCAGAACCTGCTGTTACCATAGTGTCAGTGAATTACCAATAACCCTGTATATGATAGTTCAAATTGTCCTACTACCACATAATAATATAATCATTGAAAAATGTAGAAATCTAAGTTTCATCTTAGTGATTAATATATTAACAAAAAATATAGCTTGAATGTAAGGAAGTAGATTTATTGATGTAAGATTTGTATGGGCCTTAATATTTACATTAAAGCCCATAAATTTTTTAAATTGGAATTCGAAAATCTATGGGCCGAAGCGCGTTGCCGTTTCGCCATCGTGTCAAGTTCGCTCACGTAGTAAGCAATGTTGCACTGCGTAGTATGCGGAAGTACTTTGCGAAATAAGTACGCCGGACCGCGCGAAACTCCGAACGAAATTAACCAACTGCTGCCGCTCTAAGGTCTGTGTTCACCATTAGATAATCGGACAATTAGGCTGCTACATCAAACAACTGTTTAAAATTTAACCATGTGTTGGTGAACTCGGGACTAAGTAGCTAATACCGCATAAGTCTGACAGGCTAAAGGTGTATCGGACCTACGCGTTAATTGTGAAGGTACCTACCTAATTAAATTTGGCAATTAGTTACGCTGTGCTGTACTTAAAATAATTGTATTAAATTACTTACTGGTGTCTCCTCAAAAATCCTGTCATCATGGGAGACTTTGCTTCTAACGTTCCATTTCTCAGATATTTCAGAAATCGATTCAGTTTGAGAGACTTGAGTGGTAATGATTCATTTCGAACATGTTTTATGTTATGAATCTTTCGTAGAATTTCGTTTGTTCGTTTGTTCCGCGGCTTACCTCCGAAAATTCCTAGACCGTGTGAACGCGTTGACCATTCATTTCTTAATATTTTTAAATATCCTTCCAATTTTTGAGACTTAGATTCTTCTGGCAAATATTTGAGATGCCTAGGATACTCTGGGACTAACCGTTTATGCTTTAACTGTTCATTTTCATCAGATTTTCTCAATTTCAGTCGATCTATCAATGGTTTTAGTTGGGCGTATGAAATATATCGTACCGACGGTTCATTTGTGAAATATTCTTCTGAATACTTTGGTGTTTCAAGTTTGGGATGCTCTGGTGTAATCCTGCAGTCAAGACAGTTAGAATCAACTAGTTTGGGCACCATTTTGATGAAAAGTATTTTAAATTCATTTTTCTCTAAACAATTAAATACTGCCAGGTTTAGTAATACGAGACTTAGTTGAATCAATGAAAAATACATTGGCGAAGATTGCAAAACAAAACCAATTGTATTACTGAAGTTTTTCAACCATAAATAGGCAAGTACTGATATTTTAATTATTTTTGTCTGGTAGGTATTGTAGATTTTTATGATGGTCCGTACGAAACATCGGTCGGCTAGAACGAAAAGGTGGTGGTCACGCGCGAAAAAAATCCTAGTTTTCACTTTTTTCTAGGTTCTACAATTTAGATAGCAGATGAGAAGTTTTGCCCACATTGTAAGCCATTTAAAAATAAATAAAAATAAAATAAATATTGCTGGTCAATTCACACAGCATTATCCAGCCCCAACCTAAGCAGAGCTTGTGTTATGGGTACTAGATAACTGATTTACTTAATACAATACACTACATAGATAGATCTTTTTGATTATACATAGAAAACACCCAGATCAACGAAACAAATTTCTGCAGATCGTACACAAATTTGTTCCGAGGCAGGAATCGAACCCGCAACCTCCTGCATCGCAGGCGGACCTTCGCCCACTGCGCCACGGAGGTCGTCAATTTGCTATGAATCTTTGCTAAAACAAACATTAAATCAATTGTAGTATTGTAGATATTATTATGTTGATTTTAGTAAAAAATCTCTTATGTCGACGACGATTGATTCGTAGTTTGTTTAAACGAGGGTTCATAGCAAAATAAATGGCTTACAATGTGTGCACCACTTCATTTATGTCTGTCTCTTTTACAAATAAATCCAAAATTGAACTTTCTGTTTTAAATTTTCACTTTATACGTTACAGTTTGTATGTGTTGCCCATAGCTGTTTTATTTACCAAGATTTCAGGTAAATATTGATTTTATCAGTGAGGACTAACATGCCAGATGTGTTGACGACCTCTGTGGCGCGGCGGGCAAAGGTCTGCCTGCGACGCAAGAGGTTGCGGATTCGATTCCCGCCTCGGGACAAATGTTTGTACGATCTGCAGAAATTTGTTCCGTTGGTCTGGGTGTTTTCTATGTATAATAAAAAAATATATCTATCTATGTAGTGAATTGTATTAATTATATCAGTTATCTAGTACCCATAACACAAGCTCTGCTTAGCTTGGGGCTAGATAATGCTGTGTGAATTGTGTGATGAACTCGATGGACCGATGAAACTGTAGCGGTCTCAGGGAGTCGATGGATGGAGGCTTATGTTCAGCAGTGGACATATACGATTTGCCATTGGATAGTCCACATCACATCACACTTTTAAAAGGAAAGTTTTTAATTACTTTTTGAATGTCACGTCACACTAGTTAGCATGTTCACTATAGTTACTAAGTATGATTATAATTTTGTATGTATTAGTGTATTAGGTTAGTAGGTATTATGTGTATTATTATTAATAGTTTAGATTTAGGTTAAGTTGCACCGCCATCCTGTATTTTTCTCCCATCGTTTTGGTTGCCTGGAAGAAATCGCTTTAAGCGATAAGGCCGCCAGTTCCATTGCTGTTCTCTACATGTTTATAATGTAAAATTAGTTTTCTATGGTGATTAATAAAGTATTATCTACATATCTATCTATATACGGGCTGATGATGATGATGATGAACTAAGTTGGTGTAAAAAAAACATATATGTATATATGAACTACCTCTATTACTTTACATGGGGATACTGTAATTTGTTTAGTGAAACGTCACGTTATTGGGTCAATAATTTATTATCCAGTCATAAAGTTGACATCTGTAAACATTCTACAAATATTGAATTAGAAAATCTCTAGGATGCAGCGACGTAGTGTAATTAAAGGTTAAACAAACTTACCTCAAGTGAAGTTTTACCTTAATTACACGAGACATTTACACCAAAAAGGGGTTCCAACGTAGGGTGGGACCCCCGACGCAAAAAGAGAGGGGTGTTATAAGTTTGACGTGTCTGTCTGTGTATCTATGTATCTGTCTGTGGTATCGGAGCTCCCAAACGGGTGAACCGATTTTCGTTTAGTTTTTTTTGTGTGACAGATAATTTTATCCCAAGTGTTCTTAGCTATGTATCATGAAATAATTTCGGGGGTTTTTAATTTTGTTCTTATTTTTGTTAGTGAAATTGCAATGTTGATTCTGAAAGGAATGAGGTTTTATGCGGCGTGCCCCACCGTCGTCATCGAGCGCACGTCACAGACGTGACGTCGCATAAGTTTTGCTTTGGTTACTAGTATAGTATTATAATATCTGTGCTTTGGTTTTATTGATTAAACGACTTCAAAAAAGCAAGAGATTCTCAATTCGGCTGTATATTTTTTTTATTACTTATCTTTTTAAACAGGGCGTCCCACCGCCATGCCACGTGGAGGGAAAGTATCTTAAATATTGTTCTTCTTTGTAAAATTGTAGATAGACAATTTTCTAAGAAGACAGTTCAGTTTGATTTTAAAAACAATTAAAACTGCTTTTAAAGATTTTTGAATAATCGCCTGTCTTAACCGGGAATTAACCCCCAAAATGTAGAAATATTCCGTAATTATTACTAGTAATTATAAATTATTATTTCCAAAAAACCTAGCATCAAGACGATGAAATTTTACATTTATAATTTCAGGAAAATGAATACTTCGTCTTTACTTTGCCATGCTCCTTACAACTGATTTTATCATTTTTGTTTTAATACTTGTGAAATACATATCATTTCCCTACTAAAAGTGCATGATAAAATAACCCCGGTTCAGACTGACGATTATTCAAAAATCTTTGAATGAAGTTTAAATTGTTTTCAAAATCAAAATAGAATCTTCTCAGTAAAATGTTCTATCTACAGTAATTTATGATACTTACTTTTTACTTCGTCTACTCTTAGCATTTATTTCTGTATTGTTATCTGTCTTTGTGTGGTGCAATAAAGTATTATCTATCTATCTATCTATCTATCTTTCCCTACATGTGGCATAGCTGCGGAACGCCTTGTATATTTGTTCGTTGTCTTCTACATTGAAGAGTGACTACGAATATTGAATTAGAAAATCAAATCAAATCATTTATTCGAATCATTTATTCGCAGGAATGTAGGTACAAAAGTCCTTAATAATAATGGTAACTCCAATACATTCTGCCTCGTCGAGGCATGCAGAATTAAAATTTTAGACTCTATTAAAGTAACATGTCAAAGAATAATACTATTCAATTAACTAAAGCTTGGATTATACATTTTAAAATGGGCTTATTCCACTAGTCCCCGTTGACAATCCCCGTCAACGGGGTCTTTTCCCCTTTTTAACTTTTTGTTCATTATTCCCCGTTGACGCCGATGTGAGCTCGTAATGGGGATTAGTGAACTAAAAAGTTCGTTAATCCCCATTGCGTCAAAAATAAAATACTAATACCTATAAGAATCATTTTTTCATTTATTTATAAGGAATAGTGGGGAAAAGAAGGGGATTGGTGGAATAAGCCTCAAAAAGTGTATAAAATTTTTTGTCCTACTTCAAAAAAAAGTTTTATAATCAAAATATTCCTTTAAGTCATAAAAACATCTCTCCATTAAACACACTTTTAATTTAATTTTGAATAAATTAAATGGCATAGCTTTCAGTTGATTGGGTTATTGTTGTAATTTTTTATTGCCTGGTGATAAGCATTATTCGTTAAAAGTTTTACTCTTCAATGCAGCACTCGTGTAATTACGGACAATTATCACTTATAGGAAGTTTGTTTAATCTTAAATTATTGAATGGAGGCGGTCCTATCACCAATGCCAAGTTTAAGAATTAAGAACTGGCGTCTTCACAAACTTGTTCGTGATTCGCAGAAACTGCAGTTCACGCACTTTCACTCAATAACCAATAACCCGGTATTAATAATACATATAATACTAATACATTAATGAATAACAAAAGTGCAATAGGATAACAAAATTTTGAAAGACGGTAAAAGTACTTACCTAGTTTTATAATGCTTACAATTTAAATAGGCACTCGTTCTTAAATAATTCGAGTAAAATCACTAAAAAGAAACCTAAATTCAGCAGTTCTATCTTTGCAATCAACGAAACAATATGAATAAACCTGGTACAATATTCACTTCAAAGTATATATAGAAATATATAGGTAGATATGTTTACCTATATTTATTGTAGTCTTCACGTCCTACCTTACAATTGATTGTAGGCCAAGAATCCAAACTTTTAGTTTGGTTTTATTATTAACTAGCTGCTGCCCGCGGCTTCGCTTGCGTAGTTCCCGTTCCCGTAGTAATTCCGGGATAAAACATAGCCTATGTCCGTCTCCTGGTTCTAAGCTGCCTCCCCACCAATTTTCAGCCAAATCGGTTCAGCCGTTCTTGAGTTATAAATAGTGTAACTAACACGACTTTCTTTTATATATATAGATTTTCCATACTAACCCAAGTAATAATTTACCATTTTAATTCAATAACTATAATATTTACTTTATCTATAAGAAGCCTTTATTCAATCTTGTAATGTTTATAAACATTATTTCACTATAGCAAAGTATTTCGACTTTCCTTTATATCATTTTTCATATTTTTATATCTTTTGAATTTGGGGGGTTTGGGTACGGATGAGTACGGCTTCTTTTTCAAAGTATGGGATTTGGGGCATTTTAGAGTAGGTGAATCATTCGGACATTTCGATTCTGGTTCAAACAACAAAACGACTTTCGCGTCAGGAGTTTTAATCGCTTCTTCCAAAAGTAAATATTTTTTCTTTTTGAGAATTATTCGCACAGCTTTGTCAGTAAAATTTTCTTTCTGGTTCGAAAACATTTGCGCTGGTGTCTCATTTTTCAATGATTTCAAATATTCCATCAGGTTGGGAAGTTTAAACTTTATAAATTTTGTTTCTTTATCGGCCGAATTTGCTGGTTTTTCTATCACGACATTATAGAGCTTTTTATAAACCATTTCCTGTGAACCATAAACGCCTTCTCTTGATTCGCCACAGTCCGCACAGTCAGGACTCAATTCTTGTTCGTTAATGTCAATATTATTGATAATGGCATCAATTTCATATATGGCGTGACTATCAAGTTCATTATTCATATCACTATTATTTTCATCGTTTAAGTCGATTTCATTGTCCTTGTTATCAGCGATTTCACCGCTGTTACCTTCAATTTCACTGTCTCCTAAACATATTGTTATAAGCAGCACCGCTAGGATAAGAATAATTGCACGTTTAAACGGGAGTGGGAACACCATGGACAAAAATTATCGTAACAGATGAAATATTACGCGGGTAATTCCTGATAATAGCTACCATATTTTTTGTAATCTGTCAACTTAGTGCAAGCTTATCACAAACTTTGCTCTCTTAGCCATTAGTTTAGGTAAAATGGATAACACTTTTACTGAAAATAACCTGTATTTCTAGATCAGGTGGAGTGAGGAGCTGCAAAAGACTGTTGAAAGATACTGAAGATGGGGCGTTACTTCGCTAGGGCAGTCCACCAGGGCAGCTAGGGCAGTCGTCGCGCTAGGCTAATCCAGCAGTGGACTATTATAGGCTGATGATGATGATGATGTATCTGGTTTTATTTAACTCAATTACACTTAATAACGAACCGAAAGAACTGGTTAGCTAGTCCAGACTGCATCATCGATATTACTGCATCTTCTTTAATAATTTATGTTTTCATACCTAAACAACAATAACCCATTGTTATAAACGATGCTGAAACCGACAGTCCCTGAAATCGACAATAATAATGCAATCTAACGTAGGTATTCTCAGATGATAAAGAAAATAAACATTGGTACTCCTACTTCAGTAGGTATGCAAAAAAAACAAAAGCCGTGGAAATTCTTAATTATTCAAATGCAAATAAAGAATTTCCACGGCTTAAAATGTCAAGAGAATGGCTTTAGTTGCCTCTTACTTACGACATCTACAGGGGCATAGGGAATAGGGATTAAACCAAGGGATGGTCAGCATGGTATACAGTATTTTAGCGAGTACATTCATAAAACAAATACCGCGATCAGCGACTGGCCTTCCAAGCGAATTATTATAGCTACTCCAATCGCACTATCTTTCACAGGACAACCAATACAACGTAGTCGGTAGAAAGTGACTATTAGATGACTATTGGACTCAGCAGCGATAGGCAGAACAGCTTCCTCCGGAGTACAAACTGGTAATTGGTACCTCATTTCGATTATCTTCTTTGATTCTATTTTAATAATCATAATCGTTAATTCTGCAGGAATGAAGGTGTACAAAAGGTCTTATTATTGAAGTTTAGCTCCTATACATTAATCCTCGTAAAGGCGTAATAAATTATGTTATAACGATTTTAAAGTTAAAGAAGCGGGTGAGAGGTCATTGATATCAAATTCAAACTATGTATATACTACTAAGAAATCAAATAATACATACTACTAATTCAAACTAAGATCTCTTTAAATAAATTCGGTAATTTTTACATTAAATCTGGGTAATAAGTCAAAACGGTTTGTAAATGATGATGCTGATAAAAAATAATAACACTAATAATTTTTAAATGGAAAAGTCATTTAAATATCAAATATCAAGGTGCTTTATTTCCTTTAGACCTTACAGAACTCTTGGACACGTCACAAAAATTCAAATAAATAAAAAATAAATAAATAATGCTGGACAATTCACACAGCATTATCTAGCCCCAAGCTAAGCAGAGCTTGTGTTATGGGTACTAGATAACTGATATACTTAATACAATACACTACATAAATAGATAATTTTTATTATACATAGAAAACACCCAGACCAACGGAACAAATTTCAAATTTTGAAATAAGATAAGTAAAATTAAAATAACCTACGCGTTCAAACACTAATTTAATAAACATTTGATTTTGGTGCAAAGCTTATGTTTTATATCTTTAATCGCTTTTGAAAAGCCCGGAGCCACAGCATCTTTGACTAGTAATGCACTTTTTTTTAATGCGTTAATAACTTCTGAGATGACTTTTGATACTACTCCTTCACTGTCTTGATCAACACTTTTTCTCAAAGATTTATCCTTTTTAGGATCTACACTAAATGTTTCTGAGTCTTTTAAAATTTCACTAACATTGTTCTGTTTCACGTTCGTTACATTCATGGAGTTTTCTAAAACTACGCTTACATTGTTCTTCACGAAATCCAGAGGTGTCGTTACACTGAGCTTCGATATTTTTGGATAGCTGTGGTCTTCTGTAAAGGAGTGCTTGAGGACGTTTCTACAGTACACGGTTTCTATATTAAGTAGAACTGCACTATTGAAAATAAAAATACATTTCCATGGATACATTGGCAAATCCAAAATTATAATCACAAAAAAAAATGCGAAAATGCTATTTGAATAGGATTGCACAGGTGAAAGCGAGTTGTACAGTTGAATGCAGGTTTCACACAATAAGTGGTTGACAACGCAACTGTCAGGTATAAAAGTTTATATATACATATAAAAGGTAAATAACATAACGGACAGATATTAAATGAATGATAGATTATAGCATGAATGATATTCTAATCAACAATTGTAAATAAAAACTTCAAAAACACACGAGAATAGGTTTCTACTTACTATATTGTATACGCGAGTACAATAATACAATTTATACATCTAAGTACCTTCCACGTGAGCAAAGTAGCAGGCAGGAGGTAGTGCCTGGATACAATCACTAAGACACAAAAGAATCACTAAGTTAGGTAAAAATACACAACCAGTCAACCAAACTTAGTAAACAATATTATTCGGTTTTCACAAAAAAACTAAAACAATAGTTATCTAACCGATAGATTCGACCTTACCGATCAATTGTTGTCCCAAAATGACCATGGAAATCTAAAACGTCTTTTTGCAATACAGTTCGACATTGTTAAAAGACTAGAAGATGAAAAGACCACACCGAGCAGTGGGTGATCCCAAGCATGATGATACTCACGAATAAACAAAACATTTATCAATATAAAATACTTTTCCTAGAACGTTGTATTTGATGTTCCATCAAGGTTTAACATTCAGTAGGTAGGTGTTTTGTGTAGAACAGGTATCTTTAAGGTCTCATGCTGAATCGTTCACCAACATAGCTCAAAAAGGCTAAATTACTTTGTACTTGTTCAATTGATCATTGATCACGAATAAGTGACTGCCAGAAAACCTATACAAGCGGTGTTATTTATCGTATTGTAAATTTGTCGTAGAGCTTAATGTTTTTATCTCTTCTGTTCTTATTATCTCTTCCCTTCTTGTATTAACATACCACTGTTGTAAAGGCCTCTCATATCTTTCTTCATTTATCTCGTTCTAAGCCGCTGGTATATCTGCCAACTCAAAACATTTTAATATGTTTTGAGCTGTGTCACCAGCAAGTTTTCTCTACATTTCTGAGGTTATTTACTCCAAATAACTATCTAACTTTTTATCAATCTCAGCGTGCTCTATCATTTTCGTTAATTTCTTAATCAGATCAGAAATAACAGGCACAATATTTTTTTTGAATTTCACATAGCCATACCTTGTGGCAGCTTTAAATTTTGAGAGGAAAAGTTTGATGCTGAGCTTAAGATCTGACGATACCGTATTCCAATCATCTCCTTTATTCTCCTCATTACAATACACCGATGATAAATATAATAGAACTATAAAATGCAACAGAAGAATACACATCAATGAATACATAGCCAAATTGTGTTGGTAGACAAAGTAAGAGCTTTTGAAGTTACCACAAATTTTTGAAAATGTATAAGATTTTTGTTATTATAGTGCGTAATCTCTCACACTTATTTGATTTCTTAATAAAATTTGTGTCCCCAATTTCACGAGTTGTGCAGTTGAATCAGACACGATAATTGAAATTTGAAACAAAACGTGTTTGTTTACGTACATTAATATATAACAAAAGTATTATTAAGCACTTACTACAAATATTATTAATGATGTAATCTGCTCTATGAGGTCATAAAATAAAAATTGAAACTTATGTTTGTAAATAGATGGAAACTCTTTGTACTGGGTGTTTGGTATTGGGAACGACATATTTTTTGAGGTTCAGGAAAATCATGCATGGGCTACATTTTTCCTTCCATTTTTAGACTCAATGACCAATGTCCTAAATATTATCACGGTAGATATGATTTTTAAAGTTTTTTTTTTAAATCACCCAAAATCTCGCTTTTAAATCGCCATTTTTCTTTTGTTTTCTACAGTAAATTTTAATTTTGAATTCTCCTAAGTTTTTTAGTAAAATGTATTAAATAATAATTGATTTCGAATGATGAAACATGGAAAAATACAGCACAAGTTAGTTTGAGGTAATGCAATAACAAACAAAGAAGAAAAGGCGAGATTTTTTGTGATTTTCACAACTAAAAAAAATCTAATCTCTACATCGGTGATACTTAGGACATTGAGTCTACCGAAGAAATGTAGCTCATGACCTCTTTAACTCCCCAAAAAATTATGTCGGTCGCAATGATAAACACCCGTAACGGCCGACAGGCGTAGTCCTATTAAAAATTCATGGACTTAAGGATAAATGCATATATATTATCATCATCATTATCAGCTTATGCTAATAAACTGCAGGACATCTAATCCTTAGGCTTCCCCTAATGAGCGCCATAGCGCCCTGTCATAGGCCAACCGCATCCAGCATCCGCCTGCAGTCTTTCGTAAGTCGTCATCCCGCAGGGCTATTCAAACTCTCCGTTACCGAGACCATTGACACGATTCGCCCTTTCAGCCGCGTAGTACCAAATTCGCAAAGTACCAACGCACGCATATGTCCAATTACGCAAAACTCCAACTTGGCAAAGTACCAAGTTTGTAAAGTGACCAACTCGCAAAACACCAACTAAGTTAGTTACCAAAACTGTAACACGCAAAATACCAAATACACTTGTGTATTTTTACACTTTTCACCTTATTACAATGGGAGAATTTGTTAACACACGTCCCACCGGGTGTGTTAGCATTATAACTCTGGGTGCAATTATAGGTACATATACACACCCTTTCAGTCACAGAGTCGCCACGAACCCCCCCCCCCCCGCTTCGCCTACAGGTTGGAGACAACTCAAGAACTCAAGTAGGAACAACTTAAAACAAGGACTCCTTTATATTCATGAAAATTAATTTCATGTTAAATGGCACTTTGCGAATATGCAGTTTGCCTAATGGCAGTTTTTGGTAATTTGAGAATCTGGTACTTTGCGTGTAAGAAAAAATACATTTCGCGAAACGCCAAGTGGCACTTTGCTAACCTAGTACTACGCGTCGAAAGCAGATTCGCGAATATAATCATACTTTATTGTAACATGGGTTCATCGAAAATGATCTAAGATTTGTGGAAAACTACTTTTCTGGTAGTTTAACAGACTCGGCAGCGGGGAGTCTGAATAGACCGGCTGGTCTTGGAATAACTAAACTACCACAAAAGTAATTTTCCAAAAATCGTAGACCATTTTCCATGAACCCATGTTACAATAAAGTATGATATAGTGTAGCTTTTGGTATATTATTATTGATTTTTAGTAATAAAGCTCCTATAAAAATACAGCCGTTTCTGTTGGAATATTGAAATTTCCAAGGGAATCACATGCACACAAATTCTATAGGGTACTTCCCGTAGAACCAGAATCATGAAATTTGGCAAGAAGTCTTAAAGCACAAGTAAAAAATACGAAAACCGTAAATTTGTAGTTAATACACAACAAAAATCTTTTGATTCTTGCTATGGACCAAAACTTATAGGGTAGGTACCCCTTGACCTAGAAAATTTGGTAAGACCAAATTTTATGAACAAAATAGGTATATCAAAATATGCAGGGTAAGTAACTACTTCCCGTTGCCCTAGAATCAATATTTGGTAAGAAACAAGGTCTTACAACTATACGGAACCCTTAGTGCGCGAGTCTACTCGCAATTGGCGTTTTATTTTAGGTCCAGAGTGCTCAGTCCATTCTAGTTATGTGATGGGTAAGAAACCGCAATTCAGAACTGTAGAATTTAAATTATAAGGTGGAGTTTAAATAAAATCCTACTTTATGCTGGTATAAGTACTTAGAAAGGTATATTTTTTGTATCAGTGCATATCAGTCAGTACCTATTTAACGTTTTTTGGAAAGTTGACCATCATAGGTATTATCCCTTATTTAATAATTCATTTATATCTAGCTTTTGCCCGCGGCTTCTCACGCGTTTTTGAAAAAAAAGTATGATATGTGTTACTAAAGGTCCAGATCTTTAAGTGGGCAAAATTTCCATTCAACAGTTTTGGCGTTGTCTTCAGCAAAACATACACTATTCATAAAAACACAAACTATCGCTATTTTAATATTAGTAGGATTAAAACCAGTAATTTAAGTTATGTATCTTTAATGTTTCTATCAATAAATAAATAAATAAATAATGCTGGACAATTCACACAACATCATCCAGCCCCAAGCTAAGCAGAGCTTGTGTTATGGGTACTAGATAACTGATATACTTAATACAATACACTACATAGATAGATATTTTTTATTATACATAGAAAACACCCAGACCAACGGAACAAATTTCTGCAGATCGTACACAAATTTGTTCCGAGGCGGGAATCGAACCCGCAACCTCCTGCGTCTCAGGCAGACCTTCGCCCGCTGTGCCACGGAGGTCGTCAAAATCAATGTTTATGGTATTTGTTTATGGTTTATGGTAATTTTGAATATAGGTATCTATTAATATCCGGCCGTATAATATTTTCAAAATGTATTTAGTTTTTTTTTAAAGGATTCACTTTCCAAAATAATTTTTAAGCATCATTAGATCTTGAGCTAATTTGAACGCAAATACATCAATAACTTTAAATGAACGAGTAGAACCTGATTTCTTCGTAGTAGTAGACCCTCTTTGGAACCTTATAATCTCTTTTTTCAGATCCAGAGTAGTTTTACGAGTAGCCTGACGCCCAACAATGGGCTTCAATGGGCTGGGATGATGATGATGATTGGTTTTTTGATTCTTCATAACTGTTTTTGATTTTTTCTTCCTTAATATAGATTTTCTCTGTGCAGTTGTCGTTTTTCTCACCGCAGTGGTTATTTTTCTACCTTTCCTTTTTTTCATGTTTTTTTTCCATGATTTATTTTTTTTAGTTTTGCTCTTTGACGTCGTGGAAGGTATATATATGGTTGCTAGTGTTTCATTTTGCCTTACACTTTCCACTTGAGTTTCGAACACATTTTCTTCAGATTTTTTTGTATAAAATTGCAAATATCCTAGAGTTGTTTCAAGTGTATATCGTGTATTAGCATATTTATATATTTTATTATCAGGTTCACTGTTAGCTGAACAATAATATATTATAAAATAAGTGACACTATAGAATACGCATTTGAGCTGGGACATAGAAAGGAATTTATGTTAAGGCGATAACAAATTGAAATTGAAATAATATATTTATTATGTAGTAACCAATATCAATGAAGAGTTTCCTATCAAAATGGTGTTTATGTTTCTGATAAGTACCGTTAGGTAAGTATGTACGACGGCGAGGAAGGGTAGAGAAAAGTTGGACTGTGAGGGTCCGGTAGTAGTAAAAAAAAATTATAAAAATAAAATTAACGTAGTAAAAGTAGTATAGGCATAGGGATGTCGGAAGTGAAAAAAAATATCGATATTTGGACATCCTATAATATTATAAACGCGAAAGTTTGTATGTATAGATGTATGTTTGTTACTCTTTCACGCAAAAACTACTGAACGGATCTGGCTTAAATTTGGCACAGAGATAGATTATAATCTGGAATAACACATAGGCTATATTTTATCTCGGAATTCCCACGGGAACGGGAACTACGCGGGTGAAACCGTGAGGCGCTGCTACGCAAAAACTACGGAAGGGGTCTGGATGAAATTTGGCACAGAGATAGATAGATAGATAGATATATCATTTATTCATAAAAAATCATTACATAGGTTGGTTAACTAATGCCTTAAAGCCTATGTTAGGTTTGTCTAGGCAAAGGGTTCGCATCTATTTTACTTAGGATTTATTATAACTACTGTTGGATAACTTGCCATAATACGAGTATACATTGTAGGCAAATCGCTTAAGTAAAAATATTTCTAGCTCAGGTATAAGCCATCTACAATGATAGCAGTCTTTAGCATGCATGCATTCACTTATCAACAATCGGAATGTTGCTACAGGTTCATTCATTCAGCGTGAAGCTCGCTGCTTATAGCCGCTTATCTCTGCTTATGACCAACTACAGGGTACTCCAAATCAAGTTAAATTTTTTGCTAGAAAATATTTAATTAAAATAGTTTTAATGTTTTTTTTATTTATCTTATTTTTAACACATACCGGTAATTCATTAATGAAATGGGGAATTAAATATAGGGAAGTTCTTTGGCCGTAGATGTTACTAAATCGAGGTTTTGTTAGCATGTTATGCGTGATACTCCTAGTGGTGATCGCGTGATTTATTAGAGTTTGGACGTCTGTGCGGAAGTATGGTTCGATAAGTAGGTTAAGTTTGACCTTTTTATGTATTGGTATAATACCACAATAGTCAAAAAGTTCTTCGGGGTTCTCTTTATATTTATTTTTAATCTTAACAGGGACTATCAATTTCAGAATTCTGCTTTGTATATTGTACTAGCTGCTGCCCGCGGCTTCGCCTGCGTAGTTCCCGTTCCCGTGGTAATTCCGGGATAAAACATAGCCTATGTCCGTCTCCTGGTTCTAAGCTGCCTCCCCACCAATTTTCAGCCAAATCGGTTCAGCCGTTCTTGAGTTATAAATAGTGTAACTAACACGACTTTCTTTTATATATATAGATATTTGATCTAAGTATGTTTTATAGGTACGTCCATAGCTGGTAAGACCGTACGACAAAATGCTTTCAACAAGTGCCTTATACATCATCAATAGTATGTTAAAAGGAACTTTACATTTGATTATGTAGAATGTTGCCAAAACTGCTCTTAACTTAGTACAAATTTTATCTATGTGTTTAAGCCAGTTAAATCTATTGTCAATCACCAAACCAAGGTAAGTATGTTCATTTACTTGCTCAATCCTGGGACAGATTATTGAGATAGATTAGCACATAGGCTATATTTTATCCCGGAATCCCCACGGGAACGGGAACTACGCGGGTGAAATCGCGAGGCGCTGCTAGTGATCGATATATATAAAAATGTCAAAATCGATTATTTATTTAAAAAAATCGATATATCGGTATGATTTGACAGAGATTATTGGCACTCTAAAATTTTTTTTATAGTAGCCTGCTACAGAGACTCGACTCTGCCTCACGGGAAGCATGAGTAAAGTCCAAGAGTGGAAAGCATTTTTTGACTTAATCTACTTCAATGATCTTACATTACTAGATAAATACTAACCAATACTCATCATTTTTAATATATCAAGAACAACGAATAAAAATATTAATCATTTATTAGCAGAAAATGCAGAAATACGCGCGCGTTGAGATTATAAGTCAGTCATACGGAGACGGACAGTTGAAATTGACATTGACAGACAGAGTTACCAACTTAAGTACAAAATTTAAAAGCAGCGAATCGAGTCGAGCAAAAAAAACATAAATGTAGGTATTTAATTATTTTTTTGTATAATATCGATTTTTATAACTTTTCGATTCTTGGAATTTTATATCAATACATTGATATATCGAAACATTAAATATTGCTCAAAAATATCGATACATCGAAAAATATAAAATAATATCGATATATCGATGTATCGATATTTTTTCAACAATCCTTTATGCAGGGGTCTGGTCTGGTAGTATAAGCTGGGGGACAATGCATAATACACTCCCATGCGAGATGTCAGTGCAGATTATCATTTCCCCACTTTTTATTAGAATTAGAGGGTTCAGGAAAAGTTAGAAGGTTGCGGTGAAAACCATACTAACCATTTAGCGTGGTTTTAGAAAATTATAAAAAGACTTAAATTCTTATGACTACGAAATACGAAGTTTCGGTTGAAGGATCGCACGAAACGAACAACCTTACTGCTGAACATGACGCGTTGCTTCGGACGCGTCACTAAAATATGTCCTTTGGTTTCGGATCTCTAAGAAATAAATGTCAAAATCATTTTCATAGAAGAGTCATCGAAAGAGAAGATCATCCTTCGTTTCATGCAATCCGCCATCCGTCAAATTTGTTTTTCTAAGTAGACCTCTTGTTTACTACCACTAGTTTACACCATAACGTTTTATACATGGTGTAATAATATATGTATACTTCGCCATGTGTAGCATTCCGAGACATCACGGTAAATTTGTAATAGGTATAATAAACTAGATTGAACATTCTCATTACAGGGGGCTTGTCAACTTCCATGAGAAAGAGGAGCTGTGAACATGTACAAAGAAAACACCCAGACCAACGGAATAAATTTCTGCAGATCGTACACAAATTTGTTCCGAGGCGGGAATCGAATCCGCAATCTCTTGCATGCAAACCGCAAGCCCCGACGACGCTGTTACTAAAAATGAGATCGACTTCATCATGACGGATAGTAAGCACATATTCAGAGATGTCTCAGTGATCAACAGGTTTAATGCCGGATCTGATCACCGACTGCTCCGAGGCTCTCTGATTTTCAACTTGAAGCTTGAAAGAAACCGTCTGATGAAGTCATCTAATAGGCTACTAGTGTGACATGGGGTAAAGGCGAGACTGACCGAGTAACATGTTTTTAAGTGACAACTATGCGATACTATAGACTTGTCACGTGTATATATACGTGTTATTTTATACATTACACAGGGTGGAATTTTTGGACGGGGCAGTAAGGGCAGGTACCTTAACCGTTGAAGCTACATGAAAATGTTCCTAGGAAACTAAATACCATCCCCATTTAGGTACAGATTTTCAAAACAGCTACTACAGATTTCAAGAAAATAGGCGTTTTCACAAAAACTTTTTTATACCAATCCTGTTTCTTATACTCATCAAAAAGTTCTTTGAGACCAGCTAAGGTTTGAGTACATAGGTACTAGAAAACTCAGAAAACGCTAAAAACTTTTCCCATATATTTTGTGACTTAAAAGGAATCTATGATACCTAGCCTACACAATATTTAAATTCATACTTCATTATCTAAGGCCTTTTTTTATTCGGCAAGCCAATTCGTTTACGAATAAACTGGTCTGGGGGGACCAGAATTATGTGGGACTCGACGCCCTGAGAAGGACGACCCACTAAAAACCTTAGCGAAGGTCTATTCACGATAAAAAATACCTAAACCATTTTAAATGTATTTTATATTATTTTATAGATTTATATTTTATATATTGTAAATATATAAAAGATAAATCTATTTATTTTAAGCTGAGCAATTGGGCAATCAATCGTTTTCGAACCAAAATTCAAATTCTACATTTTTAAAACGTCCCTGTGTGCACCACCGAGGCTGGGCAATGAATGCGTTAAGGTACCTTCATTTATTTCTCTATTTTATTTTCACGCAGCATCATGTATACTCAGTATATGTGGATTCTGGGGAAACTATATTGTTGGACAAAATGACCTAGGTATACATTTGGTATATTTATTATGAATTTAAGCGGGTTAAATACGAACGTAGCCTGTGTTAGAAAAACACCAACGTTTCATCCCTAACAAGAGGACTCAGTGCCCGCAGAGACGCGGAACACATGCGAGTCGAACCGCACTCACCCTGATGAAGTCCCTCATTAAGAGATGAAACTTTGGTGTTCTTCCAACGCAAACGAGGTTCGTAGTTAACCCGCTTACATTCATATTGGATTTTATATCTTTTTAGGCTAGCTGCAATAAGATTGTTTATTGGTAAAATAAAAACAAAGTTTATTTAATTTCGAGGTACTTATAGATTAGATTACCTACTGTCTTCTCTGTAATATATATGGAGTATAATATATGTTCTTTATCCGTGTCCAAAGATCACTTAGTAACCCTTCTCTTAGGCTTCGATTTTTAAGATTATTTTTATATGACTGTTGGGGAATAATAATCGAGGGCATCCATTCCTTCCTCTCAATAAACTCGTCGCCAACGATGTCTGGCTTTATATGGCTCTTGAAGCTTACATCGATAGGTTTATGTTTTTTATGTACTCTGAGTAATGGCCTATACAACGCTTGACCATTAGTGTCGAATAATACTCTTTTTCCGTGTGGTATAATGATTTTAAACAATTTTCGTCGTATCTTCCCCAAGTCTAGTGGATATTTGAGACCTTTAGTAAGAATGTCTTTTTCACTGTTATCTTTTTCTATTTCTGCGATGTATTTTTCCATAAGTTTCGGATTTTTCTTCGCCAGTCCTAAGCTTATGGCTAGACTTACAAAAACTACGCAATGTATAACAATGCTTCTAGACATTTTAACCCTAACGCCTTGAGCAGTTCGACGATGTTGATAGCTAATTTTAAAAGGAAATCAACTATGAAACCTATTATAGAGTGATAGAGTTCAATGAAGCAAGCAACTTGATAACTAAAATTGATATCTTAGAAACTGTTTTATGATCGGTGAAATTGCTACCAAATTAGAAACACACACGTAGGTACTTATAGTCTGGTCCGTGCCGCTTGAACTGCCTTGTTTTGAGGCAGTTCTGTCGTAAGTTAAGACAGTTTCGAGAATTGATCGCTTGCTACAGTCCTGTGAATTGAAGTGGACAATGCGTAGATACAAGTGAATTTAAACCTTTTGTTAATAATCTAATACATAATAGAAATTGGCTTTCCAAGATTACTTCAATATCACGGTTGATAGAGTTACAGAATTAACAAATCCCCCAGACTTCAACATAAAATACGATGCTTCTGAAGATAAGCTTGTTAAAATGTATATTTTTAATAAACCTCTCGACAATACAATGTTTCAATGTAATAATGATGAAAAATGTAAATGAAAGTCAACTCGTCAATAAATTATCAGAAATAGCGACCCAAGGTCAGTATGACAACACGATCCATAATAATGTTAACAGCATCTTTGTTAGATCACAACGGAAAAGAAACCCAAGCGACACATCATCTGAAGAAGACGACAAGGAAGACAATGATATTAATAAGGAAGTAGACAAAGGCGATGCAAATGTACAAAAAAGTAATAGTACAATGAAAAAACGCTCAAAAAATAAACATAAAGATGTTAGAAACCCCGACAACTCAAATGAAACCATGGATAAGAAACTGACAAAACGTACAAAGAAACATAAAAAAACCACTCATAAGAACACAGTGGAGAGCATCAATGAGGGTAGCCAAACAAATATTGGTTCAACTGTTAAAACACTTTGGAATACCTTACGAACTTGGTTTAGAAGGAACGCTGCATCTGGTCTCACAAATCAAAATATTAGAAGTCTTATAGATGACCAAAATTTAATAGATGTTATGAAAAGGATTATAATGATTATGAGGGCATCAGAAACATCAGGTATTATTAGAAATAAAAGTACCTACTATTTTACTCTTACTCACTCAAACTGTTGATGTTGTAAGACTCCTTTAATGGAATCTACCACCAGGTAGGGCAGCAGCCCTTCTTTGTATTAACTTTCTTAACTTCTTAAATAATAGATTCAGGCGTTACTTTGCGGAAATCCAGTGTATAAGGAATAAAAATCAAATAAAATTAATTTTAAATTCCCTGATTACAAGTAGGAGCAATTTGTCATCTGCGACACAGTTTTTTAAACTTCTGTAGATGCCATCGTTTTCATTTTTATCCATGTAACCAGTGTTTTTATTCCATTATAAACGATTTATTTATTTAAAATACTCGTGATCTACTTTTCATATTTCGCCCAAACACGTAGGTACCCAATATAATTATCTATAGTGAACAAATTTACAAATTTCGGCAAATTACTGTTAGGTACGCTAGTTTTATTCCTTGTGTTCTACACTTGTAGAACGCAGAACAAAATAATAACCGCTAAAAAATAATCTCCAGCGCAACGTATTTTTTAATTTTTTTACTGTCGTTAATCCTTTGACCGCAATCTAATGTTAAGTGACGATGAATCGACCTCCCCTAAACACACCTATTTTTTCTAGGAAAACAGAAAACTAATAACCTAGAGCGACTTGATGCGTATGTACTGCGAAACGAAAGATCAGGAGAGGAAAATGATCCTTTGGCGCCCGGAAAGTTGCCATTGAATTTAATAAATTTGTTCACTTCGACTGAGGCGCCAAAAACGATGTGGTATAAGCCAAACTCTTTTTGGAACTACTGGACGGTATTTATTTTATTAAATTTCCCCTTAACTAAAGAATTTCGCCAATGGCTGCCCGTCTCAACGGAAACTAGGCATGTGCGCAGAACATGTTATAGTGCACAAGTGTGCAAACACAAATGCACTCGATAACCTCGCTCTCATAATCCGAACGAACAGCAGAATTATCCTACTAAATAATTCCGGGTCGACATCAACACAAAGTGTACTTTTCCGTCATAGATTTCTAGCTTCTTGTTATCTTATACTAGACGACCTCTGTGGCGGAGGAGGTTGCGGGTTCAATTCCGGCCTCGAGAAAAATGTTTGAAAGATCTGCAGATATCTGTTCCGGGTGTTTCTTATGAATAATAAAAAACATTTATCTACGTTACACATTACATATTCTAGTAGGTAATGGCGCTTTCGTATTTTCAAAAAATAGTTCGACCAGACTCAAAAGATGGCGCCTTAAGTTAAGACACTCTACCACAACCGTAAGGCTAGGCGCAAACGGACCACCGACCACAGCCACCGGTGGCTGTCGCGCGCTACCGCTACATTAGCAGTAGTCGCGGAAGCGCGCGACAGCCACCGGTGTCCGGAAGCGACCACATTACATTGACATGTGCGATGCATAGGACGCTTAGCAGTTAACTGAGTGAGGGTGAGCGGGACGCGGAGCGGCGCGACAGTGACGAGAGTCGTCGTCTTGCGTGGCGCGCGTCGTCGAGTGGCGAGCCACGGACACTGCTGTAGCGAGTGGCCGCAGCCGCCGCCGGCGACGCGTGTGCGGCGAGGTCGTACAAAATGTATGAAAAAGCGTGTAAACAGCTTGTCGCTCGCCACCGTTGGCTGTGGCCGGTGGTCCGTTTGTGCCTAGCCTTATTCTTCCGCGAAAGATCCTTGTCATCTATTGAGTTCAAGAGTAAATAGGGTTTTTTCTTTTTTAGAACGCGCATTCTCTGTATTAAGGTACTTTTTTATTTCTTTTTTCAGTACCCCAAGGAAATCTTCACCGATAATTGTAAAGGTGAAGGGCTAATACAATATGGGAACCTTTGCATAGATTCACTTGGGCACTAACACCTAGAACGGTCCACCAGTCGTAACGTGGTGTTTTAGGTTTTATTTAAATAAAAGTTACATCATTGCCTGGTATTTTGTTACTTCAGAGTGTTTCGTGTGTGTGAATTATGCTATAATATAAATCTTTATGCTGATACGTCTGTCCCGCGTCACACGGGTGTAAATTCAGTTGTACTCAAAACTAAACTAAACAGAAGACAGGACTTAAAACGTGGCATCATTTTTAGTCCAGTCAAATAAGTTTAGTTTAGTTTTGGCAATATCTGAATTGACACTACTATCACCTGTGATAGCACACTTCACACTATCACATCACATCACGCTTCACACTATCACATCACATTATCACACTTCACACTATCATACTAATACTATAAAAGTTTGGATGGATGGATAGATGTATGTTTATCGTTTATTTACGACAAAGGTACTGAACAATTTGAGCTGAAATTAACAAAGAATTTGCATAAGTGTAGCTCTAAGGGCGCCTCCAAATTAGCCGCAAATTGTCGCGCGTAGCAGCGCGGCCGCAGCGCTGCAACCGCGCTGCCTCCGCGCGACAATTTGCGGCTAATTTGAAGGCGCCCTAAGTCTGGAAAAAAACATAGGTTACTTTTTATCCCATAAACGAGTTCCCATGGGATAGAAATAACCTTCAAACTTTTCCAGAGAAACAACGCGTGCGATGCCGCGGGCAGAAACTAGTCACGCTAACATTATAAATGCGAAAGTTTGTATGTTTAGATGGCTGTTTGTTACTTCTTCACGCCGAAACTACTGAACAGATTGAGCTAAATTTTGCAGTAACTCCCATTTGTTCTATAGGACTATTTGCTTCTATAGACATTGCTAATACAAAACATAGATTATAATATTCAACTTATATTTTGATTAATTGCTTTCTTGTTTTCGACTTGTTTCGTTTAATTTCCTATTGGCTAGAATTCACTAATCCTAAATTATTTGCGATGCTTCTATTAAATTGAAAACCTGATCTTATTCAAATCAAATCAAAAACTCTTTATTTCCATAAATACAATAAATGTATACCTTCTTAGAAAAGGTCAACACTGACACGGAAATAATGTGATATTTTTGTCGCTTCGGTATGTAGACTAAAGTAAAGAAGCGACGAAGAAACCTTTAGCCTGTTAGTTGTTATTTTTCGAGTTGGAACAAAACTCGTCCCAAGCTTTTTTATCCTTTATATAATCATATAGTAAGCCTTTTTACAAAGGATATGTTTGACAATGTGTTTGAATTTATTTATTGATAATTTTTGCAACTCACTTGGAGTTTTGTTGTAGAAGCGTATACATTGCCCTTTAAGATACATTTACCTTGTGTAACCTAGTTGTGGGCACAGCGAGTTTTTATTTATTCTTGCTTTTTATAATTACTACCTATTTTAAAAATGACATTCCTAAATTATCTAATTCCATAAATATGAAGTATCAAAGTTGTCGACCTAACCAGAGCGAACCCAAA
This sequence comes from Eupithecia subumbrata, assembly GCA_949316285.1. Classification (NCBI taxonomy): domain Eukaryota; kingdom Metazoa; phylum Arthropoda; class Insecta; order Lepidoptera; family Geometridae; genus Eupithecia; species Eupithecia subumbrata. Next base: position 4,324,620 of record OX438631.1, read on the forward strand.
ATAATTGTAGCGTCCTGACAGGGTTTTTATGCATTGTGTACCCACTAAGACTACCTACACCTAAAAACAATACATGTAAGCATAAAATCACAATAAATGATATGATATCATATTTTTGGTACAAAATAAAAGAACTGGATTTACAAAAACATTTTATTACAGAAATACAGCGCGTTTACAAAGTATTAGAGAGCTATTTTAACAGCCTAATTTTATTATAAATCCTGCTTCAAAATCCTGATGCCGTCAATATGAAATGCATCTATATGTTACGAGTTAAAGCCTATATTTGAATGCACATTTTTGTGTTTCGTGTTAGCTATGCGCCTCTGATCTGCGACAACCTTTAGCAGAGGGGTCAGCTTTGACCACACACAGTAACAAAACATTAACGCGTTAACATATTTCTGAGCTTTAAATTTAGTATTTTGACAGTATAATGGGGTCTAAACGATTACACATAATGCCTAAACGAGTACGTAAGTGGGGGCAGCTTTGACCCCACACAGAAAAAAACATTAACGCGTTAACATATTTTTGAGCTTTAAATTTAGTATTTTGACAGTATAATGGGGTCTAAGCGACTACACATAATGTCTAAACGAGTACGTAAGTGGGGGCAGCTGTGACCCCACACAGAAAAAAAAAACATTAACGGGTTAACATTTTTCTGAACTTTAAATTTTGTATATTGACAGTTTAATGGGGTCTAAAAGAGTACACATAATGCCTAAACGAGTACGTAAGTGGGGTCAGCTTTGGCCCCACACAGAAATAAAACATTCGACGCTTTCACATTTTTCTGAGATTTAAATTTAGTATTTTGACAGAGTAATGGGGTCTAAATAAGTACGTAAGTGGGGGCAGATTCGACCCCGCAGTTGTTGTCCTTCATAGCCATGAGCACATACCCATCGTTGCCCCAGAGGTTGGACCAAGAGTTCTTGATGAGCCAGTACTTTGCGCCGTTGAGGACCCCATAGCCGACAGCAAGGACCGCGTGGTCCAATTCTTCTGGTTTGTTTTTGCTGGAAAAAGAAATGTTTATTATGATGATGGGGTTCTGAAATAAATTATATTTTATTATTTATTATTTTAAGCTTTTATGATGAAGATGAGTCTGTGAAGCGAAACGGAATCGACCAATCAGAAATCGACGGGATGTCGAGAAGTTTATTTCAACTAATGTGATTGGTTAATTCCACTGCGTTCCTTTGATACATAATATGCATTATCTATGAATGATATTGATAAAAACCTGACAAAGAAAATTACAATCAAACAATAGAAACAAATTAAACTAGTATTTACTATTGAAATAATAAGTTATTTTAATATTTTTTAAGAAACTAATTAAAAATAATTTAAAATACTGCTCTACTTTTATAATAAGCATGGGCAAAGATTGGAATGAGCTTCTTGCGTCTGTTTTCCCGTCAGTGTACAATCTTGGAGTCTTCAAGTCCATAAGTTCCTTCTGGGAAAGCGTGCTCCATCTTAGGCAACATATTCACTTTGGCCAAACGCTTGTCAAAGTGAATATGTTGTACACTAATATTATAAATGCGAAAGTTTGAATGGGTGGATGGATGGATGGATGTTTGTTACCTCTTCACGCCGAAACTACTGAACGGATCGGGCTGAAATTTTGCACACAGGTCATTCTAATCCTGGCATCAAACATAGGCTACTTTTTATCCCATAAATCAGTTCCCATGGGATAGAAATCACCTTTAAACGTGTCCATAGAAACAACGCGTGCGAAGGCGCGGGCATAATCTAGTTTACAATAGAAAAAGGAAGGCCGGAGTTTTTATTCAGGAAAAACTAGTGCTAAGCTATACCTAACTTACCATTTAGGCTCGTAGTAAACGCCGTGCGAGTAGAAGCTGAACGTCTTATGTGAAGCATCGATGGCGACGGAGATAGGACCGTTTTTGAACAGGGCCAACTGAAACAAGTATTAACTAAATAAGAATATTTTTTAAGGTCACAAATATTTTTTTTTAGGTCACAAAACTTCAGAGAACCTTCAAATACAAATATCATACATTCCTTCAAATAATATTAGATGGTACTAAAGAAAACACCGCAGAATGCAGCAATAAATGTGGTCGTATGTTATCTGATAAGTTCACTTACGCATAAGTATATAAATATGTATATATAAGTTTGACGACCTCTTCATCGTCGCCTGCGACGCAGGAGGTTGCGGGTTCGATTCCCGCCTCGGGACAAATGTTTGTACGATCTGCAGATATTTGTTCAGAGTGTTCTGGATGTTTTTTTATTTATAATGACTCATGGAGCCCACACAGCGACTCAAAGAGCCCTCCAAGCGACGCACTCACCTCGACTCACCTTGAACGCGTTCACAGGGTTGACCGAACGTTTACCCGCTTCTCTAGTGTCTAATCTAGCTCCTCAAGTCACTCACCTAGCCCTCAAACGACTTATCGAACCCCCAAAGCGAATCATCGACCCCTCCAAGAGACTCGTGCAACTCACCTTGAGCGCGTTCTCATCAGTTCAGTTACTAGTGGCTTATCACAGAGTGACCATGGTGCGTTTGTCCATGTTTGATGGCGTCTGGAGCAGCGACGAGCTTGGCAGTTAAAGCATTCACTGCCAAAACGCATTAGGTACATGGCGCGTTAAGTGACTCATTCCGCTCCTCTAGTGGCTAGTCTAGCTACCCTCGAGTGACTCACCTATCCCCCAAATGACTCATCGAACCCCAAAGCGACTCATCAAGCCCCCAAAGCGACTCATCGACCTCTCAAAGCGACTCATCCAGCTCACCTTGAGCGCGTTCTCATCATTAACAGTGACGTTGACCCAGCCCTTGATGGAGGTGACCGCTGTCACGTTGTCGTTGTGACAGTAGCCGTCCTGCCCGAGGTACCCGCCGTAGACCTCCTCGGTAGGCAGGCCATGCTTCTTGACTGACTTGACGCGTCACTGGTGGGCACGCGATATCAACACGGCCACTGACTTACTGTAGGGACATAGACTTACCTAGTGGCTTATCACAGAGTGACCATGGCGCGTTTGTCCATGTTTGATGGCGTCTAGAGTAGCGACGAGCGTTAAGTGACTCATCCCGCTCCTCTAGTGGCTATTCTAGCTCCCTCGAGTGACTCACCTATCCCCCAAATGACTCATCGAACCCCAAAGCGACTCATCGAGCCCCCAAAGCGACTCATCGACCTCTCAAAGCGACTCATCCAGCTCACCTTGAGCGCGTTCTCATCATTAACAGTGACGTTGACCCAGCTCTTGATGGAGGTGACCGCTGTCACGTTGTCGTTGTGACAGTAGCCGTCCTGCCCGAGGTACCCGCCGTAATCCTCCTCGGTAGGTAGGCCGTGCTTCCTGATCCACTGGTAGGCGCGGAAGTCTTCGCCGCCGTCGCAGCCGTTGTTGCCGAAACTGGAGATAAGATAACAGATGTTAGTTTATGATATAAATACTAGTTTTTCTTTTTTCTAAATATACATTTAAGTGGTAAAATAAATCACACTAATATTATAAATGCGAAAGTTTGGATGGATGGATGGAGTGATGGATGGATGTTTGTTACCCCTTCACGCCAAAACTACTGAACGGATCTGGCTGAAATTTTGCATACAGGTAATTTTAATCCGGGAATCTAACATAGGCTAATCTAACATAGGCTTTTATCCCATAAATCAGTTCCCGTGGGATATAAATTACCTTTAAATGTTTCCATAGAAACAACGCGTGCGAAGCCGCGGCCAGAAACTAGTAGTAAATATAAATTTATTGCTTTAGGTTAAATGAATTGTATCTCATTTTTCTAATTAACTGTACTTTTCTTGTTTGATTCTGTTTATATTAGACTGTCGGTATTTCGTAAGTTCTTTTATAAAATATAAATTTCTTATTTATTGGCCGTAAGTTAGATTAATAAGGTTAGAACTATTTAGACATAAGGGCTGTTGATTTTGTTTTAACAATAAAAATAAAAAATGATATGCGAGAGACAGTCGGGGGAAGCTATGGCGTTCATTAGGCCTATGTCCCGCAGTGGAATAATATACTAATTTACGTTGATGATGATGAATTTTTATCCCATAAATTAGTTCCCATGGGATAGAAATATCCATACAACGTATCCATAAAAACTGGAATCGCTTCAAGGGTTGTTCAAGACTAATTTTTACAATTTCTTTGCAGTGAACTATGAGTTAAGTTATGTTTTCCCTTACGCAGGATTTATTGGCGACGATAAATTTTGATTTAATGCACGATAATGTCCGCTGCCACACCGCAGCAGTGACTAGACATTACCGACAGACGTCTTCCATGTCGGCATTCCCACACTAGACTGGACAGCCCTTATTCCTGACTTGAACCCAATCTGGCATATGTGGGACGAGCTAAAACCGCGGATACGAGGGAGAAATCCAGCTCATCCAGCTCCGGCGCCGATAGAAGCCGATAGATGCAACTTCGGCCTATTGCAATAATTCCCAAAATGTAGGTAGCCAATTTAATTAATTTTAAATCTTCTTAAAGGTAACAAAATTACCTTTCAAATGATATACCACAATCTATAGTTCATTGTACTTGTTTTGATCAACTCGCGATGAAGCGATTCCATTTTAAAGCTCGCAAGTGTAGTTAGTAATACTGAGTATGAGATTTTTAATTGGATTATGTCGTTGAGATGTCTGATGTCTTGCACTTACAAATACAAATACAAAATGTTTATTTAATTAATCAAATATTACAATATACTGACGACCTCCGTGGCGCAGCGGGCGAAGGTCCGCCTGCGACGCAGGAGGTTTCGGGTTCGATTCCCGCCTCGGAACAAGTTTGTGTACGATCTGCAGAAATTTGTTCCATTGGTCTGGGTGTTTTCTATGTATAATAAAAAATATCTATCTGTGTAGTGTATTGTATTAAGTATATCAGTTATCTAGTACCCATAACACAAGCTCTGCTTAGCTTGGGGCTAGATAATGCTGTGTGAATTGTCCAGCATTATTTATTTATTTATTTATTTATACTATGGTCCGAGCAAACCAACAACAACCTCCTTTTAAGTTTGAAATACCTGTATTACGAGGTAACGCTCTTCCATAACATACATTATTAATATTCTTTTCACTTCTCTTGCTCAAAAAGTGTATCATAATAGTGTAGCTTAGCGGCCTAAACCTCAAGTTTAATACCCAGGGCTAAAAAGTATTTTTTCTTTTTAATTTTTGTCTAAAATCATCAGCCCGTACAAAGCATTCGTTCTCTTACATAAAAAGTCGACTTCTTGGTGCTCCGTAATATTTTTTTTTTTAAATAGAACCTTTCATCGAACCCTTCACGGTAGAATGCGAACAGTTTCGTTGCGGGTTAGATAAAGAAAAAAAAAGATGGTATTGGCGCTAAATCTCTAGAATGTTTTTCATTCCAAATCACAAACTTTTACGTATAACTTCCTGACTCTTACTTCCAAATTGTGAACGTGAAAAATGTCATCAAATGATAGTGAAGATGCTAATATGCAATTTTTAATAAAATTTCTGAAATCTCGGTCTTGTCATCCTCCCTCGCTACGCTCGGGAGTATAACAACCTCGTATATAATGGGATGGTTTAGTCCCTTGTAAAACAATCTACTATTAGTTTTGTTACCAAAAAACATTTTACATAAGTTGGCGTTATTAATTAAGAATTTGTATCATGTATACCCCCAAGAGCAGTCGATAAGCGCCTGTTGACTCAGCCTGACCAGATGTCCTCCGTTCTTGAGGAATAGGGCTCCTTCGACAGCGCCCACTGTGCCGAACGACCAGCACGAGCCGCACACTGATTGATCTGGAAATACATTGATGTTGACATATTATCACACTAATAATAATACCTACTATTAATAATAATAATGCTGGACAATTCACACAGCATTATCTAGCCCCAAGCTAAGCAGAGCTTGTGTTATGGGTACTAGATAACTGATATACTTAATACAATACACTACATCGATAGATATTTTTACTATACATAGAAAACACCCAGACCAACGGAACAAATTTCTGCAGATCGTACACAAATTTGTTCCGAGGTGGGAATCGAACCCACAACCTCCTGCGTCGCAGGCGGACCTTCGCCCGCTGCGCCACGGAGGTCGTCGTCGACTAATATTATAAACGCGAAAGTTTGGATGGATGTATGGATGGATGTTTGTTACCTCTCCACGCCAAAACTACTGAACGGATCAGACTAAAATTTTGCATACTGATAAGTCTTACCCTGGAATCAAACATTGCCTACTTTTTATCCCATAAATCAGTTCCCATGGGATAGAAATCACCTTTAAATGTTTCCATAGAAACAACGCGTGCAAAGTTGCGGGCATAAACTAGTTTCTTATATTAAATCGTATGCCAAACAGGCTCTTAAAAAAACTAGCTTCTACCCGCGGCTTCGCACGCGTATTTTCGGTATAATAAGTAGCCTATTATCTAAACTATGTTCTAAACGTACACCAAATTTCATCATGATCTGTTCAGTAGTTGGAGATCCTAGGTAACAAAAATTCACATTTCACAAACTTTCGGGTTATATTAGTAGGATCTTAGGCTATACACATTTTCTAAAATTCTATATAAAATTAACACAAAATATCACGATTTATATTTCTTACAATTAAGGTGGATCGAGTTTTTTTTTGTTTTTGAATTTTTTCTGCGTTTTACAGGAATGAAAAATAACAGCAAAGTCATTTGCTGCAAATCGTAAACCATTTTCTACGAATCCATCACAATACCAACATCGATTCAATTGTAGAGCGTTTAAGAAAATGTTAATTTTTATCCCGAATTCTCTTATATTCCCAAATGCTCAATGCTTCCGAAAATACCAGCGAATTGAAGTTAGTTTTTGAATAAGTAAATAGAAAATGGTTTACGATTTGCGGCAAATTACTTTTCCACTAGTTTTATTTCACGTTGGCGGAATAACTTTAATGTAATTGGTTTTAATTAAATCAATTACGATCATAAAATTGAGCCAACTGCGGAGTGTGGCAAAAATCTACAAACCATCTATATTATTACACTTTTGTTTATTCACATCTGAAGGAAAAATATAATTATTTTCATCTGTGAATATCTCAGTAACCTGACGCTTTAGGACATTATTTTATGAGACATTTTTTATTTGTTTTTATCCAAATATATTTGAAATTTCAAAACAATCATAAAAATGTAAGAATACACGTAAAATAACACGAATATAACGAATATAACGTCCCTAATAAAATATATATTCGAAATTATAATTCGCTGTACAAACGGTGACCCCCTTGGGGTTCAAAAACACCCCCATTCGGCTTAGTACACCCTCTCCCTGGCATTCTGTATAACTTTTATTGTACACGGCAATTTAGAAGAAGAAAAAACATGTTAGCGCCATTCCATACAAAAATCTTCAAACCCCTGTATCTGATTACAACACAGAAGATAAAGAAAGTCCAAGTTTACCTTTAACAGGAGTGACAGCTCCGAACAGCCTCCAGTCGAATTCCGGTGGCAGCTTCACCGTCATCTCGTCTACCACCCGCTTGCTGTAGGGGAAGGGAAGACCTGGAACATAATAATAATCTAGGACTCCTAAGACAGCATTATATAGTAAGAATTGTTATGCCATGTGTGGCTCTATAGATAATAAAATCCGTGATGACATCAAAAATTTACCTTTAAAATTATTTATAAAAAAATTAAAATTATGGCTCATAGAAAAAGGTTTTTATAGTGTTAGGGAACTTATGGAACTAAAATTGAGAAATTAGTAGTAATCAACATTATTGATGTGTATTTTTCAATTATGTTATAATCTTGTTATAATTTAAATAATACAATTTACAGATGTACCTACATTTAAGAAATTTTGCATGCCAATGTGTTTTGATGAAGTTACTGACACTATTCTAATGTTCAAGACCCTGTATTATGACCATATTTCCTGCAATAAATGATTTGAATTTGAATTTGAATAATAATGATCATTATTATCGTGTTTGTTCGAGTTAAAACCGAACAGGCAGCGAATACGCGATATTGCAGAGTTAGCAATTGACGCGCCTCCGCTAGCGGTCAATCGACGACCGCCTGCCACGCAAAAGGTTGCGGTTTCGATCCCCGCCTCGGAATAAATTTGTGTACGGTCTGCAGAAATTTGTTCCGTTGGTCTGGGAGTTTTCTATGTATAATAAAAAAATACAAATATCTATCTATGTATATTAATTTATTAAATATATCAGTTATCTATTACCCATAACACAATCTTAACAACCAACGGGTTTTCTTCCTTTGGCGCCCACACGTGCAGGTTACGGAAATTTGTGATTCCAGTCCTGTTAAAATTTGCTTCGTCGGTCCACAGAATGAGATCACAGAAATTGAGGACAAGACGTCTTTGACGCAATAGCCACGAACAAGACCTTAACTTTATGTGGGCAAGGTGCAAGTCGCGACGCCCTCTGATGGTGCAAGGAGAAAGGAATATAAAATAACCGAAAGTCTGTTGTTAAAAGTCTCATAAAGCATGTCTTTTTTTCCTTTTAAGTTTTAGTGTTTTAGTTTATTTGTAAATATTTAGTTTGTTTAGTTTCATCTGATTTTAATTTCAAATCTCTATCGTCTGTATATTACCATCGTTTTTTATGTTTTTCTTTTCTCACAATTTTATTTTGTGTAACTCAGCATAGGTTTGACAGTCAATTGAGGCTTTTTTACTCCTTACCTGTTAATCATATTGGTTCCCACGATACACGCCCAGCCCAGTGTGGGAATCGTTGTCATTTTGACTATAATTCATAATTCATAATTCTTTATTGCACAACATAGGTATTATAAGTAAAACATATCGCAAGAAAAATAATGGCAAAGGCGAGCTTAACCCTAAAAAGAGTTCTCTTCCAGCAAACCTTATTGGGAGAGAGAGACAAATTTGCAGAAGTGGGTACATGTGCTAAAACAAAGGATATGTATAAGATTTAATTTTAACCTACTTATTAAATAGACTAATACATAATATAATACAATACATAAACTAATATATCCTAACAAATTCTATAATTATATACACATATAAACTATGTAAATTATCTCTACTTACACAGAAATTATTTGTATAATTAGTTATAATTTTGTAATTTTATTTCTGTGTAAGTAGCAATAAACATATTTTTCATAAAATTTCTGCAGGTTTCATACTTCTCTACATAGTATAAAACAAAATCGCTTCTTGCCCGTCTGTCTGTCTGTCCTTATGCATGCTTAGATCTTTAAAACTACGCAATGGATTTTGATGCGATTTTTTTTAGATACAGTGATTGAAGATGAAGGTTTGTATGTATAATACATGCATAATATAGTAGAGAAACAGTGCTAATTTTAGAGGTTTTTAATGTGATCTCATATGTAAACACATTTTTTTGCGCTTACATTGCAAACGCTGGTTGAACCCTACGAGATAGATCAAAATAATGTACTATAGTATTGTACACCTTAAAAAGTATTACAAAAAAGACCATATACATATGTCTATGTCTTAGGAATAACCCACATTAACCATTTTTTATCCTTCACTTTTAACGAGAAATAATGGCTTATTTACGAAGCGATTTCTGGCAATACAACATTAATCCTTATCCAATTAAGTACCTTAAATACATTGTGCATTTAATATAGATCAATAAGGCCCTTCACATCATGTAATTTAAATGAATATTTTCGAAGATATTACAGATTTAAAATGCAGGGAGATAGGGGTTGCGGCGGTACCGGCCAGGTGGCCGATTCTGGAGTATATTTATTATCAACATTGCACCCGTGCGAAGCCGGGGCGGGTCGCTAGTATTAGTATAGATGTACAGTACAGTTTCATTATAAGTACCTACAGATAAATATATACAGGGCGTCCCACGGGTATGCCATGGTCTTCCTTTTATTTCTGACAGTATGTTATTTAGCAAAAAACAATCCTTATGATGAATCCTTTCGATCGGTATGATCGTGATCGATCGATTATCGTGTAACGGGTTCGATTCCCGGTTCAACTATGTAGGTAATTATTTAAAAATCTATTAATGCAATTTAAATTGTTTTTTAATTTAAATAATGTCTTCTTTCAGTAAAATGTTCCATCTACAATATTCAAGGTACTTTCCCTCCATGTGGCATACCCGTGGGACGCCCTGTATAATACTAGCTTCTGCCCGCGGCTTCGCACGCGTATTTTCGGTATAATATTCTCCTATTATCTAAGTTAAGCTTTGCTCTAAAGGTACGCCAAATTTCATCTTGATCAATCCTAGGTAACAATTTTTTTAAATTTCACAAACTTTCAGCTTTATAGTATTAGTACGATACAAAATCATGACATAGACAAACATATGTATAAGTATATAAAATCAAATCAAAATTTTCATTTCAAGAATCAATAAATAATTACTAAGCAGTCTTAAAGGACCGCTATCCAAAAATTACTAATATATCCTTATAAATCGGTAGAAGATTTTAATGAAACTTGAACCTCTCAGACTATGAAGCAACTCTGCGCGTTCTCGTCAGCGCGATCTAGCCCTCGTTCACTTATACTAGCGACATCTAGTTATGATCTGAGACAATTCTAGTTCTAACTGAGTATCATAGATGGCTCGTATTACGCACTATGTTGGAAATGCGCAGTGCGCAAGTCATTTTGGAATGTTGTACAAAGACAAAAGATAAAAAGGCATTTATTTACTTACAGAAAACATAAATTATACAGGTTACTTGTGTAACACTAGGTTCAGCTTTCAGATTATAATTCTCCGCATCCGACACTGTCGACCCCAATGACATGCGACCGACGCAGTGTTTTATGAGAGCCGATATTGTGACATCCCTTTTTTAATGCAGTTTCCTATAGTTTGAATGTTTGAATCAATTCAAATGCGAGAGTAAAACTCCCGTGTCTATTAATCATAGTTACAAAGAAATTAATTTTTGAAAATAATTTTTTCACCAGATAATAACTTAAAAAAATCAAAACTTCTAAAATCTAAAAACAATTATCAAATCGATAATGCTGGTAGATAAAACCATCGACGGCACACATTTTAGTGCAATAAGAAAATAACCTAAGTTCAACCGTTACGAAATTATTGGAATTTTTATCATTTTATGATTTTATTTTTTTAACTCAATAATCCGCCGTATTAGGACGATATATTACACCAAACGGTTGCTTAAGGTGTCTTACATGTGCCCTAATAATATCACGACTTAATTCCATGTATTATTGGAATTATCGCAGAAATACGAATACAATGTGTATTTTCGAACCTTGATCAAACGAACTGTTGTTTTGTTTTACTTTATCTTATCTTAATCCACCGTAACTATCCCACTGTTGGGCAAAGGCCTCGTTCCGTTTCATCTTATCTTGTCTTGTTTTATTACAAATTTTTTGTCTGTTGATCTTTGTACAAGGCAGAAAGTACCTAAATCAAATGGCGAAAAACATGACAACGAAAAGAAGTAGACCCAAACTTTTTGGAGGATTTGTAGAAAAAATTATGAAGTTTAATACAACATGCAAAAAAGTACACCTCAATAATCTAGTTTTAAAGTTACAGATCAAAGATAAAATAAATATCGATCTTTTTGTTAAATTTCTACAAACTAATTTATTTTTACTGGGCTTATGTACCGAAATTGTTTTTTTTTTTTTTCTTAGCTAGGTAAACTATTTAGCTTTCAAATGAGACTATGTACTTTGAATATTACACTTTAGTTTTCATTAAAAAAATTATTAAATCGGCTTTTTTTTTCAATAGCCAACATTTAATTTTTTTTTATCCGATATTTATCGATAAATTTATGTCGTGTATCCGCACATTTCGATTGATCAAGGTTTGAAAATACACATTGTATATATAGAAGATATATTAAGGCGCTACCCCGACCCATATCAGCACCACCACCTATTTTATCTAATCATTGCTGCATTGTGTTAAACGAAAGAATTTTCAAAAACCGATTGGCTAGTTTGGGAATCTTATCATAAGATTTTTTTAATGCCTCTGTAAAATTTATTTATCACGCGTGACCAACCTTAAGGCGCTACCCCGACCCAAATCAGCGCCCCCGTCTATTCTATCTTATTATTCTGTTCAACGAAGGAATTTTCAAAAATCGAGTGGCCTGTTTGTGATACCTATCATAAGCTTATTTTTAATATCTCTGTAAAAGTTTTATTATGTATACTTTAAGGAGAGATGCGAAGTTGCTCTTTTTGGCCACCATGGTGGCAAAAAAGAGCAACTTCGCATCTCTGCCTACACTATACAATCTAAAACTTTTAAAGAGGCATTAAAATAAGCGTATGATAGGTATCACAAACTGGCCAATCGATTTTTGAAAATTCCTTCGTTGAACAGTATAATAAGATAAAATAGGTGGGAGCGCTGATTTGGGTCGGGGTAGCGCCTTAAACCTCAAGTTAATTTTTATCAGACTTAAAAAAAAATAACATAGAACGTCCTGTTCTATGTTTTGATGGATGTATGTTCGCAAATTTTTCATTGTGGACATCATTAATTATTCTTTTGATATTTTATAGAGAATACAGTTTTTTTTAAACAATCAAAATATGAGAAGCCTCTGTGAGACCAATGACTCATCTAGCGAGACAAATGACTCATCTCACCTCTGTCCTCTGGTTTCCTCTGGTCCTTACACTAAAGTCTATACCGGTCTCCTTATAGACGCAGGCCTCCTGATAAGTCTTATCGGCTTTCATCATATGGGAGGTAATGCCAATAATCCCCACGCTGGGCATGCGGGTTGGAGGTAACTTCAGTGGTAGAATTGTTCTGCAGAAGGCGTTGCTGCCCGTCCCCGGTGGATATCCCTTAGTCACCTCAAACGACACCCGCGGGAAGAGTTGGGTTGGTGCAAATTCTAAGCTGGCTCCACACGGCAATAGGCTCTGGTCTGGCAGACAAATGACTCATCTAGTAAGACAAATGACTCATCTAGCGAGACATATGACTCATCTCACCTCTGTCCTCTGGCTTCCTCTGATCCTTAGGTGTGTGTATAAACCCTCTGAGAGCCGCTAACTCAACTTCGGTTCTGTCTGCGAGGTGGTTGACCGCCAGGGAGAAGCCTTTGCGGGCACGGTTGGTTGAGTGGATCAAACTGAGGGAAAAAATAACTATTTTAGTACTTTACCATCACACTAATATTATAATTGCGAAAGTTTGGATGGATAGATGGATGGATGTTTGTTACCTCGTCACGCCAAAACTATTGAACGGCTCGGGCTGAAATTTTGCATAAAGGTAATTCTAATCCTGGAATCAAACATAGGTTACTTTATATCCCATAAATCAGTTCCCGTGGGACAGAAATCACCTTTATACGTTTCCATAGAAACAACGCGTGCGATGCCGCGGGCAGAAACTAGTAAAATATATATTAAGTCAGCAATTTGACCTGGATTTATCATTATTTAATTTTATGACCACTCTTAAAGGTATTATATTATTAATTCGTTCATAAGCGAGTCGCGATATGATCAATATGATGCGTCTACGATCTCTAATATAGCGTCATTATTATTTAATAAAATCCTAACCTTTTATTATTTTGTAATACTTATAAAATATATATAAAAAATATATCTTAAATCTCTAATGTCTTACTAATATTCAGACTTTATGACTATAACCTCAACCTCAACAGCCTGTATTGGTCCACTGCTGGACGCAGGCCTCCCCTTGATAAGCGCCTTATTGGCTTTTATCACATGGGGGGTAAAGCCCATAATCCCCACGCTGAAATGAATATAAAAATAATATAAATGACAGTCAAGTGGAAAAATATCATGTTGAGTACCTACCTACAAATAAATGACCCATAATGTTAAACACATCAAGCGAAAAACATCAAGTGTCCTCGAGACTCGAGACGAGAAAATTCGAAGCGAATCTGTTGACCAATGGCCATGTCAATGAGGTGGAGCTCCTTATTTCGATCATCAACCTGAGGCGAAATCAAAATAGAGTTTTAAAGATCCGTCGGATTCGATTCGGAAACGAATCGGTGAATTAAAATACCCCTGCAGGGCTTGACTAACCGGAAAATTATGGATTACCTGGATTTATTCTGCACAAGTGTCGGCTCGGCCAGGCGGCGGCTCAGCGGAGAGTTTTTTGGTGTCAATGACTTTGATGATAAATGTAAAGTTAAAATTTTTGTAACGTAGATAGCCTTAACATACTATGTTTTAAAGATGAAGCATGTAGACTAGTCACTCAATCTATACTAATAATATAAAGAGGAAAGATTTGATTGTTTGTTTGTATTGAATAGGCTCAGAAACTACTGGACCGATTTGAAAAATTCTTTTACCATTTGAAGCCCACACTATTCCTGATGAATATAGGCTACTTTTTACCGCGGGAAAATGCTTCATTCCTACTGGAAAACGGATAATAGGACAACGGATAGTAAGAATGCAGCTAGTACTCAATATTATTTATTGTTGTCAAATATATTGAGACTACACAAATACACTGTGAACCCTGTTGGGTGTAACAACAAGTGGCAGACCGAGGTTGTTTTTGGTAAAAATATGTAGGTACTAAGGTAAGTAGTACAGTCAGCGTCAAATTGATATGTGCGTCTAGAGTAGTCAAAATGATCTGAAAAACATAAAAGCAATTTGATATACGCCGTTCCAATCATCAAATTGTTGTTAGCACCCAAGGTGTTCAAAATATCTTACTACTCCTTGTTTCACATTTATATTATGAGCAGTCAGGGTGACTGACTGCTCATATAAATAAGAAAAATGTTACAACATTATGGTGATTCGAACTGCGTATATCAAATTGCTTTTGTTTTTTAGATCATTTTGACTACTCTAGACGCACATATCAATTTGACGCTGACTGTACTACTTACCTTGTTGTTTAAAAATTATACAGTTGGTAAGTAAACAGTTCATTATAGTAGGACTAAGACAACACGTGTTCAATCAAATATGGTTATGTCAGTACGCAAGAAAGTTCCAATAAAGTCGCATCATGTTCATAGTCTTTTTTATTCTACTATTCCACCACCTATCCGTGAAAACCTTTAATTAGTTTTCTGGTATTTATTAATTTGTAATTCTGTTCATTTAAAGCCTTTGGTTTCCTTTACTTTCAAGTTCGTTAAAAATTTAAATACCTACGGCAATAACTTAAAATTTTTTAAGTAGTTACAAGACAGTTTACCAATATTTAAAATCATCTTGCTTGAAAAATAAATAAATAAATAATGCTGGACATATCACACATCATTATCTAGCCCCAACTTAAGCAGAGCTTGTGTTATGGGTACTAGATAACTGATATACTTAATACAATACACTACATAGATAGATATTTTTTATTATACATAGAAAACACCCAGAACGCCCTGGACAAATGTCTGCAGATCGTACAAACATTTGTCCCGAGGCGGGAATCGAACCCGCAACCTCCTGCGTCGCAGGCGGACCTTCGCCCGCTGCGCCACTTAGGTCATCGATATAGTTAATCTTCCTCAAAAATTCAAAGGGTTTATGTTATTCGTTTTTCTTCTAGCTTTTTTTTTCTTGTGAACAATTAACTCAATTGTTAGTTAATTCGTAAATGCTTTTTGCGTTCATGACGTTATACGGATGAATTTCCTATACAAACGTAATACCAAAATGATTTGTAATTTGAGCATATTTTCGCCATGGTCTGTTATTATTTGTATTAAAATAGTATTTATCTAGGTTCCTGATACATTTTTTTTTTCAAAATACTTTTCTGAAATGAAATTAAACCGAGTCGCAATTTTACATTAAAGAATGAATGTATTCTTAGTTTTTGTTTATATAAGTATTTTGAAAATAGATAGTGGCAGGAACCTAAATAAATACTATTCTAATACAAATAATAGCAAACCATGGTGAAAATATTCTCAAACAACAAATCATTTTGGTACTACGTTTGTATGGCAAATTCATCCGTCGCCGGACCCTTAAGGCGATGATACCCGGTTTTCGGGATTTTTAACTGTCCGTACCTCAATAACTATAAGGCCCATAATTTTGAAATTCAAATATATTATAGTTGAGAATATTTTCTAGTGCATCATTAGACAAAAACACGATTGGTGATATTTCACTTGATAGAAAAAAATTACAAAGTAACCTCTAAATGAAACTTTGAATGATCAGTGTGAATAGAAAAATGAATAAAATGACACAAAATGTATCCCAAAACAGTTATTACGCAGCAAACATTATCACGCAGTGCATCACTAGAAAATATTTTTATATGCCATACAAATATTTTTTTAAACACCTCAATACCTACAAAATCGTGCTCGGCTGCCTGCGCACCGTCGCACCTGACCTAATAAAATCGGCCGCTCGGGAATCCTCGCCTTAAAGAACATTTATACTACACCTGCTCGGAAAGTTGCCTATTCCTTTTCCATTTATAGAATAGAAAGTATGTCTTTGCAGGCCTATAGGAAACCGGGAGGAAAAACTCTATGGAATTTCATTTCTAACGTGTTACTTTTTTTTTCCTAAAAGATCGGCCTGTACCTATGGTTATTTTCGTTCGGTCAAACGGCAAAAAGTTTTTACTCCAAGTCCATTAGGCCTCCTCCGATTTCCGAACAATATTTTGAAAAAAGAACCCAAAGGCTGGCGCGGTCAATGAGGTTTTACCAACATCATTGGGCGCGGTAAGTTCTTCTAAATTTCAATTAATAATTAATTCTGCTTTTTATTTTCCTCGAAGGTGTAGTATAAAGCACTATTTATCACACGGCAGAAAGTGCGATTCCTACAAACGACACACTCGGTAGGAATTGATCACTTTCTCGCCTTGGTGTAAAATGAACATTTTCCATTGCGGACGATACGTTTCCTGGTCTATCTTCATTGTGGTCAATTTAGTTCGACGGCCGTTTTATTTAGAGGACTTTATACCTCAAAGGACGTTGTGCATTGAGAACCAATCGCCCCGTATTGTTAGTTCGGCTAGGAAGACATTAATATTATTATTATTTAATCTTACCGTAAGTTTTGTCTGAAGATAAAGTGCCTCTTTGCGATTTCGGGTTCGTCTGCGTAAATTCTGTTATGCTTTGATATGAATCTGAAAAATATACGAATAAATTAATTAAGTACAAATAATAAACTATATTTAAAACTAGCTGCTTCCCAAGCGTTGTTTCTATGGAAACGTTCAAAAGTTATTTTTATCCCATGGGAACTACATTTGATAAAAAGTAGCCTGTTTGATTCCAGGCTTAGAGCTACATCTATACAAAGTTTCAGCCCGATCCGTTCAGTAGTTTTTGCGGGAATAGGTAACAAACATCTATCCATTCATACATCTTTACATCCAAACTTAGGTACGCATTTATATATAGTGACATTATTTATAATTATCCCAATGATGAACTATGAAAGAACAGAAGAAGAAGAACTGAACAGATTAAGGGTCCGGCGACGGATGAATTTCCCATACAAACGTAATACCTAATAACGTAATAATTACAAATCATTTTGGTACTACGTTTGTATGGGAAATTCATCCGTAGCCGGACCCTTAAAATAAATATATAAATAAAATTTCGCAGTTCGGTGGTAGAATTGTTCAGCGCTGCTGAACCAAATTCTAAGCCGGCGCCACACAGCTACCCACACTAAACTTGTTTAAATAATAAAGGTGCTTGCAATTTTTTTTTTAATCTGTTCAGGACTTTTGGCTTTAAGGAGTAACTTAATACGAACTTTCTTCCTACTAATATTATATAGCCGAAAGTTTGTGAAATCTGAATTTTTCTTACTTAGGAACTCCAAAATACAATATAAAGTTAAAGATTATTAATTATTTGCATGTCATCTTAGCATTAATAAAATTTTAATATTGTAATAATAAAGCTTGAGCGCTAGCCATAAAGAAACTAGAAATAAGTAATCTTAAGTAATCTCATTGTAAGTAAACTGTTTAAGTTTTTAATGAGAATAAATTCTTTAAACCGAAATACTGAACAGATCAAGATGAAATTTGGCGTACGTTTAGAGCAAAGGCTAACTTAGATAATAGGCTAATTATTATAAAAAGATACGAGTACGAAGCCGCGGGCAGAAGCTAGTATTATCAATTAATAATAATAAATCAATTAAAAATATATAGAAGACTCAACCTTAAAAACACTTTCAATATTAATAAAATGATTTTTAGGATGAGTTTTGTGGCAATACTAAGAAACATTGTTTCTTGTGTTTGACCGGAGTACCGGCAGTATATAAAACTTTCATTTAATGTTATAGTTTTTTAGGGTTCCGTAGAATACAACTGACCTGGAGAACTCTGCGTAGATATGGGTGTCGTGCATGGGATGTACGAACTCCTTCATAGGGTTGAAAGTCGCTAGATGGTGTTCACCGGGGCCGGGGAAGGAACCGCATTTGAGATCTGTGGGTGGGACATACAATAATGAACTTTAAGACTAACTTAAACATATCTATTAGTTTGGAGAGGAAAATAATCACACTAATATTATAAATACGAAAATTTGGATGTTTAGATGTATGGATGGATGGTTCCTCTTCACGCCAAAAGTACTGAACTGATCGGGCTGAAATCTTGCATACAGGTAATTCTAATCCTGGAATCAAACATGGGCTACATATTTTTTATCCCATAAATCAGTTCCCATGGGATAGAAATCACCTTTTAACGTTTACATATAAAGAAATGCGTGCGAAGCCGCGGTCATAAACTAGTAGTAAATAAATAATGCAGGACAATCCACACAGCATTATCTAGCCCCAAGCTAAGCGGAGCTTGTGTTATGGGTACTAGATAACTGATATACTTAATACAATACACTACATAGATAGATATTTTTTATTATCACGATAATACCCAGAACACCGGTACCTAATATTTGCAGATCGTACCAATATTGTCCTGAGGTGGGAATCGAACCCGCAACCTCCTGCGTTGCAAGCGGACCTTCGCATGGGACATAAATTGTCGTATTCATTGCGAATATTCCCTCCATACGTACTCATCAATTTATTAACGCCCGAGGAAAAAAGAGAGAGGTGTTATAAGTCTAACGTATCTGTCTGTGGTATCGTAGCTCCCAAATGGATGAACCGATTTTCGTTTAGTTTTTAGGGTTTTGATGATCGAAGATCGGTTTCAAAACCCTTATGGTCTCGCTTTGTCTGTCCTTTTTTCCCTCCTTAATAACTCAAAAACTACTGCAGCTCTCAACTTGAAATTTAAAATAATAATACATTTCGTGCGCCTGTACAGATTTAGAGAAAAATAAATGAAAATAAATTGAAAAATGAAAATGAATATTTTCCATACAAATTGTGATGCCGAAATTTTAAAAGATAACTACTGAGTCATATGGGGTATCAAATGAAAGGTATCATTTTGTACATTTCAAAATATTTTTTGAAATTTTTGTAGGTTTCATACTTTTTTAAATATTTCGAAAAAAGTCGAAAAATTTACCATTACCCACCTTAACCGAACCACCCATTTAACCGAAGCATGCAGAGAGATCCATCTGAAATGTAGGTTGCTAGGTTGGTACCGACTATTCTTAGGTATTCGTTAAATCGCGAAGTCTCTAACCGGTATTTTGGTACATATTTGTTGACAATCGTTCAAAACCCTCGGCGCGCGAGTTACACTCGCACTTGACGGATCTTGTGTTTTTGTGTCATAGATAATTTTATCTCAAGTGTTCTTAGCCATGTTTCATGAAAATCTGTCGGGGGGTTTTTAAAATTTTAAATTTTGTACTTGCTTAACATCACGAGAATGGCTCGAGTAAAGATTAAGTAAGTATGACAACCGCGCTTCATAACACTGTATTTATCTATATTGGTACAGTTCGTCCATTAAGTTTTAAATAAACAAAATATTACTTATCTACTACAACATTGTGTATTGTGAGATATGGAATAAATATTTGCAGGTCATAGGTTGATGATACAGAAATAATGCACAGTCGTCTATTATATGTACTTAGAATAGAATAGAATTAATTATTCAGGTAAAAACAACCATTACATTTCAGTGAGAAGTCCCCTACATAATTTAACCTAAACCTATGTTAGGTTTAACTGACATAGAGTTCTCACGTATGAGAAATATCCTGCCGAGCGCCAGCGCCACTGACCAAGCACAATTCGTAAAACCCTCGTCTCGTCTTGCCCTCTCGGCTCTAGTAGCGAACAGACGTGAATTAAAGTCTCTGTAGTTGCGAATTAAAGGTCACTTAAACCATTTATTTTTGTAAGTTGGTGTTAGAGTCTCTGTAGTTGCGTATTAAAGGTCACGTAAACCATTTATTTTTGTAAGTTGGTATTAGAGTCTCTGTAGTTGCGTATTAAAGGTCACGTAAACCATTTATTTTTGTAAGTTGGTATTAGATTCTCTGTAGTTGCGTATTAAAGGTCACGTAAACCATTTATTTTTGTAAGTTGGTATTAGAGTCTCTGTAGTTGCGTATTAAAGGTCACGTAAACCATTTATTTTTGTAAGTTGGTATTAGAGTCTCTGTAGTTGCGTTTTAAAGGTCACGTAAACCATTTATTTTTGTAAGTTGGTATTAGAGTCTCTGTAGTTGCGTATTAAAGGTCACGTAAACCATTTATTTTTGTAAGTTGGTATTAGAGTCTCTGTAGTTGCGTATTAAAGGTCACGTAAACCATTTATTTTTGTAAGTTGGTATTAGAGTCTCTGTAGTTGCGTATTAAAGGTCACGTAAACCATTTATTTTTGTAAGTTGGTATTAGTCTCTGTAGTTGCGAATTAAAGGTCACGTAAACCATTTATTTTTGTAAGTTGGTATTAGAGTCTCTGTAGTTGCGTATTAAAGGTCACGTAAACCATTTATTTTTGTAAGTTGGTATTAGAGTCTCTGTAGTTGCGAATTAAAGGTCACGTAAACCATTTATTTTTGTAAGTTGGTATTAGATTCTCTGTAGTTGCGTATTAAAGGTCACGTAAACCATTTATTTTTGTAAGTTGGTATTAGAGTCTCTGTAGTTGCGAATTAAAGGTCACGTAAACCATTTATTTTTGTAAGTTGGTATTAGATTCTCTGTAGTTGCGTATTAAAGGTCACGTAAACCATTTATTTTTGTAAGTTGGTATTAGAGTCTCTGTAGTTGCGTATTAAAGGTCACGTAAACCATTTATTTTTGTAAGTTGGTATTAGAGTCTCTGTAGTTGCGTATTAAAGGTCACGTAAACCATTTATTTTTGTAAGTTGGTATTAGAGTCTCTGTAGTTGCGTATTAAAGGTCACGTAAACCATTTATTTTTGTAAGTTGGTATTAGAGTCTCTGTAGTTGCGTATTAAAGGTCACGTAAACCATTTATTTTTGTAAGTTGGTATTAGAGTCTCTGTAGTTGCGTATTAAAGGTCACGTAAACCATTTATTTTTGTAAGTTGGTATTAGAGTCTCTGTAGTTGCGTATTAAAGGTCACGTAAACCATTTATTTTTGTAAGTTGGTATTAGAGTCTCTGTAGTTGCGTATTAAAGGTCACGTAAACCATTTATTTTTGTAAGTTGGTATTAGAGTCTCTGTAGTTGCGAATGAAAGGTCACGTAAACCATTTATTTTTGTAAGTTGGTATTAGAGTCTCTGTAGTTGCGAATGAAAGGTCGCGTAAACCATTTATTTTTGTAAGTTGGTGTAAATTTTCAAAGTGTGTAGTCGTTATTTATATGTGGTGATTTCGGTTTGTTTATGACTAGATGAACTGTAAGTAATCCATTGTTGCCTAATCAAGGGTTTAGTAGCAAGTAAACAGATTTCTTGTTCGAATTAGTTTCTTTTTAAGCTCCTTCAACAGAACCTAGGTTCAATAAGAGGTATTATTAGGTACTTGGGTATTTTAATGGAAATACTTAGGTAAAAATCTTTTAAGCTATTTTTAGAATACTAGACTTCCTTAAAACTTACAATAAAATCTAAGACAATACGAGACAAATAAATAATACGATGAATATTGGTTGCTTATGGAGAAACATAACCGTTGATAAGGCTTATCTCATGAGCCAACAACGCTTAAGGCTTGGTAGACCAGCAGAGGCCGCATTTTTTGTGATTTTTAAAACCATCTGAGAATTAGAAAATAGTGTTTAAGATTCTGAAAAAAAAAGATATATATTACCTAAGGATCTAGTCTAGTCAAAGTCGCATTCAGTTACAAGATCTAATGAATTTCACTCGATAGAATATAATCCCAAAGTTACCCCTTTTTCTAACGTTTTTTCAATACTATGACTAGCGAACTACTAAAATCACACTTTTTTTTGTACTCAACTAAGGACACTTAATATTTGTAAACAAATTCGCAGTGTTTGACTTGATAAAATGATTTTCTTAATCACCATGTTTAAATAACTACAAATAAACCGAGCGCGGCGGCTTGGCATCGCATTTTCCCTTACGTCTACTGCTGCAGGACTACCTGGCCTTAATATAAAATGACTGTTCACTTTTAAATTAAGGTTCAATTTTTTTTTGCTTAACTGGCAAAAGGAGCAGGAACCCCTCAGACATGATACGAGATCTATTTATTATATGTGTACGTAAAGAATCTGTTATTTCATAATTTTTCTTCCAGTTTTAGTCTTTTAGTGATGATTTTAGTTTTAGATGGTTAAAATTCATCTTTACTAAATTTTATTTTATTTGATATATAAGTACTATCTTCATTTATTTTGTTTAGTAAGTAGCTGCAAGACTTCGCTTTTCTAGTTATATTAAATTGTAATTCCACGGTCCCATAGGCCCCAGCAGAAAACTAGCGCAGGTTTTTAACACCTGCATAATGCTGAGTTGGGACCATTTTGTAGCTAAAACCAAGTTTAAGTATCGTATATTGTCATTTTGTACTCTTTTTTAGTTAAGTAACGGTTTATGTTTTAGTTGCAAATAAACTTTTTGATTTGATTTTGATTTGATTTTAATAACATATTCTATACCAACAATATCAAAACAACCGTACACATCATCATGTGTACCCAACAAAAAAGCATTTCACTGCGGTCCGAATGTTGCTGAAAGTTAATTGCCTTAATTCCCGCCTCGGGACAAACGTTTGTACGATCAGATATTGTTCGTAGGTGTTCGTCTGTTTTCTATGTATTATAAAAAATATCTTTTTATGTAGTGTATTTGTATTAAGTATATCAGTTAGCTAGTACCCATAACACAAGCTCTGCTTAGCTTGGGGCTAGATAACTCTGTGTGAATTGTCCAGCATTATATATTTATTTAATCATCGTTCTATGCTGTAATTTCATATTCTTAAAACTCATTTTTCTTTGTGACATCTCAGAGTAGAAAAACGAGCCGAGTGAGAGGGCTTGAAAGTAGTAGTTGGTCCTTGTCTAGCACGTTGCATCATGGTGTAGTGTAGGGTGTATATCAGTATAGGATAAGTACAGATATATGGACATCGTACTAGAAAGAGATGAACTACTACTTTGGGGGCTCTCACTCGACTCGTTTTAATGAAACAACTGCACAGTCCAGCCCACCAATTACAGTAGCAAATAGCAATGGGGAACGCAACATTTTGGCAGCCTTAGCGCTGTCCAAATCTTTTAAAACTTGAAAGGAGGAATATTTAAGCCAAAAAGTTTCCCCTATTCAAGTTTTATAAGTTTAGATACCATTAAGTCTACCAAAATGATCCCCGTTGTTGCTTTCCCCATTGCCATTTGCTACTGTAATTGGTGGGCGGGTTATATATAGGTTCATGCTTACCGCTAATCTTGAACACGTCAGGGTCAATAGTGTCCACATTGTAGTCGCTGTAGTCCAAGTAATAGTGGTCGTAGTGGGAGCCGAGCAGAGAGTTAAATCCTTTCATTTCATATCTGGAAATAATGGTAAAATTGAATAATTAATTAACTGCAGTTCATCATTTGCTCCCCTTGGAAACGAGACCCTAGGTTCGTGGGATACAGAGGCTCTTCGGGTTTTTAAAAATTATCTGAGCGTCTGGTCGAAGCGACGCGTGACCCGAGAGCTGGTGAGTATCTAGCGCAGCGCATCAGCATTGCCATACCGCGGGGCAATGCAGCCAGCGTCTTGGGGACGCGACGACTGGTATTGATATGGATCAGTTGAGCTACCTGTAGATTTAAGAAATGAAATTATATCGCAAAAATTTTCGACTTCGGCGGGACTTGAACCCGCATCCTTGCGTCAAAGTCAAGTCCCGTCGAAGTCAGAATTTTTGCGATATAATTTGATTTCTTAGAAATTACCCTGAGTGTGGGGTTACGCACTATAATAACAATAAAATACCTGTAGATTGTTTGCAACAATCTGCAATTAGCTCAATTATTTCAATTGTAAATACTAGTTCTAACTTATTTCTATCATTTGATTGTAATTTTTTTTATGAAAAGAGATAATAATTATGAAAATAATTAAAATAGTTTTTAATATTTTCTGCGTTCTGCAAGAAACAAAACTACCAAGACAGTAGTTTTCCACAAATTGTAGACCATTTTCTATAAACCCAGGTTATCATAAATTATGATATTAATCATAAAGAAAATTACAATCAAATAATATAAATAAATTACTAGAAGGTTAATAGAAACAATTGAGCTAACTGCAGACTGTTGCAAACAATCTACAGGTAGCTCAACTGATATTAATTAAGCTTTAATACATATACTTATATTGTTTTTTAGTTAGAAATCTCTTATATTATTAACTAGCTGTACCCGCGACTTCGTTCGCGATTGCCTTACCTGCCGACTAATTAAGTTCACATTTAACCATAGTCTCTTATTATGAAACGCCGCCGTGCAAAAAATCGTGTAAGGTCTACGGGGGATAGCATGTTGTCATTTTCAATCCCATTCTTTATCCACACGACTTGTAGCTACGACTCGGCCAGCGTCAGTGTTAAGAAGTGTCATACTCGTTTCACTTCTTACTCATGGTTCCGTTCAGCTGGGGCCCTATTCTGCTATACTAATCGCTTCACTATGACTGGGGTATCGACACAGAATGACACGTTGTGGTATTCCACCTCAGATGAAAGAAATTATGATGAATGCAGATGGAGAGACGCGCGTCAAGTTTGAAACTATTAATTTATCTCGAACGCATTATCTGGAGTTTTCTAATTCTAATTCTAATTCTGAATGGGGGTACCGGGATCTGCACTGACATCTCGCATAGGAGTGTATTGTGCATTGTCCCCCTGCCTAACCAGGCCCTAACCAGCCCAGCTCCTTAAAATATCGGAGCAGGACCCTTGGCGATTGACAGCTTCGTTTCAGCTTTTCTGTAGGCGTGGACGGGTCTGATTCCTCTATAAGAGTCTTCAGTCCCGTTTCCCGTCTGACGTCCTCTGTGGCTGTGCAGTGTACCACTACATGTTCCACAGTCTCTTCTTCCTGGAAGCAGCCACGACACAGACTACTGTCTGTGGCTCCAGTTTTAAGAAGATGATGGTTCAGTTCACAGTGACCTGTGATGATGTCCACCATTGTTCTGAGGTCCTCGCGGCTCATCTTGAGCAATGTGTTTGTGGTTTTCCTATCTTTGGAGGGGAGTATTAGTTGTGTATGTTTGCAGTCTGTTCGGCGCTCCCATAGTTTTTGGTGTTCTTTTTCTGAGTATAGTTTTAGTCTGTTTCTTACTTCTGCTGTGGGTGGGTTTGACAGACTGATGTCCTGTTTTGTTGGGGTCTGTCTCGCTCCTTCCTTTGCAAGTCTGTCTGCATTTATGTTGCCTGGATCGGATCGGCTCTCCGTCCGTACTATGCTGACTTTCGTTTGGTCAGAGAGACTTTGTAGAGCGCTGTGACATTCTACAATTGATTTTGATCTTGTGTCTGTCCTTTTGAGCGCGTTTAATAGTGCCGCGCTGTCTGTCTGTCTTGAAGACCAGCTGCATCTGGCAGGTCGATTCTTTGATAGTTGTTTCCAGCAGCATGTGTTTTGCCGCCATATCTGGAGTTTTATTAATCTAAGGATTCTACGTGATGATTCTGCGACGATTGTCATACTGAAGCAATTGTATTGCAGAATTGGGCTCCTGATCCATTTGACTGGACCACCGTTATTTTTTTTTTCGTTAGTAGGTAGGTACAGTTGGCTGTGTACCACAGTAAAAAATATTTTTCTGTGGTCCAGTTAGTTTAATTGGACCACTTACTCCAACCAGACTTCGGTAGACCAGCCTGGACCAGCTAAACCACCATAATAATTATATCATGTAAGGTAGGAACCTAACTTATTTTTCCAAGACGCACCACCTTAGTAGGTAGGAACCTAACTAATGGGTGCGTCTTGGAAAAATAAATAGATAGGAACTTACCTACCCTTTATCTACTAATTTTTTTCTTCAATCTACAGATTATTTCATCAATCTACTGATTTTCTACTCGACTTTCTACTGATTTAGTCAAATTCGATCTTGCAACACTGTTTCTAACAAAAAGAATACATGAAATCGGACGACGCGTAGACCCGTCGTGATACTTTTTCCTCTCTCCCTGGGGAACCTTACTGAATTCCAGGATAAAATGTATCCCATGTCCTTGCTTGAACTCAAATCGTACCAATTCAGTCCAACTCATTCAGTAGTTTCGGCGTGATGCGCGGTGAAGGAATTTTACTTTTATCCCTTCTCCCAGGGGAACCTTACTAAATTCTGGGATAAAATGGATCTTTCCTCGTAGTATGAACTCAATTTATGCCGAGTTCCATTCGAATTCATTCAGTTGTTCCGTCGTAATGCGCGGTTAAAGAATTTTACTTTCATCCTCTCTCCCAGGGGAACATTTCTGAATTCCGGGATGAAATTTATCCCATGTCTTTTCTTGTAGTATGAAATCAAATCGTGCTAGGTTTCATTCTCAACTCATTCAGCAATTTCGGCGTCATGCGCGGTGAAGAAATTTTACTTTCATCCCCTCTCCCAGGGAAACCTGACTGAATTCCGGGATAAAAAGTATTCCATGTCCTTTCTCGTAGTATGACCTAAAATCGTGCCGAGTTTCATTTCAATACCTTCAGTAGTTTTGACGTCATGCGCGGTGAAGAAATTTTACTTTCATCCCCTCTCCCAGGGGAACCTGACTGAATTCCGGGATAAAAAGTATCCTATGTCCTTCCTCGTAGTATGACCTAAAAGCGTTCCGAGTTTCAGTTCAATACCTTCAGTAGTTTCGACGTGATGCGCGTTTAAGAAACAGACAGACAGACAGACAGACAGACAGACAGACAGACAGACAGACAGACATGAATGAAAAAAATTACAGTTTTGGCTTCAGTATCGATAATAGAGTGCCTTCCAAAAAAAAATTTCAAAATATCTTCAATGTACAGAATTGGACCTGTTACAGTTTTATTATAAGTATAGATTGCTCGTGCATTTTGTAGGTAGGTATTTAAGCATAGTGATTAAGAAAATCATTTTACTAAGTCAAACTGTGCGAATTTGTTTAGAAATATTTGGTGTCTTTAGTTAAGTACGTAAAAGAAATAAAATATCAGTAGTACAGTCATAATATTGAAAAAACATTACAAAAACGAGTAACTTTGGGATTTTTTCGATCGAGTGAAGTTCATTAGATCTTCTAACTGTATGCGACTTTGACTAGATTAGATCCTTAAATAATATATATATTTTGTTTCAGAATTTTAAACACTATTTTCTGTCTCAGATGATTTTAAAAATCACAAAATGCGGCCTCTGCTGGAATACCCAGCCTTAACATAGAACAGTTAGGTAATTGCAAATGTACCTACCTGTGATTTAATTTGTATAAATAATAATAATGCAATTTCAATTATCTCTACTTAATATATTTTTTATATATAAGTAAGTAATTTAAGATAATTTATGATAATGCTTATACTATTTTTTGACCTGTAATGTACTTATTTCATTATAAATAAAATGAACTGAACTGAACTTACCTAACAGGTATAGCGATGGATTCACCCTCCACGGTCTTCCTGTATTTCACCCACATAGTGTATTTGTTAATCTTCTCTCCAATGGTTTGGACCATCTGCCATTTAGCCGTCTCAGAATCTTGCATGTTTTCTTTGCCTGGAAAAAAATTAATATAAAGTTAAGGTCAAAACTTCTTTTTAGATTTCAGATTTCTGTAACTTTATTTCTTAAAGGTTACAAAAACAACTAAAAAAAACATTTATTTCAGATAACTGTGATTCATAATTTGTTGGTAGCAGAAAGATCACTTATATTAAATATTTTTTTTTTGTTATTCTTAGTCTACCTACGACATTTAATTTAATTTAAATTCGATTCAATTTAATCAATAAACTTAAATTAAAAAAATGAAATAACATGAAATTACATCAAATCAAATTACATAGAAGAAATCAGCACTACCTAAGGCTCATATTATAAAAGCTTGCTCAGTCACCGATCTATACTTGAGTTAAACTTTTTTTCTGGCATAAAGACGTACCTAGACCGAAGTGCGACCGAGACAACAATACGCACGCGAGACGAGGACGCCGGCGACGGCGCCGGTCCGACTATGACGCCCGTAGCACACCTCCGCTACGAAACCTTAACAGCGGAACCGCAGTAATTTCGCCATGTCTTGCCCGTACGTAGGAGAAGCGGAACACTAGCGAAACTGCCTGTTCTAACGCATAGATTTGAGTATATTTCTTTTCCTGCGCGGTTTCGTCGATCTGCTGAGACGTCAGCCACACCTCCGCAATTTTGTTGCGGAGCCGCGTTGTTTTCGCGTTGACAAAAATAAAAAGCGTAACTACATTTTTTTCATAAATTGGACGTCGATTTTACAGAATAATTAATTCAAGGGGTCAGAAATAGTAGGTCTATTTCTGACCCCTTTTCTATTTATCCTTTTCAAAGTTAAAGTCCACAATAATATTGCTTCCTCCTCTGACTGGACTCAACTGACTCGCGTGACGATCTGACGCCCAGTTCCGCAACTCAAACTACACCTTGATCGCAGCGGAATTCATCCAGCGGTTCCGCTACTCGTGTTTCGCAGCGGAGGTGTGCTACGGGCTTGACTGAGGTGGGTGGAAATAAATGCACCTAATTTGAGCTTTTCGAGAAGTACCCAATCTCCCGAATTTTACTTAAATCTATGGCAAGTAGAATAGATTTACAGTTTACAAACCAATGTACTTGAATTCCGACATATCAGGCAGCACGGATTGAACCTCTATCTGCTCCGTTATGGTCCCATTCACTTGGAGACAAGTGTCTTTATTCAACTCGGTTTCCGTTGTCACAGGTGCAATCTGAAATATAACAATTGATTTAATATCAAGCTAACAAGCGAATCGGATAACGTAGACGCGCTCCGGCCAGGTGGGATGATGACATGCGAAAGACAGCAGGCAGATGCTGAATGCTGCAAGCTGAAGACAGGGCGCTATGGTGCTCATTAGGGGAGGCCTATGTCCAGCCGTGGACTAATACCTATAGGTTGATGATGAATGAAGCTAACAAAAATTATGTTAGGAATGTCTGCATCGTGCGTTTTTTAATTTTAAGAAATAATGTAAGTTTGTTTAACATTGTGTTAAATTAGATAATATTGAACCGATAGTTCCGTTAAATTAATAAATAAAAAAATAGAAAACATTTAGGAATTTATTGATTTTCTGTTTATGGGTAAAAACGCGTAAGAAAATTTTATAAATTTGAGGAGAAGCTTACCGAGCCCTCTGTAGAATTAAGTAATGTCTAAATCTTAGATGCCTTTATTAGCTTTTAGCGTAGTCTAAGCTGCTGGATGATAAAATTTATTTAATTCAGCGTTCTGTTTGGGCATTTGGCACCCGAGAAAAAATCATAGACAATATTGCATTATTTACTCATGCAATTATATGGGTGCTGGATGTTTGTAACTGCTTTACGCCAAAACTAAGTACTAAACGAATCGAAGATAGTGCTGAAATTTTTCATAGATTTAGCTCTATGCCTAGAGTAAAACATTCATTTTAAAATATAAATCAGTTCCCATGGGATAAGTACTAAGAGAGAACAGAACAGAAACTAGTTATTTTACAATTTTCAATGCGAAAGTTTAGATATTTGGGTGTCTGCTACTTTAGAACAAAACTACTTAATGGATCGGGTTGAAATTTTGCGTAGATATCCTGGAATAAAATATGTTGCTGCTTTTTGCCCCGGAAAAGAGCGTGCGAAGCCGTGGGCGGGAACTAGTTATTAATATTGAGTGAAGACCTGGTGACCTGTAACACAGGTTCTTATAACCTACTTCAGGCACCAGTCTTCACAAAACAGGGTTTGTCAATACCTACCTGGTAAAATGCTTAATCTTAATTTTTATTTTATTTTATTGTATATAAAAATAAAAATCAGGTTTACCTTTAACGATGTACCAAACATTGGGTAAAAGGGGCTAGTGATCTGGTAAGTCCGAACCATGCCACCGTAGTAATCAATGCGGGACCTGCCATTCTTACTGTCGAACCTGAGAAAAACCACAAAATGTCATTTAAGCCGTTTGGTCCAATAAATATTTTTTATTATAAGAAACTCACAAGGAAACATCATGTAAGTGGAATAAATCTAAAAATATTGTGACGGGCAGCGAGAATGGGAAGTTAGCGTAGGTATACCCACGCATATCAGATCACACTAATATTAATATAATATATGATATAATATAATAAAAAAATGAAATTTTGCATACAGGTAAGTATAATCCTGGAATCAAACATACTTTTTATCACATAAATCAGTCCCTTGGGATAGAAATCACCTTTAAACGTTTATAGAAACAACGTGCGAAGCCGCCGGCATAAACTAGTACAATAAATGGCTTTTTTTATGTTATTTATGTTAGGATGATGAAATATGATAAGAACCAAAAAGTTTATGTGTAAGTACGTAAATATTGTTTTTAGTTTAGCTACTTAATTCTACAATTTTTTTTGCATTGTCCGATGCCGGCCTGTGAACGCGCACCCTAAAGTTTCAACTGCTAACAATTGAGCCGTAATGCCACTAGGTAACTACACTTACCACTCCGTGATCGCGGCCCTGTTTGTTCAGGTATAACAATGGAAGGAAGACAACAACAAGAACGGAAGTAAACTCCGCTTGCTCTGTGTGGACTATTGATCAACTTTCATGTGTTACACATTATCAGGCCACCTTTCTCGGAAACGGTGATCAATAGGCTAGTTGACTCTTTTTTAAAGAAGGTCTTAAATTATTAATTACTAGCTGTACCCGCGACTTCGTTCGCGATTGCCTTACCTGCCGACTAATTAAGTTCACATTTAACCATAGTCTCTCATATTATGAAACGCCGCCGTGCAAAAAATCGTGCAGCGTCTACGGGGGATAGCATATTGTCATCTTCAATCCCATTCTTTATCCACACGACTTTTAGCTACGACTCGGCCAGCGTCAGTGTTAAGAAGTGTCCTACTCGTTTGACTTACTCACAGCTAGGGCCCTATTCTGCTATACTAATCGCTTCACTATGACAGGGCTATCGTCACAGAATGACACGTTTTGTATTCCACCTTGGATGAAAGAAATTATGATGAATGCAGATGGAGAGACGCGCGTCAAGTTTGAAACTACATATTAATTTATCTCGCGCGCACTATCTGGAGTTTTATTAATCTAAGGATTCTACGTGATGATTCTGCGACGATTCCATTGTCATACTGAAGCAATTGTTTTGCAGAATTGGGCTCCTGATCCATTTGACTGGACCACCGTAATTTTTTTTCGTTAGTAGGTAGGTAGGTACAGTTGGCTGTGTACCACAATAAAAAATATTTTTCTGCGGTCCAGTTAGTTTAAATGGACCACAATAATTATTTAATTTAATTGTACTTAGTCTTACTCCAACCAAACTTCGGTAGTACTGTTAACTGGACCAGCTAAACCACCATATATCATGTAAGGCAGGAACCTAACTTATTTTTCCAAGACCCACCACCTTAGTAGGTAGGAACCTAACTAATGGGTGCGTCTTGGAAAAATAAATAGATAGGAACTTACCTACCCTTTATCTACTAATTTTTTTCTTCAATCTACAGATTATTTCATCAATCTACTGATTTTCTACTCGACTTTCTACTGATTTAGTCATATTCGATCTTGCAACACTGTTACTGTTAAAGAATTCTACTTTTTCCTCTCTCCCAGGGGAACCTTACTGAATTCCAGGATAAAATGTATTCCATGTCCTTTCTTGTAGTATGAACTCAAAACGTGCCAAGTTACTTTCGAACTCATTACCTATGTAGTTTCGGCGTGATGAGTGGTGAAGGGATTTAACTTTCATCCCCTCTGCCAGGGCAACCTTACTGAATTCTGGGATAAAATGTATCTTTCCTCATAGTATGAACTAAAATCACGCCGATTTGCATTCGAATTCATTAAGTAGTTCCGTCGTGATGCGCGGTTAAAGAATTTTACTTTCATCCTCTCTCCCAGGGGAACCTTACTGAATTCCAGGATAAAATGTATCCCATGTCCTTCCTTGAACTCAAATCGTACCAATTCAGTCCAACTCATTCAGTAGTTTCGGCGTGATGCGCAGTGAAGGAATTTTACTTTCATCCCTTCTCCCAGGGGAACCTTACTAAATTCTGGGATAAAATGTATCTTTCCTCGTAGTATGAACTCAAATTATGCCGAGTTCCATTCGAATTCATTAAGTTGTTCCGTCGTGATGGGCGGTTAAAGAATTTTACTTCCATCCTCTCTCCCAGGGGAAAATTAGTGAATTCCGAGATGAAATGTATCCCATGTCCTTCCTTGTAGTATGAAATCAAATCGTGCTAGGTTTCATTCCAACTCATTTAGCACTTTCGGCGTCATGCGCGGTGAAGAAATTTTACTTTTATCCCCTCTCCCAGGGGAACCTGACTGAATTCCGGGATAAAAAGTATCCTATGTCCTTCCTCGTGATATGACCTAAAATCGTGCCGAGTTTCATTTCAATACCTTCAGTAGTTTCGGCGTGATGCGCGTTTAACAAACAGACAGACAGACAGACAGACAGACAGACAGACAGACATGAATGAAAAAAATTGCAGTTTTGGCTTCAGTATCGATAATAGAGTGCCCTCCAAAAAAAATTTTCAAAATATCTTCAATGTACAGAATTGGACCTGTTACAGTTTTATTATAAGTATATATAGTATTTTATTATGCCACTAGGTAACTACACTTACCACACCGTGATCGCGGCCCTGTTTGTTCAGGTATAACAATGGAAGGAAGACAACAACAAGAACGGAAGTAAACTCCGCTTGCTCTGTGTGGACTATTGATCAACTTTCATGTGTTACACATTATCAGGCCACCTTTCTCGGAAACGGTGATCAATAGGCTAGTTGACTCTTTTTTAAAGAAGGTCTTAAATTATTAATTATTGTTTATTTAAAACTTTTAAATCAATCATGGTTATTAACACTAAAGTCGAACAGTTACATGCGCCATGATCACGGAATAACTGATCCGTGACTGTTATTCCGTGATCATGGCGCATGTAACTGTGCCGAAATATTGGAAAGCTCAAAACTCAAATCATGGTAAATATCCCGTTATTTATGACTTTAGTATTGTTTATTTATTAATAATTTTTAAAATCTATTTTAAATTGAAAATATGTAATCTTACACTTTTAATATCAGAAATCTATACATATTGGATTTTTATGTCAAATACTACAGAAAATATTTATTTGTTGAGCCAAATTTGATATGACTCAAGAAGCCAGTACAGTAACATACTACCTTATGTATTTAACTTTTTAATTCTATGTTCGTCTGTATGTATGTTTCCTAGGTAAAATGTTCGCTGATTTCTCCATCAAAGGCAGACCGATTTGGATGTTTATTTTGCTATTATATAAGAAGCTGCTTCCCCCGGGTTCGCACGCGCTTTTTAAGTAGCGATAGTAGTAGTCTGTCCCTAGGATACAATTTAACAGCTATATATATTATCATTTTCCTGCCAAATTTCATTGAGATCCGTTTGACCGTTTAGGCGTGAAAGCTAACAGAAAGACAGATAGACAGACCGACGGACAGAGTTACTTTCGAATTTATATTATTAGTATGTGTGGTCCCATAAAAAAACATTCCCGAGGAAAACTTAAAAACAGTGTAAAATGTGAAAAACCATCAAATAATTTCATGGTACTAAAACTTTTTAAACATTCGCGATTTTTTTTTTTTATTATTATTTGTCTGCGAATCGTTCCCGCCTCCTGGCCGTTTCTAAATGGGAGTTTGGTTGCAAGCATTTCCTTCATTTAACACTGCTACTTTATTGGATCCCTTAACTTTCCGTATCGCAACATGTCTTCGGTTGGGTGCAAGGTGTTGCGCGCCTCATCAATGCCAGTGCGGTACTGCTGTCGAACAGCTTGGTCATCATCATCACAGATTATCGAGTACTAGGGCCGCCGCCGGTCGGATATCGCGCCTATGTTGATAACTCTAAAGAGTTATCAAAACAAATAACAAATTATACCAACTATAAATTGTAATACAATAAATTGCACCAACAAAAAATACAATACAGAAGGAAATGCTGAGAATCAAGGAAGTACAAAGGCCGGCCTTATAGCTTTTCGCGATCTCCTCCAGGCAACCTTGGGATGGAGACGGGACATAACAGAACAATATAGATGGCGTTTGATAAACATATGGAATTGAAAACAATTAAAATCATAGGTACTATAATACCTAACATGCCATAATACTAGCTTATTGTGATAGATAAACTTACATTATAGATAAAAAAGTTGCTTATATTTTTAGACGGATAAATCATGTTGATGAAGCAGTTTTTTGAAGTCAGAGAGTTTGGTATATTAGCTAGCTGTATAAAGATATAAAAAATAGGTAGTATTTTCGAATCCCCAAACGATTTGTTACTTTATCTTGGTCAAGGCATACAATAACGAGAAATAGCACACGTACCCTGTTATCAGAGTCTGATAATTTATCGGAGTGACCTTTAGATAAAGTTCAAATAACATAAACACAGCTTAAACCGTTTTCTAGTAAAACAAAGACGCTAGAGTGTGCATTTTAAGCGTGATTTATCATAGCGTGTGCTGATTGCAATTAATAAATATTGCTTCTCAATCGTTTTTAATAAGCAAAACTACAAGCGATTTTAATTTTAAACTATTTACGACCTAAGGTCATCAACCCAATTTTAATTAAGCTCAGCTGAGTTTACATAATTAGAATGGGTTCATGACTTATGCCTTATGTACGTACATGTACAGCTGTATATTCTAGCTGACTCAATAGCAAATAACAGAAAATATATCGCTTTACACAAAAAAGTAGTAAGTGTTGATTCCCTACTTCTTTGGGGAGGTATATTCTATTCAGCGTGGACGCGATGTTGATTCAACCAAATATTATTGTACTTACAATGGTTTTGTTCAACAACACATTGCTGAGTAGCTGAGGTACATAACAAGCAATTATTTCCTTATTTATATTATATTCCTTTTATTATTTTCCCTATAGTGCTATTTTCCTCAAATTGCGCAACGGATTTGAGCACGAATCGCATAAAATAAAATAATATAAAAATAAACGAATTCATAAATTCTGATTTATATTTATAGTAAAGTTAAGAAGATGA
Organism: Eupithecia subumbrata; assembly: GCA_949316285.1. Classification (NCBI taxonomy): domain Eukaryota; kingdom Metazoa; phylum Arthropoda; class Insecta; order Lepidoptera; family Geometridae; genus Eupithecia; species Eupithecia subumbrata. Next base: position 4,360,399 of record OX438631.1, read on the forward strand.
CTCACTCCATGCTAGAACATACCTAGTAAAATATGAGTGTATCTGTCTGTAGTAACGTAGCTCCCAAACGGATGAACCGATTTTAGTTGAAGTTTTTTTTTTGTGTCATAGATAATTTTATCCCGAGTGTTCTTAGCCATGTTTCATGAAAATCTGTCGGGGGGTTTTTAATTTTTTTAATTTTGTTCCTGTTCATCCAAATTTATGAGTACTAATATATTGCAATCAAACATGACACTGAATTTTATGATCTGGAAAAAATGTAAATTTTGGTTTTTATTTAAGACTAGCTGTACCCGCGACTTCGTTCGCAATTGCCATACCTGCCGACTAATTAAGTTCACATTTAACCACAGTTTCTCTCATATTATGATACGCCGCTGTGCAAAGAAACTTCGATGCGCAGAATTGGACCTGTTACACTTTTAATATAAGAATCTTTATTTAGGTACCTAGTTAAATAGTGTATAAATCGTGTAGGGTCTACGGCGGATAGCATGTTGTCATCTTCAATCCCATTCTTTATCGACAATACTTTCAGCTACGACTCGGCCAGCGTTAGTGTTAAGAAGTGTCATACTCGTTTCACTTCTTACTCATGGTTCCGTTCAGCTGCGGCCCTATTCTGCTAAATTAATCGCTTCACTATGACAGGGACGTCACAGACGTCACGGAATGACACGTTTTGGTATTCTATACCTTAGATGAAAGAAATTATGATGAATGCAGATGTAGAGACGCGCGTCAAGTTTGAAACTATTAATTTATCTCGCACGCACTATCTGGAGTTTTATTAATCTAAAGATTCTACGTAATGATTCTGCGACGATTCCATTGTCATAGTGAAGCCATTGTATTACAGAATTGGGCTCCTGATCCATTTGACTGGACCACCGTAATTTTTTTTCGTTATTAGGTAGGTACAGTTGATTGTGTACCACAGTCAAAAATATTTTTCTGTGGTCCAGTTAGTTTAATTGGACCACTTACTCTAACCAAACTTCGGTGGTACAGTTAACTGGACCAGCTAAACCACCAAATATCATCATGTTCATGAATATTGCATGGACCATTTGTACATTTTACTTTGCCTGAAATAGGCATTGGCGCACTCATTAGTTAGGTTCCTACCTACTAAGGTAGAACCCTAACTAATGGGTGCGTCTTGGAATAATAAATGGATAGGAACTTACCTACTCTTTATCTACTGATTTTTTTGTTTTAATGAATTGATTTTCTACTCGACTTTCTACTGATTTAGTCAAATTCGATCTTGCAACACTGTTTCTAATAAAAAGAATGCATGAAATCGGCGACGCGTTAATGAATTACAACTAAGAACACATTTTTACTTTTATCCCCTCTCCCAAGAGAACCGTGCCTACTGATATCCCAGATAAAATACATCATTTGATTTCATTCTGTACTTTTGGCGTGATGCGCGACCCAGGAATTTGACTATTATCCCCCCTCCACGGGAAACTTACTGAATTCCGGTATAAAATGTATCTTTCCCCGTAGTATGAACTCAAATCATGCCGACTTCCATTCGAATTCATTCAGTAGTTCCGTCGTGATGCGGGGTTAAATAATTATATTTTTTCCTCTCTCCCAGGGGAACCTTACTGAATTCCAGGATATAATGTATCCCATGTCCTTCCTTGTAGTATGAACTCAAATCGTGTCAGGTTTCATTCCAACACATTCCGCAGTTTCGGCGTGATGCGCGGTGAAGGAATCTTACTTTCATCCCCTCTCCCAGGGGAACCTTACTGAATTCCGGGATAAAATTTTTCTTTCCACGTAGTAACTAATATCATGCCGAGTTGCATTCGAATTTATAAAGAAGTTCCGTCGTGATGCGCGGTTAAAGAATTTTACTTTCATCCTCTCTCCCAGGGGAACCGGATAAAATGTATCCCATGTCCTTCCTTGTAGTTTGAACTCAAATCATACCAATTCAGTCCAACTCATTCAGCAGTTCAGCGTGATGTGCGGTGAAGGAATTTTACTTTCATCCCTTCTCCCAGGGGAACCTTACTTAATTCCAGGATAAATGTATCTTTCCTCGTACTCAAAGAGTAGAACTCAAATTATGCCGAGTTTCATTCGAATTCACTCAGTGGTTCCGTCGTGATGCGCGGTTAAAGAATTTTACTTTCATCCTCTCTGCCAGGGGAACCTTACTGAATTGCGGGATCAAATGTATCCCATGTCCTTCCTTGTAGTATGAAATCAAATCGTGCTAGGTTTCATTCCAACTCATGCAGCACTTTCGGCGTGATGCGAGGTGAAGAAATTTTACTTTCATCCCTTCTCCCAGGGGAACCTGACTGAATTCCGGGATAAAAAGTATCCTATGTCCTTCCTCGTAATATGACCTAAAATCATGCAGAATTTCATTTCAATACCTTCAGTAGTTTCGGCGTGATGCGCGGTGAAGAAATTTTACTTTCATCCCCTCTCCCAGGGGAACCTGACTGAATTCCGGGATAAAAAGTATCCTATGTCCTTCCTCGTAATATGACCTAAAATCATGCCGAATTTCATTTCAATACCTTCAGTAGTTTCGGCGTGATGCGCGTTTAAGAAACAGACAGACAGACAGACAGACAGACATGAATGAAAAAAATTACAGTTTTGGCTTCAGTATCGATAATAGAGTGCCCTCCAAAAAAAAATTTCAAAATATCTTCAATGTACAGAATTGGACCTGTTACAGTTTTATTATAAGTATAGATTTTTTATTAATGATTTATGGTCAGTAAATTATGTTTTTTTCTTTAAAAGATATGATTGAACAATTTGATTGTTCAATTCATTACTTGCCTTGTTTATCCTATGTTATATAAATATTTTTAAAAATTAAGTTGTAATAAGAAGACGTATTCTAGTTTTTTGGGTTGTATTTTCTCTAAATTCGACTAAATTTAAGTAAATGAACCTATGTCCAGACAGCGTCAGAATAAAGTAAACCCCCCCCCCCCCTGCTTATCACAATGCAGGTTATGATCCAATTTTTTTTATTTTTTTATTTAAGTTCGTTCTGATTTTTGTTACCTAAATAAATATATAATTTATTTGCGACTTTTAAAACTCCTATTAACAAGTTTGGATTTTAACTTACATACTGCTTACTGAAATAAAGTTTTTTTTTTCCTCAAGCTGGACATGCGGGTAGCAAAAAACATGTAACTTACCAAACGTAGAACGGTTCGTGCAGCTCGGCATATGGGATGGTCAGAAGACCTTTCAGCGTGTACACTTGGCTCCATTCAGGGCGAGTATCTAAAAAAAAATATAATTTACAATTATAGTTGCCGCTGCCACACGCTCTCGACGCCCTCAACGGGTAACTTAAGGCTTTTCCAAACTGTGACATATTTGCGGACGAATGGAAGGACCTAATATCAGTTTGTCTGCTCTATTGTGAGAAGGAAGAATGACCGATTTCATATAATAATATATTTATTATTCATAATGTATAATTTTACTTTGACATTTTTATTATATTGTAAAGTAATTGTTTCGTTAAATATAAATTATAATTAGTTAGTGTAATTGGCAATCGCCGTTCTGATTAATAAATAAATAAATGACTAAAATAAATGACTGAATGACTATTTCCGTGGCGCAGCGGGCGACGGTCCACCTGCGACGTAGGAGGTTGCGGGTTCGATCCCCGCCTCGGAACAAATTTGTGTACGATCTGCAGAAATTTGTTCCGTTGGTCTGGATGTTTTCTATGTATAATAAAAATATCTATCTATGTAATGTATTGTATTAAGTATATCAGTTGTCTAGTACCCATAACACAAGCTCTGCTTAGCTTGGGGCTAGATAATGCTGTGTGAATTGTCCAGCATTATTTATTTATTATATTTATTTATTTACAATTTCTAACCAACCAACGAAGCAAAAAGAGAGGGGTGTTATATAAGTTTAACGTGTCTGTCTGTGTATCTGTCTGTGGTATCGTAGCTCCCAAACGGATGAACCGATTTCCGTTTAGTTTTTTTTGTGTCATAGATAATTTTATCCCGAGTGGTCTTAGCCATGTCTAATGGAAATCGGTCGGAAGGTTTTTTAAATTTTAAATTTTGTTCTTGTTATCTATTTTGTTTGGTGTACATTATGGGGACAAATTAACACAATCACTGCCCAGCCTCGGCGCGGTGCGACCCACAGAGCTGAAGTAATGTCCTCCTAGCCGAATTTCGATCACAGCGGCCAGTCTCATCGGAGACTACATCTGGCTAGTCTCCGATGAGACTGGCCGCTGTGATCGAAATTCGGCTAGGAGGACATTCCTTCAGCTCTGTGGTCGCAGGACATATTATAGTGCACAAGTGTGCGCGCAAACACAGGTGCACTCTCTATTCCTCACTCTCATAAACCGATGGGACGGCAGACCGACACGACCGGGGAGAGGTCAAACGGAGGACCAACGGCCTAACGTGCTTTCCGAGGCACGGGGGTGTAACACCGCTAACTTCCTGACTCCGGGCTGCTTGTGAATTTTTCTTGATAGAAAAATCCCACTAACAAGTATTGGCCCGAACCGGGATTTTAACCCAGGACCTCATAATCAGCGGTTGAACACGCTAACCGCTAGACCAACGAGGCACTTAAAGGACATCTCCTTCTTCTGCATCTTGGACCATAAAAGTGTTAAACAATGCAAAGGAATTTAAGTACCTATACACAAGCCAAAATCGATGTAGAAAGTTAGTAAACAAACAACGACACAGATAACTAAAACTTGCTTGGCGTCGAGTTCCAGATATAATTGTAAACAATTTTTATTGAAGCATCTTAAATCGACAAATAATGTGATTTTTTTTATACGCTACCTTATTTACATTTCTTGTCAGGCCGCAGCGATGGAGTGAGTTTTAGGTGAGTACCTATGAGCGGTTTGTGTACAAACATTTTACATCTAGTTTGGCTAGTGTATAGGTACAATAGAATTTTGATTGAAATCAAATAAATAAAAACTTAGTAGCACTGGTTGTTCAGTAATATTCATAGGTATTAGGAATAGTAAGCAAGTCATTTCATTGAAACCTAATATGTTATCGGAATTACTATAGGTAAGAATATTAAATGGAAAACAGTTGACTTTTTTTATTTTGAGGGTAGTTAAAAATCCACTATTCCAGCTCAACTGTATTTCAAACAAATACTAAAAATAGAGGTCTGATGCATATAAAGGAACATTATTATTTAAAATCATGTAAAGTACAATCATTACAAATTCACTGAAGCTTCAGTATAACAAGAACAAAATTAAAAACCCACGACAGATATTCATGAAACATGGCTAAGAACACTCGGAATAAAATTATCTATAAGACAAAAAAAACTAATCGAAAATCGGTTCGTCCTTTTAGGAGCTACGATACCACAGACAGATACACAGACAGACACGTTAAACTTATAACACCCCTCTCTTTTTGCGTCGGGGGTTAAAAACATTATTGGAATATGACACAAAGAAAAGTTTATAGTTAATAGCCAAGTTATGACTAAGATATTTTGAAATCTGTGCAATGCAAAAACATGATACCTCTAACCTTACCTACCTACTCATTTTCTCGTAGGTAGTTAGTACAAAGGACAATAGATAGAACAATTTTAAAACCGTATTCTGATAAAATAAAATCTGATCATCCACACGAAGTAGATACCATATATTGATAGTGTAGGTTATTGATTTTCGACTTACCTTTATTATTAAATCCAAACGTCAAACCAATCAAAGCACAGAATACGGCGAGCCTCATGATGCCGACCGCCCGCGACCGTGGTTCTGCGAAGAATGACGATTAGTTTAATTACACTGCCAGCCGGGGCCGCGCATACGCAGCAATATAGTCGTCGCGGTACATGTAAAAGTGGCCAAGTAGGATTATACTAAAATTGATATTTCGCAGAGCGCCACCGCGCCGTGAACGTGAATCTTGCTTGCTATATCAGGATTTTTGTATAAAATGCTTCAGCTAACAAGTGGAAATGGCTAAAACCTGAAATAAATAACTTAACAAACGGGAGTCATAATAAGAATGTATAGAAACAGAGGAGATTATACATGATGAATGGTGAAAAAAATGCTCGACACAGCATCACTAAGCAGAGCTTGTTGGGTACTAGATAACTGATATACATAATAAATTACATAACATACACAGAAATAATATAAAATATTTAGTAAAATGTCTTAAGTATAAGTATCAGTGCCCATAACAATAGCTCTGCTTAGCTTGGGGCTAGATGAGGCTTTGTGGATTATCCGGCATTATTATTTTTATATATTTTACCATACATAAAAACACTCAGAACAATCAAAACAAATAGCGGCAGATCATACAATAATTTGTGCCAAGGCAGGAATCAAACCCGGAACCTCCTGCGTCGCTGGAAGAATTTCGCCTGCTGCACTGCCGAAGTAGTCGGTAGGTTATTATTATGTAGAGGTACCATCTCTATCATCTCTCTCTGACGTGATTTTATTACTTACATTAAAAGGCTGAAAAACTCCTTTAAAATAAACAACAAAAAAAATATGAGGAAAAGCATTAGCGACCATCCCCATGAAACCATGTGAATTTGTTATTGTGAAATATATGTCTTAGGTACAATTTTAAGTCTTTAATATTAAATATCATTTCAAATATTCAAACTTATGTGCTTTTACACTAACTTTCTTTCAATATTCTTTTAAAATAAAAGTTTTACAGGGATCAGATATATTTTATAGACAATCACAATTCCACCTTGGGACAAATGTTTGTATGATCTGCAAATATTTGTTATGACTGTTCTGCGTATTCTATGTTTAATAAAAAAAACAATCTATGTAATGTATTGTATTAAGTTTATCAGTGGGGCTTGATGATGTTGTGTCTTTTGTCCAGCATTATTTATAAATTTTTTTAATTAAAAGTACACAAATCATAACTTTTTTGCCGACCAATTAATATTGAAAAACCTACTTATCAGCAAATCTCTGGCATTCAGAAGCAAAGATAGTTTTTATTTTTTTTGGACATAGCCAGCTCTGCCTTGCAACAGCCAAATTGGATTAAACAAATTAATATAAGTACCCACAAACTACCCACTTGGAATTTTTATATTAAAGGCGAACTTTAACGAAGCGACTAGGTATTTTAGAATGGCAGGTAGATAAGTATACAATTGAGGAATGCACTTTAATAATGACGCATAGGTACCTAAACAAATAAAACTTCCACGTGAAGACAAAAATTCTCGTAAACATTCTTACCGAAACAAATAACCACCCAGCTAGTATTTCCTTACATAAATAAGAACGGGACTAGAATTCAAATCAAATTGAAAGGATCAAACGAATACGAACAGTAAAATAAATCACATCAAAATCACAAAGCTCGAAAGCAAACTGAGAATATCAAATTTGTTTTGTTTGATTTTGTTTGTGTTTTTGCTGCGGTCATTGAGAGATTATGAACTGAACTCAACCAGCTTGGAAACAAGGATCAATTTTGAAAATATGAATAGAGTGACCTCAAGATCGGAACTGTTCGCTGTTTCAAGATTTTACTTTTATTTTTAGCATGAAATACCATGGTATTCTTCCATCCAAGGAATCCAAGGCAAATTCCTTGCTTCTATCATTATAAGCTCTTTGTAAACTCAAACGAGTTAGAAAGAGAAAGCTCAATGCAAATAATACCCAAGGAACTGGGTATAAGTTTCAAAGAACTGGGTATAAGTACCCGAAGACCGAGAATCTAGGCATCGCTATTTCCAAAACTACCCTACTTAAAAAAAAAAACTAAAATAACGTTGAATGACGCAATTTTTGACGTAATATAATAAGTCACTGTCATTGTCAGATTTGTCAATCAGTCAGATCAACCAAAAGTTGTTTACAATTTTCTCGTTTGTAGAATATAGGATCTCAATTGCAAAAGAAAAGTGGTTCTAATTTGCGATAAAGTACCTGAACTATCATTTGAAAATGAACAAAAAAGGTATATCCTTTGGCAAGATACGTTTCCAACCGAAAACCGATGCTGAGAGTTCCAAAAAACATGAAGATGCCACAGCCTCTGGGTTCGGTACTTTCGGGCGAATTCCCATCCAAGAACCCAAAGAAATTGAAGAATTAGCTGATGATCTCGAAAGCCAGCAGATTCAGCAAACTATTGGATTTAAAAATTTCGGTAAAAAAGCCAAAAATATCGACATAAACGAAATGGTAAACCAGGCCAAAAAAGTTGCTGAGGAAGTCAATAAAAAGAGGTTGTTAGCTGCTGCAGAGGCCCCGGATGATACGGAAGAGAATGAGGAACTGATTGGTCCTTTGCCACCAAAACCCGACCAAGAAGAAGAATTGATTGGTCCTCCAATACCACAAAAACTGAATTCTGCTGGTAGGGAAGGCAAGAAGAAATATGATGATGGATCAGACAGTTATGATGAATTGAGCGGCTCTGATGATGAAGAAACTGGTTTGGAAAAGAGGATTCCACAATCACATGAGGTGAGAAAAATTAATTTATTGGATACTATACTACATAATAAGATAGGTGCCTCAGATGTAAGCACAGCAAAAAAAAAATGATATTCAACAACATCAACATTTAGCTTTATTTTTAGCGCTGGTGCAACCAGCCATGATCCATAAAAAAACATTCACATGAACAGTTTTACTTTATATAAGTACAGGGTGGATTTTTTTAGATGGGCCTTCGAGGAGAGGCAGGTACCTAACCCAATGTCTTATGAGACTGTCCATAATTTATGAAAAATCTTCATCCCCATTAATAGATAAAAAAAACTTTTTTTGATGTCAATCGATCCTGTTTCTTATCTATATTATTGATATTAATAAAATGTCAAGTGTGAGTCGGACTTGCGCACTAAGTGTTCCATAAGATCTTTTGACTTGCCAAATTATCATGATTCTAGCTCAACTGGAAGTAGGTACCCTGTAGGTTTTGGTCTATAGCGAGTTTTTTTTTTTTTTATTACTACAAATTTATTTTGGTTTTTTCCCTTTATTTGTGCTATAAGACCTTGCTGCTCACCAAATTTCATGATTCTAGGTCTAACAACCCTATAGGTTTTGTGTGCATGTGATTCCCTTGGAAATTTCAAAATGTTCAGACATAAACTACTGTAACTTTTAAGTCCGTTGACTTAGAAGTTTAATTTATATCGCTGCTCCAAGACATTACGGACTTGAGTATTTGACATTAATTTCAACTCGATACGTCCATGCGTTCCTGAGAAAAGAGGGTTGACAGACGGACAGACAGACAGTGTTTGTTATTGTCAGGAAGGTTCATAATAAAGAAAATAATCAGAATATTGGAATCATAAGCATGTATTGTATTAAGTATATCAGTTATCTAGTACCCATAACACAAGCTCTGCTTGGCTTGGGGCTAGATGATGCTTTGTGAATTGTCCAGCATTATTTATTTATATTTATAAATTTCCACGCAGGCAAGGCCGCTGGGTGCAGCTAGTACTAGATAAAACAGTATTTTAGCATAATAATAATAATAAGCCTTTATTCGGACAAGACACTTTCAGGATAGTGTAAAATCTACCAGTTTCGTAGTCAAAAATATACCTATTGAAATAATTACTGGTTGTTTTATAATGCTATAATGATTATTTAAAAATACCAGATTATGAAACCCTAAAATCCGTTCCCCTGAATATTATTTAACCAGCAGAATCATGTAAAGACCAATAGGGGCACATGAGTTACACAATAAAACTTTTAAATTCAGTATGGGTACACTCAAGTCACAATGTGATATTCACCATGATTTGAGTTTTGAGCACTCCAATATTTCGGCACAGTTTCATGCACCATGATAATGGAACAACTAGTGAGTTACACAGGTTTTTCACAAACCCAATGCAGGCACCAGTTAGAAATAATTTTGCATTTAGTTATATGTAGTTATACCACATTATATGTACTATACAGTTTTAAATGTTAGCTCCTAGTGTGAAGGGAAATAATTATTCTGATCATCTCTTCCATAAAAAAAAATATCTGCATGTTAAGATAGATCTTGTGTTAGTGAAAATCTGATTTATTTCAGGTTGAAATGCTCCATGGCTCCAAAGCTGTGGTGGCGCTGGCTGTGGACCCCTCTGGCGCTCGGCTGGCCACAGGATCCATTGACTATGATGTCTCCTTCTGGGATTTTGCCGGTAAGCCCACCTCTTGATTATCATCATCAGCCTTTATTAGTCCACTGCTGGACATAGGCCTCCCCTAATGAGCGCCATAGCGCCCTGTAATTACCTTGCCGCATCCAGCATCTGCCTGCAGTCTTTCGCTGACCCTCATCCCACCTGGCCAGAGGGTATCCTACACTACTTTTGCCAAGTGACATTCTCCACTCAAGAATACATTTACCCCATCGGTTGTCAGTTCTTCACGAGATAAGGCCGGCCTACTGCCAATTCAGCTTGCTTTGCCGCTTTTTAGGGTTCCGTACCTCAAAAGGAAAAAAGGAACCCGTATAGGATCACATTGTTGTCCGTCTGTCTGTTTGTCTGTCTGTCTGTCCGTCTGTCAACCCTCTTTTCTCAGAAACGCGTGGACGTATCGAGTCGAAATTAACGTCAAATACTCAAGTCCGTAACCTCTTGGAGCCGCGATATAAATAAAACTTCTAAGTCAACGCACTCAAAAGTTACAGGCCGAATATTTTGAAGTTTCCAAGGGAATCACATGCCCACAAAACCTATAGGGTACTTCCCGTTGACGTAGAATCATAAAATTTGGCAAGGAGCAAGGTCTTACAGCACAAGTAAAGCAAAAAATCCGAAAACCGTAAATTTGTAATTTATTCACAAAAAAAAACTTTTGATTCTTGCTATAGACCAAAACCTATAGGGAACTTCTAGTGTATCATAAAATTTGGTAAGTTGCTTCTTACCAAATTTTATGATAGATAGGTCATAATAAAGCAGAAATATTATAATTATAAAAATTTGTAGTTTATTGACAAAAAGTTCGTATAATTTTTGTTTCTCTCCCTCGACAAAAATATACAGGGTACCTTCATGTTGACCTAGAATATTTGGCAAGAAACAAGGTATTACAATTAAACGGAACCCTTAGTGCGCGAGTCCGACTTGCACTTAAGGCTGAACGAGTCGCTCTTCATACAAACATGGAAGGGTAACGACAACGCTGTTTGATGTTGACCATCCAAAACTAAGGAAAATATCAATATATCTCGTCATTAACTATGTCTGTTGTATACACCCGAAACCGTAATAAAAGTATAAATTAAAAAAATACAAGCTTCTAAACTTTCGTATTTCAACTTTAGCTCAACTTTGGGCGAAAATAAATAACATACGGAGAAAGAAAACTCTAAAATAAAGCCCGTACCGACATAGTTTAGTTATTCAAAAGATGAAATAAATTAATTTTTAAATGATACTCTCAATAGTTTTTCTTTAACCCTTGTGCTAAAAGTCTTTTCGCATTTTTTTACACGGCCGTTTTACGAATAAATTTATTTGCCTTTCATCAAGTGCGCGAGAATGTCTATTATGTCAGATGAGATGGCATACATTTAGGCCGCGCCCCCTGATAAGTTGGACCAGCCGGCTTGAGCAGCCTTAACGTTTTATTTTGCATGTATGCATAACCCTATCAAAATTCATAAAATTACATATACCTTGTTTCCAGGCATGGACTCATCCCTCCGTTCCTTCCGTACCCTCCAACCCTGCGAGAACCACCCTATCCGCTGCCTGCAGTACTCGGCCACAGGAGACTCCATTCTGGTGGTCAGTGGAGCTGCTCAGGCCAAGGTGCTGGACCGAGATGGATTCGAGGTGTTGGAGTGTGTGAAGGGGGACCAGTATATTGCTGATATGGCTAGGTGAGATTATTTAATTAATTTATTTTTTTTGTGTGGGAGGAATGCTTTTCTCCCCTCCGAGATCATACTTACGGCTGCTTATAAAACCACATGCATTAGACGACGCGACGACCTATGAGGTGCAGGAATGAAGGTACACCCAAGTCAAAAGTGGGTGCGGGTCGATTCCCGAGGCGATACAATATCTCACAGTAGGATGCAAAACGGAGAATTTACTTATTTTTCGAAAAACTAAATAAATAAATAAATAAATCTTGGTTATATGTAAGTATATTTCTGAAAAGTAAGTCGGGAATTTTTGAAAATATTTTTTCTCGATTTTAAGACTGATTCTGAACCGCCCCTGAAAATTTAGTCCTTATTTTTTGTTACTCCCTGTATTTGCAAAAAAGGATAAGATTTTTATTCAAACGGAAGGGCCATTTGAATAAACTTTTTGCCATGCAGAACCTTTAGCAATTAACAATAAAGTGTAAATCTGCTCTTTCCAGAACAAAAGGCCACACAGCCTCCTTAAACAGTGGCTGCTGGCATCCCCACACGCGTCACGAATTCCTTACCAGCTCCCAAGACGGCACCCTTCGCGTCTGGCACGTCGACAACCCTAGACAACACAAATCCATCATCAAACCTCGCCAGCAAGGAGGTTTAAAAACCAACCCAACCTCCTGCGCCTACTCCAGAGATACCAACACAATCGCTTGCGGCTGCTACGACGGATCCATCCAAATGTGGGACTCTAGACGAGCCTTCGTCAATACTACTATGTTGCTACGTGATGCGCATCAGAAACAGAACGAAATCACAGCGATATCATACTCCTATCTAAGTAACTATTTATGCAGCCGAAGCAACGACGAAACAATGAAAATCTGGGATCTACGTAGCTTTAAGAAACCAATCAACGCATTCACAAACCTATTCTCAAGATACGAGCAGACAGACTGCGGTTTTAGCCCGGACGACTCCATGGTTTTTACTGGAGTGTCCTTAGAGAAGGGACAAGATATCGGGCAGCTTTTGTTTTACGATACAAAAACGTTTCAGAAGGTAACGCATATTAATGTAACTAAATCTCATGTTATAAAGGCTGTCTGGCATGCAAAGTTGAACCAAATCTTCGTTGGTTGTGGTAACGGTATTGTCAAATGTTACTACAATGATAAGAAGTCTCTGCGAGGCGCTATGCTCTGCATGGTGAAGACTCATAGAAAGAAGCAGTCTTTAGAAATAATAAGCTCACAGCAGATTATAACTCCACACGCGCTACCGCTGTTCAGACAGGAGAAACTCAGAACCAATAAGAAGAAAATGGAAAAAGATAGGCTCGACCCGGTTAAATCTAGACGACCAGACTTGCCTATAACTTCAGGGCAGGGAGGGAGAGTAGCAGCCTCTGGTAGTACTTTAAGCTCTTTCGTGATCAGAAACCTGGGTCTTAGTAAGAGGGTTGATGATGAACAGGATCCTAGAGAAGCTATCTTGAAGTATGCTAAGGATGCAGAGGAGAATCCGTTCTGGGTCGCTCCAGCGTATAAGAAAACTCAGCCGAAGACCATCTTTCAGAATGATGAGGAAGGGCCTTCGGATGCGAAAAAACCAAAGTCAAATTGAATTAAGTAAATGGTTTGGTTAAGAAGTTTTTTTTGATTGTATATCAACTTAAAACAGTTACAGCTGGAAAGATTCAGGCCTTTGCAAGAAGTGGCACAAAAATATTAGAAAGGCCTATTTTTAACAGACTTCACAAAAAGGTGGTTCTATGTTTCGTTGTTTTTTTTTTTACTTTTTCTGTATGTTCGTCGATTTCTTGAGGTGGTCCCATAAAAATGTTGTTTTCGAGGTATTAGTATTTTACCCACAAAACTTAAAAAAAACTGTAAATATTAATTAGGAATTTGAAGTTGCGTTTTTAGTTTTTTCAAAATATTCAAATTACATAATGTGTTTATATTAGGTATTCTAAGATGGTACAAGAACTATTTCAACCAAATAGATTATTATGAAATATAATATTTTTATTATAAAGCAATTGGTTTTCCTTATTCCTCACATAACAACACGAGCCTTATACCACTTAGAAAAGGTCAAATTATAAAACTAAACACTGACACGGAAATAAAGTGATATTTTTTATTTCTGTCGCTTCGGTATGTATACTAAAGTAAAGAAGCGACGAAGAAACCTTTTGCCTATTAGTTGTTATTTTTCGAGTAGGAGCAAAACCCGTCCCAAGCTTTTATACTTATCTTCTAGCTAGATAATCTGATATTTTATAGTAAGCCTTTTTGCACAGCAAGGTTTTGACAATTTGTTTGAATTTATTTACTGATAATCTTTACAACTCACTAGAAGTTATGTTATAGAAGCGTATACATTGCCCTTCAAAAGATATATTAATTTTGTGTAGCCTAGTTGTGGGCACAGCGGGTTTATGTTTATTTCTGGTATAATATATAATCACGTTTATCGCTATTTTTAGGGAACCGATTTATATTTCTATGAGTGCACAACAAGTTTTCATAAATATATTGACATGGCACTGTCATTTTATTATGTTAATTTATTTGAATTTATCACGCAGGGATTCTCTGGGACCCATATTATAGATTGCACGAACAGCCCTCTTCTGCAGCACAAATACGGTGTTAATATCTGCAGCGTTCCCCCACAGCAGTATACCATAAGATATAATACTATGTAAGTAGCTGAAATAAACAAGTCTAGATGTATCAACGTCTGTAAGATGACGGATTTTGACTGCATACCTACACTGCAGAACTAAGTCTCTTCGATAGCTCATCTATGTGTGGGCCCCATTGAAGTTTATGATCTAAAGTGATTTCTTAGAATACGGTAGTACTTAAACGTTTACTAAAATATAGATGACTAGCTTCAGTCCGCGGCTTCGCACGATTTTTTTTTTTGGAATAAAAGTTAGCAGTTATTACAGGTCAGGAAATTTTGCACATCTCTGTTTGGAAAATTTCAGCCCGATCCGTTCGGTAGTTTTGCCGTTGTCTTCGGCCAAACATCTTCACAACGGCACAAACTTTCGCCTTTATAATATTAGTAGGATAAGAAAAGCATTGAAATAATTTTATAACGTTTATTATCTTACAAATAACTAAACTATTATTAATTTTAAATTACTCTAGGATTCACGCAGTGGCCGACGCCTTTTCCAAATCTGCCAATCTCCTGAACGGAGATCGAGCTGGGTTCTGAAAAAAAAACTTTTGTTTAGCAAGTTACTATTTAGGTACGGTGACGCAAAAATCATTATTTTAGTATAGTAGGAAAATATATGGTTCGGCGAACCGAAGGCGGGAACTCCTGAAATTTAACTTAGGCCTCGCTCAGAGGCGCTGTCCGATCACGTCTCGATCCTTGGTATCTTCAACAATAGGGTATAGGAGTATAGTATTATTATATCTGTGGTATAGGTGTGCATGTGACTTCAAATTGGCAAAAAAAAATATGCCTAAATATATCTACATATTAATTTTTAAGTTTTTCGAAATATATCTACATATTAATTTTTGCATTTTTTGATTTCTAAAAGCCCAGTTATTGGCTAGAGCGGTCATAACATAACGTCACGATTCACACTTCCTATTTTATTTAGGTAGGTACTTCTTTTTTTTCTCAAGATGATAACTACAGAGGTCCTGACAAAAGTTTTTATACTACACCTGCTCGGAAAGTTGCCTATTCCTTTTCCATTTATAGAATAGAAAGTATGTCTTTGCAGGCCTATAGGAAACCGGGAGGAAAAACTATGGAATTTCATTTCTCACGTGTTTTAGCGGGAGGAAAAAGTGTATGGAAAACCATTTCTAACGTGTTATTTTTTTTAATTTCCTAAAAGATCGGCCGGTAGCTATGGTTATTTTCGTTCGGTCAAACGACAAAAAGTTTTTACTCCAAGTCCATTAGGCCTCCTCCGATTTCCGAACAATATTTTGAAAAAAGAACCCAAAGGCTGGCGCGGTCAATGAGGTTTTACCAACGTCCAACATCATTGGGCGCGGTAAGTTCTTCTAAATTTCAATTAATAATTAATTCTGCTTTTTATTTTCCTCGAAGGTGTAGTATAAAGCACTATTTATCACTCGGCAGAAAGTGCGATTCCTACCTCGTGTGTTTTAAGGCCCTCGGCTGCGCCTCGGGCCCAAAACGACACATTCGGTAGGAATCGATCACTTTCTCGCCTAGGTGTAAAATGTACTATTATTCTGTTTGACAAATCAATGAAGAAACAGAAGAAAAGGCAGTGTGAATGATGACGTTTCGTTCGTGTGAATGACGATTCCCGCCTCGGAACAAATGTTTGTACGATCTGCAGATATTTTTTCAGGGTGTTCTGGATGTTTTCTATGTATAATAAAAAAATATCTATCCATGTAGTGTATTGTATTAAAGTATATCAGTTATCTAGTACCCATAACACAAGCTCTGCTTACCTTGGGGCTAGATAATGCTGTGTGAATTGTCCAGCATTATTTATTTATAAAATTCCTACGGACTCTAGCTCTGTTGCCCTGAGTATGACGGCTTACGCACTATTATAAAAAAAACCCTGAGATTGTTCAAGTTGAAGAAATTAATAGAAAAATTGTTAAGCTTTCGATGTCATTTAAACGTCATGTTTGTCTATCTACAGAAGAATCACTGTGCTTGTCTAACTAAAATTAAAGTTTGTATAACTAAAATCATCAAAATACATACCAGTTTCTTAGCTCTCTCCGTGAGTATAGAAAATGCGAAATGATCCAGCCCCATTCCTTTCGGCAGCGCTAGTCCTTGGAAACGGTAGAGCTGCTTTAGTGGTCCTTCTGATGGCCCTGGAGATACCAAGAAATCAATGTCATTTCCGGAAAATACAAAACATCAAAATAAATAAATAAAAATTTTAAGTTCTTCAACCTAAGATCTCCAAAATTACTGAACAGGTCATGATGAAATTTGGCGTACATTTAGAACATTGCTCAACTTAGATGGAATATCTACTTAAGAATAGGCTACTTATTATACCGAAAATACGCGTGCGAAGCCGCGGGCAGAAGCTAGTCTACATTACTTGTAAAACCTAGAAAATAGTAAAAACCCGATTTTTTTTTCAAGCGTCACTACCGACTGAGCGTCTTTGGGTATTCGGGCGTAAGTATTGCGTTGTGGTTATGTTTACCATCTAATTTATGTACGGACGCGACAGTGATGACTCCAATCTGTGAAGAGTTGCTGATGAGAGGTCCTTTGGAGATGTCTATGTGGTTTCCCATCCGGTACAGTATCACTTGACCTGTGACAAAAATAATCGTAAGAGCTCTGTGTAAAGTAGCTGGAGAAAATATGTATTATAGTATGGCAAATAGCAAATAATATTGCATAATTTATTTATTAGCATCAAAGATCCTAGGACTACCTTCCGTAGATTAGCATTATTTTAGTTTTATTGGGATCTAAAACTGGACACAACACAGCTTAGAAAGAGGATCAGTAATGTTATAGCAATTTCAATAGAACTAGTATCCACGTTATTCTTTATGGCATAAAAATGATATATCATTTAAAAAATAAATTATTCGATGGGTCTCTCAAAACTGAGCCTATCATTCAGTCATATTTTTCTCCGAAACTTATAGTTTCGGAGTAAATCACTAAAAACTGATATCTACCTACGGTTAACGGGCGGCGACCGAGCGAGTCACGTCACACGCACCCGCGGCGGTCACTCAGTGAACTTCCTTAGTAATTTAGTCATAATTTCGTAAATTTTTGTCGTAAAACAAAAACTTTTGCACTGTGTGTTATGGATTTCTTAGCTCTATAAATCTACATTCTCAACTAAAAACGTTACGGATCCTCATTTGTACCACCCCCGCTCTTCCCACATCCAACGGAGACGGGCAGCAGCGCCCCCTACAGAACAATTTGACCACCAGACTGCGATCCACAACACGCTTGATCAGCGTGGGGATTATGGGCACTAGTAGTGGACCAAAAAAGGTTGTTGAGCTTGAGGAGATTGAGGGATCCAAAACCTCTCACTTTTATTCGCCATGGAAGAAGATTATCCAGTTGTTTCCAAAAATGAACAGATTTTTTAGATATTTATCAATCCATTACAAAAGAGAAGGTAATTCTGTCTGTTACATTTTAACGCCTAAACGGCTGAACGGATGTTAATGGGCAGGCAGGGCATACTACAATTTAGAGGAGTTCTTCGTTGATAAATTTGCTGACGCCGATGTCGTAGATCCACACTTATAATATACCTAATACTATAATATTTAAATACTCTTGGTTAGTTTTTACATTATTTTGTACCTAGCTAAGTTACTTTGACATGTAAGAAAATTTCTTATAAATAAATAACTGAACTGAAATGAAATTAAGCAGGCCGGTAGACATGTATCCTGTAGAAGGAAGGACATAGGCTACTTTTTATCTCGGAAATGCGCTTGCGAAGCCGCATCCAGAAGATAAAACATTACGTAAATAAAATCAGCTCTTCTAGACTAAAATTTGTTGCAGTATGGTTATCCCTGGCTCATCAGAATCAGCCTAGTCCACAGCTGGACATAGGCCTCCCCTTATGAGCGCCATAGTGCCATGACTTCTTGCTGCATCCAGCATCTGCCTGCAGTTTCTCTCAGGTCGTCATCCCAGTTTGGCGGAGGGCGTCCTACACTACGTTTGCCTTGTTGCGGAGCCCTGGCTCGGAATGACGTTAATCCAACGCCATTCTCAGCTTTCCGCATCCAGCATCTGCCCGCAGTCTTTCGATGGTCGTCATCCCACATGGCCGGAGGGCGTCCTACTTTTGTCGAGTTGCGGAGCCCTGGCTCGGAATGACGTTAATTCAACGCCATACAGCGCAGCACCGCGCCTCTTCGGGTTGCATCGCTGAAGCCTGAAGCTTGAATCATACTTGTACAGAATCATGTATGTTATAATTTATCTCACGGTTTTAGATGATGATTTTAGTTTTTAGATGGTCAAAATTCTTCTTTAGTTAATTTTTTATTATTTTGTTTTGTAGGTATCTTCATTTATTTATTTTGTTTTCTAAGTAGCTGCAATACTTCGCTTTTATATATATTATTTTTTATATAATATGTATGTAATTCCTCGGTCCCATAGGCATAACAGAAAACCAGAGCAGGTTTTTTTTAACACACCTGCATAAGCCGAGTTGGGACCATTTTGTACCTAAACCTAAGTTACTAAATAAATTAAATAGTATTATAATATTATATCGTATAGTTATTCTAATTTTTTATTCATTTTTAGTTAAATAACGGTTTATTCAATATGTGATTTAGTTGCATATAAACGTTTTTGAGTGATAGATTGAATCTACCTCTTACCTCTCCTCTTAGGTGTCGCATAAAACCAGGCGCACAGTAGCGCCATCGTTAATGTGCATCATACAGAGCGACGACATTTTTTGATGTCACGGTTGTAACTTCTATTTGTTTGTACCAACTTAACTTGTAATTTCGTGACACAGAACAAATACTTTTTACTTTTATTACCATTAGCTGGACCATCACCTTACTCCGTCTTCTATCCACCTCCGCAGTCTACTCACCATCGTCCTTGGCTATGCTCGGCACCTGGCGGCTCTTGTGCGGCTCTCCGTGGAACAGCTCCTTCGCCAGCGCCGCGCTCACCGCGAGCCGCTCCAACGGCAGCGCGCCGCGCGCTAGGCGTACCGCCTCCGCGCTTAGTGTACGAAGCTCAGCTGCAGTCGGTTTCCAGTCGGGGAGAGACGGGATGTCGATGTCGTAGATGAAAGAACCGCTGCGAACTGAAAAGAAGTTTTTTTTTTTTGTTATTATAGTGCGTAACACTCAGGGTAGTTTCTAAGAAATCAAATAATATCGCAAAAATTTTCGACTTCGACGGGACTTGATCCCGCATCCTTCCATCAGTACGGGAATGTGCTAACCAACTACACCACGAGGTCAGTGACGTGGGAGTCGAAAATCTCTGCGACTTCGTACGGATTCTAGCTCCGTTAGCTCCATCTACAGGGGAAACTTTGAAGTTTATCTATGCGGGTTCAAGTCCCGTCGATGTCGAAAATTTTTGCGATATTATTTGATTTCTTTGAAAAGAAGTAAGTTCTATGCTTAGCCTAAGGTAGGGCTAGATGATGGTGTGTGGTTTGTCCGGCATTAAGTACTTATTTTATCAGGGGGAGGCCTGCGTCCAGCAGTGGACCAATGTAGGCTGTTGAGGTGAGGTGGTGGTGTGAGTATTTATTTTATTTCGTCCGACTGCTAGGCAAAAACCAGCGTGTTTTGCGGCCACCATTAGCTGTGATTGGACCATTGCTTCATATAAGTATTCTTATATTAGACTTTTTGCAACTTATAACAACAATACAGATTTCGGGAAACGAAGTGCAACCCAATGCTTAGATAGGACCTTGTGTTGATAAAGGTACCTACGTATTGTGTTAGTATTGGTCACTTGTGTTTTTTTTAGATAAGTGTTACTAAGTAGTCTATGATTTTATTAGTAGTGTAGTGTTTGATTAACAGTTTTCTTTCTTTCTTATGACGAAGTGGGATCGGTTTTGCGAGACAAGGACGAGCGAACGTCGCGCGGGGAAGTCGTGAAGGGAAGGCGAGAGCCGCGGAATGGCCAGCCCGCGCGCAATTTCACTGGTCGTTTTTTAGAAATTTGTTTGTTGCTCTAAAATAATACTCTTTCGCAAAAAAATTAAACCATAATCGTCTAAGTACTTATTAAGGAACACGTAAACGAAATTTTATTGAAATTTGATAAGTAACTATAGCAAATGAAACTGCTTTTTCCGTAGAAGTATTTGTGCAAAAATGAAGATTTAGAGGAAACTTTGTGATTTTTTTGTATCGAGTCAAGTTTTGTCAATCGTGTTTCGACTCCCATAACATACTAATTAGAATCCTAAACTTATGATGCTTGTCAAAAAATTACAAAAAAATCATTGCTTTTTTCCTTATAATTGATTTACCGTACAGTCAAAATGTGGGTTTTGGGACTTACTTCACCTTAAGTGTAGTACGCCCTTTGTCCAGGTGGGATGCCAATCTGCGAAACCATGCTCAACTTTGCTGGATTCAGCAAGCTGAAGACAGGGCGCTATGGCGCTCATTAGGGGAGGCGTATGTCCAGCGGTGGATTAGCAAAGGCTGACAATGAATACAATGCCCTCGAATTATATTTTTAGCTAATAAATACTTACATTGCAAATCATAGAACTTTTGTCCCTCATCCATTCTTCCATTCACAATCACTGTTGAGACACAGTAGAGGAATCAAGCACTAGTGTCTCAAACAGGCCACTGATCATGCCCTTAGCTAGCTTACTATCTGAGAGCAGATTCCCTAACAGTCCAATAAAAAAGGCCGTTGACCATTGTGCCATTAAGAAGGTGAAGAGCTCTATTTCATCACAGGGTCATGGGGACAAAACATCCACCATTTGTATTACTTAGCTTACAAACCTCAATGTTCTTTGTTTAGTTTTGAATGTGTTTTGTGTGTCAAAATAAATTATATTCTAAGAAATCAAATAATATAAATTTCGACTTCGAAGGGACTTGAAACTGCATCCTTCCTTTAACATTTTTAGTGATATTATTTGATTTCTTAGAAATTACCCTGTGTGGGGTTACGCACTGTAAGAACAAAAAATGATATTCTATTCTATTCTCTTCCACTCACTGTCAGGTCCTGGGAAGCTATGCAGTTGAACAGTAACAGTATCCTTGAAGGCTCTAGTAGCCATGGCTCCGAGCAGCATTGAACAGGTCCTCCAGAATGCTTTGTTTACCTGCTGCGGCTCTGGTGATTTGTAGTTTAGAAGCTGTGGATGTTTGAAACATTTATTTAAATGCTAGGATCAAATGAAAATTTATACAATAATAAAATTCTGGATACATCACAATACATCATCATTTGGGCTACCAAATCCAGCAGCAAATCTTGTGTTATGTGGACCAGATTACTGTTATACTATGTCTTATAAATCCGAATTGGTTAAGTGAAATCTTTTAAAAATAGATGCCAGTATAATTTATAGTGCCCTGACAAAGATATTACAATACTACATAACATGAAGAGGTCAGCTCATATTCTTGTGTGTTACATAAAATAATATAATTTTTTTTGTGTTTGACGACCTCCGTGGCGCAGCGGGCGAAGGTCCGCCTGCGACGCAGGAGGTTGCGGGTTCGATTCCCGCCTCGGAACAAATTTGTGTACGATCTGCAGAAATTTGTTCCGTTGGTCTGGGTATTTTCTATGTATAATAAAAATATCTATCTATGTAGTATATTGTATTAAGTATATCAGTTATCTAGTACCCATAACACAAGCTCTGCTTAGCTTGGGGCTAGATAATGCTGTGTGAATTGTCCAGCATTATTTATTTATTTTGTGTTTTTTTAATATACCTACTTTACTCTTGAGGCAAGTTGAAGCTGTGTAAAAATGTCTACCATTGGTTATTTATTCAATTTTTCTTTAAAACTAATCTTTACCTCCAATGTGCAGTTCTCAGTCAGAGGTCTGTGCATATCCCAGTATACTGTTCCATCAAGAAGTGCCAATGCACTTGTGTCCATGTGCCATTCTGATAAATCTGGAAAGAGTGGTTTAAAATTCTTTGAGTGGTTTAAAAAGAAATTGGGGGATTTAAGAAATCTTACTCCACAGAAAACTCTGCTCACTGCAACTTCTTGATAATAACTGTGCACATAGTATGAGACAGGTCTCGAAGTGCTTATATCAAGATTTTAAAGGTAGTATTGTAAGGTCTTATAATGGTGCAAATTATGTTCAGTGAATTCATTTTTATTGGCCATATACATAGGACCCTATAGGCATGTCAACTTACTAGGGCACATCAGACAATCTTGAGTTTTATTAGGTTCATTTCTTGTCTTGTTAAATAATAAATAATGCTGGACAATTCACACAGCATTTTATCTAGCCCCAAGCTAAGCAGAGCTTGTGTTATGGGTACTAGATAACTGATAAACTTATTATAATCCACTATACATGGATAGGTATTTTTTATTATACATAGAAAACAATCCAGAACACCCTGAAGAAATATCTGCAGATCGTACTTACAAACATCCCGTCCCGAGGCGGGAATCGAACCCGCTACCTCCTGCGTCGCAGGCGGACCTTCGCCTGCTGCGCTGCACAGGTCATCAAAAATATTAAATCGTCGTTAAAAAAATACTTACGTCTTGCACAATCAAACGGCGTTGACAAATCTTTATTCATGATCAAAGTAACATCTTTTGGTAGGCCCTTGTATTGGACCTCAATCTTCTCAATTCGACCTACACTTTCTTGCTGACGCTTCTTCTCGAGATTAAAGAGATGATTTCGTCGTTCTACAGCCTCTTTTGTACTCAGGAGTCCTGGAATATCGTGGAATACGGGGTTAACAAATTTGTTGACGAAATATTTGATAAAACGTTATACCAACTGAAAAACGTATACTTACGTGTGGGGACTGTTTTCACACAGGTTGTTTGAGATATTTTCCTCGTTATGCAAGTAATATGGCGCTTCATTTTGCTGAAATAATCGAGTTTCTGTGAATGTTTACCTTTTTAGTTTTTTGAGGTTAGATCACGAATCTGTTTTGTTTGACATTGACAGCTTGTTAACTTGATAAGCACCCCACTGACAATAATATTTTACGTTCCGTTTCATACCAAGGTGGTATGCACGAATGCAGTTTTCCATGCAAATATATAGATGTCGCTATATTATAGGTTTTACGGTTTAGTTGTTTCTCAAGTGGCGAGATATTCGAAAATATTTTATTACTGAATATGAATATCGTGCAATCACAATACGAAACAACTTTTTAAATCGCTGAAATCGGTACCAGTAACTATGACAAAACAGCTTCATACAGTTGGTGCCCCTCAGAGGTGCAAATACATGCAATATGCCTTCGGGTGGTTGAACATGAACCCCAAATTTTGCTTTCAAAGGGCACTATTATTGTAATTTTGGCCTGGATCTACTCTAAGAAACATGCTACTTTATCCTAGTTTAACATCAAACTTATGGCTAAGGAAATGGACAGAGAGTTGATACAAACTGTCATATTGTACAAATAAAATATATTTTCCAGTTTCATTGCTTTAAACACAAGTCTACCCAACCATAGTTCTTTTCCGGCCCCGTGCCCTCACTTCTTCATATTTACTGATGATTTCCTTGATGTTATTCTTGCTGTAGCTTTTATAAGCATTAAAGATTTCATTGAACAATTCTGGGAGGTCATTATGAGTACTTATCAATGCCCTTTCAAGTACATACAAATCAACCCCCTTGTCTTCTGTACTTGTGTCAATAAATGATAGTCCAAAATCAATCATCGCAAGTTCATAGTCATACATACTGTTGATGCCAACATTTTTGTACACAACCAGCATATTAGATGTAGTCAAGTCTCCATGTATTATGTTGTTCTCATGCATTTTTCTTACAGTTTCTCCAATCATCTTGGCGATCTTTGATAAGCAGTCTTGGGGTGGTTTAGTCATAGTGATGAAGTCTTTTACGGTAATACTTTGCTCGAAATGCTCCATATATATTCTCCTACGTTCAAAATCGACGAGATATAGTGCGGGAGTCAAAACTCCGATCGTTTTACATCTGACTATGGATCGGGCCTCATTTTTGATTCTGTCTTTAGTGATAGTGGTGTCTAGGTCAGCATGACGGTAATTTTTCTTGAACCTCTCCTTGATCAGCGTCGGTCTGCCGAGGTATTTGCAGCTGTAGAGTTTTGCTTCTGCGCCTTGTTTCAGAATTTTCAGATTTTCACACATAGTTTAGATAGTTTTGGATGCCTCTTCCTAACCTTATCCTAACCACAATATTGCAGCTTTCACGTAATAATTAGTTAGCACCATAAATCCAATAAAGGCAAATAATGATTTAGTTGACTACGTAGGATATAACAATGTAATCTAATCTACCGTTTACAGCACCTAAATCTGTAAATAAACAAAACAAAACGAAAAGAATGCCAGCACCACCTTAATTGTTTACTTTGTTTTTTTTATCCATCGATTATTTGATTGACATTGACAGTGACATTTTGAGTACTACCAACTACAAATAACAAGGACGTGAAAAATATAAAGCGCAATGAACGACGAACTTATTATTCGGCGCAAGAACCCCGGCCCGCTTGTAGATATGTAGGTATTTCGGTAGGTAAGAGGCATTAACTACTTTCTATAGGTTTCTATACGTAGGCAGGCACTCACGCACGGGAGAGCGAGGGAGGCTGTGGGCGTATTCGCTGTTACATTACAATACAACCGTGCCGGCCGCCCGGCGCGACGTCGTCGTCTCATTCAAACTAAATTCCCATCGAATTCCCTAATGAAAGACTGTGATTAAACATAACTGTTAACATCTTTGTATTAGGTATACATGAGACCGGTCCACTTGCTAACAACACGAGATTAAAAGTGTGTAACATCAAAAAATTATATATATTTTTTGTAGTGGATATTTATTAGTGAGTTGACTTTTTACTGTGCAAGCCATGTCGCTGTCCGAAGGATTGGAATATGACATTATGGTGCAGAATGGACCAAAAAAAGTATGTAACCTTTACTTTATAAGCCTTAATTTTTAAACTAAGGTGCCTAAAAAACTGAATCTAGGCTTTTATTTTTAATCGAAGCAAGCGCGTGATTGACGCGTGCTAGGTATAAGAAATGACAGATTTTAATTCACTTTGAAGATTGCAATTTTGAGCTTGCACTTTTCTGCATTCTGCATGCTGTGTGTGTATTTTTTTTAGACTATTATTTTATTAGACTTACCTATAAAGCTAACAAGAATGCTTATGGACATAGGTACCACTTAATTAAACAATGGACCTACTACCTACCTGCACCTACCTACGTGGGTAATGTATTTTTATACAGTGACGAAACTAAACCAGGAAAATCCGCGATGTATCCTTGTACCTATATAGAGCGGGAGGAAAGGGTGGATCTGTCATATACGTCTGGGTGCAGCTTTATTTATGTTTATGTAGATATTTATGCAGTCTCGACACGTCTGATGCGAATTTCCTGCGTTTTAGGGACGTTGGCACGGAAAACGTAGGTTGCATTTAATTGGTTCGTTAAATTATGAATTAAACGCGATGTTCTATTTTTAAACTTTGCATTGAACGGCGGGAAAACAATTTTGAAAAGGTTGGTTATTTATGTATTGCCGCGTACCATAGAGGTTTTTTTTGTTTGCTAGGAGAAAAAGTCGTGAAAAGTGCATGAAACATTTAACGCATTTGAACATTTGGGAACAAAATCTCTCATCTGCGGTTCCGAAGTCAGCAACGGGAACAATATTTATTTAATAAGGACTCTCAACAGAAAAATCACATATCATGCAGAATAACAGAATAAAGTGGTCCTAAGTCTACACTTAGGAAAACAAGTAACTACCTACGTACTTAGTGTTTTTCTAAGTACATAAAGGGTGCCACAGTGTGAACAAATTCCTATGGGTCGACTAAGTATAAACTTTCTATGTTTGGAATCCCCCATAGGTAGGTAGGTAGGTACCTAACCTATCGTGTAGTGTAGGCGAACCTTAAAATACAATGTGCCACCACAAAGTGTTTATGCAGACATACCTACATTACCTACCATCGTGCGAATTAACCGTGAGATCAAGCAAGACTACATTAGTGAAAGTATAGACTTTCACCTTCACGTAAAAAATACTAACAGATCAACCATGTAAAAAGTCTAAAGTTGTGAGTAAATACCTACATAATAAAGGTCCCACTTTTAAACTCAACCCAGGTAATAGTTAAGTACCTAATTAGTTAAGTAAGTACCCACAAGTTGAGTTTAAGTTTGAAGATTTTGGCCCCAACACTGGCCACCACAATTTAATTGCGCGGCCCGCGATTTTGAAAAAAGAGGTCGCCAGAGTTGGGGCCTCCTTCCATACAAAAATCTTAAAAACCCTTTACGCCGCTCTATTTCGATTGCAAAATTATTAGATATAATATTTATAAAAACGGCTTATCTAACTCTTCCTACACTCGATTTAGTGCGGTAAAATGTTCAAGATAACATTTATTTTATTATTTATCACATTAATTGCCCTTCAGGCCAAAGATAGAAAAGTTTGGAAGGAGCTGGGGGAGGCCTACGCTATAAAAGACGACTACTAACTTAATCAAATTTTGTAAATAGATAGTTATATAAGTAGTTATTTAAGAAGTAGGAAATAAAGGCTAATTTTTATTTTTTATTTTTTTTATAATTGCCCTTGACGACGACGTGACAAACTTCTCCATACCTACACGGGATGTGCTGGGCCCTGCGAGTCGCATCACAGAGGCTGGGCAGTGAATGGGCTAAGTTAGTATATTTTTATAAGTACATTAGATGTAGTGTGTGTCCAGGCAATATAATATAAACCATGGTCTTCCTACGTCATCTCGTAGGTCGAGGTGTTGCTAATGAATGAGCTGTCACTGTCACTTCGTCAGACGGACACAGCCGAGGAAGCGGGAATCCGGGGGACAGGGAAACGGTTGCCTACTGGGGAGTGAGGTGAAGATCATGGAATGCCTTGGCTGTGGCGAGCTGATGTATCCTTATCGTTATCCTTATAGTTTCAAATGCGGTAATCTGTGCTTTTTGTCCAAAATGAGTTATTGACATGGCAACACAGATAATTTTAAATAAAACCGTCTTTTGTTTGACTTATATTAACGGTCATCGGAACCCATACTACGTTTAGGTATAAAGGGTCTACCTTCCTTTATCAAAATTCGCCGGAATCGCAGCCGGAATATGAAGTCACGCTCCCGTCCACTATGCCAATACGGCTTCGTGTGAATGACGGAATAACAATGCGAATAGACGAAATAATGGTCCATGTTTGTGCTAATCGAAAAATTATCTTAAAATCTAATAGAAGCAGTTTTTTTGTTGGATTTGACCCCAAGAGGTCATGCGCTTGCTGGTCGAGGGTCACTGCCCTGCCGCCAGATCTGTTGTACTGTAAGTACCTACCTATTCTAGATAAATTTAAGGTTAGGTTTCATTCAGAGTTGAGATGATTTAAATCACTTGATTCTAATCAGTGATAGGTACCTTACCTAGTATAAATCAAATGTTTTTTTTCTAAATTTGTTATATAGGTAAATCAGTTTGTTTTTCATTACAATGAAAATAGAAAGCAGTCAAAAATGTAAGTACCTACCTAGGTACCGTACCGGTGCACATGCGCAATGTAGGAGGTACCTAGGTAGGTAGTAGGTACCTAGGTACCTACCTAGGTAGGTATACCTGAGAGGCCTGAGCTGCCCTGGTTGAGGGTTCACGGAATACTCTGATAGCTATGAATAATTTTCACAATTTTCCTTCATACATTAATTCCATAAAGTTTAAATTCTTCACGATGTCTCAAAAAAAGATGCTAAACGCGCGAGAGTCATAAACTATCCCACGCGACCGATGACCCCACGCCCAATGGCTGGGCAATCGTAGTAATTTTCAAATTTTACAAGTAGGTTAACCCTCATACATACAGGTACATAGCACTTACACCCGACTTCGGGTACTTATTATAACCGAAAGAATAAAAAAGACATTAGGTACCTACCTACATGACAAACATCGATAACATTGTCAATTTGTTGCGGTTAAATAAAAGCGCGTACCTAACGGAATGTAGCCGGCTAAGTTGGAGTCTCTTTTACAAGCGAGGGTTCCGTCGCCATTAAATTGTTGTACAGGAAAGCTAGCGATAATCGAGGTTGATTGATTAGACAGTGTTTTTTGGTTCCATACAAATTATTGTAAATTTGTCATTGTCACTTCCATCCGAGTCGAGTAGGTTAGTTTACTAATATACTTATAAGTATCTACTATAGTTAGAAAAAATCTGGAGAATCGACTCATTCATTATTCTGGGTGTTGTCTTTTTTATTTTTAATTCTTTCTATGTAGGTATAATAAAAAACAATCTATGTAATGTTTCGTATTAGTTTAAAAGGTATATCAGTTATCTAGTACCCATAACACAAGTTCTGCTGGGGTCTAGATTATGCTGTGTGAATTATTCAGCGTTATTTATTTATAATTTAGACACAAATTAAAATGCACTCAAAACATGGATAATCTATGTAAGTAAATTACTCATTTTGAGTGAGAGCCGTTAAAAAATGTCGCGACCAAAAACTAAAACGGGTAAACACAAATTTTAATAAACAAATCGGGTATTGATTTCCCTCTACATTTTTGTCATGTAAATATTCAATTTATGGATCCAGTTTTTTATGCAAATATATTTAAGTTTATATCAGATTTATTGCATCTAATGGTTTTGAATAATGTTAGAGAGTTCAACGGCTCTCACCCACACTGGAGACTATTATATTAACTGGGCCCACTCAGTCTAAACTGAATCCGGTATGCTACTGTTTATTTAATCAATGAAATGTGTGGCTTAGTTGGATATTTTCTAAATAAGGAGTACGCCTTACCTGCCTTAGTAAAAGCGATCTAGAATAACAGTTGGTTGACTAATGTGAATCGCCACATCAAACCTTATTTAATGGGCTGAGTGAGATCCGTTAATAGATATCTATTTATGTACCTATATAATAATTTTCACCAGTATTTGGTGACATAAATCATTAGCGCAGATACAATGAAGCGGCGATTTTTAACATAGGTTCATTGAAACTCTAAAAAAAATCGTGGATGATAAAATGACCATATAAAAAATTATAATAATGAATGATGATGAAAGTAAGAGAGACAAAACTCGTCATAACCTGGCCATGTAAAATACTCGGTATAATAAATACATACTCGGTTCTAGAATCCAAGATATTTTATGTCAACAGAGCCATCTCTAAGAATTAGAAATGAAACAAAACAAGCGCATCAGCATTGCCATACAGCGGGGCAATGCAGCCAGCGTCTTAGGGAAGCTTCCGACTGGTATTGATATGGATCAGTTGAGCTACCTGTAGATTGTTTGCAACAGTCTGCAGTTAGCTCAATTGTTTCAATTGTAAATACTTGTTCTAATTTATTTATATTATCTGATTTAGAATTTTCTTTGTGAACAAAAACTGATATTTCGAAAGCATTAATTATTTCGAGCTTCAGCGATATGCTCCAATGATACCCAGTGTCGTTATATATACTCCTCTGGATTTGTAACTCATTTGCTGTCTTTGTTCTCTCCTCTCAACACTCTTGACGACCTCAGTGGCGCAGCGAGCGAAGGTCCGCCTGCAACACAGGAGGTTGCGGGTTCGATTCCTGCCAAAACAAATATTTGTCGAATTTGCAGATCAGGGTGTTCTGGATGTTTTCTATATTTAATTAAAAAAATATCTACCTAAGTAGTGTATTGTATTAAGTATCTATATCAGTTATCTAGTACACATAACACAAGCTCTGCTTAGCTTGGGGCTAGATAATTCTGTGTGAAATGTCCAGCATTATTTATTTATTTATAACAAATATATCTACCATTGAAGAAAATGCTTCATCTATGTAGTTTGGCTAGTGTACAACCCTTTCAGGCCCAAAAATGTTTTGAAAAATGTGTGTAAGTACACTGTAACTAGGTAAACCAACAGATTATGGACCTAGTAAGTATTCCTAGTTCCTACCTCTCTTCATGACCCTATCTATCACTTAGGTAATGACAGTATCGATGCTTATCGCTTTATCCGATGGCTTATGTATGGATTACTTGATAAGACATAAGTGTAGGTTCCTAACCGGTCTAGGCACCTTGATGTGATACCTAATTGATTCATCCATCATCAAAACATACATTGGCAGAATAAGGTATGGTGTTAGTATTACGAAGTGAATTCATTTGTAAATGAATTTTAACAACGTCCTAAACTATTCATTTATTATTCAGTTAAATAGATAAAAGAATTAGATTTTTTATTAATTATTGTATTGACTCGAGATTGACATTAAGATTGATAATTATTTGTATTTATTGTTTTGTATTGTATTGTGTCCAAGATTAGAGTATTTTGTGCCTATTTTGTTATTCTTATGTATCTGACTCCTGGACGTTTTGGTTTCTACAGTAAGTACATTTGTAAATGAATAAATAAATAAGTATGGTTGTATTGATATTATAGGTGTATGAATATGTTTAGTTACTAAGCATTGTTAGCTCATGCATGAGAAAAGCTTTGTCAAAAATTATGTTTCTCAATAGGCACCCGATATTTATCAGATCGGATTGTCTTAGATTTCATTGTAGGTACTTATTCTAAAAATAACTTAAAAGATTGTTACCAAAGTATTTATATTAATAAAACTATCTTATAATACATCATAATGAACCAGATGAGAACTCTGTGTCTGGTTAAACATACGATAGGCTTTAAATCACATCATATAATATAGTATCCATAACACAAGATCTGCTTAGCATGGAGCTAGATGATGCTGTGTGAATTGTCCAGCATTACAATTATTCAACAAAAAACGGATATTTAGAGGAGTCATATAAATGATCAACCATCTTTGGCTTTTTAACCATTAAAGGTACCTAGTTCTACCTACGTGACGTGGTCTAGTTGGCTATAGATAGAACACAGATGATGTTGAGTGAGATTTTATTGTAGTTAACAAGAAGAGAATTAAAAATTTTGAAAACCTCCGACCGATTTTTTTTAAACATGGCTTCTTAGCCATGTTACCACACCACACCCGGGATAAAATTATCCATGACACAAAAAAAAACTAAACGAAAATCGGTTAATCAGTTTGGGAGCTACCATACCACAGACAGATACACAGACAGACACGTTAAACTTATAACACCCTTCTCTTTTTACGTCGAGGGTTAAAAAAACATCTGAAATAATACAAACATGAACATGAGGGCAATCAAGGTTGCTGAACTTCCTGACGAAAAAAAGGACATGTCATCAAAACAATGACCCTGATTCAAAGCTCCATACATCTGGCGAGTTGCCAGACAAGACGTGATTTATTTCGAGTGCATGTGTGGGGTCAGTGCTGAGAGCCGGTCCCGTTTTAACAGGACTGAAGAGTGAGGACTCAGCGGTATTTTGCTTTAGGTAAACAAAACTGTGTATTGTAACTGGTTAAAAACATAACCGACTGCGGTTTTATGTTATGACTGGGAACTGGGGCCACTTGAATAGGAATAATTAATTTAAAGTGGTTCAATAAGAAGTAAGAAAATTTCTTATAAATAAATAACTGAAACTGAATATTTAAATAATAACTCATGTTAAATAATGACTCAGTGACTCTGTTCTAGATATTTTTTAAATAAAGGGGTTATTAAAATCAAATAATCGAAATAAATTAGTTGTATTTACAATTGAAACGATTGAGCTAACTGCAGAATGTTGCAAACAATCTACGGGTAGATCTACTGATCCACATCAATACCAGTTGGAATTATCGAACCGGTCTTTTCTTTGTTAAAAAAGAGGATTTTGTTATTAAATTTAAAACAAAATAAATATAAAATATTGTAAAAAACATTTTACAAAACATCGTTACATTTGTTTTTCGTCCGTTATCGAACTTGAATTTTCACCACATCGCCGCGCATGTGCAACTAAACAGTGTTAAAGCTTTTGTTATTAGCGATTAGCATGCTTTTACCTTGTTGTTATCAGCTTTTGTTAGCTTTCCGTTCATAAAGTAGATTTATTTATGTAGCACATAGAAAATTACATAAACAGAATAGAACAATTACAACTAGTATAAACACTTACATCTATTTCTTAAAAATGAAAACCGTCACCAGAAAGCAGAGCGCCCAGAATGCTGGCAGCATTGCCACGTTATTATGGCAATGCTTATTCGTTGACGAAATAGAAGCCAGCATTAATAATTATGTAAAAAATAAATAAAAATGTCTTTGTTATAGAAATATCCAAGATTCTAGAAACGAGTGTGATGATAGTTGAATGGAACAGGATACTTAACACAAAATGGATCAATATCCAAAAATACTGTGATTTTGTGGTCGGCTAGTAACAAACATTACCGAGTTGAACATAAAAACGTATGATTCACTCGCCAGTCATTCGATTAGTCGTAAACTTCTTGCTATAAATGCCAATGCGTCAATGTACAACGTAGAAAATGCAATGCTGTATTTTAAAGATAACCGCCACAGAAATATATCTAGATATCTCGATATATTTCTGTGATATTTTTTATTCGAAAGGTGTCCTAAATAATTAAATATTAGATCATGTCAGTTTTATATCTAGCTTCAAAAGAAAATATTTAAAATCAAAATGGTCAAAAATTAAAATGGTAAAAAGGTAGAGAATGCTATCTAGCATTATGCTCGCCCGTGTACAACTTTTTTGAAATAAAGTATGATGTATATTCGATTTTTTTTTACCTGAAGATGTGAAGACAACAACGTCAAAACTGCTGAACAGTACGGGCTTAAATTAGGCATAGAAGTAATTCTAGATGTGCTATCATAAAAATTGCCTACATTAGTGTCGAAAAAACGTATCCACCAAGAAGTTTCTTTTCGTTTTAGTATTATTTGTAACCGACTTGAAAAAAAGAAGGAGTTTCTATGTTCGGCTGTATGTATGTTTTTCGGTTTTTAAAGTTTATTCGCTATTGAATAGAGCGAGATGGTTCCATACAAATTTTAATCTCGAGGTATTAGTATTTGTTCCGCAAAACTTAATATACAGTGTAAATATTAAGCATTTTGAAGTTGGTTTTTCAAATTAATCAAATTATTTTCTATTTTAAACATGCTTGAATAATTTTTACGAATACATCCGACAGAGAACCAACGTTAACGACATAGCTCAAAGAATTAGCAAGCTGAAGTGGCAGTGGGCCGGCCATATCTCGCGAAGAAGCGACAACCGCCTCGGCAAACGTAGTGGAGGACGCCCTCCGGCCAGGTGGGATCACGATCTGCGAAAGACTGCAGGCAGATGCTGGATGCGGCAAGCTGAAGACAGGACGCTATGGCGCTCATTAGGGGAGGCCTATGACCAGCAGTGGACTAATATAGGCTGATGATGATGATAAATTATTATATTGGGTAGTAAAAGGTAGTACCTTTAAATTAAATGGAATCAACATGTTACAGTCTGTTTTACCTTACGCACAGTAATGTAGGCCGTGCCAAATATGGACACATCATGAGGTGACCACACCTTTCTTCCGTGCCATAAAAGGGATACAATACTTGAATATTTTTTATCATTTTTAAGGCCACCCAGCTTACTGGTCGACTTTTTTGAGATGAAAGTCAGTCCGTTTTGTTGAACAATACGTTTTACAACGCGAATTTTCACCTTTTTCGCTGTGCGTGTGCAATTATGCATTGTTGAAGTTATGTTGTTGTTTTAATGGTTACCTTGCTGTTATTATTAGGTATCCGTTTTTATTACCTAGGTACTTGTATTCACATCATACAGAATCGTCTGTGTTTACATAAAATATCTTGGATTTTAGAACCTAGTATAGTTTTACGTGATATTATGACTAGCTTATACGATACGATACACGCAAAGTCTAACATTGAAATGCAATAAAATCAATAAGCCCATAATAAAAATTCCTTTACAGAATTAGCTCTAACTAAACCGTGCCTATTTTGAGCGCAAGCGCATGTGTCTCGATGCGTTTATCTAACGCCTAATAAGTGTAAGTGGAGGTTAAGCAATTGAGTTTATTTATTTATTATTTTATTTATTTTACGACATACTATTGGTATCATCGAAGAAGTTCGAAGTTTACAAATCGCAGAAGGACAAAACAATTTTTGGGTTTGTCAATTTTCGTGCATCCTTTTATCAGTCTCTCGTCCGTTATCGAACTCGAATTTGCACATTTTTGCCTTCAAACAAATACTTTACAATTTTTTTTCGAAATTAACTCTATTTTGAGCGCAAGTGCACGCGTCTCGACGCGTATTTATTAACTAACGCCTAAGGCTAAGTGGATGTTAACTGAGTTTAGCGAACTGCCCTGTGTTAAATCCGTATATGCTATGGCTAATAAATAAATAATGCTGGACAATTCACACAGCATCATCTAGCCCCAAGCTAAGCAGAGCTTGTGTTATGGGTACCTTACCTACTAGATCACTGATATACAAACTTAATAAAATACGCTAAACATAAATGTAGATATTTTTTACTCTGCATAGAAAACACCCAGAACACCTGCAACAAATATTTGCAGATAGTACAAACATTTGTCCCGAGGCCGAGAGGCGACTTTTGCCCGCCCCGCCACAGACGACCTCGTCGATTTGATTTCTGTGATGTCTGTGGCCAGGCCACGGGTGGCTGTGATTGATTTCGCTGACTTATCTACAAAACGGGTAATATAAATCACATTTATCTACCTAATAAAAATTGATTATAAATGTAAAGGTTTGGATGGATGTATGTTTGTATACTTTTTCACGCCAAAACTAGGTACTAAACGGATCGGGCTGAAATTTTTTATGCATGTAGTTCCAACATTTAATCCCATAAATCAGTTCCCATGGGATATAAATATCTTTAAAATTACAATATTTCTGAAAAATAAAATAGCAATGAGTACGTATGATAAAACATAACTTAAAAATCGGAAAAAGGAAGGAATACTTAAATCGTTTTATAAATCACAAAACCCATAATAATAAAAATAGTATTATAAATAAAAAAAAAGTAATATAATCACAAACCCATCATAACTTTATAATAACACAGGACAATAATAAAATTTGTTTCCATCGCCCGGCAACACACTCAACGCAGGGTTTCTACGTTATGAAACAGAACCCTAAAAACATCGTTCCTACTTTCTGCATCATTGCACCTTCTCGTAGGTATACCTAGCTGCCGTACCGTTCCGTTATTACTTTTTGGTACTGATCCCTAAAAAACACAAAACATCTCTTCTATTCAAACCCCGGAAGTGTTTTTCACATGTCGGCCATAGATAGTGCAGTTCATATGGCTTTAGTGAGTGGTGCCTTTTGTTCGTGGTTCAATACATCGCAATGTTCTTGGTAGACAGGTACTTTAATAGAGAGTTTCTGTAGTTGACTGTGCCTACCTATGTACAGTCAACTACAGAAATAGTTGAACAATAAAAACTAAAGAGTTTTTGGTGTTGCTCCTCAAATTTAAAACAAATTACCTAAAATGTTTCTATAAACCTGAATGATGAGAATGATATAAAACGTCAAGTGCGAGTCGGACTCGTGCACTAAGGGTTCCGTAGACCTTGTGTCTTGCCAAATTATCAGTATCATTAAAAGTAAGTTATTAAGTGAATAAATGACATATTTAAGATTTTCGGATTTTTCCCTTTACTTATGCTTTAGGGCCTTGCTGCTTACCAAATTTCATGATTCTAGGTCAACGGGATTTATACCTATAGGTTTTGTAAGTGTGTCTTTTCTGTAAGTGTGATTTCTAGACGGTCGTCGCGCGCTAAATGCGAAATCGCTGCAGTGCGTAAGATTGTATGCGTCTTAGTACAAAATGTACCTACTTACAACAAAGGTCCCTACTGCAAACAAATATCGCAACAAATCGCGCGACAAAAGACGCGCACACACACCCCACATCCGAGATTTTGAAGCGCGTCTTGTGCCCCCCCCCCCCCTAAATTCTGAATAATTTGATAATTAATTTGATTATTATTTTATCATGTTGAAACAATTTGACAATTCTCTACATAGTATAAAACAAAGTCGCTTCCTGCTGTCAGTCTGTCCCTATATATGCTTAGATCTTTAAAACTACGTAACGGATTTTGATAATTTTACAGGTTTCTAATGTTATGTCGTAAATTTTTGCGCTTACATTGCAAACGATGGCTGAACCCTACGCGATAGATCAAAATAATGTACGACAGCATTGTACACTTTAGAAAGGTCTACAAAAAGTCCGAGATGGTACCTATAATGTCTATCTCTTAGGGATAAACCAAAATAACCATTTTTTATCCTTTACTTTTTACGAGAAATAATGGCTTATTTACGAAGCAATTTTAAGCAATACAGCATTAATCCTTATCCAATTAAGTACCTTAATATAAATCAATATGGCCCTTTACAGCATGTAATTTAAATGAATATTTTCGAAGGACATAGCGGTTGCGGCTGCTGGTCGCACCGCCGCCGCCGAGGCTAGGCAGGCAGTGAATGTGTTAATGGACTTATGTTTAGGTACATAGTCAGATCATGAAGCAACACTTAGTACTTTTTAAAATTTTTGTATACCTACTTTGTCCATGTTTATTGTTTTACGCCCGTGTCACAGCTGCTGATGTCACGGTTGTAACTTTCATTTGTTTGTACCAATACCAACTTTACTTGTATATTCGTGACACTGAACTTTTTACTTTACTTTATTACTTTTTTACCATTTGTATGTTGTATTTCCAAATATTTATTATAAAGGGTTCATAATAAATTATTTAATATATCTAGGTTCTGTAGTTAACACACAATAAACTTGCCTAAATATTGAAAATGATTTTTAGAACACTTAGATAAAAAATTAAAGGTACATACGTATTTTACCTACCTACCTAAACATTTCGCCGGGCGGCGGCGCTTAAATTCTTGTAAATATTCATAAAAAACAAATCACACACATCTCTACATCATAAAACCTAATAAATTCTGCTGTAAGTAGATATTATCAGCAGCTTTCTTTTAGTCTTGTCTAAGATGATGTTTTACGAAGCATGGCGTAATTACGATACGAAAATTACATTTATGAAGACGCTTCCGACTTCCGATTGTATTGTCGGGTCCAAGTTACAAGCGAAGCGATTAAAAATTAATTTAAAAAAAAACTGACTTCGAATCCCTTAGTTATTATAAGGGTAGCTTAAGGGTTCCTTTTTTCCTTTTGAGGTACGGAACCCTAAAAATAGTACTTAGTCAACTAAGTCACTCTACTACTCCTAGTAAGTAGTAGAAAATAGTACCTAATCTCTTTCAAAAATAACATAGAGTCTGAACTCTGAAACTATACTTTATCTACTAAGAGCCTTATCACCCTAGCCGCAGCAGCTCGCAAACCGCTAGGGCCTAGCGGTTTGCGAGCTGCTGCGGGGCGGAGCGGGCGCACAGCGAATACGCCGCGGATGCGGACAGCAGCGTGGACGCAATTTTGTACTGTCTCGTACAAACGTTTTAGTAGGTATATACATATTTTTTATTCGTTTGCAAAACAACACAAAGTAGTCGCTCTCTTCCATTCGATTGAGTGATAATAATGGATCCTCCCAAATTCGTCCAAGTGTTCGTGTTCGTTTCGAAGTAACAAAGCCAAGAGCAGTGTCTCCTCGCTGGAATCCATTTTATTACTGAGTGTATTGTACGAACGTCAAACGTTGCGAATTCGCCGCGCGTCCGCGACGTCTTCGCTGCGCAGCCGCGGCGTTTTCGCGACGCATTCGCTGCGCGCCCGCTCCGCCCCGCAGCCGCTCGCAAACCGCTAGTGTGATAAGGCTCTAAGAGTGTGGATAAATAGGTTAGGTACCTGATATAATAAGTCTTTGCTCCAAACCCACTTCTTTCACTAACTAATGAAAGTGACGTAGATTAGATACCGTAGGTAGATGGTCACGCTTCGGCAGTAGAACAAGAAAATACTTTGTTTTTACTGTCTTGGACATACTCGTAGGTAGCGTAGCGACTAGCACGTTGCGGTAACAACAGAACAAACGTTAAAATATTTGGATGTTAGAAAATAATTTAAATACAATTAATAAATTACTTGGTTAAAAATATAAAAATTGTTTTTTTTAGTTAAAACACAAAGAATTAAAACAAATTAAACTGCTACAATATAGTTTGTGTAAGATAGCTTTTTAAATAGACTCTCACTGTATAAAAATATATCAATGTCTTGGAAATATTTGATAATGACTCTACCATTCTTCTAATCTCAAAGTTCCTCGTCTATGGTCGGGAATCCACTTTTTAAGCCACGAAAGAAAACGAAATTATCCTTTTTGCTGATAAAATGTCGTCCTAACTTTTTCATTCCGACAACCAACGTCACCTTTGACAATATATCTGCTGTCTTTACGCCCAGTCAATGAATAAAGAATCAATATTTTCGTATAAAATTAGTACATAAAGAATTAGTTCTAAAATTCCTACAACCTACCATGTAATTGGCTCAAAAATTGTGAAAATCAACATGGATCCACCAGGATTGGAGCACAGCTATATGACTCTTCAAGCCAGTATCAGCAAACTCACGGAGAGTCAATGCAACATGATAGCAAAATTCGATTTCCTCACGAAGAATGTAGAGGAACTACGCAAGATTATGACGCAGTTTTCTGTGAAAGTGGTGGCTTTAGAAGATGCGGGGGTTGATAGGAAGAAGCTAAAAGCAGAGATCAAGGTTTTGAAGGGTAGGATAGATGGGTTATATGCTATAGTAAAGGAAGGAAAAGAAGAAAAAGAGGACTCTAGCCACAGTGACGTTCAAGACGCAGATTCATGCCACTCTACTGTATCTTCCTCTTCTAAGGTACAATAATTCCTAAATCAAAATATACTAATCAGTAATCACTCTCAGTATAAATGCGAAAGTTTGAATATCTGTTAATCCTCTGCCACATACAAGCTACTGGACGGATCGAGCTGAACTTTTGCAGACTACTCCAGGCACTAACTATTCCAATCTGGATTAATTAACTCTATGTTTCGTATGTCTCTATATTGTCTCTATGTATCGCTCTATACATAATGTCGTGCTGCAAATTTCGTTTTCTTTTGCGTTTGCAGAACAATGATGACGTGGCATAACATAACATAACATAAGCTCGTGGTCAAGTCAGTCAGTCAATTTTGAAAGAATGCGATCAAGTATCGTGGAGCGATTGCTCTCCTTACTCTTTGCGAACCCTTGTCAGTTGCTGCAATATAAGGATGAACTTATTTGACCCAAAATCACAAAAAACTAACTCATAAAGTTCAAGGACTCTACTTCTCGCGTAGAAAATGGTTAGGTACCTATTGATTTTAAAACATTAAAGTTAAGTTTAGATAAAAGTACCTTATACCTATTAAAAAACATATTTTTAAGCCACAAGAACTAAGTAAAACGTCAAGTCGTCATGGCCGTTTTGCTTACCCGACCAGGATATTGCGTCAACGTTGCTTTAAAGAGACTCTAGCAGGGGTATTTAACTTCACCGATTCGTTTCCGAATCGAATCCGACGGATCTTTAAAACGCTATTTTGTTTTCGCCTCGGGTTGATGATCGAAATAAAGAGCTCCTCCTCATTGACATGGCCATTAGTCAACAGATTCGCTTCGAATTTTCGATCATCAACCCGAAGCGAAAACAAAATAGCGTTTTAAAGATCCATCGGATTCGATTCGGAAACGAGTCGGTGAATTAAAATACCCCTGTAGGGGGCCCACTCGGAAAGGGAAAATCGAATTTTTGTTTCGTTGTCTTATGTCGTTTGCACGGAAACAAATCAGAATCTTCAATTTTGTGAGGACTGAAGATCGTCGACTATACGCCGCCGTAACTTAAACATGGACTCCTTGGTTTCAGGTGACGATGACGACCGGCATAGATCGAGACACGATACGATCGGCTTACGAGGATGTGAGGGCTGATACCTCACCTACTGAATGGTAAGTTTCTAAACTGCTAGAGGTTTCTTTCTTTGGATATCTCAATTCCCAAATAAAATCATCTCCAACTTATTTTTAACGCTCTCACTAGTAAGTACTTTTTGGATTTTGTACGGTTAAAAGAACGAACTTTGTTTACCTAGTATTTATCCTTAGTAATAAAATAAAGTGTCGGAGTTATTCCATTCTCTTATATGTATTTTGGTAGATGGTGATTTTTTATGACAATCGATTTTGCTTATGAAGATGTTGTAATCGATTTTGTAAGGTATTTTTGGTCAACGTTTTGTATTATTTTACAGACATACTCAGGCGTCTAACTAAATGATAGGAATCATAATATGCAATAGAATATAATAGTATTATTTTTGTTGTTTTATTTGCTACTTGCGCGTGGCATTCAAGCTTTTTAGCCGTGGACGGACTATAAATAAGTAGGTACCTCATAAGATTTATGAAAAGTCCATTTATTTTTAACCCCCGTCGCAAACAGAGAGGGCTGTTATAACTTATAACAGCCCTCTCTGTTTGCTTTTTTTTATAAGTTTAACGTGTCTGTCTGTGGTATCGTAGCTCCCAGTCCCAAACGGATGAACCGATTTTCGTTTAGTTTTTTTTGTGTCATCGATAATTTTATCCCGAGTGTTCTTAGCCATGTTTCATGAAAATCTGTTGGGGGTTTTTTAAATTTGTTCTTGTATAACATTATAACATAGCCAAAGTGTTTTGATTAATTAACTCCTTTTGAATAAAAAAATTAACTTCGAATCTGACTACTCGCATGGCATCACAAGCCTTCTGTGAGAAATACCTCTTACACATTCCCACAATAAAATGGAAAATTTGTCTACAAATCTACCTAGTACCTACCATGAATCGAATGGTCGTCGCACCCTCTTCACATAGGTATCTCCGAGATCACGTAGAGCCAACATTCTCTTGATAGTCTCAAAAAATTAAGATAGGTTCTGGCTGCGGCTGCGTCCGCGTTTATCCTCGATAAAGAGTAGCCTGTCCTTTCCCGGGTATATGCTACTAACAATCTCCTTCCTTGCCAAACATTAATTGCCGTACCTACTGACTCAGGTTCAATTTCACTGTTTACTGCAAAACTAAGATCAACAAATTACGTTCAGCTTAATATAGTTCAAATTCATATAATACCTATGACAGCTCTTGAACTCGGTTTAGCGCTTGAACCAGATCTACTGTATGTTTATCGGTAAAAAGCGCT
This sequence comes from Eupithecia subumbrata, assembly GCA_949316285.1. Classification (NCBI taxonomy): domain Eukaryota; kingdom Metazoa; phylum Arthropoda; class Insecta; order Lepidoptera; family Geometridae; genus Eupithecia; species Eupithecia subumbrata. Next base: position 4,402,286 of record OX438631.1, read on the forward strand.
GAACTCGTTTAAAGCGCTTATCTGAGTTTACCTATCTTATAATGAACGCGTTCAATTACACCGGTGAAATTGAACCTAAGTATCTATCTGACAGAGACATACGATAGAGATATTGGCCACGATTTGCTAGCATTCCTTACCTAGCTAGTATGTATGGATAGATAGTTTCATTTAGGTAGGTACCTAGGTATTTTATAAATCTTATCCTATATTTTTGAATTATTTGTCTCCTCAGGGCGGTGTTCAAGTTCGAGGGTGCCCGCATCATGTGTTCAGCGCGCGGCTCCGACTTCACGGAGTTCCGGACACAGTTTTCAGACGACGAGCGCGCGTTTGGATACCTCAGGTCGGTCGGTTTTAGAGTATTGCGTCGTAGTGTGGGGAATCGGTACCCCTGTGTTCTCAGTTATGTTTTGTAATCAAGCAAAATAGTGCTTATTGCAGTGCCCTAGAGGGTTCCCCGGTCCAGCCCGTTTTAGAGTTTTAGTTTTAGTTGGTTGGTACCTAAGTATTGACGACCGATGCGATGTGGCGCGGCGGGCGAAGGTCCGCCTGCGGTACAGTAGCTTTCGGGTTCGATTCCCGCCGTGGGTGGGACAAATGTTTGTACCTACGATCTGCTAATGTTTTTTCTGGGTATTTTCTATGTATAATAAAAAATATTTACCTATGTAATGTATTGTATTAAGTATATCAGTCATCTAGTACCTACCTACTGATAACACAAGCTCTACTTAGCTTGGAGCTAAATGATGCTGCGTGGAGTCCAGCGTTATTTATTTATTTTATTATTGAGGTGTGAATCTACCGTGAAGCAGAATCGAGTCGGTTAGAAAATCAACAAATCTTATTATAAAAAAGCCCTTTACAGCATGTAATTTATTATGAATATTTTCAAAGATTATTATAGATTTAAAATGCAGGAACATAGCGGCGGTACCGGCCGGGGCCGATTCTGTATTATATTTAGTATCAGCATTGCACCCGTGCGAAGCCGGGGCAGGTCGCTAGTTTTCCATAAATCATGTAAGATGACCTTAGAATCAATAGTTTCATAACTTTACGTGGTTTTTACTCCTTTGCAGGCTCCAAACGGGCGATGAGATGTCGAAACGCAAAAAGTTCCTTTTCGTCACGTGGGTAGGACCCAACGTGTCAGTCATCAACCGCGCCAAGATGTCCACCGACAAGGCCATCATTAAGGACATCATTTCGGTGAGTTTCGTCATCATTTCATCATCAGCGTAAGTGTGCCAAATGGAACAGCCCATTGTCTCTTTCTGTCCATACGTCACATACCTACACCTCATGGACTCTATCGCTGAAATATAACCGTAAAGATTGTAAGCAAATCAGTTCAAACACAAATCTCAAGTAATACATTACTTTAATTATAATCAGTTGACCTTAGAACTTTGCCTTTTTCCCTATTTTTCTAAGTTTTACATTTCTAATTCTTCTGTTTTATTAATTCCCATTATCCTCCCATTATTAATTCTTCAACTTCTTTTTCGAGAGTCGCCCTGTTCCTATAAGTGACATTGACATTTTTGGATCGGCTGAATCTATTTCGCAGGAAAATATAATTATTAACTCTACAAGGATGAGAGTAATTTTGTGATGCTAATAGTCGGCTATCCTAAGTACGGAATGTCCTCAGTCCGATCCGGAATGAACGCAGTCCGATCCGGAATGTCCTCAGTCCGATCCGGCCATTAGATATTTATGTTGTATGTCCTCATTACAATTATACAATTTCTTACTCCTACTCAACGAATACAAAACAATACCGTATGGTTGAAATATAACTAAAGTAGATAATTATCTTTAGCGACACAAGTTATTACTAATAGGCCGAAAGAATATTATGCATATCTTCATCATCGTGCGAGTAACGCAATGGCAGTGGGTAACGCAATGGCAATGGAGAGCTCAGCAGGCGATCAGAGACTTCAAAATGATACAGGGTCTGCGTGAAAGAAAACAAGAAAACGTTAGTAGAGTTGTAAATAATAATAACAATATATAACATATTTTTATATATAAATGATATATTAAAGATAGTATACAAGTGAAATAATTATTTGATGTATTATTATAATTTGAAATTATTTGAAGAATCCAAATTGTAATTTCTCATTATTGAGATAATTCTTTTCGGAGTGATTAAATAGCAAAATTATAAACTGTAAATGTTACCACCATTTGAGTCCTCGTAATCGGGCAAACTCATTATTGTGTTTTGAGTCCTCGTAATCGGGCAAACTCACAAACAGGTATTTGAGTCCTCGTAATCGGGCAAACTCATTATTGTGTTTTGAGTCCTCGTAATCGGGCAAACTCACAAACAGGTATTTGAGTCCTCGTAATCGGGCAAACTCATTTATTGTGTTTTGAGTCCTCGTAATCGGGCAAACTCACAAACAGGTATTTGAGTCCTCGTAATCGGGCAAACTCATTATTTTGTTTTGAGTCCTCGTAATCGGGCAAACTCACAAACAGGTATTTGAGTCCTCGTAATCGGGCAAACTCATTTATGCGTATTTGAGTCCTCGTAATCGGGCAAACTCACAATACTTGAATCTGTAAATATGATAAAAATATTATATATAGACCCACATTTCCTTATTTCAAGTTATTCAAGGTGGCCTTATATTTTGCTCTATTTATAACTATTAAATGCATCTGTTCTCTTTCCCTCTGCAACAAATTGTGGGAATAGGATCTATTCATACGAATACATAAGATATCAGTGTCTCTGTATTTTGAGAGTGGAATATATTCGTATTCAGTGAACTTTACTTATTATTATATTTTAATGCGGTAAAATTGTCAATAATTGATATCTCATTGTGCTCATAATGATAATCACATGTATATCAACACTGTATACTCCAATATAATGAAATTTGATGTATATGTAAGCTCACTTAAGCAATTTTTTATTGGAGCTAGTTCTTTACAAATACTAGAGAAGTATAATAATATTTTAATAGTGTATTTGGGATCAGATATTATCATTTCGTTCGGTCATCCCCCAATGAAATACCATTATCATTTTAACTTTCGCTTTTCAAGTTATAGGTTTTCTCTTTTTTTTTTTTGTACTTCGAAGTAGTCTGTTTTTTTTTTTATTCGCTATTTCGATATTTTGTTTTGAGAATTGATGTGACTTTGCAAGGTTCTTTAATACAGCTTCTTACTTTACCATCACAAGGACAGTGTTGTGGTTAGAGATCATAATAGGATCCCCAGTGTTAAAGATTGGTTGTGTGTAGTTATTTTTATTTTATTATTTAATTCAAATTAATTATTGTAGGTGGTCGTTTGTGTGATCGTTCACTTATTGAATAAAATAATTGTAATTGGTATCGTCGTGCAAGACCCTTTTATTAAGAGCTTGGCTATAATTATTGCTGTTATATTTATTATTTCAAATCAGCATACATCCGCCACACTGTACAAGTTAGTACTCGAGATCGGGTTTCTATTAGTAGCATCTTCATGTATTTGATAACCATGTCGATAATGTAATGTAGTTCTACTACTTTTCAAGTCGATGAGTAGATGATTCAACTTAGCTGTATGTGTAGGTACTGACTGTAATTTATGATGTTAAAGCATGGATAAATTCGGTAACCAGTCGCTACTACACTACACATAGCATACTCAAAATGCAATGTCTATGGTTCTAGCTAGTCTGACGGTCTGACATCTGAGCAGGAGATCGACAGACACCATTTTGATTTGTCGCTACCGACATCTTTATTTAAATCTTTGCTTTTATTTAAATCTAAAGTAACTAGGCACCAATATTGTTATTGTTCTTTGTAAATTATAATAAACCTCTTAAAGGTGCAAGTGTACTTTTTTTTTTTTGTAGGCTATAATGTATATAATCATTTGCAAATCCCTTAATGAATGGTGTGGTGCAAATTTTGTAATTTATCTCACGTTCTTATTGTGACTTCGACGGCATCGTGAACATTTAATGCTTTTGCTTCTTGTGATGCCGTGAGAGCTCACCATACTTTGAAGACAAAGGTGACGACAATACTATTTGCAACTCTGGACTAACATGGAGACAACTCTTGTGTTTTAGTTGTTTAAATGTATATTAAAGCATCTAGCAACTAGCACTAAACAATGTGATTAACATTGTTATATTTAAATACAAACTTCTTATGATTGCATATATAACATACTAGCTGCTGCCCGCGGCTTCGCCTGCGTAGTTTCCGTTCCCGTGGTAATTCCGGGATAAAACATAGCCTATGTCCGTCTCCTGGTTCTAAGCTGCCTCCCCACCAATTTTCAGCCAAATCGGTTCAGCCGTTCTTGAGTTATAAATAGTGTAACTAACACGACTTTCTTTTATATATATAGATTTTACGGCTTGCATTAATATTTTGACGCAGTTTATATTTATGGAATAGAAAATGTGTGAAAATCTATTATGTAGTAAGAACAGAACCACATTTTTTTTTGCAAATAAATAAATGATTATGGAATTTAAATTATTATGTAGTGATCTGCATGTTACTTAACGTTGAATTGATAAAAACAATTTTTTCAATTCATTTACCTTATCCTTTATTTTCAGGTTTACTTTTATTAAATTAATTTTAAAATTTTAATTTAATGTAAAATTTAAACATCTAATGGTAGATCATAGTGTTATTAAATTTGAATTGGAAAATCTCTGTGATACCTGTATATCACAGGTTTATAAATTAACTAATTATATATTATTTTTATATATATAGTAATGCTTTAACGCGCGTTCCATGCTTCTAGCAAACTTCTTTACCCGCCTGACTTCTTATGAGCTGTCTCTTTTGGACCTGGACTACCAGTACTCGATTCTCATAAGAACTGTCTTTATTTTTTTCGATCTAATCATAGCTCAGTTACCCCTGTGATTTATAAAACCAGGAAGTTATTAAAACCGGTAGATACTCAAAGCTGAGCCAATACTCAATAGAAAAACTGTATTCTTGTAGAGTAGCAACCACCATCTAGCAATTAGACCACATTGCAGTCTGTTTAAACTTAAACGTTTGCAGATAACACAGTGATGTTCAAGCAGGTAATTAACTATCTATTATAAGCCATTATTTATTTATTTATTTGATTGGGCATATAATACGAATAAGTTAACCAATTACATTAGTTACATAAAATTAAAATTAAATAAAATATTAAAATCATTGTTACACCTTTAAATTAGTCAAATAAATTAATAGAATGATCAGGTGATAACATTTAATAAATAGATTACGCAAGTCAAAATTACTTAGTCAAAGCACAAGTACATGCATATAATTAGATAGGTATCAAATTGAAAATAATAAAAACTAGGTACACCCATTAATGTTCTTATTATTTATTTTATTAGAAAAGTTTGTCTTATTTAGTCTAACTATCAAATTAATTCTTTTATACTAAATTAAGTACCCTGGGTAAGGAACCTTGGCGTGATTATTGACTCAAAAGGACTGTTCTCTGAACACACAGAGATGCCACCATTAATAAACTATATAAAAGTCTTAGGTTTATCTAAAAGGTAAGCTGTCCATTCTCTGATGTAGCTTGTGTAAAAAAATTCTAAACTAGTCCTATGTAAGGAAAATTTTAGAGTATTGCATCGTTACTTCGATTGCGTGCCACTTTATGAAACGGATAAGCATAGGATTCCACGTTTACGGGAACGGGACGGAGCACACATTTTTTGGAACGTTGTAAGCGTGAAAATCAGGTGTTAGCTTCTTTACACTAAAACTACACAACATTATGAACAGATCTTGTTTTCTCATAGGGATACTGAGATCTAGGACTAGCTTTAGTTCGATTCACATCTTAACTATAGATGTTACATAGGTTTTGATGACAATCAAGGTACGGAGGGTTGTAGGTAATATTTGTTTCAATTAGGTACTGATAATGTTAGGTACACACTTAGACTTAGTGAATTACGTGTGTGACTGTGACTTAGAATAATAATGTTTATCTATAACTTCATGCCAAATGTGTGGCAACACGCTGAAAATGACTACACTAGACAAACCTTCTATGTTTGAAACTTTTAAACTGTCGTATTAACAAAAATAGAATAAGTTTTTAATTAATAATTACAACACCAATGCAAGAAGCATGTGTTTACCATTTCTAAACAACTCTCGAAGACCGAAGAGTTATGGCAGACATTGTCTTTGGTATATGATTGTATATGCAACGGGTATATTAACTGTAAAAATTTGTCATCCAAATTGCTGCCTGAATACACTGCGGACCAGGACTGGATATGCAGCAACAAAACTTTTTGCCTTCATGTCAACAATACTAAATATGCACATGGTGAATACTCACCTGACATTTGGTTTGGTAAAAGCTTAAACATTAGATAATGTTTTTTTTTTTTTTTTACACTGAAACTTTTATGCCTGATATTTTCAATTATTATCAGATTTATGTATAGCGCTACATAAATTATTTATCTTTTTAAGTATTTGTAACGAAAGATTTTTTTTTTTTATTATTTTTATTTATATTTTTACTATTATTTATTGAAGTTATTATGTAACTACCTATTTATAGTAGTATTTTACAAATGACAAGATTCTTGACAAATAACCAGTTGATTTAAATTAATATTCTTAATTTATTATTAAGCTACACCTATTTTATTTCTTTTTAATTTTTATTTCTGACACTAAAATTAATTCCGTATGTCAGTGTATTATTTTATCTGTTATTTTTTTTATGTTTTTCTGTCTATGTGTCATGTTTCATGTATAGATAGTGGTATTATAGTCCATGTAAATAGACAAAGTATGTTTATTTAAACAATAAAATTTTTTATTTACTTTACTTTTACTAACTAAGTATTAGTTTTTATTTATATAATTAATTTGTAGGTATATTATGCATAAGATAAAGTTTACTTTTGGACTAAAAATGTAGATTTTGCATTTTAGTCCATCTAAATTTCTAACCATAATGTGGTGTGAATTAGTAAGGGTAACTGGATGACCTAGGTACATATTGACAGATCGTTCTTTTTTTTTCATTATAATAATGTAAATCCTTTTATTGTCTGTTGGTGATTTATAAGAAAAAATATATTTTTAAGAGCTGGTGTTTTGTTCATGAATAAATACCTCAATAAATAAATAAATCAAATATGTACATAATTATATTATGTATGTACAAATTCGTTTTTAACTTTTAGTGGTTTTAGTTAATCGTTGGGCAAAATATCATCTCTATTATGTTGAGGACCTTATCAGAGAGAAATAAATGCACATCTCTTTTAGAGAGTGCTCTAGTGTAGAAACAATTTAGTAGAGTTTAGCTGAACAGGTAGTACACTCGTACAACCTGTGTGTAGTGAACTATCTCTATACTTGTATGATTTTTATTTTGTTTGTATACTTGGTGTAGCAAGTATAAATATAAACAATATAAAGCATCAAAATATCAGTAATCTGTATATTATAATGGTGCATAATGTTTGCAGAAATAAAATCGAGTATTTTTTAAAAAAAAATAATTATTACCATGTTTTATGTCTGCATATTAAATGTGCTTGATTAGGATCTAATATAACGCTTCATTATAATTATAATAATAATAATAATAAAACTTTATTTAATTTTGAGTGGTTTTCACAAAGTAGGAGTTTTACCTATCTTATAATTACTATGGTAAAACTATGAAGCTACTTGAGACTAATGAAAGGGTACTAATTTATACAAACAAAGTAAATAAGGGGATAAAAGAGTTGTAGAGTAACTACGTACATAGTGCTCTACTATGTGTGTTTTAAATAACAAGTAAGATTTGCCTACTTCAAATTAAAACCTATGTGTAGTGATACATTAACTCCTTGCTCTAACTAAGTATAAACTTGTGTGTAGACATTGTGTGTGAGTGACATTTTATGTGCATTATTGAAAAATTAAATTATTCATCATTAAGGGTTAATAAAATAATGTGCAGCATATTAAGGGTTAAGTGCTGTGTATAATCAGGGTTAAAATTATGATACTAATTGAGGATTTAAATATTCGTGATTTAGGGTTAATAAAAATAATGACTGTGCATTAGTAGGGGTTAAAATAATATTTTTGAAACATAAGTAGTTATACTAAATAATTTTTCGCATAAATTTTGTTCAACATAGAGGAGAATGATAATAGATAATTTAAGGAGGTTAGGGTTCCTGAAATGTCTTTTTTTCTTCTTGGTTAAATAATAATTATAAAAATCATAGTTAGTACTTTAGTAATGTTATGAATAGAGTTATTTGGAAAAAGTAGGTATATACATACCTCCATGCTCTTCATCATAATGCCCAAGGCTAGTAAATATAGACAGATTTTTAATTAGCATAATAAACTTTTAAATCTTTAATAAATTTAGTTTCTTTTATTTCTTTGAAATAGTTATTGAATACATAGTAAATTCATAGTAGGAACCAACAGCCTTTCAGGATAAGGATAGCAGTTTGAAAACCATTGATGATCATGTGCATGGTAACATAACAACTACAATGGTAATAAGCGCTGAGGTAACAGTGTTAATAATGTTGTAAATTAACTCAAGTGATTTGTTTGAATGTGTAGGTAATGCAAGTTTATTTAGGCAGGTAGTTGACTAAACAATATTCATAATTTATAGATTTTCGATTCATGATCTGTAGGATAACTATAAAGTTGTTTTGTCACTGACCGAGTTAAACCAAAGTTGGTTTTGAGTTGACACACTTGAGAACGGGAGAAGGTTGCTTATTGCTATACATTACTTATAATCATATTATATATATTAATTATAATAACTAGGGTTTTGTTTAAGATTATTCTTTATACAGTACTTATTCCTTGACGTACCAATATTAGTGGTAATGTAGGCAATGGTCAATAAATTGAATATTTTCTGAAGTCCATAATGTAATTGTCCTCAGTTTATTGTATGAGTTGATAACTGATCTTGAGATACCTGCCCAAAGTGGTAGACTAAATAGTATTTAAATTATGTAGGTAATAATATTGATGTGTTGTCCGAGTCTTTGGAAACTTTTATCATAACCAAAAATTTTTCTTTTCACCATTAAGTATCTAATCTGATTAGCAGTAGGATAAATATTAATAGGTATCCTGACTATTTTTTTTTTTGGATAGAAAAATAGTCAAAGTACAAAGTTGGTATGTCCGTAGTGAGCGGACCCCGGACGGGTTACTTGCTGATAAGTTTTGAAGTTGCTGGTATTATTAGATTCCTTTTTATTACTTTAAGTACAAAGTTGGTATGTCCGTAGTGAGCGGACCATGGACGGGTTACTTACTGATAAGTTTTGAAGTTGCTGGTATTATTAGATTTATTGGTTATGCTATATTGATGCTGGTATTATTACCTATTTATTACCATAACATTTTCATATTCCTGTACAGTATGTGATGAGCTTTGCGTCTAGGTACTCTGTAAGTACATAAGTTTTACTCCATGAATATACATAGGTATGGATTCATTGCTTGATTCATACTCTGGCGTTGCATCTTGCTATATCCAATCATGTTGGAAATGAAGGAGTGATCTCGTGACTGTTTACACAGAACACAAAACTTCCTAGGTATGTTTGTTACTTATTCAAAAGGTTTTCAAGGGAATCGACAATTAACCTTGACGCCAAATTTACTTGTGATCCGAGCTGTGTGGCTGTTTTACTTGAATTAGGTACCTACTTACTGAACAGTACCTAACCTTGTTGTATATAATGTGTGCGGGACCATTATTCAACAGGTATCATAGTAAAAGTCTACATACCAAAGATCCAGTGAGCGTAAGTTTTTTCTACTTCTGATTTGTAAGCAAATCAGTTCAAACACAAATCTCAAGTAATACATTACTTTAATTATAATCAGTTGACCTTAGAACTTTGCCTTTTTCCCTATTTTTCTAAGTTTTACATTTCTAATTCTTCTGTTTTATTAATTCCCATTATCCTCCCATTATTAATTCTTCAACTTCTTTTTCGAGAGTCGCCCTGTTCCTATAAGTGACATTGACATTTTTGGATCGGCTGAATCTATTTCGCAGGAAAATATAATTATTAACTCTACAAGGATGAGAGTAATTTTGTGATGCTAATAAGATGATATACACAAAGAGTCCCACTTCTGATTTCTAAAGCCGGTTCCAATGTTCAATCAACAAGCGTAGGGTGGATGAAATTAATGGAAGTCTTGACTTTAAATATTTAAAAAAATTAAAACTTCTAAAATCTAAAAACAATAATCAAATCGATAATGCAGGTAGATAAAACAATCGACGGCGCACATTTTAGTGCAATAAGAAAATACCTAAATTCAACCATTATTATATTGACGACCTCCGTGGCGCAGCGGGCGAATATCCGCCTGCGACGCAGGAGGTTGCGGGTTCGATTCCCGCCTTGGAACAAACTTGTGTACGATCTGCAGAAATTTGTTCCGTTGGTCTGGGTATTTTCCATGTATAATAAAAAATAACTATGTATGTAGTGTTTTGTATTAAGTATAGGTATCAGTTATCTAGTACCCATAACACAAGCTCTGCTTAGCTTGGGGCTAGATAATGTTGTGAGAATTGTCCAGCATAAAAAAAATATGAAAATGTTTGAATTTTTTCATTTTGTTTTTATTTTTTTACTCGATAATCCGCCGTATTAGGACGAGATATTTCACCAAACGGTTGCTTAAGGTGTCTTACATGTGTCCTAATAATATCACGACCTAATAAGAATCTGCATTAAAAAAGGGATGATATAAAATCGGCTCTCATAAAACACTGTGTACCCGTGTGCTAAAATTCGTCTAGTTGCTCGTTGCGAGCGTCTTCGTGCATGTATTACGCCCGTAAGGCCGGTCAGGACATTTTATTTCAAAGAACTCCACCTTATGCATGACTTTTAAGTACCTATGTAGGTACGTATTTTATTAAAAACGTCGGCGGCGTTAAAATATACCAGTTTGTTAATTTTGCCCTAATACGTTATCTCAATACTCAATATATTTATTGTTGTCATCACATTGGTTAGTAAGTATCTACCCATTAAGTTTGCAGAGTTTTCCCCAAAATCATTATTACCTAGAAAATACTACCCTGATTTTTTTAGACATGCTAAATATCACATAGATAGCGTAAGTTAGAGTAGGTACGCTTACGTGTCGTAACTGCATCAAAGGAACTGTTATCCTGCGCATTTTCCTACATAATCTAATCTTACAATGCAGTGATGCCATAATTCAAAGAAATTATAAAAGTACCTATTTAATTTACAACAAAATAGTATGGAGTAGAAGTATCTATATCTGTAGATGGCTATCTTGATGGATTAATTGAAAGTTGTACCTAAAATATGTACCTAGTAAAAAGGGTTTGTAGCTATAAATGATATCATCTATCTATACTAATATTATAAAGAGAGGAAAGATTTGATTGTTTGTTTGTATTGAATAGGCTCCGAAACTACTGGACTAATTTGAAAAATTCTTTTACCATTAGAAGCCCACATTATTCCTGATGAACATAGGCTACTTTTTACCATGGGAAAATGCTTCATTCCTACAGGAAAACGGGTAATAGGACAACGGGTAGTAAGAATGCAGCTAGTTAATTATAAACACCATGGATACTTTACCTCATTGGTTGAGGAAAACAAAGCATACATGGGCATTATAATGAGTTGGTTCTATTCTAATTATATCACTAATCAAATTAAAACACAAAGTGACATTCTACAGTATAATAGAATCAAAGATCAAATGAAGTCATACAAATACTTTCTGACATTGAAGCCGACAGTTTGTGCCACTGCGGCAATGAAATCATATCCCACTATACACTTGTACTTAGCAACATCAAGGTCTATCTCTTTGCTGCCTGCGATTAACTTCAACTCGACTAATGTAGCAATCTGGGCTAGCAGGTTACTGGTAAGGCCGATTTTTTCCTCCAGAATAGCATAGAAGATTGCCAGTAAACGGTCTAGAGTGAAAACTTTTGGACCGAGTTGTGTGTTCAATTTTTCTGTGATTTTCGCTTTGGCCCGAACTTGCTGCAGTCTTTTGCGCTGTTTTCCATGGTTCTTCATGAATAGGCGCTTGTCTTCTTTCGGTGGGTTGTAGCTGGCTAGGTAAGATGCTATGAGGAGATATTTAGCATAGTATGGCAGTTCGAAACTCTGAGCAAAGGTCTTGGTAGATGTCAACTCTTCTTTGAGCGTATTTTCGAAGTTGTAAGGTGTGATAGTATCTTTGTTCTCTTTGCCTGGAGAGGGGTGAGAGGATTTAGAGTTGCTGATTCTCAGGTACAGCAATTCTAAGCTGGTTTTTAGTATCGGAGAGATGTGACGCCAAAGTTTAGTCAAGTCTGTAGCAGCTATGCTGTTAGTCATGATTGGCTCACAGTATTTGACAAAGTTTACACGCGCCATGTGCTGCAGCTCAATTAAATCTCGGCACGGTCTGTAGAACACGCTCAGAAATGCGTTAAGAAAGTTTGCAAATAACTCTGGTTTCTCAAGTTCTAATTTTATGTCATCATCGATTTCATAATTCTTGAGTAGGTATCTTACAAAGCTCCTATGACGCAAGAATATTATTTTGAACAATTCCTCTTTATTGTAGTTCGGGAAATACAGTTTTATAGGCTCTCTGACACCCATTTTGAAATAGAAATTTTCGTAGACGAGATGCGTTACGAATATCGTGCAGATATTGAGGTTGCAATGCTCTCTCAAGCTCAAAAAAGCGGACATCACTGAGTGATCCATGTTTCGCAGTCTTTCCGCTCTATCGAAGACCAATACGATAGGCTCATAGCTAGTTTGGTCAAGCCGTAGGCGATTCAAACTATTGACGAGATCTAACAATGATTCGCATTTCATATCGACATTCTCTTCTTCTAACCCAGACAGAATGCTCTCAAACATTATTTTAGGCGTGTAGCATTCAATGCAGTCGATAATAACGTGTTTATATCCCAAATATTGAAGAACAGAGCCGATGCATAAACTTTTACCGGTTGCCATAATTCCACTTATAAAAATAGAACAGGGCAGCGGCTCATCGCAGTCGCCGAGAAGATCAAATAAGTCGTTCAACTGGTTTTCTCTGCAGGGCACTTTGTTCAATAACTCTTCCATTTTTGTAAACTATTTTTCGACTTTTGTAAACATTACACACTTTGTTTTGTTTGTGATCTTCTTTTTTATTGACTTGACATTGACAGATGATCTTTTGGATTTCCCGCGTTTGCGGCGCTTGTACTTGGCACGAACTCCGCCGGGTTCCCTACACCGAATAAAATAATGACTGACCCTGACTGTTTTGTATGGTCTGAGCCTAACGTCCTGCTGCCGCGGCGCGCGCATGCACAGTTCGAATGCTCTTTTCGTTTAATGCTAGATCCACACGTGAAAAGTTTTGTGCAAATGCTTGTACAGTTAACGTTTTCTGGGACTAGGATGGCCAGCATACATAGATAAAAGTCAATACATCTACACCGGCATAAAGCCTCCACCCCACAGCCGCGATTTCGAAGCGGGCTTTACACGTCTTCTATAAGTAACGTTACACACACATGCACTCGTGTATCACCGCAAGTTTCATAATCGCTTGACGCCGCGCCGCCGCTTCATGTCCGTGAATGACGTCCATGGATTTTTGTTTTATTAAAGAAAAACTACAATCAATAGTAATACTAGGTATCATGTGAAAAATATCACATCATACTCACACTAATATAATATCATCACACTAATATTATAAATGCGAAAGTTTGGATGGATGGATGGATATTTGTTACCTCTTCACGCCAAAACTACTGACCGGATCGGGCTGAAATTTTGCACACAGGTAATTCTAATCCTGGAAACAAACATAGGCTACTTTTTATCCCATAAGTCACTTCCCATGGGATATAAATCGCCTTTAAACGTTTGCGTTTGCGTGCGAAGTCGCGGGCATAAACTAGTCACAAATATAACAGGTCCCGCCAAAAACTGTATTCTCGTGCAACTTACCGAGAAACTTATTGAAGAAAAGCTCTCGATAAATATCAAATTGCAGTTTTTGAGAATACGCATGTTGGCTACGAAGCAATCACTCGATATTAATTTAACAGTTCTTACCATAGGTATTAAACATTTATCGAGTAGATGATCGTTGAATGTTAAATGACGTTCAATGTTTCCCACAAGTGTCCCCCTCGCCATCATCAGATTTTCAGATACTTAGGTACTGGTATCTCTATATTATTTTATCTTTTCAGAATTTCGCGGTGGAGCTCCAGTTGGAAAATCAATCCGAAATAGACATCGATCAATTCAAAGATGCCTTGGGGAGGGCGGGTGGAGCAAACTATGGGACGGGCATCAGAGATTAACAAAAGCAAAAAGTCGCCTCTTTTCTGATTGCCTTGCATATCAAACATTTTTTCTTATATTCATGTAACTAAATTATCTATGATAAAGTAAATCAAGACGTATTGTGCGTATTATTTAATTAAATTATTATTTTTTATTTTGTATAACTCGTTACTCACTTGTGACTTGATGTAAAACAAAAGCGTACCTATTTTTTTACAATTAGATTAGAAGTTTGTTTTAATTTACCAATTACTTTGTTCTATTTTTTTCGTATATTACATTCATGTGTATCATAAACAATAAAATACTGCAATAATGTGCAATTATACTAGCTGTATTTTCATTTTGTAAGGAATTTGCCAAAAACTTAGCGAACGTTGCCATGTAGAAGGCGCGATAAGTGCATTTATTTTTAACTACCGTCAAAATTTTACAATGATGTATACAAAAATTTGGATTTCAGGCTTATTTATACATTCACTAGTTACTATTTACCATTATTTATTGGTACCTATACCTACTTATTGAAGTGAATACAATTAACCCAAGAATTATGTGTTTTATTTTACCTTATTTATGCATGATACGAATCAAAAAAACCAATTGCATGTACTGAGAAAAAGTAGAATAATTGTAGTCTGGTCTTATTTCCTCTGTGATATTATTTTAACATTCAACCGATATGAAACTACTTTTTAAAACTGCTTGAAAATGTTCAGGTGAATTTTGACTCTGGTATATTTTCATTTTGTGAAAAGAGCACTTAATATAAGTAGGATATTGTGGAAGAGTGTAGAATAGGCGAAATGTATTAAGTAGATACATTTCGCCTCCTAGAAATAACTGATATCATTGCAACTATCAGTGGGCACTTAATGGTTGAAACGAAACTATTAGGAACTAAGTAGTTTACGGCATAGGGGGTCGGGTGCCTGGTGGCCTCACTCAATAGATAAAAAGTGGGCTTTAAGTCTGTTTAAGAAGTTCATTAATCAATTACATAGTACAAAAATGCGTATAGCATTTGCACAGTAGACGAATTTTTGCATCTAAGGCATGATGTGCGCCCGTCATTACTGGAGAGGTAATTATAACAGGGATGGCTATGGTAGTTGGTTCTATACCAAAAAAGATAAAAGCTTTCAAAGCACTCCGAAAGGCGTTGGGGTGGGAGGAGGTGGCAGTGGCGGCGGCGGCGGGGCGGCAGCGGCGTTGGCAGTGCTCTTAGATAAAACAAAAGTAGAGGAAAGGAAGGAGTCTAGAGAGTTCCAGATGGGTTGTGCTCAGTTATAGTAGCTGCCAAACAACTTGTCCGGTGACGGGAAGCGAGAGTGGGATGTTTGCGCAGGTACACTCACGCATATAATTAATGTGCCACCGACAACGCAGCAGGCGAAAGAGATGAGTACAGCTTTGTATTGCTGTAATGCTATTTTATTGTTTGAAACAAAAACTCGCGGTAAATAATCGAAGCGACTGTCTAGAAGGCACTGTCCACCAATTTGGCCTAAGAATTCCGTTCTACGCATGTTTGTCACGTTGTTTGCTAGAGCACAAGTAAGAAGTTTGACGGTTAATATAATAGAATACTCATGTAGAGCCATAGTTCATGTCTAACGACAAGTTTGTTTGATAGCAAGTTTAATAGGGATGCAAAAATATTCAATGATAAATCAGTCTATGTAATAATATTCTGTGACGTTTAGACGACCTCAGTGGCGCAGCGGGGGAGAGTCCGCCTGCAACGCAAGAGGTTGCGGGTTCAATTCCCACCTCGGAACAAATTTGTGTACGATCTGCAGAAATTTGTTCTGTTGGTCTGGGTGTTTTCTATATATAATAAAAAAATCTATCTATGTAGGTATATAATGTATTAAATATATCAGTTATCTAGTACCCATAACACAAGCTTTGAGTAGCTTACTTTGGGGCTAGATGGTGCTGTGTGGATTGTCCAGCATTATTTATATTTATTTATAATATTTTATTTATTTTTGTCATCACGGCACTTCTTGTTGTTGGACATCTCAGGTTACTAAAATCGTTGGTTCAGGTCTACCAAATGTTACATGGAATATTACCTTCTAATGCTACAATGAATCACTGTCTGTGGGCGGCCTAAGTTCCTTGGGGCGGCCTTAGACCTTTGTGGCTGTCAAAAACAGGGTTGCCACATAAGGGGTAATTTTTGTAAGGATATTGCGTGAACCTACGAAACGTTTTTTTTTTCGTTCAAAAACGGAAACAAAACATAATGGCATGAAAACTATCAAGCCAGTTTCTCGTGATTAAAACCTCCACACACAGAAACCGTGGCCGGGCCGGAGGCGAAGGCGTGCGAGTTGTATCGTATAAATTTATATGAAAGACTACACACACACCGCAGGCGGTGGCTAAGCGTTGCACGGCCGTGGCGGGCCGGCTCAGCGACACAAATAGTCGGCGTGCGCGACGCGGCGCGGAGCCATGGTGGCGGCGCGGTGGCGAGGCGGAGGCGTGGCGTGTGAGCGTTGTTGTCGCGACGGCTCACGAAGTGTACATACTTATAGATAAAATCTTCTTTTAATATCTTCAAACAAAATCTGTAATGATTTGATTGAAGTTACATATTTATGATCAAGATGACATTTGATAGTTTAATATTTTCTGTATTTTTAATCATGGAAGTATATTCTATCATGTTGAATTGCAAAAGCCGTTTAGTCTAAATAACAATCAGAAATAAATAATGCTGGACAACTTACACAGCGTTGTCTGGCCCCAAGCTGGGTGACCTTGTGTTATGGATATTGACTACGACCGTAATGGAATGCCATCCTTTATCATAACATCACATCAGCTAAGTACCTATGCCTAGTTAGATTTTATGTGGTGGATCGCAGTAGCAACAACACCACACCCAACACAAACAGAGTGGTTCAGGCAGAGCCTGAGTCGTCAGTATGTTGGTATTTACAGAGATGCTCCTGGATGGAGGTCTCATCAACAGACATTAATATGCTTCAGAGCTCTGGTAGCGCGTCACATAACAGCGTCCCAAGGGAGGCCCTGAAGGCTTGGTCTTGTGGACGGCTAAACATGAAATCGTAATACTTCTGCAATCTACGGACATATCATAAGGCGGTCTCACAACAAGTGAGATCATGGTACCATAATTACAGATGGAACAGTTAATCCTAACTTCGGAGAAGTTCATAATAAGCGAAGCAGAACAATATTAAATAATTTAATTGTAATACAAGAGGGTTATGATTTACTTCTACACCAAACAAATCGTTGACGGACTCTATATAATATTATCGTATAGGTACTGGAGTATATTTCCCCAAGGTATTATTCTATGTGCAAACATGTTGTTTGCTTGGTAACTACTCGATAAGCATAAAGGTATATGAAGTATAAATAGGGTGGCGGTATGGCGACAGTTGTATTTCAGCTAGTCTATGGAGTGTATTCACACAGAGGGCACGCCACGCGTCGTTGTGCGGAGGCGTGTTACTAGCGGACTTACGAGTTGTATTTATTTACAAAATTTTTAGCTTGTGACCCGAATAAAGCGCTAAATAAAATGGACTATACCGAAAACTAGTATTTACTAGTTCAACCACATCGTTGTATAGACGACTGCTATATTAAAGATTATAAAAATGCCATCTTTACAATAAAATAAGGACATCTTTACAATAGTGCAACGCGACGCCGTGACCTACACGCTTAAGGCTCCAAAACGCCTCCGCGACGACACGGCTCTCGCACGCCTGCAATGTGAAGACATCCGCACCGCGAACGCCACGCCTGGTTCGACTACCGTCCGTCACACACTGAAGCCGGAGGCGAAGTGGGGTGACGGACGGTAGCCGTGTGTGTAGGTCACGGCGTCGCATTATTGTAAAGATGTCATTTTTTATTGTAAGGATGTCATTTTTATCATCTTTTATACGGCAGTCGTATAAACAACGATGTGGTTGAACTATTACTATAAATTTTTTGGTATAGTCCATTTTATTAAGCGCCTTATTTGGGTCACAAGCTAAAATTTTTGTAAAAAAAAATTGGTTGCCTGTAAAGTCGGTATACGGGCGAAAGTTTTACGTGACAACGACTTTGAGTGGTAAAATAATTATAGCTGTCTCTCTCGCTCTTAGGCGGGCTAACCATGCCCGAGTGGAAGGGAGGCGTGCCTCTCACTCGCTCTCATTGTGAGCGCATAACGTGAGCGGAGCGTAACGCAGTTTCTTGAAGTGTCACCCGGCAAACCAATTTATAAGACGTTGTCACGTCAATAAATACAACTCGTAACTCTGCTAGTAGCACGCCTCCGCACCGCGACGCGTGGCGTGCGCTCTGTGTGAAGACACTAAGACACGCCATAGACTAGCTGAAATAATATGCTAAAACACCACGCCTCCGCCTCGCCACCGCGCCGCCACGACTCCGCGCCGCGTCGCGCACGCCGACTGTTTATGTCGCTGAGCCGGCCCGCCACGGCCGTGCACCGCTTAGCCACCGCCTGCGGTGTGTGTGTAGTCTTTCATATAAATTCATATGATACAACTCGCACGCCTTCGCCTCCGGCCCGGCGACGGCTTCTGTGTGTGGAGGCTTTAAAAGTCTCCACACACACAGTAACCGTGGCCGGGCCGGAGGCGAAGGCGTACGGGTTGTAATGCGTGAATTTATATGAGAGACTACACATACACCGCCGGGCGGCGTGTGTGTAGACTCTTATATTTTGTATAAAACAGCTCGCACGCCTTCGCCTCCGGCCCGGCCACGGATTCTGTGTGTGGAGGCTTTAAAAGTCGTCACACACTGAAGCCGGAGACGGCGCGACCCCGAATAAATTATGTTCCTGAACGAAATTACATGATTTGGCAAGTTGAAGTTGTGGGTGGTGAAATTTTCTTGTTCATTCATGTCTCTCTTTTCGATTTTGTTTGGAATTTGGAAAATTTGGAAATAAAGAATCAGTTCGATTTCTAAATAGTTGATTTGTAGTTTCTCAGTTATTTTGTGTTAAATATCGATGTTTGACTAGAAAATCTGTAATCGCTCTGAATTCTGCAGTTCGACGGGTAAGTAAAATTTTGAAATTTAGCGGTCGCCTTCCCGTTTCTCAAATATCATGGAAAATCGTGTTAGATCTACAACATATCAAGTTTCTATTGTTATGTAAGCTAAAATGTTGATATTGCGTACATTTTCCGCGTATATTAGTATTCTAAAAAGGCCGTCATATGACACAGGTAAACGACTTGTAAATAAACAAGAGGCTGCTCTAACTTATCTGATAACTATCTCGTAAGCGCACCACATTCAAACTAAATGGATAAAATGAGTTGCACTAGCCTTGGGAGGAAGTACCTACCTATAATTAAATACAGTTGCCAATAAAGTGTAGGTATAAGTGGGTATAAACATTCCATTACAATGGCCTACGAGATTTTCTGTTGCCAATGTTCCAAACTAACTTTGGAATAAAGATCAGATTACTTCCTGTATAGCTGTTCTACTGTTATTACTTGTGATGTGTAGTAGTGAAAAGATCAAAATACCTAAGTTATTATCTGTTGAAATTTCTCAGTTCGCAGAATGTCAAACGGACATGTGGATCTCAAGTTCTCGTGGGGTCTGTCGCCGTCGGACCCTGGTAAAAAACCCGTCTTATTTGTCGGACAGGCATGTCATCTGAACGCCCTGCAGTGGGAACATGTTAAGGAGAAGCTGGAGCCGAGAGTTACAGAGGAGGTAAGGAACTACTTGCCTGCTGTTTCACTAACACTTGGGCAAAAAGGGATAATGTAGCTCTCTACCATAGTCGTTTTACACCAGTTAGAGCATCAGTTAGCTTACTGGGTTTTAGTCTCATTCAATTTTCATATTGTAGAAATGTCCTCTACAATTGTTTGTCTTGACTTGGAAAGACAGCTGTTAGCCTGTTAGCTATCTGACAAAGATAATGTACAAGCTGATTTTAACTTTTTTGCATTGCAGATAAAATCTAAAACAGTATTGTAGTTTGACGAATTCATTTCGGATGTAAGCTACGAACCTTATTTGTGTTAGTTTTCTTCCAACATAAATAAGGTTCATAGTTAACCTGCTTACATCCGTAATGAATCTAAAATAGGCCCAGAAAGACCAGGCAGGCCATCAGTAAAAGAATGTTCAAAATTGGAACAGTAGTACTTCAATCAAATATCAAATAGGATCAAATTTTACCTTTTTTACTATAATTATTATGCATGAACCTTTCATCTCTCAGTTATTTCTCTAAAAGTACAGCTAAAAAAAAAAAAAAAAAAACTTTTGTATTGTATTTTGTCACTAACTTTTATTAAAAGTTTATGAAAATAATAATAATGATTATTATTATTGTTAATGATTTACAGACGAGCAGCTGAGAGCTGATATGTCTATAAATAAATAAATAATGCTGGACACAATATATCACAGTGCTTTTAAAGTTTTTCACTACATTAGTTTGTCTCTTGTAGTGGTCAGATTGTGCATTCGTCACCAGTGGTTGAGTCTATTTTTGAAGCTGTTCATAGAGGTTTACAACATCTTCAGGAAGCCGGTTCCAATTGTGCACCACTTGGTTACTCAGGAAGTGATGAGCATTGTTAGTGTTTGATGGTGAATGGGTTACTCTGAGACTATGGCATCTAGCTGCTTTGAATGGCATCTTAGGGGTACATATTTTGTGTATATCAGGCAAGTTGTAGGTGTGTGATAGAATTTCGAAAGTTTCAATTCGATCACCACAGAGGCGTCTATCCTCCAGGGTAGTGAGGCGTATGGCGGCTAGTCTCTCTGGGTAAGACATCTTGCGAAGGCTAATGGGTGTTTTAGTGGCTTTCCTTTGTACACTCTCCAGTAGGTTTATGTCCTTTTGTAAGTAGGGGCTCCAAATTTGAAAGTCATATTCTAACAGCGGTCTAATATAGGTTTTATGGATTTTTAGGAATATCTCCAGTCATTGTCTGGAAAGCTCTTCTTATGACATAGATAAAGGAATTAGCTTGCTTCACTATTGCTGTGATGTGTTCTTCCCATTTGAAGTTAGTATTAATCATAATGCCTTTTTGTTTGGTCTTTTTGTTGGTTAACTGATGGGATAGGGGTGTTCAAACTGTATGTATTCTTGGGGTTTGTTTGCCCCAGATGTAGAACACTACATTTGGATAAATTATGTTTGATAAACCAGTCTTTAGTCCATGATCATATTTGAATACAGTTTAAGTCTTCTTTAGTTGTCCTGAGTAATTGTGTTGGCAAAGAATTTCCCATATATCCAATAAATATTAGAAATAAATAAATATAAATAATGTTGGACAATTCACATTATTATAAAATCAAATATAATAGAAACATATTAGAATAGAACTAGTATTTACAAGGTTTTTTTTATTATAGTATGTAAGCCCTCACTCTGGGTAATTTCTAAAGGCGCTAGAGTCCGTAGGAAGTTGCAAAGATTTTCGACTCCTATGTCACTTGACCTCGTGGTGTAGTTGGTTAGCATATTCCCGTACTGAGGGAAGGATGCGGGTTCAAGTCCCGTCGAAGTCGAAAATTTTTGCGGTATTTATTGATTTCTTGGTATTCATAATTCAAACAGTTTTCTGCAGTCTGTTGCAAACATTCTACAGGTAGCTCAACTGATCTATTTCAATACCAGTCGTCACGTCCCCAAGACGCTGGCTGCTTGCATGACTGTATGGCAATGCTGATGCGCTGCACCAGATACTCACCAGCTATCGGGTCACGTCACGCGTCGCTTCGACTAGACACTATGATATATTTTTTTTTCACTAAGACCTTACTTCTTCCAGGTCTGGCTCCGCGGCATCCAATGCATCCAATCCTCACCCGGAGAAATCGTAGAACTATATCCTCGAGGTGCCTCCGTGGCCAGCCTCGGCGCCCCGCGTGTGAGTCGCCATACAGCGCCCGCTCGGACCAATTTACTCGCTAAAGTACTGAAGCATGCCAAGAATGTGGAGTTTATTGTGGTAAGAGAGTTGTCGGAGATCAATCAATTATCTTTGATAACATCCACTATTATATAGGTACTATTTGATTACTCCAGCACAACCACAGAAATCTAAATAACAAGGCACTAGAAGTGCTGAGTACCACCCGAACTATCGGGAACGCATGTCGCCGGCTCGCCCCTTCTACTACCTTACTACTACATACACAGACAATAACTACGGGGTTACGCCTACAAACATCCAAAAATGCTGTGCAAACCAAATTAAGCCGTAAGCCTAGTACCATACGTTCGCTTACTCACACATTAGTGACAAGTTTGCATTTGTTGTCGGTATGACGTCATCTTAATGTTATCTACACTAGTGCTGGGCACAAAATAACAGGTCACCTATTGTTATTCTATGACTAGGGCCTTTGACTAATAAATAAAAATATAGTATGTACTTCAATATTAATTAATTAATAATAAAAATTAATGATAAATGACATTTTCATTAACTGTCCGGTAAAATAAAGAAACTTATTTAAAAACTGTCTCTTTGGGACTATTTTCATAGAGTTTTTTGCGTAATGAATGATTAATGCGGATATCCATGTACTTTTCCAATACACATTTGATTAATTAAACTACGTACTATCCATTGGAGACTGATCATATTGATGGAAGTTTATATCAAGTTAAGTTTATAAGTTTTTATCTTAAGTAACTAGTGTAATTGGTTATAAAAATCGTGTTAGTTACTAATCAAAATAAATAAATAAATATCAAATAGTTTAAGTCTGAGAATATCGCATAGTTTTTGTAATAAATTGCCATTTAAAATTTAAATATAATCCAATTATTCGATCAGTCGTCATAAGACTTATATTAAACTAAATAAATAATTATAATTTGACATCGTATTCCTAAAATAGGTACTATGTTATATTTAGGCAAAGTTGTTTTACAAATCACAACACTAGCTCGCGACCGGGTTCTGCGGCCGTACCACTAGGAAATCGAGCGCGCAATGTTATCGTTTACTATGCAGTACATTGCTTTTTGTAATGCGGTACCTGCCAGATGTAGACAAAAATAACAGGCAATGTACAGTTAAACGTGATAATACGAACGGTCGACTGTGACATTCGTATTACTTGTAAAGATTCTATAATTTTAAGGAAAAACGGCATTATTTAAAAAAAAAATACTTACCGATGAAATTTTATTCCTTTATTTGTATAATTACAACTTGTGGAAGAATTTCCGCAATGGGAAATGCTGCAACACACCATTTTTACACACGCACGTCTCGAGAGCAACTGAAGAGCAACGAACGCACTGGTGGCGTGAG
Organism: Eupithecia subumbrata; assembly: GCA_949316285.1. Classification (NCBI taxonomy): domain Eukaryota; kingdom Metazoa; phylum Arthropoda; class Insecta; order Lepidoptera; family Geometridae; genus Eupithecia; species Eupithecia subumbrata. Next base: position 4,426,031 of record OX438631.1, read on the forward strand.
AGTCACCTGAGCGGCGACAAGGTCACGCGCGCTTACGACTTCTAGTGCCTTGTTATTTAGATTTCTGTGAGCACAACCTATGGTGTCATACAAGCTGAATCGCTTCTAAATCATGTAATGAGAGCAATACCTCTCGTCTCGGCTCTTGGTGTCACACAAAGTGGACCAGTCTGAAAACCAGTGCTGGTTTATACCTATCTTGGTGCAGAACAGCATTCAGCTGAGACTGACCCTTTTGGGCAGCGCAGAAACGCGTAAGCATGTACATGCCCCCGCCCTGGGTGGGTTAATTTTAGAGGTTTCTAATGTGATGTCGTTAAAAATCACATTTTTTTTGCGCTTACATTGCAAACGCTGGCTGAACCCTATGAGATAGATCAAAATAATGTACAGTATTGTACAGTACTACAGTATTGTACACCTTAAAAAGGTCTACAAAAAGTCCGCGATGGTATACGTCTATCTCTTAGGATAACCCACAATAACCATTTCGAGAAATAATGGCTTATTTACGAAGCAATTTTAAGCAAACCATCATTTATCCCCTTATCCAATGAAGTACCTTATATACTTTGTGCATTTAATATAGACCAATATGGCCCTTTACAGCATGTAATATAAATAAATTTTTTCGATTACAGTTTTATAATGCAGGGACATATCGGTTGCGGCGGTATCGGCCGGGGGGCCGATTCTGTAGTATATTAAGTATTAGCATTGGGTTTTTTTTTAATAAATAGAGTGATTCAAGAGGAAGGTTTATATGTATGAAACATGCTAGGGCAGTGCCCTAGCAGGGTACTAGGACCTTTCAATTCATTTATTTCCATAATAAACAAAATACAGTATGTGGAAAACTTAAACTTTTACAGCCAACCATTTGTTATTTTATTTGTGTTTGTATGGGAATTACTGTCTATCGGTTTGTTTCGTTTTAAGGTCAGGTATTCCTGTAGCAGTAGGTGTAAGGGAAAACGCGCGCCTGCCAAGCAGCCGCGCTCGTGTTTTTTGTAGTTATTTAAACATGGGGATTAAGAAAATAATGTTATCAAGTCACACTCTGCGAATTTGTTTAAAAATATTAAGTGCCCTTAGTTGAGTACAAAAAAAGTGTGATATCAGTAGTTCGCTAGTTTTAGCATTAAAAAACGTTCAAAAAAGGGGTAACTTGGAGATTTTTTCTGTAGAGTGAAGTTCATTAGATCTTATAACTACAATTACAACAGGATTTTAAACACTATTTCTAAGTCTCAGATGATTTTAAAAATCACAAAATGCGGCCTCTGCTGGCCTACCAAGCCTTAAGGTTATTTCTATCCAATGAGAACACAAATAGGATAAAAAGTCGCCTATGTTTGATTCCAGGGTAAGACTTACCTGTATGCAAAATTTCAGCCTGATCCGTTCAGTAGTTTTGGCGTGAAGAGGTAACAAACATCCATCCATTCATCCATACTTACAAAATTTCGCGTTTATAACATTTAGTAGGGTGCGAAAGTTTGGATGGATGATTTGTTACTCTTTCACGTAAAAACTACTGAACGGACTGGATAAAATTTGGCACAGAGATAGATTATAGTCCGGAATAGCACATAGGCTATATTTTATCCCGGAATTCCCACGGGAACGGGAATTACGCGAGTGAAACCGCGAGGCACTGCTAGTTTATAATATTAGTGTGATGTGATAGTGTGATAATGTGATTTTGTGATGTGATAGAAACTTTACATTTATAACACATGCACGTTAATTAAAAAAATTACTTCAAACTCCATTCAATCAAACAATAAATTAAATCTTAAAGAAAATAAATACCATTTCAGAAACAAAATAAAATTACAAGTAGCTACATTATTTAACAATTTACCAAACAACATAAAGGACTGTGTTAATTTGAATGCCTTTAAAAATAAACTTAAATTACATGTACTCACTCTGTAGCAAAGCACGAATAAAAATGCTTACCTATTTAATATTTAGTAACACCAACATAGGTATAAAATATAAGACCTACCTATTTCATAATTAACTAAGTACCTACTAGTTGTTATAATGCTTAGTATTTTATAATACTATTACCTATATAATATTAAAATAAACAATATTAAGTTTGAACTAACCTCTGGGACCTTTTAGGTCCCAGAGGTTAGTTTAAAAATTGTTAACCTAGATTAATTTGTTCTTTATGTATCTCATTTTAAGTAAATCCTGTGTTTGTATGAGAATAAAGTTCTTTAAACCTAACATATTTAAGAACCTATAAAAAAACTTGTAATTTCCAGCTGGTATGCCGTAAGCGCGACGTGTACGCGAGCGCGGCGTGCATTGCGCGCTCGTTCCCTCTGTTCTCCCTGCGCTCGGCCGGCGCCGCCGCGCTGATGGCAGGGGGCGCCGGCGATGGACCGTCGCCGGCCCGGAAAGTCTACGTGGAGATAGCACTCGTAGGGAGCAATGGTAAGTCATAAATATTTCTACAGTCCATTTGTATCTACTTTATAAACTACTAGCTGCTGCCCGCGGCTTCGCTTGCGTAGTTCCCGTTCCCGTGGTAATTCCGGGATAAAACATAGCCTATGTCCGTCTCCTGGTTCTAAGCTGCCTCCCCACCAATTTTCAGCCAAATCGGTTCAGCCGTTCTTGAGTTATAAATAGTGTAACTAACACGACTTTCTTTTATATATATAGACTAGTTTATGCCCGCGGCTTCGCACGCGTTGTTTCTATGAAAACGTTTAAAGGTGATTTCTATCAAATTCTATCCCATGGGAACTGATTTATGGGATGAAAAGTAGCCTATGTTCGATTCCAGGATTAGAATTACCTGTGTGCCAAATTTCAGCCCGATCCGTTCAGTAGTTTTGGCGTGAAGAGGTAACAAACATCCATCCATAACATCCATCCAAACTTTCGCATTTATAATATTAGTGTGACTAGCAGCTGCCGGTCCACCTGCGACGCAGGAGGTTGCGGGTTCGATTCCCGCCTCGGGACAAATGTTTGTACGATCTTCAGATATTTGTTCAAGGTGTTCTGGATGTTTTCTAAGTATAATAAAAAATATTTATCTATGTAATGTATTGTATTAAGTAAATCAGTTATCTAGTACCCACAACACAAGTTCTGCTTAGTTTGGGGCTACATAATGCTGTGTAAATTGACCAGCATTATTTATTTATGACCAGCATTATTTATTTATTATTAACTTGTCGATTTGAGATCGCACCTTCAATAAATGTTGCTTACATATATCTCATCAGCGATATGCGCATCAGCATCACCATACAGCGGCGCAATGCAGCCAGCGTCTTGGGGACGCGACGACTGGTATTGATATGGATCAGTTGAGCTCCTGTAGGTTGCTTGCAACAGTCTGCAGATAGCTCAATTGTAAATACTAGTTGTAATTTATTTCTATTAGTTGTTTGTAATTTTCATTGTGAATAAAGATATTATTATATCTGTAACACGACGCAAAGTAAGCGAGTTTTAGCTGTCGTTTCGTGATTTATTTACTAACATTCCACATTGTGTTTTTCTAGTGTATAGTTTCTGCCCGCGGCTGCGTACGCGCAAAATTTTCCAGTCTTTTTAGGTTATTCCTCGATAGAATCGTCACGAACCCTTAGAAACAGGAAACTTGTGTGCAATTTGCAAGGATAAGGCAAGGCATTGATAGAATGGTTTCAAACTTGAAATTTTTGACGTTGGTCCTTCCATCTGTAGTTACTTTCACCTAAGGTCCGAAAACGTTTTACTCTGATGAAGCTATTGTCTTAGTGAAGTGATTACTTTAGCAGAACCAGTCTCCTGTACAGTTTCCTTCCTTAATAATAAATAAATATAAATAAATAATGCTGGACAATCCACACAGCACCATCTAGCCCGAAAGTAAGCTACTCAAAGCTTGTGTTATGGGTACTTGATATTTGATATATTTAATACTAGTTAATGCCCGCGGCTTCGCACGCGTTGTTTCTATAAACGTTTAAAGGTGATTTCTATACCATGGGAACTGATTTATGTGATAAAAAGTAGCCTTTGTTCAAACAAAGCACTAACACACCTGAAATCAATTTCAGGATTAGAATTACATGTATGCAAAATTTCAGCCCGATCTGTTGAGTAGTTTTGGCGTGAAGAGGTAACATACCAGGGATGTTACGGAGCTCCGACTCCGATTCCGATTTCCGATATGTCGGAAATTCCGATTGATACTACACCTTCGGTTCCGAATTCGGTACCGGAACTTTCAATCGGAGGTTTTAGTCGGAGGTCACTCATTTTATTTAAAATTATCTGTTAAATTCTGATTTGGACAATGAAGCTGAAAACAAGTGCGATTTGAAACTACTTTATTGAAGTTTGTGCAGATACATCAAATTGTAGTTTTATAATTTACAACTACTTCGTTAAAATGTCATCTAAAGTCTATACATGCTACTGAATACGAGGAATTGATAAAATTAGAAAATTAAAAGATAAAGATAAACCTTCGACTTCGCGCGCCTCTTCAAGATTCCAAAAAACAATTAACTCTCAAAGAAACTTTGATGAAGAATCAAAAATGGTGTAGTTCTAATGTTAAATCGATGGAAATAGACAGATTTATTTCTGAAATGATAGCTTTGCAAGATCTCCCCTTTAATTTCGTTGAAGGTATTAGATTTCGGCGACTTATACAGCTAATTGTGCCGAATTATCAAGTAGAAGACAGTTTTTACCGAATATATCTGTGGAATATATGCAATATGCATGAGCAAATAAAGTAAATGATCTACTGAAACAATTGGAGGAAATCCTGCAAAACTGAAAATCGTGCGCCTACTGCTGCAGCTTCTGCAGGAATCTATCTACCACCACCTTCGACAACTCCGGTTCCGGTTCCGATTCCAACTCCGACAAACCAAATTTTAAAACTCCGACTCCGACTTCGGTTCCGTTAAACCACCTCCGTAACATCCCTGTAACAAACATCCATCCATCTATAAATGCATCCAAACTTTCGCATTTATAATAATACTAGCTGCATTCTTACTACCCGTTGCCCTATTACCCGTTTTTCTGTAGGAATTAAGCATTTTCATCAGGAATAATATGGGCTTCTAATGGGAAAAAGAATTTCAAATCGGTCCAGTAGTTTCGGAGCCTATTCAATACAAACAAACAAACAAATCTTTCCTCTTTATAATTGTATATAGTCCAATTCAGAATCTTAGATAATTTATGTAAACAAAGGTGATACCATATCAAAAAGAATGTTTCGAAATAGAAGTTCATAGAAGATTACTCAATTTATCTAAATACCTATGGTAGGGTTGATTTTCTAATCAATATCCATAGAATGGAAAATAGCAATGGTTTTGTGCTACATATTATATTTTATTTCATTTGTTTAACAAAGTTATAAAATGATGAAGAAATATTAGCAGAAAATATTTTATGACACTGGTATTACCGGAGTAAAATGGGCGTAAATCACAGAAGTTCGAAACAATTTTCGTATTTTGATATTAGACGCATTTTATTTCGTGTTTGCATTGTAATTTCATTTCATTCGCCTCTCGTCCGTCGAAGTCGAATTTTTCCTTTTTCGCTGCTCGTGTGCAATTGTGCGTTGTTGAGGTTTTTTTTGTTATTGTTATCAATTTTTGTTAAGTTTTAAACCTTGTTGTTGTTGTTGTGCTTGTATTGTTGTTGTTGTTGTGTCACACTCACACAACATGGAACCTCAAACCGCGCTCGCGCCGCCGACGGCCGATGCCGGGTCCATCGACATCGTCAACAAGTGACTATCTGTCGCCACAAAAAAAAACGTCCGAAGAAATCTATGGGTGCTACAGAAAAACTTATGGTGATGAATGTATACAAAAATACATATAAAAATTGGCCACAGGGTAAAGTCTGGTCACTTGGAGCTTGTGCGAAAAAAATTTAAGGGAATCGAATTCAGAATCCGATTCTGAATCCAATTCTGATTCTGAGATGTCAGAATAATATTTAATTTTCGAAGCAATAAAAATATTTAATTATTTTTAATGTTTTATTTGTATTTCCTTACGGTCACAGGGAAACGAGGCCGCTACAATGCCGCATCCACAGGTAGGGTATCTTTCGTATCGCACAAGCAAAACCGCGCGCCATCACTACTAATAGTGATCCATGGTAAAAAAATGATTTCTACCCCTGACTTGTCATTATGACAGTGACATATCATGACATTTCTTTGTTTACATAAATTATCTAAGATTCTGAATTGGACTATAGTATAGATTATAAGTTATATATGTCGAAAATATCATGATACTAGGGTTTTTAAAATAAGCAGAACCGACGGCCTAATGATTCGGCCATCGCTCCTGCCTTAGCAATTCCAAAATCTACTCAGCCTATTCAAACCTACGAGCTCGCTTACTAATTATAATGTTTTCAAAAGCAAGGGAATATCTGTGCTAAAGCTCTTAATTTAAAACTAACCAAATGAAATGAGAATCGTTCACAAAGGTTACAAAATTATTTTTATTCAAAGTTCACAATGGCTTCAACTTACACGTGTTGTCTGCTTCACACCTCCAACCAGCATGTCGTTCCTTGAATATTCTAGACGTTTCCCGCGCTATTTCCCCCTCCACTTCAAGCAAACTCGTTGCGAGCGTTCGAGAATGGCGGGAAAATCAAGAATACTTCAAGTTCACAATAATCAATTAGAATAACACATTGATTCCGACACAATAACTCTATCTAAATTAAATAATAATTATTTGAATATTTTTGAAGGCGATTAAAACAAAATAAATTAAACTGCTAACAAATTCAGACATTCACGACTTCCTCTAATGTTACGCAACAACCAAGGATGAATCCCATAAAGACTTCTAAATTTATTAATAATTCTCTAAAGATTTAAGAAAGCCATTTAAACTAGATAGCTTAATATTTACTTCACAATTCTTTTAAACAAGGTTCTGACGTAATGACAGTTGGTCACAAAACCTTTTAATATTACAAAATCGTTCAGATTAAATCTTAGAACTATTTCCAAATCCATTACTTATTGTTTTACGATTTTCTGGATTATTAATAATTCTCTAAAGATTTAAGAAAGCCATTTAAACTAGATAGCTTAACATTTACTTCACAATTCTTTTAAACAAGGTTCTGACGTAATGACAGATGGTCACAAAACCTTTTAATATTACAAAATCGTTCAGATTAAATCTTAGAACTATTTCCAAATCCATTACTTATTGTTTTACGATTTTCTGGAAGAAATACAGCTACCTAAATCTAGGTTTTTACAAATTCACCCGCGAACTCATTATTTATTTGAAATTGAAATCTCAATGCTTACATTCAATCTCTTACCTATTTCTAAATTCCTTATTAATTATTTAAGGAATTTTAATAGGAGAGAAATCTAACCAATTCACCTTTTTCAAAAATAAGTAGATGTAAGTACTTGGTATCAAAACATTATTGATTTATAGAAAAGTGACCTAACCAAAAATTGATGACTTAACTCTTAGTTTAAATATTATTTTATGATTTAAGATGGCAATTTGCAGATATCACTGAGGTTATCATAAAAGCGTTGTTGTTTTGAATTAAGGGTTCTTCAAACTGGTCAGCTGGAGGTTCGCTGCGGCGACACGGCCATTCTGAGATGCGTCGCGTGCTCAGCGTCGCTCCCAGGGGTTTGTTGCTGGAAAGAGAAAACAAGTGTTGAGGCTAGGCACTTCCACAGTAACCTATTACCTATAGCTTCATGTTGAGTGAAAGGCTAGATACTTCCACAGTACATCTAATCTTTTTAAATTATAACACTCGACGATAGACCGAACACAACACAATTACCCAAATTTTGTAACAAAACACAACTTGCACCACTCAAGTTTTGTCTTATTAGAACAGATAAACCATATTTCTAGAAAAACATGACTCACTCCACGCAAGTTTGTTTTGATGGTAAAGTTTATCACAGTGTGATAGTGTTTGTGTGTAAAAAGAAAAAGGGAAGGATAGAGGTCCGTGAGAGGTCGATGCTGCTCAGAGCAGAGGCCCTAGGATTATGGTATAGGTTGATGCTATGCTCTAGGCGGTCTTGTACGCCGCGGTACATAGGGGACTAGGATAGGACAATTTTTGGCTTTGATGACCCCCACGTGTCATCGCAGCATCTTTTGATAGGTGGCTTTGATGACCCCCGCGTGTCATCGCAGCATCTTTTGATAGGTGGCTTTGGTGACCCCCATGAGTCACCAAAAGCATTTTGTTTTGTGATCTGATGATCATGATGATGATGATGATGATGATGATGATGATGATGATGATTTTGTGCTCTAGGTATCCTCTGATACCAAGATGCCTAGACACTTGACTCAGTGTCTGTGGTAAAACGAAGAAGTGGGTGTGTGTGAGAGTGCTTGCCTGTCGAGTTTGTATGTATGTATGGAAATGCATTATGAAAGTTTCTCACCGGGATTGAACTGTGCTGGCTTATGTTTGGGCGACACGGCTTCCTGAACACAGATGCCTGGGTATTGTCTACGCTGTAGTTGATTGGGCGCCACTTTGAGGGGTCGCCGTAGGTAGCAGTCGTACTTCAGGATTCTTTAAATTTCATAGAGAGCACCAAGCTTGAGATCAAGAAAGGTTTAGTTTAGCCTTAGAAAATAAAGGAGGGGAAGGCTTTACAAAATTACCCCAAATTTTATTTTTTACCAAAATTTTCCAACGGGGAGGCAAGGTAAACAAACACATAGAGTACACAGAGGCAGGATTATGCTCACATAAAACTTGTGTTCCTACCAAACCCATACTAAAACAATGTAGTAATAGATCTTGCTGAGGGGAAGAGAGTTGTTATAGCATTTCCTTTCCATTATGTTCAAAGGGATAAGCGGATAATTTTAAATTAGTTCAAGGTCTTCCACCTAAGAACTCACGCCCAACATCCACTTTTATTTGTTGAGGTCCCATACATGTAAATAAATAAGAGGCAATTCTGGACAGACAACACAGCATCACCTAGCCTCAAAGTAAGCCAAGCTTAGTGTTATGGCTACTAGGTAATGGATATACATAAATACATTACAAAGACAATTTGTGCTGGACATCCCTTAGCCAGGTGGGATGATGACCTGTGAAAGACTGCCAGTAGATGCTAGATGCTGCAAGATTAATACAGGGCGCTATGGCGCTCATTAGGGGAGGCCTATGTTCAACAGTGGGCTAATAGAGGCTGGTGATGACAATGATGTACCCATGTACGATATTCGGCAGGCAATTCATTTCCTATGAAGCGCATCAATGCTAGGTATGTTGAGTTTCTGCCGAAATGTAATCCGCTCGCCCTTCCTGCCACTCAATGTCAATTTTGGTATCATCTGTGTATGCGAGGAAGTAGCAGAATTCCGGTAGGTGCGTGTGTACGTGCGTTATTGAGACAACAGCAAGTGAGCTTACATTTTATTTGAAACAAATTATTAGTAAAACCTGCGAATTATCTACCGCGATCCATTCAGAGAGGAAGACCGTCTTCAATGATCGTTTGAAACTTAAACAAATACGTTGGAAAGTCCACATTGTAACGAAAATCCGCTTTATAATATGAGAATTCACTTACACGAGGACAATTAAAGCTCCATGAACTAGCTAGAGTAGAATTTACAGCCTTCCAACTTTTCCAAAACATTCTAATCTCTCTGACCAAAACAAGCTAATTGCGACAAGACCACTGACAATTCCCGTTTGAAAACTTGGAAACGTCAACTTCAGTTTGACAGTTATGAAAAAGTGAGTGACGCAAATTCAATACTTGAAACGTCAACTTCAGTTTGACAGTTATGAAAAAGTGAGTGACGCAAATTGAGCGCAAATTCAATACTTGAAACGTCAACTTCAGTTTGACAGTTATGAAAAAGTGAGTGACGCAAATTCAATACCGGTAGGTAGGTAGGTAGGTACTAAAGTTTACGACTTTTTGGCCAGCTAGCCGTACCAAAAATAGCTTTTATCTATCAAGGCTAGCTAAGCTACCTACTTCATCTATAGCGCTGTCACAAGCGTATGAAAAGTCGTGACGGAGCACGGTTGTCGAGAAAATCGTAAATGCAATTCGAAACCAACATTGGTAGAATTGTGTCGAACCATGATGCAGAGCCAAAAGTTAAAGAAGAAGTAGAAGAGAAACAAAACTCCTTGAGATTTGCTTTTTCAAAGATGAAAATAATGTAGGTAGTTTGAAGCTTCTATGTTTCTTTCTAAAAAGTTTTAAAGGCTACGGTAGGTTAGCTACTTAACCCACTTATCCAATTGAAACCTACTTTAGAACTAAAACAAAATGAAACTTAGTTTTCAGAGCAAAACAACACATTATCGTTTTGTTGAGAAAATCGCCTCTATCAGAGGCAGTAATTGTCTTACATGAACGTAATACCTACTTCGTGAAGGAATAATTACATCCAATTGAACAAATCGTGAACCGATCGAGATCGAACTTCTAGTTCGATCTCATCCACGAAGCAATGGAAAAATAAAACAGAATAATAAGATGGGACAAATGTCCTGTAATCATCATAACCACAAACAACTTATGGAATGAAGGTAAACATTTTGAAGAATAAAAACAAACTAGAATATCTACGTAAACGAGGAATTTCCTCCACAAGTGTTAGACAGATACTTACATAAATCCCTGCTAAATCATCTGCAAAAATGAAAGCAAAACTGCAGTCAGTAAAGCATATCTACACGGCTACGCTTACCTATAAAAGATTGTCATACTAATGACCAAGGCTCACCAACAAGACAAGACCCAAGCTCCAACTCCCAACTACAGTAAACGTTAGCTGTGACCCACTAGGGGATCCGGAAGATTCAAGGAACCCACATGTCAAGAAATCAATTTTTGCCAAAGGAATAAACAAAGTTGGATTTTTAGACTCAAAAGCCAAAGCTTTGCAACCTAGAGGAGGTACCTGCATTTAGTTTTAGTATTGAATGGTGAAATCTTAATATTAAGTTATGTTTGTGCAAGGCAATAAAGCTCATTTTATTATAAATTTTTTTAGCTGACTACTAATGTTAGGTCGGCCAAATTGACCGTGATTCAGACCACTCTCGAAAACAATACCTATTAGAAGATCGCCTACATGCATATGAATGGTGTTTTATTGGACTGTTAAAAATTCATAAATCTTTATTAATTATCGAGCTACCTCTAGATTGTTTGCAATGGACTGTAGTTAAATCAACTGTTTAAATTGTAAATACTAGTGCTACTTTATTTCCGTTTTTTATTGAAATTTTCTTTGTTATTAAATTTTAATTCAAAATTATTATTATGCGTTTCTCATTTCCATAATCTCAGGCTAATAGTTACTTGGTCCTTTAGGAGGCCTGCGTGGGGCCGGTGCCAACAACACAGAGGCCTTTTATGAGAGTTCTCTTTGAAAGAGTCTAAAAGCGAGAACTACACAAAGCGAGTATCATCCTAGGGTGCACAATGTGATACACCTTGATTATTACCGTTTTCTTTTCTAACCTGTGTCTAATGTGTGCCCAGGTTTTTGGTCTTACTGATATCATTGCACCACTCGCGGACTCCGACCCTACAGTCTGGGTCATACGATATAGTCCATGATGGTTTTCTTAATTTTGTCACCAGGAGATTTTAGTCGTCGAAAAACACACTTCGTAACATGGTGACCATTATGTTTATGCATTCATTAAAAATCAGGAGGTTACAATACCTATTTGGCGAGATACTACCGGGCTTGCATCAATATGCATTGTTTGTCCTGCTGGACACCGCGCCCACGTGGCGGGCATGTTCGCTGCAGTGGTTGCGCCATCATGTGTCCACGTGTTCGCGCCATTAGGTGTGCACGTGGTCGGTGGATCTGGTACTGGTGGATCCTCTTCGGGCTCGCTCATGTCGCGTCTTGTAGAATGCGACTGCTGCAGCCAGAACCTGAAAACGTGATAACGAGAGGGCAGTAACGGTAGCAGAGTCGAGGGATTGTGGAAACAATCCCACTTCTGATGTCGAAAATATCATGATACTAGGGTTTTTAAAATAAGCAGAACCGACGGCCTAATGATTCGGCCATCGCTCCTGCCTTAGCAATTCCAAAATCTACTCAGCCTATTCAAACCTACGAGCTCGCTTACTAATTATAATGTTTTCAAAAGCAAGGGAATATCTGTGCTAAAGCTCTTAATTTAAAACTAACCAAATGAAATGAGAATCGTTCACAAAGGTTACAAAATTATTTTTATTCAAAGTTCACAATGGCTTCAACTTACACGTGTTGTCTGCTTCACACCTCCAACCAGCATGTCGTTCCTTGAATATTCTAGACGTTTCCCGCGCTATTTCCCCCTCCACTTCAAGCAAACTCGTTGCGAGCGTTCGAGAATGGCGGGAAAATCAAGAATACTTCAAGTTCACAATAATCAATTAGAATAACACATTGATTCCGACACAATAACTCTATCTAAATTAAATAATAATTATTTGAATATTTTTGAAGGCGATTAAAACAAAATAAATTAAACTGCTAACAAATTCAGACATTCACGACTTCCTCTAATGTTACGCAACAACCAAGGATGAATCCCATAAAGACTTCTAAATTTATTAATAATTCTCTAAAGATTTAAGAAAGCCATTTAAACTAGATAGCTTAATATTTACTTCACAATTCTTTTAAACAAGGTTCTGACGTAATGACAGTTGGTCACAAAACCTTTTAATATTACAAAATCGTTCAGATTAAATCTTAGAACTATTTCCAAATCCATTACTTATTGTTTTACGATTTTCTGGATTATTAATAATTCTCTAAAGATTTAAGAAAGCCATTTAAACTAGATAGCTTAACATTTACTTCACAATTCTTTTAAACAAGGTTCTGACGTAATGACAGATGGTCACAAAACCTTTTAATATTACAAAATCGTTCAGATTAAATCTTAGAACTATTTCCAAATCCATTACTTATTGTTTTACGATTTTCTGGAAGAAATACAGCTACCTAAATCTAGGTTTTTACAAATTCACCCGCGAACTCATTATTTATTTGAAATTGAAATCTCAATGCTTACATTCAATCTCTTACCTATTTCTAAATTCCTTATTAATTATTTAAGGAATTTTAATAGGAGAGAAATCTAACCAATTCACCTTTTTCAAAAATAAGTAGATGTAAGTACTTGGTATCAAAACATTATTGATTTATAGAAAAGTGACCTAACCAAAAATTGATGACTTAACTCTTAGTTTAAATATTATTTTATGATTTAAGATGGCAATTTGCAGATATCACTGAGGTTATCATAAAAGCGTTGTTGTTTTGAATTAAGGGTTCTTCAAACTGGTCAGCTGGAGGTTCGCTGCGGCGACATATATTATAATAATATTAGAAGTATATACTAATATTATTAGTGTGATGTGTTAAGTGCCAATTGTAAATAAAAGGTCTATTCTTTGTCTGTAATTTAATTTAATGTAATAAAGTTTTTATTTTTATAGTGCGTAAGCCTCACACTGGCAGATTTCTAAGACATTAAATAACATCGCAAAAATTTACGACTTCGGCGGGACTCGAACCCGCATCCTTCCGTAAGTACCGGAATGTGCTAACCAACTACACCACGAGGTCGAGTGACGCTGGAGTCGAAAATCTTTGCGACTTTCTACGGACTGTAGCGGTACTTACGGAAGGATGCGGGTTCGAGTCCCGCCGAAGTCGTAAATTTTTGCGATTTTATTTAATTTATTGTAATAAGTTTACAAAGCACTTAACAACCACTTTTACATCAAAAAAATATTGAAATTACAGGTTTCAGAAAGTAAATGTAAACAAAACATGATTGATTGGTGTTGCAAACATAGATAAATCAATTTCCCTTACACAAGTAAATATCACCGAATAAAAATGTATATGGTTAAACGGTCCTGTAAAACGGTCTACTGTGTGAACATAATCTTACTTTGAGATACTTAGTCTTACTTCGAGATACTTAGTCATACTTTGAGATACTAAGTCTTACTTTGAGATACTTAGTCTTAGTTTGAGATACTATTTTAACTATTTTCATCCATAGAAGCCGACACGAAAACCATACCAGCAGAGGCTATCCTAGTTTCGGGTTCCCTGACTCCTCCCGAGCTGGCCTGCCTCACTGCGTTGGCCGATGGCACGCGCCTCGCCGCGCGGATCACAGACACTCCAGCCAACATCATGACCGTGGACCAGTTTATACAGGTTATTTATTTAGAATAGAATAGAATAGAATTTTATTGCCTTAATTTAGAAAATACACAAAATAAAAATGTACATACTACTTAATTAAAACGAATAAACTAAGACAATAGGAGTAAATTCAGCATTTAGCTGTAATGCATTAATATGCAAGCAGCGCTGATTTTCAATTTACTCCTCTCGGATAGCTGGTCACCGAGAGGTTAAAGTGATAGATTATAACAATCAATACACAAAAAAAATTGAACAATCTAGAATATCTGACATTTAGTACATATTTGTACATAGATACAATTAAATAAAATGCACGGCGTTTTAAACAATTACTATACACATTTAATTTACTAAGGTGGGATATTATGACGTATTTGGACGTATTTGGGAATGTTCATGGGTGTGTTATGTTGTGCATGCGTGTTGGAATGTTGGTTCCCCGAGGCACCAGTCTCATAAGAATTAATAATTAAATTAAAATAATAATAATATCATGTCGAATTTAAAATAATATAATGTCGTTATCAAAGTAGGTACAAACTAAAGATGCGAATGCTGCGAATGATCTGGCTAGTCGAATGATCTACGACTACTAATTTACTCATTCGACTTGAATATTCGTAATATACTAATCTTCTAAGTCGAATGACAACTACTAATTAGTAATTACTAATGCCTCTACGAATTGATCGAGGCGTCGAATAACGAATTGAGTTCGACTGCCCGACTCGAGCAGTTGCCATTACTAACTAAATTAGTTACTAATTTGGTTAGTAATGTCGAGTCGGGCAGTCGACGCGATATCAATTATTTATTCGACGCCATTCGCGATTACTAACCAAATTAGTAACTAATTTGCCCTAGTCATTCGAATCGTTCGAATGAAATCATTCACAGTCGCGCATCTTTAGTGCAAACATAATCTCCTGGTACCTGCATCAATATTAAAAATACATTGAAACTAGTCCACACTCAATGGCGATATAAATATATGCAGTATAAAATTCCAGACAAGATTAAAAGCAAAGAAACTAACAAGAACAAAATTAGAAATTTAAAAAACCCCCGACAGATTTTCGTGAAACATGGCTAAGAACACTCGGGATAAAATTATCTATCACACAAAAAAACTTAACGAAAATCGGTTCATTCGTTTGGGAGCTACGATACCACAGACAGACACGTTAAACTTTAACACCTCTCTTTCTTCGTCGGGAGTTAAAGAGATGCTCTTGGAAAAATGCTTTTTAAGTGATACTTTTGGTGACTTACAATTGAAATTTTTGTTCCTTTTACCTTTCATGCCATAATTCATAATTTCATAATTCTTTATTGCACAACATATGTAGGTAGTATAAGTAAAACATATCGCAAAAAAATAAAGGCAAAGGCGAGCTTAACCCTACATAAAAAGAGTTCTCTTCCAGCAAACCTTATTGGGAGAGAGAGACAAATTTGCAGAAGTGGGTACATGTGCTAAAACAAAGGATATAAGATTGAATTTTAACCTACTTATTAAATAGACTAATACACAATATAATACAATACATAAACTAATATATCCTAACAAATACTATAATTATATACGCATATGTATAAATTGAGTAAATACATAAATACAACAGAGTTATAAAGATAGGTAATGCTCTTTGACTTTACGCTTGAAAATGAAGAGTGAGGGGCTAGCACGAATATCGTGTGGTAGATTATAAAGAATGATATGCCATATTATTAAATTAGTGTTTTTACAAAGTATCTGGCCGTACCGTCTCCCATTGCGACTCCCAGCGGTGTCACCGTCTAGTTCTAGCTGCATGGCGCGGTATGCAGTTGCACACGCGCGATACCAATCAGCCGTGTAGAATTCGCACCACCCCAACTCTTCCCGCGGGTGTCGTAAGAGGCGACTAAAGAATATCCACAG
The DNA here is from genome assembly GCA_949316285.1 of Eupithecia subumbrata. Lineage (NCBI taxonomy): Eukaryota > Metazoa > Arthropoda > Insecta > Lepidoptera > Geometridae > Eupithecia > Eupithecia subumbrata. Next base: position 4,442,216 of record OX438631.1, read on the forward strand.
GGGGCGGGCAGCAGCGCCCCCTGCACAACAATTCTACCACCGAACTGTTATCCCCAACCCGCATGCTCAGCGTGGGGATTATGGGCATAACCCCCATGTGATAGAAGTTAATAAGGCGCTTATCAGGTGGAGGCCTGCGTCCAGCAGTGGACCAATACAGGCAGGTGAGGTGAGGATACCAATCAGGCGCAGCGTCTCTATTGAAGCGGTGTTACCCTCCGCTTCAAATCCTCCGTTCGGCACCACAGACTGCTCGACTCCGTTCGGGCTCGGGGCCCTTGTTCATATATTTTATTTGAAAGTCCGCTCCGCTCCACTAACACTGTTTCCACTGATGCGGAGTGGAGATTTCGAGCACTGTGATTGGTCCTTTCACGGTCCGCTCAGCTCCACTCCACGCAGTTCCGCGCACGCATCCTTCCTATTACAAAAAATGCTTTCAGTTTTTCCCATATATTTTTCTCGGACAAGTTCTTCCATAAGAACTTTTTTCGGATTGGTACTAACATTTTAAAAGAAAAAATACCTAATCTACACTATTCACTACTCTCTAGCGTTTTCGTCATTACATCCATGTGTCATCAAAATTAGACTCGAATTTTAGCTAGATGTCGCCACTAGAAGAATTGGAAGCGGTTGTTCGGTTTATAGTTTTTTAAAACACGCCAAATTATTTTATCTCAAATTTCAGGAAGCAATCACCGTATCGAAATCCCTCAACCTCCCGGAACCAACGATAATCCGCGGCGAGGAGCTGAAAGACCGCGGCATGGGCGGTCTCTACGGCGTCGGGGCCGCGTCCGCCTGCCCGCCCGCGCTCGTCGTGCTCTCCTACACCGCGGCGGGCGCCGCCGAGACCGTGGCCTGGGTCGGCAAGGGGATCGTCTATGATACTGGCGGACTCAGTCTGAAGGCCAGAGTGAGTATGCCATCTTATTGTGTATATGTCTGTCATATATCTCATGCCTGTTGTATAATAGCTTCTCACGCTCTTTCCGAGATAGATGTAAAGAAAGAAAATGATCAAATACTACACTACTAATAAAACTTTATTATATATTTATATTACACTCAGTACAGATCCTAAAGATACCTAAAAAATACTACAATATCCAAATTTCACTTTCTTCAAAAGAATCTGCCTGTTTTTCACTACAATAAATTTTAATCATGACCAAATAAGATGCCTGCTAAAATAAGCTAGACGTTTCTAATCATAGCTAAATTGCAATGCAAGGTATAGGATTATAACTATTTTAACTAAGTTGAGTTGTTTTAGACCTGTGAACCTAATTTTAAACTGTCAGGTTTAAAATGAGGTTGACAGGTCTAATTTTAGTCAAATTTTTCAAACATAGAATAGCTTTCATCTATTTGACACTCCTAAATCCAAATTTTCGCTAATTCTAAAACAACAGAATCGACACCAATATACCTCTTATTTTAGAAATTTTAGGTCTCATGTGGAAATGGGCGGGCCTCAAACAGAGAGTTAAAGACAACCTCTGGAGTCAAACTATCACAAATTGGTCACCTCGAGGAGAGAAACGTGGGAGGAGTAGACTACTCAGACGTTGGAACGAAGACCTAAGAAAAGTAGCTGGATATCTTTGGCAAAGAACTGGAAAAGACAACGACGTGGAAAAACTTTTAGTAGACTTTTACCGCCCTAGACGGTCCATACACAGCAATAGATAATACATATTAAAGAAGCTATTCAAAGTTAATTAATAATGAACTAAATTAAATATTTAGTTATAACTGGTATAAGTCAAAAGTTTTAGTTAGTCGTGCTTTTCTCTACTTTATTGTGTATTAGGATAATAAAGCTGTATTTATTTTATTTGATACCTCTTATTGTTGCAGACATCGATGGTCGGTATGAAAGGCGACTGCGGCGGCGCGGCGGGTGTGCTGGCCGCGTTCGGCGCTATCGTGCGCGCCAAGCCAACCATCAACCTGCACGCAGTGCTGTGTTTAGCCGAGAACGCTGTCGGACCTGACGCTACTAGGTAACTGGTCGATATATGTCACACTTTTCGACGTAATCAATAATCATACTCATTTATTCGCCGTAGGAGCACAAGGCGCACTTGGAAATAATAATAATAATAATGCTGAACAATTCACACAGCATTATCTAGCCCCACGCTAAGCAGAGCTTGTGTTATGGGTACTAGATAACTGATTTGTGTGGTGTAATAAAGTGTTCTATCTATCTATCTACGGGTTACAATATGTAGTGCTTAAGTTATAAATTCAAAGCCATAAAACAGACAAGACAGAAAATATACAAGGAATATAGGTACCTACATACAAAAATAGGTAAATTGATAAAAAGATCAGCTGTAAATGGGCATCGTTAGAGTCATGTAAACAAAATAATACTAATTATAAATTCATGGCGCTGCTGTAAAATGGCATTGTCTGATATAATAAATTCTAAATAAATAATAAATAGGTATCAATATATAAATAATAAATAGGTAAAATACCTTTCTGAAATGAAATTAAACCGAATCGCATTTTTACATGAAAAAATGAATGTTTTCTTAGTATTTGTTTAGATAAGTATTTTGAAAAAAACTTGTGGCAGGAACCTAAATAATTACTATTCTAATACAAATAATAGCAAACCATGGTGAAAATATTCTCAAATAACAAATCATTTTGGTACTACGTTTGTATGGGAAATTCATCCGTCGCCGGAACCTTAAGGTCTCGCTTTGTCTATCCTTTTTTCCCTCCTTAATAACTCAGCAACTACTGCAGCTATAAATTTAAAATAATAATACATTTCGTGCGCCTGTACAGATTTAAAGAAAAATATATGATAATAAATGAAAAATTAAAATGAATATTTTCCATACAAATTGAAATGCCGAAATTTTAATAAATAAATAAATAAATAATGCTGGACAATTCACACAGCATTATCTAGCCCCAAGCTAAGCAGAGCTTGTGTTATGGGTACTAGATAACTGATATACTTAATACGATATACTACTAGATATTTTTATTATACATAGAAAACACCCAGACCATCGGAACAAATTTCTGCAGATCGTACACAAATTTGTTCCGAGGCGGGAATCGAACCCGCAACCTCCTGCGTCGCAGGCGGACCTTCGCCCGCTGCGCCACGGAGGTCGTCTTTTCGAATTCTAAAGATGTCGAATTTTAAAGATACCTACAGGGTCATGTGGGGTATCAAATGAAAGGTATCAGTTTGTACATTACAAAATAGTTTTTGAAATTTTTGTAGGTGTCATACTTTTTAAATTATTTCGAAATAAGTCGATAAAATACCCATTATACCCTTTCTCCGCAGATTGCAGAGCGATCCATGTAAAACGTATGGGGCGTTTATAGATATGGATCTATATTTTACAGGAAAAATATAGATAAGTTTGTAAAAAGAACACTTTTTGAAAAATGGTCAAAAAGGGGGGGAATAATTTTCAAAAGGGGGGGCTACCTCACCGAATTGTATTGTATTGTATTGTAATTGTAGTATCAAATGAAAGGTATCAATTCTGATACCTTTCATTTGATACTATTCTGACTCTGACAGAATAGCGTCTACCTACTTAACCGGTAAGACCTACCTACGCAACAACGCACGAAAAGAACGCAGTTGCGAACACCTCACATGATGTTACCACATATAACATCTACACTGATGGAGCCAAGAACAAAACAGGAGCTGGCTGCGGCTACTTCTGTCCCGAAACCGGACTCTCGAGAGCTCAACCACTAAACTCAGCCACCACGGCCTTTCAGGCGGAAACACTGGGACTACAACTGGCGGTAAAACACATGCTGCTGGAAACAACTATCAAAGAATCGACCTGCCAGATGGAGCTGGTCTTCAAGACAGACAGCGCGGCACTATTAAACGCACTCAAAAGGACAGACACAAGATCAAAATCAATTGTAGAATGTCACAGCGCTCTGTCTCTGCAAAGTCTCTCTGACCAAACGAAAGTCAGCATAGTATGGACGGATCGACGGACGGAGCCGATCCGATCCAGGCAACATAAATGCAGACAGACTTGCAAAGGAAGAAGCGAGACAGACCCCAACAAAACAGGACATCAGTCTGTCAAACCCACCCACAGCAGAAGTAAGAAACAGACTAAAACTATACTCAGAAAAAGAACATCAAAAACTATGGGAGCGCCGAACAGACTGCAAACATACAAAACTAATACTCCCCTCCAAAGATAGGAAAACCACAAACACATTGCTCAAGATGAGCCGCGAGGACCTCAGAACAATGGTGGACATCATTACAGGTCACTGTGAACTGAACCATCATCTTCTTAAAACTGGAGCCACAGACAGTAGTCTGTGTCGTGGCCGCTTCCAGGAAGAAGAGACTGTGGAACATGTAGTGGTACACTGCACAGCCACAGAGGACGTCAGACGGGAAACGGGACTGAAGACTCTTATAGAGGAATCAGACCCGTCCACGCCTACAGAAAAGCTGAAACGAAGCTGTCAATCGCCAAAGGGCCTGCTCCGATATTTTAAGGAGCTGGGCTGGTTAGGGCCTGGTTAGGCAGGGGGACAATGCACAATATACTCCTATGCGAGATGTCAGTGCAGATCCCGGTTCCCCCATTCAGAATTAGAATTAGAAAGGTATGCGAAGTCTTTAACCGGTAGGTACTTTCGGTATATATTTGTTGACAAACGTTCGAAACCATCGGCGCGCGAGTTACACTCGCTCTTGACGGATCTTGTTTAATAATAGATTTGACGACCTCAGTGGCGCAGCGGGCGAAGGTCCGCCTGCGACGCTGGAGATTGCGTGTTCGATTCCCGCTTCGGGACAAATGTTTATGTTCTGGGTTTTTTCTGTCTTATAAAAAAAAACTATCTATGTAGTGTAGTGTTTTAAGTATATCAGTTATCATGTTATCAAGTACCCATAACACCAGCTCTGCTTAGCTTGGGGCTAGATAATTCTGTGTGAATTGTCCAGTATTATTTATTTATTTAATAATAAATAATTCTGTACTATTCACACGGCATTATCTAGCCTTACCCGCGTGGTGCCGGCTTAGAATTTGCTCTACCCCAACTCTTCCCGCGGGTGTCGTAAGAGGCGACTAAGGGATATCCACGGGGGCGGGCAGCAGCGCCTGCAGCACAATTCTACCACCGAAATGCTATCCCCATACCAGAAAGGCTGGATTACTATTCGATTTAGCGAACTGTGCTGGCTCAAATGGCAACTTAGCTTCATCAACACGTACGTAGGTAGGTAATTTAAGTGGTGATTAAATATGTACCTACTTATGTAATATAAGTTAATTTTCTCATAGGTTAATTTTGTTTTGTTCATTCCAGAAGTGTTCTTTTTGTTTACTTTTAAGTTTATCTTTTATTGTTACTTAGTCAACCGACATAAACATTGGTAAAAGGTTGTAAAAACTTAATAAAAAAAACCCGCATGCGCCCAAAAACGCCCAGCGTGGGGATTATTGGCATTGCCCCCATGAGATAAAAGCTAATAAGGCACTTATCATGGAGAGGCCTGCGTCCAGCAGTGGACCAATGTAGATTGTTGAGGTTGAGGAGGTATCTAGCCCTTAGCTAAGCAGAGCTTTTGTTAAAATGTGTATTAGATACTTGATATACATAATACAACACACTACATAAATAGATATTTTTATTTAGTATATGGAAATACAAATATCTGCAGGTTGTACAAACAATTGTCATTTTGCACTATTTGCACTCCTTAATGTATCTTAGCGCCATCTTACTGTTTTTTGAAGTGACGATTGCCTCGTTGGTCCAGCGGTCAGCTTGTTCAACCGCTGCGCTGATTATGAGGTCCTGGGTTCAAATCCCGGGTCGGGCCAATGGTTGTTATTGAGGTTTTTCTAGAAAGAAAAATTCGCAGTAGCAGCCCGGAGTCAGGAATTTGGCGGTGTTACCTTGGAAAGCACGTTAAGCAGTTGGTCCTGCGCTTGACCTCTCCCGGTTGTGTCGGTCTGTCGTTCCATCGGATTATGAGAGTGAGGGAATAGAGAGTGCACCTGTGTTAGTGCACACAATTGTGTCATATATTATGTCCTGCGCATCTGGCTAGTCTCCGATGAGACTGGCCGCCGTGGTCGAAATTCGGCTAGGAGAACATTAGTATTATTATTAATGACAGTGAATGATCTATTTTATACTTAACTAGATTGCCCGCGGCTTCGCACGCATATTTTCGATATAATAAGTAGCCTATTATCTAAGTCAGACTATGTTCTAAATAAACGCCAAATTTCATCATCTGTTCAGTAGTTTTTGGAGATCCTAGGTAACAAAAAATTCACATTTCACAAACTTTCGGATTTATAATATTAGTAGGATAGTAGGATGAAAGTGAATGACTTCATGGTGATGATCGGTGATTTTGTAAATAAATTTTTGTACAAAAATTTATTTACATAATCACCAAACTACAAACAAACAAAGATAACTGATAATTAACCTAACCTAACCAAATGGTTAGGTTAGGTTAATTATCAGTTATCTAGTACCCATAACACAAGCTCTGCTTAGCTTGGGGCTAGATAATGCTGTGTGAATTGTCCAGCATTATTTATTTAATTATAATTTTCCTTTATTTTCTGTTCGTCTTGTAAATATTTTAATTTTATGTGTTCTTTGTCCTTATTTTACGCGCGCGCTGCAGCTACTGCGCCGTCTAGGTGTCGCATAAAACCAGCGCACAGTAGCACCATCTTTACTGTGCATCATGCTGAGCGAGGACCTTTTTTGATGTCACAGTTGTAACTTTTATTTGTTTGCACCAACATTACTTGTAATTTTTGTTACACAGAATAAATACTTTTTACTTTACTTTACTGATGTTCTATAGTTATTTCAAATCCTTTTTGTTTGTCAACAGGCCTGATGATATTCACCTGCTGTACTCGGGCCGCAGCGTCGAGATCAACAACACCGATGCAGAAGGTAAACTCAAAGTTTTCATGTATTTGTTATTGACGACCTCCGTGGCGCAGTGGGCGAAGGTCCGCCTGCGACGCAGGAGGTTGCGGGTTTAATGCCCGCCTCGGAACAAATTTGTGTACGATCTGCAGAAATTTATTTCGTTGGTCTGGGTGTGTTTTCTATGTTTAATAAAAAATATTATCTATCTATGTAGTGTATTGTATTAAGTATATCAGTTATCTAGTACCCATAACACAAGCTCTGCTTAGCTTTGGGCTGGATAATGCTGTGTGAATTGTCCAGCATTATTTATTTTTTTATTGTGTAATTAATAACTTTTGCTCGCTGCATGCGCTAGTTGTACATTTTCCAAGTGTACAACTTTTTTGCCCACAACTAGGCTGCACAAGATTAATGTATCTTATACAGGGTTATTGGTTACTGACACATGAACTGCAGGGTCTGGCCATCACGAACACGTAAGTGAAGATGGCAGGTCTTAATTCTTATTTTTTTATAATAATCGCCTCACATACAAATGAATGTCCGAAACCTAATTAATAACTATCCTAAATCCACATCATCATCATTGGCTTATTTTAAATCTACGCAAGATAATTTAAGTTGCATTAGCCTGGCTGGGAGACAGCCAAACACACACACACCCACTGATAATTCAGGGCAGAGAGAGAGGCCGTTTCACAGTGTTTTATGAGGACCGAAAATCGGACGACATTCTTTTTTCATTTGTTTTGGTAAGATAATAGTAATACAAATGCAAGAGCAACTCCCCGGAATCCATCTTGTTAGATTTTGAGATTATTAAAAAAAAAATTGAATTATTTTAGTACCGGAAAACCAAAATATTTTTTTTATTAATAATTAATACATATATTTAATTATTGATTATCTCCTGTATCCCACGGAAACCCGAACCAATTTTCAGCTCGGCACATACGCTACTATGATATCTACGTGCTGGAAAGAAAAATGCTTCGGTTTTCCGCGGGATCTAGGAAATACATACATTTAAAAATTTTAGTCAGGGTTGTCACTGAACTGTACTACTTCGATACCGGTATTCGATTAGAAGAAAGAAAAATCTTAAGATAATGGATGGCGACCGTTAATTTATATGTACACTAAAACTGATTGATGACTATTTTTTCAAAAAAAGTGTTCCGGAATATTTCCAAAACTGCCGAGGTTCAAAAGTAAAGCACTGTTTTAATATCAAAATTGTGTCATTCACATATTACAAAATACATGTGATATAATGTGACGACCTCTGTGCCGCGGCGGGTGAAGGTCCGCCTAGGACGCAGGAGGTTGCGGGTTCGATTCCCGCCTCGGGACAAATGTTTGTATGATCTGCAGATATTTGTTCAGGGTGTTCTGGATGTTTTCGATGTATACTAAAAAAATATCTATCTATATAGTGTATTGCATTAAGTATATCAGTTATCTAGTACCAATAACACAAGCTCTGCTAAGCTTGGGGCTAGATAATGCTGTGTGGATTGTCCAAAATTATTTATTTAATTATAATAATTGATCATCTTAGCCTAATGTCCTATGTGTATGTATACATACACATAGGACATTAGGCGATATTCAGTATACATGTATGTTGTAAAAATATATTTTTAGAGCTTATTTTAATTATTATTATTATTAAGAGCCCGTATGATCCCACTGCAGGGCAAAGGCCTCCCTTTCCACCTTCAACTTTCAACCTTTTCTTTTTATTTTAAGTCCAATAAAAACTATTGTTCTTCCGAAACACAGTTAATGTCCATATCATTGTCCTCTAACATTTGCTCGTCCATTTCTAATCCACCTTCAACGACACGCTGTAACAGGGAAACTGGAGATAAAGGCAGCTTTTTTAACTTTTTCTGTCGGCAGTTTAACATAGTTTTCTTTCTGCTAGTTTTTCTACGGTGATGCTCCCTATCATACTTCTAATACTTATTTCGTGATTCTGCAGCTTGCTCGGAAGGCATAACAACAGGTAATGTTGAAGATCCGATTATGCACCAAAATCTTATGAATAATAAATAATTATAATAATAATAAATAATGCTGGACAATTCACACAGCATTATCTAGCCCCAAGCTAAGCAGAGCTTGTGTTATGGGTACTAGATAACTGATATACTTAATACAATACACTACATAGATAGATATTTTTTTATTATAGATAGAAAACACCCAGACCAACGGAACAAATTTCTGCAGATCGTACACAAATTTGTTCCGAGGCGGGAAACGAACCCGCAACCTCCAGCGTCGCAGGCGGACCTTCGCCCGCTGCGCCACGGAGGTCGAATAGTGACGGTCATTGGGTGCCACGAATATGAATCCACGTATTTGTAGGCTTTGCAGAAAACTCCAAAATTTTCTGCGTTTATGGGCAACCCACAAGAGATTTATTAGACGATGTAGAAGTATTCGCCGCTTGCTTCGCTGGCTTTGATTAACAAACTATTATTCTTGATTTAGGTACGGTACAATGAAGATAGGTTTGGCACTCGTAGGTAGGTAGTATACACTTAGAAAACTTTGTTCCTAGACAGTCACACAAACGGATAGACACTCCCGTGATGTGTATCAACCGGAAGCACCGGGAACCGAATGCCCCCCTCCCTCATAAGGTTTTCTTCCTTCAGCTCCGCGCCGCCGCCGCCCGCGCTGACGACGTCACAGCCATGATTCTGTCAAGACGTCTAATATTGCACTTAGCACTTTTCCGTTGGTAATTTCTTTAATGGATGCGGCAAGTAATGTGTTCCTTTTTCTTATAAGTGGTTTAAATAAAATATTTAAAGACAGAGTTTGGCTCGTGAAAACTAATCAATTTACAAGCTCTGCTTAGCTTGGGGCTAGATAATGGTGTGTGAATTGTCCAGCATTATTTATTTATTTATTTTAATTATTTATTTATTATCATAACTCTCGTATTCCAAATTTTATCGAAATCAATAGAACCGTTTTCGAGAACATGATTAAATATATAAACAATAGGCATAAATATTATACATACAAAACAATGATCGTTTAATAGGATAGAAGGCAGAAGCCATTATTCACAAAGAAAATTATAATATAATTAGTATTTACAATTGAAACAATTGAGCTAACTATAGGATAGAATGAATAGTATCATTTCTATAATTCCCCGCCTAAAATCGGTATTTTTTCATATGTGACAACCCTAACTCGAAAATTACCGGTATTTTAATAAAACTCAATTTCTCCTGATATCCCACGGGCTATGGATACGAGTTTATTTGATGATGTACAAAACATCATTACGCATATATTCGACAATCGGTTCGGATTTCCATGGTAAACGGAAGAAAAAAAAAACGTTAAAAAAAATATGTAAAAAATTAATATCTCAGCACGTAATGATGCTAGAGACTTCCAAAAGCATCCAAATTATGTGGTTTAAATGTCTTTACTGCTCTGTGTAATCACTTGATTGAAAATATTTGCGGCTAATTAGATTTAATTTTTTTTAAGGTTTTTATGCTCATAAAATACCTAAACTTGATTTTTTTACACTAAAACTAAGCAAGATGGATTCCTGGGAGTTAGAGTTTACACTTGCATTTGTATTACTATTATCTTACCGAAACAAATGAAAAAAGAATGACGTCCGATTTTCGGTCCTCATGAAACACTGTGCGTTTTAAGGTTTAGTTTCAAAGAAAACCCCTATAATGAACAATTTTTGAATGGAGGGGGTTCTAATATGAGTCCCTTTCCACCAATTTTAAGAATTGAGACCAGCACGGGTATTTTAATTCATTCGATTCGTTTCCGAATCGAATCCAACGGATTTATAAAACGCTATCTTGATTTCGCCTCGGGTTGATGATCGAAATAAGAAGCTCCTCCTCATTGACATGGCCATTAGTCAACAGATTCACTTCGAATTTTCGATCATCAACCAGAGACGAAATCAAAATAGCATTTTATAGATCCGTAGGATTCGATTCGGAATCGAATCGAATGAATTAAAATACCCCTGCTGCTGGCGTCTTCACGGACGTGTTCATGATGGTGGGCAGAACTTGCCGTTAACATAGTGTCAGTTTAACATAGTGTCAGTGAATTACCAATAACCCTGTATACTAAACTAAAATACAGGGCGTCCTACGGGTATGCCACATGGAGGGAAAGTACCTTGAATGTTGTAGATAGAACATTTTACTGAAAGAAGACATTATTTTAATTTAAAAAACAATTTAAACTGCATTCATAGATATTTAAATAATTACATGGTTGAACCGGGAATCGAACCCGTTACACGAGAAAAACAATCACCTGTAGCTTTATAATACACCGATCGAAAGGCTTCATCATAAGGATTATTTTTTTGCTAAATAACATAGTGTCAGAAATAAAAGGAACACCATGAATTTTAACATTAGATGTAAAATTTTGTTCAGAAAAATGAAAAAATGTCCTTACGGCAATGCCAGCTTTTCATTTTTCTGAACAAAATTTTACATCTAATGTTAAAATTCATGGTGTTCCTTATATTTCTGACACTATGTTATTTTTTGTACACATGTTTTTTGCAAATAAATATATCTTTATTTTCATTCTTATCAGGTCGTCTGGTGCTCAGCGATGGAGTGGTGTATGCCTTCCGTGATCTGAAAGCGGACACCATTGTGGATATGGCCACTCTCACTGGAGCTCAAGTAAGTAACTACACTAGCTGATGCCCGCGGCTTCGTATGCGATTTTCATCAAGACGATTGAGACTTTATTAAAGGGATTAATGAATGAGTAACATATCCGTAGTGTAGATGACGAGAAAAAATATCATATCGTCGTCGGTGAATGTATAAATTAAACGAGTTGTGAAAATAGAAATCAAAGAGAAAACCTTTGTGGTGCCGGCTTAGAATTTGCAGCAACCTAACTCTTCCCGCGGGTGTCGTAAGAGGCGACTAAGGGATATCCACCGGGGGCGGGCAGCAGCGCCCCCTGCAGAGCAATTCTACCACCGAACTGCGATCCCCAACCCGCATGCATACCGTGGGGATTATGGGCATTACTCCCATAAAAGATCCGATAAAAGCCAACAAGGCGCTTATCAGGTCAAGGCCTGCGTCCAGCAGTGGACCAATACAGGCTGTTGAGGTTGAGGTTGAGTAGAGAAAACCAAAATCAAAGTCCTATACAAATAAATTGAGAACCTCCTTTTTTAAGGTCGGTTAAAAAGTTACCACATCATTTTAGAGCGGCACGGTCAACGTCCCGCGTACAATAAGTGTATCACAATGGGTCTAACAAAAGGGTCAAAATATTACTATCAAATACACCTAACATCGAAGCGTAGATCATGTACATTACATTAGTTTTTATTTCATTTCAATACATGGAGTATTTCCGAACTTATAACGACTAGAAGTTTAGGCCCTTTTTTGAAGTTCTGAGATTTCCCGCGCTCATACTATGACGTCACATCACCCGCGCGCGCCGGCGGCGCACAGTGGATCGAAAAAGCCCTTCCTATAGACATAGAACTTTTTTTTCTAAACTTGCTTTTTCTTATTGGAAACCAAGACAGAATCTTATTAGAAGCCCAAACTATATCATATTTTATGAACCTAGGTGATAATGACGCAGAAAAGATTTTTTGAACTTTAATTTGTATGGAGAAAAACATGAAAATCGATATTTTTCGGCTCTCGTGCGAGTGCCCGTTATTTCCTCCGGCATAAATAATGTTCCTATTTTTTACTATCTTTTGACATATAGCACATATGGCGCACTCGATGGACTTCAGGTGAAAAAAAATAAAATATATTTTTAAATTTTCTTTTTGCATTTTATTCATTAAACAAGGTACATTACGACCTATAAATAATATTTCAACTCACCTAATTATTGTTACAATTTTAATGTAATATTTCACCTATCATAATAATGAAAATATATTAAATTTTTATATTTAGTTAAAGTTCAAGCATTATTATCAAATACAGTCTTTATTTTTAAAAAGAAAAGAACAATAATTACAAACTACAAAGGCGATTAAACAATTCACACGAAATAAATATTACTATTTTGTTAGACACAAGGCAAATTTTTCTATATTACAAGTTATCATACACAATAATTATTTAAAAAACACGTATTATGTACCTACATATAAGTGACAAAGTTTCTGTAAAACAATTAGAACATATTAAAAGACACATCCATATCAGCATCTGTGTCAGAATCTGTGTCTTCTGGATCAATGTTACTTACATCTACAAATTCTGTCTCAAGGTGTTCTGTGTTAATAGATATAAGACCTAAAGCTAAGCTATAACTGGGCTTGATGAAGAGCTCATACGCAGATTTGCAGTAATACTGCAAGTCAATTCATCAGGTGAAACTATAAAAATAGAAAAATTTAAGGAATATACCCGAAAGACTGCAGAAAAGTACACAGAACTGTATAATTGGTACTATTATGTCAGCAACCGTGCATAAAGTTCTTATACATGGTGCCGACATAGCTAATGTAGCGATTGTACCCATTGGTAAACTATCTGAAGAAGCCTCAGAGGCTAGAAATAAAGACTTTCGCAAGTACAGGGAGTTTCATGCTCGAAAGACTAGCAGGGTTAATAATAATCAGGATATTTTAAATATGCTGCTTCTTTCATCAGACCCTTACATTTCTTCCACAAGACCTGTACTCAATGCAGCACGGAGGAAAGAGTTAAGTTCCGAAGCTTTAGGTCTTATATCTATTAACACAGAACACCTTGAGACAGAAGTTGTAGATGTAAGTAACATTGATCCAGAAGACACAGATTCTGACACAGATGCTGATATGGATGTGTCTTTTAATATGTTCTAATTGTTTTACAGAAACTTTGTCACTTATATGTAGGTACATAATACGTGTTTTTTAAATAATTATTGTGTATGATAACTTGTAATATAGAAATATTTGCCTTGTGTCTAAAAAAATAGTAATATTTATTTCGTGTGAATTGTTTAATCGCCTTTGTAGTTTGTAATTATTGTTCTTTTCTTTTTAAAAATAATGACTGTATTTGATAATAATGCTTTTACTTTAACTAAATATAAAAATTTAATATATTTTCATTATTATGATAGGTGAAATATTACATTAAAATTGTAACAATAATTAGGTGAGTTGAAATATTATTTATAGGTCGTAATGTACCTTGTTTAATGAATAAAATGCAAAAAGAAAATTTAAAAATATATTTTATTTTTTTTCACCTGAAGTCCATCGAGTGCGCCATATGTGCTATATGTCAAAAGATAGTAAAAAATAGGAACATTATTTATGCCGGAGGAAATAACGGGCACTCGCACGAGAGCCGAAAAATATCGATTTTCATGTTATTCTCCATACAAATTAAAGTTCAAAAAATCTTTTCTGCGTCATTATCACCTAGGTTCATAAAATATGATATAGTTGGGGCTTCTAATAAGATTCTGTCTTGGTTTCCAACAAGAAAAAGCAAGTTTAGAAAAAAAAATTCTATGTCTATAGGAAGGGCTTTTTCGATCCACTGTGGCGGCGGTGGCGTGCGAACGAGAGCGCGACTGCTGAATGACCCATGTTGTGACGTCATCGGCTAGCGATTTTAAAAATCTTCGGCCGGAAATACGCACGATCGTAAATATCTCAGCTCTTTTTTAAGATATAAAGAAAGTAAAAATACAGTTTTACTGGTTTTTTTTTTTACATTTAAATAATAAATAAATGTGTGATATCAGTAGTTCGCTAGTCATAGTATTGAAAAAACGTTAGAAAACGGGGTAACTTTGGGATTATTTTCTATCGAGTGAAGTTCATTAGATCTTGTAACTGAATGCGACTTTGACTAGACTAAATCCTTAGGTAGTAATATATATATTTTTTTCAGAATTTTTAACACTATTTTCTAAGTCTCAGATGGTATTAAAAATCACAAAAATGCGGCCTCTGCTGACCTACCCAGCCTTAATTCATTTAATAATCTTCCCCAGGGCACAGCAACTGGTAAATACCACGCGGCGATCCTCTCCAACTCCGGCGCCCTCGAGTCGCTGTGCGTGCTCGCCGGGTACGCCTCCGGCGACCTGGCGCACCCGCTGCCCTTCGCGCCCGAGCTGCACTTCCAGGAGTTCGCCAGCCAGGTCGCAGACATGAAGAACAGTGTCGCTGTTAGTACATTCTTACTCTTACAAAATTTGAAACATGGCACAGAAGGAAAACAGACAGCAGTAAAATAGGTATAACCTGCATACAAATCAAAAAAATCGATTTGAGCACTCAAAAAAGTGGTCCGTTATTCCGATATCGCGTCTACAGTTGATATTGAAACGTCATAGATGACGTCATTACCGGCGCCATCTTTACGCTCACACAACCCATGCTACCGACCATGGTCGCTGTGCACGATCTGTCAAATTGTCATATGATTATACAAATTGACATAAGAAATTTTCAAAATCACCATAAACTTGAGGTTATGTTTACGTAAGCGATGTGAGCGCGTCTATAGCCGTTCCGTTGAACATATCCCGATATCTGTCGTTATCGCGCTCAAAGAACCCGAGGCGAAATCAAAATAGCGTTTTATAAATCCGTCGGATTCGATTCGGAAACGAATAGAATGAATTAAAATACCCCTGCTGGTCGGTTCGAATTCGACAGCATGAGAAATTACGTCATCATCATCACCAATATGTATTATTCCACTGCTGGGCGTAGGCCTCCCCTAATGAACGTCATAGCGCCGTCTTCAGCCTAGGTCAATTTTTACCTTCGTTGGGAACCTATTATGTTTTCTTTCTAATCACACCTATATTATAAATACCAACATTTGGATGTTTATATGGATGTTTGTTACCTCTTCACGCCAAAACTACTAAACCGATCGGGCTGAAATTTTGCGTACAGGTAATTCTTATCCTGGAATCAAACATTTTATGCCATAAATCAGTTCCAATGGGATAGAAAACGTTGCCACAGAAACAACGCGTTCGAAGCCGCATGGGCAGAAACAAGTTAGTAATAATTAGTTTATTTCAGGACCGCGGGAACGCGCAGCCGTCTTGCGCAGGACTGTTCATCTTGTCTCACCTCGGCTTCGACTTCCCGGGTCGTTGGCTGCACATCGACATGGCTGCGCCCGGCACTTCCGTAAGTATAACTATTACTACAAATATCAAATATCGACTGTTTCCGATACAAAGGGCGCAAAGACCATTTTGGGTAAAGCGACTTTTTGATGTAATTGTCACGCTCTTTCAATCTGTGTATCTAAAATTGCGCTACGACGAAAAAAGTGGTTCTTACCACCTAAAATTTAATATATTTTATTGTACTTGTGTCTTATGTAATGTCTCTTGTATTGTGTTTTTGTTGGTGTACAATAAAGTATTTTTGTATTGTATTGTTTTGTATATTTTTACATTATGCAAAAATTATGGTTTATACGACCTGAAGAATTACCCTTGTATGCACTGAAATGGCTGTTACCAGACGTTTGTTACCAGGCCATTAATGAACGGGTCGTAAATACATTTTTTTATGTATTCAGGGGCGTAAGTCCATGCTAACGTAAGTATAAACAAACGCTCGTATATAACTGTAACAAAATGAAACAAAGGACAGTCCAAATATAATAACTTTCTTTGTAAAACCAACTTTATAACTATAAAAACAAAAAAGTTATGTAAAAACAGATATTTATTATTTTGTTTTGTGATTTGGAGTTACGCCCTTTGTATCGAAAACAGTCGATATCAAAGTGCTTTATTTCCTTTAGACCTTACATGACTCTTGGACACGTCACAAAGTTCAAAATACATAAATAAAACTAGGAAATTAAGTGATCATATCAAATATCATAATCGTATCAAATCAAATTTATTTATTGCATGAAATACATGTTATAAAAGTTTATATAATAATGTAATGGGATGTCACAATGTATTCTGCTCTATTGGGCGTGCAATGTCTTAATATTTACAATAACAGCTAATACAATTCTAAAGAAAATAATACACAAAATTCACATAATACAGTGTCAAAGTTAATTAATTATTGTCTTGGGGACGCTTCCGACTGGTATTGATATGGATCAGTTGAGCTACCTGTAGATTGTTTGCAACAGTCTGCAGTTAGCTCAATTGTTTCAATTGTAAATTATATTATAATTTTCTTTGTGAATAAAGGCTTCTGCCACTTAAAAAAAAAAAAAAAAAAAAAAAAAAAAATTAATTATTTAATTTATCCTACTAATATTATAAACGCGAAAGTTTGTAAGTATGGATGGATGGATGTTTGTTACTCTTTCACGTAAAAACTACGGAATGGTTTTTAATTAAACTTTATAATAATATAGCTTAGACATCAGAATAACACAGAGTCTACAATTTATAAAGATATTGTGTGAATTGTCCAAAATATGGCGATAAGTGTCAAGTAAGTAGGAAAAAATCTACCAACTGCGAGCTATTCTGGCGTGCGCTGCGAAAACTGCTAGAGTTACACATAAGTAATGTATGATGGAAATTTTTATCACACATATATAATAAATGCGAAAGTTTCTATGCATGGATGGATAGATGCATGGATAAAGTTTTTGTTTTTATAGTGCGTAAGCCTCACACTCTGGCAAATTTCTAAGAAATTAAATAACATCGCAAAAATTTACGACTTCGGCGGGACTAAACCAACTACACCACGAGGTCGAGTGACGCTGGATTTTCGACTCCAGCGTCACTCGACCTCGTGGTGTAGTTGGTTAGCACATTCCGGTACTTACGGAATGCGATGCGAAGTGCGGGTTCGAGTCCCGCCGAAGTCTTAAATTTTTGCGATGTTATTTAATTTTTTAGATGCATGGATGTTTGATACGTCTTCACGCAAAAACTACTGAACAGATTGAGCTGAAATTTTGCATCGGTGTAGCTCTAATCCTGGAATCGCTTTTTATCCCATAAAACAGTTCCCATGGGATAGAAATAACCTTTGAACGTTTCCATAGAAACAACGCGTGCGAAGCCGCGGGCAGAAACTAGTTGGTCATAAATTCATTAAAGGAGTAATAGCATTTTTTTTGCACGAAGCGACTGAAATAAAAATTCTCACCATATTTCCATGTTTTGTTTTACTTTTAAGATGATGACCTTTTCCAAGTCCATCATTAGCACCTAATAAAATAAAGAATTTTAGATTTACATACTATAAATCTGTTTTCCAGGGCGAGCGCGCGACCGGCTACGGCGTGGCTCTGCTGACCGTGCTGTTCGGCCACCACACGCGCAGCGAGCTGCTGCAGGCGCTGAGCCCGGGGCCAGTCGTCATAACGGGCCGCTGACTCTACAGAACCAGTTCCACCAGCTCGGAGTACCGAGATCCTTTCACCAGACATTGAATACTAGGAAATCCCACCAACTACAATAACTTGATTATGATATAGAGGAAAAATACCACAGCTGTCACAGTAGAGTGGTGGGACTTGACGATTTTCTTAATTTTATCCATAAACTATGTTTGATATTAGCTACTCCGTGATCGTGGCGCATGAAACTGTGTCGAAATATTGGATAGCTCAAAACTGAAGTCATGGTAAACATTGTAAATGACTTTAGAACTATGTTTGACTTGTCAAGCACATTAACGCATTCACTGGTGGTGGGCAAGTGCGTCGTGGGGCATAAAAGTGGTAATCCAGCTGCGCTACTGCGCACATTAACGCAACTAATTAAACTAATTAACGCACTAAATGTGTATTCAAATATGGGCTTAAGCTGGTTATCTTTAGATACATTTTACAATGACAAAATGGCTTTTTACACATCTACACGTGGCCTGCGAGCTGTATTACATCTGACGCCGTCAAAATAAAATTCATCTAAATAAAATATTCAAGATAACTTAGGACTAAAATGATAACAATGAGAACGTTACGAGTTAAATACCATTTTTTGAACCTTTTTGCGCTGTGCGGCAGCGCTGCGCCTCTGAGCTGCGACAACCTTATAACTTCAGTGCTTTCACGCGCACAAATACACGTATACGAATAGGAAAATGAGATTTTAATTAAGGGATGAAACATTGGTGTTCTTCCAACACAAACCAGGTTCGAAGTTAACCCATTTACATTCAAAATGAATCCGTTAAACTGCAATAGTTTTTATAGTGAAATCAAAATCAAAAACTCATTATTTTCATAAATACAATAAATGAAAAAGTCAAATTATAAAAAAAAGTGAAAATTTGATTTCTGTTGCTTCGGTTTGTGATCTAAAGTTCTTCACTTCAACGACAAAGAAACCTTTAAATATGAGAACTATTTGTTGAGGCTCTTTTTTTTTTGTTTACACCACGTTTGTGCCTACTATCATTGTAAAGGCTGTGCAGCTGGTTTGAAATGAGTCAGCCAGTCTTTGTCATAATCATGAAACTAATCAAGTATATGTTATGTCCATTTGTATAAGAAATTAACACATTTACTGCCAAGCCTCAGCGGTGCCATCTGCTAGGGCGTGCCACGAAGCTTTTAACACTCCAAACCCTACCTGTCAAATATTGATTATTATCGTTAGATGTGAATATTTTACCGTAGCTTTTGTAATAAAATTGTGACTTAATGTGGCCAATGATCATCTAGCTAGCGGTAGGACTCGTACGTTGTGTAGAAGTAACTCAGATTCCTTTATGAGCTTTAGACAAACGAACTAACTCTTCAACTTACTTGAAATCATCGATTCTTCAATTCTGGTACAGCATAACTGTATCAGCCTTTTTTCATGGTCGGTTAAACCTAACTTTCTCTCTCTGAAACAGCTTAGGTAGTAAGAGTAGAAGCCAATCCCGGGCATTCAAGGTAATGATAATTAGGTGAATAAGTAGATTTTAGTATAGATTACGATAATAACTGGATCCTTTTATGATATTGGTTACAATGCCTCCACTGTGCGGTTACCAGAGAACTTAGCTTTGGCCCGTGCAGGTCCAGACCAAAGCTATCTGCTATTCAGGGCTCCCATCTAGAATCAATTCATCGCCTCGGGGACAGTCGAAAGTAGGAGACTATCGCCTGACCCGTACTCAGTTGTAACAGACAGGCTTTTCATCGATAAGTTGCTCGATAAGTCGCACGAGAATGCAGTTTTTGGCGGGACTCGATATATTTGTGATATTTTTTATTTTATTTTAGCCTCTTCCTACCTCTGCTGGGCAAAGGTCTACCCCGCACCCTTCCAAACTACTCGGTCTTCTCTCTCTCCCACCACTCCGGGTCAAAAGCTACTAGATCGTCCCGCCACCTTCTACATGGCCGACCCCGTCGTCGCCTCCCAATTTCTGGCTGCCAGTATGTTATAGCACGGGCCCATCTCTCCGGGTGCATACAACTGACGTGGCCGGTCCAATCCCACTTTAACGTGGCGGTCTTTCCCCCTAATATTTCATCGTGTGATTGTGATTTAATTTGATAAAATATCACGTGATACTCAGAATTGGCCTCCTGGTGGTCCTCCAGGCGGCGGCGCGCTCCTGCGGGTTGCTGGGCAGTGAATGCGTTAACTACTTTGTATTCCAAGTCTGGTGAAACCTTTTGAAGACCTTCTGCAGGGGTATTTTAATTCATTCAATTCGTTTCCGAATCGAAAACGTCGGATTCTAATTCGATTCCGACGGATTTTTTTTTTTTTATGTCACACCACACAAAAGGCTTTGTCGCTGAGCGACCACATCGCCTAATTTATACATATTTACAATCTTTTACAAATTAAAACTATATACTGTTGCATTTGCCAACATCATATAACTTAGCCACTCCAAAAATACGAAGTCGTTCGTTTGCGTTTCGTACACATTCCATTATAACATGATGAACATCATCAATACTACCACAGATGTATAAAATGCTATTTTAATTTCGCCTCGGGTTGATGATCGAAATGAGGAGCATTGACATTAGTCGACAGATTCGCTTCGGATTTTCGATCATAAACCTAAGGCGAAATCATAATAGCGTTTCATAAATCCGTCGGAATCGAATTAGAATCTGACGTTTTCGATTCGGAAACGAATTGAATGAATTAAAATACCCCTCCAGGTTTTCCTTCCTCTAATATATACTTTAAGGAACTAATCATAACTGTTTCTAAGCTAAACGTAGAATAAGTACTTAAATAATAATTACTTAAGCATATTACATATTTAAATTTCTAAAAATCACATTGTGGGATTTTAAGTTACAGCACGTTTTAGGCGACTTTTCTTTGCATTTAAAATGGCTTTTTTTAGTAAATAAAGTTGTTTTAATCAAGTGTCTATGAAATGGCAAGCTATAATTTGTATAAACTAATATAAATACCGTTACAAAGTTGTATTTATAATAGTCATAAATAGTTACCACATTGCAGCAATAAACAGGATATGGTGTAGGAAATGCACCATTTTATAACACCTGTTTTCAGTTTATCCAGTGTATTGAAGAATGTCTTCTTTATAAATGTCGACATTTATGCACTAGACAAACTCGATGTAGGTTTTAAAACAAACCGGCCATACTTAACCTAAAATTCACTCTGTTGCCGCGTCTTTTTATACGTTAAGTACATTATTTGTCGATTTGAGATCCTTCAATAAATATTGCTTACAATTATGTATATCTTAAACTGGACGCCAAGCCAGTTTTTACTTATTTGTGTCGTGGGTTGTCTACAAACATTCATCGAGTTTGGCTAGTGTATACACAAATTAAATAAAGTGAAATAAATGTGTTCATCTAAGCCAAATTAAAATTGCCATACAAACTTTTGCTGCTTTTTCTAATATTCGTACATATTTGTTAGATTAGATGAATAAAGTAGATGTAATTTAGATAAAGCTTGTTTTATTTCAGTGTATTCCGAAATTTGAATGTTCTGCAGCTGAATATCGGCAACGGCGGGCGGCCAGTCTTAACGCACTCTAAACATGTGCTTAGGACATAAATTATTAGTGCACAAGCGTCTGCGAAAGCACAGGTGCACTCGAAAACGACACGTTGTCTGTTATTCAGTAATTGGAGGAGGTTTGGAACAAAATTTACACTTTCTTTTTTTCCAAGAAATTAGAATAATATATTAAAGGTTTGCACGTGGAATATACATCATTTTATTCTTTAGGGCCAGTAACAGTTCAATTAGAAAAAATAAATGTATTAAGTTATGGTAAAATTTATTGATAAATATACGAAATATTAAAGAAAATAATTTTCAAATGGCACCTTTTGATCCTACACAATGTAAATGTCACCATTTGATTCAATCTGGTGATAAAATGCCATTTATAAAACTTCCTATTTAACATTCGTTAATCGATTTACAATAGATAGGTATGCCTACATTTTTTTACACAAAATGTACCGTATTTGATACAATTCGGATGTCGGAAACGTGTCATTTTTGTATATAAAATTTTGATCTACAAAAATGACACGTTTTGGTTCAAAAGCCTCAACTTCTATTTTAAATGAATGTAAATGTTACCTTGAACAGAATACTGCTTTTAAATGCTATTTTCTCTTAAAATAAGTCACCAATTGAACCAAAAGTATTCGGAAATCGATAAAATTCAAGGTTTTAAACCCGATTAAAAACAAGATCCGTCAAGTGCGAGTGTAACTCGCGCGCCGAGGGTTTTGAACGTTTGTCAACAAATATGTAATGTACCAAAAGTACCGGTTAGAGACTTCGCAATTTAACGAATACCTAAGAATAGTAGGTACCAACCTACATTTCAGATGGATCTCTCTACATGCTTCTGTTAAATGGGTGGTTCGGTTAAGGTGGGTAATGGTAAATTTTTTGACTTTTTTCGAAATATTTCAAAAAGTATGAAAGCTACAGAAATTCGAAAAACTGGTTTGAAATGTCCAAACCGATACCTTTCATTTGATACCCCACTTGGTGGGGTAGCCCCACTTTTGAAAATTATTCCTTTTTGTCTATTTTTCAAAAAGTGTTCTTTTTACAGACTTCTCTATATTTTTCCTGTAAAATATAGATCCATATCTACAAACGCTTGATACATTTTAAATGGATCGCTCTGCAAACTTCGGAGATAGGGGGCGAATGGGTATTTTTTCGACTTTTTTCAAAATATTTCAAAAAGTATGAAATCTACAGAAATTATAAAAACTGTTTTGAAATGTTCAAACCGATACCTTTCATTTGATATCCCACTCGGTGAGGTAGCTTCCCCTTTTGAAAATTATTTCCCCCCTTTTTGACCATTTTTCAAAAAGTGTTCTTTTTTCAAACTTCTCTATATTTTTCCTGTAAAATATAGATCCATGTCTATAAACGCTCCATACATTTTACATGGATCGCTCCGCAATCTTCGGAGATAGGGGGGGGGGGAATGGGTATTTTTTCGACTTTTTTCGAAATATTTTAAAAAGTATGAAACCTACAAAAATTTCAAAAAATATTTTGAAATGTACAAAATGATACCTTTCATTTGATACCCCATATGACTCTGTAGGTATCTTTTAAAATTTCGGCATCACAATTTGTATGGAAAATATTCATTTTCATTTTTCATTTATTTTTCTCTAAATCTATACAGGCGCACGAAATGTATTATTATTTTAAATTTCAAGTTGATAGCTGCAGTAGTTTTTGAGTTATTAAGGAGGGAAAAAAGGACAGACAAAGCGAGACCATAAGGGTTTTGAAACCGATCTTCGATCTTCAAAACCCTAAAAACCATCGAGCCGAATGCGTAGATGTCACCCTTTGTTCCTTACCTCTTCAATTATTAATAAAGGGACACACACCTGCTATCCCTTGGGTACAATAGTACTGAAGTACTACTTCGGTTTTCTAGTAGGTACGTACCAATATATTATATTATATTGAATACCCAAAGTGTTCAATATAATATAATATACCTAATATAATATAATATAATACTCCTTGTTTCACATTTATATTATGAGCAGTCAGGGTGACTGATTGCTCATTTTTATATGAAATAATGAGTAGTAAGATATTTTGAACACCGTGGGTGCTTACAGCAATATGGTGATTCTAACGACGTATATCAAATTGCTTTTATGTTTTTCAGATCATTTTGACTACTCTAGACGCTCATATCAATTTGACGCTGACTGTACCACAGCCTACCTATATGCACAGTCGTTCGACGAAGGCATTTTGACGTGGTTTTGAAAGAGAAATCGTACGGGGGGCAAGGGACGGGACGAGGAGGGACGCTCCCGAGTAGAATACATCACCGCCTTAGTTACTCGGGAGCGTCCCTCCCCCCGACCCGTTCCTTTGGCCCCGCACGATTGCCCTGTCAAAACGCCTTCGTCGAACGACTGTTTGCATATAGGTAGGCTGTGGTATTACTAAGTACTTAGTACCTCGCTCGTAAAATTTTTGAGAGAAACAGTACTACCGTACTATTGAACTAGAGAAGCAATGCAGAGAAATGCATATCTCCGTCTTTTTTACTACCTTGGATTATGCGCCGTCTATCTCTGTTCTTCATTATTCATTCCTTTGTCTGGCAATTCCATCCGACACATTAATATTAGTAGGTACTACTCAAAGGGTAGGTACTGATCAAAATGGATTTTTTAGTTTTATTACAAAAAAATATTTTAAACTTTCTGGCAGATAAAATGTGATTCATACTGAAGAACTGATCTGATAAGCAAGTGAACTACTAGGAACGAGTTAAAGTGTTACGCCCGAAACGGATAAAATTGTTGAAACCTTTATTTGATTTTAAGAGCTTGATGTAACACAATTTAACAATAAAATGATTCTATTCCATTCTATGGACGATTAAAATCAAAATCAAAATCAAAAACTCTTTATTTCCATAAATACAATAAATGTACACTTAGAAAAGGTCAAATTATAAAACTATACACTGACACGGAAATAAAGTGATATTTTTGATTTCTGTCGCTTCGGTATGTAGACCAAAGTAAAGAAGCGACGAAGAAACCTTTAGCCTGTTAGTTGTTATTCTTCGAGTTGGAGCAAAACCCGTTCCAAGCTTTTTTATCTTCTAGATAATCTGATATTTTATAGTAAGCCTTTTTGCACAGCAAGGTTTTGACAATTTGTTTGAATTTATTTACTGATAATTGTTGCAACTCACTAGGAGTTTTGTTGTAGAAGCGTATACATTGCCCTTTAAAAGATACATTAATTTTGTGTAGCCTAGTTGTGGGCACAGCGAGTTTATGTTTATTTCTGGTATTAAAGTTATGTTTATCACAATTTTTAGGGAACAGATTTTTATTTCTATGAGTGTACAACAAGTTTTCATAAATATATTGACATGGTACTGTCATTATGTTTATTTCTTTGAATTTATCACGCAGGGATTCTCTGGGACCCATATTATAGATTGCACGAACAGCTCTCTTCTGCAGCACAAATACGGTGTTAATATCTGCAGCGTTCCCCCACAGCAGTATGCCATAAGACATAACACTATGGAAGTAGCTGAAATAGACTAGTCTAGAAGTATCAACGTCTGTAAGATGACGGATTTTTTTGACTGCATACGCTGCAGAACTAAGTCTCTTCGATAGCTTATCTATGTGTGGGCCCCATTGAAGTTTACTATCTAAGGTTATTCCTAAGAATACTGTACTGTTTACAATTTCTAACGTTTCTCCTTTTACGTTTACATCAATCTTAACGTGTTTTACATTAGGTAGAGCAAATTTTATACATTTCGTTTTAGTTTCATTAAGACGCTACCCAAACAGCGACACCGTAGAAAGTACACTTTTTCGTCGCACCGTTAGCCGTTCTCCGACATATTACAAGCCCAAAAAAAAAACAGTGTATAGTCAAATGTATGGAAAAAAGACTTATACAAAAATATTTTATAAAACGATCTAGGATCTTGAAAAAAAAAATCACAAGAAAGAACAAGAAAAAAATTTTTCGTCTCGAAATGCTCAATATTTTGAGTGACAACCATTAATTATTTTAATACTATATGAAAGGAAATTTTATCAACTAAAGACAAATGTAAAAAGTTTTAAATAAATAAAACCATTAACATAATAAAACCCAAAAAACACATTTTTGTAAGGCGTTTAGCGAAGTAATTGCAAAAATTATAATATTTTGCCAATAGAATTTCAACCTTATTACTCAAACATCCCTTTCAATATATGCTCAAAATAGCTTCCACTAGCTTCATTCGGAGGCTGGATGCCTCCTCGGACGGACGTGAGGTTATGTAACTTTTTTCGCGATGACAGCTGGGTTCGACGGACGAATTACGATTTTCGACAACTTTTGTTTTGCGGGTTAAATGGTTCATTCGTCATTGAAATAAAGTCTATATTTGATTGAAGCTAAGCCAAAAGAAATTTGCAGGAATTTTATTCATTGACAGACCTACCAATTAAGTAGAATAGGTTTATAGTGGTTTTTTCTCTGGTAGCTAGATAGGTAGGTACTACTCAACATGTTTACAGCACGGAAAGTATTGGTCGAGTTAAAATATGTTAAATAGGTAGGGCGATTTTGATGACCTTATATATAAATAAATAATGCTGAAAAATTAAAATAGGAGCCTACGTCCAGCAGTGGACTTATAAGGCTGATGATGATGAATTCACACATCATCACCAAGGCCGAAGCTAAGCAGAGCTTTGTTATGGGTACTTACTAGATAACTGATTTACTTAGGACCAACCATTTGCATTTTTTTTCTCGTAGTTCTACCAGTAGAACTACAGGCAAATTTAAATTACTCGTAGTTCTATCGGTTTGTTCTCTTAGAGAAGAGAGATTCTCAAAAGGACAGATACTCAAAAATAATAATTTACTTTAAATTTTTAATAACTCATAGAAAAACCTCAACGGAGCGGTTTGTCATAACTTTTTTGTTATTGGCAATATGTGTACATTGACATCAATATAATATATTTTTTTTAGCGTAACAAAGAAGTCAAGTAAAGGAGATGTTTAAAGACGCTAAAAACGTAATAAACATGCAAAACAATTGTATTTCCAATGACAGTTGTCAAAATTATTGTTAATCACTCATGTTAATCATAATCACTCATGAGTTCTTGGAAGGCAGCAACATAATAAAGAATACTTTATATCGGTATGAATATCAATTTGGATAGAAAAAAAAAAAAAAATAAAAAAAAAAATAAACTAAAAAAAATAAAATAAACTACAAAAGTGTTAAAAGTTATCAAAAAATAATTTCAAACAATTTGTAAAACATATCCTTTGTTAAAAAGGCTTACTACAAAATATCAGACTATCTCTAGAGGATAAAAAACTTAGGTATTGCTAATAGTATTGCTCCAGCTCGAAAACTAACACCCTAACAAGGTAAAGGTTTCTTGTTCGCTTCTTTACTTTACCTTAAAAAGATTGAAGTGAACAATAAATTAAAGTAATCACTTTATTTCCCAGTTTTACTCTTGAACCTTATTTGAATTTATTGACGTGTCCAAGACTCCTGTAAGGGGTAAAGGAAATAAATCACTGTTATATTTCATTTTATATCTGATTATTTGATTGACGACCTCTGTAGCGCGGCGGGGAAAGGTCCACCTGCGACACAGGAGGTTACAGTTAGTTTGATTCCCGCCTCAGGACAAATGTTTGTACCATCTGCAGATATTTATTCCAGGTGTTCTGGATGTCTTATGTATATAAAAAATATCTATCTGTGTAGTGTATTTAATAAGTATATCATAACACAAGCTCTAATTACTTTGGGGTTAGATGATGTTGTGTGGCTTGTTCAGCATTATTTATATTTTAATTTTTTTTTTGAGAAAGCCCTCCAAAACCAAATCGAAATATCTTCAACGATTGACACTTTTGTAATCCATTTAGACCTCAGTTGTTTTGACTAAATTAGTATATTTTTTTAATGTATAAAGTATTATCATAATGGTCGGTGATATTGTCGGCACTTTAACATGCATGAAGATGATATTATTTTTTTAAGTGTTTCTGATTTCTATGAATAACTATCGATGAATGTAATTTTTATTATAATTGAGAAGCTTCAAGCGACATAGGTTTTATTAAGGTATTTTACATGCAACGATAGTAAAGCCGCGGGCAAATGTTAGTTAACATTACATTATTACCTTGTGATTGTGCTATCAACCAAAATAAAACAAAAGTTTGCCTCTTCTACAACAGATAAATTTTGCATAAGTCTATGTTAAAAATAAGCGCCTCTGCCGACCACATTTGGTAATATTGACATGCAATCTGACAGTCTTAGTTTTCCATGCACAGCGCCTTAAGCAAAAGATTATTGACATTAAACCAGTGTACTACTTTTGAGATTGCATTATTCACATCGTCAAATTTTATGTTTCGTCGTTTCATTTTAAAAATTAATGAAGTATCGTCAGCAAACAATACAATCTCATGATTATTCTTGACTAGGTGAGGCAGGTCGTTAATATAAACTAAAAATAGGATTATGTGTGATTATGATATTTTAAAGTCTAAGTGAAATAAATTTCTGATAATTATTATACCTACCTTTACCAAGAAAACTCAGCAAAAATAATAATTCGGTCAGCAGGATTACAAGTAAAACAAAGTCATAAATTGAAACATTTTTATTTTCATGATCTACATAACCGAATACAAACCAAAAAGATGGTAACTTTGTTTGCAATAAGCACGATACAATCACAGATACAATAATAATAAGAAACAAGTAGCGTTTTTATGCGATGCGAATAACTTTTGTCGTCATAAACAAATAATTTAACACGTCCAGTGCCACCGGCTCGCCCTGCGTGTTCACGTAATTTTTATTCCAGTGCCGGTGACGCACCTGGTGAGTCCACCGTAAAATGTGCGCGGCATTCGGCAAGACAATAAAAATCGTGGTGGCATTGAACGTGTAGGTCCGCGTCCATAAACGAATAATTTAAAGGCCCTTGGATAGGATTCGTTGGGTGTCTATTTATATTTAGGCCACATTTTATAGGATTCGTAAGCACTCGGTAAAATATGATAAACACATGATCAGACAGAGAGAGAAGATATTAGGAGTCTTACTTAAGGCGCTACCCAGACCCAAATCAGCGCCCTCACCTATTTTATCATATTATTCTGTTCAACGAAGAAGTTTTCAAAAAGCGATTGGCCAGTTTGTGATACCTATCATAAGCTTATTTTTAATGCCCCTGTAAAAGTTTCATTTTGTATACTAAAGTATATGTAATAAATTATGCTTAACAGCAGAGATACGGAGTTGCTCTTTTTGGCCACCATGGTGGCAAAAAAGAGCAACTTCGCATCTCTGTCTACACTATACAAACTAAGACTTTTAAAGAGGCATTTAAATAAGCTTATGAAAGTTACCACAAACTGGCCAATCGCTTTTCGAAAATTCCTTCGCTAAACAAAATAATGTTAAAAGTCGAATTAGAAAATTTTATGACAAAAAAAAAAACACTCGGTTTCCACCAAATCTAGAGATATATAAAACGTCCCAAGTCGGGATGGATCATGAGACGCTTTTTGATACGTAATCTCAGGGGCCGAATTCTGCTATACCTACCAATAACTTTACTATGGCAATGTATCGTCGCAGAATCGTTCATAGATGAAAAAAACTCCAGATAGTGCTTGCGGTGCTATTTGCACCGAGATATTGTTAGAATGGTTTTCAACCTTGACAATTTTGACACGCATTCTTCCTTCGCCCGCTGCGCCAAAGAGGTCGTCAAATATTCAATATAATAAATTCATGTAGGGTACTTCCCGTAACCTGTATTTCTGTGACGAACCATTGTCCATAGTGAAGCGATTATTTTTACAAGAATAACCCCTGGTTATTTTTACACATCTAAAACTCGATGTAAATAAGCCCTTAATTATAGCAGGATTACTTAATTTTAACATATTTATTGCCAACAAATGTTAGTGCAACAGCAATTTTAACAAATTATTGATTACTTATTTAATTTAACTATGTAAACATTAACTAGCCACCTTAAACCGCTATTTTCACTAGCCACATGGTTAAAATTTAATACTATATTGTAAATACATAAATATTATACAAAGAAAAAACCCAGATCCGGACCGAATAGTTGCTGATTATACAAACATTTGTCTAGCAGCGGGAGTTGAACCTACAACCTACTGCGTCTCTGGCGGACCTTCACTCACTGCACCACAAAGGTCGTCATAAAAGTATATCATAATGGGAGTTTTGTACTTTACAGATTTTAACTTTGCACGAAAACTAGGTATCTACAAATCTGCAGATATAGGTAACTATTTTTTTTATCTAAATTAAGGAACACGCTCAACGGGCGAATGTATCGCGGCGATAGTCTCGTGGCAACACTATGGGCGTGTCTCCACACGGCGATACTGAGGGGTTTCGATTTGGATTAAAAATAAAATAGTTCCAAACAGCTCGTTAGATGACCATGGCGTCGTTTTGCCAATGTAAAATTGGAGTTAAACAAACTTGAAAGATCAAGTACGTAAGAACGTACAAAATGATTACCTAATTAATTAAGAGAGAGCAATCTCTTTCAGGCAACCTTCCCCAAGGTTGCCTGAAAGAGATTGCTCTCAGCGATAAGTCCGCCCTTTATACTTCCTCTATTCTGAGCTTTTTTTCTATATATTGTTTCCTGTCTCTTTGTGTGGTATAATTAAGTATTTTGTTTCTATTATTCTTGAAATAAGATCCTTCTTAAATTATAGAGAAGTAACTTGGTCATTCATTGCAACTTGATATTTCAAGTTGGATTTTATTTTATTTGACATTGGTTAAACGACCCCATGGCCATTTCATTACGGATGTAAGCGTTGGAAGAACACCAACGTTTCATCCTTTAACTTCTTCCAACACAAATAAGGTTCGTAGTTAACCCGCTTACATCCGTAATGAATTCGTCAAACTACCATGGCCATTTATCGAGCTGTTTGGAACTAATAGTTTAATACGAAAACCACTCATTTTTATCGACTCGCCGCGATACAGGCGACCATAGAGGAGGACCATTAAACCTGTCGCACACTTGGAAAGCACCGCTGCAGCACAGCACAAAAATGTGCTTTCAAATATGGGCTTTAACTCGTAACAATTAGATGAATTTTATATTGACGGCATCAGATGACAGACAGCGGACCACTCGTTTGAAGCTTGTGGGAAGCTTTTGTCACTGTAAATTATATCTAAAGCTAACGAGTTTAAGCCCAAATTTGAATGCACTTTGCGGTAGTGGTATTGGATTAATGAGCACAGCTTTAGGTGCTTTAAATTCTGGTGGTCGGTCAAAATAATTAAAACGGTAACGCAAATCTGGAAAGTATACAACAGTTAATAGTTATGTAAATTATATAATTTTATAACAATAATTAAATATTTTACAGCTATTTTTACAAAAACATTATTTATTGTCGATTTATTTAAATGACAACAAAATGGTTGAAGATTTACTAAGAAAAAGATGAACCGAATTGATACTTCAAAAGCATAATAATTAGGCGTGAATATAATAAATAAAATGATTATGTACTTAATTACCATAACAGTGTCAGCGTAAAACAAGCACCAAATATTTATGACTTGTGACCAAATTAAAAATAATAACAACCAAAAGCCGTGTTATTGAAATAGCAACTCCATTTAAATAACAAAAAATACACTAAAGATCAACATGTTTGATTTTGACCTTCATAAAATATTACAGGGTGTCCCAAACCAACCGAAGGTTAATTTTAAAGTAACTTCGCAAACATATGGCTATCACATTATGGTTGGTATAGAGAGCGCAAATCTTTATGAGCTGTCGGATGTGAGCGCGAGTGGCTGCGCAAGAGCTTATTTTAAAGTGTCAGAAGACGATGCCGTTGGAAAATACAGTCGATTCAGGTGTCATTTCATATTTTTGTTATGTGCTGTGACAGTACAGTAATTATTATGCACTCGGCTGTACCATGGTACAGCTACATAGCAATGCGAAACAGCGCATACGCAGTTTCGTAATTCGAGGCTATGTTAACAGAGCTCATAAAGATTTGCGCTCTCTATACTCGATGTCGTTTAATTCGATAAAAATGTCGTCTACACCAGTTTCTCCATGAAAACGGCAGTTTTTTAATATATTTCGTAATAACCATGACAGCCGTCAACTAAAAAAAACAAATTCGATAAACATAGGTAACACGAAATCTAGCAACAACATCGATAGGTAAATAGTCAACGTATATTATATACAAGAGATTTAAAGTTATGGGCCTTATAACACTGGCACTTTGCGAACGACTTCAAAGCGAGGTGATAGCGCAGCGAGCTTCCAACCGGCGTCTTCGCGGCGTATACGCCGCGGGCTCCGCGCAGCGAGCTCGCTGCGCTCTCGTCTCGCTTGCAAATCGCCAGTGTGATAGTGCTCAAAATAGAGGCATATTACAAAAGTAATATGGAAATTCATTTTTATGTAGTTTATTGACGAAGAAAATTACAATCAAATAATAGCAATAAAATTGAACTAGTTACAATTGAAACAATTGAGCTAACTGCAGACTTTTGCAAACAATCTACAGGTACCTCAACTGATCTATATCAATACCAGTCGGAAGCGTCCCCACGACGCTGCAGCGCTGGCTGCATTTTTTTTTGTTTGAATTTCATTGTTTGCGTTTGCCCAGCAGTGGGAAGCGAAAGTGAGAGAAACAGTTAGAGTTTTTAACCGACTACCAAACGAGCGGTTATAAAAGCTGTTTCTAATTTGACTATTGAAGATATTCAAAGAATAATATGTAAGATTATCCTGGAAGCAATGAGTTTATTATTACGTAAACGATTAATCAATAAAAAATACTACTCAGCACCAAAAACTTACCACTGCTTAATTTATTAATTTTATTTAATATATTTTTAACATGCGTTTATATTAAAAACATGTGTATCTTCAAAAATTACCTCAAAGAGTTCACTTTCTCGTTTTCGATCGCTTTTTCTGGGACACCCGGTTAATAAAAACACATGTTAAAAATACTAAATTAACTTAATTTGTCTTTTAGTATTCCAACAACCCGTATAACGCATCTATGTCATAACATTTAGTTACCTACTATTTTACTTAATTTAGTTTAGTTTATATTAGCTACTTAATTTAATTGACAGGTGCGATAAGTAACAATAATAATGGGAAAGTATTCGAATGAGGCCACAACTATAAGCGGATTTTATTATTTTAATGCTTACAAAAAGAAAAAAAACATTTTTTTTATACTTCACAGCCACAATACAATGTATTACTTACAAAATAAAGCTTTTTTA
Source organism: Eupithecia subumbrata (assembly GCA_949316285.1). Taxonomy (NCBI): domain Eukaryota; kingdom Metazoa; phylum Arthropoda; class Insecta; order Lepidoptera; family Geometridae; genus Eupithecia; species Eupithecia subumbrata. The sequence goes on from OX438631.1 coordinate 4,475,523, forward strand.
CTTTTTTACGCTGTAGTCAGAAAGGTAAATAAAACGTAGCATTATTTAGTTCATAAGACAATAATTTAGAAGCATTGTACCATCGACACTAATAATTATATTTTTAATTAATTAATATAATTATTATTGACCCACACTTAACTGTACTCAACTGAACTAAACATGAATAGATAAATTATCAATTCATTTTTTAGACTATGTAGAATTTTAAATTACTTTCAAGGGTCTGCTTTTCATTGTCAATTTAGTATTTTTTTTTTTATTAAAACTATTTATTAATTCATTAACCGTGCCAGAGTTACCCCGTGGGTGAAACATACCCTTTCGTCTTTAATACCCTTTTTGTGTCACCTTGTATAATCAAATCAACATATTGAAATAAAGAGAAATATTAAAAATAGGTTATAAGTAGTTAAAAACATTTCATTGCAATTCAAAAAGTATTATAACCGAAAAATTAACAAAACAATTAAAATAAAATTCAAAAAATACTGCACAAAATATATTCTTCTATTTAAGACCATTCTCATTTAAACTGAATTTTAGCTTTACATACCTATTTGGAGTAAATGTAGAATCTGCCAAGTTTGAATGGGATTCATACAATTATTATAACGCCATACAAAATGTATGGAATTCGAACCTGCCCAAACTAAATTCTTAACGTACCCACTTGTACTTCAGTAATTTCATGTCAGAATGGCAAAAGTAAAAAAAAAAACTAACTCATCTATATTATTTAACTTATATAAAAATTAGTTGTAAAATGGCTCTTTCCAACATAAATCCTTCACAATCTCCAAAACTTCATAATTCATCTATGTCTTTAAATCCATTATTGAATGGAATAACAAATTTATCGAGTAATTTTTTGAGTACAAGCGAATTTCGACCTTAATTATACTAATCACAAGACGGTCGCGTTTTATTAACAATTATTTATACAGTTGTAAGGCATAGAAGGAGTCAATATATTTTTATTAAATATTATAGTGAATAATCTTTATTGACAAAGAAAATTAGAATTAAATAATATAAATAAATTAGAACTAGTATTTACAATTGAAACAATTGAGCTAACTGCAGACTGTTGCAAATAATCTACAGGTAGCTCAACTGATCCATATCTATACCAGTCGGAAGCGTCCCAAGATAATTACTTCATAAATCAAAGTATACCACTGTCACCACCAAAATAAAACGAAATTTATTACCATTGATTCCATTCCACATAAGGGACAAAACAAGTTTATACAGGGTTATTGGTAATTCACTGACACTATGTTAACTGCAGGTTCTGCCAACCATCATGAACACGTCTGTGAAGACGCCAGGTCTCAATTCTTAAAATTGGTGGAAAGGCAATGATATTAGTATATACCCGTGCCATTCAAAAATCGTTCATTATAGGGGTTTTCTTTGAAACTAAACCTAAAAACAGCTCTGCCCTGAATTATCAGAGGGTATGTGTGTGTGTTCGGCTGACTTCCAACCAGGCTGATGCCACTTAAATCATCTTTCGTGGATGTAAAGTAAGCCGATGATCATGTGGATTTAAATACGAGTGGGAGATCGTTATTTAGTAATTAATTGGGTTTAGGACATAATTAAGAATTAAGACCTGGTGTCTTCACTAACGTGTTCGTGATGATGGGCAGAAACTGGAGTTTACGCAGTGTCAGTGAATTACCAATAACCCTGTATAAGCGCAGAGTTAGCTGACTTCTGGGGGGTGAGTCTATTTGACGTGAGTAACGAGACGCTATCGAGACTTCGCCACTCTCGTACCATTATATTTACCAATTTAATATGGCTTCTACACCATTTAAAGCCGTGGAACACAGAAACCGTGGCCGGCCGGAGGCGAAGGCGTGCGGGTTGTAATGCTTTTAAACCTTTTTCTAAAACCCAATTTCTACAAAGATCTACCTACTCTTTCTAAAACTGTAATTCTTCTCTTCACATATCTTCTTCAATTATTCCTTATCGGTTAACCTGAGAATAAATAGGCGAAAGTCCTCCCAATCACAGGCGCATGCGCCAAAATGGCCAAAATGTATTATTTCCATCCTTTTGGTTAACGGTTTAATTTTGCCACTTCCTAAAATGTCTAAATTTGAATGCCGATCGCCGCAATCAGACATTTTAAAACATTGAGAACGAGCTTTTATAGACTCATATAATTCTGTCTAGGCTCCGTCTATGCCTTACAACTGGCCTGCTTTTAACAGTAAGACGTATATTAAAGAGAATAAAGGCTATAATCGTAAAGCTGTCAAGCGGAAGCGGCGCACAACCTAGCAGAGCACCTCGCGGACTGGTTTGCGCTGAAAATAAAATTAATTGATAATAAAATTTACTTATCACATACTTTTGTCGGTTTAGGGTTTTTTCCATCAAAATTTTGACAAAGTGGGAATATAGAAATGGACGGGTTAAATACAAGTGCGTTTCAGTAGGGCAGTCTTCGTCTTGATTTTATTTTTAACAATATTCAGGAAATTAACAGCTAACCTAATAAGGTATGTGACTAAATACAGAAGGCTAAGTAAAAATTTCACAGATAGGTGAGAAAAAATAAAATAAGTGGTGGCGTTGATTTGGGTCGAATATGCGCCGACAGGGCGCTTTGGTCTGCCAGGCTTCACCATCTTTTACTAACTGCCAGAATTTCCAGGCTTCACCGTTTTCTACTATACAGGATGGTTTTTTGAGAAGGGTGGTGATGGCCAAGTCCGAAACCACGCGAGTTAGAGAAAAGTCGTGAAAGGAGTCATGCCCTAGATTTATAAGAAAACAATAACTGCATACTTAGTTTTTTTTAATCTTTTACTTTTGAAGGAAATCGAGATAAGTTTTAAAAGATTTTTGTAAAAAATTGCTTTTTCCTTTTATTTTTAGTAGTACGATTCTTTGCAAAGATTGATCCTTATAAGCAACAAAATTCATTGGTTAAATATAAATAATACAGGGTGTCCTTTTCTTGAAAAATCATTCGTGTCGATTTCCGTCACAAGTAAAACTTTTGATTAATAAATAAATATGCAGCTATTGTTTTCTTATAAATCGAGGGCATGTCTCCTTTCACGACTTTTCTCTAACTCTCGTGGTTTCGGACTTGGCTATCACCACCCTTCACAAAAAAACACCCTGTATACCCACCGTCTTTCCATGTTTACTTACATATAAGAACAGCTGTGGTCACCATATCCGAGGCGCGCAGTCTGGAGAGAAGCCGGCAGCGCGCGCCTTCCAGTATTCCCCGCTGAATACCCAGGTTTCTTCTCCGTCTTCTATTGTTTTACTGGAAATAAATAAAAATAGATGAAAACACCGTGATCGCTATTTGTGGCGTCGTTGTTTAGGGGCCTATATTCAGCAGCGTGTAATGGTGTGGGTCCACACCCACACCAGTGGGTGATAGGATGAAATTGATAAACATTAATATCTATGGGTGGGTTCATAAGTATAGATAAAAAAAAAATGGTTTTTACACCTATGTCTCTCAAGTTACAGATTTCTCATTTTCCTCTTTGGTGAAAGCCCATCGTAAAGGGGAATGTTTTTTAAATATGTTTTTTCGCTTTCATTATCGGCCTAAGCATATTTGGTAAAAAAGATAGGAATTGAATGAAACAATCACAAGAAAAAATAAAATTTAGCGGTCTACCGGACCGTCATCTAACGAGCGCAGTCTCACAGACCTGGTATACATTACATACGTACCGGAACCAAGCTGGCGTGTGCTGCAGACTGTCCCGGCGCCGCTCCCGCTGCGCTTGCTCCAACTCGTGCTTTAGTTGTTCCGCTGAGTCTACCAGACCTTCTTCTAACGCGCGTTGGTCGGGCCTGGACAGAGGTTAATTTTTAAATAAATACATACAAAAATATACCATATACGACAACCTCCGTGGCGCAGCGGGCGAATGTCCGCCTGCGACGCAGGTGGTTGCGGGTTCGATTCCCGCCTCGGAACAAATTTGTGTACGATCTGCAGAAATTTGTCCCGTTGGTCTGGGTGTTTTCTAAGTATAATAAAAAATCTATGTAGTGTATTGTGTTAAGTTTATCAGTTATCTAGTACCCATAACACAAGCTCTGCTTAGCTTGGGGATAGATATTGCTGTGTGAATTGTCCAGCATTATTTATTTATTTATTATTTATATACATGTGGCAGGTGGACCATAATGCGCGAGAAGACAAAAGGGCAGACCACCATCTTGATGGCCAACATCTGGCGGCGCCATTTATACTGATTATTGTGAGGCTTTTGACAGAATCGCTCATGTTATTTTCTGTGAAAGCTATTGGCAGCGAGTATTGTGGTAAGGTCTACGTAGGTATTTTGTTTTATATGTAGAATAATGTGTCGGAATGTTGCTCGAAATGGATTAGCGTCATGGCCGAGTGTAATAACGTCGGGTGTGCTTCAAGGTTCTATCTTGGATCCTTTCCTATTGGTTGTATTCATCAATAGCATAACATAGTACAGATTAATGTTAACAACATTAAAAATCACAAATGATGGAATTTGTTTTCTCATAAATTGGGCCCATGACTCCTTTCATGACTTCTTTCAAACTCTCATGGTTAAGGATTTGTTACAACACAAACTTTTTACTTGACGCTGACGCTATGTAAATTGTATAAAATCAAGCGGATATGAGCCGTATAGCATTGCGTTAAAGTTCCTATTTCTATACCTGAGTCTGGTATCCGTGTGAGGCAATATCTCTCTCATGCCAGGTTCTAACTCGTTGAGTTCCATCGCGAATCTCGTGAACCCGTAGTATAACTCGTGATCTGGAGGCATTGCACCTGGAAAACAACGTGATATTAGTAAACAAAAGCAGTTCAAACAACCTCAATAATTACAGCGCTGTGGTTGAGTGCGAAGATCTGACAGAGATGCAAAAGGTTCAGGCCACGGCAGTACTAAGAGCGGTTAGGTTGCGGCATAGCCAACGTCACACGGATAGTTACAAGCCAAGAGAAAACAAACAATACAGCAAAATGCTTTTTTGTTAATTATTAAGATACCACCATAGAGATCAATATAAGTTATCTAACATATATTAGGTTCAATTTTAAATTGTTATTATTTTTATTTTCATCGTTGAAACTGTACTTACTTTTCTAATAATGTTAATATTTTGCTTTTATTTAATTGTATTATTTTAATTTAAATGTTACAGGGTTATTGGTAATTCACTGACCCTAGGTTAACTGCAGGTTCTGCCCACCATCAGGAACACGTTAGTAATTAATTAGGTTTCGGACATTATTTTGTATATGAGAAAAAAAAGTTTCTGATTGGCTTTGACCTGCCGCATATGGGAACACTCATTATGGGACACCCTGTATGTACCTGGTCGCCACAGACAGCGCGCGGCGGGCGGGTCCCCGGCGTACAGCGCCTCGGACCAGCGTCCATGCAGCCGCAGTCGCGCGCCGCGTCCCATGGTGATCACGCCGCGGACCTCGTGGCGGCTCTGCGACCACGAACTAGCCTGGAATATAGATCAGAGATTGGAATATAGATGGCGAGACTGGAATATGGATGGCGACATTGGAATAAGATAGATCGAAATGGCGAGACAAAAAACTGAAAGAAAACTGGAATACAAAAGGCGAAACTCGACAACAGCTAGTCTGGAATAGGTACAAGAGAACTGAAATACGAACAAGTAGATACAAATGGCGTGACTGAAATACAGATAGGGAGACTAGGACACAAATGACCAGCTTGGCTATTCAGAAACTTCGTTACAGAGTCATCGACACGGAATTTGAGACTGATTCACGATCGAAATTCGATATCATGCTTTATTGTAACATGGGTTCGTATAAAATGGTTTATGATTTATGGAAAAATACTTTTCCGCTATTAATACTCCTTGTAGAACGCAAAAAATATTAAAAACCGCAAAAATATTTGAATTTCGTAAATCTGTGTCAGATTCCATTTCGATGACTCGGTAACGGAGTTTCTGAATAGCCCTGCAGATTGCAGTACTATGAATACAAATGGCTATACTGGAATACATAGAGAGAAACTTGATACTTGTTTGTTGAACTCGAGAGACAGGAAAACAGACACATACCTTGATAAAGTTGAGTTTGCAGGAGATATCGGTCCCCACGCAAGCGATGTGCATATCTCCGTACTGGTCCACCCAGCGCTGACCGCCAAACAAGTTGTGGACGCATGTCGTTACCTGAAATAGAGGGGCTGTTTAATTTTACGACTTAACAGTGTCCGAGTGTCAACACAGAACACAATGTTGTCATTGTTCCTTGCAGCAAAGAACACAATCTCGTTTTTATTCCTGACGAAATGGGTTATGTCGTTAATGTAAACCAAAAATAGGAATGGATAGAGTATAGTTCCTTGCGGTACACCCATTGTAACTTGTAACTACAGACTCCTTTTTCACTTAGTCTATTTTATTTCAACTCTTTGTTGCATGAATAAAAAGCGCAAAATATGTACAAAGAGATTTCTCTGATTCTAGTCATGTCGTTTGCCGACTAATTTTATTCACAATCGAATGCTTTCGATAAACACCTAAAACGTCTTGAGACTTATCTTTATCATATTATTTTATTTTGGGTGTGCTTGAATAATTAATTTAGAATTTAATTAATTACTATTATTGTTATTATTTTTTAATTAATTTGTATTGTTTTTTTATGTTATTATTACAATTGTAATTAATTATTTTAAAAATGACCAAATATTGTAAATTTTCTATTACCTATATTACTGCGACTTTACCTATTAAGATTGTGAATAATTATGTACCCTATCGCATTAGATGTGCCTGTAAGGGTAGGTGTAATTTTTAATAAATAAATAAATATTATGCAATACCAACGCTATACCGGCGTCGGTAGACCTGTCAGCGTGTAAAAACTTTAATTTGATAATAATTTAGTTTGAAATTTGACTTGTCTAATCTAAGAGCATATTTTGAAAGCATCTAATTTCTATAATAAAAAAAAAATGCTGGACAATTCACACAGCATTATCTAGCCCCAAGCTAAGCAGAGCTGGTGTTATGGGTACTAGATAACTGATATACCTAATACACTACATAGATAGATATTTTTAATTATACATATAAAACATCCAGAAGGCCGAGACAAATGTCTGCAGATCGTACAAACATTTGTCCCGAGGCGGGAATCGAACCCGCAACCTCCTGCGTCGCAGGCAGACCCTAGCCCGCTGCGCCACAGAGGTCGTCTGTAGTACCTTATTCCAAGTATAGTGATCTCCGGTAGTATTCAGCTTGACGTGGACTCTGCCCGTGGGCTGGAACTCCATGGATTTGCCCCAGAACTTAGTCTTGATGCGCGCCTCCTGCCAGAAGCACCAGCGGGGTGACTCCGCGTGGCACGCTGAGATCGGCGGGTGGTGGGACACCTGGGGAAGAGTCACACTAATATTATAAATGCCAAAGGTTGGACAGATAGATAATATAATAATAATAATGCTGAACCATCCACACAGAATCAGTTGGATGGATGTTTGTTACCACATCACGTCAAAACATGGTTCATGAAATTTTGCATAGATGTAGTTTTAGACTTGGGATAATATTTATCCCGGAAAAATAGAAGCTAGCTAAGTATGTTACCAAGTGAAATTGTATCATCAAATGTCGAAGGCCGTGTCACTGCTGCAGGGGGCTATTCAAAATCAGGTTTCCGAGTCGAAGACTCGGTATCTATTTATGGTTATTAATATTTTCGCGTTCTACAAGGAGTAAAGCTAGCGGATAATTTGTTTCTCGCAAATCATTAATCATTTTTAGGAACCCATGTTACAACAAACGTAGATTCGATGTACGATGGGTGAAATTGGAAAAATTGTGACAATGCGGCGAGTTAATCATGTACCTGCTCGGCCAGGAATCTAAAGCTCCTGTCGTCTCTGATGCATTCGTAAGTCTCGTGCAGCAGTGGGTTGAAGGGCTTGGAGGCGGCGCGGTGCGCTGACGCGGCGTACGCGCTGACGGCGAACGCGGCGATCAGCGACATCCGTTCGAGCGCGGAGTTGCACTCGGCTGCTGAATCCAGGAGTTCCGAGTATTCTAGCTCTTCGCAAAGGCGCTGGAAATTAATGATATTTATCAATTTTCGTTAATTATACGAGGGACGAACAAATACAAGAAAATATCAAATGTCTTATGCCTAAAGTTAAATTTTAACCCAGATGCTAAATTTTTGCATCGATCTAACACTTGATGTTGCTCGATTTGCAGCAGATTTTCGTGTGAATTCCGAGCTATGATGTCAAATTAAGCTATTCTAGCGAAAGCGTAGACTACTAGCGATTAAAATCGAGCTCTTGGATAAATTGATAAACGATTTCTAACAAATATGTAATAATTTATTTTTTTATTTTTAAAGAAGGCCTGCCTTTTTATAATAACAAAATAAGCAAGAATCTATCAACAAAAAAGCTAATGAATGGCCTTCACGGCTAAATGATAGTGTGGATATCAAATACGCTATGCAATCATACAATTAAAAAAAGTTAAGTTAAACAATGGTCGAAACTAGCCATGGAGATTCATCTGCTATGAACAAAAAATAAATAATAGTAATAGATAACAAAACGTTAAAAGACAACTAATAATAAAAATAGTTGGTTCTAAAGTCTAAATGTCTAGAAATGGGAGGGTTTATTTTCTTTTCCGTTTATTAGATAGTTACATTGTTTTCATTGCTTATATAGGTAAACTCATATTTTGTCTCCATAGCGAATTTCGGCCATTTTTTATCTTAACTTGTTTTTCCAAATTACATGATTGCATAGCGTATTTTATATCCACACTGTCATTTAGCCGTGAAAGCCATTCATTAGCTTTTATGTTGATAATTCTTGTTACTTATTTTGTTATGAAAAGCAATTTATTTATCAGAAAACATAGAAAATTATAGTAACAGAATAAAACAATTACAACTAATATATACACTTATATCTATTTCTTAAAAATCTAAGCCGTCACCAGAAGGCAGAGTGCCCAGAATGCTGGCAGCATTGCCACGTTGAATGGCAATGCTAATTCGTTGACCGAAATAGAAGCCAGCATTCAGCATTTTTGTTATTATATAAGCTGTAGGCCTTCCTTAAAATAAATAAATAAATTTGTGGGGATATCGAGCCTAGTGATTGGAATAATACACGGCTTCGTTCTTGATTTAAGTTTTAATCCACAAAAGGAAGCACGGAACAGTTTTTACAGATCAGTGGACACGATATCCCCACATTGGTGACCCCGACGTGATTGGATTCCGCATAGATCTGTAAGAGCGATTAATTCTGTAATTATCGAAAAGATGCCCTACGAGGCGCTCTAGAGCCACCATATACCGGACCATACCGCGTTACAAGCAGGACAGACAAAACCATCACAGTAGAAGTAAACAAAAAGCCAGTATCAGTCTCTATTGATCGAACAAAACCCACAAATTCCTCAAAGGTGGACAAAAAGGGCCCCAAAGACCGGAATACTGTTTCCACTGATAGCATTGTTTGTTACATACCTGTAACATATTCGTGGGTTCGTTGATGGTGACCGGCATGGAGATCTGACTGAGGTCCTTGCCTGTAAATAATAACTTATAGTAAATACTGAGTCAAAACTCTACTCAGGTTTTGATGTAGGAAATTGATTTTTGACATTGAGTGGAGTGTGAGGAGTCAACTAAATGTTAGGATGTAGAAAATTTAGTAACAATCCCGCGCAAAATCTTCTCTGAAAGATTCACCAACATAATGTAGTAGTAGTTTTTAGGGTTCCATACCTCAAAAGGAAAAAAAGGATCACTTTGTTGTCCATCTATCTCTCTGTCTGTCCGTCTGTCAACCCCCTTTTCTGAGAAACGCGTAGACGTACCCAGTTGAAATTAACGTCAAATACTCAAGTCCGTAACCTCTTGCAGCCGCGATAAATAAAACTTCTAAGTCAACACACTCAAAAGTTACAGCCGTTTATGTCCGAATGTTTTGAAATTTCCAAGAGAATCACATGCACACAAAACCGAATCATGAAATTTGGTGAGCAGCAAGGCTTTATAGCACCAATAAAGGAAAAAACCGAAAACAGTAAATTTTTAGTTTATTCACAAAAAAAAACTTTTGATTCTCGCCATGGACTAAAACCTATAGGGTACTTCCCGTTGACGTAGAATCATGAAATTTGAAAAGAAGCAAGGTCTTAAAGCACAAATACAGGAAAAAATCCTAAAACCGTAAATTTGTAGTTTATTCACCAAAAATATTTTTTGATTGCCATGGACCAAAACCAACTGGGTACCTACTTCCCGTTGACCAGGCAAGACACAAGGTCTTACGGAACCCTTAGTGCGCGAGTCCGACTCGCACTTGACATTTTTTTTTAAGTAGTTGGCACACTTTTCATCCTAGTTCACGTGTCAAGCCGACACGAAATCGAGTCTGAAAAAAGCGTTCACATTGCGACGAGAACTCATCAGCTACTGACATGTCTGTAGCTGTCATGTGCGTTCACACGTGCCGGGTTAGCGCCTAGCGCCCTCATATTGCATGCCAGTCAGTGATCCAAATCAAATTGCTTGCCAAATACAGGCATGCTAGTAAGTGTATACACATGTTACACACTCGCACTCAGTACATAAGTACTGCAGAATCGCCCACCACAGTTCAACAGAATTGCACCCATAAATGAAGTCCACTCGTGGAAGCAGCGACAACGTGACGCAGAGTCAGCACATCGTGACCCCCGCCTCCCGCGGCCGCCTCCGGCCTGACCTACTGACACTCCACGAGGCACTCGCCTTTACCTTACTTACTAATTTGGTTCTCATATCGAACACTAGATTATTTTAGTTTTAATCTTTAAATGTAATTTATTTTACTTTATTAAAAAGTCTCACTAAGTAAAAGCATTTTTTTCAAGCACCTTCTGGGAGCGCTCGTCCTAATTCACATGACAATAGGTGGCACGAGCTGTTATGCTATTGTGCCCGCTTTAGGTATGTATATTTCCAGCTTTAGGACATGTTGTGCCAGTGCGGCGACCGAAGCGAGCCACACTATCCCCTATGCACGCTGTGTTTCACGTCCTCCACTGCAGCCGTATTGATGCAGCCTCCCCGTTCAACCCTGTGAGTAGTAGAAGTTTTTTTTTTCGAATGGACTAAAATGCTGTTGTCCGCAGATGGCCATGACAGCGTTGCCTTTATTGTCTTTTGGCGGGCGCAAAAAACAATCAAAATCAAAAACTCTTCCATAAATACAATATATGTACACATAACTACTAGATAATGCTGTGTGAATTGTCCAGCATTATTTATTTTTATTTTTTTTATATAAAAGGTCAAATTGTAAAACTAAACACTGACGCGGAAATAAAGTGATATTTTTGATTTCTGTCGCTTCGGTATGTAGACTAAAGTAAAGAAGCGACGAAGAAACCTTTAGCCTGTTAGTTGTTACTTTTCGAGTTGGACCAAAACCCGTCCCAAGCTTTTTTATCCTCTAGATAATCTAATATTTTATAGCATGGACCAATAAAACCATGAAAACTAAATAAGTCATTCTTAGTTTTCATAGTTTTAATTCATCTATGTTTATAGTAAGCCTTTTTGCACAGCAAGGTTTTTACAATTTGTTTGAATTTATTTACTGATAATTTTTGCAACTCACTCGGAGTTTTGTTGTAGAAGCATATACATACATTGCCCTTTAAAAGATACATTAATTTTGTGTAGCCTAGTTGTGGGCACAGCGAGTTTATGTTTATTTCTGGTATTAACATTATGTTTATCACTATTTTTAGGGAACCGATTTATATTTCTATGAGTGTACAACAAGTTGACAGCAAAGGACGCCTCGCCGGTTAAAAGTTGGGGCAACACACACAAGGGCCACCACTTAGGTGCGGTGCGAGCCTCGGCTTGGGTTCTTGCCAGATGCTACAAGAGGGAAGGGAGGTTTCGCCTAGGTGCACAAGTGCACCTATGGGCGGAAGCACTATTTTGTTAAGCTTATACTAGATACCTACTTAATATTTTAACGCCTACCATCAGAGGGAGAGCAAGACTTCCCACCGTAACACAGTATTAACTACGGAAGGAAGTCACTCGACCACGGGTCTCAACACCCTATGAACCATGGTATAAAATACAAAAACTTTGTAACCCATAGCTTTAAACAGTGCCATTTTACTTTTAAAATAAACTTTTACTTTACTTTACTTTACTATGGGCGGAAGCGGGGAATTCTTCTAATTTGGAGGAGAGGAATAGTAGAAGTACGTGGTACCTATGTTCTTGTAGAGAAGGTTCCACAGCGAGGGCCCGCCGGGCGCGGGGCGCGGGGTTGGCAGGCGGGTGCGCCGCGCCCACGTGGGGGCGTCGTCGTGCCGGAGGGTCACTGCTTCGGCTGATAGCACTGGAAGAAAGGAAGAAGGGACTTTAAGTAAAGACTATACGGTATACAATAGATTGGATGAGCTATGAGCTAGCTATAGCTGGTTGACGACAATTCGTCTGTGTCGTGCCGTATCTATATAAAAAAAATACTGCAGTGATACTACTCACCACACCTAGCCTCAACATTGTTCCACTGCTGTACGCAGGCCTCCCCCTGATAAGCGCCTTGTTGGCTTTTATCTCATGGGGAGTCCCCACGCTGTATATACGGGTTGGGGATCACGGTTCGGTGGTAGAACCGTTCTGCAGGGGGCGCTGCTGCCCGCCCCCGGTGGATATCCCTTAGTCGCCTCTTAAGACACCAGCGGGAAGAGTTGGGGTGGAGCAAATTCTAAGACGGCACCACACAGCAGTACTGTGCTGTGTGATACTACTAATAGATATCTATTTGAAGTATTCGTTGTCGTGCTGAGTTATTTGTGAGGCCAACATAGCAACCGTATCAAAATGAAAATGCGCCATTTTACCAGAAACAGATATAATACATTCCTTAGATGAGGAACTAATAGCTAATACTTAGCTATAGTCAACCAGCTATAGCTATTTGCTTGACTTAGAATACGAACACAAAGATAGAATAGCAGCATTTATACCAAACAAATCACACTACACAAGTGAATGAAAACAGTTGGCAACATTGAAAGCACAGAATCACAGCTGGCAGCACTGCGCATGGGCAGCGTCGTCGTGGCGTAAGAATCGATCCCTCCAACTCAGCCTGTGAATGTCGTAACTTAGCAGAGAAAGGGCAGCTCCCTTCTGTGCTATTTTTAACCCCCGACGCAAAAAGAGAGGGGTGTTATAGTTTAACGTGTCTGTCTGTATATCTGTGTATCTGTTTATGGTATCGTAGCTCCCAAACGGATGAACCGATTTTCGTTTAGGTTTTGTTGTTTGATAGATAATTCTATCCCGAGTGTTCTTAGCCATGTTTCATGAAAATCTATCGGGTTTTTGTATTTTTAAATTTTGATCCTTTTAACGCCTTCACTGCGATCACCGCCTGCCAAGCGCGGTAAATAATATGTTAAAACATGCAATACTGTTCAGAAGTGGACGGAAAGCTCTTATACTACAGCTGCTTTTATATTGACATTTGTTGACATCCTAATTTTATAATTTTATTTCTGACATTATTATTAATTGCAGGTCCTTTTACAGCCAACCATTTCTTATTTTATAATTATATGTTTATATAGGCAGCACTGTCTGTCGTACAATCCTTGATGGTGTTTCCTTCCTTCTCAAAAATCTCTTGTGTGACATAATTGAATATCATGTTTAATTAATTTAATTATGCAATAGTAGAAATTTAGATTTCAACGACATCAAGTGTATATAAATATGTACCTACGGTGGAATAAATGAAATGAAATATGTGTGTTGATGACCGAAGGAGGAAGGATTTGTAAGCTGGCAACACTGCGCTAATAAGACTCACTCGCACCCTCAGAGTTGTCAGAACTGGCAGAGCCAGCATCTACGTCTTCCTCACTGCTTAAAGACCCCGCTTCTGAAGAGGAATCTCCGTCCAGCTCGATAACACCCGCCTGGAAAGAGGAAATAAAAGTTTGGAACATTTTCATCACAACCATTTAGAACTCAAGATGAAAAACTTACTTTGATGTAAAATAATTTTCACTTCTCTCGCTCAAAAAGTGTATCATAATAGTGTAGCTTACCGGGCCTAAAACTCGAGTTTAATACCTAGGGAAAAAAGTATTTTTTCTTTTTAATTTTTGTCTAAAATCATCAGCCCGTACAAAGCATTCGTTCTCTTACATAAAAACTCGACTTCTTGGTGCTCCGTTAATAATTTTTTTTTTAAATATAGATCCTTCTTGATAGAGATAAAAAAAAAAGATGGTATTGGCGCTAAATCTCTAGAATTTTCTTCATTCAAAATCACATACTTTTAATTTCTGAAAATTGTTTAATTTTAATTGTTTTATTTTCTCGCAATCGAAGTGAAAAGTAGAGTGTTTCACTCCGGCCAAAACCACCCATTATAACTCGGTGTTGTCATCCTCGCTACGCTCGGGAGTATAACAATCTCGTATATAATGGGATGGTTTGGTCCCTTGTAAAACAATCTACTATTACATTTAAAGGATTGCTCTGACTTTATTCTAACATAGCTAAGAACGCTCTCGATTAAGAGGGCGGATTGCGCACAATCTGTGAAAAGGATAGGCATAGAATTTCGCGTTCATAGGAGCGAGACAGAGCATACGTTTTTGGAACGGCGTAAGAGCAAAAATCGAGTTTTTGATTATGTTACAAGAAAACTACACAACTTATGAAGAAACTCGTTCAAGGAACCAAATAATTAGAAACGAAACAAAATATAAGTAATTTCAATAGACTGCAGGTTTCTTGAGATCTCGACCAAATTAAGTGCGAAACAGTGCAGATTCATGATTTTTTTTAACGTAATTTTTTGCGCAATCGTGTTTTCACATTCAAGGAACGAAAGAAAAAATGTTGAAATTTTTGTAATTCGAGTTTTTTACTAAGGGGATCCAGTGAGTACTGAGATCTAGGCCTAGTTTGACAACCAAACCCATGAGGTTCGTCCCTTAAGTCATCTATCAAACAAAAGAAAAATAACGGCAAGCGAAGCGACCCCTAAACTCTTATAAGGGTGACAAGCTAAGCGAGCCGCACACCTACAAAAAGTGAGGCACGCTGTGCTCTCTACAACACATTAGACGTTTTATGTCCTTGATACAGCTTATTCTATTTATATTAATAATAAAAACAGCATAAAGTACATAGATTTTGTTTTTTTTTTTTCATAAAAATATTGAAGTTTGTCTGCTATAACCTGTTAACAAGTAGTACTTCGTCAACGGTTGTTATGTTATCTCGTCAGCCGGTATGTTGATCTCCGGCTTCAGATCGTCCTCGTGTTCTTCCGCGTCGAAGAATTCGGAGTTAGACACCAGAACGAACTGTAGCTTAGGGACTGTTGGAAGGTTCTGTATGACTGTATGTTACCTCGTCTGCCGGTATATTACTTCGTCAGCCGGTATGTCAATCTCCGGCTTCAGATCGTCCTTGTGTTTTTCGACGCGAAAAACACAATAGGCCGACACGCAGGACGAACTGTAGGTTAGGGACTGTTGGAAGGCGCGTCAGTATGACTATATGATACCTCGTCAGCCGGTATGTCGATCTCCGGCTTCAGATCGTCATCATGTTCTTCCGCGTCGAAGAACTCAGAGGCAGATACGCAGAACGAACTGTAGCTTATGGACTGTTGGAAGGCGCGTCTGTATGACTGTATGTTACCTCGTCAGCCGGTATGTCGATCTCCGGCTTTCAGATCGTCCTTGTGTTTTTCGCGTCGAAAAACACAATAGGCCGACACGCAGGACGAACTGTAGGTTAGGGACTGTTGGAAGGCGCGTCTGTATGACTATATGTTACCTCGTCAGCCGGTATGTCGATCTCCGGCTTCAGATCATCGTCGTGTTCTTCCGCGTCGAAGAACTCCGAGGCAGATACGCAGGACGAACTGTAGCTTAGGGACTGTTGGAAGGCGCGCTGCGACTGCAAGAGAAATACAACTTTAGGGAATTAGATTTAAGTACTAGGGTCGTACTTTCATAAGATAATCCGACAATTACATTTAAATTTACGTTTTTGATAGAATTTTCATACAATAAGTCAAAACTAACTGACGAAGCGGCTGATCTGCCGGTTATTTTTCAGTAAACACCACCCTAACATCCACAATGTATTTTCAGTTATAGGTCCTCATATTCAAGGTCTCTACTGCCCTGTATGACGACCGCCATCAACAACCAAAAAAAAATTACCTTTTTTTCTTTAAAGTAGAAAAGTGGACAGAAGTGAACCTTTACACAGTAAAAATTAGCACTTACTGCTGGGTTACTACTAGTTAGGTACAAAAGAGAGGTTGTACCAATTTATCTTCCACAGGAAAGATTCTTTGACGTTATTTTTTCACATTCCTCACCTCACCACAACAGCCTATATTGGTCCACTGCTGGACGCAGGCCTCCCCTCTGTTATGCGGTTTATTGACTTTTATCTCAAGGCGGGTAATACCCATAATCCCCACACTGGGCATGCGGGTAGGGGATCGCAGCTCAGTGGTAGAATTGTTCTGCACGGGGCGCTGCTGCCCGCCCCCGGTGGATATTCCTTAGTCGCCTCTTCCGACACCCGCGGGAAGAGTTGGGCTGGTGCAAATTCTAAGCCGGCACCACACAGCTAGTTTTTTACATAAAATTGCATGAAAATCGGGTCTGTTCGAGAGTTTTGTCTAGTTATCAGAAACATATAGAGGTTTGAAGATTTTTAAGTGAGGGTGGCCTTAAAATAGGCATCCGCTTTGTTTTGTTTTTAAAATCGCGGCACACAATTAAAGTAATATATTTGGATAGTAGACACCTAAAAAATAAAAAATGTCATGTATCATAATGTCTTAAAGCGTCGGTAGCTAGTGGTCAAGGGTAAAATGAGTCCCTGATTCAGCATGTTACAGTATTAAAACATTTGCTCAATTCAATACTGCGCTGGTTTTCAGGTAGGGCATTATTTAGTTAGTGCGTTATGTCTATATGACATTTTTTATTTATAATCCCCGACGCAAAAAGAGAGAGGTGTTATAAGTTTAACGTGTCTGTCTGTGTTTCTGTCTGTGGTATCGTAGCTCCCAAACGGATGAACCGATTTTCCTTTAGTTTCTTTTGTGTCGTAGATAATTTTAATCCGAGTGTTCTTAGCCATGTTTCATGAAAAACTGTAGGGGGGTTTTTAAAGATTTTAATTTTGTTCTTCTTATAAGTGTCTGCCAAATATACAACTTTCATTGTGCGCCGCGATAAAAAAAAAAAAATCAAAGTTGTGACCGATGTTAGGGCAAAAATCTTTAAAACCTTTTAGCTCTATAGCCGGATCAGTCAACGTGTCACTGAGATTGACATTCCGAATCGTTCGAATGATTTATTAGGGATTATCACCTTTCAGCTAGCCTACACGATTTTCAACATTACTAGCCAAGTAATAAAGCTCAATACGCAATAATACTCACAGCTTCATTCATCTCTGCAATATCCGAGGCGTCGTGGATCCGCGACAGGCGCGAGCGCAGTTCTGTGGACATAACTTGACTTGTCATTATTTACGTTACATTACCTACAGTACATTTATACACCATCATCAGTATGAATTCGTCCACTGCTGGACATAGGCCTCCCGCGAACGACGCCACGAATAACGGCCCTGTAGGGCTATTCACTCTCCGTTACCCAGTCATCGATACGTAATCTGACTCTGTGCGTGAAATAAAAATATTTTTCAGGTTTTAAATATTTTCTGCGTTCTGCAAGTAATTAAACAAGGTACCAGGAAAGTAGTTTTACATAGATAATAAAACATGTTTTAACAAATTTCTATTTAGTACTACTTTTGGAGCAATCTTCTCTATATATATAAATGAATTGCAGATCGTTTTTCTCGCTAAAACTCTAGAGTGGCTGGACGGATTTCGCTAATTTTGATCTTGAAATATTTGTGGAAGTTTAGGGAAGGCTTAAAAGGTGAGCACGGTCGCCTATTAATATGGATTACAATATGGATTGGTCCGATATTAAAACCAGAACGTCAAGTGCGAGTGTAACTCGCGCGCCGAGGGTTTCGAACGTTTGTCGATTATACATACATGTAGGTACTAAATGTACCTACCGGTTAGAGACATCGCTATTTGATGAATAAGTAGCTACCTAAAAAAACGATGTTGCGATTTCAATACAATTGTAATGCCCAAATTGGCCTGGAGATTCTTGAGATTCAAACCGTTAAAAATCTTGCAGACGCAAGACTTTCAAGGGTTTGGACAAAATCAAAATCAAAAACTTTTTATTTCTATAAATACAATAAATGTACACTTAGAAAAGGTCAAATTATAAAACTATACACTGACACGGAAATAAAGTGATATTTTTGATTTCTGTCGCTTCGGTATGTAGACTAAAGTAAAGAAGCGACGAAGAAACCTTTAGCCTGTTAGTTGTTATTTTTCGAGTTGGAGCAAAACCCGTCCCAAGCTTTTTTATCTTCTAGATAATCTGATATTTTATAGTAAGCCTTTTTGCACAGCAAGGTTTTGACATTTTGTTTGAATTTATTTACTTACTGATAATTTTTGCAACTCACTAGGAGTTTTGTTGTAGAAGCGTATACATTGCCCTTTAAAAGATACATTAATTTTGTGTAAAACCTCATTGTAGATTAGCTTGTATTACCACCGAGGGACAAATCTTGAATCAGGCTGATTCGATATAATTCTCACCTGAATTCTGCTGTAATGCCGTAGAGAGGTTGGTTCTGAGAGCTGCCATTGAAGAGTTGTTGGGTATAGTGGTGTTGTCGACGGCTTCCATGGCGGCGCGGAGGCGGCTTCGTTCGCAAACCTGGAGTTTATTTTAAAGAAAATAAGATTACTCTATTTATGACACAATTACGTTACAATGATAATTTTAATATGGTCATTTATTGTAATCTACCTAAGTATCTATTAAGTGCCTAATATGCTGTAAAATGATTGTTTTCATCGGTCTCGTGATTCGCAGATCTGGCAAACCTGAAATAGTTCACATTCTGATTCTGGTGTGCCGCTTAAATCAAATATGTACATCGAAAAAAAGCGCATTATAAATCATCATCTGTTCTTAAATGATTCTGTCTGTTAACTCTACTGTGTGTAAGTAAACCGATCGCAAAATCTCTGTAAATTCCGAATGATGTAGTCTGGCTTCCTCGATACAGGCCCAGCCTAGTGAAGAAGTCGACGAAAATCACAGTTGAAAGTCGCTCAGCAAATTATGTACAAAATTACCCATAAAATGTATCATGTGTTTTAGATTAAGTCCATCTGTTCTTATTTGTATTATTTACTGCAATAAATATGTTTTTACTTTACTTTACTTACTTTATCTAAAATAACCAGCCTAAATGCCGAGATGGTCTAACCATAGTAGACTCAATGCCTTTGAGACTAGCGACCAAATCCTTGGCCAGTATAGTAAAATCCTCTCTCAGCTGGTGGTCAGGAGTCAGACTGGTGAGAGACGCAGGTCCTGCTTGGATGGTCACCATGGATTCACGACTTAACATAGTAGACACAATGCTTTTGAGACTAGAGACTAGATCCTTGGCCAGTATAGTAAAGTACTCCCTCAGCTGGTGGTCAGGAGTCAGACTGGTGAGAGACGCAAGTCCTGCTTGGATGGTCACCATGGACTCACGACTTACCATCGTAGAGACTATGCCTTTGAGGCTAGCGACCAGATCCTTGGCCAGTTTAGTAAAGTACTCCCTCAGCTGGTGGTCAGGAGTCAGACTGGTGAGGAATGCAGGCCCCGATTAGATGGTCACCATGGATTCACGACTTACCATAGTAGACACAATGCCTTTGAGACTAGAGACCAGATCCTTGGCCAGTATAGTAAAATCCTCCCTCAGCTGGTGGTCAGGAGTCAGACTGGTGAGAGACGCAGGTCCTGCATGGATGGTCACCATGGACTCACGACTTACCATCGTAGAGACTATGCCTTTGAGGCTAGCGACCAGATCCTTGGCCAGTATAGTAAAGTACTCCCTCAGCTGGTGATCAGGAGTCAGACTGGTGAGGAATGCAGGTCACGATTAGATGGTCACCATGGATTCACGACTTACCATAGTAGACACAATGCCTTTGAGACTAGAGACTAGATCCTTGGCCAGTATAGTAAAGTCCTCCCTCAGCTGGTGGTCAGGAGTCAGACTGGTAAGAGACGCAGGTCCTGCTTGGATGGTCACCATGGATTCCGCAGCAGGTAACGACTGGGGACGGGCGGCTGCACATGCTGGAAAAAAAAGTTCAAAACTTTAGTACAGATTCAAAATAATTCTAAAAAATATTGGATACCAGACAATTTTGCTTTGAATTCGAACCATTTCTGCGCTCATTAATGCAATACCGCTACCAGATAGCACAAAAAAGAGCATTCGAATATGGGCTTAAGCTCGTCATCGATACATTCTACAGTGTCAAAATGGCTTCCCACAAGCTTCAAGAGTGGTCCGCGAGCTGTCTCTCATCTGATGCCGTCAATATAAAATTCACCTAAACGTTATCAGTTAAAGCCCATATTTGAATGCACATTTTTGCTACAGCGGTGCTTTCTAGGTATGCGACAAGCTGTACATGGACGTCTTCCAGTTCCCGAAGGGCTGGACTATGAATGCGTTATGAGATACATTGGTCTTCTAACTTATGACTATCACAAATGTATCCAACAAAATATTGTGGTCTAAAACTAATCTCCAAATCAAACAGTTTCATGAAAACTAACGAAACAGGATGAATAGTCGACTCCAAGATTGAAATATGTTTTTTAAATGTGTGTTATTTATTTTTAACTAAATGTGTTAACCAAAACAACATGCAATAGGTATTGAAATGAACTGAAATAATGATCACGGTAAACCCAGATATAAGGAACTAGAATAAAGGCCTACTCAGACATACGCGGTATTTGCTACCCAGAGCGGCAGCCGATCCGAGTGGGTATGCGGTAATCCCACATAGAAAATACTCGGCGAGATACCGCGAACCGCGCGAAACCCCGAGCAAAATCCAAGCGAATACCGCTGCCACTCTGGGAGCTTTACTCCGAAAAGGAAAATCGAATCGAATCGTTTCGTTTTCGTTGTCGTGCAAAACCAACGCTTACATAAGATTAGCGTTTGCACGATAACGAATCAGAAACAGAGATTTCGTTTTTGAGAGTACGGGCCCTGAGTAGCGATTATCGCGTAGGTCTGAACATACCGTTAAACAATCAAAAAACCAACGCAGCTAACTAAAATAACCTACATTTAATCGACAAAAAGAACTGAACAACTTACACTGTTCTTCGTAACTCCTTAACACTTCAGCAATGTACTGGCATATTATTCTTGCAGCCGGTAAGAATAACCCACTGCTATCATTCGACATTATTTACATCAAATTATATAATCAATCACACACAAAACATATAGTCATATTACACCATGTATTAAGAACAAAAAAACCAATGACACATTTCGATTAGTCTTTTTTTTACGAGCGAGTATTTAGCGCTAGACTTTATTAAATCTCTTTGTATGATACTGATATCATCATTCAATCTTTAGCAGAATCTGATTTATCTTGCATCTCTTTCAGATCACTACGATTAGAGCGAGAAAGATATAGTATAAGATGTGCAGAAGCGATTAATAGAAATATACCTGATCTGTGTGCTTTAGAAAACCAAACTGTAATAAAAACGGTTAAGGATTACTGTCCTTTGTACATTTAAGATGTAAAGTATCTTCACCGAATTTCTGATAAGCCTTATCTTATGGAAAATCCACAAGATCTATATTGAACTTTATCTGATAAGAAATAAGGTGAGTAATATGTTTGTTCTGCATAAATTGGTTGCACGCAAAGATTTACTGCAGACGTGTTGACCTAAATCCAGACATAGTTTACCTTGTTGAAGGTAATTTAGTGTTACGACGACGGTTGAAGGTTATTTTATACTGAAGACTGCATTACTCAGTGAAGTTTTAAATTTGTTATAGCATGGGTTCACAGAAAACAGTTTATATTGCGTCCAAAACGATTTGTTTACTAGCTACTCGTAGATAGCAGAAATATTTTCCGCTACTCGCGAAACGGAGAACCCTAACTTGGTGAATATAATATACCTACTGAACAATACTGCAGTGCCCAATGCAATAGACTTTCCTGTTTTCATTATGAATGTAAGTGGGTTAACTACGAACCTTATTAGTGTTGAAAGAACACCAAGGTTTCATCCCTGAAGGAGGGACTTCTTCAGGGTGAGTGCGCTTCTAGACGCACGCTTTCCTGAAGTCCCTCTTTAAGGAATGAAACGTCGGTGTTCTTTCAACACAAATATAACTACAATAACACGCTTAAATCCGTAATGAATTCGTCAAGCATCGATAGTTTTTCTAGTAACCTTCGTGTTTAATTGAATTACCTATCTACTCAGTCCGTGAGCACACACTGCGAGGTATATACCTCTCTATTGCACCATTCCATTCGGGTCTGTGCCAACTTTATCCGCTCTTTCTCGGCTATAATGACGATGTCATCTTCCATCTACCATCGGGTACCCACCCGATGATCTGCCTATTTTTATATAAGCATCTCAGGGCCACCATTCTATCTTCTTTAAGGTTTTTTGTTCCTGTCCAGGTTGACTCATCAATTGCATATAAAGACAGCCCACGCAGACCGTACGCGAATTAAGTTCTTAAGCGTTTTTCGAGGTTTTGTAGCTAACCCTACTTCTGTAAGAACTCAAACTTTTGCTTTCGACCTTTCCATCCACAATCCTTCATTGATTGGACTAATTATGTTGACTGCCTCGTTGGTCTAGCGTTCAGCTTGTTCAACCGTTAATAATACCGCTAATTTGAACCCAGGACCGCTGGTCCTGGGTTCAAATCCCGGGTCGGGACTATAGTTGTTATTGGAGTTTTATTTTGAGTTGTTTTTTTTGACAACCTCAGTGGCGCAGCGGGCGAACGTCCGCTTGCGACGCAGGAGGTTGCGGGTTCGATTCCCGCCTCGGAACAAAATTTGTGTACGATCTGCAGTTTGTTCCGTTGGTCTGGGTGTTTTCTATGTATAATAAAAAAAAATCTATCTATGTAGTGTATTGTATTAAGTATATCAGTTATCTAGTACCCATAACACAAGCTCTGCTTAGCTTGGGGCTAGATAATGCTGTGTGAATGGTCCAGAATTATTTATTTATTATTTATTTATTATTATTTATTTTCTAGCAAGAAAAATTCACAGTAGCAGCCCTGTGTCAGGAAGTTGGCGGTGTTACCCTTGCGCTTGACATCTCCCTAGTCGTGTCGGTCTACCGTCCTATCGGATTATGAGAGTGAGGGAATAGAGAGTACACCTGTGTTTGCGCAGCACATACTTGTGCCGATTCGTGTCCTGCACATCTGGCTAGTCTCCGATGAGACTGGCCGCCGTGGTCGAAATTCGGCTAGGAGGACATCATTACGTTCAAAAAAACCCATGTGAAGCCTATGGTAGGATGACTTTCAGGTTTACAAAAAACGGAGTGATATGGTTTGTCACCAGGACCAAGGCGAATGGCATAAACATAGAGAGGCCTATGCCCAGCAGTAGGTCGACAAGAGATGATGATGACATGGTATGCACAGAGAAAAGTGGAAAGTGAGAGGAGAGGGTAAACCAAATAGTCTTACGAACTACAGCGGTGGTAGAGAAGAATGTTGAAAGAAAAGCTGGAAGGAAACAAACTGTTAAACTGAAAGTAAGGTAAGCTTAGCATTTGCCTGAATACCTACCTACCTACTTAAACAGTTATATTATTTAAAAAAATAAAAAATATCTATCTATGTAGTGTATATACAAGCTCTGCTTTGCTTGGGGCTAGATAATGCTCTGTGAATTGTCCAACATTATTATTATTTAAATGGCAAAAAATTGTCATCAAATTAAAACCTTATACTTAATATGGTGTCAACTCTGATATCGTCAAAACAAAACTAAAACCGATCCTTTCGTATTCTGATTCCGAGAACAGACCAAGCGAGCAAGAGCAAGCGAAGGCTAACGATCGAACGTGAAAGAACCAAGAGTGGGCGTTCGCCTTCGGCCGTGCGCCGCTACATCAGAGAAAAATGGAACGAACGTTGATCGTCGAATCCCACTCGTTTGCATTCGCTCACTCTCGCTCGCTTGGTCTGTCTGTACCCACCATGACGTAATTGGTCTCATGGTGATTGCTTTTAGAAATCCAATAGATTAGTGTCAACTAAATTGTAAATTTATGATTTATCCTAAACTAAACTTTTGTTTCAATTTTCCTAGTATAATGCTTTGTGCTTTTCCTTTCTACATTCGAATAATAGAGCGAGATGAACCGAAGTCTATGCTTGATTTAATAGCTGGTGATTATAGCATACTTCATAGACGTTAGCGCATTTCGTGCCATGACATAGCATAATACTTTATGCTGAGCGCATCATAGCATGACTGGTATAGCATGGCTTAGCACGAAACATGCCTAGCATACCGTGCTCTTGACAGAAGTGTGACAGGTACTCCGCCATTTTGAATTTAGCGTTAACGAATCCGCCATGCTTATACTTACCGATTTCGATGAATCCTCGAAAAGACATATTTCGTAAAATATAATTTATTTCAAACAAAAATACAAAATGGGACATGATTTTTTCACAATACAAAAATCTTGGCGGGTTCTCTTGGGCTCTTGGTATCTTGGTATCCTAAAAATTATAAGTTTATTTTTAAACCTTGACTTCTATTCCTACTGAACATAACTTACCTTACATAACCTACCTACCTGAATACTTAAAAAACTTTGAATACTGAATACCTACTTAGATTGACGATGTCTGATTGAGATATCGGGAGAAAAATATTTTCTATTTAATAAATTAAATTATTAACCACATTTGTGCGCTTTCGTTTTCTAATCTACAAAGGAATGTAGTTTTTATAGGGTTTTAATATTTTACGAATTTATACAGGGTGGACTTTTTGGACTCCACGTAGTAAGGGGAGATCCCTTAACCGGTGTGTAGCTAATGGAAAATGGTTTAGGATCTCTTCCATATTTTTATAGAAATTATCTTCCGAATTTTCAGATAAAAAAAATAGAGTAAGCAAAAAATTGGCTTTCTACACAAAAACTTCTTAAATACTTATCGATCCTACGCAAAAAAATCCATCATGTATGAAAAGTCACCTTTAAGCTCTGCCTATTTTGGGGCTATCAATAATACAGTTTGTTAAGAAAAACGAAAGCGCACAGTTGCAGAAAACGCAAACAATTAAGAGCAGAAGCGTCTAACACATCACAATAAAAATTACAACAGTTTTACTCATATTATGTAAAAAAATACTGGCAACTGACGATCATTTATCTGTGGTTGCAGGACTTGCAAGTGAATAACCTGATTTTAAAACACCCTGTATAACTTCAATCGTGCGTTTATTCGTATGTATAGATCGGGTCGGAAGTTGGAAATAATGCCCCTGTATATCAAAGAAAGATCTTCCCAGCTTCGTAGATATAATAGCCCGGCCACATGCTCCGTCTTACCTGAGAGCATGCATGCACAAACCACATTGTGCAGGTAAGAACGTGCGTGTAGATGGCGGAAGCGCGGCTTGTTCAATCGTTGTGTTGCTACAGATTGGACTGCGCAGTTGGATTACGCAGGCAAGGCAGAGCGTGTGGCCGACCTATAATATCTGGTCCACATGCCAGGTGAATTTCGATCATATTTCGACCGACAGTTGCTGTCGAAATGATCATTTTTACAAGTCTAATTTTACAGAATATTTAATTTGCACGATCTAGGATTCGAAATACTCTTCGCACCAATAGTTATCCGAAGTTTATCTAAGCGCCATCTAGCGCCTAATGAAGTAACTTTGTAATT
Source organism: Eupithecia subumbrata (assembly GCA_949316285.1). Taxonomy (NCBI): domain Eukaryota; kingdom Metazoa; phylum Arthropoda; class Insecta; order Lepidoptera; family Geometridae; genus Eupithecia; species Eupithecia subumbrata. Next base: position 4,501,552 of record OX438631.1, read on the forward strand.
TCTTCATTTGGCGTTAGATGTCGCTACAAAAAGATACGAAAGCTGCCAGTATTTTATTTCACTTCCCCCGCCTTTGAAAACTTGTTCCTGTGTTGGCAAAGTCACATAACTCACCTATAGGTAGCGAGGCTGCAGAGTTGGGTATGGACGAGGCGCCGCCTCCGGGCGACGGTGGCGCCGTGAGTGCGGATAAAGCCTGCAACAAGTTGTGATATTTATGCCTCAGGAGATAAGGTTGAAAATTGGTGAGTCGAGAAGGAATAGAAGACTCTTGGTAAATATTTATAATCCGCGCGAGCTTAGAATGGAACATTCTAACTGAAAAAAAAATGCAGTCGGCAATTTACTTTGACAAGGTTCCATTTTGATAACGCGCGGATTGTACTAGAATAATTATAAACGTTATGATGCTTGCAGTAACGTTCAAAACAGGATTTTTTAAAAGCTACGATATGCCAGCAATGCACTATATTTTGCGTGTAATAGGGTCAAATCAAGTGTGAACTGGCCAATTTCGACAATACCCATTAGGTAGAAAAAGAAAGGATTGTTGACGAAGCTAATATAAACTTTATTCAACTTTAAATAGGGTGCAATACCTATCGTATTTGAACTGGACGAGTCTATATGAGGCATGACAAGCTCCACAAAGGCACATTTTGAGTTGATTTCTAACTTAGACCGATTACTCTTATTGAAACGATTACAAGGTTCAAAAGAGGACCATCTAATGTTTAATTTGCCAGATCTGTAATAAACTTTATTTTAATTTCATTAAGGTTCAAAACCTACCGTATGTGAGCTGGACGGGTCTATGAGGCGGGTCAAGCTCCACAGACGTACATTCCGAGTTGACTTTTTCTTCCGAAGACCTATCACTCTTATTCCAACGACTACAAGGTTCAAAATAGGACCCTCTTAGTGTTATGATTTGCCAGATCTGTTATAAACTTAATTAAAACTGCGTTAAGGTTCAAAACTTACCGTATGTGAACTGGACGGGTCTATATGAGGTGGAGCGAGTTCCACAGAGGCACATTTAGAATTAGATTTCTTCTTCCTGAGGCCGAATTTGCGGCGGTCTTTCTTAACACTAGGAGAGGCGCCCTCTAGAGATACCTGGAAGAAACGTATTGATTTGATATTATAGTAGAAATAGTATGTTCATAACTTTTGAAGTATACAGGTTGGCCTTTCGAGATGGGAATGGATGGCGAAATCCGAAACCATGAGTTAGAGAACCTCGGTATATGAAAAAACACCAGTATATTTAGATAACTTTTTAATCATTTACTTTAGCAGGAAATCGAATCGATTAATTTTTCAAAAAATATTACATCCTGTATTTTTGCACCAACTGAATTGGTTCCTGATAAGGATCAATCTATACAAAAAAAAAAATTGTTTTTTCACAAAAAAAATTCTTTGGTTTCGGATTTGGCACTCAAAAAAAAAACCCTGTACACGATCACGAAGATATAGATTTAGGACTATGGAAGGATGGTTTCGATCAAAGCGGAGCAGGCTTGTGAAATAATAATAGCATGTTGTCAAGCCCAGCGACTCGTGTTCGAGGTTCGATTGATTGTTTTTCCACATCAATTCTTCTCACCACTTTGGTGACTACCTGATGGTACAATATTTCCAAACCTACGTATAAATAACAACTAGTATTTACGTATATTAATTTCCTAAAAATCCAATTCGTCACCAGTAGGCCTAGCATGGGGATTGTCGTAGGGTAGAATAGATAAAAATTACGTCACTTTGTCATCGAATGCGTAAAATGTTTGAAACTCATTATTTCAGTTCGGATAATTTTAGCTGTTTAGTTGTATAAGATTAAGATGTAATAATAAACATTTTCATTTTTTATTTTATTTTTCAGTTTCATTAATTTACGCAATGTATGACGATGCCATGTCAATTTTCTCTATTCTACTCTAGACAACAATCCCCGTACTAGGCCTACTGAAGACAAAGTGCCGAGAATGCTGGCAGCATTGCCATGTTGAATGGCAACGCCAAATCTATTTTTTTTCATCTACGGAAAATTCGACTAATAAATTAAATAACATCACAAAAATTTACGACTTCGGCGGGACTCGAACCCGCATCCTTCCGTAAGTACCGGAATGTGTTAACCAACTACACCACGAGGTCGAGTGAGGCTTACGCACTATAAAAACAAAAGCTTTAGAATTCGGCTAATGACAAATCAAATCAAAAACTCTTTATTTCCATGGTGACTCTGTGACTGAAAGGGTGTGTTTATGTATAATTGCACCCAGAGACTTGACACAATTTTTTTTTGTTGTTGAAACGAATTGTTTTAGTCGTTAGTCGAATTGTTACTAGTCGAAATGTGTTTCAGTCGAATTGTCTTAGTCGAATTTTCCGCAAAGCTTTTTTTTACCTAAAACTTCAGTTCACTGTAATTTTATTTCGGAAAAATAGATAAAAAACCATTAGTTTCAATTTTTAACACCACATCATGCTATTATTTATTTTTATGAGTACTCCGCTTTGGTAGAAACCAGCCCTTAATTCATACAGTCACAACAAATACGGGTGGTCGGTCATGCATCTATTTATGTCTCATTTGTTACCCATTACCCACATTATAGAATTGATACCATAATCTAAGCTATAACCCGCGTACTTAAGAATGGGATTGAGTAACATCTCTCATGCTGTCCTACTCAATTCGGATCCGATCTGAGAGGGACAGCATGAGACATGGCGTCATTCTCAATCCCATTTTTAATACAAGGTCCCTCGTATCATGTGTACTAAGGCGAAAGGGGGCGATTTTAAATCCCAAAGTGATCAAATGTGTTTTTGAAATTCGATTTTTTTATTTATCTTTTTTTATTTTTATTCGTGTTCTTTTACAGGCACTCATGCATTATTTAACAAAATAAAACGTTACAAAATTGCCTTTTGCTTGTTTTTTCAGCAAAACCAGTGTTATATCATAAAACTCTAAAAAAAATTATTATAAGTATGTAAGAATCCACGCAAAAATCACGAATATAAAGAAAAAAAGTAAAATTAAATAAAACGATTTATAAAAAAAAAATAGTAGAACAAAAGTTGATCCCCTCGGGGTTCAGAATCACCCCCTTTCGGCTTAGTACACATGTTACGAGGCACCTTATATGCGTAGGTTCTACAACATAAAGGTATACGACCACATGACATCTACGTGACCACTTACGCATGGCAAGTGGTTATCCAAAGCAGCCTGAAACGAGAACATTCGCGTAAGTGGCCGTCAATATTGCTACTCTAATTATTTATTATTATTATAATAAATAATATTTATCATTTATTGTTCAAAAGCTCAACATACAAATTACACTAAATAATTAATGTGATTAGATTAGTGACGCAAAAAATGGATTTGTACTATTTTGTAGGTTCTACCAGTAATTTAGATACCTGATAAGAAGTATTGCGCACCTTGTAAGCCATTTGCTATATCTATTAATTTTTACAAAGAAAATTACAATCAAATAATATAAATAAATTATATCTATACATAGTTTTTACAATTGAAACGATTGATCTAACTGCAGACTGTTCCAAAAAATCTACAGGTAGCTCAACTCCTCAATCTCAACAGCCTATATTGGTCCACTGCTGGACGCAGGCCTCACCCTGATAAGCGCCTTATTGACATTTATCTCATGGAGGGTAATGCCCATAACGCACGCTGGGCATGCGGGTTGGGGATCACAGTTCGGTGGTAGAATTGTTCTGCAGGGGGCGTTGCTGCCCGCCCCCAGTGGATATCCCTTAGTCACCTCTTACGACACCCGCGGGAAGAGTTGGGGTGGTGCTAATTCTAAGCCAGCACCGCACTGCAACTGTAGCTGAATTGAACCATATCAATACCAGTCGGAAGCGTCATTTGCTATGAACCCATGCTAAAACAATCTACGAATCAATTGTCGTTTTGAGTCTATTGAGAGAACTTTAACTAAAATCAACATTATATAATGAATGAATAATACTGGACAATTCACAAAGCATTATCTAGCCCCAAGCTAAGCAGAGCTTGTGTTATGGGTACTAGATAACTGATATACTTAATACAATACACTACATAGATAGATATTTTTTTACATAAATAGAAAATATCCAGAACGCCCTGGACAAATGTCTGCAGATCTTACAAAAATTTGTCCCGAGGCGGGAATCGAACCCTCAACCTCCTGCGTCGCAGGCAGACCTTCACCCACACCACAGAGGTCGTCGGTAGACTTCAAAACTACAGTCGATTCAAAGTTTGTTTTAGCAAAGTTTCATAGCAAATGGCTTACAATGTGAGCAAAACTTCTTATCTGATATCTAAATTACTTGTAGAAAATTGTAAAAACCCATTTTTTTCGAGCTTCGTTAACCATCTTAGACACGTCTCAACTCGACAGTTTTCAAAGAAATTCTGTCAAATATACGTCAATCTTCGCCTGAATACTCAAACACAATCAGCGTTTGAGTATACAAGGGTCAATTACTCAACAGTGACCTTTTTAAATTTATAAATATCTTTATTTATAAACTTAACAAATAAAAGTAATACAAATTTAGTGTACATTCAACAAATATGGTGTACATCCAACAAATCTAGTGTACATTCAACAAATATAGTGTATGTACATTCAACCAATCTGAAAACTTAACAATTAAAAGTAATACATATTTAGAGTACATTCAACAAATATGGTGTACATCCAACAAATCTAATGTACATTCAACAAATATAGTGTATATTCAACAAATCTAGTGTACATTCAACAAATATAGTGTATATTCAACAAATCTAGTGTACATTCAAATATTATTTATCTAAGTTAATTTCTTTAGAGATCTGGCTACTTAGAAACTAATAAAATTAATAGTAAGAGACCTTTTTAATAATCTGATTTTTCTGTAACAGTTTTCAAAATCACAAAACGTCAACTTCAACTTTTGTTATAAAGTTTATCTGTAATAAACGTACGAGTAAACGAAAAAAAATATTCATTACTACTCAGTTGGTCTATTCAGATGTCTTCGTGGGTGCATCACTCATATTATATTCGCCCCTCAGTAACTCCACTTTGAAAACTAATAAAAACAAAAGAATATGTGAAAGAAAAGTCAGCAAGTAACTCATCAAAACTTGGGTTTAAGTTTTCGTCTCCATAAAGGAGTATAAAGGCTCTTACACACCAAAGCCGCCTGCCCGGCGAAGCTGGCTGCACCCATGGGTGCAACTATTGCTGTAACTCAAGCAAGTCCAACAGCCGCTGCAACTGTTGCAAGGACAGTTGCAACTGGCCACAGTCATATTGTATAGTAGATTGCACACTATGTGCGCTGTGGTAGTTATACTAATGTCAGTGTCGTGTTGCACTTGTTACTGCAACTGTTGCACGGTCAGTTGCACCTGGCCTAGCTCGCGAGTCACATTGTATAGTAGTCTGCTCCTGATTATGTTCGCTGTGATAGTTATACTTACGTCAGTGTCGTGGTGCACTTGTTGCTGCAACTCAAGCGCGTCCAACAGTCGCTGCAACTGTTGCACGGACAATTGCGCCTGGCCCAGCTCCCGAGTCACATTGTCTAGGGGACCGCCTGATTCTGAAAAAAAAAACAAGTGGTTTTAGTGCATGAGCCTGTTTATCTCCCTCGCTTCGCTCGTGAGTTATTCTAGATTCCAGAGTTGCGCTCGGGATGAAATGACGCCCGTGATGTAAGACACTGCTTTATGCCCTCGGCGCATAATCTACTGGCCCTGATATTACCGAAAAATAACTACAGTCGAAGAATTCTTTGCTGACCGAACATCATAGGTGATTCAAGAGCCTCTTGCTTACGATAAATACTTGGACGGAATAAAATACCACTCTATAGACGTTTTTCATACGATTATGTGTCCGGCACCGCAAAGCGCATATGCAGCGTACTGTGCAGTGATCAAGTGACCAAGGTTTAAACAGGATTGCACGCCATTTTCAATCACAATCTTTTTCTATACGACTTATAGCCATAATTTAAGCCAATATCCTCCCTCTGCAGACACCAGGCTTCGCTACGCCCTTACTCATTTCCGGTCGTGTGTTATGAAAAACCATTCCATATACAGTCCAGGCCTCCCCTTGAAAAGCGCCTTATTGACTTTTGACATGAGGGGTAATGCCCGTAATCCCCACGCTGGGCATGCGGTTGGGGATCGCAGTTCGGTGTTAGAATTGATCTGCAGGGAGCGCTGTGGGGATCGCAGTTCAGTGTTAGAATTGATCTGCAGGGAGCGCTGCTACCCGCCCCCGGTTCATATCCCTTAGTCGCCTCTTACGACACCCGCGGGAAGAGATGGGGTGGTGCAAATTCTAAGCCGACACCACGCAGCTATAGATTAGCTATAGATTTTCATGCAATGCAGGCTTATTCAGGGCATTCTAGCATGCAGATCGGACGGACATAAAGCAAGGTCGTAACAACACATTGACTAAACTATTGGGTTAGGTTGTGTTCGGTAACTAGCGATAGTTTAGAGATCTATCTCCAGGGCGATAGTTCTGTAGAAAGCAGCTTTTTTATGTTAAATTGAGATGATTTAAACATAATATTTTATTCTTAGAGAATCTAACGAAGGAGATCTTAAGGGGTTCTAATCTGAGGGGTCTATTTGACGTTAGTAACGTAACGTGATCGTGACGTCTTCTTTTTGTATGGGATTTGCGTAGTTCCCTTTCCGCACGATATCAAAATCAAAAACTCTTTATTTCCATAAATACAATAAATGTACACTTAGAAAAGGTCAAATTATAAAACTAAACACTGAAACGGAAATATAGTGATATTTTTGATTTCTGTCGCTTCGGTATGTAGACTAAAGTAAAGAAGCGACGAAGAAACCTTTAACCTGTTAGTTGTTATTTTTCGAGTTGGAGCAAAACCCGTCCCAAGCTTTTTTATCCTCTAGATAATCTGATATTTTATAGTAAGCCTTTTTGTACAGAAAGGTTTTGACAATTTGTTTGAATTTATTTACTGATAATTTTTGCGACTCACTAGGAGTTTTGTTGTAGAAGCGTATACCCTTTAAAAGATACATTAATTTTGAGTAGCCTAGTTGTGGGCACAGCGAGTTTGTGTTTATTTCTGGTATTAAAATTATTTTTATCACTATTTTTAGGGAACCGATTTATGAGAATAGAGGCGATGTACCAAATTGTATGGAAAAGGAGACATCACGTCTCGTTACTAACGTCAAATAGACTCACCCCTCTGCTTCGACTGGACCGAAGTTTGTCCTGTAATTTTTTTATTTGTGTTTTAAGAATTTAGGGCAGCTATTATTCATTGTTTACCGGTTTTAAGGGAAACATGAAATTTTTCACACTCGCAGGTACATACGCGGAAAATGGCGGAAAATTAAAAACGGATTTTATCCAATTACAAAAATTACTAAATCTATCAAGATTTCACTAACTGGTAAGGATTCCTCGTGAATTTTCCTATTGTTTAAAATTATTATATGTTTTCCGTATTAAGGACTAATCGTGTAATTTTTACAGAGAAAAACAAAAGTAAAAAAACTCGCTATTTTAGGTGTTTTTTTTACAAAATACGTGACTTTGTTAAGAAATAATAAAATCTTATCAGAATCTTGAATGTCATTTCATGTTGTCAACGTGTGACTTGTCACAAAAACCGCTGCAACTTTTAAAAAGGGAAAATCCCAGGACATAAACACTCCCTTTATTCCATCCAGTCCTACCAGACCAGTAGTTCTATAGTCGAACTGTTTGGATGTTTTTTTTCCAAATTGTCATACTGACGGATCGAACTATTTGGAAACGTGGATTTTATTCCAAATAGAACTACTATGATTATTATGGTACAGTCAGAAATGGTACTTCAAATGCATTTGTATCTTGAGAGGAAATTGTCCCTTTTGTTATGATATAATAAATCCTCTCTCGTCGGTCATTCGATGCAGAATAGAATCTTTGAATACCCTTCATCATTCGATTATCTAAGAACAGAACCTGTTTAGAATCATCGAGAGACTATCGCTCTTGGAGGCAGTAAGCTTGTATTTTTGAAAGACAATCCGCCAGTTAAATTGACGTTTTTGACAGTAGTTTTCGGTTTGAAGATCTTTTATTTTTAAACTCAAAAAGAACAAACTAGTTCACTTTGTACGGAACTAGTTTATGCCCGCAGCTTCGCACGTGTTGTTTCTATAGAAACGTTTAAATGTGATTTCTATCCTATGGGAACTGATTTATGGGATAAAAAGTCTATGTTTGATTCCAGGATTAGAATTACTTGTACGCAAAATTTTAGCCCGATCCGTTCAGTAGTTTTGGCGTAAAGAGATGACTCTTAACTTCTTTAGCACATGATTTAATTTTACAGTTTTTTGTTTTTTTTTTGTTAATTTATATTGGTAAAATTTTATGGCTTCATTATGTAGGTACGCAAATGTCGACGAAAAAATATTAGTGTTCACACTTAGGTAGTTTATTATAATTCTATTAGCGAATGCCTATTGTTAGCTTTCTGTGTCTATTTTAATATGTATTGTATTTTGTTAAGCTGATGGCAATCCGAATGAAATAAATAAATAATAAATAAGAGGTAACAAACATCCATCCATCCAAACTTTCACGTTTATAATATTAGTGTGATGTGATAAAGTGAACTTGTTTATTCTTTTTTGAGTTTTATTCAAAATACGTCATTTCAGGTAAGAGAACCGACTAAAGCTGTTGCATCGTTTAAATTATCTTTCAAACAACCCAACATAATAGTGAAGAGATACATACCAATGATCCATCCGGCCAATCGTCCCCCCGGCGTCCCGGACACGAAGCCAGCCTGAGGCCCGCGCAGGGGGGGTGAACCGGGGCTAACTAGCCCTACGGAAAGAGGGGGGAAACGGGCGATCATACACGTGCTAGGGGGGCGGGCTGACCCTACGTCATTTGGGAACATTAACTCTAGAAAGGAAAAATTGTATTGTAGGGATTCTGGTAGTAAAACTATGGGTACCATGTTGTTGCAAAACCTAGGGGTTTACAAGTGGGTGCTACGAAGCTTAACGGAATTTGTCAAACCGTACCTACGTGACGTTTCACACGTCCTGCAGGGCTATTCAAACTCTTCGTTACCGAGTCATCGCCACGGAAACTGGCATAGATTCGCGCGAAAACAAATATTATATATTAGCGGATTTTAATATTTTCTGCGTTCTGCAAGGAACTAATGTAAATTTAATGAGTGTTTTAGGAATCGAGCTTTAGTCTCGTACCGTGTGATCGAGTTATAGACCATCCATCCGGTTTGACACTTTTTGTTTAGCTTTACAAATTTCTGATGGAAAGGAGAGCTAATAGTATTTTTATACCAGAGCTAGCCTGAGCTGCGAAATATAAATAAGTTAGTTGGTGTATGTTTAAATATGACACAATGTATGTATTTCTACCTTTGCGGCGTGCAAATTTTGGGTACAACAAATTAATAAATGAATTACAATGTCACATAGTTAAATTTTATAATTATATAATAAATAAATCAAATTGAAATCGAAGAATTGATGAGAAAACTGAATACTAAAATAGAATTGAAAATTAAAATTACGAAAAAGATTTGTCATTTAGTTGCAAAAGTCTAAAAATATTTGTCGGTCGTGAAATCATTTAATGTTGGGTATATATGAGACATGACGCCGTTTAGCTATGTACCAAATCTCAAGCGGAAAACCCTACTAAATACTAAGTATTTTGGTAACATGGTACCCTTCGGTTTAGTACAGGGAATCTTGTGACGTCTTCACTAGGTAGCTTAGGCCCGTATTATGAAAGTTTGCTCAGTCATCGACCTTTGCTTAAGTAACGCTTTTCTACGGCATAAACGCCACTCAAGCATAGATCTATGATTGATAAGTAATAGATTCAGGCGTGACTTTGCGGAAATCCATCGCATAATATTAGGATAAAATAATATTAAGTAACAAATTCTATTCTGCGCAAAACCTTCTCTAATAAGATCCAACTAAATGCACTGTGTTACTGAATATTTTTCTCAGCCCATCTATTCGAAAAGAGGCAAAGGGTTTCTCGATAAGTTCAAACTTTTGACTTTGAACTTTGACTTTTGAATTTGGAACACTATTAAATTAAAAAGTTTGAACGCAATTCGCTTGAATAAAGTCCTGGCCGGTAGTAAAACAAGCGCATTATCATTGGTCTTTTGACCTCTATGACAGATTCCTTCTTAATTAGTCTATATTCTATTGAGTTCCTTTTTACGGGGACTGCTGAACTGTCTCACCAAAATGATGAAGTTTTGCTATATCCACCACGATTGGCAAGCGGATTAATGACCGCAGTGAATGTGTAAAAACACAAAAGGAAACAGGATGAATTTTTCTCATAGTTTAGGATAAAAAGCAGAGTTTGCCACACGGTACCAAAATTATTTAACCTCGAGCGACGTATGCTGAATCCCTCGCGTATAGAATCCTTCGCTTTGCTCTGGATTAAAAAAAATCGTTTGACACAATCTACTATTTATCCTAATATTATCTATGACTGAGCAAGATTCATAATACGGGCCTTAGTGTTTCAGTGCTTTCTCAAATACTGTAAGGTCAACCATAGTTCGGAGAAGGTAGGACAACAGTTGTTTCATAAAAATTCTGTAATTGGATAAATTTTAATAATGCCTTATTTCAGATTCAGAATCGAAACATCAACAATGAAAAGACACCATAGGATGTTTTAAAAGACCATTTATTTTAAATTGCAGAATTTTTCAGAAACGCAAACACAGAGTGCATAGGGATAACATACGAAATACTAGACAGTTTTCTAATCTAAATAGGAAGGTCTTGTGTCTAAATAAAAGGTCTAAAAAATAGGGTCTTAACTACCAAACTATGTAATAATAAATGCGTTGGTAGTTTTTGACTTTATCAACAATCTACCTACACTCGCAACAGTTTAAATTAAACTAATTTGTTATCTATTCTATTCTTTTTTTTTATTGGCAGAATCCTTTATTCACAAAGATTACAATAAAATAATAGAAATAAATAAGAACTAGTATTTACAATTGAAACAACTGAGCTAACTGCAGACTACTCTGGATAGAACTATCAAAAAAATCCATTCATTTACCAACCAAGCTATACTAAAACACTTTCCACCAATTCATTATGATTGAAAGCGGTATAACTACCAACCTTGTTTGTGTTGGAAGAACACCAACGTTCCATCCCTTAACGAGGGACTTTCTCGAATTTTACCAATCAAGCTACATCAGTTACGGATACTCTAAAGAAACTGTTATGAGATTAAAATAAAATAGAAATAACCAGAAGCATAAGATGGATCACTAGAACATCTATAGACAGTCCTCATTCCGTCGCTCCTGGAGTCCTGTGTCGCCACAGTGAGAGAGCTCGACCCTTGCAGCTCAAACTTCTGACTACAAAACAACTGGTACACGTTGAACCTTTCCTTCTTCTGCTCTATAACACGTCGGTTCGTTGGTTCTACAACACGTCGGTTCGTTGATTGATCGGAGTCTTTAATCGTAGGAGATAGCATCCATTTGATTAATTCTTGCTTCACGCTTGGAGAGTGTCTTCTCTTTGTTATGTATCCTCGATGGTCCATTGATTTGCCACATACCAAGTTTTCGTTGAGAACGCGTTTTATGAACGTATCCATTGCAGTGTCTTTTATCGTATTATCGATCCAGCTCGGTACGGCTGTAGCTTGGTCTTTATATGATTCTCTAGGTATGATTGCTATTCTATCATACAAAGATGAAGACGCTGTAGATTCGTGTTTCATGGGTCTCTTTAGTTTCATTAGGTCCTGATTTTTAGTTTGTGTGTCTATATGCTTCGAGCTTTTTTCTGAGGAGACAGTGCCAACTTCTTTGTTTTCTACCTTTATTGTGTGAGTACTGCAGCATTTGCTCGTGCAATGTCTCACTTCAAGGCTCAATTCTGAATCTATCTGTGTTGTTTTATCACAATTGCCAGTGACGGAAGATTCGTTGTAGATTTTTCCCAATAGACTAAGCCCTTGTATATTGTTGCAGTTTCTTAAAACTTTTTCGTGTTTCTTTTTTAATCTAATGTATAAGCTGTTTATATCTTTAAACAAAGATGGGACGCTTTTGGAAAGGATCATGAGATGTTCTAGAAGTAGGAGTATGAATTTCTCGTCTATGATTCTTGGTGCGGGTTTTTCAAAAACCGAAAGTTCAGGACTATCACTTCTCACGCTTGCTGGCTTACTGGCGGGCTTCCTCGCTGCTTGAAGAACTGGTTTAGGAGGCGGTTTACTCTCAAGTTTAATTAGAGTTTTAATCGGTAATTTACTTGGCGATTTTGATTTAGGGCTGACTGGTTTTTCTTTAATCTTGGCTTTTTTTTTGAAATTAGATAATGATCCCTTTTTGATTGACATGAGATAACATGGCTGTGAATCTTCCTTTTTATGTTTTATCGCTTTTATGGAATTGTTGCTTGGGAATGACGGGTCCAGAGAGTATTCACTAACCCGTTGGCCTCTGCAAGCTTTTGATGTTGCCTCACTTGTACTTGAATATGGTTTTAGATCTGCCATTTCATTATTTGCATCGTCAGGTAAGAACGTATGGATTAGACTTTGGGGTAACTTATTGAAAAATAATCTAGAATCGTCATTTATGAAGTTCGCCCAATTTTCAGAGTTATCTACCGGAGTTACGATTGGTTTTACTTCGTCCGCAAATTTCATGTTTAGCTGCGTCTGGTTAGATTCTATATTGCTCTTTTCTTTTACTTTGATGGATATTGACATAACTCCTTTCAAAAACGGGTCTTTGCTCGTAGAAATATGCTCAAGGCTGTAATTTTGAAGATCTATGATTAAAGAAGTTTCCAGACTGTTCTTATAAATCAAATTATGTTTCGAGTTTATTGCTAGTGGATTGTGATACATGTCCAGTTTATCGTTGATCGCCACGTTTGTTCCTGGTGCATTTTTATACATGGTCAGTTTATCCTTGGTCGCCACGTTTGTTCCTGGTGCATTGTGATACAAGGCCAGTTTATCCTTGGTCGCCACGTTAGTTCCTGGTGCATTGTGATACATGGGCAGTTTATCTTTGGTCGCCACATTTGTACCTGGTGTATTGTGGTGTATAGGCAGTTTATCTTTGGTTGGAATAACCTTTTTCTCTATGTGTTTAGGAACTTGTTTGTTTTTAGCACTCGTATCGTTATCGTTCTTTTTTACTCGTGAAAATATTGTGGTTATCTTTTCTAATACGTCTTTGATACAAACCTGTCCTGACTCTGGTTGTTTTGCACTGACTTTAGATTTGTCAGGTTCTTTTTTTGGATGGAATGTTGTCATGCTTTTAGAAACTTTTTTGACGACCGCTTCAGTTAGGACCTCACAGACTGGGATATCTTTAACGGATGGACCTGACCAGCTGCTGTGTGAATGTGAGCTCTGAGGCATACCTTCATTCAATAAAACATCTAAATAAGCTCTGAGAAAGTCTTTAGCAACGCCTGCCGGCATTGCTGTATCGCTAATCAGATGGTTTATAGTGTCCTGTATCTCTGGCAGTTCTGTAGAAGACTCTGAATTCTCTAATGCAGTCTTTTGAACGCTTTTGATCTCGGCTTGTTTTGACATTTTGCATAAATTACCTTTTCCACCTTTTTCGATTTCGGTTTTTCGTGACTTTTTGTCTAAATGACCTTTTTCACGACGTTCTATCTCGGATTTTCTGGATATTTTGCTTAAATTATCGATTAACTTCTTTGTTATATTAATATCTTTTTCTCTGCATTGACTGCGTGTTGTTTCACAGACGTACACTGTGTTTTTCAAGAGCTTTTCTAATTCTTGAATGCGTCTTTCTTTTTCAAAGCATTCAGTGTCCCGTATAGGGCTATATTGTACCGGGGGACTTTTCCTCTTAATTGGTGGACTTTTGGCCACTCTCTTCACATGGGCTACTTCATTGACTTGGGTTTCCTTTTCCTTACACATAATATTACAAACAAGAGTCGACAAATATTCGTCTCTAGTAAAGTGTTTATTAGATTGTCTGTCTACAGACTTTTCAGCGCGCACAGCATCCTTGACGTTAATCAATGAAGTGTTCTTCAACCAGTATTCGAGAAGTGCTCTAAAGAGAGCTTTGACGGGATGAAGAGATTTGTCCACTGTGACGTCATAGAGATCTTTGACAATGTTATCTACGCAGAGCCTTATCTCATCAGCGTCATCCCCGATTGATTGCTTGTGGAATACTGAAACCATTAGTTGTTCTGTGATCAAATCAAATTCATTTTCGCTTATTGCGTTTTGTGCAGCGACGTCTTTTTGTTCGGTATTTTGAACTATTTGCGAGCTTTCTTGTTCGTAAAGTTCACATGTATGCACGCTTTTATTTTCAGTTACAAACGGCTCAGTCTCGCCTGTGTCGTTTGTTTTTGCGTTCTTTACTTTATATTTCCCTAGCAGCATACATTTGCTCGGAGGCATTTCCAGAGGAGGTTCATTGGCGATGTTCTTGTATTTGACAAGATTGGTGCATTTGTTACTTTTTTTCATGTCAGACGTAATATCCGATTCATCGAAGGGTTTCTTGCGAGTGAAGAAAAAGCAAGTGGTGGGTGGTGGGTTCAAGTTGTTTATGAATAAGGATTTTTTCGGGGGTAAAGCGTCTGGGTCTACAATACCATTGAGGTTTGATTGTTTCTTGGTCGACACTGACTCAGGCGAGGAATTTCTGAAGGAGTTTAGATCTAAGTCAGTGCAAATTATTTGTTTCTCACCATCGCCGCTATGTATAGACATATTTACTGACTTCTTTCGTTTCATATCTCCTATGTTTCGTTCCACACAATGCATAGAGCATAGACTACGATTCTTGTAGATTGCGTGATCACATTTAACGTCAAACATCTGTTCTCCTAAGGGCTCAATCGGTTCAAGGCTGCCGTTGTAACATTCTTGTTGCCAGTTGAATATTGAATTTTGAACCTTAGGCGTGTATGAAGAGGAGTCGTATTTGCAGATATTGTTTGGAGCAGGTGATAGGTTTTCGTTTTCGTTCATGGTGACGATAGAAGTGTCGGAAGAAGCAACCGAGGTATCTATGGGAAATTAAATTTTGTACTAACTCAAGATTATGGAAAATACATTACCGATTTGTTCTTATTCATATTTATGTGAGATCGTTTGTCTCTTTCTTTCATATAAAAAATATCACTCGTGTAAGAAAGAGTATCTACTGGGACACAAAACTTTTGCATCGTCTAATATCAACCTACGCACAAAACAAAATAGTTTCACACACACACAGACACACATATTTTAAATGAAATTGACTATTGGTAAGAACTGAAACTTGCAATAATATATCAGGTCATAAAAATGGAAGTATTATAAATGCTTAGGACTTGAAACCATATTCTACCATTCAAAATCACATGCAGAAAATCAGGGAAAAGTCAACTCTCTGACGTAGAAACTTCGATCTGTTTTCAACTTTTTTTAAATTCCCTAAGCAGGGTTTTTCACACAGATTCTTAACTAGAGTCCCACCAAGATAATTGTCTAAATAAAATTGCATTCTACTCTCAGTTTTTTTTTATGCCCGTCGCTATTATAGGTAATTTACTGAAAGCGATCGTCTTCTATTTCTCATATAGGTACGTTACCTACTTACGTTACGAAATTTAGTTTAGACTTTTCAGCTCTCAAATATCTTGATGGAACAATACACGTGTACAATATATGTAATACATTATGAATGTTACGGGTTAACTACGAACCTCTGTGTAGGAAGAAAACCAACGTTTCATCATCTCTTAACGAGAGACTAATCAGTGAGGTCGGTTCTAGACGCGCGCACTCCGTGTGCCGGCGTGCATTACTTTGGATGGTTGCATGGATGATGTCGCTAGTTAAGAGTGTCCAATAACGCCGCTATGAGATGGATTTTGAGCGGAATGACAAGATATGGTTTTCTCGTGAGTGAGAAGTACAGAGCGATAGACGTGCACTATTCTCTATCCGCCAAAACTGTTTTACCTAATTAAAAGTTAATTAAAAAACCATTCGAAAAATTAAAAGACATAGGCTCAAGATCTATATTTAGTTCTCAAAAGATTAGTAATCACTGGTGAGAAACAAAGTAAGTTTATTATCTATTGTTAGTAGTTCGGTACGAGCAAATAATCTAAAAGATGTGGGTAGTTAGCAAAATTCTGTAAAGAGCAAAATAAAGGCAAAGTAAAGTAAAGTAAAGCACACACGTTTATACAAATTCTCGATTATAAAATATGCAATAAGACATAACTAAAGAAATGCTTCTAGGATTCCTTACAAAACAAAAACCCTACAAAAATCTGTACTGTTCAAGAGCTAAATAGCAAAATGTGTGCAAAACAGGTATTTTTCACAATAATATTATAAGACTAAAGTTCTAGACTAGTATTTTAAGTATTGTATTATATTATGCTGTAGTTTATTTAATAAATAGGTTAAAATTAAATCTTATATCCTCTGTTTTAGCACATGTATCCACTATTCTAAATTTATCTCTCTCCCAATAAGGTTTGCTGGAAGAAAACTCTTTTTAGGGTTAAGCTCGCTTTTGCCTTTATTTTTCCTGGGAAATGTTTTACTTGTACTACTTATTTTGTGCAATAAAGAATTACGAACTAGAAAATTTTCACCAATTGTGTTTTAAAACACATAATCCAAGATAAAAGTTCGAAATATCATTTCCTTAAATATAAAGATGGTAGGTAGCTTTCATAGATAAATAATCATTAGGAACTACAAAATTGCATATTGCACACTCTTAAAGGATGAAACGTTGGTGTTCTTCCTCCAACTAGGTTCGTAGTTAACCCGCTTACATTCATAATGTACTCGTCAAACTACGATAGTTTTAATAGTAAAACACACGTGTAGTTAAGTAAAGTAACTTAAACTTACGAGATGAAGTGTCGGTAGCTGGAAGGTCGTCTGACGGTGCGTGGATCTTAGGCACGGATTCTCTCGCTCCGAAGGTGAGCAGGTGTTGACGGTATAACCTGGAAACGATAGAAAGAAATGTCTATTTAATATACTATCTTTGAGAGATAGTCGGCCAGGTATTCCTGCAGCAGTGCCAAGCTGCCGCGCTCGTGTTCTTTGTAGTTACTTAAACATATTAAGAAAATCATTTTATCAAGTCAAACTCTGCGAATTTGTTTATAAATATTTAGTGTCTTTAGTTAGCTCAGTGATCACACACTTTTTTTTTATATTATAAATAAAAGTGTGTGATGTTTTTGCTTATTTACAAGAAAACTACACAACTTATGAAGATACTGTATTAAGGAACTAAAGAATCACACTAATATTATAAATTCAAAAGTTTAGATGGATGGATGTTTGTTACCTCTTGACGCCAAAACTACTGAACGGATCCGGCTGAAATTTTGCATACAAGTAATACTAATCCTGGAATCAAACGTAGGCGTACTTTTTATCCCATAAATCAGTTTCCATGGGATAGAAATCACCTTTAAACGTTTCCATAGAAACGCGGGCATAAACTAGTTAGTAATAATCTACGAATCAAAACAAAAATAATCTATAGACCGCAGGGTTGACCTGATATGTCGACCAAATTAGGAGCAAAACAGTGCACTTTGAAAGAAAGAAAGAAAGAAAATACATTTATTTGGACAATACATAACACGACACATTACAATCATATATAAGTACGTACAAAGAACACAGTATTATTTAGAAAAGAAAAACAAAGAAAACAAAGAAGAAAACAGATACAAATTAAAAAGTGTGTTTTTCATGAGTTGTAAGTGTTACTTTCATGAGATGATTTTTCGCAATCGTGTTTGGTACCGAAGAAAAAATGTTTTATTTTATGTAATTCTAGTTTTTTACCACGTGGATCCCGTGAGAACTGAGATCTAGGCCTAGTACGACAACCAAAGCCGCTAGGTTCGCCTCTTATGTAAGACAATAATCTTTTTTTCAGAATTTTAAACACTGACTGTAATTCTGTCTCAGATGATTTTAAAAATAAATAAATAAATAATGCTGGGCAATCCACACAGCACCATCTAGCCCCAAAGTAAGCTACTCAAAGCTTGTGTTATGGGTACTAGATATATTTAATAAATTATATACATAGATAGATATCTTATTTTTTAATTCTCCTCTCCCGTGGCAAAAGGCCAAAAAATGGCCTGTCAAAAAATACCGTTGTGTGGCAAGCGACCATTTTTTGGTCGATTGTAAAGGTCTTTTTTGCGGCGTCATTGTGGGTAAATGGGATCAACCACAGAGCCAAGTCAATGGTTCATGGAGCCATACCATCTTCAAGCCGACGTCAAGCCATAAACCTGACCAAGTTTAGAAGAAATTAAAAAAGAAAACATAGACTAAAAATCGGTCTTTGACGCGCGCTTTTT
Source organism: Eupithecia subumbrata (assembly GCA_949316285.1). NCBI lineage: Eukaryota > Metazoa > Arthropoda > Insecta > Lepidoptera > Geometridae > Eupithecia > Eupithecia subumbrata. The sequence goes on from OX438631.1 coordinate 4,520,072, forward strand.
CGGTTTTTTCTTTCATTTCCGTGGTCCCTTTTTGGGTGATTAAGTGATTATACATAGAAAACACCCAGACCAACGGAACATATTTCTGCAGATCGTACACAAATTTGTTCCGAGGCGGGAATCGAACCCGCTACCTCTTGCGTCGCAGGCGGACTCTCGCCCGCTGCGCCACTGAGGTCGTCAAAATCACAAAAGCGCGGCCTCTGCTGCAATATCAAGCCTTAAAGTAATGTCAGAGATGACTTACCTATGAGCCTTCAGCACATTCAGCCAGGTTCGGAAGAGATCGGGCGTCTTCGCGCGCAGATGGTAGATAAACTCGTCGGCGTCGATGTCGATCCTGCGCCGGCGCGCCTTGGCAGAGATCACCGAGAGGCCGACGTCCACCGAGCCGTGCAGGCGGCCGCGGGCGACGTCGGCCGGCGAGCGAGCGTACACTAAAATACCGCCGTCTACTACGAAGAAACGCTGAAAAAAAAGATATTGTAGCTTAATAATTGAAATAATATCCCGAAACTTTTAAATCCATCACGGTTATTAACACTAGAGTCAAATCATGGTATATCAACGGGACGAATTCATTACGGATGTAAGCGGATTAACTACGAACCTTATTTGTGTTGGAAGAATACCAACGTTTCATCCTTTAACGAGGGACATCTTCATTCTCGCATCTCTCCGAGCAGTACTAGACGCGGAACGCGCGCGTCTAGAACCGCACTCATCCTGAAGATGTCCCTCGTTAAGGGATGAAACGTTGGTGTTCTTCCAACACAAATAAGGTTCGTAGTTAACCCGCTTACATCCGTAATGAATTCGTCAAACTAAGATGTTTTTATAGTAAAATATTTACTATAATTTGATTTTGAGCTTTCTAATATTTCGGTACAGTTTCATGCGCCATGAAATTCAAATCATGGTAAAAATCCCGTTGTAAAATGCTTTAGTATGCCAAAAATCTACGAGATCGACGGGACTTGAACCCACGGCAGCGCAGCACTAAATTTGGGTAGCACCATAAAAACAAAAACCTTAGCTAAATGATGTCCTTCCTAGCCGAATCTTCCGCCTCGGTGGCGGGCAGTCTCAACAGAGACTACCCAGATGCGCAGGACATATTATAGTGCACAAGTGTGTGCGCAAACACAGGTGCACTCTCTTTTCCCTCATTCTCATAATCCGATGGGCCGGCAGACCGACACGGCTCACCTGTCCTTTGCCAAATGCTGTTAGTGGAAAACGATAAGTGAAGAAAAAGACGGTAACTGGAACCGATTTTGTCAGATTTCTTCTTTTTCGAATCTAAGGTTTATTTTCTTGTATGTACTATATTATATATATGTATCAGTCATCTAGTACCCATAACACAAGCTCTGCTTAGCTTGGGGCTAGATGATGCTATGTAGATTGTCCAGCATTATTTATTTATTTAGTTTCTGCCTTTTTTGTCTATTCTATTATGGTCGGAAAAAAATTACAGGGTGTTAGGAGGTATTACGACGGACATAGCAACTCAGCACACTTAGGTAATTAAATCGACCGGAGAGATGTAGCCATATAGAAATGGTGGAGAGTTGGGGTGGTGGGGAGTTGGACATGCCCCCTACTCCCCAAAAATTACACATCAAACAAAGAGAGGGGTGGTCGTAGCTCCCAAACGGATGAACCGATTTTCGTTTAGTTTTTTTTGTGTCATAGATAATTTTATCTCGACTGTTCTGAGACATGTTTCATGAAAATCTGTCAGATGGATTTTAACATTTTTAATTTTGTTCTTGTTTCTATACTTTTACTTAAAACGTCAAACTTCCCCAAACAAATGAACTGAGTTATCATATCACGCTTGGAAAGTGGTTTGCTGATCTCAGTAAAGGTGTAACAAATATGGCTGTTTTCTTATCATGGGGCTGAAATAAAGACGATGTAAACTAACCTTGTGCCACCCCTTCAAAGGCCATTTCCTCTTCTTATGCAGGTACCCGTTGAAGACATCAGGTCGCTTCTCGAACCGCTGTCCATCTTTCAATCCCTCTAACACCTCCCACTCACTGCCACGCCGGCGGTTATTGGTCGAGATGTGTAATCTGTGAGTGGGAAATCACAAGAAGTGAGAATCTAATAAGTTGTAGACAGAACTAAACATGGGTATAATCTTATAGCTAGTTTTAACTGACGAATTTGGACCATACGTGTTGACGCCCTTAAAGATAGATTTGACAGATAATATTGATCTAATATGGAAGGTAGTATGTAATGCGGCGCCGGACATAAAATCGTATGAAAAACGTCTAGAGGTTTATTGTTCCGTCGAAGTTTCCGTCAGCGGTGAGGTGCAAGCGCGGTGGGGGGCGGCTACTCCGCACAACGCGGCGTCGTGCTCGTCTCAACGCTGCGGTGTGCGTCACGGCATCGACGATAGATTTGTTTTTGCCGCATAGCGCTGCGGTAAAATCAAATGACCGTTTCTCCACAGACAGTTTACGTTGCGTCGTGACGCTACGTCAAGCTTTGGTCTGGTGATCATGACGCACAACGCTGCGGTATGCGCCGCAACGCAGCGTCACGACGCAGCATTTAGCGTCCCTGCGGAGAGGTGGTCAGTTGATTTTGCCGCAGCTACCAAGGTAGACGTGAACATGAACAATTTTTCTGTAATTTGTGCTTTGCTTGAAGAGGAGGAAGAAGAAGAATTGTTACTGCTTCTGAATAGACAAAGAAAATCTCCGAGGAACATGTTTTTACAACGGAGGAGTGAAGGTTGTTACGAAACCTTAATAAAAAGCAGCTATCTCGCATCAAACAAAAGGGACTTTGCGGTGATCGCAGGTATCCGCTTCGCTCGATTCGTGCATGCGGTGGTGTTGGTAATACAAACCAACCTCGTCGCTCTTTGCACTCACGCTGAAGCTTCTCGGTGGTCAAATTGTGTGAACAATAAGCAGGTGGCACCGGGCCTAGTCAACTGGACTGGGCCCTAATTTCAGTATATTCGCTTCACCATAACATTGGTATGGTATTGTCTCAGACTGCTTACCTCCGTGGCTTGTTTTGCCGCGGCGGCGGGGGCGCAGGCCGCACGGCACGGTCGCCGCTGTCAGCGGAGAGGGAGGCAGTCTCGCCCGAGCAGTCAGAGTCGGACGGAGCCCTGCGCAGCACCGCAGCCCTGCCCGACGGGACGCGGCGGCGCTCGCCTGGAATTATTGCAATAAGGCAGGTCAATATAGGCTTAGCTAAGAGGGAACCATATAAAAAGGCTTGAATCATAATAGACACATATGAGACTGGCCAAAAAAGGTCAAAAAAATAGTTTTCTATAAATATGCGTGAGCTTGTTGCGTGAGAGCACTGAAGTTATATGATTGTCAACTCACACATACATTCGTTTTTGGCTTGGCGTGACGCGAGAGCTGGTGAGTATCTGGCGCAGCGCATCAGCTTGCCATACAGCGGGGCAATGCAGCCAGCGCGTCTTGTGGACACTGGTATTCATATGGATCAGTTGAGCTACCTGTAGATTGTTTGCAACAGTCTGCCGTTGGCTCAAATGTTTCAATTGTAAATACTAGTTCTTATTTGTTTCCGTTCATTTATTGTAATTTTCTTTGATAATAAATATTTTATTCATATTTGAAGGATGTGGTAATAGTGGTAATCGAGTCCACACAATTACGGCATGAAAGTCATACGGCTTTTTGGAAAACATACACAATTACAATTCGAGCATTTTGTACACAAATGAAAAGGCAATAAAGCCATAAATATTCATGTTGGGGACACGTTAAGCATTGTGTCGTCGATTCTTTTCCGAGTAATTTAATACTCGATTACTCGTAATGTGTGACACAGCGCTTAAGTGGATAGCTTGTTCATTGAAGAACATGGAGCAGTACCAACACCATCGTACAGGTTGGGGGCGGACCCTTGAAAGATGCCCCTGGTTGCATTTTCACAATACATTGCTGGTTTTGCGTTCCTACTTCTTCTAGCTACCTTTAGTCGCCGCCTCGGGAGTCCCTTAACATAAATGTACTTAACGAAGCCTGCCCAAACCCCGCGAAGCGGGGGGGAGGGGGGCAGGGGGTTCGTGGCGACTCCGTGACTGAAAGGGGTGTGTATATGTATAATTGCACCCAGAGTCATTTGCGACACAAGTCACACTGCAAGGCGACCGAAGCGAACCTTGCTGTGTGACATAACCATAACCAGCAATGTACTGTGAAAAAAAAACAGGGGTATCTTTCAGAGGCGCCATGTGTCCGGAATGTACAGGCAGTAAGTTTGCTTCGCCCATGCAGTCTTTCAACAGGGTCCTGACTTTATAGACTCCTTACGTTGAGACGCACCATAAGTACGATTTCGTAAGCGTTGAGACACTTTTCAAGGGAATGTTAGCCAGCCCAACGCCCACGATTTTTTTTAAAAGCTGCTGTCACTACGCCCGCTATTTACCGAAACTACATTCGCATGTATGTAGTTACCAAGCGTTTTCTTCCTAAGCTGTGTCACGTATTTGTGTGTGTTCGTACAATCATTACATTTCACGCATTACCAATTGAAAATCGCAAGTACACACGTACCGATGTGTAATAAATTAATGTAGTTGCGACTGCTACATCAAGGTTTTCAACCTCGTTAAACAATAAGGGGTCTTATTGTTAACTTATAAAGGTCTTATTGTATTTTTAATGAGCATCGCGTCTTGCGTCTCATGGTAGGTAAAATACCCAATGGTCACGGAAAATAATGGTCTGTTTCTTGACGATGACATGGGTAATGGGTATTCGTAAGGGTGTTTTTCCACCAGAGCGTAGTGAATACCGCGACTTGGTAAACGTTGTGTATGACGGACCGAAATCAGGTGGGTCGATGATCTGCGACAGACTGCAGGCCGAATGCGACTGAAGACAGGGCCCACGTGCAAACGCTAATCTTATACAAAAATACAAATACAAAAACCTTTATTAGTAACAGAAAAAATAGTATTGAGTACAATTGTGGGCTGACTACCGCAAAAGTTAAAAACTGTGTAGCAGAGTCAGCGCCCTCCTCCGTTAATCAGCGCCCTCCTCCGTTATGCAAGCGACATAAGAGTTGGTTTTGCACGAGGCGAAACTCCAATTTTCCTTTTCCGAGTAGGCTCCCAGAGCACTATGGCGTTCTTTACGGGAAGCCGCCGTCCACCAATAGACTGTATAGGCTAATGTTGATGATGATGGTGATAAGTGGCTTAGCTACGTAGTAGAATTAATCAAACCTAATATACAGAATGTAACAAAAGGAAAGGGTCAAACTTTCAGAAGTGGTTCAGACTCGATCGCAGAACCGTGGACAAATATTTTGATAGGCTTGCTTGACGTTAAAGTCATTTATAACGGGATATTTATCATGATTTGCGTTTTGAGTTATTCCGTGATCATGGCGCATGAAACTGTGCCGAAATATTGGAAAGCTCAAAACTCAAATCATGGTAAATATATCGTTACAAATGACTTTAGTGTTAATAACCATGATGAATTTCAAAGTTTTATTGCTTGACGTTCATAATAGTTAAGCTTTCATATTATAGGCTGTGTTTGATATCTTTCCTTCCTTATCAACACACATACACAGTTGAGCGTGCCGAAGCTGATGTCCTTCCTCTCTGGTAGGTTCCCTTGGTCGGTTCTTACGATATCCACGAGCTGAACTGGAGGGATAGATTCCTACGCCGCGCCACAACCGCCACGGGTTTTGACATATTCCATCGTTTTGCTACGCAGCCTGAGCTTTAGTGCAAAATTTTAGTGATCACTACTTATTTCGGCATGGCGCAAACGTTTGTCTTGTGTCAGATACAAGCTACCGATAAATATTTTGTTTCTATAGAACCAGTATGAAATCATTCACTCCCGCGCACACGTAAACATTTTTTTGTGTCCTGTTGCTCCCACTTAACACATACTCATTGACGATCAAAAAGATGGTGTGCCGTGTCGGCAACAAAAAGTGTCTACGATTGTGCAGCGCCTTAGTCTAAACTACTTGTCAGAAGACTGACAGACAAGAGAAAGGTCTAAAATTTGCAGTGGGTAAACTTTACTTACGTTTATTGTCCGCACGCGCCGCGTCCACATTGTTGTTTTTCGTTTGGTTCATCTCCTTTGGGTTACAGGAGTTGAAGAGTAACCATCTTATATCACCTGCAACCGAAAATAGGCTTTATTAACACACCAGTAAAACAAATTTTCTGCAGTTACAACTAAGCATTGCAATGGTTGAACAAAATTCACGTAAATTTTAAAAAATATATTTAATTTAAGAAAGTATTGGGAGACAAGGCACTATGGCGCTCATTGGGGGCCTTTATCCAGCTGTGGACTAGTACAGGTTGATGAAGAAAACATTGATTTCGACAAAGCTTAAATATTCATTTAAGTATTTATGTTGGCGGAAAAACCGCAATAAACGATGGACAGGAAAGATAAATGTTTATAATGTAGATTAGTACTATCTTAAGCCCAAGGTCGTCGACAATAATGAGGAAAGGTCTTATAACACAGCCTTGAAGGACACCAAAGTTTCCTTACACACCTTATAACCAAAGTTTCTGAAACTTTTAACCTAACGTTTTTACAGCATCGAATAAGCTTGCGTGTTTGCGTGTAATTCCAGTGATTTGATTAAAATTAGATGTATTACAAAATCCAATTTAGAACATAATCGGTCAATTTTTTCTGGTGGACTGAGATATTATCAAACGCACTCGCAAGGTCGAAGTAAATGTTTTTGTTTTGTTTAGTGTGTATATTTATGTACATTGCATAGTAATTGATTTCCAGTTCGAACAATAATACATTTTAAAGTAAAACCAAGTAGGTACGTGACTATCATGCTAAGTTACAGTGAACTTCTGCCGCCTTCGTATGCGATCGTATCCTAGATGAAAAGTTACTTTTTTCGCCATTTTGATGTTTCTATGTCTCTTATAGATTAACAAACAGACGTAGATACTTTCACATTTATAACATCATCATAATGATGTTTTAGTTACAGATAGCTGTTGCTCGCGGCTCCCCTCGGTGAATAATAGACACAAAAGAGTCAACATCCGCGTGTTTTAAATTGATGGAATGTCCTATCCTAAGCATTGCTTTCCTTCCACCAATTTATGACTAGGGACCGTAACGTACCCAGGTGGTGTGATATATTACGTTACATCATTTGCGATAGTTTCAATAAGACATAAAGACTAAAGTTACAAATGTAACTTTAGTCTTTGGTCTTTTAACAGGATTGGATAAACTTCAATGTACGTGGAGCTAACGGCGCTAGAGACCGTAGGAAGTCCCAAAGATTTTCGACTTCTACGTCACTTGACCTCGTGGTGTAGTTGGTTAGCACATTCCCGTACTGAGGGAAGGATGCGGGTTAAAGTCCCGTCAAAGTCAAAAATTATTGCTTATCGCAATGAAAAAAAAATATTTGATTTCTTAGAAATTACATGAGTGTGGTTACGCACTATAAAAACAAAAAACCTGCGGTAGTTTCTCTTGTATAAAATACGAATAAGTGGGTTTAGTTTTGTACTTTCCTAGTTTTATATTTCGAAGACTTTCTTAAAGTTGAACCAATTTTGTTTAAAATGATATTGTTAATTGTTAATAGCAGCTGTGTGGTGCCCGCTTTGAATTTACACCACCCCAATTCTTCCCACGGGTGTCGTAAGAGGCGACTAAGGGATATCCACCGGGAGCGGGCAGTAGCGCCACCCTGCAGAAGAATTCTACCACCGACTGCGATCCCCAACCCCCATGCCCAGCGTGCAGATTATGAGCATTACCCCCATGAGATGAAGGCGCTTATCAGGGGGAAACCTGCATCCAGCAGTGGACCAATATAGGCTTTTGAGGTGACGTGAGGTGGTTGATAACATATATTTTTATTTATAGACCTATGATTCACACAATTTTACAATAAAATTATTCTTTTTCTTTATCTATCATGAAGATCTAATTTAATATAAACAAATACTTTTTACTTTTAGTCAATAAAACATTTCATAAACAGCTTTCTGAGTGACTACGTTTCATGAGCGAAGCCGCGGGAAACATCTTTACTTAGTATAAAACAGAAGCCGCTGCCGCTGTCTGTTTGTCTGTCCCTATGTATGCTTAAATCTTTAAAACCACGCAACGGTTTTTGATGCGGTTTTTAGGGTTTTGAAGATCGAAGATCGGTTTCAAAACCCTTATGGTCTCGCTTTGTCTGTCCTTTTTTCCCTCCTTAATAACTCAAAAACTACTGCAGCTATCAACTTGAAATTTAAAATAATAATACATTTCGTGCGCCTGTACAGATTTAGAGAAAAATAAATGAAAATAAATGAAAAATGAAAATGAATATTTTCCATACAAATTGTGATGCCGAAATTTTAAAAGATACCTACAGAGTCATATGGGGTATCAAATGAAAGGTATCATTTTGTACATTTCAAAATAGTTTTTGAAATTTTTGTAAGTTTCATACTTTTTAAAATATTTCGAAAAAAGTCGAAAAAAAAACCCATTCCCCCCCCCCTATCTCCCAAGTTTGCCGAGCGATCCATTTAAAATGTATGAAGCGTTTGTAGATATGGATCTATATTTTACAGGAAAAATATAGAGAAGTCTGTAAAAAGAACACTTTTTGAAAAATGGTCAAAAAGCAATAATTTTCATTTGGGGTATCAAATGAAAGGTATCGGTTTGGACATTTCAAACCAGTTTTTCAAATTTCTGTAACTTTCATACTTTTTGAAATATTTCGAAAAAAGTCGAAAAATTTACCATAACCCACCTTAATCGAACCACCCATTTAACCGAAGCATGCAGAGAGATTTATCTGAAATGTAGGTTGGTACCTACTATTCTTAGGTATTCGCTAAATTGCGAAGTCTCTAACCGGTACTTTTGGTACATATTTGTTGACAAACGTTCAAAACCCTCGGCGCGCGAGTTACACTCGCACTTGACGGATCTTGTTTTAAATAGATACAGTGATTCAAGAGGAATGTTTATATGTATAATAAATGCATAATATAGTAGAGAAACACTGATAATTTTAGAGGTTTCTAAGGTGATGTCGTAAATATACTCATTTTTTTGCGCTGACTTTGCAAACGCTCTGGCTAACCCTTACGAGATAAATCAAAATAATGTACTACAGTATTGTACACCTTTAAAAGGTCTACAAAAAAGTCCGAGAGTATACGTCTATCTCTTAGGGATAACCCACAATAACCATTTTTTATACTTTACTTTTTACGCCAAATAATGGCATAATTACGAATCGATTTTAAGCAATACAGCATTAATCCTTATCCAATTAAGTACCTCAAAAACAATGTGCATTTAATATAGATCAATATGGCCCTTTACAGCATGTATAATTTAAATGAATATTTTCGAAGATTTCACAGATTTAAAATGCAGGGACATAACAGTTGCAGCGGTACCGGCCCGGGGCCGATTTTGTAGTATATTTAGTATCAGCATTGCACCCGTGTGAAGCCGGGGCGGGTCGCTAGTCTATTAATAAATAAATATAATTACCTCCCAAATTGATCAGCGAAAACGGATTCTTTATTTTCATTGTGCACTATACTCCTATCTATCAATTATCTTATCATTTGTGTATCTTTTAACTATGCTATTATTGTCTTAGATATTATAAAATAGCTATATTAATCATATAACATAACACTTTCACTTCCTTATCAATGTTTTAATGGAAATATCAACGATCGAGAAACATGAGAATACATACTCTTGATAAAAGTTATACTGTAAATTTCAATCTGAAACTCGACGTAAATCCAAATATATAAGTATACCTAACCGCTAGCAGCGCACTCAATATTGAACAGATAATGAAATCAACAAATTTTCCGTAAAAACCAATGACCATGAGCAGTAAAGTTGATATTAATCCGTTTAATCCAAGTCAACACTTAAAGTACACAACTGTAGAAACTTTTATCAATTTAGACAAACGCACACAAGAAAACCACGAATTTTAGAGAATTAAGAGAATCTCGCACAAGCGATAAAGATGCAGGGAGCAAGTCAACTGGATTATCAGAAATGATAACTCAATTGATAATGATAACGTATATAGATACGATTAATGATGATTCACCATTATCTATAGATATTGGATAAAGAGGTAAACAAATACAATTGACAGAACAGTCTGTAGATGGAGATCTTCAGATTTACGATTTACAGAGAGAAAAATGACAAAGCAGATAAGATAAAAATAAATAATACTGGTTATTTTCAAATACAGCATCTACTGTCCCCAAACTAAGCAGAGCTTGTGTTATGGAGAAAGACGACCGATGTGGCGCGGTGGGCGAAGGTCCGCCTGCGACCAGGAGCTTGCGGATTCAATTCCCGCCTTGGAACAAATATTAGTATCAAAGGTCCGCTTTTCGCCTAATGTGAGATCTGAGATCGCCGCTTGATCTGGGCATGTTTCAAAAGAAAGACGGTGTTACTGGTCATAATATCCCTTCAGCGCCTTTCTACTCCTGAGTGGTAAGGCATTTATGCTGAGCCGAGACGTTTTTGCTGCTGTTAAACACAGTACAGTCTCTTGTAATATTTTTTATTTCTGCTTTGTACTTTTTAAGTAGCAAATAAATGATTGTCTATGTCTATTCCTGAATACAAACCAGCAAACCAACAGGGCAGGTCTCTGATTATAAAAGTTTCACGGATTAAACCGTTAAAAATAAAATATTGGTAATAAAATGAGAACGGATGGTAACATTGATAATAATGTTACCTATTTCTTGCCATCCTAGAGATGGCATATGTTGGCCACGACCTAGTATGTACAGTCAGTAGGAGCAGGAACTAATCGTTTCACTATGACAGTAGTATTGTCAAAGAATGACACATTTTGGCATTCTTCCTGAGATGGAAGAAACTACAGATGCGACGGGGGCCAAAAGTTTCAAGGTTTACATCTGTGCAAATAACATAACACGCACTATCTGGAAATTCTTTTTTCTAGGGATTCTATATGACGATTCTGCGACCATTCGTACCATTTCTGTAGTAAATTGATTGATTAGCAGAATTGGGTCTCAGATTGTTATACCTCCTGGTTATTGTCTACGAAATAATATAATAATTCAGGACAATTCACACAACATCTAGCGCCGAACCAAACTAAGCGTAAAGATCGCTTGGCAGAGTGCGTGTGTCATTCTGATATCGTTAGGTTGTGGTTGCATGCCCAGCGTGGGGATTATGTGCACTACCCCTCATGCGATAAAAGCAAAGGCGGTTATCAGGGGGAGGCCTGCGTCCAGTAGTGGACCAATACAGGCTGTTGAAGTAAGTGGTTACCTTGCTGTTTCTGTTAAGTACTGTAATAATAATAATATGTCTTTGTCTACCAGAAATATTTTGGTTTCTAGAACCGATGATTCGAGTCGCAGTTGTCGAGTAGATAAGTCAACCTGAGAATAAATATTCTCATGTGTCAGGAGAGTTGACTATTGTTGAAAATATGTCTAGGCGTAAATCCTTCCACTCGCGAAAAAGTTACGGAATATGGTGAAGGCAAATGGTGAAGGCAAATGGCAAATGATCAGCCCTTACAAGAGTATACGGGTTAATGCGTGCTACATACATCTTAGTGGCCGACTGTACAAGTAATTGAAAGATTGATTCTAGCTCTAGGTCATACAAGTTTCCTTACTTTGTTGTAGAGTAAATTACATAGAATATTGATATGCTATGGATATCACGATACGATTTACCTACTATGCAGTGATTTTGAGTCATATTCTGAATTCCATATAATCGTTTGCTGCTAGGTAGGTATAGGCCCCCTCTTTTGGATGCTGTCTCAATCGTTTCTGGGGAGCTCACAGGTTTCCGAGGTTAAGGTTATTTTATATGGATTAGTAAGTAGATATAATTAGTGATTAAGAAAACGACCTATTTACTTAATTTATACCTACTTAAGAATAACTTGTCTGCTAACAAAGTGAAATTGTGCCATTTGAGAGTAAATTTCTTTAAACCGAGGGTACTACCCTTGTTCTCAAACAAAGAAAAAGTTTAAGTAAAATTTAACATCACACTATCACTCACACTAATATTATAAATGCGAAAGTTAAATGTATGGATGGATGGATGTTTGTGCACTCTTCACGCCAAAACTACTGAACGGAACGAGCTGATATTTTGCATACAGGTAGCTTTTTATCCCATGGGATAGAAATGTTTTTAAAAGTTCTCAAAACCTTTTCCGCTTACTTTTGCCCCGTTTCGACTAAAGCCGATGCGACATGTGTTGATATGGAAACAGCCAATAGAATCTCGCAACATTTCATGATGGTCATTCACGTTATTCTGACACAATGTTCATCATCATCATCATCAACCTAAATTAGTCCACAGCTGGACATAGGCCTCCCCTAATGAGCGCCATAGCGCCCTGTCCTCAGCTTGCCGCATCCAGCATCCTGCAGTCTTTCGCAGCTTCGACACAATGTTAGGTACTGGTTATTTTTCAACCGACGAAAAACGGAGGTTCTCAAGTCGACGCGTATATTTTTTTATGTATGACCACGCATTACTTTTTACAGAGTAGTCCGATTTTCGATAATTTTTAATCTTCTAATTCTTAATTGGCAAGGGTATACCCCGAAGATGGTCCCTTTCGAATTTGGAAAGAAAAATCCAACCTTAAGGGAAACAGGGCATGATCGATTGTTCACTCACTGATTGTTATGTTTGACCACGCCTGTTTGACAACTTTTACAGAGTAGTCCGATTTTGATAATTCTTTTTTTATTGGATAGGGTAGGTATACCTTGAATTTGATCCTATATAAGTATGGAAAAAAAATCTTACCCTAAGGGTGATAAAATAAGGGTGATTTATTGTTAAGGAATTTTAATTAAGTATATATTTTTATAATTTAATAAAGAAAGATTACTTAACAGTTAATAGCTAAAGTGAGGTAGGATTTTAAAAGTAATCATAAACTAAGCATGTAGTAATTATAGATTATAGCCGCAAAAAATTAATAAAATAAAACTTTTTTCGCGCGAAACATTTTCCGGCGAATGGGCGTGTCTAAAGGCGTAAATAATTATTATTTTGCTTGTTTGGCGCCGACTCAAAATTACTTAGGTATACTTAAATTAATTTAAAAACTAACTTAATAAGGTTTCGTAAAAAGGTTTATTATTTTTTGCTTTTCAGTGTTTTCGGCGGTTTAATTTTTTTGTTAAAAAGTTTTACATTTTAACACAATTCCGCTCCGTTCTCTGCAGTGCTTTGGGCTTTAATTAAACTTTTGTCAACATAAGACAAATTACCGAAGCGGAGAGAGTATTCTAAGTGAAGGTTTGCGTTAGATAATTGAATCTGTAATTCAATTGATTTGCGCGAAAGTGGAGACTTTGTCAAGCCTTTCTACGCGAACAACTTGGTGCTCTATATTCTGTGATCTTTGTTTAAAAATAAATAAATAATGCAGGATTATTCACACAGCATCATCTAGTAGACCCAAGCAGAGTTTTTGTTATACTTTGATGACTGATTATACTGATCTTTGAGGTAGTTGTACTTCAAGGAATAAGGTTCAAATAACCAGTGTTTCGCGTTTCATTGACCTGGAGGGCGATTACGGTGTGGTAAGGCACGGCATTACGGCTCAAACGTTAGCAGTTGAAACGTTAGGGTGCGCGTTCACAGGCCGACATCGGACAATCCGCTGACAAGTGCGTCCACTGATCGGCAATCCGAATGACGTCATTCGCATTAAATGGAAAAGTTACCTTCAAGAATCCTCGCCGGCATTGCCGACAGTCCGCTCCGTGCGGTACGGATCTTTATGTCAAACCATTGATGGGGCCAGTGCGGATTGGCCGATGCCGGCCTGTGAACGCGCACCCGAACGATTCAACTGCTAACGTTTGAGCAGTACCTAATGCCGTGACTTACCACACCGTGATCGCAATGCTGTACACCTTCAGAGCAGACAGCATCATATCTATGGTATGATCTGCTCTACCATAGCACACGCTGAGTGGTGTCCGATTTTGTCAATGTTCTTCTTAAGGTGGATCGTTTCGTGTTGGTACGAGATTCAATATTTTTCTAGGAAAAAAGGATATGTTTGACCACCACCTCAACAGCCTGTATTGGTCCACTACTGGACGCAGGCCTCCCCCTGATAAGCGCCTTATTGGCTTTTATCTCATGGGGGGTAATGTATAATCCCCACGCTGGGCAAGCGGGTTGGGAATCGCAGTTTGGTGGTAGAATTGTTCTGCAGGGGGCGCTGCTGCCCACCCTCGGTGGCCATCCTGGTGGCAATGTTTGACAATTTGTTTGAATTTATTTATTGATCATATAAGCGTAGCATGATGATAATTAAGGACAGAATCGATGCCAATATCTACCTCAAATGACACAAGAGAATCAATTTAAAAAGGAATAACTGAGGAAAATTTTGGCATATCTGAAGGTCAACCTACTACGTATCACTCGATAAAATATCGATATCATGTGATAAATATCACAAGTATTATCGAGTCCCACCAAAAACTGCATTCTCGTCGACGTATCGAAGAAAAGCCCACAAACATCGAATGGCAGATTTTGAGAATACGCATCTTTGCTACGAAGCAATCACTCGATTGCTTCGTAGCAAACATGCTTGTAATTAATGAACTTGATTGAGATTAAATTATCCTCTTTTTATTTTGTACAAACTCAACCTCTTTACCTAAATTTTATCATAATATATAAAATGTGCCATTGAAAACTGACATTGGCAGAATTGTGTCAAACTATGATGCAGAGCCAAATACCAAAGAAGAAGAGAATACGCATGTTTGCTACGAAATAATCACTCGATAGAGGGCGCTATGCCGCTCATTAGGGGAGGTTTATGTCCAGCTGACGACTAATATACGCTGATGATGATGATGATGAATCACTCGATATTTTGACAGTTCTTGTCATATTCATCGATATATTTCCATACATGTCCAGCAGAGTACTAGCTGATGATGATAATCAATCACTCGATATTTTGACAGTTCTTGTCATATTCATCGATATATTTCCAGACATGTCCAGCAGAGGACTAATATCTCAGAAAAACGATCCTATGGAACTGCCCTAAGCATGTACTTTGCCTGGATACATAAGTAAACAAATCGGTTGACAAACATGGCGGATTAGGGATGTTCACTTGTTCGTCTAGTCGATAACATTATATCGATGGACGAGCTTGTCTTTTTAATCGAGGGCTACCATTTTTGTGCTTATCAGTTGGCGCCACTGTAAAGTAAGGTCAGGACAAACTACTAATAGGCGACGGGAAAATATATTTACATTTATATCATACCAGCGACCCGCCCCGGCTTCGCACGGAAACCTCTAAAATTGTCAGTGTGCCTCTACTATATTATACATGTAATATACCTACATATAAACCTTCCTCTTGAATCACTCTATCTATTTAAAAAAACCGCATCAAAATCCGTTGCGTAGTTTTAAAGATTTAAGCATACATAGGGAAGGACAGACAGACAGCGGGAAGCGACTTTGTTTTATACTATGTTATGAAGAGCGCATTTCTGAGGTAGTGCCATTGAACCAAGTCAGGATCGGATAGTGGAATCCCGGAGAAATCGAAGGAAACTCTCATTTTCAGAATCAGAGCTGGATCCGAGGGTTTACCGGAGGTGAAGCAAGAGCAGAATATGTTTTAATAACTATCATAGGTAAACAACAAACACAATAAATTTTTATACAATCATTTATTTTCAAAGATAAAATTAAAAAAAAAACAATCATACTTTTTTTCTGAAAAAAGTAATGTAAGGTACCTACCAGATAAGAAATAATGTTATTCATTGCGAAATAAAATAATCTTATTAAAATAGTTCCTAAAAGAAATTTTTTCTGTTGTCTTTTTACCGAAATATCTGAATCTTATGTCAAGATAAGTTTTTACAACTGATTTAATTAATAAAAGTTGATGCTTTGAATCATGTTCGCTGGAGTCGGAAGAGAATATTTTCGAACATTCTTCAATGTTCTCTATTAATAAGGAATATGTGTGGAGATAATATTTTTCATTGTTAATTTTCCTGAAATTACTTTTTAGTATCTTCTCGGTTTTCAGACAGATTTTCTCTAGTTCTTTCGAAGGATAAATAAGAGGCCCCCGTGTGTTTTGTATGTAATTAATGACTTTGAATAAATTTGAGAGTCTCCACGCAACAATGACTCACAGACTGAACTTCGTGACAGTTTCCTTGCAACAAACCCTGCAATATATATTATGTGACTACAGACCTTACCTAATTTATCGATATCGTTCGATGTTCGATGATGTTCGACACTAGCAACGATTTTTATGTTTTCGATGTGAATGAAATATTGAGAATATTGCGGGTTTCTACAGCTCACAACAAAGATGATTCAAAATAACAGGTTTTTATACACTTTATATCAAATACACTATACAAAAGACAACAGTTTAACAAAATGTTAGCCACTTGCCGGTGAAAGGTTAGATTCGGCCTGTTTTTGCTTTGGCATAGGCCACAGCATGCTACAGAACACTTCATGGTACCTCATCTATATGATTTTCAATTAATATCACAGTTTGGCTCAATAAATAAGTCGAAAACACGGGGAAAACATAAATATCTCACAATGACATCTCCTCACATGTAAACAAAACCGTAGACTAATATGGCGCAAATGTCATCGAAACCAGGAAGAGGGCGCTGACAAAAAGAGTGTGTATGCTTTTTCATAACGTAAAATCACTGTTGTGAGAAAGAGACTGGTAGTCCATTATTGCTTCCGTGTCAAATTGAACATTAACGGCAGTTCCATAGGATCGTTTTTCTGAGACTAATATACGCTGATGATGATAATCAATCACTCGATATTTTGACAGTTCTTGTCATATTCATCGTTATATTTCCAGATATGTCCAGCAGAGGACTAATATGCACTGATGATGATGATGATTAATCACTCGATATTTTATCAAAATAAATAGTGTTGGACAATTCACACAGCATTATCTAGTAGCCCTAAGCTAAGCAGAGCTTGTGTTATGGGTACTAGATAACTGATATACTTAATACAATACACTACATATATAGATTTTTTTTTATTATACATAGAAAACATCCAGAACACCCTGAAAAAATATCTGTTGATCTTACAAACATTTGTCCCAAGGCGGGAATCGAACCCGCAACCTCCTACGTCGCAGGCGGACCTTCGGCCGCCGCGTCACGGAGGTCGTCTTTGACAGTTTTGTCCTATTCATCGTTATATCGTTTACTACCAGAATTGCGGTCCTGCGCTTATTGGCACAGTACGAAACTGTCGAGTTCTCCAAACTTTTAGGTCAAGGTCGTGCAAGTAGGTCGCTATAGGGCCAGTGGATACAAGGATTTATGGTAATGGACCGACGGTAGAGCCAGCGGATTGTGGAAGTCACCCTTTATATCCCCGTTAATAAAGAAAGTTGGTTACTTTGTGTAAAAAGTGCTGGAGGCCTACTACTAACAAAATCGAAGTTTCTGATTCGTTTTCAAGCAAAGCTTACTCTTATATCACCTATTCGACTGTTTCCGATAGGACGGACAAAGGACGTAAAGACCATTTTGGGCAAAACGACTTTTTGATGCAACCTTACATAATTTTTCACGCTCTTTCGATCTGTGTATCTAAAATTGCGCTACGACGAACTAAAATGTAATTTTTTGTACATTTTGCAAAAATTATGGTTTATACAAACTGAAGAATGACCCTTGTATGTACTTTAATGGTTGTTACTTCAGACGTTTGTTACCAGGCCATTTATTCAAGGGTCGTAAATCAGGTCGTAAATACATTTTTTTAGGTGTTCAGGGGTGTTGTAAGTCCATGCTAACTTTTAAATAAACGCTCGTATATAACTGTAATTAAATGAAACAAAAGACAGCCCAAATATAAGAACTTTCTTCCTAAATACAAATTTATAAGTATGAAACAAAAAGTTATGTAAAAACAGATATTTATTATTTTGTTTTTAGCTCATTGCCACAAGTAGGTGATTTGGAGTTACGCCCTTTGTATCGGAAACAGTCGATATATTATTTAGTTTTTACGAGTTGCTCCTCTGCATGGATATAGATTGATGATACTTTATTGCAGACAGAACAAAGAAATAATTTACAAAATAATTATGGTATAAGCGACTATTGGCGGTCTTATCGCCCAAAAGCGATCACTTTCAGACAGTTAGTAGAGACAGCCATTTACAAGAACAAAATTAAAAATTTTAAAAAAACCCCCGATAGATTTTCATGAAACATGGCTAAGAACACTAGGGAAAAAACTAAACGAAAATCGGTTCATCCGTTTGGGAGCTACGATACCACAGACAGATATACAAACAGACACGTTAAACTTAAAACACCCCTCTCTTTTTGCGTCGAGGGTTAAAAAAAGATGGCACTAGTTTCCGTGTAACCCTCCCTACCAAATAACCTGCAGTATTACAAATATGCCGCAGTTTCTCCACTACGTAATATTTTCAGTTCACGGTTTCTTCGGTTAAAAGAAGCTAAAAAGTAGTGGTCGCTGACTATAGGCCCCGTACATAAGTTCAAAGTCTTTAAGTTACCTATCTAGATAGGTAACACTTTATTTTAGACCACACAAGGACATGGTAAAGAACAAAAGACAATTTAAAGAAAATTCCGGGATTCGCAAAAATGCAAATGGCGGCCTTATCGCCACAAACTATCTAGGTGTGTAGCAGGCAAACTCGTCACCCCGGACTATTAACTCGTTTACTCACTAGGTGAGGTAACCAATTATTGAGTGACGTCAGCGTTAGATCATTTAAAAGCTATAGTTTAGGTCGGTCACAGTGAAACTGATGCAGTAAGGCATGTTTGTTTATTGTGGAAATAGCAACTACGTAAATTTCCGAGCTAGATAGCGATAGCTGAATTTGGCGCGGGCCACCGCGCCCCGGACTACTTTAGCTGGTAACCCCACATCTCGCGTGCAACGTGAAATTTCCGACACAATGTAGATTGTTTGACAAATAAATAAATGAAATCACTTTTATCCCCATAGGAGAGTAGTATCCACTCTATTTGTTAAATAAAAAAAATTAAAAAAAAAATTATTTACCATAAACACATGCAATAACTATAGCACAAATGCTTGTATCTTGAGGTCCATATAAATAACAAGTAATAAAATATTAATTTATACTTGGTTTGTTGTAACATGGGTACATCGAAATTTGTGTACTTACAATTAAGATTTTTAAAATTAAGACGATTTACTATTTGCGCGAAACTTTTTTTCTAGCTGCTGCCAGTTTTATTCTTGGACGCAGAAAATACTATACATATACCGCAAAAATATTAGGATTTCGCGCGATTTCATGACAGATTCAGTTTTCGACACGATTTTGATCGAATTAGTATAGGGGGCTATACATATAGAGCCGCACCGCAGGTCCTCGCTTTCTCACTGTTTTGGCTTTAGGTTTTTTTATTTTTGGCCAAAAAATAAACACTGAAAATTTTAATTGTCTACCTTTAATGGTTCCTGAGATACAGCCCCCTGACAGATGGCGGAGGCTTAGTTAGTAATAGGGTCCCGTTGGCACTATCTGGGTGCTTTGGGTTCCTCAACCCCAACAGCCTATATTGGTCCACTGCAGGACGCAGGCCTCCTCCTGATAATCGCCTTATTGGTTTTTTTTTCTCATGGGGGCAATGCCCATAATCTCTACGCTGGGCAAGCGGGTTGGGGCTCACAGTTCGGTGGTAGAATTGTTCTACAAAGGGCGCTGCTGCCCACCCGCGGTGGATATCCCTTAGTCGTCTCTTACGACACCCGCGGGAAGAGTTGGGGTGGTGCAAATTCTTAAGGCGAAGTGGGATCGTGGTTGCGTAGGTATTTGACGAGCGATCGCCGCGCGGGGTCCGCCCTTCCCCGCGCACTCCCAACTAGCTACTACGAACTAAATAGGCAGGTAGGCATCTCTATGGTATCTATAATGTATATTCGATAGCACGAGGATTTATTCTATTGATTGTATTTATTTATAGATACCTATGCCTGCTTACCTATACCTACCTAATACAAATATTTTGTAGTTATATATACCGTTTTTTTATTGAGGATGTAGGTAGGTAGGTTAGGTAGGTAAGATGTGTGAGTAACGTAGATGGGTAGGTTAGGTACGTAAAGTTATAAACGGATTTGAAGAAAGGAATAGTTTCTCCGTTCGCTGGTATTACCTAAGTAGGTATTTTTATAATTGGTTTATTTTATACATTTATGTAGGTAGGTATTACCTTTATAGAAAACCCAATATCCATTTGGATCAGTTCTCTGCTAGGTATATTCAAAGGTGGCTTGGAAGAAAACGCTTTTAGTGATAAGTCCGTATAGAGAATTTGAAAAGTAAGGTACCTACCTACACTTTTTGTTAGTCGGATACACACACGGTCGGACATATTATACCTAATGTAAACGTTGGTTTTTGTCATCCCTAGGTAGGTATACCTATTAGGTACCTACCCGGCCCTAATATGGCCCGGTGCCATAGATGGCCCACTTTCAGAAAAAACTTTTTCCGTGGTTTTTGTTTCATGGATTGTTGTTTTTATAAAAAAAAAAAATTCTATGCGTAGGTAAATATAAAGAGCTAGGTAGGTTAGGTAGGTAAGATGTGTGAGTAACGTAGATGGGTAGGTACGTAAAGTTATAAACGGATTTGAAGAAAGGAATAGTTTCTCCGTTCACTGGTATTACCTAAGTAGGTATTTTTATAATTGGTTTATTTTATACATTTATGTAGGTAGGTATTACCTTTATAGAAAACCCAATATCCATTTGGATCAGTTCTCTGCTAGGTATATTCAAAGGTGGCTTGGAAGAAAACGCTTTTAGTGATAAGTCCGTATAGAGAATTTGAAAAGTAAGGTACCTACCTACACTTTTTGTTAGTCGGATACACGGTTGGACATATTATACCTAATGTAAACGTTGGTTTTTGTCATCCCTAGGTAGGTATACCTATTAGGTACCTATCCGGCCCTAATATGGTCCGGTGCCATAGATAGCCCACTTTCAGAAAAAACTTTTTCCGTGATTTCTGTTTCATGGATTGTTGTTTTTATAAAAAAAAAATATTCTATGCGTAGGTAAATATAAAGAGCTGGCCAAGATTTGATTAAATTGAAGAAAACAGATAGGTATTTAAATGTGATTATATTTATTATTACCTTCGTACTATACATAAGTACGTACATTCTAATTCTAATTCTAAGCGGGGGAACCTCTCAATGGCATTAAAATCATCAATTCAATTAAAATGTGAAACCAGTCCAGAGCGCTTTTCCGTTTCTAAAACCAAGCAGCTAAAATCACACTGAAAAAGAGAGTCGTGATTTAGCTGTTGCAAT
Source organism: Eupithecia subumbrata (assembly GCA_949316285.1). Classification (NCBI taxonomy): domain Eukaryota; kingdom Metazoa; phylum Arthropoda; class Insecta; order Lepidoptera; family Geometridae; genus Eupithecia; species Eupithecia subumbrata. The sequence goes on from OX438631.1 coordinate 4,541,583, forward strand.
TGGTTCAAAAAATATGTTATGTCAACAATTCTGCGACCGATGATTTCTTTGATCGTGTTTGTCACATACTCTTCTTCCACTATGTAAGGCAGGTCTTCTGAGTCGCTGAAACAATTGAGATAAACGATGTTATATTGATGACTAAATACGGTTTTGCGACAGAAACAATACCTACTTTTAGCTATTATGAAATACTTAAAATGTTGCATTTCCTGGATAGGAATATGCGGATTCATAGAATGATAAACTGAAACTTGGATAGGTACTCTTTTATTATAGTAGTAAAGTGCTATGATTTTACTTACTCAGATTCACAAGGCTGAGGTGTGTCTGACACTAATTGAAGGTTTTCTAGTGCATCTTTAGACATTTCTTGCACTTGTGGTGATGTTTTTTCAGTAATTCCTTCAGTATGTAGTAGGTTTTCTGAGGTACTGAAACAATCAAGAGAAGAAGCACATGTAATATTGAAAGCAAATACGCATGTAGGTAGTGATAAAGTGTGCGTGCAATGTCCGGGTACCAGACTAACTGAAGAAGTAAGGTACCTAAGATGTTGCGTTCACACATTTCCGCGAAATTTTAATTTTTTTGAATCAGTGGAAACTAGGGCTTGCATACGAATATTCGAATACTGAAATTGCAATATTCGAATATTCGACTAAAATGAATATCACTAATCTCAGACAGAACTCCGACGTGTATAAAAAGCCAAGTTCGCGAGACATGTCCATACAAGACAATAAAAGCTTACGTCGTTCGGGTTAACAAAATGACAAAGTTATAGGGTTCCCGAGTTCGGAAACACTCAGGACTGCCGCGTGCGACTGCGAAGTGTATTCGCTCACCTAGATTTAGAAGACTGTTTTTACTAATAATTCGTGGGTAATGTGCGTGTAAATTCCCAATGTCTCGTAATAACCTTTTGCTAAGTTGATATTTTAAATTTGTTTCTGCAAATAACACATAATATGTGTTATTATCACATGTGTGTTAAAATCACATCTTTTTTTATTCTCATATTATGAGAATAAAAAAAGATGTGATTTTAATAAACATATAGGTTTTTCTATAAATTCGAATCATATTCAAATTATTCGAATAGTACCAAAATAATAGTATAAACAGTAAAAAAAAATAATAGAAAGTATTCGAATATCAAAACTTTCGAATATTTGCAAGCCCTAGTGGAAACACGTTTTTTGAAAGTGGGCCATCTTAGGCAGCGGGCCATCTTAGACAGCGGGCCTTCTTAGGGACAGTCGATATCTTACTCGGAACAGACTAACAGACATTTATATTTAGGTAGGTACCTATCTAATAGGGGTAGGTTATAGCAGTAATATAGATTACATTACAATAGGTAGGTATCACCTAATTATTATAGCTACCTACCTAAAGTTACCTGTAATATTATTATAGGAGAGTATAGGTAGATAACTATCGAGAGAAAAAGGTTGGTTCAAAGTTTCAAACGATTACGTAGGTAAATATTTAGATCGATGGGTAGCACAATAGTTAGATATACCTAGGTATCTATTGGTGGTAAAATAATCAATAAAAACCTTACCTGTTCAAGTTCATCACTTTTCGTTCTTCAATTCAATTCTTCAATCGCGAATATTTTTTTGTTTTGTTATATTTATTCACCATTTTTGCTTGTAATGAATTTCTCGGTCAATATGCGTTTACGTACGCGGCAGCGGAGAGGGCGCGAAAAAGTTGTACACGCGTGCTCTCGACGAGGCGCTGCGGCCGACTGATGGAAGGCGACAGCCGCGCAATGGCCGGCCCGCGCGCAGTTTCACTGTTCTTTATTTAGAAATGTATTTTTTGCTACAAAATAATATTATTTCGCAAAAAACTAAAACCATAATCGTCTAAAGTATTTATTAGGGAATACGTAGACGAAATTTCATTGAATTATTTTAAATAACCAGCAAATAAAACTGATTTTTCCGTAGCAGTATCACTGTAAAAATGACGAATTAGAGGAAACTTTGCGATTTTTTTCTATCGAGTCAAGTTTAGTCAATCATGTTTCGGCTCCCATAACTTACTAACTAGAATCCTAAACTTTTGATTGTCATCAAAAACCAATAAGAAAATTGATGTTTTATTGCCTTAAAATTGATTTTCCGTGCGGTCAAAACGTGGGTTTTGGGACTCACTTCACCTTAAGCACACTCAGCCGCAGAGTGATTTGGGTACGGAACCCTAGAAATGGTATTGAAAACCGCATTAACGTTAGCACTTTCGAATGCGGATGACACCGTAAAAACTCACTAAACACTTTAATTTAAAACGAATGACGTGGGTTTAAAACCCGGCAATGCGCCAACTAATATTCTTATGCAAAAATAAAAAGCTTCCTGACGTTGGTACCGCAAGTAAATAATCACATCATAATGTTATAAACATGCCGAATTTAAATGCATTGCAAACCTAGTTTTGGCAGAACGATCACTGGCTAAGTGCATTATTTATACTAGTTTCTATCCGCGGATTCGCACGCGTTTTTCTGGGATAAATTGTTATTGTTGTGGACCACCAACAGTGGGAACACAGGATACTTGGGTTTTAATCTTGAAACTAAAAAACATGATACTTTTTAACGGTGTATATGTTATGTATAAAAAGATGTCTAGATTTAAATGTGAACAAATTTTCAGTTTGCTCAGTTCAGTAGTTGTAGTGACGAAGTATAAAACATCAAAATTTTCGCATCTACCTATAGCTATACTATTTATACTAATATTAATAAGTAATTCTGGACTAATTATATAAAACTGGATCACCTAATTGCTCAGATCATCTCTACAGGGCAATACCTTGCTATTCCCCTTGCCAAAAATCATGAACTTAACATTTAATAAAGCCGTTGATTCAGACGTCGTCCAAACTAAACTAAACTAACTTGGCAGAACTAAAAATGGTTGCGTAACTTTCAAAACGATCATTTTTAGTTATTATAAAGTAGACGATTTCATGAAAGATAAACTTTTTCTTGTTAGTAATGTGTCTAAATAGTAGATAATGTTATTAGCAGAGAATAATTATTTTTACATTAATTTAATTCTAATTTAAGCATTTTTAACTACTTATTATGTGACATTTGTGAACCAGAAATTGCACGCCACACGCTGGTAGAAAATGTAGAAATACATTGGTTCTTGAGACGACATAATTATAACAACTGTGTACTATATTTACATGTATTTTAAGCAATAAATAATTACTCTAATGAATGTACGCAATGTTTGACGATGCAATGTCATTATTGTCTATTCTACCTGATTCTACTCAAAGATTTAAATCGTTAGATATGCCCTGACACCAAAATCTGTGGCATTGCCTTTGAATGCATGCGTTAACAAAATGCCGACGCACGCACATGAGTACTTAAAAATACTTCGTTTTTTTGCCAATAAACTTAATCTAACTGTTATTATTACTATTTATTGTGAAATCATATTGCACGATCTTTTGTGAAAAAACACACAGTACACAAATTCCAAATTAGCGAGCTATCTCATTTCGCGTGGCAACAACACGGCGCGATCTCACTACGGTAAGGGCTTATCTAACGATTTAAATGTTTAATTCTACCCTAGAGAACAATCCCCGTGGTTGGCCTACTGGTTAAATTCTACTGTGACTTCTTTCATAGGATATGACCCCCAGTAAACTGTTTAGTAAACAATGCAGCAGCTCAAAGAGCTGTTTATTTATTATGATGATGCACATAACATCCATGATTATAAAATGAACTCTTAACAATCAAAATCAAGGGCTTTTTGAGATCTTTACTTTAAATTTATGAACAAACCAAATAAAATTAAACATAAGAAAATAACTATTGCTCTAATAGGTATAATTTTTTTCATTATTATATGAATATCTCAGAAACTAGATGCTTTAGGACATTTTGTATGGTAAGTAATTTTTTTTATTTATATTAGTAACCTGTATCTAAATATACAAGTCACATTGTGAGCCAGGATTTTGAAAATAAAAACAATGTTGCGGGTTGCACCGCCAAGGCTGGGAAGATCTTATATGCTACCTAACTAAAGCCCTTGATTTGCCCATTATCAAACTGTTCCTCTGTGTGGCTCAAAGAGCTAGAGAAGCTTTGCTTCTGACACAGGACTTCTTGGTTTACAGCTGTCTCTTGCAAGTTATACTCCTATCATAACTAACCTTTTCAGAATAATCTATATGTATAAAAGAGAAGAGAATACTTGACTCATCAAGAGATCTCTGAAACTACAAGAGCTACAAAGCCGAAATTTTGCATAGAGGTTCCTTTCAGGACTTAGGTACCCTCTAAGAACAGATTTTTGGAAATTCTAATTCTAAGGGGGTCAAAGGTAATATTTTTATAACTTTTGTAAGTAGGCACTTGCTAGGAACGGCTTTTGGAAATTCATATTCTAAGGTTTTAAATGGGGTCGTAATCGAATAAGTAATTTTTTAAACAAACATTCTTAGAAGGATGAAATGGGATTTAGAGGTTTTCTCATAATACCTGGTGTTGATAGTTTACATGGAAACCAACATTATTTACTTGGGGTATTAGTATTACTAAGGTCCACGCGGCGGGTCAGCTAGTGAATAAATAATGCTGGACAATCCATACAGGATCATCTAGCCCCAAGCTTAGCAGAGCTTGTATTATGGGTTAACTGACATAGTTTATACATTACATTACTTTGATAGGTATTTTTTATTAGTTTATAGAATGCAAGGCTTATGATGATATTTAATATTTGAATTATTTGATGACTATCTCCGGGGTCGGTTAGAAAGTTGCTGTCATGTTGTATAAAAAAGTAAAGGAGCATTGCATTGGAGAAAAAAGTGGAAGAAAGTGCTTGATTACAGCAACAAGAGCCAGGCTTTTAAATTTATTTAGATTTAGATTTATTTATTAAATTTATTTTGTTAATACAATTCTGAGATCTAAAAATAATTTATTTTGTGGGCTTAGAAAAATACTTAAAACACATCGTTTTTAATCCCAAAATGAAATTTGCTTCTTTTTCTTAGCCTGGATATATATCCGATGTATATCGGAAATATATAAAAAAATCGGATTTTTTAAATTTATTATAAAAATCGGATTTTTTCGAACCCTGCTGCATGCACAGAGCAAACTCTGGGAGATATCCTGGGCAGGCTTGTTTAACTGGGATTCGAGTCAAAAAGTTGTTAGTTAATCATTGTGGGTCGAGTAGATACATTTGAATTTGTTATACTTAATAGAAATTTTAGTAACATTTTACTAGGGGGACAGGAAAGTAAGAAAATTTAATATTATACTGATGGATAGGATAGACGGTTACAGAGTAAAATATCCAGCATATATATTATTTTAAACATGTATGTTTCCTAAACCTGCAGTTTATAGCACACTGTCATCATAGTCTAAGTGATAAAACAGGGAAATAAGAGCCAATTACACTGTGATATCATAAAATCATCTGATGCCAAGATTTACTTGTGGAAAAAATAGACTATGGCTTCTAGTAATTTATTACTGCTGTACAGAACGTACTGAGAGTATCGACGGCCTTGAAGGTATAAAAACTAGTTTATAATAGCGTGACGACGATGGATAGAGTGGAACTTACATATTGCAAAGAGCACGGCCAAAAAGGGGTGTCACATCGCCAAAATAAATAAATAAAAACGTGCTAGTCCAGTCAGATCAAGCCAGCTACTGTTTAACAACAAAAAAAGCGGTTTACTTACGTAATTCGTTCCGAATAACAATACAAACATTACACAAGGAATTGATTTTGATGAATTGACGATCACAATTTTTACAACTGATTTTACACCACAAATTTTTATTCACAGATAATTTTATTGACACCGTGCGGTTGCGTCTGCTTGTTAGTTCTTTTATTTACAGTTCATTTTACTAATAAAAGCGGAAAATTGGAAGGAAAGCCGCGAGAATGAAACACCATTTTGAAAGACTGAAGAAAAGGTCGTCAAGGATTTTGATTTTTCCCCTTCTCTTCTCTTGTCGCAAACTGACAGCTTGCGTCAATTGCGACAAATAATCATCTGACATACTGATGACAGTTGCGGGGCTACCAGCAAGAGTAAAAAACATCTACCAAAAACTCCCATTTTATTTTCAGTTCTAATCTAACATTCATTTTACTTTAAAATTTGCAAAAAGTCACACCAGTCGGCTCGCTCACCAATTGCATACAAAGCCCGCGCGGGCCTTAGGTGAATAGTTCAACAGACTGGTACAAATAAAAAACCGTCCAAGTGCGTGTCGGACTCTCGCACCGAGCGTGGGTTCCGTGTAATCTTGTAGGTTCCTATTCGGTATTAGTTTTTTTAACGGTGATTGTGATTATTTCATTGTTTTGCATATTTAAATATATCAACACCATTGTCAATGTATGTTATTCAACTTGTTTGTCTTTGTTTGTACTTATTTTTATACTCCGTTATGTCATGAAACGGCTCAATCGGAAGACCAGCGTTGGTTGTACGCAAATACAACCAACTCATGCTGAGACAGGGACCATTTTGTAACTTTAACAAACTGTCTATGTTCTTTTGTTTTAAATTTTGTATGTCTGTGTTTGAGTTACAAATAAACGTTTCTATTTCTATGTCAGGTGCGATTTTTCTATTTAGAGTTATTAGAGCTATAATAAGACACTGCTCTTGCTAAGCATTAATATGTTTATATCAACATATCAATATGAAGTTCCGTATAGGTTTTGATTCCCTTGCGTGTTATTTTTTTTTGTGATTCGGGCAAAGCCTTCAGTTTGTTTTTCAGATTGTGCTATAAAACACTGCTCATTGCCAAATTCCATGATTGAAGGTCAGCGGGAAGTATGGTTGTATGGTTTTTATTTCTATTATATGGATTTTAAATTCTTCTGCAACCGCTAAGACAGGCAACCTTATAGGCTTATATAGCTGTAGGTTAAATCTTTGATGGCAATATCTTAATATTTTATCTTATATCAAATATCAGCTCTAACATCCTCCGCGGTAAGGTAAAAAACATTAAAACCACGGTTTCTCTCTTACTTCTTTTTATTTAATCCAATTCTACACTTTACAAACCACAGTACCTACACCTCAATTCTAAAATCCTATCTATATCTAAGTATAAACTTCAGTCTCATTTCCTTCATTAACATCAGAAATAATCTTCCAATATGCATAATCTTCCCTTAAACCTTTACTGCCCATGTAATACGGGTACCCTTTACTCGTAGCTAAATAAAAGATGCCTTGTTTACTTTTATCTATATTTAACCCCATTTCATTCACAACTTGAGGGAGATGTCTATAACAGTTAGCATCCCTAGCTTGCTGTAAATTATGGCATTGCAACCCCAAAAACTTTCTTGGAAATTTCAACGCAGCTAACCATAAAGTAAGAACACGGAAATGGCTACAAGTAGACGTACAAGGATATAATTCTAAATCAGACGGTTGGAATTCGCCTCCGTTTACGTAGAAATCAACATGCCCCATCGGTGTCGCCATACCAAAAGTGTCAATATTCGTATGGACTACTTGAACGAAATCAGCATTTGACTTGTCGAGTCTGTCCGTTGCATCTAAAGTTCTAAAGCACGGTCCAGAAGGTTCTAACGAAACAATGGTAGATATATTCTTTCCCGTCATGTTCTGGAAATTTCTTGCAATGTAGCTAACAGTTTGGCCCCCGAGACTGAAACCGACAAGCTCCACCAGGCCAGGGTCAAGGCCGGACTTTGTAAGTTGGACTAGGACTTCAGCAACGTGTTTTCCGACAGGCCGCATCATTCGGCTGGCTCTAAAAATAATACAACAGTTTTAAAAACGATGACAAGTTTACTTATTTTGACAACCAGGTACCAAGTCGTAGCAGTAGATGGTATAATTTATATTTGAATTCAATCATCATCATCATTCATAGCAGCCTTTCGTAAATCTATTTCTGGATGTAGGCCTCCTTTAATCGCTTCCACTTTAGATGGTCTTAAGCGTTCGACAGCCAATCATGGGTGGTGTTGTCGGATGTTGTCAAAACAGAATGTTGTCGGATTTTATTTATAAAGCTTAGTAGTAGGTATACACTTTTTATAGTTATGTGAGAGAACCCAATGAATAATCAAATGCAGTTTAAATTTTTCTATAGATATATTGAATTGGGCAGTAATATTGTAATTTTACAGTTTATAGGTAAAATACCTACTCACAAAAAATAATGCACCGTGTTAAACCTCTGATTGTCCACAATGATAACGTTGTAGCCCTTAGCTTCATACTCGTTCGCCAACATAGCCGCTATGGGGAAATATGGCCCATCGAGGTAGCCCACTGCTAGAATGAAGGTTTTTCTGAAAAAAAAAAAAGAAAACGTAGCATTAGAATTTTAAGTTTTATAGAATTAGTATTCAAATGCAAAAGCTACTAAACATTCCACGTTGTCCTTCCTAACGAGTAGGTATATAAATTTGTACTGGTAAAATTCATGGTAGTTTTTGCTGGAGCTGGCAGCACAAAAACACAGCAAAGGACGACGACGGATGAGTGAGATGCGCTTAGCGCGAAGTGTGGGTTCTATTCTAAGAGGTTCTAATACGAGATCTTCATAGACATTTTAATTGGATACAGCCCCGGTGCGTTCGCACTCATGTCGAGCGGAGACGTGCTGAGTTGGCCTATTAACATTTATCAATTTATCTGGTCTGGTTTTTCATAGCCTAGGACCATGAAGGATGAAGGTTCATAAATTGTAAATAGGTATCTAGGCCCTAGGTATTTAGCTGGTCTACGTTGACCTACGGCAGATATCTTTCTGAGCCCAGAAAATTGATTGAAATTCTAGAAGCAAGGTAAAAAATTTCATGTCAGCTTATACTTACATTAGTACCTTTATTGTATTTTTGTATTTCTTTAATAAAGCAGCGGTTGTATGCCTTATACAGACAATGATATTATATATAAATTGGTAAAATCTCATTGTATACAGATACAATAAGGCGCTTATCAGGGAGAGGCCTGCGTCCAGCAGTGGACCAATTAGGTAGCCCACCCTTTTGAAAATTACCTACTATTCTTAGGTATTCGTTAAATTGCGAAGTCTCTAACCGGTACTTTTGGTACATATTTGTTGACAAACGTTCGAAACCCTCGGCGCGCGAGTTACACTCGCACTTGACGGATCTTGTTTTACCATTGAAACCATTTATTAATTTGTGATTGTGGTAATATACAATTGATCTTAAATATAGTTTTAGGTCAGCACAATCGCACACAACAAAAATATCACTTGTGCTTGGAACTGACAAATTATTTTATGATTATATCATCCAAGGAATAAAAAAATTCTTACTAACAATAAAATCACAATCAAACCAAATAATAATCAAGAGTAATATTAAGTCATGTCACAAACATAAAAAAAACCATAATACTTTTTATTCGGGTGAACTACGGCATCTCGACGCACTGCAAGATTTCGACAAATCTGAGCAAGGCAGCTAGTGCTGTGCAAGAAATAAACTTTCTCAAAATCTAAAACTTTTTTATTCAGGCCCAGAAATAAATCTGCCGTGCTAAGTGTAAAACTACTATTACCTTTTAATATAGTTCGACTATGTTTACAAATCGCGAAAGTTTTAAAAGTTTTATTACCTTTTAAAGTTGATCCTAGGATCCTTGGCGATGCTCCGTGCGTTCCAGTAGGAGTACTTCATCCGGCTGCGTCCGTTGCCCTGCACCACGAAGGAGAGATACTTGAGCTGGCTGCGGGGGATCTCGGCTGGCTTCGTGGAGCCTAGGCCTGGAACAGAAGAGATTTATTTATAGTTTCACTATTTATTTATATTTGACGACCTCTGTGGCGCAGCGGGCGAAGGTCTGCCTGCGACGCAGGAGGTTGCGTGTTCGATTTCCGCCTCGGGACAAGTGTTTGTACGATCTGCAGACATTTGTCCAGGGCGTTCTGGATGTATTCTATGTATAAATAAAAAATATCTATCTATGTAGTGTACTGTATTAAGTACCTATAACAGTTATCTAGTACCCATAACACAAGCTCTGGTTAGTTTGTGGCTAGATAATGCTGTGTGAATTGTCCAGCATTATCTATTTATTATATATTTTATTTACTAATATTATATCTATAGCTGATGTGCCTCGAACGAAAGCCGTGTGGTGCCGGCTTAGAATTTGCACCAATCCAACTCTTCCCGCGGGTGTCGTAAGAGGCGACGGGATATCGACCAGGGAGCTGGCAGCAGCGCCCCCTGCAGAATAATTCTACCACCGAACTGCGATCCCCAACCCGTATGCAAAGCGTGGGGATTATGGGCATTACCCCCCACGCCCCCATGAGATAAAACTCAGTAAGGCGCTCATCAGGGAGAGGCCTGCGTCCAGCAGTGGTCCAATATAAGCTGTTGAGGCGAGGTGAGGTGTGGTGAGCGAAAAGTGCCGCTATCCAATGGAAACTGAATTAGCTAATAATATGACTAACAATTTAAAATAATGACTGAATTAGGTAGGTAGGTACATAAAAAAACATACTATAGCCAGTGTCACTAAGGACGATGTTTGTAAAAAAACGACTACGTTTATCGATAGCTTGGGGCTAGATGACACTGTGCGAATTGTCCAGCCTTTTACTCCTAATTAAGTCCTTATCTTAAGATATATTGCCATGCCCTACCTGACAGGGTACATGAATACTTACAAAACTTTGTAATATTTTGTCTTGCAATAAAAATACTGATTACTTACTGAATACCTACCTTACTTATTAATATTTATCGATTTTATCGATACCCCAAACACTCAGTTAGGGAATGGTGGAATAAAAAAACTCACTTAAGGATCTAACGTGGTTGGTAAATAACGGTTGTCTGGTTGAGATCGCTTTTGAGCGATAAGACTGCCAATTGTCACATATTTTGTATTTTTTTATTTTGTTTGTATATTGTTTTGATAAGTGTGCAATAAAGAATTTTCTATTTGTCTAGATAGGTACTTTACTTGGGTACATGAACCATGGAAGAAAACATTATACCTTTTTAGGGTTCCGTACCCGAAGGGTACGGTACCGAACAAGTGAAAATTTGATGTTCTTTAAAATAGTTGCCTAATTTTAAAACTATGTTTAAACATTTGTACGGTGGTTCGGTACGAAACTCTGCCTGTGCGAGTGACTCGCACTTGGTGGTTATTTTTCTCCACTTTTGGGCAGATTCAAGCAACCACTTTCGGTCTCTCTGTCCTTGAACTAAATCCTTACGAAGTCAACTAAGTTTATGTGGAAGGTTAAACTTTACAAAGCTCCGATTCCGAAGTAGCTAGGGACCATTCATTTATTACGTAAAACGATTTTCGCTAGTTTTTGACCCCCTCCCCCCCTATTATAAGAAAAAATAAGAATAGGCCGACCCCCTCCCCCCTGTTTAATATTTATTACGTAAAAATTTTATGGAAAAAATGAATACACGTTTGGTTTGTTTTAGTGTTTATTTTTCATAGTAACCATCTTTAGAAATGTTTTTTGTACCTACTTACATATTAAGTAATAATTTTAATTTTTTCTAGACTAGTAATAAACTTTGGTTTTTTGTGATTTTACGTAAGAACTATAGAGACTCCCTCCCACCCCCTTGTAAGAAAAAATAAGACATGGTCGACCCCCCCACCCCCCCTAAATCGTCTTACGTAATAAATGAATGGCCCCATATCTACCCATGTGCCAAATAAATCACCGGGTAGGCATTTGCAAGGCCCGGCCTTGGCACACTTAGTTCCCTTTTCCTATTATTGCTGCATGCTAGTTTAAGAGAATTGGCGTTTTCACATTGTCTGCGGGCGGCACTGCCAGGGCTATTCAGAAACAATAAAAAAAATGCTGGACAATTCACACAGCATTATCTAGCCCCTTGCTAAACAGAGCTTGTGTTATGGGTAGTACTAGATAACTGATATACTTAATACAATACACTACATAGGTATGTATTTTCTTATTGAAGTGAAAACTTCTTTAGCGGCGTTGAGCACTTGTTCTGTAATGGGTATAAAATCTTAAACTCGCGTCAGGACACGTGACCTGATCGAAAAAGCGTAAGACGGATGGAGCAACGACGACATTACGCCGAAGGAATAAAGCTCAAAATTGTGCAGGATCTTCATTATAGCTAGGAAATTTCTTGAAATTTTGTTTTGAGATAGAGTTCAAAATCGAACATTATTTTTAGGTAAACAGAATAGATAATAGTACTAGTTTCCGACAACAACAATAGGCCCTAGCTTACGTAATAGTTGCTAGCGTCCGGCTCGCTTATACCTACCTACTTATGTATCTATAGATAATTAATTTCTCGAACGAATCGAAAAGAAAGACAAGGACAAAAATTTTCATTTATTCATTAATATAATTTTATAATTAAGGTTAGGTTTCAATCGAGTCTATCGTACTGCTTAACGGGTGTAAACAGACCCTTCACGAAGCCGTCAACCAAGCATTCTGTACACAATGATATTAAATATAAACTGAGGTAGATGCGTTTTACCGAGGTCTGCGCGGCAAGACAAAACCAGGTGAATTCACTTGACTGATTGACTGAACTCAGTCCGCTCTGCGTCGCGCCGCGATACGAACGTACGTTGCGGGATTTTAGAGAAAAGTAAAACAAACGAAAATGCCACATTTTGTGTTTCGATGGTGCAAAAATTATACTGGGACGGCTGTAAAAAACAGACAGGATGTATCTTTCCATTTGTAAGTACTGTTTAGTCTATTTAAAATGGAAAATCATTAATTTTATATTAAAAAATCACTGCCGCGGTGTTGCCGCTTTGCCATTTACACGAACGAGACAAGACGTAGTGCGTTGCATTCATGAGTGACAGAGAGAACGAGATAATGGCGTGCGGTGTTGTCGGTTCGACCGACGCTAAGGGAGGTTAGGGTAATATGGGTGATATGATCACGCAATGCAACAATATTATTTTTCACCACTACTTTCCAATTATTTTTCGTAGTAGGATAATAAAGAGATGGATTTGACTTTCAACATTTGCATCTATTTTGTTTTAGATTTCCTAAAGACGAATTAATTAAGGAGAAATGGGTACGAGTCGTTAGAACCCAAAGACGAGACGATGAATGGATGCCAACGGTAAACTCCACAATATGCTCCAAACACTTTGTGGATACTGACAAGCACGTCACAAAAAAAAAATCACAAACTGATAAAGAATGCAGTGCCGGTAATTAAGGTAAAATAGAAAAAACAACTACTTTTAATATTCGCTTGTGTGTTCCTATGTTTGATTAGACAAGTAAAATTTCAGTCCGATCCGTTCAGTAATTTTGACGTGAAGAAGTAACAAACATCCATCCATCCATCCATCCATCTATCAAACCAAACTTTATTAAATTATTATCATAGTAACTAACGACCCGCCCCGGCTTCGCACGGGTGCAAAGCTGATACTAAATATACTACAGAATCGGCCTCCCGGCCGGTACTGCTGCAACCGCCATGTCCCTGCATTTTAATTCTATGATATCTTCGAAAATATTCATTTACTTAAATTACATGCTGTAAAGGGCCAAATTAATCTATATTAAATGCACAATGTATTTATTGGATAAGGATTTATGGTGTTTTGCTTAAAATAGCTTCGTAAATAAGCAATTATTTCTCGTAAAAAGTAAAGGATATAAACTGGTTTTTAAGGTGTACAATACTGTAGTACATTATTTTGATCTATCTCGTAGGGTTCAGCCAGCGTTTGCAATGTAAGCGCAAAAAAAGTATTTATTTACGACATCACATAAGAAACCTCTTAAATTATCAGTGTTTCTCTGCTATATTATGCATGTATTATACACACAAACCTTCTTCTTGAATCACTCTATCTATTAAAAAAAAACGCATCAAAATCCGTTGCATAGTTTTAAAGATCTAAGCATACATAGACACAGACAGGAAGCGACTTTGTTTTATACTATGTAGCGATTAGTAGGTACTTAAGTTAAGTAAAAGTATTTTGTGCTCACATAAATGTATACCTATACTAGGAATGTAATACTATAATTCGTAAATAAACATTTTTATTTAAAATTTACTGTTTATTTTCTTAGTGGTGCCTCGTTATCCCCGTTTCCCCTAGTTCGTTCCTTAGCTGCTAGCCGATGACGTCATAGGCTGTCATTGGCCGTCAGCCCGCTGGCCGCTCGTGTAAATTGTGAACAGTATGTTCATCTCTTTCTGACAACGGGGTCCTATATATCTCTGTGATCTTTTAACGTACTCAGTGATACAAATAAAGTTCCATAGTCCTATGCAGGTAGCTATAGTAAAATATCGCCATGTTTTTATTTCTTTCTAATGAGTATGACGTCTCTATTGGTAAAATCTCATTGTCTGTACATGAAACTAAGTAACACTACGCAAAAATAATTGCTGGGAAACGGAATTTATTTTTGGACTTTAAAAATAATCAGATTTTTGTAGCGGGTAATGGTTTGCGCGCAACCGGCTGTAAATAATTGTAATATTATTTAATATTGTAAAATAATTGTAATAGTTTTAAAGTGTTAAATTTTTAATGTAATATAAATTGTCATGTTTGTGTACGATAGCGCAATAAATGAATATTGTATTCTACCACATAAATGATAGTACTTTTATACTGATAAAGCAATTGGTGCAAAATTATTCCCTAACCATTCCAAAATATCAAACATGCTCAACGTTAATAATCAAGTTTTCACTTCTGCCGGCACTCCCGGAGTGCAACCCGTCTTTTTTATACATAGAAAACATCCAGAACACCCTGAACAAATAGGTATATGCAGATAGTACAAACATTTGTCCCGTGGCGGTAATCGAATCCGCAACCTCCTGCGTCGCAGGCGGACCTTCGCCCGCTGCGCCACTGAGGTCGTCGGGGAGACAATTATACGTAATTACAATATTGTACGGCACAATAATTGATGACAAAATTTGCACGCCCTAAAAATTCGTGTAGGTATCTACCTAACCTATATGACTTCCGATTATCGTGGTGTACATTATAATCATTATTATTAGTATTGTTAAACGGGTATTTATCGCGTTTATTTATCTATTTTTCCCGACGTTTCAACAGGTTTACACACTGTCGTGGTCACGGGATGACTGGAGTACTGGAGCTACCGCCTCTGCGAAACGGGGGCAGCATTACTTGAAACTACCCTCACTTGGTTTTCGACACTAGTTATGTCCATCTGCACACTCGGACGATATACAACACTAACAGTATCTGTGACGCACTGAGAAACCGGTCTACGACGAGTACACTTGGCTATAACTGGATTCCACGAGGCGAGTCTGAAACCGTCATCACGACTGAAATTAGGATATTTCTTAATTTCAATCGCTTCCCGAACCATTCTCTTGTAGTAATGCCTTTCATTACAGATGACTTGCGGTTTGTGTAATTCAATCCAGTGATTGGGTCCTGAGTCTACTACGTGCTCAGCTATTGCCGACTTGTTGATTTGTCGATTTTTGACCGCTGCAATGTGTTCCTTAACACGTTCCGCGACCGTGCGTTTAGTCTGGCCTGTGTAGGAACGTCCGCAGCTGCAATCGATCTTGTAGACTCCAGGAACTTGCAAGGGCACTACGTCTTTTGGTGTTCGATAAATACCCGTTTAACAATACTAATAATAATGTGTTCAGATCGCGTAAGTTTGAAAATATTTACATTATAATCATATTTCCTGCGTTCTTTAGGGAACACAAATAGCGGATTAGTAGTTTTCCATGAATAGTTAAAACATTTTCTATGATTCCATGTGCCAAGATGGCAAGATGACACCCCGAAACCGAACCCGAGGCGTGACAACGAAAACTCACACGCACAGCCAGATCATGCGGCTCGCTTCGCTCGCCGTTGGTTTATAGTCTATTGTCCTAATATTTTGTTGTTTGAAAATTGTTCTTAACTCATTATCTCATCTTCTTTGTCTTGCTAAGAGTGTGTCACAATAATTAATTGCAATTAATTTAGTCATCGATGTTAGTAAAATTCGGGACATTGGATACTAGCTTCTAGAAAATGGAACGCTCAAATTAGGTCCAATAAGGTCCACCCACTTTAGTCGTAGTCGGACCGGCGGCGGCGGCTGGCGACGCTAGCGTTCGTGTTTCGCGTGCGTATTGATGTCTCCGTCGCCTCACAACACAGGCCACTTGAGAACGTACCATATTTACAGAATTTTATTTATATCTATGAACTTACCTGTCTAATTTAAACGTGTAACTATCTCTTTAATAATTTTCATTCATCACAAGTTAGGAGTGGTAATACGGCGTAAGTCTGCATGTCCTGGAGTGGAAGGGAGATGGTGGGATCAAGTCACTTCCTTTAGCCCCAGGAGCTACGGCAATGGCCCTAGGGAGGTATTCTGCTAGCCAAGTGCCAATGGTATCGTCGCAGAATCGTCCATAGATGAAAACAACTCTAGATACCAGATAATGCGTGTGCGTTGCCATTTACGTGGAAAAATTGATAGAATGGGTTCAACCTTGACATTTTTGACACGCGTCCCGCCAGCTTTAGTTTCCTTCATCAAAGGTAAAATGCCAAATGTGTTATTCTTAGACGATACCATGGTTAAAGTCATCTACAACGGGCGGGATATTTACCATGACTTAAGTATTGACCTATCCAATATTTCGAGACAGTTTCATGCGCCATGATCACGGAATGACTGAAGGCACGCAAGTGAGTTTTTATTGGCAGACATGTGTACCGAGATCTACCAATAGCTACTATTGTAGAAATATCAATCTATTCCCTAAAAATAGCGACATACATAATATATATACTAGAAATAAGAATAAACTCGCTGTGCCCACAACTAGGTTACACAAGATAAATGTATCTTTCTTTTATAGGGCAATGTACACGCTTCTACAACAAAACTCAAATTATCAATAAATAAATTCAAACAAATTGTCAAAAATATCCTTTGTAAAAAGGCCTACTACAAAATATCAGTTTATCTAGAGGATAAAAAAGCTTGGGACGAGTTTTGCTCCAGCTCGAGAAATAACAACTAACAGGCTAAAGGTTTCTTCGTCGTTTCTTTACTTTAGTTTACATACCGAAGCGACAGAAATCTAAATCCGTGTCAGTGTTTAGTTCTACAAGTTTACCTTATCTAAGTGTACATTTATAGTATTTATGGAAATAAAGAGTTTTTGATTTGATTTGATATTTAATGACTATAATTTTAATAAGCAAGTCTTCATCCAGAAATACTGACAACGTGACATTTGAGTGACACCTTAATCACCTAACGTTTTTTTTGACTTCCTGACGCTGCGTCAATGACGCATTATGACTAAAAACATTATCAAAGTCTATTTACAACAGTTCAATGGAATTTTTTGTTTACCTGCGATCGCCAGATAATTATTATTCCACACATCAATTGTTTACAAATACCTACGTAGGTATAGGTACCTATTGTATTCGGTTCCCAAATAAATTCAGAAGCTTCTTGGGGTCATCGTTTTTGCATGGGCTAAGACAAAAGGCCACGGAGATTGCTTATTGGTGATAAGTGTAGTTAGGCACTTACATATTTATTGTTTATGCCCACTTTGTATTTTTTTGTAGTAACTTCTTACCTAAAATGTAGATACATTTTAATAACGGACCGTACCGATCTCAGTAGGGTAAGTAATTTAGTTTTCAGTTTACGCTTACCGCTTACCTACGATGTGAGTGTGAGATTTCGTTGTCACGCCTCGGGTTCGGTTTCGGGGTGCCATCTTGCCACATGGAATCATAGAAAATGTTTTACTATGCATGGAAACTACTATTCCGCTAGGTATTTGTATTCCATAAAGAACACAGGTAATATAATTATAATGTACCTACACCACGATAATCGGCAGCCATGTAGGTAGATACACGAATTATTAGGGTGTACAAACATGAATTATTGAATTAAGAACAAAGGTAAGAAGTTGTCATGTCGCTTTCTCGTTAGTTCAGATTACAAAGAAATGAGGGAAGGTAAACATTTCTGGGATATCATTAAATAGAAGAACCTGTAATACTTACCGAAGCTACAGAACCTCTTCAACGCCTTCCTTCACAGATGGGAGAACTCCAAAGGCGTGGAGCGGGAGTTTGGTGGTGGTCTTTTGTAAGAAGGGAGATAAAACCCTTCTTAAAAACTACAGACCCATCTCACTCCTGAGCCACGTATATAAGCTCATAGTTCTCACGAGTGGTCACAAACCGTCTCGCCAGGACTCGACGAGTTCCAGCCACTAGATCAGGCCGGGTTTCGCGGATGTGGCACCATAGAACCACATACACAGTGAGGCAGGTTAATATAGAAGTCTGAAGAGTATAATCAGCCCCTGTGTCTGACTTTTGTGGATTACGAGAAGGCCTTTGACTCCTTCGAAACCTGGTCTGTTCTGGAATCCTTACAGCGATGCCAAGTAGACTGTCGTAATATCGAGGTACTGAGATGTCTCAACGAAGCCGCCACCATGAGTGTCCAAGTACAGGGCCAGCAGTCTAAGCTGCGCAGAGGAGTGAGACAGGGGGATTTCATATCACCGAAACTGTTCACAAGCGCGTTGGAAGATATGTTTAAGAAGCATAAACGGCGATTACATCTCACACCTGCGATTTGCTGATAACGTAGTTTTAATGGCGGAGTCGCTAGAGAAGCTGAACCAGATGCTGGACGGCCTAGCTTCATCCTCGCGATGCATCGGTCTTGGCATGAACTTGGATAAAACCAAAATCGTGATAAATGGCCACATTGATCCAAGACCGGTGGTCAAACATGGTCACCTTCTCGAAATTGTTTCCGATCACATTTACCTCGGGCAGATTCTGCAGTTAGGTAAAAACAATTTTGAGAAGGAGGCCAAGAACACTGCCCAGCCTAGCAGGATCTTCCATCCTGCTAGGCTGGGCAGCGTTTGGGAAACTACGTCGAGTCTTCTCGTCATCCATATAGCAATCCTTGAAAACGAAAGATTTCAATCAGTGCGTCCTACCTTTAGGGCTCATGGGCGACACTAACCTTAGGGCTGTTCCACCAGTTCAGTCGCTCAGCGAGAGATTAGTAACGAATAAATGCAACAGAGAATCAAAGTTATCGACATAGAATTAGCCAGCTGAAGTGGCAGTGGGCCGGCCATATCTCGCGAAGAACCGACAACCGTTGGATGAAACGTGTTATTGGGTAGAGACCACGACTCGGCAAACATAGTGTAGGACGCCCTCCGGCAAGGTGGGATGACGACCTGCGAAAGACTGAAGGCAGATGCTGGATGCCGCAAGCTGAAGAAAGGGCGCTATGGCGCTCATTAGGGGAGGGCTATGTCCAGCAGTGGACTAATATAGGCTGATGATGATGATGATGATCTGTATAGAACCCAAGACCAAATGAACCTACTTGAAGATGAACGCTGAATTTTAGGAAAAAATAAAATAATGTAAATTGTAAACGGTTTGGAATTAACTCTTTGACACATTATTAAGTTGTATGCTCAATTAATTTTAGAAACCTATTGTTCTTTTTGTAGGTACTCGGTGCAAATTGTGACGAAGATGAACACGTGGGGTCATGATCTTTACTTATTCCTTGTTGTTTGCAACAGTCTGCAGGTAGCTCAATTGTTTCAATTATAAATCTTTAATCAGTAAGAAAATGGCAATCAAAATAAAAATAAATTACAACTTAGAATTTTCAATTGAAACAATTGAGCTAACTGCCGACTGTTGCAAACAATCTATAGGTAGCTCAACTGATCCATATCAATACCAGACGGAAGCGTCCCCAAGACGCTGGGATTATTGTGAATACTAGTTCTAAATTTTTTCTATTTGATTGTATTTTTTTGTGAATAAAGATGTATAAACTTATTCCTTGGATAATATTAGGAAGGTATATTTTTTTTATACTAGTTTCTGCCCGTGGCTTCGCACGCGTTGTTTCTGTGGAAACGTTTTCTATCCCATGGGAACTGATTTATGGGATAAAAAGTAGCCTATGTTTGATTACAAGATTAGAATTACATGTACGCAAAATTTCCGGCCGATCTGTTCAGTAGTTTTAGCATGAAAAGGAAACAAACATCCATCCATCCATACATCTAAACATCCAAATTTTCGCATTTATATTATTGTGATTATTATTTATATTAGTGTGATTATTATTTATATTAGTGTGATTATTACCTACATATCTATAGGTGCTTAATGTAATTAGGTAGGTATCCTGAATAGGGTACCGCAGACGTGTCCGTTACACGTATATTGTCAAAAGAACTCTTTGAAGTAAATTTTTGCTCTAGTATATATCTAGTACCTAGTAACTTTATTTTTCGAAAACATCTCTGTAGTAAAAGTAAGAAAAGAAAAGTATTTATTACAGCAAAATAAATAGGAATGTAAATTGCATTAGGTGAAAAATAAAGAGACGTGCAACTAAAGTCATTTACAACGTGATATTTACCATGATTTGAGTTTGAAGCTTTCCGATATTTCGACATAGTTTCATGTCCCATGCTCACAGAATAATCAGTTAGGTATTCAGTTTATGTGTTACTATAGTTTATTCCCACTGCTTCGTACTCGTTGTTTCTATAGAAACGTTTTAAGGTGATTTCTATCCCATGGGAACTGATTTATGGGATAAAAAGTAGCCTATGTTTGATTCCAGGCTTAGAATTACCTGTATGCAAAATTTAAGTTTTGGCGTGATGAGGTAACAAACATCCATCCATCCAAACTTTCGCGTTTTTATTATTAGTGTGACTAACTACATTCTTACTACCCGTTGCCCTATTACCCGTTTTCCCGTAGGAAGTAAGCATTTTCCCGCGGTAAAAAGTAGCCTGTTCATCAGGAATATTGGGGCTTCTAATGGTAAAAGAATTTTTCATATCGGTCTAGTAGTTTCGGAGCCTATTCAATATAAACAAACAAACAATCAAATCTTTCCTCTTTATAATATAAGTATAGATGATATGTACGTGTCTAGGTACGAAAACTACTTAAAACGTCAGATTATCTACATTAAACAAAAACGCATGTAAACATCTAAAGCTTAGGAAAATATAGAAATGTTTTGAAACCTTTGTCATTTTGAAACTATTGATTGATAACCTGGGTGAGTTCAGTTGACAATCGTATCGAGGCGTGGTCGTGACGTCTCCCTTTTCCATAGGATTTGGTACAGTAGCGCCTCTATTGTGCAGATAGGGAACTACGCAAATCCCATACAAAAAGACAAGTAACGATCAGCTCTCGATCCTATCGTCAACTTGTCTAGGGGCTCACTTACCTATAGGTCTTTTATGTATCTGTACTGTAGTAAACTTTTATTGAGTATTTTTTTTAGGGCAGAAGCCTTTATTCACAAAGAAAATTACAATATATTAATAGAAATAAATTAGAACTAGTATTTACAATTGAAACAATTGAGCTAACTGCAGACTGTTGCAAACAATCTACAGGAGCTCAATTGATCCATATCAATACCAGTCGTCGCGTTCTCAAGACGCTGGCTTCATTGCCCCGCTGTATGGCAATACTGATGCGCTGTGCCAGATACTGACCAACTCTCGGGTCACACGTCCCTTCGACTATATATTATTATATTGAGTTGGTTAACATGACAATGATCAAATCTGTGTCAAAGCTGTGGTGCCGACTTAGAATTTGCACCACCCCAACTCTTCCCGCGGGTGTCGTAAGAGGCGACTAAGGGATATCCACCGGGGGCGGATAGCAGCGCCTCCTGCAGAACAATTCAACCACCGAACTGAGATCCCCAACCCGCTTGCCTAGCGTGGGGATTATGGGCATTACCCCCCATGAGATAAAAGCCAATAAGGCGCCTATCAGGGGGAGGCCTGCGTCCAGCAGTGGACCAAAACAGGCTGTTGAGGTGAGGTTGAGGGTGATCAAATAACCTACCTGCACAAGAACCATATATTAAGTTATCAAGTTATTATATCTCTATTAGTATTAAGTAGTGCACTTATATTTTTCTGTCATGGTAAGTAGATGTAGGTATACTATTATTTACAAATTAGAGACGAAACAAGTGTATTGTCCATTTAATGTTTGGCTGTGGAGTCAGTGACTCTTAAATAATGCCAATTTTTTATACAAGATTACGAACCCTACCTGCATTATCGTTCCGTTTTTATTTTACTTCTGCCCGCGGCTTTGCACGTTTTTTTCCGGGATTAGAAGTAAATTAGTATTATTATATTTTCTATATCTTACAAAATAAAATAATATTAATTGATATGGATCAGTTGAGCTAGCTGTAGATTGTTTTGTTTGCAACAGTCTGCTCAATTGTTTCAACTGTAAATACTATGCTATGTTATTTTATTCGCAAACAAATACATTTGTGTCAGAATATTACAGTTAAAAATATTAAATTAAATAATCACATAAATAAAAATACAAAAATATAAAATAAATGCAATGTCACAACAAAAATAAATTGGTACATTAAAATAGACAAATTAAATTAGAACACAAATTAAATACAAACTTAGGTAAAAGTAAAATAATTCAACATACCTAACATTGATTTTGATTAAGTATAGGTATCCTTTATTGTTTGAGCTAGATGTGTTTGATTTTTTTCGCTATAATAATCGTCAATTGAGTAGTAACACTTTTCCAGTAAGAAATGCTATTCAAACTTAACAGGACAGTATATAGTTTTAAAGATAATAGGAAGTCTTGTAGAGTTTTACAGCCTGATATCGAACACAATGCTTTACTACGTTCAGTCTTGCAAGAAAGTCACTTTTAATGTCTTTTCTCCTAGTATTTTCCCTAATTAATCTGTCTTCAATACTTTTATATCTACGGAGATTTTTTACAAGATTGGTCAATGTGACTATGATGTATAGACATGGCACAGTTGAGATGCCCAGCTTAACAAAATGTTCCCGACAAGAATCTGTTTGCTGTATACGTACCTTAGTTCTAATTGGTTTCTATTATTTGTTTGTAATTTTCTTTGTTAATAAAGATTATGTTTAATAGGATGTCTTACTAACCGAATTTCGACCACGGCGGCCAGTCTCACCGGAGACTAACCAGATGCGCAGTACATATTAAAGTGCACAAGTGTATGTGCAAAAACAGGTCCACTCTCTACTCCCTCACTCTCATAATCCGATGGGACGGCAGACCGACAGGACCGGGGAGATGTCAAGTGCAGGACCAACGGCTTAGCGTGATTTCCGAGGCACAGATGTTTATTATACCTGAGTATTAAATGCAGGACGGCTTCTCAAGTTTTCATAATGTTGTAAAGTAATTGCGTTACTGTCAGGTGATGTTAGATTACATTCTTTAGGCGCCGGAGCTGTGGTGTTGCCTATAGGTAGACCACACTACTGGCGGATCTCTGTAGAACCTTGTCACAATAAGAAAACAAACGCCAAACACGATAACAAACGCCACTTTTGGCGTTTGTAACTGTGACATGTTTCTACAGAGATCCGCTAGTTGTGTGGTCGATCTATAGCAAGATTTAGGGAAAATTAATTTAGACCGGTCCATGTCCGGGCCGGGCCGAGGCCGAGGCGAGCCGGAGCAGAGCCGAAGAGAACGTTAGTAGACGGGCCCGGACGGGACACGGGTTATGCACTCTTTAATATAAGCCGCTTCATACAAAATGTATGTAACGTTTCAAATCCGTGCCCCGTCCGCCGGGCCACGTATACGGCACGCCCCGGGCACGGCTCGGTCTAATAATAAATCTTCTCGTAATGTAATCCACATCATCATCAACAAAGAAGTATTATACAAGGTGCCACGTAACATGGGACGACCTCAGTACCAATTGATTTAACCCCCATTTATGTTCCGCGATATTCAGCGGTTCAAAAGTTATTTGGACTTTGGTAAAATTTTAGTCAAAATCAGATTTAATCCTGAACTTCGCAATTGCAGCCAAACTATCAAGTCTGCGACCCTGTCTTTTTATTTTAAAAAAGCTCAATAGTGGACCTTTTGTACCTCTAAAACAATTAGAGTCTTAGATTTATAAAAATCCAGATAAGAATGTTACAGTCAACTTATATTCAATATCTAATGCATACTAAAATTAGCTTTCTATGCTTCTAAAAAAATATTTTTGAAAGAATTGATTGTTTGTTTGTTTGTATCGAATAGGCTCCGAAACTACTGGACCGATTTGAAAAATTCTTTTACATTAGAAGCCCACATTATTCCTGATGAACATAGGCTACTTTTTACCGCGGGAAAATATAGGACAACGGCTAGTAAGAATGCAGCTAGTTTTTTTTTTTATTTTTTACAGTTGTAGCTTATATACAAAATATTGTGAAACGCAATATTTTACCGTGTCCATCAGATTTTGGTCATATTTTGTGATTTGTTTTATTACTTTGAATAGATTCGTTTTAGAGAAATATTAACAGTGAGGACCGCATTGGGAAATTTACCACGGAGCGGCCATACGATATATCATAGACAATAGAGACAGAACACGACCGGAACATAATAATGTTCTGGTCAAATAAATGTCAAATTAATAAATTTGTGATTTCACGCAGGCTTCGCTAAATCTAAATGAATCCTATAATTATTATTACTACGACTTTTTCGAGGTGTTAGAGATGATAACCGAAATCAAATCCACCCTACCTTCTGCCCGCGGCTTCGCACGTGTATAATAAGTAGCCTTATATCTAAGTCAGGCTATGTTCTAAATGTCTGCCAAATTTCATTTTGATCTGTTCAGTATTTCAGAGATCTTAGGTACTCAGGGATAATGTAGCATTCCAATGGTGAAAGAATGTTTGAAATCTTTCCAGTAGTTTTTGAGTTTATTCGTTACAAACATAGGTACAGATATATACATTTTTTCTCTTTACAATATAAGTGTAGATTATGTTCTCTAAAATAATAAAACACATACAAACTGACATGAATCCAGCCGGGAAGCCGAGGTCTCCTCTTGACTCTAGGCTGACAGGACCGGTCATTGCAAACAGGGAACACAAAACTAAATAGAATTCCATTGTCACCATTTTTATCGAAATCACATCATAACTTTATTACTTCCGATTAATTAAATGCACACTCAAATGAAATAATTCACCAATAAAATTATAACAATCGTGTTCAAGATGTTGGCAAGGTAAGGTTAGATAAAGGAAATAAAAAACTTTTTACTTTCGATATTTACAAAAAAAAAGTTTTTGTCAGTTATTTGACGGATTTTCAAAAAATTAACAGACCTAATGTGAATATATATTTTTCTCAAACATTGTACTAATTTTACAGAAACATAACTGTTTTGTTTAACACTTTTGTAAATTGTTATTCGAGCACGGAAAAGCGCGGCAATTTTTTTTGTAATTGTCAACGTGCGTCCATGAACAAGTCTTTCGTTTGAATAAATAGTAGTAAAGTCATCGGTATGAACGTAAACTAAGACGTCAGCGAAGGTTAGACGTCGGTTGTGGCGGAATTTTGCTCATTAGATGTTAGATTGGGTTTCAAAACAGTTTTCGTTCATGAGTTTACTGCTGTGATATGACATTTTACCTAATAAGTAGATACCGTACTTATGGTTGTAAAATATGAGTCTGGTTAGATCCTATCTATATTCCTTTTACAGAAGGGACATGTCATACAGGGTGCAACGTAACATGTGAACTAAGCCGAAATAGAGTATAAACATTCCAAAAAAAACATTAAATTCAAAATACAATGGAACAAAAGTTGATCCATCGAGTCCAGAATCACCCACTTTCAGGTTATTACAAATGTTTCGGGGCACCCTGTATTTCATCTAAGTATGTACTTAGTACATTTATTTAAGTAAATAAGTAATGCCAGACAATCCACACATCACGATGATGCTGTGACCCAACCAAGCTAACCAGAGCTTGTGTTATGGGTACTAGATAACAGATATACCTACTTACTTAATACAATACATTAGGTACCTACGTAGAAGATATTTTTTCACTATACCTACATATAAAATACCCAGAAACCCGCAACAGCTTTGCTGATTATTGGATACTTTATAAATTTTATATCAATTCAAACTTTTAATGTTTTTCGTTTTTATAAAACATATTTAATTGGCAGAAAAAAAAATATTTAATTGGTTTTAACAACTATTATAGTTGCCTATAATATTTAGTAATAACCTTTATCAATTTTCAAGTAGATGATGATAAATCGCATCTTTAATTGAATTTTGGGTATTACAGTGGGCAAAGTCAAAACAGCCATGTGTTAGATCAATTTTATTCCATTAAAAATCTAACTTTTCTTTTTTATGTAAACTTTTAAATCTAATTCTCCTTAAAAATCTAAAGGCTTAGCATACTGACAATCTTTACACCCCTTTTTTGGCCGACAGATACCCCCTAAACACACCACCTCCCCTTTTCTCGGGTGTTCTGGGACCTTCTCCGGCTTGTACCAGGGTTTGTGGAGGCTGCTCATTATGGCTTGTTCTTGGGGCAGCAGCTTCTGGAGCCTTTGACCTTTGAATGGTGCTGATGAGGTGAGGTAGATGGTTGAGACTAGGATGAGCAGGACCTGCAAGAAAGAAAATGTCATGTTAGTGTGATTTTTGTAAAACAGACCATATTTATAAGATTTTTGATTTTATAGTGCGTAAGCCTCACACTCTGGCAAATTTCTGTGAGGCTTACGCACTATAAAAACAAAAACTTTAGATTTTGAGCAACGCGACACCTCTCGTCAAACGAACTAAATGTAACTTTAGTCTTTGAATAGGAATGGATAAACTTTAAAGTTTCCCCTGTAGGTGGAGCTAACGGCGCTACAGTCCGTAGAAAGTCGCAAAGATTTTCGACTCCAGCGTCCCTTGACCTCGTGGTGTAATTGGTTAGCACATTCCGGTACTGACAGAAGGATGCGGGTTCAAGTCCCGCCGAAGTCGTAAATTTTTGCGATGTTATTTAATTTCTTACATATTTATAAGACTGATTTTTTTGTTTTATTCTGTTATTGTACTTTTTCTATGTGCTAAATAAATGTATTTTACTTATGGAGTTTCAGATATGTAGTCAGATTAACTATTGTAACCAGTTAACCCCTTGGTGTCCGGAATTAACTTCATTTGGCTTACTAGACCTATTACTCTGGAACCTCGTGTGTGAAATGTTTTCAATCAACCTAAACTATCCTGTCCCGATGTTGGGCAAAACTTAGCTCTCCCAAAAATATCTAGGCATTACGCTCCTTGGACATGCGAAAACACTTAATTTAGGTAGGGTCTTTATAGCAAACATCGATGTTTGATACCATCTCTATTTATTTCATGTCAGTTTTTAAAAAATAATCCAGTTGGGCCAAAGTAAACAAATAATGCTGGAAAAACACAGCATCATCTAACCGCTAAGCAGTAAATGTATTCATACTTACCTATTAAGGGGCTGGCTTTTTGCGCAACCTACAACCCACATACCTACCGAACATAATATGTATACTTAGTATATCGGTCATCAACATTACTGATTTCCTATGGGGATTCACAATGTTCCACATAGTAATTTTACGTTACATTGCTTCCTGTCCTAATGCCATGTGTTTGCTCAGTAACCTATGTTTGCCTGTTTAACCATGCGCAGTAGGGTTAAAAACCTTTGTAGCTATAGCAATTCTGCGCATCGAAATATTGATTTTATTGTCTCTTTTTAATTGATAAAAAAACACAGTAAATAAAAATATATATATATAACATAAGACCCTATGTTATGTATGAGCGTATCATATCTGAATCGACCAGCAGCGGTCTTGCAGGCATCTTTGCAACATTGTCAATCTTTATTACGTAGAGCAGAATTGCTCCCCTTGGAGTCGAGACCCTAGGTGCGTGGGGTACCGAGCCTCATCGGGTTTTTAAAAAATATCTGAGCGTCTGGTCGAAGCGACGCGTGACCCGAGAGCTGGTGAGTATCTGGCGCAGTGCATCAGCATTGCCATACAGCGGGGCAATGCAGCCAGCGTCTTAGGGACGCTTCCGACTGGTAGTGATATGGATCAGTTGAGGTACCTGTAAAGTGTTTGCAACAGTCTGCAGTTAGCTCAATTGTTTCAATTGGTTCTAATTCATTTCTATTAATTATTTGACTGTATCTTTCTTTGTGAATTGCTTAGGATGTATATTTTTTAATGGAAGCTCTTTATTAATAAAGAAAATTACATCAACTAATAGAAATAAATTAGAACTAGTAGTTACAACTGAAACAATTGCGCTAACTGCAGACTGTTGCAAACAATCTATTTTTTTTTGCAGGACAAATCACACAGCATTATCTCGCCCCAAGCTAAGCAGAGCTTGTATTGTGGGTACTAGATAGCTGATATATTTAATACAATACACTACATAGATAGATATTTTTTTATACATCCACAACACCTTGAACAATCTGCAGATCGTACAAACTTTTGTCCAGAGGCGGGAATCGAACCCGCAACCTCCTGCGTCGCAGACGGGCCTTCGCCCGCTGCGCCACTGAGGTCGTCAAGCAGCGTATTGCTAGCTCAACTGACTTTTTAAAATTATTAATTTTAGATACACTCACCAAAAGCTTCATTTCGCTCGACGACACCAATCCTTGTTTATAAAATACAAAAACAAACTTATTTTCGTTCCCCACGTCTTAAATATACCAGAAATGGCGGTTGAATACCGTAATGCACTCGAAAACCCAAAACAACAAAATTTACCGTTTTGTCCTAATTTCGACCTAACTGATTAGGTACACATGATGAGAAATTACCGCTACACTAATTGGTAAATCGGCACCGTTAATAAAGTAACTATATATTTAGTAAATTGGCACCTCTCAGCAAGAGTCAGAAGTACATACTCGGGAAAAAAATTAGGCACAAATAAACTAAAGCAAACAGCTGTAGTAGGTAGGTAGGTACTTTAGTGCTTAGGTATATTCACTAACACTGTTTTTTACACGCTGCCTATTTTACTTTACTGAAAAAAAAACAAAAGAGGTCTATGGGCTACACTATGCCAGTCACACTATGGCCTATGCAAGTCTCAGAAACCAATATCTACGCCGAAACCATTAAGGTTATACTCGCAATGACCTCCGAGACCGACTGGCGAGAAATAAGGAAAAATAAACCGTTTTTTAAATTCAAGACAATATGTTATTGTCCTTATAGGTTCATACAACGCATGATGAGTTTAAATTAATGATAGAAGGAGCATTGTGTTTATTGTGTTATATTTTAACCGACTTCCAAAAGAAAGAAGGAATAAATAAACATTGACGCCCGTAGCACACCTCCGCTGCGGAACACGAGTAGCGGACCCGCTACTCGAGTTCCGCATGAATTCCGCAGCGATCAAGTGTAGTTTGAGTTGCGGAACTATAGCGGAGGTGTGGTTGACGTCGGAGCAGATCGACGAAACGCGCGGGGAAAGAGATAGAATTATAGTCAAATCTATGCGTTAGAACAGGCAGTTTCGCTATTGTTACGTTTCTCCTACATATGGACAAGACGTGGTGAAATTACTGCGGTTCCGCTGTTAAGGTTTCGCGGCGGAGGTGTGCTACGGGCGTCATAGAACTTCCTCGTTTTTCTGTTGTTTTATAATTATGTAAGAACCAATCTGACTTTGCTATTGTATAAAGTACGAGTATGTTCCTGCCGGGGTCCCACAAAACATTTATTCCTGTGGGATTTGTAAATTTTGACTAGCTGCTCCCTGCGGCTTCGCTGCGTGGAAATTAATGCAATTCACGACTTTCTTAATTTTTTCTTTCATAAGAACCTTCTACTGACTGTAACAAACAAAACAAAAAAAGAATTAACGAAAATGGTCGAGCCGTTCACGCGTGATGCCGTGCGTGACCAAAGGAAATAGGGATTCATTTTTATATATGACGACCTCCGTGGCACAGCGGGCGAAGATCCGCGACGCAGGAGGTTGCGGGTTCGATTCCCGCTTCGGAACAAATTTGTGTACGATCTGCAGAAATTTGCTCCGTTGGTCTGGGTGTTTTCTATTTAATAAAAAATATCTATCTATGTAGTGTATTGTATTAAGTACGTATATCAGTTATCTAGTACCCATAACACAAGCTCTGCTTAGCTTGGGGCTAGATAATGTTGTGTGAATTGTCCAGCTTTATTTATTATGATTATTATTATAAGTAAAGAAGATTTTCAGGGTAAATTAAGTACCTTTTGGAACAAAACGAGTCGAGAGAGTCCAATGATTAAAACATAAAATATACAGGTAATCTGCAGGCAGTTTGTTTGAAACAGTCTGCAGTTAGTTCAATTGTTTTAATTGTATATTATACTAGTTCTAAATTCTGAGAAATCAAATAATATCGCATAAATTTTAGACTTCGACGGGACTTGAACCCGCATCCTTCCGTGGTGTAGTTGGTTAGCACATTCCGGTACTTACGGAAGGATGCGGGTTCAAGTCCCGTCCAAGTCGAAATTTTTTGCGATATTATTTGATTTCTTAGAAATTAGCCAGAGTGTGAGGTTTACGCACTATATAAAATAAAAACTTTTTTTCTAAATTGTTTTAATTATTTGATTAAAACAAAATGAAAAACAATCCATCCGCTTTATATTTTCATACAACGACATCTAAAATTCGCAGGTAGGTCCGTCGGCTTTACTGGTTAGTTCGGCTTATAATGCTATTTCTATCGGTTATAGGTACGTCATGTGAAATCAATTAGTTGTTTTCCTTCCCGGATGATTCATACAATCGGACAAAGCCATTGAGTCAGACAACCAGTTTTGGAGAGTCCAGTTTGGGTTGGGCCCCATGCATGAACTTGAATTTCACTTCGCTAATGGACACTGACCACACATACAGCTTGACATCAATGTTTTAAGGTAGAGTGTGAAGTTAGAACAACAGTTAAATTTTGACGACCTCCGCGGCGCAGCGGGCGAAGGTCCGCCAGCGACGCAGGAGGTTGCGGGTTCGATTCCCGCCTCGGAACAAATTTGTGTACGATCTGCAGAAATTTGTTCCGTTGGTCTGGGTGTTTTCTATGTATAATAAAAAATATCTATGTAGTGTATTGTATTAAGTACCTATATCAGTTACATAGTACCCATAACACAAGCTCTGCTTAGCTTGGGGCTAGATAATGCTGTGTGAATTGTCCAGCATTAAAAAAAAATTTTTTTGTTGTAATTAAAATGAACCTAGCGGCCAGCGACGCGTGCGCGGCGAGTTCAAACAAAATGTATGAAAAAGTGTGTCTCCACCACCGGTGGCTGTGACTGGTGGTCGTTTACGCCTAGCCGTCAACTCTTATCTCATTTTGTACTTTTTGAATAAGTACTATTAGAATCGTCATCCATACCATACCGCAATGCTTTTTTAAAACGAAAGTTTTGCGAAAGATTGCAGGAAGATGCTGATGCGGCAAGCTGAAACGCTATGGCGCTCATTAGGGAAGGCCTATGTCAGATTCTTTATTGGCAACATAGTTATATGTCATACAAGTGGTACATAGTCTTACATAATTATTGTAAGTACATA
Organism: Eupithecia subumbrata; assembly: GCA_949316285.1. Taxonomy (NCBI): domain Eukaryota; kingdom Metazoa; phylum Arthropoda; class Insecta; order Lepidoptera; family Geometridae; genus Eupithecia; species Eupithecia subumbrata. The sequence goes on from OX438631.1 coordinate 4,573,228, forward strand.
GTGTTAATTAAAATTAATAAAGTAAAATAACAGTATAAGTTATAAAATGCATTATGTAAAATATAAGAATAATCATTATTCATAAATATTAAACAACACAATTTTATATGTCCAGCTGTGGACTAATATAGGTAGATGATGATGATGATTATTAGCATAATTCACTAGTGTAATAATTATACAATAATTATAATTTAAGATGGTGGGACATGATATAATATATCAAGGTTCTTTGTCTCGGTGTGAACGTACATTATTATGTAGTACGTTCACACCGAGACAAAGTACCTTTTCGTGTTGTGTTTGAATGAATCATCATCGGTAAAATCGAAGTCTATAATACATCGGTAAAATCGTAGTCTATAATATAAACTCTCAGCAATTGCTTCTTTTATAAGTAGTTGCACTCCGCGGCTTCGCTCACATAGAAATTTCAGAAATTTACGGCACACCCCCTAGGTAGTTTCGTAAAAAAAATACGTGATTCATTATTAAGCTAACAAAAACTATAGTGGTACCGATTGTTAAATGCAAAACGGGAGATGCGTCGGACAAAAACAACTATCGGCCCATCTCACTAGCGACCGTAATGTCAAAGATCCTAGACAGCCTGCTTAATGACGTAATGCTGCGACACGTCCACCTTCACGATGCCCAGTTCGGTTTCAGGGCTGGGCTCTCGACGGAGAGCGCGATCTTATGTCTTAAGCAGGCTGTCAAGTACTACACGGAGAGGAAGACGCCGGTGTACGCTTGCTTCCTGGACCTGTCCAAGGCTTTTGATACGGTTCTGTATGATAAGCTTTGGTACAGGCTGGGGGCAACGGGTGTGCCGGCTGATATCGTCTCCATTCTGAAAAACTGGTATCACTGCCAGCGAAACCAGGTAAGATGGGCGGGTGCGTTGTCCGACGCATACGGCATGGAGTGCGGTGTGCGTCAAGGCGGAATAACATCTCCTCTGCTGTTCAACCTCTATGTTGATGATCTCATCGGCGAGCTCAGCAGCACCCACACAGGATGTTTTGTAGATGGAGTCGCCGTAAACAACCTGAGTTACGCAGATGACATGGTGCTGCTGGGACCGTCGGTGGGATCTGTACGCCAGCTGGTAAAGATATGTGAGGCATATGCGGCTGAACATGGATTGACGTATAACTCTAAAAAGAGCGAAGTTCTCGTGTTTAAGAGTGGCAGAGTTCGACCAATCCATGTTCCGCCAATTATGCTCAATGGTGCGGCTCTACAAGTGGTTAGAAGTTTTAAATATTTAGGGCACATTGTCACTGAAGATTTAAAAGATGATGAGGACATTGAAAGGGAGCGCAGAGCGCTGGCAGTCCGGGGTAACATGCTCGCACGCAGGTTCGCTCGCTGCTCGAGAGAAGTGAAAATCACTCTGTTTAGGGCTTACTGCCAGTCCTTCTACTCGAGCAGCCTCTGGATAAACCACACCCGGCGGGCTGCCAGCTCTCTGCGAGTCCAATACAACAATATCTTCAGGATGCTGATGCAGCTGCCTCGCTTTTGCAGCGCATCGGGGATGTTCGCGGAGGCGCGCACGGACGGCTTTCACGCGATTATTCGCAAGAAAGTCGCTTCCATACTCCAGCGTACGCGAGGCAGCGAAAACGGCATCTTGAAGATGATTGTAGCCCGGACAGACTGCCCCATTCAGAACAGGTGGATGCAAATAGTGATGGGCTCCATCTGATTTTATTTTAAGTTTAATTTATGTATAACTTATGTGTGTGAATTAATTTTGTATAACATTTTATTTCATTAATTTTTGAGTTTACGGTGACATTTAATTTATTTATTTTTAACATGTTTTGTATAGTTTTAAGTTTTAGCATAATAATATTCTATGGATTTTGTTCTGAAATAAATGAATAATAATAATTATTTACTTTGTAGTTTATATACATTTTATATGAGTTTTGAGCTAATGGAATCGAGGAATAATAATTTTCCATTGATACTTTACCACCTTTTAACCCTCTGCCGCAATGATTGTTTTTTTTTTATTTTTGACGACCTCCGTGGCGCAATAAAGTAGATCAGCGTGAGTCTGTTATCTACTTCCCCCTATACCCCCCTTTTCGCTTCTGACTTATAATGTCTGTCAAACAAAAGGTATCGAAACAAACTCCCCACAATCCCACACATGGGATACCAATTAACCAAAATCTCACCTCTCTAGATAACCACAATAACTCGAATACTCGAACCACTATAACTCAAAATAGGTTAGACGAAATCAATACAATCTCAGTAGTCCAAGCCAATATCCAACACAGCGTCACAGGGTTCGCCTCGCTAAGAAGAACCCTGGAAGAACAACCGCACACCATTGCACTGGTCCAGGAGCCCTACATCGTCCGGGGAAGGGTATGTTTCACTTCCTTACCGGGTACTGTATTTACCTCCCCAGTTAACAATAAGACTAGAACGCTAATATACGTACCCAAAAACATGAAGGCTTCACTGGTTACACACCTGTGCACGGATGATCTCACCGTGGTGCAGCTGGAAACTGGACTGGAAGGTAAGCTTAAAACCATTTTAATTGCCTCAGCATATCTGGACTGCAATGTGGAGGCGCCGCCGGAAGAACTAGAGGCATTACTCCAATATTGCAACACACACGGCATGGAATGCATACTGGGCTGTGATGCTAATGCGCACAGCTCCGTATGGGGTTCCCCAGATACAAACGACAGAGGCAAAGATATCCTCGACTTTGTACTCCGACACAACCTCAATATCATAAACAGAGGCTCTGAACCAACGTTCGTAACATCCTGGGCTCAGACCATTATAGACCTAACAATGGCTACCAGTGACATTGCAGAGTACATCCAAAACTGGCACGTAGCGACACAAGAAGCATCATGCGCAGACCACAGGCGAATTAGATTTCAACTGTTGACAGGAGAAATCCTCCCACGCACATATAGAAATCCTAAGAAGACTGACACCGCATTATTCGCGGAAACCCTAAACAGTAAACTGGACGCTCAAGAGGGACCTGACCGCGGACCTCAGCTAACTCCAGAGGACATTGAACAAACGCTGACCGAACTGACGGCACATCTAATCACCAGTTACGAAGAAGCGAGTCCATTGATAACCGAAAGCAACAAGATTGCTCATCGCAAAGACAAATGGTGGAACAAAGAACTAACCAAACTCAGAAAGAAAACACGTCATCACTTTAATAGAGCGATGAACACTAAAGATGACCAAGACTGGTCCAACTATAAAATAGTTAGACAAGAATACAAAAGGAAGATTCAAAGTAGCCGAAACAACTCATGGAAACGCTACAGCAACTCCATAGCCACTCAGAGCGAAACAGCTCGCCTCAACAAAATACTATCCAAGGATACGTCTACCAAACTCGGCTCACTAAAAAAGCCAGATGGATCATACACAAAATCCGAGCGGGAACAGCTCGAATTACTGTATAAAACACATTTTCCAGACTGCAAACTGGAGGAAAACACTGGATGGGAAGCAAGAAATCATCAAAAACCCCATAACAACGACTGGGAACTTGCAAACCAGATAGTAACAGAAGAAGCGCTGGATTGGGCGGTTAGCAGCTTTAAACCGTACAAAGCAGCTGGCACTGACGGTGTCTTCCCCGCCCTTCTGCAGTGGAATCTAACAAGAATCACATCAAGGTTAGCCTCTATATTTAGAAGCTGCATTGCATGGAAATACATCCCTCATGCCTGGAGGGAGGTCAAAGTAATATTTCTGCCAAAACCTGGCAAAACAGATTACACCCAACCAAAGTCATTCAGACCAATAAGCTTAAGCTCATTCCTACTGAAGACACTAGAAAGACTATGCGACAAGTTCATTAGAAATGGGCCGCTACTTAGAAACCCAGTGAACAAAAACCAACACGCCTATCAATCAGGTAAATCTACTGAAACGGCTCTACACCAAGTCGTCCACAAGATTGAATGTGCGCTTGAAAATAAACAATCGTGCCTGGTCACCTTCATAGACATAGAAGGTGCCTTCGACAAAACAACGTTCCCGTCAATTGAAAACGCTCTGCGAAAGCAAGGAGTTGATCAAAATCTGAATCAATGGATAGCTGAAATGCTATCCAACAGAGCAACCAAAATCGAGAGTTCAGAATCCCTGGGGCAAGCAGCCCAATGCAGGGTGACGCGAGGGTGCCCACAGGGCGGGGTCCTTTCACCGCTCCTGTGGATACTGGTCGCGAACGAACTCTTGGACTCACTGAACAAAGATGGTATTCTAACGATCGCATATGCAGACGACCTTGCAATCATGATATCGGGGCTTTTCGAAACAACTCTTTGCGAAAAGATGCAAAAGGCGCTACGGACTGTGGAAACATGGTGCACCAAACACAGTCTGTCAGTAAACCCGAACAAAACAGAACTAGTACTCTTCACTCGCAAAACTAAACTACCAAAACTAGAACTCCCCTCACTACTAGGTATAACACTGACACTAAGCAAGGAGGTCAAATACCTCGGCATATGGCTAGACAGTAAATTACTGTGGGGCAAGCAACTAGACCATATCACAACAAAAGCCACAAACGTTTTATGGCAATGCACCCGAGCGGTAGGCAAGGACTGGGGCCTAAAGCCCAAGCTATGCCTGTGGCTGTATACAGTCATGGTACGCCCGGTGCTAACGTATGGTGCAATAGTTTGGTGGCCTAGAACAAACTTAGTCACCACTATTAACAAACTGCAGCAAGTTCAAAGACTGGCCTGCGCACTCATTTGCGGATGTAGGAAATCGACCCCATCTGCTGCACTGGACATAATTTTAGGACTAACGCCCTTGCACGTCCACATACAGCAAGAAGCAATGGCAGCGTCTCTAAGAATTAAATCAACAGACCAATGGAAAGGCGATTTAGGCCTAACAAACCACTGCAGAATATTAAGTAAAGCTTTAGCTGCAATTCCAGAAGCGGCGAATGGTACTGACAGAATAGCGTCTACCTACTTAACCGGTAAGACCTACACAACAACGCACGAAGAGAACGCAGTTGCGAACACCTCACATGATGTTACCACATATAACATCTACACTGATGGAGCCAAGAACAAAACAGGAGCTGGCTGCGGCTACTTCTGTCCCGAAACTGGACTCTCGAGAGCTCAACCACTAAACTCAGCCACCACGGCCTTTCAGGCGGAAACACTGGGACTACAACTGGCGGCAAAACACATGCTGCTGGAAACAACTATCAAAGAATCGACCTGCCAGATGCAGCTGGTCTTCAAGACAGACAGCGCGGCACTATTAAACGCGCTCAAAAGGACAGACACAAGATCAAAATCAATTGTAGAATGTCACAGCGCTCTACAAAGTCTCTCTGACCAAACGAAAGTCAGCATAGTATGGACGGAGAGCCGATCCGATCCAGGCAACATAAATGCAGACAGACTTGCAAAGGAAGGAGCGAGACAGACCCCAACAAAACAGGACATCAGTCTGTCAAACCCACCCACAGCAGAAGTAAGAAACAGACTAAAACTATACTCTGAAAAAGAACACCAAAAACTATGGGAGCGCCGAACAGACTGCAAACATACAAAACTAATATTCCCCTCCAAAGATAGGAAAACCACAAACACATTGCTCAAGATGAGCCGCGAGGACCTCAGAACAATGGTGGACATCATTACAGGTCACTGTGAACTGAACCATCATCTTCTTAAAACTGGAGCCACAGACAGTAGTCTGTGTCGTGGCTGCTTCCAGGAAGAAGAGACTGTGGAACATGTAGTGGTACACTGCACAGCCACAGAGGACGTCAGACGGGAAACGGGACTGAAGACTCTTATAGAGGAATCAGACCCGTCCACGCCTACAGAAAAGCTGAAACGAAGCTGTCAATCGCCAAGGGTCCTGCTCCGATATTTTAAGGAGCTGGGCTGGTTAGGGCCTGGTTAGGCAGGGGGACAATGCACAATACACTCCTATGCGAGATGTCAGTGCAGATCCCGGTACCCCCATTCAGAATTAGAATTAGAATTAGACCTCCGTGGCGCAGCGGGCGAAGGTCCGCCTGCGACGCAGTAGGTTGCGGGTTCGATTCCCGCCTCGCAACAAATTTGTGTACGATCTGCAGACATTTGTTCCGTTGGTCTGGGTGTTTTCTATGTATAATAAAAAATATATATCTATTTAGTATATTGTATTAAGTATATCAGTTATCTAATACCCATAACACAAGCTCTGCTTAGCTTGGGGCTAGATAATGCTGTGTGAATTGTCCAGCATTATTTATTTATTTTATTTATTTTGCAAATATATTTATTTTATGTGTTTTACGACATCCAAGGAGGGGTCAATCCTTACGCTGCGACCACGGCCAAACCACATTGTCTGGTAACTAAGCGGCCGGATTCTTCGCTGTCGATTTTATCTACACAGAGTTGTAATAAGCTTGATATCAGAAGCTGCATCAGAGAGGCGACCGACGTGACGGTATGGATGTAGCAACTCTTGCGTGATACCACCAGGTACCACCAACCAAGGAATGTCTTGTTAAGGCCAGGTAGTCCCGCAGCAGTAGGCGTAAGGGAAAATACGCGCCTGCCAAGCCGCCGCGCTCGTGTTTTTTGTAGTTACTTAACCATGGTGATTAAGAAAATCATTTTATCAAGTCAAACTCTGCGAATTTGTTTAGAAATATTAAGTGTCCTTAGTTGAGTACAAAAAAAAGTGTGATATCAGTAGTTCGCTAGTCATAGTATTGAAAAAACGTTAGAAAAAGGAGTTACTTTGGGATTATTTTCTATTGAGTGAAGTTCATTAGATCTTGTAACTGAATGCGACTTTGACTAGACTAGATCCTTAGGTAATATATATCTTTTTTTCAGAATTGAGAACACTATTTTCTAAGTCTCAGATGGTTTTAAAAATTACAAAAAAGCGGCCTCTGCTGGCCTACCTAGCCAGAATCCGTAGATTAGATACCTCAGTTCTACCACAAGTGTCACGGTCTTTGAGAATTTATTAATGCGTCTAATCGGAGTAAAAGTAGCCAGCGAGAAATGAATATGTTCTAAATTTATAACTTACTAGCTGCATTCTTACTACTCGTTGTCCTTTATCCGTTTTCCCGTAGGAATGAAGCATTTTCCTGCGGTAAAAAGTAGCCTATGTTCATCATCAGGAATAATGTGGGCTTCTAATGGTAAAATAATTTTTCAAATCGGTCCAGTAGTTTCGGAGCCTATTCAATACAAACAAACATTCAAATCTTTCCTCTTTATAATATTAGTATAGACAAAATAAAACGTCAAGGGTGAGTTGGACTTGTGCCCGAAGGGTTCCGATTCTAATTCAAAGGGAAAAAACATATTTGATTCTTGCGATGGACCAAACTAATAGGGTATATAAATATATTTTTTTTGTGAATAAACTACAAATTTACAATTGTAGGATTTTTTCCTTTACTTGTGCTTGCTTCTCTGGCAAATTTCATGATTCCAGGTCACGGGAAGTACCCTTTAGGTTTTGTGTGCACGTGATTCTCTTGGAGATTTCAAAATATTTGGACATAAACGGCTGTAACTTTTCATTGCGTTTACTTGGAAGTTTGATTTATATCGTGACACCAAGAAATTATGGACTTGAGTATTTGATGTTAGTTTCAACTCGATACCCTCCACGCGTTCCTGAGTAAAGGGGGTTGACAGACGGACAGACGGACAACAAAGTGATCCTTTATGGTTTTGATAACTGCCTCCTTTATCAAAACCGCTTCAGCCGTTTTGATGCTCCGAGGTAATAAAGAGTGTTTGCCAATCACATAACACACGAAAAAGATAACCCGCGCGTCGCGAGTAAAATAAAAAATACTCTCAAATAAAAATAAACGTATTTAAATAAATAAATAAATAATGCTGGACAATTCACACAGCATTATCTAGCCCCAAGCTAAGCAGAGCTTGTGTTATGGGTACTAGATAACTGATATACTTAATACAATACACTACATAGATAGATATTTTTTTATTATACATAGAAAACACATATATACATATATACATTTAAAACCTAATTCTTCGACTTCGACGGAACAATTCTGGCTATAAATAAATGTGTACCTACAGTTGGAATATTTGGCATTGGACTAGCAGAATATGTTGCTAGAGCGGGAAACTCCACTATGTCATATCGAATGAATTTCTCAGGGAAGTGTTTTTATGTTGAATATTGTATAGAGACTCAGAATTGATTACAAACCTGTCTAAAGTGATCTATGTTTTATTTTGGTAGTTCAGATAATGCGAAAATTAGTTTTCACATGAGACAGCCAATCTCAATCATTTTCAAGGCGAAAGGACAAGTTATTCCCATTTGGTCCCGAATTAATAACAGAGATCGGTAGGTACCCAAGTTACAAGTCAAATAAATACTTCCTCAACAGCCTATATTGGTCCACTGCTGGACGCAGGCCTCCCCCTGATAAGCGCGTTATTGGCTTTTATCACGTGGGATGTTACCTATGCCTATAATCCCAACGCTGCCCATTGGGGATCGAAGTTCTGTGGTTGAATTGTTCCGCAGGGGGCGCTGCTGCCCGCCCTAGGTGGAGATCCCTTAGTCGCCTCTTACGAGACCCGCCGGAAGAGTTGGGGTGGTGCAAATTCTAAGCCGGCACCACACAGCGTGAATGCGTGAACCTTCCAAATTCCTACCTAGTATGTATTAATTCGGTTTAAAAACAATGTTCTCCTAGCTGAATTTCGACCACGGCGGCCAGTCTCATGGGAGACTAGCCAGATGCGCGGGACATGTTATAGTGCACAAGTGTGTGCGCAAACACAGGTGCAGTCTCTATTCCCTCACTCTCATAATCCGATGGGACGACAGATCGACATGACCGGGGAGAGGTCAGGCGCAGGACCAACGGCTTAACGTGCTTACCGAGGCACGGGCGTGTAAAACCGCTAACTTCCTGACTCCGGGCTGCTACTGTGAATTTTCCTTGCTAGAAAAACCCCAATAATAGCTATGAGACCGACCCGGGATTCGAACGCAGGACCTCGTTATCTGCGGCTGAACAAGCTGACCGCTAGACCAACGAGTCGGACTATCTAGCCCGGGTTATTCATAGGTCAAACCGCATTAAAGTTTGCGTGTCTTAGCCCAAGGACAAATTGCTAGCCAAGAATAGTTTACAAAACCCGTAATCTATTTATTAAGAAATAGACCCATTAGTGAAATTACTGTGGTTCTCACAGGTTTAGATATTTACTACCACCTTCTAAAATAACTAGCTGATGCTTGCGGTTTTGCTCGTGTAACTGGATAAAACTTACAGAAAATGTACAAGATTTTTGTTATAAAACGGTCCAAATACAGTATTGGTTGTGGATTAATGGATGGATGGATGTTTGTTACTTCTTCACACCGAAACTACTGAACAGATTGAGCTGATATTTTGCATAGGGGTAACTCTAAACCTAGAATCAAACATAGGCTACTTTTTACACCTATTTTTGGAAACAGAAAAAATTAAGTTAGTAAAACTGATCTTCTGTGAAAAATATTCTCTTTTTGGAAGGAAACCAGAAACCATCAAAAATATTCTAAAATTTATTCTAAATTTTACTTTCATTTTCTTCTCAGGTTCAAATCACACCGGGAAGGCAGCGGCCGTCAAAATCGCGACGAGCACTTTCTGTGTCCAATCATTTTAAATTTACTTGCATAACAATAAAATCCTACAAATATACCTAATAGCCGAAAGTTACTGATTTTTTGTCACATAGGATCTCTAAACTACTGAACAGATCAATATGTAATTTGGCTTACGTTTAGAACAAAGCTTAACTTAGATGATAGGCTACTTACTATACCGAAAATACGCGTGCGAAGCCGTGAGCTTAAGCTAGTTACAGATAGGTACGTTAAACTTTATCTACATACATCAAAGGCCGGTGCGCGATTGCTTGCGACCACATATTGTAACTACTAACGCCATCTATTCAAATTTCCACCAACCACCTTAGTAAGTGAGACAGCGCCACCTAGTGGAATTTTCCGGAAACTCACTGCAAACCTGCCATGTCTAACTCAAGTACCTAATTACTGAATCAACAGCAACAGAACAAAATATGATGTATGCAGAGAAACTCTATGTTCCTAAGTTCCTATTGGCATTGGAGTACCTTTATATTTGTGTAGAGGCGTTGTGGTAGTCTAATTATGTATTAGCGTCTAATTATGTATTAAATAAAAAACCTAAAATCGGGGTAATAAAATTGCATGGCAACACTTTCCCCCCACCACCTTGCAATCTTTGGTCTTGCTCATCGGCACGCTTGCCAAACATCTGGTTATATTTAATCTGTGCATAAAACACTGGTGAAAAACCTCAGAAAAACGATCCTATGGAACTGCCGTTAATGTTCAATTTGACACGGAAGCAATAATGGACTACCAGTCTCTTTCTCACAACAGTGATTTTACGTTATGAAAAAGCATACACACTCTTTTTGTCAGCGCCCTCTTCCTGGTTTCGATGACATTTGCGCCATATTAGTCTACGGTTTTGTTTACATGTGAGTAGATGTCATTGTGAGATATTTATGTTTTCCCCGTGTTTTCGACTTATTTATTGAGCCAAACTGTGATATTAATTGAAAATCATATAGATGAGGTACCATGAAGTGTTCTGTAGCATGCTGTGGCCTATGCCAAAGCAAAAACAGGCCGAATCTAACCTTTCACCGGCAAGTGGCTAACATTTTGTTAAACTGTTGTCTTTTGTATAGTGTATTTGATATAAACAAAGTAAAGTGTATAAAAACCTGTTATTTTGAATCATCTTTGTTGTGAGCTGTAGAAACCCGCAATATTCTCAATATTTCATTCACATCGAAAACATAAAAATCGTTGCTAGTGTCGAACATCATCGAACATCGAACGATATCGATAAATTAGGTAAGGTCTGTAGTCACATAATATATATTGCAGGGTTTGTTGCAAGGAAACTGTCACGAAATTTAAAATGTTCAGTCTGTGAGTCATTGTTGCGTGGAGACTCTCAAATTTATTCAAAGTCATTAATTACATACAAAACACACGGGGGCCTTATTTATCCTTCGAAAGAACTAGAGAAAATCTGTCTGAAAACCGAGAAGATACTAAAAAGTAATTTCAGGAAAATTAACAATGAAAAATATTATCTCCACACATATTCCTTATTAATAGAGAACATTGAAGAATGTTCGAAAATATTCTCTTCCGACTCCAGCGAACATGATTCAAAGCATCAACTTTTATTAATTAAATCAGTTGTAAAAACTTATCTTGACATAAGATTCAGATATTTCGGTAAAAAGACAACAGAAAAAATTTCTTTTAGGAACTATTTTAATAAGATTATTTTATTTCGCAATGAATAACATTATTTCTTATCTGGTAGGACCTTACATTACTTTTTTCAGAAAAAAAGTATGATTGTTTTTTTTTTAATTTTATCTTTGAAAATAAATGATTGTATAAAAATTTATTGTGTTTGTTGTTTACCTATGATAGTTATTAAAACATATTCTGCTCTTGCTTCACCTCCGGTAAACCCTCGGATCCAGCTCTGATTCTGAAAATGAGGGTTTCCTTCGATTTCTCCGGGATTCCACTATCCGATCCTGACTTGGTTCAATGGCACTACCTCAGAAATGCGCTCTTCATAACATAGTATAAAACAAAGTCGCTTCCCGCTGTCTGTCTGTCTGTCCTTCCCTATGTATGCTTAAATCTTTAAAACTACGCAACACATTTTGATGCGGTTTTTTTAAATAGATAGAGTGATTCAAGAGGAAGGTTTATATGTAGGTATATTACATGTATAATATAGTAGAGGCACACTGACAATTTTAGAGGTTTCCGTGCGAAGCCGGGGCGGGTCGCTGGTATGATATAAATGTAAATATATTTTCCCGTCGCCTATTAGTAGTTTGTCCTGACCTTACTTTACAGTGGCGCCAACTGATAAGCACAAAAATGGTAGCCCTCGATTAAAAAGACAAGCTCGTCCATCGATATAATGTTATCGACTAGACGAACAAGTGAACATCCCTAATCCGCCATGTTTGTCAACCGATTTGTTTACTTAGGTATCCAGGCAAAGTACATGCTTATGGCAGTTCCATAGGATCGTTTTTCTGAGTGAAAAACTGAGAGGTCAAACTGTCAACTTCAACTTCTTGTCAAATGGCTTCTGCATGGTCAAAATAACTTTAAAGAAATGGTTAACCACACTGTCATATGATGACACTGAAAGTCTACTAGTCAAGACAGTTTAGTGATCTTTCTTTACCATAGTAATCTATTTCTAATCTTCATTAATTCATTAAATTTAAATTTTTGCTGGTATTTTAGCTAGATAAAAAAAAACTATAAATTGTAAGCAGACCTAATTATGTAATAATTAATGACATGCCTTTAGCTGAGAATTTATTTTGCTGGTAATCGTTTTTCAGATCCACGCGTTACATGCTACGACTAGTACCTACGCGGATCGGTACCTAGATATTTAATTACCATGGTCAACCGTATCTTCTTAAACTTGTATTATTATAGGTATGTTGCACGGATAACTTTAGCTGTTTAGTTGTATAAGATTAAGATGTCATAATAAACATGTTAAATTTTTTCAATACGTCTCGAAAACTAACATTTGACATAAGCAAACGTTCATCATTGTAAAAATATAGACAGACCAAATGGCGAATTTTTCCCATCATTTTATTTTGCTGAGAGTCTTACGACGTCAGAATATGGCCAGCCGCGTTTTCAGAGTTCAACATTAAAATTAATAAATCAATTTTTGAATTGAAAATATGTTGTCATCTTACACTTTTAATATCAAAAATCTATAAATATTGGATTTTGAAGTCAAATACTGCAGAAAATATTTATTTATTGCGTCAAATTTGATAGCCTATTTAGGGTTGGCTTCCACCAAGGTAGAGCGGACCGGACTGGTGAGTCTATTTGACGTTAGACGGGATGTGACGTCACCTTTTCAACTGACGAAAAACGGAGGCGACTGCAGGCAGATGCTGGATGCGGCAAGCTGAAGACAGGGCGCTATGGTGCTCATTCGGGGAGGCATATGCCCACTAAGTCCAGTAGTGGACTAATATATAATTAAAGAATATTTATTTTCTCAAAAAGAAATACATTTCACTTATTTGAGAAAACATATTAAAGTTAGGTAAGTATATTTAATAAAACTTCGAGCAGTCAAACCAATTTTTGGTACCTACCTAATATGTAAGTATGCAGTTTAAGTTAATATAGAAGTAATACTTAAGTTGTACATCACACTAGTATGGATGGATGTTTGTTACCTCTTCATGCTCAAGCTACTGAATGGATTGGACAGAAATTTTGCATCCAGGTACTTCTAATCCTGGATGGTACTTGAGATGAAACGCAAAGAAAGAAAGGTTACTCCCGAAAAAATACAGAAAATTACGTTTGTACAGAAAATCTTTTTTTTACTTATGACGCTTTCAATATGGCATGCATGTTTAGAATATGATGCGACACAGTGATATACTCACCCATATAAGTCTCAGACGGTATAAACGAGAAACAAGCCTTCTATAGCCTAATTGACTTTCGTTGAGTAAGATCAGTTATTTGCTATTTACTCCTGAACTATAAGTCTGGGCTAAAAAAGTTATAAAACATAATATACGTTCTTAAGATAGAACTATCGAATAGAAGAATAAAATTTATCAAAATACGCTTACAGACAAATTTTTTTTTTTAGTTTGGCGCCATAACTCAAAAGGGCACAATTTGGCACTTATCTGTTTATAACTAGTTGATGCTAAACCACGCCATAAGCAAACCTTACAAAATTCAGGTCGAAACAAGGTGAAACACGGGTTCATATTCAACGTTTAAGGTTGCCTCCCATACAAAAAAAAACTGTTTTTTGCATTTTACTCCTGGACTATAAGGCCTAGCCAAAAGTATAATAGAACAGAAGTTTCATAGTTTTGATAGAGTTATCGAATGGCAAAATCAGAAAAACGAAATTCGAAAAATAATTACTATATCCGCATAGCGATCCGGGACCACTGTGCGAAGATTAAATTTAGATTTTTGGAAAATAAATAGATGAACCTGAATTTGATTCCTTCTATTTTTAAATATTAATTTTTAGCTGCTTAGTTGAACGCTATTTTCCATAAGATAAATAAATTTCATTATGTTATGTAGATACATAATGAATTTATTACATCACCCATTTTGACCCGCCAGAACGGGTGAAAATGGATTAAAACCCAAATCACCCGGTTATAACCCAAGTGGGAAGAATGGGTTTTTACCCATTACCCATCATAGGTTTAAGTTTGAAGTTGCTGAACGATTCCACATTCTTTACCTCTTTGGGAAGACTAATATAAATTTTTACTCCCTAGAAATTTAGCGCTCTTTTGACAAATTCGGTTCGCACGCTTGGAAGAAACATGTGGTCTTTTTTGCAAGTATTTCTTGTATGGACTTTTATTTAAAAAAATTCTAATGAGTGTACAAAAACTGTAAGTATAAAATTGTTTTATCTTCATACTAGTTTAAGCCCGCGGCTTCTATGGAAACGTTTAAAGGTGATTTCTATCCGATGGGAACTGATTTATGGGATAAAAAGTGTGTTCGATTCCAGGATTAGAATTACCTAATGCAAAATTTCAGCCCGATCCGTTCAGTAGTTTTGGCGTGAAGTGGTAACAAACATCCATCCATCCATCTTAACTTTCGCATTTATAATATTAGTGTGCTAGGCCGATGATGAATAAATATTCAATGCAGTCTCCATTAGCAAACAACATACAATCTGGAAGCAATACCAATTCCCCGGTCTAGGCTATAAACATGCCAAGTGACGGCTTACAGCCAGAGTCTATCTGTCTCTAGGATAGATGGGCGGATGCTCAATGCTCATGTCCAATGTGCATCCAAATGTCCAATGGACATCCGAATAGTCCAATATATCCAAGGTACAGACAGCGTCATTGATATGTAGAATGTGTAATCAAACTTAATAGAATTAGGCCTTACTAATTCTATTCTTTGTTGCTTTTTCTCTGTTTAAAGCCTCATTCATTATATTCATCTCTGTAGAAAAACCCATTATTATTTATATGTAGGTATAGTTATTTAGAGTAGTTTATAATAGGTCATAATAAGCTACATTCCTACTAATATTATATTTTTGTTTTTGTTTAGTGCCGTTATGTTACCCTGTTATGTTATTGTTATCAGAGATTTTCTACATAAAGATTCGGCAAAACCTGCGCGTCAAACAAGCGGGACGCGAAGTGAGAGCGTCAACAATGCGAAACTTTTCCGCTTAAAATTTTGCGCGTCTCGATCGCGTAAATTTGCAAGGCGCCAATGAGGCGCCATTGCAGCGTTCGCCGCGCTTCGGACACTGCCGTGTGTTTGACTCGGTTTGGCCGAAACTTCAATATCATAATTTTACCAAATATATCTCGGATTTAAGAACAGCAGGGGTATTTTAATTCATTCAATTCGTTTTCGAATCGAATTTGACGGATCTATAAAACGCCATTTTGATTGCGCCTAAGCGAATCTGTTGTCCTATGGCCATGTCAATGAGGAGGAGCTCCTTATTTCGATCATCAACCCGAGGCGAAATAGCGTTTTATAGATCCGTAAAAAATAGCGTTTTATAGATCCGTAGGAATAGAATTCGAATCCGTCGGATTCGATTCGGAAATGAATCGAATGAATTAAAATATCTCTGCAGAAAAACCAAACTCAGGGATCAGAAGAATTACCTAAATAATGACGCTGTCTGTACCTACCTACAACTGAATAAACCAACACCTAGCTATATCCAATAAACATCCAACGACACAATAGCCCATTAAATGTCCGTGTCTGAATTTAGTTTCACTTTACAATCATAAACTAAAATGCGCGAGGTTTTGGGAAAATTCAGGGGGAAATTGGAGGCTTGGTTACACGGTTGGATACACGATTTACGGTGTTGGACTAAAGGTGACCAATCACACTCGCGATATCGATCTACTATATGAAAAATTCAGGAGATTGGGTCCTAGGTTTTCTAAAGTGGAACGCTCAAATTAGGTCCAATTAGGTCCACCCACCTCAGTCATAGTTCGTGTTTCTCGTGCGTATTGTTGTCTCAGTCGCACTTCGGTCTAAGTACATACGTATTTCTATCTTTGTTGTGCATTAACTAGGATAATAAAAGATTGGAAATAGCGTGTCTTTGCGTTTAGTTGTAACACAACACAGGCCATTTGTTGAGTTAGCGCTGGGAGAATGTGCCATATCTACAGAAGTTTACTTATATCTATGACACGACGACCTCCGTGGCGCAGCGGGCGAAGGTCCGCCTGTAACGCAAGGTTCGATTCCCGCCTCGGAACAAATTTGTGTACGATCTGCAGAATTTTTTCCGTTGGTCTGGGTGTTTTCTATGTATAATAAAAATATATCTATTTAAGTAGTGTATTGTATTAAGTATATCAGTTATCTAGTACCCATAACACAAGCTCTGCTTAGCTTGGGGCTAGAGAATGCTGTGTGAATTGTCCAGCATTATTTATTTTTATTATGACTCACACTGATATTTTAACACATGTGATTTCATTTTATGCATTTATTCCACTGTAGGTACATGTTAATAAACTTAATTAATAGAAAATTAAAACTACTTATGAACAAACTACAGCTCAGTTATCGCTTTTTCACTTTTTTTCGCCAAATTAGATCGCAGATGTAGATAATAATTAATAACCCATAAAATAAGCTATCACAAAATGTAGCTAAGAACCAATAGGAGACGAGTCGAGTATTTTGATACGTGATTTATCAAAATTGCTTCAGCTATTTTGATGGTTGGAGGAAAATAAAGTGTCCTGTCCGCCAACCACATAAAAACACTCGAAACTCATAAAATCCTGGTTAAAGTTGAACTTAATCAAAGATCTATCTATACATATGAGACGCGCCGAGGAAGCCGAATGAGAGAAAATCGAGAGGTTTCACACTTTGAAAATTTAAAACGCTCTCATTTAAAATTCTCTCTTCAATATTTTTAATTTTAATTTCTTCGGTTCTTTCGGCGCGTCTGGCTCGTAAAACAAATTTTACTTCTTTACGCCAAAACGAAAAAAAAAGCGCATGTAAATCCGCGGTAAAGCATGTTACAAAGTAAACCGTAGTTAAATCATCATTTCAAATAATAAAGTCAGATCAGATTTTGATTGAGAAACCGTGTAAAAAAGTTTTAAAAGTTATAAAAAGTTCTAGAAGGATGGAAAATATATAAAGAGAGTCCCAAAGTTACCCTTAAATTATTATTCATGCATAACATAACTTTTTCGGTACTTTTTCTTTTACCCTTGAGTTATTTCCGACATTGCATGGCCTTTCTTCTTCGACTGGCATTTTATCCCTGCAAAAATTATACCTTGAAAAATATCTATCGGCAAATCAAAATAAAAGGAAAATCGATCGAAGAAATGAAGTACCTAAATCTATAACATAGGTTTGGGTTATTTCACTACAGTCTCAAAAGATGACCTCAAAATCTGCCCGACTATTAAAAACTCCTGAACTATTTTCTTCGCTATTTTATTTAACAGCGCCAATCTCTTTTTTGCATTTTCTTTCGCAGCCACCCCGCGCGGAGGGGCGCGGGGAAAGGCAACCCCCATCCATTCAAACCGCGCTCGGCGCCCAAAGCGGCCGCACGTCGTTCGACATGACAATTTGAAAAAACACAGTGCTCCGTGATTGGTCGGAAAAATGACAAAATACAACGTGATTTTCGCGGTCCTGCTTGCTGTGTCGTTGGCCGTCGGTAAGTAAAATAGTGTAAGTTGTTATTAATGGTTTTTGGTGGGATGGATTTGCTTTTCTATTGTTTTGTTTATTGAGGGCGCTCTATATCGATTTGGGATGGAATTTTCGATTTACTGGTCTAGAAACAATGTATTTTACAAATGGGTTCCATTTCCTATTAGTCATTGATTCGGTATTTTACATCGCATCTCAAATCTTCATTTTAGTTTGACTCCTTTGTTTACGATTAGAAATTGTATAGATTTTATAGTTTTAAGTCAATAATTAAATAAATAAAAAATAAATAATGCTGGACAATCCACACAGCATCATCTAGCCCCAAGCTAAGCAGAGCTTGTGCTATGGGTACTAGATGACTGATATACTTAATACCATACATTTGTCCATAAATATATATTTTTTTACTATACATAGAAAATACCCAGAACACCCGGAAAAAATATTTGCAGATCACAGCAGATGCAGATACAAACATTTTCCGCCTTGGGAAAAATGTTTGTAACATTTATCCCAAGGCGGGAATCGAACCCGCAACCTCCTGCGTCGCAGGCGCCTTTCGCCCGCTGCGCCACATCGGCCGTCAAGTGTCCCAAGCTTGAAAGTGAAAAAAAAATACAGAAATCTGAAATTTCTGTTGTGTAATATGTATAAAAAGACCTACATCGTCGATTTAATCAATTAATATCCTAAGCCATTTACTACCTACCTAGGCAGGTACAGAATGTTTCTTTTTACCATGAAACTCGATTTATTACTGCTTGCTAAAATAATAGACACCTACCTACTAAGATAACTTACATGTCTTTCAAATATCTTCACATGGTTTAGTTTGTAATAAATCAAGGTATTCAATAAAATAAATAAAGAAAATTATTTTATTAAACTTCTATTTTTTCTTTCTTTGTATGTATTCAATTGATTTAATGTATTAACAAAGAAAATTACAACAAAAGAATATATATTCATTACCACTACTTAGTATTTACAATTGAAACAGATGAGCTAACTAAATTAATTAACTTAAATTCTTTATACCTTAAGAAAAAGAATTATGACTATTGAAAAGGCCCTACTAAACTAAATTAATCTAATCTAATCTAAAGTAATGATCAAGCTACAATATTTAATCAGCCCTTCACAGGCCCTTAAGTTTACAACTCGTAACGATCTTGTTAATAAGGCTTTACTTTAGAATCAGATTTCTTTGTTCGCCGTTTCAGCTTTTCTTGACTTAGCTGATTCTGACTTATTGCCGTCGAATATTTACAAAGGCAAAGGGTATATATTTTTCACACTCTCTGTTCGTAAAACAAATTTTTAAAGTAATGTAACCTCAACCGAAAGCAAGTGATTATAGCCTTATTGGACGAAAATGGTGAAGGTTTTACCAAATTCAAACAAATCGAATGAGATCTCATTGTATGGATCTCCTTGGTAAAAAAAATCACACATTTTGATATTCCAAATTCAATCTCCTTACTCCCTTGAGAATAATGACTATTAAACCCATGGTTTTACTCCGATAATCTTTATTATTATAAAATAACTAGCTGCGCCCCGCGGCGTCGACCCCGTGGAAGTTTATGTTTCCAACTTTCTGATTTTTTTCTTTCATAAGAACCTTTTCCTGACAATAACAATACAACAAAAAAGAATAAGCCAAATTGGTCCAGCCGTTCACGCGTGATGCCGTGACCAAGGGAAATAGGGATGAATTTTTTTATACAGATAATAATTAAGGTATTCACAAAGAAAATTACAGTCAAATCTATCTATATCTATACTTATAATAAAACTGTAACAGGTCCAATTCTGTACATTGAAGATATTTTGAAAATTTTTTTTGGAGGGCACTCTATTATCGATACTGAAGCCAAAACTGTAATTTTTTTCATTCATGTCTGTCTGTCTGTCTGTCTGTCTGTCTGTTTCTTAAACGCGCATCACGTCGAAACTACTGAAGGTATTGAAATGAAACTCGGCACGATTTTAGGTCATACTACGAGGAAGGACATAGGATACTTTTTATCCCGGAATTCAGTCAGGTTTCCCTGGGAGAGGGGATGAAAGTAAAATTTCTTCACCGCGCATGACGCCGAAAGTGCTGAATGAGTTGGAATGAAACCTTGCACGATTTGATTTCATACTACAAGGAAGGACATGGGATACATTTCATCCCGGAATTCAGTCATGTTCCCCTGGGAGAGAGGATGAAAGTAAAATTCTTTAACTGCGCATCAAGATGGAACAACTGATTGAATTCGAATGGAAATCGGCATAATTTGATTTCATTCTACGAGGAAAGATACATTTTATCCCAGAATTTAGTAAGGTTCCCCTGGGAGAAGGGATGAAAGTAAAATTCCTTCACCGCGCATCACGCCGAAACTACTGAATGAGTTGGACTGAATTGGTAGTATTTGAGTTCAAGGAAGGACATGGGATACATTTAATCCTGGAATTCAGTAAGGTTCCCCTGGGAGAGAGGAAAAAGTAGAATTCTTTAACCGCGCATCACGACGGGTCTACGCGTCGTCCGATTTCATGCATTCTTTTTGTTAGAAACAGTGTTGCAAGATCGAATTTGACTAAATCAGTAGAAAGTCGAGTAGAAAATCAGTAGATTGATGAAATAATCTGTAGTTAGAAGAAAAAAATTAGTAGATAGAGGGTAGGTAAGTTCCTATCTATGTATTTTTCCAAGACGCACCCATTAGTTAGGTTCCTACCTACTAAGGCGTCTTGGAAAAATAAGTTAGGTTCCTACCTTACATGATATATGGTGGTTTAGCTGGTCCAGTTAACTGTACTACCGAAGTTTGGTTGCAGTAAGTGGTCCAATTAAACTAACTAGACCACAGAAAAATATTTTTACTGTGGTACACAGCCAACTGTACCTACCTACTAACGAAAAAAAAATTACGGTGGTCCAGTCAAATGGATCAGGAGCCCAATTCTGCAATACAATTGCTTCAGTATGACAATGGAATCGTCGCAGAATCATCACGTAGAATCCTTAGATTTATAAAACTCCAGATAGTGCGTGCGAGATAAATTAATAGTTTCAAACTTGACGCACGTCTCTCCATCTGCATTCATCATAATTTCTTTCATCTGAGGTGGAATACCCAAACGTGTCATTCTGTGTCGATACCCCTGTCATAGTGAAGCGATTAGTATAGCAGAATAGGGCTTCAGCTGAACGGAACCATCAGTAAGAAGTGAAACGAGTATGACACTTCTTAACACTGACGCTGGCCGAGTCGTAGCTAAAAGTCGTGTTTATAAAGAATGGGATTGAAGATGACAACATGCTATCCCCCGTAGAC